>CM033440.1:189300897-191800897 GCA_019425775.1 Rafetus swinhoei
TGATTTTTGGATTAGTAAACATTATGGGAAACAGCAGCAAGAGAAATATATGTTCAACATGGGGGACTTTTACAATTTATGAAACAGTAGCCAGAATTCTGTTTTTGAACTCTGCCTCATACATTTTTAAAAGCTTATTATGGTAGGCTATCTCAACTAATATTGCAAGACAATTTTCATTATAACTTAAGTTTTTGAAGTCAAGTTCTTAATCTCTTATTAATAATGTCTATGTCTGCTTTCAGTCTAGAAGTGAATACTTCTGGAACCTTTCCATAAAGATTCTTTTAGCCATTTTTGAGCTAGTGGAGAGACTAAAATCATTTTTTTCTACTGTATGCTGAGGAATGACACAGAACATCTTTAACCTGCCCCCTTACACCTTAATTAAGCTTTCTACCTTGGGGTCTCTTGGGAGGGTGTGGAGGAGCTCTGCACCAGCTGAAGCAGCTCTCTTCACTAAAGGCTTGTCTACACTACAGAGAAGATCAAAGCTGCCACAGTTGATCTTCCAGGGTTCGAATTAGCACATCTAGTGAAAACACACTTATTCGAAATGAGAGGACGCTCCCATCAGTGCCGGTAGTCCTGCTCCTATGAGGAGTAAGGCAAGTCAAAAGGAGAGTATGCTCCCAGCAACTTCCTGCTGTGTGGACAGTGCCAAAATGTGATTTAAGATACTTCGACTCCAGCTATGTAACTAACGTAGCTGCAGTTGCGTATCTTAAGTCGACTTTCTCCTTTAGTGTAGATGAGGTCTAAGAGTATTCATGAAGTGGCATTTATGGCTGTTTTGTGGCTCCTTTTTACCAGGTTAGCTAGCACATATTGTTACAAGACAACAACTTAACTCTTCCCTTGTAGCTTTCTGGAGACTTTGATGTCCATGGGCCAGGTCCTCAATTTGTTTAAGTCAATGAAGCTACTCAAGTTTACAGCAGCCAATGATCTGACCACTGAGACCCAAGCCCTTCAATGATTTTGGGGAGATACCATCTTGGAGTCTAAATAATGGGTAATTTCCATTTGGTGGTCTCCATTTGTTAATAAAAACCTATTGCTTTTAGACATCAGTTTCAGGTAACTTTTTCTTGTCACAAAAACATATGTTAATCCAGTATTTCCTTTAGAATTTCTATCCTGTTGAATTAATGACCTCAGTATTCAAACCTTACCAATGAAAGGGGTTTGTGACATTTAATTGAACAGATTCTCCCTGCTGACTATTTTGTACTAACAGGAATGACCTATTTGGACAAGCAGATGTTAGCTATTCAAACTATATTGAGTCCAATTTTGTCTGTAACCTCAGCCCCTCTGGGCTTTTCTGCTTGCATAAGGAGTGTTGTAATAGCCCCCAGGAAAAACTCCAAGTGTCATGAGTTTCCTCAGTCAATTTAAAGCTGACAGAAGAGCTCTACATCAGTCCTCAACATATGTCATATCTAGATTTATTAGGTAAAATTCACATTCAATAATAACCAACATAAGTTGTAGTTTCTTTAAATATATATATAGTATTTTCTGTTCCTATTGAATAAATGCATAGTTTAATATAGTGTCATAGTATACAATAAAATGTGTAAGCTGCACAACTATTAAATTAATAGCACATCAGAAACCTAATTTTGATTATTCTGTGAGACTTTAATGTTCATTGTATTACTGTAGTAAGTTTACATAATTTTGCCTCTTTGAAATACAAACATTAGCTTAATTTTGAAATAGCTTCTGTAAAATATGTAACAGCAGAATGCAACTCCATTTGTCTTTTCTATTTGATGATGCATGTTTGACATGCAAGTGAACAAAAAGATAAATTAACTATGGCATTGCTGAGAGGACACAATACTTCCTCTAATAAATTCTTTGCCTCTTTTCAAAGGGTCACAGTTATTCTTTCAGCTTAGAGCTGTTTTACTGCCTACAGCAAAATTGGTTTTAATAGACTTACACAAGCTTAAGAAAAGATGATGTAGTAATGTTTCATATTTAAAATATAAAAAATCTTCCAGAGAAAATAAAAAAGTGCCTCAACTGAACCATCTCATGCAAGTATAATTTCACCTGAAGGATATACACATGAACAAGAATCTCAGGATGTGGAGGACAAATTATTTAAATATTATATTGTCAAGATTAGATAGATTTTAGTCACTTTGGGGGGAGAATTACTTTCAGTTAAAAGGGCAGGAAAGGTCCAGCCACTAGTCCACCCCCTTTTTCAAAAGAACCCCGTAAACCTCATTTTTTGAGGAATAAGGGTTCTTTTGAAAAAGGGGAGGTTTTGCACAAAAAAACCTCGTCTAGACTGCTTTTTTTTCCGAAAAAACCTCTTCCGAAAAAGGGATTGGAAGAAGATATGCAAATTCATGCCTAATTTGCATATCTTCTTTCGGAAGCCAAGGGTAGTCTAGACGTGCCCTCAGAGGCCAAGGAGAACAATTTTTCTCCCTCCTCCTTGTGACACCCTTTTAGATACCTGAAAAACGCTATCATGTCCCCTCTCAGTCTTCTCTTTCCCAAACTAAACAAGCCTAATTCTTTCAGTCTTCCTTCACAGGTCATGTTCTCTAGACCTTTAATCATTCTTGTTGCTCTTCTCTGGACCTTCTCCAGTTTCTCCACATGTTTCTTGAATGTGGTGCCCAGAAGTGGAAACAATACTCCAACTGAGGCCTAATCAGCGCAGTGTAGAGCGAAAGAATAGCTTCTCGTGTCTTGCTCACAACACTCCTGTTAATGCATCCCAGAATCATGTTGCTTTTTTTGAAACAGTGTCATACTATCGATTCACATTTAGCTTGTGGTCCAGTATGACCTCTAGATCCCTTTCTGCAGTCCTCCTTTCTAGACAGTGGCTTCCCATTCTGTATGTGTGAAACTGATTGTTCCTTCCTAAATGGAGTACTTTGCATTTGTCCTTTTAAAACTTCATCCTCTTTACCTCAGACCATTTCTCCAGTTTATCCAGATCATTTTGAATTATGACCCTATCCTCCAAAGCAGTTGCAACCCCTCCCAGCTGGGTATCATCAGCAAACTTAATAAGCGTACTCTCCATGCCAATATCTAAATAGTTGATGAAGATATTGAACGGAACCGGTCCCAAAACAGACCCCTGCAGAACCCCACTTGTTATGTCCTTCCAGCAGGATTGTGACCCATTAATAACTACTCTCTGAGAATGGTTAACCAGTCAGTTTTGCGCCTACCTTGCAGTAGCCCCATCTAAGTTGTATTTGCCTAGTTTATTGATAAGAAGATCATGTGAGACCGTATCAGTAGTTTACTTAACTTGAAAAGCAGCATGGTAAAGTGCTTGTAATGTAGACTCCTTAGCTATGCTGAATTCTGCTAATATTTTATTTACAAAGGATTTGGGTTTTAATATGTGTTGCAAGTATGGTTCAGTAGCTCATATGGGAGCATAATCCACCTGCCCGGGGACTGAGGTCAGCTGGGGAGGCTCTGCTCAGTGTTCCCTCACTTATGGAGATGAGATTAACGTCTATGTGGAGCAGGGCCTTCTCAGCTTTTGCTCCCAGGCTGTGGAATTCTCTTCCCCGGGATATTCACATGGCGCCAATGTTAGCATTGTTTTGGTGTCAGGCTAAAGCCACCTTTTTTACTCATGCTTTTATTGGTGTTTGAGTCTATATGTGTATGTTCCTCCTATCGAGACTTTTTAGCAGGTTTTATGTCCCTCTGGGGTCTCATATTTTAATTTTTTATATACATTTGTATTGTGTTTTAAAAATTTTGTAAGCCACCTCGAATATTTTAAATAGAGAGGTGGGGTACAAATATTTTAAATAAATAAATAATAAGACTATGCTTAATGTATAAACATATGTATTGAGAATAAAAGAGGGTAAGGAGTTGCAACCAAGTACACATGAAATTTCATTTATTAATCCGAATGTAAATTATACATGATACATTGGAATAAAGACAACTTAATATCCATATAATGTTTATCAAAAATAGTAAACCAGTTTTCAAAAATATATACAACTTATTTTTTCAGGAAGCACTGAATGAAAGTCAACTAGTGGCAATGCAAAATACATTTTCTTCACAAGGTAATAGATTTGGTTGTAAGTTTATATCTTTTATATATCCCCTCAACTTATGGAGAGTGTTGAATATTAAGATAGTATTTACTAGAACTATACAAGCTTTCTACAAGGTAAACATTTATTAGTAAATAATTTAAGCAATGTAAGCTTGAAAGGTGTCATATTCTCGTGTATTTGTGATATACCATGTCCATTCCACGTACCACCTCTAGTTAATGTAATACTGTTGACTGTCAAAATGCTGTTGATTGTCAAAATGTTGATCTAATATATCTGTTCTATCTTTAATTGATTTAAAAACACCACAAGACATTATCTTCAAAAATGGCATTCAAAATGCAAAGGAAATTGTTATCTCATACAGCACAGTAAGAGGACGATTCTTGTGTGGAGGATCCTCTCCTCACATACAGCTCTCATGAGTCACGATCTGTCCTATTATGTGCATAATAGCAAAGCACTAAGGATGAAATCTTGGCCTCATCCAAATCAATGGACGTTTGTGATTGATTTATATGTGGTTACGATTTCACAATTCAGCAAAATACTTAAGCACATATTTAATTTTGAGCATGCACTGAAGTCTATCAACATGCAGCAAAGTGCTTAAGTTTTTAAGTTGATGCTTAAATGCTTTGCTAAATTTGGGGCTCAAAAAGCATTGGTCACTAAAATTGCATTTAGGCAATAGTTTATATGCTAGAAAAAAAGATTTTAAAATAATCTTTCCAAAAGTATAAGAGGTAACAGAGTAATTGTAGACAACATTTTGGTACAACCAGTTCAAAACAGATTCTTCATAGAATAGGTACAGATTGGACCTCCCTAGTCCAGCCCCCTCAGTACCTGAGTGATGCAAACCAGGGAGTTTGCCAGACCAGGAGAGGTCAAAGCTCCCCTGTTGGCCACCAGCCCCACTCCCAGGCTTCCCTCCAGGCTGTGGGGCTCCCCAAGCCGGGAATCCCTTGCCCTCCCCGGCCACTGTTGGCCCTGCTGCCACTGGGGCTCCCCAGGGCAAATGTTCCCCGGCCACTACTGGCCCCACTGCTGCTGGGGTTCCCGGGGGCTTGGGCTCCCCAGCCACTGCTGATCTTGCTCCTGCTGGGGCTCCCCAGGGCTGGAGCTCCCTGGCCACCACTGCTTCTGCTGCCACCAGGTCTCCCTGGGGCTGAGCTGGCCCAGCCGCCACTGGCACAGTCGGGACTCCCGAGGCACTGCTGGCACCGCCAAGTTTCCCTGGCTGCTGGACTCCCAGGTGGCTCCCAATCCCAGCCTCCAGGGCTCTTTGGTCCAGCAAGCATGGATGTTGCCAGATCAGAGAGTCCTGGATTTGAGAGGTTGAACCTGTGGTAACAGAGAGAAGGCAAAAAAAATAACTGGTTAATAAAAGTTCAATTTTCTATTAAGCATAAATAGGAGCTTCCAAAATATATTATTATATTCAGTCCAAAAAGAATTCTAAAAATGCATCACAAATTTACTCCCTTTTAAGAGCACGCTTCGTTTCCAAAACAATGCAGCATGTCCCACTCTAGGAAGAATAGAAGAGAAAATGCTTCAGACAGAGTTTTTCAGGATCAGATCAGAGCAGACTCATTCTAGTCGTTATATACTTTAGAACCTTTTTGAATACACAGTCTCATGCATACATATTCACTTATTCTCCACAATGATACATCCATTATCTCCATGGTAAAAGAACAATGTTTTCAAAGCTTTCAACAACAGTGAAATTGAGAGCCTAAAGATAATATTTGCAAAAAAATAAGGTGCTTTGCTGAAGGAACAAACTGGTTCTTAATAATGATAAATTGAGAGGGTGAAACATTAGCGCTCAGCCCAAAGCAGATTGTCCCAATGGAGAGGAGGCATAAAAGTATCTTTAAATTTAGGACTATATTCAATATATTTTTAGCAATGAAATACAGAGGTTAAGAGCTTATACCACTGTGATCAATATTACATAGTTTACAATGTTGTAATGTGTATGTGTCAGAACAGTTGTTCACAGCCTTTCCAGAATAGTGTACCCATTTCAGGAGTCTGATTTGTTTTGTGTACCACCAAGTTTCACCTCACTTAAAACTATTTGCTTACAAAATCAGACATTAAAAACAAAAGTGTCCCAGCACACTATTACTAAAAAATTGCTTACTTTCTGATTTTGTTTGTATGAAATTTTACTTTGTGCTGACTTGCTAGTGTTTTTATATAGCCTGCTGTAAAACTGGGCAAATATCTAGATGAATTGATGTACTCCCTGGAAGACCTCTGTAAATCCCCAGGGGTACACTTACCCCAGGGTGAGAACCACTGTGTCAGAATGCTTTGTATATATTAGGGGTGGCCAACCCATTACAAATGAAGAGCTAAAATACTGATGGATACAGCGCAAAGAGCCAAGGAAAAGAAGGTGTTGAGCAAAAAAAAAAAAAGCGCTGCCCCCCTTTCAGAGCCGCGTGTGGCCCAAGCAGGCTTCCATTGGCCGCAGCGTCAGATCTCACGCCAAGCGGCACCCTGCCCAGGCAAGGAAAAAACGGTCAGAGCAGGGGACCGTGAGAACAGCCGCGGGTGCGGGAGCCGCAATTTTTCCTTTGAAGAGCCGCACGCGGCTCCGGCAAACTGCAGGTTGGCCACCCTGGTATATATTATTACTAGCAGATGTACTCTGCATTGTGAAGTAATTTTTTTTTTACTTTGTGTAAAATAAAAGGAAAATGTACATACTTTATTTAAATTATTATACTTTTAAAAATGAAGGACAAAAGTTTGTATTCATAAAAGAAAGTGATTCAAACATTAGAGCTTGTTGGTAGGCAATAGCTGTGTTTTTTCTGTATTTTGCTAGAATAAAAAGGGGTGGGGTGCAGAAGTCAGGGCAGGGACAGGGTGGAGTGAGGGCGGGGGCTGAGGGTACAGGTTTTGGGGTGGGGTGCAGGAGTCAGGGCAGGAATGTAGGCAGGGGGCGGGGACTAAGGGCAGGAGGCGGGGTCTCAGAGAATAGGGTTGAGTGTGGTAAATTGCAGAAGTCAGGGCAGGGGTTTGGATTCGGGGGAGCTGGAGCCAGGGCAGAGGGTGGGGGATTTAGATTATGGAGTGGGGTGAAGGAGTGTGGGCAGGGGGCTTGGTGGCTTGGGAGGGGCTCAGGGCAGGAGATGGGTGTGCAGGAGTGAGGGCATGGTGTAGGAAGTGCAGGATTCAGGGCAGGGAGCTCAGTGCAGTGGTCTGGCAGGAGGGATGTAACCATTGTTCCGAGTAGTACTGGCAGCAGCCAGGGCCAGGTTCAATATCTAGGGGTCCCCTTTCATCCATCTCACACAGAACCGACTCGAGCCCCCACCCAGTAGCCTGGGAAACTCACACACCCCTGGGTGCCTCTGAGAGGCAATGCTTCCCCACTTGCAAGCACAGAGTCTGAGTGTAGAAAAGAAACTTTTAATGAAAGAGGGAGAGAAGTCACATGGCATTATCTTGGGAAAATACCACGAACAGAGTTCATAACCCCCCCACAAATGGATTGAGCAATGTCCTTTGCCTCTCAGATTCTCTAGTCCAACCGTGTAAGGGTTCCATTCACTTACCCAAACTTTCTCTGTACCCCACTTCGAATGCCCCACTTACAGCTTTGTCCAGTCAGTGTGGACCCTGACACATCACCCTGATGACTCCACTCATTGAGCCTGAGGCCATGCCACCTTTGTGCTGCTCCTGTAGTCCGTTTGCTCCGCCTGCCACTGCTCCTACTGGCCGACCGCCAGTCATTCCCTCCAGCCGCTCCGCTGGCCACCTGCCACTGCTCCTACCAGCCACCCACTGGTCGTTCCCGCCAGCCACTTCACTGGCCGCCCGCCACTGCGCCTACCAGCCTCCTGCCAGTTGCTCCCGCCAGCAGTCTTGCTGGCTGCAATGGGTTTGGCTCTAGGCCAAACCAGTGACTTCAGCTTTCAGTGATTTCAACTCTTTAGCCACCCCCTAGACTAGCAAAAGATTCCAGCTTCCACTGGAATAGTAAAAAGACTCCTGATGGAATCTGCTTTAGGTCTATCCTTAGAACAGGAGGGAAAAGAAACAGGTTGAACCAGTCTTACAGTTTATCCCTGGCAGGCATGAAGCAGACTGGCTCAAACCCTTTTCCCCAAACTCAGTTCACGCAACTCTGAAAGGGGGAGGCTTGTTCATCTGAGACCCCTTACAGTGATGGTGTCTCTCCTGCAAGCACTGGTGTCATATTTTACAGTTCCCACATTTAGGGGTGGCATGGTTTGTGACCCCACAACAGTCCAAATTAGTTACAGTACATCACATTCCATTCTAACAACCGATCCTCCATCAGCCCTGGCTGAATTGGATCTACATAACCACACTCCGGATTCCTTCCCCATCCCAGGATGAGCTGTATTTACATATCAACAGTTAATTGTCTTGCAGGGCTAAACATCTTCAGCTGGCTGCATTTCAAACAGTCCTTTAGACCCCTTTACACAGGGAAAAGGGGGTGCTTACTGGGGTTGCCCAGGGTTGTGAGGGTGGCACTGCCCAAGCAGTGGCTCCTCCCAAGTGGCTGGCCCTGGCCTCCAACTTGTCCAGGATGGGTGGCTCTGGGGGCCAGCCCCAGCCTCTAGCTGCCTCCCATCATGCAGCTGCTCAGTAGAGGGGGTGCACTTTGGGGGTTGCTCCCAGCCTCCAGTGCCCCCTGTCCTGGGGGACAGCACTCCTGGGGCTGGCCTGGCCTCTAGCTGCCCCCCCCCCCAGCCTGATTCCCAGGCCTGTTCTCTCTTTGGGGGCATTTCCTGGGGAGACAGGCTGTACTTCCCAGCCCTGGGACCTTGGGACAAAAGGGAGACCATGGCAGCAGAGCCGCTGGGTGGGCAGGCTCCCACCCATCTGGCACGCTGCAGTGTAGCTGTCCTCCGCGCTTGCTGCCCCCTTTGCTCTGCAGTATTGCTGGCCTCCGATCAGCCCCTTCTTTTTCCATGTTATGAAAAACAGTCCCATTCTGTGCACTTCGCATTCTCCGGGCATGACCAAACCCTGGCCCTACTTTAAGTTAGGAAGCTGCATACCAAATTTGATGGTCCTAGCTCTTACCATTTTTTAGGAGGAATTCTTGTACAAACTGACTCAAGGAGCGAGGGAGAAACAGATGCACTCTAAAATAGAGATAGAGATAGATGTGGAAAGATCCCAGGGCTCAACAATATCAGCCCAAAAACTCTCCAAGGGGATCTCAAACTGCATCAGACAGTGTTACCAAGTTCATAACACAACTCTGCCAGACTATTCATACATACTCCGCAATGTCAATCTCTTCATCCATCACCTTCTTCAAGAATATCCCTATCTCAGAGATCTGTGGAGTAGCAACATGGACATCAGTCCACACTTTTGCAGAATGTTATGTGATCACCGGGGGACTCTGTGTCCAATGCTATGTTCACCTCCAGAACATGGATGCAGACTCTGTGGGCTTAAAGCTCCACGGCTTAAGCACCCACCCCTCAAAAATAGAGGAACTCAGCACCTGCAGCGCAGGATGAATCTTTTGTGGGCCCCAATACCCAGATTGTAGTCCCACTCCCTGAGGGGTAGGGAGCACAGAGGAGCACCCACTGACAAAAACAAAAGTCAGCAACTGTGCTCCGCAGTGCTGTCATTTGTAAGTGACCCAACTCCAAAGTCCCAGCCCTCCAGAGGGAATACTGTTTAGGAGGCACTTACACTGGAGCACCCCCATAGTGACACTACTCCAAGCAGTGTGCTAACTGGTTCTTCAAGACAGGGGTGACTGGTGAAGAAGGCTGCAGGAGGGGTACCTCCCCCCCAATACCCCTCATGTAACTTCTCCCCATGCAGACCAGGGGAGGGTCAGGACAATGCCCCCTCTGCTCCAGGCCCCATCCCTACCTCACCTCTTCCTGCCCCTGCTCTGCCCCATCTCTTCCCCCAGCAATGTGGCCTGGGGGATTAGTGCGGGGAGAGTGTCTAAGATCAGCAGCAGGGACTGGGCTGCCCTGCATTCACTAGCAGCTAAGGTAACCAGAGCAATGCAACCCTAGCTCGCTCTGCCCCCCCAGTTCCCAACCATGTCACTCCAATTCCCACTGCCAGTAAGTGTGAGAGTGGGGCGGTGATCCTGCTCTTCCCCCGAGTGACATGCTGGCAGCCAGGGAACAGAGCCACATTGCTCCAATTCTCCTCATGGCTGCCGGTGACTGCAGGTGGGCCGACCCCTGTTGCGGGTGCCTAGCTCCCCCACTAGTCCCCAGGAATGCCAAAAGTTTCTGTCCCCATGTCCCTCTTGCCCGTGGCATGGGGGGGCACATGGGCCCCCCACGTGTTGCCAGTGCTTCAAAATGTGCGTCCCTATTGGTGCTCTACTCCTCTGCTTCAGAGTTCTTGCCTGTGGCTCTGTGGTGGAGAAGGAACTGAGGTGGATTGGCCAGTGCAAGCAGTCTAGCTTGTGGCAAGCTCAACAGACACTGCTACCAAAGTTCTCCAATCAACAGGACGGGGGAACAAGTGTATCTACAGTGGGGCATCTATAGGGACACACATCTCAAAGAAATATTTTTAGTACTCAGGGTGAGGGAACATTTTATTTGCCCACTTGGTGCCATAATTTTAAACTAAATAGTTCTGTCTGCCTGGCAGTTCAAACTGAAGTTCATCACCACACAGAAAACCCGTTTATAGATAAGGAGCCAGTCCACTGTTTACAAGGAGACTCCAAACATATAAACCCAGGGCTGGAGCACTCCTTTTTCAGATTGCCTGGTGAGACACTAGCCATCTTTCCACAATATATATATTGTCTATTGTATGTAAAGTCTTTTGTCATGACGTTTTTAAAACCATAGTTCCACTGTCTCTTTCTTGCTTGTCAGATATGGTCTAGGTCCAGATCCTGACCATACTATAACTTATGCCAGTCTGGCTATGGAAAGAGGCTGGAAAAAACTTAAATAGCTAGTGGGGGATTTCCCTGGGTTGAGGGAGTGTTTACTGTAAAGCCAGCTTAGTTGGCCCAATACTTTCTCTGTCCTAGCACCTGTATAGTGGGGGAATATCTAAGGCTACATATATACTGCAAGCTTCTTTCGGAATAAGCTTTTCTGAAAGAGATCTTCTGGAAAAGCTTATTTCAAAAGAGAGCATCTACACGCAAAAAGCGCAACGAAATAGCAATGTGCTATTTCAAAAGATAGCGTCCACACTGATTGGACACTATCTCGCATTTAAGGCCACCTGGAACCAGTTCAGGCAGGGCATTAGGTCAGCAGTTGCTTCTGGGTGCTGTTGCCTAAGGCTATCTGAGACGTGCTTAAAGGGACCACCCAGGACAGCCATTTCTCAGTTTCTTCTGCTTGCTTGCCTACATCTCCGAAGTACAGCAAAGCATTTGCAGTGCGTGCTCTGGTTGCCCTGCTTCAGGACACGACAGCACTCCTTGACATGGAGTCGGAGCTGCCTCTGGGCATGCAATAACCCAACACTGTCATGCTGCAGTTTCTGCTGCAGTTTTTGCAGGCTGCCTTCATGGCTCTGCATGAGCTTGACTCAGAGCTCATCATTGAGAACCTCATGGCCTTTGCTATTCTCTAAGAGTAAGAAACAGAATGCAGGCAATCTCTTTTTTTTTTTTTTTAATAAATTTGAGACCAAAAACAATGCCCAGATCCCAGTGAGCAACGCTGCCTTCAGGTTCAAATCTAGCCTGAGACAAAGTCTTTCTTGGCACTTCTACAGCTCTGTCTCCAAATATATTATACAGAGAACCTTGCACAACCCAAACTAACAACAGGGACAATCTTCCAATATTTTATCAGAATTCTGGATGCTGATATGGCAGGGACATTTGACTACCTGTATTTCTTTTCTTCGGTATCAGTGTTTGCAACTACCTGAACTCATGGACAAATGGATTTTGAATCTCTAATCTAAAGTGAGTCAAAAAGAGAAAAATTTCGGAAACAGCAACTGTATAAGAAGAATATTTGATCTAGTTAAAATGGGTTTTTTTAATTTTTAATAATAGTAAATGTATATGTTTGTGTACACTACAGTGGAAGATCTGTCTAGGAGAAAGAAAAATGAGGAACAAGGACATCACCTTTATAAAATGAGCATCAAAATACTGAAACATTCCAAAAGCAAAAAAGAGAAGGAGAAGTAAGTTTGTACTCTAGTATGTGTGGGCCTAAATCAATAATAAAGATAATAATGTGCTTTAAAGACAAACAAGAACATGCACAGACTGAGGAGTTTGCAGTCTAGGCTTCAGTCCCATATGAGTTTTATCCTACTGTACAGTTCCTGGCACAGATAGTCACTGACATCAGTAGAACCCTGAGAGGAAAAATATTCCTGGGCATAACTTTTGGCAGGATTGGGACTGATGATATTGAGTTCAACATTACTGAATATTTCAATTGTAGACTGGTTGGCATTTAATTGGAATTTTGCATTCTACATTGGAAAAACATAGTGAAAAGACACACAAGTCAGCAAAAAAATTAATTTGATTCAAATTAAGTCCAAAAGTTGTGGAAAAATTCTAGTAAATTAAATAAAAAAGTCTGTTTCAAGCTGAACAAATCCACCCTGTTTTTTTTTTTTTCCTGGGTGGTGGGACATTCACCTGGGGTGGGGGAGATGAAACTTAAACTGCCCCTCTACATCTCCTATGGAAAAATGAGTTGAACTTTGATCTCTGAGGGTATGTCTAAACTACGTTATTTCGAAATATCTTATTTCAAAATAGTTAATTCGAAATGTTATTTCAAAATAACACGTCTACACACAAAATGCATTTCGAAATAGCGTTTTGCTATTTTGAAATAGCACCACATTGAGTGGACACTGAATCGCATTTAAGGCCAGCTGGAACCAGGTCTGGCAGGGCATCAGGTCAAGAGTCACTTTGTGTGGCTGCTGCCTGAGGCTATCTGAGGCCTGTGCTTAAAGGGACCCACCCCCGGACAGCTGGTTCTCAGCTTTCCCTGCTTGCTTGCCTACCTCGATGAGGGACAGCAACGCATTTTGTCTCTGTGTGCTCTGGTTGCCCTCACTTGGGACACCACAGCACTCTGCAACATGGAGCCAGTGCTGCCCCTGGACACTCCGGTGCTTCTCGTGGACGCGTTGCTGTGAGCCTGGCTGCACTTTCTGCAGGCTGCCATCCGGGAGGTCCATCGGGGGGGAGCTTCCACCCTGAGGAGCACTAAGAGCCTCCCTGGACTGCCCCACTGGGGGCTTGTGCCTCATTCCTCCCTCACGTCCTTGCACTTACCCCTCCCTAACCCCCTTCCTGATGTCAAATAAAATAAATGTA
Source organism: Rafetus swinhoei (assembly GCA_019425775.1). NCBI lineage: Eukaryota > Metazoa > Chordata > Testudines > Trionychidae > Rafetus > Rafetus swinhoei. The sequence goes on from CM033440.1 coordinate 189,314,311, forward strand.
TTTTCATGAACACAAACTCTCTTTATTTAACAAAACTGGGTGGGGTGGAGGGAATGAAACTTTGGTGAGACTGGGGAAAGGAGGCAGGAAAGGGAAGAAGAGAGGGTGGGAGAGAGGAGGGGGAAACCTGGAAGGAGGGAGCTGGAAGGGGGAAGCAAGGGGAAGGGGAAGCTCAGGGCTCAGGGTTGGGGGTCTCGCCGGACCAACTTGATTTTCATGCAAACCTGCCCCTGGGTTCGCATGTGGCCTTTGATGGTCAGGCTGGTAGCTATCCTGCCATAGACAGCTGCGTTTCTCCGTCTAGTGCGGAGATCATGGACGTTGGGGGCATCCCCCCCAAACCTGCATAAGGTCCATGATCTCCACCCTGGACCAGGAAGGCGCCCGCTTTCTCTGGGCCCTGGCAGGCTCCTGGGAGCTGGCAGACTGTTCCTGGGGAGCGGTGGAGGGCTGGCTTGCTGGCTCATGTTTTGGGGCCACTGGGTCAGGGGCAGTGACTGCTGGCTCTGGGCTGGCAGGCTTGGAGCTGGCACAGGCACTGTGGCCAGAGTCAACCCCTTTAAGAGCCCCAGGGATGGGGGAAGGAGAGGAGTGTTCTTTGTTGAGGCTGGAGTGGCCACCAGGGCTCCCTGGGAAGGCTGGAGGCCCCCTATTTCGAAATAAGTGTCTACACAGCACTTATTTCAAAATAGCTATTTCGAATTTGGCATTATTCCTCGTGGAATGAGGTTTACCAAATTCGAAATAAGCGCTCCACTATTTCAAATTAATTTTGAAATTGCGGTTTGGCTGTGTAGATGCTAGTAAAGTTATTTTGAAATAACGGCTGTTATTTGCTGTGTAGACATACCCTGATATTTCTGGAAAATTCTCTAGCCATTGCATCTTCTACATCTCAAGTGAGTTATAAGAATCTATGATTTTATGATTCTATGAAAGCAGCAGCCTCACCACAATAGTTTCAGGTTGGCTAGCACTATATTTGTGGCAAACAAACTATGCACCTGAAAAGTTTCACCCAGCTCTATTTATCACATGAATTTGAAGTTACTGTTCAAAGAAGGTTGCTGCAAAGAAAGAAACTGAAACTTCTCTGCCATCAGAGAAGGATGTTTTATTTAGTTTTCAGGAGTGCAAAATAGAAATTAGTATGTGAACTAGTACATTTCAGTTGCTTAATCTCCTCTTGGAGATACAAAGTCTCAGAGGGATAGCCATGTTAGTCTATAGCTTTAAAAACAATGAGCAGTCCTGTGGCACTTTAGGGTACGTCTATACTACAGAGCCACTTCCAAGCAGACACGTTTTTTCGGCATCCCTGTAAACCTCATTTTACGAGGAAGAAGGGACGTTCCGAAATAAGGGTTTTTTCCAACATTTGGCCCTATGTAGACGGGCCAAATGTCGGAAAAGCCTCTTTTAGAAGAAAAGTGGAAAAAGATACGCAAATTGCGGTTTGCAATTTTTCTGACTTTTCTTTGTAGTGTAGATACAGCCTTAGAGACTAGGTGCCTCAGGACTGCTCATTATTCTTAGAGATATAGTTACAGTATGTGAGATGAGAAATTAAGATCAGATGATTAAGCCTGAATTTCATATGCTTGAATCAGAGCTTACCAACTCCTTACCAAAGCAGCAGATATGGGACATTTAAAAGCTATGGAGAAACTGGCTGATGCTTTGCTGTTTGGGTATCATGGTCTTCAAAATATAACTGCAGCTGTGACATTATATGAGACTTTGGCTGAAAAAGGATCTCATAAAGGCCAAACTGTAAGTAGGGTTTTGAGGGGGTGGGAGGTAAGTGGATAAAGTTTTAAATAGGACATTGCTCAAATGAAAAGCTTATTAATATTTGAAAAGCAGTAAGGTGTGGTCTACTTCATTTGCATATATATTGGTATGCTGTGGGACCACCCAACAGTTGAGTATTAATCAAATTTGTTTTAATCATTCTCTAGCTAAATCCACTTTAAATGGTAGCACCAGGTTACAACTGAAATTTTAAAAATCTACTTTACTTTTCATTATATATGTTGTTTGTTTGTTTTTAGAACTTTATTCATGTTGCACAATTGACATAAACTAGTCACTCTCACTTACTGGTATGTTTGTAGTCAGTTTAACTTTCTCAAGCACTAGGAATAAAGTGCAATTTGAGAGGTCTAAACGCTCCAGGCAATGTTTAACTAGAAACATATTCAAGTATCAGAGGGGTAGCCATGTTAGTCTGAATCTGCATAAACAACGAGAAGTCCTGTGGCACCTTATAGATTAACAAATTAATTGGAGCATAAGCTTTCGTGGGCAAAGACCCACTTCGTCAGATGCATGTAGTGGAAATTCCAGAGGTGGGTATAAATATACAGGCACATAAACAGAAAGGAGTACCAATCAAGAGGAAGGCCAGAGATAATGAGGTCAATTCAGTCAGGGAGGATGTCGCCCACTTCTAGCATCAGGAATGGTAACATACAAAAACCTGTAGGAGAACACTTCAATCTCCCTGGACACACAGTAGTGGATTTAAAAGTAGCCTTCCTGCAACAAAAAAACTTGAAAAACAGACTTCAAAGAGAAACTGCAGAGCTACAATTCATTTGCAAATTTGACACTATCAGTTTAGGATTAAACAAAGACTGTGAATGGCTAGCTAACTACAAAAGCAGTTTCTCTTCTCTTGGAGTTCATACCTCTACATCAGCTGCTAGAAGTGGGCCACGTCCTCCCTGACTAAATTGACCTTGTTATCTCTGGTCTTCCTCTTGATTGGTACTCCTTTCTGTTCACGTGCCTGTATATTTATACCTGCCTCTGGAATTTCCACTACATGCATCTGACTAAATGGGTCTTTGCCCACAAAAGCTTATGCTCCAATAAATCTGTTAGTCTATATGGTGCCACAGGACTTCTCGTTGTTATTTTAGAAATACATTGTTTTCCATTACTATATCTGTAACTTTTAAATCTAATTTTTCAGACTAACCCACCACCTACCAGTAACTTGATTATTTTTAACTGTGGATATTTGTACACAGATGCTGAAAATTATGTTTAGTTGTTGCAGTTGTAGATAGTGACATTGTCCAGAATTTTAACTTTCTGCTAGACAATCGTAGTTTTCATTAAAAATACAAAATATTGTATCATTGCATGATGGGGAACTTTGAGTTGCTTAATCTCCACTATTACACACCAGATGTCACTGGAAGGAATTTTGCAGGGGAGTAAAACCACATGTCTTTTAGCTACAAGGGCTAATAGGACTCCTTTCAAACCTAATGGGCCTTACCCAGTTGCTAAGATTTTCTACAGAACCATGCCAGATTCTGAATCATTCACATCACCTTAGGAACTACTGTATCACCTCCATAATATGCTCAATCCATGTTCACATAATGGCAATAAATTACCAGGACCACTTGAATAGACCCAATTCATCAAGATAAGCCACATAATTTTAATCATAATGCAACAATGAATAAGTCATCCAACCTTTCTGGATGATTCATATGTCCTTGAATTGACTATTATGTTAAAAAAGGTATGTAAACTAGCATACACAAAAGCAGTGTGATACCCTTTGTATTAGATGTCAATTAAGACATACCCAGGTGCTAGACATAGATTTGTTTGGGAGCATCCACCTATTGAGAGGTATCTGGAATAAAATGAATTGGTAAACAAAAATTCTCAGACCATCCCACCTCTCGCTCTGATGTTTACATAAATGTATTGTGATCTTGTTATGCTTAGGTATCCTTGTTGTCACATTTCTGTCTTTGCTACTTCAATAGCCTTGTCAAGGATATCTTGTGTTTGCTTCAAATCTCATGGCAATAATGGAACTAATCAAGGTGGCTTTTTATTCAAACTAAACAGAAGATATACTTTGTCTTATTTGAAGTAAATCTGGAAACAGTGGGTTAGCATAGGTCCTGGAACTAGCATAGGTCCTGGAACTGGCTGCCATTCCCTGCCTTGAAGTGGTTTCCATTATATACAGGGTTTACAGTTTGGCTAAATGGCTCTCAGCACCCCCACTATAAAAATTGCTTCAGCACCCCGGTGTGTTAGTGTGACTGGTGCCTGGAATGGACCACACTGAAAATGTCAAACACAGGGCAGACTACAAGAAATTGGGCAGACATTCCCCTAAAACTGGTGGGTTATTCTATAATGAGATTCATCAAGCCAGTAACAAAAGAGATTCTCTAGTGCTGCCCTGGTTAACAAGAAGTCATATATAGTCACCTTTAGGTATTCCAGCCCTTGGATCTCATGCAGACAAGTTGATCTAATATAGTGAAAGGTTATTGAAAACTCTATTTACCATATGTGACCCCAAGGGACCAGACACTTACCCTGGGTCAATATATGGCTCAGATCTTACCAAAACATCACAATGTCAATCCATCTTTAGAAAGCAACAAAAAATATATTAAGAAAAAATAGTTATTGAACAGTTAAAAGATTCTATAAATTAAAAATGCTTATGAGGTCTTTACACCAGGTTTGTAACAGTGAGAGATAAAGCTGCGAGTTTGTAAAAGTCTGTTTGGAATTATCACAAAAGGTTAAAATCCAAATGTAGCTTAGATGTAAAGTCAGAGTATTTCCCTGCATTTTCCAAAGCAGTCCAAATAACTACTTGGAAGATCTCATTCCCACAACTTAAACATTTTCCTGTTCAAAGTTCAGTAGACTACAGATGTGGGATTAAACCTGAAGTTTCTCTTTTATAAGTGAAGTGGGATATTAAGTATTTTGAGTACAGCATGTGATTGAAGTTTCTTCTTTGTTGAGCACACACTGACTCATCACTTTAATGTTAACATTCAACTTCCTATGCATACACAGATAATCTAGTTATACTCATCTGCATAAGGCAATTAGCTGGTCTTTTATTAGAACAGGCACAGATAAAATGAAGATACTATAAGTGATATTTTATTATTAATTTACTGCAGTGTCTCACATCTTTAATCTTAAGGTTAACTAAACAGTCATATGCAGAATGTAAGGCAATTAAATCATTAAAAGGATTTAGCATTTAAAAGCTAATTTGGTTACACTGAGAAATTTCTAACTGAATATAGCTAAACACAAGCAAATACACTTATCAACTATTTTTTGAATCTTACCGATACAAAATGAATGAGTTAGAGATTGCTAGCCTATTTAACATTTTTTATACCAATACATAAGTGGATTGTTTTGATTACAATTTCAAAATCTCTTGGTAAATTGTTATAGGTCATATGTCAGTTAGCTGGCTTGCCAGCCCCACAGTTAGAAATACACATCTGGCATGATGAGATGAAGAGATCTTTTCACTTCTGTTGAGGTGATGGATCTATTTCTGCATACATCTTTCCACAAAGGAGTTTTAAAGTTGCAGAATTATCCAAGAGAATTTTGTTGCTCAAATCCTGATCAATAAGACCCCTGGTTTAACAGATCCATCATAAAGATTGGTTGTCTGTTGCCATGGGCCTAGATACACCTTGACATCTCACTCCTCATTCATCCCAGATGAGCTGACACAAGAAACTGACAAAATTGGAGCTCCAGTGATTTAAAAAAAAAAAAAAAAGCCTTGCCCAGAGTGATCAGGTTTTTTAATTTCTATGCTATGGCAGTTGTTGAATGAACGCACTAATGATTATGAAGCATGAGTCTTCTGATTAGTTACAACCAGGCCCACCAACAGGGAAGCGGGGGAAGAGGAGAAGGTGGGCAGTTGCCCCAGGGCCCGGTGACTAAAAAGAAGCAGTGGTGGTCGGAGCCCAGACCCTTTAAATCATCACTGGAGCACTGTGCAGCATGCTCCAGTCATCTCTGAGGGCTGGCTGGGGGGAGGCCATGGTGTGCTCTAAGTGGTGCTGAGGGCTGGCTGACCCCATCCCTATCCCTTTTGCCCAAGGCCCTTCCCCTTCTAGGAGTATGGAGCTACCACCCTCCCCAAACCTTGCCCAAGCCTGCTGATCATCCTGGTTACAACTTCCCCTCTGGTTACAACTGCTTCAGCATGCCAATAAAATGATTTTTTTTTTCTGTGAGGAACTGTTCACATAACTGTTCACTGTTCTCTGGAAAAACTGACTAATTCAATCTGAGTGGTTTGTTTAAACGAGAATGATTGTAGAGCAAGAGGACAAGCTGCCCATTCATGCTTAATCAAGAGCTGTTTAGTCCCTGGCACAAGTAGGGATTGTTGGAAATTAATAGTTTTGCCATTCATGCCTTGGATCTCCCGTTTTAGGAAAGGTTACATAGAAGATCATAATGAACCAACTACACTTAATTTATCACTGTCCTTGCTTCATAACAGGCTGAGCATGCATGTGTTATAAATGGTTCTTCTTGTGAAAACAATTTTATAAAATCTACAAGCAACTTTTGACCATTGTCAGTGAAGTATTGTTGATACACCTGCAGGTTCTTGCAAGAGCAGGCAGAATAGCTCTTGGAGATTCACTCCTGTGATTCAGAGAAATCCTACAGAGATTTGTTGTGGAGCTGCTTGTCTTCTGTGAAGGTCCCTACCACTAATGTTGTTCAGGGTTCCATCTTGTCACCACTGCTGAACTATGTTTATATTCCATACCAAAAAAAACCTATGAAAAATGTCATCCCAGAAGTAGAAAGTTTCAGAAAGATACACTAGGAGTGAGGTGTCAAGGTGTATCTATGACTATGTCAGTGGCCACAGATAATCAATCTTTATGATGGATCTTTTAAACCAGGGCCTTATTGCTCAAGATTTAAGCAACAAAATTCTCTTGGATAATTTTGATAACAAAGGTTAAAAAGCAAATTGTACCTTCATATTTATTCTTGCTCCCACTGCACTGATGCCACATTCCTACTCTTCCATTTTCTAACACAAAGGTGAATGGAAATAAACTAACTGATATGCAAGCCAAGAATGATACTGGGTGGCAGGAGGAATCAATAAGTTTAAGGGTGTTAACATTATACATTTATTCCCAGAGCTATCCTTACCCGTACACAGAGTACGTAGTTGCGTAGAACACCCAGACATTTGGGGTACCACTGGTCTTAATGTTCACCCACCAGCCTCTTCTGTGGCTCTGCTTCCTCCAGAAAGGATCTAGTTAACTTAAAAGCGAAGAAGCCTGCTGGACCTATAAGCAGAAATTGTGAAAGAGCCATTCAAGTAGTAATGAAGCTATTTAACAGGCATTTGCAACCTCTGTCAGTTTCTGAATTTACTATGTTAGTCTATAGGACCTTAGTTTAAAATTTGTTTTAAAAATACTTCATTAGTGTGTTACTAAAGATTATAAAATCACATACCTAAAAAATCATTGTTCCCCCTGGCTGCCATTGGGCATAGGAGTACCTGTTTAATAGTACTGTGTAGGGCCCCATAAATCCTAGGGACAGGCCTGGCTATTTCCAACTTTCTCCAGAATGGTAAAATGTCTCACAGGGGTAACCATGTTAGTCTGTAACTTTAAAAAGTTAGAGACCAACAAAAATATATAGGATCATGAGCTTTCGTGAGTAAAACCACTTCGTCAGATGAGTTGGAGTGGAAATAACAGAATCCAAGATTTACATAACAGCAAAATTGAAATACATTAAACTGCTTTTGCTGTTATTGGATTCTGTTATTTCCACTCCAACTCATCTGATGAAGTAGGTTTCACTCATGAAAGCTTATGATCCTATATATTTTTGTTAGTCTCTAAGGCTGTCTCTAAACTACATCTGTCTTTTGACAGAGGGATGTAAATTAGACACTTTGAAAGGGAAAATGAAGCGGGCATTGAAATATCCCGCGCTTCATTTGCATAATCACATCATGGCGCTTTTTCAAAAAGCGCCATTTCAAAAGTAAAACTGCGGTCTAGACCTCCTCATTGAGGCATACAGGATCTTTCAAAAAAGCCTGCCATTTTCGAAAGAACCATGTCTATACCGCGGTTTTACTTTCGAAGTGGCGCTTTTTCAAAAAAGCGCCATGACGCAATTATGCAAATGAAGCACGGGATATTTAAATCCCCGCTTCATTTTCCCTCTCGAACTTTCGAAGTGTCTAATTTACATCCCTCTGTTGAAAGAGAGATGTAGTTTAGACACAGCCTAGGGTTCCACAGGACTACTTGTTTCCAGAATGGTAGGCAGCCTCAAGGTCCTACTAAATCCAATTATACTTCTGAAATCGAAGATAGTAGCAATGGTTCTGTCACATCTTTCACCATCTGTGGCACACCAGAAGAGATCTCCATTGCCTCTCATCCTATACAGCAACACATCAGTTAAAGTCATCTGAAAGTGCTTGCTGTCAGAACCTCAGTTTGAACATAAGAACATAAGAATGGCCATACTGGGTCAGACCAAAGGTCCATCCAGCCCAGTACCCTGTCTGCTGACAGTGGCCAATGCCAGGTATCCCAGAGGGAGTGAATCGAACAGGTAATGATCAAGCGATCTCTCTCCTGCCATCCATCTGCACCCTCTGACAAACAGAGGCTTGGGACACCATTCCTTACCCATACTGGCTAATAGCCATTTATGGACTTAACCTCCATGAATTTATCTAGTTTTCTTTTAAACCCTGTTATAGTCCTAGCCTTCACAACCTCCTCAGGAAAGGAGTTCCACAGATTGACCATGCACTGTGTGAAGAAGAACTTCCTTTTATTTGTTTTATACCTGCTGCCCATTAGTTTCATTTGGTGGCCCCTAGTTCTTATATTATGGGAACAAGTAAATAACTTTACCTTATTCACTTTCTCCACACCACTCATGATTTTATAGACCTCTATCATATCCCCCCTTAGTCTCCTCTTTTCCAAGCTGAAAAGTCCCAGTCTCTTTAATCTCTCCTCATATGGGACCTGTTCCAAACCCCTAATCATTTTAGTTTCCCTTCTCTGAACCTTTTCTAATGCTAGTATATCTTTTTTGAGATGAGGAGACCACATCTGTACGCAGTATTCCAGAAGTGGGCGTACCATGAATTTATATAAAGGCAATAAAATATTCTCCATCTTATTCTCTATCCCTTTTTTAATTATTCCTAACATCCTGTTTGCTTTTTTGACTGCTGCTGCACACTGCATGGACGTCTCCAGAGAACTATCCACGATTACTCCAAGATCTCTTTCCTGATTAGTTGTAGCTAAATTAGCCCCCATCATATTATATGTATACTTGGGATTATTTTTTCCAATGTGCATTACTTTACATTTATCCACATTAAATTTCATTTGCCATTTTGTTGCCCAGTCACTTAGTTTGGTGAGATCTTTTTGAAGTTCTTCACAGCGTGCTTTGGTCTTAACTACCTTGAGCAGTTTAGTATCATCCACAAACTTTGCCACCTCACTGTTTACCCCTTTCTCCAGATCATTTATGAATAAGTTGAATAGGATTGGTCCTAGGACTGACTCTTGGGAACACCACTAGTTACCCCTCTCCATTCTGAAAATTTACCATATATTCCTACCCTTTGTTTCCTGTCTTTTAACCAGTTCTCAGTCCATGAAAGGATCTTCCCTCTTATCCCATGAGAACTTAATTTATGTAAAAGCCTTTGGTGAGGGACCTTGTCAAAGGCTTTCTGGAAATCTAAGTACACTATATCTACTGGATCCCCCTTGTCCACATGTTTGTTGACCCCTTCAAAGAACTCTAATAGATTAGTAAGACATGATTTCCCTTTACAGATACCATGTTGACTTTTGTCCAACAAATTATGTTCTTCTATGTGTCTGACAATTTTATTCTTTGCTATTGTTTCAACTAATTTGCCCGGTACTGACATTAGACTTACCGGTCTGTAACTGCTGGGATCGCCTCTAGAGCCCTTTTCAAATATTGGTGTTACATTAGCTATCTTCCAGTCATTGGGTACAGAAGCTGATTTAAAGGATAGGTTACAAACCATAGTTAATAGTTCCACAATTTCACATTTGCGTTCTTTCAGAACTCTTGGGTGAATGCCATCTGGTCCCGGTGACTTGTTATTGTTAAGCTTATCAATTAATTCCAAAACCTCCTCTAATGACATTCCAGTCTGTGACAAGTCCTCAGATTTGTCACCTACAAAGGACGGGTCAGGTTTGGGAATCTCCCTAACATCCTCAGCCAGGAAGACTGAAGCAAAAATTCATTTAGTTTCTCTGCAATGACTTTATCGTCTTTATGTTCTCCTTTTGTATCTCGATCGTCCAGGGGCCCCACTGGTTGTTTAGCAGGCTTCCTGCTTCTGATGTACTTAAAAAACATTTTGTTATTACCTTTTGAGTTTTTGGCTAGCTGTTCTTCAAACTCCTTTTTGGCTTTTCTTATTACATTTTTACACTTAATTTGGCAATGTTTATGCTCCTTTCTATTTCCCTCACTAGGATTTGACTTCCACATTTTAAAAGATGTCTTTTTATCTCTCACTGCTTCTTTTACATGGTTGTTTAGCCACGGTGGCTCTTTTTTAGTTCTTCTACTATGTTTTTTTAATTTGGGGTATACATTTAAGTTGAGCCTCTATTATGATGTCTTTGAAAAGTGTCCATGCAGCTTGCAGGGATTTTACTTTAGTCATTGTACCTTTTAATTTCTGTTTAACTAACCTCCTCATTTTTGCATAGTTCCCTGTTTTGAAATTAAATGCCACAGTGTTGGGCTTGCTAAAGTGTTCTTCCCACCACAGGAATGTTAAATGTTATTATATTATGGTCACTATTTCCAAGCAGTCCTGTTATAGTTACCTCTTGGACCAGATCCTGCGTGCCACTCAGGACTAAATCGAGAATTGCCTCTCCCCTTGTGGGTTCCTGTACCAGCTACTCCAAGAAGCAGTTGTTTAAGGTATCAAGAAATTTTGTCCCTGAGGTGACATGTACCCAGTCAATATGAGGATAGTTGAAATCCCCCACTATTATTGAGTTCTTTATTTTGATAGCCTTTCTATTCTCCCTTAGCATTTCATAGTCACTATCACTGTCCTGGTCAGGTGGTCGATAGTAGATCCCTACTGTTATATTCTTATTAGAGCAGGGAATTACTATCCATAGTGATTCTATTGAACATGTTGATTCATTTAAGATTTTTACTTCATTTGATTCCAAATATTCTTTCACATACAGTGCCGCTCCCCCACCTGCAAGACCCGTTCTGTCCTTCCGATATATTTTGTACCCTGGAATGATTGTGTCCCATTGATTGTCCTCACTCCACCAGGTTTCTGTGGTGCCTATTATATCAGTATCCTCCTTTAACACGAGGCACTCTAGTTCACCCATGTTATTTTTTAGACTTCTAGCATTTGTGTACAAGCACTTTAAAAACTTGTCACTGTTTATTTGTCTGCCCTTTTCTGATGTGTGAGATTCTTTTTTTATGAGAATGTTTTTCATCTGATCTGGCCCATACTTTATCCTCTTCCATCCTCTCCTCCTGACTAAAACCTAGAGAATCTCTATCAATAGACTCTCCTCTAAGAGACGTCTCTGTCCGATCCACGTGCTCCTCTGCACCAATTGGCTTTCCCCCATCTCTTAGTTTAAAAACTGCTCTGCAACCTTTTTAATGTTAAGTGCCAGCAGTCTGGATCTGCTTTGGTTTAGGTGGAGCCCATCCTTCCTCTATAGGCTCCCCCTATCCCAAAAGTTTCCCCAGTTCCTTATAAAGCTAAACCCCTCCTCCCTACACCATTGTCTCATCCACGCATTGAGACTCTGAAGCTCTGCCTGCCTACCTAGCCCTGTGCATGGAACTGGAAGCATTTCTGAGAATGCCACCATAGAGGTCCTGGACTTCAGTCTCTTTCCTAGCAGCCTAAATTTGGCCTCCAGGACATTTCTGATACCCTTCCCTATGTCATTGGTACCTACATGTACCACGACCTGGCTCCTCCCCAGCACTACACATAAGTCTATCTAGATGCCTCGAGAGATCCGCAACCTTTGCACCAGGTAGGCAAGTCACCATACGGTTCTCTCGGTCTTTCAAACCTATCTATCTACATTTCTAATGATCGAATCTCCCATTACTAACAACTGCCTTTTCCTACTGACTGGAGTTCCCTTCCCCAGAGAGGTAATCTCAGTTCTAGAGGATACCCCAACATCTGGAAGGCGGTCCCAACTATGGGAAGGTTTCCCTCTGTTCCCATTGACTGCTCTCCTTCCCTGAGTCTTTCATCCTCCTTAACAGCACAGGGGCTGTCTGACCGGAGGTGGGACAATTCTACAGTGTCCCAGAAAGCCTCATCTTCATACCTTTCTGCCTCCCTCAGCTCCTCCAGTTCAGCCACCCTGACCTCCAAAGCCCGTACGTGGTTTCTGAGGGCCAGAAGCTCCTTGCAGCGAATGCACACATATGCCACCCGCCCATAGGGCAGGTAATCATACATGCTACACTGAGCACAATAAACAGGATAGTCCCCACTCTGCTGCTGGGTTTCTGCCTGCATTCTGTCCTACAGCTACCTAGGTTATTGATAGGTTTTCTAGTTAAATCAGGAAGTTTTGATTAAAACCTTTTAACTAAACTATAAAGACTGGCAAGTGTACCTTGGCCCCTTTCCAACTCCCTCTCAAAACTCCCTGGTCGCAAAGCTCCCTGGTCGCTGACTCACTGCTTTATAAAGCCCTGGCCTTCCTGATAGCCCCGCCCTCTGACTAAGGCTCAGCCAATTAACAGAGGCTTCTATATTTCAAACCTTTAGAAGCTCACAGCTTCCAACTGCTGGCCACAGCACACGCTCCTTCAGACAAACTAACAAAACAAACAGACAAACACAAGCTCAGCACACATCAAGTAACCCCCAAACACACAACCACTTACCTCAAGGGTCCCGTATTTGCCCCACCTTTACCTGGAGAACTCCCTCTCAAAACTCTCTGTTTGCTGCTCCTGTTCGCAAAGCCACTCACAGTCAGCTCTCTGTGCTGTTCCTCTCTGGAGGGGCAGTACTGAAGGCAAAGCCAAGGTGAGCATGACTTTAAGCCAGATTTGCACCCTCCAAATTCAAGGCTTCTGTGGGGGCCAAAATGCAACTCAGGAAGCCTTGGGAGCAACTCAGAATTACAGCAGACTCCCTACTGCTACCAATGGCTTATATGGGATGTGTGGTACCACCCTTTGTGGTCTGTTCCCACTAGTGCTTCCTCTATTCTGGAATTTACAGGTGAACTAGTGGTATATAGGTATAGGGCAGGGATGGGGAACCCTTTTTGGTTTGGGGGCCACTGACCCACAGAAAAATCAGTCAGGGGCTGCACACAAGTGAGAAACTAAAAACAAACAAACAAAAAACCCGTCCCCAGCATGGGTTCCCCAATGCGGGGGGGTGCCCCGAGCCTCAGGTGCCAGATCCAGGCAAGCCAGGGGCTGCATCTGGTCCCCGGACTTTAGGTTCCCCACCAGTGGTATAGGGACTAGTAGTATTAGTTGAAGACCTTCACCTTTGTTTCCTTTTAGAAATGCCAGAATCTAAAGATCATCAGGGTGAAATTCAAGATCCATTCATGTTAACATTTTATTGTCTTTTGTTTGTTGAATTTCCTTTATTAACACCTAATTTCCATGGTGACAGACTCTACAAAAGAGAATAGAAATTTTTGAAACACATTAAATAATTTATAATCTCGGCACAATATTTAGTGTAAGTGCTATTCTGCCAGCTCTGGCTCAGAATAGCATTAGTGCTTATATCCACTGGAATTCTGTAAATCCTATTAAAATAATTGACCGACCCATAAATGATACAAGAGCAAAATATGGCTACAAATTAAAGTATGATGTTTTACTGTTTTGGGCCAGTGCCATAGTCTAGTACTATAGGTGGCTTTTCCATTTATTTATTTGAGAGAATTAAGTTACAGAACTGATTTTATAGATTAAGAGATTCCAGGGCCAAAGTACCTAATGGAAAACACCTGGGGCAACATTATAATAATCAGATGAAGCTAATGGCTATAAACTAGTCCAAAAGACTCAACATCAACATTGACCCTGCCACTGCACTGTGGAACTACTAGGTAAAGGAGACCTATAAACTACCATTAAGCCCTTTCCTATGTCATTCTGTGACTTGCCCATTACCATGGACATGTAACTGCCAACAGGCAGATTCCAACATGGGACTTTTGGTAGTTTAGTGTAGGAGCCCCGAGTTTGAGCTATAAAGCCAGGTGGCTTGCAGCTTAGGCTGTAGAGCTCACTCATTCTTCTCTCTCACTGTAAGTGGTCTAAGTACCCCTACATGGGATAGTGAATTGCACCCCATAGATGTGTGGGTTACAGACAAACTCTATGAGATCCTGTTTTATTCCACAACTGAACACAACATTTACACAAAGGCATAACTGTAAGCATATATTTAAGTGTTTTGCTGAGTCAAGGACTTAGATTAGTGATTCATACTTTATACAAGCCTAACTTGCACATCTGACAGGTAACAAAAAAGGAAGCATTTTAGCAAGTTACTAAATGAAGACTGCATAACCCCAGTTATGACTGGGGTTTTAACTTTTTAAAAGCTCATTGAAAATCAGAAAAGAAATAAAATAAATCAGGAAGCATCTGTTTCAGTTTGTATAAACAAAACAAATGACCACACTTAAATAAATGTACTGACATTTGCTTTTATTTTGGAGCTGCAGGCTTTAGGATTTATGTTTTCATATGGCATAGGAATGGAGTATAATCCAGCCAAGGTAAGAAAAATTAAAAAGTGATATGCTAGTCTTTGAAAAATTAAAGAAATGATTTACCAAAATACCATAGGTTTTGTTTCTTCATTCCTTGTATAATATTTTGTTTCTGTGTTTTAGGCTCTTGTTTATTACACATTTGCAAGTCTTGGAGGAAATTTGATATCCCAGATGATTTTGGTTTGTAAATTATATATTTGGCATCTCTATTTCTTGTTCTCCGTACAATAATCCAAAGTTTAAAGAATAAGAAAAATATCAGTTAATTATTGTTTTAGGGATACCGTTACTGGGTTGGAATAAATGTTCCAAGAAATTGTGAAACAGCACTTACAAATTACAGGAAAGTGGCATATTTAGGTAAGAGGTCCATATGTTATTACCGTTGTCATATCTCATTTTAGAGCAAATGAAAAATATTATGGGAAGTGAAGAAAGATAATTTTTCATTCATAACGAGTAATTACACCAGATTCTGTTATCAGATGCACAGATGTAACTTCCATTAAGATCAATAAAAGCTGTGCACATTTATTTAAGTGTAGAGTTTAAGCTATGTAATATTGCCATCTCATGAGTTCTATTAATTGTCTGTACTTTCATATAGTACCATAGTTAAAATAATATTTTGGAAACATGGTAGGCACATCACAATCAAAGTTCTAAGAGCTTTCATTAGAAGCCTACTTTTGACATCCCCATCTCCACAAAAGGAAGTGAATCTAGCCACTACCTGGACATCATTGGCTATGCCAGTTTCCAGGCAGTGCCACCAATTTAAGGGGCTGAGCGCAACCTCTGATGGCATAAAGGAGGTTGCAGTTACCCTGCGTCACTGCAAACTTAAACCTTAGACAAATTGCTACTGGGCACTCCTGACCTAATCATGGAAACTAATATGACACTGGAACTTTAGAAGCTCCGTAATTATGTAGCTGCCAAACCACAATCAAGCTTCAAGAAAACCACATGTAAGTCACCAACTCAGCCAATGTAGCCATAGCTTGTGTTACCTGTATTTCTTCACTGGGGTTAGAGGCAAAATCCGTTCATCCATTTGAGTTATGAGCTTGCCCAAACATTTTCCTCTTCATAACTGAACATGTCCAGTATCAGCTAGAAGCAGGGGGCGAGGTATGTTTTATCTTACATTCCAAAACCATATATTGTTATGAATAAGTTTGTTATGGAAACAGATGACACTCTCCAGTGTACTCGTTGGAGAAGGGCAGAGGTAGGGGGAAAAGTTAACACTGATGTTAAAATGTTCACTGTTTTTTGAACTCCCAATGTTTTGAACTCCCAAAGTTTCACTGGCATTTGTTAGACTGTAACATTGTTACTTTTTTAAAGTGACATTCTCAACTTTAACTTTTTAACTTTAATTTATCTGGGTGAAGATATTCTTTCTCTGTGAATTATAATGTGATCTTTACATAATATTCTGTAAGAAAAATGGAAAATCAACTTTTCATACTTGAAAGTCATATACACCAAATTAAAGAATCTTGTATTATTATTAATTTGTTATTTTTTCCCATTTATCAATTTTGTTCTTAAAACAGCATCTATAAAATGTAACTTATTGCTATGCTCTTAGCAATAATTATTGACCTTAATGTAAAAGTTAATAAAGTAATTTTGGGTATGTCTACACTAGCTCGTTAGTTCGAGCTAGGTAGGCAAATGAGGGCAACCGGAGTTGCAAATGAAGCCTGGGATTTAAATATTAGGATCTCTAATTCGAACTACCTACTCCGTGCCACGTGTAGCCGCGGTCACGGAGTTCGGACTAAGGGGGATTTAAAAATGGCGGCGCCCAGGAAGATGCAAATGAAGCCGGGGATATTTAAATCCCGGGCTTCATTTGCAACTCCGGTTGCCCTCATTTGCCTACCTAGCTCGAACTAACGAGCTAGTGTAGACATACCCTTTTATATTTTACTTTTAGTTCCTCAAATACATACAAATCATCTTTATGGGAGAGGCATAAATGCAGCAATAACCAGTACATTTCTGGCAGGAATGAATGTGATTTCAATAAACGTAGTTGTCATTTCTAAGGGCAGTCCATATTGGCCTTCCATCTACATGACATAATACCCAGATGCAAATCTAGGCACTGTTGCTTTTTCCAAGTTCTTCACTTTTGTTCTGCTTCACATAAAACAAATAGAAGAAGTTTGTTCATCTGCTCCTTACTTTCTATAGTTATTCATTTTTATTTCTCAATTTACTAGTTGAAATTCAGTCCTACCTTAAGTATTGCAGCTGGTGTGAGGATTTGTCATCAGCTCTTTGAAGAGTCTTTTCAATTTGCTAATCTAATGGGTTTGCTTGTCATGTTTCCTCCATTGCTGCTGCTACATAAGATCTAGACAGCAAAGGCAGATATCATTTTTTTCTGAATTTAGCGCTGTATAAATTATGCTAGAACCAAACAACAATATCTAAAAAAAGCAAAAATATATCCATAGAGGCCTGTTCAATGGTATCATTTTATTTTTATAAGTGAGCAATACCTTTCTGAATAGCATAACAATTACCAAAACTATAGGACTGCTCCCCCTGCTCGCTATGCTCACCAACCCCTCTCCCCCCCAGTCACCAAGGCCACACTACCCCTGTTCTTCCTCCTCCCCACACCATTGCACCAGTCCCGGCTCTCCCCTCCCCCACCCCACCCTCTGTGCCAGTCCTGGCTCTCCCTTCCTCCTCACTACCCCACCACACCAGCCCTGGCTCTCCCCTCCTCCTTACCCCCCTGCTGCACCAGCCCCGGCTCTCCCACCCCGGCCGCCAGGGGAGGGCTGAGCCAAGGCAGTTCCGGCTTTCCCTGCAGCTGCTGAGGAGGGGAAGGATGAGCTGGAGCTACAGCGTGGCAGCCCTGGTTTTCCATGTGGCCCCTGGAGAAGTCCAGGCCAGGAGTGGTTGGGGCTTGGCTCCTGGGGCCTTAGATGACATGATGATGTTATTGTGTCATCCTGCAGGAATTTTTTTGTATATACAGAGAGAGAAAAGAAAGACGTGTAGTACTGAATGTTATACTTGTTCTACTTTATTTGGCTAACCAGGTTTTTTTTTTGCATAATTTTATATAACCCTATGTAATGTACTAGCCACATAAATAATCTCTACATTGCTAAATGTAATACTGTCGTATTATACTCTTGTCATTTTTATTAAAAGTTGCTGATAAACTAGAAAAAAATGAAGATATGCCAGTAGAAAAAGTGAGACTGGTGGAAAAATCAGAAAATTTGAGTTCTAACAATGACTTCTTAGACTGGGATGTACACCAATACTACAAGTTTTTGGCTGATAGAGGAGACACACAGATACAGGTAATGTATAAAACTAGGATACTTTTTTCTGGAAAAATATTGACTTATGGGGACAGGACAGTATTCATGAACTACAAATATTTTGTCATAATGGACCTTATCCTGCAGCACTCAAGTCAATAGGAACAGGATTTGGACACACAAGGAAAGTGGGAACAGGAGATTCCTTGGTATGGGGAAATCCCTAAATGGCATTGAACCATTTGTTTCCATTGGAATCCATGCAAACACAAAGGTCTGCTCATGTGGATCTGATTGCAGAATTAGGGCCTTAGAATGTCAGCCCTTTAAGCATGGATCACATATTTGTGCAGTCTCTCATACAGTGGGGTGCCAACCTTGATTAGAGTTTCTGGGTATTACGATAAAATGCAGAAAAGACATGATATTTTATTAGGTTAAGCCAAAACCATTACAATATTTATTTCATCATATGAAAGCATTCAAGGTATACTATTTGCTCAGGAGTTTCTGCTTATGGTGAATTTATGGCATTTTTTCTGGGATTTCAGAAAGACAGAGAATGTTGCTGAAATACATTGTTTTGAATAATTATTTCTAGGTATATCTTGGTCAATTACATCTTGCAGGAAGGAAAGGACTAGAGAAAGATCATTCTGTAGGTATATTTAAATAAGAGCTGAAGATTTAATCTTGCAACATTAGTTTTAACTATAACCAGTTTATTTGCATATATGAATATTCTGCAGTAAACTACAGTCATTTAACTTTATTGATTCTGTACAATTAAAACTCCCATTATGACTTTATTCTACAGGGTTTCACTTAGCATGGTTATGAAGGTGAATAGGCTCAGACAGACTATCTGGGCCCCATAATTATCTCAGCACCCCAAAGCAGCCAAAAAAGTTTCAGTGCATGATTACTGCATATAAATGTGTATGAGAAAGGAAGGAATTAAAGACAAGTTTCTTTCCTAATCCTGTGGGGAGAAGAGTAAGTAAGGCAGTTAGTCTCTTCCCTTTCTATTCTTGCTGTCAGAGCAGAAGATGAGACGAATTTTGGCCTCTGGGGTAGTGCAGCTTCTCAGGGTCCTCAGAAATTCAAAGAACTAAGCAGTTCCTTATGCTTAAGACTGACACTGTAAGAAGACATATACTGTAATTCATGTTCATATAAAAAGCATGTGATACTGATGACATTTTGTGCTTATCTGAGAGTTTTTAGACACAAAGCTGACATTGACAGTTGTGGGAGGGGAAGGCAAAATAATGTTTCTGAAAGATAATTCACATTATGGAGAACACTATTGGTCACGTGCATTGTAACAAAAATTTGTAAAAACTCGTTCATATGGCCTCTATGCTGACAATTTGTTCCTATCTATGTGTGCTTAGGTAATGGATCTAGATGCTCTGTTCTGACCTTTGATTCAGCCATTGCTCACCTATCATACCAAACTAAGGCCCTGATTCTGCAAAGATTAATGTGCATGAATAGTCCTGAGTGGGACTACATATGGGCATAAATTTATGATAATGTGTAAGGACTATCATAAAATTTTAGTGTTGTGAGGCTTTCTGGTCTGTCTAAATCATGAGCAGTTTCCATGCTATGCAAAAATTTGTCTTGGTTGAAATTTACAGAAAACACCTTTTTCAAGTGAAAAAAAATGTAACTTTGTTATTGCTTTTTATTCAGAAAGCTTTCTACTATTTCCTAAAGGCAGCAAAAGCAGGGAATACACATGGCATGGCACTCCTGGGAAAGGTATGTCTTACTTTTCATGAGATTAATGGTAACTTGCAATGGTCAAGGACTAGATAATGGCTAAACCTAAAGTAGCTACCCAGTGTGTACAGGCAGTAGGCCCTTCAATCTGCTTCCCCATGCAGCAACCCCACATTGTAGCTCAGCGATCCTGTGGGAAAAGCAGGCTCCATACAACTGCTAATCCCTACTGTGAGCTAGTGGGTAAGAAGGGACAGGAGGGGGCAGCATCAGAACACAGCGGAGGCGAGCCCATATATGGGGTGGGGGTGGATGAATTTTTGACACCTGGTAAGGAGTGTAGCAAATTATCCCTTCTCCTCTGCCTACCCCAATCCCCAGAGTGAGGAAGTAGAACTAGCCCTAACAAATTTAGAGGGGGAGGGATAGCTCAGTGATTTGAGCATTGGCCTGCTAAACACAGGATTGTGAATTTAATCCTTGAGGGGGTCATTCAGGGATCTGGGGTAAATCTGTCAGGGATGGTATTTGGTCCTGCCATAAGAGCAGGGGACTGGACTTGATGACCTCACAAGGTCCTTTCCACTTCTGGACAGCTGCATGGCAGTGGGTGGCTGTCCCTTTGTTCCAGCTAGAGCTGGGGCATGCAAGGTGAGGTTGTCCCAGCTGAGGCAGCCTTGCTAGCTGGAAGTCAGCCAGTGAAGTTGACTAATTCAAGAAACCATCCCTATTGAAGCCAACATTTAAATACATGTTTTACTTTAAGAGGATGCTTAACTCCTCTTGACTTCAATTAAGCCCTCTCCAGAAGTATAATTGTGAACTTATATGGCTATTAGGTCATCTTTACCTAGCATTCTGAGAAATCAGATCAAGGAAATTTAGATAAAGCAATAAGCCCAAGAACTAAGCTAAGAGTTGGTTGGGTTTTTTTAATGTCACAGGTTTCTTTTATTATTTTACTTCTAAGTATAATAACTGGCTAGTAGTAAAATGTTAAAAGAGACATTTTGAAACTGTAACTATTACTTAAGACCCTGTGGATGTGGACCCTGTCCAATGCTTCTATGAACTTTTCTGGTATTTTAGGACTTTGTAGGAGGCAAAAATAATTTTGAATATAGGTTAGGTTTTATTTGTGTATTGTATGTGCTGATTGCATTTCTTAGCCTGGTTACTGGAGACATTCAGTATATATTGCTGCAGTGAACAACATTTTTAGTTTTTATTTGCACATCACCTTTTAATGCTAATGCTAATGCTTGATTATAGCAACAAGCTGAATCACTACTCATGATGAAGTCATTTAAATTACACATTATGCTCTCTATTTTCTGTATAATGACAGAGGTCAAAATATCCATCAAGTCAGGCTGTCTTTCCAGTATGAAATAACATGCATTAAGTGCCATAGTGAAACCTGAACAAAGTTGAAAACTTCTCTTTATAACCCCTATAGCTTTGGTATGCATTAAACCAAGATTCAGATTTGTAAAAGTGAAGGTCTAGGACTGAAACATGTTACTCAGAGATGCAAACTCAGTCCCTGGCACAAAATTCAATGAAGGGGTGTGTGTGAGCGTGTGAGAGAGCAGTTAGATGTTGCTGAACATTCTTTCCAGCATACACATGGCAAGTAGGAAAATGGTGTCACTGGTTGCTAATGTTTGCAGAAATGACCTTATTCCTCTTCTAAACTGTCACACCAATGTCTCTGAATATGTTCATCTTCAAATAACCTTAATTCCTTGACTTAAAAAAGTAAAACTGGGAAGTAGATGAAGTGAACAGTTTAATGGTGTACATGTGTTAATGGGGCATTCCGTGCAGAAATGACAACATCCAGTCAAATCCCTCTTTGTGTCTGTTATTACTCTAGTCATTTCCAATACAGAGAAAATTGTGGGAAATGGAAAAATGAAAAAAAAAATGGAATGTCGGTCTCTATCAAGGAGTCTATAATTTATAATTAATTACATAGCAATTGAAAAGGACTTCTAACACAATGCTTTTTTGTATTCATTACATTAGGACATGGCTACTGAAAATTTTGCAGTATAATTTTATTTATTTGATCTCATATTATTTAAAGTCATGCACCTTGTTAATTATTCCTTATTTTAGTATTCTTTCTTCCACAACATTTAAAATATATATAAAAAAGATTTGTTAGTAATAGGTGGGTGCCATAGTGGCACATATCCGAAGAAGTGCACATGACCTCAATGTTGGTGCACAAGACAAAACTTACTCTGCTCACTGATGGAAATTCTTAGAGGGAACACTGTTCATAGGTCTACAAGCTACCTAGGCTGAGATTTTCCAAAGGGAATCATGCTTTTGGAATCACGCCTCCATTGTTGGATGTTCATTTGAGATGCCTTATGAAGGCTAATTTCCAGAGGTGGATGTTGACTACTTTCTGAACATCATCTCCCTATAAGATGTCTCTGTTTGGGCACTCTAAAGGAGGCACACAAAAATCACCAGTCACTTTTGAAAATCTTGGTCTCAGAAGTTATTGCGAATAACCAAAAGGCTTTTTAAAGAAAACAAGTTAAAAACAAGTAACTAACATGATTCTATTAGTGTATACACAGTATAAATCATTTTAGAAAATTAAACCAGTCAGAAAAACTTATAAGTGGGAGTGAACTGGCAAAGTTCTGTTCTGAATTACACTTGTACATTGGCTTTACTGCAGATGTACAAGTGGAAGTAGGAGCAGACATTGTTCCACTTTTTATAATTTTTATGAAAAACTGGATAGGTAGGGATTCATAACACATATCTAAGGAGCAAATATCTCTTTTTCTTT
Source organism: Rafetus swinhoei (assembly GCA_019425775.1). Lineage (NCBI taxonomy): Eukaryota > Metazoa > Chordata > Testudines > Trionychidae > Rafetus > Rafetus swinhoei. Next base: position 189,336,861 of record CM033440.1, read on the forward strand.
GTATTGACCAGATGTTTTTAGAAGGAAGTGTTGCAGTGACACAGAATAATGCTTCTGCATTTAAGTACTTCACAATGGCAGCTGAAAAGGTAAATAATCTGGTTTTATATAATATTTTAAAAGTGTATTTGATACACTTTTACAGGAGAAAAGCATGTAATAAATTTCTTACATTTGATGGGAATATTGTTCAGTTATAGATTTTTAAGAAGTAGGTAAATATAGCACACTTCCAAAGCCTATAAAATATAACCCAGTATTATGCAGTTGGTAATGTTAAAGGTAATGGAAGAGCAAGCAGAAAAGTTGAAGTAGAAACAGGAGGTAGAACTGTCATTGTTCATGTATAAACTAAATGCCCAATCCTGGAAGATGCTAATCATCCTCGGCTCTCACTAAAGTCCAAGGCATTACAAGAACTCACTAAGTAGTCTCATATTGTGTAGAATGAATGACAAGTAGCGGGCTGCCTATTAAAATACTATTATTCTATGTCCTGGTTTTAAAGAGATGCTGGATATTGGCAGAAGACAAGTACTTCTTACAACTGAGATAGTAAGATACAACTGCCTTTGTCAGGGCTGATCCCCACTCTGGCACTCCAAGTGCAGAAGTTGGGGGCCCACAAAGACTTTAAATATACCTTGCCCACTACAAGCACTGGTTATAAAAACTTCCTCCAGAATCACAAATGCACAGATTTGATAGGGGGGAGGTCGCTACCACCATCAAATGATTTTTATCCCTAAAACCATGGGCAAACACTTGAATTCTCCCCCATGGGTACCCCAAGCTCTTCTGCCACAAGAGAGCTTGAAAAAAGAAGAGAGACAAACAAGCTGCAGTCTCTGATAGCTGATCTCTCAGTCTGAGGCATACAGACAGACAGACCTCCTGTACCTTCTAGGACATAAGAATCAAATCATCACCTTAAAAAAAGTGATTTTTATTACAATACAAAAGATATACTTGATAAAGCATACTTGGTTGCTAGATGTTACAGAGCAACTAAGGAAAACAAATTAAAACACAGAGAGACTCTCTGGAAACAATGCTTAGATGTTAAATGGGGAGAGGAGGCACAAATTCACACAGAGCAGTCCAAACCAAACCACAAAATAAAAAAAATGCCCTGATCGCGACTAGATTCACGTTTTCCCTTTATTTACTTCCAATCGTTTCTTGGTTCAGTCAACTTCCATTCCCAGAGGCATGGTAGTCCTGCCTGGGTTTAAATCATTCTGCGTCTCTCAACTTCCAGCTCAACCCTCCCACACAAAGAAAGCAGGCAAGGTATCTATATCCAATTCAAATTTCAACCCTCTATCTCGATTGGTTCTCCTGGCCCCCTGGCTAACACCCTTGCTAGCTACCTGAGTTTAACCCCTTAGTCACACTCCTCCTATCTATTACAGCCTTCTTAAATGATCTTGCTAAGAAAAGGAAATTTGGATGATATTTGGGTAGTGAGCAGAATGTTGGTTTTGTCAGATTTGACCAGGTTACTGAATTATTTAGTGACTTCTTTAGCATGGGATTGCCAGATTCCCTTCATACAATACCACAGCAGCAAAGTAGTATGTGATTTGTTATGGGATGTCATAGGGCTGCCTCTTCACAAATTCCCCCCTGTGGCTAGGGCGGCTCTGTGGCAGCTTCCCTCTGTTTCTCTTTCTCTCAGGACTCCTTAATAAAACTCTAGGAAGTCTAAAGTAGGGTTGCCAAGCCTCCAGCATTGGCCAGGAATCAACTGGAATTGGGATTGATCTCCTGACTACTGAAAGCAAACGGGAGATTTTAATAGGTTGCTAGAAGTGCAATAGGCAGTGCAGCAGGGCTAAAGCAAACTTCCTACCTGCCCTGACTCTGCATAGCTCCCGGAAGCGGCTGGCATGTCCAGTGTCTAGGTGCAGGGATGGCCTGGCGGTCTCCGTGTGCTGCCCCTATCCCACATGTTAACTCATCAGCTCCCATTGGCTGGAAATGTTGGCCAATGGAAGCAGCCAGGGCAGTGGCTGCAGGCAGGAGTAATTCACAGAGACACCTGGCCACCCCTGATCTTAGGAACCACATATGCCAGTCATTTCTGGGAGCTGCCTGAGGAAAGCACTTCCTGGCTGGAGACAATAGTCCTTATCCTCTCCCATACCCCAACCTTCTCTCACATCCCTGAGCCACCTCCAACACTCCAAATCCCTTTGCCCCAGTCTGGAGCCTCCTCATGCATATCTGTCACCTCCCCCAGAACCTGTGCCCTCATCCAGAGTCCTCACCCTCTCCCACACCCCAATGCCCTGCCCCAGCCCAGTGAAAGTGAGGGTGGGGGAAAACAAGCAATGGAGAGAGGGGAATGAAGTAAGCGGGGTGAGACCTCAGAGAAGGACCTGGGCATGGGTGAGGTCTCAGGGAAGGAACAAAGCAAGGGTGTACAGTTTGTGCAATTAGAAAGTTGGCAACCTTAATCTAAAGCAGGAGTGGGGAACCTATTTTGGATCAGGGGCTGCTGACCCACAGAAAAATCAGGGGCCACATACAAGTGAGAAGCAAAAAGCAACAAAAAACAAAACCCCCTCACCTATGTGGCCCTTCGCTGAGAAGGAGAATGACACTCCCCACATTCCCCTTGCATACTGGAGCCGGGGGGAGACAGGCTAGTAGATTCTGTGTGCTCCAGCCCTGCGGTGGAGGAGGCAGGGGGACTGGAGCTCCAGCACTGACTCCCCAATGCTGGGGGGGGGGGAGCCCTGAGCCTCAGGTTGTAAGGGCTGTTCTCCACTCTGACACTCTGAGTGCAGAAGGTGAGGGCCTGCAAGAGAGCTTAAAAACCTTGCTTCTGCAGGCACTGGTTACAATAAAACCTTTCCCCCAGAATCACAATACACAGATTTTGGGGAATCGCTGCCACCATCAAGTAATTTTTATCCCTAAATTTGGTTTAATTCCAATTTAAATGAGAACATAAGAACAGCCATACTGGGTCATACCAAAGGTCCATCTAGACCAGTATCCTATCTTTCGACAGTGGCCAATGCCAGATGCCCCAGAGGGAGTGAACAGGAATCATCACGTGATCCCTCTCCTGTCATCCATTTCCAGTCCCTGACAGAGGCTAGGGAAACCATTTCTACCCATTTTGGCTAATAAGTATTGACAGACCTAACCTCCATGGATTTAGCTAGTTCTTTCTTGAACCCTGTTAAAGTCCTGGTCTTCACAACCTTCTCTGGCAAGGAGCTCCACAGGTTGACTGTGCACTGCATGAAGAAAATCTTCCTTTTGTTTATTTTAAACCTGCTACCTACTAATTTCATCTGGTGACCCCTAGTTCTTATGTTATTGGAACAAATAAATAACTTTTCCTTATTCACTTTCTCCATACCTGTCATGATTTTTATAGACCTCTATTATATTCCCTCTTAGTCTCCTCTTTTCTAAGCTGAAAAGTCCCAATCTTTTGAATCTCTCTTCATATGGCAGCCATTCCAAACCCTTTAGAATAAAAACCACAAGTTTTGATGTTCTCATTCTGTCAAAACATCATCAGAAACAAACCAGCTCCACAAAAGTTTCATTTTGACAAACTGGCAAATGCTGATGAAAAATGCATTTCATCAGAATGTTTGTCTGCCACTAATCTAGACACCTGGGGACTCCTGCGTAGTGTCCAAAATTGAGGGTTGCTACTATACATGTGTCAGAATCCCCTTTTCCAGTGGGAGGGGAAATACCTGCACAAACAGTGCATTTCCTGCATGTATCCCTAACAGCCAGTCAGGGCCTATTTTTTTGTGGGGGGACACACCCTGCTCTGGTTTTACCATCTACTCAAGCCACTTTTAAGGAGGCTTATTTAATGTCAGTGAAATAACATATGGAGAACAAAGATGACAGCCACTTTTTAAATATAAGGTATGGCTACAAGCATTCACGAGAGTCCTTAGAATAAGAATACTGTACTAGTTTAGCATTAATCCATAATTATTATCAGAATTCATAGTTCTAAATTCCCTATATCATAGTAAAAGAAAAGCAAGAGTATCTAATTGATTAGTAACTATATATGATAGATGTTTACTTTATTGCAAGTACTTTTCAATGTCTTTAATGAGAAATTACATTCAAATTTAATACATTATTTTAGGGTAATGCAGTTGGACTGTGGGGGCTAGGCCTTCTTTATTTTCAAGGAAAAGGTGTTCCTGTGGTAAGAATTATTTTAGTAATTTCAAATATGTTTTCCAAAATACATCTAGTAAAAATCAGAGAAAATAAAATGTTTAATCAGTATCTGCTATGAATTAGCATTTCCTTTAATAGGAGATTGTAGCTCAAATAGCTATAATGTAGTTTATTCAAGTGGTGTAGCTAATATGATAATAGTATGTACTACAAATATGAGTAATTTTTCTTGTAATCTGAACACTATCATGAACACACCATTGTGTGTCCTTAATGAAGTTCCTCCTGATTTATACTAGTGTAACTTTGAACAGATTGAGGCTCAGAGTCCAGTTAAATTAAAAAAACATTGGTCACTATTCCATTGAACTTTGTGGCATTGGACTGTGTATAACTGGGATGAAATCAGAATTAGAACCCTGATCTCAAATACTATAATAGAAAGACAAAAACGTTAGTTTGATTTTGTTTTTAATTTTTTGGTATATAGTATAACTTTCTGCCAGTAAAATTATGGGAGAAATCTTGTCTTTTTCATGAACACACAATTCTTACTGTGCTAGCAGGTACATAGAACTTTCAGTAATGGTAGGTAATTACCTTTCAGAACTATACTGAAGCTTTTAAATACTTTCATAAAGCAGCTGAGAAAGGTTTGGCAGATGCACAATTCCAACTAGGAGTCATGTATCACTGTAAGTATTATATATTTTTCAATTAAAATTTGCATTTATCAGTAATCTGTAATTTTACAAAAACTAAAGGCTCCAATCTCGACTTGATTTGCAGCTGGCACTGGAGTAAGAAAAGACTATAAGCTTGCCTTCAAATATTTTTACTTGGCCTCTCAAAACGGACAACCCGTTGCTGTTTATTATTTGGCTCAGATGTATGCTGCAGGGACTGGAGTGTTTAGATCATGTCAAAATGCAGTTGAGGTAAAAAGTATATTTTTAATGATTTGTGATTAGTTATAGAATAAAAGGCAGAATTTGTATTACTATTTTAACTTACATTTTTTATGAAAAATTGATTATATGCTATGATTTAAAGTAAAAAATTTGCATTTTCTGAAGGAAAAAGGTGATCATATCTGGGCCAAATTCTGGTTTCAGCTATACTAGTCTAAACCCAGAACAACTCCACTGATGTCAACAGAGTTTCTCCAGATAAGACCAAAGTAAATTAGAGTATAATGGGGTACGTCTACACTAGCCTCCTAGTTCGAACTAGGGAGGCTAATGAGGGTAACGAAGTTGCTAATGAAGCATGGGATTTAAATATCCCATGCTTGATTAGCATAATCCTGGCCGGTCGCCATTTTGGAAACTGACTAGCCCAAAGTAACTGCCCGTCTGTCTATACGCGTAGAGAAGCGGATTCGAGATAAACCCCTTAGTTGAATTAACTGTTACTCCTCGTGGAATGAGGTTTAACAGTTAATTTGAACTACAGGGTTTATCTCTAAATCCGCTTCTCTGCCGCGTAGACGCCGGGCAGTTACTGTGGGCTAGTCAGTTTCCAAAATGGCGATCGTCCGGGATTATGCTAATCAAGCGCGGGATATTTAAATCCCGTGCTTCATTAGCAACTTCGGTCGCCCTCATTAGCTTCCCTAGTTTGAACTAGGGGGCTAGTGTAGACATACACATGGAGAGTAGAGACCCATAACATGGAGGCATAATGGCCTTTACACCTCAGAGTAGTAGGATACATAGGCCATGTCTTCACTTGCCACACTGGCATTTCTGGCATTAAGACCTGCTAAATCGAATGCTGAAGAAGGCTCTGGTCAGCGCTGGTACACCTTGCAGGATCAAGGAGCAAGGGAAACCGACAGGAGCATTTGCTCCCATCAGCCTCTCTCTGAGAAGATGGTGCGGGTTGGTTTAAGATAAGCCAACTCCAGCTATGTATTTTACAAAGCTGGAGTTGCGTACCTCAACTGGACCTTCCAGATCTAGTGTTAACCTGGCCATATTTCATGCTAGTGGAAATGGGATAGGTTTCGAAGTTAAAATAAAAAAAGAACAAGTTCAAAATTACTTAGAAAAGTTAGATGTCTTCAAGTCACCAGGGCCTGATGAAATGCATCCTAAAATATTCAAGGAGCTGATAGAGAAGGTATCTGAGCCTTTAGCTATCATCTTTGAAAAATCATGGAAGTCAGGAGAGATTCCAGAAGACTGGAAAAAGGCAAATATAATGCCCATTTATAAAAAGGGAGGCTTGCTCCAAAATGGTATGTGGCCATGCCCATAGCGTTTAGGGTCAGAAGGGATGACAAAATCATCCAGTCTGACCTCCTGAACCTTACAGACCACTGGCATTACCCAACGCCAGCACAATAAACCCAACCACTGTAATTAAAGAAAAGTATTACAGCCCTCAGTCCTGGGATCAATTTTTAAATCTATTTTCCTGACTCATCATCCAATTAATTTACTAATGTAAGTACAGTACTTATCAATTTGGCGCTCTTTTAAAAAAAAAGTAGGTTGAGTATGCCTAAAATATCAAGGTTTGATTTAACTTAGAACCATTCATGCCAAAGAATCCTAAGTACTTGTACATGACTATTGATATAACGTTTTAGGGAAGATTTTCTGTGGCTGTTTTTGTTCTTTGCCCACAAATATTCATGCCTGTTTTAGGATTTTATTGGAAGTTCCAGTTTTATCAAGTTTTCCATGTACTATAAATACATCCATTTCAACTGACCCCATTTTTGCTCAGGCAGTTAGCTGGCAACTTTAGCACTCTATCTAGATTTTTTACATTGCTGGTTTTCTTATGAAATACATATGCATTACAAGACTTTCTATAGTAACATAAGAAATATTGCTCTGAGACATACTCTTCCATCAGAATATTTACATCTTGCAGAAAGTTATCCTTCAGCCACAGTGCAGATCAGGGTGAGGTGCACCCTCTCCCCAAACACTAAGAGGACACTATTCTCTAATACACAGCTTAATTGGGATGGACTTTGAGATAATTGGGGGGGAGATGCCAAAATATTATTACCTAGTGCCAGTACTACTAAGTCATAACAAGTCTTAGAGTTGAATCTCACGAGCAGATGTTAGTGACAAATGACCAGTACATTTGGGGGCTATCTTGTGCATAAGCTATGGACAAAGATGAAAATGAGTCTTCTAGGTTGAGTTCCTCTCAGTTTTTCTGCTGAATCCATTCCACTTTTCATAAAATAGCTGAATAGTCATTGGGCCAAAAAAGTGACACTTACTGGGGCTGCAAGAAATCCAGGTTCAAGTTCCTGCTCCCATAATTATTTATACAAAGCAGAACAGCTTCAACAGGAGAGATTGGTAGAGTCCCAGCCTGCAGTCTGATGTTTAGGGTATTCAGCTGGGAGAGAGGAGATTTGGGTTCAAGTCCCTGCTGCAGCGTAGAGATTTAAATTTTGATCTCTCACATCTCAGGGGAGAGCCTTAATTATTGGACATGTGGGAAGGTGGGAGCACCACTACTGGGTTTATTTGTGAATGATGCCTAAGTCCCCTTCAGAATCTCACCTAACAAATTTTATGTTGTCCAATATTATTTGGCCAATATATCACATTCGCAAATTTGACACAAAATTGCATCGGGCAGGGAATAAACTATTAATCTGAACATTTTGTCTCATCTCTAGTTGCAATCTTATTTGTGGCTTAATATTCAGCAGAGCATCTTAAAATAAATAATATTTGTTGTATAAAGAAAAACATTTTTGTTTTTGATCAATGTATTGTTATATGCAACTAAGGAAACAACTTTAGAGTCAGATTCACCTGACATTTAATGATTAAGTACTCTTTGTATCAGTTAAGGAGGCAATTTAACCTAGTGTCCCCTAGCAGGAGCTACCAGGTAAGATTTAATTGAGATTTAATTGAGTGAAGTGTAAAACATCATGTGTTTGTTCTATCTCTGTTCCTCTGTTCAGCTTTATCGAAGTGTTTGTGAACTAGGAAGTTGGTCTGAAAAATTCCTGACTGCATACTTCGCTTACCAGGGTGGGAATATAGATTCATCTCTTAGTCAATATGCATTATTAGCAGAAATGGGGTATGAAGTAGCTCAAAGTAATTCAGCTTACATTCTGGAAACTGGTAAGAAAAGTTACATTACTGTCTCTGTATATTGTATATGTATATCCAAGTGATGTTTTGAACAATGCAAATTCAATTTTTCTTTTACAGAGCAGGTTAAAATTCTCAGTAATGAACAGATGTATCCATTAGCACTTCTCCTGTGGAACCGAGCCGCAGCTCAAGGTATGGAACAATCATGTTAAAAATAATTTGTAATTTGCTGTCCACTCTTTTAAGTATGATTTTCTTCAGCTCTGCTGCTCAGATTGTACGGCCAGAAGACAAATGAACACTCAGGTCACGTCTACACAGCAGGGCAAAAATCGAATTAAGATACGCAACTTCAGCTATGTCATTTGCATAGCTGAAGTTGAAATAGCTTAATTCAGCTTTTGGCACTGTCTACACAGCAGGAAATCGAAGGAAGAACACTCTTCCTTTGACTTCCATTGCTCCTCGTGAAATGAGGGTTATGGGTACCAGAGTAAGACGTCCTCCATCTCGACATTATTTCGAAATAATAGCTTGATGTTTAGACATAAATTTTATTATTTTGAAATAACGTCAGTTATTCCGAAATAACACTGCTGAATAGATGTACCCTCCGTGGCCCAAGAATATGGCATTACAAACTTCAGATAATCAAGCTAACATCTTTAAGGGATTGATTCTCACACATAACTAACTCACAGTTAAAAGGATATCTGTACTACAGGTTGAACCTCTCTAATCCAGAACTCTCTCATCTGGAAACATCCATAATCCAGAATGATTTTAGTTAGCCAGATGTCCACTTTTCATGAGTGTGGCCAAGTTTCCCGAAGTCCCATAAAGTTTGTTTACGGCCACCAGTCCTGTCTCCCAGTGTTCTGTGCTGTTATTTAGCTCTAATTTACCTCTAAATGTCCTCTCACAGCCCAGTAAGCAGTGGAACTGTTGGTAATGCTGCTAGACAATATTGACCTCCTGTGGTCCAGAAAATTCTCTCATTCAGAACTGGTCAGGTCCTGAAGGTCCGAACTAGAGAGGTTCAACCTATACAACCTTAGGCATGTTAAAAATAATCTAACATTCAAGAAATTCTCACATCTCTGAGTTAAAACAACCAACTACTCATTTATCCTCCCTTGATTCATTCTTCATTCACGGGTACTTTATCACAAAACTTGGACTACAATCTTTAAAACTATGTATGAAAAATGGCTTCTTTAACTAAATAAACACCATGAAAAAAATTACACCTACTCACTAAGAAATATAGGAAATTTAGAAGCATAAAGATTTGTAAAATATGCTTACTTGCTAAATGTGCAGTATTTGCTTTACTGTAGTACAGCTTGAAGAATCATTTGGGATCTGGGAAACCATCTCTACAGTTCACAAGTATCTACTTGGGGAGACGATTTCTGAGGATGCATCTACACTACAGAGCTTTTACTATCATAGCTCCAGCAGGATAGCCCCTTTGCATAACCGTAGACATTACGTCTATATTAACAGAAGTTTTTCTGTCAGTGTAGAAACACCACCTCCCTAAATTACATTAGGTGTTCCAAAAGAAGCATTCATTTGCTTCTACACAGTATTTTATTGGCACAGATATGCTATAGGATGTGTTTTTTCACACCTCTCACCAGTATAATTATGCTGGTGTAGACCAGCTGAGGAGCCTTTGTTTTAGCAGACAGAGGTGGATGCAAACTGAGACCAGGCGATTTCAGAATAGAAATAAGAGGCAAAATTTTAACAGTGAAGGTAATCACTGAAAACAACCTACCAAAGGGTATGATGGATTCTGTCATTTTAAATATTTAAATCAAAACTGGATGTCTTTTTCCAAAATTCTGCAGGTCAGTCAGAATGTATGGGCTTGATGCAGAAATTACTGGGTGTAAGTATCTGTTTTAGGCCGGGGCTGAGAATAGATGACCATAATGGTCCCTTTTGGCTTTAAAAATCTATGAAACTGTATCACCAATTTTCTGCCTACCACAAATAGAGTCCCTAAGATAGCATCCACATGCAGTCTTTGGGTTAGTGTTTCTAAAACTCAGATCCTTCAGTTGAAGTTTGCCTTCAATTTTAATCCCACAAAAACTTCTGCCTGATGTATTCCCAAGATTCCTCCCTTCATATAGTAAGTCCACTATTTTCCTCTCTTCCGGAGACAGGCTCAGTTCCTCCTTATACTTGTAGCTTTGCCCTGATTGGCTTCACCTGCACTAGTCAATCAACAGAATCTGCATCTTCGTGTAAGATCCTACTTACAACCTGGATATCCTGTCACACAGAACAATAGGAAAAAAAACCAATTACACTGCCAAAGACCCTCAAATGAAAATATGCCTGCCACTAGTCACAGACATTCAGTGCAATAGAGTGTTAGGAAAAAATCCTTCAACTAACAACATACGGCAGTGGCATGTGGGAAAACAACAGTCTGCTATGTAGCCAAGACCCAAGCCACAAAAAGCTTTGTAGATGAATATCAACATTCTCAAAATGTCCTGAAACCAACAAGAATCTGATGAAGCTTTCAACAAATTTGCATAGTATGTTCTATTTAGTGTCTGCCACCAACAAGAATTAAGAACCTGTAATTTCTGCTCCTTCTGCTTTTAAGTAGCATTCAGGAGAAACCCTCTGTACAGCACATTTCAGCAATCCAATCTAGGGATCATAAAGGATATGGATAACAAAGCTTATCACCTAATAAACCATCTTGTTAGTCTTTAAAGTGCTACATAGTCCTGTTTTTTGTTTCATAAAAAACAGTCCTGAGCATTATCAGAAACCAGTGAAAATGGTTCATTTTGCCACTGATGTGTGACTCCATGAACAAACTTGCTATTTCAAGTGCTTTAACTTCAGTAATCTTCCATTTATTCATCTGCCATTTTGCCTGACTTCATCCACATTTCTGCTAGTCCCCTCTCTCTCTTAATGTTTCTGGTGCGATCACTCTCAAGCCTGGCCTTTCCCTCATGCCCAGCTTCCCATCCTACTTCCCTACTGAATCTATTCTAGTAACCTTAATTCCATCCCATGCCTTCTGTCTTCCTCCTTCTACTGCTTGGAATCTAGATCCCCCTACCCTTCTTGCCTCCAAATGCACTATTTGCAAGCACCTGGAATATGTAAGCTATTCCTGCTGCTACATGCCCAAATCCCTCCTGGATATACAGCACCAAATTGTTGTCTCCTTCACTTCACTGAAACCAGTCTTACCAAGATCACTAATGATCTCCTTTAGTCAAGTTTTTAAAGGCCTCTTTAGTTCCTGGATATTTCACTTTTACCTGATCACATCAGCCATTCTTTCCTTCTCCTCCCTCTCTCCCCTTGAGCCTTAGAACTCCTGATTTCTCTTCCTCCCAACCCAACTGCACCTCATTGTTTCTGGCAGCAGCTCAAGCTTCCTTTTCCTGCTCTGTGGCCACATGTTCTGAGGAATGTCCTTCTGTCTCTTCATACCTTACTCCCAATAGATGTTCTCTGTTTTCATGGTTTCAGTTGTCAGCCAGACCTGGTGACTGCCAGATCTCTCCACATATCACATTCCTGACAATACTTCCCCTAGCTTGTCTCACATCTTCAGCTGTGTTTCTATAAACTCATTGGAGGTTCTTTATTGCTTAACAATGGCACATTAAATTCCCCTAATGGTTTTCCCATTTCTTCTCTTTTCTGTTCCTGTCAAAATATCCAGTCTTTCTCAGTCACCAAGATGCTCAAACAGGGATCCCATTCACTGGTTTTCCCCTTCCATGCTCAAACTGTTGCTATATATCTGTTTTCCCTTCACATAAAAATCTCGCCTTTCCTCTCCATCCCCTTTGACACGACAGTGCTCTTATCTTGTCATCTTGCTCCGTTATTTTATTCAAAATATGGCTGTCATAGTTCTTTCTTGACACCATGCTGCTTTCTTCCACCTCCAGTGTCTTGTCTTGCACATCAAAATCAAGCTTTCACCTTCAAGTTGTATGCTAACTCTGCCCCACATGCATTTCAGTGTTCATTTCCTCCTACTTTCCTTTCTGCTCTTCGCATTCTAAGAGGCCCTCCTATCAGTCCCTTTCTTATTCTTCTCCCACATACACCTTTTTCCATGCCATCCCTTACATGTGGGACTTCCTTCCTACTGGGCTACGTCTAGACTGGCATGATTTTCCGCAAATGCTTTTAACGGAAAAGTTTTCCGTTAAAAGCATTTGCGGAAGAGAGCGTCTAGATTGGCACGACGCTTTCCACAAAAGCACTTTTTGCGGAAAAGCATCCGTGCCAATCTAGATCGCTTTCATAAAAAAGCCCCGATCGCCATTTTCGCGATTGGGGCTTTTTATGAAAACAAATCTCAGCTGTCTACACTGGCCCTTTTGCAAAGTTTTGCGCAAAAGGGACTTTACGAGCAGAGCAGCATAGTATTTCTGCAAAAGCACTGATTTCTTACAGTAGGAAGTCAGTGCTTTTGCAGAAATTCAAGCAGCCAGTGTAGACAGCTGGCAAGTTTTTCCGCAAAAGCGGCTGATTTTGCAGAAAAACTTGCCAGTCTAGACATAGCCCTGCTATATTGTAAACACCTAGTTTTTCCCCAGTTCCTTCCCATTTACTATTCTCTATAAAATATAATAATTTTATGACTAAAATCATACTACTTCAAATTTACATTTTATTCATTTTTAATTATATTTAAGAGAAAAATACATTTTTATTAGAGGAAGAAATTTACCAAGAATAGTAGTTTAATACAGATTTTTGATGTGGCTTTTCTTTTTAATGTTTCCACCAGGCAATGCATTTGCTAGAGTTAAAACGGGAGATTATCACTTCTATGGTTATGGAACCAACAAGGATTATGTCACAGCAGCAATTCATTACAGCCTTGCAGTTGATCACCACATTGCACAAGCCATGTTTAATCTGGCATATATGTATGAACATGGTTTAGGTATTCCCAAGGTAATGTGGGCGGCATATGGTGCATATATGTAAAATTAACCTTAATAGATGTAGTTGAAATTAAACGCAATTATAGCTTTTATTATATATTCTGAGTGAGGCAGAATCTCCCATATGAGGGGAAATTAGGAAAACAGATTATTAAAATTATAAACGAGTATCAGGCAGGCTATCACTGAGAGATACACATGAAATAACAGATGATTTGGTGGAGGCCAAGTGAGTGCTCTTTCCTCTTGCCACGTAAAAACAAGGCTGGGAAATGAAAATATAGTGCATTAAAATGGAAATTCAGTTACAAACAGTGCATAATCCACCTGTAAGGTCTCAGACCACATGATATCAGAGAGACCGGTTTAGTAACATTCAAAAATACAATTGGTTGTTTACAAATAAGAAAAAAACCTAAAGTTGCATCAGAAAGGCTGGAAAAATACAAAAGCTGCCCTCCCTTCCTGTGCTCTGGGGAAGGCCGGGGTACATACTGTGCTCCCAGGGCCAAGGAAGTCTGGGGCTGCTTGCCTCCCACTGGGAGGGGTGGCCTGCCCCTAAGGTGTGGGGTGGCCCTTGGCTCCCATGGAGGCCAGGGGGAGGGGATGAGAGCAGGGCCTCAGGCAGAAGGGGCTATATGTTTGCCTCCCTCAGGCCTAGGTTCACCCACTGACCATGATGGAAAAATAACCAAATTAAGCTTACGGAGTGATCACCATTGACCTTCCTAATATGGCTCCTTTATAGCCCTGCTACATTTATTGCTCTTCACTGGGGTCCAGGCTGCTCGTATACAGCTTCATGAGCCACAAGAGCAAAGGATAGGCTGGATCACCAATGATCACTATTGGCATTTCCACCTCCAATTCTGATTTTCTGGTCTGGGCAAAAAGTTCCAGTGTGCATTTTTCTGAAGAGAATGGAGTTCATAAAGATACGTGCATTATGCACCTTTCATGACCATCCTACATGGATGTCAGTGAAACTGCCCTTGTGATCCACCAGTGCCTGCAAACCATGGAAAAGTACCCCTTGTGGTTTATGTACTCCTTGGCAAGATGGTTGGGGGCCAAGATGGGGATGTCTGTTCTGTCTATCGTTCCACTACAGTTTGGGAACCCCATCCACTACAGTATCCACATTTCCCAGAGTCACAGCCTTCCATAGCACAAGGATATTGATTGCCTTAGCTACTTCTATGACAACAGCCCCCACTGTAGATTTTCCCCTCCAAACTGATTCCCAAGTGACTGGTAGCTGTCTGGCACTGCAAGCTTCCATAGGGCTATTGCCATGCACTTCTCCATGATCTGAGCAGGTCTCATTCTCATATTTTTGCACTTCAGGGCAGGGGCAAGCCATTCGCATAGTTCCAAGAAACTGACCTTGCACTTTTGGAAGTTTTGCAGCCACTGGTGATTGTCCCATCTCTGCATCACAATGCAGCTCCACCAGTCTGTGCTTGTCCCAGGACACCAGAACCAGTGTTCTACTGTGTCCAGAGGATTGACTGGCAGCTGTGTTTGCATCCACACAAGGGGTTGTATGAATAGCGATTCCATGGGATCCTGAGATTCGGCCTCGCCCTCTTCCTAGTGGAATGATGTGTACACTCTCAAAATACTGTGCTATTAGGCACACCAAGGCAGACATTAACATAACAATGGTTTGATGCAAAACAGGATCCATGCTCACACTGTTATGGCATCTGTGCAGGCAACCAGAGCCAAAAAGGGAGTAAAAAGACTGTTTTTTCCTGTTGATCTCAAGCAAGTGGGGAGAGACTAGACAAGTGCATTATGGGATGCTGGTAAGAACCCATACCCACCCACTGAAGTTTTGGTCCCAGCATGCACTGGGAGCATAACCCAGAATGCAAAGTGGTTCAAGCACTGGGTGATAACTACTCACTCTCAAAGTCAGCAGCAAGCTCCTTAATGGGGACACACTACTTAGGACTACAGTGAATTCTTCTCCGCAGTGAGGACACAGACCTTTGACTGCAAAATCAGGTGACCAGAAATTGACCATAATAGATTCGGCCTTATCTTGTAGTGTAGATGTGGCCTGTGATATAACAGCTCCATGGATCACACTCTGAGCACCATTATGTTAGAGCTACACCCCCTCCCCCCATTTCCGTTCCCAGCTTCTCCTAAGTGGAGTCCAAACACACCTGTGTTCAAATTTTAAAACATTTGAGTGTGATTTAAGTTAGGCAAGCCGAGTTCAACTCTTAACTGAAACAGTTAAAGTTCAGCTAAGAATTGACAAAAACAACTAGGAGTCCTGGAGCACCCTAAAAACTAAGATATTTGGGCACAAGTTCTCACAGGCTGGAACACACTGTGTCAAATGCATGAAGTGGAAACTTCTGTTTGCAGGGATACATACACATGCAGAGATGGGTGTGTTATGTTACTATGCTGAGGACCAGTGCTAACAAGGTCAATTCAATCATGGTAGATGTGGCCTCTCGCAACAGTTGCTGAACAGGTGTGAATACCAAAACAGAGAAAGTTACTTTCTGTAGTGAGCTAGCCACTTCCAGTCTTTACTCAGACCCAGTACAATAGTGTAAAGTTTGCATATGAATTCTAGCTCTGCAGTATCAAGCTGAAGTCAGTTTTTGAAGGTTTTTTTGCTGAAGTATGGAAACTTTCAAGTCTGTTACTGAATGTCCAGGAAGACTGACATGCTCTCCTATTGCTTTTTGAATGTTACCATTCTTTATGTTTGATTTGTGTCCATTTATTCTTTTGCATAAAGAAGATAATAGGATAAAAGATACAGTAAACTCTAAAATGCTTGAAAAGCAGAAACTTAAAAAAACAGTAGAAATGTTCTGACGATTAGCTAGACATCACAACATTCCTCTAAGCAAATTTCAGATATTTTAAATAAGAGGCTCCCCTCCTTTGCCCCCCCCCCTTTTTTTTAAAGGATATACATTTAGCTAAAAGGTGGTATGATCTGGCATCAGAAACAAGCTCAGATGCTTCCATTCCAGTGTTCTTGGCACGTATGAAGCTAGAAGTTAACCTTCTACTCAGCGAGATGCAACTTTTCAAGGTAAATATGATTTGGACAGACTGCTATGCTTTCACCAGGGCCAATTCAAATTTTTTTTTTTGTGAAGCTGCTTTTTACATTTTATTGTATACTTTTAGATTTGCTTATTGTACCTCTTCCAGACCCTGGGTAATACATAATAAGAACTCTTTCAGTAAAAATAGGCCTACCAACCAAGACGTGTCATATGAATTGCACAATCTATTATCTCCCCATCTTCACACGTCTGCATTTCTATACATGGAAATAGCACACTTTACAAACGAGAAACCTATAATTTTAGTCGTTAATTCAAGTGTATGTGGCGTAAAGCCCCTGCAACATTTAGTTAGACTGCAATTCTGCCAAGGCTAGTGGCAATACAGTGCCAAGGCATCAACATTGTGCCATATGCTTATCTAAAGTGGGGAGGCCTTGCTTATTCTTAAGCAATTTCCTCCCAACAACCCAGTCCAATCATCTTTAGTCAGAGCAGATTTTACCCGATATAGACCTTTCCCCAATGGATTCCTTTTCTTTCCATGGCTTGATTAGCTATTACAGTAACTAGAAAACAACAAGTGGGATGGGGTTGGGGGAGAGGACAGGAGAACAGGCTAGAAGGCCCACTATCCATTCTTATAGATCTTATGCTTCTGTGCCAGGGATGCGAACAGGTAACCAGTACGCAGGAGCAGCCCCCCTCCCATGGGCCGCCACAGCCAGAGGGCTACTCCAGCTTTGTGGGGACCAGGTAGGAGCTGGCCCTCCCTGTGCTTGGGGCTTCCAATTCCTGCTGCCAGCTCCTAGCCTTGGGGCGGGGAGGCAGGAGCCAGGTTCTGCTTACTCGGTTAACCAGGAAAAATGGGATTTTATAGCCCTATTCTGTGCTTACTATATTATTGAACCTACTCTGATTTAAGTTTGCCAATCCTAGCGTTGTCTAGAGGCTTCATTAAAAAGAGCATACTGCTTTCATTTTACACTTACAAATAGCTTCTATTTTGCATGTAAAAAAATATTCTCTGTATTGCTGAGTTCTCCCTTTCTGTCCTAGCAGTTTATCCCAAGTTGGAAATTGTCAAAACTGAACAAAATGCTGCGACCACACTGGGATCTTTTGACAATGGTAGTCATAGTTATTTTGCTTGTATTACTGATAAGAAATAGATAGAACTGGGAAAATGTTAATGTGGAAATCTTTTGATAGTTTCCTTAGTATTCTAAATTAAAATTTCTAGTATTAATTTTCTAACATCTCCTTGTAATAGTTCTGTAACAGTGAAAATATGCATTGCCCTAAGGAAAGTTAGCAACATTAAAAAAATGAAGTTAATTTATAATGGGTAATTTCCTTACAGAAACAAAAACCTGTCATTATAGCAAATTCTTTTATTTGCATGTTGATGGAAACATTGTACATAACAGATAACCAGATATCCCAATTCTCAGGAATATGTTGTGGCTAAAAATCTTTTATTTCCTAAGTTACTTAAATATTGTTTATACTTCTCAAAGATTATCTTAAAAGATCAACTTAGTGAGCCATCAGGAAAGCACCAGGAAAGCAGCAGGAATTAACAAAAAACTACTGGTAGGAAGCTAGATAGCCAACATTTTAATTATTGCAAATGGATTCCATTTCAACAGACCAAAACATGCCATTAATCCATTGTTCAGTCACTGAACTAGATTCTCTTCAGTCTGTGACCTGATTATTGCTGTAATTGAGTAGACATTACATTCACCAGAGTTTCTAATGGTTGACAGAGTCTGGACCTGCCTTCAGTATTAGTGGCAAAACCTTCCTGGACACCAATGGGGGAAGATCAGGCCTCTAGCAAAACACCGAAGGAAAACAGTTTTCTATGGGAGGAGACTTCTGAATGTATGATTATCTTATATATGTTACTTGTTTTGTCAAACCACCAATTACTTTTCTCTTAAGGCTTTCAAACACTATCTCTCCTATTTAATGGTACTAGTAGCGCCTGGTTTCTGATCTAACTTCTGTCAATTCCTTTTGTAACTTTTCCTCTCTCTTAGGAGTAGTATTTAATATGTGCAGGAAATAATAAAAGGTCAGATCACTGAGCTCATATTCATCTCATTAGTCACACTGACTTCAATGAAACCATTCCAGTGATTAAGTGCAGTTGAGGGATATAAGGGATCCACAATCTGGCTCCACAGGTCTTGTATCTTGGAAAAATAGATACAATGCTTGTTAAATGAATTAGATCAATTTTAAAACTGGTAAGTTTTTGAATAGCTGAAAGATTTCCAATATTAGCAAATATTGTAACATTGCAAGTACAGCAATATTGAAAATGAATTAAATATAAAAATGGAAGATTTTTTTAAATTAGACATGAACTTGCACTGAAACAAACTGTACAGGCTATACAACCAGTAGGATTTTTGATTGCAAGCACAAGTCTCACTTACTTAACTGACCAGGGAAACAAGAACCTCTTTACAAGATGGGGGTGAGAGCACATCTACAAAGAAAAACAAATTGGATGGTAGTCAGACAAACAACAGTGATTAATGGCCTACAGACCTGAACTACTGCATGAGTTACAAGAAAAAAATACTAAATATGAATAGCCCCCAGAATTTCTAGAGTGACTAGTAATTTTGTATGTTTGGCACAACATACCTTAAAGGGCCTGATTTTCAGAAACTAACATAAAATACTGACTTTCTGAAGGAAAAAAGACTCTTGACCTTCCTCTGATAGTTCCAGGAAAGTGCTGAACATTTCAGAACACGTATTTGGGGAAAATTCAGGGCTGGGGAGAGTGGTGTTATCAGTTATTAACTGGTGGAGACCCGTGAACATCAGATATTGTAGGCAGGCTCCAGGATTCAAAGTGTTGGTACAAAGATACCCAATATACAGGCACAGTGCATGGCTGTTCTTGACTATGGACATTCCAGGCAGAGAGCTACAGTAGCAATGCATTGTGAGGCACTCTGGTTTACAGGGTAAGAAGTAATAACTCTTTACTAGTCTGTATTGCACCTCCGAATCTGACAGTTTCCCAAAATCTTGACCTTGTATTTCATGCACACCATGAACTCCGTAATTTAAAATGCAATGTCTTGTATGCTGTGAACTTCCCTCATCCCAATAAGCTTAAATGATATATACATGTATGTTGTACAAGCAGGGCTATCAATCATAGTTGTCAGATCTTGATCTTTTTATGTTTATATTTCCTTCTTTACAGGGTTCTTATTACACTTATATTTTGATTCTGGGCTCCTTTAGTCTTCGACAGAGTCAGAAGTACCATCTCCCAGAATGCATTTTGTTTTATCTCATGCACTTGGAAAACCAGTTTCCATGTTAATGTGACACCCATCTTTAAAAAGGGCTCTAGAGATGATCCTGGCAATTACAGACCAGGAAGTCTAATGTCAGTACCGGGCAAATTAGTTGAAACTATAGTATAGAACAGAATTGTCAGACATATAGATGAACATAATTTGGTGGGAGAAAATCAACATGGTTTCTGTAAAGAGAAATCATGCCTTTCTAGAGTTCAACATGCATGTGTACAAGGGGGATCCAGTGGACATAGTGTACTTAGATTTCCAAAAAGCCTTTGACAAGGTCCCTCACCAAAGGCTCTAGGGAAAGTCCTCTGAAGGATTGGTAACTGATAGGAAACAAAGGGTAGGAATAAATGGAGTCATCGTGGATAGTTTTCTGAAAATGTCCACTCAATGTACAGCATCAGTCGAAAAAGCAAACAATGTAGGAATCATTAAAAAAGGAATATCTTATTGCCTCTATATAAATCCATGGTACGCCCACATCTTGAATACTGAATGTAGATGTGGTAACCTCATCTCAAAAAAGATATTTTGGCATTGGAAAAAGTTCAGAAAAGGACAACAAAAATGATTAGGGGTTTGGAATGGGTCCCATATGAAGAGAGATTAAAAAGACTTGGGACTTTTCATCTTAGAAAAGAGGAGCCGGAGGGGGCATACGAAAGAGGTATATAAAATCATGACTGGTGTGGAAAAAGTGAATAAGGAAAAGTTATTTACTTGTTCCCATTTCATTCACCAAAATGAAATGAATAGGTAGCAGGTTTAAAACAAATAAAAGGAAGTATTTATTCACACAATACAGAGTCAACCTGTGGTACTCCTTCCCAGAGGATGTAGTGAAGACCAGGACTTGAACAGGGTTAAAAAAAGAGCTAGATAAATTAAAAAAGGATAGGTCCATCAATTCTTATGAGCCAGGATGGGTAGGAATGGGGTCTCTAGCCTCTGTCAGACACTGTGAATGGGTAGCAGGGGTGTGATCACTGTTCATTCCCTCTGGAGCACCTGGCATTGGCCATCATTGGAAGACAGGATACTGGGGTACATGGACCTTTGGTTTGACCCAGTATGGCAGTTCTTATACATTAAGTATTTGGTCTAACAACAAGAAAAGACAATATCATCCTAACAACTGCTTGGAATTTAAGCTGCAATATAAGAAGGTGTTGCTAAAAAAAATGCAATCAATATGGAGTAAGAAAAGTGCCAATGCACTTCAGCATTTGTTGCCAGATAATTTGGGTTTATTACAGTTTATATTGTAAGAATCAGACAGGGCAAAATACAACTTTGTGTTATTGGGAAGAAAAAAGGATTTTATTACTTAAAACATCTAATTCATGCTCTTGGGCTAAAGATCTTTATGCTTTTTGACAAGTGTCTACCACCAATGCAGAATTCAATCAGAAACTTCGTTTGTCGTCAAATGCTACAGGATACACATTAAAGGACTTAGCAACTTGAGGAGAGTGAGAGGAGGGCAGGAAAAGTTAATTAACAACTACCAGCTTTAAAATGAGTATCTTCTGGTTGCTTGGAATTCTGGATTCCAAAATAAAGGTGGCTATCCGACAGACAATTTTTTCTTGGCACTTTCTGAAATAAACTGTCATAAATCAGATACATTAAACAGCAGAGACCAGATGCCACATGCTACCCAGAAAAATACCTATTAACTCTAAACCAAGATGTCAGTGACATTACTCAGCCAAGGAGAGAGAAGTTTCTGTCTTTGAGAGTCATAGGAGATGTTTTCTCCCATTTGGAACCCTGACATTAGGATTCACAAAACTAATTTAGTGTTGAATACTTACTCAACTGTTACTAACGAGCTACTGTGCTTCACTTATAACTCATATGTATTCTACATGGGTTCCACCACGTAGACTCCATGACAGAATGTTGCATAAGCTCCTTAGACTGAATAGCAGTGTTGTCAGGCTGCCACCTTAATATTCTTCTTGCCCTTAAAGTAATATTTGGGTATCTTCAACATTACTTTAGGCAATATATCTTTCCCTTGTTGCAAGGTATCTTCTCTCACAGGTAAGGTTATTTTTATAGGACGGTTAAACATGAGAATTTCAACAACTGATGGGCAAGTGTTTTTACCCATATTTTGAGGCCCACAAAGAAAAACAAACACATCTTCAGACTATTTATATATTAAACTGGATATGTGTATTTGCAGATTTTTTCCCCTCTTACTTTAGCTGAAATCCTGTTCACCACCCCAGGCAGATACTCTCTTTAATATTATTATTCCCAGAGTACACAAATATTTTTACAAGAAGTTATTTCTGTTAGAGCAATCCTTAGCACTGAAATGGTGCAAACAGACATTATATCTGAAAACTACCAAAAAATAAGTTTCACCCCCTCTATTAAAGTACAGATAACATCTTCCTATAGAAATGTTTATGGATCCTATGTTATGCTCTTACTAATACTGCATTGAATAAACAGGATTACATTTATGTTAACTACTTTATTAGCTCTTTAAAGTGAATTAACAGGAAAAACCTGACAACTGTGGAATATCTCCAATACAAACTTCCTTAAAAGATCCAGTACAATTGTAGCCTTCAGACAAACTACTTTTTCTCTCCTGAAATAATGGCATTTATTTTGGCCAGATCTGCAAATGACACTGTTGCAGAACCTCTCTGGGCAGGTCTTGCCTGAAAAAAACAAAACAAAGGCCTCATCTTTATATTCAAACAAAACACACAAGCTTTTTAAAAAAAGTCCCTTGGTTGCTTAGAACAAAAAGGTGCTCTCTTATAAAATATGGGAAATATTGACATTCAAGCATAAAACAAAGGATGGACTTCATGTTACCTGTGACTCTTGGAATTTCCAGCCTATCATGTAATAAATCTGAAATGTAGCAGGTACTGACCCATCATTACTTCCATACATTTCTATTAAAAAGAGAAATGGGTTTAATATACATTAGAGAATTAAGTATGAAATGCTGAACCTGACAACAGTTTTTGTTGAAAATGATACATTTCTGAAAGCTATTTTTACTTTGAGGAAAGGGGGACGCTTAAAACTTTGATTGTAATGCAGTACAGAAGATGAGATTCCCAACCATACAAAACATGAATCTATTTCAAAACTATTGTAATTACTATTAAAAAGATACTACACAAGTAAGTGACACTCTTGTGTTAAAAATACAGAACCACATTGTGTCAAACATAAAAAAAAGGAAAATGGAAAAAGATACTCAGTATTGAAAGCTAAAAAGATAACTATTAAATGTGTACTTTTACCTTGATATATTGCTGCAGCTGCTAACATTGTTTCTCTGTGTAGCATACGTTTCCTATTCCAAGAACAGTTACTCTCCCCCATACCTAAAAATATGTTTCAGCTTTAAAAAAAGAAGATACAGCATATACCATGAGTTTGAAATTTTATATGTAAACCATGTTTATTTTAAGCAGAGGCAGAATTCTCCAAGTCTCATCATAAAAAGGTACAGTATACAGAGATTTGATTCAAGGGAACATCTACTATACATTGTGAAGGTACAAGTAATGCAAAGATTTTGGACTAAAATGCATGGTTTGTAAAGTTAGCCACTCACAGTATTATTTTCCAGAAGACTTATTTTGCTACATAATGGTCTTGGGTTTTTAAAAAATAAGCCAAGTTAGTCTGATTATTTTCAGAATTTGAGTACTGATGCTGACACCTACCCCTATACTATTATTTATGGATTTTTAAAAATTGATACTAAATGGAAGTACAAAGTGACTATACTGCGGCAATATTGATATCTACAACTATTAACAACAAGGGTCTTCCAGTTTCCTCACACTTTGATTAAGACTCCCTTTTAAGTTCCCGAGCAGCTAACTTGAATATTTTGATTTTTAGGTAGCCTCTCATGAAAGATCATTTGAAATCTGTCCAGAGACTATGCCCTCTTACAGCACTCAACATTTCATCTGAAGAGTTGTACAGCAAGAGACAGAGCAGATTCCACAGCTAGTGACCAGCAAGGGGAGCCTTAGGGAGACAACTAATTCTTCACTGTAGGGTAGGAAAAGATTAGGATTCTGGCTTCTGCTTCCCAGCACAGATATCCCAGGGAGAAGAGGGAGGAGATAATCCCTAGGTCCTCCAGAGTTCAAGGAAAAGATAATAATTCCTCAGGGGACTCTTTAAGAAGGAACTAGCGAATCTCAGGAGGGAAAGGAAAGAGGAACTCTGCGAGATTGCATGGGGAGGAGGGGAACTGATTGGATGATAATAGTTTAGGTACATAATTGATCAATATGTAAATTGAAACATTCCAAGGATAGAGTAAATACTTCTTCCTAATCAAGTACTTGCCTTGCAAATCTTCCATGACTTCAAACATTCCTGGATAGTTGACTTGAATTTCATCAGAATCCTAAAAAATGTTTAAGTGTTTACAAGTAACTATAGCAAAACAAGAAACTGTTATTTACTTTATTTTCTTTACAATTTGCAACAATATACACATATTTTACTACTTGTCTCCAGTTAATGCAATATAAATCACACATTGGATGCTATGGAGCAGCTTCTTTCCACAGCAGGCCTGGGCTCCTTGCTGCGGACAGAGGCTGCTGTGTGGGATGCTGACGCAGCCTCTGCCTGTGGGGAGCTTGCCCCCCTTCCCTGACAGGGACTACTGCCGTACCATACTGTATTAGAGGCAGCAGCGTGGACTGGCTCCTACCTGCCACTTCACGCTGCTGCCTCTGTATCGGAGTGGGGCTGGAAGCACACTGGCTGCCGCCCCCGCCCTGGGGACTATCAAATAATTGTGTAACTGCTAAGATTTGGTACAGTTACACGATTATTAAACATTTAACATCCCTAATCAACAGTACATTTCTGCATTTGTTTCCATGAAGAGAATCTGCCTTTGCTAAAGAATTACACCATCGATCCCATAAAGAGAGCAAATAACCTGGGCATGCTATATATTACTTCCCTACTGAAAGGCTAACATGAACAAACCAATATCCTTTTATCCTAGAACCCAAGGAATTTAGTATTATTTTTTGGCACCACTCTTAATATTCTAGATGGTTTAACTCCTCATATTGATAATTACCACAGTCAACGTGTTAAAGCCAGCTCTTCCCAGCAGATGTCCTAAGTCAGTGACAGCAGTGAAGGGAGATATATGTGGAGCGAATCCTCCTTCTCTTTCAAGTTCTGCAAGCTGCAAAGAGCAGCGAAGTTCATACAGCGTTTCTCCTCCAAACATGGCACCAATAAATACTCCATTTGGTTTGAGGACTTGATGAATCTAAAATACAGGAAGTCCACTTAATATTTAAGATCTGCAACTGCTATTATTTGGTACAAAGTTATGACAAATTTTTTTTTCGCATGTACAGACAGGATGAAATACTATGATCACTGAAATTGTGTTGAATTGAGTATCTTCTCCTCTCAGTTTCCAGCACTTGAAGTATTAGGGTTCAAGAAATAAGAAGCTTGGATGTTTTATTTCTGTTGGAGGTTATAACCCTTAGTTCATTTTATACTGGAATATAACATATCTTGCAAGACTAGATAAAATAAATGAAAATGTTTGCTATACACCATTCACTCTGCTGTCTGAACTCAGCAGTAATCTGTATCTGTCAGACACCTTAATCAAATGTCTATCGCACACTATACCAAACTTCAATCAACACAATTTGTTTTTAAATGGCTGCAATGGCAGAATGCAACTGAATGAAATTTAATACCAAATGATGATTCGGGACCTGGTCCAATTTAGGGATCTGAGTGTGTAATTGAGTACATGGTTAACCAATAAGCCTGAGCTCATTGGTTAACTCTCTCAATTACACGCAGCACCCTCCTCTTGCTGCCTCTGTATCAGAGGCGGTGTGGGAGGAGAGAAGAGAGAGCCGGTGCGCGTGGGGATCTGGCTTACCCAATTAAATGCATTTTAACACCCCTAGTCCAATTCCCATTGTTTTTGGAAAGATAAGGCAATTGTACTTTTAACTAACCATTTTCAAGTAAACGTACCAGATTTTGTATGTTTAAACACAGTAACTATGCATACAAGATGGACCTGAAGAGTGTGCCTAGACTTCTGAGAAGAGAATCAGATTCTATTAATCTGAGGAGGTCCTGTCAATGTTTTTAGTAATGTAACAGGCTATAAAATCTACCATACTGACCCAAGGTTATTATTTTGCATTTGAGCTTTGGAGCAATTTCGAGGGAAACCAAGTACTACTAAATCATATTAAATTCAGGGCATACCTATGCATAATCAAGACTATAATATCTGAATGGAAAAATCTTAACAGACACAAGAATATGTGCAACTATTTACTTGTAAACAGAAAACAGTAGGATGGATTATGCATATTTGCCATATTTCTCCAGAGGTGTATTATTGTAAGTATTTTGTAAGTAGTATGTAAGTAGTTTGAATTGTAAGAGTTTAGGATAGGTAAGTAGATTTTCCTTAGTTTCCAAAGTGATTTTTGTTCTTGCGAATGCATGACAAGCAGAAGAATTTGTGGTAACAGTCTGTCCTTAGATTGTATAATAGTATAACCTGTAAGCATCATCTCTGATCCAGAGAAACCCCAACGTTGAAGGAACACATAAACACTCAGATTCTTTGAACCCCCTGTACTGAGTGCCAAACTTCATAAATATTTTGCTTAGCAGTTTCTTACCTCTCTAAAAGCTCCAGGAAGGTCATTTACCCAGTGCAAACTAAAATACAAAAAGTGTACATTTTATGAAGGTTTAAGTGGCTAAAAATTAAAAAAAAAATTGAGTCAACTGTCACAGCAAAACATTTCAGAAGTGAAAGTAAAGAACTATCATCTACTATTTCCCCAACCAAGTTTATTTATTTATTTATACAAGTTGTCAAATATCTACACAACAAACTTGATAGTACTCAAGTATGACTAAATGCATATACAGCACTCTCAAAGATTTTTAACACTAGAAAATGATTGACTGTAGAAACAACATTCAAATACTATGCCCTGTTAAACCCTTTATTTTCTTGTCTAAAAACATCACTATTTTCTAATTCGATTTTATAAACAATAATTTAACAAAATGATTAATACAAACCTTAAACTGCTAACAACAAGATCAAATGTGTCTTCTTTGAAGGGAAGGAATTCTTCATCAGCTATAACACTGAAAGTGGGGATTTCAGATTCCGTAGTATTTTTCTGTGTCAGGTTAAAATAAATACACAATTTCAAACTGCATTTGAGGCTATATTTCTTTTGCTTCTCAGCATTATAGGATTAAAGCATGGCAGGCAAAAACAGACGGTTACTCACCAGTGCATTCTCTGCCATATCCATTTGAATAAGTTTTTCAACTGTTTCCTGAAATAAGAAATTCTGTCAAATTCTTAAGACTTATAAACCAACAAGAAGCAACCTCTCTGAACACTTTAGGTGTCTTACAAATATTTTAAATACAGTAAGTAAAGAGAGACAACCTTAAAAATGAAAAAAAAATCTGCCATGCTTTCTTCCCACACCGTTTCCTCTAACAATGTTTGCTTCTTCAAATGCCTTCCTAATAAAACCATGCTGCCAAACATGTGCTAAGGCAGAGGTGGGCAAAACGGCCTCCGCAGGCCGCATCTGGCCCACCAAGCAGACTGATTCGGCCCGTGGAGGCCCTGCCGCTTCCCTGCTCCCAGGCCAATTGAGGCCTGGGGATGGGGGAGCGCACGAAACTTCCTCCCTCCCTGTGAGGAGCATGCTGCACTTCAAAGTGCTACATGCTCCTCGCAGGGTGGGAGGAGACATCATTCACTCCCCCACCCCCAAGCCCTGATTGGCCTGGGGGCGGGAGGAGCGCGCAAAGTTTCCTCTGCCCTCCCCCCACCCCGTGAGGAGCACACTGCACTTCAAATTGCCATATGCTCACGCAGGGCAGGGGTAGGGCGAAGAAAGCTTCGTGCAGCTCCCCTGCCCCTAGGCTCTGATTGGCGTGGGAGTAGAGGGAGTGCGCGAAACCTCCTCGCAGGGCGGGGGTAGGGCGGGAGAAGGCTTCGGGCGCTCCCCTCGCCCCCAGGCTAATCAGGGCCTGGTGGGGGGAAGAAGGGGAGCTGCGCGAAACTTCCTTCACCCTGCCCCAGCCCTGCGAGGAGCACGTGGCACTTCAAAGTGCCACGTGCTCCTCGCAGGGCAGAGGAGACTTCGAGTGCTCCCCTGCCCCCAGGCCCTGATTGGCCTGTGTGTGGGGGGAGCGCCTGAAGCTTCCTCCCGCCCTACCCCCACCCTGCGAGGAGCACATGGCAAGGCACAGTGGGTGCCTAGTGGGAAGAGGGGGCAAAGGGGCTCGCCCACCCCCAGACCAATCATGGTCTGTGGGTGGGCATCCTGGCCCCGCCCCTTCTGGTTTAGGCCCTGCCCCTTGCGGGCGGCCCGGGGGGGGAACTTCAAAAATTTTTGACGTGGCCCCTGGCCAAAAGTTATTGCCCACCCCCATGCTAAGGTCAACAGATTTTTGGTATTTCAGACTGGGGGAGGAGCATAAAACAAATTTAAAAAGTGTGCACAGAGGAGGCCTTGCCAGGGCCCCACCTCTTATTCTGAGATAGGTCCAGCTTGAGCACATGTGAAGATCTCATCCCTGGCAGTATGTCATGGAGAAAGTGTTTCTATTAATCCATTAAACCTTGCTACCGGAAAAATCTTCAACTTTACCCAAAAACCCACGGAAAACCAAGTGCAGATTGATTAATACACAGTCAGGGCAAGAAACTTCACTTATCAGAGGGGCTGAGGATTCTGCACTAGCTTAGTTTCTGAAGAGCCTCTGGTGTATCCCAATAAGTGCATTACATTAATGTAGCTTTCACATAACCAGATGAACTAGAACAATGAAACTTGTTAGGAAAATCTTAATAGAGTACTTGGGAATAATAGTTTTAAAGTCTTTGTAGACTTTCAGTTTACACCATAAGCACTTTTACACTGTATACTATTTTAGATTTCTTTTTATTTAATCACTTTGTCTACTCTATTCAAAGGTTAATTTAATCTGCTACCTCAGAATCAGATGAATTAACTTTAAGCCTTCTCTTTATGCCAAGACATAATGGACGTGTGTGTATATTCTGTATACTATCGTTAAATGGACTTATCTACTGAAAAGCACAATGTTGCCTCTGAATGTTTGAGAGAGACAAGGTAGATTACCTATTATCTTTTATTGAACCAATTTCTGTTAGTGGAAGGTATAAGATTTTAAGCTCCTCTTCAGGTCTGGGCTATGTGTGGCTCAAAAGCATTCACCTTCCACCAACAGAAGTTGGTTCAATAAAAGATAATAGGTAACCTACCTTGTGTCTCATATATCCTAGGACCAACTTGGCAACAGCACTGCAAACAACTGTAAGACAGTATTTTAAAATAATTCATAAAAGGCTTGAACAAGGGACTATTGATAAGGAATGGATCTTCTTTTAATCTTATTTAATTAATTTTTAATTATAATCTTACTGGTTACTTCCAATAAGGAAGTCTAGATATGGGGAATGGATGATAGGACCTTTCGTCTAAGAGCAGTTCAAGTATAACCTAAGGTGTTACCAGAGTTGTCGACTCGAGTCCCATGACTTGAACTCGAGTCTGACTTAAGTGGCCTAGGTGACTCGACTTGAGACTCGACGTGGGTTCATTGTTTGTGACTTGGGACTCGACTTGAGACTTGCTAATTTTGTTAAATCAACTTAGTGAAAAAATTGTCCAAAAATGCCGCTGTTCTGACGCGCCCAGAGCGGCGATCGCAGCCCCGCCTCCCAGCTGGGACTCCCAGGCTGGGAGGCGGGACCGCGATCACTGCTCTGGGTGCATCAAAAGCCTGGCAGGGGCTGGGGAGTGGCTGGGAGTCCCACCCCCGCCAGGCTTCTGTGCAATCACAGGTGCCTAGCGCCGATTGTGGCCCCGCCTTCCAGCCGCTCCCCCTGCCCACGCCAGGATTCCGTCTGGTGCACAGCTGGAAAAATCAGAAAATACCGGACGCCTGGCAACCCTAAGTACTTCAGTCAAGTAAACAATGATTATATGCATGAAGATGCGAGATTTCAGATTTGTAAAAAATAAATTGATAAAAATATTGTGTTTACTTGTCAACAATATGCTACATTGTTGTGGGTTACTTTTCTTTTGAAACGATGCAATACATGGTGAATGTGTTCCATTGCTTTTTTGTTGTTGTTTTAAATGCATCTAGGTGCAATTTCTGGTTTTAACATAGAGATACAACAACAACAGTGCGAAAATAGTCTATTGGCTTGGGATTTGCGAAAATTTTATTGATTGTATGTGCATGTCTATTTATGAAATTTTACATTAATACGCCATTTTTGAAATTTCAAAGTGAACAAAAAGAAAAAAAGAAAAGAAAAATATTAAAATAATCAAAAAGTTAATATCCATCTGCGAAGAATGAGCAAGAAAACTCAAAATGTCATAAACTTTGGATTTATTGATTTGAACAAAAAAAACAGAGAAAACATGATCAGCGAAGTGCAAATTCTGTGGGGTTGTAATCACTGATGGCATTGCAACAACTTCCAATTTTTTGTGCCATATAAAAACCCATCCAGGAAAGCACAGTGAGTACGAAAACTATCTGCGACAAACCACGATCAATCCAGCCTCACAGTGTAAAATACCGGATTTCATTATAAAGCATGATGATCAAGGTGTTTATGGAATAAATCATCCCAGACAAAGAAGAATAGTCAGTTCTTTGGTTAGGGAACTGATAATCGGTTGCTCACTACCACTTTCAATAGCAGAAAAACCGCAGTTCAGGCGATTTTGTCATGTGTTGGATCCCCAGTCATGAGAAATAAGTCGGTCTTCGGTTATGACAGAACTGGACAATTTGTACCATAACGTGAAAGCTGATGTGTTGGCACTTCTTATTGAGGCGGACACAATTGCATTGACGCTCGACATCTGGTCAGATAGATGAACGAGAGGCTTTTTGGGAGTAACAGCCCACATGATAATAAGGTACAAACTTGTGACAAAATTGTTGTCGTGTGAAAGGTTCCAAGCCAGCATACTGGTGAGAACATTGCAGAAGTGTTTGAGAACATATGTGATTCTTATAAAATCAAGGATAAAATTAGATATGTTATAACAGACAATGCTGCGAACATGCGTAAAGCATTCACCATAGCATTTAACAACCATGAATCAGAGCAGCAAATTGATATGCAAGATGACACTTTTGAAAATGAAGAATTATGGGAAGACTTAAACCCAGAAGTCATTACATCAGTCATCCATCATGTAAACTCAAACGGACCTCCAATTAAGAGACTAAGTTGCTTTGCTCATACTCTGCAACTGTCTTCTCTACATCTTTCATGGCAATACTTTCTAGAGGGGTGGGGATGATATCTTTTAACTATGACTTTAGAATTAAGAGGCTAAAAGTTACCTCTGAGATTTGGAAGAATTACGTTTCATCTGTGAACAGCACATCATTACCAGAATGATTCTGTATTATCTTTAGACACTAGTACAAACATACAGTACCTTGTTGAGATACTGAGCTACGTAGCCACTTCCAGAACCAACATCCAAAGCAAGAGGGAACGTTCTTAAAAAAAAAATGAATTCTTTAGCATGCAAGTACAATTATATTTCGTGAATTTATGAAGTTCAAAATATCTTTTCTGACTAAATACGAGTCCAATTAATGTCAGTATAAACACCTCAAAATAATTTTCTTTGGTGTATATTGCCCGTATTTCCTTTAATGGCACTTGAT
This sequence comes from Rafetus swinhoei, assembly GCA_019425775.1. Lineage (NCBI taxonomy): Eukaryota > Metazoa > Chordata > Testudines > Trionychidae > Rafetus > Rafetus swinhoei. The sequence goes on from CM033440.1 coordinate 189,368,297, forward strand.
GTATGCAATTTAAGGGTCCCCCCCCATTTATGGCTTCACATGTATGTTTTCTTTCCACAATACTTCTAGAAAATAAAAATAAGCAACTTCATTATATGTTCTTAGAGCATAAAAGATATAAGGGTTTAATTTTCAAGCTTCTATAGAATAAAACACTGGCTTCCAAAATAAGTGAACATTTGAGGACAATAAGGACATTTCACACAATTTAAAAAATTCTCATTCTCACTCTACTTCCTCTACCAATGGTGAATGTGTAAGTCATAAACTTCTGCAGAATTAAAATTTGTGAACCATCCATATAGTACTGACTTCCTGAATTGGAAGACATATTGTTACACTGCCTCTGCTGTTGCTCACAGCTTTGTGATATAGCAGTAAAGGACTATTTACAGAATGTTCAATTTCTACAATAGAACCTCCAAGTCATGAATAGGGATGTACAATCCCATTATTTGGTTAACTGGTTAAACATATTGTTTAACTAGTTAACCGATTAAATTGAGGTGAGTGAGGTCATGTCCCAGTTGGAGCATCCCTGGCCTGCAGAGCACCCAAGCCTGCCACAGGCAGGGGCTGCTCCAGCCCTGTTCGCAATGGGAACCCTGTGTGGCTGAAGCAGCCCCCTGCTCACGGTAGGCAGGGAGCTGCTACAGCCCCCGTTGGTTAACCTGAATGGGTGAGGCTTACCGGTTAAACCTTCACATCCCTAGTCATGAACACCTGGGTGGTTATTTGCAATTCTGAAGTGTTCGTAACTCCCAACAAAACATTATGGTTTTTCTTTCAAACGTTTACAACTGAACATTTACTTAATACAGCTTTGAAACTTTAGTTGTCAGAAGATAAATGCTGATTTTAAGCATCCTAAATGAAACAAGCATAGAACTAGTTTTTTACCTTGTAACATCTTTTAAACGTTTCCCTTTACTATTTTGGTAGTTATGTTTAGCAAAGTACTGCACTGCCCTACTCCCCCAAACTCTGTAGCATGGTTCTCTTTCTCCTGCTAGGAGAACAGGAATGAGAGGGGAAAGGCGGGGGGAGGAGGAATTCACATTCAGACATCTAATAGCTACAGAATGAAACAGATCCCTTCTTATATAGTATTCAAGACAGCGCTCCGATAGTCATCACACCAATCTTTCCACTCCTATTTTGTTGTGCCCTCTTCACTGCGCACACCCCACACCCCCATATATGAAGCAGAGACTAGGCCTATGCTAGGATGTTGCTGCTGGACCTTGCTCACCTTCTCTAAGAACTTGTGGCCAGTAAGTTTGCCAGCTCTGATATTATAGGAATACTTAAAACTCCTGAGAACAGATATTTTACTGAAAGGACATAAATCTAAGTTCTGTTTGAAAGTGTTTTAACACAAACAAGATCTATAATTCCTGTAACTGAAAGATCAGAACAAAATATTACTTTTTTTAATATTTCACAGTACAGTATTCTATCTGTAGTCAGCTTTGCTATTTTTCCTGAATAGTCAACTCATTTACTTTCTCCAAATATGGGCCTTATACAGTAAACTTCCGATAATCCAGCACCTTTAGGACCCGGGGGTGCCGGATTATCAGATATGCCGGACTATCGGAAGGGGGCTATGAGGAGTCTAGGGTGGTGTGGGGATGCCACCCCAGACCCCTCATAGCCCCCCCTTCCGATTGTCCGGCTCTGCCCCAGGCGTCCCTGATTCAGCCGCTGCTGGTCAGTTTCAGCAGCAGCTGAATCCGGATGCCTGCGGCAGAGCAGCTGGGGTGCTGCCGGGTTGGTCCGGTAGCGCCGAGGAGCAGCGCTACCGGACCAACCCGCAGCACCCCAGCTGCTCTGCTCCAGGCGTCCCCAAGTCAGCCACCCGCTGAAACTGACCAGGGCTGACTCCGGGAAGCCTGGGGCAGAGCAGCTCTGCCTCGGGCTTTCTGGAGTCAGCCGCTGGTCAGTTTCAGCTGCGGCTGACTTGGTGACAGCTGGGGTGCTGCCAGGTTGGTCCCGCAGCGCCGAGGGGCAACGCTGTGGGACCTACCGGCAGCACTCCAGCTGCTCTGCCCCCAACTTCCCCGATTCAGCCGCTGGTCAGTTTCAGCAGCGGCTGAATCGGGGAAGCAGGAGGCAGAGCAGCTCCAATGGTCCGGCTGCCCGGAGCACTTCTGGGTTCCTGATGGTGCTGGACCATCAGGAGTGCCGGACCATCAGATGCCGGACGAATGGAGTTTTACTGTACAACAGAGGAGTAGGGGAAAAAAAGAAAATATAAGAAAATGTGGTGACTGAACCACAAAAATTGGTAAGGGGACACGCACAGATATAGTATGAGAATCTACTTTAATTAATGCTTTTAATGGGGTAGATTCCAGAGTCAAAAGATACTAGGCATCTCTCTCTCAAGATTAACAACTTACCTGGCAATGTCAAACACCCGGTCTGCTACTCTGCCACCAACCTAGAGAATTGCAAGAGGTTAAAATGTGGGGATTATAAATATGCATTAACTTTCGGCTTCCCATCCCTGTTTTCCCTGACTATGTCTATACTGTGGGGGTTTTCCAGGATACCTCCGCCACATCCAAGCAATATGTTTGCGGAAGAGCAAATGTGCTCTTTCAGGGAGCCCTGTATATCTCGTCCTACGATGGATAAGGGCTCCACCAAAAGAGGAGGCTTTTCTGCCATTTGGCCCCATCTAGACTGGGCCAAATGGTGGAAAAGCCTCTTCCAGAAAAGCAAACGGAAAGAGCTGCGCAATTTGCGTAGCTTTTCCCAACAAAGGACTGTAGTGTAGATCTAGCCACTGAGAGTAGAAGGCTCTTTTGCTGGCAGTGCAGGTTGGGGACTAGAGGTAGGACTTATAAGAAGTAGGGATGTAAAAGGTTAACCAGTTATCTGGTAAGCATTCCCCTACCAGCATGCTTACTAGGGAAATCAGTCAACGGCACCCAGTCCAACTGGAGCAGGGCCCCCCACCTCTGTCCATGGCACACTATAGATGGGGGGCTGCTCCAGCCTGCTCGCTGCACAAAGCAGCAGGCCGGTTAACATTTTACACAGGATTTTACATCCTTAGTTAGAAGGTCAAATCAGAGAAGCCTGGGCCTACACTAGAAAGTTGTCCTAGTATAAAACACACTTCTTTTCAGCACAGCCTTGCATGCATCCATACTTACTTTGGTTACCTATGAACAGGGCTCGACGAACCACGGCGAGATCTACTCGCCAGCCCTGCACCGCGCATGTGCCAGAGCGGCACTGCGCATGCGCACAGAGCCGGTGAACAGGGGCGACCGGCTGAAATCTACTCGCCACGGGTGAGTAGATATAGTGATTTGTCAAGCCCTGCCTATGAGGAAAACCTCTCTGGTTCATCTGGCATATTTTTTCTCCATTTCAGGAGCAAAGCCCCCTGCTTGTAGAGTTTATGCAAGCACAGCAGCAGAGTGGATATACACATACCTATACCAACATAAGCAGTACATCTGCAATCACACAATACTATATTCTCTTCAGGAGCAACCTGTTGGTAGTACTTTCACACTATGCTGCTCAGGAGTCAAAGCTATCAGAAATCCACCATGAATTACCTGTTCCCACAGGAACAAGAATATTACCATCAACTTGGCAAAAGATAGCAAAATTGATTCTCCTGGCATAAGTCTCAGTGCCTTGCAAAAGTGGAAGGAGCTGAGGAAGGAATATACAAGATGAAGAAAAATGAGTTTTTGGGTCACCTGTCTGACCTGTGCCTTTTATGAATTGGATGTATTACTTATCAGGTACCCTACCAGCTTCACTGTAACCACTGTGGATACTTCGCATCCTGAAGAGAAGGAAGCACATATTCTAAAGAAGAAAAACATCTCTCCCCTTCCCTCCTGCCAGCAGATAAGGAAAAGGTTTCTGGCAATGGCCAGAAAGGGGATAACCAGGTCAAGTATACCCCAGAAGTCAGACCCTGAACACCTTACGTTAGCACCCATCACCCATGAAGAGAGATGCATGTGATCAGTAATGTTCAGGAAGCAGGAACATGCCATTCCTTTGCCTGCAGGCACAATTTCACTGCTCCCATTGGCAAGGAACTGAAAACCACAACCACTGGGAGCCGCAGCAGGCCGGGGAGGTGGGGTGCCTGTGGAAAAGAACATCAGCAAAAATTCTCATGGCTCCCAATCAAATGCCCACCACTGATATAAACCACACTGTAGGTTGATGCTTCCTAATCGGTGGTGTAGACTATCAGGTTGCTTGGCTATCATGCTAATAATATGATTGTGTTGATTTAGATTAATTCATTAATATATTAACAGGTAAATTTAGTATAGAGGTAATAGTTAAGAGCTGTAACACAAGAAATCTGCTAAAGGCCATTTGCAAGATCAGCAGAAGCTAAGGTTAGCAGATTTCTGGGGTTGAGACACTGATCTCTCCCAGACACAGGTCATAGCTTCTTTAGAGCTTCTATGGACTGAAAAGGAGAACTTATGTCTAGGACCTTTCACCCACATAGGATGGTAGGGAAAATACCCTCAGACTCAGCAGATGCATTATTATATAAAAAGTCCCAAAATAACTGGTTCAGGCTGAGCTGAAGTAATCAGGACACAGGATGTGATAAATGACCACAAAGGCCCAAGATAACAAATTGATGTATAGGATAATAAGTTGAGAGCAATGACACATTGACCTATAAGAAAAGAACACTTCAACATTAGAAACATCCCCTATTGAGTATGTATCAAACATGTCAGCGTCACTTAGTATAAAAGTGGGACCCCAGTCTAAGGGAGATAGGGAGAAGATGTAGTCCTTGGAAGGGCCAGAATGATGGCCCCCGGTGATGGGGAAGGTGAAGATAATGAAAAAAACGATGGGCTAACACCTAAGATTGTTCTAGAAGGAATGATCTAAGTATGTGGTATGGAAATATGGATGTACATTTGCTATCTCAATTGGGGTGTTTGTGACTGTGCTAACTGTATTAATAAACTATATTTGTAAATATACAAGAATTTCTATAGTGTGAGTGTTGCAACTGTGCACATCAGGGTTCCCAACCATAGAATAACTGAAGTACTGGGCCTGATCCTGGGACAAAGAACCTGTCAACCCTAAAGATGGTAATTACAAATTAAAACATAATAATCTTAGATCAGGCAACAGTGGCAAATTACTGTTGCACATTCAGAAAAACCTGAAAGAGCTGAAGTGGCATTTCCCTATACTTCTTTTCCTCCTACACAGCCACAAGCAGCATTTTCATTACTCCTTCCCCCATTTATCCATTATGACAGTTACATGCTCAAGTTAGTGGTCACACATTATCATAGAATCCTAGAACTGGAAGGAACCTCGAGAGATCATCAAGTGCAGTCCCCCACCCTCATGGCAGGACCAAGCAGGTCCATATCATCTCTGATAGATGTCTGTCTAACCTGCTCTTAAATATCTCCAGCAATGGAGATTCCACAACTCCGCACTAGGCAATTTATTCTAGTGTTTCACCACCCTGACAGTTAGGAAGTTTTTCCTAATGTCTAACTTAAACCTCCCTTGCTGCAGTTTAAGCCCATTGGTTCTTGTCCTATCATTAGAAGCCAAGGAGAACAATTCTCCCCCGGCCCCCATCTTCCTGTGACTCCTTTTACATACCTGAAAACTGCTATCATGTCCCTTTAAAAAACGACTAGTCTAGCAGCACCTTAAAGACTAACAAAACATGTAGATGGTATCATGAGCTTTCGTGGGTACAACCCACTTCTTCAGATGAATGGAGTATTAAAAGTCCAGCTCCAAAATAAATAGGGGATGGGGGTGGGGTGGGGGGGAATCGTGAATTACAGTGTTCATGTTACAAGAAGCTGATAGAGAAAATGCAAATTGTTCTTAAGTTCCCAGTGTTTAGATGGTTAAGCCATTAAGATGTGGAAGGTAGTGTGCTAGCCAGGTAATGTCAATATTCATACCTTTGTGATGGCTCCCAAACTTATGAATGAAGTTAAGCTCCAACGCTTCCCTGCGTATTTGGCTTATGGAATTGGCCTAAAACAACATGGTGACTTTGAGATCCATTAATGAGATCCATTAATGCCTGGGCAGGTTAAAGCGTTCTCCAACAGGTTTCTGTATGTAGCCTTTTCGGATATCTGATTTGCGTCCATTAATTCTTTCCCGTAGAGAGTCCAGTTTGGCCAATATATATAGCCGAGGGAGATTGCTAGCACTTGATGGCATAGATCACATTAGTGGATGTGCAGTTAAATGAGCCCCTGATGTAGTGGCTGATATGGTTGGGTCCAGTGATGAAATCGCTTGTGTAGATGTGTTGACAGAGTTGGGACCAGGGCTGATTGCAAGGGTAGGTTCCTGGATGATTATGATGGAGGTGTGCTGCGTGGTTACTGGAAAGAATTTGTTTGAGGTTAGGGGGTTGTCTGTAGGCAACACCCGCATGGCTCCACAATATGCCAACGTCTTTATGGCTGATCTTGAACGATGTTTCCTGAAGTTCTCTCACCCCTAGCACTCTTACTCTACATACACTACATTGATGACATGTTCATCATATGGAACCACGGGAAAGAGACCCTTGAAGAATTTCACAGGGATTTCAACAACTTCCACCCCACCATCAACCTCAGCCTGGATCAGTCCACATGAGAGATCCACTTCCTTGACACTACAGTACAATTATATGATGGACACATTTCTACCACCTTATACCAGAAATCTAATGACCACTACACTCACCTTCACGCCTCTAGCTTCTATCCAAGACACATTTCTCAATCTATTGTTTACAGCCAAGCCCTAAACTACAACTGGATTTGCTCCAATCCCACAGACAAACACCTCCAGAATCCATATAAAGCATTCTTAAAACTGACATACCCACCCGGAGAAGTGAAAAAACAGATCAACAGAGTAACATGGAACACTCTAATTCACTATTTTTCCCCTTCCTTCCCCATCCCATCTCCTATTTATTTTGGAACTGGACTTTTAATACTCCATTCATCTGAAGAAATGAGTTGTACCCACAAAAGCTCATGATACCATCTATATGTTTTGTTAGTCTTTTAGGTGCTGACAGACTATTCGTTGTTTTTTAAGTTTTTCCAATTACAGACTAACTTGGCTATCCCTCTGAAGCTTTTTATCACGTCCCTTCTCAGTCTTCTCTTTTCCAAACTAAACAAACCCAATTACTTCAGTCTTCCCTCAGAGCTCATGTTTTCTCGACCTTTAATCATTTTTGTTGCTCTTCTCTGGGCCTTCTCCAATTTCTCCACATCTTTCTTGAAACGTGGTGCCCAGAACCGGACACAATACTCCAACTGAGGCCTAATCAGTGCAGAGTAAAACAGAAGCATGACTTCTCGTGTCTTGCTCACACTTCTGTTAAAGCATCTGAAAATCATGTTTTGTTTTGTTTTTTTACAAGTGTTACACTGTTGACTCATACTTAGCTTGTGGCCCACTATGACCCCTAAATCCCTTTCAACAGTACTCCTTTCTAGACAGTCACTTCTCATTCTGTATGTCTGAAATGGATTATTCCTTCCTAAGTGGAATACTTTGCATTTGTCCTTATTAAACTTCATCCTATTTAGCTCAGACCATTTCTCCAGTTTATCCAGATCATTTTGAATTATGACCCTATCCCCCAAAGCAGTTGCAACCCCTCCCAGCTTAGTATCATCTGCAAACTTAGTAAGTATACTCTTTATGCCATCATCTAAATTGATTGAGAATGTGGAAACATGCTGTCCCTTTGCTCAAATGTGCATGTTCAATGCGCTCAAACTAACCAGCAACTGCCCCAGGTTAGAAACCCATTTTGAGCATCCAATTTATACTCTAACCCAGTTACACCTGAGGGTTTATGAGGTCTTATGCCACTGGTGTCCTATGTCTCAAGGCAGCTCCGGGTGGAACGGAGGAGCGATAATGTGATTTTTTTTGAGATGTGATTTTATCATTTTAAACAACAGACTAATGAAATATTTTAACTAAGAGCCTGTAAACCAGCGGTTCTCAAACTTTTTGGTCTCCGGAGAACTTTACATGCGTACAAAATTTATGCGGAGCCCCAGCAGTCCACTGATTGTATGTGTTGTACTTATATGGAGCCCCAGCGGTCCACTGATTGTATGTGTTGTAACTAGCAATGTTTCCAGTTTGTCAACCTCCTGGCACCCCGGAGATGTCTCGCGGCACCCTGGGGCTCTGCGAAGCACAGCTTGAGAAACACTGCTGTAGACTAACACTTATATACCTGGGGCTGGTAAATGCTTGTTAAATGGCTTCATTACCACCTGAGTGGCTCTTTCCCAGGTTGAATTTTCTGCTAATAGCTCAGACAGGCTTTTTCCTCACTTAACTAGCTCACCTCCCCAGGAAGCAGAGCTGCAGACCAAGGATGGGGAGAGGCGGGTGGAAGGACATGAAAACGCAGCTGGTGCCCCACATTATCAGCTGCGTGTTACGAGTACGGCAAGGAAAGCCCTGCTCTAATCATCCAACCCCCGCCCCCATCCTCTCGCAATGGGAGGCAAGCGAACGTGCGGAAGAGGCACCTTGCAACGAACACACGCGAAGGCCCAGCGCCCACCAGCAGGCCAAGGCACCTGCTCGTAGCCAAGGGGCGCGGGGACGGCAGCGGCTCTCGGGTCCCACCTTCCCGCTCCGGGCGGGCGATGGAGAGGGAGGGCCGCGAAGAGCCGCAGGGCGGGGAGCTGCTCCCCGGGTCTCCCCGCCGCACAGAACCGGACCCCGTCAGCAGAGCGCGGCCCGGCGGAGCGAGAGGGGCCGGGCCTCACCTCCTCCCTGAGGTAATTGTACTTGGCGGGCTCGGGCTGCAGCGCCGCCCAGTTCTTCTGCTTCCGCTTCAGCGCTCGGTCAAAGGGGCTCCGGGCCCCGGAGGACGAAGCTGCGGCGGCGGCGGCGGCGGCTTCCCCCGCCCAGAAGCGGCGGCAGCAGCCGGCCCGTAAGAGAAGGGAGCCGGGCCCCCTGACAAGCGCCCCCATGAGGGGGCAAGGAACGGGCCCTCGCTCCCTAGGAGACAACCTCCGAACAGCGAGCACCGCGCAGGCGCTACACTCCCCCCGGCCCTTCCGCGGAGAACCGGGCAGCGGCCAATCGTGCCGCCGCCGCCACGCACGCGCGTCACCTCTGCCGAGCACGTGAGCAAGAAGTGGCTGCACGCGCGTGCGTGCAAACCCGCGTGCGGAGCCCCTTACGGGCCTGTGGGCGTTTGGCTATTTGTCCTCTACGAGCCCCCGTCGTGCACTTGTAATTACTGCCGGGCGGCGCGCGCGGCCTCGGGGCGGGTAGCCGCAGGTGAGTGAGGCAGAGGCGACCGTGTGGTCGGGCTCGCGCGGTCCCGAGGGGTCCGGCTGCGGGGCGGAGTCCGTGCGGGGCAGGCCCTTGGGCCGGAGAGGGAGGCGGCGGCCTTGTCCGCCCGGGCTGGGCCCGAGGGAGGGTGTCGGGTCCGGGCCACGCTGCGGCCCCGCGGTGCTGTGCGAGCGCCCCCGCCGACAGTGACTCTGGACTCCGCGGATGTCGCAGCCCCGACGTGCCCGGCTGACGGGCGAGGCGTAGGCACGTTAGCAGAGGTGCGTCCCATCGACGTGCCGCCGCTGACACCGGGACCCCCCGTCCCCTCAGCCCTGGTTCCCCTCTGGCTCCAGCCCTGCTTTCCCTTTCCTGCCTCTGAGACGGCAAGTGTGCGGGCGGGCGGGGGCGGCCCGTCCATATAGGCCACCGCTGCCCTAGGGCGTCAAGTTAAAGGGGGCGCCAAACGGTGGCGCAGTATCGTGGCGGGGTTTGGAGGTGGGGGCGCCGATTGCATGGTTCGCCTAGGGCGCCAGTTGCTGGCAGCTAGTCTAGGGCCGCCCCTGCAGGGGGGCAGTCGTTAGGATTAAGCGATAGGCTGAGTAATCCTGTAAACCACTACTAGGTAACATCCCTAATGAGGTGGCATCTTCTGTGGGACCAGCCTCTGTGAGAGCGCGTGAGAGCGAGCGAGCGTTGGCCCTTGGCAGAGTTCCACAGCTCATCTCTCAACAGCAGAAGTGGGTCCAGTACAAGAGTGGTTCCCAGTTGCCGGTCTGCGGGCTGGTGGTGGGCCATGAACCCCTGCCTGCCCGGCCCCAGCGCACTGCCAGGCCATGTCCCCAGTTGTTAATGAGCCCCACCTGCTGGGGTTCCGCACGCAGCAGCGGGGTGAGTGGCACAGCAGGCAACTGGCCGTGCTGCGGCTGGAGCTAGGGCCACAGTGATGCTGTTCCTACTGGAGTAGTCTCACCTTGGCCTCAGTTCAAGCTCCGTTGGCTCTACGTGGCCCGGCTGGCAGGGCTGCATGATGGGCAGCTGCAGCCCTCAACTGGGGCCAAATGCCCCGTGGAGCCCAGCTGCTGCTGCGCTCAACAGGGGCCCGACTGCCACAGCCAAGTTACTTGGCCCCAGCTGAGTGCCACAGCAGCTGGGCTCCTCGTGGAGCTTGGCCTCCGCCGAGCACTGCAGCTGCTCTTAGCAGGGGGGCCGGCTGCCGCAGCACTCTGCTGGGGCCAAGTGCCACGTGGAGCCTGGATGCTGAGGCACTCAGCAGGGGCCTGGCACGCTGCAGGCTCCGTGCAGCCCTTTCGCCACACAGGGAAGTGCTCAGCACTCGGTGGCTGGAAGGCAGCGGCAGGGCTCGGTGAGGGGGGCAGAACAGGCATGGGGGTTCTGGAGGTGGGGGGCTCTAAGAGGCGTGTGAGGCTGACACTGAGGGGCACTGTAACATCCAGGATAGGGAGCTGGTACTTGGTGGCTCTGGGGGTGGGGCTAGTAGTGAGGGGGCTAAGGGGCAAGGCTGGCACTGGGGACAGGGCTAATATTGGGGGATTGGGTGCAATGGAGCTCTGGTAACAGGAGGCTGGCACTGAAGTGTTTGGGGTAGGGGGGCTGACACTAGGGAACTCTGAGGACAAGAGGCTGGCACGGGAGGGTTGGGTGCAGGGGACTCTGTGGCCACTGGCTGGTGCTGAGGGGGGTAATGGAGGGGTGACGGACTCTAGGGACTAGGGCTGGCACTGCGGGCCGGGGCTTTTTATACCACTGATTGGCAAACCCTATCTCAAACTTTGGACAGACAGGTAACATTTTATTTGAATATTTGAATATTCGTTTACATAATGGATATGCAGATACGCAGATACAATGTTATTAGTCTGCCAAAAGTTTGTGAAGGGGTTTGCCGGTAAATGAGACAAAAAACATTGGGAACCACTACAGTAAAAGATATTGCCTCTCCCACCTTATGTCTCAAATAGCTTGGGGGTGTGGGCAAATGTGGCTATGCCAACAAACGTCTCAAAAGCAGTTTCCTGCATTGTATGTGTGGGAACCCACCGTGAACTTAGGAAACAAGTTAACTTCCAAAGCTGCTAGCTAGAATACTTCTCTCAAGATTTCATTCATTTGTTAGGGAAGTATTTTAGTACCAGTGTTCCTCAGTAATCCTGTTTGGCTAATCATTGGTATTCTCACAGTCAAAGTGAGTTAAAAGAGGGTGGTATGAGGGGGAATCCTATAGAAGGGAAGCTGGTGAAAGAGCATTGTTATAAATTACTAATTCTAGAACTAGATACATATACTATATATAGTCTTGCACAGGGGTTGGCAACCTTTCAGAAGTGGCTGCCAAGATTTAACTTATTCATTTCTATTTACGGATTTCAGTGACGGGCGGAGGAGGCGGAAGGGGCAGGGTGGGTATGGTGACCATATTTTCTGAACCAGCTGCAGCTAGGGAGAATGGTTTAATTTAAATTATTAAACAGACTAAGCATTTTAACTTCCTCATGTTTATCAAATTTCATTTTAAATAAAGTAAAATATTAATTTAAGCCCAAAACAAAAGGTTTCAGTGTTTTCTTTATTTATGGCAGGGTGGGGAACCATTTTTGGGTGAAGGGCCACTGACCCACAGAAAAATCTTTTGGAGACCACACAAGTGAGAAGCAAAAAAACTCCTCCAAAAACCCTGAACCCTCACTGATGTGGTCCCCACTGAGACACTTCACTCCTCTGATGCTCCAGCCTCCTGTGGTGAGGGGAAGGAACAGTGAGGACTGAGATTCAGGGTTTCCCATAGGCCAGATTTACTTTTCTTAGATTCCGGAGTTAGTGGATTTTATGGACCCCCTTAGGCTCTGGCGTAGGGACAAAAATGAGAGGTTCAGTGTGTGAGAGGGCTGCCAGCGAATGGGGTAGGCATGGGGTGCATAATCTGTGAGGGAGGTGGGGCACAGAAAGGGGAGAGGTTACAAGGTTTGGGTGGGAGTAGCGTGCAGAGGCAGGCTGGGAGTAGGGTGTCTGGTCAGGTGGAGGGTGCAGGAACAACAGAAGGTGTCGGAGCAAGCTGGGGGTGTGGCATCTTGGCGGGGGGACCGGAGTGAATGCTCCCATTCTTATTACAGAACATGTCTTGGTAAACTCAAGCGGAATAGCAGTTATTTACTTCAACATGCTTACTATACACCAGTAATAGGCAGCCAAGATGAGTGGGCCACATGAGTGGCACTCCTTCGTCTCAGTGGTCCGCAGGTGGTCAACTTGTGGCCCATGGCCACTCTTGTCTGCCCCCTGCCTCTCACACACTGGGACATGGGAGCCCCACACTTACTACTTCTCCCCAGCACTTTTACAATGACTGATTTGTGCTCCATTCCCCACTCCTCCTTTGCCCTCCCAGAGCTTGAATGCTGCGAATCAGTGGGCTGCAGGTGAAATCTCGGTGAGCTGAATGTGGGCCGTAGTTTGCCCACCAATAAGTCAAACCTAAACAATAAGAAAAGGAAAATACAGGTTGAACTTCTAAAATCCAGCAACATCTTTGGTCCCACAGGACCACAGATTTTGATGGACCGAGCCCCAGCGGTTAGGAGTCTCAATGGCTGGGAGACCCAGCTAGGCCATTGGTAGCAGGGCCATCTGGGGCTCCGACAGTGGGTGGGGTGCCCTGGCTGGACAGGCTGCAGCAGGGCTGGTGGTGGGTGGCGAGCTGCAGCTAGCAGGAGGGGGTAGCATCTGGGAGCCTTGCTGGAACTGACCAGAGCCCAGTGGCTAGGGCTGGCAGTGGGGAATGGGCTAAGGACCGGAGGGGAGTCCAGGGGCTGGTGGCCAGCAGGGGAGCATTGACCTCTCCTAATTTGGCAAACTCCCCGGTTCAGGACCTCTCAGGTTCCGAGGGTGCTGGACTAGCTGGTCAAATCTGAATTACTGCAAAAGTGCAAGATCTTGCCTGGTACTTGAACAGACATAGAACCTGCAATAACTTTTAACTCTTTTTTTTAATTATTATTTTGAATTAGGGATTTTATCACTAAACATATCTACAAGCTTGGGGTTTACTTGTATGCGTATCGCTTAATCGGCTCTTGCCACTTAATTCTGGTGACAGCCAGACTGGAGCTGGATGGATGGTGGGACCCTGCAGTCACTGGGTGTGAGGGAAGACAGACCCTGGGACCTAGGCTAAAATAGTTAACTGATTACATGTTATCATCTAACTGGTCAACTGTTTTAATGTCCCTATTTTGAACTGTCTTTTTAAATAGGAATTTTTTCCTTTCCTCCAGCCTTCTTTTTTTCCTTGACATCCAAAAAACATAGAGGTCAGTAAATACGCTATGCTCTGTTACTTGTAACATAACACTTATGTGACTTACTTTAGTAATATGCATTAAAGTAGGTTTTTATTTTGTTAAGATTTGTAATATTAAGCATTATATAAAGAAACACATTATTAGTCTGTATTTTTACGTTTTAGGTTGATCAAGTTCTGATCCAAAATTGTCAAAAAATGGCATCAGGGAAGGAACTGACTAGTGACCAACGATTTAGCCATGTTACAAAGGACCCTAGATTTTGGGAAATGCCAGAAAAAGACCGCAAAATCAAGATTGATAAAAGATTTCGGGCTATGTTTCATGACAAGAAGTTTAAGTTGAAATATACTATTGATAAAAGAGGCCGTCCTATTAACCACAGCTCTACTGAGGATCTGAAACGCTTTTATGAGCTTTCAGATTCAGACTCTGATCTTTCAGGAGTTGACACTGAAGTGTTTGCTGGAAAGAAAATGAAGAAGAAAAAAAAGTCAAAATGTAAAAGAGTAGCAGCCTCTGGGAAACTGCTTGAAAAACCTACTGAAGGAGAAAGCAAAATAGTTCATGAGGAAATGGGTCACAAATGTGGAGCTCCATCAAAATCTGATGACTCTGAAAATGGACAGAAAAGTGTCACTATGATTACCAGCTTGTGTAGCTCAAAGTTGAAAAAAGACTGTAAGAATATTAATATAGAAATTGATCCTACACCGAATGATAAAGAACTTGTATGGAAAGGGGAAAACCAACGAACTGTGGTGAGCTCAGATTCATCTCCAAGCAAACAGGAGACTTCAAAAGCAAATAGTATGAAATCAGTCAGGAGTCCCGGAACAATGTTTTCCTTGGAGGAAAGGAAAACTGAATCAGGTTTGTTAAATTTAAGGACATGCTTTTTAAGTGTGTGTCTTTTGCAAAATCAGAGTGTATGAGGTAATACCTTTTCTTGGATCAACTTGCAAGATCAGTCATTTGAAAAACTGATCTAGCCTTTTCTGCTTTTAAATAACTTCTGTATGTGCAGTTTCATCTTATTGGGAGAGATGAATTTTTAAACAAGTACAATAGTAAAGCTGTTTTGCATTTGTTAGGACAGTTTGAAAGAATAAAATGGTAAAGACATGTTTCAGTGCATTTTCCAAACGAATTAGGAAGAAACTTATGGCTTGATACTGCAAACAAAAATTACTTAAGCATGTGAGCAACTTTAGTTAACCTTCCTAAGTGTTTACACTTTTAGGCCCTTAGGTTGGAAAGAGTGATGTTTCAAAAGAGAACGGGTACAGATTTTACATTGCACTAAGGAAGGACAGAAAATGAATGTTTCTAGAATGTACTTAGAATTGTTTTTAATTACTGCAGTTCTATTTCAGGACTTGAAATTGATGGTTCAGTATTGATGTAATGTCCTGTGTTTGAATATGTGTGTTCTCTTATTTAAAATTAAAACTATCCTGATACTGAAACATGAGGAAGGAAAAATTTAAAATATTCAAAGCATTTTGGAACAAGTTACATATCTCTTCTCTCTATATATTAAAGAAAACTTTTTCTGCGGCATGATTGAAATGACGTCATGCGTTGCTCTGTGTCCCCTCTTTCTGACTTCGTTTGTGCTCTGAGGAGCCGCAAGCCATGTGGCCTCCCCTGGATTTGCCTTGTGGGGAAGCATATGTGCTGCTGTGAGGAAGGGAGGAGTGAGTGGAGAAGCAGGGCTGCGGTGGGGGGGCAGGAAACAACACTGTCTGTCCCGGGGTGCCTTGGGCTGCTTCGGACCAGGCTGGGCTGGGTGATTCCATGTGTGGCAGCCAATTTGCAGTCTCCCGCTGTCCTCTCATTCCTAGGTGCCTTGGGTTGCAGCTGGGAGCTGCTTGAGAAGAACAGAGGGAGGCGAGTGTATGGAGATGGGTAGTACAGTAACAGGGGATAGTGAGGTGAGGGGGATATAGCAATGGAGGCGAGGGGGTGGGCATTGTGGAGGGAGAGGGGTTAGGGAAGGATGAGGGTGTAGGAATGGAGGATGGGGATAGGCAGTGTGGGCAGGAATAGCAGTAGGGAGGATGGGTGGATGTAGGAATGGAGGCAGGAGTGAGGGTGAGGGTGGGGATGGGCAGTGTGCGGAGGGGGAAGGGTTAGGGAGGATGGTGGGTGTAGGTATGGAGGTGGAGGTAGGGATGGAAGGATGGGGGTGGGCTGTAGGTCATGGAGCTCTGGGCTCTGGCTCTTCCCCCTCACTATCCCGCTCCTCCCTTCCCTTCCCCACAGCAGCACATGTGCTTCCCCACAAGGCAAATCCAGTGTGGAGCCTCAGGATTTCCTCCTCTTACCCCTCCCCGTAGGAAGCTGGCGCTGTAATCTTGTGGGGGGAGAGGGTTCAAGGCTGGAGCGCCAGGTAGGCAGCAGCCTGAGCGCTGCCCAGGTGGAGGCAGCAGTTCCCCGCTGGAGCCTGAAGCGTCAGGTTCCCGGAATAGGGATGTTAACTATCAGTTATTTTACTTGTTGAGTAGTCGATAGAATTTCCATCGACTAGTCGATCGGCACTTCTGCATTCCTCCTTTGAAAGGTACCAAGAGCCCCAATAGGGGCTCTTGGTACCTTTCAAAGGAGGAATGCGGAACTCCATTCCACCCAGGAAGTCCCGCTGACTCTGAGCTGCATGCAGTGTGCCAGCTTTGAAGTGTATAAGAGTTCCCAGCGGGGGCTCTTGTGCATTTCAAAGCGGAAGTGCAGCATGGAGCTTGGGGTCAACGGGGGACTCAGAGTCCCCCGCTGACCCCGGGCTTCATGCAGCACTGCCCATTTGAAATACCACGTGGAGCCCGTGGTCAGCTGGAATCAGCTGACTGCGGGTTCTGTGCCGCATTTCCCCAGATCCTGGGGTCAACTGGGGACTCCCTAGTTGATCCTGGGTTCCGTGAAAATGCCGCGCTGAGTTTGGGATCAGCTGGGGAGTCCCCAGCTGACCCTGGGCTGTACGCGGGGCTGCTGTATTGAAACACCACCTCAGCATTTCAAAGGGGCAGCGCCGCACAGCTGAGCCTGGGATCAGCTGTGCGGCGCTGCCGTTTTGAGGTACCCCCTGTCCCCACCCCCCACTTTGCTGCCTCTATCTGATAGAGGCAGTGGGGGGGTGGGGAGAATCAACTAGTCAACTGTCCTGTGCTTATCAGATAGTCGACTAGTCCTAACATCCTTATCCTGGAGTGCAGTGAAGAGCCGCTGCTGCTACCCCCCACTGTCCTCTGTTTCCGGCCCGGCCCTCCTCCGGCGGCTTGAGAGGGGCGGAAAGACTGGGGCTGCGACTGAGGAGCGGGGTGGGGGACCAGGGCCGAGAGGCCAGGGCGGAGCTGAGTGGCGTGGGGGGGCGGGGGGAGGGAAACGTGAGAGGTTGGGTGTGGCGTGGCATGGCGTGGCCCTGGTCTGCCCCAGCGGCTAGGGGGAGAGCCAACCCTGCCTATCCCCAGAGACGGGGAGTTGGCAAGTGTAGTGAGCAGGGGGAATTGCTCCCTAGTTGTTACTAAATAGTAAAGCAGTTAAACACTTCTTGATTCAAAAGTCAGAGAGAAAATGTGATGTGCTTTCAAAATGTGTGCCAAAAATATGTTAGAATGAAATAACGGTGAAGAGTCAGTAGGCAGGATGGTTGATTTTCACCTGGTCAGACTCTGAACTATTATTGTAACAGCTCTATAGCCACCAAGAATGTTGTGGTTGTCCTTATGACACTATGCTGCATGTTGTAGCCATGATGCTTTGTAGTTGTCATTCTGATTCTTTTGCTTTAGTAGCACCGATGCTCACCCATTTCTTGAGGTAAGGGAAAATCTTCTTTAGGAGTATTGGGCCTTTAAGACAGTTAAATTCTGATTCTGTTCATCTGAGAGAAGATATAACTACAACTCAGTTAGTTTAGTAAAGATTCTCAGTATCCTGTTATAATTTTTGTGATGGTCCCCAGAGTCACCTTGGGTTCTGAACCACCCCATCACTAGAAGCTTGCAAATCTGCGGATATCTGCTTTATCCAGGAGTATCTGCATCCTCAGATGTGGATGCTGATATCTGTGGCTCGTTTTTGCGGCTGTGGATACAAAATTTTGTGTCTGTGCAGGTTTCTACTCATCGCCGCCTGGCCTTGTCTTCAGCGCCCTGAATCCATCAGCCTCTGGCAACACGGGAATTGACTTCCAGGCCTCTGCAGGCTACACCCTCTCTGTGGTTATGTCTAGACTGCAGGCTTCTTTCAGAAGAAGCTTTTCCGGAAGAGAGATTCTGAAAAAACTTCTGAAAGAGAGCATCTGCATATCAAAAGTGCATTGAAAAAGTGATCTGCTTTTTCGAAAGATAGCGTCCACACTGAATGGACGCTATCTTGCGTGTAAGCTGTGATTACTATGGGTGGAGTGGCCACTAGGGCACCTGTGCTTTTTCCTCTTTCCTCTTCTTTTGAAAGAACTCCCTCTTTCCCGCCCACACACGCCTTTTTCCAAAAGAACTCTCTTCCTTGTAGAAAGTGGTTTACCAATGTCAAAAAACCCCCACTGTTCTTTCTTTTGGAAAAAAAAAAATGTGATTACACAGTGGACGTAAGTGAAGTTTTTTCCGAAAAATAGACATTTTTCCGCAAAAGCTCTGCAGTGTAGACATACCCTGTATGAGTCATGATAGTACACATAAGTGCCACGTCTTTGTGGTGTTCCCTGCAATATCCATTATCTACAGAATGCTCACAGCATTACCAAATTACCAGGCTGAGATACTTTAAGACCCTGTGGCATTCTTTAGTGAACCCAGAATGTACATACCAGAATAGGAAGTTTCTGAAGTCCCTTGTCAGTTGCCATTAAGAACTTCTTGGGTCATAATATTCTTATTTAATTCATTTTTCAAATTTAATTATCTCTTATAAATATTTCCGAAAGTTTGTTTGTTTGTCCCGAAAGATCTCCGAAATGGTAAGAGCTAGAAACACAAAATTTTGAACGGATACTACTGATTTCCTAACTTACAACCAATCCAGTTATTTATCTCGAAATTGGTTCCCCCGGTTTCCCCAGAGCCCCAATTGGGCCCACTGATAATTAGCTTATAGTAGCGCCTGATCATAGGCATTTGCTGAACTCTTCTGTTAAGCATGTCACACAAACTGCAACTACGAGATCCTTTCCCTCTGGCTACGAACTAAATTATGTTAATTTCTTAAAGTATTTCCAATACAATATGCTATGTTAATTGATGTAGTTCCCTTGGCGATGCCGGGTATTTCTGCTAGTTTGGAATATAGAAATCGAAAAGACTCTCCTCTGCAGTGACTCAGTGTTTATGGTATTCTATTGCGTGATGTAATTTCTCCAGGAGTCATATATACATAACAAAATCATAAGTTAGTGTAAAATAAACACAGTAGTAACTTAGACTGCAAACTTCTTGCAACAGGAACCAAGTTATCATTTTCTTCATAAAGCACCATAAATACTAATGGAACTGCATACACACATAAGTAATATTAAATCTATGATGTGCCTTTTCAACGAATAAGGCTGCTATTGCATATGAACAAAATAACATCAGCAAAAACAGCTAGATGAAATTTCTAAAAATATAGAATTATTTTGTTTATGCAGAATCTAAAGCTGATGCAGAAACAGGAGAGGAAGAGAAGTCAGAAGATGAAGCAGAAACAGGAGAGGAAGAAGAGTCAGGAGATGAAGCAGAAACAGGAGAGGAAGAAGAGTCAGGAGATGAAGCAGAAACAGGAGAGGAAGATAGTGATGATTCAGAAGAAGATGACAGTGGGCCTGATCTGGCTAGGGGGAAAGGAAATATTGAAACCAGCTCTGAAGAGGAAGAAGAAGATGATATGTCTGAAATATTTCCGAAGGAGCCAGAGATCGAGCATTCCTGGAGAGAATTGGATATGGATGCTCCTCGTACAGCTGAGGTAACATTTTTGCAAAGGGAAAAATTGTTATAAAATGAGTGTAACTGATCAGTCAAATAAGCAGAAGACAACTCTAGTAATTAGCAAAAAAAAGTTGGCAAAGTGATTAAACACGTTAATCACGATCACACTGTTCAAGAGTAATAGAATGCCATTTTATTAATATATTTTTTGATGTTTTCTACTTTTCTAAATATTTTAGTAACACAATAAGCAGGGCTTACTTGATATTATTTTTTATTATAAATATTTGCACTGTAAAACATATAAACAAAATCATTAGTATTTCAGTTCACCTCATACAAGAACTAGTGTAATCTCTTTATCATAAAAGCTGAACTTACAAATGTAGATTTTTTTTTTAACATAACTCCACTCAAAAATAATGCAATGTAAAGCTTTTCTAAAGCTCCTAGAAGTTCACCTCGCCTTTGCCATCGATATGGATTTTAGCATGCAGCAGGGGAGTGAATTGTGCAGGATGTTTTTTTTTCCCTATGCTGTTGCTGGGTTAGCTTTTATTAAATATACTGTTTTGTATCTGTGTACTTTAGAGCAGTGGTCCCCAATCTTTCGGGGCTGCCACGCGCCCGGGGGCGGGGCCGCTCATGCGCCGCACGCCCGGGGGCAGGGCCGGCCCAGATCATTTCGCGGGTGCCCGTAAATGCCCCGGCGGGCGCCATGACACCTGCGGGCACCGCGTTGGGGACCACTGCTTTAGAGGAACCTTGGCTTATTTGAAAGGTAATTTTTTTATCTCAGAAAAATCAGTATTCTGGAGATGGGTGTGGTGTGAGGAGAGTGAGGAGAAAGGTGAATTCCTGATGCTGCTCCTGTTGGGTTGGGTTTCTGAGTTTGGCAGGCTCTCCTCCTGTCCAAAGAGGAAGAGAGTTTGATCTGCATTCAGTGTTGGGGGGGGGGGAAGCAGTGTCTGCAGAAGTAGTGTCTGAGAGGACAGAGGGTGACGGGGGTGAGGGGCAAGCAACGACTTGTGCCAGAGAAGGGTGAGGGACGTATCTTGCTGTTTCTGTAAGGGTGGTTTCTGGTAAGGATGTTAAGAAGCAGGTAATTGACTAATCATGTACTCGATACAAATTGTATCGAGTACATGATTAGTCGATAAGCTGTGGCTCTCCCGTTTAATTGTAGTAGGAGCTGGGTGTGCAGGCAGCCCGGGTCCTACAACATTTAAACAGCAGAGCTGCAGCAGGTTTAAGTCTGGGGTTGGTCCACGGCTGCGGCTCTGCCTTTTAAATGTAGTAACAGCCAAGTGACTTTTACTACATTTACAAGGCGGAACTGCAGTGGTCTGGGACCCAGTGCAAGCTGGGACTAAGCAGTTCCAGCTTGCGGATGGCTCTTACTACTAGGGTTGTGAAGGACTAGTCCACTATCTGATAAGCAAATGCTTATTGGATAGTCAACAGGCTAGTCGACTAGTTGCTCTCTCTCCTCCTCCTTCCCCCCCCCCCAGCAAGTACAGGGGGAAGAGAAGAGGGTACTTCAAAGCGGCAGCACTGTGTGGAGCCCAGGATCAGCTGGTGACTCCCCCACTGATCCCAGGCTCCATGCGGTACTGCCGCTTTGAAATGCTGCGAGGAGCCTGGTGACAGGGGGGGAAGAGCCGGGGGGGGGGGGGGGGCCTGATGGCTGGCGGGGAGAGAGCTGGGCAGGACAGGGCTGCCACAGCTCAGCTTGGCCCTCCCGGTGGATGGGTTGGGGGAAGCCGAAGCGGCCTACCCCAGAGAAGGAAGGTTGGCAACCGTAGTCAGCAGTGGGCACCACCCCCTAGTATCTTAAATACTAACAGAATGGTTAACTGGTATGGGCTGGTATGGGCAGCGGATGCTCTAGCCCAGCCGGCACAGCACCCATGGAATCAGTTAAGCATAAAGTTTAACCAGTTAACTAATAAAAGGGGATTTTACATCCCTAATTTCAGCATAAGCTTTTATGGGTCAAAAACCCTTTTGTCAGATGCAGCTGACAAACTTGTTTTGACCCATGAATGCTATGCCCAAATAAATCT
Source organism: Rafetus swinhoei (assembly GCA_019425775.1). Taxonomy (NCBI): domain Eukaryota; kingdom Metazoa; phylum Chordata; order Testudines; family Trionychidae; genus Rafetus; species Rafetus swinhoei. The sequence continues at coordinate 189,389,921 of CM033440.1, forward strand.
GTGAATCTTTGGAATCCACAGGATTCCTCATTATTAGTGAGGTCAGTACAAACTAAAATTTCACATCAATAAAAATGACAGTAAGCACTTTTGCAGTAAGAATGTGCTGTGATAATTTTGTATTTCATGTCTGATTGCATAAAGCAAATAGTTTTTAAGTGAGATGTAACTTGGGGGTATATGAGACAAATCAGACTCCTGACAGGGGCACAGTGGTCTCAAAAGGTTGAGAGCCACAATTCTAGGCCATTTACCAGATCTTTAGGTTTTAGTTTTTAAGAAGTGATGGTTCCAGAAGCAGCCTTTCAAGTTTGATTTTTATTATTGTCGTCAAATGCAGAGAGACAGTCTTGGTGCCTCTGCTGCTGATCAAACAGGAAGTCATTTTTCTATAATGGCGCTGAATACAATTTTGTCTATTCAGCAGTAGCAGTTAAACTTTTTTCCAACATTGCTTCAGGGGGATCTATTGCTGTCAACTTCTGTCAGAAAGGGACCTAGTTCTTTTTAGGTCTGCGGAAGTTCTCTGGGAAAGTAAAAATACAAGTTTTAAAAAATTACAGCTGTGAGTAAGAAGCAGTAGAAAATTGTCCATAGTTCTGTTGTCTAGAACAGTAGGTGAACTCTAGGAAAGTGAAAGATAGAAAGCCATCGTACAGTACATTATCTGTTTGAAAAAATAGTGAAGCCTATTTATTGAACATTTCTGTTTGCTAGGTAGCCACCACTTAAGAACTATGGTAGTGATAGAACCATCAGCGATAGAAAGTGACGTGGGAGATGTTATTCTTATGGCTTTCTCTAAAGTTCAGCACATACTGTGACTTCATCAAAGGACAGTAACTTGAAAATAAGATTTTCTGCTCAGCAATCAAAATCTTGTTAAATTAATATATTTTTGCCTTTTTCAATGCAGATCACAAGTAGATTGGCAGTTTGCAATATGGACTGGGATAGGCTGAAGGCTAAAGACCTACTGGCTCTGTTTAATTCTTTCATACCTAAAGGGGGTGTTATATTTTCTGTAAAGGTAAGAATTCTTTAAAACTAAAAATAAAAGTGTATTTTGTTTCCAGCAAGTTTGTTTTTCTTCCCGGTTCCTTTTGCTGATTTCCTTTCTTCTCTCTCTCTATTCAGTTGATTTGTATTAGTTCTTTATAAAATAAATATAGGCTATATCTAGTCCTACTTAAATTCAGTCCATTTTGGCCAATATCATGGTCATTGGATTTTAAAAGTTAGAAATTTCATTATTTCAGCTATTTAAATCTGCGTGTTGTATTTGTAAGGGTCATGACCCGAAAAGGAATTGTTGGCGCTCACAATGTTGTGTTACACTTGAAATAATTTCACAGGATCTTTTTAAGGGGATAAAGCAAAATGCCACATTTATTGACAATGCAACATTCTACATCCCTCCCTTCCCCAGTCTTCTCACTGCTTAAAGTTACCAGTCTGTTGCTCAGTCTAAGTCACTGATGAGGCGAGATAAATGCAGTGGCTTCTTTCTGTCTGAACCAACGCTCCCATCTTGACGAGACCAGGAGATTCATGCAAGACACCACATCTTTTATAGGACTTTTCTCCCATTCAGTCTATACATTTTGCTGTGTCAGCGCTTAATCGATCACCATCAGTTCTGTTTAACAACTGTTTATCTGGGAGTTATTCTTCTTTACTCTGACATCAGTATGTTGGTTCCTCCTTCCAAGTGTTTATCTGTAAAGAGGTGCTTACTCTTAATTCCAAGGCCATCTATATGTCCTGCACTGGTCTGCTTTGTTTTGGGTCCAAGTGATGGTTCCTTGACTCCTCTGAGTCTTATGGCTGCTTCTCCCCTCTTCTTCAACCATCTTAACTCTGAAACTGCTGAGGCTACAAGTTGTTATCTTTCCAAACATGTTCCAAACTTATTCACTCCCCCTCCCCAGGAACTACCCAAATATCACATGAGAAAAGGGATACATTTGCCTATACAAAAGGTATCAGTTTCCAATACAAAGTTTTTATTAGTACAAACCTTTAATCATTCATCCTATTTTTTTATAACACAATCTGTTTTCTAATTACTCCTAAGAGCAGCAGTGTTATGCTGAATCACAAGGATCCTTCTGATTTCTTTCTGCTTTGATGTCAGATACAAACACAAGCAATCTGCTTGATGGATCTTTATTAAGGGCCTAAAAGATAGTTCTTCCCTGCTAACCAGAGAAGGGCAGCCGGTAGAATTGTTTAACGTTTATTCTTAGACTACCCATTAAGAACATTACATAAAACATTATAAAATTCTGTTGTCTACAATTGTAGGGGGTTGCACTACAGCTATCTTTACTTCTGCGTTGCTGCTGATGGCAGCACTGACTTCAGAGCTGGGCAGCTGGACAGCAGTGGTTGCTGGCTGGGAGCCCAACTGTGTAAGCAGAGCTGCCACCAGCAGCAGCACAGAAATAAGGGCATATGGCATGGCATTACCACCCTTATTTCTGCATTGCTGCCTGCAGAACTGGACCCTTGGTCTACAGCAGCCACCACTCTGACTACCCAGCTCTAAAGACAGCAATGGAGAAGTAAGGATGGTGGTGCTAGTGGGGTGCTACTTTCAGGGTTGAGCACCTGGCCAACATCTGCCTCTCTCTAGCCACCCAGCTCTGAAGGCAGCACAGAAATGAGGGTGGCAATACTGTGACCATTCTAAAATAACCATGTGACCCTCCCCTAAAGCTCCCTTTTGGGTTAGAACCCCCAATTTGGAAAGGGTGGACTCCCCTCTGAAATCTGCATAGAATAAAAGTACACACAAGACCAGATTTAATGGCCCATGATGCATTTTTATGGCCATGAATTTAGTAGGGCCCTAATCTCCCATCCGTTAGTGGATATTTATGTGGCATGATAGGCTGATACAGCTTCATTTTTACATGTGACATTGGTCTTAGACTTGTTCCCATTGAATTTAGTGGCAACACATCCATTGGCTCTAATTAGAAGTAAAATCAAGCCCTATGTGTGTTGCATTTCCTCAGACCTTCTGAGGAATAAACCCGGACAAAGGGTGGGCTGGAGCCGTGTTGCTTTTGGGGTTGTTTATTAACATAGATTCTTAAGAGTAAAGTGATACTCTCACACACATACAGTATCACATTCCTGCTGGCAATTTGGAGGCAGGCTGCAAGTGTGGTGTAGATTACTTTTGATTTTGCTGGTGGCTGGAGTGCTGGCCAGGCGTCAGCTTCTCGGAGACTCGACATGATGTTCCTTGGAAGATCCCTTTGGATCTGCGGGAGGCTTTACTTCCTCCGGTCTGGTCCCAGGTTTCTGTTGTGATGTTACATCTTGTCCAAGAGGGAGAGAGGGATTTTCTGGCCGCTTCTCAGTTAATTTATCTGCTTGAGGGGTCTTTGTCTGCCTTAAAAGGTCACAGATCCTAAACTGCCTTTTTGTTGGTTATTTCTCAAACACAATATGGCCCCAGTCCTTCAATCTGAGCTGTGAGGTTAGATCCCTGAACCTGAGTGGCATCCGATTAATTTCTGTGAAAGGTTCTGTATGAGGGTATAAAGCAGGGGTGGGGAACCTCGGGCTTGGTGGCTGGATGTGGCATCCGGCTTGTCTGGATCTGGCCCCTGAGGCTCGGGGCACTGGCACTCCAGCCCCCCCTGCTACCTCACCACAGGGCTGGAACACACAAAAACTACTAGGCTGCGTCCTCTTAGGCTCTGGTATGGGGGAGGGGAACATGGGGAGTATCTTTCTCCTCAGTCGGGGCCATGTCAGTGAGGGGGGTCTTTTTTTGCTTCTCACTTGTGTGTGGCCCTGTAGCCCGTCCGGGCTCACGAAAGGGCTCTTCCCCCTCCAGGTCAGTGAGTGGTCACTCCACCTCACTACAGGCCCCCTGACTGATTTTTTTTTTTTTTTTTAGTCAGTCAATGGCCTCCAAACCAAAAGAAGGTTCCCTGCTCCGGTATAAAATTTTGCCTGAATAGATCAATTCTGATGGGTAGGTCCTTAAACAGTAACACTGTTAAGGGGGGAATTGAGATCAAGTACAGTAATTGAAACAGTTTCATTGTTTTTATTTTTTGGCAACTGATTCCAAGTTGATTGTGTCACTTCAATTATTTCAGTGCTGAACATTATTCTATTATCATACATATAATGTATTTGTACATCAGTGTAATCTGAACATTTATACAGTTGCTTACCTTCATCATGAAAGTAGTCATACTGAACATTCAATCTGGCACTCAATCTACTGCTAAACATGAATGTTCTTTATTCTAAACTTGAAATTACAAATTAATTGAGTCCATTTTTTTCGAAACACAATATGACACCAGTCCTACACTCTGCACTGTGTGTGGTTAGATCCCTGAACCTGAGTGGTGTCCTATCCATTTCCATAATTGGAACGAGTTGTGTGCTTAATTTTTAAGCACACGTGTAAATGTTTGCAGGATTGGATCCTTTTTAATGTTTTCTCACTGAAAAAGTGATGTTCTCAACTCCTAGATTGATATATTTTTTCCCTTTGGATGCTCTACACTGCACCTGTGGAATTGGTTTATAACCTGTATTTATTTTGTGTATTTGTAGATTTATCCTTCAGAGTTTGGAAAGAAGAGATTGAAAGAGGAGGAGCTGCAAGGGCCTGTAGAACTATTAAGTATTCCAGAGGATGCAGCAGAGAAAGATTGGTATTGATTTAAATTACAGTGGTTGATAGTAGTAGGCCTTATTTGAAAATACGAGGCTCTTAATGCATCTTAAATATTATTATAGAAGTCTTATATTTTACCTTTTCTTAACACTTTTCCCCTTTGCTAATTTTTCAAAGGGTGTTTTTAGTTGACTCTGGCTCATTATCACATTATATACTTGAATACATTTGTTGGGACATAAAGCTTAAGGCCCTAGTTGTGCAAATTGTTCCGTGAAGGCAATGGAAATCCACTTGAGCATACACGAGGTTCACCTGCATGGATCACCTTACAGCATTTGAGAATAGCTTGGCAAAATTTCAATCTACCTTTTAATCTTTACATGCTAGGTCAAAGTAAAACTGATCAAAAAGACTGTTTTGACATGTTTCCACTTTGCGGACTTAGCGTCTAACAGAAAACATTCAGCATCTTACAGAGCTATACTGTAGTATTTAATGAAGTGCTGTATTTTTCTAGTGACTTAGTAAATAGCTAAAAAATTTGTCTGGTGACGATAATTTTGTGAAGATGATACCATAAAATAATGGGGTTTTTTGATACATCGTGCATGTCAATATCTGTAGACAGAGATTTGTTTAGGCAAATAGCTCATTTTGAGTCAAGGATGACTGGAATATGTAGTGGGACTATGTGAGTTACTTTTCACCACTAGATGGTGATATCCTATACCAGTGAGTAAAATCATAATTGCCTGAGTTACAGAAATGGGATGCAATTAAATTGAAAATGCAGAAAGTGCACTTCTTTATGAACTGGAGAATTTTCCCAGATTAGCCATTTTAAATTCATATTTAACAATCTTGGGTAAATATAGTAAACAGAACAGAAGATTGGCACAGCATACCTCTTTAAAACTTGATTCTCAAACAAGCACAAGAAAAGACTTTTTTTGCTGCCAAAATTTGTACCTACATTATAAAGAAGAGGCTTAGTCCTTTCACATATTAACTAATCAGCATTAAGAAAAATGTTTCTTCAACACAAATCCTGATTGTGGTTCCAGTCGTGGAATGGCATCCATGCAGTTAAACATTTATGTATATCTGTGCAGAGTCCCATAGAAATTAGTACAACTCGATGTAGGAAGAAGATCTGATCCTTTTGCAAAGTAATACATAGTTTTAAAAAGTTAAGTTTGCAAAGTATTTCTCAAGTTGCAACTTTATTTCATTGCTTTAACAAAAGTTATTTGGATATCTTTCACTTTTGTAGGATTTGCAGAGAAAAATTGAGGGATTATCAGTTCAAACGACTGAAATACTTCTATGCGGTGGTAGAATGTGATTCTCCTGAAACAGCCAATAAAATTTATGAGGAGTGTGATGGTCTGGAATTTGAAAGTAGCTGTTCTTTTGTAGATCTCAGGTACAGTACATGGTGGTTAACAAAAAATTGTAGTTTTAAAAATCGGAAGTAAGCTTCATTCTTCTTCTTAAACGTTTAGCAAAACTGTATAGAACTTTGAAAATAAAGCGTGTTTTGGTTTATATCTGGGTTTGTCAGAAAAAGCGAAGGGGAATTTTACTAGCAAGTAGAAAGCTTGTATGGAAAACTCCCACCCTAAAGAGACTGTTTTTAAAGGGGTTCAAGAGACAAATATTACTACATCAGCTTTTTCAGTCATCTTCTATAGTCAAATAAAGCAGTAGGACATTAATAGAAAAAAACACTGCCGCTGTCTACTTCCTTCACCTGAGGCACAAAGTGAACTAGTTCTTTTATTACAGTTTTATTTAATGTGTGACAAATGTATAGCTGCTCTTATCTTTATAATTTTGCTCAGGCTTTGTGATACAAAATCAGAAAGCTTGCTCACTTAAAATCACATATTTTAAGAAGGCAGGAAGCTACATTACAGTACTGCTTTGTCACTAGACCAGGACTGGGGAACCTTTTTTGTGTTGGGTGTCGCTGACCCACAGAAAAATCAGTCGAGGACCACAGAAAAGTGAGAAGCAAAACAAAAAAACCCAACACCTCACTGACATGGCCCCTGACTGAGACGCTGAAAGACACGCCCCACATTCCCCTCACACACCAGAGTCTAGGGGGGGCCCAGACTGTTAGACTTTGGGTTCTCCAGCCCCACAATGGGGCAGCAGGAGGGCTGGCGCACTAGCAAGGGGCTCCCCAATGCTGAGGGGGAGCCCTGAGCCTCGGGGGGGGCGGATTTAGGCAAGCCGGGACAGCATCTGGCCTCTGGCCTTAGGTTCCCCACCCCTGTATTATACTATTCCTTTGTTTGCACAAAAAAGCGTTCTGCTATGACATTGTCAATAAAAATCATATCTTGTTAGATCCCAGTTTTGCTGAGTGCTTAAAATTGCATGTGTTGGAAATAGGGATATAATAGAGTAGTCAGTTAGCTTATCCGTTAATGCTGTTGACTACACTGGGGTGGGCAATAATTTTTAAAAGGGGGTCACTTCACAAATTTCTGAAGTGGCCCTGCTCTGCCCCGGCAGGGGCAGGGCCAGGGCCAGGGCCAGGATACTTTTTGTGCTCTCCCGCCCACAAACCCTGATTGGCCTGGGGGTGGGGAAGCACACGAAGTTTCTCACCCCCTACCCCTGCCTTGCCAGGGGCACGTGGCAGCTAGAGAGAACTGTTGGCTGTTTTAAAATAGCTGGAGGTTCCCTCTGATGCCGTGCGCCCCTGGTGGGGGAGCACACAAAATCTCCCCTTCCCCCATCTCCAGGTCTCGATTGGACTGGGGGTGAGGGAGTGTCAGGGTGGCCGTGGGCCAGATCTATCCGCTTGGAGACCTACTCCTGCTGCGGCTCTGCATGTAAAATGTACTAGGAGCCAGGTTGGCAGGCAGCCCAGCCCAGTCCTGGCTTGTGCTGGGTCCAGGACCTACCCCCACTGCAATTTAAATATAGTAAGAGCCAGACGGGCAGGTAACCTGGCTCAGTCTCCGCTTGCACCAGGTCCAGGACTTACCCCTGCTGCGACTCTGCAGTTTAAATGTAGTAGGAGCCAGGCTGCCTGCCCACCCTGGGTAGTTCTTACTACATTTAAAATGCAGAGGCAGCACGCAGGAGGAATATGCGAGTAGTCTACTCAACTACCCAATAAGCCTAGGCTTATTGGGTCATCGACTGCTTGACTATTTGCTTACATCCCTACTTGAAACCTACTTGGCATTTTAAAATGAGATTAAATAATTTCAGGCCCTACAAATACACAGGATGTCCCACAGCTAATAGTTATGGCTTTATAATAATGTTTTTCTACTTTTAAACAATGTTCCTCCTTACAGATTTACACAACAGGAAACAATAAAATGTCTGTGCACCAAGTTCAGTCAACTCTCTAGTTGTAAGCATCTGTAAAATAGTATTTAAACAATTTTCAGACAGATTTTGATTTTTAAGATGTTAACCTTTTAGGATTTCACAGCTTCCTATTAACTTCCACTTGTTTTTCAGTTGTCTTCAGAATATTTTTTTTCTTTCCTAGTTTGTGACAATACTGAAAGTAATCAGAACTGCTGTATTAGCTCCATCCTGAAAGAGCAAATAGTGCTTAGAAAAGTGAGGTTTGTTTTTATAAAGGTGTTTTTTTTTCTCCAAAATGGTGTGCTCAGAAAATGAGAATTAAGAAGCAAAATTGAGAGATTTTTTTCTCTCATTAAATGTTATGTTGTACGTATTTGTGTCTTGATCTTCCAGGAAACACACAAGTATGTCCAGTAACATATTTAGTGTTTTTTTGTTTTGTTTTGTTTTGTTTTTTTGTAATCCCACTTGTGCTTGATATATCTTGGTATTTTTAAATTGTTTGCTTCCATTTTTTAATCAGTGTTGTTTGCCCATGTAAGATTCTCTGGGCCAATAAAAAATATATTCATCCTAGTGTGTCTCATTTATGCTGTTTGAAGGATTTATAATGTACATACAAATCATTTCAGTCGGAAGCATTACGTGCCTATACTGACTATATGCAAAGCACTAAATATTAAACTGAGCAATCAATTTAACTTCTTAAATTGTATTTCTCTTATAAAAAATAGACTTAACATTTTCACAACATTTTATGAAATATAGAGGTTGTAGATATTTTATGTACAGTGCGAACCACAAATATTAAGTTGTGTGATATGGTTTTTACTTTTTTCATGTGCGTTTCTCTCTTTGGGCTTATCCACTTCTTAGTCTAGTAAATTCTTTTGTATTAAAGTGCAAGGTTTTAATTAGAGAGAAGCTGATTCTATTTGTTTGTTCTTTTGAAACATCACAATATGTGTTTAAATAACAAGACATCTTCTTGCCTTTAAGATTTATTCCAGATGGTATTGTATTTGATGATGAGCCAAAGGACGTAGCCTCAGAAGTGGATGGAGCTGCATATAAACCAAAGTACTTCACATCTGCTGCTATGGGAACATCAAAGGTATCTTAACAGTGTTTTTTGTAACCCTTCGCAATTTGTTTAGCTTTGTTTTTCTTGGTTTATGTAAGAGATGTAAACAAAAAATTGGTGGCACTGGTGATACAGGTTGGACCTCCCTTGTCCAGCGCCCTTGGGACCTGACTGGTCCCAAAAGAGGGGATTTGCTGGACTAGTGAGCTCCCTCCCAACATAGCCCATGTTGCCCCCAGCTAGGGTTCCAGCCCGCCCCCACTGCTGCCTGCCTGGCCCTGATTCTCCAGGCTGGCGCTCCACGGCTCTGGGGCTGGGGCTCTGCGTCCACTGCTAGCTTTCTGCTACCACTCAGCCACAGGGGCCAGAACTCCCTGCTGCGCTGCTCGCCCCTCTGTGCCCCCTCTGCAACATGGGGTTCACAGCTGAGTTGCTGGGTCACCCCCATCCTCTCCTGCCCTACTGCCCAACCTCCCTATACCTGGCCTAAGTGGCCCAGGAACATCAGTGGTCCATGTTGCTGGTCCAGAAAGTCCTGGTTATGGGAGGTACAACCTGTAGTGGAGAAAGGATCCCTATACATTCTCACGATTTTAGAGATGTAGATGTCAAATAGATATTGCAAGTGTATGTTACAGAGGCATAGGTTGTGCCTATAGTTAAGACTGAGTTTCACTCTTTAAACTCTTCAGAGGGGTAGTCGAGTTAGTCTGTAACATGAAAAAAACTTAACAAATAGTCTAGTAGCACCTTAAAGACTAACAAAACATGTAGATGGTATCATGAGCTTTTGCAGGCACAACTCACTTCTTCAGATGATTCAACCTCATTCTTACAAATGAAGAATACGGCTGTCATCCTTACATCTACCCCATTTACAGTTGGAGAAGAGAATGAAATTTGATAATTTAAAAGAAAATGTTAATTGGACTAACCTGGGGACTTTAAGAAATACATCACCATGTACTTGTTTTATCTCAAATCATCTTATTAATGTAATCACAGCCTCTTCAGACTATCCATATAGCTAAATCTCATTGAAATCTTGGGCTTATATAGAGTACACTAGAAGAAACTAAATACTACACATAAGTTACATTAGACAAAAATAAGCAAGTTGCTAATGATTGTTTGTATTCACTTTATTTAAGGAGGTGCTTAATAGCAACTCCTTAGTTATGGCTGCTTCTCAAATACATAAAATCTTGTTCCCTAAAAGGTGGTGGCCTTTGAAATGAAATTTCAGTGGTACCTATTGACTTTTTTTTTTTCTTTAGTTGTTTTCTCTGGCTATACTTTCAATAGATAGTACCACAAACAGCCCTCTGGACAAAAACTTAAGCTGTAACTTTTGCATTTCATGTTATCTTTTTTCTAAAGGTAGATATCACATGGGATGAGACAGATCATGAAAGAGTAGCTTCGCTACACAGAAATTTTAATAAAGATGAGCTTCTTGACATGGATTTTCAAGCTTATTTGGCCTCATCTAGTGAAGAGGAGGAAGAGGAAGAGCAACAAGGTATTTTTAATTGTTATGCAGTGTTTGCTCAAGTTATGAGCAAAACAGTTCTAGAGCTACAGTACTTTGTAGCATGCACTCCACAACCTTCATCCCAGCTGATGTGGAGAGGAGGCCTGGGGCTGGCGCACATCGTAGCAGCACCTAAGCTTGACCCAGATGTCCCCGACCCTCTCCTCCCATGATGTTGGGGCAGCTGTGCAAAACCTGAGCAGTGCTGTGGCCTCTTCACCTAGGTCTCAAATTATAAGGTTTTTAACCCTTCCTCAAGAGAGAGCTTGACAATAAACTGTAACTTCTTAATAACTGACTTTTCAGTCTCAGGCACGTGCACATAGAACAGGGATGGGAAAAGGGGCTTCCGTGGACCAGATCTGGCCTACCAAGCGGGTGGATCTGGCCCGTGGATGCTCTGCTGCGCTTCCCACCCCCAGGCCAATTAGCGGTGCACGGCACTTAGAGTGGACCACCAGGTGGCAGTTTACTCTAAGTGCCACGTGCCCCATGCAGGGTGGGAGCAGGGAGTGAGAGACTTCCTGTGCTCCTCCCGCCCCCAGGTCCTGATTGACCTGAGGGTGGGAGGAGCGTGTGAAATCTCGTCCCACGGCCAGGGGCACGGGTGCCTAGAGGAAACCGCCAGCTGTTCAGAATAGCTGGCAGTTCTCTCTGGGTGGGGGGGACACAGACTTTACATGCTTCCCCATCCCCAGGCCAATCAGGGTCTGTGGGCGGGGGAGCAGGAAGAGTCCTGGAGCTGCACCTTCCACCTGCAGCCCCGCTCCTTCCAGGGCAGCCCACGACCACTTCAAAAATAAATGAAGTGGCCCCGTGTCTAAAATTATTGCCCACCCCTAATATAGAACCTCCTGCCTTCTAGGACACATTAATCAGATTATAATCTTAAAAAGATGATTTTATTAAGAAAACCAAGAAAATAAATTTGGTAAAGCATGCTTGGTTGCTAGTTGTTATAGAGCAACTGAAAAAAGGCAGATTAAAAGTGGGGATGTGGAAGTGTAACCATATACACGGTTAACCAGCAAGCAGGGGCTCCTTGGTTAACCTTCACAGTTATACGCAGGCTCCGGGTAGGCACATTATACGCATACTGGCTTCCGGGGAGCTGCCTGGCACCCCACGCTGTTGCCTCTGTATCAGAGGCAGCAGCACAGGGGAGGGCAGGTGGGAGCCAGTGCATGCAGTGAGCTGGCTTCCCCTGTCTCCCTCTCCCCCCATGTAACCACTGAAAATTTCAGTGGTTACACGGTTACTTAAACACATTTTAACATCTCTAATTAAAAAGCACAGAGAATTGTTTCCCTGGGATTCAATTTATTTGATTGCGTCTAACTAAATATTTCCCTGTTTGCTTGCATATCTGATGTTCCAAGGTTAAGTCCTTTTAGGTACGGATATCACTGGAAAATTCATGCCTGGTTCCTGGTTAACTCCCAGATCTTGCTCTGCTCACACAAAAGACGGAAGCAGGCAGAGCCTGTTTCAATTCAAATCTCACACTTTCTTCTCTTTGGCTGTCCTGGCTCCCTGCCAACACTTCCTGGAGAGTCTCAGGAATCCACTGTTTCTGGGTTTAACCCTTTAAAGGCAATTTAGTTAATTAAGTGGCTGGGATGTCTAGAAAAGGGTAGTACCGTACCCTCCCATCCATCACACGGACACAAACAGCCTGTCTGATGCATCTTTGTCAACGGCACTAGGCCGTTCCTTTCTGTTAGGCAGAAAGGTGGCTGACGGTACGCTGAGGAACGTTATTGTATTACACACTAAGGCTCCGTTTTTAGTTACATGGCTATAAATGCCCATAGTGGAGAGCCAGGCCCATCCCATGGAATAGGAGCCAGTGCTCCAGGCAGAATACAGGGTGGGTGAGCTTGTTCTCTTCTCTCCTTTCCTGTCCTTCTCTCCCCCATTTGACCTCCTCTCCACAGCAGGCTAGGAGCAGTGTATGTTTGCGTGGGCCAGGTCCCAGTAGTGAGTTAATCTGGCCCTGGATGTGGCAATCAATCTAGCACCTTCCTAGAACCAAATGGTGGTTTAGAAGTTGCTTAGTAGCAGCTTTCTCTCTAATATTGGTAGTTTTAACTTGAATTCATGTCCTTTTAAAAGTTTGCACAAGAATAGTATTTTTGTGAGTACTTTCAGAACATAATAGGATTTTTTGGCAAGCTTGAAACACGTTTTTTAAATGTTTGTAACTTGGAGACGTAGGGGGAAACTAGGGAGACTCTGACTTATTCTTGAAATGTCTACTGGCCTTGAATTCTTTAAATAAGGAAATAAATATACTCTCTTAATAATTTAAATCAAGATTGCTATTGTATTTATAAAAAGAAACCTTGCAGTTAAACCTTCAAAACAAGCAATTCTCTTCTTCAAGCCTGAACATTTACAAATATGAAAATGGATAGCTCAGCATACAGATAGGTATATAAATATATACAAATAACTTTAAAATAAGTATAGTATATAAAATCATTGTGTATTCATGGAACAACCTCTTCCCCTGAAAAGCTGTCTAATATCCATTTAACAGGCATATCATAATAACCATAATACTGGTATTACACTCCCCAGAAATGCTGTCTCCTCTTCTTCTTTATCGTGAACTGTAGAATTATTGGCATGATCTGAATTCTTTTTTTTTGGGTTGGTGTGGGGTTTTTATTTTATTTTTTAATTTTTGCCATCTCCAGCCTCTGTGTATATTGAATTGAATGTAGTCTGTGTTCGGAAGGTGGAGTCAATAATTGAATTTGGAATAGGAATATGACTAGGGCGGTAGGCAGGGCAAAATGTTTTTGGCTTTGGAATAGTGTATGTATGGGAGATGTTTGTCTCTTGATCGCAGTGAGCTTATTAACTTGGGGAGGTTGGATTCTCTCTCCCTTATATAGAGGCTAAGAGAGAAGATGTTGGGATTTCTGGCTAAAAGGTGGTGAAGTAGAGGATGGTTGTGAGAGCTATATGTGTGGATGAATAGTGAACATAGGAACGGCCATACTGGGTTAGACCAAAGGTCCATTTAGCCCAGTATCGTGTCTGCCAACAGAGGCCAATACCAGATGCCCCAGAGGGAGGGAACACAACAGGTAATCACCACATGTCATCTCCTTAGTGATTTAAGAGTGTATAGTCCATACTTGATTTATATCTATAGCCTGTATAAGAAGGTTTCTGGTAGCATGGTGGGAATCAAGGTGCAGAGTTAAGGTTGTTTAGGAATCTGACTCTGATGCCATCTGTGCACAGGCACAGCGCACTGGCCTCCGTAAGCTCTGAAAAGTATTATCGGCACCTTTCCCCACACTGGTCCCATTCCCTGGTTCTGCAGAAGAAGAGAAGGATGGACAGGGGATGATACCCCTCCAGGAGGTCTAGTAAGGCCCGAGAGTCCAGTGTTAGTGGACTCCCTGGTGCCAATGGTAGTGAAGGAGGACTTCGACCTTCACTCCATGCCGGATACATTTGAGGCCATGTGGGACCTCACTGAACTAATGGTGATGGCACCGTTCAAGGTGGAACACCTTCCCTCAACAGCACTCGTCTCGATGGCATTGATGGCACCACTATCTGCATCCTGTTCACAGCATCATTAGTGTCAGTGCACAAATGCACAGGGCCTACCTGGTACTGAGCACAGTATCAGCTGCTCTGCCTGAAGCACAGACTAAAGTTCCACCACCTGCCCTGGCACCAGCTTTCTCTTTGGCACGGGGGGAAGCCTGCTGCCATGAGCATCCATGCCTGCTTATGTAGGTACTGATCTGCTGCACTGTCTGGATCAGCCCCTCCATGGTCAGTGGTGGTGGACTGGCATTACCAGTGCTCCGTGCTGCCCTTTGGCCAAGCCACCGCGCCTCAGGTATTTACAAAGTGCGTGGTGGTGTTGGCTGCATTCCTACACAGAAAGTGCGTGCAGCTCTTCCCATAACTGGATGACTGGTTGATCAAGAGCAGGTGCTCAGACCCCTTTAAACTGGTCAAGGCCACGTTGTGCTACATGGGCCTTATCTTCCACATGCTGTATTCCACTCTTGTTCCTACACAAAGAATCAAGTTTATTGGGGCCCTTCTCGACTGTCTGGGCAACAGCTTCCCTGCCTGTGTCTCGGTTTAGGCCATGGCAGGCCTCGTGTTCACATTGCAGCAATGTCCACCCATGACGGTGCACAAGTGCATGTGCCTTCTTGGACACATGGACTCCTGCACCTTTGCCCACTCCAAGCATGGTTGACATCACTGCTTAAGACCTGCTGAGACCCCCTCAACCTCTGGTGACCCTACAATTCCTTGACTGGTGAATTGAGCCATAGATATAGTATGCAAGGGTCCCGTTCATGGGCCTGTAGAGAAAGATTAGCCTGGTGACAGATGCTTTGGACATGGGGTAGGAGATCCACCTAACCAATTCATGAACCCAAGGCCTATAGTCTTGCATGTCCAGCAACTCAGGGTGGTCAGGCTTGTTTGCCAGGCGTTCCTGCCTCATCTGCAGGACAAGTGTGTCATGGTGATGACAGACAACACCACGGCAATATTTTACATCAGTCAACAGAGTGGTGCTCACTCCTCTCCCCTGTACCAGGAGGCCATCATGCTGAGGGACCTTTGCATTGCTCATAACATTCATCTTCTGGGCACGCAAAGCAACCCTGCAGATCACCAACAACCTTGCGGGTTGCCTCAGCAGGTGATTTTCAATCTGATGAGTGGTCCGTCAGGGCAGATGTACCTCTCTCCATCTTCCAAGAGTGGGATCATCCCCAGGTAGACCTGTTCATGGCCCACCTAAACAGCAAGTGCTTGTGGTTCTGCTCCTTTCAGGGCCACATCCAGGGGTCTCTATCGGATGCTTTCTACTGTTATGCATGGAGCAGTACCTGAACGCTTTCCTTCTGGTGGTGGTAATACCCAGAGTTCCATTAAAATTCGACCAGGCAAAGTGGCAGTGGTACTCCTAGCACCAGCGTGGCTGAGGCAACACTGGTTCACCATGCTGCTGTCCCTGTCACTGGACAGGCCTATGACGCTCCCTTTGGTTCCAACTTGTTGGCCATCTGTGTCACCTGAACCTGGAGTCATGTGACCTCACAGAGTGGAAGCTTCATGGTTCAACCACGTTGAATTCCAGTGCATGGCCTTGGTCAGAAAAGTCTTAGTGGTCAGCTGCAAGCCCGCTGCTAGGGTTATTTATTAGGGATGTAAAATCCCATTTAGAAAGTTAATTGGTTAATTGTTACATTTAACTGTTTTACTGGTATCTCCCATGCCAGGCCGGGCAGGAGTTGCCTCCCACCTGTGGTGCAGTGTGTAGTGATACTGTTGTTCAACCCGTTTTCAATTCTCTCAAGTTTCTTTAGGATGCAAGAAGACTGCAATATAACTTTCTTAAATCCTTTGGTATTATATTAGTCAGCATGTTATCATTTATAGATTCCTAAATTCTTAATTTACTCTTCCTCGCTATGAACTTTATGTAAGCTTACTACAAGTATCATACAGTAAACAGGAAGGAATATAAAAGGTCTTGATACTTTCAGTTCTTTCAAATCATTTTAAAAACTGATCTGAGACACTTGCACTATATTGAAAGAAGATGATAATCAGATGAATTACAGGAACATACAGGAGAGCGTTCAGCCTTGTTTCAAGAAATTGTTCTAGTTCTTTCACTCAGAGCTTGTGGAATTCATCTGGCAGCAGCTCTGCTTGGTAATTTCTTGCCAAGAATAATGCCCCTTTGATCCTCATTTTACTTGCACATGAATTTTAAAACACATTGCTAAGAACTTTTTTACTTTTTGCTGTAAGAATTTTACTCAGGTATCTCAAAGCAGTAGGTGAAAGGCAAATTAGTTATTTAACAAATAATCTAATTTTTCGGAACTCTTGAAAGATTCCAGGTATGCATTGAGAAGTAGTGCAAATGGTGGGATGATGGTGGAAGTGGACCTCCATAGTGAGCAGTGCAGAAAGTTCTGTTACTAGGGATGAGGGGGAACAATATAAACTGGAAAGGTCTTGCTTCTGATTCTGTTTTTAACAATAAGCTTTTAATAGAAAGAAATACGTTGCTATTTCTTTAACATGTTCCTGATGTTTTATCCATTCACTTGTTGGATGGAATCCTGTCATGTATCCCATATTATTACTGTGGCACTAAGCACAAACAGAAAAAATGAATTTCAGCTGCTTGAATGGAAATGTAAAGTGTGATAGGGTGGAAAGAATGTTAGGCACTTTTTAATTTATATTTTTTAACTTATAAAAGTATTATTTATAAATAGTGTTTCTTTTACCCCATCCTGGTCTGCTTTTATATGGAATTTTTAAATTAAATAATGTTTCCCATGGCTGTTGGCATAGCTGTCATAAAATAGTTGTGTAATGTCAAGTATTTCAGTGACCTGGTATGTTGTGGATCATAGCACAAAATATCTCAATTATTTTGCTTCTGTATTTTCCTTTATTTGAGGTCATTTGTTCCAGTGACTAAGCCTTTGCATTATGAATCAAATTCCAGTCTTAATTGCTATTTTGAGTAAGAACCACAGTGATGAGTTTGGGCATTTTTAAGGGCACTCCAAACTAGACACAAAACTGTGGTAACTAAACTTTGTTTTCCAGGTGGTTTCCGGGACACAAATCAGTGGGACACAATTCCTCCATCTGATAAGTGATTAATATGCACAAGAGGGCCTTGGTCCAAAAACGCCTTTTGTTAGTGAGTCTAAAGCACACATCTAAAATACTCAGATATAGTTCCTTAAAGTCTGAAATGTTATTGAGTGGTCAGCAGCAGGTTCCCGGTGGCCAGTTTTCCTCCTAGCTTCTGGGGAGTTGGAGGATGTCAGTCTCTTAACTCATTGAAATCTCTCTCTGAACTTCTCCAAAGTGCACAGCCTAACTATAGGGTGCTCAAAACAGAGCACATAACTCATAGTAGCAATTTCCTTAGCATCAGCAAATAATTCATCATTCTGTTTATCAACAAAGCAACTCACAGTAAAAATAACAAAAAAACTCATCATCATAGACATGCAGATCCAAGGTCAGCTCTCTCCCATTTTCATGGATCTGTCACTTTATCCTTATTAGCAGCACTGCAGCTGTTTCGTTTGCTTAGGCAAAGGCCACACTATTCCTGATTACATGGGGGTTTTGCTTTTAGTTAATGGAGCTGAGTATGCAAAATGGCTGCGGGTTACGTCAACTCCAGTTCTCTCCTAACAATGTGATTTGTGTAGTTAATTTCTTAGCTCTGTTTTATACCTTATTAATGACAAGAACATATTCTATCTTCTTCTCTCATTCTCCTGTTTAATTCTTTCAAACAAATAAATAGACCAATAAGTGCTACTGTAGAAAGGAGTTGTAATGAGCCTAATCTCATATTCAGGGTGGGAACTTTGGTGGGGAGAGAAGGAAAAGATGTGTATTAGATTCCCCCTGTTCAGTAATCCTGTAGGTGAGAGAATGACAGCCTTTTGTTCCAGGAGAAATCCCAGGGGGTTCAGTGTAATGGTTCCCTTGATTTTTTTTCCCCCCCCCCCCCTCCTCCACATTGTGTTCTAGGGCACCTAGGAGAGGGGGCTATGAAACTTGGTGAGAGAGGAATGTGGCACAGCATGGGCTGAAGGGGGTCTTTGTTCATCTGAGACTCCTATGAATCTACCAGGCATGTCATCAGCTCCTCTAGGATCTTCAAAATGTCTTCCTGTGTCTTCACTTCATGTTCCCTGCACAGAAGAGTTAGTTAAGACATTGTCTAAAGACTGAGAGACTGTAAAGGATGGAGACAGCATAGAAAGGACAGTGGAATGGACTACAAAGAAAAATGAAAGACATTATTCAGCACTCACACAGCTTCCTATACTCCCCAACTTTTTTGACACAGAAAAACAGTCCTGGCTTCTGGACCTAAAAGAGACCCTATCTGGGAATATTTTGAAGAGATTTGTTCCCTGGGCGAAAAAGGAAAACCTGTCAAGTGTGAGCAGTGCAAGAATATGATGGAGGGTCTAACTGCAAGAATGAAACATCATAAGGAAAACTATTGGGAGAAAATGATGTGAATGAAAATGTGGCTATGTCTGAAGAATAATATGGATCAACTTTGCAATGCATTATTCTTCAAGACTCTCTTTCTGCCTAAGTGTGATTTAACAAGTAAATTCCCAAGCTCTTTGCTATGTTTTGTTTGTTTAATTAGTTAACTAGGTTTAGAATCGATCACCCACACATGCTCCTGACCAGCATAGTTAAACTGACCTAATTTTCCAGTGTAGACCACGTCTTAGGGACTGCTAAGCACTCTAGATCCATCAGCCTGGGCTGTTCCTCGCTCTGTGATGCTGTCAAGCCTCAAATCTGACAGGCACTGCATTTACATAGCCATCTAGAAGCAGGGACACACCCAGGTTCACCCTCCACTCCCCGGCTCTGGACGTACACCCCAGAACAGTATTGTCTTGCTCTGGTCAGCCTCCTGACTCCTGTAAGCTCATTTCTTAGTTTGCCAATCTGACAAAAGAGTAGTAGATATGTAACATCTCTTCTTAACTTCAGCTGAGATTCCCCAAACACTTCAACCAAAACCACATTGCTTTAGATAAAATATAAAACAGATTTATTAAGTATGGAAAGATTAACATTTTTAAGTGATTAAAAGTAGCAAACACAGAGAGCACAGTTGGTTACAAAAATTAAAAATAAATGCTCAGTCTAAATTCTAACTTAACAGACTAAGCAAGATTTGAATCAAACAGTTTCTAAAACTATCAGGTGCTATAGACCACTTACAGTTCTTCAGTACATGGACTGGACCCCTTTCTAGCACTGGACCAATCTCTATCATTCCAAGTCTTTTTCTTCCAGGTTATCTTCCAGCTGTTGAGATGGTGGGGGACAGAGACGGAAAGAAAGCAAGTGATGTGTCTGCTACTCTTTTATATCATCTTCCAGCTGCTAAAAAGATCCTTGCTGTGATATGGGTTAATCTGCCCCCATGGCCTTTTCTGAGAATTCTTTGGAATGTGGTGAGGGCATCTCCCAGCATGTTTCAGCAACACACAAAGCAATACTTCATAACTTCACATAAAATGGTAATACATCCAATTCAACAGCATATTAATCTTCAGTGGAACAAGACTTTTATGTGCTGCTTCAGGAAGGTTTCCCATGTGAATAGCGCTGGGGAGAGTGGGATTCCACATTAATGTTTTGATTCTATGGTTCCCTGGTCTCGTTCCTAATTTCATAAGGCTCTAATTAAATTATTTCGCTTTTTGGACACCAAATGATCAGATATGTGTGGGAGATGGGAAGTGAGATCTGTGTATGGATTGAGCCGTTGCTTAATGGAGCAACTAAGCCAATCCTTGATCGGCAAATCTGATAACAGATGTCACACACACATCCGCCATCCGTGGGAGTGTTACATTGTTTTCAGACCCTTTCTTGTGATGTCTCGATACATTGACTCTTGAAGTGTTTGAGAGCATGTATAGTAGTTTGCTGCCAGAACAGTCTGTCCTGAGCTGTGATTTCCAAGTCACCAGGAGATATACTGCATGAGTTGACATTGGCCTTTAAGATATCTTAATGCTTATAGTGATTACCAGTAGAGAGCTTTCCATGAACAAGCTTGCCATAGAAGACCATGTTTGGTATCTGTGTATCATCTATCCTCATAACATGACCAAACCAACAAAACCTGTTCATAAGCATTGCTTCCATGCCCATGACATCACACAGCTTAAGGACCTCCGTGTTAGGAATTTTATCCCACCAAGTCACATAGGCAATCTTTCTGAGGCAGCGCATAGGAAACTGGTTGAGTTTCAAAACATGGTGGCAATATGTGATCCATGATTCCGAGCCATACAGCGGGGTATTCAGAACAACTGTCTGGTAAACTGTTACTTTTGTATGAAGTTTAACACCATGTCATTCCATAAACATTCTGAAGGCAGCACTGGATTTAGCTAGTCGCGCAGATACATCATCATCATTGTTTATGCTGGATGACAGTATAAGGTAACAAAACATCAACAGCCTTAAGGACAGTATCAGCAATAGCGATCACTGGAATGCTGTGCTCTTTCTGAACAGATGGCACACAAGTTTAAAGAAAGATGGTGCCATTTGAGTTCCAGCCAAAGGTGCTTGGACATGATGGTATTAGAAGTAGGGTGATGCAACTCTAGCATTAAAATCAGAGTATATAGCTTGAATTTAAAAGATACAGGCAATCATTGAAAGTCTCTTGTTCATTGTATGCAGCAGGCAAAGTGGATGCATGTGCATTAACAAGTAAAAGCACTGTCCCTGCCTCAATCTAAGGCTTGCAACCGTGAGGCGAGGACTGATGGCATGTGGCTGGGATTCAATCTGGGGAACTAGTGATGTCATGATGGTGAAGCCAACTCCCACTTGTCTTGGATACCCCTCGGAATAGCCCACATAAAAATATGAATAGCTTGCTCCGACCTCTGAACTGGCTGATACCAGAGATGCATGTTTCGCTTAAGGCTGCAAAATCGATGTTATAACATTCAAGTTCTCTACCAACGATTGCTATCTTGTATTCATGGCAATCATTGCTATCAAGAAATGTGTGCACGTTCCAGGAAGCAAAGCGTAGTTGCTGTTTAGTCATGGATTTTCTTTTGTGACCACAAAATTGGCTACATAGTTGGTCGTGATTAACTAACAGGAATCAAGTGGAAAAAGCTGTGTTTAGGAATTGTTTTCTCTCCCACTCTTCTTTCAAAGAAAGCAGCGCTGTCCCTAAATGGGGCTGTTTTGTCAGCTGGGCAGAATACAGGAACTGCTATTCCAGTTTTGCAGACGGACAAACACCACACCCAAGCCGCCTATGTGGAGGTTTGGAGCCAGGCACTTCCAGTGGAATCTTCCACCTGCATTTGACATCAGTTGCCCATTGATGTAGGACTTTTATCAACAAGAGGTAAATCTTTAGCATCGAGATGTACCTTCACATATGAATGGATTGAAATGAGGGCTGGCTTGAAAGTTCCAACCCCGCTCTTTCTTTACATACTAACGGTCATGCACAGGCACAGGAACTGTGACATGCACGTTGGAGGGAGAGAGCACAAGTTTGAGTTCAAAATTGCTTTTTCCTAGAGTAGACAGATGTGCCTAAAAAGGGTTAGTGAACTCTGTCTGCCCCAGTTTGAAATCAGTTTCCCTTTTCCTACGTACTCTCAGTCTACGGTGCCTTATTCCATATTATTGGTTACAACCACTTGAGATTACTCCCTGGAGGGCTTCCTCAGTCCCCCACCCTGAGGACATACCTCAGTGTCGTACTGCCCTCGCATGAGGGAAGGAAGATCTCGTGCAGCGTTGGCTAACATTTTGTGTATTACGTGCCAAGAAATTGCAAACACGGTATTTTCAACAGATGATGTGCCAGAGGGACACACATAGCTTCCATGGGATTCTTGTTGCATTTTGCCAGTCAGCTATTCGTTAAAGGCTTATATTTTCTTTACAGTGTTGTGTGTGGTCTGCTTAATCTGATATCAAATCTGACATCAGAAATTGACTAACTAATTGTTGAAAATTGTTAACACAAGTATGTTGAATTGAATGGGTCATCAGTAGAGTTATAGCTAGTCTTTCATACACACAAAATAATACGATGGTCTTTTCCAAGCTCGCACAACTTTTTTTCAGGAGTTTTTCTTCAGTCCTTCCATGCTCAGTGTTTGTCAGCTGAGAATTGAAGTCAACAAACTATGTTTTTTCAGATAGTATTCTTCTGGAGTGCAGTCAGCTGCCTCTCTAACCACTCAGGTCCTTTGTAGTAGAGTTCCTCCACATTTTGTGGAGGTCTGAATTAAACCATCCTGCTGCATAAGTATCCAGTGACTTCTCAGTTGTATCTGATTGGTAAGTTTCTATAATTTTGCCCATGATATCCATGAAAGTTGCTGAGTTTTCCAGATGTTTTCTCAACAAAGGGTACTTAAGGTTTCTATCATCCAATTCTTTAATGTTTCCAGCTTTTTTTTAATAAGTTTTGGTGTCAAACTTGATGCCTTCTGTCATTCTGAATCTTGAAATTTTATATTTGGCTCATGAGTATGTTGTGAGGCCAGCAAAAAGCATCAAGTCACTTAGCTGTTGCCAGTTCAGGATAATCTCATTCCTTTTGATCTAAGAATAAACTGACTTCTTCCAAACATTCCATGAATATGGCCTTAATTTAATCATCGGACACTGCTATAAATCAGCAATCCTGCATCTTCAGACTCTACTTCTAAATGTTTAACTGGCTCAGTTAAGAGTTCTTAATGATAAAATTCACAGTTGGAACCACTGCTTTAGAAATGTTTTTGTGACATTCCTGCTTATATCAGTAGATGAATCTGTTGTTGAATTTTCTTTTCTTCCATGTTCTACACAATAATGACCAGTCATATTAAAGTATTTACACTGGGACTATCCTCTAAAAAGCTTATGTATATACTTATTAGTTATTGATGCTGCAGCAATTGATGAAGGGGTGGGGAGAGCCATTTGGCAGGTCCAGTGAAGAACCGTTAAATTGACTGCAGAGCTCTTTCCGGGGACGCCAATATTCTACCAGTACTAGAGAAGTAAGATAAGTTGATTGGAGAGTGTCTGCTATTGAGACAGCACCGTTTAGATCAGGGGTGGCCAACCCGCATGCTGCTCTTCAAGGGGCAGCTGTGTGAAAGAGACAGAGCCGGAGTATCTGTGCATCCTTCAAAATGGCCGCTGTTAAAGGGCAATGCCTGCTCTGCTCTAAAAGGGCAGTGTCCGACGTGCCTCTCCTTCTCCCCCCCTCCCCCCGAACAACTTTTTTCCCTCAGCTTTTTGCGCTGTATCCACCACTATTTTGGCTCTTCATCTGTAATAGGTTGGCCATTCCCTGGTGTAGATGCTGCAGAAAGTCATCCTAAGCTACGTAGCTGGAGTAGCGTAACACAGGTCAACTTATCCTGATAGCATAGACAAGGCCTCAGAATATATCTACATGGTATTTTAGTCCCCTTTTCAATTGCTTACTTATTTTCATTCATATGTTAGAACTTTTGTCTTTAATTGCTTTTTTGCGTGAGACAACTCTTTATTTCACCTTTGGACTAATCTTTGTACAAACTATTGGCACAAAATAATGGTCTCCTTAATCACCATCAGAGGGTGATTTGTCATGCTGTGCATATACAGCATGACACTTGAAAACTAGCAGCAAGACCATTTAACTATGAACAAGCTTCATGCACGCATTCAGCTGATTCTGGCCTCCCCATAGTTTTTGTCAACTGTTCTTTTCTAAGCAAACAAAGATTCTTATAGATTGTTGTTTGAAAGTGATGTTGAACACTGAATGTTTTAGCAACTATGCTCTCTGAACAAAGAAAACACAATTATTTGCTATTTGAAAGTGGAAGGTATCTTCCGTTACACATGAATGTTTAAGTTTGCCGCCTTAGCTAACATACTTGGAAAATCAAAAAAACCCAAACCAAGGGCACATCTAGACTACGTTTTAATTTCGAAATTAATTTCTTCTTCTGATCGCATTTTCAAAAGAGGATCTTTCGAAAGTGAAAATAATCTGGACACTTTTTTTCAGGGGGAAACCCTTTTTTGAAAAAACCGTTCTTCCTAAAAAAAGGAGGTTTATGTGGTTTTTTGAAAAAGGGTTTTTTTTTCAAGGAGGAAAAAAAAAGCATCCGGACTGCTTCCACTTTCCGAAAGATCCTCTTTTGAAAATGCGATTGGAAGAGGATATGCAAATTCTGTAGAATTTGCATAGCCTCTTTCAAAATTAAAACTTAGTCTAGATGTGCCCCAATTGTCAAAATCGAAATTCTAAAAGTCTGTCTTCATCAGTTGAACCAAAACTAGAAGAGGGACTGACTCACGAATGATTCTTACAAAAATAGGCCTAGCTAAAAATCAGTAACCAGTGCTGTATAAAATTTCAAGGCATCCTCTTTGGCCAAGAGTACACTTTCTCTTTCAGTGCAGTAGAGCTTTCCATACTCCTCTATGCTCCATGTCTCCAAGAATGAATTTCCCTTTGCCCAAAGTGAGAATTTCCCTTGCTTCGTAAGCAGACTCCTCTCTTTCCTGGCCCTTTCCCAAAGGGAATGTCCCTTTTCTGATAGCAGGGTCCTCAGAGAACAGTTTCTAGCTGCTAATAGACAAAATAGAAAAGCAGCCAAGTAAAGGGTCTGCTTTGCCTGCAGTCCTGCCAATCAGGGAATGACACTTTTTGGTGTGAAATGTAGGAGTAGAGAAATGACGTCAGTTTCACAATCTCTAGCCTTAAAGAACTGCTGCTGCATTGTACCTAGTGCATCATCCCTTCCTCTTGAATAGAAGGCAACAGTGATCCTAATATGTAAACATCAGATTTGCCTCTTCATGGAAGAGCAGCAGGTCACTGCAGAAGTAACTGCATCATTTTAAAAATGTTATGGATGTTTAATATCACACACAGTTTTCTAAAAATCATAAATCAAATTAACTTTTGGTACACTACATGTACACAGTAATTCCCCACAATACCATTACCATACTTCTGCCCATTCAGCAATCACAACTAACACTTCCTGCATGATACATTTCAGCATTCAGGTGAGTAGAGTTTGCAAAGTGAGATGGGGGAAAGCCTGTTTCTAAAAATCAGTAGTCAAATGTCATGTAAGATTTCAAGGAAAGACATCCTGACTAATTAATAATGGCTCCACAGTATGCCAAAAAGTGTGGCATGGAAGAGTATGACAAGGGAAATGTGGCAAACCACATGTTCCAATATTTGGATATGGGGAAAGGCTCACTTCAAACCTGCAAAGGGAAGGAAAGTTCTAGAACTTGTGTATTTTGTTGTCTTGCATATTTTATTTGTGTATGCGTGTCAGGCAAAAGAGGTCCATTGCTTTTGGCTCTCTGACCTGAATTGAGCACAGAAGTAGGAACATCCAGTTCTAGCTCCTCTCTAACTCTGGGCATGTCATTTAAAATTGAGGAGACAAATAGAAGTTAAGTAGGCATTGGTATTTATCTATCTCTCAGGAATATCTTTGTTAGCATTTATATTGCATTTTACATTTTCAAAGTGCTTTGCCAATATTAAATGAATTTTATTTAGTAATATGTTGTGATGGTTCAGAAACTATTGATGTGCAGTAGCGATGAAGAACTCTGCACCTTATAATTAATTAATTTCCTTTTGTTATCCAGTCTCCCCTATCCTCTCATGTTTTCTTATTTGATCTTTTAAAGCTAAGAATTGATTCATTGCATTGAGAAGGGTTGTTTACACTGTTCTACCAGAAATCATTTGCTTGTCTTAGCTGTGTTGCCTTCAAATATTCATTATAATATCCTGAGATTTGCCTCAATAGCTTTAGTGTTTGTCTTTTTTTAGGTGGTGATGTAGCCCATGAAACAGAAGATGATAAACCCAAAAAAAGCCAGAAGGATGATGAAGAGCAAATAGCCAGATACAGAGAACTCTTACAGAGTATCCAAGAAAAAGAGAAGAAATGGGAAGAAAATGATGTGGAAATGGAGATTAAATGGGTTCCAGGTAAATTTATCTGCCACTTCAAGTGTTTGGGAGTTTTTTTTGGTTTGTTTTCTCACTTGGAAAAATGTGCGATATTTTTACTCATCTTATTAAGGTATAGAATGAAGCACAGGATTTGTAGCAATCAAAACTCCTGAATAGTGTTTTCTTATTTCTTAGTATTAAAAATCCAGATAGGTTATAGTGGGGAAAAAATGATTAAGCACAATTCCTCAGCTCTATAGTGTTTTGTCTGTTTGTGCCTCTTGCCAGTTTTTGTACGTGTTTCCTGTTTCTTCTTGTAAATTTTTCCTCAAATAATTTTGATAAACCTTAGAATCATACTTTTTTCACATTTTTGAAAATAAAAAATATTCTATCTTATTCCATGTTCCAAAATTCAGGAAGAATAAAAATCTCTTGTTTGCTATAATGCTATTTTTCTCTGAATATCCATTATTTTACTAATATGTATTTTATATAACTTATTAGATCAGTACTGACTTTATAACTTGAAACTGGCTGAAGGATGAAAGAAATACTCAGAAATGCTCAGCTACATTTCATTTGTTCTGTTTTGGACTGTTATAGCAAAATTGTGTGTGTGTTTGGGCTTTTTTTAGATTGATTGCTGTAGTTGGGGTTCAGTTTCTGTACCCAGTTCTATATTTGTTTACCTGCTTAAAATTAATTAATGTATTCAAAATATATTCAGGAATACATATTGGTGGAAGAAAAAGGCCTACCAATAAGATTTTTGTAATACTATTTCAAAATAAATGCTTTCAGGCATGCAGTGAATTTAAATTAACGGACTATTTATAAATAATTGAGTTTCTACAGACATCTGTTTACTTGTTCATCTGCCTATTGTTTAATCCATTTGGATAGCACTACTTCTTTGAAGTAGGAATTGCTGAAAAATATTTTGCTCGAGTAGTGTAGATTGCTTTTAAAATAAATGGCTGTATCTGTCAAACATTTTATTTCTGCCAGTATCTGAATCAGAGACAACATTTAAAAAAAAAAAATAATGGCGTTTATCTGAAGGCAGATTCAGATCGTTTTAGAGGTGAGGGCAGTTTTTTTTCCCCAGAGAGATTTGCTATGATGATTTCTACTAGAATCTCCATAAATTACCCAGGTCACTCTCCTGCAGACTTATGGGATACCACATGCCAATTTGAAGACCAAGAATGAATGAAAACAGGAGGCTTCTAAATGTTCAGATTCTGTATACATAAAATACAGCTTGTATGTGAAAGTGATAGCTAGATGTTACATTGCAGCATCAGATGACAAATTTGTCATGTACCAGCACAAATAGGATATGGGATTTGCTGCTAAATACTGCCAGCTTTTCTACATGATGAAGATACAATATATGAAGCCCTGGTTTAGAGCATTCCTGCAGAGGTAGGGAAATAACTTTATTTTTGGAGTAGAAAAATTAATTCTAGTCCTGGGAGGGCCTGAGATATAGGGACTTTCAGGTGGTATTATTTTTATACCTAGGTTATTTTAGTTTAATTGCATAAGAGGGTTTTTTTTTCTTTCCTTTGATTCAGACCCCGAAATCTTTGAGTGGATAGGAAAGCTGTCGGTCTGAGAACTTAAAGCAAAAATGCTTTCTGGGTCTCTTTATGTGCAGCTTACTGATATGCTGCCCCTATCCTACTGTGTACTGCTATATTGAATCTCTCTCTGAAGTGGAGTATTGATTATATGTTGTGTTGTGATATGATGTTAAGACTTTATTGGCATGAGTTTTGTATATGTTTGCATTACTCACAAGTTACATACATAATATATTCTGCTAATGAGTCTGGTTGATTACATGCGTGTAGTACAGTCATACCTAATGCACTAGTTTATGTACTTTTATATCGAAAGTTACTAGAGTTAATGATACTATAAAAGAAGCATGCAACGGTATATGAAAACTTACGTGTATTACCTAAAATGTTGAAGGCTAGGAAGTCATAGAGTGGAAAAAAGTTATCTCCTGCATGACTGAACCAGGGAAATGAGTTCTTACATGACTGTTACATAACTAGAAGAAGAATCCACACTTCAGTCTTAAAATGCTGCCTGTAAGCTGGCTGCTTGTGTCCTGGGTCCCTGACCTATGCTCAGGACTGTAAGTATAGGTCTAGTGGCTCTGTCCAAACTGGGGACTCAGAGCAGGGCAGGCAGCAATACGAACACTGTCCCATAGTCAATAAGCCCCAGGCCCTGATTTGGAGCAGGCAGCAGAGTAAAGTAGTCCCACAGTTGGTGAGGCCCCAGCCCCAGTTTAGGGTGGGGCAGCAAACCAACACACTTCTAGTTCGTAAGACCCAGGCCCTGGTTCAGGGTGGGGCAGCCAAACAAACACAATTCCCCAGGCACGAGTTGGGAGCGGGGGACTGCTACCTGGTACATGAGGTGGCAGGGGGGATGCAGGCCCTCCCTACTCCATTGTGTCCTGGCCCAGGGCCCTAGCAGTGGCAACTCTGGCTGCCACTGGGGTCAGTGGGGATCCAGCCTGCAACACACTGATACGCTCTAGAATGTTATGAGATCAGTCTGACCGTTGTTGGCTTCTCCATGGCTACTGCCTAACTCCCCCATAGCATCTACCTGGCTCCATGCTGGCTGCTGGTTCTCAGGGTCGTGGTAGTCTGAACCCTTGGGCAGGGTAAAGAAGGTCTCTTCGGAGCAAGGGCCCAGCGGTCCGGGCTAGTCCTCAGCCTCTGCAAGGTCCTCAGGGCCCTTCTGGCTTGGGAGCTCAGGGCAGGGCTCTGCTTCCTACAGTGGCTTGGGGCTTGCTTAGCTCCTGGGGTGGGATTTATCCTACCTACCCCTCTCCTTGGCCTCTGTGGAGTTAAAGGGGCAGTACCTGGCTTGGCCCACCAGGGCTTGAAGAGGGGTTCTTTCCCCCTGGGGCCACCCCTGCTCACTACACTGCCCCAAACATGTTGAGTAGAACTCTTTCAAGTTTTACAGAAGATCCTTTCCACCATATGTTGTGAGGTGTCTATAACTCACTTCAGAAGCCATACCTTCCTAGTGGCAGCATTCTTTCCCATCAGTAAATTGGAAAACCCTTTGGAAAACAAAGTTCTTCAAGATGGCACCTGCAGATGGTAGCACATGGAAAACTCTTTTAAGTCCATAGGTAGTCTCAGAAAGAAATGATGGAAAATAAACTATCCACTGACTTACTAGGTCTGTTCATGCATCTGATTTTTCCATATTTGGGAAACATATTCAATAAGCACATTAAACATCAAGAAAAATTGAAATCTTGGGGTCTGTATGACACCATGCCACAACATGTCGATGAGTAATTTATTGAAAATTGGCATTGGAAAAGGTTCAGGAAAGGGCAACAAAAATGGTTAGGGGTTTGGAACAGGTCCTGTATGAAGAGAGATTAAAAAGACTTGGACTTAGAAAAGAGGAGACTAAGGGGAATATGATAGAGGTCTATAAAATCATGACTGGTGTAGAGAAAGTGAATAAGGTAAAATTATTTACTTGTTCCCATAATATAAGAACTAGGGGTCACCAAATGAAATTAATAGGTAGCGGGTTTAAAACAAAAGGAAGTTTTTCTTCACTCAGTGCACAGTCAACCTGCCAGAGGTTCTTGTGAAGACTAGGACTTTAACAGGGTTCAAAAAAGAGCTATATAAATTCATGAAGGTTAGGCCCATCAGTGGCTATTAGCCAGGATGGGTAGGAATGGTGTCTCTGTTTGTCAGGGGCTGGAAATGGATGACAGGAGAAGGATCGCTTGATGGTTACCTGTTTCTGTTCACTCCCTCTGGAGCACCTGGCGCTGGCCACTGTCAGAAGACAGAATACTGGGCTAGATGGTCCTTTGGTCTGACCCAGTATGGCTGTTCTTATGTTCTAATTGTTTTAAATTTTAAAATCTAGATTTTTTTTTTTTAAATTTTTTTTTTTTGCGTGTCTCAGCATATAATGTCAGGTGGCTGTTTCTGAGAGTACACTGCAGGATTTGGAAGGCTAGTGGAAATTATAACACAGAATAATATAAAAGTTATGAAATCCCCATATTGGAGCTTCTGAAAAACAGGTTGGAGAAACACTTGTCTGCATAGTCTGGATTAACTTGGTTTTGCCTTCATGCAGGGGGCTGGACTTAATGACTTTTTAAGGCTCCTTTCAGTTCTACATGTGTAGTCAAAGTAATACAGGTTGAACCTCTTAAATCTGGGACTCTGTTCCGGCAACATCTGTGGTCCGGCAGCATCTGTGGTCCAGCAGCATCATGGATGTTGCTGGACCAGAAAGTCCTGATGCCTGGGAATGCGAGGCAGTCAGGGAGTCCAGTTGAGGGGAACCTGCCCCTTCCCCCCCATCAGACCAGTGTGCCCCGGCTCCGGAGAGCCCCGGCTAGGCAGGGCAGCAGTGGGACCAGTGAGCCCCATCCTCACGAGGCAGCAGCAGAGTTCCATCCCTGTGAAGCCTCGGTGGGGTGGGGTAGAAGTGGGGCTGTGGCAGCTGGGAGGCTCCATCCCCAGAGACTCCCATCTGGCAGGCGGCAACGTGCCGAGACCAAGCCCTTGAGCAGCAGGGCTGGAACCCACTGGCATTGGGGCTGGAGCGGAGCCAGCCAGCGGGAGGGTCAGTATCCTGGGAGGCCGGTGGCAGGGGACCTCCTCTGATCCGGCAAATTCCCTCATCTGGGACCAGTCAGGTCCCGAGGGTGCCGGACCAGGGAGGTCCAACCTGTACAATTTAGACATCTCAACATTAAAGTGGCTTTTCTATAAAACATAATGTTGTAAATTAAAGGTCTGGTAGTATCTCTCAATTTAAAAAAAAAAAAAAAGCCTTTTTTGGAAAAGGCAGCCTCCTTGTTTTCAAATTGTATCACAACAATTTTTAGCAAATCTGGATAGTAAGATATTAAACCTTAAAAGTCACTGGTCCTGAGTAGAATATAACTGTTTGTGGCCTGCCTCTCAAACCAATATAATTTTAATGGTGACAAAATATTCTGTAGTCGGTTGTTTGTAGAAGAAAAAACCAAAGCTTTTTTAGAAAGCCCAGTCACATAATTTGGAAGGTAGGAAGTAGTTTGGGGATAGATGAGACTATCAACATTGCTTGGTAAATTAATTTTATAATCTGAAAACATTTAAACGTTTAAGTTTTGCAGCACTTCGGAGATTAAGAAAAAATGTACATAGTATCATGAGATTTCTTGGGCACATCCCACTTCTTTATAATATAGTTCAACTAAATTCAGATTTCTGTGTCAATGCAGAAAGAAAAAACACTACAGTGATGCTGCAAACTGACTGCACCGTGACTGATTGTATGAACCTCAGTCACAGTGCAGTCAGTCAATTCTATGATTCTATGATTATAACCTGCCTTTAATCCCCCTTAAAAGTAACCTGTCTTTTCTGTCATCATGTGGTTCTTAAAATTATACTTCCCACTCCAATCTGAACAGTAGAGATACATCAGTCTTAATTAAGACAGAAATTGTGAATTTATGGGAGATAAGGAAATTCAAGGTTTGCTTAAGCAACTAGAAAGGTAGTTCAGGGATTTCAGGAACCTTAAATGGAGGAGACAAAAAGTAATCTAGTAAAACACTGGCATTTCTGGGACTACAGGAGGATGGGTGTTGAATAGAAGCCTGAACCTCTAATGGAACTTAAAGTGGGAATGAGCAGTAGCTTAAAGGGAGTTCGTAATATGAGAAGCTGCTAAAAAGGCATTGTGTGGTGGTCTTAGATACCTTGTTAGTAACTTGTGGGTCAGATTTTGGTCTCATTTTGCCAGTAAAAAGATGTTACTGTAGGTCAGGCCTGCACAACTCAACCTGTCATTTAAAGAAACAAGTTATCAGCTGTACTAGACTTAGCTGACTGGTTTCTGTTCTGTTTACACTAATGCAGGCCTATTGAGCATAAATGAAGATAGACCTGACTCTCTAATAGTAAGGCTCAGTCTACACTGGCAACTGAATGACACAACTTTTCATTCAGAGGTGTTAAAAAATCACACATCCCCGAAGTTTTGCTGCCAAAAAGTGTTACACCGCACACCTTCTAGTGGCATCACCCTCCTCCATAGTTGTATTAGTATGAAGGATTACAAGCAGAAATATTAAGTATCAAATTCATTTTTATAACTCAGATATTCAGATGTGAGTTTGAATACACTCTGGAATAACTTCTGCTTAATAAATGCAATCTCTATTGTATTACTTTTTAGCCCATAATCTAAATTAATTTTCTGAGATGTTTCTCTGAAGTATAAAACAATAAATGCACAAGTAAAGGTCTGCTTTGAAATCCTAATTTGATAACTACAAAAAAGTCAATGAATTTTCCTATATTTGATGTAATTTCAATTATTCTGATGCAAATTCTCCCTACATTTACCTTTTAAAATGAACAGCACTACCTATTGTTAATTGAGATGAAGGGCTTAATGACACATCTGAATCATTCATGTTATAATTCTAATATCCACAGAGTGTCAGTATGTGCTTATGTGCAGCTGCTTCATCATGACTTTTAATTCACCGGGACATCAGACATCCAAATGAGCTGAAAATTTTTATGCACAGATAACTATTACATGATTTTCACATGGATTTTATGTTGTCACCACCTTCAGACTCAGGAGTTTTGGAAACCACAATGGAAACTGCTTGTTGCTGTTATGAATGTGTTCTATATGAATAAAATAGACAAAACATTGGATTTTAAGTAGTTAAAGCTACTGATTTTGTTTTTAAAATTGTATTTGACACCTCTCTATGCAGACAGATAGAATTCTAAAATCCTAAATCGGTAACTGAGCTGCAGTTCATAGGCTGTAATTTTCCGTATGAAACTGCGGTTTAATATTATCTTGTAAATACCATACCTGAGTTACTTCTAGCAGTGACAAAAATCCAAGTAAATTAATGTGGTGACATTATAAATACGAATTTTGAGTTAACTGTTAATTGGAGCACTAGGGAAAGCCATCTTGAGAGTAAAAAAGAGTATAGGGATTGAAAAATTGGTAAGACTGAAACCAAAGGGAGGAGCTCTCTAGTTACTTTGAGGTGAAGAGGCTGAAGCTGTCTGGAAAATATGTAGGACAGAAAGAGTAAGAAGGATCCTTTGCAACACAGTTACAGGGAGCTGAGTCATGTATTAGGTAAGATTAGCCTTTGTTCTGACCTTCTTGGTCTCATAGTAGTCTTTTGTTACATAATCATATGCTGGCTTTCCTGCCTCATTGAGTGCATAGGATGAATGGTGCTCAGTGAACAGGTGCATATGCAGTATTTTAATCTTCATTCATCTTCACGAACGCCTCTGAGAGTCAGTGGTATTATCCTGACGTTTAAAGGCAAAATTATGCCCACTGATTTTGGGAGCCCAATCTGAGATGCCTAGGACCTGACTTTCTCAGAGTATTAAGTTTCTACAACTTTTTATGTTCAACACCCAGGTCTTGTAGACTTGAGTTACAGCTGTGAGTGCTCAGCCCTTGTGCAAATCTGACTCCAGGTGTGTCAGATTGGGCACCCAGAAAATGAGGAACACGGTTAGTGGTTAGCTGCAACAATTTTGGTTTAGATGACATGTCTGTCACGACAGGGACAGAATCCAGTTATCCTAGGGGCATTCAGCTGCTTTAACCATAAAGCCATATTTTTTTCTTCTTGTAATCCATTGGTTCATAAGAACATAAGAACGGCTGTACCGGGTCAGACCAAAGGTCCATCTAGCCCAGTATCCTGTCTGCCGACAGTGGCCAGCACCAGGTGCCCCAGAGGGGGTGGACCGAAGACAATGATCAAGCGATTTGTCTCCTTCCATCCCTCTCCAGCCTCTGTCAAACAGAGGCCAAGGACACCATTTTATCCCCTGGCTAATAGCCTTTTATGGACCTCACCTCCATGAAATTACCTAGCTTCTCTTTAAACTCTTATATTCCTAACCTTCACAGCCTCCTCTGGCAAGCAGTTCCACAGGCTGACTACACGCTGTGTGAAGAAGAACTTTCTTTTATTAGTTTTAAACCAGCTACCCATTAATTTCATTTGGTGTCCTCTAGTTCTTCTATTTAGGGAACTAATAAATAACTTTTCTTTATCGGCCCTCCACACCACTCATGATTTTATATACCTCTATCATATCCCCTCAGTCTCCTCTTTTCTAAACTGAAAAGTCCCAGTCGCTTAACCTCTCCTCATATGGGACCCGTTCCAAACCCCTAATCATTTTAGTTGCCCTTTCTGAACCCTTTCCAAGGCCAAAATATCTTTTTGAGGTGAGGAGACCACATGTGTACACAGTATTCAAGATGTGGGCGTACCATAGTTTTATACAGGGGCAGTAAGATATTCTGGGTCTTATTTTCTATCCCTTTCTTAATACCTAGCATCCTATTTGCCTTTTGACCGCCGCTGCACACTGTGTGGAAGTTTTCAGAGAACTGTCCACGATAACTCCAAGATCTCTTTCCTGATTTGTCGTAGTTAAATTAGCCCCCATCATACTGTAATATAGTTGGGGTTATTTTTCCCGATGTGCATTACTTTACACTTATCCACATTAAATTTCATTTGCCATTTTGTTGCCCAATCACTCAGTTTGGTGAGATCTTCTGGAGTCCTCACAGTCTGCTTCTGTCTTGACTATCCTAAACAGTTTGGTATCATCCGCAAACTTTACCACCTCACTGCTTACCCTTTCTCCAGATCATTTATGAATAAGTTGAACAGGATTGGTCCTAGGACTGACCCTTGGGGACACCACTAGTTACCCCTCTCCATTCTGAAAATTTACCATTTATTCCTACCCTTTGTTTCCTGTCTTTTAACCAGTTCTCAATCCAAGAAAGGACCTTCCTCTTATCCCATGGCCATGTAATTTACACAAGAGCCTTTGGTGAGGGACCTTGTCAAAGGCTTTCTGGAAATCTAAGTATACTATATCTACTGGATCCCCTGTCCGCATGTTTGTTAACCCCTTCAAAGAACTCTAATAGATTAGTAAGACAGGATTTCCCTTTACAGAAACCATGTTGACTTTTGTCCAACAAATTATGTTCTTCTACATGCTTCACAATTTTATTCTTTACTATTGTTTCACTAATTTGCCAGGTATTGAAGTTAGACTTACCGGTCTGTAATTGCCCGGATCGCCTCTAGAGCCCTTTTTAAATATTGGTGTCACGTTGGCTACCTTCCAGTCATTAGGTACGGAAGCCGATTTAAGGGATAGGTTACAAACCACAGATAATAGTTCAGCAATTTCCCATTTGAGTTCTTTTAGAACCCTTGGATGAATGCCATCCGGTCCCGGAGATTTGTTAACATTAAGTTTTTCTATTTGTTCCAAAACCTCCTCTAATGACACTTCAATCCGGGACAGTTCCTCAGATTCATTACCCACAAAGGACGGTGCAGATTTGGGAATTTCCCCAACGTCCTCAGCCGTGAAGACCGAAGCAAAGAAATCATTTAGTTTCTCCGCAATGGCTTTATCGTCCTTGATTGCGCCTTTTATAGTTCGATCGCCTAGGGGACCCACAGGTTTTTTAGCAGGCTTCCTGCTTCTAATGTACTTAAAAACATTTTGTTATTTCTTTTGAGTTTTTGGCTAGCTGTTCCTCAAAATCTTCTTTTGCTTTTCTTATTACATTTTTACACTTGATTTGACAGTGTTTATGTTCCTTTCTATTTATCTCACTAGGATTGACTTCCACTTCTTAAAAGATGCCTTTTGTCCTCACTGCTTCTTTTACATGGTGGTTAAGCCACGTGACTCTTTTTAGGTCTCTTGCTATGTTTTTTAATTTGGGGTATACATTTAAGTTGGGCCTCTATTATGGTGTCTTTAAAAGTTTCCATGCAGCTTGCAGGATTTGGCTCTAGTCACTGTGCCTTTAATTTCTGTTTAACTAACCTCCTCATTTTTGTGTAATTCTTTTGAAATTAAATGCCAGGGTGCTGGTCTGCTGAGGTGTTCTTCCCACCACAGGAATGTTGAATGTTATTATATTATGGTCACTATTCCCAAGCGGTCCTGTAACGGTTATTTCCTGACCTGATCCTGCGCTCCACTCAGGACTAAATCGAGAATTGCCTCTCCCTTGTGGGTTCCTGCACCAGCTGCTCCAAGAAGCAGTCATTTAAGCCATTGAGAAATTTTATCTCCGCTTTCTCTTCCTGAGGTGACATGTATCCAGTCAATATGGGGGTAATTAAAATCCCCATTATTATAGAGTTCTTTATTTTGGTAGCCTCTCTAATCCCCTCAGCATTTCAATGTCAGTATCCTGTCCTGGTCAGGTGGTCGGTAATATATCCCTACTGCTAATTTCTTATTTTTGGAGCATGGAATTACTATCCATAGCGATTCTATTGAACATGTTGATTCATTTAATATTTTTATTTCATTTGATTCTACATTATCTTCACATACAGTGCCACTCCGCCACCCACCCGGCCTGCTCTATCCTTTCGATATATTTTATATCCTGCATGATTGTGTCCTACAGATTTTCCTCATTCCACCAGGTTTCAGTGATGCCTATTATGTCAATCTCCTCATTTAATACTAGGTACTCTAGTTCACCCATCTTATTAGTCAGACTCTAGCATTTGTGTAGAAGCACTTTAAAAATTTGCCACTGCTTATTTGTCTGCCCTTCCCTGATGCATTGGATTCCTTTGTACATGGTTGTTTGTCTGCTCTGGCCCATGGTTTGCCCTCTCCTCCTCTCTCTTTCTGACTACAGCTTAGAGAATCTCTATCAATGGATTCTCCTCTAAGAGAAGTCTCCTCCGATTTACGTGCATCTCCGCACCAATTGGCTTTCCCCATCTCTCAGTTTAAAAACTGCTCTACGGCCTTTTTAATGTTTAGTGCCAGCAGTCTGGTTCCACCCTGGTTTAGGTGGAGCCCATCCTTTCTGTATAGGCTCCCCCTCTCCCAAAAGTGTCCCCAGTTCCATATCCAAACCCCTCTTCCCTACACCATCGTCTCATCCACGCATTGAGATTCTGAATCTCTGCCTGCCTACCTGGCCCTGCGCGTGGAACTGGAAGCATTTCCGAGAATGCCACCATAGAGGTCCTGGATTTCAGTCTCTTTCCTAGCAGCCTAAATTTGGCCTCCAGGACATCTCTCCTACCCTTCCCTACGTCATTGGTACCTACATGTACCACGACCACCGGCTCCTCCCCAGCACTACACATAAGTCTATCTAGATGCCTCGAGAGATCCGCAACCTTCGCACCAGGCAGGCAAGTGACCATACGGTTCTCCCGGTCATCACAAACCCAGCTATCTCTATTTCTAACGATCGAATCACCCACTACTAACACCTGCCTCTTCCGAACTGGCATTCCCTTCCCCTCAGAGGTATCCTCAGTGCGAGAGGATACCGCAACATCCTCTGGGAGGAGGGTCCCAACTACGGGATGGTTTCCTCTGCTCCCATTGAATGCTCTGTTCCCTTGAGACTTTCATCCTCCTTAAGAGCACTGGGGCTCTCAGACTGGAGGTGGGACAGTACTACAGTGTCCCGGAAAGTCTCATCCACATATCTCTCTACCTCCCTTAGCTCCTCCAGTTCAGCCACCCTGGCCTCCAAAGCCCGAACTCGGTCTCTGAGGGTCAGGAGTCCTTGCAACAGGTGCACACATACGCAACCCGCCCACAGGGCAGGTAATCATACATGTTACACCCGACGCAATAAACAGGATAGCCCCCACTCTGCTGCTGGGCTTCTGTCTCCATTTTTCTAATGAATAAGTTTAAGTATAAACTGGGATTCTTTTTAAACCTCTGGAATATAGATTATTATAAGAGTTATGTTTTAAAGAAGGCCAGAAGTCACTAGTGCCCTCTAACCTCCCTCTCCAAACTCCCTGTTAGCAGTTCCTGTTCGCAAGCTCCCTGGTTGCTGAGTCACAGGCTTATATAGCTCTGGTAGCCCCTCCCCCTGACTGAGGCTCAGCCAATTAACAGAGGCTTCTAGATTTCAAACCTTTTAGAAGCTCCTTCAAGCAAACAAACCAACCAACCAAACAGACAAACACAAGCTGAGCACACAGCAAATAACTCCACCCCACACAAACACACACTCCAGACAGCCACTTACCACAAGGGTCCCGTTTTTACTCTTCTTTTACCTGGAGAACTCCCTCTCCAAACTCCCTGTTACTCCCTGTTCATTCATTGCTCATCATCTAACTTCTGCAACGAATGAAGTGGCAATCCTGCAGCCAACAGTCTTAATCTCTATGCAACTCCGATCTATACCTAGAGCACTGTCCATCCTGTGCACTGAATGAAGCGCAAATCCTGTTTGTTCATTTATTTTAAGTATATGTGATCATGTAATTAAGGTCTCTATGCATCCCACAAGTGGGGCAAATTAAGAATACACTGGCATTTCATCACTTTGAGCGCTTGACTTTACTATCTTTAATGTACATTTTTGGATGCAATTAACTTTAAAAAATCCAGAAAAATATATACAAAACCATATTAATACCCACTTGGATCATTAACAGAGTTGGGATCTTTAGAAACACTGCACAGTTCCACTAATTCTTGAGTCTGTGGTCCGTTAGAAGGGGATGAGACACTCACTTTGCCCGTGTGTTTCAAAGCTGTTTGCTTACAGCTGTGTTGAGGCTCTGGAATCCTGTATTTTAAATCCTGGAGTGAAACGTATTTAGTGGTATAACCACTTCTGCCTCACTTCTGTCCTCTTCTATCCATCTGCCTCCTATCCCTAACCCCTATCAGTCTGCTCCTATCCATCTGCTTCTAGACTTTTATTCCTGTTCTCCTTTTCATTATCCTGTTGCATGAGGTTATTTTGTCAGTAGTCCAAAGGCACTACTGACTGCATAGAAAATACTGTCTGTTTGCTCTGAGTTCCAGTGCCTCATACCATAGTAGCTGCCAGGTGCCAGCAGGAACAAGTACAGAAGTCTTGCTTCATAGGCTGGATAATGCCCCATCATTTTTGCGGGATCCTAGAATCATAGAGCTGGAAGAGACCTCAGGTCAAGTCCAGTCCCCTGCCCAAGGCGGGACCAATCCCAGCCCCAGGGATGGTGTATGTACAGTGTTCTTGCATGTAGAAGCTGTAGGGATGATGCATGCTCTGTGCATATGGAACAGTGTTTTCATCACTTCAACAGTCAACTGTGTCAGATTATGTAAACAGAGGATCTGACCCAAGTGCTGCTTGCATGCTTCCCTCCATCCGCCTTTTATTTCTGGAGTGAAGTGTGTAGATTGGTATAATAAAGGAATCTTTGGTTTTTAACAAAAAATAATATCCAAAACATTTCTATATGGTTTGCTTTTGTGAATTTTGAGACTTAAAACTGTTTTTCAGTCACCATGTTACTTTTAAGATTTTTTTGACTAGTTTAGAATTAGTTTTGTTCCTGTAATTCTATTGCCAAGCCTTGCTGCTATCTAAGATTTATTATTGTACTCCAGGATATTTTTTTGTATAGCATCTTAATAACCAGCTGTTTAAAATAAAAAGAAAATTACAAAAGACTAATGTAGGAAGACTGTATATGGAAAGTCTGAGATTTGAATTAATTTAAAAATGTAAGGTTTGGCACAACTTTTCACACAGTTGTATTAAAGCATATTTTGTGAATGATTCAGTTATCTTTGAATCATAATCATTTAAACATAGATCCAATACCAGAGTAAATCAATTAGATTTGGTTCCAGTTTTTTTAGCATTGTTTCTCTTAGGCACAAAATGAGTGATTGTATTGAAGGGCCTGTTCATCTGTTTTCCTGCAGTCGTATTTGATTCAAGCAATAATTACCATAGGTAGCATTTGCCAGCTCTCAAAGTTTTACACACTCCCATAGAAGATTTTAGTAATATTGACTTTATATGTGTGGCACACTACAATCATATTCCTAATATCATTTTAAAATACTTCTAAGCTTTGTATTTTCATTTAATTTGAAACAGTCATCCTTTGGGAAGAGTGAAAATGTGAATATTAAATAGGAGTTAAAACAGAACTTTAACAATTACATTTTCATTCTAAGTAAAACTAAGTGTAATAATTTCCTCGTAAGGTGCAGACAACCTCAGCCATATATTGCTTGAAGGGTTATATGGAGTGAGACAGTATTTTTTTATTCCATATGATCTTTTTCTGTATTCTTGGTTACAGTGTGAATGAGGTACTCCTGCTCCATGCAGCACACAAAAGACATACACTCCATCCGGCAAACTAGAGCTCTGCAGGAGTTCTTTGTACTGTATATCTTTAGGTACTAATGTCCTGTCCCTTAATACTTCATCTTTTGAGAAGTGAGATGAAATCTACCTCTTGATGCAGGATAACCCCCAAGGTCTCTGGGAAATTATCAGGTATTTTTGATTTTCAGAGCTTAGACCAAACAAAATCCACTTAATATCAATCATCTATTAGGCAGTCTCATCTGAGAAGGCCATAGAGGATACATCCTGTTTTACATAAGACTTCCTTATTGTGGTCTATTCTTCAGGGGCGGGAAAGCCCTCTCAGGTGTTTACAGGCGTTCCCCTGTACATTTGTCAGATAATTTCTATCAGAAATTCCTTTCAGCTACAGGTTGAACCTCTTTGGTTCGGGACTCTGGTCTGGCAACATCTGTGATCCAGCAGGACCATTGATGTTGCTGGAGCAGAGAGCCCGGGAAGGGAGCAGTGGAGCCACAGCACACCAAGGCAGCAGAACCCCAGTGACCCCAGGGCTGGGGTCAGAGGAGTCTGGCGATCTGCTGACAGACCCCAGGGGAGCCTGGAAGCTCTTCAGCAGAGGGGCTGACATCCCCAGAACTGGCAAACTCCCTCTTTTGGGATCAATCCGGTCCTGAGGGAGCTAGACCAGGGAAGTCCAACCTGACCTTGCAACAAGGGTTTCATGTTAACAAGGCATGTATCAAGATTCTTTCTTTATCTCACTACATGGAATGCATTTGCTGATTTGGATTCCCTAGAATGGAGAAATGTTTTTGCTCTACTCCCACTTCCACTTCAGGCAAGATTGAAGGATATTCAGCATATCGTAATCTCTCTCACACGTTTTCTGAGAGGCCTGAGTTGAGACTTAGGAAATTTGCACATTTTCTTTTCGATAATTTGCAAACATCTTGTTCACAGCCTTCTCAGTGGCAATCCCTAGTGGTCAATCTTTGTCTTAGTTACAGTGGTGGATATCTCATTGGGGCTACCTACACTTGTCACACTTCCTAAAAAGTCTCACTTTTTTGCAGTCCCAGATTCCTAGGTAAATCTAGGTAAAACATGGTTACTTTTTAAAAAAAATCTGTCAGTTATCCTGGCCTTTCTTCATATTTAGAAAAAGAATGTTTAGACATTAAACAAAAAATTCGTTGAGTGCTTGCTCATGTCCATTCCACTGTATATGTGTGTGCTCACCACAAGCACCGGTGCTGGAAGTTTTTCCCTCAGCAGTACTTATAGGGAAGCAGCCCTAGCAACCCCAGGAATGGTGGGTGCTTCCATGTAAGTGATGCTAAGTGTTAGTTAGTTAGTGTTAAAAGTTCAAGTTAGAGCCCCGGACGAAACTTAGCTTAGAGACAGTGTATGCCCTGGTGCCCAGGGTTTAAAACATGATAAAAATGCAAATGTGTCATGCCTGTTAGTGAGCTGAATAACCATTGCCTTTGATGTTTGGGTGAGGGGCACATTAGTGACAGGTGCCACATTTGCAAATCGTTTAAGCCTGGGACAGAAAAACAGAGACATTCGCTTTCAAGGCATTCCTAATGGAGTTGGTACTGGCCCCGGCACCAGAGACCAGGTCGGACTTGGGCCCTAACATCAGAGCCTCAGTTCAGGGCACTCAGCGTGCTCATTAGGCTGGCACCATTCCACCTTGTGTTCTCTGGCAGAGAAGGCAAAGACGTTGGCGAGGGGACACTCCCAGACATCCTGTAGGGCAGGAGGAACATGGGGGGCGGGAGAGCCTAGACCTGTGCCAGGAAGCTTGTCAACCCTCTCAGGGAACTGGGGGGCTGGTTCAGGTGGAGTGACCTAGCCCTTCCCATTCTGCTTTGGCAACGTTGAGTAGTGAAGACCTCCGGCAGGTAGAAAAACAGTCTACACTGGAGGCCATTCTGGCAGTGCAGTATGTTTTGGCTACCAGTACTGGCTGCACCGGCCCAGGCAGCAGTTTAGTTTAGGGGCAAGCCCATGTTGCGCCCGCCCAATGTGGGTATTACCTTCTCAGTGGCCCTCATCCCCTCCCATGGTACCGTTCCGCCAGTGCTTCCTGATACACAGCTTTCAGGCATTGGATAATTGGAGAAGGACTGCACGTGCCCCTGTATGCGCCCTCTGATCCCGGAGGCGGGAGTCAAGGCGCCACTCATTGGAGCCCCAGCGAACGTGGGCGTGTTCCCAGCCTTCCTATGGATAATACTGAGATGGGTCCCCGGTGTCTCAAAGACTTTAGTACCGCTCCTGAGATCACTCATAGCAACGGCCAACAGTAATTGTCTCACTGACCCCGGTACTCTTCTCTATGCTTGTCTTGGACGTGAAGGTCTTGGAGCAGGAGGTCTTGTTCCCAGCCCAGGTCCCAATCCTAATTCTGGTACTGAGGAAGCGTTGAAAGACATAAATCACTGGACTCCCATAGCCAATCCTCCAGTCCATGCTACTCCCCAAAGTCTCATGGCAAAGGCTTGTCGGACAAGTCCTCCCGAGCACATGAAACCTGCTTGGTCACCAGACACCTGGAAGCCATCCCACACCAGTTCCCCGGACACTGATGGAGATGTGTCGGAGGCCAGCACTGAGCAGGACTCCTTGTGTCTGGGCCAAGACCCAGCACTAGAAGTACTGCCCCCATCCTTGATGCTGCCACCGCAGGGATGACTACAAGGACAATGGCCAACGCCCTGGTTCCCTGGTGATTTACTTAGCCCATCCAGCCGGCACACCCAACCTTGGGGATTTCCAAGTGTCCATCAACTTCCAGTTTCCCCTCCAAGGGGCAAGCCCAGGAGAGGAACCTAGCACCAAGCCACAGCACCGCAACAAGTCATCAGTCCATTCCAGAGGAGAGGACTGATGTGGTGGCGCTGGTGTCCACCTCAGGAGACCATTGCAAGTCCTCTGCACTTGGAACCTCAAGAGGATGCCAAGGTGGATCAAGAGCTCTTGAAGGAGGTAGTAGCCAACCTGGGACTCTAAGCAGATGAGTTAAGGAGCCCGCAGATGCACTCTTGGATGTGCCTAGTTCCCCAGCGTTGGCCCGGATGGCCCTACCTTCATGTGACAGAGTCAGAAAGATCACCAGAACCTTGTTTTAAAACCCCTCCTGCCTATCTCAAAAAGGTCATAAAGTAAGGACTTTATCCCAGCTAAGGTCTACAACTACCTCTATTCCCACCCTATGCCCAACTCCTTAGTGAGGGAAGTGGTTATCCAGAAGGAGAGGCAGGGGACTGCGGCAGCCAAGGCTGCCTTGCAAGCTGCCTCTGATGTGGCAGACTTGCACGATGGCATCTGTAATCGCGATGCATTGAGTGTCCTGGTTGCTTCTCTCCAGCCTGTCCATGGGGACGCAGAACTCTCCACAGGACCTCCCTTTGATGGTGAAGCTCTGTTTGCTGAGCAGACAGACTCAAAGTTTACATAGGCTGAAGGACTCCTGTACTATGCGTAAGATCCTGGAGTAGTATGTTCCCACTCCTACCTGAAAGAACTATAAACCAGCACACTCCACTGGTTAGGATAGCCAGCCCTGACAAGAGCCTACAGCCAGAAAGTACAAGGGGTAGAAGTGGAGACTGAGCAAGTCCTCCACTCTGGCATGGTCATGCTCCGTCCTCTCCCCCCCTCAAACAAGGGGCAAAAGAATGGAAAGCTCTTTAGGGACCCTTCTCGCTCAGGAGGTCTGGTAGCTCTTGCAACTGGGAGCAGTGGAAGAAGTTCCACCCCAGTATCGAAACAGGTATTTCCTAATTCTGAAGACCAAGGCTGATCTGTGATCCATATTGGATGTGAGGGGCCTCAGAATGTACCTAAAGAAGCTCATGTTCCACATAGTCTTCCTAGCCTCCATTATACCTGCCCTAGATCCAGGAGACTGGTATGCCGCCCTCGACCCAAAGGACACCTACTTCCACAAGGTCATTTTCCCAGTGCTCACATGCCATGT
Organism: Rafetus swinhoei; assembly: GCA_019425775.1. NCBI lineage: Eukaryota > Metazoa > Chordata > Testudines > Trionychidae > Rafetus > Rafetus swinhoei. The sequence continues at coordinate 189,434,353 of CM033440.1, forward strand.
ACTCAGGCCTCTTCTATGGCATACTTCCATTGCATCCCACTGTTTCTCACCACTTTTTAGTGGTTGGTCACTGCTCGTTTATTTGGCAGTGTAGAAAGTTACTTTCAAGCATAATCAAGATTTTTCCCTCTATTTTTTTCATGGCTTTCATTTTGGGCAAGTTGAGGGACAAAACAATGTTGTGGATTATTTGTAAATTCCTATTTTCAATTATATAGGTGAGGTAGTCTGCAGATCATCTCTTGACCCTGTCCAGACTACAATAGTGATACCTAAAGAAGACCCTTCCTTTTTCTGTCTCTAACCATAGGCCTTCTGACTTCTTAGTAATACATTTTTATTCGTGAGATGTGATGTGGACAATCATTTCTAAACTACTTTAAACTGTGAAGGAAGTTTAAAGCTTTTTTTGTGGTATTTGGCAGTCTCCGGAAAGAGCTGTGTTATTCTCCAAGTCCTGCTTTGCCAGGTGGATCAAATGATTTCATTTTCCAGGAAGATAAATCAGCAATCTGGTAGCCTCCTTTGAGATTGAGTCTCATTCCGTTGGAGATGCAGCACACTTTCCTATCCAAAATTTGCTCTCTCCAAAGAGAATCTGTGAAGTCAGTTGCAGAGCATCAATATATTTTTTTCTAAGCATTATGAAACTTAGTTGCTATTAGGGATGTGAAGTTTTAACTGGTAAGCCTCACCCTTAATGGGTGAGGCGTATTGACCCATGGGAAGGACCGCTGCAGGCAGGGGTTGCTCTGGATATGTTCCGAGCATGCTCCCTTTTCTCTACCTCATGCTGACAAACATTTTTAAAGTTACCATTTTACTTTTAAAGCTTTGAATCCGGGTTTCCAGTCATATCAGAAGTCTGTCTCTAATTTTTAATAAACTTAAACAACAAATAGTCTGGTAGCACTTTAAAGACTAACAAAATATGTAGGTGGTGGTATGAGCTTTTGTGGGCACAGCCCATACCTCTCTCTCTAACCAAAATAGTCAGACACCTAGGTGTGTGTTTGAGGAAAAGTTTTGTGAATTTAATATTTAGACCTTGACTTTCTTTTTTTTTTTCTTTTTTCTTTTTTTTTTTAAAGTGGGTATTGGGGTGTTTTTTTGTAAAATCAAAGGATGTCCTTGATAAGCTGTAGCGTTGTGCGCACACAATGCTTATTCCAGTATTTCAGAGCAGTTTTAAGGTAACTAAATATGATCACTATACCTATTTTTCCTTCTATTGCTGTCGATCAGATTATATCATTTATAGTACAGAACCAAAAATCATGACTTTTTTCCTGCATGGGATGTGCACACATGACTTTATTTTAAAAAAGTTGAAATTGGGGGAGAAAACTGAACATGAATCACACAAGCTTGTGCATTCCATTACAAACCAACAACTCAGAAATCCTTAACTTTATTTACATTTAAATGTCCTTCCCTTTTTCTCTGAACTTCTCACTTCTTGTGAGACCCTATATTTTATTTTATTTTTCAATATAGAACTGTAGGATGAGCTAGGGATGTTAAATTTCGATTAATCAGCAAATTGAGTAGTCGATGGAATTTCCATCGACTACTCAATTAGTTAAGAGGGAGCACTGGCTATCCTCTCTGTGCCTCTGCCTTTTAAATGTAGTAAGAGCTGACTACATTTAAAAGGCAGAGGCGCAATGGGTAACCCGGGCGAGCGGGGACTGCTTGAGTCCCCATGGGTTCCCTGCTGCTCCTCTGCCTTTTAAGTGTAGTAAGAGCCCCACAGATGGGGACTGCTTCAGACCCCTCTCATGCCATTTCCCTCGCTGCACCTCTGCCTCCCCTGCCCCCTTGCAGAGATGGTGCTGGGGGGAGCCAGCTTTTAATTCAGCTCCCCACAGCACCAGCACCAGCTCCTGCTCTCCCCTGTAGCAGAGGTAGCAAGGGGGGAGGAAATGACTAGTTGAGTAGTCAGCTCCATGCAGCTGGCAGTCCGGCTAATCGGTTACCAGGTAAGGATTCTAGTAAGCCTAATGCTTGCCGGGTAACGGTTAACCGATTGACCTTTAGCATTCCTAGTTCTAATGCTAGTCATGTTGGGCAAATGAATTAATCTTTCAATACTTCATTTCTCTTCTTTCCCAAAAACCAAAGCAATTTTGTGCCAAATTGAAGCACTTCGAAGTCCTAATATGGAGGATACAGGTGTTAAGCTATTGTTCTAGCTCAGGCCTGGGCAAAATATGGCCCACAGGCCAGATCTGGCCTGTGGACACGGCGGAGAGCCCCAGGCAGGCTCCCCGCTTACCTCATCCCACCTGCATGCTGCTGAGAAACGTGGTTGTGGGGCGGTTTCACTTTAAAAACTAAGCCCAGATGGGAGGGGGAAAGCTTTAGGAGCTGCTCCTGCCCCCAGCACAATCCCATTGGCCAGCTTCTGGCCAGAAATTGGCCAGTGGGAGCTGCCTGTTTCAATAACAGGCAGCCACAAAGCACAAGAGGCTCATAGTTATTCACAGAGCACATGGCTGCAGCCCATGTGGGGGGCGGGGCAAGCAGGGAGGCTGATGCAGGAAAGGGCTGCTGGCTGGTAAGTCTCCTAGCCAGAGCCTGCCTCTGGCACCCCAGCCCCTCCCTTCCCCAGCCATCTACCTGCCACTGTACTCCACATATCCAAATCCTCTGCCCCCCTCCTGTGCCTATACCCCCTTCCACATCTGACATCCCATCCCCTGCCCCAGATCAGTCCCCTCCTGCCCTCGCTAACAACCCAAACCCTGCACCCCAGTCCAGTGCCCCAGGTCACAAATGCCTCCTTCACCCAAATTCCCTCCCTTACCCCAAGCTCTCTCGTCTGCACCCAACCTCCATCCCAGACCCTGCACCTCCTCCATTAATATCATGGAAGAGTGCGACCCTTGATCACTTTGCAAATTCTTGGAGTGGCCCCCTGTCAAAAATTATTGTCCACCCCAGCTTTAGCTCTAAAAATGTGACACTTGTAGACTGCAATGCTGGGTTGGGGAGAGAAGGCAGTCCAGTGAATCAGAAGTACTGGGGACTGGGTATTGCCACTCCTTCTCTCAATCATTTGTACCACTGTGGTGCTGGTGGTCTGGATGAGGGGGGAGGATTTGTATAGCAAGCTGAACTTTGCCCGGGATGTGTTACCTTGAGTGTCACTATTTGTGCATTTGCATGGCTCAAAAGATGGTAGATATTTCTTTTTGGATTCGGACCTTGATAAGGTATTAGAGAGGGTTTTTAAGAGGATGAAAAAACTTGTAAGAAAATTAAGTTTGTCTATTCATTTGTTCTTGGGGTTTTTTTGTGTTTTGTTTTTTGCCGTAGGACTGAAAGAAACTGCTGAAGAGTTGGTCAAAAGCAAGTTAGAAGGAAAAGATAAATTAACTCCATGGGAACAATTTTTAGAAAAAAAGAAAGAGAAAAGAAAACTGAAGAAGAAAATCAAGGTACACATCTCTGATTACTCACTTTTAATTAAAACCTATAAATGTCCTATTTTGCTTTGAATTAAATGCAAAGGAGTTACAGCTTATAGAATTATTTTGAGGGCTGATGATATGGTGTGCCTTCATTTAGAGACTCTGTTTACAAGTAACTTACCAAAGCTAGAGCGTTAGGAGGATACTCCAGGTAATACTAGTCAGAACAAAGAAGCTTTCACATATTTTCATCTGTCGTTGGCAGCCAGAGTTAAATATCATAAATTTGTACGATTAAAGGAACATAAACATGCATCTACCCAGAAATCTACCTTTTGATCTTAGAATTTTGTTACACTCTGGAATGATTAAGCAATTATATTTGTTGCTAAAATATGATTGGATAGCAAGACTTCTGATTGGGATGCACAAAATTCAGTCTCCCAAAGTTCTAGCAGTATAAACATTTTGAACAGCATTGGGGAATTGCTCAGTATCAACTGGATGTGTACACTTGAGGGATATTTCGATATATAAATTACAAAAACGGCCACTGGCTTTTCTACCCTGGTTCCTTTTTGCCTTTTCATTTACCAAAGGAATTTGTGAATTGATTTGTGTGGTGGTAACTACGGATATTAAATGTCGACTAATCAGCTAATCGACCAATCAGCCACTGGGCTCTTACTACATTTAAAGGGCAGAGGTGCAGTGGGGGGGGTCCCAACATTTAAAAGGCTAAGGTGCAGCAGTCGGACCTGGTGTGAGCAGGGACTCCTTGAGTCTCCGCTCGCGCCATTTCCCCCACTGCGCCTTTGCCTCCCCTGCTCCCCTGTGGAGATGGTGCTGGGGGAAATCAGCTTTTAAATCATCTCCCCCCAACACCAACTGGTGTCGTCCCCGTCCCCCTCCTCCCCAGCCCTTGCTGCCTCTGTATCAGAGGTGGGAGGAAGCAACTAGTCAAGTAGTGACTCAAGTACCCGATAAGCCTAGGCATATTGGGCAGTCTACTAGTTGCTTACATCTCTAGTGGTAACACATGGATGTAGGGAGACATTTTTTTAATATGCTACCTAATCTTCCCTGTACCTTTCTTTCATTCTGAATCAGTCCCCATATCACAGATGTGGTTTTCCCATAATGCCTCCTGCTGGTGAAGGGTGGCCTTTTAAATGCTTCCTTCCTCAGTTTACATATTCTTGGCATAAGTCTTTGAACTGTTAAATAATAAAGTCAGAAGTAGGTTGTCTGTATCTTTAAATAAACAGATAGAAAAGGCAACTGCTTTGTTGCAGCGTTTAAACAAAGTGCCTTTCTTGGAACTGGGGTTTTGGACTAGCTCTGAGGATCATTTCCATGGTCCTAATCTCACCCAGCACTTACCTCAGAAGAAGCAGACAAGCCTTTTTAACTGGCTTTCTGCTTCCCTGTCAGTCTGTCTCCTCTCCTTCTGGGCCTATGGAGAAGTACATCTTGTTGTTATCCTAGCCCAGGTAAGTTTCATTTAAGCCGAGGGTGTCAGGGCTTAAGACAGCAAAGGCTGATAGACCCCATCACATCAAGATAGCCGATTAATTACAATAACTTCCGTGATGCTGTTAGTGTATTTCTCCATTTTTCTAATGAGTTACAAATGGGATCTGATCAGTAACTGCTAAAAACTGAAAGCAATGTGGCTACTTGTGTTAAATAGTGTTTCTAGAGGCTACAGCAACTCTTGCTAGTGTAAGATTCTCATTTACCTGACTAAAAATGACAGGGTAATGGATCACATATGTTGGAGGCTTAGTGTTCTAAGGAAAAGGCCCTCAGTTCTTTGACTTATTTCCCCTAAAAGTTTAAACCCATATATAATAAACTTCAGGGCACAGTCTAAAGTTTTTTACCCACACTTTTGCCTAAGGAAGGTTTTTCTGGAGGATATTTGCTACTTTTCTATTCCTATTTTAAATAGGACCTGCACACTTTATAAATCTCCCAGTAAGTGTTGTGAACTTTTTTAATTTGCTGAGTTTATATTCTTTGTTTGTAGAATACAGGCAATCATGAAGCAGGTGTGATCGAGCAGCTGTGCTTTTTTTGACAATAACTTCAACCTGAATGTTTGAGAACTTCCTTTTGTAGAGAAGAAAGGACCTATTATCTCCTTGGTAGTTCATAAACATGCTGAGCATACTGTCCACTCCTCTGGGTGGAATGATGTTACTCATTGTTGATCTCCTTGAATCATTAACTTAAAAATATTGTATGTGGATATGGAGAACCAGAAGTTTTCTTCTGATTCTACAACTAATTAGAATGTTTATACAGGATATTTTCTATGGACTTAAAAGATTTTGAATTTGTCAGTTATGTTGCCTTATTGTGTACATGATAAGATTTATAGTTCAGTGTGTTGCATACAGATTTACATTCACCTTAGTTCTTAATTTATGGTGTCTTTTAAGATCTATGCCAGGGGGTGGCCAACCCGTTACAGAAAAAAAGCCAAAATAGTGATGGATACAGTGCAAAGAGCCGAGGGAAAGAAGTTGTTGAGCCAAAAAAAAAAAAAAAAAGTTTAAAAAACGCTGCCCCTTTAACAGCTGTGTGTGGTCCAAGCAGGCTTTCATTGGCCGGAAAGTTGAGTCCCCTCCCCCCCCCCCCCCAAAAAAAACAACCCACAAAAAAACCCACTGCCCCTTTAAGAGCTGTGTGTAGCTCAAGCAGGCTTCCGTCAGCTGCAGCGTCAGATCTCGCTGCCCCAAGTGGTGCCCTGACCAGACAAGGAAAAAAGGTCAGAGCAGGGGAACACAGAACAGTTGCGGGTGCGGGAGCCGCAATTTTTCCTTTGAAGAGGAGCATGCGGCTCGCGAGCCGTGGGTTGGCCACCCCCTGATCTGTGCCATTCAGATTGCATCCTTAAAGCTGTGAATTGGTAGCAGCTACCAGAAATTGTTTCATTTAGATAAAACTTCTATATTAATGGTATAGTAATGGAAATAGTGAAATCACTGTATTTTATTGTAGACCACTGCCAAGGAAGACTTGAGTGAAGATGAATTTCCATCTGATGTTGATGTTAATGACCCATTCTTTGCTGAGGAACTTGGGAAAACAGGTTGGTCAACAAAAGTAATTTTCACTTGTTTAAATTTAATGTGTTCTTACTTAAAATAACAGGCTATAGAAATAAAGTATAGAAATAAGACTCAGATACCAGGGTTCATGTGTGAAATTTGTGATACGGAGTTTGTGATAGCATGTGCATCTTGTCCTGTATTGTATGGAATGTCAGGAAGACATTTCTCCCTGTATTTTCAGTAATGATCATCAACTGGCCATTGCCAGAAAGTGGCTATGTGGGAGTCAGACCTATCAGTTAGTCCTCTTAATGCACCATGGGAAGAAGAAAGAACTTGCTTGTCCTTGAAAGCCGAAGAAATTTTACCCTTTGTATAAACAGAAACACAGGGTTGAACAGCTTTGATGAGGCCCCTTTGAGGTTTGAATAATTGAGATAAGTAGATAAAATGTTATGTACATTTCCAGATGGAATTTGAGCTCCTACCCTTAAGCTTTTCAGTCACTAACTGGGAGTGCAAAAGTTGTAGAGGATGACAAAGAGCCAGAAGTTGTGGCAATCACTTCAACTTTTTTAGTTTTAGATGGAAATGAGAAATGGAAAAAAAAAATGTTTCAAGATCTCAGAAGAGTTGTGATTGTTAAAATGGGTGAGGATTCAAGCATTCTTATTTTGGGTGAACTGTTCACCCTCTTAACCCTGTCTGCTGCACCTTGATGTGACTGCTAGTCCCAACCTGAATGAAGTGGGGAAGATTGAGTGCAATATTTATTGTCACAGTTGAGGGCAACTGCAACTAGATTTCCCCTCAGTGGTCCAGCCTGAACACCAGCTGTTTGTCTTCTGCCACCTCAGTCATTGACTTTCTTGTGTGTAGACCCATGTGTCCCTCCCTTCTGGCTGGAGTATTTCCAGGCTCCACAGTTGCCTGCCTTAACTGTGTTGTTCCTACCAGAGACAAGGCTGTTTGCTTGCAGTCACTTTCTTGCTGACCCCCAACTAGCTCCCACCAAGCCCCACTCCCCCTGGCACCCAGATCTCCTGCTGATCCCCCCTCTTCCAACACCTAGACCCCTCTGCTGAGCCCCAGCCACCTTCACCTGGAAGCCCCTACAGAGTCCCATTGCTCCCATACCTGGAACCCCGCCCCACAAGCCTTTGTGAATTGTATTTCTCCCGGACTCCTCCTTTGAGCTGTCTACTCCCAGATTGTCCCACACAGAATTCTCTCACCACACACCTGGATCCCCCCACATTGACCCTCTCCATACTTGGTTCTTGCCTGGTTGAGCCTGCTTGCCCCGGTCAGAGGGTCAGGGTCCCACAGTGCTTCTGGCAGGACTGGGCAGCATCAGGTGCAGCCTGATCGCTGATTTCTTGTCCCAGGGATGAGAAGTGGGGGCGCTGCAGGGTGATGTCCCACTTTTGTGCAGCTAGTGACTTGTGCTCTCCACTGTCATGCAGCAGCCTTTGCACTTATTTATTGACAGATAAAATGGGCTTAATTTTAAAATACAGTGTGCAAAATTTGTACAGAATGCCATCCGGAGTAAAGAATTGAGGCCCTTATTGGACATGGGGACCTCTGCATTTGCTGGATCAGGAAGAAGGCCCTGAGCCTGAAAACCCTCCAGCTGCGCATCCAAAAAATACTTGGTTTGTTTGTCTGGGTCCTGGAGAATCTTGTTTGAAGGAGAATGGACATACTCATGTAGGGAATGGCTTCAATGGCTGAGAATCAGACACGTTACATTGACATTCCCCTCCTCTTAGAGGAGGTGCATACAATTCCCCAGTAACACATGTACATTCACGTTTTTAATACAGTGGAGCCAAAGGTATTAACCCTAATTCAGTAAGATTAAATCTAATTCAATACAGTTGATCTTAATTCCATAAGGTTTGTCCGGGATTTTGCAGGGTATTGTCAGTCTGTCACACTAACCATCTAGCCTTGTTAAAAATAAAATTGCTCTTGGGAATGGAACCAGATTGCTGTTCCAGTAAAAATGGGTGCCAAGCAGAAAACACTGCCAACCCCAGGTGGTAACAGCAGCAGACAAATGGAAGAGGCTAGTTTCTGTCCCGGGTATTGGTGTAGAAAGAATGAAAATATTTTGCCTTTCTTAATTCTGAAGTTGGTTTTCGTTAGGCTTTTCTGATAACATAACTGCAGTGATCACTTAAAGCAGGGGTGGGCACTAATTGTTGGTGGAGGGGACCACTCCAAGATCTTGGAAAGTGATCAAGGGCTGCACTTTTCTGTGGAGGAGGTGCGGGGTCTAGGATGGAGGTTGGGTACAGAAGGCCACACAGGGTAAGGGACTGGGGTGCAGGAGACGGTGTGAGGTCTGAGAGGGTGTTTGGGTGCAGGAGGGGGTTGTGACCTAGGTCAGGAGAATGGGATGCAGAGTCTGGGAGGGAGTTTGGGTGCAGGAGAGGATTCTGGCCTGGGGGAGCGATGTAGGAGTGAGTACATCGTCTAGGAGGGAGTTGTGACTTGGGTCAGGGGCATGCAGAGGGTTTGGATGGTGACCTGGGGGAGGGAGTTGAGGTGTGGGAGGGGCAGGGTGCTAGAGGCAGGCTCTGGCTGGGAGGCGCTTACTTAGGCGACTCCTGGCTAGCATCCCTAAGGCAAACAGGGCTCCTTGTCTGCTGCAGCCCCAGATCACTTAAAGCTGCAGGCTGCTCCCTCCATGTGGCTCGCAGCTCCAGGAGGGGGGAAAGGCTTGCGCTGCCCCCATCTCCCAGGCCAATCTCTCAGCTCCTATTGGCTATTTCCAGCAAATAGGAGCTGAGAGATTGGCTGGGGTCAATTCCTGTTGGCCAGTTCTTTCTGGCCAATAGGTATTGAGGATTGAGCTGGAGGCGGAGAGATCACGCAAAGCCTCCCCCTTCCTCCAGAGCAGAGAGCTGCCGAACTGCACTTTAAACCTGTGGCAGCTCTGTGCCTGAGGGTCCCGGCAGGGTGGTCCATGGGCTGGATCTGGTGGCTTTGTGGGCCGAATCTGGCCCCCAGGCCATATTTGCCAAGCCCTGACTTAAAGGTAGTCTGCTTCAAGAAGTTGCCTTTGAGGGGAAAAAAACAAACTGTTGGATTAATAGGATAGCAAATGGCTTAATATTAGATTTATGGTAATTGTTCATGCCAGTATAGAGTGATTTCCCAGACACATGGCCTAAGGCTTTTATTTTATGCATAAATTGATCATGTTGTTTCTTTGTCTTTGAGAATGTTAAAGATTTTGCAACAATTTCTATAAAATAGCACTCCTTTTTCTGCAAATGGAACTCTAGTGTGTATAACATGCTTTAATCAGTCATGGCAAACAACTCAGAAATGGAGAACTATGCAGGCTTTGAAAATCTCTGTGATGATCTAATATTAAATATGTAGCAGATTTTCTGTGTTTTTATTTTGTCCAAACGTGTGCAGTTTGTATGCTTATGTGGGCATTGGGAATTGCTCTTGAATAATTTCTCGGGAATGTGGCATTTAGAAAATAAACAGGTCTGACCTAGATATTGCACATGGTTTTCACAAGCTTCTAACTCACGCTACTTCTAGGAACATATATAAACTTCATTTCCTAGTGATTAGGAAACCCAAGACCATTAAAGAAGTTGTTTTAAAAAATATATAATGGATGTGGCACATGTTGCAAAATGGAAAATTACTGATCTGTAATTTTTTTTAAAGGGCTCTCATTCTTGGGACTCAGGCAGCCAGCATGAGACAGACAGGAAACTCCCCTAGGGAAATGCTTTTCAGCCTTTCTCAGAACTGTACACAAGTTTTTGGTCCTGAACTGCAGATACTCTAGCCAGTTCTGTTGCACAGGAACCAATAACTCATTATAGGGGGTCAGTGATAATCCTTCCTCCTTATAATTTATAAAAATGTATATACACTGCACCTTTGACAATAACATATCACCTCACACAGAAACCTCTGTGCTCCCAGATTCTGCACAGAGCAACTGCATGAATGACTCCTAAAAGAATATCTCACTTGTGACACTTTGAAGGTCATTCCTACCAAATGTTCCCACCTCAAATAGTTCAAAGGTGAATAAGGCCATGTCTTGTAAACAGAAGACTAATGCTCAGTATTGTAACAATGCAACTTTCATATTAAAAGGATTGACAATATTCCTTCATATAACAAAGTCAATTAGATTGACAAAGCAGTTATAGAATCCTAGATTACTAGAAATGGAAAGGACCTCGAGAGGTCATCAAGTCCAGTCCCCTGTACTTATGGCAGGACCAAGCACCATCTAGATCATTCCTGACAGATGTTTGTCTAACTTGCTCTTTAAAATTTCCAATGATGAAGATTCAACAATCACCCTAGGCAAGTTATTCCAGTGCTTAACCACCCTGATAGCTAGGAAGTTTTTCCTAATATTCAACCTGCTTGTCCTATCATCAGAGATTAAGGAGAATAACTTTTCTTCCTCCTTGTTAACAGCCTATTAGGTACCTGAGAGGGGACATGATAAAAGCTTTCAGTCATCTCTTTTCTAGACTAAACAAACCAAGTTATTTCAATCTTCCCTCATAGGTCGTGTTTTCTAGACCATTAATCATTTTTGTTGCTTTTCTCTGGTCCGTCTCCAGTTTGTCCACATCTTTCCTGAAATGTGGTATCCAGACCTGGACGCAATATTCCAGCGGAGGCCTAATCACATATAGAGTAGAGTGGAAGAATTACGTCTCATGTCTTGCTTACAATACTTGTGTTGTTAATCCCAGAATGTTGTTTGTGTTTTTGCAACAGCGTCACGCTTGCATTATGTAGCTTAATGCAAGTTTTTTCATAATCTTAATTTTATATTGTTAATATTAATTTTATGTTGTTAGAAAATGGTGAGTATTCATTTATTGTATACTAGATTAATTTTTTACTTGTGGTTTATGCAAACTATTTGGTTTGTGCAAACTGTATTTGGATAGAAATTAGAATTCATTTTAAAATGCACAATAACAGTATTTAAAATTATTATTAATAGTTAAATAAAACTACCTGTAAGTGCTAGCTACAGATGAAAAAAATATCAAAGGACATCTTTTTTGTTTAAAAAATATTTATTAAAGTAAAACAAAGGAAGTATTCAACTAACTGTTTCATTCCCCATGGTTTTCAAGATTTTAGGGTTAGTTGATTTCATCTTCTCACACCTACGGGGGGAACAAGAGAGAAACCACATTCCTGCTTTTTCAACTCCCATTTGGTTTCTCAATTTTAAAAGAACCAGTCATTAACAGAACTAATTAAAACAAATAAAGTGAAATGATGAGAATTTTCTCTGCACCTGCAGAAAAGGCTGCTGCTGTAAAAAACTGGTTTAGTATTTCAACAAACCCGGGGTCCAGGTGCTTAGCTAGTGCCTTAAACCAGTTCAGTTATTTGATTTTTTGCTAATATGTAGCTTTTCGTATTGGTTTTCAAAATTTCAAACTTAATTTTAAATAGGTTTCCACTTCTAAAAATAATGTATTTAAACAATCTTATTTAAATAAAAATCTTTTAAATAATTGATTTTATCTGAGGTCAAACAAAAACCTGGTTTAAACTAAAACAAATACTTAGGCTTTTGTACCCATGTAGCTAATTGTATTTGAAATCATATATTTCAGACTAGTGTAACTGTGAATGTAGACAATCCCTTAAAATGTGTTTTAGAAGTTTGCTTTTTCCCCTTCCCCCTTTGGAAAGTAAATGACAGTTCAGTATTGTTCAAAAGAAGAATTGATCATCTTTGGTTAATAATAGAAAAAAATCTTCTAAATGTTGCCATTACCTGATTGAGTTTAATTTATCAAAGTAAAATAAAGAGCCAGCTTCAGTGTATGTATTTCCTAGGGGTTTCAAATGGAAATTAATATTTTGTCCGCCTAATATGGAATGATTTGTCAGTTTGTGTTCTTGTAAAGATAAAAGGCTGAGTAGACTTTTCAACTTGATAGTGATCTCTTGCTTTAGAGATTGTTGTGAAGCTTCAGAATAGGCAAGAAGAACATTAAAGATTTTTTTCATAAAGAATTAATCCTTGGCAGTCTCTCAGATGAAAATAAATGTCTTATTTTTTAAATTTCATGAAAATTATGCTTGGTTAATTCTGATTCTAGTTAATTTCTAAGGCAACTCTCAATTTAGTAATTGGACCTTCAGATTGTTATGGATTTTTGAGGCTTCAGAAAAACTTGCAATAAAGTTCTTGTTAGTAATAGATTCTAAGATTGACAAATAAGTTATACACCACTTAACTGCAGTAGGAACTTTCAGATTCAAATTAGTGACGGGGAGAGACCCCATTGCACAATATTGAACTTGTCTGGAGAAGTTGGACATCTTGACATACGGATATGGGACAGTTGGGCCTTTTTGGCACCAAAAGAGGAGCAGAGGAGGCTGAGTTTTTGATATCTAAGAAGCATTTTAACATTTTGTATTGAGATAGTGTATCTCTCTTCCTTTCTTGATTAGGGGAAGGAGCAGAGGCAACTTCAGGTTTTTGGGGAAAGAGTTTCTGAACTTTCGTATTTTCCATCCTCTGCAATTCTTTGACAACTAGTTTTCCTACTGCATCCCACTCCAATATCATTCAACAGTGTTTCTATTGAAATAATTAATGACAGTTTGTTGTCATTGGGCTTCAGAGTTAACTTGCCATTGAGACCAATGGGACCAGTTCATACTTCTCTCAGACATGTTGTTTTAGCCTGCAGAATCAGGAAGACATTACTGCATTAGTTAAGTTCACAATGTTACCACCGTCTTGTCTCGTAGACATCTCTTAAAAACAGTAGTAGAAGTGTCTTATCCTCAGTCTACGCTCTCTTTCCATTACTACCACAGGCAGAGATGTGCTTGTGGTAGTGGAAGATTCCCACCAAAATGCTAAAGTAGACATAAGTGTAATATCTAAATAGTTAATATTCAAAATAAAAACTTAGATTGTGAAGCTGAGTTATGTAGCACTTCTAAAATATACTGTGCGGCCACATACGCCTAGTTCTGTTAATAGGAAACACCACTTTAGAGCTCTGGTATTAAATTTTTGTTGAGAGGTAAGGTGAGGCTGCAATTTGTGTGGATGCTAATTTTTGGGGATGCAATTTAGCAATGTTTTACTGTATTGGAGGTTGACTCTGTCATAAAATACTACACAGTGGCATAGGTGCAGTGCTACAGTGACAGGAGTTCTCCCTTCACTATAGTTAATCTGCATCCCTGAGAGGCGGTAGCTAGGTTGATAGAAGAATGTTTCCATTGACCTAGTGCTGTCTACAGTGAGGTTTAGGTCAGAATATCTACATCTCTCCGATGTGAATTTTCCCCGGGAAAATGTAGCTATGCGACCCAAATTATCAGCTGTGTAAGTGTATAGTTTTTTAAGGCCAGAACAGATTGCTTCAGATTTTTTCACAATTTCCCCGAGAGATGTAGCTATGCTGATATTAGTTTTCAGTGTAGACCTGCCCTTAGTCTGTACAACAAAGTTTTACCAGCATAGCTACTTTGGCTAGGAGTTTGAAAAAAAAAAAATCACCCTCCTCCTCCTTTAGCATCATTATTCTTGTAAAACCTCTGGGGTAGACACAAATATGCTGACAGAAGAATGCTTCTGTTGGCTTAGCTAATGTCATATGGGGAGAGGGCTAGGGTTGTCCTCTTTTCCCCAGGGCAGCCTTCATACTGAACCCCTCAGTCCCACCCCAGAGCAATCATTTAAATGAAGAAAAACAAAACTTATTTAAGTGGAGGACCCGAGTGACACCAGGTAAATCTTCTAGTGGGGAAATATTTTGAGAGTGTTTGAGAATCCTATTTTGTACCATTTTGAGTATTGTACCTGAATTCATAAGCAAATCTTAATAAAAGTTTAGTATCTGATTTTTGTATTATGCTCACCAAGTTTTAAATGCTTCATTTAGGGTTAGCTATACTCTGCAATTTGTGTTGGACAGGCAGGGTTAATGCTATCAAATGTCAAGCAAATGGAAAAATCACTTAGTCAAATATACATTTGTATATTATGCAAGCCAAAAATACTTCTGAAATCTTTATGGATGGTAATGTACTTAAGTATTTGACTTGTATTCTTTTACCAGTGGTTATTTTCATAAAGAGACGAAACAGTGATTGCATGTCAGTTGAAACATGTGGAAAAAGAATTAATATGAATATGGCAGAATACCCTATAATATTGCATGAGGGATTTGTATTATGTGGAAGGGGAGTTTAGAATTATACTAACAGCATTCTGCTTTTTATTATACCTGAACAAGTTATTTCAGGAGACAATTGAGTTGATTGTTGTTCATTTTGATTTAAAGAAACCATGTAAATACGAAGCACAGTGCTTGCTGTGTTTTTATTCCAAAATTTTCTATAGCAAGTATAATTAATATAGCCAGGTATTAAGAAATAATGTCTGGATTTGGCAACTACAATTCTAAGCTTTTTTTATAGCACATTTGTTAGAATCAGTGACCAAAATTAAAAAAAAAAAAAATCAAATCTGGGTGGTTGTTTTTTTTTATTTTGTGTTCTATTTCTTTTTGCAGGATCTAGTTAATTGCAAACTGTTAACGATGCAATTCAATACCTTTTAAGGCCAGAACTGATTGTTACAATCATACAAGGAACAGGGAGAGACTAAAAGGTTTTGATTAGCATCTGTGGATTCTGTGCATGGAGATAAAAGCCTTGGTTAATTATGCTTTTGGTCTGCCTGTATGTTAGTTTGTGTGTCTGCCAGGGCTATGTGGCTGGGCTTTCAAGGCTCTGAATAGGATGGGTGAGAAGGCTATGTCTCTGTAAGAGCTGGGAGACTGGGGCTCTTTTGACATAGATCAGGCTCAGTGTTAGAATCTTCTCTCTGTGAGTGAGGGAATGATTTGACCTGCTGTGTAATAGGGATGTAAGCAACTAGTTGACTAGTCCAGCATTTCCAAAGCGTGCTCCGTGGCCCAGTATCAGTCCTCAGAAAAATTTGCATGCATGATTCTTGGGAGAGAACGCGGCGTCTCTGCCGGGCATGCTTCCGTGTGGCGAGGCTAGATCCAGCGGGTGCTAGGACCCAGGGAGAAGGCCGGGCGCACCGACACAGAATGGGAGGTAGCGCTGGCCAATAAAGCGACTAGGATTGGGGGGGACCATGGAGGTAGTGCGGGCTTCTTGCGGGGTCGGGGGGCAGTTCTGCAGCTGCACGCCAGGTCCTGGAAGTGCACACGCTGCTCTTCTACCTGTCCCAGCAGCTGGCGCGGTACCTAAAACACCGGTCCATCGTGCGCTGGGGAGGGGGTGGGGATCCGGGACTGCGCCGGTTCCGGCTGCTTGGGTGACGAGTGCTGCTGTGGGGAGCAGAGGAGCAAGGCGCACACTGCCCCAATGGTTGGGGCTGGTGCGGTCCGGGACTCCCTCTCCCCCTGCGCAGGGAGGCATCAGGTGTGCGATGGACCAGCATTTCGGGTACCGCGCTGCTGTTTGGGGGACGGGGGAGCGGCCTGCGCACTTCCTGGGCTTTGGCGTGCTGCTGCAGGATTCCCAGGTATCAGTCTCTGTCCCCTTCCCCACACCCAGACCCCCACAAGTACTCTGCCCCAGCACCCTGTCCCCTGCCTCAGCACCAATTGGCACCCTGTCCCAGCACCCACAAAAACAGTTGGGGCCACATTAGTGAGATTTCAGAGGTTTGGAGGGGCTGTGTTTTTGTATCTCACTTGTGTGGCCCTGACTGACTTTTCTGTGGGCCAGTGACCCCTGACTCAAAACAGGTTACCCGCCCTTCTCATAAATAAAGGCGATGCTGAAACCTTTTGTGTTTGACAATATTTTATTTAAAAATGAAGCCTGGCCAACAAGCCCCCAATTGGGGCCAAGTCATCATCTGGCCACAGCATCATAACACTCCTGTACTCCCCACCCTGACTCCAAATCTGAGCCTGTCATACATTGGAACCCCCTGTCCTGAGCCTCGCACGTCCCCCAAACTCCTGCACTCCCACATCTTCAATCTTCTGCCACAACCACTCTTGCACCGCCCACACACTGCAAATCTGTGTTCTGAGCCCATCATACTCCCAACCTCTCTGCCCCGAGCCCCTCACACTCCCAACCCAAACTCCTGCACCCTGACTTCCACAAGCCTGTGGCTTGCTCAGCACCCCATCCCTCCACCTGAGCCCAGCACTCCCCAGCCTGGAGCCCCCTTCCTGAGCCAGCATCCCCTTCTCCACATCCTCCTGCATCCAAATTCCCTCCCAGAGCTTGCACCTCTCACTCTTTCCTACACCTAAATCCCTCATTCACACCCCAGAGCCTGCACCTCCTGTCTCAACCCAGTTTATATGCGTTTATATTTTTGGACCGCAAAAAAAGGTACTGAAAAAAAACGGGTTCCAACTATATAAAGTTTGGGAAACCCTGGGCCCGACAGTATAGCCAGCTTTCTATCCATCTTTCCAATCTATACTTTAACTTGCTGGCAAGATTACTGTGGGAGACCGTATCAAAAGCTCTGCTAAATTTGGCACTGGGGACTTTGAGAGGACCAGAAATAATTTATTTGCATATTCATCATTTGCTTAATGAATATGCAAATATGCAAATAAATGTTACCAAACCTCCAAAAGCTTGTGAATGGGTTTACTTGTCCCCAGTATCAAAAAGATTAGGAACCCCTGGATTAGTCGACTACCTGATAAGCATATGCTTATTGGACAGTTGAGTACTGACTCGACTAGTCGCTTCCCCCCCTTACTGCCTCTCTCTGATAGAGGCAGCAAGGAGGGTGGGGTGAAGGATAGAGGCAGCAAGGGGGGATGCAGGAGCCGGTGATAGTGGGAGCCGGCTTAAAAGCCAGTTTTCCCCAGCACCAGCACCACCTCCACGGGAGGGGAGGCGGGGCAAGTGGAGGCACAGCTGGGAAACTGCACAGCGGGGGGACTGCTTGAGTCCGTTCTGCTTTCTGCGAGCAGTTCTTACTACATTTAAAAGGCAGGGGGATAGCGAGTGTCCCACCCCACCCCTTATCGACTAATTGAGTAGTGGATGGAAATTCCATTGACTACTCCATTAGTTAATAAATCAAAATTTAACATCCCTACTGTATAAACCAGTTGTAAAGTGATTTCCTAAGGTGAACAGAAGTTACCGGGGGTTTAAAAGAGTTTGCAACAGAGAGTAGCCACTTTTTCCTCATGTGTTTGTGATCTTGAAGAATAGCTGTTGATTCTGTAGTATCAGGGACAGCCCACTATCGCGACTGCAGGTCCAATCAAATAACAATTTTGTTTCAAAGGAACAGGAAAGAGTGGAAAACTGAGAAGAGGGATTGGGCAGTTTGTGACCACACAAGACAGGAGAAATGAGAGAGGATGGACAGTCTTTGACCAGCAGAGGGAAGAGAACTGGGAGATATTCAACATGTTTAGAGGCATCCAACCTTACTCCTTATAAAATGAGGTTTAAGGGTAATTTCGAAAGAAGGGTTTTCTTTCAAAATAACCGCGTCTAGACAGCGTTTCTCTTTTCGAAATAGGGTGTTTTGAAATAGCGCCCGGACACGATTATGCAAATGAAGCGCGGGAAATTCAAATCCGCGCTTCATTTGTAATTTCGTCCCTCTGCATTTGCATTCCTCTCTTGAAAGAGGAATGCAGTGTAGACATACCCTGAGAGAAGACAGTCAATAGAAAATGTTAAAAGCAAACTATTGGCTAGGTAAAGGGTCTGACATTGATGGTTTGGGTTTTATGAAACATTGGCTCATCTTTGATAGAGAACAAAAAGGATGTATGAGTTGAACTACCTCTTTTTCAATAGAAAGGATTCCACTTTTCTGGGTGACAGAGGAGAAAAGCCTGGGAAATAATCAGGAGGATTTAGAAATGCTCATATAGGAAAAAGAAAATGTGATGTAATTAGTATTACTAAAACTTGGTGGGCTGAGTCATATGACTAGGATTTTACTATTATTCCATTTTAGGAAAGAGAGATGGGCAGTAGAGGAACAGGATTGTCATGCTACATTGAAGAAACTATTGCCTTCCTTAAATGTATTGACAGTTCATAGGGATAGAACCTGGGATAGCTATGGATCAACTTTCTGTTTAATAAATCCAAACGAGGGGTACTGATTGGGAATCTGTTGCAGACAACCATATTAGGCAAGGGAAATACAATGTGTACAAAGAAAAATGGTGTGTTCTTTGATTTCAGTCTTGCAGACATATGGAAGGGACTCATACTGCCATTAGTAAAACATTCCTGGAGTTTCTGTATGTTATAGACCTATAAATATTGGCAAAGTGGCATAGCAAATTTTAAAACAGTCTAAGTAAGCATTTGGATTTGACAGCAGTTCAAGACCAGGTTAAGGGATGATTTGGTCACTATCTATAAATACATGGCAAAGATACATTTGATAGTCAACAGCTCTTTTAGTATAATAGAAAAGGGCATGATGAGATACAGTGGTTGAAAGCTGAAACTGGACTCATTCAGTCTGTTAATACAGCATACATTACTAGTAGTGAGTTTAATTAACCATTGGAATAATTTACCTTGTGATTGGTGGACTCTCATCACTAGAAATCTTTAAGTCAAGGCTGGATATCTTCTAAAATTGGTCCCATAGCTCAAACAGAAGTTTATAAACTTGATGCAGAACTTATCCGTTGAGATTCTATGAAGTATTATACAGGAAGTCAGATTAGATGAATATATAATGGTGCCTCCCAGTCGTAAAATCTGTTAATCTAGTCTGACCATTCTGCAGGGGGAATTAGTGTTCTTTTTTGGTAAACATTGTTATGGCACACCTTTTAGGAAAGCAGCCCTGATTTAAAGGCTACGTGCCGAAGATTTTATTGTTAATAGCAAAGAGAAAAGATCTGACAATTTTGGAACCAAATAGTCTTAATTTCACTGAACTACAAGACCAAGGCTGCTTCTGACAGACTACAGTTGCTAGGTTGGGATGGGGTGGGGAGGACACAGTCCTAATTAAAATCAGTCCTCAGGGAGGCAATTGGTTCTGCACTTGCTTTCCTTACTCCTCCTCCATACTATATATTAGAAGTGAGCGTGAGCAACCTGAGACTCTATTGGTAGGAATTTAGAGTTGCTCACATCAGTGAACCTCTATTTGTATAGCACCTAACACAGTGGGGTCCTAGACCTCTAGAACATTTTGGTGCTATTGGTAATGCAAATAAATAATAATAATATGGATCTTCTTTGCTTCTGACAGGGCTTCCTCTCTGTTTCCAACTGGCATCCCTTATGATAAGGACTCTACCAAATTCAGTCCATTTTGGTCAATTTTATAGTCATGGGAGTTGGGGGAAGGGTCGCAAATTTACTGTAAGGAAGATTATGATACTGCTACCCATACTTCTGCGCAGCTTCTGGCGGTGGCGCTGCTTTCAGGGGTGAGCAGCTGGAGAGCGGTGGCTGCTGGCTGGGAGCACAGCTTTGAAGGTAGCACTGCGGCTGGTAGGGCTCTGCTTTCAGTGCTTGGCACCCGGCCTACAGCTGCTGCTCACTAGCTATTCAGCTCTGAAGAAAGCTACAGATTAAGTGGAGTAATAACCTGTCCCCTAAAATAACCTAGTGACTCCCATGACTCCCTTTTGGGTCAAGACCCCCAATTTGAGACATGATGGTCTCCCTCATGAAATATGTATAGCATAGGGTAAAAGCACACGAGAGACCAGATTTCATAGGAGGGGGACCTGGCCATGAATTTGGTAGGGCCCTACCTATGATTCTTTTCTCAGTCTCCTTATACCTATCTCCTCTCAGTCTCCCCAGTCTTGCATCCCTGATATAGCCAGTTTGAAATCTCTCTGTCATCCCCAAACCTGTTCAGTTCTGAATGTAAAACACAGAGTTGAATGATGTGTGGAGAAGTAGAAACAAACACCTACACAATAGGGGCCTCCCGATGGGCTTGAACTTGCTGTGTCCTGAACAGTTCCCTGAAGATACTGAATCAATAGTCAGGACTTGATGAACAACTGATGTTGTACGTCTTTGTTCTTATTATTGGCAGCCAAGATTTTGTGGTGTTTCTATGTTTTTTGTTTTGTTTTCCCCCAAACTTTCTGAGAAACCGATCTGAGCTCTGCAAGCTGTTTGGAATCAGTTGAGAGAATTTTTTTTTTTTTTAAGGAAATTACTTAAAATATTTCAGGGGCTTCTCAAGAGATTCTGTCCCGTTGCATAGCATAATTAGCAAATTAACTAGACTTTTGTTTTGGTCTGTTTGTATTTCTAATCTCTTTTCTGGAAATCTGGCTTAACAGAGTGGATCCAAATATGTTCCTTAAGAATATACCCAAAGGACTGTAACATACTACTGGAAAGGGGTTCATCAAAGGTCAAGAGCATGATTTAGTCCAGTCAGCTTTCCATTTCCCCTTCTACTTCATAACATTGTAGTTCTTGAATCTTTCTTGAGAGAAATTTGGTTGCATAGTATTTGTAAATAGGATTCTCCTTAATAGTAAGTGGTGAAGAAAATGTGACATCAGTTAAGATGATCTTAAATTAGTCCTACAATATTTTGGTCCCCTTTTATTCTGCAATAATCTTTCTTTCAAATGTTTTTTTTAATAAACTTTTACCACTTGTCTGTAAATTTGGAGAATAATTTCAGTCTTCCTGGCTTTTTTTTTCCTTCCAACATAGCCTTTATCTTGACTTCAGTTTGGCTGAGTTTGGTTCAGCTGCCAGTATAATCAATGGACAGATTAGGAAAACAAGAATTTAAACTGTTTTTCTTAAGATATTTGTCACATTGTCCCATTCCATACTGGGAAGTTAAATGGAAGGAATGAATGTTTAGTGAATGCACATGAATTCAGTTACTTGGGTAGCTGCATAAACTCATTTCTCTTTGGATTTATAATGTGTGTAAGATTTGAACAATAAGTGGCTTTGTGTACTGGCTGTTCTCATAGCTACTCTTTGCAAAATGGACGAAGTTGTAGCACACCTCTCTTTTTTGCTTGACACCATTCTGTCAGTGTGAGTACTCAGTAAACTGAGTGAATATTGTTCTCTGTAAAAATCATTGCTAGATCATAACTGACTTCTTATATTTCCAGCTTTTTTTCTCTGAAATTGAAATATCAATTTCAGATGATTGAGAAGCACTTTAAAATACTGCAGCTATAGTAATTAGTTTCATTCATACTTAAAATTAATACTCATTTATTTGTCTTATGATCAGGTTTAAAGAAGATATCAAAGAAATCCAAGAGAGAAGAAAGTGCCCCAGAAAAAGAAGCAGAGACAGAAAAACACAAGGTAATTTGTGTTAAAACACTAAGGATTGCAGACAGAGGTCCCAGTTCTTCGAACACACATGTTCATCGTGTGTGAGTAATTCCTGTGAGTTTAGTAGGACTACTCTGTTGGTAGGAACATAATTGACTATCAGCATGGTTCTATAGAAAATAGGTTGTGCCAAACCTGATTTCGTTCTTTGATGAGATTACATATTTGGTTGATAAAGGTCAGGATTTGATTGTGCCAGGACAATGGGGTGGGCCGGGAGTTTGATTGTTTCTCATAAAATGGAAAGGGAGGGGTCTGGTAGGAGGGAGTTATACTGTGGAATGGCCGAGGGGTGGGTAGCAAGCACCCCAGGGGGAAGCCATTGGCTGGCATTAGCCAACACCCTGGCCTCCCCATCTGGGTCTAGCCCCGGGTGCAAAGTCAGTGGCCAGGGAGTGCAGCCCTATTCCAGGCCAGACTTGGGCAACGCTAGGTAAGTCTTCTAGTAGTTTAATATTTTCAGATTCTTAAGTGTACATTTTTAGTATGATAGAAAATAGTGAATGATAGGTGAAAAAATAAATATAATTTGAGAACAGAGCTGCTATACAATAGGAGTATGACACCTCGTAGGTAGGCTCAGTGAATGACCCTCACGAGATACATGATGGTGTCTCATGGAATTCGAAGGTGAGTCCTAATGCCTGTGATGACTTTGGCTATTTCTTACACGCAATAGCATGCATGGCCTCTTGGTCTTCCAGAGGATAATGCTCTTAACGCAATGTGAGGCTTATAGTGCCAGAGTTATAAACCTTTAGTTCAAGCTAGATTTTTTCCCCCTTTGTTTCTTTCTTTGTATTTAGGCCTTAACATATTTTGTATTAAATGCAGATTTAATTTTAACCAGCTTTATTTTATAAAGAAAACTTATATTTAAATAACATATTCAAAAATCTGATTTAAACAAAAAACACCTAATAAACCATCTTGTTAGTCTTTAAAGTGCTACATAGTCCTGTTTTTTGTTTCAGCTAGACCAGACTAACACGGCTACATTTCTATTCTTATTTTTTTACAATGTTTTTCCTCAAAAATTATTTTGTTTTTAGCCATCCAGATGAGATGAAAAGAACTGAGAATGACATTGGTAGCAGAAAAGAAATTACCAGTGAGAAATGAAATATTGTTTTGATTTCTGTCTTAAAAATCTGTGTTGAGATGACACAGGTCTCTCAACTCTTGTAAGTGGAATGTTTAACCATATGGTCACTGTGGAGATGAAAATGAGTGACGATGATTATATTTAATTAGAAACCTTTCTGGATTCTTTATTTAAAAATAAAAATCAGCTGTATGAGAGTCTAAAAGCAAATAAAATGCTTTAAGGTAAGCACAGATGGTTGTGGAATGTAGCCCATGTCATAATCCTACAAACTGAATAAAGGTATAACAGCTTTGTGGAAATGAGAATAAAACCTTTACCTGCAGGGCTGTACCACTGAGTATAAAACTCACTGAATAACACTGTAGTTTTTCTCTTCACCAGTTCACCAAATATTTTAGAAGACTTATTAAATATTATAATAAACATTACTCTGTTTTATAATTGCTTGCAATCTGTTTACAAATTACAATTGTTCCCCTGGAGCCTTGGAATCAGGAGTGCTCGTCTCAGAAGGAACACATGTATTCCATACGCCACTAAGAGATGTTATGTAAATGGACTCTCTTTATTGTAACAGGCTGAAATGGCATTGCTTATGATGGACGATGAGGATGATGACAGAAAACATTTTAACTATGAGAAGATTGTAGAACAACAGAACCTGAGCAAGAAGAAAAAGAAACTACTAATGAAAAGGAAGGAGTTGTTAGATGATGACTTTCAGGTAAAACTAATACAGATTCCTAGTATTGAAACAGTAGAATTTAGTGGTATCTCTGCTTTTTTCAAGAGGAGTGGACTGGAATTCTGATGTAAGAATTGTAACTCAGTAATATGGTTTGACAACCTTTTAACAATGCAATTGAATATAAACCTCTTTATGGTATTCCTACAAAGTGAAAGGCTAATATTCTAATGCTGGACTCAAACAAGGATACAACTTTGATCAGTCCATATTGGTTTTGAATGTTTATTACTCACATGTATGTCCCTATCACCATAGGACCTGGGTGCACTTTACATGGCTTAGATTATAAGCAAAATTTCCCTAATAGAAGGCCCAAAATCAGATTGTGTATAGGGATTTAAGGAGACAGAATTTGCTGGCTGGGAATATTATTGCCCTTTTCATGGCCTGACGCTACTGACTCCTTCCATGCTCGCTTATTCTTAACCAACAAGGAATGTCTTCGTTGGTCCATCTTTTTTATATACAGGGCTTGCAGGTATGTGTCTCCTGTATGTTGTTGACTTGCCCACTTCACATTGCACACAATGCAAAGGACAGAGGAATCCCCCATACTTCACCATCCATGAATACATAGTTTAATTTAACTAACTTGACCAAATTCTGAGAATTACCAACTGCAATTTAAATATTAAAGTTTAGGTTACAGCTTAAATACATCTGACTCAGCAACCTAGTGTTACCTATATCTCATACACATTCTATCATTTAAATATTATTTCAATATTTTCTGGTATGCTTCTCAATATTATTTTTCATTGGTAGAAAGGTTAACTGAAATAGGTTCTCTTTTTTCTGTTCAGGTGAATGTTGCTGATACAAGGTTCCAAGCACTCTATACGTCCCACTTGTTTAATTTGGATCCTTCTGATCCAAACTTCAAAAAGACAAAAGCAGTGGAAAAAATTTTGGAGGAGAAAGCTCGCCGAAGAGAACAAAAGGAGCAGAGTCTTACAAAGGCAAAGGAGATACAGGAGAATGAAATTGGAAAGAAGGGAAACCTCACTAAGAAATCTGTAGATCCTACTTTATCAATGCTAATAAAATCTGTCAAAAATAAAACAGAACAATTTCAAGCCAGGAAGAAACAAAAAATAAAATAAAGTCTAGTTGTTTGGCTTTCCTCAGTTCAGTCTGTGCTTCTTGTAAAATGGTGGAATTTATCAGAACTTTATAGATGTTGAATCCCATAAACTGTAAGAGTTCTTGAAGAATTAGTTCCAGTGTTGGGTCTTGAGGATGAATACAGACAACCAATTAGAGTACCACCTTTTCCCCTCTTTTCTTTCCTCCCACAGACACCTCTTTGGAATAGTATATTTGTAAAATAGTTCACAAACAAGAGTATTTGTAACAAAATTAGTGTACCAGAAGCTGTTGATTTCATTAACACCATTTTGGCTAAAACTAATAGAAATGTTAAAGATAGCTACAAAGAACATTGTTAGAGATAGAAATGGACACATTTATAAATGAGTTCTGGTATGATTTTTAGATTTAAAAAAAAAACTTTGAAAGTTCATAATGATGTTTTTAATATTCCAGGAGTCTGTAAATACAATGTTACTGATAAAGATCATTTTAATATAACTGCAAGTGAAGATGGGTTAGATGAATTTTGTTTCTAAGTTAAGAGCTATGTGGATAACTTGTGAAATAATGAATAAAAATATTGTAGTTCATTAATAATACTCTTCACTTCTATAATCTTCTAAGGATTCCAGAGTGAAATTCTCTCATTTAGGAGAGATCCTCATTTACAACAGTGAAGTTGAAACAATTAAGGTCAAACTCGAATGCTCAAAGTTAGGTATCAGAATCCAGCTCTAGTCACCTAAATAAGGATGTTTCTGCATTAGGCATTTTTCCTAAATTTTCCCCAATGACGCATTGCCATTAAGTGCAACTCCACTAATAGTTGCAATACGGGGAAGGATAGTTTAGACGAGAGCCAAAACAGGTCTAGATGTCACGGTTAAAAACACCTGGAACTGGACTGTTATTGCTGGCACTGGCAGAGCAGTGCAACAGTAGAAAAATGTGGGGGGGAAGGGCAGCTCAAATGGCCTGATTTTCAGAAGTGTTGAAAGACAAAATTGTAACATAAACCACTCAGAACTGTGGGGCTGGAGACTTTCTGATCGTTGTGAACAAGCACGTGAGCGTCAACCACCCTAAGCATCTCTACTTCTGTAAGCTACTGGTATAACTATCTTTCTTTGCTTGGGCATGAGAACCTGAATAAGACAGCCAGGAATGCTGCACTCTTGTTATGAAACTGCTTGTGAAGGCCCTTTTTAGATATACACAAACCCACACTCCCCTGCAGTGTACTCTAAAGGAGTTAAGTGCATGAAAATCATTAATTGCTATACCTTCAACTTGACTCTGTGTATTGTATGTATAAACATACCAAATGAATACAGTCTGAGCCTGTTTACAAAATTACGTTGTCAGAACTATTAATGCATATGTCACAAATTCCTCATAGAACAAAAATCTTTTCATCCTATATCTAATAAAGAAAATAAATTAGTATGCAAATAAAATTTCACTAAAACAGCCATTAAAACCAGTAAACTAATCAAAATATCTTGCACACATGAAGTAAATACGGCTGGATGGTCACTAAAGCTGATGGCTCTTCAATGTAAAAATACTAACTTTTAGTAAAAACCAGTTTGTTTTATGCAGAAAAATTAAGCAAATGAGAGGAACCACCTATTCAATTGTAGGAATTCACGGTAAAAGCTGTGAAATGTACAGTGAGAAATGGAAATAGAAATAGGTGATTTCACAGAGAGTTTGTATAAAGGAGTTCTGGAACAGATCATTTGTGCATCTTTACTGGAAAACCTTCAGTTGCATTTCTAAAACAGCTCAAGTGAATGGTTGAGCAAATTAACAAACCAGTAGCAGTTAATCAGCTCAGGTGGTGCTACAGAACTTAACAGAGCGCAAACAAGCTCTTGATGCATGGTTTGGGCCAGCCATTTGAGCTATTTGTGACTCAGCTAACTGCCATGAGCAAAAAGAAAGAGACCCCACCAGAATTGAGGACTTAAGTGTACATCATGGGCCAACTTAAGTGATATGCAGCTGGATTTGGAATTGAAAATGAATAAAAAGGAAACATGACAATTTATAGTAGAATTTTCTGCAGTATGTGCAGATGCATGCAGCAGCCCAGCAGAAGTGGAGGCAGCTACAACTAAGAAGGTAGAAGCTATCAATCAGCCCTGAGTGCTGTAAGTATAAATCCACATCTAATGTGCCTGATAGAAAAGGGGATTCTAACTCGATACACAACTTTTACTGTCCAAAAATGTTAAATTGGGTTGTAAAATGTAAGACTAGCAATAATGTTTAAAAAGGGTAACCATTCTGTTACAAACTGGTGCTGTGAAAAGATTGTCCACGTAAGGAAGTTCTGTAAATTCAAAGGCTGAAGCAAGAACAAACAGTGTGACAAATGTTCAAGGACTGTCCCTCACCCAGTTCAGGAAAATGCGCTAACACACACAGAGCTAAAGGGGGAGAAGCTTGGATGTACAGGAAGTAGCTCCACACATTTTTTTAAAATGTCTGGGCAGCTGAGTAAGTGTGTGGCTATTCAATGTGGAATAGGGTCTGTGAAGTACATAAGAATTGCAGGTTGTGGTTCAAATTTAAATTATTAGCAGGAATTTTAGAAATCCATTTGTCATGGAAAAATGCAGAATTTGCATTTTACAGAAAATTTTTTACAGGTTGTAAAAAGGTAAAAATGTACATTAACTATTAACTAAATTATACTAAAAGTACAAGTCTCACTGATCAATACATGTAATCTCCCCTTTTTATGGTTGATTTCTGAATATCTGTAAAAATCAACATAGCTAACTAATCCAATAAGCTGCTTCTGGTGTCTTGAAGTTATTCAACAGTACATAGGGGTTTGTGTTTTAATGCATTTCAAATGTTTCTTCAGTCCTCAGATATAATTAAGATTAAGAAATGTTGCTGAAAACTTTAAAAATCACCCCCCAAAGCCTGTGTCACTGAGTCTGGCAAGGACAACTTTCACATTGTTAAATTCTCACTTTTTCACAAGGGTCTTCAGACAGTAGGTACAGTTACTCATTGTCATAGTGCTAGGCCATCTCCTCCTGTTACCAGTATCTTGTCCACTGTGCCAAAGGCCTGCAGCATAAGCATGGACCCCTTACCTGAATCCATGGCAATAAGAACATTTTGTAGTACTATTAGAGCTGTGCCTGTTGTAGACATCCAGGTTGTTGGTTGATTTCACATGATGTTGATATTTGGTGATTACAATCGTCTCAATTATTCTGGGCAGGAATAAGAAGTGGGAACAAGGTGGTGCTTGGAAACGTCCTCCCGATCAAACTTTAAATGGAAAATTGTATCTGAGTCCCTACCAAGAAACTTCAATATTTCCGGCATAGTGGGAGTGCATACTATTTTATTAGCAACGTAAACACAGAGGTAGAATCCATATGAACCCAAAATAGCTCAGTGTCACAAAGGCACATGATATTGCAGAGTACCGATGCAATGTTTTAAGTGAGAGTAATTAACCATTTGACCCAATTACCTGTGGATGCAAAGTCTCCATCATTTGGTGCCTTTAAATTGCAACTGAAGAATTACTAAAATCTAAGTCTACATCTACATTGCATCCCTCTTGTGCAAAAGCCTATGCAAATGAAGTGCAGATTAGCATATTGCCATGCTTCATTTGCATAATTAGGGGCCATTTTTGTGCAAGAGGCTTTTGCGCAAAAAGGAGCCGTCCACACAACTCCTTTTTGCACAAAAACCCCCTCTTGCACAAGAGCCATTCTTCCTGAAAAAATTAGGAAGAATGGCTCTTGTGCAAGAGGGGGGTTTTGCGCAAAAAGGAGCTGTGTAGACGGCTCCTTTTTGTGCAAAAGCCTCTTGCACAAAAAAGGCCCCTAATTAATTATGCAAATGAAGCACGGCAATATGCTAATCTGCACTTCATTTGCATAGGCTTTTGCGCAAGAGGGATGCAATGTAGACGTAGCCTCTCAAAATAAAATCCCTACCCTAATCGAAAACTGCCTTGAAAAGAGGGATGTGCCCAATACTCCATGAAATTCACCAGGGACTTGTCTATTGTTTCTGATTTTAGGTGGAAGACACTACAGTGATGGACTGCAGTATAAAACCCTAGCACAGAGAGAATATCAAATGTTGAATTCACTTAGTTCTCCATCAGAGCTACTATAAAGGATGGGTTTGAAAAGATTTCATAAAACATGAAAAAAAATTAGCAGTGCTGATGAAGTTGGAATAATATTTTATGCTGGCTATTATATCACATCACCTGCTCATATAAATATATTGGGTATCCTCATTGGCAGTAGTAATTCTGGCAAACTGTTTTGAACCACATTAATCTGTTGTTTTGGTCTTATATGCAGAAATGGCAAGGAAGCCTACCCTGTATTTAACATTCAGAATAAGAACTCTATAAATAGAAACGTGAAAAGGCAAAGGTATGGGTTTAAAGATGGTTGGTTGTATATTGCAACTGCATGTATATGGAAACTGCACATAGAGATTTGCCATACCAAATAGTAATGTATAGGTAGGATCCTACCAAATTCATGGTCCATTTTGACCAGTTTCATGGTAATAGGATTGTAAAAATGGTAAATTTCATGATTTCACATAATTAAATCCAAAATGTCACGGTGCTGTAATTGTAGGGATCCTTACCCAGAAAGGAGTTGTGTGAGGGTTGCAAGGTTGCTCCAGTGGATGTTGCTACGTGGCTACCCTCCCTTCTGTGCTGATGTGGTTGGTGGTGCTGCCTTCAGAGCTGGGCAGCTGGAGAATGGTGGCTGCTGGCTGCGAGCCCACCTCTGAAGGCAAAGCTACTGCCAGCAGCAGCACAGAAGTAAAGATGGCCTGGTATGGTATTGCCACCCTTATTTCTACACTGCTGCCTGCAGAGCTGGGACCTTAGTCAGCAGCTGCCACTGTCCAGGTTCCCAGCACGGAAAGTATAGAAGTAAGGGTGAAGTATGCTATTGCCACCCTTACTTCTGGACTGATAGTGGCAGGGTACAGCCTGAAAGTTTAGAGCTAGGCAACCAGCCAACATTACAACCACCATTTTCCAGTTGCACAGCTCTGAAGGCAACACAGAAGTAAGGTTGGCAATACTGTGACTCTCCTAAAATAACTTTGTGATCCCCCTACAACTTGCTTTTGGGTCAAGACTCCTAATTTGAGAAACACTGATCTCTCCCATGAAATCAGTATAGCAGAGGGTTAAAACACATAAAAAACCAGATTTCATAGGATACCAGATTTCATGGTCCATGATGCATTTTGCATGGCTGTGAATTTAGTAGGCCCTATGTATAGGGTAAATGGTGCTGAATTCAGTATCCAGTCTGATGCATGTTACTTGCCTTTCTTGAATATTCAGGTCCTCAGATTGTCTTATATTAAGGATCTTTGTTTTGGTGTATTTTCCCTGCAATCATTTGATTTCAGTCTGCTATTTAATTTGAAATTCCTTCTTTCTTGGGGGATGACCTACCTTGAGTTTCAAGAAAGATTTGCTAATTACCAAGAGAGAAAGTAGTAACCAAATTCAGTTTTGAGTGAAATCTTTGAACAAAATATCCTTGATTACGTTAACCAAAGACCACTTCCTCGCCCATGCAATTGGAAAAGCAAGATAAACAAAAGTGCACCAGTCTACAAGATCAATAGTTATTGGCAAACTCTACTCATTGCGTTATCTGTGAGGTGCTGGTGCTGTTCCTATATTAGGTTACGTACACACTCCTACAGTTTACATTGGTGTAAGTTGTCACTCAGGAGCAGGGCCGGATTAAGGCATGGGCTAGTTGGGCAGCTGCCCGGGGTGCCAACCCATGGGGGGCGCCTGATGGCAGCTGTAAGGGGCGTGCTGCCGCCAGCTCCGCGCGCCCTCCCCCACACGCCGGGCGGGGGCGGGGCCACGCATGCGCCCTCCTCCAACCCGGGGCGCTGGAATGGCTCAGTCCAGCCCTGCTCAGGAGTGTGAGTAAACCATCCCTCTTCATGATGAAAGTTACCCCGACCTAAGTGCCAGCGTTGACGGTGCTATGTTGGTGGCAGTTTCTACTGCTTGTGGAGGCTAGAGTATGTAAGTCAATGGAAGAACCAATAAAGTCAATCTTTGCCATGGTTCTTCTAGGGAAATCCTGAAAGTATATTGCTGGGGTCATGTGTCTCCCGTCCATGCCCCATGTATTTGTTTTGTGGCCATACAAAATGCCAGTTTGCAGAACGGCAAATGTAGCACATTTTCATGAGCAGGGCTCGACAAATTATACAATCTACTCGCCTGTGGTGAGTAGATTGTAACCCGGAAGAGCTGGGTTCGGGCGATCTGCGCATGCGCAGATCGCCGGACAGCGCAGCTGGCAAGCGGGGCTCACCGCGGTTTGGCGAGCCCTGTTCATGAGAATGAAAAAATTGCATAAGCAAAACCAACCATGGTTGTTAATTAACTACATTTTGAGTTTCAATACTGTAATAATAATTAAGTCCTTAAAGATTTTGAGTTTGACCTCATCTCGAGACTGATATTTTGTGTTTAATGAATTTTCACTCTGTAGTGTGGGTGAGGGGCAACTCTTGAGTATTATAAATATTCCAGTTATTTAACAAATGAGAACCTGAAGTCACATCTTGAAAATTTTTATTTTTCCTTCCTTGACAAATGGATTGGTAAAAGCAAGCAAACTAATTCCCTACTGGCTGATGTAATAGCATATGTCAGAACATATGTCATACTGCTAGACTCAAATTATTACATCTACTTTCAAACACAAGGATGAGACACTTTTTCCTACATTGCTGTAAATTTCTTCTAGGCCAGCTGCTACTTAGGGCACTTCCTGAAATTGTTGAGAATGTACTAATTTCAACTGGGGCTAGTTGTTTCTGTTCATCTCACAATGGAGCCCCCACCTTATATGTGGCTGCCCTCCTATGCAGCAGGAGATGTGATGGTCAGCTCCCTCTTCCTGGGCCCAAGGATTTGGACTAGGGCAGGGCTATTCGATACAAAACCCACAGGCCACATGCTGCCCGCGGCCCGTTTGTTTGTGACCCGCGGTACAGTTTGGGATTATGTGAGGTTCAACATGTGGCCCGCGGATGGGAGCCAAAACAAAAAAGCAGTCAATATAATGGTCTTCTGTTGATATGCGTTTTAGTAGTTAAATTCCTGGACTGTCGTTGCTCATTAAAAGTGCTGTCATATGGGTGGAAATTGAGTAAATATTGCATTTTACTACTATCAGCAGAACTGACTTAAATGGGGCCTGCGTGTTGTGTAGTCTTGCCTTAATCTTTGTATTCGGGCCCGTCAGTGTCAAAGAAGCTATTTGCATATATTTGCATCTATATTTGCATGTATATGCAACCACATTTAAGTTGAGGCCCTTGGCATGTGCTGTATCATTGTGGCCCCTGGAGGTTCCAAAGTTGAGTAGCACTGGGCTACGGACTCCTGAGCACTCTAGCCCAGTGTCTAGCAACATACTTAAGCATAGATCTGCTTAACTTTAAATCAGTGTGACTGCCCACATGTTTAGTACTTTGCTGAGTCAGTCAATTCTAGGAGAAGAGTGTGGGCAGGGCTGGGGAAATGGACAGCATCTCAAACTGGCTTGGATAATCTTCAGAGTTGATGCTAACACTGCACCTGTTTGTGCTGAGGAAGTTAGACCCCACATTTAAAAGGGGGATGATATGGGAAAGCTTGCTTCAAACTTAATTTTGAAGAGACTAAAGAGTGGCCATAATGAAGAATTTTGTTGTAATGACAGCTGTATCATCTTTTATTATTTACAAAAACACTTTCTCAGGAAAACAGCCATGTTCAGAAAAGCACCCAAGCAGGGACGTAGGTCCCACTGAACTCAATCAAAGCTAAGCATGTGCTTAATGAATCCAGAATATTGACGGACTTACCTATCTGCTTAAGTGCTTTCTTCAGCCGAGGCCTAAATGCTGACATTGTGCTCAGTCCTATAGACAGTCCTCTGCTGCTTTTTCTTTTGTTAATACGGCAACGAAAAGACTGTTATTTCTTTTACTAGGTCCTGAATATGTAATCTGACCTATGCAGGCAGCACTCAGAATCCATGTTGGAGACCCACCAAATGAGCTAGCTGCATTAAAGACCTTTGCAAACTCCTATGGACTTCAAAAGGGCTAAGATTTTACTCGCTGTCTTTAGTAGAACTATCAGTTTAAAACAAACACCAAACAAATCCAGGATTGTTAAAAAGGTGATAGACATAATTCTTCCAACAGTAGGGAAAGAGCTTGTATAAAACATAATTCTTCCAACAATATGGACTGCCTCTAAGGTTGGCAGTCATTAGAGTGATTAGGGAAAATGTAAGTCAGACACTTAGAAATCTAATACTACAGGTTGAACCAGCAAGAGGTTTTGATTTATTTAACAACAGAAGATCAGATGACTAGAGATGAACATCCATGCATGTTTTCTATTATTCCCACTTACCAACATTAAATATATTATTTTCAATTAATAGTGACAGTTGGCTTTTGTTCTTTCATATTCCTACGACATCCAAAAATAACACTGCTAAGCCATGCTGACATATTTCAAATAACTGCTGTTGCTGAAGAACAAAACAGCCAACCAAAATAGTATATACACTACATGAAAGATAAAGTCTCAGAAACCTGCAATAGATATCAAATGATTAGAATGATGCTTTTTTGCATTTGCTTTAAATCATAAGGCCAGATACTTGAATATTCACTTTGTGGCAGGGACAGTAATAAATGCAATCAGGGTACTAGCTCTGATAGAATGAATTTCATTTCCCTTTATTTTGCAACATCTTACGGTCATAATTTGCAGGCCTTTCTGATACAAACATTTGAACTATTCTGGTTCAGGATGGTATAGTTCTGCAAACAGAAATACAAAGGTCACAGGTCTATTGTCTCTTGTACTTCCTGTATGCTGTATCCCGATACTTCAGATCTGAGAATGTTTTCCTCTGGTCTACATCATCCAACCAGAATGGGGTCATGTAAAGTCAGCAATGCTTTTTATGCCTCCACCCTGACAGTACCGCCTCCAGTCCACACACAGAACAGTTCTAGTTCCTTATCTTGACCATTAGGTCTGCAACCAAGGTGTTCTGTACTAACAGAGCTACTAGAAAAACTCTGCTGCTAGCCTCTAGTGAGTGCACTAGCAAATGTTCCCCCACTCCCAACACAAGAGATGCCCAGATTTGTTTTGGCAGGACCCAAAGGTTGGTTAGCTTTCCTATGTGGAGAATGGCCTTGAGGCCATGCCCCCAACTCTTTTATATGGACTAAACCCCCATATCCTCATGAGCTAGAGCTGCACAAACTCACAGAGTTTAAAGCCCAACAAACAACACTCCTCTCTTTTTACACTAGTTAATAACCACAATTGTCTGAGTTCCAAATTCCCCTCTAGTTTCCATGGTATCAAAATTCACAAGCTTTTTAGCTTTATCTACCATAGCAAAATTGCCCATCATTAACAATGGTTGTCCACAGTAGGTGCAACTGAACATGGTTTGTCCTGTGTGTTGGGCTTTATAATCCCCATACAGCCATGCAGTAACAAAGCTGACAAGAAGTCCCTCAGCTGGAATTGGTTGGAGCATCTATGAAAATATCCCTCCCAGAAGAGTAGCGGTGACCAGCGGGAAGATTTTTTTCTAAGGTTCCAAGGGGAAGAGGATACTGACTGAGACAATTAGCTGTGGTTATAAAACTTCATGTGAGGATCTCTGCTGTGGCATAGACAGAAGTCCACTACCAGCCCAGGCAGGCAACGGGGATCAGTTAATGCAACTTGCCTGGGAACTGTTGATTACTTGAACTAGGGAGAACACGGCTAGTCCTAAGTGTTGTTGGCCAGCAGTGTACAAATGCCGTTAACGTTTCTTCTTAAAGGAAAAGGTCATCTTTTAAAGTTACACATTGTAGTTAGACTATACCTGTAGGGTTGCCAGGTGTCCGGTTTTGAACTGGACAGTCCAGTGTTTGAGCTTTGTGTTTGGGAAACAAATTGAGAAAATATAAATGTCCAGTATTTTCTAATAAGATGTAATGTAGATTGTGATGTAATGTCAAGTGTGTCCAGTATTTTTGTTGAAACCATGTGGAAACCCTACATACCTGTTGCAGATGCCCACTATTAGAAAGTGGGAACATTAACAGTGTACACAAGGTTATTGTGTAGTAGATCAAACTTTATGGCAGGGATAATTATGCGTAAAAGGAGAGAAAATGTGTAGCAGTATGACTACTTATTTACACAAGCCCCAGTGATGAAGAAATACAGAAATACAAGCTGTATGATTATGGTATCTTAAATAATGTCCTGTGGCCTTCATGAAAAGATCTCAAAGCACGTTTACAGCAATAAGAGTTCTTTTGAATGTTACAGGTGTGAGAACATAGATACAGAGAGGTTAAGTGACTTGTGAGGCTCACACAGTGAGTTCATGACAGGTCAGTATTAGAGCCCTGAATTCCTGGTATCCTGCTCTAAACACTGACAAGTGGTTTCTTTATAATTCTGTATAAGAGCACTGAAGCAGCTTGTATTTCTATAGTATCAAATACATCAGATTTATCTCTTTACCAAGAGGAAATGCAAGTTTGCACTTGGCATCATCTATGGCAAAATTGTAACTTTTTTTCCTTTTTAAAGAATGACACTTCAGTGTTGATGACTCTACTGGAGAGCATTTACTCTACTAGTCATTCCAACTGTTCCTGTACATCTTTAAAAGGAGCAAATCCACATAAACTGATCTCACGACATGAGGGCGAGGTCTTTTTAAACCACAAGTGGAGCTTAATATGCTGGAACTGCTATGATGTTAATGTCTTTATTTAACACAGGAAACCTTCAGAGGAACAACAAACAAATGGACAATAAAGAAAAGGTAAAGGAGAACCCTTGTATAAACTTATTGTAACTATGCACAGAGCCCTGTGTGGATACAAAATTTTGTATCTGCATCCACAACTGTATCTGCAAAAATGAGCCACAGATATCTGCATCCACATCTACGAATGAAGATACCCGTGGATATAAAGTTGCTAGCTGCAAATTTGCAGGGTTCTAGATACAAAATTTGTATCCACTTCTGTATCCACAAAAATGAGCTGCGGCTATCTGCATCTGCAGATACCCATGAGTATAAAACAAATATCCATCGATTTGCAGGTCTCTTACTATGCAAAAGACACTGTTTCAGATGTTATAGTTTCATTTTGCTAACAGGTTTTTAATGTATCAATCTTAATGGTCCTAACTGGCTACAAACTCTTCTAAATTTGTAGTGGAGACAGGGCCCTACATTGTATCAGTCCAGGAAGAGAAACTTCCAAAGTAGGTCTACAAGATTAATTTCCCAAACTCCACCACAGATGCCTTGCCCAAGATATTGCACAACTGCACAACCAGATAAAAACTAATTTAGCAACAAAAAAGATAAGAAAAAAAAGTATTATTCCCATTTTATTTCTCACTGGGACTCTGTAGAAAAGATGACCTGCCCAAGGTCAAATGTTGCAAGGCTGGGAAATGAACCAAGACATTCCAAGTCCCAGTCTGGAATCTCTTTCAGCATACAACTATCCCATAACTCGGAAAACACATCATTTCAGTTATCTATGAAGGTATTACCAAATATTAGTTCTTTAACAAATATGCTTATCTAACGAGTAAAGTATTTCAAATAGTTGAATTAATAGTAAAACAGGATGAAAATGGGTTTACTAATCCCAAAATGACTATTGCCACGAATGATGCGCTCTCAGGAACACATCTGTAGCCAAGGAGAAATTTCCATTTTAATCAAAACAACTGGCAGATTAATAAAGGGTAAGATGTTTCTCATCATGTGCATCTAAGAACTCTGCATGAGCAAACTACACACAAACACAAAGAAGCCAAAACTGTATCAAAGGGAAAAACCATGTTTGTGAAATCAAGTATGGAGTTTGTTTACCATTATTTTCATATAAAAAGCTGCTTTTTGTTTTTTTCTACTAGCCGCTCTGTCACTGGTCTGAAGGGAAAATACTTTTCAGATGGGCATCCTTAATTTAGAATTTCCTAACTTCTGAGTGTTTGACTTTGCAAAATTACTGTTCTTTTAAGACAGTTTTTAATGTAATTTTAAAGTATGTTTAAAAAGCAAAATTGAAAGAGAGGAAATGATATGTGGACCCATAACCGCCTACATGAGTCAACTGCCAGGTTGGAACATCTAAAATTGCAAGGCTATGTCTAAACTGCAGGCTTTTTGTGCAAGAACAAGTGTTCTTGCGCAAAAACTTGTGGAGCGTCTACACTGCACGCGTGTTCTTGTGCAAGTAAATTTACAGTAAAGCATCAGAAGAGAGGGCTTCTTGCTCAAGAGTTATTCCTCTCCCCATGAGGAATAAGCCCTCTTGCGCAAGAGATCTTGCGCAAGAAGGCTGTGTGGATAGGCAACAGGGGTTTCTTGCGCAAGAAACTCCTATGGTTAAAATGGCCATCAGAGCTTTCTTGTGCAAGAGAGCGTCCACACTGCCATGGATGCTCTTGCGCAAGACCTTTTGCGCAAGAACTCGTGCACAAAACAGTTCTTGCGCAAGAAGACTTCAGTATAGATGTAGCCCAACAGAAGACCTCTCCCACTTGAGCCAACTGATAACCATAAAAGGCTGATACCCTCTTTGCAGACTAGCCACTAGAGAGGGATAAGGCACACCATTTGCTCATGGGTTTTACAGCTGCTTCCTAACCACATAGACTGTTGAGACTTAAGAATCTGGCCTTACATTATTTGTTCTGGAAGGGTATGTACTCTAACGAACACAGACCCTTGTATCTCCCCCCACCCAACCTGGCTGTGTCCCATTCTGCACCTATCCACATGCCCCCCAACTTCCAGCTCCTGCTCCTCTGCTCCTTGCCTCTCTGCTTCCATTTCTTGTTGTCTGCATGTGCTGTAGGTAGGGGAGCACTGAGGAGACAGGAGAGATGGACTCCCTTTTTCAGCTCTTGTGCCTAGTCACACAACAGAAAGAAAAAACAAACAAATATCCAGGAAAGTTCCTGCAACACTGGAATGGAGGACGCATTCAAATGAAACAGTTAGAGAAATTAGCTGTCAAATGCTAACAAATCTCTACTAAGCATGAAAAAACTTTAAAAAGAGCGAATAGTCCTGCATGTGGAAGTAAAATTATCAGACTTGTAAACTGGCTGAACATGTGAGGATTCTTGCACAGATGGCACTGACACTTCCTCCCCTACCTAAATCCTCCCCCTCAAAATCCTGGAGCTTCTCAGCAATGGTTGTAACATTTTAAATATGGGCAAACAAGGACATTTCCCCCTAAGCTCAATCTCAAGAAAAAACAGATCTGTTTTCACCAAAACTTAAAAAAAAAAAAAAAAATCAGCCTGAGGTGGCCATCTACCATTGAAAAGTCTGGCTTCAATGGTTGAAGAGGGGCAGAGTCATAAGCAACTGAATGCAAGCAGGAATTGTTAGGCAACCTTAGACACAGATGCCTTTACCAGCTTTACCTATAACTGTTACAAAGAAGGTAGAAGGGCTCCTCTGTTTCTTAACACAAGAACAATGGAGATCAATGAAAATGGAAGGTGGGGAAATCAAAATGGATAGAAAGGAAAAATTTTTTGCACAGAACATGTAATTAAACTCTGGAACTCACATCTACAAGATGATATTGAGGCCAAATATTTAACAATATTAAACAGGGAATTAGCCATTTGTGTGAATAACAAAAATATGCAAAGTTGTCATAAGTAATGCATTTAAACTACAATACTGAAATGTATTTCCTGCACCCATCAGAAGCAGTACCAAGGCTTAGGGAAGTCACAGGTAATGGAGGAGCCATGGGAGAGGTAATTAATTGCTGGGAAGGAGCCTGGGAGTGAACCTGAAGGGTTGTTGGGTGTGGGTGGAAAAAGTATGGAACAGTTTTTTCTGGGGGAAGGATTGTTACAGAGTTGAGGAACCTCTTCCATGCAGACCCTAGCTAACTTCTACCCTTTCCCATTCAGCCAGGCATAGCTGTACTTGCCCCCATATGTTCCTACACCCCACTCCCTCCTGTACCCTGGCACCCTCACTCAGCCAGCATAGGTGCACTCATGCCCATGTGTCTCTGCACCCCCACTATGCATTCCTGACCCAGGTGTCCCTTCATTCCCTCTTCCTTCTCACCCTACACCCCCATTCAACTCCCAGCTCAATGCTGTCACCCCACTAACTCCTATGAGCCCACCCCAGTCTGTATGACCCCAGTAGTCCTGTGTGCCCTGCTCTGGCACTTCCCCCATATCCTGTGCCTTAGGACCTGGCCCCACTGGCAGGGAGTGTGAAGGAGGCAGCCTCAACCTCCTCCCACTCTGCTGCTGGCTGCGCTGGCCCATGCGTCAGTTACCCTCTCTTCTAGTGCCACATCAGCTCCTGATGGGCAAAAGGTGTAATTACAACAGGACCCCTCTAGTAGCTTCCTTTCATCTCCCAGTGAGACTCAATTATTCTGCAAGGGGCAAAAACTGGTAGAGGACACTAATTCTGCACTTGCATAGTGGTGCAGAATTCCCCTGGATTGTACTTTGTGTCCAAATTGTAGTGAGAGGTACAGAGTTCCTTAATCATTCTTAAACAACTTCTTTATGAAAACTAACTAAACTACTCCAACTGCAGATGAAATGGGGACAAGAGGCAGGGGAACAAGAAAGACCTCAGTATTAAACCTCTAGCTCAGACAGACTGCCATTGAGCTAAATTGTCTAAACATCTGAGATTTGGTTTTGGAATGAGTTGCTTTTTATTGTATATTTTTAAAGAGGCTCTCATGCAATTTAAAATACTTTGATAGTTTTCATCCTTCACAAAAATAAGCTTGTTCCACATAGTGTTATGATGATCCCATTGTGGTCTGTGAATACTGTGCTTAGGAACTCAGTATCAAGCCAAGATGATTCCTTTCTTTTACAAGCGTTCAGAACAAAATCCTGTTCATTTCAAGATTATTCCCCACTGAACTTCACCTGGCTGTGTTTAACATGCATTGTTCCTCTCTCTCCGTATTGCATATGAAATCTTCTATTTCATGAGTACAAAAACTGTGAGTGTGATCTTTGGCATATTGAATTCAATGGGAACTTTGCCACTGACTTTAGTGGGGGCCAGAAATACACCCCACAATTGCAAAATGTCCTCGTGCTTTTTTATTACTTTTACTTCCTGAAGTACAATTACATATCAAACATATCTGTAGTTCAACTAACTTTAGGCGCAAAAGAAACTTCTAGGCTGTGTCTACACTGGCACCCGTTTCCGTAAAAGGGATGCTAATGAGACATTTCGGAATTGCAAATGCCCTGGGGATTTAAATTTTCCCGGCATTTGCATGAACATAACTGCCGCTTTTTCCGGCTCGGGCTTTGCCGGAGAAAAGCGCCAGTCTAGACGCGATCTTGCGGAAAATAAACCCTTTTCCGAAGATCTCTTATTCCTACTTTCAAGTAGGAATAAGAAAGTAGGAATAAGAGATCTTCCGGAAAAGGGTTTATTTTCCGCAAGATCGCGTCAGACTGGCGCTTTTCTCCGGCAAAGCCCGAGCCGGAAAAAAGCGGCAGCCATGTTCATGCAAATGCCGCGGGGGATATTTAAATCCCCCGCGGATTTGCAATTCCAAAGTGTCTCATTAGCATCCCTTTTCCGGAAAGGGGTGCCAATGTAGACACAGCCCTAATGTATAACCCTAAATACAAGATGTATTCTTTTAAAGTGTCACACTCCTTACAGCAGGGGTTCTCAAACTTGTGATACCGCGACCCCCTCTCTCCATTGCTGCAACCAGCCTCTCAGTTGCTCGCGACCCCCCTCTAATTTGTTTGCGATCCCCCTCTAAGTTGCTCGTGACCCTCCAGGGGGTTGGGACCCACAGTTTGAGAAATGCTGCCTTAGAGAGACACTGTTAACTTAAAAGCACTATTTAGCTGTTTTTAACCAACTTTTATCTCAAGTAACACCTACAATCACTGTCTCTCAAAGAGTCTGAAGGAGGTGGAACAGATTGCTTATTTTCTGCATTTGTCAACCTATGTGTATAGCCCATTTTGCTCTTTTCCTCATTGCTAATCAGCTCATTGGTTTTCTCTGAGGGCTAGTCTATATTGGCACACTAAATTGGCGCTGCTGCAATGGATGCAGTGGTGTGCAATTGGCGGGTCTGGTAAAGATGCGATGTGAATTGGCGGGTCTGGTAAAGATGGCAGAGTGCTCTCTGATATACATCACTACACAGTATTCTACATTCACAAAAGGCAGAAGGTAAGTCAGTAGGTGGGATCCTCCCAATGACATAGCATCATGTAGACTGGTAGATGTAAGAGAT
This sequence comes from Rafetus swinhoei, assembly GCA_019425775.1. Taxonomy (NCBI): domain Eukaryota; kingdom Metazoa; phylum Chordata; order Testudines; family Trionychidae; genus Rafetus; species Rafetus swinhoei. The sequence continues at coordinate 189,475,564 of CM033440.1, forward strand.
GTTGCTCGGGGCAGGAGGGAGATTTTTCATACCTCTGAGCAGCATAACTTAATATTGACTTAAGCCAGGGGTGGGCAATGATTTTTGATGGGGAGGCCACTCCAAGAAACTGGTAAGTGGTTGAGGGCCGCAATCTTCCATTATATTAATGGAGGAGGTGCGGGGGTCTGGGATGGAGGTTGGGTGCAGAAGGGAGCTTGGGGTAAGGGATTGGGCTCTGGGATCTGGAAGGGTGTTTGGGTGAAGGAGGGGATTGTGACCTGGGGTAGCGGTGCAGGAGTTTGGGTTGTGACCTGGGGCAGGAGATTGGGGTGCTGAGTCTGGGAGGGATATGGGTACAGGAGAGGATTCTGGCTCAGGGGAGGGGTGTAGGAGGAGGGAGTGCAGGGCCTGGGAGGGGGCTGTGACCTGGGTCAGGAGTGCAGGACAGGGTGCAGGGTATGGAAGGGGGTTGTAATCTGGGTCAGGAGTGCAGGAGGGGATGCAGGGATTTGGGTTGTGCCAGGGACAGCAGATTGGGGTACAAGGTCTGGGAGGGGGTTGTGACCTGAGGAGAGATATAGGGGGGGATACAGAGATATAGGTCTGGGAAGGTATATGGGGGCTAGAACAGGGGTGCGGAAGGTTTGGGTTACATGGGGTAGGGAGGCAGAAGGGGGCAGAACGTTGGGGGAGGGAGAGGCTGGGGTGCCAGAGACAGCCTCTGCCTGGGGGACCTTACCTGGCTCCCAGCCAGCTGCTCAGCAGGTTCCTTAGCCAGCATTCCTGCCTTCCAGCTCCTGTACGTGCTCAGGGGATCTGCAGGAGCCGTGTTTACCACTCTGAACTGAATGCTGCAAGCCCGGGGGAGGAGGGCCACTTCACATACTGCCTGTCCTGAAAACAGGCAGGTGCTATTGGCCAGAAACCAGCCAATGAGAGGTACTGGAGGTGGGGGCGGCATGAAAGCCTCTCTCTCCCCTCCCTCCAAGCTCTCAGCATTCAGACACACAGGACCCTGCAGTCAGCTTTCTGTAGTGCCAAGTGGGGCAGGGACAGGCAGGGAGCTGGCTGAGGCTTTCACGGGCCAGATCTGGCAGTTTGGCTGGCCGCATCTGGCCCGCAGATCATCTTTTGCCCAGCCCTAACTTAAGCAGAAGGGTACACCAAGCCTGTGTATTGGTTCTTCACATGGTACCAAGACTCAGAAACACTTGAAAATACAAATGCTTGAAGAATCCCAAATACTGAAAGAGGAACACAGGAAGGAGTGGTATGATCTTCAAGCAGAAATGGTCTAGCTGCTAATGAAATTTTAGGCTCCAGTCTTGCAGTTGCACAAGGAGCCCCACTGATGTCAATGAGGCTCTGCCCAGGGTTTGTCCACAGAGTTTATTGCTGGATTATTACCTTAACATCAAAATAGATGCAAACCTGTAAACTAAGCTTATCAAAAACATGCTTCCATTCTAAAATTACTTTTTATTTCAGACAAAGGCAATCCAAATCCAAGAGACCAAAAATCTACTCCTAAAGAGAGTCCAGTAAGTACATCTGTGCAGATTTCTGTGACAGTCTATATTAAACACAAAATGGCTGCTTCTTTCTAGAGACAACAAAGCTCTTTGAATAGCGTACTTTAGATCTGAGAAAAGGAGGCTTTAATTATATTCTACATCACATCTACAAACTTTCTGGACTAAAATTAGTGCAAATTCCCCTTTCAAATAATCAATTAGGTGTTAGACCATGGATCTGCCAATGTTAACTTTTCCAGCTGTGTTTTGGTGGACATAGATCTCATAGTTTAGGTGGAGTTACCAGAAGGGTGGTCTTTTGTACTATTTTACATCTCACAAAAGATTACAGCTTGTTTGTTGTTGTGAAAATTATCCTAATAGCTATCATTACAAGCAGTTTTGATTGTTTTGACTGTTGCACATCACAAATATCTTGGCTTTCTTTTCTTTTGTGGTCTTTGAACATATGATGCTGCCCCCAATAAAAACAGGAAAAGAAGAGCATACTCTGACCAGAACAATCAGAAGGAAGAATGCTCTACTGGAAGTATACAATACAGCTAAATACAATAAGGAGAACTTGGACTAAACTGCTATATATGAATAACTGCAGGGATTAAAACAGATAGGTAAGAAAAGTAACAAAAACAGTGGAGAATACATAAACAAGATCTTGTCTACATACCAACTTGCCTAACTTGAATGAAGTGTGTTTTTAAACTGATTTAAACTAGGGCAAGTTGGTGCACGGACAAAGCCTAAAGGAAAAGATCTGCACCTTCCAAAGCCACTAATATTGACTGCATCAAATTAATTTCTTATAATGATGAGATGTCAATGGGAAGATAACTATAGCCAAATTTACACTTGAAGCTGGGAGTGTGATTCTCCTTCAGTTAATGAGCTAAAAATACTAGTGTTGCCAAGGCAGCACAGGCAGTGGTGAGCAGCAGCACAAATAGCGTCCTGAATTATGTATCCATGGGGTCCAACTGGTTTGTAGTTTGGGCAGCCAAGCTGTGCTGCCACTCATCACTGCCCATGCTATGTTGGCTACACTACTAGTTTTAGTGTACTAACTTGATGAAAGCTGATGTGAGTAGATTCCTCTTGAACTGTAGAGCGAGCCTAAAATTAAGGCAGGCCGTATATCTTTGCTATGCAGATACTGTAGCTCCAATCTCTATGGATTAAAAACAAAACCAGATTTACTGCTGGTGAGCATTTTGGCAACAGATGACTATTTCAATAAAAACGAAGATTCCAGGCTCAAATTTCTTGTGCTTTTAGTTTGGCCCCTGTTTAGTAACAACTGTGAAAGCTGGCCTAGGAAAGAACACAAGCACATTCAGTTAGAATCTTTCGAGATGTTATGGAACATGCATTGGAAAGTACAGCGTGGGTGTTGAACAACGGAGAGTACAAAGAATGCTATTTAGACAGATCCAGGAAAGGATGCTGGAGTATTCTCCTCCTTTAAAGAGATTATCTGGAGACTGTACTTCCAGTTGGCTGAATGTCAAGGAAGAGGCCTGTTCATGCGCAGAGGAAGCAGAACCCTGCCTGGACATGACTGCAGATTTATTTATGCCACTTGAAAGGATCAGCCTGCCTTTCAGCAGTGATCATAATTCAGTATCTGAAATTATGAATTTTAGGCCCCATTCAGGTGCCATTCTCTCTTCTGATGTGATCATTCCAAAAAGCAACTTATCAGTGAATGCAGTCTATGTTTACACTGACATTGGAAATGATTTACAATGGACTTAACCTAGGGTCTAGTGGTTCAGAAGGACCTAAAACCTTTATATCCTTTCTCAGATTTTACTCAGTCCTTTACCAGACACACTCCCATGAAAATCCCTATAGTTGCCCTAAATTGATTGTCTGCATCTAGTTGCTTATCTGAGAGTCCCTACTGCTCTTTAACCCATGTGTGACATTCTTTACCTTGGGAAAGTACCTTGTAACCCCCCTCATTTATATATAATTTATAAATATTCCGCATTTATATATAATTCTGATAGTGCATATAAAGCATGCCATGTAAGGTATCATGGGAAAGATAATCCGCTGACAGCCATTGTTCTAGCTAATATGAATATCGTTAATGCATATGAAATTATAAGAATTATGTTGTATGAGAGTCACTAAAACATGCTGGGAAACAGGTTTGGGAAATTCTCCTAGCTAGCTCTCCAGAGACACCGAGACCAGACATCACCAGTGGTTTTCCAGCAGAGGAGTTACAATTCAGTGGCTCTCTCCTAGAAGACACATCAGGGTTTTGCTTCACGTTGGAACTCAGCAATGCCCACCAGACATGCCTGGACTTGTGTTCTTCAAGCACAGGGACTAAGAGTATAAAACAGAATGCACTGGCTCTATGCTTGGCCTTTTCACCTTCTGCGACCTACTTTGCAAGCAGCAAAGACATTCAGAAGGCTTAAGATTTCAACAAAGGAGGCTGGCCCAGGTTTAAGGAACTACCCTGTATATTAAGGACTGCAGTATCCAGTGGGGTGAGAAAAACTGCTCAATCTAGTTGCTGAGTCTAGTAAGATTGAGAGTTAGACTGCATAGTTACATATTCTTTTCTTTTGATAACCTCTCAGACTTTTTACCTGTCACTTATTACCACTTAAAATCTATCTTTTGTCATCAATACATTTAACTGTTAATCTTTACCAGTGAGTTTGCCTAAAGTGTCTGATAAATTGCTTAGGTTTACAAAGGTGTATATTCACTTTCCACTTGATGACGTGGCGAACCAATTAATAAATTTGCACTGCTCATCTTGATAGCTATAAGACGGCATATTCCTGAGGGACAATGCTGGGAGCTGGAGGGATTTGGCTGGTGCCTTTCTCTGTGTGATTCAAGAGAGGCTCTGGGAGCATTCATGAAATCAAACTGGGTGTGGGGCTCCACACGAGGTTGTGCTGAGTGGTAACAGCACTTGAAAGGATTTGCTGCTTGTCACTAGCAAAGCATCGAGACAGCCCAGACTAGAGAGTTAAGGAGGCACGGCAGTCCTATCACTCCATACTCATACCCTTCTTTCCTCTTCCTGCATCATTGTTGTTACCTCCTGTCTCCTCTAATGGGAAACCATTCTATTAGTCCAGAGTCACCAGTGCACAGTGCATTCTGGCTCCACTTCCTCTTTCCCCAATATATGCTCACAACTTTGGAAAGCCCCCTCTACTAAAATGGGGAGAAAAGGGGATTTGTTTGGTGATGCTTCCCATGCACTGCTATAATCTGATTACAGGAAACATTGAAGTGACACAAATGGGATTTAACTAGGACGGGGGTTTATATACTTCTTCCAGAATAAATCCTCCTTGTTTATTGCATCCATAGGTTGGTTTAACAGGCAGAATTACACACTTATAATATGATGTGGACAGTCTTTCTGTGCATTTGTCACTACCAAGATGAATATCATATTGTATTGCATTAAGCACACAATCTGTTCAACTAATGTGGGACTGAGACAACAAAATTTATGCAATGTAAGTGTGTACTCTCATCTATGACAAAGTGTGTAATGTTATATGCATCTTTATGTAAGAGCCTTTACACTTCATTACTAATTCCTGTAAACACAGAACAATGTTCAGGAGGGAAAGTTCAGCTGGAAACAAATCAACCTTATTGAGGCCAAGCAGCTTGCTGTGATAGGGATCTTAAAAAGCTTAAAACCAACTAAAAATGCCAAATAAACTTGCCAACAATGTATGGGTTTCACCAGCTTTGCATGTACTTCTCAAGCAAAATACAAAAAAAACCTCTATAGCCTCCAATCCAGTGTAAGAGCAGACAAGATAGCTCAGCTAGCTTCTCAGTGTGGATGAAAGCGTATTTGTACAGCTGCGTGAGTCCACAGGAGCCAGAGGCTAAAACTGGCCACTAGCATAATGCTGGCAGGCATATACTCTGAACATGTGTTTGTCTTTAAGGAGGACGAGCTGCAGGCCTGCTGTCCCTAAGGCCTGAGAGGCCATTCTCCATATGTCTGTACAATATCCCTGGTTTTAAGGTGCTGACAGCCAAATCGCACAGTAATATAGCCTAAAAGGACCCATGGGACTGAGTTTAATCTGTTCTAATTCAGGATTGGAGGTAAAATCCAAATTCTGTGAACAAGATGATTAAGCAGAGATTTTTGGCTCCTGAATTGCACTTGGACTCAGGTAAAGAATGCACAAGACTATTGTTGAACAGAAAGAGCCCTTCACAAAAGTGGAGGTTCTTAATTTCTGAAGAAAGGCTTTTAACACATTCAGTGCCTTTGTAGCTCTTAACCACCCTGGCTAGCCTCGTGAAAGGCAGTATCTGAATAGAAACTTGTATTAAAAAATGAGACTAATAAAATGTATGCATTGTGAACAAGGAAAAAAACAAACAAGCAACTATCATATAATTGTGTGCCATGCCTGACAGCTCAGCTCTAAGCACTAAAAATCTAGGGGAATTCAGCCAGTAATTTTTTTTAATGTTTTGCTCACAGGTGGTCATCTATTTACATAGAAAAGGGGTGGGGAACCACTGACCTACAGAAAAATCAGTCAGGGGCCAGGAGCTGTAGGGAGGTGGCAGGTGTGCCAGCATAGGCTCTCCAATGCTGGGGGAGGCCCTAAGCCTTGGGGGCCAGATCTAGGCAATCCTGGGGCTGCATCCAGCCCCCAGGCCTTAAGTTCCCCATCCCTGCAGTAGAACATCTTAGTAACGGAGGTTGTTCCTGCTTCTGAAACATCTGTAACTCTAAACAAAATCTTACAGTCATTCTTTCAAAAGTTTTCAACTGAACATTGACTTTGAAAATTTACTATGGAAAAACAATATGCTCCTTTTTTTTTTTTTTTTTAGTAGTTTACATTTAATGCTGAACTGTAAATTTGCTTTTTTTGCTCCCTTTCTCCTTTTGGTCTCTCCTGTTGCCAGATTACGTATTTCTACTTCTAAATGAGATTTGTGGTTGTCTGAGGGTTTTCTGTACTAAGTTTGATGTGAGGCTGGAAACTGAGAGAACACAAAGGGGAGTCACTTTCTGGTCACATCAAGCACTAGAGATTCCCCACCTGCAGACAGAAAACGGTGTCCCTTTTAAATCATGCTGAGTACTTGGAGAGGCCCCAGCAAAAAGAGTCAGAAATCTTAAGACTGGGAAGAACAAGGAGCCCAGTGGCACCTTAAAGCCTTCACAATTTTATTACAGCAGGTAAGTTTTTGTGAGTTGCAACTCACTTCATCAGATGCATGAAGTGGAAGAAAAAGAAACAGATGGTAGGGCTAGAGAGAGGGGAGCGTTAGGCCAGAGCTAATTCCCTCGGGGGGGGATGAGGACAAGAACTTGAACATACCTACAGTGGACGCTTATTGTAACGAGAGCGCCATTCCCAGTTGCGCTGCAGACCCTTCTGAGGGGGGTCAAATTTGCACATGAATTCCAAGGAGGTGCCACTAACCCCTCGCTGCTGCTGAAACGGGGTGGGGTGGGGGGCTCCGGCAGAACCGGTCCCCGTGCAGCGCGTGGGGCAGAGCACGGGTAAGGCAGACGGAGCCCGAGTCAGAGAGGCGGGTCCGGGGGAAGCTCGGCCAGAGGAGCCCCCGCGGGAAGGGGCCTGCTCCAGCTGCCTCCCGTGACAAGCCCTTAGCTCCGGCTGGAGGGGGGCCGAGGCGCCTCTCACCTAGACCCGGCGCTCCAGGCCGCGCGGCCGCAGGGGTAGCTACGGGAGCTCCGTGCCTCGGCGGAAAAGGCCGCTTCTGCCCGGAGCAGCGCGCTCGCCGAGCCGGCCGGGCTCCCCTCAGGGGACTGCCCCGGAGCCGGCGGGGCGCGAGGGACGGCTCCGGCCCGCGCCGTCGGAGGGATTAATACGCAGCCGCCCGAGCGGCGCGCGCTCCGCACTGAGGGGCTGCCGGCCCCACCACTGCCCCGCCGGCGCGGCTCCGAGCCGCAACGCCGGCCCCCTCCGCTCGCTATTGGCAGAGCTGCCGCGGAGGGGGCGGGCGCGGGCGGTAGTCGGGGCCCGCCGGCCAATGGCGACGCGAGCTGCGGCCAGCCTCGTGACGTCACGTGACGCGGATTGCCCAACGACGGCCTGCCGGGGCGGGGCGGTTTCCTTTCCCCGGGGCTGCCGGCGGTTGAGCGGTTCCGGGTGCGCGCGAGGCTGGTGACCGCGGCGGGTGAGTGGCTCCCGCCCCGATCCTTCTGGCCGCGGGAATACCCCTCCCCCGGCTCTCCTCCTTCCGGGCGGGGCTCGCTTGCCTCCAAGCGCTGCGGCGGCACGGGGCCGCTCTGGGTAGGGGAGCCGAGCCCGTGCCCGAGTGGTCCGCCGGGGTGTAGCCCCATGACGTCACCATGTTGCAGGGGGACGTCATCACCGGGGGGGGGCTGATCCCCGGTGGTGGTCACCGCGTGGGCGGTGTTTCCCTGTTGTGGTGGTGCGTTTCTCGGGTGTCACTGGTGACGTCATGCGGCATGGTTGTGATGTCACGTCGGGTGAGTCCTCCCAGCTAAGTGTTTCTGAATGACGTCAGCGATGTGATGTCACTGAGGGGCCTGACCCCTGTCTGTGTCCAGATTGGTGCAGCCCTAACTCTGCTGTGCACTTTGGGTTGTTCTAAACTCAGACCATATCAGCCACTGCCAACTTCCCTTAAGAGCATTTGCACCCAAAGCCTATAACTAAATTTGCTCAGGACACACAACCTGTGTGTGAGCATTGCAACTCCTCGCGCTGGGCTATGATGTCAGAAGGGAGCATTGGCTCTGCTCTGACTTGTATGGCATAGGCCCTAAAATTTCACGGTCACCAACGTAGTGCCCCACTAACTTGTGTTTGGTTAAAGAACATCTTCCAGAAAGGTGTCCAGTAGGATTGCTAACTCCTCTGACTGGATGCCATTTGGCATGCAGTCTGTCTGAAAGTGTTCCCTCTAACATTTTCAATCCATGAGCGGAGTGAGTTTTGTCTTGTGCACCAATATGGAGGTCACATGCGCTTGTTCGGATGTGTGCCTCCGTGGCACCTTAGTCATAAACCTTTCCCTTTTCTCCTTTGCTGCCATGTCTCCTACCCTCTCCTTGACCCATCTGGTCTCCTTGACCCATCTGGTCCCCTGGTGCCTGCTGGTGCCCCCCACGCCTCACCCTCCTCTGCTGTCCTGGTTCCTGCCCTCCTCACTCCCCTCACTCCCTATCCTCGCTGACTCCTGCTCACCTCTCCTCTTGCCCCCCTTCCCATCCCCTCTTCTAACACCTCCTTCTACTCACCTGCACTTCGTCTGTCCTCTGGTGCCCGTCCTTCCCCTCCCTGTGTCTGCTCTTCTGCTTCACCCCCACAATTCCCTTGACACCTGCACCTTTCCTTACCCACTCCAGCCTCCTGCTGCCTCCCCCTTCCCTCACTGGCCCTACCTTTCCAACACCTGCCCCCCTTGCCCTCTTCCTCCCTCTCACCACCCTCTGCCGCGGTTCTCCTACCCCCACTGACACCTTCCAATCCCCCCTCATAAGAACATAAGAATGGCTGTACTGGGTCAGACCATAGGTCCATCTAGCCCAGTAGCCTGTCTGCCGACAGTGGCCAGCACCAGGTGCCCTGGAGGGGGTGGACCGAAGACAATGATCAAGCGATTTGTCTCCTGCCATCCTTCTCCAGCCTCTGACAAACAGAGGCCAGGGACACCATTTCTATCCCCTGGCTAATAGCCTTTTATGGACCTCATCTCCATGAAATTATCTAGCTTCTCTTTAAACTCTGTTATAGTCCTAGCCTTCACAGCCTCCTCTTGCAAGGAGTTCCACAGGTTGACTACGCGCTGCGTGAAGAAGAACTTTCTTTTATTTCATTTCTTTTATTTCATTTGCCATTTGTTGCCCAATCACTCAGTTTGGTGAGATCTTTTTGAAGTTCTTCGCAGTCTGCTTCTGTCTTGACTATCTTAAACAGTTTAGTATCATCCGCAAACTTTACCACCTCGCTGCTTACCCCTTTTTCCAGATCATTTATGAATAAGTTGAACAGGATTGGTCCCAGGACTGACCCTTGGGGGACACCACTAGTTACCCCTCTCCATTCTGAAAATTTACCATTTATTCCTACCCTTTGTTTCCTGTCTTTTAACCAGTTCTCAATTCATGAAAGGACCTTCCTTCTTATCCCATGACCATGTAATTTACACAAGAGCCTTTGGTGAGGGACCTTGTCAAAGGCTTCCTGAAAATCTAAGTATACTATATCTACTGGATCCCCCTTGTCCGCATGTTTGTTGACCCCTTCAAAGAACTCTAATAGATTAGTAAGACATGATTTCCCTTTACAGAAACCATGTTGACTTTTGTCCAACAAATTATGTTCTTCTACGTGCCTGACAATTTTATTCTTTACTATTGTTTCGACTAATTTGCCCGGTACTGAAGTTAGACTTACCGGTCTGTAATTGCCAGGATCGCCTCTAGAGCCCTTTTTAAATATTGGTGTCATGTTAGCTATCTTCCAGTCATTAGGTACGGAAGCCGATTTAAAGGATAGGTTACAAACCACAGATAATAGTTCAGCAATTTCCCGTTTGAGTTCTTTTAGAACCCTTGGATGAATGCCATCGGTCCTGGTGATTTGTTAACGTTAAGTTTTTCTATTTGTTCCAAAACCACCTCTAATGACACTTCAATCCAGGACAGCTCCTCAGATTCATCACCCACAAAGGACTGTGCAGATTTGGGAATCTCCCTAACATCCTCAGCCATGAAGACTGAAGCAAAGAAATCATTTAGTTTCTCCGCAATGGCTTTATCGTCCTTGATTGCTCCTTTTGTATCTCGATCGTCTAGGGGACCCACTGGTTTTTTAGCAGGCTTCCTGCTTCTAATGTACTTAAAAAACATTTTGCTATTTCTTTTTGAGTTTTTGGCTAGCTGTTCTTCAAAATCTTTTTTTGCTTTTCTTATTACATTTTTACGCTTGATTTGACAGTGTTTATGTTCCTTTCTATTTATCTCACTAGGATTGGACTTCCACTTCTTGAAAGATGCCTTTTTGTCCCTCACTGCTTCTTTTACATGGTGGTTAAGCCACGGTGACTCTTTTTTTAGGTCTCTTGCTATGTTTTTTAATTTGGGGTATACATTTAAGTTGGGCCTCTGTTATGGTGTCTTTAAAAAGTTTCCATGCAGCTTGCAGGGATTTGGCTCTAGTCACTGTGCCTTTTAATTTCTGTTTAACTATCCTCCTCATTTTTGTGTAATTCCTCTTTTTGAAATTAAATGCCAGAGTGCTGGACTGCTGAGGTGTTCTTCCCACCACAGGAATGTTAAATGTTATTATATTGTGGTCACTATTCCCAAGCGGTCCTGTAACAGTTATCTCCTGGACCTGATCCTGTGCTCCACTCAGGACTAAATCGAGAATTGCCTCTCCCCTTGTGGGTTCCTGTACCAGCTGCTCCAAGAAGCAGTCATTTACGTCATTGAGAAATTTTATCTCCGCTTCTCTTCCTGAGGTGACATGTATCCAGTCAATATGGGGATAATTAAAATCCCCCATTATTATAGAGTTCTTTATTTTGGTAGCCTCTCTAATCTCCCTCAGCATTTCAATGTCAGTATCGCTATCCTGGTCAGGTGGTCGATAATATATCCTTACTGCTAAATTCTCATTATTGGAGCATGGAATTACTATCCATAGCGATTCTATTGAACATGTTGATTCATTTAATATTTTTATTTCATTTGATTCTACATTATCTTTCACATACAGTGCCACTCCGCCACCCACACAGCCTGCTCTATCCTTCCGATATATTTTATATCCCGGTATGATTGTGTCCCACAGATTTTCCTCATTCCACCAGGTTTCAGTGATGCCTATTATGTCAATCTCCTCCTTTAATACGAGGTACTCTAGTTCACCCATCTTATTAGTCAGACTCCTAGCATTTGTGTAGAAGCAGTTTAAAAATTTGCCACTGTTTATTTGCCTGCCCTTCCCTGATGCATTGGATTCCTTTATATGCGGTTGTTTGTCTGCTCTGTCCCATGGTTTGTCCTCTTCCCTCCTCTCTTTCTGACTACAGCTCAGAGAATCTCTATCAATGGATTCTCCTCTAAGAGAAGTCTCCATCCGATTCACGTGCTTCTCCGCACCAATCGGCTTTCCCCCTCCTCCTGCCCTTTCCCCTTATTGTCTCCTCTTGGCCCCCTGGCATTTCTCTTTCTCCCACCCTGGCCCTTGGGGCCTTCCCCTTTCTTCTCCTGCCTTGGCCTCCTCCTCTCCCCTCAGTACAAGCCCTTTCCTCTGCTCACCTCCTTCCCCTTTTTTCTCCCCTTGCTCCTTCCCTCACCTTTTGCCTTCTGACATCTACACCCCTCAACCTCCTTGTGCCGGGGCCGGGCAGCATGACGGGCAGAGCTGGAGCCACGGTGCTATTTTTAGTATTCTTTCCCCTGCCCAGGAACATCTGCACCATGGCCCAGCTCCAGTCCCTGCACATGGGGCAGCCGCCCGCCTAAAGCCGGGGCCACGGTGCTACTTCTAGTACTATGGTTCCGGCGCCAGCAGCCACGGCCCCAGCTGTTCCCGGGGGCGGGGCTGCATGGTGGGCAGCTGCCCCATGTGCCAGGATTGGAGCTGGAGCCATGGTGCTATTTTTAGTTCTGTGGCCCAGGCTTCAGTTCTGGCAGCTGCCATGCGGGTCACATGGTGGCTGCTCAGCCACTCCTAGGGCGGGTCAGCCACCTACCATGTGGCTGTGGCCCCGCCACGGAACAGCTGGGACTCCGGCTGCATAGCACTGCTGAGGAGGTGGGTGGGACTGAAAAGTTTGATGTGCGCACCTTACAGGAAACCCTGCTGTCCAATTTGAGAAAGTTGGCAATTCTAGCATCCAGTTTTTACTTGAGGACATTAAGTAATGAACAGTCCTACACTTCACTTTTTCCAATGGCAAATAAGGCTCCCTGTTAAAATGTGTCTTTATTTGTAATTATTAACCATGTATAAATTGTTTATTGATGCGTTTATTAGCTTCCTACTGTAAACCATAGCCTGGAGTTTGGAAACAGTTTTTCAAAAAGCGAATAATTGATTTTAGTAGTATTATCTCTCATCACATCTAAAATCATGATCTAATTTTGTTAATTACTGTTAATTAATGAGTTCTGTATTGACTGTCTTTGTGGTCATTGCTTGTTTATGACTAATGAAAGTCTTCCTATTTACTGCTGCCTTTTTTTCAGTCATACAGATACCCCGGTTATCTTCATAGAGCCTGTTCAAAATACTGTTATTGAAAAATCTCCTGTTAGTGATCTAGTCCATATTAACCCCGTCTTTTAAATTCATTCATTTGTTTCTCTTTTCCCAGCATACGAAATTTGGAGTTCATGCTTTCAGTTCTAGGCTCTTCATAATTATAGGCTGCGTCTAGACTGGCATGATTTTCCGCAAATGCTTTTAACGGAAAAGTTTTTCCGTTAAAAGCATTTGCGGAAAAGAGCGTCTAGATTGGCACGGATGCTTTGCGCAAAAGCATCCGTGGCCAATCTAGATGCAGTTTTGCAAAAAAAGCCCGATCGCCATTTTCGCCATCAGGGCTTTTTTGCACAAAACGGTTCTCAGTTGTCTACACTGGCCCTCTTGCGCAAAAGCATTTGCACAAGAGGGCTTTTTCAAGCGGAGAGTCATTGTATTTGTGCAAGAACACTGATGATCATACATTAGATCGTCAGTGTTCTTGCGCAAATTCAAGCGCCAGTGTAGATAGCTGGCAAGTTTTGCGCAAAGCGCCGCTTTTGCGCAAAAACTTGCCAGTCTAGACGCAGCCATATTGTCTAAATTTGAGACCTGCTGTCATATTGCATTTCCTCTGATTTATCAATATCTGCCTTGAAAATTCTGTTTCACTGTGTCCAGAATTCTCCCATCCTCTTTCTTTACCTCCTTACTTGTTGCTTTCTATGCATGTAAAGGCCTCTGGTTCCCTTTTTACCAAATGATTTGTATCTCAGTTAAAATGCCTCCAAAACCTGCACACAGTAACTGAGTTGTATCTTAACAGAGAAGACATTATTGAATGCGGTTATCCAGATGTGTGAAGAAATACTTCCTTTTGTTTATTTTAAACCTGCTGGCTTTTAATTTCATTGGGAGACCCCGAGATCTTGTGTTATGAGGAGGAGTAAATAACTTTTCCTTATTTCTTTTCCCGCAACAGTCATGATTTTATAGACCTCTATCATACTCCTCCTTAGTCATCTCTTTTCCAAGTTGAAAAATCCTAATCTTATTATTCACACCTCATATGGAAACTGTTCCGTACCCTTAATAATTTTTGTTGCCCTTCTCTGAATCTTTCTATTGTCTGCTTGATTGGTTGATAAGGGAGCAAACCTCAGAGTCGCAGTGGGGTTAGCCCCCAGCCCTGGAGCCCTACATGCCGTGCTAGCCCCACATGCTGTGCCTCTGCTTTTTAAATGTATTTAGAGCCACCAGGCTCTTAATACATTTAAAAGGCTGAAGCACAGTGGCAGGGGGGACCAGTCATGACCTGGGAATCAGCTGATTCCCGGCTCGCACCCAGTGTCCCGCTACGCCTCTGCCTTCTTTGCCCTCCACAGAGATGGTGGGGGGAACTGGCTTTTAAGCCGGCTCTTCCCAACACTGGTTCATGCTCCCCACCCTTGCTGCCTCTGATAGAGGGGGTAAAGCGGGTGGGAAGCGACTAGTTTAGTCACTACTTGACTATCCAATAAGCTTATGCTTATCGGTTAGTTATCTAGTCGCTTATATGCCTAATTACTCTAGCCTTGTTCTTAAACTGCTTTGTTCAAGAATTTTTTTAAAAATAGCCATATTTGTGAGGGATTCCAATAAATATATATATTCTTCCCTTGATGCTCCAGTCATTCATCAGTAATGTCTCCAGTGCTTAATTGCACCTCTGCTTAATATTATGGTAGCATGGAAGTAAAGGAATAGCTAATAGATAGAAATGGGTTTATGAGGTGACCCATTTGCTGCCCTTCTGCTCACTGTCATTTCCCTGAAGGTGAAATATGTCCTCTTATGCCGTATAACGTAGGAGTTGTTTCTCTCCAATACTGTCCCCAGCAAGCAAACTGGAAGCCTGGGTATAAATGGGGCTATTCATACTTCTGTCCATGGTTTCATTCATTTGTACCGATAAACAAATTTGTCATTGTATTTACTTCCTAAAGTTAATTAAGGATGAAATGAAATATACACAGAGGCTAAAATTAAGTATACAAATCTTTACAAAAAATAAACTATATATACACTCTTATTATTTCATGACATCTTTTCTGGGCATTCTGCACATTAGCAGTTACATTCTGATAATAAACATTTGTATAAGAGAGGGTATGTATCAGTCTGGTTAGCAATGAGAACTATGCCTGTGGGTCAATTAAACCTGTTGCACACTAATGGTGCAACCATTTAGTGGTGAACATAGGTCAGTGTTTCACTTTTCATAGTCCAATAATTTGGCAATTTTAGTGTCTGTTTGTTGAAGTTGGGACTACAGCATCGCTGAATTGCTGTGTACTTGTTCAGTCAGGTTAAGCAGTTGGCCCTCTGCCAGTTTGTAATAGGGAAATGTCTACCTCTCATGTGTGAGAGGTGTGTATCTTTGCTATTTAGTAAATATATAATTATCTTTGCTGGATGATTATATTATTTTATATTCTGATGCAGTAACAATTCTTTAAATTATTTAAACTGTTTTTAAGAGCGGTGCCGTAAGTTTTATTCTTAATATTTAATAAAGCTTAGGAAGCAGTATGAAAATCTACACTGACTTTTAAATAAGTAATAAAGTTCCGATGAAATGACGGGCATACTCCAACTTTTGGTTAACTAGGGTATATAAAAATGAGTAGTCTTGTGACACCTTAGAGATTAACAAAAGTGTGTAGTATTATGAGCTTTCATGGGTCAAACCTACTGAATCAGATGAGCTGGAATGGAAAAAAAAATTATTTAAACAAAAAAATTAAAATAAATTTAAGATTATAATTTGTGTTAAAGCCTGACTGAACTATAATCTGTTAATCTATTTAAATAGACACATTAAGTGGTAAATGTTCTTTGCTGAAGTTTTAAGAAAATCCAACTTCTGCATAGGTGGAAGGAAGTCTTTGGCTAAACACCTGGAATGGGAGTATGTTGAAGTGCTAATCCAGCTTTCAACAGCAGGGCTTTTGACAGCAGCAGCACCTTCTCTTTAGGTGCAGAGTGAATATTTATTTATTCAACAGATCAGTTTAATGGCTAGTTTATCCAAAGTTAAGAAATCATGGGAGTTGAAAAAGCAGGAAAACTTGTTTTTCTGTTCCACTATATGAATAAAAATTAGATATCAGAGGATAAGATCCATTAGTTCAAAAATCTGAAGGCCACTGTGACCAGAAATAATCAATTAAATTAACTAATTTCAGGTAATGTTACCTTTGTTTAATAAGTCAATTTTAAATGCAGAGCATGTTTTGATTAAACTTACTTTTTTTCTTATATATCCAGCATACCCCAAGGGAGTTTTATTTAACTAATAAGGGAATTAATTATTGTTTTTAAGCATTTTCAATTAAACTCTAGTTTTATCCTATTAAAACTTGACACAGATCATGAGGAAACATTAATCTAGTAAATAAGAAATGCATAAATGACAATTCTGTAGTATAAAAATGTAAAAAGAATAAGAAATGCATTTTAAGCTATACAGTTGCTTAAGTACTCTTGGGGAATTCTGTGCTTCTGTATGCATGCAGAATTCATATCCCCTGCAGATTTCTTTTGCTTTTTTGCAGAAAATGATGGGGAAGCTCTATCTATTTTGCTTGACTACAAAGATTACTTACCAGTCGGTAAGTGCCTAGATAGAGAACAAATATTTGATAATGAATGAGCTTTTCAGTCAGGCAGACAAATTCTATAACAATCCAATGACTAGAAGTTGGGCAAATACCGGCCCGCAGAGTTTGAGCTGGTTTCCCAGGGTTAGCCCCTGGAACCTATAAGCTGCCTCTATATTTACCTGCAACTCCTCAGGTACAGGCAGTTGCTGCTTCTATTGGCCATGGATCGCAATTCCTGGCTAATGGGAGCTGAGGGAAGTGATGTCCCAGTCTGCACCACTACCCGCAGCTGCTGTTGGTTGGGAATGGTGATCTACGGCCAATGGGCGCTGTAATCGCCCGTACCTGTGGAGGTGCAGGTAAAGGTAGAGGCGGGGGGCCCCCAAAGGGGCATTAAAACTGCTGCTGTTTTAATGCCCACCCGTGAGCTAGATAAACCTAGACTGGAAATAAAGTGCAACATTTTAAGTGAGGTTAATTAACCACTGAAATAGATTACCAAGGTTTGTGGGTGATTCTCCATCACTGGTAGTTCTTCAGGATCGGATGTTTATGTAAAATATGTTTTAGTTCAAACAGGAATTAATTTAGGGACATTCTATGACTTGTGATATGTATATAAAAGATCAAACTACAGGTTGAACACCTGTAATCTGGCACTCTGTGGTCCAGCATCATGCTGGACCACAAATGGTTTTAGTTAGCCGGATGTCCATTTATCATGGGTCTGGCCAAGTTTCCTGTGGTCCTATAAAGTGTACTGCCACCAGTCCTGGCTCTCACTGTTCTGTGCTGTTATTTAGCTCTAATTTACCCCTAAATGTCTTCTAAGAGCCCAGTAAGTAATGGAAGTGTAGATAAGGCTGCTAGACAATGTTGACGTCCTGTGGTCCAGCAAATCTCCGTTTCAGCACCAGTCAGATCCTAAGGGTGACAGACTAGAAAAGTTCAACCTGTAGATTATCACAGTGGTCTCTTCTGGAGTCTGAAATAACAAATAACAGGTGAATTCGCCCCTTATAAACTTCCTTTGCACAGTGTTTCCCAGTGTTTCATGTAGGCTCCCAGTTCGTGTGGGAAGCCGGCTTAAAAACTGGCTCCCCGCGCACATTGGCTCCTGGATAGCTGCCTGCCCTCTCCATGCTGCTGCCTCTGATACTGGCAAGGGCCAGTATGCGTAGTGTGCCTGCTCCTCCCTCCCTTGCATGTAACCACTGACATTTTCAGTAGCTACATGGTTACTTAAATCCATTTTAACATCCCTAGTTCACATTTCCTCAAAATTGTTTTTGATATTAGGTTTTTACTGAAATCCAATACTTCAGATATCAAGGGTAATTTAACATATCAGGTCAAACTTTCAAAAATGATTGATTGATTTTCAATAAGGAAGAAAATAGGGTTTTGGCTCCTGATCTTTTGGGAGTTTTCGTAAACTTTTCTATGCCGATTGTCAGGGCTTGCCCGAACCGCGGCGAGCCCCACTCGCCAGCCGCACTGTCCGGCGAGCTGCGCATGCGCAGATCGTTCTGCACATGCGCAGATCGCCCGAACCCAGCTCTTCCGGGTTACAATCTACTCGCCACGGGCGAGTAGATTGTATTATTTGTCGAGCCCTGCCGATTGTGAGCCTTCAGTAGGAAGAAGTCACATTAGTTACAGTATTTTCTTTTCAGACTAGATGACCCAAGAATTTCTTCTGGCCTTATAATAATACTGTTTGCAAGGATGCAGACTTGTTGAATTGTGCCCCATGTTTAGTGATCATTTTCCTGCTAAACACATTGTGGAACTCAATGGCTTACGATTGGTAGTAATAACAATATCTAGCTTTTGTTTTAATTCAGGCCAGCTTAGTTGGTAGCTACCCATGTGATGACTGCTCATTAGCTAATGATTTGATGCCATCAGTTAAGTTGACAGATGTTAAGTGTCCAGATGATTATCACCATCGCTAATGGTACCCTAATGGTAAACTTCCTTGGAAAGGTTGAGGATTGAATGTGTTGGTACAATATCTCTCCATAAACCACTGGCCTTCAGTTTTGGTGGGAAAAAAGAAGCACACCCTACATCTTTGCTCTAGATTTTTTTTATATATTTTGTAAAACTTTTATCTCGAAAACAATTTTGTCCAACTATCAACTTTTGTTTGTTCTGTGGCTTACAGCTTTTTTTTTTTCACTCTAAAGGCCTGATTCTGCCATCTTTATTCACTCTAGTACTGTGTATGCTACAAGTAATCCTACTTATGTCAGAATGAGCTGTATTCATACATCATGTTGCACTGTAATTATTCTTTTCATTCTTGTTCCAAAGCTCCAAGTTCATCTGAATTATGTGTACAGAAATAACCTTGTTGCATATACTAAGTATATATTCCACCTTTTGAACTATCTCCTGTTTTAAATTAAAGTCTTTGAGAGCTGTTGCCCCTTGATTAATGTGTACAGTACTTGCAGATGTAAAGCAGTAACTGTTGATTAACGTTGATGTTCTGTGCCTGAGTCCTGAAAACTACTTCCTGCTGTCAGTACAAGCTTTTCGTCACTCATTAGGTACCTAACAACCAGATTAATTTTTCCATAATCATTCTGTGAGCATCAAAAGTTAATACATCTTCTTAAATTACAAAAAATAACCAACACTTGCTTCTTCTAAACTTGGTGAATCTAGAGATCCTGCTGTACACTGATGACTAAGACTTGGTCTACACTTAAAATTAAGGTCAACATGCCTATGTTGCGCAAGGGTGTGAAAAATCCACATCTCTGAATGACTTTGCTTTGGTAATCTAACACCCAGTGTAAATACAGCTAGGTCAATGGAAGAATGCTTCTGTCAATCTAGCTACCATCGCTTGCGGAGGAGATGTTCCTGCACTCCTGGGAAAAATCCCTTATAGTCCTTGTAAACTATGTGTCTATGGGATTATTCCAGCATAGCTACAGTCATAGCTGTGCTTGTGTAAGCCATGTCTACGCTATGTAGTCTAACTGTGGTGACTTCTCTTGCTGTTTTTTTTTTTAAATACCTTGTTTACAAGTAAATTTGTATTTTCCTATCTTTCGGTATGGCTGCTACTGAACTTTATGAAAGCCCTTTCATTGCATACCATCTTAAATAGAAACACAGGTGTTTCTATTTGAAACACAACTTGGTATTTGTGTGTCTGGTGAGATAGCTGTATAGATCACGTACCTAATACAACCTCAAAAAGCCAGGAAAGAGTAAGTAGTCTAACAGTACATATCATTTAGTCTTACCCCTAGAGATGCACAACCACCATATACCACAGGCAATGCATCTCAGCCATATCTCTGCTTTAGTTGGAAAGCCAGTCTTCCAACAGTCTTTTCTCTAAACTCCCACCATGATAGACCAGACTCTTCTTCTGACTCTCCTTTGCTGTACAGTTCTGGGAATCCTCACGTAAGTTTGTGAAAGGAGTGACTGAAAGGGTGCCAAAATACTATCAGGGCAGGGTTAGAAAAGTCTGGGTTATTGGATGGAAGAAAAGAGGGCATCTAATGTGCTTTTGAGACTTTGTCATGTTATGTAGCAACCTTAACTGATTTGCAAAACTTTATAAATATTTCCAGTCCTTTCATTTTTGAGTGGATCTCAGCAGCAGCAGTAGCTCTTCATTTCATGACACAATTTCTTTATGAAAATACCTCACCAGCTTAGCAGCTGGGAACTTTAACCAAGTCCTAGTTTTTATGACTGGAACTCCTGATAACTATAAAGAGCATGTTTTATTTGCTGTCTGGTATTTTCTTCACAACCGTAAGTGCTGGAAACATTTCCTTAAAAAGCAAAACTTGAGATTCTGGAAGCATCAATGCCACAGATTTGTGGATTGTAATCAGAGCAGATGTGTTATGGCTATAATGTCAAATGAAAAGATCATGAACTTAAAGTAACTTTCCCTTTGCTAAAATTTACCATAGTCAGACTTCAAATCGCGAACAAGTAATTTAGATGGGCTAGAAAAATTGTGAGACTCAGCGTGAACTTAGAGCCTCTTTCTTTCTACTTCATAATCTTAAATTTATGTAAATACTTGGAGAAGTCCATATTTACTCACATTATGTTCTGTAAAATGAAAGATGCAATACTTGAATCCCTGCTTAAATGGAAAAAACAACTTAACTTTAACACGGCTCTCCTGCTGTTTTTCATAAAATGCTCTTTTTGCGTAAATTTGCCTGTACTGTGTTCAGTGGAAAAAATTACATAACACTTGCATATGGTTTTACCTTAGGGTGAGTCCTCTCCAGACTTAACTTTTGGATGAAAGCATGCTCTCTTTCCGGTAGAAGATGATGACCTTGGAATATGATTATGGAGAAGGGGATGAGTTCAGTAGAAGTGTTACCTTCCAAATCATCCCAGGTTATGGCTATAAAGGCGATGGTGAAGGAGCATGAAACAAAATTGATCCAAAAAGAGAAACGCGTGGGATTTGTGCTTGTACATGCAGGTAAGATTCCACAAGTTTGAGAACTGAAACAGAAGTGCAGCATTAGATATGGAGGCAACTAGTATATTCACTAATTGAATACTAGGCTTGCATTTTGGTAACATAATGTAGAGAACACAACTGGTTGGAAGATCTCAGATATTAAGGACTGCAGGCCCAAAGTTTAGGTAACTTCAGAGGGTTTACAAACACTGACATGAACTGAGGTGTTTTTTTCCTTTTGTAATAAAATCCTAAGTGAGTTATGCAAATCTCTGTGGCTGTTTCTGCTGTGAGTGGGTGTTCTAATGATAACATGATGGCCTGGATTGGCCTTCAGGACTCATGTGCACAGAGACCCCCTCAAAGTATTTTCTCCTTTTCTGTGAAAGGAATAGCATGTGCCACTTGTGTCAGATTTTTAGTTAAAGTCTTGTGAAAGTTCTAAGCCAGAGTGTCTACTGCCTTTTAAGATTTGGAGCTAGCAGCTAACTCTAGATCTTGTGGAACCCTCTCTGAAATCAGTTGGAGAGTTTCAGCCAGTCCTCAGTGACTCACATATTTTGCAGGTGGTCGGGCTACGTGAATCTGAATTATTTTCTCAGGCATAGGGTGTAGGAATAGAGTTTCAAGGTAAACTGCAACAATGACTAGAGTTTCAAGGTAGACAACCGTAGGGCTGTTGCTACATGTCAAAGGCAAAAGCGCCAAGTAGAGCCTGGGGTCTGGCCCCAGGCTTCACGTGGCGCTGCTGCTTTGAAGTACCCTCTCTTCTCCCCCGCCCCCCTTCTGTCTCTTTCTGATAGAAGTGACTAGTCAACTAGCTGACTAGCCTGTTGACTAGCCGATAAGCATTTGCTTATTGGATAGTCAACTAGTCCTTCACATCCCTAGTACAAAAGAGAACTTTAGTGCCTTTTTGCTAAGCCTGAACAAAATCTATTTAGTTACTCTTAAAAAATGTGCAAATGTATAGCAGGCTGGTACTTTTGGCTCAGTGCAGTCTTCCTTCTTTCCTATATGTTTGCAGAATTTAGGTTAGGGCAGTTTTGGAGAAAGGTTTTTTTTGGGATAGTCAAAGGTGGAAGGAGCATTTCCCATCCTGTCATCCAGCAGGCAGAGGGTTCCAGGCCGGTTTGTTGGCACTTATCCATGCTATGAGAACTTGTGTTTGAGGAGGAGATAACTGTGCAGTTTCACATCCCATACCTCTAGGACTGGGACTGGGCTGTGGGAAAGAGTTGCGTGAGTTGTCTTATGCAGTAAGTTTTAACATTCTTTGTCAGCACTACTCAGTTGATGAATTTTAAGGGGGCATCTGGTGGGTCATGTTGTGTGCTGGCTGAGAGAGCAGCTAAATCGTGCGTCTGTTAGGATGCTGTAGATATTCAGGCAGTGGGCAAAGGAACAGTTTGCTCCTTGTTCCTCCTCTTTACCTTGTTGCTACTGTGACTCCTGCTTTGAATCCTGTTGTGCATCTTCCAGCCCATCATCCAGTTACAAAGCAGCTCCTTTTCCCCATCACATGTACATTATTCTGATCGAGGCTGGAAAGGCAATGCTTAAAGGGGCTGTGTATTTAGCTTAACCAACGCTTGCAGCTGTGCTGCCTCAGAGCTGAGCACTCTGTAGTTCTCATAGTGTTCCCTACACCAGCAACAATCCCTTCAGCCAACTGCCCTTCTAGCACCTCTTACTGTAGTTTCTGTGACCATAATCCCATCATGCTTTGTGACTACAAGGAGACCGTAGAATGTATTGGATAATGGGATGACTCTGAATCACAACACAAATACCTTAACTGTTTACTACCTGATCAATAGTGATATACTCTCTCAGCCACAAGTGGTATTTAGGTGTTGTGAAAAAACAGTCTAAATGATGATCCCAGCATGCTGTCTAGGGGAAGATCTCTTCTTTAGTGTGGTTTGACATCCTGGCTGATCACCTTGGTTGATGCTTTATTCTTGTGTGGTTGGGGATAAGGCAACATTTTTCTTGAATTTGTGGGTCCAATTTAATAAAGGAAGTGAACTGGAAATGTGTGAAGGGAAAGGAAGCACTTAAAGATGTCCCTCCTAAGAGGGACAGAGTCCGCCATCTGCTGTCCAGACCTGGAATTTCGAGAAATGTGCTGCTTATCAGGAGCTAGAATTCAGGATGTGACCGAGAGTCTTTCAAAACTGATTCAACCTTTGGCTCGCTACCCCTTCCTGCTTCTACATGTAGGAACTAATGATATGGCCAAGAATGACCTTGAGCAAGTCACTGCAGATGATGTAGCACTGGGAAGTAGGATCAAGGAATTTGAAGTGCAAGTGGTTTTCTCCTCCATCCTTCCTGTTGAAGAAAAAAGGTCCAGGTAGGAATCGTGGAAGTAAATGCGTGGTTGCGCAGGTGGTGTCAGAGAGAGGACTTTGGTTTCTTCGACCATGGGACTCTGTTCTGGGCACGAGGATTGCTAGGAAGAGATGGGATCCACCTAACCAAGAGAGGAAAGAGCATCTTCGCGGGCAGGCTTGCAAACCTAGTGAGGAGGGCTTTAAACTAGGTTCGTTGGGGTACAGTGACCCTAAGCCCTGAGGTAAGTGCGGAAATGGGATACCGGGAAGAAACACAAGGAGGAAAGATCAACAAAGGAGGACCCCTGATTCGAACGGAGAAGCTAGGGCAATCATCTAATCATCTAAGGTGTTTGTACATGAATGCAAGAAGCCTGGGAAACAAACAGGAAGAATTAGAAGCCCTGGCACAGTCAAAGCACTGTGATTTGATTGGAATAACAGAGACTTGGTGGGATGACTCACATGACTGGAGCACTGTCATGGATGAGTATAAACTGTTCAGGAAGGACAGGCAGGGGAGAAAAGGAGGAGGAGTTGCACTGTATGTAAGAGAGCAGCATGATTGTTCAGAGCTCCGGTATATAGAGGGAGAAAAGCCTGTTGAGAGTCTTTGGGTTGTGTTTAGAGGTGGGAGCAACAGAGGTGATGTTGTGGTTGGTATCTGCTATAGACCACCAGATCAGATGGATGAGGCAGACAAGGCTTTCTTCAGACAACTAAGAGAAGCTTCCAGATCACAGGCCCTGGCTCTCATGGGGGACTTTAATCACCCTGACATCTGTTGGGAGACCAATACAGCAGTACACAGACAATCCAGGAAGTTTTTGGAAAAAGTTGGGGATAACTTCCTGGTACAACTGCTGAAGGAACCAACCAGGGGCCATGCACAGCTTGACCTGCTGCTCACAAACAGGGAGGAACTAGTAGCAGAAGTAGCTGTGGGTGGCAACTTGGGCAGCAGTGATCATGAGGGAGTAATATTCAGGATCCTGACAAAAGGAAGAAAGGAGAGCAGCAAAATACACATCCTGGACTTCAGAAAAGCAGTCTTTGACTCCCTCAGAGAACTGATGGGCAGGATCCCCTGGGATGCTAACATGAAGGGGAAAGGAGTCCAGGAGAGCTGGCGGTATTTTAAAGAAACCCTATTGAAGGCACAGGAACAAACCATCCCGATGCACAGTAAGAAAAGCAAATATGGTAGGCGACCACATTGGCTTACCAGGGAAATCCTTGGTGAGCTTAAACACAGAAAGAAAGCTTATAAGAAGTGGAAACTTGGACAGATGACTAGGGAAGAGTACAAATATATTGATCGAGAATGCAGGGGAGTAGTCAGGAAGGCAAAAGTGCAATTGGAATAGCAGCTAGCAAGGGATGTGAAGGGTAACAAGAAGGGTTTTTACAGGCATGTTAGCAATAAGAGGGTGATTAGGGAGGGTGTGGGGCCCTTACTTGATGAGGGAGAAACTTAAAAAACAACCAATAGTCTAGTAGCACCTTAAAGACTAACAAAACATGTAGATGGTATCATGAGGGAGGTAACCTACTGAAAGATGATGTGGGAAAAGCAGAAGTACTCAATGCTTTTTTTGCCTCTGTCTTGACAGATGAGGGTCAGCTCCCAGACTACTGCACTAGGCAACACAGTATGGGAAGGAGGTGGGCAGCCCTCGGTGGAGAAAGAACAGGTTAGAAAATATTTAGATAAGCTAGACATACACAAATCCATGGGTCCGGATTTAATGCATCCGAAGGTACTGAGGGAGTTGGCAAATGTCATTGCAGAGCCTTTGACCGTTATCTTTGAAAATTCGTGGAGATCAGGAGAGTTACCGGATGATTGGAAAAAGGCAAATGTAGTGCTCATCTTTTAAAAAAAGGAAGAAGGACAATCCAGGGAACTACAGACCAGTCAGCCTTACGTCAGCCCCGGAAAAATCATGGAAGGGATCCTCAAGGAATGCATTTTGAAGCACTTGGAAGAGGGGAAAGTGATCAGGAATAGTCAACATGGATTCGCCAAGAGCAAGTCATGCCTGACCAATCTGATTAGCTTCTGTGATAAGGTAACTGGCTCTGTGGACATGGGGAAGTCAGTGGTTGTGATATACCTTGACTTTAGCAAAGTTTTTGGTACAGTCTCCCACAATATTCTTACCAGCAAGTTAAGGAAGTATGGATTGGATAAATGGACTGTAAGGTGGATAGAAAGCTGGCTAGATTGTCGGGCCCAACGGGTAGTGATCAATGGCTCGATGTCTGGTTGGCGGTCAGTTTCAAGTGGAGTGCCCCAAGGATGAGTTCTAGGGCTGGTTTTGTTCAACATCTTTACTAATGACCTGGATGAGGGGACGGGTTGCACCCTCAGCAAGTTTGCGGATGACACTAAGTTAGGGGGAGAGGTAGATACGTTGGAGGGCAGGGATAGGGTCCAGAGTGACCTAGACAAATTGGAGGATTGGGCCAAAAGAAATCTGATGAGGTTCAGTAAGGACAAGTGCAGAGTCCTGCACTTGGGATGGAAGAATCCCACGCATTGTTACAGACTGGGGACCGACTGGCTAAGTAGCAGTTTTGCAGAAAAGGACCTGGGGATTACAGTGGATGAGAAGCTGGATATGAGTCCACTATGTGCCCTTTTAGCCAGGAAGGCTAATGGCCTATTAGGGTGCATTAGGAGCAGCATTTCCAGCAGATCTAGAGAAGTGATTATTCCCCTTTATTCGGCACTGGTAAGGCCACATCTGGAGTAATGTGTCCAGTTTTGGGCCTCCCACTACAGAAAGGCTGTGGATGCATTAGAGAGGGTCCAGCAGAGGGCAACCAAAATGATTAGGGGGCTGGAGTGCATGACCTGTGTGAAGAGGCTGAGGGAGTTGGGTCTGTTTAGTCTGCAGAAGAGAAGAGTAAGGGGGGATTTGATAGCAGCCTTCAACTTCCTGAAGGGAGGTTCCAAAGAGGATGGAGAGAGGCTGTTCTCAGTAGTGACGGATGGCAGAACAAGGAGCAATGGTCTCACATTGCAGTGGGGGAGGTCTAGGTTGGATATTAGAAAAACTATTTCACTGGGAGGGTGGTGAAGCGCTGGAATGGGTTACCTAGGGAGGTGGTGGAATCTCCATCCCTACAGGCTTTTACGTCCTAGCTTGACAAAGCCCTGGCTGGGATGATTTAGTTGGGATTGGTCCTGCTGTGCAGGGGGCTGGACTCGATGAGCTCCTGAGGTCTCTTCCAGCCCTAGGATTCTATGATTCTAAAGATCTTAGGACTGAGCAAATACTAGATTTATGTACACTAGGGATGTAAGCAACTAGTCGACTAGCTGATAAGCCGGTGCTTATTGGGTAGTCAAGTAGTGACTCGAGTAGTCGCTTCCTCTGCTTGCTGCCTCTGTCAGAGAGAGGCAGCAAGTGGGGGGGGGGGGAAAGAGCAGGAGCCGGTGCTGGTGGGAAACGTCTCTAAGCTGGTTCCCCCCAGCACCGTTTCCGTGGGGGCAGGGGAGGCAGAGGCACAGCGGGAACAAGGTGCGAGTGGGGACTGCTTCAGTCCCCACTGGTGCAGAGTCCTACTGCGGGTGCTTCTGCTTTTGAAATGTAAAAGAGTCCTCCGGGGCTCTTGTATGTTTCAAAAGCAGAAGTGCTGTAGGGAGCATGGGGCAAGCAGGGACTCAATCAGTCCCCGCTTGCCCTGTGCTCTCTGTGTGCCTTTTCCCCTCCGCTCCCTCCCCGCTGCCTCTCCTAGAGGCAGCAAGTGAGGGGTGGACCAGAGCCGGTGCTGGGGGGAGCTGGCTTAAAAGCCTGTTTCCCCCAACACCATCTCCGGGGTGCCTCCTGCCCCTGCCCCCTCTACCTCTGTCAGAGGCAGTGTGGGAGATAGGGGACACCGCTGCGAAGTAGCCCCTGTCTGCAGGGGTCCCAGCAGGGAGCTGGACCCTCCCTGTGCCCCCGCAGACAGGGGCTGTTGCCGCCAAGCAACCCCTGCCCGCAGCCAGCCCTGGCTGCCACGAACAGGGGCTGTTGCTGGAGCATCTCCTGTTCGTGGCGGACAGGGCTGTCTACCGCAAACGGGCTGCTGGACTCAGCGTGAGCTGGGATTGAGCAGTCCCGATTTGCACTGACTGCTGTGACTCTGCATTTTAAATGCAGTAAGAGCCCAGCAGCTCTTTTACAAAATGACATGGAGTTATGTACATGTGAATTAAGACACAGTTGTCAGCCTGTATTTTGCTGTATTATGCTGTATTGTACTGAAACTTTTGAACATGTAATTCCTGGAGAAAACATTATCCCAATATATTAGTTTGAATGCTTACCATAAGCTCTACTTAACTTTGTTTTTCTGTCTTAATAATAGGTGCAGGTTATCATTCTGAATCCAAAGCTAAAGAATACAAACATGTTTGCAAAAGAGCCTGTCAAAAGGTATGACTTCCCTAGTTCCAAACTGTTTTCTTTAGAGGATCAGCAGGCTTCTAACAAACCTGAGTTTTTTACTAGGGTTTAGTTTATAAAAGGATTTTGATCAAGTCTGTAAAGTTTTGAGCTGTTTTGTGAGAGCTTGTTCAGAAGCTCATAAAGTGCATAAAGTGTGTTCTGCACAAAATGTTTATTTCGGGATTCACATACGCTCTCATATATTGGATACAGTTATGGATTGAAGGGTTTATGTTTCTGTTAATAAAAAAAAAGCAATAAAAAAAACAAAACAGGAACAACTGTTCACTCAGTAAGGGAAGAATAGTAACATTTCAAGAAAAGTATGATTTGAATAACATCAGTTTCTTGGGCAAATTCGGTGCCAAAAAAATTAAAAATTCTGCATATTTTATTTTTCAAAATAATACAATATAATCACACCAGTGTCACTTATTTTGGTAATTTATTTAAACTACCGTACTGAAAAAAAATCACAATAAGTATTCAGCATTTCCCTAATCACATGAAAGTTAAGTTATAATATTTGGTAACTAAGACCCTGCATTCCAGTTATAATCCTGTATTTTCATTAAAATTACTTTTATTTTGGTGTTTGTTGTTCAGTAGAATGTTGCTTCATATTGCTCAGACTTTCACACAAGAAAGTCGCATGATTTTGCTAATATTATTCTGCTTTTTTTTTTTTTAAATGGATAAGTAAAATAGATC
Organism: Rafetus swinhoei; assembly: GCA_019425775.1. Lineage (NCBI taxonomy): Eukaryota > Metazoa > Chordata > Testudines > Trionychidae > Rafetus > Rafetus swinhoei. The sequence goes on from CM033440.1 coordinate 189,503,904, forward strand.
CTAAATTGTAATCCAACCCCATTGCACCTTTTTTTTTTGGCGGGGGGGAGCCAGTAAACACATAGACAATAGGAATGGTCAATAAGCAGCCATTAGCCCTTGGTGGTTGACTGGCACCTTATTTACCTTTATGTCCTCAGGTATGGCTGTTTGCAGCTCCCATTGGCTGTGGATCGCTGTTTCCAGCCAAAGGGAGCTGTGGGAAGTGGTGTCCTGATCTGCATTGCTTCTCACAAACCATGTTAGAGGGGGTACAGCAATCCACAACCAGTGGGAGCTGCAAGTTGCTGTACTTGCGGATTTGAAGGTAAATCAAGTGCTGATGTCCTGCCAGGAGCTAACCCTGATGAACTGCATTTAGCCTGGGGGTTGCTTATTGCCCACCACTGACATAGACTTTCCTAGCTGAGGATTCAGTTATTGTAAATGACAGTAAGGCTTTTTTACTCCACTCTGGCAAGGTAAAAGAACCTTAATTGACTAAGAATGGGAACAATTAATGAAAGTTAGCAGCCTGCCTGTTTAGTTCTCACATTCTGCTCTGCATGAGGTAGAGAGCCTGCTTCACACAGCCCTATGCCTCCAAGCCCAGGATTGAGCAACAAGGACGTGAGGGACAGAGGGAGTCTCTCACTCATTCACATGCAGGCAGGCTCCCAGCCCCAACCCCTTAATGTCTCTCTCTGGAGGCAGGCATGCCTAACCACCCTCGTCCTTCCCACAATGATCTGCCCTCTGCTGCCGGCTGCTCCCAGCAGGCACACTCAAGTGGCTGCAGTAGTGGCATGTGTACCCCACAAATTTCTTTGCTTCCTCATTTTTTTTTTGTGAGGGAGCCAAGAAATCTGTGGGGGTTACTAATTCTGTCTCCCATCAGGGCACTGAATTCAGCCAGGAGTACCAAAGGATTGTGGTGTGTACTATACTTGTTTGATGTACACAGAAAACTATGTACATGTTCTCTCTCTTTCAGAGGGCTGCAATATATGTGTGAATTATAAAAGAAAAGAGTGGTGGTTCTCTGCTCATGCAAGAATTTTGGTTCTAGGGCTTGTCCAGATACCCATACAAATTGTGGGTTTTTTTTTCATTTCATATCATGATTAGGGATGTGAGGGGTTACCGGATTACCTGGATAACCAGTCCCTGGGAGAGGGACTGGAGTTCCTCAGAGAAGCCCCTGACTATGGGGGGATGTGGGCACTCCGCAGGCAAGGGCTACTCCTGTGTCTGGAGTAGCCACTGTCCATGGGGAGCTCAGGGGCCCTGCAGGCAGGGGGCTGTACCCCATGTGGGGGCTGGCAGCTGGCAAAGCCAGCTGTAGACCCAGCGCAGGGCTGGGAGTTGGCGGCAGCCTCAGCTCTGCAGGCTGGGGGCTGCTTCAGCCAAGCTGGAGTGGTCCCCAGTCCTGCATCCTGCTTTAGTCAATTAATCAGTTAAGCACTAGGCAAACCTAACGTTTAACTGGATAACTGATTAACTGGGATTTTACATCCCTAATCCTGATTCCAAATCACGTTTTCATGGTACCCCTTCTTGCTGCTTAATGGCTGGCTGTCAGTCACTGGTCAGGGTGATATATGTCTAATATGTGTGGTCTGAGACAATAGCTTATTTATGGAAGATCCAGCCGCCTATAGATATCTGACTGACTTGGATATTTAAATGGGGATTTTATTGTGATTTTATTGCTTTCCTCCATAAGGATATGATAAATCGTCATTTGGCCAAGATACTACAGCAAGTCATTGACAGAATTTGGAATAGTACATGGGAAGAATTAATAAATTCTTCCCATTGAGTGTGGAACAGAAGTGGAAGGATAAATTAATCTAATATGTCTCGAGGTTAGTGCAACAGTTGCTAATTGAATACTGTTAAAAATAAATGCATTAATTTGAAATCACTAAGTGTGTGAATGAAAACAAGTCATCGGTAGTAGTGCATCTGTTCATGCTAGCCATAACTTTGTCTACTTTTGTGTCATAGACAAAGTACAGTAAAACCTGTGCTATCAGGAACTTAAGCATCTGGAAAACTGTAGAAACTGGCAAATTTCTCATGCTGGGAAAAGCAAAAAACAAACAAACAAACAAACAAAAAAACCCAACAACAGCAACAAAAAGGAAATTTGCCCTTTAAGTGCCGGGCTGCTCCTCAGACGAGCATGCAGCACGTACCCAGGGGAGGGGCGAACGGCAGCTGGAAGCAAGCAGCAAGCATCTTGGCTCCCCCTGCAGCTCCTGGCACCCCAGGCAGGTCATCCCCCCCTTCCCCCTGCACCATCTCCACCTCCTTCTCTCTTCCCAGCAGGCTGCATCACCCCCGCAACTCATGGCTCCCCTAGCAGGCCACATCGCAGCCCCGCACAGCTCCGTGCCCCTCGCCCCTCCCCATAGACCCGGCACAGCTCGGCCCCTGCTCCCCCTCCGCCCCGCAGATAACCAGTATTTTTAGGTTACCGGCATGCCCCAATCCCCGGGCGTGCCAGATAACACAGGTTTTACTGTATTGTGACACTGGAACTGGTGGTCTGTAGTAAAGGCAGTATGATTTGTGTTGCATATGAATTATACAGTGTGTGAAATAAGGACTCTTACAATTAGATGCTTGCCAAAGCTACCACTGTTATAAGACATAGCCACTAAATATATTAAAACTAGTTGTTCACTTGTTGCCATTTGAAGTCCTAGCATACATACAGCCTTGTTTATAGAGTTGGTTGCAAAATAGAATTTTCTGTGCTGCCAAAAATTTTGAAAATTTTCATCTGAAATTGAAACATCAAAAGCTCAAAAACTAGATTTTTCATAGGAGACAAAACTGTGAAACTGAACTGCAGGAGAAACAAAATGGGGTTTTTCAGCTTGTTCCCTGAGGGCTCCAACTAGTTGGTCTGCTTAGCTTTCATCAACATTTTTGATAGAAAATTGCTGTGGAATATCTTGGTTCAGCCAAATCAATATCTTCAATAGGAAATTTGTTTTGGCTAACTCTGCTCATTCTTAAGCTGAGTCTCTTTATTCTACTTCCTAAAAAGTGTTTTTCTTAGAATTTGCATGACAATATTTTATGGGGTAACTGGATTAATGGGCTTTTTTTCTAGTGTAACTTAATGCTTGTTTAATTAAATTCTGGGTGTTTACAGTTTGACTTAGATTTGATTATAACATAACCATTCAAATGGGAAACTTGACTTCTAATTAGCTGGATATATATGGCCTATATATTACATGTTTTGTAGATTATTGCTGATGTGAAGTTTACTGGATTCTTTTGTAAAAAGTCTGTGTTGAAATTGGAAGTAATTTGTAAAATGTCTGTGAACCTGCAGATATAAAATTATGTCTCCCTCCTTGTTCGTAACATCCTTTAAAAAGTAATCCTCAGTGCATTGATAGAGGACTTATATAGCTGAATTTTTCAGGGGAGTCTGAAGGAGTTGGTTTATTTGAAAATCCCACCTCTCATCTCCAAATACCAATCTCACTTGTAATTAACGGAGTTTCAAAACATCCAATATAAATACAGTATGAGTATAACATTGAATTTCAGCCATACCTGGTATATCTGTTTTGTGATAATAGTTTTCAGCTTACTTGCCTGAGACCTAGTCTACATTACCGCAGGCTGTTGACCTAAGTTACACATCTTGATCTATGTGAATAATGTAGCTGAAGTTGATATATTTAGATCTACTTATTGCGGTATCTTCACTGTGGTATGTCAACAGCCGACACTCTTCAGTAGACTCCCCTTACTTTTCTTATTGTGATAGAGTATTAGAGTTGACGGGAGAGTGCTTGGCGGTTGATTTATTGCGCCTAGTATATATGTGATAAATTGACCTATACTGGATCAATTTCCTTCCTGTTGATCTGGCAGGTAATGAAGACATGCTCTAAGTTGTAGATTTGCTTGCTGTTAAATTCAATGCAAATTGTAACTTGAGAGATTCCATTTGGTTGCCTAAGGTAGGTTGCCAACATAAATGTTTGAGTAAGAACAAACTAAAATTTGAGTTGGAACTAAGGATGCAGCCTTTGTTAGTTCTTGAGAGAGTTCTGAGGGAATTTACTGTGAGTAGAAGTTTGTTCTAGGTGTTTGTCCAGCATGGATCTGGGAAATTACTACATGGCTCCAAAAGTTGATAACTTTTTAGTATCAAACTTGAACAAAGATCATCACTTGTTTACTTTGCATATATATTGCTAAACTTGACAGAACTTGATTTTTATTTTTTATAATTTCAACAGTGATTATTTTTATTATTATTTGTATTATTAGTTTTAAGTGTTTTCTTTTTTTAAATAGATTTAAATGTTCAGAATTTCAGGAAGCTTGGGGAGGGGTTTAGACAATTATTTAATGACCATAGATGGGGAGATGGAAAACATTAAAACTTTGTAAATTGTCAATATCATATGTCAAAAGTTACAAAGTAAATATCTGTAAACTCAAGTAAGTTTTCAAGCAACCTTTTTCTTTCTGTGCTTATCTGTAAATTTTAGTTATCATTAATGGAAATATTTTTGACTGTGTTGATTTAGTGAAAGCAATATTTATTGATGTTTACTGATTAAAAATATAATACTTTCAAATCTGTGTGTTGCTCACCTCTGGACAAACTTACTCAATGCTGCAACTAATCATTTTAACAGCAGCAATTCTATATGACACTATATAGTTTAGAGTTGTTCTTTTGGTGTCAAAGTTTTATCATTAGTTCAAGTGTGGAGGGAGGCATATGTTACTATAAAAGTCAACTGTAGAGAAATTTTGCCAAGTGCACTGTGATTTCATGATGCCAGGACAATAATACAATGTATTCACATCTTGTAAAGACTTTCTTCTCTTGTAGTGCCCTCTGTCTTACTTGTCCTATTAGATTGGAAGTTTCTTGGGGTGGGGATTATTTCTCATTCAGTGCCAAGAAAATCATTACAATTAGCTATACAATAATTAAATCCAAAATCATCAACTAAAACTTCTGTTTTACAGGCAATTGAAAAACTACAGGCGGGTGCTCTTGCAACTGATGCCGTGACTGCAGCACTAATTGAACTAGAGGTACTTCTTATTTTTAATTCAGGAATTAAACCTATAAACATGTTATTGCCATATATCCTATAGCTATATAAAGCAATACATTTCAATTTGTAACTTACAGAGAATAACTCTTTCATTGCTTTAAATAGATTTCTCTGTGCTAAATTAAAATGTAATTAGCAATCTGCCTTTCTGCCTTTGACTTTTTCATTGTCTTGCTTGGCCTTAATATATTAAAAAGGTTTACTTGTTTTCCCATAGTCATATTGAATATTAATTGATTATACATGTCAGCAGGAATAGCATCAAATTTGTTTTAACAGCCACTGTCACTAATATCTGGTAATTCTAAAAGTAAAGTGTTACCTGGAAATACAGGATTGATTCTGTCTTTGCCCGTATTCATTTCTGTCTCCTTACTATCTTATTCGAGTACAACATGCTGATGGCTTCTTGGATGAGATAAATGATGCTCTGATCACTTCTATTCATTGAAGAGCCCATAACACACTAGATGGTCCAAATTTCAATCTTATTTTTCTGGTGAAATTTCACTTTGAGTAATTACTTCCTACTTTTCTTGGTAGTAGAAATAAAACCAAACCTCTACAATTTCGGTCAGAGTTTCTCGTAACTCCCTCTTCTTTAAAGCTGTTGTTTAGTAGTAGTCCTGATGTGGCCTCCTTTGAAGTGGCATGTACATCAGAGTGAATGATATTTTGCATAATATTTGGTACTTTTGGATCATTTTAGGAAGGCATATGAATGTAAAGCTAAGTTGTTTCTTGTGAAAGTCATGAGATCAAGTTAAGGTGAATAGTTGTATTGTATTGTGGAGAAGTGGTGTAGGTGATAGAAATTATTTCATTTACATTCTGTTCCAAAATGGCATATTAATAAACTTTGTAGTAATTATGACTCTAACATGGTATGCCAAACTAAATAATTCTTTATTAGATTTTGGCTTAGGTTTGAAGATGACTGTTAGTGGATGCTTCCACAATTTGCTTTACATGTAACTGAATTTAGCTTATAAAATATTCTCAGAACACTCTCCTGTTCCTTGAAGTTCTTTGCTTGATTTAAGATGGCAGAACTTGGTTTAGCACTCTTAACATCTTTCAGCAGAAGAACTAAAGATAAACATTTAAGACAACTAAAAAAACCTGTCTCTAGGGTATGCAGTGGGTTTTGCATTATCAAAGATAGTGGCTTTCCTTTTTATGATCACTTGATTTAACTTTTAAATCAGTGAGGGAATTTGTTTCCTATGTGGGAGCATGGAGGTACAGTTCTCTAAGTATGGCCCTACCAAATTCACAGTCCAGTTTGGTCAATTTCATGGCCCTAGGATTTTAAAAAATGTATATTTCATGATTTCAACTATTTTAAATCTGAAATTTCATGATGTAATTATAGGGGTTCTGACCCAAAAAGGAGTGGGGGAGCAGGGTCACAAGATAATGGGGGAGTTGCGGTACTGCTGCCCTTCTGCGCTGCTCGTGGTGGTGGTGCTACCTTCAGAGTGGGAAGGCCAAAGAGCGGCAGCTGCTGAAGCCCAGTTCTGAAGACAGCCATTTTCAGCAGCAACACATAAGTAAGGATGGTGTGGTGTGGTATTGCCATCCTTGCTGCTGCCTTTAGAATTGGATCCTTGTTCTGCAGTCCCCTTTCTCTGACTACCCAGCTCAGAAGGCAGCAGCCAGCGCAGAAGTAAAGGTGGCATGGTACGGTATTACTATTCTTACCTCTGTGGTGCTGCTAGTGGGGTGCTGCCTTTAGAGCTTGCTGCTTGGCCAATAGCCACTGCTCTCTGGTTGCCCAGCTCTGAAGGCAGTGCAGAAGTAAGGGTGGCAATACTGAGACCTCCATGCAATTTTCTTTTGGGTGAGGATCTCCAATTTGAGAAATACTGCTCTCCCAGGTGAAATGTGTGTGGTATAGGGTTAAAGCACACAAGACCAGACTTCATGAGAGGAGACCAGATTTCATGGTCTGTGATGCATTTTTTCTGGCTGTGAATTTGGTAGAGGCCCTAACTGTGAGAATGAAGAAAATTCATAGAACTGTTGTATTAAGTACTGTAATACAAGTTAAATATACTCTTTTGTGTATTAGAATTAGTTGCTACTCAGCATTCTGATTTAGACCTATTTGAATTAGGAAGATAAACTAGTTTATTTGCTTAAGTGGCCTAGAAATTAAAGGTTTAACCAAAAAAAAAAAAAAAGAAAGAAAAAAGAATATACATAATACATTGCAGGATACATAGTTGTGTTTAAATGAATGTAGCTTGTTGACAGAGTAACTTAAAGGAATTTAGGAGGCATTAACTGTTGACTCTGTTGCTGATGGCTCTCAGCTGGACCAGTGTTCCAGTCCATATGTCTTTAACATGCTGGGATATGACCATTGAAGTAAGCTGTTTGGAGAAGCGTGGCCTCTTGTGTTACGAATATGTTGTATGAAACGTTGAGTAGTTTTTACTGTCTTATAGTGATTGTAATTGATTTCTTCAGGTAACATGAGCTGCTGTATACAGAATAATATATAAAATGTAATTCATAGCTAAAATTTTTTGGTGGTGAATGGAAAACAAAAAGTTGTAACTCCTTGCAGGCGTGGGGATAATGATAGCTGTTTGTGTGGGGGTGTCTGGAAGGCCATCCTCAATCTTGTAGTCACATTGTGACACTGTACTTACACTGAGTAGTTTATGACATGACAAATAGTCTAGACTAGTTATAAAGTAAGCTGAATAAAGTACAAAAAAACTTTCTAGCCTGCAACACCAGAATGAAATCCTGTGTACTGATACTATTTTTCAGACTCTGAATGCTATAGAATAGACTCACCAACATCATGTTCTACAGCAGGGGTTCCCAACCTTTTTCAGTCCCCGTATCCCCTTGGCTTTTAGTAAACCCTCCCGTACCCCCTATTCAATATGAAAGGAAAAAAATTCTAGACTCTAGAATCCACAACTTTTTTCACTAACACTGCTACTTTTGGAATATTTCAATTAGGATAATCTAGTTATTTACCAAATATTCCCGTACCCCTTGACAAGCTTCTCGTACCTGGGGTATGCATTCAGTGTTGGAACCCTGTTCTACAGGCTTCTTTCCTCTAATCCCACTGAGGAATACTAAAGGAAACTACACCATCTGCTCAAGAAACTCCCTGCTACAGCTTGGGACCAAATCTATACAAACACACCCTCAGAACCCCAACCAGGAGCATTCTGTCTGCTACTCAAGATACATAAACCTGGAATTCCTGGGTGTCCCATCATCTCAGGCATTGGCATCCTTACGATCAGATTATCCATCTATGTTGACTCTATCCTCAGAACCTATGGTACTAGCACTCCTAGCTGTCTTTGAGGTACCACTGATTTCCTGACAAAACTACAGAGCATCAGTAATCTTCCTGAAACAACATCCTGGCCACCACGAATGTAGAAGCCCTTTACACCAACATTCCACATGAGGATGGACTACAAGCTGTTGGGAACACAATCCCCAATGATACCACAGCACACTTGGTGGCTGAGCTATGTGACTTTGACTTCACAGACAACTATTAACAATTTGGGGACATTTTATACCTTCAAGTTAGAAGCACTGCTATAGGTACCCGCATGGCCCCACAATATGCCAATGTGTTTATAGCTAATCTCAAACAATGTTTCCTCAGCTCTCATCCCCTAGAACCCTTCCTCTACTTATGCTGCGTTGATGACATCTTCATCATATGGACCCTCGGGAAGGAGACCCTCGAAGAACTTCACAGGGATTTCAACAATTTTCACCCCACCATCAACCTCAGGTTGGACCAGTCCACACAAGAGATCTGCTTCCTTGATACTACAGAACAAATACATGATGGTCACATAAATACCACCCTGTACTGGATACCTACTGACCACTATTCTCATCTACATGCCTCTAGTTTTATCCAGGATACCTCACATGATCCATTGTCTGCAGTCAAACCTTAAGATACAACTGGATTTGTTCCATTTCCACACAGAGACAAATATCTACAAGATCTTTCTTAGGCATTCTTCAAACTTAAATACCCACCTGGGGAAGAAAGGAAACAAATTGACAGAGCTAGACAATTATCCAGAAGTCAACTACTTTAAGACACGCCCAACAAGGAAAATAACAGAACACCACTAATTATCACCTACAGCCCTCCAGCGCATCACTGCCAATCTATAGTCTATCCTGGAAAATGATCTCTCTCTCACAGGCTTTGGGAGACAGGCCAATCCTCACCTACAGACAACCCCCAATCTGAAGCAGCCTTTCCTTTCCGGCAGCCACACATCACACCTCAGAAACACTTACCGGGGTACCTATTCCTGCAACAAACCTGAAGCCAAATCTGTCCACATATCTATACTAGCGACCCCATCACATAAGCCACACAATCAGGGGTTCATACAATTTCACATCCTCTAATTCTAATGTGATATATACCATCAAGTGACAGCAATTCCCCCCGCCATGTATATTGGCCAAACCGGACAGTCGCTACGACAAAGGATAAATGGACACAAATCAGAAATGGTAACACAAACCTATAGGGGAACATTTTAACCTACCTGGTCACTCAATCATGGATTTAAAAGTAGCCTTTCTTCTACAAAGGAATTTCACTAATCAATTACAGGGAGAGTCTGCAGAACTGGAATTAATCTACAGATTTGACATCATTACCCTGGGCTTGAACACAACCATTAACTGGTTATTGCATTACAAAGCCAATTTCTTCTGTTTAACATCTGCAATTCCACGTCAAAAGCTATTTATGGGACACATCCAGCCAACTTTGTCTCATATGGGTCCTACAATTGACAGATAACAGCAGAGGTATCTATATCTATCTATCTAATTAACTAATTAACTAACTAACTAATCTGGTGTTTTTTTTCCACTCAAGTTCATCTGACGAAGTGGATTTTTCCCACAAAAATATATGATACAACAAAACTTATGATACAACAAAAGTTTTCCCACAAAAACTTCTATATATTTTGGTTAGTCTCTAGAGCTCATGGCTCTTTTTCCATTTGTCTAGATTTAAAAAAAAAAATTAAATTCTTTGTTTCACAAACTACTTTCTCTTCAGATTTTTAGAAGATCCAGCTATCTTTTTAGGCAAGTGTCACAAAAGATGGCTTTTACCAAGTTCTGCTTAGTTACACAACTCCTATTACACAGAATTCCCGCCAGTCCAAGAGGCATCACTTCAAAGACTTGCTGAGGAACAAGATTTGCTCTTGATCTTTTATGAGTGAGCTGACAGTTTGCTTTTGGTATGCTGGCTGTTTCTTATTTCTGCAGCCTGTAAGTGTAGAGAGAAGAGAACAGTCCATCTCTGCGTGACTACATGAACATCTCGAATGCAACAAATTCCATGATTAAGATAAAATGTTAGCAGCTATGTAGGCAGAGTAGCTTACATGTACAAACGAATGAACAGTAAATAACTATGAATGCTGTTCATATAACCTAATGCTACATTGCTGAATTTTATACAGTGTCATCCATCATATTTGGCAACCTGATGTTGGCAGTATTGATGAATGTGTTTCCTGGAACTTCAGTGAGCTGCATAATTGAATAAAACAAATTAAGATGCTAACTCCAATGTCTGTTTATGTTGCACTAGCAAATAAGTGGATACTTCATACCATAACATGCGATAATTCATTAAGGAAATGACCATTGAACGTTTGCTTTGTCATAATTCTGTTAGACACACAATTCTGATACCAGTTGCCACGTATACACGTATAGGTTGACTGTCAAATTATTCTTGAAACACAGGAATGGGTTAACTTGTTGACTTATAGTGTACATTAACCAGCTGGTGGCTGTTTTTTTTTTTTAAATTAAAGATCGGAAGAATTCCACATAATTAAGCTTTTATGTATCTTTATAGCATTTCAGAGAGTTACTGTCCAGGTGCTGGAAAGAGGCAGTAAAGAACACCCAGATAAATATTTTTAAGTATTAATCATGTGGTAGAAGGGGAAAAATAATCACAAGCAGAGCCAAATACTTTACTGATCAAAGATGCAAGTATGTACTTTGATTTCTGTCTAAACATATGATAGTCATAGTTTGTGCATCAATAGTAGCTTGTGTTCCTCTGATTTATTACGAGGCTGTAAACAAATGGTACTTAAGTCAGGGCTCAGAACTGATTATTCATCCTAAGATGGAAAATACCATGTAAACAAATGCCAGATTTGTGTTTACTAGTGAAACTGCTTCACTTACTGTGTCTTAAATGTAGCATTTGAACTGGAAAGGACACTTTCAGTACATCTTACTAAATACCATAAAGAATCTAAAACAAATCTATCAAATGTGCAAGTCTAATTAATATTAGATTTGTGGTTTTCTGTCCTGCAAATCTGTTGCTTTCAATTAAATACTGAATTGAACTGTGGGATAAAAGCTATATTATAGAACAACTTTAACTTGAGTATGTTAATAAGAAAAGATTAACCTCTGCAGATGTGCACTTTTGAAGCTAAAGTCTGTTTGCAAATTAACTGTTTGTACTTAGTTTTAAAATGAGAACCACAGCACTATTACAGTAATGTATTCTATATAAAACTGGAAAGTTAAAGAGGTTCTGACATTGTTTTCAAAATTGTTAAATATAGTTAAATACAATAGTAAAATAATAATACTAATTAATAATAATAATAAAAAAAACCTGGGCTCCATTTGCTTATGACTTCCTATTGTTGACTTGGCATAGAATGATGCATACATATGTGTTGTGCTTTGTGCGATTATCTGACTTTAATTTAAGGTTTTCTTCAAGAATATTTTAACTGACTGAACAAAATGGGACTTGATTCATCCCAGGAGGCCACTTTTCAGTGCCACTAAAAACCTCCAGACAGAAAGCAATTTTATAATCCTACTGTATAAATGGGGACGGTCTATACCAGTGGTTCCCAACCTTTGGTCTGCGGACCCCTGGTGGTCCCCGACGGTACTGCGGAGGGTCCGTGGAAAGTTTAAAAATAGAGATTGGGATCACCACAATGGGCCCAATCCTTTTATTTCTTTTTTTCCTTTTCCTTTTCCTTTTCCTTTTCCTCCTTCTTCACCAAGGAGGGGGTCTGTGAAATTTTAATAGATTGAAAAGGGTCCCTATGCTCTGAAAGGTTGGAAACTACTGGTCTATTACACATGTCCCTTGAATAGCATTTAGTATTCAAAGTGTGCATTAGCAGACTTTGTCCAGAACTATATGGGTATGTCTACACTGCAAAGTTAATTCAAAATAACAGCCGTTATTTCGAATTAACTTTAATAGCGCTTAATTCGAATTTGGTAAACCTCATTCTACAAGGAGTAACGCCAAATTCGGAATAGCTAATTCGAATTAAGTGCTGTGTAGACACTTTATTCGAATTAGGGGGCCTCCAGCCCTTCCCAGGGAGCCCTGGTGGCCACTCTGGGCACAACCAGGAAAACTTACTCTCCACTCCCCTAACCCTGGAGCCATTAAAGGGGTAGACTCTGGCCACAGTGCCTGTGCCAGCTCCAAGCCTGCCAGTCCAGAGCCAGCAGTGGCCCCAAAACATGAGCCAGGAAGCCACTGGCAGCCAGCCCTCCTCCGCTCCCCAGGAGCAGTCTGCCAGCTCACAGGAGCTTGCCAGGGGCTGGAGAAGGCGGGCGCCTTCCTAGTCCAAGGTGGAGATCATGGACCTTATTCAGGTTTGGGGGGGGATGCCCCCAACGTCCATGATCTCCGCACTAGACGGAGGAATGCGGCCGTCTATGGCAGGATAACTGCCAGCCTGGCCACCAAAGGCCACATGCGAACCCAGGAGCAGGTTTGCATGAAAATCAAGTTGGTCTGGCGAGACCCCCAACCCTGAGCCCTGAGCTTCCCCTTCCCCTTCTTCCCCTTGCTTGCCCCTTCCAGCTCCCTCCTCCCAGGTTTCCCTCTCCCACCCTCTCTCTTCCCTTCTCCCACCTCCTTTTCCCAGTCTCCCCAGAGTCTCCCTCCTTCCTCCTCCCCCCCCAGTTTTGTTCAATAAACCCAGTTTCTATTTTTGAACATACATGTCTTTTATTTGACATCAGGAAGGGGGGCTAGGGAGGGGTAAGTGGAAGGATGTGAGGGAAGAATGGGGACGAGCCGGTGGGGAGGACCGGGAGGGCTCCTCGGGTGGATGCTCTCCTGCAGGGCCTCCTGGATCCTGTCAGCCCCCTGATGAACCCCCCGGATGGCAGCCTGCAGCAAGTGCAGCAGGGCTGATGGCAACGACCCCACGAGACTCACCGACGTGCCATGGGGCAGCTCTGGCTCCATGTGGCCAAGTGCTGTGGTGTCCCAAGTGCGGGCACTCAGGGCATTCCAAGACAGGACTGCTTTGCTGTCCCTCATCGAGGTAGACAAGCATGCGGGGAACCCTGAGAACTGTGTGTCCGGGGTGGGCGTAGGGTCCCTTTAAGCACAGAGCTCAGTTAGCCTGAGGCAGCAGCCCCACACAGTAAGTCCTAACCTGATGCCCTGCCAGCACTGGTTCCGGCCAGCCTTAACTTCGGTTCAGGGTCCACTCAGTGTGGACGCGCTGTTTCGAAATAGCAAAACGCTATTTCCAAATAGTTTTTGTGTGTAGATGCGTTAATTCGAATTGGCTTAATTCGAATTAACTATTTCAAATTAAGTTAACTCCAAATAGCACTGTAGTGTAGACATACCCTATCAAAGATAGCTGAAGTATTGCTTTAATGCGTGTTGAAGTAGAGCACTATAACTATTTGGCTAAGTGTAATTCCAGGACTATCAAAGATGAGCAACTTCTACAAGCATTCCAACTTTGACCACAGCTAAAAATATTAGTATGTTGTGAAACTGTCAGATATTATAAGTGCGTCTTGAAGAAGAGAAGCAATCAAAAAAGAAAATGATAGCTTCAGTAGTTTAGGAGCAAATACAGTATGAAGTACAACTTTTTTGTTGACAATCTAATGTTTATTTTAGAATCTAAACACCCTGAAAAAATGAGGGAGGAAATACTTTTGTTCTCTGTTTTGTGTTGTATGCACGGTATACCCAGTTAGCTTCAAGAGACACGTCCATGATGGATGTGTGGCTTCCCTGCCCTCAGAAACATGAGATGGCACTACCTATATTAGACTTGGCATATTTTTTTAAAAAGTTTTGAGAAATCTTAGATGTATTTTTTGATGCTTTCTATTTTTATTTCAATGTTCTTATTTGCTGGAAATCATGGATATTGGACAATTAATTTGATAGTTGACATTGAGATTCAACAAGTTAAAAGGTTTATAAACCATTAAGTCACAAACTGCCAACACCACATGCCAAAACATATAGAATAAATATCCTTAAATAGCAAATCATAGCAATTTTTGCAGTTTGTTCCCTATTCCATTTGCAACCAGCCAAATTCAAAAGTCTAAATCACTGGATTTTGACTCTCAACTTCTCAGGCAGCATTGTTTTTATTGACTGTCTATAAATTTCAATGATCAGCGGAAATATTTTTCTCATGGTTTGTTTGTGTAATGCCAGATTGGCATTTGCTGATGTTTACATTTAAAAAATGTATTCCTTCGAAGCCTACATAAAGCCTACCCATCCTCCTCCGCCCACTCCTCTCCCCCGATTGAGATCCTATTGTCTAATCTGGATCTCCCTTCTTTATTCAAGATTGCCATTTCTCATATTCTCATCCTTAGACCTTCCATCTTTATCTAAACAGCCAAAACCAAGGTAATCCTTTTCTAGGGTGCTTTCATAAGAAATTGGAAAAAAACTTGACTAACATTATTGAGCTAAATTCATTTTACATCTCTATTTAGATATGGTCTCTTATCCAGTTACAATTAGTTGTTTAATATCTCCGTCAAACAGCTCTGTAGTGCAGTGGTAAGCAACCTGTGGCCTGTGGGCCAAATGCAGACCATAGGGGATCTATGTGTGGCCAATGAGACATTTTCCTTACCATTGCCTATGTACAGGTTTGCCAGATCCTGCTGGTTTCCATCCATGTATTTCTTTCCTACTGCTATTACTAAAGTGGCACATACATAAAGCAAGGGCACGTAAAGTGAGGTGCACACAACATTGACTGTAAGAGACATGCGCTGCCTGTGCATCAAGTCAGAGCGCTGCTACGGTTCAGACAGCACATCCCACAAATTCTAGGTATGTAAATGCAGTTAGCAAAAATATCTGTCTTGGTTACAACAATTTTGCAGCCCAGCGAAATGAAGGAGAGCCACTCATATGGCCCATACGCTAGCCTAGGTTACCATCACTGCTTTAGTGCCACTCTAGAGGCAGTTTTACTTCAGTCACAGAAATGGAGATACAAAACTTTACAGAGAGAAGATGTGTTGGAAGATTTGGATTTAATCTTTTCTTCCCTGTTCTCCCCTCCCCGGCCCTTTTAGTTTGTGTTGGACAATCTGACATTTTCTATATTTCTTGCTGGCAACTCAAGTGTAGGGATGCAAAATCTCATTTAAAATGTTAATTGGTTAGATTATATGTGAACCGGTTAACTAGCCCATCGTGCTGTACCACAAGCAGGGGGTCGGCTGGAGTAGCCCCCTGCCCATGGTGTGGAGTAGGAGGGGGCAGCTTCAGCCGCACAGGGCCCATGGCGTGGAGCTGCGGGAGGGAGGCTGCTCCAGCTGTGCCGAGCTGCAGAGCCTGCCACATGGTACTGTAGGAGGGAGAGTGCTGTGGCTGAACCAGGTACCAGTTAACCGGTTACGCTGGTAAGCATGCCAGTAAGGCAGTTTTTACCAGATAAGCAGTTACCCCTCTACATCTCTAGTTCAGTGTAGCAAAAATTGAGCTAGTTATGAATGGTGAGTGGGTAGTATGAAAATATGACTGGAATAATTCTGTTTTGTTTTTAGTCTGTGATTGTATAGGTAACTCTGCTTGTTCAGGATCCTTGAGGATGAAAGTGTTTTAGAAATGTCGATTATCAAGCATAATAAATATATATTAGCTTAGCAAATTTGTTATGAGAACAGACTAAGTATGGAATTTTTACTTTTCCACCTATGGAAGAAATTACGTGCCCATCAAAATGACTGTCTCCAGTCAAACAGAAGTTTTATAAAATGATTTTTTTTTTTTTGTGCTGGCTCCCTCAGGCAGGTATTGTTGTGAGGGCAAAGCTCAACCCCTACTCAATTTTAGCATATTAAGGAAAACTATCCATTCCATTTGCCCACTATTTTGCTTCAATAAGTCATCACCAGTCCTAGTATTCAGTGCTTAGTTGCCAAGTCTCTGTGTGTGACCTTTACAGTGGAGGCTGCATACGTGTTTCTGAATTAGTGTAATGTTCTTGGTACCAAATGCATTGATCTCCAGTGGAAAAAAAATAGAAGTTTTGCTTTTGTTGCAAATCTAGTCTTGAACTACAAAAGGTTTCCTAGGTTGCTGTGTTGCTCCAGTCGTCCATTATGATAGCACAGTGCAATTCACCATCTTTGTGATGTATATTGTGTTTACACTTTGTAACATATCCAAGATGAGTGTCTAGGGAGTTTTCCTTTCTGCAGCAATTCAGTTACTTGTTATAGCATATTTCATACATTTTTGTCCAGGTCAGTGGTGTCAGTGTAATGATAATGAGTTTATGATATTCAAAGTCATGGTGTGTATGTATGTCTCTTACTCTGTGACGTGTTCTTATGTTTTTAGGATTCCCCCTTTACAAATGCAGGAATGGGATCTAACCTAAACCTTTTGGGTGAGATAGAATGTGATGCCAGTATAATGGATGGAAAATCATTAAATTTTGGAGCAGTTGGAGCACTGAGTGGTATGTTATCTGTATACTATAAAGCATAAATACAGTTCAGATTTAAAAATGATTAATGTTTTCCATTGAGAAAAGGAGAGCTCTTAGGGCATGTCTACACTGCACAGCTATTTCAAAATAAGCTATTCCAGAATAGTTATTCCAAAATACTTATTTTGAAATAGCACATCTACACTGCAGGGAAGCCTTAAAATTAGTCCAAGTCAGGCTTCCCTAATGTAGACATGCCATCTTGATTTAGAACCCCAGGAGGCACTGGGAAGGAATAACTTAGAATGGCCCTGGTGAGGGGCTATTTCAAAATAGCAGCAGTGGAACATCTACATGTGCCTTATTTCAAAATAGCTATTTAGGAATAAGTGTTATTCATGGAATGAGGTTTACAGAAGTCAGAATAAGCCGTCCGTTATTTCGAAATAACGGAATTGCTGTGGAGATGTTCACATTGTTATTTCAAAATAACTCTAGTTATCTTGAAATAACAGTGCAGTGTCTCTCCGAAATACTCCGAAAGTCTCACTCCGAAATACTCTCATTGAAGCCAATGGTAGGAACATTGGGCCCATAATTACTATAAAACTCTGCCCTTTGCTTTAAATCCTCTTTTTCAGCATTCTGGTTTATCACAAAGGTAATTCATTGGATTCAGACAGTCTCTGGTCCTCTAAGCATACAGGTTTATTCAAGTGAAGCACCTTTTAGGCTTGGTGCCTTGGATATCTTGTAGAGTATAAATAGAGTTGAGATACTAATAGAATATGTAAAATGAAACCAATAATATGGCTTAATCTGTTTTTACAGTCTGTCTACATGCAGACTCGATTTAATTCCATTTTATGGTGTATAAGTTTATACTTTTACATTTTATTTGAAACATTCCTTCTCTGACAAAACTTTTTTCCAGAGCTGTCTGAGACATTTGTTGTTGCTCTCAATAACTAAGACATGTTGATTTTAAGGTTTTTGGTCACAACTCTGACATAAAAATAAGATAAGTAGTTTATAAAATGTGTTTGTCTAATGCTGATGCAGCTCTTTGTGTGATGAGAAAATGAACCTTGCCGTTAACACAGTATATCTATTCTGGTCAATTTAAAATATCTCTTCACTTGTAGAATCTATGAAACACACTTTTAAAGAGACAGCATCAAATTGTTCATGCTCCAGACATATACAATATCTGAGATGTTGAAAAATATCATAGAAATTATGCTATTCACATATACACTTGTACAAGGGGAATAGTACAGATTTTTCTGTCTCCGAAAGTGAATACATGTTGTAAAACTAAGAGAAGCTATTGAGGACTGCAAAATGTCCTGTTTTGCTTTTCCTCCATATCTTTAAAGTTGATAATCATAGAAATGGAGAAATAAATGAGCAGTCATCTCTGATAATCAGGAAGAACACGACCCCGAACCTGTTGTCTTCTCTTGTGGCTATTTTAAAGGTGATTGCAAAAGACTTTGACTCAGAATGGACTTGCTTTTTTTGTTTTATTTTTGTACTGCTTCATGATTTATAGGAGGCCCAAAAGAAATGTCCCTCTCTGACTATCATGTTTTGCCCCCCTTTTTTCTTAACTTTAAACTTCTGGACATTTATAGTGGGGCAATTATATTTTAGTGTTCTTCTAAAAGAAATGCTGACTTGAACAGCAAGTGCCAAACCCTAATGCAGTTATAATTTTATCATTATATTCCGATATTTCAGGCAATGTCTTTTGCCTTCACAAATGTCATGCAAACTTCTAATGTAAACAGGAAACTGAATTCCTAATGTTGGTTAGTGGAAATAAACCCCACAACAGTTGTGAAACATTTAACATGTTTGTTCCTATTTCTTTTCAGGAATCAAAAATCCTGTTTCAGTTGCAAATAGGTTGTTGTGTGAAGGGCAGAAGGGAAAACTCTCTGCTGGCAGAATTCCACCTTGGTAATTACTTTGTTCTGCTTGACTTTCCTTTAGCTTTGGTCTTTAATGAATGCAATATTTGAAGGTTATTCTTATCCACAGAAGGCTGATGCTGTTTGTTACACATCAGCAATAGCGTGCTTGTAAAATGAAGACTTGCTTTGTTCTTTCATCTTGGAACATATTATTGTGCACTTGGTGCAGCTGTAAATAGAATGAAATATTGTGGATAGAAGATGATACTATGTTGAGTGTTAATTTCTTTCTTCAGTGCTGTTGACACAGATTTGTACTAAATTTTTATTCCTAATTTGATTTTTAAGAAGTCCTATTTATAAACTTGTCAGTTAAAATGACTTTTCCCCCTCTTTTTTTTTTTTCAAAGAAACCTGGCTAGTTTGCCTTTGTTTATGACAAGGTGCAGTTTTTGTAAGTGTTCAATTTAAAATTTGTGTAGAATTAAAAGAATAAGAATGGATTTTGAAATCCTTTATCTTACTCTTTGTCTTAATGATGATACCATCTTTTAACCTAAACTAGGAAAATAAAGATTACAACGTTTTGTTAACCAAAAGAATTATCAAAATGGGAAACACTTTATTAAAGATTTAGCTAAACAATGTAGAGCATCTTTACGATGCATTAAAAAAGCAACATTTTTCTTAATATAAATCTTTCTAAATGTTGAAGAGAAAATATGAAATGTCTTGAAGACTTTACATAGCGTACATATTTTAAAAGAAACTTAACTATTTTTGTCAGCACTTCAGGTAACAGTGAAATCAGGAGACAGTGCTAAGACTAGTGTATGAAAAATCATACTTTAAAATCTCAAAAAAAAAAAAAAAAGCTTAAAAAACGAGTGGTTCTGTAGCACCTTAGAAATTAACAAATATAAATAGTATCATGACCTTTTGTGGGTGCAACCCACTTCTTCAGATGTCTCTAAGGTGCTACAGAACCACTCGTTTTTTAAGCTTTTTTTTCTTAAAAAGTTACAGACTAACACAGCTATCCCCGAGACTTTTAAAATCTCATTTAATCAAAAATACCTCTTAAATTGCCAGATGCTAGGACTGGACGACAGGGGATGGATCACTTGATAATTGCCCTATTCTGTTAATTCCCTTTGAAGCATCTGGCACAGAGCACTGTTGGAAGACAGGATGTTGGGCTAGATCGATGATCAGTCTGATCCAGTATGAGCAGTCTTATGTTCTAAATTCCATCTTATTCCCTTCATTTATTAAGGCTTATAATCATGGGTAAAACTATTGACAGCCAATTGAAATATTTTATTTCCAGAGTTCTAAAGCTTTTTTGTAGTTGCTGTTTCTATACACAAACATACTGCCTACTATCTTACTACTATAATACAATTGTTAACACAGGCCAAGTGAAACATCAGATATGGTTTCACAAATATTTTTTTTAAATTCAGCAGATTAATCAAATGTTTGCAAAAACCGGTAAGGTATGAAACTGCATGTGATCTTTATCCTAAAAAATATAGGTGAAAGGAAACTCTCATTGTCATAAATCATTTACTGCAAGCTATTAAATATTCTGAAACATGTTTATCTGGACATGTATTTATATTTCATCCTTGTTCATTTAATGTATGTGAGTCTTCAAAATCATCAGTAGTCTAAAAAACCAGACGACTAGAAGTCTGCTTGCCTTGTCTTTTTCTTTAAAAAGATTAAAAGCTCTTGCATGCAATTTGGAAACTTACTTTAAATGTGATAGGACTTGGCAAGGGACTGACTGTAAGAAGTAAATTTATGTCATGATTCGTAACTACATATCCTCTCATAGTAAAACTGCATAAAGGGTCAACTGAATAGGTAGGGGACTTTCTTACAAAAACAAATAGCTTGCCATTTAAAAGCCAACAAACTGTATAATTTGCATGGGAAGAACAAGAAGCACTTGTTACTTTTTTTGTTGAAACTCCTTCATCTGTGTGTTTTAGCTTTTTGGTTGGTGAAGGAGCTTACAGATGGGCAGTTGATCATGGGATACCAGCATGTTCGCCAGGTATCATGACTACAAGTGAGTAAACTAGTGATGTGAGTAGGAGGAACAAATCAGAGTGACTTTAAACATGGTTTTTCATATTTTTAAGTGTATTTCACTTCACTGCTTAATAGCTTATGTGGTATCAGTCACGGTACATAAGGTTATTATAAGTGTTATTATTCTGTAGAACTTGGCTAAGTAATTTTTAGAATTAAAACTTTAGCTCCATTTTAGGGTAAATAATAAATAATGCAAATAATTGACTTAATGTATATAAACATCGAGAAGTTTCCTGTCTACAGTTGCTGATAATTGTCAAGCAATTATACCCTCCATCACAATGACAGTATTATGTTTGATTGTATTAATTCTCATACGGATCAACAATAAATTGCATTTTTAGCTTATTTGATTCATAGTCCTTGTTGAATGAAACTCTTTTCCAGTTTCTAAAAATGCAAAGGTTTTGGAAAATGTCTTTGGCTTGATTAGATAGAATGTTTTCACACTCCTTGCTTCTCTTTTCTAAAGTCCGTGGGGGGGTTTAAGGAGTATTATATACAGCAGCTTCCACTTAGAGCCACAGAGATAGTTAAGTGGGTATCTTACAATAACAACCCTACCTAACATTTCTGATCATTGCTACCACCATTGGCGGAAGCAATGATGAGTGTTCGGGTGTCAACTGCCAAATGGCACTAAGTGCTTTCAAAAGATGGCTTAGATCAGATCTAGATGTCACTGGTTTAAAACCGCTTGTTACCACTGGGACCTTTTCTTAACCTATAAAACCTGAGAATAATAAGTTTAGTAGAGGCAAGGCTTAGACAATATCAGAGATTTCACATCACCTCAGTACAGTAACAGTGTGCGTTCTGTGTGTGTAGTACAGTGTCTGTCTGAACCTGAACAGGTGGTGCTACACCTAGTTGCACATACCATACATACAAGCTTACAATGAATGCATTTTGGAGCAAAATGCAGATTGGGAGGTGGACTTGAATGTGACCGATTGTGCTAAGCTCAGGTGTTAGACGCTGAATAGATTGCTGCAATAGGAATCCAATTTACTGGGCCATGTGTGACTTTTAATCTGCAGAGTCTTAACAGTCCAGGCACTGATCCTTGCTTGGATATCTAGGAGCACACTCAAGGAATAGCTCCTCTGTCTAAGAGCCTTTTCTGAGGGCTGAGAACCAGTAGTCCAACTGCCTCCCCCCTGGGACCAATGCTGACCCCTCAGGGTCTCTTGTAGGTTAAACATACCTTCTCCCAGAATTCCAGCTATGTAGGCATTCTAGGTTTACAACTCACTTTTTCAGGATAGTGATGGCCAACAGAGAGACCTAGAGTTGGCACAGGATTCCAAAGCACTGCTGCTCTTTAATAGCGCAAGAAGCAGATCTGTATAAAATAATAAGCGCTCCTAGACGTGTTTCCGTGTGTCAGGTTCTTCAGTACTCTTGAGTTCTCAAGCCTTGAGCAGAGCTGTCTGGGGTCCTTTCCCTCCAGCTTATGACTTCACATCAGAAACACTAAGCTTTTCTAAATTGGCTAATTTTCTCTGACTTTGACTGGTCTGCAGTTAAACAGGACACCTTGCTACAAAAGCCTGCCCATCTCTGATGCTTTTCTGCCCAAAGCTTCCCATTTCTGTGTCTGAATTTCTCAAGTGTATATCCATCCCCATACCAATATCTTTGTTTTGCTGCTTATGCTTTTACCCTCTTGACTTCACCAGCCCTTTGCAGATAAGGTAGAGTTTTTCCAACTTCAGCCAGCCTCCTTGGGAGAATGTACAGTCATTAAGATTAACAACTCTCCATTATCCCTCATCTGCTAGTTACATGCTACAGCCCATGTCAGCAAGGGTGGATACAACTTCCACTTTGAGGTATTGCCTGATAGAGTAATCTTTTAGTAACATCATAGCATTCACCAGAATTCATAAGTTGTACAGACAAGTTACCAAAATTATCACAGGGAGGTAGTCTCAAATATTCTAAAGTAGCCACAAAATCATGGAGCTCATTCTTGGAGTCAAGTTCTGAAGTAAAAAATTAATATTGAGGCTGATAACACACACCTTGTGTGTCTAAATAGATGACACTGTTTGGAGAGAAACTTCTGTTTCAGTTAAGTGGATTGATGGAATGTACATTTGTATAAAGCCTTCGTGATTACAATTGGATTAACCTAGTGGTTCCCAACTTTTTTTATATCGCAGACCAGCAAACCAATTCACAAACTTTGATGGACCAGTAACATTCTGTTTGCTTATTTGCATATTCATCATGCAAATAATATTCAAATAAAATGTTTTTATTTGAACAGGGGCTGCTGGACTCAGTGCGAGCTGGGACCAAGCAATCCCGGCTCACGCTGGTCCGGGACGCTGTGCCTCTGCACTTTAAATGTAGTAAGAGCCCGGCGGCTCTTACGACATTTAAAATGCAGAGCTGCAGCGTGGGAGGCTCCCATCCTGGAGCTACCCCCACTGCAACTCTGCAGAGCAATCCTTATTGACTAATTGTGTAACCGATACAAATTGTACTGACTACATGATTAGCCAGATAACCGCAATTTAACATCCTTAGGCCCAGCAGCCAGCAGTTTGCCGCCCGGTGGTTGGGACCTGCTGGATTAATCCACTGACACTGATAATGTAGCAGTGCACTTTAAGGTAGTCTATCCCTGCCTTCTGCCTAAATATAAACTAAAACCCAGGAAATAGAGTTAAGGTAACATCCCTCTTCCCTTGTCTGCCCCCGACCCTTAACTCTAACCTTGTGGAAATGGCATCAGGCACTGTGAATAAAGAAATTATGTGCTCAGCATACTTTCGCTTCATATCCAATTGGACAGTTGTACTATCTGTAATGTGCCATGTCCATTTAAATAAGTGGAGTACTTGAACGCTTCTTCTCATCCCTTCCATATTCTGAGTGCCCACCCAGATTTTGAACGTGCACTGGAATTTGCATGCTGCCATCCACGTTCCCTGACTTTTTTGTTCTACGGATCCTCCAGTGAATACTAAGAGTGTGGCACGCTCAATTATCTTTGTGGAAAAATGTAAGTTCTCTCCTACAGGATTTTCTTGCAGTGAAGATTAAAGGATTATTAACTCAAAATCTCTAGGAGGTCTGAGTGTTTTGATTAGGAAGAATGATTAAGTTTAGGTCAAGTTTAACTAGCTCATATTTTTGACAGTCTAAGTATACACTTGGATTTTAGGAAGTTTTGGGGGGGGAAATGGCCCTTAAACAAAAGACTCTGCTAAACGTTAACTGTGAAAGTTCTCTCTCTCCTCATCACATAATAAAGTAAATGAGCTCAATTCATTTCCTGTGTTCCGCTGGCAGAACTCTAGCCTGTTAGTAGTGTAAAGCCTGTCTTGAAGGGATCATGGTGATGCAAGCTTACTTGCAATTCTCTGAGACCTTAGGGTAGCAAAGTGGAACCCAAACAATGTATCAAAGGGCAAAAGCGGGGTGAGAGCACCTAGGAGATGCACTCAGTCAACACACATATGTGAGGGGGAGCATCTGCTGATGAATTCTGGTGGAGCTCTACAGTAAAAGAAAACTGCCCTCCCCGATAGAAACCAAGGGCCGATGATGGATATACCATTGCCTGCCTCTTTCCGGGATGAATCATGTTCTTTGTACGCAGCTAACTGTACATGTGCAGGGACATGCAGATTGATTCATTCCTGCAAACACTATCTTGGTGGCCATATAGCTTTATCTAGTCACATGTTTGGTTAAAATCTGTGACACTACTTATAGCTGAGCATTACTTTGCTTTACATGCTGCTGTCTTTGTCAAAGTGGAGCAATATGAAGGGAAATTAGCTCTAATACAGTCACGCGGCTTAGCCTAAGCATAATTGGGGTAATATATCAGAGTTAAATTTCATTTTAACATACCTATTTTTAATTACTTGCATCTGTTTCTGTTTTCAGTTATGCAGTAGTTATCAAGCAGCTGCTCAGCAGATTGCTATGCTGAGCCACTTTAATTCCTGTAATTTGCTGGTATATTCCTTTTGTAATTCCCCCTCCCTCTGACTGCAATATTCTCTTTTCAAACTGTGTTAAAAGGGAAAGCATACAAAAACTTCCTCTCTGAGGCAGCTTGAGTCCAAAAACTTTCTCTCTGATGCAGTTTCAGTCCACTCCATGAACTGACTGCCAGGGGGTGCTGTATGATTAGTCAGAGCCTGATCTGATCTCCAAAGATAGAAAACATAGCTCCTTTACTCTCAATATTTTGGATTCCTAGCTTATTTCCAACTTGGATGCTGTATCTTGAATCTTTAACATACATGTTGCTGTAATGATAGTCTCCGGAGAGAAACACTATGTTACCTACTTCAGCAGAGAGATAAATAATACTGTATTAGTAATTATATGTGTCAGTTACTGAAGAATTATATGTATCAGTTACTGATTGACCTTTACCCCGTTTGTGACAGTGATAGGAATTTGTATATTGTTGTTATCTGTTAATCATATTTGAAAAAAATCAACAAAATTCAGATTTTTAGATTTTAGATTGGGCCCCAGGGAAGGGGGAATTGTAAACCTTGTAGTTATATAATTTTTTATGCAGTAACAAAAACTAGGATTTAAGCCTAAATTCAGTCCTAGAAATATCAGACTATGTAAGAATATGTATAAATAGTACTGTTCTCAAGTGAGGAAAAGGTAGATTTGGCTATCTTTTGAAAATATTAAAATTTTCTTGCACTTTGTACCTTTTCTATGGAGTCCTCATCATATTGGATAGCTCTAATATTGTGAGCTTGTGGTCTTAAGATTTGTCTTCTGAAATCTGAAATGCTAGATTCAATTTCCAAAATAATTAGTGTATACGCAAAATATTGAACAATTTGTATTCAAGCATGTCTTTTTTTATATATGTGAACCTCAGAATTTTACCCAAGGATAAGAAATGTGTCAAGATATCTTACTCAATAAATATTCACCATGAAATAGAATTCCATCAAGTAACCTTCCCAAACTCTATTATGGGACTTGTGATTATTATCAGGGCTCGACAAACCGCTGAATCTACTTGCCCGTGGCGAGTAGATTTCAGCCGGTCACTCCATGCGCCCCATTCACCGGTGCAGTGCGGGGCTGGCGAGTAGCTCTCGCCGGGGTTTGTCAAGCCCTGATTATTATCACAAATTTAATCTGAAGAGTTTAACTTCTGGCGATGCCTGAGCTTGCATTAATTATACATATGTCATCGTAATCATGAAGTCTATTAAAGAACAAAGTACTGTTTAGTAGAATGTCTGTCATTTTGTAAAGCTTTTATTCCAAAAACTCTGAAAAGTTATCAAAAACGTTTGCAAAATTGCATAGCTTAGCTAAAAAGCAAAACAAAACTATAGAATCTTAGGCAAATTGTATTATGGTTGAGTGTGTATCAGTAGTTTTGAGTAAATGTATTACAGGGATGTTGTATCTTTTCCCAAAACAACTGTTCAAGGAATTCTGAGATCAGATTACATTTAACTGAAAGCCAAAGGTGGTGATGTATGTATGATAAGATAGTTAGGATACCCATGAACCTGACCTCTGTCCTGCAGTGATGCCGTGATTATAAACCGTTTTAGTGTTTGTGGTCCCCAATAGAGAAAACTGTCTCTTAGAGATAGATGAGCCCTATTTCCCCTTTTCCCCCCCCTCCCCCCCTCGGCTGCTCATTGGTGTTATTACCAGGCAGATTTAGGGTGGTTTGGGTGTCCTTAATGTGCATTTCCTTAGATGTTTAATATAAACAAAAGAATGCAGAGTAAAATTTAAAACATTTGTGTAATGTTTTGCTCTAAGTTGTTAAAGTGCTTCAGACTTTAATAATTTTTGGTTAGGAATTTCCTTAATGTGTGAAACTTTTAATTGAAGCCAAATACACTGAATTGATTATTAATATCAAATAATTAAAAATGTTGTATCCTCCTTAAATTATATCTAGGGCTAAATTAATGGTATTCTCTGGCTTCTGGTAATAGATTAGCCCTCTCTTATACATCCCTCCTCTTGTTGGACCAAGTTTTATTCTTCTGGGTTAGTTCACTGCCTGGGGTAACCTTTGTCTGTGCTTTTTAGCTTCCCTGAATTCCTTTTTTAGTTGCGACAATTTCTTTAGTTGAACCATCTTAACAAATGCAATCCCACCTCTTGCACGTTTACTTCAAAAATCTGTGCAGACTTAGTAACCCCTTCCCCAAACCTGACTTTCCCATCAGTAATTCCCATAGAAGGATTTTCTGGCTCTGACGTCAGAGACTCAGCCCTCCAGGGCTCCCCAAAAGTTTTCCCTCTTGTCTGTTTGGGTTTCTGGAGCAATTCCTTTCAACTGGAACTTTAAGTGCAGTCCATTGGGAGCATTGCCCAGGCAGGATCCTCCATGTCCTGGAGCAATGTTTCTTAACCTTTTTTTATAAAGTTTATAAACCTTTATAAACCCCTTTACAAAAAAAAAAACAATTATAAGTACCCCCTTTAAAAAAAATTATGAGTACCCCCAGTAGCTACAGTCTTCAGACACACAACATTTTTTTCTACCATTGCAACACATTTGTTTAAACAACTTAATTGTATCTGTGTGGGCAATGAAACTTTTGGGTGTAAAAAGTACAAAAATAATAAAGCACGGGAAAACGTAACAAAAATTCAGTTTTCTCCAAATTTCAGTTGTGTTGACGTACCCCCCCAGACTTTTCTCGCGTACCCCTAACAGTACTTGTGCCACTGGTTGAGAAACACTGTCCTGGAGGATGTTGCTGCCCTCTTTTATAAATGGCAGCTAAGTAAGATCTGCATCTTTCAGGTGCAAGGGGTGAGATAATCAGGCAGCCAGGCAAGCTCCAGATCCCTGATCCTGAGGGAATGTGATCCCTTAGTCTATCATACTACTTTGTGTGGCTTTGAAGCAGTACAAAACAGCTGGAGCATTGGCCAGTTTACAGGAGGAGTGTGTTCCCCAGATCCCCCCGTTCCCTGATATTCTTCCTTCTCCTGCATACAAAATCAGTTTCTCCCTCTCTTGATTAGATCTGATTCAGCAGGTTGGAAAAAAATACATATAAGGATAACTTTTTTCTGTTTTTCTGAGTGACTGCATGTTTCAACATAGGTTGAAGGTAAAAATTACCTCAGACTCATGAAGAATGCCATTTTGAAAATGGCTACTATAGCCCTTTTTTCTCAACCATGGTTTGGAAAGATACCTGCTCCTTTTGCTGCTGAGGAAAATTGAGAAGGAAGTAAATGGTGACAGTGGCAGTCTTTGCCAGGGCAGCTTGTGGTCTGAGTCCCATTTTACAAACAGTCTGTGCTTGTCTGGTGACACCAGAACCCGCATTCCACTGTCTCAATAGGATTGAATGCTACCATCATCTGCCAATCACTTATCTCAAGTGTTTCACAGAAGACACTGTTCGTGGCCTCCTGAGATTCTTCTTCATTCTGGTGGGCCCTGGCTAAGCTCTGGACATACTGCATCATAAGGTGCAAGATGATAGCTATGATTGCCATAAAACTTTGCTGCTGAATGGGTTACATGTTTATCATGCTTATGTCTGCTACCCTGCTATGGTGTCTGCACGGATAAGCAGTGAAAAAAGGGTGCGAAAAGACTGTTTGCCATTGCTTTCAAGCAGGCTGGGAAAGAGGAGATGAGTACATTATGGGACGAAGATCACATGTACCCAGAATCAGCTGCTGCACTGGTTTAGTCCCATAAGGCATTGGGAGCCTAACCCAGAATGCAAAGGAGCAGCAGGAACTATTGGATAGCTATCCACAGTGCTATCAAAGTCGACAGTAGCCACCCTACTACGGATGCACTGCACCAAACTATTGTGCAGAGTGGGGACTTGCACTATACAAAACTGGTGCTAAAAAATCGGCTTTAATAAATTCGACCTTATCTCTCAATGTAGGCAAGGCCTAAGAAGTGTAGGGAGAATTAAGACAATTTGAGGGTAACATGAATTTTAAAATTAAGTTGATCTACAAAAGTTTTCTTAAAACAAAGCCCTTAAAATGGGAATACATCACCATTTTTTATTAAGCATTACATTTTTATTTGTAATTTAATAACTACATTTAAACAGAAATGTTTTCTAAATGTGGAAAAACACGTGTGTGAATCCTCAAGATTTATTGATCTTTAGCCTGTGCAGAATTATGGTACATAAAAATATAGCCTATGTATTATGTGGATTACCGTGTTTTAGTGTATATAACCCGCACTCGTGTATAACCCGCACTCATGTATAACCTGCGGTTTTTCTTTGCTGTGTTTAAAAAAAAAAAAAAAAACCAAAAAACACTTAGATTACCTGCGGACGTGTATAACCCGTGGGTTCTATAGGCTAATTCATGGTAATTGCACATACCAGGGGGAACGGAGAGCGCAGCACAGGCAAGCTGGCCGGCCTGCAGGAGAGGAGTCGCACTCACGCCCAGGCCCTGCGCAGCCGCAGCCAGGCGCAACCCACCCTCCTCCAGGCAGGGGAACAAAGAGCACAGCGCAGGCGCGCTGGAAGCTCGTCAGGCCCTCCCTGCAGCGGAGTAGAGCTGACCCAATTCTAATGGGTAAAAATAAACTTGTATACCCTGGGGCGGGGTTTGTAAAAACTTGTATAACCCGCGGGTTATACACACGCTAATTTACGGTAAATATGTGGGTGAACGTAGTAATATGTAATTAACTTAGTGAAGAGGCTACATAAGCTTATGGATAGCCTCAAACATGCTCACATGGCATCTGTTTACATCTTAGCAGTCCAAAGCAATCACTCCAACAAGCCACTTAATGCTTTCACTTTCTTTTGTTTAGTATTGCTACATGACTGCCAAAGAGGGAGATATTTAGGGCATCATAGCTTCCAGATGTGTTCAGTGACTTGTCTGCACTAGATATTTTATTCAAGGTTATATCTGAAGTGTATCTCCTGTTGATTTAGTAAAAGATATAGAATGTGTAGTACTGAAACTTCACGTAACATAATGTATATGTGAACTTTAGCTATTGCTGCTAATCATTTGGCGGAGAGTGAGACTTCTGAAGTGTAATAACGTATTAATCTAGTACTTGTTTGAATAACCCTTCATTAGTTAAATGCTTTTAAAATATTTTGTAGGGTTTAGTTTAGCAGCTTTTAAAAGGAATAAAAGGAAGTTGGAGCTGGCAGAAAAGGTGGAAACAGATCTTATTCAGCTAAAGAAAAGAAGACAATCAAGTGAAAAGGTGAGTAGATGTTTTTGTAAAAATCTTGTTTTGTCACCCATACCACAAAGATAATTTATATTGCAAAACTTAAATTTTCATTTTGTAGATGAAGTGACCTGATATAGCATCACATACTCATCTTTGGCCATCTCATACATGTTAGAATCGATATAATGTCAGATAATTTAGATGATTTTCTGTGGTGATAGAATTTCTTGCTATTTACAGTTTCAAAAGAACTGTGAAAAAGATGCCTTTTTGTCTTGTTTTTTATTAAAATGTGCAACATTAAAATATATATTTATAAGAGGAAATATAAGTGTACATATGAGCAGATAAACATCTAATAAAACATTTTCTTCAGCTTGGGATCTATCATTGTTTCCCATTTTTAACGTTTCCTGAGAATACTGCTTTGTGGACCTGGAGGTGGTGAAATTTGAAATATCAGGTAGGTAAATGTGCATCAGTTCATGCATGTAGCATTGACCTGGCCCACGTTACTTATGCTCTTTAGTACAAAACTGCCATCATTTTGTTCTTCCTTTCTTCCCCCTCCCTGGTAGTTTGAATTCAGAGCCTTTGATGCCACTTCAGCATCATGTCTCCCTGTTGCTTGATATTTAGGTATAGAGTAAGAGTATTAATTGTATAATTCACACCTGTGGGGTTGGTCTCTCGTGAAGACTTTCGAATGGTACAGTTTGGCAGTCTCTCTGTAGCCTATGCCAAACATACATCTTTTGGACAGATATGACAATTGTGAAACCAAAAGCTATTTTTAAAAGAACCCAACCATTTATCTGCATTTTATTTGAGACTGATGCTTTTCTTGGACAGCTAGATCTCCAGACTCTGACCTGATTCTCCACTGCCTACTAGTCACGTACTCTCATCTAAAGTGCATGCTACAAAATGCTACAAAACTAGAATGCCAAGGTGGGTGAGGTAGTATCTTTTACTGGACCAACACAGTTATAATAGCGCATATCAAAGTAGAATAACAATTTTACCCTTGTTCTGTATAGGCAGTGAAGAATCAGGCCTATTTCTTCTACATTCTCAAATCATATCTTCCTTAGGTAAAGGTATTAATTCTCACTCTTCAAAAAGCTAAGGCTGAGTAGAGGACATAAGAATTAGAGGGGGAAAGTGGGTTATTCACTGATATCTGAACTTTGCCTGTTGCTTACAGGCTTGTGCACACTTCCCTGTAACAAAGGATGAAGAGGTCTCTGCATAGTATTGTCATTCATGTAATGTGGGGCAAGTCAATGCTTAGCACATGAGCTTACCAACCTGCAATTTGAAATTTCAAGGGTCGTGTGGCAACAGTTATGGGGAGCACCCACAGACCAGTAGGGGTAGGTAGAGGAGATAATCAAATATGAGAACTCTGGTTGCTGGTAAATTGAGTAATTCCACCGCTTCTCTAAATGTCAGTGAATTCAGTCCTTGTGAAAGAAACCAGAATGACAATGCTGAGGGCTGAAATATGTAGAATGCAGATGGATGCAGGCCGGTGAGAGAGCTTATAATGTACATCAAACTTGATCTAAAGGGAACAGCTTTAGGGTTAATAGGGATTTGTCAGTCCCTGGCCTCCCTTGTTCGTGATGAGGGATTATTTAAATACAAGGGATATGGGTTAATTGGATGTGGCAGTTCTGTAGCATACTCCAGAAAAATTACCCTGAGACCAGACCGAGTAACTCGTTTTAGGCCTGATTCTGTCAAAGACTCCCTTGGACTACAATGGGAATTGAATCAGTCCTTAGTGGATAGCTTGACTAGTCTCGTGAAGACCAGTTGACTTTCTGCTGCCTTAAGACACAGCATTTTTCGCAGCCTTGATGCTTTCCCAGAGGACTAGTTCACACATGTAAATGTCTTGTTTAGATAGTTTTTACTCATTTAACACTTCATTTTGGAGCTCTGTGCTCTTGTTGGGTGGATTTTTCAGAACTATGAAGTAGAGTAGAACTTGCATAAGCAATAAAGTGAAACTCTAAAAATCTAATGATTGGAGCCTTCATGTGGCCCTTGCATATTACAAGATACAACCTTAAAGAGCTTTTTTTCCTCCTTAACAAGGTTCCCCGGGGTGTCTTACATCTGTTTGACAAATCTGTTCCATTCTCTATATGTATTGGGAGTGGGTTCTCACCTTTCCCTCCAGTGCTTGAAACTTTCACAAAGCTAAAGATGGACAGTGTAGGTGAAAAGTCTATGCCATTCTTTCGGTACCTGTTGTTCTGGTGCATGGAAGGCTCGATGTGAAAGCAGAGTTTACCTACTGAGGAATACAGAGGAAGAGGAAAAGAGGCAACTTTTGTAGCCTATAGCTCAGGGGTGGGCAACAATTTTTGATGGGGGGGACACTCCAAGATTTTGGAAAGTGGTTGAGGGCTGCACTCATGCAGGATATTAATGGAGGCATTCCAGGGTCTGGGATGGAGGTTGGATGCAGAAGGGAGATTGGGGGTAAGGGATTGGGGTACAGGATGGAGAATGGGGTCTAGGAAGGAGTTTGGGTGAAGGAGGCAGTTGTGACCTAGGGCAGGAGACTGGGGTGCAGGGTTTTGGGATGTGACCTAGGGTAGGAAGGGATTGTGATCTGGGGCAGGAGCTTGGGGTGCCAGATCTGGGAGGGGTATGGGTACAGGAGGGTACAGAGTATTTGGGTATGTGGGTGGGGGAGGGCAGAGAGTTGGGAAGGGAAGGGCTGGGGTGTCAGAGGCAGGCTCTAGCTAGAAGGTGCTTACCAGCAGAAACCTGAGGCAGACTGTCTGCTGCAGGCTGCTCGCTGCTTCACATGGTTCTGCTCCGGGCATGAAAGGGAAGGGAGGGAGAAGGCTTCCTACACTGCCCCTGTTCCCAGCAAAAATTCTGGCTCCTATTGACCAGAAACTGAAAGATTGGCTAATGGGAGCTAAGAGATTTTGCTGGGGGAGGGGAGAACAGCATGAGAAGTCTCCCTCCCCAGTGGTCCAGAAAAGAGAACAGCTGGCTTTTTGAAGTGTGAGCTGTTCTCTGCCTAAGGGTTCCGGTGAGGCGGCTGCGGACCAGATCTGGTGGTTTGCCGGCTGGCAACTTCTAGTTCACTCCTGCTATAGCTCCTAACCACTGGTAGGAGTAGCTGTGGAGTAAACACTGCTTGGTGCCCATTCCCTAGCACTCTCACATGAGTTTCTGGACTGAGAAATAGAGAGCAAACATGTGACAGGGAAGAAATATTCCCCTTTAAAATGACTTTGTTAGTGTCTGAAAGTAGTGTTTTCCTGGTTATAAACCCATGGAACATCCTCATTGCAAAAAACCCTGACTTCATACGCAAATTCGCACATACTGTACAAAATAGTTCTGACCCTTCTAAAGGGCTCTCTCTATCTAGATGCCATTTGTTCATGGGCTGATGGATTCACTTAATGAAGAGTACTCTTTCCAAGATTTAAACACTGAAACATATGGCAATCTTAGGATTTAGTCATTGACAAAACTCTCCAACTTTAGTTGGTGCAGGTGCTGGTCTTTGATTTAAGCTGTTGTACAGTAGACTTCCGATAATCCGGAACCTATGGGATTTAGGTGGTGCCGGATTATCAGATATGCCGGACTATCAGGAGGTACTATAAGCAGGTTATATATATACTGTATACATTATATACTGTATATAAAGTGTTCTTAACCCTTTTTATTGCACATACTGTATACAGTATACTGTAATGTTTTAGTTTTTTTAAGCCTTTTTTACCCGTTTTGCTAAAGGGTAAAAAAGTTCAGCTGCTGCCACTATTACCTTGTGACTCGTTTTTTGCCGAAGCTCACTCACTAGGCTCTTGCCATTTTGATGCCGGACTATGAGGAGTGCCAGACTATTGGATGCCGGACTATTGGAGTTTTACTGTATATACAAGTCCACCTATCACAACACCAAGATAGAACTGTGCTGAGAATAATGAAAATGACTATAGAATCATAGAATACTAGGACTGGAAGGGACCTCGAGAGGTCATCGCGTCCAGTCCCCTGCCCTCATGGCAGGACCAAATACTGTCTAGACCATCCCTGACAGACATTTATCTAACCTACTCTTAAATATCTCCAGAGATGGAGATTCCACAACCTCCCTGGGCAATTTATTCCAGTGTTTGACTACCCTGACAGTTAGGAACTTTTTCCTAATGTCCAACCTAAACCTCCCTTGCTGCAGTTTAAGCCCATTGCTTCTTGTAGACTATGGTCTACTAGGTGGAGCTGTGAATCTTGTCTTTGGCTTTAATCTCAATATTAACATTCACTGCAGTCTGGGGAAGAGACCTTTCTATACCTCATTTGTGTTGTGTAAAATACATGTTTATTCTTACCCAGGTTTGTAAAATTCATTAGTTTCTACCCAGTATTAATGTCAGGTACTTTTTTTCTTTTAGTGGCTAATATTAAACTACTGTAAGTTAAATAGCCAACACATCAATTTAATTCTTGTGACCTACCATAGCCATGTTTTTCAGACTGTAGTAGATATGAAAGCATTCTAGTTCTTACTCTAACTAGCAAAGCTTCTGGATAAGTCACTGCTGATTTGCTGTAAGTTGCTTGTTTTCTGACTAGTGGAATGGGTCTCATTTTTTAAGTTATATGTCAGTCTTAATAGGTGCTTATACAGAAGTGCTATTTGAAATAATTTGTTCAACACTTGAGCATTTCTTGACAAAGTGCTTCAAAACTGTCTTTAATGTTATACGAACCATTCTGAAGATGTCGGACTATGGAAATAATTCCAACACCATCCTTCATTTGTCTGTAATTCTGTTAAATGTGCTAATTTGGTCACTTATCTTTTATTACATAAGAACTATAGGTGATCTTTGGTTCACAAGCCCCGAGAAGAGTTCTTTTAGCAAATAAGAAATGTTTGTTCTAGTAAAGGTATACAGCAAAGAACCACCATGTAGTTTTTTAGTAGAATTATTTACAAAACATAATAAGAAACTTCAAAGCATTTTGTTCAAACTTCATAAACTCTGTTTTCAAACTTCAGAGTATTCCTCCATAGTGCTGAGTAGTCATCGTATATAATAACTAGACAAATCCACTGACTAGATTAGTTTTTCTATCAAACAGCAGTATGTCAAAACATAGAATGATACTTTCAGTGTGCAGAGGCATCCACACAGATCGCTAGTGCGTTTGCTGTAGACTGACTGTTTAGATAAGCCCCAAATGAAACACTAGGAATATTTTGTTGATTTTTCACAATTTCTGCAACTTAGTTAAAAGTTCTAATCTCTGTTATTTTTTAGCATTTCTTTATAGGAGTTTTTAATTTAAAGTTAAAAATCTGTTTAACTTCACTATATTTAGGGACTGAAGAAACTAGGGAATTGACTTAAAATGTATCTCCACATCTTCCAGATTATATGTGTATGCAAATTATAAGATGATACAGAGTTTGAGAAATTATACTCCTTTGCATGAGAGCTAAACTTAAATGTGTTCATAAGTGGAACTGTTTCTGTTGAAGTGGACTAGTTGATTTATTGCCCAGGGCATGGAGTACTGGCTGATTGGCCAACTGTCAGGGTTCATGGGACAAAAAATTATCAGGAATAAATGTTTACTTTTGTTCCCCCTTTTAACTTCCTTCCAGTATAAAATACCATTCCCTTCTTAAATATGAGTTAAAAAAACTAGCTTTGAACATGGTTGAAAATGTTTATTAGTACTAGGGGATGACAAAAGGTCCTGTTCTTAATCTGCACACTTTTTTTGTTTGGCTGTTAATTTTTTTTCAGTTATATTAAAACAAGCCACTTGCCTGAAGAGTTGCCATCTGCTTGATTTAAGTAATATTGGGTTTAAGAGTCATATGTTCACAATAGTCTTTGTTCAGGCCCACTGCTTTTGAGAAACAAAAGCCCTAAATTGCATAATTTCTCTGGACTTGATTGACAATAAAAGATATTCTGATTTAATTGTATGTGAATGTTTTCCTTTTCTCACTATGATTTAAGGAGTTTTAGAAATACCTACACGTGATATCTTGAAAGACACAAGCTAAAAGAGATGGTGCCACTTTTAATTTTGCATTCCTCAGGCATCACACTGGGGAAATAAAATTGGACACAGTTTGGAAAGTAAACAAATCTCAAAATTCTATTATGCAAACATTTCTAGTATTTGAAGTATGTAATGGGAAATAATTTTTCATATCCACCATCTTGAAAATATTATGCACACTCTGAACTGGAATCCATTCCACCACAACATTTCTTGGATGAGAAGTGGGTTAGTGAGGAGTAACGGTAGTTCGAATTAGGATCTTTAATTCGAACTACCTACTTCGTGCCGCGCGTAGCCGCGGGCACGGAGTTCGGACTAAGGGGGATTTAAAAATGGCGGCGCCCGGGAACATGCAAATGAAGCCCGGGATATTTAAATCCCGGGCTTCATTTGCAACTCTGCTTGCCCTCACTACCCTACCTAGCTCGAACTAACGAGCTAGGGTAGACGTACCCCCAGCTTCAATGCAGGCTTGCCGATGGAGGGGGGAGACAAAAGAGGGGCAAGTGCCGCAGGGCCCGGTGATTCTAAAGAGCCTGGGGCGCCCAGCAGCAGCAGTGCCCAAAGCCCCAGGTCCTTCAGAATCACCACTGGAGCACTGTGCAGCGTGCTCCAGGCGGCTCTAAGGGCCTTGGGATGGGGAGGGGAGCATGGCATGCCCCCGCTCCTTCCAGGAGGGGAAAGATGCTGCTCCTACCTTGCCAGCAGTGTGACTGTCAGCTCCCCTGCTTCAGTGTCATACCTTCAGTGCTTTTGTCTGAATGTACATATCAAATATTGAATATATAAAATAGGGCATTCTTAACTTATCTTTACTATACCACTTTTGACATTTCCATATTAAAATTTATTGTTAAAATTATTTCAGACGAAGTCAGAAATTGCATGAGTTAACTAAAATGACCAAGCAGTATAGAAGTTGTATTTGGTATTTTGGGAGTTAAAAAAAAAATCTAAACTGTACAGTTGATGGGCTAAATGAATTGAAAGCTAATTCTTTGGATAGGTGGTTTAAGTCGCTATGGGCATGTCTATACTGGGGAGTTATTTCAAAATAACAAGGTGAGCATCCATACTACCAAGCCTGTTATTTTGAAATAAGGGGCTTGTTATTTCGAAATAACAACTCCTGATTGTGAAGAGGAATAGGCTTATTTCAAAATAGTTATTTTAGGAGTCATTATTTCAAAATAAGTTATTTTGAAATAACCTGGTAGTGTAGACCTAGCCTATGAGTCCTTGCATGCTAGCTTAACCTGGGATAGGCATAAAATTGAGCTGGAATACATCTAACTCTGAAGCATAATAATTTAATAGTTCTTCCTGCATGGTTTTTGACTGAATATTTAGAGAGACTTGCATCGGAATTCAAAGGCAACTTAAACATGTGTGGTGAATGCTGCAATAGAGGTGGGTAGAGCACATGGTGATCTTCAATAAAAGGGCCTGAAGCAGGTAACAGTTCAGATAAACAAAACCAGAAGAAATAGTGTAGTGTTTCTTTGCTGCATTTAGACAGAGTTCAGATTCCATAGAAAAGTCATATGGACAAGAGCCCAGGGCAAAGTATACTTCACCAAATAAAGTAGCAGCATAAACATCTACCAATGAGTGGACTGAAAATATTCATAAAGAAAAAGATTTGTTTTGAAGAAACCACTGATGGGGAGCAGACTTGATTTTTAAAAATGTAGATGTACATGAAATGAAGTGCATATATGTAAATAAGTATTTTAGAAAAAATACATTTTTATCTTTAAATACAGTTTAATAGATATGAACTAAAAGTGAAGATGGACGCAACTGTTTAGGAACATAAACATCACCAGACTGGATCAAACAGATGGACCCATCAGTGTCCTGTCTAGTAGTGGCCAGTATCAGATACATCCGTGGAAGGTGCAATAACCCTGGGCAGACTCTCCCACATTGGGACTCATCCTCATCTCTAATAGTCAAACAAAGTCTTAAACCGTGAATAATATTCTTAATGTTGCTTTCAAAATTTACCTCTAATCATATCCCTACATTATCTGTATCCGTAAAAGTATCAGGATTTTGTTTACTATTCCTAAATTCTTCATCTCAACATCCTGTGGTAAAAAAGAAGTTTCACATTATATGAAAGTACCCTATTGATTTTAGGATGTGCTGTCTTTTTTTATTTGTGTATCCCTTTGTTGAGACAAGGAATTCCTATTCTCCCTATCTGTGTTGTTTACCATTAATCATTGGGTGTACTTTCATCATATCTTTTATTAGCATCCTTTTTAAAGTAAACAGTCCCAGTCTTTTCAGTCTCTCTACAACTCCTTCCATGCTGTTCATTGAGCAGAGAACAGTGATGCTCAGATCCTTCTCCTGAATTGGTATAATTCATTTTGAGCCCAACAGGGTATACGAGTAATGAAAATCTTTCCCTCTGAGGTGCATTACTTTGTATTTATCAACATTGGACTTCCTTTAACATTGTTTTGCCCATTCATGTGGTTTGGTTAAATGCCACTTGATTTCCTCTGGAGCTGTCCAATCCAAATTATGTCATCTGCAATACTAGTATAGTATTACTGGCTCCCCTTTCTACTAATTATTGCATCTAAAAAATGGATATTGTGAACTTCTAGTGGAATTTAGGCATTGCAACACCTAACTTTTAGGTGCACTGTCATCTAGTGGAATTAACTATTCTTTGTTCTTTGATTAGTGTCCCTATTGCGCTTTTTGAGACCTTTACTGGAGATATTAGTCTGTTGGGTCTGCTCATGTGCCCTATGGCTCTTCATTCTGGACACCGAGGCTACATAAGGGTTCCTCCGCTGAGCTGCCCTCGGTGCCCTTGAGACCTAATCCTAGCATGTCTGCCTTGAGCATATGTTAGCTTTTCTATTTTTCTGTATTGGTTGAGATAATATAGTTAGTAAAATAACCAATGAGCGAATTGGGGTTTTCTTTCCCTTCTCTCTTGTCCTTTTCTGACAAGGCTTGCCTGGCTCACCAGCCTTCAAATGCTGCCTCTCCTGCCAAGATGCTATACCTGTGAGTGACAACTCTAAATATGTCTATTGGAAGATTCCTACATCTCCCAAGAGTGCAGCTTCTCTCTGGACCTCAAATCCAGGACAAGGAAGAACAGGGAGTTAAACTCAAGACAGTACATGCTGAAAGACTCACTTTACCATCCCTATACATTCACCTACAGATAAGAAAAAGATTAGTAAGTCATGTGCAGCCCAGAGTTCTAGTCCTGCTGAATGTGCTGGGTTTCATAGATCCTCTGAAAATGCCCCCATCTCCTGGAAAAGGGATAGATTTCAAAGAAAGATGACTGCCCAGCTGCCCTTCATAACTACCTAGTCATCTTCAAAGGAACATCAGGCAAAGCGTGTGATAGAATCAGTCTTCCACAACTCAGGCGAGTGCTGTAACCAAGAAGCAGTTTTAATGATGGTAAGAATTTTCATTTCTGCAGCCTACCCTGGGGTGATGTGTACCCAGATAATATGGGGATAGTTGACATTCCTTGTTATTACTGGGTTTTCGGTTTTGTGTGGCCTCTATAATATCCCTGAGTTTCATCATCTTCATCCTGGTCAGGTACTTGAAAGTATTTTCCTACTGTTTATACCCTTATTAGTCAAGCACAGAATATGTGTCCACATGATTCTGTGATGATCCTGGCTTTTGACAATCACCATGAGGTTTAGTGTCACCATGAGCATAGGGTTATGTTGCTGACTGTCTTGACTAATAACCATTGATAGGCCTATCTTCTATGTACTTATGTAGATCATTTTTTAATCCAGTTATACTTTTAGACATCACAACATCCCATGAGAGTGAATTCCACAAGTTAATGTGTATTTATGTGGAAAAGTATATTCTCTTGTTTGTATTAAACCTGCTGCTTATTAATTTCATTGAATGACCCTGGTTTTTGTACCATGTGAAAGGGTAAATTACAGTAAAGTCATTCTTGAACTACAGCTGAATCATTTTGGCCAAAACCTTCCAGAAAAATTCGGTGCAAAGAAATCACTTAGCATATGATTAGAAATGATGTTTTTCTTGTAAATTGCTTTAGTTTAAGTTCATTATTTTGGAGTTCACTTACGCAGTCTCGTGGTGACTGTCTGTTGGTGGGTTACTTAAGCTTTGACATAACTGAAACATATATAGCACTCCTTTTAAATGAAAATTATTTGTTTCTTTAGCTGTATTTTGTGAAGGATAGAAGGTCATAAAATTGTATTGTTTTCCCATAGAGACAAAGTATTGTAATATGGTTGAATATTCAGCTCTGTTTGGGATCAAGGTTGCTTTGTAGTCTTGTGGTGTTGCTTTCTGGTGGGATAGTGGAGAATTGTTTCCTGTGTCTGGAGTTAATGCAAGTACAGAAGAAGTTGAATTCCAGGGAGACATAGTTCTTTTTTTATACTTGTTAATTGATGTGGTTAAATAGCAATTCAATTTGGTTTCCTTCCAATTTGTAACAAAATTAAGTTTCAAAAGCTCAAAAGGTAATGTGACTTGAGTTTTCGTTCTCTAGTCAACTTTACTATAAAGCACCCAGATAGAGACGTACAATTGCTAGCACTAAGCTGTGACATTCAGTAGTAAATATACATAGCTGAAACATTAATAATAAATTAAAGGTTTTTTTATTCCTCTTTGTCTTAAAAATTAGTTTCCTAAGAAAAGGCACTAGAAACTTGGAACCTGACGTGTATCACATGAGTCATTTCACTTAGTTACTTGAATAATAGCCATAAGGTGTCATTTTTATATCCATCATTTAAGTTAGTAAACTATTTACATACTAAAAATTGAAGAATTCTAATTCTTCATCGAGAAGTGTCCCTGTGGATACTCAGCTTTATGTGTCTCTGTGCCCTGGACCTCTCGTCAGAGATGTGTGGTAGTAGTGCCTTTGGTAGGCTATGCATGCAGGACAGTGGGCATGTGCCGTTCAGAGCCACTGTCGCACATGCGTAGCCAACAGTCTCCTCAGTTCCTTCTCTACTGCTTTTACAGGCCATCCTGGTCTCTTGGCCATGCCTGGTTCCCAGGCTTAAAACACTGTCAGACATGCAGACTCTCCATCCCGGCCCCTGACGGACATTTCCAGTGTGTCTGTTGTTTAGGGGAAGATGCATCAACTGCCTTACTAAGGAATTACCCCATAATCGGCATTTGCAAAGCAGCTATCTAGGCATCTGCCCACACCTTCACTAAGCACTGTGCGTTGGAGACCCACTCAGCCTCTGATGAACAATTCTGACAAATGGTGGTGTCCACACAAACTCTGAAGTCCCCTCCTCCTTGCCCAGACACTGCTCCCTAGTCCCCTAAAGTGGAGCACCCACAGAGACACTCCTCAAAGAAGAAGGGAAGGTTGCTCACCTGTGCATTAACTGAGGTTATTTGAGATGGTTGCCCCTGTGTGTGTTCCACTATGCACCCTCCTCACTTCTGCTTTTGAGTATCCTTTTGATCCTCTGTGGCAGAGAAGGAACTGAGGCGGTTGGCTGCTCGTGCAGGATAATGGTTCCAAATGGCACGTTCTGACTGCCCCACCTGTGTAGCCTGCCAATGGCACTGCTCCCACAAATCTCCAACTAGATGCGCAGGGGCGCACAGACACCTGAAGTGGAGCATCCACAGGGACAACCATCTCAAAGATCCCCAGTTACTGCACAGGTAAAACTTTCCCTTTCGTATATTCAGAGAGACTTGTTTTTTCCACCCAATATCTCATTTTTAAGTAGAGAAAAATTAATTAACTCTATAGAGCATCTTCACTTCCACTTTCTCCTTAACTTCTAAAAAGATGGTCCTACTCTACTGGTAATTTGTGGTCCTAGCTGTCAGCTGCAGTGGAGGAGTATGGGCAGTGAACTGTCTTTGTGATGCTGCAGATTTGAGCTTTGGAAGAAAACTATAGCAGATAGACTTGAATCCCTCACTTGCTCTTAAGTGTTTTGTTTTTGTTACAGAAGCCGAAGGCTGATGAGTGGGTAGGAAAGAGGAAGAGTGTCAGTTGCAGATAGACAAGAAGGATGGTTCTGGTTAGTTAGGGCACTAGCCTGGTAATCCAGAGATTCATTCCCTGCCTTGCTACAGATTTCTTTAGTGGCCTGAAGCAAGTCATTAATCTCTGCATCAGTTTCTCATTTGAAAAATGGAAGTGGGATAGTACTATCTGGTGTGGATAAATTGCATTAGATTGTGGGGTGCTATGGTGTTGAGGTCTGATAAGTACCTGAGGAAAGTTCTGAGAGTACTATTGGATGTGTTTGGTGCTAATTTTGGGTACTGGTTCAGAAATAATAATGTGAGTGGTTAACCAGTTACCGGGTAAGCATCACCCTTACCAGGTAACAGTTAACCGGTTCCCTGGGAGCAGTCCCCCACCTATGCCCTGCCAAGGGCAGAAGGCTGCTCCGGCCCCATTGGGCTACCAGTCCATGGGCAGCTGGTAGCCCTGTGGGCTGGAACAGTTCCCTGCCTTAGTTGGTTAACTAGTTAAAAGATAGGTTATCCTAATGTTTAACCAGTTAACTGATTAATCAGCATTTTACATCCTTAGCGTGTGGAAGAAAGAAGCTGCTTGTTACTGGATAGAAGAAGAAGCATGAGCTTCCCTTTTTTCCTCTCCAGAATACCAGCTGCAGGGGGTGAGCTGTATTATACCACCTTGAACTGGTGTTGAGTTCATATCACACTGGCATGTGAAAATTGATGCAAACAAAAATACGTAACTAAAGTACTAGGTATCATACCCATTTTCTTTAGGAGAGGTAAAAATTCTGGTTAACAGAATAAGCCATAATGTATTTTGATCCTTCAGAATGAGCTTTTAAATTAGTTGGCTTTTGGAACTGGGATCACTCAAGAGATTGATAATAGGGTAACAAGAGCAGCATTGGGTGATAGGGTAAAAATCCTGCAGACCTATACATGGGTAACTTCACTGACATGGAAAAAAACAACAAATGGTCTGGTAGCACATTATAGACTAAAGTGCTACCAGACCATTTGTTGTTTTTTTCTGTAACAGACTAACTCGGCTACCCCCTGAAGTTTACTGACATGAGCAGCTTAATTTAATTCATTGGGACTGTTCACCAAAGTGATTGTGTGCAGGATTGTGCTTTTATATCAACTTAAACTATGCCATGGAGCTAATGACACAAAATAGCCGTAAATGAGTTAATAGAAGAAATGAGCATAATCCTGAAACTATTTGTGAATTCGTCAAGTTCTCCAAATAGTTTTGAGGAAAACAAAAAAATCAACACAATTGGTAGTGTTGAATTTAAA
Organism: Rafetus swinhoei; assembly: GCA_019425775.1. Taxonomy (NCBI): domain Eukaryota; kingdom Metazoa; phylum Chordata; order Testudines; family Trionychidae; genus Rafetus; species Rafetus swinhoei. The sequence continues at coordinate 189,547,399 of CM033440.1, forward strand.
TTTCATTTTGGCACTGCCAAAACATTTTTGTGCTGGAATAATAAAATGAGGAGCTGGTGAGAGTTGACACCCTTTTAATAACTTTTAGCACTGTGACTCACGGGTCAGTCTTTGATTCAGCCTTTTTCTTTGATTCAGTGACTATTCACTGTAAATTGACAGCATTACAGACCAGGTACGCTGTGGACTGCAGTAAAGGAAGATTTTTTTTGTTGGACCACCTGCTAGTCATCAAATTTTGAGCACTGCTTTTGCATACTTCTAAAGAAATATAGTTTAATTTTAGCTTTGTTAGTGTACTGTTTTTAGTAGTTGCTTCTATTTGTATGTCTTGCAGGAGAATGACTCAGGAACACTGGATACAGTTGGTGCAGTCGTTGTTGACCAAGAAGGAAATGTTGCTGCTGCTGTCTCCAGTGGAGGCTTAGCTTTGAAGCATCCTGGAAGAGTTGGTCAGGTAATTGTGCATTTTCAACTGGGGACAAATACTTAGTATTACCAGAGAATGGTTTACATATTTAATAAACTTTGTTATTGTAAACTAGACAAGAACCAGGTGATAGCGAGTTGATGCCTACCATTCAAATCTGTAGATCTGGATTCAGTTCTTGATTACTTTGCATGGGGAAATTAATTTTGTATTAAACCTTTATCAGTGTTGCAAAACTTCTTCTAATTTGGCATGCTTACTGGTTATTACATAAGACTGAAATAGTAGGGCTACGTCTAGACTGCATCCCTTTTCCGTAAAAGGGATGCAAATTAGACACATCGCAATTGCAAATGAGCGGGGATTTAAATCCCCGCTTCATTTGCATAAACATGTTTTTCGGCTCGAGCTTGCCGTAAAAAGCGCCAGTCAGACGCTGATCTTCGGAAAATAAAGTCTTTTCCAAAAGATCCCTATTTTCCGAAAAGGTCCGCTGTCTAGACTGGCGCTTTTTACGGCAAAGCTCGAGCCGGAAAAAGCGGCAGCCATGTTTATGCAAATGAAGCGGGGGATTTAAATCCCCGCTTCATTTGCAATTGCGATGTGTCTAATTTGCATCCCTTTTACGGAAAAGGGATGCAGTCTAGACGTAGCCTAGGTGTGTTGCAAGTCACAGCTAACATGCTTTGGCAGAGAAAGCTAGAGCCTGCTCTTGGTATCCGTAGCTTTTACTAGTGCTGTTAGTATCTCGCTTTTGACACTCATTAAATATCCCACAAAGCTTAAAAGAAAAAGTGCCACTCTCATACCTTTTAGATAAATTTACTATTTCTATAAGTTTTGCTCAGTATGTGAGGATGATGTGTCCACATTCAGATTCTATGATACTCTTTTGTTGTGCTAGTATCTTTGGAGGGAGGTGATGAAGATATGATACAATAAGAACTCACACAAGAGATAGGCCTCCTAACAGCATGGACTAACAATCTGGAGAAGTGTCAATCACGCTCTACTGTTTACATACAATTTATTAGTCAACTGTTTGGCATTATTCCATGGGTAACCCTCCTTTGGGCTGACTTAAGATTCTTTAACTATAGCATTTTACGGGGTTCTTTAAAATGTGTAGCTAAAATAATTTATGCTTTTTTATGTTTTAAACATAAAATGCATGCTTTAAACATAAAGTATATGTTTTGAAGAACCCTTAAAAGCATAATAATGGTGGACTAGGGTCCAGCACTATTATGTTTCACTCTGTGGTAATAGGGACCATTCCAGCTCCTGTTGAAATGAATGGAGTTTTTGCCATTGCAGCAGGATTAAGCCCTTCATGCCTTCCTAGGGAGATAAGAGCACCTTCAAGGTACTGCTCTTCAGGACTGAGTGACTGTTGGAGGCTGTAGCAAAATGTAACCAGAACAGCTATTTTTAATCTTATTCCTTTATCCTATGTAATAATTTGCCTTTCTTCCAAAAATGGAGTATTTGAATTTATAAAAGATCCATTTCTCTTCTCAGGCAGCTCTTTATGGATGTGGCTGCTGGGCTGAAAATATTGGAGTTCATAACCCTTATTCCACAGCTGTGAGTACTTCAGGTATTTGCTACTTTTGTAAATATTTTGAACAGTTGTTCAACTTTCTTTTAATTAAAAATTCAAAGCAAGTTATTTAATTTATAGAGAATTAAAATTTTCAGGCTTGTGTGGTAGCATGAGCAGAGAGTGTGTTCTTCATTCTTCAAGTCTGTGAATTTAGGATCATTGACTACTAAAAAGCCTTCATAAACATGTTTGTGCAATTGAATGATAAAAATTTAAACTTTTCTCAGACAAACTTATTCAGAGTCTGTATTCGTTACCTTTAAATCAGGAGTGAGGAACGTTTTTTGGGTTGGGGACCAATGAACCACAGAAAAGCCAGTTGGGAGCCACACACAAGTGAGAAGTGCAAAAAAAACCCCAACACCCCAAAAACCCTCATAGATATGGCCCTGAACTAAGAAGGAGGGGAAAAAGACACTCCCCTCACTCCCCTAGAGCTCCAGACCCACTGGGGTTGAGGAGGCACCAAGACTTAGGGCTTCCTCCCAAGGCTGGATTAACTCTTCTGGGGTCCGGGGTAGTGGATTTTGTGGGTTCTCCCAAGTTTTGGGGTAGGGCCAAAAATGAGGGGTTCAGTGTGTGGGAGGAGGCTACCAGGAAGTGGCATGGGTGTAGGGATGCGGGGGTCTGGACAGGAGGAAGGGTGTAGGAGTGGGCTGGGGGTGAGGGTGCATTTACCTGGTGCAGCTCCCAAGGGGGCACATATGGTTCCGTAGGGCTCTGCATGCTGCAGTGAAGTACTCCTTGCAGGCATCACTTCCTTGGAGCACAGAGCCAGCTTGCGCCACTGCAGGGGAAGAAGGGACACAAGCCCTGAGCCTCACAGGGTAGATTCAGCCCAGCTTAAACAATCCATTTGTGGCTGCTCACCCTCTTATCTATATTAAGATCCATCAGTAATAATTTGTTGCACCATCTTGGTGGTCAGCCTTTCTTGTAGTTTTTTTCCTTGTTATTGATGTCCTGCAACTTAGGCTTCCTACATGGATTTTGATATGTTTTTCATGCAGATCATCTCTCAGTAATATTTCACTAAATTTAGTATTGCCAATTCCCCTTCTAGTGTGGAGCTATAAGATTCAAATCAGCTACACGACATGACAACTCTTAAGAATCTATTGTCCAATGCTAATATAATTCCTGTTTGAGTATCCTCCTTCATCTTGGTGTACATATTGATAAGACATGAAATAGAAAACTTTTTAAATCAACAGTTCTTCTTTACTGTTGCTGTGTGGCCAAGAAAAATGTAGTGTTTTCCAATCCAGTAAATTTTTCAGTTTCAAAATAATGGGAGGAAACTTAATGTCATGTAGCTGATTTGAAGTTAGGAGAACTATTGACTCGTTAAATACTTACCATAGATCCTTCTATCTAATTTTGGATTTAATATAATTGTATAGATTAATATACCTATGAATTAATTACATTAAGTGTATGCCATATATTGTACTGGGTTGGTAACTATTAGTATTACATAGTGTTCATAAGGCACAACAGTAAGTTCAATTTTATTCATTTTAATTTGCTCTGATCACATGTATTTTGAACCAGGGGATAAATAAAGATAGTAAACAACAATGCAAACAGAGGAAAGTCTTATTTGGTTCCTCTTAATAATTGTCATTCTTAGGCATATACCCCCATTCACTCCTGTTTTATCTAAGGGAGAATCATATTTATCCATTTTTTTTTCATATTGACTCCAAAACCCATTTCCAACAGTATTGCTTTTTAGGAAAGGCTATTCTACTTTATCAAATGTAATTTCTGTGCTTAAGAATAGCATAGGCCTTTAGGTTTTTTTTATTCTGTGTATTATTAAATAATCCTAATGTTCTAATATTATTCAGTTGTTTATTGCATGTGGAATCCATTTAACCAATTTGTATTAACTGAGGAAGGACTGTTTCTATTCTGGCAAGAGACTTTGAAAATATGTTCATGTCTATATTAAGAAGCAAGATTAGCTTTAAGGAGCCATAGCAGCTTGTCTTTTGGTAGCTTTAGTATTATGATATCTGCCCTTTTCATTATATTGGGAATTTCCTTACGCTCTGCAAAAATCGTTGTGTGTGGTTTGTCTACAGAATGTGATTTTACCTGATAAAACTCTGGTGCAAATTTGTCTGGTCCCAGGGATCAGTGTTGGCATTAATTTACTCAAATTTGTAGTTTTCTGTCTCTCTTGCAGTCTTTCCAATCTGTTAACTGTTGCTGAGTTAACTTTGGCATGCTAACTTCTCTAATATATATTCTATAATTTTTCCCATGTGCTTGTCATAGCTGAAGGCATAAAGAACTGTAGAACTTCTGGAGTTCTTCCTCAGTTTCTCAGGCCTTAAAACTTACTATTCCTTTGGCATTTTCTTTATTTTTATTTTTTTTTTAGTTGGTAAACAGTAAGACTCAGGCCCTAAAATCCTGGTAGGGGAATAGATCAGACCCCAAATCCCACTGTGATTCAAAGTGTCATTTTGCAGTCTGGATATAGCTCCAGCTGAAGGCTCAAATCAGAAGGTGTGCGTAGTACAGTATGGACATGTTAACAAAGCTGTGATACTGGGTCCAGCAATTGTAAGACCAGGTTTACAAAGTAGTGTATATGCTCAAATACCAAGTCCATGAGCCCAGGTCCCACAGGCCTGAGTTCATAGTGCAGTGTAGACGTACCCCGAATCTCATATACAACCTCAGTCATTGATGTTATCCTCCTATATTTTGGCTATGATATCTTTGAATCTCTGCTAACGAAGGTAAAGCCAGGGTGTGATTAATCCTGGTGTATTAAATTTCCTCTGTTTTTGACATATTAATAACTTATAGGTTTTTACTAGCTGATCTATTCATTAATGGATGTAGTGGTATGTTGGAGTCTTCTCCAATTACAGTTTTGCCTTTGATGGGATTTTTGGGGTGTAATATGGAAATAGGACAGACAGCATAATCTCATAACTCGATGCACCTAATGATGTACATATTTTGGCAGAGCAATGGGCTTCAGCAGATCATGACCTTTCATATATGTTGCAAGACATAATGTGTTTGAAACATACCATAATTACATCATGACAGCAGTGAATATGGAGATTCCAGAGTGCTGCTATGAGATACTGTCATGTAGTTCGATTTATTTTAGATCCAAGGGAAACCAGTACACTCCAGGGCTACTTAACCACTTTCTTATTTATTACAAGTGTTAAGCAGTTAATTCAGTTGTTTGAGTTTTACAAGCCTTGAAAACAATTACTATACAATTTAAACCTTAAATACTATAGATTCTGAAGCAATTAATAAAGCGTGAAGCAATGCAAAAGCAATTAATAAAAGATCTACTATATATAGTAATAAAGCCTAATTCACTTACACTTCACCTCCTACAGTGCCAGGCAGAAGGTCGTGGTTCCGTTTCTTCTCACGCACTAGAACTCCTCGGACTGGGCCACCGGTGTGAAGGGCCTAATTACTGACCAGGACGTGTGGGTCAATCCTGCCCATTCCCTCCCATTGATAGTTCTTACTAAACCCAATTTATAGCAAAGTAAGACTTGGTCATTCTAATAATATTTACCAATTGATTACTTATTGTGTAGAATACGTAAAAAGCCCAGAGCCCCATATTTGGGGTACATCCTGCTACCCAGGATGTTACCTAAACTATGTGCGTAGTTGTCAGTTTCATGGCTGCATCTGTATTTTTTTGCATATCCGAAACAGAAGCACAAGGCCACTTGTCCTGTTTTTTCTTGACGTGGTCTCGCGTACCATGCTTAATCTGCATTGTTATGCAAAACAATTACTGACTCTTGGGCCTTGCCTGCGTGCTTTGGTGCACCAGACTTGAAACAGGCCAGAAATCCACACTTTGGACAAGGCAAACATCACCATTTATTGCCAAGGCAGAGTAGTCCAGGCTCCCCCACAGATGCAGAGTGCCAATTTTTCCGTGTTGGCTTGTGCTGGTACAGGTTGAACCTCTCTAGTCTGGCACCCTCGGGACCTGACCGGTGCTGAACCAGAGATTTGCTAGACCATAGGAGGTCAATGTTGTCTAGCAGCATTACCAGTACTTCCACTGCCGGACTAGAAAGGTTCACTTCTGTAGACTTCTTTCTTCATCTGGCAAATCAAGTGATATATTGAATTACATAAATAGATTAAATGTGATCTTTTCTGTTAAAAGTCACCAGCATTTAACATCTGTTCTGTTCCTTTCCACTATTATTTTCTAATTCATGCTATTTATGAGAACTCAGGCTCTCCTTTCTTCTTCCAAGGGTGTGCTGGTTTGCTGCTGGTGAGGGGAGTTTATTTACAAGCTTGGTCCGTTGTAAGTGCATATATTATAACATGTCATTATAAGAGTGATTGAATGTTTGATAATCATTGGAAAAAGATCAATTATCATGGGAAAAGTACAACTCAAGATTATATAACTCTTAATTTCCATCACAAAGAGAGAGCAGGGTCTCCACTATATTATTAACTTTGCTCATTGAATACTATGAGCCAGAGACTTAAATAATATGCTCACTAATTGTACTGTAGCCAAATGAAGTGATTTTGTGCTGTATAACCCAGTTTCTATTTAACTTTTCCTTCATAACTGTATATCATTGGTAGAATAATTCCTTAATGCATATTCCAGTTTTGTTTTATATTTTGTCTACTTACTACATCTTTCTCATGTCAGTCCTGTTGTCTTAATTATGCATCTTTTTTTTATTGCTTTCCAGTTGTTTGGTGACGTGTAGGTCCAGTTTCTTTGTTCCTGAACTGATTTGTCTATTTGATATCCATAAATATTTGTTTCTCTCCTTTGAATTTGAAAGACCTTTCTGGCTTTCCATTTAAAGGAAAGTCTAAAGGGGAAACCCGACTTGGGTTTGGTATTTTTTAAATATTGTTTTTCCTAGCAATTGTGGTTATGTGGTACAATTCCTTTTGTTGTTCTAAGGACTGAAATTGTAAATGTAAATCTGGGAACATTTTTATTGGCTGATTGAGAATCACCAGTGGTCCAAATCTATGAGTCCACAGCCTAGTGGGGGTCGGAAAACTATGAGTGTTCGCAATACAAATGCATGCTTTGCTGCCCAATTTTAGCATATATTTGGAAGATACCATTCAGTGTTCCCAGGAGATTTCTTCCATCAGTTCATCTCCAGGATATCTTTAATCTTGATTTTCTGCATTCCTGTCTTTCAGTCTTTAGTTCTAATTTTGTCTTTTTCTGTCTCAAATTATTTGGAATCCTCAGACTACACTCCTAGAGCTGTTTGCTCATTTAATCCTGTTCCACTGTAATCTTTTCAATCTCACATATTTCATTGTTGTTAATATTGGTTTGAGGCTCTTCTTTTGTTTCCATATTCGTAATTTCTCGTAGCGGGTTAGCCTTAACGAACTGACCATTTATTTCTCTTTCTGTGTCTAGTTTGTACAGTGAAGGGGAGATATTTGCACTTTTTCATGGTGTCTTTATTTTTAAAGCAAAAAGATTTTTGTGATGGGGTAAAAAATTCTTACTTTCTCAGACATATGGCTTCTATAAACTTTTTAACTCCTCAGTGCTTTGGGCTTCCTTTTTGTTCAGCCCCTCTCAAGATGGCTGTCAGTGCACTTCCTTTCCACTTGTTCATCTGTTCTCAGAAAGGTTGCAGCTATGCTTCTTTCCCTGATTACAAATGTAAATTTTACTAGGGTTTGTAGGTTTTTGCATTCACTCAGTATACTCTTGCATGACATTGAAGGTTCGGTAATAACTTCCAGGCTTGCCTCTGCCACTTCTGCCTTGTCAGATTAGAATGAAGCATCCTGAAAATGGGGAGAGGATGTTTTTGTGGTTAAGGTATTGGACTCTGGATATCTTTGATTGAGTCTCTAGACGTTAGCATAGTAATGCACGCATCTGCTAAAACCTTCTCTGCTGGCCTTGTCACCCCCTAATTTACTGCTTGTGGCTTTTTAAATATCCCCCCAACTGAATTCTAGGACTTTTTCCAGGCAAAGCTCTTGTATCAACTGATTGGTATAACTATTATATATTTGAGAGAGTGTCTGTCTGTGTATCCGTCAATCTGTTTTTCAAGAGCTCCTCCTAAACGGTAAGCGGTAGGACACCAAATTTGGTGTACAGTTTTCTCATGTCATAACTTAAAGCTATATAAGGGTTGGGTTGTGCCAGGGAAATGGGATGTGCCTGGAATGGGATTGCTTCTCATAAAAACCATACAGAATAAAGACAGAATCACCAGGCAGGTGGGAAGGGCTGGCTGGAGGTGCCCCCCAACCCTCTACATCCCCATCTAGGACTACCCCAGCCTGAGCTTCCCACTCCCCCAGGTGCCCTTTAGGGGAGGCAGGGAGGGCTGAAGCTCCCCCACCCTCCGCTCCGATTTATACAGGAACGTTGCTGGCTGTTCCCCTTCGTCAGGGAGTGAGGGGAAGGTGCATAGTTTGCTCATTCCTCACTCTGGCTGGGGAGTTCAGGGGGCAGACTAACCTGGACCTGCTTCAGCTGGGAGACATGCACCCCTCCCCTGGCTGTGCTGGCTGGAGCTACAGCAGCCATGGAGAGGCGCGTCTCACCTGGCCTCCAGCTGCTTCGCTGTGAGAGAGCTGTAGTAGTCCTCTCTCCCCAGGGCAGCCTGCATACTGAGCCTCTCGTCCCCAGTCCCACCCCAGAGCATTGACTCAAATGAAGCATGGCCATTTTCATTTTATTTTCCAAAAAAAACCAAAAATTGAGTTAAGGACCTGAGCAATGGTGGGTAAATCCTCCAGTATTGTATAGTACAGTAATTTTGACAAGGAAACCAAACAAAAAACTGCAGATCTTTTTACCTCTCATTAGAATGCTCCCATATTGGGACTGACAGCATAAGATCTGGTGACATCCACTAAAATATAAACAATTTAGAACAGAAGAGGAAGAACCTACCCAAATAAAATGAGAGGGAGCTTAGTTTGGTACTCATAATGGGATGTTGGTAAAATTCTGACTCAGAAGGAAGAATACTGTTTATTGAATTGTCAACATGGAAATCACTATCAAACCTCTAATGCAGGGCTGGGCGAGATTCGGCCGGGAGCGGGAAGGGGAGTGGATCCTGCCCACCAAGCCTTTCAGTCCAGCCTGCATCTCACCCCACTGGACCCACAGCAGCCCCAGGGCTCAGAACAGCTGGTTGCTCCATCTGTCTCTCTGCATGAGAGGGGGAGCGGGCAGGGAAAAGGGGGGAAGCTTTGTGCTCTGCAGACCTCTCCTTCACTCAAATTCCCTCTCAGACCCTGCAGACCCTCTCCTGCACCCCAATCACTTCCCTGAGCTTCCTTCTGCACCCAACCTCTGTCCCAGACGCCATACCCCTTCCACAGAAAAGTGCAACCCTTGACCACTTACCACAATTTTGGAATGCTCCCTCTCCCCATCAATAATTAGTGCCCACCCTAATGATATATCACAGGGAGGATTGAGCCAGGTGAGAAGAGCACATCCTAAGGACATAGACTCATAGACTTTAAGGTCATAGACTTTAAGGTCAGAAGGGACCATTATGATCATCTAGTCTGACCCCCTGCACGATGCAGACCACAGAATCTCACCCACCCAGTCCTGGAATAATCCTCTCACCTATATCTCCGATATTGAAGTCCTCAAATGATGGTTTAAAGACTCCAAGATGCAGAAAATCCTCCAGCAAGTGATCTGTGCCCCATGCTACAGAGAAAGGTGAAAAACCTCCAGGGCCTCAGCCAATCTACCCTGGAGGAAAATTCCTTCCCGACCCCAAATATGGCGATCAGCTGAACCCTGAGCATGTGGGCAAGACTCACCAGCCAGACACCCAGGAAAAGCTCTCTATAGTAACTCCTATCATCCCACCATTGGCCTATTTACCTCCGATAGTGAAAGGTAAATTGATATAAGCATGTTGCCTGATGCTACAAGTTGAGATGTTGTGGCTTGATTATTTCTACCTCCATTTGATTGTCCTTCAAGCCCTTTGATGAAGAAAAATGGGTGCTATTCACTTTCGTACTGGTGACCCCTTTTGCTCTGCAAGTCTCTGAGTGCCGGCCCCTTATCAATGAAACAGTTTTTGTATATTTAACACCATTACAAATGCTGGTGGCCAAGCGAGACATGGGGTGGAGGCTGACAGCTCATGACCTAAGTTCCCTCTATGCTGTGTGGCTGTGCAGCAACCTATGAGAGGCAGTGCAGGCACTCCAGGATGTGGCAGGGAGAAATACCTCTTCCCCCAGCTCTGGGCCTGCTGAGGCAGGGAAAGGCGCTCTCCCACAGCTCCAGAGCTGCCAAGTCTGGGGAGAGGGCCTCTCCCCCAGCCCCAGCACTGGATTTCTGGTGCAGGGAAGGATGCTGTCCCCCAACCCCAGAACTGCTGCAGCAGGGGAGAGGTGCCTTTCCTCCCAAGCCCAGATACTGCTGTGGGGAAAGAGAACTGGGGAGAGTCTTCTCTTCCTGCTGTAGTCTTGGGGCAGCCTTGCACTCCAAACCCCTCATCCCTGGCTCCACCCAAGAGCCCACACCTCCAGCCAGTGCCCTCATCCTTCCATTCCCCACCAACACACTACTGCAGCCCTTAGTTCCCGCACACACTCCAAATCCTCAGCTCCACCCCCATCTCCATATTGGTGCACATAGTGAAATTCATTCTGCACATGGATGGGAAAAATTAGAGGAAACATGGGTCATGAATCATGATCCTCCACATAATAACCTCACGACTCCCTGAATGGTCAGGACCCCCAGTTTGAGAACCCCTGCACTCGGCAAACGGAATATCAGATTATGTGGGTTTATCTATCCTAGTTTTTTCTATCATAATGGACTGCTATAAATAGTGTTTAAGAAACTTATCAGGAAATCTATTAGTTACCCTCCCTGGTTTTTTTTTTTTTTTAACATGTTCTGTAAGTGTCAAATTTAAAAATCCATGAATCTGAGGGAAAGGGACAGGTTTATCGTATCAAAAACTGCATTACTCAATTCCTAAATTTAAAAAAATCCCACTGAGGGCAAAGGCGCAGCGGAAGACTTCTCTGCTCAAGGACCATAGAGTTGATCTCAGTTTAATACATGCATATGCACATGAATAGTCCCATTGAATTAGATGGAATTATTCATGTGTTTGTGTTTGCAGGATAGGGACCATAATTGTTAGCAAGCATGTTTCTGAAGTTGGAGGTTGTTTGATGAAAAATTGGATGGCAGCTTTATTTAATTTTCTTTAATTATTCTTTATAGTCTCAGCTGGATTTGTTGAATCCTATGCAAGTGGAAGCAGCCATCCTGATATACTTAAGATGTCTAGATTTAATGACGGTCTTAAATAGAAGGTTTTTTATGCTGGTACCATTTTTTATAGTGGGAAATACTTTAATGGCTTTTTATAAGTATATTATTTATCTGGCTTCAAATCTATTACCTCCTAGTCCTAGTTTGTCTGACATGACTTTAATACCAATTCCAAGCTCATTGAAATAGATTGCTGATGGTCTGTGGTGCTTAACCATTTGTTCACTGAATGATTTGAAATTCAGGCTAGCATTGTTTAATCACTTTTTGTTCTGGTTTTCCTTTAAATTTTTTGTGTATGTGTATTAGAAGTGTTTACAGGAAGTCTGGACTCTTGTAATCTATACCATTCTTTTTCTATTTTCAGAAGCTCATAAGTTTTATTTTATATTGTAATTCGTGCTTAGGCTATACATACTCTTGTTTTAAAGTAATGCTCATTCAACAGTGTTAACAACAAAACTGATTAGGGGGCTGTAGAGAATGTTTAACCATTCATGCCCATAGCATTATTCTAGAATTAAAAATGTAATCTTGTGTGATGAGGCTTTTTCTAAATCAGACTAAAGATTCCAATAAGTATAACAACATATGGATTTCATCATATGGAAATGTTTAAAAGCTTTTACCAAGATTTCTTACCTGAAATAAAACTGTCTATAAGCTCAGTCAAGTGGTGAAAATCCTAATGTTTTTTTGGGGGGTTGGAATGGTGAGACTAAATCAATTGCTTAAAGATACACACAGTGTTTCATCTCTGTTATTACTTCTGATGTGACCAAAAACAGTATGAACCAAAATTAATTATTGACTGGAAACACAAAGGCTAAAAACTGAATTGACGTTGAGAATGATCTTCCGTACGTTTCCCCTTCTAGAGATATAGTCCGTGCCTCTAGGGATTGAATTACTTTTGGTTAGAAAGCTACTACCATTAATCAAAGCTATCTGTGCTTTCCTATCGTCTGGGTAAAAATAGAGGGCTTCATTTTATAGCATTCTCAAAAGCATTACTCAGCTTTCCTCAGGTAGGCTGTGCTTCACATATAAGTGGATTCCACCCCTGCACATTATGGTCACTTTGTAGCTGCTTTGCACAAGTAATGCAAAGAGAGTTTGTTGGCAGGCCTCTATGTGAATTGTCCGAGAGAGGCAGTCCCAGGGAGAACTGGCCTGGCAGCATTGGCTCTGCGCGTCTGTGAGCATAACTGCCATACTGGTTCAGACTACAGTCCCTCTAGTTCACAATCTGGTCTCCGTCGGTGGCAAACACCAAATGCTTTGGAGGAAGGTGCACAAATTATGGAAGGCAGATGACTCCACATCTGTGTATGAAGGCATCCTAATTTCCTGGGTGGTGGTCTTATCCATAAAAACATCTCATCTCTCTCTTTCTACTGTCTCTTTCTAAGGAGAAGGGAAGGGAATTGCTAGTAATTAAAAGAGTGACAAACCAAACCAAACTAATGACTAAACACTAAATGCTCACAAATATTAAGTATGGGGGGAAATTTTGTCAAAGTTCCTCCACTAGCCTTAATTCTCTGGTGGAGTTAAAGCTCAATGAGGATGAGTGGTATTGTTCTTAGGTAGCCTATAGTGCTCTCTTTCATGCGGTGAGTTCCCTGAGGGCCTTGAGCACTGAATCCAGACCCAGCTGTCCAACAGCCCTCTTAAGGCATCAGTCTTTTGGGTTGGTCTTTCACTTCTGGGGTTTGGTCCTTCACATAGGTGTTAAGCTCCATGGCTGAGAGCTAGAAAATGCTGGAGGGAGGAGTTCCAGTACTACCTTTCTTCTGGCTGCTGTAACCCAACTCCTTGCAACCAGCTATCTTTTTTACAAATGCTGTTCCTGCCTTGGGACTCCCTAAACCCAGCCACAGTCAGACCCCTGGAGCCTGCAGTTGGTTGCCCTTCACGTCAGTTGGGCTCCTAACTCTCCTCCTCACCCCCAATGGGTTGATTGTGTCTTAAGCACAGACTGGGAAGGAAGTATTTATCTTCCGATATTTGTTAGAACAGAATGGGAGCTGAAGGTGAAGCTACCCACCAAAGACCATGATCTCAGACAATAGAAAGAAGGCTCAGCGGTTGAGCGTATAGCCCTGTTCCAGTGCCATCTACAGTAGCAACTGTTTTTATGTCAAACTTCCTGTTCTTTTTCACTGGGACAGGGTTACGTATGTAGGCAGCGTCAGAGCTGAGCGGTGAGCTCAGCATGCTCTTCCCCCCTTTCAACTCCAGATTCCCCAAACATAAAACGGTGTTGAGGGGGATGAATCACACTGATGAAGAAGAATCTTTTTAGTGTGTCGCCCTATCACTAATTAGATCTAATGTGTCTTGAGTTGCATGCACTCATTTTTTTCAGTACCACCTTGAAGTCCTTGTTTTTTTGGTGTTTTGTATCACTTTCACCCTCCTACCAAGAGATACCATGTTGAGAACACAACATTATTCACTTAATACCACTACTTCATCGTCTGGAGGGAATCACTCTTAAGCAATTCAAGTACCTCTTTCTTCTACTGTTAATAAAGAGGGAGAAGTGGACAGGAGTGAATGAAGAAGAGTAACAATTTTACTGTAGTTAAAATGTCTGTATTATGACTATGGTGTTTTGATAACATTTTAAAGATTTATATATGTGAATTCTTTACTTGCTTGAAATTAACTAGTCAGTGCTCATACTCTGGTAGTTTTTATGATCTTTTTGCTACTTAACATTCAAACTTAACTTAATATTTATGGTTCTGTATCTTTTTGGATGTACTTTGGGGCGATTGATAGGTGACTCCCGATTTAAATGGGTATTCTTTCTTTATAACTTATCTAAAGGGTTTTAAACACATGTATACAAATTATTAAAGTCTGCATTCAATAAAATTAATTTTTAGAGATTTCTGTGGCTGTGCACAAGCTTTCATACTACAACCTTTTAATTTATTTTTATTGCATCTGCTCCAAGTTGTAAATTGGCAGATGTTTGTTTTGAATTTTTGCTCCCCAAAGTTTTGGACTGGAATGAAAAATCTACTTGTTGATTGTTTTGCACATTAATTTGATAGCCTGGGTTAATGTCCACATTTTCACAGAAAATTTACTTATCCATTCGGCATTGGAATTTTCTTTTAAATTAACTAACATGCAGAACTCATGAAGGACATCTAATACAAAATGCAAAATAGCAATTAACACTCTTGTGCTTCTTGAATTAATCAGGGATTTCAAATTTGTCAAAATTGTTGTGAATTGTTGAACATTAGTAAATGATATCTAAAGAAATTTGTAATTTGTGATAAGAAAGATGCTCTTGAAGTTGAATTTATTAAAACACTTCCCATATTGTGACATTTTAGGTTCTTACAAGGGAATATTTGTAAAAAGTAATTTGAAAGTCAGTTGCTTCCAGAGGCTAATTTCAAGGATTTGATAGTACATTACATTACAGTAGGCACTGTAGATGGCATGGCTTATATGGAGAATGGTCAAATTATAGATTACTTCAACACATTTTAGATCCAAACAGGGAATTTGTTCATTGCTTTTCATATTAAACACTGGTTATGATTGGGTCTTCTGCCCTAATAGGTAAAACACCTGTAGGGATGGAACTTTTTCAGCTCTTAGACTATTAAGAAAACCTACCTAGCTTGATCCATAATGCAGGTTTATGCATAGACAAGCGGAAGTTTGTAATCTCACGTTTATTTTTAGACACATTTTAAATAACTGTCTCGATTCATTGTATTTTAGCAAAATACAATAGTTTTAGTTTTCCAGAAGATAAATTATATTTTTTGTTCAATTCCCAGACAACTACTTTAAGATGAAGTTAAGATTGAATGCATGTACAGTATTTGTAACATAGGGGTAAAAGCATTGAAATATGTTGTAATTATTATCCCAAAAATTATAAACCTAAAACTATTCAGGGTTAAACTTAACTCACGATGTTATCCAATAATCACTATTATGATGGAGGCGAGGTGGAACCTTGTTGAAATGGCTGGTTCTGATACCCACCCTTCATTTAGAATTAAACTAAAGCAGTTAAGCTCCTTTTTGCAGTCAGATGCCTAAAACAATAGGAGCCACTGCCCAAAACACATGGCATGTGCAAGGCCAGTCAGAAGCTAAGCTATGCAGACTAAGGGGTTTTGCTGGAGACTAAATGCAAACACATGAGTATGGAGATTGTTTGGTGGAGGAGTGTATGTCTGTGGGCCGAAGCAGTCAGCAAGAAAATAGCTGTTATCACGGCCTGAGGTAGAGCTTTTTAGGAAGAGTGTCATATGGAAAGAGGCTTGGCACTGTGAACAAAAACTGACTTCTGCTGTTTGATTCCTACTGTGTTCAGGAAAACAGGACTCTGCATTCTTTCTTTGTAGATAGGATTGCACCAAAGAAATTCTTGACTCCATCAATTACTTCTCCTAACAGAAACAACCTGCAAAACCCTGAATATTGGAAAATCACTTGGCTACCAATACATTTTAAAATACATTAAGTGTCTTTTATGTTTCTTCCTTTTGTTGCATCACTACATAAACTGAAAACTTGCATATTTTATATGAGGGAAGAACCTCTGTTATGCCTAGTGTGGTAGAAATTTTTTGTCTATATGACAATATCTATCTCAAAATCAATGAGAAACTAAGATGATCTGCCTCAGTGACAATCATTTGCAATGAAAAAAGATAAAATGTAGGGCAGGTACATGCACAGTTTTTACATTTTTGAGTAAATCATAGTTCTATTTTTTGACCAGAAGGTATCATTTTGATGATCTCATCTGACTTTCCATGTAACACAGGCCATAGAATTTCACCCAGTAATTCCTCCATGGAGTCAATAATTTCTGGATCATATCTTCCAGAAAGTCATCCAGTCTTCTTTTGAAGACTTCCAGTAGTGGAGAGTCACGTTGCTTGCTGATTTTTTTGAATGGTTAATTTCTCTTGATGTTACTTTTTTTTTTTATTTATTTCTATTTCAAACTAATATAGCTTCAACTTTCAACCATTGAAACGTCTTGCACCTTTGCTAGATTATGAATGACCCTCTATCAGAATATTCTCCTCTGTTGGTACTTACAGACCATAATGAAGTCACCTCTTAACCTTCTCTTGGATAAACAAGATGGAGTTTCTTAAATCTCAGTGAGTCTTTCCAGATCTCTGACCATTGTTGTGGCTGACTTCTAATATTTTTCCTTTTTTAAAAACTTATTTTAAAAGGGGGAGCATGAGTGCTAAATGCAGAATTCTGGTAATGGTCTAGGCATTCTCTGCCTACCTGCTCCTACTTGATATCCCCCTATTTGTACATCCAAGAATTGTGTTAAATCTCTGAGGGCTTGTCTACACTAGGAAATTATTTTGAAATAACTTATTTCAAAATAATAACTCCTGAAATTATAGTAATTTCAATAACTATTTCGAAATTGCGTGTCCACACTACAAGGAAGCATTAAAATCAGTCCGAGGCAGGTAGAAGGATGTCTACTTGCAAATTCATTATTGAGTGTCCAGGGAGGTTAAAATGTTCCCCTACAGATTTATATGTGATACCATTCCTAATGTCTGATTTGTGTCCGTTTATCCTTTGGTGTAGTGACTGTTCGGTTTGGGCAGTACATGTCAGAGAGGTATTGCTGGCACTTGATGGCATATATCATGTTAGTGGAAGTGCAGAAGTATGAGCCCCTGATGGTGTGGTTATGTGGTTAGGTCCTGTGATGGTGTCACTTGTATAGATATGTGGACAGAGTTAGCAACAGGGTTTGATGTAGGGATAGGTTCCATAAGGAGATTGATTTGAGGTTGCACAGGCAACATTTGTTCTGGCATTTCCTAATGTCTGAGGGTGTGTCTACACTACAGCATTATTTCAAAATATCTTATTTTGAAATAGTTAATTTGAAATAAGTTATTTCGAAATAACACATCTACAGACAAAATGCATTTCGAAATAACGTTTTGCTATTTCGGAATAGCGCGTCCACACTGAGTGGACGCTGAATCGCATTTAAGGCCGGCCTGAACCAGGTCCGGCAGGGCATCAGGTCAGGAATTACTTTGTGTGGCTGCTGCCTGAGACTGTCTGAGACCTGTGCTTAAAGGGACCACCCCAGACAGCCGGTTCTCAGCTTTCCCTGCTTGCTTGCCTACCTCGATGAGGGACAGCAAAGCATTTGTGTCTCGGAGTGCTCTGGTTGCCCTCACTCGGGACACCACAGCACTCTGCAACATGGAGCCAGAGCTGCCCCTGGGTACTCCCGGTGCTTCTCATGGACGCGTTGCTGCGAGCCTGGCTGCACTTTCTGCAGACTGCCATCTGGGAGGTCCATCGGGGGCTGTCAGTATCCAGGAGGCCCTGCGGGAGAACTTCCACCCTGAGGAGCACTTAGAGCCTCCTTGGTCTGCCCCACTGGGGGCTTGTGCCTCATTCCTCCCTCACATCCTTCCACTTACCCCTCCCTAACCCCCCTTCCTGATGTCAAATAAAATACATGTATTTTCATGAACACAAATTCTCTTTATTTAATGAAATTGCGGGGGCGGGGGGGATGAAACTCTGGTGAGACTGAGGAAAGAAGGTGGGAGAGGGGAGAAGAGACGGGAGGGGGAAACCTGGGAGGAGGGAGCTAGAAGGGGGAAGCAAGGGGAAGAAGGGGGAGGGGAAGCTCAGGGTTGGGGGGTCTCGCTGAACCAACTTGATTTTCATGCAAACCTGCTCCTGGGTTCACATATGGCCTTTGGTGGCCGCGTTCCTCCGTCTAGTGCGGAAATCATGGACGTTGGGGGCATCCCCCCCCCAAACCTGAATAAGGTCCATGATCTCCACCCTGGACCAGGAAGGCGCCCGCCTTCTCTGGGCCCTGGCTCCTGGGAGTTGGCAGTCTGCTCCTGGGGAGCGGTGGAGGGCTTGCTGCCAGTGGCTTACTGGCTCATGTTTTGGGGCCACTGGGTCAGGGACAGTGACTGCTGGCTCTGGGCTGGCAGGGTTGGAGCTGGCACAGGCACTGTGGCCAGAGTCAACCCCTTTAAGGGCTCCGGGGAGGGAGAGGAGTGTTCTTAGTTGAGGCCGGAGTGGCCACCAGGGCACCCTGGGAAGGCTGGAGGCCCCTATTTGAAATAAGTGTCTACACAGCACTTATTTCGAAATAGATATTTCGAATTTGGCATTACTCCTCGTGGAATGAGGTTTACCAAATTCGAAATAAGCACTCCGTGATTTTGAATTAATTTCGAAATAGCAGTTTGGCTGTGTAGACGCTAGTAAAGTTATTTCGAAATAACGGCTGTTGTTTGCTGTGTAGACATACCCTGAGTGCTAGACTTTGCAATTGTAATGTTCTTTTAAACTATTTTTGTGTTTAACTATATAAGTGTACTACTTGTTCAACATTTTTTTTTAACTTTATTGGCACATTGGTTCTTCAGCTTCTTTCTAGAAATGCTTATAATGACAACCAGAGTTTCAAAAAACAAAGGCCAACTACTATCCATTTCTATTGTACATAACTACTCGCCATTTTTGGAAATTGAAGATGATAGATTTTGTTAATAACGTTTCAGCACATCATCTAACTTGTTCTCCAGGCATCATTATTCAAAACTTTAAAAATAAAAATGAAAGTAGATGAATGAAGAGAAAGGGTTCTAGGTTCTGGGGAATCAAACAGGTAATGTCTCGGTCACTCAACAGCTTCTGAGAGGAGAATAATTATACAAGAGCAGTAGAGTGGACTGTGCATATGTGTGTATATGCATACAAAAGTATAATTTTCCACTCTGAAATCTTTCTCTAAAACAAGCTCCTATGCTTTCCTACTGAGGTGCAGTACCTTACAATAGCTAGACAGAGCTAGGCAGCTTGTCAAAGCTCCCTAACCCCTCTGCATATGGCTTGCAGAAACAGCTGGATTTTCATTTCTCCTTCCATTCAGCAGGAGTCTCTTTCATGTCTGAAAATTGAAAGCGTGTGTTTTTCAGTGTGGTGCATGGATGTGTGTGTGCCCTCTGGCACACCTGTTTCCAATTTCCTGACTTGAAAGCATAACCCATCAAAAGAAGTAGAAAAACAATTTCTTTCTGACACGCTGTTCAGAGGCCCTTGTGTTACAAAAAGCCTTCCTTTGCTTTGCCATCTTGGTTCCATCGATAGAAGATTATTGTAAGATACAGAGCTCACATAATATGGGTTGTTCATATTGTGCTGTGCTGGATTTTTGGTGCTCTTGTAGTTATTTCAAGCATAAGAATTCTACTAATATATATACACACACAAACATATTTTGCATAGAAAAGACTGTAGTATATGTCCTGGTTTCTAAAATGAAGCTTAAATTGGTAATAGTGCTCCATAAATAGTAATGATCAGTGAGGTACAGTAACAGTTGTTGTTTAGTGCAACCTTTCAAATGTTTGTCACAGAAAATAGGTAACTTCAAATTTGTATGCACTTTGAAATTATAGCATGTTTAATAGCCGCAAGTCAAAGATGGTGACTGAATTTTGAAAACCAATAATTTGTTTGTGAGAGTTGGAATTCACTCATTACAGAGAACATCTTTTAGCAAGCTGTTGTGAAGAAATGGAGACACTTAGTGCCTCTAAGCGACCAGGAGTGGCCTGAGGTGGGCTGCGGCAGCTGGTGCCCCAGGCGGAACGCGCGATCAGCGTCCCCGCCTGCACGGCCGTCAATGGGCCATGAATGGAGTGACGTCATCATTGGGCGCCCCGTGACATCATCATCGGGCACCATTGAAGGCGGCGCCCTAGGCGATGGCCGAGTTGGCCTATAGCCACGGGCCGCCCCTGCAAGTTACCATGCTTATATGACCTACCTGTTCTTTCAGTATAGCAGTTGAAATTTCTGCAAGTGAAACATTTCAGTCAGTCATAGTATACAGTATATGCTTTACTCCAACATTATATCCCTGGAGTTCATTGGTTCTGTTTGTTGCCATAAGTTAATAGAAACAGGGCCTGAATTCTTAGCAAGGCTTTATAAGTGTGTAAGTGTAACATTTGCAACAGTCATAGAATCATAGAACACTAGAACTGGAAGGGACCTTAGAGGTCATAGAGTCCAGTCCTCTGCTGTCACGGCAGAACCGATCACCATCTACCATCCTATCTTACCTGCTCTTGAATATCTCCACTGATGGAGATTCCACAACCCCCCTAAGCAGTTTATTCCAGTGTTTAACCTCCCTGACAGTTAGGAAGTTTTTCCTAATGTCAAACCTAAACCTCCCTTGTTGGAGGTTAAGCCCATTGCTTCTTGTCCTGTCATCAGAGGCCAAGGAGAACAATTTTTCTCCCTCCTTCTTGTGACACCTTTTTAGATACTTGAAAACCGCTTTCATGTCCCCTCTCAGTCTTCTCCTTTCCAAACTAAACAAGTCCAATTCTTTCAGTCTTCCCTCATAGTTCATGTTCTTTAGAACTTTAATCACTCTTGTTGTTCTTCTCTGGACCTTCTCCAATTTCTCCACATCTTTCTTGAAATGTGGTGCCCAGAACTGGACACAGTACTCAAATTGAGGCCTAATCAGCACAGAGTAGAGTGGAAGAATGACTTCTTCTGTCTTGCTCACAACACTCCCGTTAATGAATTCCAGAATAAGGTTTGCTTTTTTTGCATAGTGTCACACTGTTGACTCTTATTTAGCTTGTGGTCCACTATGACCCCAAATGCCTTTCGACAGTACTCCTTCCTAGACAGTTGCTTCTCATTCTGTATGTGTGACACTGATTGTTCCTTCCTAAGTGGAGTACTTTGCAATTTGTCCTTATTAAACTTAAATTCTGTTTACCTCAGACCATTACCGTAGTTTGTCCAGATAATTTTGAATTATGACCCTATCCTCCAAAGCAGTTGCAACCCCTCCCAGTTTGGTATCATCTGCAAACTTTATAAGTGTACTCTCTATGCCAATATCTAAATCGTTGATGAAGATATTGAACAGAACCAGTCCCATAACAGACCCCTGCGAAACCCCTCTTGTTATGCCCTTCCAGCGTGAGTGTGAACCATTAATAACTACTCTCTGAGAATGGTTATCTAGTCAGTTATGCACCCACCTTACAGTAGCCCCATCTAAGTTGTATTTGCCTAGCTTATTGATAAGAAGATAATGCGAGACCGTATGAAATGCCTTACTGAAGTCTAGGTATACCACGTCCACTGCTTCTCCCATTTTCACAAGACTTGTTATCCTATCAAAGACAGCTATCAGATTGGTTTGACATGACTTGTTCTTTACAAATCTATAGTGGCTGTTACCTATCACTTTATTTTCTTCCAGATATTTGCAGATGAATTCCTTAATTACTTGCTCCATTATCTTTCCTGGCACAGAAGTTAAACTGACTGGTCTGTAGTTTTTTGAGTTGTTCTTATTTCCCTTTTTATAGATGGGCACTATATTTGCCCTTTTCCAGCCTTCTGGAATCTCTCCCGTCTTCCATGATTTTTCAAAGATGATAGCTAAAGGCTCAGATACCTCCTCTGTCAGCTCCTTGAGTATTTTAGGATGCATTTCATCAGGCCCTGGTGACTTGCAGACATCTAATTTTTCTAAGTAATTTTTAACTTGTTCTTTTTTTATCTTCTAAACCTGCCCCATTTCCACTAGCATTCACTATGTTAGACATTCCTTCATCATCAGACCTCTTGGTGAAGACCGAAAGAAAGAAGCCATTAAGCACCTCTGCCTTTTCCAAGTTTTCTGTTACTGTTTCTCCCTCTTCACTGAGCAGTGGGCGTACGCTGTCCTTGGTCTGACTCTTGCTTCTAATATATTTATAGAATGTCTTCTTGTTACCCTTTATGTCTCTAGCTAGTTTGAGTTCATTTTGTGCCTTTGTCTTTCTAATCTTGCCCCTGCATATCTGTGTTGTTTGCTTATATTCATCCTTTGTAATTCAACCAGTCAGTGGTTTGAAGTGCATAATACATAGACAATATAGGAGTTCAGCTCATGGCCTCATTGTTTAAGTAGCTGTTTGTGTCATTTGTCCAAAAACAACAAGAAAAAAACCAAACAAACCCAGGAACAAAAACAACAACAACAAAAAACCAACAACAAACCACTTCTGCCAGACCTGTTCTTTGTTCACAGCTAATATAATTTGGCAAGTGCAAGAGTACTAAAATAGTTACTATGTATGTGTGAATAAATATTTAATTTTCTGTACAATAATTATTGTCCTGAAAATTTTGGGTTCATTTGCATTTTATTAGTGCATGAAGGCTTGATGCATTTGTTCCTCCCCACCGTTTAATTTATATTATTGTAGTGGTAAAATGGTTATGTGAAAAATGTCTTGGTGATTTTTGATGATTAATTCTGGATGTTGACCACACTATCATGGTGACCATGTAAACAGGAGTAGATATTTTACCTTTGGGATTTGTCCACATAGTGTAAGACAGAGGAGGTGCTTTCTAGTAGCTGCCTAACAGGTTACACTTATGGGATGTTCAAGAGATCGTGCCAGAGCAAGTAGCTTTATTGGCTTGTAGTCTGCTGTCCTTCGGGAGCACTGAAATCCACGCCTACACTTATATTTTCGATTGACTTAGCTATTTACTGTTGAAACATAGGTTTCTTCTGTAACAGTAGGTTGTGAATACAAGTTACAAATTGACTGGTCAGTCACACCCTCATTTGGAACTGGAAGTACAAGAGGCTGCAGAGACACCCCCCTTCCGCCCCAAAAAAGTAAATACAGTGCAATGCTGTGTTAAATGTAAACTACTAAAGGGAAAAAAGGGAAAGTTTAAAAGGGAAAGTTGACATGGTATGGGAACCATTTCTGTGCTTGTTTCATTTAAATTAAGATAGTTAAAAGCACTATTTTTCTTCTGCATAGTGAAGTTTCAAAGATTCAGAGTTTCATAGTTAAGTTTCAAATGTTCAGTTACGAACTTTTGTAAGAACAACCATAATATTTTGTTCATTGCTATAAACATTTCAGAGTTGCAAACAACTTCCTTTCCCAAGATAATTCTGAGGTTCTGTTGTAGTTAAGCTGACCTCACCTATGAGGTTGATAGGAGTAGGATTCTTCTGTGGACCTAGGTAGTGCTGCTTATGGAAGTGAGTTAACCACATCAATGCAAAATTCTTTTCCATTAAGATAAGAAGTGTGTCTTTTATGGTGCTCCAGCAGCATAGCTGCAATACCTATAGGCTACATCTACACTGGCAGCTTCTTGCGAAAGAACTCTTTTGAGGAAGAGTTCTTGTGCAAAAACTCTTCCAGAAGAGAACGTCTACACTGGCATGTGCTTTTGCGCAAGAGATGTGCTTTGCGCAAGAGCATCCATGCCAGTGTAGTGATGGCCATTTTAACCATAGGGCTTTCTAGCGCAAGAAATTCATGTTGCCTGTCTACACTGGCCTCTTGCACAAGAACAGTTGCGCAAAAGGGCTTATTCCTGAGCGGGAGCATCAGAGTTCTAGCGCAAGAAGCCCTGATTTCATACATTAGAACGTCAGTTTACTTGCGCAAGAACACGCGGCCAGTGTAGACAGGCAGCAAGTTTTTGCGCAAGAGTGGCCGCTTTTGCGCAAGATCGCACCAGTGTAGACACGGCCATAGTGTAGATATACCTGCAGATTTGGAAAAGGTGGGGCAGACTGAGTAAAGATGGAGACCCTTGGATGAAGGAGGGTATGGGCTTGCTAAGAGGATATAAGTTGGTTTTGTCATGTTCCATTCCTGTAACTTAGAAGGCAACCCTATGTGACTTTGCTTGTGGTGAAGCTTAAGATTACATGTCACTAAATTTGAATGTAGTCTGTTGTTTTAAGTGCCTTTTTTCCTCTAATGCTTTGTTCAGACTATTAAATAAAAATGCTTTGTTTTAAGAAGCCTGTTAGTATAACTGATTTTGGAAGTGGGGGAAATGCATATGCTTGAAACCCAGTTAAACCTCCAGGATGATACGTGGTGGGTACGTAGTACACAGATCTTGGTCCTGGCAGAGAAGATTCATGAGGTTCCATCAAGAAATAGGCAAGAGTAAAGGGCTATAGACTTGAGGGTTGAGGGAATACTCCTAGACCTGAAATGAGGTAGTTGTGTAACCATGGCAGGCTGATAAGGGTTTCTAGTATGAAAGACACTACACTACATGTGGCAGTGACTTTGATTTGGAATAACCGAGATAAATCTGTAGTGACTGATCAGTCTCTTTTTATACTGAAATCTATAGAGATTAAGTGATGCTACAGGTAGGGATGTTAAAATTAGATTAATCAGCTAATTGAATAGTTGATGGAATTTCCATCGACTATTTGATTTGTTAGTAAGGGCACTTCTGCTTTGAAATGGAGCAAGAGCCACCCGGCTGTTGCTACATTTCAGAGGTGGAAATGCCATGCGGCATTCCGCCTTTGAAATGTACAAGAGCTCAAGTAGGGGCTCCTATGCATTTTAAATATTGAAACGCCACGTGGAGCCCGGGGCCAGCAGGGAGTCCCTCGCTAAGCCCGGGCTCCATGCGGCCGCTTCTGCTTTGTGCATTTCAAAGATTGAAACGCTGCGTGGAGCCTGGGGCAAGTGGGGAATCCCCAGCTTGAGGTGTAGAGGGGGACTACAAGGTCTGGGCTGGAATGAGGGCTTTGGGGTTCAGGAAAGTGCTCGGGGCTGGAAGGGTCTCAAAGTGGGGCAGAAGGCTGAGGCTGGGTCCAGTGAGGAGGGGTCCCTTTCCCACTTCTGTGGCAGCTCGATGCTGGGGCCAGTGGGAAGGAGTTCCTCCCTGCCATTCCTGACAGCTTAAGGACTTGTAGACAGAGACCTCTCCCCTCTGCACCCCTGTCAGAGCTGTTCCCCAGTCTGGCACTCCAAGTGCAGATGGTGGAGGCCCACAAAAGATTTTAAATATCTTGCCTCTGTAGGCTCTGTTTTAAAAAAACGCCAACCCTCCCCACAGACACAGATGCATTGACTCTGGAAGATAGGCTTCTACCATCAAGTGAAAAACCAGGAAGAAACACTGGAATTTCTTCCCCAGGGGTTCCCAGCTCTTTTGGTACAAGAGAGCTTGAAAAAAAAACGAAAAAGCACAGAAATCGAACTGTGTCTCTTATAGCTGACCGCTCAAGCTAGGCAGACACACACACGGATCTCCTGTTACCTTCCAGGACACAAGAATCAAACCCTCACCTTAAAAAAGGTGATTTTATTAACAAAAACAAAAAGATATATTTGATAAAGCACATTTGCTTGCTAGGTGTTACAGAACTACTAAGAAAAGAACAGATCAAAACACAAAGAAACATCTCTTTGGGCTGTAGCTAAATATGATTAGTGGGGGAGGGAAGGCACATGGAATTAACACAGAGAAGTTTAACCAAACAACCAAAACAAAGAAAAATACCATGATTGTGACTAAATGTACATTTTCCCCTTATTTACTCATGATCCCTTCATGATCCAGTCCACTTCCATGCCCTGAATTCCTTGGAGGTATGGTAGTCTTGATTATTGCATATTGCTCCCTCCAGCCTTAGAACTCCCACAAAGGAAGATCAGCCAGGTATCTATATACAATTCACATTTCAGCACTGTATCCCATTGGTTCTTCTGGGTCCCTGCCAACACCCTGAGCAACATGAGTTTAACCCTTTAGTCACCGAGTGCTGGCCAGCACTCCTACTATCCATCACAACTCTTGAGCCCCTGTGCAGGGCTTAATGGAAGGTAGAGGAATTTGGCAAAGGAAATAATTGTCCTGTTTTACTGAGGACTGGTTTTGCCGTAGCTGGGGTTTTGTGTTTAGTTTTGGCCACAACACTATGAGAAATATGTGGACAAATTGGATAGAGTCTAGAAGAGAGCAACAAAAATGATAAATGGTTTAGAAAACCTGACACATGAGGAAAGGTTAAAAAATTAGACTTGTTTAGTTTTGTGAGAAGACGATTAGCGGGAGACATGATATACGTCTTCAAATATGATGCGGTCTGTTATAAAGAGCATGGTGATCAGTCATTCTCTATGTAGGGCAAGAAGTAATTGTCTTAATCATCCACTGCCAATTGATAAAATTATTCAAATATAGTTTGTATGACAGCCTTTAATACCATAACTTTAGGCTGGTCTTGAAATACAAAATAGAAAGTCATTGCCATTCACTGTTAAAATTAGCAGCTTTCATCTTGAAGGTAATATTAATTTCTCTTTAGAAGTAAGATTGAAAGAAACAGGCACAACGCAGTTGTCATGTATTCCTGGTTTTCTTGCATTACTGTGTTATATTTATTGTCTTCAGTATTGTCTCAATCAAACTAGTATCTGCCTTTAGTGTAACCTTTTGAAAATCTTTCTTAATTTCAGTTTGTGTCTATAGCAGATTGTTTAAAAGACAAGACACTACTGAAAAGGAAAACAGGAAAATCTGTGTTTAGTTGGAAAAAATAAACCCCAAGAAATGCTTAAACATATGTTGAAAGTATGGTTTATTGGCATTATAACAAAATAGACCACACAAAACCTGGCTACAGAAAACTAGTGTTGAAAGTTTGTGGCGTTTCAAGGCTGCTTAGTTAACTTCCCTGCCATAAAGAACAGTATTTGCATAGGCCTCCCACATGACTGCCATTGTGGTTCTTATGTGATCTGTGTTAAGTCTACCTAGAAGAGGTTATTCTAACAGAAGTATCTTTGGGAAGTGGGGAAAGAGAAGTCTGCATTAATGTTCACAGTGCGTGCAGTGTTATAGATGTGAAAATCAAGCTATACAATATATTGTGTGTATTCAACAAGGTAGGCTCATGTATTTAGCATAAACCGAAAAGTTAGGTTATGTATCTTACTTTTACCATAAAAGTCTGACCATTAGAATGAGTACAATATTTCTTTAAGACAAAGTCATGTCAGTCCATCTATGGGAATTACATGAGTAGAATCTTGCCATATTAAATCTTAAATAAGAAACCCAATGGACTTTCAGCTTAACAGTAAACATTGACATCTGCAGCCAGTAACAATGAAGAACACTTGCAAATATCCCAAGCCCTACATACCACAGCAGATGCATACCAAAGCCTAGAGAAATGAGTCTGGAATTCTTAATTCAAATCTCCAAAGGATTTGAATAGTTTATTTATACTTCATATCTTAATACATAAATGACAAACTGACTACTCCAGGAGGAGCAAATAAGAAAAACAACTTAATGAAGTCATAGGCTCACAGGGATGTCTATATGGGGTCTATTGAAGAATGTAGAGAGAATCTCAGTGCTCTGTAAAAAAGAGGAAAGGTGTTAAACTTTCTCAGGCCCCACAAATATTAAAAAGATTGCCAAAAGTCAGAATTTCTATCCCACTTTGCATAGCTAGCTATTGACTTTCAAGGAAACTCCCTGTTAAAAATAATACTATTTTTAGTATTGAAGTAGTCCAAGGCATTTCCTGTCTCACAAAATCATCTTTGTTAGTTCTGGGGGAATTCTGCAATTGTTGCATTTGGAGCCATAGTAAAATTGCAGAATTCCTCCAGGACTGATACTTTCCGAATGATCCTCAAGCATAAGAGGCTTTTCAGAAGGGAGTAAGAAAGATCTCTGATGTGAGTATGACATAGTTTTATTAACTGGGAAAATTGTAAAAAGCGTTCTCAAACCCATCGGTCTTGTTTGTTTAGAGTTTTTAGGACAAAACCAAGGTACTAATGGATGCTCTTGGAGCTTAATTGCTTGTAATTCGTCTCTTGCCAAATGAACTCCTGCCTTGTTCACTCAGTTGTCATTGAACTTAATTCCTGCTCAGTATGTGTTGTAGGGCCTTTAGGTGGTCACGTTTTCGAGCTTTTCTCCACAACTACAAAGACTAGAAATTTACTTTTAAAGGAAAACAGAAATTCTCTCTTAGTCACATGAGCTTAGGGGCTAGAACTTTTAGAAAAAAGCTCATTTCAAAACTCGTGATAAAAATCATAACAGTTAAAAATAGGGAAAGGCAGAAATGTCTCGAT
Organism: Rafetus swinhoei; assembly: GCA_019425775.1. Lineage (NCBI taxonomy): Eukaryota > Metazoa > Chordata > Testudines > Trionychidae > Rafetus > Rafetus swinhoei. The sequence goes on from CM033440.1 coordinate 189,575,766, forward strand.
CAGTGTTTCTCAACCAGTGTATGAGTACCCTTAGGGGTACTCGAGAGAAGTCTGGGGAGGTACGTCAACACAACAGAAATGTGGAGAAAACTGAATTTTTGTTTTTAAGTTTTACATGCTTTATTATTTTTGTACTTTTTACACCCAAAAATTTCATCGCCCGCCCTGCTATGATTAAGTTGTTTAAACAAATGTGTTGCAATGGTAGAAAAAAAAATTGTGTGTCTGAAAACTGTAGGTACTGGGGGTACTTCTAATTATTTTTAAAAAAGGGGTATTTTATAAAAAAAAGGGTTGAGAAACACTGGTCTAGATCTCTATCCAGTGTTCCCATATTTGAGAGAGGCTCTAGGCAACATCTCTATTAATCCTCCCAGCTGGATAGTTGTGGTGTGAGTCTTTCAGGTTTGTAACCATAGGAAACCTCACTTAGGGCACGTTTACACAGCAGGGCTAAAGCCGAAATAAACTACTCAACTTCAGCTATGTCAGTTGCGTAGCTTAAGTCAAAATAGCTTATTTCGGCTTTTTGCACTATCTACACAGCAGGAAGTCCGAGGAAGAGCACTCTTCTCCCGACTTCCCTTACTCCTCATAAAATGAGTGTTACAGGAGTTGGAGTAAGAAGTCCTCCAGCTCGACATTATTTCGATATTATGTCAAAATAACTGCGTGTTGTGTAGACGTACCCTTGGAGGGGTCCTAACTGTAAATATATATCCTAGAGTCTCATTTCTACAAATCAGGAAATATAAGGTTGCAATAAGGAAAGCTAAGAAAGCAGCAAAAAAATAAATGCATGTTGACTAGATCATGAAACTTCACTTTGGGGGCTGGATGTAGTTGAAGGAAGTGATCTTTCTAGGCAGGAAAGTGAATGAATGTGGAGAGAAATTAAATTTCTCATCCTTAGCAAATTTCTAAACTTGTATCAAAATGCTAGCCTGAGTCTCTGCTCTGAATTTCATTAATGAGGCCTGGTGGAAGGTGCATCTCATGAGCTGTTGTTTTTGCAGAGGCAATTCTAACTCTGTGAACAGTGATTCTCAGGGAAAGGTGACAAGTCTTGTGTTCATATTTGTTGCAAATACCAAGAAGTTTGTGGGTAAAAGAAGCGGGGGGGTGGGGCGAGTGGCGGGATTCCGTTAGCATATGAAAGTAGATTCGTATGACCGAGGTTTAGTAATGTTTGGGAAGTGAATAGATTATATTATGACCCAGTTTTTCTTGGTAAAGGGAGGGTAAGGCAGCTGCTGGAGATAGGGAGGTGGGTCCTGCAGTGGCCTAATGGATAAGGCATAAGATGTTCTGACTTTAACATTCAGATGCTGAATTTTGCAAAGAGAACTTTTCCCCAGGGTTCCCCTGTCCCTCCTTCCCAAAGAGATGTGTGGGCTGTGCTAAGTTAAATATTATGGCCCACAATTTATTTCTTAACTCATGTCTGACTGTGAACTAAGAATAATATCTAAAATCATAGGGACAGGTCAGATTATGGTGTTGTGCTCTTCTGGGATCATTGTGGGTAATACCAGGCTTCTGTAATGCCAGTGGGAGAATACAGTGCTTATTGTGATACCCTGGGCATTTAGTAATAGCTTGAAACAAAAGATGAATGCATATAATTGGGTAGTGATACTGATGTTCCCCCCCACCCTTCATAGCATGCTCTGTTTCTCAAACTAGACTTCATTGGGTTCCCCATTTCCGTATGCAGATTTAGCAAAGTTCTGCTCTGACAGACTCATTTGGTGGGTTTTCAGTTGCAAGCTTTTTACTTACATACTTGATAAGCAGCAAAATTGAGTAATAGGGTTGGTATCCTCATTAGTCTTGTTTAAAATGATCCTTCTAGAAACTGACTTGTCACTCTTTTTACTACCTTCCCATTGTGATGATGAATTAAAGTAAACTTCAGTTTCCTGAAGTTTTCATGTGTCAGTTGCATTCGTCTCAGAGGGGTAGCTGTGTTAGTCTGTATCTGCAAAAATTTGCAGTTTTCCCTCTCTTGGTATTCACACCTCCCCATTAAATTCTGGGAGTGAGCCACATTCCCCATGACTAAATTGGCCTCCATAACTAACACCCTTCTTTTGATGTGAATACACACGGACACACGCACACACACACACGCATCCCAATCTCTCTGATTTTATCTTCCATGCATCTGAGGAAGTGGTTCTTACCCAGGAAAGCGTGTGCCCAAATAATTCTGTAAGTCTTAGGGAGTTCTCATTTGTATATTAGTCTGTGGTAGTACATAAACATAAAAAATTATTAAATATTATTGTAATGTGAAATAATGGAGCACATGAACAAAACTTACCTTTTAACCAGAAACGAAGTAAATAAGTGCACATTAGGATTACTTACTTATTTTGGAAACCTGCAGAACTGTGTTTGAGTCATTGCAGTATACATAAGCTTAAATCGGCTTCCGTACCTAATGACTAGAAGGTAGCTAACATGACATCAATATTTAAAAAGGGCTCTAGAGGCGATCCTGGCAATTACAGACCGGTAAGTCTAACTTCAGTACCGGGCAAATTAGTCGAAACAATAGTAAAGAATAAAATTGTCAGGCACGTAGAAGAACATAATTTGTTGGACAAAAGTCAACATGGTTTCTGTAAAGGGAAATCATGTCTTACTAATCTATTAGAGTTCTTTGAAGGGTCAACAAACATGCGGACAAGGGGATCCAGTAGATATAGTATACTTAGATTTTCAGAAAGCCTTTGACAAGGTCCCTCACCAAAGGCTCTTGTGTAAATTACATTGTCATGGGATAAGAGGAAGGTCCTTTCACGGATTGAGAACTGGTTAAAAGACAGGAAACAAAGGGTAGGAATAAATGGTAAATTTTCAGAATGGAGAGGGTAACTAGTGGTGTCCCAAGGGTCAGTCGTGGGACCAATCCTGTTCAATTTATTCATAAATGATCTGGAGAAAGGGGTAAGCAGCGAGGCGGTAAAGTTTGCTGATGATACTAAACTGTTTAAGATAGTCAAGACAGAAGCAGACCGTGAAGAACTTCAAAAAGATCTCACCAAACTGAGTGATTGGGCAACAAAATGGCAAATGAAATTTAATGTGGATAAGTGTAAAGTAATGCACGCGTTGAAAAAACAACCCCAACTATACGTACAGTATGATGGGGGCTAATTTGCTACGACAAATCAGGAAAGAGATCTTGGAGTTATCGTGGATAGTTCTCTGAAAACTTCCACACAGTGTGCAGCGGCGGTCAAAAGGGCAAATGGGATGTTAGGAATTATTAAGAAAGGGATAGAAAATAAGACACAGAATATCTTACTGCCCCTGTATAAAACTATGGTACGCCCACATCTTGAATACTGTGTACAGATGTGGTCTCCGCACCTCAAAAAGATATTTTGGCCTTAGAAAGGGTTCAGAAAAGGGCAACTAAAATGATTAGGGGTTTGGAACGGGTCCCATATGAAGAGAGGTTAAAGCGACTGGGACTTTCAGTTTAGAAAAGAGGAGACTAAGGGGGGATATGATAGAGGTATATAAAATCATGAGTGGTGTGGAGAGGGTGAATAAAGAAAAGTTATTTATTAGTTCCCATAATAGAAGAACTAGAGGACACCAAATGAAATTAATGGGTAGCAGGTTTAAAACTAATAAAAGAAAGTTCTTCTTCACACAGCGCGTAGTCAACCTGTGGAACTCCTTGCCAGAGGAGGCTGTGAAAGCTAGGACTATAACAGAGTTTAAAGAGAAGCTAGATAATTTCATGGAGGTGAGGTCCATAAAAGGCTATTAGCCAGGGATAGAAATGGTGTCCCTGGCCTCTGTTTGTCAGAGGCTGGAGAAGGATGGCAGGAGACAAATCGCTTGATCATTGTCTTCGGTCCACCCCCTCTGGGGCACCTGGTGCTGGCCACTGTCAGCAGACAGGCTACTGGGCTAGATGGACCTTTGGTCTGACCTAGTACGGCCATTCTTATGTTCTTATGTTCCACAAAAATGAGCTGATATTAATAGCTAGATTATAGGTGAGTGAAACACAAATTTGAACCCAAAATACTTATATCGTAAGTTCTAGAAAATATTGGAAGATTCTCCACCATATAGCTGATTTCATCTGTAGCTCCTGTATTAGTCTGTTTTATATCATGGTTTTCAGGTTTGGGTAGAAAGGGAGACAGTGTAAAGCCTGCAATAATACGTGATATAATAGTTATTAGATTCCCCATTTTGTTACTTTCTGTATCCCTCAAAATTTTAAGTAATTCATCCCCAAAGTAATATAGTAAATCCTTCTCCCAACCTTTGCCTTGTCAAAAAGTGGGTGATGTATTGTATAATAAATTCTCCTGTTGAAAAATAGATGTTGCTGTATTGAAAACTGAAGTAACAAATGTTTCCTTTTAAAATTGGGAAAATATTCTTCTCATTACTTATCTGTCCCTACAGACTGCTAGCATGTGATGTGTTGAAAGATTTCCAAATGCACTACTAGCAACACTGTAAGTTTACTGCTTTATTAATAGGTTGACATGAATGCTAAAAAAAAAAATCACTGTTAATCCCTGGGGATGTTGTATGGTAGTAGTATTGAAAGTTAGTTTTCCTTGTAGTTGATCCTTTATCTCTCTAAATTCACATTCACATTTCCCAGGAATGTCAGTGGGTTGCAGATGTGCTATAATCCACTTTCAGTTTTCTACTTCTCTTGGTCTTTTGTAATAAACTCGATGTGTTGGAGCTCTTGAAGAAAGTCATTCTCAAAGGGGAAAATGATCTTATACATCTTGTTTAAAGATGGTTAATCTCATTTTGAGGCCCTTTTTAGGAGTTGCATCAAAATTTTAAACTAGTAAACATCTGCTTGCACTCAAAAGTTGGAGACACATGGGCTTGTCTTGGTGATTTTTCTAATTACTTTACTCAATCTCTAATTGTACTTTTTTGCATTGTATAGAGTAAAATGTGTTTTAAAAAGTCTGCAGTTTATTTTGCTTATCAAAGAGTAAAGTTACTCTTTCATCACTCTCATTTTACTGCAGCATCTGTTTGTTTTTGTTTTTTGTTTGCTATAAAAGCACTACCTCTTGCAATGATAAAATGTTCATTAGTAAAATTCCCTAATTTGATTTTAAATTAATTATTTAAACTAGTAGTAACACATAAACAAATAGTTGTAGGCTCAGTTTTCCTTAATTAAGGTTGGTTGTATTAGTCATCCGGTAAGAATAGACCCACAGTTGTTTAGAGCAGAGGTGGGCAATCTTTTTTTGGGTCAAAGACTGCTGATCCACAAAAAAATCAATTGGGAGCCACACTCAAGCAAGAAGGGGGTGACGACACCTCACCTATATGTAGGGTTACCAGATGGTTTAAAAAAAATACTGGACACGCTTGATCTCAGATGGAGGATGGGGACCGGCCGGGAGGGGGCGGGGCTGGCCGGGACTGGCTGGAGGAGGCGGGGAACCGGCCATCGGGAAGCAGGACTGGCCGGGAGCAGGGCTGGCTGGAAGAGATCGGGAGGGCAGGGAACCGGCCAGCGGGAAGCAGGGCTGGCTGGAAGAGATCGGGGCCGAGCTGGCTGGTAGGGGAACAGGGCTGGCCAAGGGAGATCGGGGTGGGGCGGCCGACAGGAAGTAGAGCTGGCCGGGAGGGGACAGGGAGTGGGGCTGGGTGGAGGAGATTGGGGGAACCAGCCAGCGGGAAGCAGGGCTGGCTGGGAGGGTGCTGGCTGGAGGAAATCGCGGGGGGAGGGAGACCGGTGGGCGGGAAGCAGGGCTGGCCGGGTAGGGGTTGGGGAGAGTGGGGCTGGCTGGGAGAAAACTAGCTGCCGGGAAGCAGGGCTGGCCGGGAGGAGGTCGGGGGCTGGCCCGGCCCGGCCCGGCCCGGATGCATGCAGATCCCAGGGTACTTCCCGTCCCGCGCACAGTCCCGGTGGGGCGCATGGGCGAGTCTGGCTCTGGGGATTCCATCCCTCCCTACCCCACCCCCCCTCCTCTCTACTGCGCAGTTACGTACTGCCTGGCTGGTAGACACGCTCACGCAGCATGCAACTACATACTGATACTCGTGATCCATAAATAGAAGTGAATAAGTTAAATCTTGGGGATGCCACTTCTGAAAGGCTAAAGTATGTCATATTGTGTGAAATTTTAAACCATTTTTTTCTTCTAATTGGATATGGACTGAGTGTAACTGACCATTCATATGAGTAACAGTTAATTTGCATCTTATTTGCTCTAAATTACTCAAAATAAGTCTGTATTTCTGCATGGCCACTAATGTTACTCCTGAGCCACTGAGCACATGCAGAATTCATATTCCTTCACAGAATTTCTTTTCTTCCCCGTAATTTTCTGTGGGGAAGCAAAGGGAAGCCATTTGGGGTATGGGGAACAGGTTTTGGGGATGCCCAGAGGCAAGGCATAGGGCGGGGATGCAGGATCACGTGTAATTACCCCTTCCGCCCCAAACACACACACCTTCTGTGAGTATAGCATTGCCTGGCTAAAGTAAGGTGCTGCTTTGGTGACTCTACAGCTGGATATTGCTTCATGGGTCCTAGCGCTAGTTGTGCTCCTCTTCTGTGTCTTGGGAGCCATCCTGTTTTCTGTACACTATTGAGTGCTTGTGGTGGGGCAGGATCAGAGGGGCGGGGTGAAGGAAATGCGGGTAAAGGGCTGGGATAGAGCAGGATGATTATGGGAGTGACAGGAAGTGAACGTGGGGAAAGGAGATGGTGAAGAGAATAGCAGAAGGAAATGAGAGCCCAATATGTGGCCTCCCCCACAGCAGTAACTGGGGCTTCCATGTTAAACAGGCCTGTCGAATCTTGCTTCAAATACTCCCCCCTCCCCATCCTGCCTAACTTGCTTCCTTTTAAAGTGAGTGGTTGTAGCGTTGTTCAGGGCTAATCAGTGTTACTCCTTGAGTTAGTTTTAAATATTATACATTGCCTTGCGAATCGCCTTTGTAGTCCTGGATCTTGTCAGTCTAAGAGAGAATGACTGACTGAGCTTGCATGCAGCAGTGAAACATCCACTGGACTGGCCAACGAGTCACATTTTCCCTCTTAAAATGGATAAAATCTGCATTTGAGTCCGCTGAGGGTGTGACTAAGGATTCAAACCTGTAGGCAGAAAGTGAATTTGTGTTTGGTGTCATGGCATAGAAGATAGAAATGAAGCTACTAGATGTAAAGTGAGTTGGGGGTTAACAAAATAATTCTGTTCAGAAGAAGCACAGTTATTTGTTACCAATTCTGCAAGCAACCTTTAATGCAAGTTAATAATTTGCATGTAATACAGAATTGTTTCTGGATACCAAATAAACTAATAAAATAGAGGTTCTCTGACTGTGACTTAGTCTATATTACAAAATGTTTCACAGTAGAGTTAGACTAGTGTATATAACCCTTCTAGTGAACTCACAATTTATACCAGGCCAGCAAAGTGCTTTTGTTGGCATTGCTTTTATCATGTTGTCAAGTAAATTAAGCTGTATTAGCAAAAGCACTTTTATGCCAATACAACTGCTTCTACCCTATGGCTTTTGCCAGGGTGGAAATGTCAGACACACAAAAATCACAACCCTAAGCAACATTATTATACTGGCAAAAGTTTCTAGTTTAGACCTCTCTATGGCTACGTCTACACTGTAGCCTTCTTCCGGAGAAGCTTATGCAAATGAAGTGCGGAGTGGAATATTATTTTTTTCAGGAAGAATGGCTCTTGTGCAAGAGGGGGGTTTTGTGCAAAAAGGAGCCATCTACACAGCTCCTTTTTGCACAAAAGCCTCTTGCGCAAAAACGGCTGCTAATTAATTACGCAAATGAAGCACAGCGATATTCCACTCCACGCTTCATTTGCATAAGCTTTTCCCGGAAGAAGGCTACAGTGTAGACGTAGCCTATATGACTCCACATTCAAGCAACCTAGTTACTTTCGGTTTAATTAATACTTTACATTGTCTAAAGACTTGCTGGAAACATCTCTTTTCAATTTGCCTGAAGTCTCTCTCAGTGGAGTTTCTCCCATACTAAATTTCTTTTCCATGTTTTGCTGGTAATGCCTGTTGAGTTGAGTGCTTTAAAAATCTGCATGACTATATCCAAAGTTTGTCTATTTGGCCAAGAAAGGATTGGTATGGCTCACTTATAGGAAACATGCTGGAAGGCTGGCACTCAATGTGTACTTTCTAACATGCCAGGACTGGAGCATTATAATGGAGCTACAAACCTTTTTTCCCAGGTAACTTGCTACAAGTTACTCCTCTCACTATTACTTCCATGGTGCCCCACACAATAGAAGTAAGGAGGAAAGACAGGAAGACCACTGGCTTTGTATTGATCTATTTTAAATATTTAACTTTATGAAGTTTAAAAATACTCTACATCACTTTTAATTACTGTAACCTATATTTTGAATGTACTGGCACTATTCTTATCTTTAGATCTTCAGGGCTAATTTGTGTATGCAGCATTGTATACAAAAATAGGATTGTGCTATTTACTCCTACGGAGCAGACCTGTTGAGTAAGACTGCTCCATTTTCAGTCTTGTTTCAAAGTAAATATGTGAACAAAATATAAACCAGTGCACTGGTGTCTGCCAGTGGGGGCTGTTAGCTTTCCACACTGTTTCAACCTAACGCCTAACTATTAAATACGAGCATTTAAGTTTTTCACTGATCACATGAAAATCTGTACAGTATACTTTAAATTGCATCTTACTTAGAATGTAGGCTGCTTTTGGGAGAGCGCCATCAGTTATGTCTTTTCCTTGTTTGATCCATATTTTACCTGTTTGGTTTTTTAGCATATTAACCTTTGGTCTCTATGAGTATTATGTGTTTCATACAAATTTAGAGAAAATACTTGGGATTAATCTTTCTACATGATTAGAATATATGAAGTACTAATTGCCCTCCAACACAGATGGTGGGGACACTGAAGCACAGAGGGGTCTCTGAAGTCAGGGAGAGTCTTTCCATTTACTTCAGCATGTTTTGGATAGGACTCTAAAAGTGATTTAGCCATGACCAGAACAAGTTAATAGCAGTGGTGGGAATAAAACTTAAGAGTTTCTGGCTCTAAGCCTGGTGCTTAGTTCATTAATTTATGCTGCCTTTTGAAGAGTCAAAGCAACAACAGTAACTTGTAGTAAGTGCAGTATTTTAAATGCTGAAGAATAATAAAAATGTTTATGACCTTATTTTAAAAAAAATCCTGAAGCACTATCAACAGTTACTTCATTCAACTGTTGATTTGAGTCAGTACTGGGTTTATAATGCACCAGGCCCCATTCTCAGAAAGGGTCCAGGCACCCATACAGTGGCTCTGCCCTACTCAGCCTCTTCCCCTAGAGGAAGGCGTGAGCAATAATTTTTTATGGGGGGGCCACTCCAAGAATTGGTAAGTGGTTGAGGGCTGCACTCTTCCATTATATTAATGGAGAAGGTGCTGGGGTCTGGAATGGAGGTTGGGTGCAGAAGGGAGCTTGGGGTAAGGGATTGGGGTATGGGAACTGGGAGGGAGTTTGGGTGAAGGAGGGGATTGTGACCTGGGGCAGCTAACTGGGGTGCAGAGGGGGTGCAAGGTCTGGGAGGGGAGTGTGACCTGGGGTAGGGGTACAGGGGTTTGGGTTGTGACCCGGACAGTGGATTAGGGTGCAAAGTCTGGGAGGGAGTTGTGACCTGAGGAGGAGTGTAGGAGGCGATACGGTGTCTGGAAAGGTGTATGGAGGCTGGAACAGGGGTGTAGAAGGTTTGGGTTACATGAGGTAGGGATGCAAGAGTGGGGCAGAGGGTTGGCGGATAGAGGGTCTAGGATGCCAGGGCAGGCTCTGGCTTGGGGACCTTACCTGGGTGGCTCCCAGCCAGCAGCCCATCAGGTTCCTTAGCAAGGGTCCCTGTCTTATAAGCCTGCCTTATATGCCACTGTACCTGCTTACAGCAGCTACAGGGGCCATGTTTGCTGCTGTAAACTAAACACTGTGAGCTTGGGAGATGAGGGGGGAGGGACACTTCACATACTGCCTGTCCTGCAAATAGGCAGCAGCTGTTGGCCGGAAACTGGCCAATGGGAGCTACCAGGGGTGGGAGCAGCATGGGAATCCTTTTGCTCCAGGTTCTCAGCATTCATAGAAGCACATGGCTCAACAGCCCGCATCCCTAAGTGCCAGGTGGGCCATGGCGGGCAGGGAGCTGGCTGAGGACTCTCTCAGTCTGGACCCGGTGGCTTGGCAGGCTGCATCCAGCCCACAGATCACATTTTGCCCAGCCCTCCCTTGAGTCTTGCTTGCTCCTTTCTTGCCGCTTGCTCGTCTCTCCTGCTCCTCGCCTCACCTCCCACCTGCTCCTCTCTGCTCCCTCCCCTCTATGCAAACCATAGTAAGGGCTTCAGGGAAAAAAGGCTGAGTGCTGATTAACCCTGAAGGCAGAGTGGGGAGGCAGGCCCTACCAAAGGTTAATCCAGCCCTGATTTGAGTTCTTTCTTTTAGTAGCCCTTACTGTTATCCCACATTTATTTCAATGAAGCAGTTTTCTCAGTTTGTAAAACACCATTAATATAGGTCATCTAATCTGAATTTATGAAGTGATAAACTTATTTCTCTGTACCAGTAAGGGAAGAGCATCTTGTTAAAACTAGAGTTGTAAGCTTTGAAGAAGCAAAGCAGATGCCTTTTTTGTTGGAATCATACATGGACTTTGCATTAGCCTGTTTTTAGAGGACTTGTTTGCAGGAAGAACCACAAAAATAGCTCATTTTGATAGCTTATAAAAAAGTAAGCTGTGAATCCAATTGCTGTCATTAGTTTTACACTCAAGAAGGTGCAAACTTAAGATTCTGACAGTAGAGAAGAAACTCTTTTAGAATTGTTTTCCAAAATGAATCGAATGATAATATTCAGAGTTTTATTGCATATAGAAAGAAGCAATACCGTTATATTTTAATGACTAAATATTAATTGTACTTTATTTGTAGATGCTTGAATCATACATGCTAAGCACCTGTTTTAAAAATCACGATTTCCAGACTGCCATAAATTTCAGCATGTAAATTGATAAATGTAGGTATAATATTTTTAGCTTTAGCAGTCTGAGGAAATATATAGTAGACTCTTTAGGGTGAGAGGGGGAAAGACTTCTACAATAGATCTCCTTGATTTTTAGGTTAATGGGATTTTTTAAAATTATTTAATAAAAACCACAGGAAAATCAGGAAGCCAAAATAAGGTTACCATACTCTAGCAATGAACAGTGTCCTCACTTGAACTATATGCAGTAGGTCCTTTGTCCTGCTGGCTGGAATTAAAAGCAGGGATCCCTCTGCCATTGGTATGAGAGGGGAAGAAGGGGGAGGTATATCTGGACAGAGCATGGAGATACTGGAAGTGACTGGACTGGGCAAGAAGGGACTGCCCTTCCAGGTGACCAGAGGAACTCACTGTACTGAGGCTGACAACACCCACTCTCCCCCTTCTTCCCACCAAGAGAATCCCAGTAGAGCCAGGTTTCTTTATGATCCACTGTGGGCATTTTGCTAATCACCATTTTCCTTGGGGGCTGGAAAGGGTGAATATTTCATCTCCCCCTTCTCCCCCCCAGTGGCACAACTACAAAAAATGGCATAGATGTCTAGTGCAGGTACAACTAATGGAAGGGATATGGTTACCGGATACATTGGAATGGAAGGGGTAGTTCCAGATATTTTAAGTGAATGACATTGTGCCCTATCCAAATGACATTTAATACTTCTTGTTTTTCTTCCGGTGTGGCTAAAGTTGTTTGCATTTTTAAAATAGTTAATGAAACAGAATGCTAATCTCTCCATGTGTGCTTGTAGGTGATGGATTAGATGGAAAAATTTGATGTTCAAGGAAAATAATACGGATTTTAAAAACTATTATTTTCAGACCAGTAGTCCTGTGGCACCTTAGGTGGCATCTACACTACACCCGTAGCTCAAAATAAGCTATGCAGTTTGAGTAACGCAAATTGCGTAGCTTCTTTCGAGTCAATTGATAAATAGCTTATTTCAAAATTTGGTGCTGTCTACGCAGCACTTATTTCAATATAAATCGCTATTCTGAAATGTCCCTTACTCCTTGTGGAATGAGGTTTACAGGGATGTCGGAATAGCGAGCCCGTTATATTTCGAAATAATGGGTGCACTCAAAAGATGCAGAATAGCTATTTCAGGATACCTGCAGTGTCCCGAAATAGCGCCGCTGTCTAGACATAGCCCTAGACAACCCACTTCTTCAGATGAATGGAGTTTAAGAGGTCCTCTCTCTTTCTCTGCTATTTATTTGGAAGCTGGCCCCTTAAATGCCATTCATCTGAAGAAGTGGGTTGTGCCCACGAGAGCTCATGATACCATCCACATCTTTTGTTAGTCTCTAAGGTGCTGTAGAACTATTCATTGTTTTTTTTAACTTTTTTTCCTGTTGTAAAATACTTGGTTTCTGTTATTCCTCTCCAGCTCTTCATCTGATGAAGTGCGTTTTGCCCACAAATGCTTATGACACTATATATATTTTTTTGTTAGTCTCTAAGACTATGTCTAGACAGCGGCGCTATTTCGGGATACTGGAAGTATTCTGCATCTTTTGAGTGCGCCTATTATTTCAAAATATAACGGGCTCGCTATTCCGACAGCCCTGTAAACCTCATTCCACGAGGTGTAAGGGACATTTCAGAATAGTGACTTATATTGAAATAAGTGCTGTATTCATTGTTTTTATAATTTTTTTTAAATTGTAGACTAACATAGCTACCCCTCTGAAACAGGAAAAAAGGTACCTGTCAATTGTAGGACAGGTGCTAATGAGGCTAATTAAGTGGGCTGGAAGTGTCCCGTGCTTAGCTTTTGATGTAAAAATGAGGTGTTAAAGGCAGGGAAGACTGGCTTAATAATGCGACATCCAGTTAATGGCTTTGTTCAACCATTGGACCTTCATGTGCCTGAAGGAATTAAATGCCTCAGAATAGAAACCCTAATTGTAGCCATCTGTATTCTTGAAGTACACGTGACGCCTCCATACCAAGCAGAAGTAGAGTCAGAGTATTGAAAATGGGATTTATTAACAACCAAACCTAGTAATCTGTGACCTGAATGTAAATGACTTTTAACTCATTGTCTTTTCAGCTCTTCAGTTGGGCTGATTTGCTAGATCAGTAGGAGGCCTAGCTCTCTCTCTTGCTAACTGGAACACAGTTGATAGCCCACTTCATTTTCCCTAGAGAGATATAATTGGGACCTATTTAGATCATTGCTATGTGACTGATCCTTCCGCTGATTAATGGAATAAAACATGCCAGCCTGTGTAAGACAGAAGAAGGTGGTAACAGCTAGATAATTTCATGGAGGTTAGGTCCATAAAAGGCTATTAGCCAGGGGATAGAAATGGTGTCCCTGGCCTCTGTCAGAGGCTGGAGATGGATGGCACGAGACAAATCGCTTGATCATTGTCTTCGGTCCACCCCCTCTGGGGCACCTGGTGCTGTCCACTGTCGGCAGACAGGCTACTGGGCTAGATGGACCTTTGGTCTGACCCAGTACCGCCATTCTTATGTTCTTATGTTCATCTTGTGTCCTGAAAGTATCACAAATCCAGTTTCCTGTGCAAGAAAATATAGTTGTAGTAAACATGCAGCATACAATCGGAACTCAACTGTTCCTGCTAAAGGAACATTATAGATATATAGCATATCATAGCAGAAAAACCCTAGGGCTGTGTCTAGACTGGCCAGTTTTTCCAGAAAATCAGCTGCTTTTCCAGAAAAACTGGCCAGCTGTCTACACTGGCCACTTGAATTTCCGCAAAAGCACTGACTTCCTGCTGTAAGAAATCAGTGCTTTTGCGGAAATACTATGCTGCTCCGTTCGGGCAAAAGTCCCTTTGCGCAAAACTTTGCAAAGGGCCAGTGTAGACAGCTGAGATTTGTTTTCCATAAAAAGCCCCAATCGCGAAAATGGCGATCGGGTCTTTTTGCGAAAGCGTGTCTAGATTGGCCACGGGCGCTTTTCGCAAAAGTGCTTTTGCGCAAAAGCGTCCGTGCCAATCTAGACGCGCTTTTCCGCAAATGCTTTTAACGGAAGACTTTTCCGTTAAAAGCATTTGCGGAAAATCATGCCAGTCTAGACGTAGCCTCTATGTAAAGATTAGCATACACACCAGAAGCATAGGTTACTGAACTTTTCTTCCTGCTTCTCAGTAAATTGCAGAAGGCAATGATAAAACATTGAGGCAGTGATTAATGGTCCGCATGAAACATTTACAGTTCCTTAAAACAGAATTTTGTAAAGATAGAGAAATTCTTAGCAAGAAACATAAAACGTAAGAGCAGGAGTGCCTTCAACAACCTAATTATAAATAAACTTCCCTTATTCCTACTTTATGATTGGAAAACTGAGGCAGAAAGGCTGAATCACACCAGGACTTGGTGTTAAAGATGGGATTAAATTTGAAAGTTTTTGGCTCTAAAACCTGTGCTCAGATTATTTACGCTTTAGCAATATTATATCATTTATGTAATGACCAGAAGATCATGTATTTAAGGTAGATCAGTACTTTACAAACATCTAATCTAAGGGCTAGATCATATGATCTTTCACTTGAGTGACTAGTATGGTTACTTGTGTGTAGATTAGCCATTTGAGTTACAGCTGCACAATCTGGAGGGAAATGATCATACAACACAATCCTTTCCCTTTTCTTCTTAACCCTTCTCCTCACCTGTTTGCTTTCTGTGTATTTCATCCTTACTTCTTGTCTCCGTGTCTTCACCATGGAACTTAAAGTATACTTTCAGGTTGGATTCCTGATATTTGGACTTGCAGGGAACCAGTGCAATAGACTATCATCTATTATTGTGATTTTCAAACTAAGGGTCACGCCCCAGTACTGGGTTGCAGAAAGTCAGGCACAGGGTTGCCCTGCTGTTGGGTGACAAGGTGACCAGCAGGGGTACTACAGCAGGCTTCTTCCCTGTCCTGGCACTGCAGACCCCACTGTACTGCAGAAGCAGCCAGCAGTTGATCCAGCTCCTAGGTGGGGCTGGATGGGGCTCCCTGCACTACCTCCACCCTGGACATTGGCTCTGGGGACCTGGGTCTGTGGACGAGAGCAGCACGCAGAGCCACTTGTGCACCTCTGCATATGAACTAGACCCGCTGCTGGCCACTTCTGAGGTGCAGTGCAGTCTGTGGTGCCAGGACAGGCAGGAAGCTTACCTCAGCACCCCTGCTTCACTGCTAACTGGGAGCTGGCAGAAGAAAGTCCATGCCCAAACCTGAACACCAACCCCGTGCCCCCGCCCAGAGCTCCCTCGTACATTCCAAACACCTCATCTCCGTCCCACCTCAGAGCCTAAACCCACCCCCTCCCCAGCCCAGCGCTTCCTCTCACGCCCTGAACCCCTCTGCCCTTCATCTCAACCTGGAACCCCTTACAATCCTCCAAAACCCTCATCCTACTCCACCTCAGAGCCTGCACACCCAAATGGAGCTCTCTCCTCCCCCCACACACAAACCTCATCCTGGCCCCACTCCGTAGCCCTCACTCTAGTTAAAAGATATAATTATGTTGGGTCATGGGCAACAACAGTTTTCTTCAACTGGGTCCCAATTAAAAAAGTTTGAAAACCACTGATCTATCAGATATAGCTCTTGCTGTGTGGTTATAAAAGGACTGTCAGTACCTGTGAGTGGTAACTATATTCTAATCATTCTTGATGGTGGTATTTGTATAGGTTGTGGAGAGCACCTTGTAAGGACCATACTGGCCAGAGAATGTTCACGTGCTTTGCAAACAGAAGATGCTCACCAAGCTCTGCTAGAGACTATGCAAAACAAGTTTATTAGTAAGTATACAATTAATCAGAAAATTGGTACATGTTGTATCATTTCAGCTTGAAAAGAAAAACAGTCCTTTAAAATATAATTAGATGTATTTTGCAGTTCCTCTTGACACTACTCAATGGTCTTGAAGCTGTGGACAGAGATTATGTTGTAATGTATTTTGTGAATGATAAATTAAACCCCAGAAAATACAGGAAAGGAAAATATATTCCTTGGTTGGCAATCATTGAATGTTAAGAGCCAGGGAACAGATAGTTTAGAGGGAGGAATTTCCTAGGGTGAATTACTGAGTATAATATAGAGTGAGTATGTAAGGAACCAGTGGTTTAAAAATCATAGAGGCTATAAAAAGCTTCTTCCTATGCCCCCGTTTTTAATCTAGTGGAAATAAAGAACCTTTTTATCTTCTGATTTAAAATCCTGTGTGAGGATAGGTTTTGATTTGTGAATTAAATTATTTTTTTTCCTGGAAAAAATATAATTTTCACTGAAGACAAAAAATGGAAAAGGCAAAGGTTGATTGTTTTTTCTTCTTCCCCCTCATCATAGTGATGACAGTTGTAGATCCTCTTCAGTCATTTTGTGTCACATATTTTTGATTATTTTGTTGCATGTATAGATGAAAAAATAAGTACAAAACTTAAGTAAATTAAAGTAAGAAAACAAATGTTACCCAAAATGTTCACTATCTAAACCAGACCCTGCACAACATACAGCCCGCGGGCCGCATGCGGCCCGCAGGGGCTCACTGTATGGCCCGTGACAACTACGGGCGGCGCGGACCCATCCAATCCGCCGGCCAAGCGGAGGAGTGGAGCACCGCCGGGGAGGAGGAAGTGCGGCGATTCTCGCCGCCGGGCTGCCTGCGTGTAGCTCCAGCGCAAGGAGACCGGGTGCGAGCCAGAAGGCGGGACTCCGGCAGACACCAGGACGCTGGCGTGACGTGGCGTCGTGACGTCACGGCCGGCGACCGCCAGATTCAAAAAGGCTCCAGCAGCCCCGCAAACTGGGAGGCAGAAGCCAGGTAGGGGAGGGGAAGGGGCTTGTGCTGACGGGAGGGGGGCAGGTCAGGAGAAAGGGGAAGGCACCAAGGGGCAGGGTTGCAGGAGAGACAAATGCCAGGGGGCCAAGTGGAGACAATGAGGAAAAGGGCAGGAGGGGAGGTGTCGGTGGGAGGGGGTAAGGGTATTGGGAGCCGTATGTTGTGCAGGCCTGATTTAATTGAAAAATTCTTAATAAAGTGTCTTCCCCCAAAACCTACCATTGTGGCCCGCAGCTGTTTTCTTTGGAGTAATATGGCCCTCGCCGCTTTCCAAGTTGTGCAGGCCTGATCTAATCTATTCTAGATAAACGTGCATTGCAGTGAGACTTTTGGCATACGTAATATGTCAGACTGCACTGTAGTTAATCCTTCAGCATTCGGAAACATAAGAACTGTTTTAGTTCCTTAACAGCTGAGCTTGGGGCATGTGTCCCTTAAGTGTGCAAGTACCTTCCTCCTTGGTGATGTGGTCTCCTTACTGGAGAACTTCTTCATTGCAGCTAATTACTTTTATTTCAGTCTGAAAACCCCATGCTAAACTTTCACCCAAAACCAAAAACATGTCAATGTGTGAGCCTTTAGCGCAGTGATACTCAAACTGAGGCCCAGGAGCAGCAAGAGCCTCTTTAATGTGTCTCCTGCAGCTTTTTGTAATATGTGATAATTAAATCACATTGTGTATTAATATTAACCAATCAGGGTGCTTTTATTATGTTGTTAACCAGTTGTAGAATACCTGGCCTCTCATTTTGCTATATGAGAGAGAGGGAGAAAGAGGATGTGGGTGTGGTGAATGAATCCATGAAGTCACAGTACTGTGGCTCATTTGGGTAATGCTGATTGCTAATTTGGCTCCTGAACCACTGAGGTCTAGCTATAACTATTTTAGTGGTAACTCCAGGTGATAAAAAGAAGACTGTAGAAAATTAATACATTTTGTAATATCCTGGTTCCAGGGTTGAAGCTAACTCTTTGTAAGAAAGCACTACTGTATTCAGCTAACTGCTTCAATTATATTTCTTAAACTACTGATTATGTTTAGATCTAGTTGATCAAGGTATAGTCATTTGTACAGTTTTTTTTAAATCCTAAATATTCTAAATGTCACCTGAGCAAGTTCTAATTGAAAATATTACAATGTTTAATGTCATTTAGTGCAAAAAGGGTTCAGTTCCCTAAATCAAGGTGAGGGAAAGTCAAGAAAGCTTGGAGAATTAGGTGGTGGGAGTACAGACAAGCACTGGAAGCGAAATAATAGTTGTTAGGAGGGTATTCAACTTGAAGTTCTGAAGAGGTAATATTTAATTTTAGAGTTTGTCAAGTTGTTATACAGGGTTAAAGTGGGACTAGAATGTTCATGATCTTTCCTGTAGGTTTTCCAGAAGCAGAAAAATGGCAAAATCACTTCAAATTGTAGATAAGGTTTTTGTTTGTAATATTTAGGTCATCTTAAAGTTGCTGCCTAATTTTGACTAAATATTCATAACTTGCTGGCAATTTCCTTTTATTTATTTATCAGAATCTTTACCACAAGCAAAGCAAGACTTTGCACCTTATTTATATTTTAGTGTGTGTATTTTCATACCTGTATCCCAAGGTGCAGTTTTAAAATCAAGAAAATATTGTGGAATGCATTCATGTTACAAAAAGAATGCTGTTTACAAATCATATTAGATAAAGTACCTGTGTAAAGGTAATCATTTGGTAGATGCCCCTTCCATGCTCTGAGAGTCTTTACGCTCAGTTTTCGTTCTTGTAAAATGTGTGTACGACCGACATGCTGCTTAATTTTCCCTGAATAAATAAGATCATTAATAAGCAGCTTAGGGCAGGACAAAATTCATCCCTTCAGATATTATTCTCCTATGACTGGGAGAAAAGATAGATGTTATAGTGTGTTGAGAAGGCAAAGGGGAAAGAAAGTTTTATAACCTAGGGTTCTTCATTGCAAATGTCTTGGCATTAGCTCCTTTCCATGTGGAAAGCTAGGTCTCTGTCTTGAGCACTACATCTGGCCACTGCACTTGTGTGATATGGGAGAGATGCAATCTTTTATGTCCCAATGCAATATTTGTATTGCAGATTAGGGCAGTAATCTGTCTAAGACAAGCAGCTATACTGTAGGCAGGATTTACACATTTTATAACATTGCGGTCTAATTCAGAACAGTATTGTCAAGGTGTTTGGAAAATCTGGACAGATTGATCCAAATCTTTGTCTTAAAAAATGTTCTTGGCAGTTCTAATTTACTTAATGGAAAAAAGTAAAGGGAAAGATTAAATGTAGCCCAGTTCAAGACATTATATGCTCTCTTGAATTCATACATTACTAATTGAAATAAGAGTTTTGTTAGACCCAGCGTTTTGTTTTGATTAGCAGTAGGCTGGATAAATACACTTCATGTCTTTTTAACCACTTTTCATGTTAGCACACCCATAAGAAAACGGTTGACAAGAATAGTTCTTAAATAATACTCTATGCTAACCAGCTGCTTACAGACCAAAAGCTTAGGATCTAGTTAGGTAGAAAATGGGAGGAAAATAAATATGTTTTAGGTTGATTATTGGAGTTAATAATAACTTCAAGCAAAAATACTCATGCATTGATTCCCCTGCAACTTACTGTTTCTTGGTGATAAAAAGCTTTTAAACCAGTCATTTATAGTGAACTGTTCTAATTTTAAATGTTAAGGGGCCATTACATGTGTGATACTGGTAAGCCAAGTGGCAGCTTTCATGAAGTCCTAGGCACCAGCTGACAAACTGGTAGCTGGAAACCAGGCCAATTCACTCATGTATTGGTAGAACTCGTGATTGTTTGAAAGTGCAAGAATGTATTTAGTGTTTAAACTGCATGAAAACTAATGGGATGTTACCACATGGTTTTCACTTATTTGTATCCTGTTATAATGCAATAGCAAACATTTATTTCTTACATAACTAAATAACCTATCTAACGAGAAAGAAGCCTTGTGTAATGCAAATTAAGGGCTTTAACAGGAAAGTACTAATTCTTGAGCATTTGAAGGCCTATTAACATTGTTCTGATGAGAGATCAAAGACTCTAAATGTATTCCTCTGTCTCCACCATCAAAGAAATAGGCCACATGGTTAGTCATCCTGTCAGCTTCTTCTTTGTGAGGAAGGAGACAAGGGAAAATTTGTCTCTGGACTGTTTGGCTTGTAAAAGGGCAAAATAACTGAATGAGAAGGCCAAGATATTCAGAACTTTTCTGGATCACCCTGAGAGGCTTTTGGAAACTGGCAGATTATGACATCTCTTCTCTGTTTGAATGTATAGATTCTTACTCATCAGTGCATACATTTTTTTACCTGCTTTAATCTCTCAATAACTCTCATTCCTTTTTCCTAGCTAGCAAACCTTTTAGTTAGTTTCCTATAGAATTGGCTGATAGCATTGTCTTTTGGTGTGAGATCTGGAAATTGACCTGTGTTTGTAACAGATCTCTTGGAACTGGGTGCAATTTGGATATTTTATTATTTTTTTTAATGTAAGGGTATGTCTACACTACAGGACAAAGTCGAATTAAGATACGCCACTTCAGCTATGTTAATAACGTAGCTGAAGTCGAAGTAGCTTAACTCGTTTTTTGGCGCTGCCTACACTGCAGGAAGTCAAAGGAAGAACACTCTTCCTTCCACTTCCCTTACTCCTCGTGAAATGAGGGTTACTGGCATCAACAGGAGCACTCCTCTCAGTTCAAATTAGCTGTCTTAACTCAACTGCTAATTTGAACCCTAGAAGATCGATAGCGGCAGCTGCAATCTTCCTCTGCAGTGTAGACATACCCTAAGTGACCATTTATCACATTATCCAGCTTGCATGGATGGCAAGATAGACTGGAGTGTATAAAGGAACTATCTGTGACTCCATGGTAAGACTGATTTCACCAAACCAGTAAAAAATGTGAACTCCTGGATCACTATACCAGTTACAGAGTATACCATTTTGGGCTGTCTGTCCTGCTTTTGATAGTCAGCCTTGAGGTTGGCACTCATGGTAAATGAGCCATTCCAGGCAACGTGACAATGTGGTATATAAATTCAATGTTCTGTAGTATGACATTTTGTGCAACAATGTTAAAGGACATAATTACGCTGAATGCTGCCTAGCCTTTTATCTATTTCACCTACAGTGCCAATATTGAAGAAGATAATGGTGAAAACTGAAGTATTGTTTGGTAAAGACCTTGAAAACCTTAGTAACTGCTAACCTCCTCAATATTCCTACTTGTTGGTAGTTTTCAGTGCTGGCTGGCTAGGTCGGGCAAAGCTTTTCCAGTTATATTCACAGTTTACAGGTAAAGGCACCACATATTTAGAGAGAGGGTGCAGAGACAGGCTGAATAGAGAAGAATAGAACCAGGGAAAGAATGGGAACTGGATTGTGGAGAAAACAGGACTATCCCTTTGAGTATATTCTCTCCTGGGTTTAGAAGGATGAATTCTCAGAATGTCCGTTGAATTCCAGAGTCAGGAAAGTACTCAAGTCCCAGTGACTTAAATGGGGCTCAAGTACGTTGTTATGTTTTTCTCTGAAAAACTGCTTGTGCGTTTTTCAGAGTGGCTTTCCTGCACAAGCACTCCAGCAAAGCACATTTAGTTTGTAGAAGTCTTGGGGAATGTGTTGTCAGTACAATGTCCAGATAGGACAAGATAATGAGAAGACAATATCATCCATGGTTTCCCTGATAATCCAGGTGGTAAGTGCAAAGATAACCTTTGGGACTTTGTAACTTTGGTGTTGCACACAGGGGCTTGGGAGGTGAAGAGAAAATGTGCTGTGGAGGAAAACAGAAATGAAATAATAGGTTAGAACAGCGTGATATTCAAGGAATGAATACTGAGTAAAATAGCAAATGTCTTGAGAAGGAAAATGTGTGGGCTGTGGTCATTAATTTAAGTTAAAAAATTTGATCTAAATGAGATTATGAAAAGAAATACCAGGATATAGAAAGATAAAATGAAAAGACATGATCCTGAAAATGTTCATACGTGTCTTTTTAGTTTGTTGCAGTAAAGCTATGACAAAACCAACACAAGAGCAATGTATATGTTGTTTTATCATAGGGTATATCAGTCCTCAATACCTCTGACAGGTGCATTACAAAAACCGGAGAAAGATGGTCAGATTTACTTAAGTGTTGTGTGATAGGGCATCTGTGTTTTTCTGTGCCTACCCTGGCCCCTCTGTACTAACTGCACATTAAGGAGACTCTTCCAAAAGCAGCTCTTCCTCTTGGTGACTAATTGGAAAAACATCTTACTGTGTAAAAGATTTGCTAGAAGCTGTAGATAAACAAGCTGGTCTGCAGGAGGAACAGAAAGGCCATTCAGAAGTGAGAAACTTGGAGCTATTAAGTGAGGCAGGTTTGGGCAAAGAAGAAATAAAGTCCATGTGGAATAAAAAGTGTTATTAATCTTACTAGATGGAACAGAAAATAATTTTTGAGCTGGGACTGTGCTTAAATTTGGTTTTAAAGGCTATCATCCTTGCTGGAGATGAAGATTTTTCTGATTATTGTCAGTGCTTTTTTTGTGACAGTACTGCACCTCCAGACGCAGTACTGGCCCCACTCCACCCCCTTTTTTTTTTTCCAAAAAAAGCACTGATTATAGTCATCTTATTGGAAGTCAGAGAATCTGTGTTCTGTGTCTGACTTTTTGTCCTAGACGTGCTGTGTGAACTTAAATTAATCACTTTGCGTTGGTGTCTCTTAATTTTCCCCAGGATGCTTGTGCCCAAATTCACAGGTGTTGAGAGTTGACTCATTCCCATTTCCAAACTTCTTGGAAAGGCTCAAATAAAAAGCAGATAAAATGAACAGTATTCACCGTCAAAATGCTCATTTTTTTTTGTTAAGAATTAAGAAAAAATGAGTTTATTTTGTAATGCACTTTAAGCCTTGTTTTACTAAAACGTATTTATTATATATTCTTAGTCACTGCTTTCCAAGAAATATTGGTACATGTTAGATATTGATCCATTATTCATGCTTACTATTAATGTGTATTGGTATCTATGAATGAATACAGAAAATCCAGCTGAATCTTTTTGCTTTCAGTAACCTATCAATGGATGATTATCTCAAACAGTGCAGTTTTGTGAGCACTTTGTAATTCTAAAAATGACACAATTAATTCTTGCAAAATATTTCCCAAGGGGAAATATGTTTTATGCTTAAATATTAGGCTTAAACTAAGTTTCTTATTTTCTGGTGAACTTTCACAGATGTTGGTTTTCACTGATATAAGGCTGTATCAGATACCATACAAGTTTTCCTTTTAACTGTGAAATAACTGGAATAATTAGGTTGTCTATTATAGACAACATGCCTGGGTTTTCTTCGCTTCTCTTTCTTAAACACATATTTTGTGTTCCCATTAAACTTCAAATGAAATAGTCCTGGACCAAGCCAAAAAGCATGGTTTGGTAAGGCAGAACTGAAGTTGGATAGTCAAATGTTAAATTATAGCTTAGTTGTATTGGACCCATGAATAGCTGATTTTGGCCTTTGCTATTAGATTCTTGCTTCCTGTTCACAGACCTCTTGAAATCTCCACAGAACTTTGGGAATTCTTCCAATTAGGGAATGCCTGGCTTAGACACTTGGAGCTGTTTAAACAGCAGGTGATGAACAAACCATTGGCAGATGTGATTCCCTCATTCCTTTGCTTAGAGCCAAAATATTACGGATTACATACAATTTCTGGTTGAATAGGAGGTGGGGAAATTAAATGTGGACTTTTGTAGATGGAATGGATTTAATTTAATACATAGAAGAACAGTAGATTGGTACACGAATAAGAATGGTGTTTTATAAACACAAATATCTTTTATACAAAACAGTTAATTTTGTGTCTCATCCATTTCTTTCAAATGTGGCCAAGGTTGTGGAATGCAGACTTGAGAGTAAATGTTTGTGCCGTCTTACAGGCAAGAGATTCAGACTATTAACAATGGAAATATTATGAATGGTAGCTTAGAGTTTTTATAAAGAAAACCTTTTCAAAACTATAAACCAAATCTGATGCTTGTTCAGTTCTAATAGGCAAAAATATTGTCAAATCTTTGTTCCCTTGGTTTCTGTATTAATATATTTTAGGGTACTGCTTGCACATGAAATAACTGAATGCTTTTGTTAATTATCATTGAAAACCTTTATGTATCATTTTGGATAAACTTAACTAACATTAAACGAACTTTAACATTACATAATTCAATGGAATATAACTAAATGGAAGAGGGGTTATAGCTCAAGTTCTTTAACAAAATCCATTATCTGAAACCTTGTGTAATCTGGATTCTATCCAGGGACTAGAATAGAAGTGGAATTAGCAATACTGATGAACAAACTCTTGATGTCAGAGGATGATGGGCAGACCTCTATTCTTATATTCCTGGACCTCTTTGTAGCCACCATTTGTTCATGATGTTTTTGTCCTGTCTGAAGCTGATTGCTGAGGTCCTAGAGGGATGCTCTAAAGGGTTTTGATGGGGAACTACAAGTGAGATGGCATTTGCTGAAACAGGTGCAGTGTCTCACAGGATCAGTTCTCTTTTAGCTCTTCTTCAATACTTAACCTTCAACCACTGGCAGAAATGGTGTGAGATCGTGACTCCAAGTATGAAGATAATGTGTAAGTCTATCTAATCTTCACACTATGGCTATGTCTACACTGCAGGCTTTTTGCCCAAGAACTTTTTGCGGAAGAGATTTTCCGCAAAAGGTATTGCGCAAGAGCGCATCCATACTGCCATGTGCTTTTGTGCAAGAGATGTGCTTTTGTGCAAGAGGAGCGTCCGCACTGCCATGGACGCTCTTGTGCATGAAAGCTCTGATGGCCATTCAGAGAATGGCCATCAGAGCATCTATGCGTTTTCCGATAGGGGTTTCTTGCACAAGAAACCCCTGTTGTCCTTCCACACATGCCTTTTTGTGCAAGAGCTCTTGAGCAAAAAGGCTTATTTCTTGTAGAAAGAGGAATAACTCTTGCGCAAAAAGCCCTGTCTTCTGACAATCTACTGTACTTTTTCTTGCAAAAAAATCACACTTGTAGTATGGACGCTCCGTGAGTTTTTGCGCAAAAACAGCCATTTTTGTGCAAAAACTCTTCAGTGTAGATGTAGCCTATGACAGTATTATTAGACAAGATTTGTCCAGTGCTAGTCTGAGATTAGCTTATGAATGAATACCAGCTGGCTGACGTTGAACCCTAGGAAGCTGGAGATCATACTTATTGGAGAAGGAAAACGCTTTGAGGACTGAATGCTCCTGAATTCTTTAAGTACACCAAACTCTTGTATTCTAGCTTCTGCAAGTAAAACATTCTACCTTCTATGGCTGGCTGTATGACCATGCCCTCTTCTGGTGGAAGATGCCTTGACTTCAATTATTGCGCTCTGTTGTTAGTCTTGACTACAGCAAAACAGCCTAGTTATGAAAACAGCAGCTATTTGGAAACCACAACTAATACATAATACAGCTGCATGCTGCAAACCTGTCCTCTATGGTCTCTGCTGGCTTCCTGTGCAGTTGCACATCACATTCAAGATCTTGGTCTTTATCTTCAAGGTACCTTATGATTTGGGCTCAGGATATCTAAAATCACCTAAAGTGCTGGATGAAGATCATGATTGAGAGCACCATTCCTCAGGCACAAGGTAATGGCTTACATGATAAGGGTAAGACTCCCACAAGACCTGAGAATGTTAATTTCACCACCTTCTGTTCCAAATGCAAAGTATTTTCTATTGACCTTACTTTCCCTAATGCTTTCACATTTACACACTCACGTACAAGCCATCGTCTTGCTGGATGGATAGACGGAAAACTGACTACTGGCTGGCCAAGTTTTGAAATCTAAAATGTTGATTAAACATGTAATTATATTATTTAACAGAGTCCTATGGACTGCTAAAGACAATAATGTTTAGAAATATTGATCAATTTTGTCTAAATCGCCACTCATTGGATTTTCTTGTTTTGTTTAGGGAGGTGGGGTTGAAATTGACATGACCTTATATTTAATGAATCATGGTGGAAAACATCCCATGAGTGATTATGAGAAATTATCTTCATTTTAAAAAAATGAAGTTCCACATCAGTACATTGATTCAAATTGTCCCCCTTCCTAGTCTTTTTTATGGGAGGATTTTGACATCCATGCCAGATTCCTTAAACCAATTTCAAACTTTTGTTTACACTCTCAGTGAAATATTTAACAAGAGCTAACACAGGGCCTATGCGCAATCAGATCCCCATTAAGTCTGATTGGTCTTCAGCAAGAGGAGTTTTGCCCTCCATGCTTCCTCCTGCATCATTTCCATAATTATACAGGGATGTTTGCAAGCTCATAACTTGAGCATTGCTTTTTGGCAGTGTAATTTATATTGCATATATACTTTTTCCAAAAAGCTGTCATGCCATTAACATTCTTGAATAGTCTCTAGGCCCTGGTCTACACTAGGACTTTATTTCTAAGTTCTGCCCACCCCCTTCCCTGGTCGAATTTATAAGTGGAGCAGCTACACTACCGAGCCCATTATTTCGAAATAACGGGCTGCGGAATTCAAAATCTGTACTCCTGCTTTTCATCAGAAGTAACGCTAATTCTGAAATAGTTATTTCAAAATAACGGTAGTGTGTACGCTCTGGTGCCGCTATTTTGAAATAATTACTCCCCAGAGTAATTCAGACTAATTACCCCTCAGTGCTTCTTGGGGCTCTAAGTCTGAGGTAACGTGTCCATATTAACAGAGCCTGCCTTGGACTATTTTCGAGGCTTCCCCATAGCATGGACACGCTAGTTCACATTTGTTAAATCGGGAGTTAAGTCAAATTTAGTAATTTTGAATATTTTCCTAGTGTAGACATGGCCTAATACTAGACCATACATAACAGTTCTATAAAGTAAACATTTTAAGGGAGCAGCAAATAAGTGTTTGCTAAAATCAAATCTGTGTGGGACCCTGTTGCAATCTCTCTTCTCTGTAATAATATTGTGATTGTGCCCTGAACACCAGTAGCAAATAATATTTAGCAAGGCAGACTGAAGACATAAACTTGAATGCTAAATGTAATTGACTAATGTATTGTGCTAATGAAGATGTGTCACTGATTGTTTATGTAGATTCAAGATACAGTAAACCAGGCTGTATTTTGATGTCTATAATGACATTTCAGTAGCTGAGATTGCACGTTCCCAAAGAGAACTTCAGGAGTACACCTCAAAAAGGCAAGCAAATTCTGGCAAGAAAATCTAATCAAAAGAACCTTGCAAACCTCACTCTCAGGAGAAGGGTTTAATGTTCTTTGGAGTTCCCAGGATGGGAGCTCTCCTAATACCACACAGGTCTTGGTGATTGATGAAGAAAAGGTCCATCATCAGACTGCCAAAGGACTGCCTGGAGGCAAAGTTACACAGCATGGTCACTTCCTAGCTTTACCAAGGGGCTATTTCACCTCCAAGAGCTTTTGTATTATACATGGAGTCTGGAAGGGGAGATAACAGCCATAGAGGCAGTGCTGCCCCTTCTCTGCTCAGGAAAGGCCAGTCCTGGAGTAAGAGAAACATACTACACATTGACTAAATATACTCTACATATTTTAATTATATGTGAGATTTTTAATACTTAAGGAGTTAACACTCCTTTGTGGAATAAAACTGGCTAAAAAGTTAATAGAAACAATACAGACTAAAATATTTTGAGTGTGTGCTCCAAGAGAAACTTCAGTTGACTCCTTATTAAATTCTGATGCTTGATGCAAAACATTGGACTAGATGAGCCATGTGGTCCTTTCCAACCTTATCATGGTAGCTAGTGATTCTTTTTTTAGAAAAGAGAATTGAAGTGCTTTCTTCATTTTCTCCGTAAAAGTCAGTTGGTTGAAAGGCTTTGATTTTTAGAATTTGGAATTCTATAAAAGCCTACTAAAAAGTACTTTGTTTTTAATAGTAATAGAGAGGTAGCCGTGTTAGTCTGATATTGCTAAAACAAAAGGAAAAACTATGTAGCACTTTAAAGACTACATAGTTTTTCCTTTTGTTTTTAATAGTGACCTTGAAACATTAGCAAACGTTCACATGATTGATATGGAAAGAAAAAACTTAGTGGAGAACCAGGGTCTGCCAGTACTTACAAACTCTTAAGTTTGGTCTGAAAGCGCACAAGCCACTTACTTGCTGACCTCTGTAGCTTACTGCCATGAAAATGAAATAGCTGAAGGACCAACGAGTCCTTGTAGAGTCCTAATATAACTAGTAAAAAAACCCAACATCTCTCCTTTTCTTCAGCCCAGAATCTGATTAATAAATTTAACTGTAAAAGTGGAAATTTGGTATTATTGCCAAGGTTCTCCTTTGTCACCATAGGTCTATGCAATTAAAACAGTATTGGTTAGTTATTTGTGTGTATGTCTTTGGTTTTTTAAAAAAATCCATCTAATGTAGGCAGTAAAACGGTGGTGGCTTACCAGGGTTAGCCCCTGGCAGGGTGCCACCGCTATATTTACCTACACCTCCACAGGTATGGGCGCTTGCAGCGTCCATTGGCCACAGATTGCCATTCCCGGCCAATGGGAGCTACAGGAAGCGTCACGGACCACAACACCACTTCCCCCTGTTCCCCAGGAACAGCTTTCTCTGCGGCCAACGGGAGCTGCACTCCCATACCTGCGGAGACACAAGCAAGTATAGTGGTGGCGGCCTGCTAACCTTGGCAGACCTGACCTGGACCGTGGGTAGTATGTGCCCACCCTGATCTAATGTATATATGTGGACAGATAGGCTACGTCTAGACTGCATTGCTTTTCCAGGATACTGGAGGTATCCCAGAAAAGCAACACCGCGTCCAAGGAACACATCCGCTTTTTCGGGAAAAAAAAATTTTTTTTCCAAAAAGCAGACACGCTCTTTTGCCATCCCTGTAAACCTCATTCTATGAGGAATAAAGGATGTGTCGAAAGAGCACTTTTTTTCCAAAATTTGGCGCAGTGTACACATGCCAAATTTTGGAAAAGCCTCTTTCAAAAATAAATCGGAAAAAGATATGCAATTTGCATGCCGCAGATTGCTTATCTTTTTCCAATTTAATGCAAAGCTTGAATGCAAAGCTTTTTTGCAATAGTCATTTGCTTACGACAATGAGCATACAGCTTCTTAAATGAAATTGTCTCTCTAGATTCACTCACTGTTCTTGTGATTTAGTTGGGTTTTTTTAAATATTTTCTAGTGTTAGCAAAGAAATCCCACCTTTTTTGTAGGTGCTTTAGCAAGCCTTGATTGTACTTCTGTATTGAAGGATCTGTTTATGGTTGTCCTAAATGAACGCACATTTTTAATGGTGTGCACTATATCAACTATATAATTGTCTTTAAAAATCTGGCATATAATGTCTCAAGCAGAGTGATTCAGAATTTTGCTCCAGCTTCTTTAATGGTCCAACTTATTTTAACTTGTTAGATCCATGATTCCAGATAGTGTTGCATGCTCACACATTAAGCAAGTAGAAATGAATTAAATTAAAAGCTGACTCTCCATTTAGTGTGTATTTATGTCAATTATCTTTATCAAAGATACCCTGTATACTTGCAGCACTAAGTTTAATGTAACGTATAGCATCAGCATACACAGGGCAAATTACTTCATTTCAATTTGAGATGTGCGCAGGCTTAGTAAATCTAGTAATATAGTAAATAATGCACATGATTGTGGGCGAATGGCCTCTGAACTTTTTTAAATATGAAAGTATTTAAAACTGGGAAATAGTACTTTGCACTGTATCAGTACTGCTTAACAGTTTTGCCGCTCAAGCTCTTATATCTTTCCATAGGGTATGTCTACACTTGCCCCCAGTTCGAACTAGGGAGGCAAATGAAGCATACCAAAGTCGCTAATGAAGCGCGGGATTTAAATATCCCGCGCTTGATTAGCATATTCGCGGCCGGTCTCCATTTTAAAATGCCGGTAGCCCGAATTAACTGGCCGCGTGTAGATGCGGTAGTCCGATCCAAAACCCTTCCCTCGAATTAACTGTTACTCCTCGTGCAATGTCTACACGCGGCCAGTTAATTCGGGCTACCGGCATTTTAAAATGGCGACCAGCCGTGAATATGCTAATCAAGCGCGGGATATTTAAATCCCGCGCTTCATTAGCAACTTCGGTATGCTTCATTTGCCTCCCTAGTTCGAACTAGGGGGCAGGTGTAGACATACCCATAATGTTTACATCCAAATGATCAAATCATAAAAAGTTAATTACGAAAGAGCTAGTGGTTATTTCTGTATTATGGAAGACAGTAGATCTGTACCATAAACACGATGGGGGACTGTCTAGTCCATGGAGCTGGTAACAGTAAATGGAATAGTACTTCTGCTGAGTTTCACATCTGCCTTAGTTTGGATTTACTTAATAGCTAGTGTGGCAAGGGCCCCACTTTCCCTGGCCAGTGTTTGAGCCTGCAGCCTTCCCCCTTTTGCCAGGGGTTGGGCTTATAGCTGGTTTCTGGGGTAGGGAGCCCAGCCACTCCTTCTGGGACTCCCTCCCCTGCTGTCTCTAACTCTTACTCTGCACCCACCTTCTAATCCCATCAGGTGACTGTCTCAAGGGGATCTCTGTCACTGAACCCTTTTTACCACCTTCCATAAGGACAGACTATCTCTGTGGTTACAACCCAAGTTTCTGCCAAATTTCTTTCCTGCTTTCACCTCAGCCAACCCAAATGCTGCTTACCTGCCTTTTTTCCAGAGCTATACATCTCAGCAGAAGAATAGCAACTTCACTCTGTAGACATCCATAGAACCTTGGCTTTTACCAGCAGAGATCTAGGCCATTTAGGAAACACACTTGACTGTTTATTGCTATGCAGCAAAGAATTAAGGGGCAAGGCATCTCCACTCAGAAGATTTCCAAGTGAGTTTCAAGGTGCATTACTTTTATCGATTTATCAGGGCTGTCTCCATCAGTTGGTGTAAGAGCCCACTCCATAAGAAAGCAAACATGGACTACCACCACCCTTCACAATATGCTGCTTATGGGCATGTGTAGGGCAGCCATGTGGCGTTTGGCACATCATTTTTCTTCCCGTTACGCATTGGTGCAAGACTTTCTGAGGGATGCCTCGTTTCAGTGCGGCTGATCTCATTGCACAGTTGTATCCTCTTCCTCACATCCTCTTCCTAAGTGGTTACGTCTTATTAATCACTCTCAGTAGAATACAATATGGATTCACACTCGAGGAGGAGGTAAGTTACCTTTAACTGGAGGTTCTTTAAGATATGTGTTCCTTCCCCACTTCCCCTCTGCTGCAGATTTCTTGGTTCCCAGTGAAGTAGGAACCTGGCAAGTTCAGTCTGTCTTGCTCTTTACTGTCTTGGATAAAACCATGATGTAAATTTTTCAGATTGTCCCTTAATTGATATGTTCAGCATCTACCACAATAAGGCCCTGCTTTTGTCTGGGGCCTCTAAGCCAGTGTTTCTTAACCAGTGGTACGAGTACCCTTAGGGGTACTCGAGAGACGTTGGGGAGTACTTCAACACAACTGAAATTTGGAGAAAACTGAATTTTTGTTGTAAGTTTTACAGCACTTTATTATTTTTGTACTTTTTATACCCAAAAAATTTCATTGCCTGCCCAGCTACAATTAAATTGTTTAAACAAATGAGTTGCAATGGCAGAAAAAAATTGTGTGTCTAAAAACTGTAGGTACTAGGGGTACTTCTAATTTTATTTTTTTAAAAGGGGATACTTATAATTTTTTTTTAAAGGGGTACTTTATTAAAAAAAGGTTGAGAAACACTGCTCTAAGCTATATTGTAATAAAGATAAATTGAGACCTGCTTCAAGGGCCTGCTTGGGACTGCTGTCATGTAAATCCTGGTACAGCTATGTTGCATATCTTTTGTATTTGATAATGTATTGCTATATAAAGCCATAAGCACAACAGGAGTAAGATTATGTACAGTACAGCCTAATTTCTTCTGCTTTTTGATCTATAACTCATGCATTTGCTGGTTGCTGCTACACTAAGGATCCAAACTTACTGCTGCAAAAAGCTATGTTGAGGTATTTAATAAGGTTGTTAAAAAGCAGTTTAAAACTGCTGAAAAACTTAGTGATTACACAGTTACATGCTGGTTGCACACTGAAAGCCGGCTTTTAAGCTAGCTCCTGACGCACATTGACTCCCACCTGCTGCCCTACTCCCAGGGATCCAGATGCTGCCCTGTGCTGCTGCCTCTGATTCAGAAGCAGCAGCGTGGGAAATCAGCCGACTCCCCTAGAGTGGGGCCTGGAACCAGCATGTAACCATTAACAGTAACTGATAAGCTCATGCTTATTGGTTCCGTTTAAACAGTTATTCTATTACATCCCTAGTATGTAATTCACTAGTTTTTAAGAAAACTTAATAAACAATTGAAAACATCAAAGAGGGAGCAGATCTGAAGTTAACATCAGGATTTTTACAAAATGCCAATAGAGCTCTCAGACTGTTTTAAGATCATTGAACTAGCTTGTGCAGAGAACCCATTCCTGAAACCATTTGCTTGGCTTTATGGCAATGGGATTTAAGCATCTGCAGAGTTTTTGCAGAATAGGGGCTGTAACGTAGCTAGCTTTACGAGACTGTGTAGTGCAGCTCTTTGGGGTGGCACTTTCAGCTAATGGAAATCTTCAACCACACATCATTGGTACCAATTTTTAAACCTTTTTGTATTTTAAAATCACTTTATAAAGCTTTTGTAAAGCTCATTCTTACTTTGGAGCTTCTAATTTCAGCCATTTTTTAGTTCCCCCATCCTCACTTCAGTGAGGAAAATAGTGTTTGTTTGCTTGTTTTGTTCCACTTTCCAAGAACTCCAAACCAGCTAAACTTTGTTTTGCCAAACTTTTTTTTTTTTAATCATATTTTGGGCAGAAATTGAGAACGGAAAACTTCAAACCCAAAGGCAAGTTTTTAATAATCCTATGCGAGTGGATTAAAAGTTAATGAAAACCATTTTGGAACTTTATAATAGTTCATATGGCACAACCACTATATTTTTACATTCTGACAACTCAGAGCAGACTTTTATGAAAAAAACTAAATGTACTGTTCTCCTCTTTCTCCTGCTTTATTATTTGCAGGCCAATTAGTTACCTGGGGTAAAGGAATGTACTGTAACTTTGAGGGTTCCAAGTAAGTTCCAGTAACATTTCCCAGGAAATCCCTATGAAAATGAAAAGGGTCTAGAAGAAATGTAGCATTAAATGTTTGGCACTAATTCTATAACAAGGAAGGAAATCTACAGCTGGGGCTTTTAGTGAGTGGGAACTTTCACATCAGTTATTCACTCTGCTAAAAATTTGGTTAGCTGCTGGATAATAATTCTAGATGCAGATTAAGAAGATGAATTGACTTGGGGTAACTAAAGGAATGTGTGGCTGGCTTTATTTGCAAACATTGCTTTCCTATGCTGATTTAATGCTGAAAGATGAAATTTTAGCAAAGTGAATGATTAACTCTCAACTGAAAGCACAAGAATGCTAAGTGATTATTCAGAGTTAGGTAACTTTTGTTATCACAATTACGCTTTAGAACCTACCCATCTTCACTTAGCACTGAACAGCCCTGTCCTGAAGCCGTTTAGAAGTTGTCTGTTTTTTTAATATTTGCTTCTGTGCCATTTATAAATCAGGGTTCAACAATAACATCTGAATATCAACATATTTTTTACTTTGCCAAATCAATATAAAATGAATAGGATGCTCTGATTTCTAGGAGGAGAACTCTAAATTCTTCCATATCAAATTGTAATGACTAACTAGATGTTCATATGTGGTTGTATTGTACTGTATTTTCACAGTATTTTAACTCTAGTTAAATTATGTCATGTAAAGGGTTTTTTTTTTAATTGTTTGCAGGTGGCCAAGTAACAAATGTTGTGATGACTAGTAAATGAGGCTATTCTTTAGACAATATGGATGTTAGCCAGTTTTAGTATTTTGAACAATGCAGTCTATTTTATTTTAATGTGAAACACCACCATGGGGGGGAAAGACACATTTTTGTATGATGCATACTGCATTAAGGGTCCAATTCTGCCAGGCACTGAGCATCTCCCAGAATGCTACTGAACTTTCAATTCTCATTTTTGTTAGTGGTTAAGGATGCTACAGCCCTTGCAGAATCAGTATCGATGAGGTGAACTCTACCCTCCTTTATTCAGATGGAACTTTTATCTACGATGCTATGTAACAATAAATTTGATTTCATTAACCAACACTTGTGTGAATTCAGCTGATGGCTAAACTTCTTCTGAAAAGTGAAGTCACTTTGATATTGGAAATTTTGGAGCCCAGTGTGACGGTCCTCCCTCCCCACTCCCCCACACTTTATGAAGTTTGGCTTATGAATATAAATATGCATAACTTGGAGATGCTTTGGACAAAATACCTCATGTGGTTCAGTGTCTGCATTGCTCTTCCATGCGGGGGGCAGTTACCCGAGCTCTGTACCTTGTCTGGGGGAGACCAGAGAATTTGGCCAAGAAGGACAGAGTGGTGGGGAACCTCAGAGAGCAAGGAGGCAGGAGTTAATGGCATAATCAGCACACTGGGGAACAATCCCAATGGGTCTTCTGTGACCGCACCCCGTCACACCCAGTGTTAAAGGTAAAGTAGGTAATTAAAAGTCAAATACGCTATTTAAATATTAGACATTTTTAAAAAGTGGCATATTAATTTTCTAAAATTCAATCCTAGAGTCTAACATTTTTTCAAGCACATCTATTTTCATATTCAAAAAGCTGACTGCCAAATACCTCGTTTGCATTGCAAACATGGGGCTTTACCTTGTGCATTTGTAAAGACTATTCAGAAATTTACTGTATGTAGTAAAGCTGTCTTGTCAATGATCCACAACACAGGATTTTTTTAAAGGCATATCCAAGTTGACTTACATTTTTTATTTGAAAGTTTTGTCATTACAACCCCAGACGCCAACTGTTCTTCAATTGGGCTAATGCTAGTATCAAGCTTGTCACCAGCAAATGCTACTTTCTGTTAGTTACATGAAAATGAGATGCATAGACAGTTCATTTGTAAAGGATTGCTGCATTTGTCATCAGATTAAAGTCACTTGGCCACTAGCTTTATATTTTTACACCACCCAGTGTGCGGTAATCGTGTGGAGCTGGACTGCCTGCTGCATTCTCTTGAATTACAACATGATAACGTTTTGAATGACTAGTTAATAGGAGTGTCAGAGTTTTCATTTAAACTGTGTTGGTTGTCTGGTCACTAACAGGGTGGGCACAGGGGAGGGGCAGGACTTGAGCTGCGGGGGGGGGGGGGGAGTGAGGCTTGAGCCCACTACCCTGTTCTCCCCAGTATCCCCTAAGTCATTCCAGAACCTCCCTTATCCTATCTTCCTCATATGGGAGCCAGGTCCATCCCTGGGACAGTCTGGACCTGGCTCCCATATGAGGAAGGTAGGATAACAAAAGTAACAAAAAAAAATCAGAATTTCACATCTGCAGGGGAATAGCAGGAAAAGATTTCTTTCCTTTTGCCCACAGTGCTGTTTTTCAGTGTTACATTTTCCCATAAGTGCATATGATGTATACCAGGATTTTTTGCTGAAGTAGTTCAGAGGCCTCAGCCCGCTTAGTACTTTGCAAAACATCATTAAACAACATTTTAGCCTTTTGTTAAAGGTACAGAAACACAAATACTTGAAATGAAAAGTCAGAGAATCTGGCCCAGAAGGACAGCATGCATCACGTTCTGATGCAGACATCTTCAGATCCAACTTCGGCGTTTTCTTGCTCAGCGCAGGCACCCAGTACCACCACCTTGGCTAAGAATGTCCCTACAGACATTGTTGTGTCTCTGCCCCTGCCAAGGAGATGATCACAGGGAAGGAACTAATTCCCCTTCCCAAAGGAGATTAAGATCTCCAGCACCATCTACTAGCAGAGCATTGGATATGGCAGTCAGTGTGGTTCCCTGGTACCAACTCTGCTGCTTCCCTCTGGGCCTTCAAGACTGCCCCATACTGAGATAATAACATTCTCAGTACAGCAGTGCTGAACTATGGTAGCTAGTTGGTGCTGACGGCCCCTGAAACGCCACAGCTTTCCTGGCTCAAGTACTTTCACCCAAAGAAAAAATGGTTACTAGCCTGTTCTTTGTTATTCTTCAAGAGGTGTTGCACATGTCCATTCAAAGGCCCACTGCCCTGCCCTTCTGTGTCAGTTTCTTCTTACTGGTTAGAGACTTTGACACAGAAGGGCAGGGCAGTGGGCCTTTGAATGGAGGATTGGGGGCAGTTCTGCCATTTATACCCTTAGACTGCAGCACAAGAGTGCTAAAGGTGCGTGCACTGTCCCAACAAGTGGCCCTAAGAGAGAAATCTCTGGGTCCAGTGCACTGGGCATGCACACTCCTGAAGTGGAATGGACATGTGCCACATATGTCAAAGAAAAGTTACAGGACATATTAGTAACCAGTTTTGTAAAGTGTCTTTCAGTTCTTGTGCTGATACTTATCAGGCAGAATGTTCTTAGAAAGGCAGACGCTGGCAGAATCTTCACACTGACCATGTGCAAAATTCAGTCAAATGGACAAAGTAAACAAACTGGAAAAATGTTCCCAACTTTATGCAGTTATGAAAATCTTCAGTATTGCTTCAAAATATGGAAAGGCCACAGTGTTCAGGCACTTAATTTTCAGGTTGATAGTCTCTCTCCAATGGTAATTTGTTACTCAACTCTTGACAATAAACTACAGTTCATTTTTTAATTTACTTGATATGAGACTACATAGATATAGAATCATAAAACTTAAATTTTCAGATTCTTTACCTTAAATATAGACTTGTCAATAAATTTGGCCTAATTTTTTTTAAAGATGCTGGTAAGCATGACATGGTAACATGACTAATTTTCTTTAGCTTGATGCACTAAGGCAGTGGTTCACAAATTTTTTCCCTCGTGCCCCCTTTACCTCTGTCCACTGTACCTTACCCCATCCCCAGAGCCGGGGCCAGGAGCAGGGCCGCATCTTCCTGGGGAGGAGACATGGACAGGATAAGAGGGCAAAGTCTGGAGCCCGAGTCAGGGGTTTAGGCTCGGGGCCAGCAGACACTGGCAGGTACAGATCCTACCAGTGGCCATGAATTCCCAGGTATGGATCCCACCAGTCAGGGCCTGGGCCTGGAGTGGAGCTGGGTGGTGTTACTTCCCCAACCCCTGTGGAGGCTAGTCCAGACCCTGCTGCACTCCCCCCTGAATGTCCTCTGTGCACCTGTAGAGGGTCACGTCCCACAATATGGGGGCCTCTGCCCTATGGTGCTTAAAGATAAAACTATAAAACCAAAATAGAACAAAACACCCAAAATACGTATGGTACGCAACTGTTCTCAGGGCTTATATCTTAGCTCAGATACTCGAATATAAATTTTGACTGACTCCCTTGAAATCGATGAAGTTGCTCTACTTTTACATTGGTATAACTGATGTCTGAAACAAAGCTTGGTGTCTAGACTTACAGCATTATAGACATCTATACACATAGGCATAGATTTTTGAGTGCATTTTAGGGCCCAGTTCTGCCATCTGATCTGCCTAGTTTAGACCACTCCATCCCCTTGGAGCATCTTAGATTTCAGTGGAACCTCACAGGCGTAAGAGCCTGCCTACATTAATCCAGTGACAGGTTTGAGACTTTACTTTTCACATTCCATATGGGATGACAAACTATTCTAGAAATACTGACATTTTTGGCTTGAGCTTTAAACCCAAAAATACCGAGTGATTTCATTATGTTATAAATCAGTTATGTTTAATTAGAGTATGGGGTTTAGGTACTATTTGTGAGTTCTCACAACACCTCCCACATTTGAGCCCCAATTCTGAATGGGGCTGTAGGTGTTACTCATTGTGAACCGACAGTGAAACTAAGGGCTTGTCTGTATGGTAGGGCAATGTCCCCTATGACGGTGATTTCTAAAGTGCAATAAATGTTACGCATTTTTTTGTTGATGCAGACCTTGGTGATGTGCACTTAAGGTTTGAAACAGTGCTACGTTGAAGCATACTCCCTATGGATCCCTCTGGGCAGGGATGAAATTTGTTGGAGTTAAGGCAGGGTAATATAAGTGTCACTTTAGCACTGTGTTTCTCCGCTTTCTATCATCTGTGTCTTTTATTGCAGCCATAAAATTTTCTTGTAAGGGGAACTAACTACCACATTTCTTGGTTTCCTAGCACAACTTTTGTATTCTGGAAGGTACCATTGAATGTTTACAACCCCAATTGTGTGGTGTTGATGCTTTTTTTGTTGTGGGGAGGGGACAGGTTGTTAGTAGTCTAGGAAAAATCACAAATTAAAATGAACTTAACACTTACGATAATTTACAAATGTCCTCACTTCTTGGAATAAATGTGGTTTGATCAAACATCAGTTTGCCTTTAGGTTATTTGGTTTCCTCAGGTGTGGTGATCCTTCTTCAGCCACAACACTCTATATGACACCAACTCCAGATGGACTCTGCCCCAACTGAAATTGATGGCAAAACTTTAATTTCACGGGGAAGAAGATTGAGCTTGTGGGATTTCATACTGAAGTTTGAGCACCTGCAATTTCCACTGAAATCCAGAATTCCCCAGGATCATGACATTGAAATCGAAATATTCAAGCCATCCACAGAATTTCATTCCTAGAAATATTTGTGTTAAAGGCTGTATCTATTGTATTTATTTGTTTGAAATATATTGTAAGGTAGTAAATCAGAGCTTTGTAGATGTTCATCAGACAGCCAATCAGGAGGTTACTAAACGACCTTGAAGAGTTGTTCAAAGCTTGTCAGTCAAGTGTCTTTATATCTTTTCTTATCCTTTAATCTGATTTGTATTTCCATTCTGAAGAAAATAAATAATATTTAGCCCTTCATGCTAAACCTGCTTTGGCAGTTCACAATATTACTTTTGCCACGTAGACAATGGGAGAATATAGATCTGCCTGATCCATCAAGTGAGTACAGCATTTACCCATCAGAAATAGCAGCAATTCTTATCAGAGAAATGAAATTGACGTGCATAAAGAAGTGCTATCATAACTTGGTTCTTCCATCCTAGGTGGCAAGTTTAAAGGGAGGTAGGCAAATTAAATAAAAACCCATCCGTTTGCAAGTAACGACTCCTTCCCTCCCTCCTAATTCTATCTAGGTTCACCTTTTCTAGCCAATGAAGATGGTGTACTCGGTGGAGTGATAGTTCTTCGATCTTGCAGATGTTCTGCAGACTCTGATTCTTTACAAGAAAAGCAGACTCTACTAGGTAAGAAGATCTTTGTGGGGTTTTATTGTGACAAAAAGATGCTAAACTCAAACCTAGCAAGGGGTGAAATATTTACTACCAGCATTTGAAAGCCATAAATAGGGGCATTTGGCATGAAAGATAAGTAACTGTCATTGAAAGAAGAATGCTCCGAGACAGGGACATGTGCTTATGGATGTTCTAAATATTCTTTGTTTTTAAAAGTGTGAGTAAGACCACGTCTCTCACATTTAATGTGATCTGTATTGGTTTGTGGAGCCCAAGCCCATTTTAGACAGAGTGTAGATAATAGTCATATTTTCATTTTAGTTGCTTGGATTCTTTTAAAACAAATTTTTTTAAACACTTTCTCCCAATATACAGCATCACATTTCTGGTCAAGAAAGATGCATGCACCTACATCCTGCTGTTAAAAGCTTCTCAGTGCTGGTGCATGCCAAGATGTGCTATATAAGAATGTTTACCTCTTCATTCTTGGAGACCAAAATGTGTATGATGGTTTGGAACATGAACTTGAAATCTCGCAACTTGGCAGAGAGTCACCATGCTCCTAGAGTCAGAATTCATTTTGCTGTCCCCAGGAAAATCCATCCAGATAAGCCACAGAACTGAGGTTTGCATGTACACAGTAGGGCTTTGCATGTTTACTTCTGAAACATGTAGTTATTCAGTCTTTGCTGTGAACTTGACCCCTGCTGTGCCTCCAGACAGATGTCACACAGACAAGATGAGTTATTCTCTTCTTCCTGCTACTACTGCATTTCTCCCATCAAAAAACTCATTGAACTAGGGGAATTTGCACTGGTCTGGGAACCAGAAGACCATATGTTTGTCTCACCTCCTCTGCTGATTGGTAATAAAATGTATGCACATTACAACTTCACTGCTACTCAGGAAGGGAGATCAGCATAAATCCCACCATTTTACAGAATGATTAACTATCATTTATGGCAAACATGGGAATAGGACCCAGAGACCAAATCTTCCACTTCTGTTCCAAGTCCCTTTGTGCTGCCTGAGTGCTGCAAAAAGGGTGGAATCTAGCTGCAGCTACCACTCTGTTAATCCCTTTGTTAGTGATCCTTGTTTCTGCACTCCAGGGTAGAAGCCATAAAAGGGTAAATGGGAGGAAGTGGCACAGCAGATTTCGGCTTATGCTGTTCCAATAGACAGCTAGTGTATGGTCCCTTAGCTATCGGAGCTCATTGTCCACAAGGTAGAATTGCCTGGGGGTCAAGATGGAGCAGCTCGAGAATAAGAGTCACAACCAGTCACATTACCTCTTAGAAAGATGCTGCCAAATGTATATCAGGGTCTTTTGTCTGTGAAAAGAGCTATGCCTGCATATATGCAAGCACTGTTTCACTATTGTTCCTTTTTAGGGGCTGGGCCAAAGATAACTGTGTTAGCTGGCAGTGGAAGTGGGCAGTTAGTCTTTTCATTCAACCAGTAGAGCTTTTCATGGAATTTAGTGACAAAGGGACTGCCCTGATCATATAGTATGACCTTCTGCATTAACATGGGCTATAGATTCTCACCCAATTTCTGAATCAAGCCCGTGAGTTCTGACTGAGCTAATTTCAAAGCTACATCTGTACTGCACGCTAGGGGTGCGATTCTAAGGTTGCATTCGCATACTCAACTGGCTCTCATCTGAGCTAGCATGATTACAGTGTAATAGCATAGTCGCGGTGACATAGGCAGCAGCGGCAGGTGCAGTGGCAGCAATGGTACTAAATACCCACAGGGTTCCGGTTGGTTTGTACTTGGTGGCCTGTGCCACCATCACTGCCATTAACTGTGTGCTACTAAGGCGATGCTACAATTTTAGCATGCTAGCCCAGATGAGAGCTAGCAGTAAGTATGTGTACATGAGTTGGAAATTGTGCTCCATGCAGAAACAGCCAGCCTGAATTTGTCTAGTTTAAACTTCTAACCATTATATTCTCTTCCTACTATTAATATCTTCACTCCTTAGTTACCTAAGCTCCTCTTAATCTTCTCTTGGCTAAACAAAATGCACTGAGCTTCAGCCTCGTACTGTAAAATGTGTTTTCAAGACCTGAAATTATTGTAGCTCTTTTCTAAAACCTTTCTGATTTTTCAGCCTCTTTTTTGAAGTGTGTTTGCCAGAAGTGGACACAGTATTCTGGTAATTGTTTTTCCAAAGCTATAAGCAAAAGTAATAATCATCTCTGTACTGTTATTACCTGATAGTCACCTGTTTATACGTCCAATGATTACTTTAGTCCAGGAGTGCTCTGGGAAAGCTGAATTATCATGAGCAGGAGGAAGACTTCAATCTGAGTGATTTACGCTAGAGGTCTCATGCTGACAGTCCTAAACCATCTTTGGAATTTTACAATTAGAAATAACAATTTTCTAAGAAAGTGTTGCATCCAGCACGGGGGAAGTCTTTATTTAGACCTTGTCTTGGTGAAGGAATTGATCACAGAATTAAAAATTAGTGGTAGTTTATATAGATGTGATCATGACTTTATCACATTTTGTATGAATTGTACAATTACAGGAGACTAATTTCCGATGTCTAGATTGGAGGCTAAATGCTACTAATAATGTTAGGACCCAGATATTCCTGGATTTGATAGCTGATAGATTTCAACGGCAAATAGTCACCAAACCAACAAGAAGCAAAGACCTTTTAGATTTAATATTGCTCAGTAGCAAGGACCTTGTAGAATAACTGTTTGTAGAAGAAAGCCTTGGTTTGAGGGGTCATGAGCTATTTCAATTTAAGTTAAATGGGAGGATAAATAAAAATGGTTGTGCTACCAGGGTCCTTGATTTCAAAAGGGAAAATGTTAAAAAATGAAGGGAATTGGTGAAGCCAACTGGACAGAGCAACTCAAGGTTCTGAATGCGGAGGAGGCTTGGAATTATTTTAGTCAAAGTTGCAGAAGCTACCTGAACCCTGCATCACTAGCAAAGGGGAAAAATGTGCAGGAAGGATTTGCAGACCAAGTTGGATCAGTAAGCATCTCAAACAGGGTATTAAGAGAAAGCCAAAAGCCTATAAGGAATGGAAGATAGGAAGGATCAGCATGGTAAGCCGCCTCAGGGAGGTTGGAAACTGAGGGGGAAAGTGAGAACTCCCTAAAGCCAAACAGAGTTAGAAGTTGCAAAGGAAACTAAAATCAATAGTAAGCAATTCTATAGTCACATAAATAAAAAGAAAACAAGGAAAGAAGTGAGGCCACTAAACTGAAGATAGGGTGGAGATTAAAAATAATCTAGGCATGGCCAACCTCCCACTGGCTGTTACGAGAACCTCTTGTTGCAAACGTAATCACTTTGTTTTTTAACTGTCGCTCCCCTCTGATTCTCCTTCCAGTCCTTGTATCCAGCCACCTTTTTCTTTCTATCTGTAGCACAGGCCTCCCTACCGCTAACGTTCTCTTCCTCAAATCTGGAAAAAGTACTGAGGGCAGGTCTGCACTACAAAGTTACAACAGCGCAGCTGTAGCACTTCTGGTGAAGATGCTCAAAGCTGAGCAAAGAGAGCTCTCCTGTCAGTTAATAACTCCACTTCTGTGCGGTAGCTTTTCTCCTGCTGAGATAGATAGTGCTGTTTGCACCACTCTGTAGGACATAGCTCTAACACACATTTCCTTCAGGTTTTAAGATTCCGTCAGTTTGCAGAGAGTCAGTCCTGCTTCACTTAATGTCGTAACTCCTTTGTCTTAAAAAAAAAAATGTTTATTATGGCAAGAGGGCTCTCTTCACACTGGGATGAATTTCACTCTAACTACAGTTTTTTGCTAAAAGAGGTGCACAGTCCTGTAAATTATAACTGATCTGTACTGATTAATTCATCAACAGATTTGTTTTCTTTCCATTGAAAGAAAATCCATTTGAGCTACTTTATGCCTTTAGAAATCATCTTTGCTGTACTACATGTAGCGCCTGTTTTATGGTGGGTGGGCGTTTATTTAAATTGTGTACACATTTAGTCTTCCTTTGATAGAAGATAAATCATGAAACCAATCATAACTGAGACTTATTGGTATTTTTATATACACTCTCCTTGGAGATAGCAACAAATTATTGTTTTACAGATGACATGTCACGTGCTGGATATTCATATAAACTATTGAATATGCTCTTTTTATAAAAAATAAAGAGCTGAAATAAACATACAAGGAATGTTGAGCATTTTTGTTTTTCATGAGCTTTGCTGTCCCAGGGAATCTGTTCAGAGCAGGGAACACACATACCTTTGAGATCCTGATTTTAATTCTGACACTTTTAGAAACTAGCAATATCTGCAGCTTGAAGAAACTCCTCATAAACACACAGCATTATTCAGCTGTGAAGGTTCAGTGGTAAAATTCATAACTATAATATAGAACTTAGATGATGGAT
Organism: Rafetus swinhoei; assembly: GCA_019425775.1. Lineage (NCBI taxonomy): Eukaryota > Metazoa > Chordata > Testudines > Trionychidae > Rafetus > Rafetus swinhoei. The sequence goes on from CM033440.1 coordinate 189,619,398, forward strand.
AATAAAGGCTAAAACATCCTTAAAACTTAGTTAATCATACTTTACACATTTGTTTATAACAGTTATCAGCATTCATCTTTTTGTATTCTAAGTGTATCCTGTTTAGTCTTTCTTTCCACTTTGGAAAACAATTAATTGTCCAAAAGGAGTTAATTACCTACCTCATCTATAACTGAAACTTTCCAGTCTATAAGTCTTGTTTTCAAATTCAGTTACTTAGTTTCCCTTAAGAAATAGTGATTATTTAACTGCAGTCACTTGTGCATTTAGAAAACTCCACAAAAAGCAAGATTATTTTTTTTAAAACTAAAGGCAGATATCTATGGAAAATAATGATCTGGGAGAACTAGCTCACTGCAATTATGTAGTCTTGTTTTCTTGCTTATATTTGACAGTCTGTTAAACATATTGGCAAATTGACTAATTAATCAGTTATGGGGGACATAGCCAAGTATAGAACTCATCCTTCTCTTATTGTTTGACACACACAGATTTTGGCAATATCTTCTTCAGAATTGCTTTTCCTAGAATTGTGAATTTAAAAAGTATTCTTCAAGGTTAGTGGATGAATATAAATGTTCCAAAGGCCCAAGTATATTTAGTCTGGATATTGAACATTACATTTCGATGAACCCAGAGTTCTAGTTCATTAGACAGGATGAAGCGTTCTTAGTATCTATTTTATTTTTATATTGTACTGGAGAAAGATTTAGTTGTTTTAAAACAATTTTTTATAATAGGTAAATAATCCAAAAGAATCTGCAGTATACTACAGGTATTACACACAGTGGAGTTTTATGAAACAGAGCTCTGGATAGCAGAAACACTTGATATTTTTGTCACAAAAATTATATATTTGAGTAGAAAAAAAGTCTTATCACAGTAAACAGGGATTCTCCAGTACTAAGAATAAGTCATTTTGACAGTCAAAATTTTTTGTTAAGCAAGCAAAAAAAGTAAAGCATAGTAATATGCTTTATGTATTTCTGAATTTTAACTTTAAAGAGACATTTGCAGTTTTAGTAATCATATTGCAAAAACAAAATTACCTACCCAACAAATAACACATTATGTAAATACAACTTAAAAATGCATGTTACATTTCACTGTATATGGTGTTTATTTCTGGTTACTAGTGCTACGTTGCTTATTTATAAATACTACAAGGAGAGTTTAACTGCTGCTTTCATTATCATTATTTTTTCTTGTAAATAATTCTGTTAACATTCTCATAAAAGCACCAAACCTAATCTGTAAACTAGCTTTGAGTTGTCCCTTTAATTTCAGGTTTTGGTAAGTGACGTTTTTCCATGCTTAAAACAAATGCATTTATTTGTGACTTGTTCCCTTTTTGCTTATAGTGGAGTTCTTGTGGAGTCATACAACAGAGAGCATGTGTGTAGGATATATGTCAGCACAGGATGGCAAAGCCAAGGTAAGCTGTAAGGAATAGGTTGTGACCTGAACATTTCTACAGTGACTTCAATTTAATTTTGAATTCATATCCTGTAAATTATCTCAAACTGTTTAAATTTTCTTTTAAAGCAACATAAACTATGATTAGCATAAAATGTATTCGATTAGCTGGAACCTTGCCACCGATGGAGCACTTTCCACTCCTTAGCCAGGCTAGTGATCCGTATTGTTAACACAAAACATCCTTAAGATCAAACTTCTATAAAAGTCTATAAGGAAAAGTTGTAATCATGAATTAATGAAAAAGAAAGCTACCCATTCATTATGAATAAGTGCATATTTTAGCATTCTTCCTGGACCTGAGTGTTCAAATCAGGCGTCTCACAGGCAGTTTGCCACACTTGTTCACTTTGACAGTGTTTTTCATTGCTGACGTGACTGTGTTCATTTAATATTTTAGATTTGTGTAAATAGTATTTAGACCAGGGCTGGGCAAAAGATGATCTGCGGGTCAGATCCAGCCCACAAAGCTGCTGGATCCAGCCCACAAGAGCCTCAACCGGCTCCCTGCCTGCCCCGCCCCAGCTTGGCACTCAGGAAAGCCAGCTGCATGGCCACGTATGTGTTTCTGAACGCTGAGAGCCTGGATAGAGGGGAGACAGGCTTCTTATGCTGCCCCCACTTCCAGGAGCTCTCATTTGGCTGGTTTTGGCCAATGGCAGCTGCCTGTTTGCAGGACAGGCAGCATGTGAATTGCCCCTCCTCCTTCATCCCCCGAGTTCACAGCATTCAGTTCAGAGCAGTAAACATGGCTCCTGCAGCTCCCCTGAGCACGTACAGGGGCTTGAAGGCAGGAACTCTGGCTAAGAAACCTGCTGGGCTGCTGGCTGGGAGCCAGGTAAGGTCCCCAAGGCAGAGCCTGTCTCTGGCACCCCAGCCTCTCCCTCCCGCAATCCTCTGCCCCATTCTGCCTCCCTACCCCGTGTTATCCAAACCCTTTGCACCCCTGTTCTAGCCCCTATACACATTCCCAGACACTGCATCCCCCCCTACATCCCTCCTCAGGTCACAACCCCCTCCCAGACCCTGCACCCCTCCTCACTCCAGTCCGTTGCTCCAGGTCACGATCCTCTCCTTCACCAAAACTCAGATCCTTCCCAGATCTCACACCCCAATCCCTTACCTAAAGCTCCTTTCTGCACACAACCTCCATCCCAGACCCCCTCACTCCCTCCATTAATATAATGGAAGAGTGCAGCCTTCGATTACTTACCAATTTCTTGTAGTGTCTCCCCCATCAAAAATTATTGCCCACCCCTGATTTAGACCCTTCCTACTTTCCTTCATAGGAGATTACTAGCAACTCTGACTTTTACAAGGGCATGTCCTTCACATTCTTGTATTTTTAAAGCCTTGCTTATTGAGATTCTACTAAATCTCTCATTTAATTAAACTCTTTATCTGATCTTGATACTGCCAATATAGGTTGAAAACCTGAATCAAAGCAAGTTTACCGCTGCATGTTGAAAGGAAAAGTGAAGCAGAATAGGGATTCCTCTGTTTTTAGACAAGTAAATGGATACTGTTTGATTTTTAAGAAAAACGGATTCTAATGAGAATGAGACTTTATACTGTACTATAGTACGTAGTGTTGGGTATCTAGTCATCAGGTGCATTGAATTTCCTCTTTTCACCATTTCTGGTGATCATTATTTATTGGTTCCATAGGTGTGCACAGCGCTTCACAGAGAAATAGGAAAAACAATACCTTTCTCAAAAGTGTAAGGCAAGGTCTATAGTGGTTTTGTAGAGATTTAGCTGTTTTGATTGGAGTATGGTATTTTTTTAAGGAAACAGGTAGCTATGCTGGAACAACTCCTAGTGTGCCTGTGCAAGTTTGTAGAGGTATCTTACATCAGAATAGCTTGTTGCCATTCATTTACAGGAATAGGTCTGCCAGTATAACTGTATTAATACTTGGTGGATTGGACCATTTTAACTATACTGGTATAGTTAGATGTCACAGTTTTTGTGTGATAACAGGCCCTCAGGCAGATAATAGATATAAAAACTGAAATGCCCCAGGATAGTTGGGAATGGGAGGCGGGGGTATAACACAAAAAATCCAAACTTATTCCTAGAAATCTTTATCATAAAGACTTCTGATCAACTTGGCAGTTTCTTGGATTTTTAATTTAACATTTTGTTTGTTTCCAACATAATTGGGTATGATACTGTGAGAACAAAGCATAGCTGAGTACAGAGATGGAAACAAAGGAAAAGAATATGCCCTATAGGAGTCGTGTTCCAAGGATGAGATGAGCTGTTTACAGCTAGGGTGAGAGGATGGGGAGAAGACTGGAATTGTGAGTGAGGGTGCGTCTACACAGCAGGACTTAACTTGAAATAAGCTACGCAAATTGATCTATGTCAATTGCGTAGTTTATTTCAAAATTGGGAGTGTCTACACAGCACTTATTTTGAATTAGAGCACTCTTCGTCCGACTTCCCTTACTCGTCATACAATGAGAGTTACAGGATTCAGAGTAAGAAGTCCTCCAGGTTGACAGTATTTTGACATTATTTCGAAATAACTGCCTGCTGTGTAGATGCAGGCTAAGTTATTTTGAAATCATGCTAGTTATTTCAAAATAATGTTGCTTTGTAGATGTACCCAGAGAGTAAAGTGTGGCATTCTGGACAGAAGTGTGGGCAGAGTGTACAGTGTAAAAAGCAACACAGAAGATGAGATACAGGCAGCAACAGAGTTGTGTAGAATCTGAACATGAGGGTGATGCAAATTGATGTGGAAACAGCAAACTAGAGAGGGAATTGGTGAGAGAGGGTGGATCGGTTTTACAGATCGAGAGATGAGATGATTCGATGAGTGACCTGGATGCTTTGGGAAAACTGAGAGAGACGACTCCAGGAGCTGTGAGCCTGAATGGTCAGGGGTGTAATTCAGTTGTCAGCAGTGTTGAAGAGGGGGAGGAGAAGGTTCAGAAAAATGTTTGCTTTATGCTGTTTAATTAGTGGAATGTCAAGGAGGACAACTTCTCCCATCATTCATCTGAAGAAGTGGGCTGTGCCCCCGAAAGCTCATGATACTATCTACATGTTTTGTTAGTCTTGCAGCACCTTAGAGACTATTAGGGTGTGTCTAGACTACAGGGTTTGTCAACAAAAGTGGACTTTTGTCGACAAAACTGTACCTGAGTCTACACTGCCGCTGAGTTCTGTCGACATAACATCGACAGAACTCAGCAGTTTTGTCGACGGCTGTAAACCTCATTCTATGAGGAATAACGCCTTTTGTCGACAGAGTTCTGTGGACAGAAGGCGTTATTGCATCTACACTGTCCTTTGAGTCTACACTGTCATGTCGACAAAGCGGCTTGCTTTGTCAACAGAACTGGATGTAGTCTAGATGCTCTTTGTCGACAGAAGCTTTGTCGACAGTATCTGTCGACAGAACTTCTATCAACAAAAGCCTGTAGTCTAGACATAACCTTAGTTATTTTTAAGTCCCTTGTATGCAGTCCTCCATTTCTGTCTGAGGTAGATTTATAAGTAATTGTCACAAATGAGGTATCTGAAACCATGGGAATAGAGGTGCTCATCTAAGGAAAGAGTATGAAGAGAGAAACAAAGACAAGGTACCAGTAGAGGCTATATCTATAGTCTAACCCAGGGGTGGGATTCCTCTGCCATATATATACACTCCTGCTAGCTCTCACTGACCTAGGGTGAGTATAATTACCAGTGTAGTCACAGAAGCATCCCTGTGAAGGTAAGTCTGAGCTGTGCTAATTACAAGCCCACCTGAATCAGTGAAAGCTACCATGAGTAAGTGTACATGAGCAAGAGAATCACTCCCCTTCACTAATAATGTATTGTAGACAGTAGCCTGAGAGAGAAAGAGGAAAAGCAGGGGATACAGCAGTATTGGCACACGATCAATGGTACACACTTTTCTATGGCCCATATACAGCTTAGTTCCTTGGATAATCAACTGGAAAGAAATATGGTGTCCCTGAGTTCTTATTTGTTTTAGATATTTATTTTAAAAGGATCTAGTTTCTCAAACTCAAGTTAGTGACACTAGAACAGATGCCCCAGCATGCAACAGTTGTGAATGCACAAACTTACTTCGGTCGCTATCATTTTGATTCTGAAATATAGTCATTAAAATAAGTGAATTGTTAAATTATATTATTAGAAATAAAAGCTGATTTTGCTTTACATAATAAGACTCTTAGAGCTGGTTGTGAGGAAATGTTTTGTTCCTAGCTGATAGTGGCCTACTGAAGCCTTTAGTATTTACTATGAAATCGAGTTGGTAATGAGCACTAGCAATGCAGTGCCATACCAAGAGATGTTTTCCTACTCGCAGTTGCATCCTTGGACATCTGGTGTACATTGTTTTCATATTGCTGGTAAATTCTCCAGCTGGTAATCTTGATTGGGCTGACAGACACAGCTGCTTCTCTTGGTTCACTTTTAAATTATGTTTTTGACCTTCATTGAAGAAAGTTAATCCCTCTCCCTTTCTTCCTCCTTTGAGCCTGTGGCTGCAAATGCTTTCCAGAGAAAAACCACAAGTGCCTGGGCTGCCGACTTCTATTGATCAAAAAATAATCTTCTGTCATAAAGATTGGAATTTTGTTGTATTGCAAGTAAGGCTAAGTCCTAGAAGGAAAGCCAGGCTTGAAATAAAACACAGTGTATAGCAAATATATTCTCTAAATAAATAAATAAATTTCCTGTGGGACAACAGAGTGACATCATCACGTCACTGCGTCACCATACCCCCAACTCCAAGCCCAGAACATTTTGTCCCCCGGCCCCGGCCTCTCTCCATGCTACCAGCGCCACTAGCAGGCTTCCCCGCTGACCGGCCTCTCTGATGGGGGCCACAGCAGCTCTGTCCCTGCACGCTCTCTGGAGCAGTGTTCGCCCACCTCTGGGCCCCACCCCAGCCTGCCTGGCCCACGTGCCTGCCATGTAGCTTTGCTCTATGTGGCCTGGGCCCAGCCACATTGCTTGGGGGCCGCACTGCAGGTTTTTCCCCAAACAAGCAACTCTGGCATGTGCTGGTGACCTGGGGCCAGACCCCCGGCTCAGGCGCGCTCTCCCGGGCCTGCCGCGAGCTGGGCAGGTATTGGCCACAATGCACACCTAGCCCTTTGGGGACGGCGTGGTTATGCTGCATCCTAGCCACTTCCCCGGATCTCTGGAGTGGCCACTCTGTGCTCTGGGCTTCCTGGGCTCACCATGGAGCAAAGTTGTCCCAACAGGCCCATTTGGAAAGGATGGGCTGGGGGCAGGCTGTGGCTCCTGCTACAGTGGCCGGGGCTGTGCTGCATGGCTTGGTGGTGCTCCTGGGGGGAAGGGCGCGTGCAGCTTAACGAATTCATGGTAGGTGGCAGGGTGTGTGTAGGAAGGGGGATAGGGTGTATGTGGGGATGGGTGGTGCGGTAAGTGAGAATGCTGGGGGTGAGGGGATATAGGAATGGAGGCAGGGGATGGGTGGTGTGGAGCGGGAGGAGTTAGGAAAGGTTGGGGGTGTAGGAATGGAGGAAGGAGATGGGGGTAGGGATGGAAGAAGGGGGCGTAGGGGTGGGCTGTGGGCCATGGAGCTCCGGGATAAAAACTAGCGAAAGCGGCCAGTGAGAGGGAGGTTGGTGAGCAGGGGGCAGAGCCCCCTAGTTTTCTTTAAAATAGTAAATGTTTGGCAAACTTAGCATTGCCTGGCTGTTGTGAAAGAATAAGTGTATTAGTGACATAAAAGTACAGAATATCTATCCATGTATAAAACTCCAGAAATGAAATAGTCAACTTGGTAGCAGAAAATTGACTGACTTCCCTGTTTATCAAAGTTTTTTGCAACCTACAGTAGTCCCGAGCTAAAGTCTGTTCTGAAGTCAAGTGGTTCTCATCAGCCAGCCAAAGGGAATGTCTACACTCGGGAGTTATTTCGAAATACCAAGGCAAGCTTCCACACTACCAAGCCCTTTATTTCAAAATAACTGGCTTTTATTTCGAAATAATTATAATTCCTGCATGTGAAGAGGAATAACGCTTATTTTGAAATAGTTATTTTGGGAGTTATTATTTTGAAATGAAATAATTTGCCAGTGTAGACATAGCCAAAGATTGGTTGTTAATGATGCAGGAATTCACAGGCCTTGCACATCAGTGCAAGTCCATTGATACAAAAAAATTGTAAATTGATGCAGTATTAAGAGGTGTACAAGGAACACACTAATATTAAAAGTATAGTTTTATATATATTATTATAGCTTACTAGATTAGGGATCTCTTCTAGCTTACTCTGACTTCCTGTACATCATAGACATTAAAATGTCACACCATTACCCTGAATTGAGCCCCAAAACATGTGCTTTTGGTTAAAGCATACCTTCCAGCAAGGCATCTAATCTTGATTTGAAGAGATGGAGATTCCCCTCTTCTTTTGGTTATTTTTTCCAGCAGTTAATCTCCCTCACTATTAAAAATGTGTGCCTAATTTCTAATTTGGATTTATCTGGCTTCATATTCCAGACAGTGGTTCTTGTTAATGCTTTTCATCACTTGACTGAAGAGCCTTTTAGTGCTCAGTATTTTCTCCCAGTGAAAGTACTTATACACTATAATCAAGATACCTCCCAATATTTTGGTAAACTAAATTCTTTGAGATCTCTCACTGTAAGGCATCAAATCACATGCGTGGCCATTTTCTGTCCCCCTCCAAATTTGTCAACATCTTTTAAAAAAATGTGAACACCAGAATTGTTTACAGTATTTTAGTGTGATGACATGTCTATACTTAAAACGTTACTGCAGCATAACTATAGCACTTGAGTGAAGATACTGCCTAAACTGATGATAAGGCCTCTACCATCGGCATAGGTACTCCATCTCCCTGACAGGCTGGAGCTAGGCCACCAAGATAATTCTCCAGTTGACCTACCACTATCTACATTGGAGATTAGGTCAGTTTAATTGTGTCACTCGGGTGTGGATGTTTCACACTCTTGAGCAACATTGTTAGACCAACCTAATTTCCTAGTGTAGACCAGGCCTCAGTTTCATCAGTGTTCTGTATGTAGATAAAATCACCTCCCTACTCCTTCCTCTTCGCTGCTTCCCCTGTTAATACATCTAAGCATCTCATTAGACATTTTTGCCACAGCATGAGACTGAAAGCTCAAGTTCAGTTGTCTGTCCTCTATGACCCCCTAGATTCTTCTTGGAGTAGCTGCTTTCAGGATACAAACCTCCATACTGCAGGTATAGTCTGCATTCTGTCTTACTAGATGTATACATTTGCTTTGACTCTATTTAAATTCATTTCCTTTGAATGGGCCCAGCTCATCAACCAGTCTTAAGTCATTTAGTATCACTGCCCTGTCTTTATCATTATTTACAACGCCACCCATCTTTGTGTTTTTCACAGATGTTATTGACAGTGATTTTATATCTACTTTCTGATTAAAAAATGTTGAATTGTGTCAGACCTGCTACCCATCCTACTGGAACCCAATAAAAAACACCTCCATTAGATGATGATTCTCTACCAATAGCTATTACTTGACATCTGTGGGCCAGTTTTTAATCCAATTACCACATGCTTTCATATTCTATAGTGCTATTTTGTAATCAGAATGCTGCGTGGTATGAAGTCAAATGCCTAACAAAAGCCTAAGTATGTAGTTACCTTTTTGAACCAGACCCATAATTTCATTAAAGAATGACATCAGGTTTGTTTCACAAGACCTATTTTCAGTAAAATCATACTGACTTCCATTCATTATATTCCCATATGTCTAATTCTTTTTTAATAGAAACTCATAACAGCTTTTTCATTATTTTACCCAGGATTGCTGTTGGGCAAACTGACCTATAGTTACCCTGGGTCATTCTACTTGCCCTTTTAGAATACTGGCACAGCATTCCATTTTCTCCTTCCCATGGGTCCGTATGATGATGTCATTAATACAGCATAAATAGAGGAAGGGTGCTTGGGGACGAGAGCTGAGGAAATGTTCTAGGTCAGCCATAAAAATAGTGGCATATTGTAGGGCCATGCGGGTGTCCGTAGCTGTGCGACTGACCTGAAGGTATCAGTTGTCCCCAAATTGGAAATAGCTGTGTGTGAGAACAAAGTCACACAGCTCAGCTACCAGGTGTGCTGTGGCATCATTGGGGATAGTGTTCCTGACAACTTGTAGTCCATCCTCATGTGGAGTACTGTTAGCATAGAATCTGAGAAGCTTTCAGCTCCTAGCTATCTTTGAGACACCATTGTGAGGGCTTGGCTAACTACTATTTGTGCTGTTTTAAGGGTATCTGTTTGCAATGCTGTAGTTCTCAGAGTGAAATCTAAGGACCACTAGTGGTCCTCGACCGTCTTGCACGTGGACTGAGGACTAGGAGCTTGGACTCCCCCTGCAGCAGGGAGCCTGCACTGTGCTCCTTCCCCGCACTGCCTCTGCATGGTTGTAGTGCCAACGCTGGCTTCTCCCTGGCTGCGGGGGGAAGGCCTGAACCTTGTGGGCTGGATCCAGCTTGTGGGAGGAGGAAGCGTCTCTGCACGTTGCCACTCTCCTTCCCTCTAGCTGGGAGAATGGCAGCACAAGAAACCACTCATCTGGAGGCTTTCCCCGCTGCACCCCTTGGCTGGAATCATGGTCAATGGGAGCAGCAGAAAGTGATGCCTTAGAGCAGCAGGAGGCACAGAGCCAGGTAAGCGCCCTCCATCCCCCTCATGTCTGACCCCTATTCCCCTTATGCACACCCTCCCACCGAGATACTGTACACACACCCTGTTCCTGCATCTCTCTCCCGCCCAGACCCCTTCCAGCCCCAACCTCCCAGACAGACCCCCTTCCGCCAACCGATTCCTGCACCCATTTTGTCATGGTGGGTGGTCGGCTGGTAGTCTGCGAAAAGATTTGTATTGAGCAGGGTGGGCCATGGGCCAAAAAGTTTGAGGACTCTGCTGTAGTTATGTGGTACAATACCTTCGTGCAGAAGCTATTTCAACTAATATAGTTTATTCCTATATAACTAGAGGAATATAATTGTATATGGGGGACAATGATGCTCACTATCAATATAGACTGCATGACAATTAGGGATTGTGCCAGTTCAAATATTTTAGTTTAAAAAGCAAACCAACAAAAACAAATCAACTGAAATAGTTAATCAGTTTAAAAAAACCAAAACCGAAACTCTGTAGACCTGGTCGGAGTTATGTATTGCCATTTCATGTTTTCTGGATGGCTATTTCTCCGTTCTGGGCTTAAAGGAGTTCAACTGGAACTGCCCTCCTACGTTTGATTTATGACTAGGGTTTCAGTTAAAACTAGTAATTCATTGCCCTTATAACTACTCTTATATTCCATTTGAATTCTTTCAGGTTTATTTACCTTGTCTTAAAAATATGTTTTCGAGGAGGGTAGGAAAGGGCTGGTGGGGAGGAAACCACCTATTTGCCTAAGTTGTTGTTTTGTATTCTAACTCAACTGCTTTAAACACTGCAATTGCTCCTGCTGTTTCTGCTCTTTAGCTTTGGTGAGGCCCTAAAGGGGTGCTTTAGTCCCATCTTGTTTCATTTGAAGCAGGATCAAAACAGGCATGTAGAAGAGTCTTAATACAATGTTGAGAAATAGAGTGGAAGCCTGCTGGAAGTACTGATGGTGCAATTTAATTGTGGGTTTGAGTTAGAGTGGGGTGGAGGATGGTACGCGTTAATTGTGGTAGCTTGTTGTAGAAAATATTCTATATGGAAACTGGTATTCAGGAAAGGAATGCCTTAGTTCACATTATTAATGTCCACTAGTCCTGGCTGATTCGGGCTCTAATTCCTTCTTCTGTATCACTGCGGTCCCCTTCCCTGCAGGTGGAAAGCTGAAATAAATCTATAGTTTTTTCTTATTGTAGCCCCTAAGAGCCCTAGCCATGGATCAGCACCCTATTTTACAAAGTGTAATATAATAGTCTGGTCTGGGCACTGCTGAGGGTGTCAGATCAGGGCGAATTGCTCAAAACCAGGACTACTTACAGCCCAAGACTGGGGTTCTCTATAAGATACCAAACCAGTCACACAGAGCACTTCAGCTGCCGCTCTGGCCAGCAAGAAGCCTCATAAGCACATCTTCTTATATAACCCAACGTTCCCTGTGCCACAACCAGACCCACACCTTATATAGGTGAGAGGTTATAAAACCCAATCTCACCAACTCTGAACAGGTTCTCCCAGTTCCAAAGGACCAGCACAGTCCCAGGTCAATTTATACCTTGGATCTTACCCAAAAGAGCATGCTGGGCCAATCCTTTAGAATCTAAAATCTAAAGGTTTATTAATAAAAAGAAAGAAAAGGTTCAGAGTGAGATTGTTACATCTCTGCTCAGAGCCTGAATCAAGAACTTGGTGATTGATGTATGTAATGTATTCTCTTTAACAAACTGCCAGCTTAAAAGTCTCTGGTGTCAGGATGGGTGAGCAAATCCTTCCCGGCCCTCTGTGCATAGCAAGGGTGCTTCTGGAATCAGGAGCAGGATTGAAGACAAGATGGAGGCACCCTCATGGTACTTTTATATTCCTGGGGCCTCCCAAACTGGAGTGATCACATGATCAAGTGACCTGTCTCTGTCTTTCATGCAAGTTGTCATGATGTACTGGTTGGTCTGCAGGTTCCAGACACATTCCTCAGGTTTTATTGGCAACCTTGAGAGCCTTTGTCTATGCAGCGTTGCTAATTAGCAGAGCCATTCATTGGATAATCATTCCTCACAATAGGTGGTCAAGGCCTATTGCTCCCTTCCAGACAAAGAACATTTAAAATACAAGTACAGAGCCCATAGTCATAACTTTGCATGCAAAAATCATACAAGTATATGAGTAGTATACATAGAATCAGCAAAGCATAAGCTTCCATTTGACACCTCACATGGCTCACTTTGTACAGAATTTGGAACAAACGCCCACTAGTGGGTGCAACAATGACCTGCCTGTTCACATTAAAATCCAGTAATGTGACACGAGGCTCTGAACAAACACAGAACAGATGATCCGCTGTTTCCCCAACTAGTTCATGGTGTGTGTTCTGTAGAGAACACAGATATTATAGACAGAAAAGGATGTATAAGGAAACAATGAGACATTGTTAGTCAGCATGATAAATGGTTGTCTCAGTACACCACAAAGTAGGCATCACAGAAAGAAGGGTTTTAAGGAGGGTTTTGTAGGACAATTAAGTGGTTTTATGGAATTTTATAGAGATTTCCTCTCAAGTGTGAGGGGCAGGTTTGGAGAAAACACAAATTATGCTTGTGTTAAGATTTAGCAATTGGTTGGTGGAGGCTGACATCAGGGGCTAGTCAGAGGCAGACATTCACAAGTCCGTGGGGCCAGATTCAATACATTCAAGGGTATTGAGGGAGTTTGCTGATGTGATTGCAGAGTCATTGGCCATTATTCTTGAAAAGTCATGGCAGTTGGGAATGGTCCCAGATTATTGGAAAAAGGCAAATATAGTGCCCATCTTTTTAAAAGGGAGCAGGAAGAATTGGGGAACTACAGACCGGTCAGATTCACCTCAGTCCCTGGAAAAATCACAGAGCATATTCTCAAAGAATCCATTTTGAAGCACTTGGAGGAGAGGAAGGTGGTGAGGAACAAAATGGATTCACCAAGGACAAGTCATGTCTGACCAACCTGATTGCCTTCTATGAAGAAGTAACTGGTTCTATAGGTATGGGGAAAGCAGTGAACATGAAATATCTTGACTTTAGCAAAGCTTTTGATATGGTCCCCTCTGTATTCTTGCCAGCTAGTTAAAGAAGTCTTGATTGGAAGAATGGACTACAAGGTGAATAGAAAGCTTGCTTGGGCTCAATGGTTAGTGACCAATGGCTCAATGTTCAGTTGGCAGCTGGTATCAAATGGAGTGCCCCAGGGTCCTCAGGTCACTTTTGTTCAACATCTTTATTAATGATCTGGATGATGGTTTGGATTGCACCCTTAGCAAGTTCTTAGACGATGCTAAGCTGGGGAAGAGGTAGATAAGTTGGAGGATAGGGATAGGGTCCAGAGTGACCTAGAGAAATCGGAGGATTGGTCCAAAAGAAATCTGATAAAGGTCAACAAGGACAAGTGAAGAGTCCTGTACTTAGGATGGAAGAATCCCATGCACTGCTACTGGCTGGGGACCAACTGACTAAGCAGCAGAAAAGGACCTGGGGTTACAGTGGATGAGGAGTTGGATATGAATCAACAGTGTGCCCTGGTTGACAAGAAGGCTAATGGCATAATGGGCTGCATAAGTAGGAGTATTGTGAGACGATGGAAGGAAGTGGTCATTCCCCTCTTTTTGGCATTGATGAGACCACGTTTGGAGTACTGCATCCCGTTGTGGGGGCCCCAGTGCAGACAGGATGTGGACAAATTGGAGTGTCCATCAGAGAGCGATGAAAATGAGGGATGTAAGCGACTAGTCGAGTACGCAACTACCCGATAAGCATAGACTACTCGACTAATAAGCTTCCTCCCCACTGCCTCTGTATCAGAGGTGGCAAGCATTGGGAGAGGGAGCAGGAGCCGCCCTCCCAGCACTGTCTCTGCAGTGTGGGGGGAGGGGCAGGAGAGGCAGAGCCGCAGCAATCCCAGAGCTGGCATGAGCCATCACTGCTCAGTCCTGGCTCGCACCAGCCCTGGGAGCTAACTCCACTGCAGCGCTGCACTTTAAATGTAGTAAGAGTCCAGCGTCTCTCCCTATGTTTAAAATGCAGAGCCAAAGCAGCGGTAGCAAGTGCTCTCCCCCATCAACTAATTGAGCAGTTGATGGGAATTCTATCGACTACTTGATTAGTTAATTAACTGTTACTTAACATCCCTAATAAAAATGGAGTCTGGGGCACATGACTTATGAGCAGAGACTGAGGAAACTGTGCTTATTTAGTTAGCAGAAGAGAAGAGTGCGGTGATTTAGCAGCAGCCTTCCACTACCTGAAGGAGGGTTCCAAAGAGGATGGAGCTAGGTTGCTCTCAATGGTGGCAGATGATGGAACAAGAAACAATGGTCTCAAGTTGCAGTGGGGGAGGTCTAGGTTGGATATTAGGGAAAACTATTTCACCAGAAGAGTGATGAAGCAGTGCAATGGGTTGCCTGGGGAAGTGGTGGAATCTCTATCTGTAGAGAGTTTTAAGGCTCAGTTTGATAGTGCCCTGGCTGGGATAAGTTTGTTGGGGTTGCTTCTGCTTTGAGGGGGGGGTTGGACTAGATGGCCTTCTGAGGTTTCTTCCAACCCTATGATTCTATAACTTGTTGATACTGAATGAAATTAGTGATAGGGTGAGGCCATGAAGGACCTTGAAAGTGAATATGAACTGCTTATAGATGAGATAAAAAAGACGAAGATGGTCGAGAGATGTATGAAGATCTGAACTGGTTTTACTTCATTTACTGATTATCACTTTTTTTACAACTAGTTGAGTTAGATACTGCTCTTACTATGGGGGTGAAATCTGTTTCACCAATTGGAGCAGATAGCTAGAAGACCAATCTCTTTGAGAAGAGATGTCTTGTAAATATAGTCAGTTATTTTCCTCAAATGTTTAAAATAGCCAACAAGTTAGGGATGTCAGAGTATAGTCGACTACACGATTAACAGTTAAGCCTTGGCTTATCAGTTAATCTTGTGACTACACACTCACCCCCTCCCCTTGCTACCTCTGTATCAGAGGCAGCAAGTTGGAAGCAGGAGCCAGAGCCAGTGCCCGTGAGGAGCTGGCTTAAAAGTTGGTTCCCCCCAGCACTAGCTCTGTGGTGCTGTCTCCCTCATCCCCGCGCTGCTGCCTTTACAGCAGCACGGGGGGGAGGGCAGGGGAGGCTGCCATGAAGCAGCCTCTCCGTGGCCAGAGGCTGGTCGGTGGCAGCAGCCCCTGTCCTTGAGGGGTCCGAGCTCCCTGTGGACAGGGGCTGCTGCCTCCCTGCACTGCTGCCTCTGTATTGGAGGTAGCAGAATGGGGCAGCAGACAGCCAGTCTGCACAGGGAGCTGGTTTTTAAACTGCTGCTCCCTCTGATACAGAGGCAGCAGCATGGGGTGGTATGGGGCTCCCCGGGAGCAGGGCCGGGATTGCACTGGCTGCCAGCCCGACCCCTGGGGACTATTGAATAGTTGTGTAACCGCTAAGATTTCATGTGGTTACACGACTGTTCAATTACACAATATCTAAAATCCCTGCAACAAATAGTTACATTTTTGCACATATAGAATTTTTTCACTTTAAATTTAACATTTTCTTTTAAAAAGAAATAATTGATAACAATTTTCTAATTTACTTCTTAACTTTATGAAACTAAGAAACTTAGCATAGTTGCAAAATGTTGAGAATCCAAAGTGTTGCATTCTCAACATCCTTGATACACTATAATTTGATTTTATAAACTTAGATTTTTCTACCAGTTTGATAATCTAAAATCACTCTAACTTTTAAATGTTTAATTTTTATTCTTGTATTCCAAAATCAGCTTCCAGTTTAAAACTTGTTCTTTGTACTGAATTTGTGACATGACTTTATAAATCTGATCCTGGGCTGGTTTTAATATTAAACTACTGTGTGTCATTCTTTCCATTTTCTAATTCATTGGATTTCTGTTGCTTCCCAGGGGATAGGAAAAAGAGAAAGGTTAGGGAGGGATGGAATTTTGTATGCCACTGTATTTACAGTGGACCCTGGCTGCTGTGACTGTCTACTAGAAGTGATGTAGCATTAGTTTAAAAAAAATCATCTCTCTGAAAACTCTCTTCATTTTCCAGTCTGAAAAACCTAGTGGGCAACAGGACAAGCAGAGTAAAAATGTATAATTTGTAGTTTATTACTGCCATTAAAATACTAGACATTGTTCCCAGTTTAACCATTATTACCCTTAAAACGTCTGAAGTAACGTGTGTGACAAGTACGGATTACAGTAATTGATTTTGAGTTTTTACACAGGGAGCTCCTTTACTTCATTGCATGCTTTGTTTAAAAAAAGGTTTTGGAAAGCTCTTTGCCAAGAGAAAGATACTTACTCAGTATTCATTGGGTAAAGAAATATGCATTTTAATTATAATCCTAATTTGAAAATTAGTGGAAAGATTTACTGAGTAATCCTGTGTTTAGTCATTTAGTCATACATTTCAGAGTAGAGAGAAGCTCTTTTACAAGCATGAAATAGGAAAAGTGTATGTCACACTCCTCATTAAATCTGCATTCAAATATGTAGAATTTGTCTGAAGAAGTCATTCTATCTTTCTTACTTGAAAGAACTTTGTGTGTGCATGAGAACATCCAGTTTTCTGCTTAGAGCTCAGCACTCCAACTTGGACTCCAAAGGATTATCCTGAGTCAAAATACAAATTAAAATATTTTGTTAATAGAAGATAAATTAATAGATTCCAAAGCCAGAGAGGATCACTGTGATCATCCATTCTGACTGCTTGTATAACATAGACCATAGACGGCCCCTAAAATAATTTCTTTTGAACTAGCGCATTTCTTTAAATGTAAAAGTCCATTTTAAAAATAGATTTCAATATTGCCAGTGATGAAGAGTCTGTGAAGACCCTTGATAAAGAGTTCCAGTGGTTAAGTACTCTCACAGTTAAAAGTATATCTGATCTGGGTTATCTAATATTCTGAATCCCAAATCATCACCAGATGGTAGAATGGAGGATTGTTACTTGTCTTCTTAAACTATCCAAATGTGACTGTAAACTATTTTGGAAGCTCAGTGAACTGAGAAGGATTAAAACACTTGCTTTAGAAACTATCTTGGTGTATGTAAATCCTTCTTAACATTTTAAAATGTAAAAATAATCTAGAATCATTATATTCCGTTTATAGATTCCTTTTTATGTTGGAGTTCTCTTGACTTCCTAATTAATTCAAGGTCTCCTTAGAATTCTAACCTCACTTCATTTATGATTTGCCTTCAAAAGATTGATGTGACAATTTTTTTCTCTAATCAGTAATGTGGCAGAATGCAAGTGTAATTGAGTACATTTTATTCTTGATTTGCTTGTTTTTAATGATACTGTTCCAGCTCTCAAAAATGTACTGGATATCAGAATGATGTTTCTAAAAAGAAAACATTTGAAACAAAACACACATTCCCTGTTTGATAAATTAGCTGAAAAATAAATGAGGCACTCATTAGGTATGCATAAGCACTGAATATGCTGTTGTGTGGTAGTTATGCACTATCTTAATTTACACTATATGCTAGCTTTCATTGTGTGGTGGGTTCTGTTTTTCTCATGCAGCACTGTCTTACTTTTGGCTTACTTGTATTCATTTCCCATTGTGTTTATGGCCATAATGAAAAGTGATCTAATCATGTACTAAACAGCCAAGTGACATCATTTTGCAGAGCACTTAAACTGGTCTTTTTCTT
Source organism: Rafetus swinhoei (assembly GCA_019425775.1). Taxonomy (NCBI): domain Eukaryota; kingdom Metazoa; phylum Chordata; order Testudines; family Trionychidae; genus Rafetus; species Rafetus swinhoei. The sequence continues at coordinate 189,637,263 of CM033440.1, forward strand.
TTAAAGACTTTAATAAATGCTTTTTATATTAGCAAGTACAGTCCACCTTTCAAGTCATGTCAGAATGCTTTATCTAATGAGGCACCAAATAAGTGTTCTTGGCACAAAATGTGTAGTTTAATAAAAAAAAATTAATCCTAAAAACCAAGTAATTTGGATTTGAACAGCTACATTTGATCCAAAAGAAGAATACCTATAATGTTCTTACACTAATTAGCAATTATTCTGAGGCAGAAAGACTACCCATTGTTTTGGGCTTCAAGAGCAGAGGGAAGACTTGTTAGAGTTCAAAAGCCAATCATAACGGATGTTACCTTATATGGGCAGGGTATAAGTAGTTATTAAAACACCAACAGGAACAAAAACACCAGTGCAAGCTTCAGTTTTCTACAAAAATAGTTCAAGTGGTGTTTGTCTGCTCCTTCTCTTTGATTATACAGGAGATTTGGTACCTTAAACCCATAGAAGTCAAGGACTGCTGCATTTCTTCCTGGTCCACATAACAGCCATTTTCCTTTGGGAGCCATGCTCCTATAGGGCATCCCCAACCTCAAACCCCACCCAGTGGATTTCATTTCAAGGGGAATAGCTAAGTAAATGATTCTCAAGGAGTTAATATCTTATTCTGCATATACAAAAAACAGGACTATGTAGCACTTTAAAGACTAACAAGATGGTTTATTAGGTGATGAGCTTTCGTGGGCCAGACCCACTTCCTCAGATCAAATTGTGGAAGAAAATAGGCATGACCATATATACCAAAGGGATACAATCAAAAAAAGTGAACACATATAGAAAGGACAAATCAAATTTCAGAACAGAGGGGGGATAAGGGAGGGGAGGTAAATGTCTGTGAGCTAATGATATTAGAGGTGATAATTGAGGAAGCTATCTTTGTAATGGGTAAGGTAATTAGGGTCTTTGTTAAGACCCCAGCGTAAAGTGTCAAATTTAAGTGTCAAAACAAAGACCCTAATTACCTTACCCGTTACAAAGATAGCTTCCCCAATTATCACCTCTAATATCATTAGCTCACAGACATTTACCTCCCCCTCCCTTATCCCCCCTCTGTTCTGAAATTTGATTTGTCCTTTCTATATGTGTTCACTTTTTTTTTTTTGATTGTATCCCTTTGGTATATATGGTCATGCCTATTTTCTTCCACAATTTGATCTGGGTCTGGCCCACGAAAGCTCATCACCTAATAAACCATCTTGTTAGTCTTTAAAGTGCTACATAGTCCTGTTTTTTGTTTCAGCTAAACTAGACTAACACGGTTACATCTCTATTATTATTCTGCATATGTCCAACAGGGAGAGTTAGACATATACTATGTTGATAACCTATCCGTCTTGCCCCAGTCCTCCTGTTTATTGGGTTGCCAGCTGTTGGAAGTGAATATTAGGTTTTTATATACTGGGAATCCTTTTCATATTCAAAAAAGTAAAATAGAGGGCCTATGTCTACATAACACATTTGAGATACAAAGTTACAGATTATCTGTTAAAAATGTTCTCATTTTTTGAAAAATCTGTTTAAGTTCTCATTGAGGTTTCATATTCAACAGCTAGTTGCTCCTTTTTAGAAATGAGTATATTTAGAGTGACTCAATCCAACCTCCCAGTTTTCACCTGGAGTTATTTGTGGGTGTATTGAGATGTATTCAAAGGAGCTTTGCAACAGCGGATCAGCTAGAGTCCCCAGCTGATCCCAGGCTCCTAATGCACTACCCCTTGGAAACGCCACCGCGATGCTTCCAAAGGGCAGCGCTGCATGGAGTCCAGGTTCAGCTGGGGACTCCAGCTGATCCTGGACTTCATGCAGCGCTGCCCCTTTGAAATGCCACCGCAGAGTTTCAAAGGGGAGGCACGCGCGATTAATCGCGATTAAATTTTTTAATCGCTTGACAGCCCTAGTTTATAGTGAGTGTGGTTAAGCTTCTAAATAACATTCTGCTCAACTGATACATGTTCTTACTATTTTATCTTTTAGACTCTGAGGCTTTCAAAACATATCACTTCACAATGGGTTAAATTGTGCAGTCCTTGAATCTTTTAAAATTAAGGGGACTATGGGCTCAAGTAAATGCACAACAGTGTAAGACTGGCACAGGCTAGCCTCTCATTAGCACTGGAACAGTAGAAGTCATTCTGTTTTATAACGTGACTGTCAGGGCCAGGTTATAGACAGCCAGGCCACCTAGTGGTGAGCCAGAGTCCACAGCCAGCAGTCAGAGGCAGGAGATCAGAATCACAAGTCAGAAGTGAGGAGCCATGCCACGTCAGGACACCAGGAAGTCAAGCTGGGGAGCAGGAGGCACAAAACACACTGTCCAGAGGGGGGTGGAGGCCAGTGGTTTGGACGATTTCCTGTTCCTGGTGCTGGCTTAAGTAAGACCAACAGGCCAGTAGGCTGCTTTGGGACTCCACCAATGGAACTTGAGAGGGGGAACCTCAAGCTGGGGTGGGGCTCCATTAGTCCTAGGTCATCAGTTGTCAGCAGGCTCTCATGTGGAGTGGTGAAATGGAGCTCCTGTGACCCCAGTTTGAGGCCAATGAGTCATGCCAGTCACATCTCCCCTAACAAAACTGTACTTAAAAATAGAGTCCAATCCTGCAAGTCTTATTCTCCTGAAGCTTGTACTAACATCGGGAGTTCAGCCCTGGGAAGACTGGCATAATCAAGCCCATAATCTTAAAAAAATACATTTTCTTTTAAGAAAAAATATATCTCAACATTTTATAATGAGACTACTAGCAAAATAGGTGTAAGTTTTTTGCCCAAATTCCTTCATCCAATGCGAAATATGCCAGTTTGCCAATAAAATTTGATCAGTGGAACCTTTTATATACTTAATTCCAGAAGGTTTATTATTTCATAGTAGTTAAGTGATCAACTTTGATCTGTACATATGGAAAATGAAGACTTTGTGGCTCCTGTAAGTGCAATTTCAGTATATGCTACAGATAATTGTATTGCATGTGCATCACAGACCTGATCTTTGTCCTTGCACAAAAGAAACTTAAAGCTGCCCTTAGAGTACAGCTGAAGAATCTGAGTGGCAGGGAAACGATCTTCCTCCCTAACTTCTAGCATGTGGGATTGAGGAGGCTGTTGCAGGAACTCTGTGTGCTGTCGGGATGTAATAGAATAGTCGATTAACTGATAAGCAAAAACGTATAGGTTAATGCTATAGAATACACACATTATCCCCCTCCTGCCCCTCCTCCCCTGGATTTTTTTTTTTTTTAGCAGGCTTGCCTAGGACCTACCCCCGCTGTGGCTCTGCTTTTAAAGTGTATTAGAAGATAGGCAGCAGGCAGCCTGCGTCAGTTCCCACTCACACTGGGTCCAGGAGCTCAGACCCCACCCCGGACAGGGGTTGCTGCTATCCCTATTAAGTATATAAGTATCAGAGGCAGCAGCACAGGGCGACAAAGAGCCGGTCTGCAAGGGGAGCTGGTTTTTAAACCGGTTCCCCTCACCAACCAGCTCCTGCCTGGCACCCCGTGCTTCTGCCTCTGATGCAGAGGCAGCAGCAGAGTGACAGGGGGCTCCTCGGAAGTGGGGCTGGGTTTCACTGGCTGCCAGCCCTGCCTCTGGGGACTATAGAATAGTTGATTAACCGATAAGCAGTGCTCAACAGACAATGTAATCTACTCACCCGTGGCGAGTAGATTACACCCCGGAAGAGCCGGCGCAGAGCGATCTGCGCAGAGCGCAGAACCGCGCGGCTGGCGAGCAGGGCTCGCCACCGCACGGTGAGCCCTGCCAATAAGAATGTATGAGGTTACTTGACTATTCAGTATTTAACATCCCTAGTGTGGTGATGATTCTCAGGTAATGTGATATGATAGCTATACTACATAGTTTTGTCAACTTAGCTGTATCAGTCAAGGGTATGAAAAAATGACTGGCAAAGCCCCTTGTATAGACACAGCTATGGTCACAGAAGAGTACGTTGTTCAGGGTGGCAACGTTGCTATGCTGGCAGAACACTTTCTGTCAGCATACAAAGCTTCTACACAGAGGGTGCTGCTGGTGTAGCTATACTGTAGCTACTCTAACCTAGGAGTGCTGTTATCACCCAGTGCACATTAGGCCAAGTCTACATTACAAAATTAAGTCGCCCTAACTTATGTTGGCAGACAGCCATCATAGTGATTATATCACTTGTGCATGTCAGTGCTTTGTTACTCATGTTGGTGGTGCACCTCCTTACCAGGAGTACTTGTATCGATTGTCCTGACAGCGTGGAGCATTGTGGAGTGGCTTTTGGGAAAATCAGTAACTGTCAATATAAGCAACATAGGGTGAGTCTAGACTACATGGCTCCGTCGATGGAGCCATGTAAATTAGTTTATTCGGCATAGTCAAGGAAGCAGGGATTTAAATAATCCCCGCTTCATTAAAATAAACACGGCCGCCACGCTGTGCCAACGATCAGCTGATCTGGCACGGCGCAGCAGTCTAGACGTGGATCGGTCAGCTGGGGAAGCCTTTGCCGACCGATCCTGTAAACCTCGTTCCACGAGGCATAAGGATCGATCGGCAAAGGCTTCCCAGCCGACAGATCGGCGTCTGAACTGCCGCCGTGTTGGATCAGCTGATCGTCGGCTGTGCGGCCATGTTTATTTTAATGAAGCGGGATTATTTAAATCCGCTTCTTTGACTATGCCGAATAAACTAATTTACATGGCTCCGTCGACGGAGCCATGTAGTCTAGACATACCCCTAGTGCCTACATTGATACAGTGTCCACCTAACTGCTGAATATACTCGATCATAAGCCTAATTTTTTTGGTAAAAATTAGTCGGTAGGTAAACTGCAGTGTCCAATTTTCCTACTTTGCACTGTTTGTTATTTTACATACATCTACCATGTCCTCTCCTATTAATGTCCTTCTTATACTGAACATTCACTGTCTGAAGCTTTTGCAGTTGTGTTATAATGTGTATGTATATATGTTTATACTGATTATCTAAACATTCCGTGGGCTTTTTAAGATGCCTTTATGCCGAGCTATTCCACCTGTTTTCAGTTCTCTCTGTTTTCTCATAGTTGCTAAAATTCTCACCATTTTTCCACAGACTCACATTTCGAGACTTCCTCCTGGAGCTGTGGCAGGTCAGTCTGTGGCAATCGAAGGAGGAGTCTGTCGGCTGGAGACCCCAGCAAACTGACCAGCTTACTTCTCAGTCAATGTAGAGAATGTGAATGACATTTTGTACAATAAGCTCTTTTGTGTTTTAACAGACGTTGGGAATTTTACTCTCATTTTATACTCTTTATTGCAACCACGTGCACCATAACTTGAGATATGTGCTGCTGTTATTTATACTCATTCTGTGTGAATGGGTGTGTGCATGCTCATTTTTCTCCCAAAAAAATCGGAACGCTTCCTGCTTGTTCAAGTGAAGATAACGTATGATTAATGTTGCATTTAAATTTTCATTGTTTACAGTTTAAAAATAATGCCCTTGTTAAGTACAGAAAAAATCTAATTTAAAGATGTGGTAGTAACTGTCATTCATGTTCTACATTAGAAAGTAACAAGCCTCAAAGGTAGTTGTGTAGTAATGCAAAAGTGATTGTGGTTTGTACATTTCTTTTAAGTTTAAATGGATCCAGTGATTTAAAACACTGCTTCTTCATTCCCTATGTGGGGCATTTTTCTTTGACAAAGAATGGTTTCAGTGAAACAATCTAGAGCAGAGTTATGGCCAGAATTGTTTTTTAAAAAGTCTTATATTATAGTTGTATCTCTCTTCCCAAGCTAATATGTTACATAGCTTCAAGCTGTATGTATTACAAAAAAGCTATATAAAGATAATGTACCGTAATGCAGTCTTTACTTTGTGTATAATGGAATGTTACAGTGTAAATAAGAAAACAAAGTTTATGGAAAGATTCAATACTATTCTTTGTTTCTTGTTTAAATATATATTTTAAGAAAAAGGTACAGAAATAAACATATTACTGGATGCTAAGTATGTGTATTATTGTTGAGAGACCTAAGAGTAGCACTCTTCTTGAAAAAATTACTTCCTCAAGGTTCACTTACAGCATGTGTGTATATATGTTAATGTGTGTAATATGTATGCATTATGCATAAATTTACTGTAATATTTTACCACATATTATAAAAAGCTATGTATTCACATAATTATGTAAGCCACATCTGCCTTTAAGCATAATTAGTCAGTTATGTTTGGACACTATGTCTGATATTTTAGCAAATCAGTGGAATTCTGAAGATGAGTTCTTAAATTTCAAGTATCCATTTAGTACCTTTCTTCCTATTGGCAATCAGCAACATAAGATTTTTGCAATGACCAACTTCTGTTAACGTCCTATAGATAGGCCAAAGAGAAACAATGGTACTTTTTTTCTGTTTGGACTTGGTAACAAAGTATATACTCCATTTTATTTTTTTCCAGAAGTACAGGATAAATATATAGTTCACCCAACAGTGTACTCATCTCTCTCTGTTGTATTGTTGTGCCTGCTTATAACAGAAATGCTTGATCCTGATTAAATAGTTTCATTGATTATATCAGTGTTTTATGGAAAAAAATTGTAATAAATATATTTTTAAAAACTGGCCTGAATTAATGTTTAAGGTAACGTCACTGCATGTTCAGAGCAGTTTTTTGCATTGTAACAAATCTGCTGGTACATATCTATGACAAATTCTCCAGTGTAAATTAATGCAGCTCCACAGACGTCATTGGAGCTATGCTGGTTTACACCAGTAGAGAATTTGGGCCATAAGTAAGAATAGGAGATAGGTTAATATTTGTGCCTAGCCGTTTAGAACCTGCATTGCACCTCTGTGCTTTTTTATGGTCTCTCAGTAGCAGACCATAGTTAAGGTTGCGTGAGAACTTTCTGTTTGACAGAGTCTGTACCTCAAGTGACTCATCATTTTTCAGAAATTTTTTTGTTAACATGCCACAGAGAATTTGAACCAGATTTTTGTTGTGAAATTATCTCCATTCTGTATTTTGTGTTTGTATGTTGTTTCTTTAGGGAACTATAGAAAATCTGACCACTGGAAGAGCTTGATTCCCTCTACCCTCACAGGGTACACAATTAGTACTACCAGATCTTTTGTTGTTTTTTAAGTTTATCCTATACAGACTAACTCGGCTACCCCCTGAAGCTTCTGAGTAGTAACAGTGTGACTTGAGAGAGAATCAACCTCTCCCTCCTTCTAGTTCATTTGCACAGTTGGGGATTGTCACTAATATCCTGGTTGTCATGGCTATGGCTGCTCTTTTACCTCAGACTAGATAACATTATTTCAAAGAAAGGGCCAGGAGGAGGTGTGATAAAAGCAGACTGGCTTATGATAAGCTCCTGCTGTGCTCCTTTGGGTTTGCACTGTGGTAAATTACACTGTTTCTTTTCAAAGGGTAACTGTTAGGACACATCTACACAGCAGGGCTAATGACAAAATAAGCCGTGCAACTTCAGCTACATCAATTGAGTAGCTTAAGTCAAAATAGCTTAATTCAGCTTTTGGTGCTGTCCATATAGCAGGAAGTCTGAGTTAGGGCACTCTTCCTCCAACTTTCCTTACTCCTCCTAAAATGAGGGTTACAGGAATCAGAGTAAGAAGTCCTCCAGCTTGACATCATTTTGACATTATGTTGAAATAACTGCTTGCTCCGTAGATGTGGACTATGTTATTTTGGAATAACTTTAGTTGTTCTGAAATAATGCTGCTGTGTAGACATAGCCTCACTGTCCTCAGAAAGGATTACATTAAAGTAGGGTATAGAATTAAGCTTTTTTCATGTATATTGTTTATATGCATCTTACAGATTGGGGAATATAGCTTTCTAAACATTGCACTTAAAAGAAAAAGTAAGAAAAAAGAATATATGATTCCTTATTCATTTTTCTGTTTACTGTTTTAAAAATAATTTAGAAGTTACCCTGAACCTGAAGTTTGCAGTAAAACTAAAATTGCATTTTAAAAAGGTTTTGTTTGAGTACAGTTTAGTTTATTTCCAGTATATTGATCAACTTGGCAATGTTTGGTGAAATATTGAGCATTACAAATATACCAACAACAGTAAAATATATATTGAAGATGACAAATGCATTTTTGAAATAGCACATCTATACATTTTTCTCTCAAAGCAGGCTATGTCAGAATGAAAGTTGCCCTTGAAATCTTAATTTAGTCCTCTTGTGCATACGTTAATTATAGGCAGAAGTGACTACCGGTGAAAAGTTTAGTATAAGCAACTTGTCTATCATCACATAGCATCTCTATAGCAGAGGCAAGGATAGAATCCAAGATCAATTGCCTTAACCGCAAGACCATACTTTCCCTTTGTGCAGTCCCCATGTTCACTACCAACTTTTCAATTTTTGCAACAAATGAAGCCAAAGTCCTATCGATGACAAACTCCTTCACTACACAACCCTGTCTCATCCCCAAAGCAAATCTGTCCTGGGCACTGAATGGATCAGAAACCTGTGTGTTTATTTTTCGTTATTTTTAATAATCATGCAATTAAAGGCTGTATCATAATTCGTACGTACCAGGGAGTTGAATTAAGTTGCATAGGCATGCTTGGTTTTAGCTTAAGTCTGCAAGAAATTGCCTTAAGCTAAATCAATTCCTTACAAAGTTGACCTAAACTGAAATAAGTATCCATGGCAAGTTTTGTCCCAATTTAACAAAGTTTTGCTAAACTAATTTAAATTAAGCCAGTGCTGCTCTCTTGTAAAAACTGTGTGTGAAATAGCTTCATTTCATTCAAAATGCAGTTTCTGTAATCTTTTGCTTCTATCTGCTCATATTTTGAGTTTTGTACATAAAACATTTTATAAATCCGTTTGTGTGAAATAGATGGAAAAAATGCGTTGTAGTCTTTAGAATAAGCAAAATCATTAGAATTAATAGTGACCTAAATGTTCGAGTGTTTTCTCTTCCCCAAGGTACACATGTATTAATCCAAAAACTGGGCTGAAAAAGCAGTGAAAAGGATAAACTCATCAGAGAAGAAAATTTATTTTGATGTTAAACATGGATTTTTTTCCCCCTATTTTGAAAGAGGAGGAGTGTTCTTGACTGTAGCAAATATTAGGAATAATTGCCTAGCAGGGAAGGCACAAAAGCCTTCCCTATCCTGAAGCCTTACCATTTCAAAGATACAGAGGAGGCATGTCACACTAGTCCCTGGTCTACACTAGGGAGTTATTTCAAAATAATAAGCAAGAGTGTCCACGCTACCAAGCCTGTTGTTTTGAAATAATGGTCTGGTTATTTTGAAATCTGTACTCCTGCTTTCCTCAGGGAAAAATGCTTATTTTGAAATTATTTCAAAATAGCGTTAGTGTGGACTATCTGGTGCAGCTAATTTGAAATAATTGGCTTCCAGAGGCTTCTCACAGCTGTACTTCTGACCACTCCAACCACACCTTCCATCTCCACTGCTCCCTTTCTCCTGTGGAGCTTAAAACTCCAGTCTGCAGGAGAAGGATTTGTGGAACATGGCCAACTTTGCCAGCCCCATGCCATACAGCAGGATCCAACGGAGCCATGAGCAATCCCAACACTCTTTCAGAGCCTCTCATGGCTGCCAGCGCTCCTGCTGATCCCTCACCTGCCACTGGCCAGGGATGCAGGAGAGCTCTTGCCTGGACTGGCACGGAGATCCTGGACCTCATCGAGGTCTGGGGGAAGGAGACCAACCTCCAGATCTCCACACCAGGGAAAGGAATGCGACATCTATAGCTGGATCATAGAATCATAGAACCATAGAGCTGGAAGAGACCTCAGAAGGTCATCAAGTCCAGCCCCTTGCTCTAGGCAGGACCAATCCCAACTAAATCAACCCGGCCAGGGCTTTGTCAAGCCGAGACTTAAACACCTCTAGGGATGGAGGCTCCACTACTCCCCTAGGTAACCCATTCCAGTGCTTCACTACCCTCCTAGTGAAATAGTTTTTCCTAATATCCAACCTGGACCTCTCCCACCACAACTTGAGACCATTGCTCCTCGTTCTGCCATCTGTCACTACTGAGAGCAGCCTCTCTCCATCCTCTTTGGAACCTCCCTTCAGGAAGTTGAAGGCTGCTATCAAATCCCCCCTCACTCTTTGCTTCTGCAGACTAAACAGACCCAACTCCCTCAGCCTCTCCTCATAAGTCATATGCTCCAGCCCCCTAATCATTTTGGTTGCCCTCCGCTGGACCCTCTCCAATGCGTCCACATCCTTTTTGTAGTGGGGGGCCCAGAACTGGACACAATACTCCAGATGTGGCCTCACCAAAGCCGAATAAAGGGGAATAATGACATTTCTGGATCTGCGGGCAATCCTCCTCTTAATGCAACCTAATATGCCATTAGCCTTCTTGGCTACAAGGGCACACTGTTGACTCATATCCAGCTTCTCATCCACTGTAACCCCCAGGTCCTTTTCTGCAGAACTACTACTTAGCTGCTTGGTCCGCAGCTTGTAACAATGCTTGGGATTCTTCCGTCCCAAGTGCAGGACTCTACACTTGTCCTTGTTGAACCTCATCACATTTCTTGTGGCCCAATTCTCCAATTTGTCTAAGTCACTCTGGACCCTATCTCTGCCCTCAAGCGTATCTACCTCTCCCCCTAGCTTAGTGTCATCCATAAACTTGCTGAGGTGCAATCCATCCCCTCATCCAGGTCATTAATAAAGATATTGAACAAAACTGGTCCTAGAACCGAACCTTGGGGCACTCCGCTAGAAACCGACCGCCATCCTGACATCGAGCCGTTGATCACTACCCGCTGGGCCGGCCTTCTAGCCATCTTTCTATCCATCTTACCGTCCATTTATCCAATCCACATTCCCTTAACTTGCTTGCAAGAATATTGTGGGAGACCATATCAAAAGCCTTGCTAAAGTCAAGGTATATCACATCCACTGATTTCCCCACGTCCACAGAGCCAGTTACCTCATCATAGAAGCTAATCAGATTGGTCAGGCACGACTTGCCCTTTGTGAATCCATGCTGACTATTCCTAATCACTTTCCTCTCTTCCAAGTGCCTCAAAATGGATTCCTTAAGGATCCCTTCCATGATTTTTCCAGGAACCGAGGTAAGACTGACCGGCCTATAGTTCCCTGGATCATCCTTCTTCCCTTTTTGAAGATAGGCACTACATTTGCCTTTTCCAATCATCCGGGATTTCTCGATCTCCACGACTTTTGAAAGATAATGGCCAAAGGCTCCTCAATGACATTTGCCAACTCCTCAGTACCCTCGGATGCATTAAGTCGGACCCATGGATTTGTGTATGTTTAGCTTTTCTAAATAGTTCCTAACCTGTTCTTTACCCACCAAGGGCTGTCCATCTTCATCCCATCTTGCATCACTTAGCGCATTAGTCTGAGAGCCCACCTTGTCCGTGAATACAGAGGCAAAGAAAGCATTGAGTACTTCAGCTTTCCCACATCATCTGTCACTAGGTTACCTCCTTCATCCAATAGGGCCGCACACCCTCTCTGATCACCTTCTTCTTGTTAACATGCCTGTAGAAACCTTTCTTGTTATCCTTCACATCCTTAGCCAGTCGCAATTCCATTTGCGCTTTGCCTTCCTGATAACCCCGGCATTCTCGAGCTATACATTTAAACCCCTCCCTGGTCATTTGTCCAAGTTTCCACTTTTGTAAGCTTCCTTTTTGTGCTTAAGTTCACCAAGGATTTCCCCTGTAAGCCAATCCGGTCTCTTACCATGTTTGCCTCTCTTGCTACGCATCGGGATGGTTTCTTTCTGTGCCTTCAATAAGGTTTCTTTAAAATACTGCCAGCTGTCCTGGACTCCTTTCCCCTTCATGTTAGCATCCCAGGGGATTCTGCTACCAACCTTGGGGTTACTACTAAACTGTTCCTTGTTTTTCATTTTATAGGCATCTTGTTTTAAAATGTCATGTCAATGCACAATATTTATGTACTTTTTAGTCCAAAAAACATTTTCTTTCATGGGTGCTATGAAGTTTCTGTGAAGAAACAATTAAATATAGGAAACTCTGAAAGCTTTTATTATTAGAGAAAGGAATGTATGTTGTATGCCTGGGAAATAAAGAATCTTGAGATGGATTGACTGGCCACTATGGAGAGAGCTGCCACTAAAGACTAATGAGCTAAAACTTCTGAACCAGGTGCCTTAAGCTGGACTCTGACATTCATATATTGAGGTGGCAAAAATGGATTTACAGCGAAGGTCCTGAAAAGTGCGAAAATGAGGAAGGTAAGTATGGTCGTTGGTAGGGCATTCTTGAAGGGGATCTTCAAATGTTCTGTTTGGCAAAAACAAAAACTACATTTGAAACAATTATTTTAAAAAAAAATGTATTGCAGTGCTTTAAGCGTTTAAGTAATGAATGAATGAAAAATCCTAATGATGACTGCAGTAAATTAACTTTTATCAGCCCATGGAAAGAACCATCAATGCATTTTATTCAGGGTTTACTTTTGGAAAAATATCTTGAATATTCAGCGGAATTATTTTGAGTTCCTTTAGCTGCCTCTTGAAATTGCTAACAGGCTGGCGCCACTGAAGTCACAGGGAACTTTGCCACTGACTTCATTGAAGCCAGGATTTCTCTCTGAAGGGGCAAATATTCTCAGCCCCTTAAGCTCAATTGTGGAGCTTTTTTGCAACTGTGAATGCTAAATAATATTTTCTTGAGCAACGGGTATTTGGGAATGCCTCAGAAAGAGAATGGTCTATGCAGAAGATCTGGTCAATCCTGTGGAATTATGACTGGATGCTTTCAGTACAACTGTTTGAAGTGGGAAATTGCAAGATATTCTTTGCTGTCAGTGTGCATTAGTAGTGGTTGATTTATGCTCAGAAATGTTTGGCATCTTCAAAGCAAATGACTAAATGAAGCCAAACTTCCATTTCTTTGAACACTGCTATCAAAACCTGAAATGCTAGAAAAACAGTGGTATATGTGCTCTATCTATATAAGGTTAGAAGAGTCCAGTCTAGTTGGGTGCAAATCTTGAACTCACCAAGGAATGCCTCAGAGGGGTAGTCATCTCAGTCTTTAACTTGCTTTCGTGGGCAAAACCCACTTCTTCAGATGAGGTGATCTTGAGTCTGAAGAAGTGGGATTTGCCCACAAAAGCTCATGATGATGATATATATATTTGATCGAGGAATGGTTCTTCAAGCTCGGAGGCTAGCCGTCGCAGGAGCAAACAAGGGCATGTTTTTTGTGAGGATTAATGTCAATGTTTGTGAAGCACTTTAAAATTCTTGGATGCTGTAAGAGTTGAAAATATAGCACGCTGTAAACAGGTTACCAAAAAGAAGGGTACATTTCAGGGAGCATGTCAGCTTCAAACTTATCTGGGCCAAATAACTCTTTTAGAGACTGCAGTAGAAATCTAGGTCTGTGCATTTTAAATTGTGAGGCTGGCCTTCTCCCAGGGGAAGTTCAATCAAGTCCAGAAAACCTATTTTATCAAAGATTTGTTCCTTCTTGGACACCAGGTGCTCTGTGATCAATACCTGGATATTCTCTCTCTCTCTCTCTCTCTCTCTCGATATATATGTATGTGTGTGTGTTTGTGTATAATTTTTCCTGTGGGAGGACAAAGTGATGTCATCACGGCACTCTGCATCCCACAGCCCCTCCCTTCACCTTCAGCTACCCTGCCTCCTCTTTCCCCATTACTCTGGCAACCGGAGCCATGCGGCCTCCCCTGGACCAGAGTCGGAGGCCTCTCCCTCGTGGGGGGAGGGGGGGGCCAGGAACCATGTGGGGCTGGAGCCGCAAGGCCACCCCCTTGTGGGGAGGGGGCAGTAACCACATGAGGTCAGAGCAGCGAGGCCATCCCCTTGCAGGGGGGGGTGGGGCACCTCACGCCCTCCCCTCTTGCAGGGGGCAGAGCCGTGCACCCTCCCCCTTTCCAGGAGTGGCCAGGGGTGCGAGAGGCTGGGAGTGGCTGCGGTTGAGGCGGTGGGGGAGTCTGAGAGGCCAGGGTGGAGATGAAGCTGGGGCTGGCTGTGGCCACGGTGGGGCGCTGAGAGGATGGGACTGGTGCAGCCCTGGCCCTCCCCTCCCCGACGACCAGGGGGCGAGCCAGACCTGCCTACCCCCAGAGGCAAGTGTAGCGAGCAGGGGGCACTGTCCCGTAGTTCCTCTGAATCTGCCAAGCAAGGAGACTCCTTTTAAAAAACAACCAACCAAAAATTGCCTCTATCTTCTGTAATGCCAGCCGGTGGCACGCTTCTTGCCTATTTTCTCCCCATTGTCTGACTTCTGTTCCAGGAAGTAGGAGGCAATCAATACTCTCTCTCTCTCTCTCTGTGTGTGTGTGTGTGTGTGTGTGTGTGTGTGTGTGTGTGTGTGTGTGTGTGTGTGTGTGTGTGTGTGTGTGTGTGTGTGTGTGTGTGTGTGTGTGTGTGTGTGTGTGTGTGTGTGTGTGTGTGTGTGTGTGTGTGTGTGTGTGTGTGTGCATGTCCAGCTGAGATCAAAGCGGTTCCTGCACATACCCCAAATGTGCAGTAAGGCGAATGCTGCTCACCCTACTGCAAAGTGGCAGGTGAGCCTTACGTGCCTCGGGGTAAGAATTCAACAGCAGGAGCTGGCTTGGCAGAATCTGCAGGTCATTTGTCCCTAGGTACATGGTGTTCTCGGTCAAGGTGAAGCTTGGAAGGAAGAGCTGATTCCAACAGCAGCCGTGTAGCAGGCAAGCCTTAATAAGCCACTTAATGAGCTGGCACTGGTGTTTTGGAAGCAATGAGTCAGAGGTCTTGGCTGGTCTGTGTTGACTGTGGTGAAATAAGGTATCCACAAGTGTGTCCAAGAGGCTGGTAAGACAGAGGGGTAGGAAAACCCCTCCTAACCCTTAACTGGCTGACTTGTATTTTTGGCCCGATTGTCCTCAAAAGGGGCCTTCGCTAGGCCTTCTACTTATATCTGGCACCCCAATCCTCTCAATTGTTCTTTTAGCCCCCCTTTCCTGAGGGCAGCTTGGACTCGCCCAGGCTTTGAAAATAAATGTACAGCAAAACCAAAACCAACCCCCCAACCCCAAATAGAAAATGGCTCCAATAGCAGTTGGTAGCAGTTACCATGACATCATGGTCGCCCAAAGGGATCTGTGTACTTCTATCCCTGGCTTTGCCTCCAGTGAGTCAGCACTTCTGTGAGGCCATGCCAGTGTGTCTCCCTGGCACGCACGTGTGTCAGAGCAGTGAAACCTATCACTGCCAGTAGCCTTGTTTTCTGTTGGGCTCTCATGAGGCAGTGTGGTCTAACCCAGCCTACCCTCTTTAAATCACACCTGTGGATGGCTTTTCTTACCAAGGCAAAGGAGCAGTGCAGCCCACACTGGTTGTCTGTATGTTCCATCAACCCACACTAGCTAGTATTTACAGGGCGAATGACAGTTCTTTCTGTTTTCCTTCACCTATGCCAGAACAGCCTGCATTTTTGAGCCTGACAGCCGCTTTTTACAGATGTTGCTGACAGTGGCCTGTTGCTCCCGGCATGAGCCTGCTAACTCCAATGGACAGTCAGAAGAGCTGTGATCCATGCCTAAAATGTCAGCATTAAGGGTGTGTCTAGACTACAGGGTTTTGTCGACAAAAGTGGACTTTTGTCAACAAAACTATACCTGCATCTACACAACCGCCGAGTTCTGTCGACAGTAAGTCGACAGAATGCGGCAGTTTTGTCGACGGTGGTAAACCTCATTCTACGAGGAATAACACCTTTTGTCAACAGAGTTCTGTCGACAAAAGGCGCTATTGTATCCACACTGTGCTTTTTCAAAAGAAAGCGTCTAGACTCTGTTGAAAAAGCGGCTTGCTTTGTCGACAGAACTGGCTGTAGTCTAGACGCTCTTTGTCGACAGAGGCTTTGTCGACAGTATATGTCGACAAAAGCCTGTAGTCTAGACGTACCCTGAGTGCACCATTTTGTAGTCTAGCTGTAAAACTACTTCAGCGGGCTTTAAAACTCAGAGTATTACTACTTGAACTTAGAACACTCATGCCCAGCTCAGCAGAATGCTTACAACCACCAGGCTGGGTGTCCCGGTAGAAGTGGTGTTGCCATTTCTGAGGTGGTTAGCTCTGTCTTTCAATAAGATGCCTTTGAGCACTCAGGGTGGGAGGAGAGGGTTTTTACTATTTCTCTCTTGGAATACAGGCTTTCTCCTTTTTCACATTTGGACATAAATTGTTTTAGCTGAAGTTTTAGCTGAAGTCTTTCCTTTGGGTTTTTTTTTCAGTAAAGCCCTTCATGCAGGAAAGAGAAAAGTAAAATAAATAAAATAAAACATCCCACCCATCCCCCAAAATTGGGGATTTAAGCCAAATCTCCTGAGTCCCATTCCAGTGTCTTAACCAAACCAGCCTTTCTCCCTAGTTAACTTGCCTAAGCATTGGGAGCATTTTGGATCTGGTAGTAAGAAGGCTGCATTGATAGTCACACAAGTGGTTGGCTGAGGGCTTTATCTCACTACTGTGGAGACAGACTCTCATTCCTTCTTAGCAAGCTGAGTTTCCTTCTCTCCAATCAGGCCCTATGGTTTTGCAGTGATTCATCACAGCCCGGGTAATATTCTGCTCCTCTGTTCCACACAAGTCAGTACTATGCCGTAATCACAGTTTCGCCCTGTATCTTTTTAGCATTTCTTAATGAAACTGTTGAATTATTCTGTAACTCGTTAACATTGCCATGTAATTGCCATCTTGCTGCAGAATCCCCCGCAGCATAAACTTAGTGCGGCTGTATAATTTAGGCGTCATACGTTGCATAGGCTGGAAAATGTAGAAGCAAAGTCATGATGCTTAAAATGCACTTCTGGAAGGCACTTGGATAGAATGGGTGACACGTTCCCCCAGGGGTGCCACCTCAAATCAGGGTACCGCTGAGTCCTGTGGCTCACCAGTCTGGGCTTTCTCTCACACTGTACTGTTGTGACAAGCTACAAACCTCTCCAGCCTGCACTTTTAATAGCATTCAGACATGTAGCACATCCAGATGCAGTTCCATGCTGGCTCTCTAACCAGCCTCTGCACGAGAAGGCTACTCCCAGTTTGTGAGGCATGCACCCCCTCTGGAGTATAAATCCCAAATGAAATTGTCTTGTGCTGCACAGGGAGCTGTACAGCATAAGATCATAAAATTCACCCCCTCCTTCAGTGTGGAGAGGAATATGCAAAAGCCTTTTGCCTGAGCTAAGATTCCCATACCAACTCACTGGTTTAGATAAAGGAAAAGCAAGCGTATGAACTACAGAACATAGCAAACAGATCAAAGCAGATGACCTATCAAATAAACAAAAACACAAACTAAGCTTAATATACTAAACAGATAGGGTGAGAATCTGCTATTCATATCCAAAGAGATAATATAAGTAGGATGCAGGTTCTTAAAGGGCAAGATGTACTTGGTTTACAGCTTGGAATCCCCAGGGTTTTCATTTCAGGCTACAACTCCCTTTAGCCTGGGTCCAGTGCTTCTCCAAGTTCTTCTCCAAGCACTTCTCCAGTGCTTCTCCAAGTTTTTGTTCCTCAAGAGTTTTCAAGGGGGGGGGGAGGGGGGGAAGGAGGAGTAAAGAACCACAAATGATGTTATTTCCTGCATTATATAGCTTTCACATAGGATGGGAACCCTTTTTTCAAAGCTTGGTTTCCAGACTGGTCTATGGAAAAATACTGACATCCCAAGATGGAGTCCAGAGACATCTTATCTCATCTCAACCCTGGCTGGGTTGATTTAGTTGGGATTGGTCCTGCTTTGGGCAGGGGGCTGGACTTGATGACCTCCTGAGGTCTCTTCCAGCTCTATGATTCTATGATCACACGTCCTTGTAGAATCATAGCAGCCATCGTTCACAGGCTGTTTGGAGCGTTCACAGGAAGTCTCACCAACTGGGAGATAAGCTTTTCCTTAGGCCTATTGCTTTTTTTCCTAATGGCCCCTTGTCCTGAATAGACCCTTCCCAACCAACTATCTAGACTGAATGTATCTTGCATTACCTCGGTGTAACTACATTTGAAATACAGATACATGATCAATATTCATAACTTCAGATACAAATATGATACATGCATACAAATAGAATAATCATATTCAGGAAATCATAACTTTTCCAATGGCACCTCATGTGCTATCTTGCATAAAATAGATGATAATTATATTGTAATACGATCACTACGAAGAATAAGGGGAGCAGTGTCAGTGTGGTGTTGAAGTCAGGATAAGAACTTGACTAGAAGGGAAGATCAAATCAGTGGAGGCTCTTAGATAAAGAATGATGTTAGGAGTTAGGAACTAGACTCTCCATCCCAAGAGATTGTGGACCTGTTTCTAATGAGTAAACATCAGACTAGGAAAATCAGTATTTTTATTTACCTCTATGAACATCATAAAACCTTATTTTTTGCAAGTCTCTCCTCTTCCCCACTCCAAACTAATTACTAATCAGCTTTAAGATATACTATATTTTAATATGTTGAAGACAAGGGTCTGGGGGATTATGTCAGTGGGTCTGACTTTGGTTATAGAAAAGCTGCTGAGTAGTAGTAGGAAAAGCTCGATGGCAAATCATTTACAAGAAAATATCTCACACAGCATGATTTCCAACAAGGAGGTTGCATTTAATGACCCGTCTCAAAATCTTGTTCTAAATCATTATGTCCTCACCAGCTAAATCCATGGCAGTCCAGTTCTCCTGCACCCTCTCCCTTCTCATAGATATTTCTTTAATTTGTGAAGATGTGAGGGGATAGCATTGCATATCTTTGTGGAGCAATAGGGCAAGCCAGAGCAAGGAATGGCCTTCTTGGATATGACCCTGGTTTTCAACTGCACCAACCCTCTTTAGAAAGCACGAGGCTTTTTTAGGAGATGGCTGATCTTGGCCATGAGGTTCCTGAAGTAGCATTTTACAGGAGGCTAGAGGGGTGAGTGAGTTAGGCAGTGATATAAGCCAGCAAAGGTATGATTCAGTCTCCTGCCAAACTGGATTCATGGCTGCACAATAAACTTCTTGCCTGATTGGGATTGTTCAACAGAACTATGCAATAAACCATTTCAGAGTCACGCCAGGCAAAAACCTTCAAATCATCCTCAGGTTACATGTAATTTGCAGCTGTGGCCAAGGGCATGAGTGATAGAAGTGGCACGCGGTGGTCTCAGGAGCTGTTGCTTACACAGTTTCTTAGCAGATGAATGTCTGTATACAGTGGGTGGGGAAACTTCCTCCCCTTGCAATGTAAACATCTCACCTCTGAAAGGCAACAGCCATTGCAAATACCAGGTAACATAGGTCCTGTATCCACTTTCTTATCTATGGATCCACTCTCTGCTAGAAAGAGCCTATGGGCTGCTTTCAACTGTTTATTTTACACAGAAGAGTGGCAGTAATATTTTTGGGGAAAATAAACCTCAAGACTAGCTGTGTTGTGAGCCACTGGGCATTTTAGAACAGTGAACAGCAGCAAGGGTTTAAATTGAGAAGTAACAATTTCCTTTATTACTCCTTTTAGGTTATGACTTAAAGAATTCCGGCCCATCTCCCTTGTTTTTCCTTTCAGTCTATGTGGGAATCATGGTCAGAAATTCTCTAGGGCACTTGGAGATCATTTATGATGTGTCACAAAAGCATGTTTTCTTTATGCACTCATTCAGTAAGAATGGTCATCCTGTGCCATGTTAAAAATCTAGTCAAATTGCTCCAATAACCCAACTTTGACCAATAATTAACAAAGGTTACCACACTGTAGCCAAAAACATATTTAAAGTCTTCCTCTCTCCCACCGGAGTCCAGCGACAGGGGAGGGAGGGAGAAATGGGCCTTGAGGCATGCCCTGAAAGTAAATAAACTAGGACTGCTGGCAATGGACATGGGAGCATGTGAACTGAATGTGTTCTGGTTGACGTTCTACAGCAGAATCAGAACCTACAGCAGTGCCCAGAGGCAAACCAGGAGCTTATTCCTGCCTGGATACTCTGTTTGCCATGTATTAAGGCGGATGTTTAGGGTTGGTTAGTGAGAACTACATAGGATACTACTACACACAGTTTTCCATGTTTTCTCAGTGTATGCGAGAGGTTTTCACGCCAGAAGAAATGCTAGTGTCCTTTTTTTCAATGAAAGGAAGCTCACAAGTAGTTGGATGAAGTCTGAGATCAACATGAGCGATTGCTAACCGAACAGGTGTCAGAAGAGCCGATTGTGTTCATTTGACCTGGGAGGACCTTATGGAGAAGATTTGAGGTACAATTATGTCGCGGTAAAGGGTGAGTGTATGAAAGGGAGAAATTATAAAACCAGGCTTGTAAAACTAAATGGACAACCTAACGACCTGGACAACAATCTTCTAGCCCAACTTTACTACAGTTGCACAGCCCCTCCTGGCCTTTCACCAGGGCAACTAGGCCTGTAGCCCAGGGCTATGGGTGCATTTGAATAGTCCCACATGACCTTACCTGCAGCCAGCCAGCTGAGCTTAGGGAGGGGAAACACGGAAGCCAGCCCAGCCAGAGTCAGGGAGGGAGAGAACAAAAACACACATCCAAGCTATAGCTTGAGACACTCACTCTTTTTGGTAACTCCTCTGGGAGCAGCAGGGTGAGTGCCCAGGGGGGCTCCCCACGCTCCTGGGATAGAGGGCCCCCTGTGGAAGCCATGTGGGGAGTGTGTGGGTCAGGCAGTGCTGGAAGAGATGGGTGGCTGAGGTTGATGAGGGGGGAGGGGTTGAAGAAGGAGTGTGTGGCTACATCTAGTCTGCAGGCTTCTTGCGCAAGAAGCTTTTTGCGGAAGAGATCTTCCGCAAAAACTTCTTGCGCAAGAGACCGTCCACACTGCATGTACGCTCTCTCACATGAAAGCTCTGATTGCCATTAACAGAATGGCCATCAGGGCACCTGTGCTTCTTTCGATAGGCTGTTTTTGCGCAAACCCCCCCGTTTCCCGTTCCCACACACCTTTTTGTGCAAGAGCTCTTGCACAAAAAGGCTTATTCCTTGTGGAAAGAGGAATAACTATTGCGCAAAACCCCCTTTCTTCTTCTGATTTACTGTAAATTTACTTGCACAAAACGCGCTTGCAGTGTGGATGCTCCACTCCTCCTTTTTTCAGGAAGACTGGCTCTTGCGCAAGAGGGTGTTTTTGCGCAAAAAAGAGCTGTGTAGACGGCTCCTTTTTGCACAAAAGCTTCCTGCGCAAAAAAGCCCCTAATTAATTATGCAAATGAAGCATGGCAATATGCTAATCCACACTTCATTTGCATAGGTTTTTGCGCAAGAGGGATGTAGTGTAGACATAGCCTTTGTTGATCACTTGTTTTGAAGTTTGATGTAGTTTGGCTCTTTGGTTTTAAAAAGGTTGCTGACCTCTACTTTAAAACAACGAGTATACCTGTGGCACCTTAGAGACTAACACAAATATAGTATCATGAGCTTTCGTGGGCAAAATCCACTTTATCAGATGATTTGGAGCGGAAATAACAGAAAGAAGTATCTGTCAATTGTAGGACCCATGTTAATGAAGCCAATTAAGTGGGCTGGATGTGTCCCATTCATAGATTTTGATGTAAAAAAATGTTAAAGGCAGAGAAAATTGCATTTGTAATGTGTTAGCCACTTAATGTCTTTATTTAAGCTCAGGGTAACAGTGTCAAATTTGTAGATGAGTTCCAGTTCTGCAGTCTTTCTCTGTAATTGGGTGATGAAATTCCTTTGTAGAAGAATGGCTACTTTTAAATCCATAATTGAGTGACCCGGTAGGTTAAAATGTTCTCCTACAGGTTTGTGTGTGTTACTATTTCTGATGTTGATTTGTGTCCATTTATCTTTTGTCACAGAAACCGTCTGTTTTGACCAATATACACGGCAGAGGGGCATTGCTTGAACTTGATGGTACATATCACATTAAAGGATGTACGGTTGTATGAGCCTCAAATGTCGTGGCTTATGGGATTAGGTCCTGTGATGGTGTTTCTTGTATAGATATGTGGACAGAGTTGGCAACAGGGTTTGTTGCAGAGGTAGGTTCCTGGGTGAGTGGATCTGAGGTGTGAAGTCTGGCTGCTGGAAAGGACTTGCTTCACATTGGGGAGATTGTCTGTAGGTGAAGATTGGCCTATGTCCCAAGGCCTGTGAGAGTGTGGGATTGTTTCCAGGATAGGTTGTAGATTGTCAATGATGCACTGGAGGGGTTTAAGCTAGGGGGCTATAGGTGATGCCCAGTGGTGTTCTGTTATTTTCCTTGTTGGGCCTCTCTAGAAGTAGTTGACTTCTGGATAATTGTCTGGCTCTGTCAATATGTTTCCTCACTTCCCAAGGTGGGTTTAATTTTTAAGAATGCCCGAGATAGATCTTGTAGGTGTTTGTCTCTGGCTGCTGGATTGGAGCAAATCTGGTTGTATCCTAGGGCTTGGCTGTAGACAATTGATTGTGTGATGTGCCTTGGATGGAAGTTAGAGGTATGTAGGTAAGAATAGTGGTCAGTAGGTTTCCGGTATAGGATGGTGTTTGTGACCATCATTTATTTGTACTGTAGTGTCAAGGAAGTAGATCTCTTGTGTGGACTGATCCAAGCTGAGGTTGATGGTAGTGTGGAAATTGTTGACATCCCTTGTGGAGTTCTTCCAGGGTCTCCTTCTTGTGGGTTAATATGATGAAGAGGTCATCAGTGTAGCATAAGTAGAGCAAGGATGCAAGGGGATGAAAGTTGAGGAAATGTTGTCTGAGGTCAACCATAAAAATGTCGCCATACTATGGGGTGCCCATAACAGTGCCGCTGACTTGAAGATACAAATTGTCCTCAAACTAGAAATAGTTGTGGGTGAGGACAAAGTCATGTAGCTCAGCCACCAGGTGTGCTGTGGCATCATCAAGGATAGTGTTTCTGATCGCCAGCAAACCATCTTTGTGTGGAATGTTGGTGTAAAGATTTTCGACATCCATAGTGGCCAGGATAATATTTTCAGGAAGATTACTGATGTTCTGTAGTTTCCTCAGGAAGTTAGTGGCGTCTCAAAGATAGCTAGGCGTGCTGGTAGCACAGGGTCTGAGGAGAGAGAGAACATAGCCGACTAATCCTGTTGAAAGCCAATGCCTTATGACGGCATCAGGCATTTCTGTGATGCTGTTTCATGGATGTACAAAGGATGTACACAACACTATATGTCCCTGAATGCAGCAGGAATCAAACACGAGACCGTTTTTTCCCCCCTCACTGTTACAAACTCCTTTTAGGCACCTCTCCACCCCAAAACTCTCTCTGGGCTTTTCTCAGCACCATGCTTTAGGAGCTTGTTCTGTCTGTGGCTGATGTTCTCTTGCGATCTTCTTAGCTTGTCTCTCACACACAACCCCCTACTCAACACAATATCGAGTGAAGCCCCTCTGCTTACATCGTTTAAATTCCCAAGTAGCCTCACATGTGCCTTTGTTTGGATTTGGGGTGGAGGCCCCTGTTGCTTGGGCTTTTGGTTCCATAAAGACTCTTCCTCTAACTATCTTAATTGAAGGAAGGCAGTTCCACCCCAGTTTCAGTGAGGCTTAATCCAGCCCAAGTAGTGCTCTTGCACACTCAGACCTAGACACACACACCTACCTCTCACACATGTGCACCCATGATCACATATCTCCGGGCTCCTTCTGTTACATGTTACACCTATTTCTCACACACACTAGATGACCCACTATTCACTGCCACTGCACTCCCTGCCAACTGAGTCACACATACTTACACCCATTAGCCACATATTGTGTCACCTCTTCGGCCTCCCCAACAACATTTGAATGAAAGCATTCATCTCTCCCTTTCCAAAATGCATCTGCTCTTCTCAGTGGTCATCCCGCCCCGCCCCGAGTCTATTATCTCTCCACAGCAGCGCTCACAGAGCTTGGGTCTCCTTCCCTTGGTGAGGATAGAAAGGACGCTGTGCGGAGCTCCGGTAACACCATAGCACTAGGGAACAGCAAAAGCAAAGTCAGCATCCCTCTTGGCTTGTATACCATTGTAATCGGTTGTGCCTGCTAGTTGGTGCCCAGACAGTTGCGTTGTCTCACTCATTAGCAGTGCGGTGCCCATCCAGTGGCTGGCCTTCCGTCATGTACAACTTGCACCAGACTGTTATCTGCAGGGTTGTTTGATTGTTGGTCAATGGATGTTTGGTGGTCAAACCAGAAGCTGATTTCTTGCACAGCTTACAAAGTTCTTACTCAAAAGGGCCTGTGGATGAGACTAGCTATGGCCCCGGGGAGCTGAGGTGGCAATTGCCCAGAGGTCTGGTAGAATGGCAGAAGAGAAAATAGAACAAATTGTCTTTTGACTGTCAGAGCATTGACCAAGACCACACTGGAGTCCAACAGACACCCCAGTCGCTCTGCTTGTTTATTCAACACTTTAATACCCCTATTTACTTACTGACAGAGGAGACTATGGATCATTTGGCAACCTCTAATGACAGCCTAAAGCTAACCGCCCCGTACTAATTGAGTGGTGTTAAAAATATAAGCATTTCCAAATGGCCAGTGGCTGTAGGTAGTTTACATAGAATGCGGCTTTTTCCTAATCCGTGGCGTATTTTCTTTGTCTTGCACCTTCCTTTGAGAATAGCTATTTTCATACGAAATGAGCATGAAGCAGAATAAAAGAATCTTGTTTAACCCTCTTAAAGCAAATTTTCTGGGGAGCATCATGCTGGGAAGGAAAACAGGCAGCTTCTCACAGCCAAATATATGATCTGAAAGTGAAGGTCAAGTACCCTTAATTGCAAGATGCAAGGAAGCCTTTTAATTAGGATTGACCAGTAATAACAACTCTATCGCATTGAGGCCAGGCATAATACACACCACCACCCACACAGTAGTGTAAGGAGCTAAAATTAACCATCATCCCTTTGGAAGGGTTGGTTAAACCTTTCTTATATCCTCCTATCAGGCTGTGTATCAGCAACTGTCATTATTCCTCCTTAACTTGTGTCTTTGTGCAACACAAGACACCCCCCAAAAAATGAGCAAGGTTCTGTAAAGATTTATTCTATCTTTGTGTCCTCTCTCCTCACATAAGTGAAACCCTGCATGGACACACAATTTTATCTGCCTCCACATCTGCAAAAATGATCTGCGGATATAAAGCGGCTTTTTTCAAATTTGCGGGGTTAGATACAAAATCCGTATCCACATTTGTATCTGCAAAAATAAGCGGTGAGAATATTCACATTCATATCCGCAGGTGCAGATACCTTCGGCTACAAAGTGGGTATCTGCGGATTTGCAGGGGCTCTACACACGAGTTTGCAGCTAATCACGTGCAGCAGCAAGGAAGAGTTCTATGTTTAATTGTATCTATTCAGAGTTCAACCTTAACACTACCTTAAACTCTCTGATCTTATCTGTAAACACAGTTGAATAGGCAACAATAAGTATCAGGTGATTAAAGCAGCATCATGTCTCTTTCTCCCAGCTGGTCATTGCTCATCAGTCCAAAACCACTTCAGCCAACAGGTGGGTGATTTTTTTTTATGAGCAGTTTATTTGCTGAAAAATCCAATTTTGGAGCAATGACAGGTTATGTGCGCATTCAGAGCAAATTCGGAAAATAGTTATGGCCAAAAGAAAGCAAAATCAAAACGACTGACTTATTTAAGAAGCAAGACAAACCACTGGACAATGAAATGAAAAACTCAAATTTTCAGGATGACCTGAAACAAATGATGGGTTGATTTTCAAGATTTGGCCACTGAACTGAAAATACAATGATTTGCTCAACTCCACATAAACTCGGTCACCACCACAATTTCATCTGGGCTAAAATCCAGCCTCTGACTGTGTCGGCTGTACACCGTGGCCTGCTTTGATGGGCTTTGCTGCAGCCTGCCTAGATCTTCAGGGCCTTTATCAGATCTGAGGATGGAGAGCATTCCAAGAGAAAGGGAGAATTCTGTGCTGATGGTGCCCTTTTATACCAAAGACGATCCAACTGCAATGGTAGAGCATGGGCCTGGGCATAGTGCTTACAGAGGGAGAGGGTGCAGGAAAGTCCACCCAGAGGAATAGGGTGCACCCCAGTTAGCAATTAACATTTTGGCAGGGGGTTGGAGGAGCGGTGCACATCCTGAGGGCTGCCATGAGTCACCTATGGACCTGGGGGTGAGGGTGGAGGGAATTTACCATGAAAGGGCCCCATCATACAAGGTGCTAAATGCCTGCAACCTCCATAGATTTGTGGAATTTGGTCGGATGTCAGTTCCTTCTCCCCTTTGGTCATTCAGCACAGTCTCAACTGCAGAGAACTTGCGGTCTGCTAAGTCTTTCTTCTGCTAGGGGAGTCCACTTGGCTACCCGGGAGATCAGTTGCCGGGTGTTCCATTGTAACAGGAAATGACCACAAATAAGAGAGGAAATGGAGAAAGATGAAACATTGGAAATCCTTAAAGAAGTGGCAATTAAAGGGTGGCCTGAAGAAAGAAGCTGTTGCTGTCCAAGTGTAAGATTATTGGAACTGCTGTCATGGATTTACTGTGACAGACGGGTTTGATGCCAATGAGCCTCTGAAAAGAAATGCTACGGAGGAGTCACGAGGGTCATTTAGAAATTGAGAAGTGCAAAAGAGCATGAGAGGTGCTGTATGGATGGCAGATCGATCACAATATGACTAATGTGGCAGGAAGCTGCTTTTCCTGCTTGAAATATAAGCCATGCCAACAGGCAGAGTCACTGAGACCTCATCCGGCTACCCAAAGGCCTTATAAGAAGGTTGGCACTGACTTATTTACCTGGCAACCAAAGGGTTATTGAGTAGTCACCAATGTTCTATCTAATTTTTCTATTCAGGTGCAGGTTAAATTTTGTTATATGCACCAGGTGTGTGCAGATGTGCACCACCAATAGAAACACATGCTGCCGGCTGTGGGTGCTCTGCTAATCAGCTGAGTGGCATTTGAATCTGTCCTGGGTGGCTGCCCAAGCACTCATTTTACAGGGAACACTGATGGTCACAGATTATTCTCTATATCCATAAATTTGCACATTGCACAGCGTGGTCAGTAAATCGGTGATAGCCAGCATGAAGGATCTTCTCCAGACCAGGAATTCCAAATGAAATATTTAGTGATAACAGATCATAACTTTCCAATGCAGATTTTAAGCCATTTGCCAGAGATTGGGATTTTAATCACAAATATCAAGTCCAAATTACACCCAATCAAATAGGCTTGTGGAAAGGTCTATACAGACAGTAAAGAAATAATGAAATAATATGAAATAATACTTGGGATAGTGGGGATAACTTACATAAAATGTTACTTGTTTACCAAAGTCCACCCTGGAGAATGGCTTTTCTCCATCTCAGCTGTTAATGGGAAGAAGGATCAGAACTACTTGCTGAAATTTCATAACAAATAAGCCATATGGAAGACGAAGGAAAATCAGAAGTGAAAGCAGGCCTGTCATCTCCCATATCTTGCCCCGGTGACTGAGTTTGCCTGAGGAATTGCACCTCTAATACCAAAGGGATACCACTAAAAACAGCTACACCCAAGGTTTTTTGTAATCCAGACAGACCAGGACACATTTCAATTTAACGGAAAGGATTTACAAGTAATCCCAGAAAGTTCCAACATATTGACATTAGATGTGGACTCTGGCATTTCTTATCTGACTGATCCTTTATCATCAACATGCAAAGGAAAAATTATCAAGGAACAAGAGAACCTCTCTGTAGTGGTCAATTGTGGGAAAACTTTGTATGTGCTAGTTTAGGGGTGATGAGGCCTGCATTCTTTCCCCCCTTTCCCTTTCCCTACTACTGATGAGCCAGAAGCAAGCCTCTAGGACCATACGCCATTGTAGCAAGAACGAATTGTAGATAAGGGCGGGAACATAACAATCTTGTTTACCTAAATGTACTCATCATGTAAACAAAGTCAAAGGAGAAGCAGTACAACTGAGCCATATTGTAACAAGCAATGAGTAACCCCCGGAAGTTTCCAAACTGCCAAACAGGGCAGGAAAACTGTATTTAAGGCTGCCTCAGAGCCTAGCAAATTGAACCTCACTGATGGGCTTTGGGTACCGGCGCCTCAGAAGCTGAGACAACCTCCCACTTCGTCCGCAGCCTACCTGGGGTTCCAGGCTTGCAAGAAGGGACATAAGATATGCCGCTTCTTTGTTATATTGTTCTTCCATTTATGGGGCACAGCTGTTAGCTGTCAGGAAATAAACTGCTTGTGTTTGACAGATACCTGTGTGGCGTCTTTTGTACCTTGAGAGCCCAGTGTCAGACCTTAGACTTACTCTGGCCGACTACACACTCAGACTCTAATAAAAGGCTGATGCTGAGAAGCTCAGAGTGAGAGAATAAAGACTGACTGGAGAAGGGGTATTGGACGGAAGCGTGTTGTAAAGATTCACCCAAGAGTGATGTGCTGGTAACAGGAGTGGCCTGAGGCCGGCTGCGGCAGCTGGCGCCCCAGGCGGAAGGCATGATCGGCGCCCCCACCTGAATGGCCGTCAATGGCCATGACGTCATCATCGGGCGCCCGGGCCGGCGGCGCCGTAGGCAACTGCCTAGTTTGCCTAGGCTCATGGGCCACCCCTGGCTGGTAACCTCACCTAGGTGGTTGACTCATTGGGTTTGTGGAAATGTTTGATATGGATTAATTTAATGCTGCCTGGCCTGGCTTGCAGCTCCTCATGGGGGAGGAGTGGGGCTGAGCTGCCTCCCCCTGTCCCCAGCAGTAGGCAGGTGATTCCTTGCAGGGGGACAGGCGGGGCGGGGCTGTGTCACCCAATCCCCCTAGCCAGCCAGCGGCTCCTTGGAAGGGAACAGAGTTGCTGGCTGATGGGGCTGCTGGCCAGCGGGGTTTCCCTCCATCCGGTGCTGAAGCTGAGGGCTGGGGAGTGGTTTGAGGGCAGGGGTGCCATTTAGCTGGGTTGGTAGCTGGCAATATGGAGAGCCCTGATCCCAGCTAGCCGCTCTCTTCCTGGTGCTGTGGCCTCCCCGGTGGCCACTCTGCATTATAACTGTCCCCCACACTTGCTGCCCTCAGTAGTCATTGCAGAATATAACTCTCTCTCCTATCAGCCCCCTCCATTTCTATGTTATGGAAAACAATCAAATTCCAGGCACATCCCATTTTCCTGGCACATTACCAAACCCAGACCTGTCTTTAAGTTATGATAGCAGAAAGATGCATGACAAATTTGGTGGTCCTAGCTCTTACTGTTTAGGAGGAGTTCTTGAACAAATGGACTCACAGATGGATGGATGGATGGGCAGACTCATGAACAGTCAGACGCACAAACTCTCTAAAATATATACATAGGTGAGTTCATTTGTGTTTCTTTAAGAAGGACCATATAGAGATATGTTTATAGAAGATTATAATTTAGAGATTCTCCCTCTAAAAGGGATAAAAGGGACTGTTTTATGAACACAGGGATATGGAGATGTGCCTTGAAGGCCAGGGTTGGGAACACTGCATGGCTGTGTGCAGCAGTGCACCAAAGCTGCTCTCTAGTTTGTTTTATTCACATTTTATTCCTTTCTCATTCACTGGTTTATGATGTAACGAACCCCAAGAGTGTTACACTCACTCTACCCCTCAGTGACACAGCTATGCCTGCAGAAATCTATAGTGTAGACTAGGTCCACAGTTATGGTTGTTAATTCCCAAACTGTGCTTCTGCAAGGTAAGCAGGCATGTGTGCTTGTGCGCACGTAAATTAGACAGTGATCCAAAGGTGTTTTCCTACAGACTGTTTTCTGGAAAGGATTTCATAGAGGAAAGTTCTATTTTTCACAGTTGGCCCTTGGACATGGTTTTTTCAGTTACGTGGTATAGTTTTGTAACTGTTCCCAATTCAGCACCAAAAAATTCAGGCACAAAAAAAGTGTGCATTTGTTCCAGGGATTGGGACCCATTTAATATTTTGAAAAAAAAAAAAAAAAAAAGAAAAAGAAAAGAAAAGCTCATTTAGTACCAGCGTAGTTATTTATACCTCTTGTACAAACTCAAACATAACCAAAAAAAAAAAAAAAAGGCAACATAATTCATGAAGCAAAGGGGCAGCCTTTGCCAAGAGTAATATTTGTTTTTGGAAACATGGTCTATGGGTCTATGTTGTATGAAGCAGTAGCCTTCTAGCTGCCTCCAAGGTTTCTTTTGGCCGATGTTTATCCAAACACTCTTGCTCTTCATTCATTTTAATGGCTGAGAGGGAGCTGAGTGTTTCGACATGAAGAGACTGGCACAGTCCAGCTTTACTTCTTGAACCATGCTGAATGCCCTCTTCTGCATTGCTGGGGAAAACGGTAAAGTGAACACAGCACTCGAGAGTTTTAGCAATAGTGGACCTGATGTGCGCAGTCTGGCCAAACAAATGCCCCAGTGTTCTGCCACTCCTGGATCATTTCCCAAAGGTTTTACTTCCAGATTTTACACTGAAGGCTCTATTTTGCCTTTGGTTATGCCCTATGTGTCTTTAAATGACACAAAGTTCTTATAAGAAATTGATGGGCATTTTGAGAAAATTGCCAGACATGGAAGTGGTGTTTGTACATGGCCAAAAGGGGACAGGAAAAGTTTCTGAAAGGGTGGAAATGTCTCCAACAAGTAAGTTTCCGTGTATTCTCTCCTCTGAAAATTTGTGGTTGTCAGGCAAGGTGAGAGGAATTTGTAATTTCCTAATTGGATAAGTTCTGGGCACTTCTTCAGTGAAACTGGCACTTTGGTGTTTTAATTTTGTTGCTTCTTTCTCTTGAATGGAAGTGAGGAAATATTCCCAGCAGTTCGTCTTTCTGAGTTTTTTTCAAGGAGGTCCAAAACAGGTGTAACAGAGACGGCGTTGTCTGGTGAGCAATGGGTCAGCAAGGCAGGATTCCAGCATTCTTCTCTGCCACTCTGCTGTGTATCCTTAGCAAGTTCCTTT
The DNA here is from genome assembly GCA_019425775.1 of Rafetus swinhoei. Lineage (NCBI taxonomy): Eukaryota > Metazoa > Chordata > Testudines > Trionychidae > Rafetus > Rafetus swinhoei. The sequence goes on from CM033440.1 coordinate 189,668,192, forward strand.
GATGGCTCTGTGCCAAGGGTGAGTAAATTCCAGCCCATGGGCCAGATCCAGTCCACAGGGTTAGTCCCTGGCAGGCCCCCACATCTGTATTTACCCGCACCGCTGCAGGTATCGGACGATCGCAGCTTTTATTGGCCTCAGATCACCATTTGCAGCCAATGGGAGTGGCGGGAAGCGGTGTCCCGGTCTGCGCTGCTTCTTGCCGCTTCCATTGGCTGTGAACAGCGATCCACAGCCAACAAGAGCTGTGATTGCCCAATACCTGTGCAGGTGCAGGTAAATAGAGCAGAAACAGCCTGCAAAGGTCTAACCCTGGTGGACTGCCGGGTTTTTTTATTGCCCACACCTGCATGCTTTAGTTTACGCACAGGGCATTTGTGTACCAAACACATTTATAATTCTGAAGCTTAAGTTAGGACTTGATCCACATGAGAAACGTTGAACATGTTCGTAAATGTTTGTTGGTTTGGGGCCTTCTTCTATAAACCCCTCAGAACAATATCTCTCCCACACTCTGACCACATCTATCACAATGGAGGTCTGATCTCAGCTGAGGCTACTGCAATACAAATAAATGTCAGGGTTTGTTAGAGTCTTAGATGAAAGGTAGCATACAAATCTGAAGTATTAGGAGAGGGGGAAGAAATACATTGTTGCATATGATTCAAAGGGGTTTAATCATAATAGAAATCTTAGAAGAAATGAAGCATACAACATGTTTCCTTAGCTTTCAGACTGCCAGTTGTGCAGCAGGTTATCTGAGACCTCACTGATCCTGGCGGTTAGTACAGCAGACATATTTTTGCATGGGTGAAATATTCTTGAAAAATGTCTCCAATGCTATTGGCCCAGATGAATTTTATTTCCCAGTTCGTTTTCCTAGTTCAATGTATTTTTCTTCAACAAACGTAATTATTGTTGTCGTTGAAAGGAAAACCTCTCTGGGTCTCTTTGTTAAAATGTTTGAAGGCAGGCACATGAAGCACAAAATCTTTTTGTTGTGGATGAGGATGTCCTCTTCAGCGCCTCACTTCTGTGGTGTACTGTTCTTCTCTAATGTAGACTAAATGCTGGGGGGAAGGGGTCAATTTTAGTGGTGCTTATTTTGAAATGGCAAATTCCTGATCAGTTTTTTCAGCCGACGTGAATCAAAATAGCTCCATTGATTTCAATGGAGCAACACTGATTCATACGCCACTGGAGGATCTGGCCTTAGTGTGTTTCATCTCCCAGCAGGCATTGACATGACCAGGGGAATGTGAAATCACCACTGTTTGGCTTCATTAGCATGTGCGGCCTATGATACAGCAGTCGATCTACGGCTGTTACCCAGGAAACAAAGTAATTCCTGTGCACCTGTAGCATGCTGCTGGGGACCCCAGAGCTGCGAGTCACAGTGTTCCCTTTCTGCCTCAGCAAAAGGGAGCTTTGCTGAAGATTAGACTGTGTGTCAGCTCCCTACCACACCAGTCTGTCTCCCTCACCAGCAAACTCTCCAAAACTCTCACAGCCCACACCTTGCTTAGTCACTAACAGTCTGTGAACTCCAGCCTTCAAGTGCCACAGATAAATATTTCAGCACTGTACAGCCTTTATCACTGTACAGTCAGAGGAGGTATTAAGCTCACTGCTTTTTTAAAGACTCAGTAAGTCGCAGTTTATTAACTGAATTGGGATAAACACACCCTTCCCTTCGAAAACAGCACTGAGTTAATTTATAGTAAAACAAGTTTATCAAGACAAGGACCCAGGTTAAGTGATGCCAAGTAGAAGGAATAAAGATAGAAATGGATACAAACACAGAGAAATCAATATACACCTTTTCATAGCTAAGACCTAGTTTAACAAGCTGCAGTCTATGTTTAAGAGCATTTCCTCCTCACTCTGCCTTTCCTAGCAATAACTGGCTAACTCTGAACCAGGAGCTGCACAGTCGAACGTGCTGGTTTTCCTTGTGTGAAGGATAATCCAAAGTCTTTCTGTGTGTATTTTAATGTCTGCCTTTGTTTCAAGGCTCAGATTGATTTCCTGGGGAACTGTCTCCTGTCTTATCTGGGGAGAGGGGCATCTTCTTGCTGAAGTTGTTCCTTCATGTGTAGTCCAATGTGATGCATCGTGCTGTAGTTTTACAATGTAAGGGATGTCTTCCTGCAACCTTGGGTAGAAATGAACAGCCCAGTGAATTTGGCCCACACCTGGTCTGATGAATGGGCCTCTTTCCTTTGTCTTGAGAAACATGTTTACCAACTCCTCCCTGACACGCTTGCTTTAAACCCATTTCAGTCACAGACTTAAAAGCATAATATCAGGGAACAGCCATAATTCCATGTTCAGCATTGTCCCATGCATTTCACAATGATATTATTGGCCAGTGTGGTGTTACCTTTTATATACCTCACAAGGCATATTTTATACAAATATGTTGCAGCTGTGTGTAGGGTGTGTAGGCTGCCTAGGGTCACAGTGTAAACTTTGGTTGTGCTGGAGTTAGGTGAGCTGACAGACTCACCGGGCCCCTGGGCAAAATGGGGGCGGGTCAGTGCCATGCTCCAGGAAAGGGCGGGACTTCAGGCGGAAGGGGCAGGGCCAGGGCAGCTGCCCCCTCATCACTGCCTGGACTGTGCCCCCACAACACCCAACACCTTCTGGAGTGTGTCACCCAGGACTCTGCAGTACACTGTGTGGGTAGCAACTTAAAGGCCCCGGGATCCAGCCACCACTAGCAGCAGCAATAGCCAGGAGCCCCAGGCTCCTTTAAATCACTGGCGGAAATGCACTCATTGCTCTTCCCTGTTGGCAGGCCTGGTTGGTGTTCACTTTATTGCTCTTCTCCAATGCCTAAATATACCCACCTCCTTTAGAAAAGCAACTGGAGACCTAGAGTTGAGGCTTTTAAGGATTTTCAGCAGGGATCCTACAGGGTCAACATCTCCACCTAGAAGTCCCCAAAGGAACAACAGGAATTAATGAAGTGCCAACTTTATACATTCTTATGGTAAAGAAACATCATAACAACAACAATAACTTAGTGTTTACAACAAAACATGGCTATTTTGTAATTCACATATATTATTTTCACATTATACATCAACATAAAAAAAGAAAAATTAAACTGGTCAGTCCCCACAGAAACACAGTGAGAAGAAACCGAGGCTACGTTTAGACTGCATCCCTCTGCCGGGAGAGGGGTGCAAATCAAGCACTTCGGATGTGCAAATGAGCCCGGGATTTAAATATCTTGGGCTTCATTTGCATACTCACGTTCCGATGCTGTGTCGATCAGGCTCAGTGTCAAAAGTGAAAGTAAAGTGTAGCCATGGCTCTGCCGACAGCGGGGAGCTGAGCCTGATCGGCACAGCATCGGAACGTGAGTATGCAAATGAAGCCTGGGATATTTAAATCCCGGGGCTCATTTGCACTTCAAAAGTGCTTGATTTGCATCCCTCTCTCGGCAGAGGGATGCAATCTAGACACAGCGTGAGAGTCCTCAACAGCTTAGATTGAATTCACTTACACCTCAGAGTCTTTGACTCAGCAAATTACATAAATTTGGTGAACAATGGCAGCATCTTCCTTCCTCTTGTTCATAGGAATCTTTAGCTCATAGGAATCCAGGCAGACTCTTTCTCTGCTGAAATCATTGTTAGCCAAGTCAGCTAATGGATTTAACCAGCCACTCAGTTAAGTGTATAGATTGAAGAAACCCTCAAGCCTGTTATAGGAAAAATACAAAACTGTGAATAGCAAGGATCTTTCGAAAGTGAAAGTAGTCTGGATGCGTTTTTTTCAGAAAAAAACCCTTTTTCAAAAAAAACCCTGTCTTCCTAAAAAAAAGGAGGATTAAAGGGTTTTTCAAAAAAAGGTTTAAAAAAAAAAAAACCGCATCCAGACTACTTTCACTTTTGAAAGCTCCTCTTTCGAAAATGCGATCGGAAGAAGATATGCAAATTCCTGTGAAATTTGCATATCCTCTTTTGAAATTAAAACGTAGTCTAGATGTGCCCTAGATGATCATGATGAGCCCACATCGGGCACATGGTGTTTGCAGAGCAGCTGCCCCTGACTGCTTGCCCTCATGAAGTCTGAGCTCAACTCCAGGGAACCTATAGAACATACCCAAAACTACCACACCCAAGTCCAGGAGCTTCTGGATGTGAAGTGCCAAATGTACATCTGGTTAGCAACAATGTCCCAGACACAACTCTCTCCTACCCACTCCACCAAAAGATCTCTTAAAGAGATATCTTCCGATTAGGCGTGTGGGTTACAACAGCACCATACATAGGTGATAGCTGGCTGTCTGTGACAGATGATTGTATCAACTGTGACGTGTGTTGATGCCTATGTTGTCTCACTTTCTGTATTCCATTTTAACTTAATTGTTTGAAATACAAATAGTACTGGCCAAACCCTCTCCAGAAATCATCTGCCACGTCATAGAACAGATAAACACTCACCTGTTCTTCCATCCCTTTGTGCTTTCAAAAAGTACAGTGGTTTTCCAGATCTGGATTTCAATGCACACTGCAAACGGCCATTAGCAGCTATTGTGAATCCAGTGGCCATTTCACACTACAACATTAATTCAATCCATGGGGTCTGTGCACGTGAAATGAGTGCAGAGATCCATGCTATGAGCAAGAGTCACAGAGTGGATAAGTACAAAGACATTTTGCGATGAATGTAACATGGTCTGAAAGGCTTCACAATGTCACAACATTCATTGGGAGAAGGAATCATCCCTTTCCTCATACTTTTGCCATCAACATAAACGACAGCTCTTTTGCTTGCTTAAAGAAATTCCCCCCTCCTCTCAGTAGCTGTGCCAGTTCTGTCAGCCTAATACTCCTGTATGTTTAGTTTGTTCTCATATTAGACACGGATTCCTGAAAATGGCATGAGATTGCCAAACTGTATCTGAAGACACATATCATCAGTATGCACAAATTCTAAAGAATGCAACCTCTGGAGCTATGTGTGATTTCACCAAAAGGGACTCTCCAGCCCCATTGAAATCCTTCATGTCTCTTGTGAAATCCGCAATGCTAAAGCAAAACCACTCAAATGCCAGATTGTCATCTATGCTCAGATACTTCAGGGTATTAAAAGCCCCACAATCTTATCAAATTAGGGAGATTGCTACTGTGTCTATTAAACTGCTACAAATATACAAGCGGGTTAGATTTATTTAATTTAGCATCTTTACAGCAGCAGCGCTTAAATTACCAAAGTTGCACTCTAAATTAAGGTATTGTTGCCAAATTCTGGTCTGGTATAATGGTATAACTCCTGTGGTGTCTCAGGAGTTACTCCAGACTTACACAAGAGTGAGAACAGAATTTGACTAATTGTGTGGGTTGTGGAGGGCATCAAAAAACTTTCTTTTTGGAAAAGGCAGAGCTATATTCTGAAGCTTTTTAAGTTGCTATGAGAAGCTCAAGTGGAAAATATATATAATGCAGTCAATAGTATACATAGGAGCTATGACCGGTCAGGAAAAGAGTAGGTGAGTAGAATTCTGAAAGTTAATGAGTACACTGGAGCTGATGTGCTCAGAGGACTTAGACTGGCTGGCAGAGTGCTATGTGCAATCCATGTTTTCTATTATATAACTTGTTAGGGCAAATGCCTTACACAATGAAATGGCATCCAGGTTTCATATCAAGAGGATCTATTAGATCATTCCCACCCATTTGCTAGTGTCTCATCAGGGGTTTTTCAGTGCATCACAATAATTTCATTCCTTTGAGTCTCAGATCTTTTGTGTAATGAGATACTTACACTTTCAACTGGAAGAAAACTCCCTGGAAATAATTGGAAGTCTGGATTTGCAGAGGCACTGTGCTCAGACTGGTTGAGGAGGGAAATGGAGGAGTGTTATTGGCTCTAAAGCTCAATTTGGGCTCAGTTGTGATGGCTTAGTCGCTTCTCTGGGGGCTTCAGTCTCGTGTTACAGAAACTAACGTATTCTTGAAAGAAAAAAACAAGGAACTAGCCCTTATGGAGGTAAACAAAAGCTTCAGAACATAAACAGGGAGATGTCTACGTGAGTCTGGAAAGAGAATAAAATGCTGGCCCTGAGAGGTGTGAAATGTTCTCATTCACTCAGTAGGCATGTTGATTCTGAAGCCTAGTGATAACATTTTTGAAAATTAGCTGTTTCACTGTAAGTAGGTGAGGGGAATGTGGCAGCCATATTTTAAAGTTTTGCACAGTTGGCTGCATCCCCTGATCGTGTCACAAGTGGACAGATCTTGGGTTGTGGATGGAATTTAGGAAAGAGCTAGTAGAAATATATTTCCAGTCAGACACCTGATTTGCTCTGACAGAATATGGTTCCTGAACACTTCAGGGAAGGAAACACTTCCATCTCCATTTGATCAAAGGGGAGAGTATATGATCTGGGGGAGGATAGATTTAAGTTTTGCCTACAAAACCAGGCATGTCATAGAAATCTGAAACACTGGGTCTCAGAGGTGAGACTAAGAATTAAGCCAGGTGCTTGGTATATGCAGAGGTTTAAGAAGTACTGTAAGTGAAAACCTTTATTGTTCTAGTGGCTAAGGAACTCTTTGGTTACAGCAATGTTACAGCCAGGGCAAAGTAATAGCAGGAGACATGAACTCAATTTTAAGACAGCAACAGGCTGCTTTTGTTTTTCTTCCAGGCTCAGTGGGTTGTCATCAGTCTTCTCTCAGCTGTCAGGCTCAATGCAAATGCTGCAGCCACTGCATACTTCCCTAACAGCAGCACCAGGTGTTTTCTTAGGATCTACTCTTGGGCCCGTGTACTGTAGTTTTCCAAAGAGGAGGGTGCTAGCTCTATCCAGCTGCAGAGAAACAGTGGGTCTCCCCCTCTCCTCTTTCAGCAGGGCTGTCTGTATTCCAGCCTTTGTTCTCGGTGGCTGCAGACCTTAGTGTGGCAAACTCCCCCTGCCATAAACCAATCCTAGGGACCTTGCTATCACTGATGGGGAGAGACAGTTCAAAGATGCTGCTAAGTCTGCATCTCTGGGGCAGCCCAGCCCCATTTGGAGGCAGTAGAAATGCTAGTGTGATATTTACTTCCCAGTTCCCAGACTCCTGTGCTGCAAAGCATTGGGGACAAGCCACCAACTGATCGCTCTGGAACAGCCCTCTTGATTGCAGTCCTTGCCTATGGCACTGTCTAGATTTCCTCCTCCTCCTGTTTGATGGGAAACATGCATGTGCGACACCCCTCATTTCACCCAGTTCTGGACACATTCTCTGATGTGCTCCTTCATATCACCTGGGGCATGGGAACCAGCTATTGTGATGGCGTAGGAGGTCTAGGGGGAGATCACAGACAGAATCTGGGATATCATTGCTGGGGAAAAGAGGAGGCAACTTGGATGACTTGGCAGGGGTCTCCATATTGGCTTAGCCGGACTAGCTTGCGGGTCGGTGAACATGGCAGTGATGTTTTTGTATCTGACAGTTTTTTAAAGACGACCAAGGGGGTGAGACAAAATGGCACATACACTTAAACGCTTCTAACGCAATCTTGATCTGAATGGGGCTGGAGAGTAGAGTTTGCGCCAGGGCTGGCCCTACCATGAGGAGAACTGAGGAGACCGCCTCAGGTGCCAGACTGTGGGGGGGCACCACTAGGACCCAGAGTGTAGAAAATTGTGTCTGCTGCTGGTGCATATGGAGGCATATGGCAGAGCAGTACCATGAGAGGAGTAGAACAGGAAGAAGGCAGAATTGAGACCTTTCAAAGTTTTGGCCCAAGCGAGGGGGCACGGGGGCATCATTTGAGCTCCCCGCCTCAGGTGCCAAAATGTTGTGGGTCGACCCTGGTTTGCGCCTTAGCTGAAGGGAAGCAGAAATGGATACTGTTTGGATAAAGGCAACTTTCTGCAAGACTGCTTTAACATGACAGTAACAAAAGGGACAGATCTAAAGCTAAAATATTCCTCAATATTGCGGATGCCGTTTTCTGCCCAGAAGTGCAGGCTTAGTTATTTGCACCCAAATTTATACCCATTTAGAAAACTAACAGCCCTGTATATATCAGGGTTCAAAAAAGAACCTACAACTCCCAATAGCAACAATATTAATTAGTAGTGCATTTCAAATAGCTAATAATAACAATAATACTAAGATAAATAAATAATTCCTGTTCCAGCGCATAATCCTTTAGATAGGTAGATGGACACGTCAATTCATCTTCCACAAAATGTAATTCCACCATCACTGCTGCATTTTCAGGAACAGCATTGAGTGCAAACCTGCCCTTCTAAAATGTGGTAACATGGACAGTCTGTCCACACGGTCTATCTGTCACAGTGAATATGCATCCAGCTGTCCTTCCAGGAATTGGTGCAGAACCTGACTGGGTATTCTCAGCTTGCAATTCCAGTGTTGCTGTACTAACATCTCTAGAGTTTCTCAGCTCATCCACATGTTGGCATACGATCCTGCCATTCACCAGTATTACCAGGTAGTACACTGATCCTGTCATATCTTGAATCTTAGCTGGCACCCAGTTTGGACAAGGGTCAAAGTCTTTGGTATAAACAGCTTTCCCAGCAGTCAAACTTTGTTCTTTAGCATGTTTCTTCTGCTGCTTTTGCTGCTGTTGGTTTCGGTGTATTGAAATATGAATGCACAAAAAGCCTAACCTTGAGGTTAGTTTCCTTACCTCTAGTTAGGCATATAGGCCTGTGGCTGATGGTGGTATTATCCACCATTGAAACAGGAATTTGCATGTCTTTAGTACCTCCAGGTATTCTTTTAATACCATCTTTAAATGATTGAATTGATGAATCACCATGCATCATCCATTGAATGACAGATGGTAAGATGCTTATGTAATGTTGCTATTTAGTTTAATACATTTTAGGGATTCCATGCAAGAAAAGCATTTCCATTCTCTGATACAAGTATTTCAGGTAAGCTATGACTGCTAAAACTGGTCCTTGATTTGTCTCTGGTGGTTTTGCTAGTGGATATGCTCATGGAATAGATATCTACATTTGTCATGTGCATCTGTAAGCTGTTCACTGTCCCATCTAGTGGCACTTAGACTACTTACTGACAGAAAGAATGAGTTTGCTCTGCAGCCTTAGCTGAAAGCCAGCTGGTTTTTAGTTCAAGGGGTAGAGGCTCATGTAACAACCTCCAGAGGTCCCAGGTTTGAGTCCACCTGTTGACATTACACATCAACTATACTAAAACATTTTTTTTCCAGGAATGGTCTGGTTTAATCATGATGTTCTCTCCTCCAAGACTTCCCTGGTCACTCCCGAAGATGGAGGGGAACCACAGTAGGAGCTTTGTGACTTTCTTGACTGAGGCTGTGTCTAAACTACATCCCTTTCTCGAAAAAGGGATGTAAATTAGACACTTTGAAATTGCAAATGAGGCCAGGATTTAAATTTCCCGTGGTTCATTTGCATAATGGCGGTCACAGTTTTTTTCGGAACCCCCCCCCCCAGCTGTTTACACGGGGATCGTTTAAAAATAAAAACCCTTTTTCGAAAGATCCTGTACTCCTGAAAAAATGAGTACAGGATTGTTTGAAAAAGGATTTTATTTTCGAATGATCCCCATCTAAACAGCTGTTTTTCTTTTGAAAAGCTCCTTTTTGAAAAAACCCCGTGGCCTCCATTATGCAAATGAAGCGTGGGAAATTTAAATCCTGGCTTCATTTGCAATTTCAAAGTGTCTAATTTACATCCCTTTTTCGAGAAAGGGATGCAGTTTAGATGCAGCCAGATAGAACAGGATTGTACTTCATGCTCAACATCAGCATCCATCTTTGGCCACCACATGTAATTCCAACCTCACCCTTTCATGCAAGTATTACATCCTTGTGTCTGATGGAGATCATCCAGTATTACTTCAAGTCCTGGCTTTGGAATGATGACTCCTGTTTCCCATAATACACACCCATCTTACACAGTAGGTTCACTGTGTCCCTTGTGATAAAGTGTGAGCCCTTAATCAGCTTTGGTCTGGGGGCGATCTCCTTAGTGTAAACAATGTAACCTTTGTGAATACTGGAGCTTTACCAGTCCATGAGTTCACCTGAACTGCTGTGATTGAAAACATAGCAAGATAGTCCATTAGTAACTCTCTCTCTTCACATGTGTCTAGTAAAGGCAAACGGCTTAAGGCATCTGCATTTCCCAGCTTCCTACCAGCTTTGGCCTGGCGTACGTACAACGGTATATTCATAGTTTCTTATTGTCATAACCCAACTTGGGATTCTGGCTGCTCCCATTTGTGACACAGTCAGATCAAGGGTTTGTGGTTGCTGCAAATTGTAAAGATATTTGTGAAACTTCACCTCAAAATACAAGCTAATTCTTCTCGATCCAACTGTGAATAACTATGCTCAGCAGAAGGCAGAGTCCAGGACACAAATGTAGTCAGTTTCTTTGACCCATCCTCCAGTCGTGCTAAAGCAGAGCTAGTTCCATAAAACTGGGGTGAGGAACCTCAAGCCCAGGGGACAGATGCGGCCCTCGGTTTGCCTGGATCTGGCCTCTGGTGCTCAGCCCATCCCACCTCCCAGCACTAGGGAGGCTGCGCTGGTGTGGGGGGAGAACATGAGGAGTGTCTTCTCCTTCTCAGTCAGAGATCATGTCAGTGAGGGGTTGGTTTTGGTTTTTGGTTTTTGTTTTTTTTTGCTTCTCACTTGTGTGGCCCCCAACTGATTTTGTGTAGGTCAGTGGCCCCCGACCCAAAAAAGGTTCCCTACCGCTGCCATAAAGCGATGTATCACAAGTCAGGATGGGATCTTTGGTCACTTGATCATGGACCAGGGCTTCCGAGGACAGCAGCAAGAGTTTATAGAATCCTGAAACATTTGTTCCTGCTCTGATTTCCAATACCATTTAACTCCCTTTTAAAATAGCATATACAGAGGCCCTGGAAGTGTTGGTGACTTTGGCAAAAACTGACTGTAATAATTCACCAAGCGTAAGTAAGTGTTCATCTCTGAACAGATGCAGAGCATCCCAGATTGCTTTGACTCTCTCTCTCTCTCTCTCTGGCTGTAGTCCCCAGGCTTTCATTTTACATCCCAAATATATCACTTCATGTGCCAGGAAGGAACAGTTTTAAGCACAGACCTGCTTCTGTTAGCCTGAGTAGCACCTCTGCTAAATATTGTAAATGTTCTGCGTTTGTGATTAGTATGCCACATGTGAAATGCCCTGAATCAATCCTTCCATGCTTTTTTTTCTTTTCTAAACAGCAGGAGACGAGAATACACCAAAGGGTAACTGGTTGTATTTAAACAGTGAGTATTTACAATGATGTGCAACTTGGAATCTTCCTCCAGGCTGAGCTGTGGGTAGGCCTGGCTCATGTCTCATTGCCAGCCGGCTAAAATTGCAAACAGGTCTTGGTGTCTGGAACTGGGTACTGTTCTAATTGTGAGATGATGATATTGCTGTCTCTTAGCCTTCCAGAGTAACTTTTCGGGGGAGGGGAGGGGAGGGGGGACCTGAGTGAACGTATTGCTTGTGAAGGGCATTGAGTCACAGAGTTGTTCAAAAGACCAGGGTGATAGCCAGGCCAGGCCAAAGAATTCGCAGGGCCCAAGGCAGCGAGTGAGTGGCTGGGTGGATAGGGCCGGGAGCTGGGCACCGCGGGGGCCCTGAACCGCACGGCTGCACAGTCATGACAACAAGTGAGTGGCCAGGTAGGCGAGGCCGGAAACTGGGCAGCGTGGGGCCCTGAATGCATGGGCCCAAGGTAACCGCCTCGCTCGCCTTGCCCAAAGGCTGGGCCTGGTGATAGCACTATTTTGGCTAGGGGTGTAATATTTTAAACAAATGGTTGTACTAGTTCAAGCTCTAGTGTTGGTGCAGTTACACTGGTATAAAAATATAGCTGGATACCTTATTCTCCATCTCCATATGGGAATAGCTTTGGCAGCATAAAGCAGTTTATACCAGTGTAACTGCATCCACACTAGGAGGTTCTACCCTCTCAGCTATACCACAGTAGTTAGGCTGCTAGCTAGCAGTCTCCTAAAGCCCTCTAATTATACAGCTGCTGAAGTTCTCTGTGTGTACTATGAACAACGGTAGTGCAAGTTTCCCTGCAGTGACGGATCAATAAGCCTCAGCCAGATATGGGTGGGACCACTAGAGGGCACTACCATCTCCTTGCTCATTTAATCTTTGAGTCCTTGGGTGAATCTGCTCTACATGGGACTGATTACAATTATGCTTTTTGTGATGGGGATGAGCAAGTCGACTGGCACCATGGATGAGTCATCATTTATTGACATTTCACCACTGGGTCTTGGGCAGGATTTGGAATGGTGATCTAAAGGTGATTGTGGACTCCCACACTTGCTAGCACCTCTGTGCAAAATGTATCTTTACAGGCATATCAAAGCATGGTATCTCTTTTTTCCCCCTTTATAAGACTAATGGATAATTTAGCAATTACTTATTTACTTTTTTTATTTTAAACTTTCTTTTTATATTGTAACAAGGAACAACATAGACTCTTGAACAGACACAAATCAAGCATGGATAAAATAAATAATAATACCAGTGTGGTACCAAGGGAGTAGTATGTATTTGCAGCTATACGGAGGGACGGAGAGTCTTGGGGTGAGAGCACAAGATTTGGGAGTCAGGAAATTAGCGTTATATTTTATTTCTTCTCTGTTAGAGGCTCTTGTATAACCATAGGCAAGTGTAACAATCTCAAATTCCTCATTCATAAACAGCTACTTTAAAGGGACAGTGGAATAGACAAAGATAAACTACCTCTGTAAAAGAGAGAAACCAGATTATGAGACTAGAAAATGAGTCTAAGACACAATGCAACTACTACCATGGAAAGGAAAGGTTCTAGTTCACTTTTAGAACCTTTGTTTCAGTCTCATAACTGTTTCCCAGTGCAACAGTTGTCACAATAATTACTGATAGTTTTGTTCCCTTGTTTCCCTGAAGTTTACTTGAAATCCCTGGAAGCAATTTACCAGCTACTCTTGTTCCCATGCCAAAAGGAGAGGAGAATGGAAAAAGTGTGCTTGTTGTTCTGTAGTAAGAGTATAATTTCCCAAAACAACATATTGGATCCAGTCCTACTCTGGTTAAAGACAAGAGGTTTTTCCATGGTGTTCAATGAGTGTGGGGATCGGACCCTTTGTTTGTATACAAATTGTTCTTTCAGCTCATAGAAGAGGAGAAATCCCGGTGCTAATGTCATTTACAGGTTGCTGTGTTTGAGTTGCCATGTCAGTCACACATCCTAGTTCTACGAATGGGAAATATTAGTAAAGCAAATCATTCCACAAAGAAAAGAATGAAGAGCTCTCACATGATACACTGGGTTAGTCTGGGACCTCCTTTCCTCCAATGTACAAGTCCCACAAATCTGAGTTGCTTCTGAGATCACCCATTCTTTCTTCATCGTGTACTGTTCCAAAAGAAAAGTGTTCACGAATCTCAGATCGATAGAGGTTTGTATCTTTCAAAACCTCCCCTCTTCACTGAATAACACAGAGCGCTGGGAGCCAGGCTGGATTTATTCCAACACCATTGTGGATTTTTTCCGATCATTTTCTTCCTTTGTGATGCATTGCTAATACCTGTGCCCCTGTCTACATTGAAGTCCCTCTTAAAGACCCACATCTACTATGCTGCCAAGAGTGAATCTCAGTTGATCTGTATGTAAATCACCTGTTGTTGTTTTTCCCCTTTCCTGACACTGTCATCAGGCTGTGAGCTCCTTGGGCAGGAATTGTCCTGAAGTGTTTGGAAAATACTTAGCCTGTCATAATAATGGTGGGAACTTTCAAAGAAGATAGTCCACTGGAGGTGCTGGTGTAGCAGGAGGATTGAACAACGGCACTATTTTAACAGAGGCTATATTTTCATTCTTCAATTTCTCCCACAGTTTGTGTTGGAAGTCTCCATCCCTGAACTTTAAGGCCAGAAGGGAGAACTATGCTCATTGTGTCTGACCTCTTGCATAACACGCATCAAAGAACGTCACCCATTAATTTTGGTGTCCCGGCTGTAACTTCGGTCTGAGTTATAACCTTTATAAAAAAAGAGGAGAGATCTGGTCTTGACTTAGAGCTTGTCTTCGCTACACAGTTGATCCATGCTGCAGCGATCAATCCACCAGCGATTGATTTATCATGTCTGCTTAGATACGATAAATCGACCTCTAAGTGCTTGCCTATCAATTCCAGTTCTCCACCAGGATTAAAAGAGTAGCTGGAGTCAACAGGAGATCATCCCCCACTGATCTTACTGCACAGAAGACACCACAGTAAGTACATTGACTTCAGCTGAAGTTATGTAGGTTAGATCCATAGGGGCAGGTAGGAGTGTGTGTGTGTGCGCACTGTAGGCTAGGCCTTAGACTACAAGAAATGGAGATTAGTTATTCCAATAAACACTTTTATTTCCAGATGAATTCGTCTAGCTTCTGCACCCATCCATTGGATCTGGTGCTAAAGCAGTTAACACACTATGCTTCCTGTCTCTCTGCCCCCAATTTGCTGCTTCCCAGGGCCAGATGTGGCAAGCATGATGCCACTGGTGCTACAGGAGTGAGCATGATGCTCCTTTTAGTTAAGCTGAAGAAAGGGAATTTCCCAAGTGCACATGTAGTTACAGCCGTATATTGCTAGTCAGTTCATCCAACTCACTTATAACATGAGCAAGTTGTGCTCACTCAGAAGCTTTCTTCACAACACATGTGCCAAAAGGAGTGTGTGTACCCATAGCCACCATGCTGCTGATCTGTGCATTCCTAAGGCCAGGTCTACTCTATGCCAGAAATTGTGGAGCTGGAGTCAATGTACCTTAAATTGAATTTCTGGGATGGCCCCACTGAGGGATGTCGACAGGAGAAACTCCCCCATCAACTTTCCTTACTCCTCGCAACCCCGTGGAGTACCAGAGTTGATGGGGGCACCATCAGCATTCAATTCAGTGGGGCCTTACTAGACCTGCTAAATCAATCCCCGGTAGATTGATCGCCGGAGTGCTGATCTTCACATAAGTATAACCTCATAGAGGCTTGGTGGGTATATAGCACTCACAGAGCACATGCACAATGTGGGGCAGCTCTCTTTGTGATGTCCTGCCTCATTGTGAGGTGCTGGGAGGAAGGAAGGCTGACTGGCCAAATGAATTACGCAGGCACAGTTAAGGGGGACCAATGCACAAGTTAAAATAAGTGTTACGAGTTATAGGAAATAATCACACAGCCCTGCAGGCAAGAGCAAAGCATGGCTGCGTTATTAGCCAAATGTTAACCCGTGTCACTACCAAAACACAGTTAAGAGCTATGATGCAGACAGGAATTAAAACACCATTTGGGCTTCTTTATGGATCAAAAAGTTTAGATGCCTTTTGCTCTCCATGCGCCTCTTGGCTGCCCCTCTCCATAGGCTCTTCCCTCATTGCATAACTAACCAGCTGTAAAAGAAGCTCATGATCAGATCATGTTAGAACCAAGATTTCTTGCTTAGGAGACCACGTGTTGAGAGGAGATCCATAGTAAAACCTTGTGAAGGAGACTTCCTTAGCCTAGTGATAATACATAAAGCAACTTCTTCCATAGGTTCACCTTCCTTTAGTACCTACTGACTGTCTTCCCTAGCTTCTCTGTCCAGGGCTGAGCCTTTACATTTGGGCAAGCCCTAAGATGGCCATTTTTGACATGAGGTGCAGCTCCACATCTTTTTATTTGGTGAGTTGTCTTAACTCCTGTTATGTTTTCTCCTTTCCCCTTCCTAAACTGATTTCCACACTAGGTTTTTCACCATGTTTATCGTATGGGGGGGTTCCTTAGCAGAGCTATGAGAGCATGTGTTGATCCCTCAAGTAAGAGAGTCATAGCTATGCTTCACAATTGGCTTTAAAAAGGGTTATTTTTATAGCTTGGATGGCAGGGCCTTACTGTGTCTTGGAGCCACTCTGTCTAGCTTAGACTCGCATGAAGGAGAGGAAAGGCAGAAAACTGAAGCTATGATTGTGGTGTTTATTAGCCCTTTGGAAGCTAGCACTGGATTACATTTTAAGAACATTTCCCAAAGAGAAAAGCGTGGTATGTGTGTTTAGAGAATAGAAGGCCAACAAACATGCAGTGGAAACATTCGTTGCTGGCTTATGATGTTATCCGAACATGTGGAATATGCCCTGTCATTCCCCTTGCATGTCTCAGTGCAGCATGTCAGTCTGCACATAGACGGAAGCTGCATCCTGTTGGGGGAAAAGACCTTGTGCTAGGCCTCTAGGGAGAGGTGCCATCACGGGGTAGCAGGAGTCATGACACCTATTAGTTAATTCAGTGCCAAATTCTGCCTTCTCTCCCCTCCCCCTTGACTTAAAGGCTTTGGTGTGGGAGCAGAATTTGGATTCCCATTGAATCCGTTATGGAGGCAGCTGCTAGGAGCCATGGAGAGGGGGAGCTCTGTCCCCCAATGACAGCGGCTGGGCTGCTGTCGAGAAGCAGCCTGAGGGAACACCATCTCACACAGCACAGGGGTGCAGCACAGAGGGAGCACCCCTCTCTGAAACAAGTCCTAACATACCCACGTGTCCATCTGTAGCTGTGGGCCTGTATTGGGCAGTTACCAGCTTTGGCTCTGTTTCACCAGGCAGAACACAGGCCACAGTGTTTGAATTGTGTAGTCTGTAGCAGAGGCTGATTTTCGCACCATGCGTTTACATAGGCTCTGAAATATCCATTGAAACGGGCCATGCAGAATCCTTCTAGCTCTGCCTGCCTGTCCTAGGCAAGAGGAGTAGACTCTCCGTTTACCTGAGTGCCTCCTCAGAGTAGGGTTGCCAGATGGTTTCAACAAAAATACCGACCCACCCCCCGCAAAAAGAACCACCGGGGAATAAATTCTGTTCGGGGGGGAATAAGAGGAGGTAGACCAAAGTTGTTGAGCACAAAAAAAAAGGACCCCAAGAGTTAAAAAAGCAAAACAAAACAGCATTAAAAGAGCATGGCCCCTTTAATTGCGTGCAGAGTCAGAATAGGGCTAGGAAGAGGAGAGGTTGAGCATTAAGACCCAGGGAAGGCATTGCTTCCCTTGCTCTCTTTAGGCTTTTTGCCGTGGCCATCTTGTTTTCTTGAGTCGAGCCAGAAGGAGCTTCCCTGCGGAACCAGGGAAGCAGGGGGTCTGGGGGCCGGGGTCCAGGGCCTGGGGGGGGTGGGGGGCTGGGCCCAGTTGCTGGGTGTGTGCAGGGTTGCCAGGTGTCCAGTATTTTTGCCTCCTGGCAGGGGAAAAAACCAGAAAATACCGGACATTTCAGGTGTCCGGTATTTTCTGAATTTTTTTTACCAGACAGGAGGCGAAAATACTGGACTGTCCGGGTCAATACCGGACACCTGGCAACCCTATCTCAGAGAGCGAGAGAGGGGCATGCCTCCAGTGCAAACAGGACACACTTCTCTCACTTCAGATGGGGGCAGATGACGACAGTGGAGGACGCACCACACCTCTGAAATGAGGTAATGGGCGCCCACTGGGTCTAGCATGTCTATAACCTGGTTTTCTAATGCAGCTTTGCCAACATCGGCCAGCGGCTTGGGTTGTGAGTTTCAGAGGACTGGAACACTGTGCTTCTTTGGACTGAGTTACTTTGCCAGATGACCCCCGCCCCCCGCAAAGAGCACATCATATCATTGCAGTCCAGGTCTGGATATCCGGTTCAGGGGCGGACCTAATTCCAGGCCAAGATGTGACTATTTGTGTGACTATTGTGCAGTCTCTGAAGCCTGGGATTGTGGGTTCGAGTCCCACCCATGCCCACTCTGGGAACAGCGCAAGCTGCCTGCCCCTGCAGCAGCAGCCAAGATGTGACTGTTTCTGTGCAGTGGCCCTTTTACTGTCCTGCAGCCGCTATCTGGATCCCTTGTAGCAGTACAGGAAGGAGAGCACCCGCTGTGGGTGAGGAGTGCAAGGGCGCTTGCTTTTCTTCCTGTTCCCCTGATGGTAAGGGAGCAAGGGGAAAGTACGTGGGTCCCATGAATTACTCCTCAGCCCCCTCCCTTCCCCAGCCAGGAGTGAGAGGCATGCATGGAATGCAAGTACTTTCCTCTCGCTCCCTTATCATCAGGGGAACGGGAAGAAACGCCAGCCACATCCCAGTACGCCTGGATGCTGCCCCCCCTACCCTCCCAGAACGGTGCCCTGGGCGGGGGGGAGAGTGGGTAGAACCTCTGCCTTCCAATGAGCCAGCTGCTGTAGCTACACTGGCATGCTGGGGAGATGCACAGCACTAAGGCCTGCCGACAAGAGGGGAGAGGAAGGGGGGACATTTGCTCCGGGACCCAGCAATTCAAAGGGGTCTGGGGCTCTTGGCCTCTGCTAGTGCGGCTGCAGAAGCAGCCAGAGCCTTGGGCTCTTTAAATAGCTGCCGAAGCACCGTGTGACACACTCTGGGCTGCTCAGCTGCGGAAGGGGTGCCACAATCCGGGTGGTGCTGAGGGCAATTCCCCCAACCCTGCCCCTTCCCCTGAGGCTCTGCCCCTTCCTCCTGAGGCCCTGCCCGTTCTAGGAGCAGGAAGCTGTCCTCCCGGCATCTTGCTCAGGGATCCACAGAAGCTGTCAGCTCCCCTGGGCTCAGGAGAGGGGACTTCCTCCTCCCTCCTCCCTCCTCAAAGCAGGGGAAAATGGGTAGTCATAATCTGCCTTCCTGTTTGTTCCAGGGCCAGCACAAAGTGCTCTGCCGTTGGTGCGGCAGCAAGACCCAAGCAATCACAAAACCTTCCCGAAGCAGACAGTGAAGTCAGCAGGGCTCCTTATGGAGCAATGTGTCAGCCAACGTGAGTAAAGGTATCAAAATTAATCCTGTAATAAATAGCGACTCTGGTGCTTTAACACATGAAGCATTATTTGCTCTGTTTGAAAAAGGAAATACTATCAAATCACTCCTTCAAAAAAAACCAACAACAACACCCAGACCCACCCACCCTTGATCCTGTTAGGCTTGGCTGACGGGGTCTATTTAACAGTGCTATCCCTTGCAAAATATGAAATGTGGAGTCCCATATTAATTGTGTGCTTAAGGAATGAAAAGCTGCTCTGTGTGTGAAAAGTTTTTTTTATTTTTTTTATTTTTTTAAGGTAGCACACAAATACAGGAAAAATTTATAACTCCCTGAACAGATAGAAAATTAGCAAGGCCATAAAATGCATGTGTGGCTTTACCAGCGTGGCTGCAGGGAAAACGAATAAATCTGCTACTCAGAACGTTGTTGTCTTTAGTGTGAGTGTCAAGGCACGGATGAGGCGGGCTCAAGTTGCCACATCCCCTTGCAGAGAGCTAAGATCGGGCCTGCCAACAGGTGGGGGCAAAGGGGGCTGTGGCCCTGGGGCCTGGCAACTCAAAGGAGCCCAGGGCTCCTGGCTGCCACTGCTGCTACTGCAGTGCATCTGGAGCCCCAGGACCTTTAAATTGCTGCTGGAGTCCTGCACAGTGCGCTCTGCATGGCTCTGAGGGCACCATGCTCTGGGTGGCACAGAGGGCTGGCTTCCCCAGCCCTTCCCTTCCATCCGAGGCCCCGCCCCTTCCATCCGAGGCCCCGTGTGCCGAGCCAGTCCTCTTCCACCTTGCCCAGGGGCCTGAGGAGGCTGTCAGCTCCCCTGACGAAGACGGCCAGTTTGTCAGACATGGGTTTAAATGACATCCTGGCACGCAGTCCAACAAAGAGCTGCTTTGCTTCTGTGGGTGTTGTGTTCTGCAAGTCATTGTAATAGCTGAGGCTGGTCTAAAATAACAGCTAGAGGATTTCCTGGTTTTATTTCCAAACACATACAAATATAGCCATGTATACACGAAACCAGTAATTACTTAGCCCCTTAATTTGTCTGAGGCAGTGCAGGCAAAACAGAAGCTGCCCACACACTTTTCTGTTGGAAATTGCAGAGGGGTGAAAAGCTCGCATGCTGCATAAGCTTTCACACAAATGTCATGAAGCCAGGCACCAATGCACATACTCGCTGGAAATGGCTTTCTCCCCATCCCATTTTCTCCTCCTCTCGCCTTTCCCACCTCTCTTATTTTGGTGGGTTCTAAACGTGTGTAAACACACACAAGAGGGAGCGATAAGATCGTGTTCAGCCAACACCCCTCACAATGACTTTCCAACTGATTTTGAGTAAAGATGCTGTTTGCTGGCTGTTGAATGCTCCTGGGGTAATTGTGCTGACCAAACTTAGATGCTTGCTGTGTACCTACAAGTCACAAAATTAGGGTCCCAATAGCATAAGCTGTTGCACTTGTAGGAGTGGTGTCTGATCAGCAGTCCAGCCAGCCTTTCCAGACTTTGTTCTGAGGAAGGGCCTGGCTGTCTAGGCTATGGCAGCCCCTGCCAGCAGGTGGACATGCAAGAGCCATCACAGCATCGGTGCAATTGAGCACTGACATTGGGTGATGGGTTGCTGATTTCAGGGAAGCAGGAAACAGATTTTAAACGGCTATGAAGCTGAAGGTGTCAGTCAACTCTGCTTTGGCTCTTGGCCAGAGACAAGTCTTTAGACTTGATTTCTTCTTCTCCTCACGACTCTGTGAAGGGAAGGAGCTTATGCCGGCTCTTAGAGAGAGGGGCCAACTGTATCTGCTGACTTAGGCTATGTCTAGACTGCATGGCTTTTCTGGGATACCAGAGGTATCCCGGAAAAGCAATGCTGCGTCCAAGGAACGCGTCTGATTTTTCTGAAATTTTTTTCGAAAAAGCAGACACGTTCTTTCACCATCCCTGTAAACTCATTCTACGAGGCATAAGGAATGTGTCGAAAGAGCACTTTTTCCCAAAATTTGGCACCCGTGTAGATACGCCAAATTTCGGAAAAGGCTCTTTCGGAAGTAAATAGGAAAGATACGCAATTTGCATAGTGCAAATTGCGTTTCTTTTTTTGATTTAACTCTGCAGTCTAGACGTAGCCTTAGTTCAGGAACCTCCTCACCAGCATTCTAGTATACTATAGTCCCCCCTTCCTCCCCCCAGCATTCAGATCATTTACAAACAATGTAAATGGTAAATTAGGCTGTGGCCCAGTGACCTTTCCCTCATGGCTGCTTGCATTGCAGAAGGGTTTCCTGTCAGTCCTAGGGTTGCCATAACCTCTGCACAGTCCCACAGAGGAAGTGAGCTCATTAGCACAAGCATCTCCCCAAAGCAGGTGTGCAATGCCTGAGTTTGGACTTGCTTCCTTGGACTTACGCACGAGTCCAATACATTGGCTGAGCTGATGTACAGCCGGCACGTGAGGCCTTCTGGGGTTTGAATGCACCAGAAGGCTGCATGAAAACTCAACTAGACAGGACTTGCAGTGGATATTAACTGTTTTCAGCAGGGAGAGAGGGAATCCAGTGGTAACTTTTCATTTATCAAAATGTTCTGGGTGCAAGAAATTTCCTTTGTTCAGTAATTACTGTATGTCCCTTCTCTCAGGCTATAGTTCCTGAGATAAAAGATCTGAAACTTTGTCTGGAATCAGATAACAGCTTATTAAGGATTATAATGGAGTCGCTATCACTGGAAACTTTTCAAATCAAAATAGGATGTTTTTTCTTAAAGCTGTGCTTTAGTTCAAGCAGGAATTAATTCAGGGAAGTCCTTTGGCCTGTGCCATACAGATGATCACAGTGGTTCTTTCTGACTATATCATCTATGAATTGGTCCAGGCAGGATCTCTAATATCTTGGTATAGTGTGCTGACATGATCTTGGGTGAAAAGTGCCAGCGTTCCATTTTTCACAAGCGATTTAGTAGACTAGTAACTCTCACTAATCTTATCGGAATTGGTCCAAGGAAAACTAGTGTCTCTGAGCTAAATAGCCTTTAATAATAAATTAGCAATGATAGCTGGGGTGCTTGTATAGTGCTTTCATTGGTAGTGCTCAAACCACTTTACAAAGGAGGTCTGTACCAAGGACTGCAGTCTACCGATGATGCAAATTGCAGAATGAAAAATTAACAGCTATTAAAAACTTTTGGGATTCACTTGTCAAACCTCATTGCCTGCAACCTGAATGTATTACCATCACGACACGGTTTTGTTATCATACTCTCACCATTAAACAGTAACATCGATCTGGCTCCATTGAAAGAAAATGTTAATGGGCATTTATTTAGATAAGTGGAGAGAGTCTAGGGGAAAGCAGCGTGAGCACAGGGGGCCTCACATAAACTTACTGTAGCCCCAATTTTAAAATGTCTTGTGGAAGGTATATTGGCTTTTGAGAACTCTTCAGAGAATCTCTTGGCCTGTGTCAAAGATCTTTTCTAAATATTGGTTGGTTAGGCAGTGTGCGTGTATGGGGGTGGTACTTAGGTATGCTTCAGTTCCTCCTATTTTTCCCTTTGTTTTATACACCTGGTATATTTTATTTTAAGATCTTGTCATAACTGTTTGTACTGTGTCTAGCAAGTTAAGGTCCGGATCCCTCCATTTCTCTAGTTGTTTAATTTGAGATGGAGCCAAATCCATGCTTGGCTGAACTCCAGTGTGTTAGGAGAATTATGCCAGGGAGGCATTTGGAGCATGATCTTTAACTGTTGCTGAATGCAAGGAGACACAAACCGAATGGGTCAGAATTTCATATGCAGTAGCACAAATTTAGTTTGTACTTTAAAAAGAAAAGGCAATTATTACACACCACAGTCACTGAGAATTCTTTCCTCTTGATCACTGCTCCAGGACCAGTGCAAGGAAAAAGTCTACTGATCCTGAAAACATTTGTAAAAGGCTGCCAAAGCGTTTCTAATGTTGGCACGTTGTAAGCCGTGGGACTTGACAGCTTGTGTGTCACTTTGTTTATTAAAATAATTTACTTCCCCACATGCCATATTTGTTGTGTAGTGGAATGTGAATGGACTGTGATTGAGAACCTCTCGATAGTGCCACAAATCTTAAAATATGTAGTTAACGTACAACGCCTCTACGCATCTCTCTCTCCCAGAGAAACCAGAGATGGTAGTTCCACCCCATGCCATTAGAAAATGCTCATCACTTTCTCCCTTTTCAAGGCAGCAAAGCGGGCAAAACACTGGCCTCTGTAATGGGTGAGCTGTGAGGTGTCTAAATGTTTAGCCCATCTCCTGTCAATTTCACTGGCTCAGCTGGCTGGACATTCCTTTCCATGACTGGATTTGCAAGAGTTTACAAAAACTGTTTGTATAAAAATCAAGGGGTCAGATCCTGAAATGAGGGGCAGTCCCTTTGTTTAGGGACATATGATCACCTGCCCTGAACAACTCTTGGTCTTATCCCAATACTCATCCAATAAACTGACTCCCTAGGAGACAAGATTTCACATTTGGTATGTGTGAATGACTGAGTGACTGGGACGCAAGTAAGCTAAATTTAGCTAACAGTGTAGTTCTCAACAAACTAATTTAATACAGGTTGGACCTCCTTGGTCCAGCACCCTCGGGACTTGACCTGATGAGGGATTTTGCTGGACATGGGGAGATCATATCTGGCCCCCCTGCTACTGCCCCCACATCCCTGGACTGGCCACCAGCCTCCCCACTGGCTCCCCTTGCTGCCCCAGCCCCGCTGCCATGCACCAGGCTCCCAGTCCCACAGCCCTGCTGCTGGGCGCCAGACTACAGCCCCACCAAGCAGCCCCTCACCTTCCCTGCTAAGCCAGGCAACCCAGCCTCCAGTGTGCTGGGCTTCCAGCCTTGCGAAGCAACCCTGCTGAGGTGTGCTGGGCTCGCAGTCACACCTGGCAGCCCAGCTGATATAGGCCAGGCTACAGCCCCGATGGGCAACCTCACTGGGGTGCGTGGGGCTCAACTGCCACGCATCAGGCTACAGCCCCACAGGCAGCCCAGCTGGGTTACGCCTGGTAGCCCCGCTGCGGGGAGCCCAGCCAGCAGCCCTTCACTGGGACTTTCTGGTCCTGGAACACTGGTGGTGCTGCAGGACCACAGATGTTGCCAGCCAAGAGAGTCCCGGATTACAGAGGTTCAACCTGTAGTTTATTGCTCCTTTTCACACACTGTAATTTTCTTTTTCTGGAAAGAGAATGCCAAGTACTAACTGTTTAACTGTGGTTTTATTGATAGATTCACGTATCATGGTGAGCTGCACGTTAAACATTCACCTAGAAATATAGTCTCTCTTCTGGCCATCCCATTCCATCTACAGATGATAAAAAAAGCCCACTGCATGAGTTATAACTACAATTTAATAAATACTTTACAAAAATAATGCAAGTTTTTTTTAAATCATTGATAACAGCTCCTTATCCCCTGCTCGCCTCCTCCTCCCCCCGCCTCCCCGAGACAAAAAAACCCCCTCTTTAAAGAATAGCTTTTTCTGTATAATACTGCGCAGTCAGGACATGCTGGAAGGAGAAAGAATTAAAAAGGTGGCTTCTTATATCCCAGTGAAGATGTTCAAAACACTATATTCTGTTTTTAATTTTTTTGTAAATGCATTTGTGTCTTCTAGTACATGTAGCAATTAGAAGAACTGGAATTTCTTAGGTTTTGGTCAACATCCTATTCCTTTTAACTACATTCTTCAGCTTCAGCAAATTTTGGCCTTTTAGGTCCGCATTCTGCAAAAACTTACTACCCAGATGTTTTATTTGTACACACTGTGTGGCAGATTCTCTAGTGGTGTGACTTGTCGGGACTCTATTCTCTTCCACAGAGCTGTGACAATTTGTGCCAGCTGTACACTGAAGTCACTGACTTCTTCTCACAGTATGGGAAGTTAAGCACATTCATAAGTTGTTGCAGGATCAAGGCCTTTTGGTGGAGTCTTTTGATGGAGCCCAAAGGAACATGGAAACCCTAAAATATATGCACAGGCTAACACTAGGGATGTTAAGAAGCAGGTCTTTCACTTTTATCGACTGCACGATTAGTCGATACGGGAAGGCGCTCAGTCCCGGCTCGTGCTGGGTCTGAGAGCGACCCCCGCTGTGGCTCTTCAGTTTAAATGTAGTAAAAGCCGGGAGGGCAGGCAGCCCGACTTATACTACCTTTAAACTGCAGAGCTTGACTGATAGAGGCAGCAGTGCTTGGGGCAGGGGGGGAAGGGAGACGGGACAGACAGCACAGAGGAGACTGTGCTGCGGGGAACTGGCTTTTTAGCCGGCTTCCGCTTCCCCTGACAGACGCAAGCAAGGGCAGGGGGGAATGTGACTAACTGGTAAGCCTAGTCTTATCGATTAGTCGACTACTCACTTACATCCCTAGCTAACACCTGAGTGACTGGAAGGGTAATGGGTGCTTCAGCTGAGAATGATTAATGGTGGCATTGGTGTATTGATCTCCAGCATGTCTACCTGCTTTCCCCTCCAATAGTTAATCTCTTTCCCTCCCAAACCTTCCCCTCTTTTTTAGAGATATGATTAAATACTTTCAATAATATAGCTCCAAGAAAGTGTTATTTTAACAGCTGTGTTTACATTAAATAAGTTACATATAAAAACTTAACATAGTTTAGGCTCTTTGGCCCCTGATACAAACAAATAAACAAACAAACTGTCCATGTGGCAGAGCAGGTAAACATGTGCTTAAAGATAAGCATAGACTTAAGTCCCATTGACTATAATGGATGTGGTTAAATGGCTTGCTGATTCAGGGCCTCTGAGCCAGATTCCAATTTCACTTACTCTAGGTTTACCCTGCAGTTAGGGACCCATTGTGCAGCCTTTAAAATCAACATGAGCTTGGGCATTGACTTACATGGGAGCAGGATCAGCGCTTTACACGATGTAAAATCTGAAGCAATCCCTTTCTTCAGCATGAATTTATTCACACTATTTTTCCACACCTGGGTTTTTCCCTTTCTTTTGAAATAAAATGCACTTTATTGCTAGATAATCTTCATCATAAAAGTTTTATGTATGTTTGTGTGCAGAGAAGCGTGAATGTGTGTGAGATATATGCATATATAAATTACACACACACACACA
The DNA here is from genome assembly GCA_019425775.1 of Rafetus swinhoei. Taxonomy (NCBI): domain Eukaryota; kingdom Metazoa; phylum Chordata; order Testudines; family Trionychidae; genus Rafetus; species Rafetus swinhoei. Next base: position 189,694,113 of record CM033440.1, read on the forward strand.
GAAAAATACACATGTATTATATACAAATATATACACGCCTACTAAATATATTGATCAACCCCTTTTCATAAAGATAATGCAGCAAATTCAGGTTTGTGCCATCGATGAAAATGATCCTCACGGTCCTGTCTGAGAGGGGAAATCCCTTCAGTATTCCCTTGCTTCCTGAAACTGCTTGTAATAATCTTCATCTGAAGGGTTTTCTGTACATTTCTGACCATTGTTAGGGGGCCGTGCTTCATTGTATCGACTCCAGTCTCCTTTGCATATAATCCAAGGCAAAATGTCCACTTTGTAATGGAGCTCGGCGGAGAATTCCACACTGATCAGGTTTGGTGTGCCCGCTCCTTTTCCCCTAGTAATCAGTTGCATATTGTCATCATAGCAACAGTGCTGGGCTGCTAGAGTCGTGCTCTCCAAGGAAAGCATAGACCGGATGCAATAGCGTGCTGTAGGCTTGTAGATCTCCAGTTTTTCCTTTGGACCACTTGCATCTTTCCAGCGAAAGTTTTTCCGCTTAATCCGATCATAGATCTCGGCAGTACTGTAGGCGACTTCTGTCGGGTAGGAGCAAGGGCAGCTAGGAAGATCATTAACGACTTTGTGCATGTATTTCTTCAGGAACTCACTTTTGCAGCTCATCCATCTTTCACAGCTATCCATATCTGTGTGGGGAGGGGAGATGAAAATGCCTGAAGGTATATTATGCAGCATGCAAATTAATGACATAGCTACAGGATAACAAAGGGAAGATCACCAATGAGAGAAATGTAACTGCTTAGCAGAAAGTTCTATGCAACCAACAAAAGGCTATGAAGTATGCCTGCTTATAGTGTGGTGACTTATCTGGTTATAGGACAAGCCAGAAAACAAGTATATGAATGACAGATATTACAGGAAAAGGCCATCTTACTGTGAATGACATGGCCACATGTATCCTTGGCATTTACTCAGCTTTCATCTTTTTAGGCTTTCAAAGTGGCTCACAAATATTAATTGAGCCTGACAGCATCCCAACAGACATCATCCCCCAGTTTTGCAAGGAAGTGAATTTGAAGCATGGAAAGGTTAAATGTCTTGCCCTAGGTTAAACAGTGAACAGAATTGTGACTAGAATCCAGCAGCCCTAGCCTGTTAGCTTCAAAAGCCCAAATCACAAGGCCTTCCTGTAACACTGTTTGGGGGTCTGAAACCATAAATGAGGCTCAACTAGTTTGTAGTAACAGTAAAGATTCCAAACTAAGCACAGCGTGTGTTTATGAAAAATACTTGGGTTTGGGTTTCATTTATTTTTTCTCTTGCCAAATCCTCTGCCTCTCCAAAAGGATCCTTTGGGCAGCTGCAGTTTGAACATGGAGAATGGTCTACCACGGCCAGGAAGCAATTCCAATTCCATGATGTACCATCAGACAATGTTTGTAAATTACCATGTTCTAAATAACACACGACCTGTGAATTGTCGTGTGGGGTGGATGGGTGACCAGGGCAGGAGCACATTTATAGTTGAAATTAAGGGGATTATGTTGAAGGGGACTGGAGAGAATCAGTTTCTCATTTTGGTTATTTGGGGGCCCAAATCACATCAAACTATGGGTCTTCTATATTACTTATGTTATCAGCACACAATGGATCTCATCTTACTATATATTTTAGAAATTTTGTGCAGCTGTCTGTCCGTCCATGAATCTGCTCAAGAACTTCTCCTATACTCTAAGAGCTAGGTATGCTGCTTCCTATCATCAGAACTTAAAGGAAGGCAAGAGTTTGGTTGTGCCAGGACAATGGGATATGCCTGGAATCTGACTGTTTTCCATAAAATGGGAAGGAGCAATTATGCTCCTGAATGACCACAGGGGGGCAGCAGGTGTGCAGGACAGTTATACTGCAGAGTGATCACAGAGGGGCAGAGCAGTGCCTCAGGGAGCAGCTGCTGGCTGAAAGCATGGCCTCTGACATCCTGGTCTGCTCTGGGGAGCAGCCACTGGCCAGCCAGAGCAGCCCCCACCACACCCTGGAAGAAGGTGGCGGGTGGGCTGTATGGCTTCCCCTGTGGACTGCTCCCCTCCTCCCCACTCTGGGCACAGCTCGGGTCAGCCCCGGGAAGAAGCTGATGGCCCTCACTGCCCCTGTGTGGCCCTTGCTGCCCCTGGGCTAGCCCTGGGGAGAAGCCGCTGGCGACCCCCACTCTTTGCCCTGAGCTTCCCACACTTCCCAACCACCTGCTCTGACTCCTGAACACCAACCCCTGCTCTGAGCCTCCTGAAGCCTGTGCCCTGACTGCTGCACCCCCCACACCCTCACCCCCCTGCCCTGAAGGACCTGAGCAATGCCAGGTAAGTGTTCTAGTCATATAAATAAGGTGAGCAAAGTTGGGGCCTAAAGCTATACTGCAAACACATTAACTCAATTTCATGTTCAGTTTTTAAAGTCACATGCCTAGTTGTCAACGATGCTGTTGTTTGCCTTGTACACTTGCATGCCAGATAACGCTGTTGATCCAAATTCTCTAGTATTCTACCTCTCACTAAGCGACTAATCCCTGATGCTTCCATGGTACGGTATAAACCCTCACCGTACACATGGCTAATTATGTTCACTGCTGCACACGAGTGGGAAAAAGTTACCTTCAGCAATCAGCACATGTCCTGAGGCTTCATTTGCATGACCTACCTTGCCATCCCTAGCTGCAAACGCTATTATTGCTCATAAGATTATCCAGCTCACATCAGCGACAGCTGTCACTCTTATAAAAACGATGACGAATGAACTATGGCTATAGCGCCTTCTAACTGAGGATATCAAAGTGCTTGCAAATTGTTTTATACCTGGGGAAACTGAGGCACAGGGAGTGCCCTGGTGAATTGCTGATAGTTATTCAAAAAGAATCCTGTGATAGAGCATGGGGCAGAACCAAGGTATTCTGAGGTCCTGTTCTGTTCCTTGACAATAAAATAATCCAACAGTAATTTGTACTATGGATGTTAAATATTGATTAATTAACTAATCAAATAGTCGATGGGATTTCCATCAACTATTCAACTAGTCAATAAGGACTAGTATGTGTTCCGCCTTTGAAATATGCATTTTAAAGACTGAAATGCTGCGTGGAGCCCAGGGCCAGGAGGCAGTCCTCTACTGACCCTGGGCTCCATGCAGGCACTTCCGCTTTGAAATGTACAAGAGCCCCAGCGGAAGGAGCGCCATATGGAGCCTGGGGCCAGCAGGAGACTCCGAGTCCCCCGCTGACCCTGGGCTCCATGTGGCGTTTCAATCTTTGAAATGTACAAGAGCTCGCACGGGGGCTCTTGTACATTTCAAAGAGGAAGCACTGCCACAGCACCCCTGCCCCGCCCCACGGAGCTGAAGCTGGGGGGAACCGTCTTTTAAGCCGGCTCCCCCCAGCACCGCTTCCTCTTCCCACCCCTTGCTACCTCTTTGTGATAGAGGCCGGGGGGAGGAGGAAGCGACTAGTCAACTAATGTGTTGACTATTCAATAAGCTTTTGCTTATCGGATAGTCGACTAGTCGATTAGTCACTTACATCCCTAATTTGGACGATGATGCATTTTTAAAATAGGAGGCTTATAAACCCAAATGATGTTTTGTTGATGAGTATTTTGTCTCTTGCATTAAGAGATCCTAGAGTGCCAGCTGCTTACCAAGTTCGAACAGCTTGGTGGCGTTGAACTCTTCGCTTCCTGCGAGTAAGCTCACCTCCGTGGCAGCCGTCCGGAAGGTGTCTTCAATCCCTAAAGACAAACAACCACAGAAAATGTGTTTTCCTACAAGAAAAATCACAATGGAAACCAAAAGTTCTGATTGCATTGCCTCTGCTGAATTTAGTGCTGGAGGAAAATATTAACTGTATAATGATGAGAAACAGGCTGAGTTTGAGGATTCCCTATAGAGGACTGATATAGTGCTGGGTAGTCCTTTAAATAGTCAGGCAAAGAATACCACACTTCGGTGCCTAGCTAGTTAGGGCACCTAAAACTATATTTAGGCATGTGACTACCCGGCCTGATTTTTCACAGCTGCCCGGTAACCCTCTGGAATTCCAATAGAAGCTGCAGGTGCACAGTGCCAACGAAAGGCAATCCATTTGGTTAGGTATCCAAGTTCACGTACCCAGGTATCTTATTCCTAGCATGTGTTAGGGACGGCTGACGACATCTGAAGTTGTTGGGAAATGTCTTAGTGAAAGCTGTGAAGCACAATATGGAATATGAAACCTGTTGGAGACCGTGCTCCAGCTGGGCTGAAGTGCTACAGCATGCTGATCTGGCACCTTTTTTTTCTGGACCGGGACCAGTTTCTGTTGGTCCTAGTTCAGGGGGCTCCTTTCTCTTCCCAGCTGCAGTGTGTCCTCTGAGCCAGCCAAGGCTGATGGGGGTGGGGGCATTTGGCAGCAGGTCAGCTGGAGGGAGCTCAGGACACTGCAGACAGAGGAGTGGGGGATCAGAGGTACCAGGAGCCCAGGGTGAAGCTGGGCAGTGGGATAATGGAGGGAGGAACTGGCACAGGTAGGGGAAGGCAAGGACAGGATAGGCTCCATGGAGAATCACTCCCTATGCACCCAGCTCCCTCTTATCTTTCTCCTAGCTCTCCCCAGCACCTCTCAGCACCCCCTGAACCCCTCCCAGGGCCCTGCATTCCAGCACTGCTGTGTTAGACTCCAGCCCTGACTGGAGACAGCTTCTTATCCATCTTTTAAACTTATGGAGGCTTGTGACTATGTTCAAGTTTACTTGTTGGTAGGATACCAAATGTTTTCCAGTGAGTGAATACAACAGCACCTGCCACAACAAGCTGAAAAATTTGTGTGTGCTTCACTTTTCAGTTACTATGTCTTCCGCTGCTAGGGGAGGGAAAGGAGTTGGGAGGAAAGAGGCAAATATAAAGACAAAGGTCCAAAAAAACTAAAACCTTGGTCTGCCTGGCAAGCTCCTGTTAAGCATTTGTCACCAGCATAGAGAACCATTGTACAGGTTGAACCTCTCTAGTCCGGCATTCTGGTCCGGCAACATAAGTGGTCCGGCATGATTTTAGTTAGCAGGATGTCCACTTATCATGGGTTTGGCCAAGTTTCCTGCAGTCCACTAAAGTTTGTTTACAGACACCAGTCCTGGCGCTCAGTGTTCTGTGCTGTTATTTAACTCTAATTTACCCCTAAATATCTTCTAAGAGCCCAGTAAGCAGTGGAAGTGTTGGTAATGCTGCTAGACAACATTGACCTCTCATGGTGTGGCAAATTCTCTGATTTGGCACTGGTCAGGTCCTGAGAGGACTGGACTAGAGAGGTTCAATCTGCACTTAAAAATTTTAAATAGCAGCAATGTGGCTATTTTTCGATTATAAAATTTAAAAAACCACCCAAATGCATGGTAGGTGCAATGAGTGCACATTTCTTTGGGCAAATCTTCAGTACTGTGACATGCAGAACGTTCAGCTAGGCAAGGATTAGCTGCAGCAACAAAAGAAGTTTGCCTTTAGACCGAAACTGTCTGTAGCAAATTTAACCCCATATAGGAAATAACACTGGATATAGTTTAAAAAATAGAACTACCATCCAACGGAAAAGCCAGACATGCTACATTAAAATACCATGTCTCCCTCTTACATTTTGGGGTAGTTCTATTTTTTTTTTTTTATGTTGCCACATATGAAATAATGTGTTATAAATGATCTTCAGAAGTGGAGCTCATAGAACTGTGACCCAGCCCAGGCCCAAATGTGATGCTGGCCTTTCACTGTGTATAGTGAAATCCCCCCCAAACCAGTGCTCTATCCTCTGGTACAATGACCCCGCTAATAAGAATTTTGGTTGTCTCTTTAAAAGCAATCACTTGTTAATCAAACCTGGGCAGTTTGGCCTATCACAAGTCCTCGACTCAGTGGCTGTGCAGGCATATCCACAGGACCTGGTCCGCTTCTGATTGCCATTCCCGCAGGTTACGCTACAAATGGACCATGGACTCCAGTCTCCTTCTCCGTCAATATAATCTATACAGGAACAAAGATGAGGAAGGAAATGAAAAACTAAAACCCTACTACTAAAAACTACTGTATAGACGGTGGTTTTTATTAAGTAGGCATAGCAAGAATGGAATCCAGATGTCTCTACCTGAAATCTAGGCTGAATGCCAAGCTTAAAGCCTGCTGTTTAAATGGTTTTCACACTTGACTCTCCTCAGGGACGCGTATGCAACATTATTTGAAAAAATATTTCCTTTCTCTTTTGACCTTTTGGCAGCCGAGAATCTTCAGCTGTAAAGCTGGGTCATGAACTAGCAGAACATCTATTCAAACTTTATTTTTCCATTGGTAGAAATATGCTTTCTGATCACAAACTGATCAGAGACATAATAAAAACATTTACTTTAACCTCCCCGCTTCCCCCCCAAATAAATCCCTCCAAATATATCAATTGCACAAAAAGATATTTAAACAGAATGCAGGTTGGATTCTGTCTGGGTAGTTGATTGTGTGTGGAAATATTTCAGCTTTATTCTTTAATCTGACCGCACATCAAAGTCAGAGAGCTTTGTTATAGAGTAAGTCACTGATGTAGCAAATTACACGCACTTTTCAAATCCACATCAAACATTTTATAGCACTGACTAAATCACTAAGGATACATCTACACAGCAACATTATTTCGAAATAACTAGTGTTATCTTAGTCTGTGTCTACCTAGCAGACCGTTATTTCGAAATAATGTCGAAATACTGTCAAGCTGAAGTACTTCTTACTCCAACTCCTGTAACCCTCACTGTACGAAGAGTAAGGGAAGTTGGAGGAAGAGTGCTCTATTTCGAAATAAGTGCTGTGTAGATGCTCCCAATTTCAAAATAAGCTATTTTCATAGAATCATAGAATACTAGGACTGGAAGGGACCTCGAGAGGTCATCGAGTCCAGTCCCCAGCCCCCATGGCAGGACCCAGTACTGTCTAGACCATCCCTGATAGACATTTATCTAACCTACTCTTAAATATCTCCAGAGATGGAGATTCCACAACCTCCCTAGGTAATTTATTCCAGTGTTTAACCACCCTGACAATTAGGAACTTTTTCCTAATGTCCAACCTAAACCTCCCTTGCTGCAGTTTAAGCCCACTGCTTCTTGTTCTATCCTCAGAGGCCAGGAATAACAAGTTTTCTCCCTCCTCCTTGTGATACCCTTTTAGATACCTGAAAACCGCTATCATGTCCCCCCTCAATCTTCTCTGTTCCAAACTAAACAAGCCCAATTCTTTCAGTCTTCCTTCATAGGTCATGTTCTCTAGACCTTTAATCATTCTTGTTGCTCTTCTCTGGACCTTCTGCAATTTCTCCAAATCTTTCTTGAAATGTGGTGCCCAGAACTGGACACAATACTCCAACTGAGGCCTAACCAGCGCAGAGTAGAGCAGAAGAATGACTTCTCGTATCTTGCTCACAACACACCTATGCAATTGACGTAGTTCAATTTGCGTAGTTTATTTCGAGTTAAGCCCTGCTGTGTAGATGCACCCTAACTGTTGTCACTGAGGGTCTGATCTTTGGGTCAGGAACCAGCATTTTGTTCTATAATGACTGAGGCTTGTAGGCATCACTACAGTGCAAATAATATGAACATGACTGAGCCCAAATTGAGTGAAATATTCCACTAACTGGTCTGGAAAGCCCAGTTCTGCTTAGTCCCCTTTCACTAAGATCAAACATGCTACTTCAGTGTTACACCTTTGCTAGAAGACCAACCAAGTTCCTGTTTCTCACTATGGAATGCACTGGGCTAGTGCATGGCTTTCTGTTGGGGTTAGAAGTGTCTATTTTATAATAAGGTTTATTGTATTACCAGTGTGGACAGAAAATGTGGGAAATAAACCCACTTAAAGATGGGCATTTTAGCCAAAAGAATCTGCACTGGGAATAGAAATCTTTTAACACTGATGCCCTTAGGTATGGCAGAGCACTGTATATCTTTTCATTGTACTAAAATTAATCCACAAATATAGGTGCAAGAAGGACGTTAGTATTGAATACTGAGGGTGTGTCTAGACTACATGGCTCCGTTGACGGAGCCATGTAGATGAGTTTACTCGGCAAAGGGAAATGAAGTGGCGATTTAAATAACCGCCGCTTCATTTACATCAAAATGGCCGCCGCGCTGTGCTGATCAGCTGTTTGTCGGCACAGCGCGCGGCAGTCTAGACGGGGATCTGCCGGCCCCAGAACCCTTTGTCGGCAGATCCTTTATGCCTCGTGAAATGAGGCTTACAGGATCTGCTGACAAAGGGTTCTGGGGCCGGCAGATCCCCGTCTAGACTGCCGCGCTGTGCCGACAAACAGCTGATCGGCACAGCGTGGCGGCCATTTTGATGTAAATGAAGCGGCGATTATTTAAATGCCGCTTAATTTCCCTTTGCCGAGTAAACTCATCTACATGGTTCCGTCGACGGAGCCATGTAGTCTAGACACACCCTGAGAGACAGAATTTTAGTGTACCCTTCAAATATACAATTCAGCAAGAAAGTTCTCTAAATTAAGGCTGTAGTGTCAAACCTATCCCAAACAAGGGAAACTAAGGCTGAAACAGTCAGCTACAGCCACTGTGGGTGTAGATGATATAACATGAAAGACATGGAATAAAAACACTGCTTTGAAAACCTGCTCCAAGAAAAGCCATAAGTATATATTGATTTACAGCTTCATCTTTAGAGGCTTTGTGCTACTTGCAACTCCTATAGTATGTATGCTAAATGACCTCCCAGAAGTCATCCCAAAACATGCAGCTGCAGACCAATGTGATGGTAAGTAAATAATTCCACCTTTTTATTTTCTGTTTTCAGCAACTGTTTCATACAATTGTTTTCCACATGATTCATCTGGACCAGAATTACACACACGCACAATATCCCTGCTATTCACACCACTCCCTACATGTGAATCAACATAACTTGCCTTTCTTAAATCTCAACCAAACATGACCACATTGTAGTTCTCACTCATCTGTCCTCCAATTATATTTTAGCTTCACTGCACATGGTTCTAAATTTATACTTATCCTTAACCTAAAAATAAACAAAACCTTATTTGTTTTGCTTAAAAAAGTACACTTATGCCTAAAAATAAACTCTTGGAGGAGAGCTAGTATAATTTTCATGATTATAGACTTACAAGTGGAATGTGGCTACTACAGTCTAATTTGTGCATCTGCACAGGTTTGTGTTTAAAAGCTGATGAACAAAAGCCACATGTTGGAAAAACTCTATTTTGCTTGGCCTACTTGCAGCGGTGCCTCCTCATTCTCATTTCCCCCAAACCAGTTTTACAATCCCAAGGTGCCCCTAAAGACCTGGAATGCGCACTCACCATACTCTGGCTGCTCCTTGGATTCAAAAGTCCGGTGGCTGGGTGCATGCCTATCCCACCCACCAAGAGGGTTTAGGAAGTTGCTATCTTCGGTGGTGCTGTCATGCTTGTAGTCCTGGTCACCACTACTCATGCGAGTCCAAGTGGATGACCTTTGCCACCAGTTCCTCCAGTCAGGGGATGGGACTGGCCAGCTAGGCTTGCTGCTCTCTTTGGGCAGATCTTTCTCTGGTTCAGTATCAGGGCCATCAACTACTTCTATGGTAACCTAGAGAATTCAAGTTACACCAGGTCAGTGAGCATGAGAAATCCAATGCTAGATCATTGTCCACACACAATCTATATGCATCAGCGGGGAATCTTCTATACAGCAGAGACAAGGGACTAATGTTATCCAGCAGAAGCGATTTGTAATCCTTTAGGGCTAGCGATGCAGATTACTGTAAGCCCAGAGATATGTAGAAATGTGGTGATTCCTTGTGCCACCTTTGCCAAGTCAAATCTTGGAGCAAAGGCAAAAAAATATATTTTTTTAAAGAAATCCTAACAAAATCAGAACCAAACCTGCATCTTAAACCTTTATGCTGAAGCTTTCTGTCTTCATGGGGAAAACTGCTTAAAAGTTTATGAAGAGAGAGAAAAAAAACAACCCCACTTACTTTAATGTCATTGGGCCTGAATATGAAGCAAATGTGAAAAGCATTGACCAGAATGGTAGCCTTAGTTGTTGACTTGGCATTGATGCAAACAGCTATAGCAGGCACAGGGCAATGCAGAATCAGCTGCATTCTCTTTGCTTGTTGAGTACTTATTCAAGTGTGTTGGCTTGGTGGCTGGCTGATAAGAGGATTTGCACCTTAGTAGATTATCCTATAGTACAGTAATACTTAGGGCTGGCACTAGTGTGTGGAACCACAGGGGAGGTGGCCACAGATACATTATATTCTTTTTTTTTAACCCTGAAATATCTTTTATATCCAAGGTTCCCATGGGAATTTTAATAATAAATGACCGAGTCAACAGTCTTTCAACAAAATATAATAAATAATATACAATTTATATCACTGCTCATTAGAGAGGCTTTAAGCATCTGTCACCAATTGTCACAACCGCCCTCTGAAGTAGATTTGATTATACTTACTTTACAAAGGAGTAAGAGGAGGTACATTTAAATCTAAAGTAGGACAGGCCACTATCAACCATGAATAGAACAATCCAGATTCAAGGTTCCCGACTCAAATCTCTAGAGCCATACACACATTCATGAATACTAATAAATACACACCCCTTTGCTGCTTTTCAAAGCATAAAAAGAAATGAATTAATTATGAATCTCCTAAGTAAATGTTGTGTGTGTACATACATGTGTATTTAGGGAGACTAGCAATCTGGAATCTAGAGTCCCTGTGTCATGGAAATACAATGTGACCATAGACAAATAAATTATGGGCCGAGTCACTGGTATGCCCTCACTGTTTTGTGCTGCTCCAATAATGCAATGCAGCTAGAAATAAGGATGTTAAGAAGTGGGTAATTCATTAGTGTAGTCAACACATTTTTTATTGACTACACAATTAACTGATAAGGGAAGGTAGTGAAAACACTCAGTCCTGGCTTGCACTGGGTCCCAGAATCAACCCTGCTGTGGCTCTGCATTAGTAGGGAACTGGGGAGCAAGCGTGCAAGGACGCTGGCTCAGTCCTGGCTCGTACTGGGTCCTAGCATAATACGTCCCGTACCCCACAACGGCTTTGCAAAATTAGGGGACAACCAGCGTCCTCGCACGCCGGCTCCCCACTTCTCTAAAAATGAAGAGCTGCAGCAGGGTGTGTGTGTGTGTGTTGTTGTTGATAGCGTTAACCGATAGGTTAATCGTTTGGTCGACTACACTCTTACATCCCTAGCTGGAAACCCAGCTCAATTTGCTATGTAAACTGGACTTTTGGGTGCGCTAAAGCAGCCAGAGTGTAGAGGTGGTTCTGTCATAAAATGTGCGTAGGTATGTAAATGTATACATTTGATACAGTTACACCTACATGTTACAGTGCATTTACATACTGCTTCCCTTCTGACTATGATCAGAACAATTGAGATGAAAGACTAGGAAGGTCTTAGGCAGTTCTATTGGGCTTGTGTAGAAAGAAACAATTCAGGTATGCAATTGTTGTAACAAAAGAAGTCTCTGGGTAGGAGATAAACGAAACTTTACTGAAACAACAAGGAGTCCGGTGCCACTTTAAAGACTAAAATCTATTAGGGCAACAAGGTCCACACTCTCATCTCTGTATCACTTCCCCTTTTCTTTTCTTTTCTTTTCTTTTCTTTTCTTTTCTTTTCTTCATCTGAGAGAGGCTATGTCTACACCACTATGTTATTTTGGAATAACTAACGTTATTCCGAAATAACAAAGAGCATGTCTACACAGCAAGCCATTATGTCAAAATAATGTCGAGCTGGAGGACTTCTTACTCCGACTCCTGTAACTCTCATTTCATGAGGAGTTGGGGAAGTCAAAGGAAGAGTTATTTCAACTTAGCTACACAATTGACATAGCTGAAGTTGCATATTTTAATTCGACTTTTGCCCTGCAGTGTAAACGTGCCCAAAGTGAGTTGTATCTCACAAAAGCTTATGCCTTAATAAATTTGTTAATATTTAAAATGCCACCAGACTCCTTGTTGTTTTTGCTGAAACAGACTAACACGGCTACCTCTCTGAAAAACATACTGAACAGTTTTGTCTTACATTCATTTTAATGGCAGAATCAAAATGATTCCTCCAACAGAATACACTGCAATTTTTACAAACCCAGAATTAAAATAGATTTCATATGCTTGAAACTGTGTCAATTCATGGGCTGTATGTATCCAAACAAAACAGTGTTGTGAAACCAGTAAGTGGCAATAAACAAAGTGCTTTGTATCAGTGTAAAGACAATTAGCTATGCTTGGAAAGTCCTGTCATTGGCTGAATGTCAACAAGATTTTTTTTTAAAAAGCAAAAACTAAACAAGAAAACAAGAGACCTTTGAAAGGGAGTATTTCACGATCATTGTCTTTCCTTGCTATTTTTAAATTGTAATAACATTTATTATGATGAATTCTCTGGGTATTTCAAGCAGATGTAATCCAAAATCCTATAGGAATCCAATTTGAAAAAATTACTCTGAATAATTGTTAAGACAGTATAAAAGGTCTTTGAATGGTCAGTTACACTTGCTATAGTTTTATGTGTTTGTTACCAAACAGTTTTATTTCAGGATACTTTAAGACAACAAGGATTGCACATCTCAAAGTAAGCAGCATTAATTTCTTCTTAAAGTTGGGTTAAAATAAAAAAAATCCACGTCTGCCAGTTATTATTTAATTCCATTATTCTTTCTGATGAGCATAAGAAAATGGATTTAGTCACCCACTATTCTGCTGTTTTCCCAAACATATCATTCTAATGCAAACCGTAAGGTGTTTAGACCCATCTGAAACAAAAGGATTATTCATAATGTGTATACTATATGCTTTCACAGAGATTTCACTTCTCCCAACTCTGGAAAGTCCACCTATTTCTAACATGCCCATCACCGCAGAATTTAGCTGTCAGACGACGTAAATTCACATTAATGTTTTTAAAAGTAAGTTTTTGTCTTATGTAACTTGACAAAGTATCAGGTTCCCATAAAAGGACAAAATAACCTACCTGCCAAATCAAGATTTCCCCCTTGCCAGCTGCTTCATGTGTCATTTACCATCGGCCTTGTGTCTATATTGCAATGGGGGCAGCAGAGCAGTAGAATGGACACAACAGCACAGCACCCTTTATGGTACACAGGAGTGGGCAACTTTGACTTAAAATTCAGAGGGGAGGGAAAGCTAACATTCACATGAAAATTGTGGCATCACGTTCCAAGTTCAGCACCCCTCAGCGCTGGGGAGCATTTAATGGGTGGTAGCAAGGGTTGGAAGAAAGGAAAAAATAGAAAATAAATAGGCGGTCACTTCCCCTTCATGACTTCACTCCTGTTGCTAATGGGAAGGAAGGAAGTGATTCTATTTTACACTGAGTAACCCTGCTGCACTGGCAGGGTTTGCATGTGTTAGGGAGCTGGCATGTGTCAAATCAATGGAGACCAACAAAAGGGCTTTTCTGTGAGGAAGAAGAAATCTGTGCTCCCAAAGGAAATATGGCACTGGTTTTAAAAAACACCTCATATTTTAGAGGGCCTCCAATGAATTAATTTATTCAAGTGCAATGGTGCATTTGGCTGAAGCTCTGAGACCAAGCTAAAAAGCAGCTACAATACACTAATGGCAACAGCTGCTCTGTTAAACAATCTAACCAATGTTAAAGAACTGTACAAAGGCAGCTTGAAACGAAGAGGTTGAAAAATGGGCCAAATTTAAACAGGGCTAGCCGGCAAGAGAGTTTTCCCTGTATTACTTGCAAAGGGCTTTAAGTATTGGACAACTCTTGCAAAGATCTTCTAACTAGACCTGACAGTTTTTGTGTCTCTAGTTGTTTGTAGCATAATGGATCCAATAACTTTTTATTCAATAATGACTTTGTAGTTGGAGTAGTAAACTTGAGGCAGAGGTAGTATAACCGCCACCATTTAACAATGTGATTATATGCCATATAATGCCACCTCCCCAGGAATACAAAAAAAGGTGGGGAGAGGAGAGCACAATTATGGCACGAGACAGCAATTATTTCTTTACTGCTAACTCCAAAGACAAAGCCTATAAAAGAGGATTCACAGGAATATCATTTTAAACTGTTTTCACGGCCTAGAGTTGCCAACCGTCTCAGTTTCGCCAGGAGTCTCCTGGAATTGGGCTCTATCCCCTGGAGGTTACTGAAGCAAACTGGGGAGATTTTAAACCACTAAAAGTCTGGTGGCACAGCAGGGATAAGACAGGTTCCCTGCCTGCTCTAGACCTGCATGGTTCCCAGAAGCAGCTGGTATGACCCTGAGGTCCCTGGATGTGGGGGAAACAGGGTGTGTCTGTGTATTTCCCCCACCCTGAATGCTGATTCTGCAGCGCCCATTGCCTGGAAACTGCTGCCAATGGGAGCTGCAGGGGTGGCACCTGAAGGCAGAGGCAGAGTGAAGAGCCACTTGCTTCCCCCCAGCCCAGGATCTGGACACGCTGGCCACTTCTGGGAGCGGCACAGGGCTAGCAGGGACCTGCCTTAGCCCCATTGTGCTGCCAATCATGAGTGCTGCCCAGCCAGAGCCCACACCTCTCAGTCCCTCGCTCATCCCAACCCCCTGCCCCAGCCCTGAGCCCCCTCCTGCACCCAAACTCCCTCCCTGAGCCCACACCCCCCTTACACTCCAACGCCCTATGCCAGACTCAGCTCAGAGCCCCCTCCCACTTCTAAACCCCAGACCAGAGCCTGCACCCCAACCTCTTGCACCATCCCGAGAAAATGAATGAGTTTGGTGTAAAGTAAACGAAAGAAGGAGGATGGAGTGAGTGGGAGTGGGGCCTTGGAGAAGGGGCAATGAAGGGACATGGTCTCAGGGAAGGGGTGGGACAGAAGTATTTGGGTTTCAGTGATTAGACAGATGGCAACCCTATCGCAGGCTGTCAGGATGATAAAGTAAACTTCTACAATTTATAGGGGAAATGTCTTCAGTTTTAAATGTATTTATTATTAATCTGTGTGTATGTCCCAGAAAACCAAGCAGGACCAAGATTTTCAGAAAGAGGACCCCAGAGCTGGGGGCTCCTAA
The DNA here is from genome assembly GCA_019425775.1 of Rafetus swinhoei. Classification (NCBI taxonomy): domain Eukaryota; kingdom Metazoa; phylum Chordata; order Testudines; family Trionychidae; genus Rafetus; species Rafetus swinhoei. The sequence goes on from CM033440.1 coordinate 189,709,202, forward strand.
ATATATACCTGAAAGAAGGAGCCTAAAATTCTGATCACATTTAGGTGCTTACATTGAATTAAGCACTAAATTAATTTAGGAGCCTAAAGTTAGTCTCCTGCTTCTGAAAATGTTGGTCCTGCTGCCCAGTGTTTTCTTGAAGAGAAAGCTAAGTGTCTTGAGCTCAAGTTCCTTTGTCTGTGCTTGTGTATCATTGCATGTGTTGTCCAATTTTCAGACACCATATTATCCAGTGAAAAAGGAGCTCATAATGACAATTATTTATTTGTAAGGAGAAGCCAGGAAAATGTTACCCCTCATTTATCCACTCTCTGGCTTTAAATATTCAATAATTTTCCTGCCAGTGAACGTATTTTCCCCTCCCCCATACACGCTTTGTGGGATTATGCTGTTATTTGTTAATATGTATATATGTACAGTGGCACACCATTTATGTCAGCCTGCAGCTTCTGGCCTTTGTACAGCTTCCCAAACTACCCTCCTCTGTGACTTCATAAATATACAACTGGAAGGCTTCTAGTAGCAGAAAGCACACATCCATCAATATATATGCATTTACTATCTAGGCCTGTCAAGTACTGGGATGGCACTAGGTCCAGATCTGTAAAATTTTGGAACATGACAACTTGTCTATGAAGTAATGGCGCAACCAGCTTTGATACAATTTATTGTTTCCTGTGGTGGAGCGGCTGCCCCACGCTGCCTGGGAAGGAAGGAGGAAACCTATGCAGCACCCTGGCCAATCAGGGAGAGGCTTTTAAAGAGCCAACCAGAGGGTGGATTGCTGAGGCAGACCTGTATAAAAGGAGCTGCTCAGCGGCGCGTGAGCAGTTAGACCCTGATGAGGGAAGGTGCAGAACCTGGTTCCTAGAGAAGCACCAGTGGGACAGCAGTGCTGGGCAGGCTCAGAGGGGATAGAGAGGGAGGCTCTAGCATGATACCTGCCAGGCTGCTGATCTTGCTATAAGGGCCAGGAGGGTGCAAAGTTTCACAGGGGAAGTGGCCTAGGGAACAAGAGGCAGTGGAAGGGCAATGAAGGATGGCAGGACAAGGATGCCATCAGAGGGTCCCTGGGTTGGGACCCAGAGTAGTGGGCAGGCCTGAGTCACCCCCTTCCCTCTTGCACTGTGTCTGGCCACCATTGATGTGTGGCCTGGAAGGACTGTGGCTTGCCCTTGAAGTGAGGGGCTGAACTGAAGCTGCAGTTGGCCATGGTGGCAGGTGCTAGACCAAGGACTGCCAATATAACCCCTGAAGGGGGATGAGAGACCACGTACTCGGCACTGTCGGAGGGCAGTGTCTCGAAGAGAATACCATGGGCTGGGCGTGACGCGGGTCTGGAGTGGGAGCGTGGAGCGAAGACAGGTGAGACACCGCTAGAAGGGGACACCCTGCTGAATAAAGAACTAATTCCCCGAGCAACCAGCAGGAGGTGCTGCAGCAGTGAGTCCTGTCCTGTGACATTTCCTACTAATGTCTGTGACTAAGTAAAGTACATCTTTATTTTTAGACTTGGATGCCTAAAGGACAGACACATACATTGGTAATTTTGTAGGTGGATGAGTATAGAGCACGAGGAATTTATTTAAAAAGAGAACTTGTTATAATAGTGCATTATGTTTTTGTAAGCACATGTTTTAGGCAGATTAATATTTCACTAAATTATTTTGGTTAAACACGACTTCTTATGAATGCAGATTTTACTTGAAGACACTAAATTACATCAAATTACTGTCTTTAAGATGCAAGTGACTTGGAATAGGGTATTCCAAAACCAAGAAGAAGATTTTGACTAAAAACACATATCAGATATTTGCAGGCAGAGGGACTTTCCACTCAAAGATGGCTGCTGGTGAGAGAAACATTTAATTCTTTCTTTTGTTCTGTAGGTTACAATCTAATCTACAGTCATTCCACTGTTGAGATTTACACTAATGTTAATAAATGAGAATCTGACCATAATTTCCAAGATATTCGTTTCCTGTTAGTCACATGGCCAGTGGTTGGCCACAGAATAAGAGAGGGAAAATGCTGCCCAAAACCAAAGAATGTAAAACAACCATATGAAAATAACATGATGCTGTAGATGCTTTTCTTTCATAAGAAGACTATGATTTTATCTCTAGCTGCGTGCAGGCAGTGGCATTCATGGAGGGGCTCAGCAGGGATTGGGATCTGTATACCAGGTTGGCAAAAAGTATCTAGGCTATCCAGAGCTGGTGACAGATTTCGCTGGGCCCGAGGCAAGGTAGGGGAGCTCAGCTCCGGGTCCCTCCTGGAAGGGGTGGGGCCTCAGGCAGAAGGAGCAGGGCTAGGAAGCTAGCCTCCCCCACCCAGCCCTCAGGACTGCCCAGACCATGCCGTGCAGGGCTCTGGTGGTGATTTAAAGGGTTTGGGACTCTGGCTGCTGCCACAGTATTGACCGCGGGCCTTTTTGAATCGCCAGGCCCCGAGGTAACTTCCTCCTCAAGACTCTCTCTCCACATAACAGGATCTATGGGTTGGGATACCACACAGAGGGAGGGTAGAAGCAAGCGCAGCTGGCAGTGCCAAACAGACTGAAGCAAAACTTAAAGTGGGCTTGGCTGGGTATTTGCCTCGCATGTCAGATATCCCAGTCTTAACACGGTGCATACCTGAATGTTGGGGTTTTGCCCATTGATGTCTGCTTTCGATAGGTCAGGGAAGTTTGGGAGATCCAGGAGGAAGGATCTGGGTCCGTCTCTTTGTAACGACGTGTGTCCATTTTCCTGCCTGAATCGCTGTTTAGGGAATGGCCTGTGTGCTGCCTGGTGGTCAGGATATGGTCTTCTGTCTTTGGGGTTTAATGTGAAGCTGGGTTTGGGAACAGACTGGCCATCTGCACTCAGGGTGTTCTAGGGAGAAAGGAACACAACAGATGAACACCATCAACAACAGTCACTATAAAACCCAAGACATCCACAACCAGAAAGTAACCCATGCTTCCTGCTGCAGAGGAAGGTGAAAAACTACCAGGGTCTCTGCCAATGTAACCCCAAATACAGAGATCAGATAGACTCTGAGCATGTGGGCAAGACCTAGCAGTCAGACACTTTGGGTAGAGAGGGCCCGGAGTACAGCAAAATGTTTCTCATGTCCCATCACTGGCTGATCTAATCCTCCAGGCTCTTCCTCTTATGTCTTGAACATTTTCCCTTCTGAGGGATCAAATTTTCACATTTTCTTAATGGTGGAATGGAATTTCCTTAAGGTTTGGATTAAAAAGTTTTTGCTTTTGTTGAATGTGTTTGCAGTGTATCTTACAGACGGCTGCCTGTGTTGCCACTAGCCACCTTGCCACTGCCTTTGATCTAGCCAAAGTGATACATTTTGTATCAAAATACTCCCCACTGAACCCGTCCCCACGGGCGGCTCTTGTTACATTTCAAAGGCAGAGGCGCAGCGGGAATAGCAAGTGCTCCCTCCCCCCTTATCGACTAATCGAGTAGTCAATGGATTGTCTGAGGATCTTTAACTTACAGTTCACAGAGACAGAAAGCCTGGATGGGATAAATGTTACATTCATGTTTTAAAATAACAACTACAATTAAAATTAAATGGCAACATGTGTTTCTACTGTAGCATGTTTTTGGCAGTATTGCTGGTTAAGCACACGCTCCACCTACTCCCCTTGGCTCAAATTAAGCTTGCATATCTTTTCTTAAGATCTCAGCTAATAGCTTCAGTGCATTTTCATTTACATAATTTTGGATATCCATATAAGAGCTCCAAATTACATTCTGAAAGATTTTACAATATAATCTGCGCAATTTCATTTTTTTAAATTTGCGATTTTGTTCTAAACACAAATCTAGGATCAAGAGAAATTGGATCTGAAAATAAAAACAAAGCAGGTTCCCTCCCAAAAGTAGACTCAGTAGCATCTTATTCAGCTATTATGTTATTTGGAAATATTGTTTGTTCCCAAATAGAAAGTTTAACCAAAATCTGGATTTAGGTCAATTAAAAAAAATCATCTTGAAGCTGTCTTTATTCATCAAGAAAAATCAGGAATGAATAAAACCCAAACCTTCATTTTTCTTCCCATTTATCCCTAAAAGAGAAAAGTCTGTCCAAAAGATAATGACCAAGCTTTTCATTTTAAGGGGAATAAAAGGATAAAAGTTCTGCTATCTCCATCTATAATTTTCCTGTAGTGAGATGGAAATATACTCTTAAATGTTTAAAATACTAGAGGAAAAGTCAGTGACTGGTCTTTATAGCTATAATTCCTGCAAACGTGCATCAATTTCCTCCTAAATAAAGAGTGAACAGAGGACCGAAAGGAGAGGAAGAAAAGTAAACTAGGTAACTCATAAAAACCAAAAGAGCCCAACATCCATCCATAAATTCTCACTCAAGCTTACCTACTGTTATCACACATTAGAGAGGCATTTAGTAAGAGTCATCTGAGGTAACAAGTTCTTCCCACATAGTGGCTGCGTCTAGACTGGCAAGTTTTTCCGCAAAAGCTGCTGCTTTTGCGGAAAAACTTGCCAACTGTCTACACTGGCCGCTTGAATTTGCGCAAGAACACTGACATTCTTGTGCAAATACTATGATGCTTCCGTTCGGGAAAAAGCCCTCTTGCGCAAATGTATTTGCGCAAGAGGGCCAGTGTAGACAGCTAAAAACTGTTTTGCGCAAAAAAGCCCCGATGGCAAAAATGGCGATCGGGGCTTTCTTAAAAATCCTAGATTGGCACGGATGCTTTTCCGCAAAAAGTGCTTTTGCGCAAAAGCGTCCATGCCAATCTAGACGCTCTTTTCTGCAAATGCTTTTAACGGAATTAAAAGCATTTGCGGAAAATCATGCCAGTCTAGACGTAGCCAGTGAGTCCTGTCAATCACAGTGCTAATTACACTATGCTAATGCAACCTGTCTATTTGGTCAGAAGGACTGAAGGAATTAGTAATAGATATGCATGGCTTTATAAATCTGTATCACTAAATTAAATTCAGCAAGATTCAGTATTGACCTAAGGTGTGGCACACAAGCATGCCGAAAAGAGACTCAATTATATTTTCGCCTGACTTGAACTGGGGTTACAAAACTTAATACCCCTTAACATGAGCAGAGTTAGGGGCTACTGTTATGCTTACTGCCATCCAGTAGTTCAGTGCCTGAGGTAAAGGGGTGTTTTTAATTCAGCCCATAGCAGGCAGGTGTCCCTATTATATAATCATCTTCAGAGCTATCGCCAAGACCAAAGACTGAAAGGAAATGGAGAATGGATTCCCAGAGCAGCACAGAGACTATGCAGGTGAGGTGAAGGAAAATGCTTTGAAGAGTTAGCCAGCACTGTAATATTTCCTGTTACTGCAGGGTTCTGCCCTAGATATCTAAGGTGGAGTGTAGCCTGGTAGTTCTTTTGGTTTCCTCATTGTTTTTGACATTCAAATAGCTACAGCTGACCAAAATTCTGGCTTCCAGGTGTGACTGTTAAGAAAGCTGCACCACTTACTACTTGACAATTAGCTGGTTACAGTAGCTCCTGTCTCTACGACCTCCAGATTCGGTTCCAGGTGGGAGTGAATGCACAGAGCGTTAAAAAAGGCTCCAGCTGGTCCAAAACTCAGCATTCCACCTCACAAGCAATATTGGCAAATGAAAGCACACCATGCTGGTCACACAAGGTCTGTTTTGAGTTGACTGTCCTCCTCTTTTAGGCCCTCTGCAGCACTGGACCAAGCTACCGAAAGGCACCTCAGGGTATATCTACACTGTAAGCGCTACAGTGGCATAGCTGCAGCGCTGCAACTATTCTGCAGTAAGGCAGACACTTGAAATGGTGACAGGAGTTTTTCTGTTGCTGTAGTAAATTGTCTCTCAAGAAGTAGTAGTGAGGTGCATGGAAGAACTGCAAACTAGTGCTATCTGCACTAGGGTCCAAATTTGACTTAACTACATCAACATCCCTATGCAATATAGCTAAGTCGACCTAAGTTTTAGCAGCAATCTCTCACAATGCCATTTCAGAGGAATGGCTAACCTGCTATTTTCAGTGTATTGGGTTTAGGAGCCTTCTCAGCACATGCCTAATTCCCTTACACCGGAGTCAGAATGACCCCAGCCCTCACCACCTCATTTACTTCGTCATCCTGCAGCAGCAGCAACAGCACAGAAATAGAAGCTGGAATGCGGAAGAGGAAAGATGTGTACTTGCGCATACACCTCCCCCTTCCACATCTTAATTTTTAAACCTCCTCCTGAACATAAGGGTCCGATTCAAGTCCTCTTGCCTCCTACAGGTCTGCTGTGTGTTACCTACCAAATTCTTGGATACTCAAATACCGAATATAGTAGGGGTGTAAAAAAGTTTTAAAAAAGAAACTGTGTAACTGTTCAAAATTCTTAGCAGTTACCCAGTTACGTGCACTGAGGGCTCTGCAGTATAAGGTTTATACTGCAGAACTTGCTGCACAGCCGGCTTTCCAGGAGCAGGGCTGACCGCCAGAGCCAGTGTGCAGCAGGAGTAGGCTTATACTATAAGCCAGATCTTGGTGTGCACCAGCTCTGGTTGTTAACCCTGCTCCTGGGGAGCCGGCTGCTGCCTCGCACTGCGAGCTCTGATACATGTGGGGCAGCAGCTGGCTCCCCGGGAGCAGGCTGGAAACGGGTGCGTTCGCACCCTGGCAGTCACAGTGGTGGGCCCAGCCAGGCTGGAACAGCTCCCCTGCCCAGGTCAGGCAGGGGGGCTGCTCCAAGTTGGCCAGGCCACTGGTTAACTGGGAAGTCTCACCCAGTAAGAGTGAGGTTAGCCAGTTACACCCCTAATCTTAAAGAAGCCAAACCACCAATTTGTGCCCTTGTGCTTGCTTAGGACATGTGAAGCCTGAAAGGAGTTTTTGTTTTATAAGTTTATTACTTTAAAAGTACCAAGAGAATGTCAAGTCAGACATGGACATAGTCATTTTGCTAGGCTACTTATTGGGGTCCCCAGGGGCATATACTGATTTTCCTGGGAGCTTTCCATGCCCCCTGCAATCCCTTCTTGCACGCTGTAGTTAATTGGGCGTTAGAAAAGATAACAGTGAGAAAGGAGAGTTACTAATTGTGATGGCATCACCCTACTTCTCTTGCTGGCCTTCCATACAGACTTCTAGGGCACTCCTGAATTTCTAAGCACAAGCAGGGGAGAAAAACGCCCCTTACCAAGCAGGTGCCAAACCCACCTCTGTTATTCTGAAGGCCCCTTTCACTCGGTCAAGTGGCCCATCCCCCCCCACAGGCAGCTCTGCAAACGAGCAGGCCTCCCCTGCATTGGGCAACGGCGGGGGAAGGGTCACAACTGAGACAGACTCTAGCAGAGGGAGGCTGAGTATGACTCATCCCCTTCCCATCCGTGAGCAACGCGGCGGCTGCCACGAGCTCCTGCTAAGCTGACAGGCGGTTGGGGAGGGATAAGTGGCCGGCCAACCGCCGCCCCTCGTGCCACGCGGAAACGGAGACCCTTGCTGGCCTGGAGGTTGTGAGGCCACCGCCTTCTCTAGTCCGGCCGCTCCTCAGGCCGGTACTCACCACACGAGAGGTCGTGAACTCCATTCAAACTCCCGCCTCACGCTGAAAACTGCCCCTTCCCGGAGAGGCTGAGAAAGCGGATGTCAAAGTCTGTTCCCCACTCTGGCACTCCGAATGCAGAAGGTGGGGGCAAGCAAGAGAGCTTCAAACCCTTGCCTCTACAGGCACTAGTTACAAAAACTTCCCCCCAGAATCCTAATACACAGATTTTGGAGAATTTGCTGCCATGATCAAGTGCTTTTTGATCCCTAAAAAGCCAGAGGTGAACATTTGAAACCACCCCCAGAGGTACTGCAAGCTCTTTTGCTCCAAAAAAGCTTGAAAAAAGGAGAAAAACAAGCTGCAGTCTTTGGTAGCTGAACCTACAGTCAGAGGCATGCAGATAAAAATCACTTCTTTTAAGCTGGTGATTTGTATTACAAAACAAAAGATAAACTTGATAAAGCATACTTGGTTGCTAGATGTTACAGAGCAACCAAGGAAAACAAATTTAAAAAACAGAGAAAAGTCTCGGCACAATGCTTAGATGGTAGTAAATGGGGAGGGGAGGCATAGATTCACACAGAGCAGTTCAAACCAAACCACAAAATAAAGAAAAATTACCCTGAACACAACTGGACTCACATTTCCTTGGTATTTACTTCTAATTTTCACTTTGTTCAGTCTGTTCCCATACCCTGAATTCCGTAGTGGGGTAGGGAGGCATGGTAGTCCTGCCTGGGTTTAAATCATTCTGTCTCTCTCAACTCTTGGTTTAACTCTCCCACACAAAGAAAGCAGGCAGGGAATCTATATCCAATTCAAATTTCAACTCTCTATTTCGATTGGCTCTCCCAGCCAATAGTTGGTAGGTACCTGAGTTAACTCTTTACTCATAGGGTGCTGGTCAGCACTCCCCCTGCTCATGACAGCGGAGCCCGGCACAAGCCCCACTCCAGATTTGGAGTGAGGCAGGGGCCAGGGCTGGGCCTCGCTCCTGGGAGGGAGGGGGAAATCAGTCCCAGTCTTTCCCCGGTGGCTGGACGGGGGAGAGAGGCTCAGGCAACACGGTCGCCTCTGCCTTCCCCTGGCTGGCCGGAATCAGCCGCATGGCGGACCATGATGGATCATGTGTTGGGGGGGGGGAGGGGTGCATTCGCAGGGCCAGCAATGGAACTTTTTATTAAGCGAAACTTTATTTGAAGCTCCCTCTCTTTTCCCTTTTGCACCTCTATAGCAAGAAGCTAGTGGCATGGAACAGCACTGTCTCTTCCCCCAGTTTGTGTGTGGTGGTGGTGTGGTTATATGGGATTGAAACAGGAATGGGAGCACTCCCTCTACTTTTAATAGCATTAGTCAAAGAGGAAAGGATGCACTTTCTGTAGTTGCTGCAGAAGTAGGGAAACTGTCATTCCTCTCCCTTATTTTAACTTCTGCTTCTGAGCTGGAAGTTCAGCTGAGGCAGAGAAGTAAAGGGAAGGTCAGGAGTACAATAGGATAGTCTAGACAATTACTCTTGCTTTCACATAGAAGCATTTAAGAGATTCTAATAAGGGACCTGTTATTTGCAGACATGCAAACCATGTGGATCAGTGTTGATGTCCTACAACATCTTATTACTCAGTTGTCTGATTCATGCAAAATCTTTGGGCAAGCAATAAGCTTGAAGAAGACTGTTATGTACCAGGGCTCTTCAGAACTACTTCCAGATATGACCTTAGATGATATTCGTCTGGATATTTTTTTACCAATCTTGTTACTTTAACTCTGTTACCAGCAATGTAGCTCTTAATGCTAAGCTTACTACAGGTTGAACCTCTTTAGTCCAGCACCCTCAGAACCTGACCAGTGCCAAACCAGAGAATTTGCCGAACCATGGGAGGTCATTTATTGTCTAGCAGCATTACCAACATTTCCACTGTTTACTGGGTCTTAGAAGATATTTAGAGATAATTTGGACCTTAATAACAACACACAACACAGAGTCAGGACTGGTGGCTGTAAATAAACTTTATGGGACCACGAGAAACTTGACCATACCCATAATAAATGGACATCCGGCTAACTAAAACCATGCCGGACTAGAGAGGTTCAACCTGTAGTAGACTCAGCAAAATAGCCAGGAACTTTGGTCCTTTGCAAGATAGAACTTAGAACAATAACAAATTGTCAGCTAATGTGAAAATCCATATTTGAGACGTGTGTTGTCGACTTTTCTATATGGCTCAGAAACATGCACAACTTATGTCAAACAGCAAACAAAAGACTAAAGAGATTTCACATGAAATGCCTCTGGAAAAATTCTTTGCATAAGGCAGCAAAACTGAGTGATAAATGTGAACGTGTTAAATCTTACTGATAGGTCATTGATGGGAATGTTGATTAGCAAGAAAAGACACAGGTGGCTTGGACTTGTCAAGCAAATGCTGGATTATAGGAACCCAAAGTACTTGCTTTCATGAAAGTTATGAAAAGTCTAGAAAGGGGCAGATCATTGTGCAGAGTTCGAGCTGTTGCAAAGATGACTTAGTATCCTTAGGAATCCCTGTGGATAATTGGGAAAAGAGTGCAAAATGCTGCTCTGGTTGGGTTAGTCAGCGTGTCGATGGAGCGAGGTGTTGCAAGGTGGACTGAATCAAGCTTTGTGGTAACCGGTGTCAGAGGAGAAAAACGCTGCTGTTTGGATTCAGAGCAGTGATCATGTGGGGGTGTGCCCTACCCATGGACGGAACTGTCACTTGCACACTGGACTCTGCAACCAAAGAACTCGCTGGTGCATACACCAGGCTCTGTAAAAAAAGCAACAGCGCCATTGAGTTTTGGCACATGTGGTTGAGCTTCTTAGCTTCAACGTGAATGAATCTGGAAGCCAACGTACAACAGATGCATCAAACAGCCCCAAGTGGCACAGAAATTATCACAGAAACCTCGCTTCAGCTACACCAATTGCTATTTTTTGGTATTTTCCTTTGTCAACTTCATTTTACAAGAATTTTCAATGATCCTGGGCTGAAACTTGACAGGACACCATTGCACTTTCATAATGCATCTGTATAGTATCCTCAACCACCAAGAACGAGTAACATGAATTTATCAGGAAACCTCCCAGATGCTCTTAAAGATTATATTGCTATCAGAGACCACCTAAGGCCTGGGGGCTTGATAGAAAATAATTTTAGTCATTAGGTTTCATTCCTCACCTGCCTTAACAGATTGTTTTGATTCTGAAGAGCTTTTATGCGTTTCCAGAGATGATGACTCTTGAAGCGCAGCCAACTCAAGTTTTAAAACACAATTGCTATTTCGCACTGTTTTAAGCCATACTATGCAACAATTGAGTACAGCAAGGATAGAATGATATTGTACCAAATTAAAACCTCTAAGGGAGGTTAAAAGTGGCAGGATTTCATTACTCATGGTCACAGAGTGAGCTGGGGCTTTACAGTGTTCACCCGGCCCTGGTTTCTATGATACCACCCACTGAACCACATGACAGAGTGCAGACTTGCTATGAAATTGGAAAGGCAGAACCTTGTCTCATGGTGGGAAAGAACTGAAAGATTGTATTGTAGGAGCTGTATTGTAGGAGGTGGCTTTCTATGAACTGGGGAAGTATCTGGTAGAGCTTCCCCATTAAAATGGAAGTGCTTCTGTGTATGGAAGAAGGTGCTATAGTAAAGTGGCTGTGACAAACAGTGACCTAGAACAGCCTATCAATCCACGGTCCCAGACTGAGGTGGACTCTGGATAGGAGTAAAAAAAAAAAAAAAAAAAAAAATCACTATACTGAGGGGGGGAGGGCTGGAGGAATGTTTTTAGATTAGACTCTTTTCCTTTGCCCTGGAAGGGGAAGAACATTATCTTAGCTAGAAATATCTTATCCCAACAGACACTGTCAGCTGTCCAGCCAGAGGGGATGGATTGTGATACCATCTAAGGTAAACTATTGCTACACCTAAGGCATGGTTACATTTCTTTAGGACTCCAGAGTTAGCAGCCTATGCTGATGGAAATCCTGATGACTAGAGCCCTGAGTGCATATTAAATGTGTATCTGTGTCCAATCTGTGAGCCACAAAAGGGGTCTCTGGCTATAAAGCGGATACGCGTGGATCTGCAGGGCTGTACTAATAGCCACATGTGGAGAAAACCTCATTTTTTCAGTGTTGCCAATTCCCGTGACTTTATGTGATATTTGATGTATTTGTTAGAGCCCCAGCTCTCTCATTTGCAAATTTAACTGTTTTCACTTAATAAGCCAGCACTTCTTATTTAAGAAGAAACTTGAAAACGTGAACTAGAGACTTAAAAGTAAAAGGCAAATAAAGAAAGCTCAGCATGCCTTATTTTTATACATCTCATGACTTCTAAGCCAAGCTTGTGACTGGTGGGGCAGTACTGAATTCATAGCAAAGTAGGGAATGCAATAATTCTCTGAATGACCAGCAGTAATTAATTCCTTCAGCACACTGGTATTTTTGGAGGTCTCCTCACCAAAGCATTGGTCAGGCCCCATATAAGGAATCGTATGAGAGCTGTGTCTGAGGTTCTGTGGCTGTACCAACAGAAACATCCAAGATAAAGTTATCATTCAATTGCCAGAAGGACAGGGGGAAAAAGAAGTGAGAGATGCATTCTTTAAAACTCACATGATTTTCACAACATATGTAAAGTGCTCCCTACAGGAATTGCTTTATATCCCAGATCATAATGCACAAAGAGATCTGGCAGCAATATGTAGCAGAAGGAGCAAAGCAGATGCAAAGGAAGCAATGCCAGTAAGTTTCTCCCTAAAAACGGTGAGTCAACTTTCTAACTGATGTATTATTATAGTCCCCTGAAGTCAATGGAGCTCTTCTGACTTTCAACAGCTGAGGATCTGGCTTGCTGTATTTAGCCATATTATAATATTAGTACAGGTTGAACCTCTCCGTCACCCTCAGGACATGACTGGTGCCAAACCAGAGAATTCGCCAAATCACGAGAGGTCAACATTGTCTAGCAGCATTACCAACACTTCCACTACTTACTGGGCTCTTAGAAGACATTTAGGGGTAAATTAGAACTAAATAACAGCACAGAACACCGAGAGCCAGGACTGGTGGCTGTAAACAAACTTTATGAGACCACGGGAGACTTGGCCATACCCATAAGTGGACATCCAGCTAATCAAATCATGCTGGACCACTGATGTTGCCAGACCAGAGAGTGCTGGCCTAGACAGGCTCAATCTGGGTGTTTTCCTTGTGCCGTGTTTCTCAAAGCACTCCGAAACGGCCTGTCCCTTTTGCCGTACTTCTGCCCAACTACCCACTGGTCTGTGCAAGCACAAAAACTCAAAACCTGCTTCTGCCTTAGGACTTGTCTACATGGAGAACTTTTTCTTGGTTAGTAACATGCAGTTTCCCTTAACTATGTGTACACCTGGAATTAATCAGGAATAGTGACTCTGCTTTAAATCCCCACTCCACTTTTATTCTGGATTAACTGCTCTGTGTAAACAAGCCCTTAAAAAATGGTGGAGAGCAGTGTTCCTTCTAAGCTGCAGAGCAGCACAGTTTCACAGGTGATTAATCAGTCCCATCCAGGCAGAGGCTCAGGGCTCAGTGTAAGGAGCTCACTGACTGGGTGGGGCTGATTAATCACCTGTGAAGCTTTGCTGCCCTACCTCTTAGAGGGAAGGAGGCGGGGCAGCATGCTGAGCATGCATCCCCCTCCCCCACGGGGAGGGGAAGAGTGGGGAGGAGGCCAGCACACATGCCCCAGCCTCCTGGCTCCAAGCACCAGGGAGGGAGGAGGCTGGGCAGCTCCAGCACCTCCCTGGCCCTTGAGCACTGCGGAGCGAGGAGGGCATACGGCTCCAGCTGCCTTCGAGCACAGGGAGGGTGGGTGCTGGGGGCAGCAACACTCCGGCACCCACGGTACCAGGGCTTAGGCAGGACATAGATGTTTGGATATCTAGAATGAGGCAGTAATGCACAGACCCAGAAGCAGCAACTTACGTGCTTAGGGAAGTTTAAAAGTAGACACTGAGGTGCTGAATGAGTTCAGGCCCCTACAGGATTAGATGGCAGCTAACCAGGACTCCTGTGGATCACAGTGGTGCCTGAACCTGGAACGTAGATGCCTAAGTACATTGTATATCTAGGCCCTACTGACTATAACTTGACCAATTTATTCCCCCTCTTGGAACCTAGTGCTATGTTTTCTACACTGTGTTCATGATGTGGAGTCAGGCCCGAGGGCTGCTCCTGTGACCTCTGCTTAGTTTGCTTGGAACTTTGTAGCACCACCCAGCCCACTAGTATCTGAATCTCACTGCCCAAAGCGCCAAACCAACCAAAACATGGATCAAAAGTAACTTAGCACAGGCACATAATTCAGTGAACCTCCATGCTGATCAGCACTGAGTAATACACACTGGAAAAATATAATCCCAATCATACCTGCAAAATAATGGGGTCTAAAATGAGCTGTTAGCACTCAAAACAAGAGAAAACAGAGTTAGCATGGGAAGCTCTATGAAAAACAGCTGCCTGTCATGGAGCCGCGGGGCCAGAGCTGCGGAGCGGCCGAAATGGCGTCGCTTCTGCAGCTCATAGTCCAGGGAGGGGGAGCGCTTCACCGGTGAACCATGTTGGAACGTGACCGGGAGAAGCCTCGGTGGCGCCTGGGTCGGAGACCGCCGACGATAAGAGGTGTGGGCGGGGCTTGACGGGAAGCATGTCCGGGAACGAGGTGACAGGTCATGTAGAAAGGGGGGACAGCACAGACGCGAGGGGCGGGGCACCAAGTACAGGGGAAATAAAACAGGGGACACCGGCAGGAGAAGGAGGGGAGGAAACAGGCGAGGAGGTGAGGTGAGCGAAGCCTGGTAAAGGCTTGGGGGAAGGAAGTGACCCAGGGTAGGGCTGAGTGGATGCCCGAGGGTTGGTGTGTTTAGGGGTAATGCCCCGCCAACTGGAACGGGGAAGGATCCCCGTCCTGGGGTTGGGACCTGGAGAATGGGCGGGCCCAGGTCCCCTTTCTGTCCTGGGGTCAGAGTTGCTGTACAGAGTGTAAAAAGCAGCTCTTGCACTGGATGTAAGAAACTGTAGATTAATAAAATACACGTGGGAATGAAACTGGTGTCTTGGGAGGGTGATTGAGGGTAACGTGATCGTCCAGGAGAGGGCACGCCAGGCTGCGGAGTGCCACACTGCCCAATATGCAACAGCAGTCAAAAACGCTGTCAATGTTAGGAACCATTAGGAAAGGAACGGATAAGAAAACAGAAAATATCACAATGCTGCCCAAGGCTATGGTATGCCCACATCTTCAACGCTGCTTGCAGTTCTGGTTGCTCCATCTCAAAAAAGATACATTAGAAATGGAAAAATTACAAGGAAGAGCCACAAAAATGATTAGGGTAACTTCCATAGGAGAGATTACAAAGACTGAGGCTGCTCAACGTAGGAAAGTGAGGAGATATGATATAGGGCTGATGTGCAGACTGATTCGCTTGCTAACCGAAGTATGTTGTATAGAAAAGTTTAGAGCAGGAGTCTCAAACTCCCAGCCTGTGGGCCATCCCTGGCTGGAGAGTTGAGCAATCTGGCCTGGGGAAGGTTGAGCACACTTGACGAAAGCACTTGCTGCTCGGCGCTCTGCTTCCTTGGTACTCCTGCTGCTGCAGAGGAGCTGGACTGCTGCTGCCACTCTGCTCCAGGCCCTCCTGGTAATCCTTGAGGCTGCATCCCTCAGGGGATGGGGTGCCATGGGGGAGAGAGGATGGGTGCTACTAGGAAGGAACAGAGCTTTGGAGACAGGAACAGACAGGCCTCCCCCAGGACTCCTGGGCCGGGTTCTGCAACTACTCAGGCAGGGGCTGGCCTGCAGACCAAGAGTTTGAGACCCTGGTCTAGAGGCAATCCATCCTTAACTCAGTTTCAGGGGTGACGTCTTCCATCCAGGTTCCCCGTCTTTCACAATATTTAGTGATGGTTTGCTCCAAATCTGGAGTTCTTTAGCAGACAATGGACTTTCTTTGGAAGTCTGGAACAAAACTCAGCCCTCCTATCCCCCAGTCTGGAATCTCTTTGCTACAGGATTTGAACACAAATTCTACAGCCTGGCTGATCTCCTCATGTTCCATTTTTAGCTCATCTGTCACACCCTCCCTCACTTGTTAAAATACAAACAGCGCAGCTCTGCTTTAAGCTTGAGAACTGGCTCTCTGTCAGATTTTTACTCTAGAAGTGGATTTCTCTGTGGCCAGAGCTCAGTGTCTACAGGGGAAAAAAAAGACTCCATCGTAAGTTACTTGTTTTCAATACAGCAGGACACATGGTCACTTACTCTGCAGCAAAGGGGATTGTTATGGAGGGAGGGGAAGAATTATCTGCAATTAAGGAGAAATTTTTTTTCAAAGGTTTAAACGGGAGATGGGCATCCAATTTGTTGGCCTTTGGGTCTCTGGAGTTCTGCCTTTAAAGCATTAGCCAGCAACAGCTGCGTGTGCATAAGCTTATAGACTTCGCAGTTCAAAATGCGAAGGAGTGGTTGATCAGGAAACACTTGCACTGTACAAACACAGAATAAAGAGTCTCTGTCCCAAAGGGATTACAATCGAAGGGTATGGTTAGACTGCTAGATACCTTCAGTATCCCGAAAAAACCCTGCTGCATCCAGGGAATCCATTTGCTCTTCCGCGTTTTTTTTGGCGGAAGAGCAAACGCGCTCTTTCAGAAGCCCCTGTATTCCTCATTTTACGAGGAAGAAGGGGGCTTGAGAGAGGGTTTTTTTCCCGAAATTTGGCCCAGTCTAGATGGGCCAAATTTCGGAAAAGCCTCTTCCAACAAAAGTATAAGAAAAAGATACGCAAAACGCAGAACACATTTTGCATATCTTTTTCTGATAGATCCTCGCCGTCTAGACGTACCCTAAATCCCAACAGACTGCCACTCACAGAAATATCTTGTTCCCTACTGAGGTGACTCTCCAAGTGAGCTGTCAATTGTATAGCTAGTGTGTGTAGGGGGGGAGTGTCTTTTATATTTGTTTGATCATGGAAGTCCACTTTCCAAAAAGGCAACGGTCTGGTCCTGCTCTTGTTGATGTGGATTTTACACTAGTGCCACTACACTGCAATTACTCGGGACTCACATTTCTAAGGGTACATCTAGACAGTGGGGTTATTTTGGGACACCAGAAGTATCCCAAAATAACTACCCTGCATCTTTTCAACATGCCAATTATTTTGATTTTTTTTTCAAAATAATGAGTGTGCTATTTCGGCATCCCTGAAACCCTTGTTCCACAATGGTCAAGAGATGTCTCAAAATAGCACGTTATTTCAAAATGCGGTGTTGTGTAGACACGCCAAATTTTGAAATAAGCTATTTTGAAATACAATCGAAATTAGGATACGCAATTTGCATAGCACAAATTGCGTATCGTATTTTGAGTTTAGGGTGCTGTGTAGAGGCACCCGAACAGACCATCTTGAGCCTGCCTGAGGTAAAGGCACTGGATCAAGCCTTTAGCCATCTCAATATCTCAATACAGAGCAAGCTTCAACAGTGTCGCACCTGTTTGTGAAATGACAGACCCTGGTTGTCAGCGGGTGAAATCGAACCTAGTGCATGAGCCTCTACTGCAGGGGTGGACACCCTATGGCTCACAGCTTAAGCTCAGCCCCTCCTTCCCCTCTACTCCCTCCCCCCCCCACAGTGGGGAGCCTGAGGTGATAATCCAGCACTGTGCACCCCACAAAATTGGAGCCAGCGCTGGTTTCCTGCACGGGGGGGAAGTCCTGTGGCTCCGTGCCAGATCTGGCTTGCGGGGAAGCATGCGCCCTGCTTCTCTCCTCCCCTCAGCAATGTGCTCACTTCCTTATCCACCCTACCTTCCCCCGTGCTCTGGCGAGGGACACGGGAGCTGCGGCTTCCCCCTGCCCGATGATCACTGGAGAGAGCGCATCCAGCATAGCTGGATGTGGTGGTAATGTGCATTGAGCATGCAGGCACTGGGGGAAGGGAGGCAGCTAAGATGGTGGCGGAGGATCCGGACTTTGGGGACGAGGAGCGGCTGGATTTCCTAAAGGAGCGGCACATGCGCTTCTTCCAGTACTGCCTGCATATCCTGCCTGAGAGATACTCGTCCCTGGAGACCAGCAGATACCAACTGAGCGGCTCCTGCCCCCTGGTCAGACAGACACCCACCCACCCGCACCCTGCTCCTGCCCCTTCCTTCCTGGCCAGACACCTACCCCCAGCTTGCTCCTGCACCCTACCTCCCACCCAGATTCTGCACCCCATCCCTATCCCACTCACAGGCAGCTCTGTCCCATACAATGGACCCCTCATTTTTGGCCCCATCCCAGAGCTTGGGGGGGGGCACAAAACCCACTAGCCCTGGAAGCCCAGAAGAGTTAATCTAGCCTGAGGCCTTGAACCTCAGTCCTCCCTGTCCCTCCCCCCCACCCCTCATGGGGCTGGAGTGTCAAGGGAGTGAGGTGTCTCAGTGAGGGTTGGAGGTTTTAGGAGAGGTTGTTTTTTGGCTTCTCATTTATGTGGTCCCTGACTGAATTTTCTGTGGGACAGTGGCCTGACACAAAAAAGGTTCCCCACCCCTGCCATAAATAAAGACAATGTCATAAATAAAGACAATGTTGAAACCTTTTGTGTTGGACAGAATATTTTACTTTATTTAAAAATGAAGCCTGGCCAACAAGTCCCAATCGGGGCCCAGCACCACCCACAAACCCCAAACCTGTGCCCTGGGCCCATCATACACCGAACCCCCCTGCCCTGAGCCATTCATATATCCCAACACAAACTTCTGCACCCCCACCATAAGATTGGCAGAAGACAGCCTAAATGCGAGCATGAACTGGATTTGACCTGTTACGATGTAAACTTCAAAGAAATGTACAAAACGATGGAAGTCCTTGAGTTTCATTCATGCTATTATTAATCATTATGTCAATTCTCAATAATATTATGTTGTATATTTTCAGTCATGCAAATGGGCATTCTTATACGGCTCTTTGTGGACCACTTGTTTTGAATTGTGATGTAGTTTGGCTCTTTGGTTTGAAAAGGTTGCCAACCCCTGCCATGGAGCATGAACCTCAAGCCAGCTGGCTATTAGCTAAGGCTGTAGAGCAGACTCGTTCTCTCTGTAAGTGGTCTCAGGGCCAATAGATGAGACAGTGCAAGTGTAACCGCTGTGTGTGGTGCACTAAGAGTGGATTTTATCTATGGAATCTAGAATCCGAATATTTGGAAACCACATCATCCTTTACACACACCCAGCAAATCCCAGCAGACTGGGAGTGACTGCTAAAAGCTAGAATCAAAGCCACAAAAACTCCAGAGCACTAATGTTGTTTGAATGCAATATTTCGGTCTGTTTTTTACCGGCTAGCATGTATAGTCAAGACAAAAAGATAACTACATCTAAAATTCATCTTGTGGCTTTTTAAGATGACCTTTCACAAGTTCATTCCACTCAGTCACTAAGGCTATGATTTCAGTGATATAAACCATGTTTAATAATTGAAGTTTTTATCTCTCCCTAGCTGAAAATATGACCTTGCTTGAAAACAATTCAGTTTTCAATGTTACCATCAGCTGCTTATAGTTTCCATGAAACAATTACTCCCTGCATCTATGTCTTTCTCTTAAAGGCCACTAAATATTCGCCCTGTGCTTGCAGAAGTGTCTGGTGGTGTTATCTGGCAGGTGTTTCCCTTGGTGACTTGAAAGCATTAATTCCACGTGGGTCAGAAGCTAGAGGATGACTTCATCGCACAATCAAAAGCTAATAATGGGGATGCAAAAGAGCAGAGAAATGCTATATTAGAAAACCATGATGTTTCCCATGCTTCTGGCAAAATACTATGTGTACTTAAAAGGGCAAATCACTAGAGCCTTGAATACTGAAAATACTCACGCCACCAAACCATGGCGACCCTGCCTCTTTCCCACCCACTTCCCCCATTACTTGTTGGGAGTGGGTGGGAAAGCCTACGATTGCCAATAATAATTAGCGTTCCATGTATTCCAAGCACTGTGCAGATGCTAATCATTGCAGCAGTCACGTCCTCCCCATTATTATCCTCCCCAGTTTAGACAAAAACTGAGGCAGAGACTTGTCGCAACGAGGTCAAGGTCACATATCACATCTATTCCCTTGCCCATTCTATACCAAATATATTTTTAAGCCTGCACCTCGCAAGGTGAGTCTCTTCATTTGGAAAGGATTGGGGGTTAAAAGTCACAAGAGTGACTGAACTCCAATGGAATAACTTGTATCTGCATACACAATGGCAATAAGCTTCCTCACTCCTTAAACAAACTAGATGATGTTATGACCTTCTTTACCTCTGGGGGGGGATTTGACATGAGTGTCAGAGAAAAGAAAAAAACCTGAGGAAGTAGACATGTAAAAGAACCAGGTTCCTTACAGAGTGCACACACCATTTATATGTAAAATATTCTTTAAAACCTCCCCCCCCACACACACAAATTTTCATTATTTTCTAGAGCTGATGAAAAAAGCATAACCTGATTTTTCAATTTCAAGCAACTTGGGGCATTCCTGTAGACTTCAGACAGGAAATGAATGCCATACATAAACTGAGCAAGGCAAATGCTTCTGGACCAGACAATTAGGTGAAAGAAGAAATATCTGTCTTCATTTCTTCACTGTCACACCCTGCAACTCACTACTTATTGCTAAGCTACTCTTGGGATAAATTAATTCAATCTTTAATTCATTTGCTGCATTAAGTGCTTGAAACACCTGGATGTTAATGATAGCAACATTGAAGACCCAATTCATCCTTGCAGTAATTTCCATCATATTGCCATGAAATTTCATCAAGAATTAATTTCAGCCTGCCAGCTTTAAGACCCTACTTTCAATCAGTTAGATGATCATTTGATCAAGCGTGGTACCACTGTCCCCTTACTAATCATTTGAGCATCTTAAAACTTCCTCAGAATTATACGGTAATAATGGAATGGAACGGAACAGTGGAATGGTGGAACAACTGAAAGGATATGTCTGAAAAACAGCTGGAGATGTCACTCTATCCATAGTGAACAAGCTCTGGACTGGGATGGAGAGAGGCATCTCCCAAGAGGTGGCTGAACCATAGCAGCGCTTTGATTGGATGCAGAGTGTAGTGTGCAATCAGCATGCACCTCACTTCATGTGCCCTTGTTTTACGTGCATGTCACTTTTGCAATACTGGTAGGAAAAAAATGATGCAGACAAAAACTAATAGAATTTGGCAACCCTGTGCGTGGGCAATGGTAAACAAAATGTTTTGTGGGCCATTCATAGAGTCCCAATTGGCCTCAGGTTGCCACCACTACTCTAAAGTCAACAGTCAGCAAGGTCCGGAGAGCTCCTGATTTTATGGGGCTTGTTTCATGGTTTGTTTGTGGTTTAAGGCTTAACAGGGGTAAAACTTTTATGATGCCCAGGACCCCTTTTTTCCAGAGATTTGTCAGATTTTTGTACCTGCCAAGAGTACTTCAAAATTTGAACTATTTTTTTTTTTGTTTAAGCAACATTCTTTAATCCTAGGTCAAGAAATAAGCTTCCAAGTGTACACACACGCAGGGTTATTTTCTCTGGAAGTGGGTGACAGGGGAGGATCACATGGGGATTACCTGTTGTGATCCCTCCCTCTGGGGCACCTGGTATTGGCCACTGTCGGCAGACAGGATACTGGGCTAGATGGACCTTTGGTCTGACCCAGTATGGCCGTTCTTATGGTCTTTCCCAAGCCTGCAAACATATTTACTGGAGCTCTGGAAGTTGTAACCATCTCAGCGTTAACTCTGAAGTCTAATTACATCAACGGTAACTATTCCATTGCTGACCATCCTAGCATTGTGCTATTTGGGCTAAGAAAATATTCTTTCTTACAACAGGCAGAAGAAAAAAGGGTCAGATTATGTCCTTCTGAAGTACTTTCTCAAGCTCTGCTCACAATTCAAGGTTTACCCATTCATATCAAAATGGGACACTACTTGTCACTGTGTAAATATTCATAATAGGACTGACCTTCTCTTGTGGACCCTTTGAGATCAAGGCCCAGCTCATAAAGACAAGTTGTCTGTAAAGTCACAGTTAAAATGCCTGATGTACAGCGGATGTTGGACCGCTTTTTCTGCTTCAGTCTGTCTGAAGACTCAGGCAGACACCAATTCATTGACTTCCCTCCGTTCCCATTTGGATGGTTTTCTTCACAAGTATAAAAGTTAAAAGTTTAAGTTCTAGACTGAAGGAAGCACACTCCTTCTCTGGCCACGTGTTGTGAGTTAGCCCAATTGCTCCTTGTAAAGGAAAATGAGACAATAACCATTTTCCCTGGACATGTGCACATCTTTTTAGGGTATAGAAGAGAATAAAATGAAGAAAGAAAATGGAAATATTTAAAGACCAGACAGAAGTAGAAATAATGAGAAGGTAGTTCTGACAACAGAAACACGACAAACTACTGACTAATACAAAGATGCTATATTCCTTTCCCATAGTTAAGACAGAGAGTATGGTACAGACCTCAGATATACATGGATTGTCGTCTAGGACAATTGCAGTGAATGCAGAGTTGTTTCTGTGTTATGGAGGTCATAATCCTCCTCTGCCTTGCTCTATTGTTGCAACATCAAAGACCAACTGCTGGCTGAGATGCAGTCAATATGAAAAGAGCGACCAGCAAATTTACTGCTTGACTTCATTCCCTTTAAATGGAATAGGCAGCATGGCCCTTGTTCAAAGCTCAGTCTCAGACATATATCTTCTTTATAGGACATCATGTACAATACTGTGAAGCTGTAACTTGGGGACGGGGATAAGACACCTTTAAAAAAATCCCATGAGGTGAACATTCCTTTATAAAAATATCACTGTGGTTACAGGTTTTCAACCCACTCTGTGCATTCTAGCTGTAGTCCATTAGGCCCCTACTAGAAACAACTATTTTCATGAAGTAAGTGAATTATATTTTAGCTAGGCTTAATGCTTGGGTCTAACTGGTTCCAAGAAAACATTAATAACAAAGTGATCTATTTAAAATAAATACCCATGCCAATCAAATAAAGTGAAAGGGCAGTGTTCATGTCCTATGAATCATTCACTATTTTATTAATGTCTGATCTGCATAGTGAACACGGACAGAGCTCTTCAGTCCAAACTAATCTTTAGACCACTTACACATAATGCCACCAACATCTATATCGCATCTTCACAGGAGAACAACATAATCTGTTTTAGTTACTGAGCTACTCTCAAGGGACTCTTTAACATTTCCAGATACTACAGTCATGTTCAAAATGGAAATTATAAAAGGCTTTCATTGCTATAGTGTTGCTAAATTATTTCAGGCTCTTGTACAGGAAATACAAGCTAAGTGAATCAGATGTAATCTCCGAGATAAATCTGATATGGAATTGCAGGATGCAGGTCAGTAAAATCGAGATCTGATCAATAAAATAATCCTGTAATCACTTTATCGTAACCTGGGGCTAGATTTGTTGTTTAATGTCTACACTGCAAAGAAAGACCTGTCTCAGAGCCCAGGTCAATTGAGTCAGGCTCAGTTTGCAGAGCTAAATAGATCCCGTATGTGTGTTCAGGCTTGGCCTGGAGCTGATCTCAGAAACCAGATGAGAGGCGGGGGTCTCAGAACCCCAATTCTGGCCTACGCGGGAACATTTACACTGCACTGTTTAGCCTCATCAGCCTGAGCCTGGCAAACCTGAATCAACTGACCCAGGTTTGGAGATTCAGAGTCACGGGTTTTTCTTTACAGCGAAGGCATACGCTAGGTAACATGTATATATAATCAATGTAAGAGGACTTTTGTAAAATAGATTGTAATTAACCAACTATTGACTCAGGTTCCTTTTTCTGGGTTATTTGCCTTATACACTCTTCTCTTACAGATGGTTAATCTCTGCATACCTTGTTAGTAAGATTGTGGCTTCCATCTTGATTTGATCCTCTTTTCCCAGCCCTGAAAACATGAGTGACAGGGTTTCCACCTCTCTAATTGCTGGTGGACCCCAAGGCCCTGTCCCCTGCCTGTCCTCTTCCTCAAGGTGCCGCCCTCTTGTTTCTCCTCCTGGTCTCTCACTGGACCAAGACCATCTCAAGTAGCCTGCCTAAATGTAGGAAGCAGCCCCAGATGAGCAGGGGCTGGCATGGGATAATGACTTGGTGCCTTCCCCTAGCCCGGTAACAAGAGTTTTGGTCAAAGTGCCATTTAAGGCTCTGAGATGCCCCTTTTAACCAGACGTTCCAGTCAAAAACCTAGAACCTGGCAATCCAAAATGGCACCCAAACACAGAAGCCAAACACTGGGCTGTCCTGGTAAAACCCAGACGTGGCAACTGTAGTGATTGTGCATGTATACATGAACCCATACAATCTCCTAAAGGAGATAATAGTTTTCTTAAGGATGGCCTCTTAGTAGTCTGGCCCATGGTTTGAAAAAATCTGTTAAATGAAAATGGTGTATTCAAAAAGGAAAAGGAAAGTGGAAATTAAAAAAGGAAGGAAAGGACTGGTGACAGATCACTATAGTGATAAAGGTTATACAAAACCTGAATAGGACAGACACTAATCCCAAATTTATCTCAGCTGACTACCAGGAACCTAGTATAGAATTTTCCTGAGGCCAACACCTCAAAGATCAATATTCTACCCCAGGCTGAAAAAGTGAAGTCCCTTAGAATGTAAACACGACAAATAGAAGGTCTACTACCATGTTTCTATTGCTTGACTATCACGGGACAAATAAATTGGTGGTTAGCCTAGTCTCAGCATAAGTTAGAGCAGCCAGGGGTCTGCTCTCGTTTACCCCAATAGCATATACAGTAGAACCTCAGAAACAGAGATTGTCCATCACTCTGAAATGTTCTTAACAGTGTACAAAGCATTATGGTTGTTCTTTCAAAAGCTTGTAACTAAACATTCACGTGCTACAGCTCTGCATGCTATGCAGAAGAAAAATGCTGCTTTCCTTTTATTTGTAGTAGTTTAATATTTAACACAGTATAGTGCTGTGTTTGCTTTATGGTTTTTCCCCATCTCCGGGGCTGTCTGATTGTGTACTTCTGGTTCCAAATGAGGGGTGTGCTTGATTGGTCAGTTCGTAACTCCAATATTTGTGACTCTGGGGTTCTCCTGTAGTCCCTAAAGGACTTTATGCCATCAGAGAATTTGTGAAATAGAGCTTTGTCTTTCGCTCTGTGTTGTTGTGGAGAATAGGTAGGAAACATCTGCTATATACAAGCTAAGAGCTCCCCCTGCCAGTAGAGTTCTCTGCTGGCTGTTAAGATTTTGGTTCCTTTGCACCATCTGAGCAGCACCCTGGAGTCAGATCAGACAGGAGAATCTGGCTAATGATTTTTATTTATTCTTCGGAATCCAGAAACGATTGTCTGTTTCAGTTCATAGTTCCTACTGGCATTTCACAAGCCTTGAATCTGGAACCCCCCTATATCCCACAGGTGTGTTGGTACAACAGGCTGTCTCTGTCATCTCAACTTGCTCCTCATCAGAGGAATACACTTAAGAGTGTTCTGTCCTTACACAGCTGTTGTGTGATTGGTAGATAAGGCCAGGAGGTATTGCGAATATTTAGTTTGACCTCCTACATCAGTGTTTCTTAAACTGTGTTCCGTGGCACACTGGTGTGCCGCGAGGAAGCCGGAGGTGTGCCGTGGAGAACAGAGTTCAAAATGGCCGCTCTTAAAGGGGCAGGCAACTTCCCCCCCAACTCTTCTCCCCACCTTTTTTTCCCTCTTCAACAAAAAATCCTTGGTGTTCCTCAGAAAAAAAATTGTTTGGTGTTCCTCGGTCTTAAAAAGTTTAAGAAACACTGTCCTACATAATACAGACCACATGAAGTAGGGCATATCTTCCAGACAAACATCCATCTTGATTAAAACATTTCCAGTGGTGTAGAATCCACCACACCCCTTGGTAAGTTGTTTCAATGGTCCATTACTATCAGGTCACTATTCCTACTAAATAACTCACTACTGTTACTATTAAACATTTGCACCTCATTTCTAGTGTGAACGTGGTTGCTTAAACTTCCAACCAGTGGATCTTGATATAGCTTTCTCTGATAGACTGAAGAGCCCTCTGTTATCAAATTTCTGCCCCCCCCCGAAGTTCTTAAACTACAATCTAGTCACCACTTAACCTTCTCTTTGAAAAGATACATAGATTGAGCTCCTTGAGCTTTTCACTATTAAATCATGTTTTTCAATGCTTTAATTATTCTTGTGGCTCTTCTCTGAACCCTATCTAATTTTTCCAACATTCTTCTTGAATTGTGGTTGCCAAAACGGTCCACAATATTCCTCTGGTGGTTACACCAGTACTAAACCCCAAGGCAATATAACCTCCCTGCTCCTACTTGATATTCCCCTGTTTATGCTTCCAAAAAATGCATGTGCTGCATTGCAGTCAGTTTTAAACCACGATCAAATATTAACATGAAGTTTCCATTAGTGGACCATGTTGAAAGGAATTTGCCAATGATCTGAGGGGCGGAGGGGTAGAGAGAGAAGAGGAGGGGAGAATTATACCTGTGTCACTATCCTCAAACGGTATTATTAGTATTCTGTGACTGTATTATAAACATGTCTTCTCCACTGACACTTCCTCTCTCTTACCCTTTTGTTCGTTATTTCTGCTTTGTCTTAGAGTTCCTGTTCATTTATCTTAATATCGCACAGAAGTGTGCATGGGGCTTTAAAGGGGCCTGATGCTTTACTCACTGATGACAATGGGGATCTTTCTATTGTTTTCACTGGACATTGGATTAGGACTTAAATAGTCATTAAGAATAGGGCTGTACTCTAATCAGAAGCTCTACTGTTAAGAGGGAGAAGCAATCAAAGCCCTTACAGGTTTCTAGTATTCAGACCAGCACCTGAGCACTGATTTCAAAGGTTACACTGATAAAGGGGTAAAATGATATGTTTTAAGCAGGGTTTTCTTTAGTAACCTCATAGATCATTCCTCGGTGCTGTATTAAACCTTATTCATTCTGGATTGAGGTGGACTCACGATTAGAAAGGATCCAGGTTCTCTAAGGCCCCAACTATTTTTGCAGGAGGGATGTTTTTGCAATGCACGTCTCTGCAGAAAGGCTTAATTAGGAAGAGCAGCCAGCTCTTTAACAGGAGAAAAGTTAAAGAAGACTCTCACCAGTGCTTTAGCCGGTATAAAACTCCCATAGCTCTGCTCAAGTTAATGGAGCTAAGCCAATGTGCATCACTGGAGAATCAGGCTGGGAGTGTACCACAATACAGATATGTTTAAATCAGTTCTGACCTGCAACCTAGAGAGATTAGAAGGAGGAAATAAGGTAGAATAGTCAGAAGGAGATCACCCTTTTACATTTCTTTTCTGTTTTTCTTGAAAAGCTACGCCAGGTGGAAAGGGCCTAGATGGCTGCAGGCTAGACCCTCATAGAGGTGAGCAGCAACACACCTGCTGCTATCTTCCTGGTTTCTAACACAAGAGGAAGAACATAAAAAATGTGTCCCACCATTGTGATTGTTCTCTGAGATGCAGAAAACACAAAGGGGCAAAAGGAAGCAGGGAGCAGTCCTACATGCCCCCCACATCCCTGGTAAAATTTTAGGCTGGTGCCTAGCTGATTGACTGAAGTCACTACCGATCAGTTTTAACGTAGCGATAATTCATCCTTTTATTTTGTTTGGATTATTGATATTTTCAGATTCAAATATTTTATCAAACTAACAATGCTGGAACGGTTCTACTCCTAGTGATGAGTAAAAAGTAATGGAAAATTCCTGAAAATGTGAGTTATCTAGTTTCTTTGTGATGTTCTCCATGACTTAAGACTTCAGATAGGGTATTTTCTTCATCCCAGACTTACTGTAAACAGTATTCCCTTAGATATGTTTGTATTAAAGGACAACTGTCACTGCATTAACATTTCCTTCTATAGCTCGTTTAAGCATTTCGCAATTTTTTCTTCCCTAAATTATCGCTTTCTTACTTGTACTCGGCAATGCTTAAAGACTCTGTTCAGGATTGGGGATTCATTTTGTTTGGCATGGTTCATAGATAAGAGAAAGCTCCAAAGATCTATGGTAGAATTTTCATGAGGACTTACCACTGCTTAATGTCTGCTCCCCTTGAAGCCAATGGTAGAGCTAAAGACTTTACAGGGAGCATGCTTCAGACAACTTGGAACTTTGGGAAAAAAAATCTCACACTTATGATGGAAGTATAAAATGCAGTGGTGTGCAGCCTATAGCTCTAGAGCCAAATATGGCTTAGTACGGAACCAAATATGGCTCTTCTGTCATTCCCAAAATACACACAACTTTTGACATTAAAATGAAAAATTAATTCAAAATTAAAAAAACCATGTAATTACTCATGTCAAGACGAGGGAATTTTTTGTTTATTTTACCTTTAAATGTTCCTTTTAACCACCATCCATCCTCTCCACCCACTGGGGGTTTGTGCATATTCTCTTTTTATTTGACTGATCAAGAAATCTTTCTATCACCATACATGATGGTGAACTCTGTAACCCCCTAACAGAAGAAATGGAAAAGAGAAAGAAAGAGATGATGAATACAGAAAATTTCAAAAGGAGTGGGTAGACTTGTATGCATTTGTGGATAGTCTGGATCTCCACACTGTCTCATTTGTAGCAAGAGACTGTTCTCAAATAAAAAACCCACAAAAACAAACAAACAAACAAATTAATGACAAAACATGAACAGCATTTGCTACAAAGTACCCCAAGGGTGGTGCATGAAAAAAAAAAACCTGCAAGGAGCTGCAGCAAAAAATGAACATTGAACACAATAGCCTGCTGGCATGGTCAAAAAAAGATGGGAGCTTAAACTTCACATGTTTTGCAGGCTCATACAGCATTCGAGAGGTGAAGCCTGTCACTGATAGGGATTACCTGAAGAGATGCATGCTAAAGATTGGTCATTGAAGTATTTGATAAGTTTTACAACAAGGACAGAATCTTACAGAAAATTCAAGACATGCCATTATTGGCAAAACCAGTTCATGACAGAACTGTGAAAATGGCCCATCGAATCGACAAGGAATAAATGCAAAATTTGAGTACAGCTACTTAAATTTTCTTTTGCTTTGCACAAGACAACTGACATGTGTGACGTTAATCAGCTGTGTATTCTGGGATGATATATTTGTGGAAATGCTGTGCACAAAGATATATTACCAATGAAAAATCAAATAAGGGGCAAAGACATCCCTAAAACTGTGATGAACTTTGTAAATGAGAAAGAAATACAGAAAAAGAAATGATGAATTTTGTAAATGAGAAATACAGTTGGATAATCTTGTGTCTGTGTATACGGATGGTGCACCTAGCATGGTTGGCAAATACAGGGGATTCCTTACTCTTGTCAGAACAGCTGAACTTCCATTGCATTGTGTATCACAAGGCACTTGTGTACAATCTTGTGGGACCGAATTCGGAAATGTAATGGGACTGGTTGTTTGCATTTTCAATTAATTCTTGCCCAAGCCCTTAATCACCGTCAATTTCAGTCACTGCTCGAGGAAGTTGATTCTGAATACCCCGATTTACTAATGCACAATGTCTGCTGGTTATCTCATGGTAAAGTTTTGTTTCATTTTGCTGGCTGCATTTAATGAGATTAAGTCATTTTTGGATATCAAGGGTGTCAAACACATCGAGCTTTCAGACTGTGACTGGTTGCTCAAGTTTTACTATCTTGTCAACATCACCAGTCATTTGAATGCTTGCACATTAAGCAGCAAGGGCAAGGAAATACAGTCTTGACTCTGCAACAGGTAGTGTTTGGATCTGAGTAAAATTTGACTGTCTTCATCAAAGATATCAAGACAGGCAGACTGGCACATTTTGAAAGATTATGAATGTTTCGTATCAGAGAGAGAATCCAAATAACAGCCTTGATTTGCAGCAGCTTGCTGGGTTTGTTTCTGAGCTCCTGATGGCATTCAAGTCTCATTTTACTGACTTTTGCAAATACAGTGCTCTGTTTAGGCTTATGATTTGTCCACATAAAGCATCCAATGGAGATAGTCATCTCAGTCAGTGATTTGGAAATAAAAATAGCAGGTTTCAAGGAGTTAGATACTGGGGCGGAAAAATTTGTCAAGCTGAATTTTGATTTAGAATGCCTTGTTAAACATCGTGCAGAATTGACAAAACCGTACAAAAGGGCTGACATGAAGAAATTGGAGCACGATGATAATCTGATTCTGCAATCTCGGAAAGAACTTCCTGTCACAGACAACACCATGCAGAATGTCAGCTTGGCCTTACTTTCAATGTTTGGCTCCACCTATATGTGTGAACAGACTTTCTCTCATTTGAATCACATCAAAGGCAATTTGTGCTCAAGAATGACAGAAGACACAGCCTGAATGTGCACATAAAGCTGAATTTGACCAGTTATGATTTAAACTTCAAAGAAATGTGCAAAAAGATGCAGCAGAAGTCCCATTAAATAAAGTCATTGAGTACAATGTTTAATTTATGCTATTATTAATTATCGTGTCAATTATTAGTAATATCAAGTTGTGTATTTTCAGTCATACAAATGGGCATTCTTATACTGGCTCTTTGTTAACCACTTGTTCTGAATTTTGATGTAGTTTGGCTCTTTGGTTTGAAAAGGTTGCAGACCCGTGGTATAATGGGAGGCAACAGCTGGATACAACAAAAAGCAGGCCGGCCTTAGGGCAAGGCGAGCAAGGCGGTTGCCTTGGACCCCATCCCTTCAGGGTCCCGCGCTGCCCAGTGCCCGCCTGCCCGGCCTTTCACTTGCTGCCCTGGCTGGGAACCACCCGGCCATGCAGTACAGCCAACCAAAGTGTGCTGCCTTGGGCCCCACAAACTTTTTGGCTTGCCCTGACAAAAAGACAAGGCAAGCAATAGGTAACAGCAAGAATAAAGTAAAACATATACAATTTGGCACCATTAAATCTATTAATATAAAGCACAGCGGTAGAACTTATCACACTCCAAATCTATTTCAATTTTTAGTATGTCTTCAAAATGTGAGCACAAAGAAATAAATTGGTTTTTAAAAACAGCATCTCGGACAGACTTGTGGCACACACAAATCCCTTAAAATCTCACAATATACCTCAGAAATTATGCTTATCATTTCAAACTTATCTTTTCTTCTAGCCACTACTCAAAAGACTTTACAAGCATAAAAAGGGAAACATTTAAATGCTAAAATGATTTCCTACTATTGTATTCCAAATCACTTCTGTCAAACTAAGGAAACAATGAGAAATTGTAATATACAAAATAACACATTTAACATATCCACATAGTTTTGCATGTCTGGTTTGAATGTCACTTCATTTTTCCTCTTTTCTTTCACCATGGGAAATGTATAAAATATATATTCATACCACAATTTTCATTATGTTCTCATTACATCAAAAGATATACTTGCTCAGCAGTCTGCCAAGAGACTAACATTATATTTCTACATTAATCGGTCAAGCATCATATTCATTATTAAATATATAGTTGAAAATTGTACACCTCATGTTCTTTGTGTACTTAAATTTCATGATGCTAGAATAATATTCATAGGAGGTTTTCAGACTTCTAAACCAACTTTTCATTCTGGAATTTTTTAACACCAAATTTCATGTTGTAATTTATTGATAAATATACAATTTAGAACAAGTGCCTAAAATGAAGACAAAAAGTTCAAAAGTTAAATTCCAAACACATTTCTTCAGTTTATATTTAAAATAGCAACCGGGCTGATTAATCTGATTTCTTTGTAGTAAAAGAATTCCAAAATGGAGGAAGGTGTTGAAAAGCTTAGTGCTTTGAATATGCAAATGATAGATGTAGATTATCTAGTAGCAGATCACCATATGAATGTTCAAACCACAGTAGGAGTACATTGAAATCCGCTTCCTAAAGTAAAATGGGAATTGAGGTCTCTGCAATCAAAGATAACAAGCAGAACTTCAACATGGATTCTAATTTTTATGGGCAGTCAGTGTAAATAAGGACATAAACTACTGTGAGAGTACAGAACACTGAAAAAACTTGGGGTTCTTTTTTCAGAAGAAGCAATGAGTTTGACAACGATCAGTGCTATGGAAAATTGGTGCATAAACAAAAATAGTGGGAAAGAAGAGCAAAGAAAGTTCAAAAATTCTTTTTTTAGAAATAGAGTAAATAATATTGGTGTAGTTAAGTGTGTAGTAACAGTGTGTAGTTAAGAAACAAAAAATTGTTACTGAAAAGGATGGACCGATCCAGGAATGCTAAAACCACTGTGGGCTTTAACGAAATGGAACACAGGAAAAGGATTACCCTACAATAATACGGTTCATAGTCAACAGAAATACTTCCATTTTGGCCACGTTATAGTCATGAGAGAATCCCGGTGCATCCAGCATGTGATATTTTGAGCACTAAGTAGTGTGAAAATGAATGGCAGGTAGAGAACCTTGGAGATGAATGACAGGTCTGCTTTTCTGCCATTCCCCTAGAACAGTGTTTCCCAATTGGTGCTCCATGGAACTCCGGGGTTCCGTGAAGCAAAAGTAAGGGTTCTGCGAGAACACGGCACTCCCCCGCCCCTTCTTAAAGAGACAGCCTATTTTGCGGCTTTTTTTTTTTTTTTTGCTCGACCAATTCTGGCGGCCAAATAAAATTGGGAAATACTGCCCTAGAAGAAAGAGAACAATGATGGGGCCAGCACTGAATCCTGAGAGACAAACAGCAGCTAAGAGAGACAAGATGGGTGAGGCACTCTGTTTTATTCAGCCAACTTCCACAGGCCAGAGAGACAAGCTTTGAGCTGCACAAAGGTCTTCTTCCAGGACGTCATCTCTCTAATATCTTGGGAGTGACATGGCTACAGCAGCAGTAAAGTCATAGGAGCAAGACCTGTCAAGCTTATCCAAGATTCAGAGTGGACAACCAGATACCTGTAGATTAGAGGCAAACACGTAAAATCCTGAATCCTGAAAAGTTGAGTAGAAAGAAAGATGGTACATGGAATAAACTTCTACAGATAAGTCCAAGAGGATAAGAAACAGCAAACAGGAGAGTTAACAAAATCCCACTTAACACCTTGAACTCGCTAACTTGTACACCAAATTGAAGAAGCTTGAGAACAAAATGAATGATCATGCATGAAAGAAAGAGGCTGCTTACTAAAAAATAACCACTGGCTGAACCCCTCTCGTCTGGGATTCCCTTGTCCGGCATGACCACAGATGCTGCTAGACCAGAGAGCCCCGGCCGCAGCAGTTGAGAGCGGTTGGGAGCGGAGCTGGTTTGGTCAGCAGCAGCCTGCAGGGGCAGTGACCTGGAGGTAGAGAGCGCTGGGAGTAGCTGCCACCCAACTGCTTCCAGGATTCTGGGGAACCCCAGGAGCAGCTGTTGCCGCCACACGTGGGGCTGGGGAACCCCAGGAGCAGCAGATGCCACCACTGCGCGGGGGCCAGAGCTGGGGAACCCTGGGAGCAGCTGCCGCCGCCACTACACACACAGAGCCGAGGCACCCCGGGAAAAGCTGTTGCCCTGTGCGGGGCTGGAATCAGGGAGCAGAGCCTTGTGAGCAGGCTGGGGGCAGCAGACTCAGGCAGGTGAGTTGGAGGAGGTCAGGTCTCTGGGTTCTCCCAGGGCAGCTGCCAGGAGGGGAGCCCCGGGAGAGCCCGGAAACCTGACCTCTCCTGGTCTGGCAAATTCCCTTGTTCCCTGGTCCCGAGGGTGCTGGACAAGGGAGGGTCAATCTGTAGGAGAACATGCCTCAAAAAGTGATTAGAAAATATCACTGTGTAGCTAGCCATTACTTTTCTAATCTATGCGTCTCATTCATCTATGTGACATAACATGTGATGTAACTAGAAGAGCTGACTCCCTATGATATGTCCTCAATTAACTTCTTCATACTGATCTCGTTGAAAAATAAAATTAAGACAAAAAGTTCAGTTTGGGTTAGACTTCTTTTTCTTTTTTAATTGCCACTGTGTTGTGAGTAAAATGTTTCTTTGCTTTGAAATTTAATTTTCAAACCCAACATTTCAATTTGTAAAAAAATTCCCCATGTGGCTGACCTGAACAATCAAAACTGCCAATGCTTAAAACATACAAACTAATGGTAAAGAA
This sequence comes from Rafetus swinhoei, assembly GCA_019425775.1. Taxonomy (NCBI): domain Eukaryota; kingdom Metazoa; phylum Chordata; order Testudines; family Trionychidae; genus Rafetus; species Rafetus swinhoei. The sequence goes on from CM033440.1 coordinate 189,742,916, forward strand.
TGAACAATGATCTTCCAGAGTCCCCAAAGGCCAAGCTACAAACAGTGATATCCAATCGTTAAGGGGGAAAAAGAAGACAATGGCTGTCCTACTTTATCACATCAAACCCAATGACAGAGGACAGCTGAACATGAAAGAGAAGACAGACAGAAACATGAAGGTGGCAAACCAAAACCATAAACAAGGCTTGTGCTTTGTTTTCCTTTAATTTAAAAAAAAAAAAAAAGGAAAAACCTAACAGTTTAAAAAAAAACATTTTTGTTCAGAATCCACATGCTCTGTTTATTATGCTGCAGCAAAAGAGAATAGCTTAGCTTTGAAATTATTGGGACCTATCACACGTTTTTTTAAAAGGTTGTTCTTTGCACCCTAATAAAGCAATGTTTGGTTTTATTTAAATTTCTCAACAGTCAATTGAGTGCTCATGGATGGTACTAGATAGACTATCTGCCACGAAGGATGAAGACAACTGTCTATCCACAGACCAGGACCTTGCAAAACAAACCGCTTCAAAGAATTCCACACAAGTGCTCTGATACAGAGAAACCAACCCCTGGGCCTCTCATTGTCACCCTTGTTAACAGTGACAATTAGGGTCAACTGAGAAAATGGTCTATATTGTGAACACTTACTCTCTGGGAAACTGGACTCAGCCTAACCACTCATTTCACACACCACTAGTCACCTAACAATATTTACATGGCTAGAAACATTGTAGTGAGCTTCCCTTCCCACACTAGCTCAGATGCAGGACGGTATATTTGAGAGCCTGCAGCTAGATCTAGGGGTGCAATTCCCACTTCACATGGTTATATCTGCACTGGCTCCACATAAGCAATCATGCTAAAAATAGTAGCATAGCTGCGGTAGCATGGGCAGTGGGAGACATGGCATGGGCTATCTGCCCCAAGTGTAACTCATCTGACCCTGCTGAGTATGCACTTGGAGGGGCTAGCCCGTGTTGCTGCTCTCTGCTGACCGTGCTACTGTGGCATTAATTACATGCATTGCATGAGGTCCAGCTCACTACTCTGTTTAGTGCAGCTGATCAAGCGGAGCAGTGTGCATACATCTGTACACCCTGGGAATCACACCCCTGGCTCTCGGTGCAGATGTTGCCTCAGAAAAATGGAAAAAGAAAGCATGTTTTTTGTTTCGTAGGTTTTTGGGTGCTGCTGTGCTAGCAAATCCTGGAAGGTAAGTTCAAAGCTCCCCGAAGTTAATGAAAAAGCGTTCATTGACTTCATTGGGATTTAGAGTAGGGATGTGGAAGTGTAATTGGTTAACCAGTTACACATTCACATCCCTACTCTAAAGAGGGTTTCTACAGCCTTGGCGGGGCCCACTGTGGATACGGGCTGCTCTGGCCAGGTTGGAGGCAGGAGTTGCTCCAGCATCCCAGCCAGAACACCCTCCATCCAAGATGGGCTCGAGAACCCTGTAGGCAGGGGCTGCTCCAGCCTGACCAATGCAGCACTTGCCTGCGACAGGGAAGCCACAGGCAGGGATTACTCCAGCCGGGCTGAAGCAGCCCTTCCTGTGGCGAAGTAGGGACTCCTCCCCCCCCCCAAGCTGCCCTCCCCTTTTAATCGGTTAATATGTTTAACCGGTTAGCCTATTAAACAGGATTTTACATCCCTACGCTAGAGCTTGCCCTGTGGAAACAGGCATTGTCAGATGAGGCCTCTGGCTGGACGACAGGATTTTAAGCAAACTTGACTCTTCTCTTTCATTCAGATACCCCTCGTGCTACAACACTTTACAAGTCTCTTAAACTAGTTTCAGAAGATTCAAAAAGAGGCGGCTTAAGTCTTTTTCTTTCAAAAAGTGAAAGAACATACGAGAGCTTCCTGCTGTGGATTATCTGTCCCGTTTCCTCAACCCATGCTTCTTCTGAGAGGAACTGAAGTCCCTGCAAATAAAAGTGTGAGCTTCTAATGACAGGTAAAGCCTAAGGCCTGACCAGCAGTGGTCACGGAGTATCCCACGGTAAATGTTGGCAAAAATGGGGTTATCATCTTAGTGTCCTGGCCACATTCCATCTCCAGAAATCATATTCTACCTACCTCACATTGCCCTCTGCAGCTTTAATTGGGGATAGTATTCTTTGATCCCTTCCTATTCTAAACTGTCAGGGGGTTGCATAGTGCTAAAACAATTGCTATAGCCTACTCTAAAGATATGGTAAGATACAGTGGAATTACATCCCTATCTAGAATGTCTAGTTCAAATTCTCACTGATGTCACAGCTTCAGTGAATGTGATGGTTTCTCCAAAGCCCAGTGAAAGTGAATGTGATGGTTTTGTTCACTTTGGCTTCGTCTTCACTGAGAGTTCTTCTGGCAGAAAATATGCTAATGAGGGACTCATTAGCATAAATTGCCATCTCATTAGCATATTTTCTGCTGAAAGAACTTGCAGTGAAGACAGCACTGAATAGTCCTGTCTTTTGTTTCAGCAAGACCAGACTAACACGGCTACATCTCTATTACTATTTTGCAGTGAAGACGTAGCCTTTAAGAAAAAAAATCAACATACAAGTGGTACACTTCTGTATGAGGGGCAACCTCTGGGTTAGCCTGAAGTAAGCTGGTATTTGATACAATGGTGTAATCAAACTCCCAGCAGATTTGGTCCACACACAAAGTTGCACTGGTTTAACCAAAAGTGTGGTTTTTAAATGATTTAATTAAAGCAGAGCAACTCTGGATGAACTCATGCCTTGCTGAAATCAGTGACAGTTTTTTCATTTAATTCAATGGAGCCGGAATGACATTTTTAAATGTTTAAATCTGTTTTCTACAGCGTCATCTTACACCAAGCATGCCTGAATTTGCAGGTGCAGCTTAAATCCATATAAGCCAGGTTTAAACTGATAAGAGCATCTACAGAAGGGTTTGCACTGGTTTTACTAAGCTCATTTTTTAAAACTGAGTTTAAGTTAAACTGGAGCAAATACAAGACAAGCCCTTATTTGCTCCATTGTTAGCCATTTCTCTCTTCAAAATTGTCCCAAGGTCAGAAACACAGGATTTCTTAAAAACTTAGAAATGAATTGCACTGGCAAACCTATTCTGGAAAACCACCAGGAATATTTAATTTGCTCACTATTTTTATAAAAGCTAAAAAAGCTAAATTACTTTGCTTAAAAGAAAGAATTGACAAGTCATTATTTCTCATTGCATAACTGAGGTATGCGTCAAGAAGTAAGCTAAATTTTCCAAGGGACTGCCGTAAAATGCTTTTTCTTTGTATAAAAAACATTCCACCATTCTAGTTAATTATAGGCCCTATGTGATCTTCAGTATTCTTACTTAGTGTGCTAAATGTAATAAAGGAACAAGAAAAAAGCAATGATCTGCCTGTGTGTGATGTTGAGGACCCTCAATTCCAAAGGAAGTCCAAGGTTCTGGCATTAATACTTTAAAAGTAAAGTTTAATAATAGTTGATATACAAGGATATCAATCTTTTGGAGTTCAGATGTGTTCAATAATTCTTTGGGCTAGACTGTGGAACCCTTATTGGTGCTAGCAGGTACTTTCTAGTTGTCCCACTCTCTCCTGAGAATAAGTGCTCATTAATATGAGCACTGATGGCAAGATTTAGCCCACATTTGCAGAGTCCCATAAGAATCATAGAATACTAAGACTGGAAGGGACCTCGAGAGGTCATTGAGTCCAGTCCCCTGCCCTCATGGCAGGACCAAATACTGTCTAGACCATCCCTGATAGACATTTATCTAACCTACTCTTAAATATCTCCACAGATGGAGATTCCACAACCTCCCTGGGCAATTTATTCCAGTGTTTGACTACCCTGACAGTTAGGAACTTTTTCCTAATGTCCAACCTAAACCTCCCTTGCTGCAGTTTAAGCCCATTGCTTCCTGTTCTATCCCCAAAGGCCAAGATGAACAAGTTTTCTCCCTCCTCCTTATGACACCCTTTTAGATATCTGAAAACTGCTATCATGTCCCCCCCCTCAATCTTCTCTTTTCTAAACTAAACAAACCCAATTCCTTCAGCCTTCCCTCATAGGTCATGTTCTCTAGACCTTTAATCATTCTTGTTGCTCTTCTCTGGGACCCTCTCCAATTTCTCCACATCTTTCTTGAAATGTGGTGCCCAGAACTGAACACAATACTCCAATTGAGGCCTAATCAGTGCAGAGTAGAGCGGAAGAATGACTTCTCGTGTCTTGCTCACAACACACCTGTTAATGCATCCCAGAATCATGTTTGCTTTCTTTGCAACAGCATCACACTGCTGACAACAGCAGTGATGTTGTGGTTGGTGTCTGCTACAGGCCACCGAATCAGGTGCATGAGGTAGATGAGGCTTTCTTCGGACAACTGAGAGAAGCTTCCGGATCGCAGGCCCTGGTTCTCGTGGGGGACTTTAATCACCCTGACATCTGTTGGGAAACCAATACGGCAGTGCACAGGCAATCCAGGAAGTTTTTGGAGAATGTTGGGGATAACTTCTTGACACAAGTGCTGAAGGATCCGACCAGGGGCCGTGCGCAGCTTGACCTTCTGCTCACAAACAGGAGGAACTAATAGGGAAGTGGAGGTAGGTGACAACCTGGGAAGCAGTGATCATGAGATGGTAGATTTCAGGATCCTGACCAAAGGAAGAAAAGAGAGTAGTAAAATACACACCTTGGACTTCAAAAAGCAGATTTTGACTCCTCAGAGATCTGATGGGCAGACTCTGGGATGCTAACATGAAGGGGAAAGGAGTCCAGGACAGCTGGCAGTATTTTAAAGAAGCCTTACTGAAGGCACAGAAAGAAACCATCCCGGCGAAGCAAGAGAGGCAAACATGGTAGGAGACCGGATTGGCTTACGGGGAAATCCTTGGTGAACTTAAGCACAAAAGGAAGCTTACAAAAAGTGGAAACTTGGACAAATGACCAGGAGGGGTTTAAATGTATAGCTCGAGAATGCCGGGGTTATCAGGAAGGCAAAAGCGCAAATGGAATTGCGACTGGCTAAGGATGTGAAGGATAACAAGAAAGGTTTCTACAGGCATGTTAACAAGAAGAAGGTGATCAGAGAGGGTATACTGGATGGAGGTAACCTAGTGACAGATGATGTGGGAAAGCTGAAGTACTCAATGCTTTCTTTGCCTCTGTATTCACGGACAAGGTCGGCTCCTGGACTTCTGCACTAAGTGACTCAAGATGGGATGAAGATGGACAGCCCTTGGTGGGTAAAGAACAGGTTAGGAACTATTTAGAAAAGCTAAACGTACACAAATCCATGGGTCCGGACTTAATGCATCCGAGGGTACTGAGGGAGTTGGCAAATGTCATTGAGGAGCCTTTGGCCATTATCTTTGAAAAGTCGTGGAGATCGGGAGAAATCCCGGATGATTGGAAAAAGGCAAATGTAGTGCCCATCTTCAAAAAGGGAAGAAGGGCGATCCAGGGAACTATAGGCGGTCAGTCTTACCTTGGTTCCTGGAAAAATCATGGAAGGGATCCTTAAGGAATCCATTTTGAGGCACTTGGAAGAGAGGAAAGTGATTAGGAATAGTCAGCATGGATTCACAAAGGGCAAGTCGTGCCTGACCAATCTGATCAGCTTCTATGATGAGGTAACTGGCTCTGTGGATGTGGGAAAGTCAGTGGATGTGATATACCTTGACTTTAGCAAGGCTTTTGATACGGTCTCCCACAATATTCTTGCCAGCAAGTTAAGGGAATGCATTGGATAAATGGACAGTAAGATGGATAGAAAAATGGCTAGAAGGCCGGGCCCAGCGGGTAGTGATCAACGGCTCTATTTCAGGTTGGCGGTCGGTTTCTAGCGGAGTGCCCCAAGGTTCGGTTCTAGGACCGGTTTTGTTCAATATCTTTATTAATGACCTGGATGAGGGGATGGATTGCACCCTCAGCAAGTTTGCGGATGACATTAAGCTAGGGGGAGAGGTAGATACGCTTGAGGGCAGAGATAGGGTCCAGAGTGACTTAGACAAATTGGAGGATTGGGCCAAAAGAAATCTGATGAAGTTCAACAAGGACAAGTGCAGAGTCCTGCACTTGGGACGGAAGAATCCCAAGCACACTTTCAAGCTGGGGACCAACCAGTTAAGTAGTAGTTCTGCAGAAAAGGACCTGGGGGTTACAGTGGTGAGAAGCTGGATATGAGTCAACAGTGTGCCCTTGTAGCCAAGAAGGCTAATGGTATATTAGGTTGCATTAAGAGGAGCATTGCCAGCAGATCCAGAGATGTCATTATTCCCCTTTATTTGGCTCTGGTGAGGCCACATCTGGAGTATTGTGTCCAGTTCTGGGGCCCCCACTACAAAAAGGATGTGGGCGCATTGGAGAGGGTCCAGCGGAGGGCAACCAAAATGATTAGGGGCTGGAGCATATGACTTATGAGGAGAGGCTGAGGAGTTGGGTCTGTTTAGTCTGCAGAAGCGAAGAGTGAGGGGGGATTTGATAGCAGCCTTCAACTTCCTGAAGGGAGGTTCCAAAGAGGATGGAGAGAGGCTGTTCTCAGTAGTGACAGATGGCAGAACAAGGAGCAATGGTCTCAAGTTGTGGTGGGAGAGGTCCAGGTTGGATATTAGGAAAAACTATTTCACTAGGAGGGTAGTAAAGCACTGGAATGGGTTACCTAGGGAAGTAGTGGAATCTCCATCCCTGGAGGTGTTTAAGTCTCGGCTTGACCAAGCCCTGGCTGGGTTGATTTAGTTGGGATTGGTCCTGCCTAGAGCAGGGGGGCTGGACTTGACGACCTTCTGAGGTCTCTTCCAGCTCTATGGTTCTATGATTCTATGACTCATATTCAGCTTGTGGTCCACTATGACCCCTAGATCCCTTTCTGCCGTACTCCTTCCCAGACAGTCGCTTCCCATTCTGTATGTATGAACTGATTGTTCCTTCCTAAGTGGAGCACTTTGCATTTGTCTTTATTAAACTTCATCCTATTTACCTCAGACCATTTCTCCAATTTGTCCAGGTCATTTTGAATTATGGCCCTATCCTCCAGATTAGTTGCAACCCCTCCCGGCTTGGCATCATCTGCAAACTTAATAAGCGTACTTTCTATACCAGTATCTAAATCATTGATGAAGATATTGAACAGAGCCGGTCCCAAAACAGACCCCTGCGGAACCCCACTTGTTATGCCTTTCCAGCAGGATTGTGAACCATTAATAACTACTCTCTGAGTACGGTTATCCAGCAGTTATGCACCCACCTTATAGTATCCCCATCTAAGTTGTATTTACCTTGTTTATTGATAAGAGTATCATGTGAGACCGTATCAAACGCCTTACTAAAGTCTAAGTATACCACATCCACTGCTTCTCCCTTATCCACAAGACTCGTTATCCTATTAAAGAAAGCTATCAGATTGGTTTGACATGATTTATTCTTTACAAATCCATGCTGGCTGTTCCCTATCACCTTGCCACTTTCCAAGTGTTTACAGATGATTTCCTTAATTACTTGCTCCATTATCTTCCCTGGCACAGAAGTTAAACTAACTGGTCTGTAGTTTCCTGGGTTGTTCTTATTTCCCTTTTAATAGATGGGCACTATATTTGCCCTTTTCCAGTCCTCTGGAATCTCTCCTGTCTCCCATGATTTTCCAAAGATGATAGCTAGAGGCTCAGATACCTCCTCTATCAGCTCCTTGAGTATTCTAGGATGCATTTCATCAGGCCCTGGTGACTCGCAGGCATCTAACTTTTCTAGGTGATTTTTAACTTGCTCTTTTTTTATTTTACCTTCTAAAACTACCCCCTTCCCACTAGCATTCACATAAGGATCACTTCTTTCATAGAATCATAGACTAGGACTGGCAGGGACCTCAAGAGGTCATCGAGTCCAGTCCATTGCCCTCATGGCAGGACTCAGTACTGTCTAGACCATCCCTGATAGACATTTATCTAACCTACTCTTAAATATCTCCAGAGATGGAGATTCCACAGCCTCCCTAGGCAATTTATTCCAGTGTTTAACCACCCTGACAGTTAGGAACTTTTTCCTAATGTCCAATCTAAACCTCCCTTGCTGCAGTTTAAGCCCATTGCTTCTTGTTCTATCCTCAGAGGACAGGAATAACAAGTTTTCTCCCTCCTTCTTGTGACACCCTTTTAGATACCTGAAAACCGCTATCATGTCCCCCCTCAATCTTCTCTTTTCCAAACTAAACAAGCCCAATTCTTTCAGTCTTCCTTCATAGGTCATGTTCTCTAGACCTTTAATCTTCTTGTTGCTCTTCTCTGGACCTTCTGCAATTTCTCCACATCTTTCTTGAAATGCGGTGCCCAGAACTGGACACAATACTCCAACTGAGGCCTAACGAGCGCAGAGTAGAACAGAAGAATGACTTCTCGTGTCTTGCTCACAACACACACCTGTTAATGCATCCTAGAATCATGTTTGCTTTTTTTGCAAGTGTCACACTGCTGACTCATATTTAGCTTGTGGTCCACTATAACCCCTAGATCCCTTTCTGCCATACTTCTTCCTAGACGATCGCTTCCCATTCTGTATGTGTGAAACTGATTCTTCCTTTCTAAGTGGAGCACTTTGCATTTGTCCTTATTAAACTTTATCCTGTTTACCTCAGACCATTTCTCCAATTTGTCCAGATCATTTTGAATTCTGACCCCATCTTCCTTTCTCTGATTCTATTCCAACATTTACATGCAGCCACTAAATCAACAGGCATGATAATTTTGACTGAAATGCCAGCACGATGCAGACAATGCAGCTCTACTTCCACCACACATGACCACGCAACTACCACCAAGAGGTGGGATGAGATCAGCTCATGGACCAAGAACAACTGATTGAAGTGGAATGGGAGCAAGACACAAAGGTTATGCTGGTGGACAGAGGAAAACACTTGAGAAAAAATTTGCAACCATGGTGCAGCCTCTTTTGGCTGATGATACACATCCAGAGTTAGGCCATTCTGCCTGTAGTTTGGGAGTGCTCACAATTCCTAGCTGAGGCTAAACTCTCCATACACAGCAGCGTTCACAATTAATACTTCCTGTCATATCAGGTTGACTAGGAGATTGTCCTATCCCGGCAGACATTGACCCTGGACTTGGTTGTGTTAAGTTTGCTTTTCTGGAATAAAATGTTGTGATACACCCAGTCATGAAGACACCAACCCTTAGGAAACTCCAGCTAGTACACAGCATTGCAGCACATCACCTCAGCAACAGACTATGGCAAGCATGCCAAACCTGGCCCTGCTCTCTACACTAACTTGACAAAGAGTATCAAGTTCAAGTTCTTAGTATTTGCCTTCAAGGTGGCATATCTAACATATTACCTAAAGCTTTGGGCTGACGACCACTGTCAACAAGTCCACTTTTCCAGCACCATGGAACATTCTATCAGATGGGTAAAACTTGTCTATACAGGAGACACAATCAGAGGGCCAGTCTATCGCTGTGCATCAAACTCGCACAGAAACCAAGGTTTGGAATGGTCCTTACCACCTCCCACTCCAAATACAGGCCCCATTCCTTCAACCTGCCTTCTCTAACACACACACACACAGCAGCATGTACCCTCAACCCCCCCTAAAAATCTTCACCAAAATAAAAACTTACATGCACTTGCTAGTCTCTTTCTGGGGAGAGGATGAGAGAATGAATCACACATGACAGAAGTCAGTCGTGTTGCTTCAGGCCCTACCGGAAGGCTCTCATAGGGATGAGAGCCACATAAGAACCTATATGGAATAGAAGCAGCTTGTGATGTAAAATCCTGTTTAATTAGTTAACAGGTTAAACGTTAAGTTTAACTAGTTATCTGATTAAGCGGGGAAGGGGGGGGGGGGAGACACTGCTCGAGCTCCCACTGGTTAGCCGTAACTGGTAAGCGTATTGGTTACCCGTTAACCCTTAACATCCCTAGAAGAAACTTTCTGTGAACAGATAGCACTTTGCCTGTCACTATCAAACAGCACAAAGCAAGTCCATATCCTTTATGCGCTGAAACACTTCCTACCGCAGACGGCAGAGAACATGCCAACATTTTAAGAACTGCCTACTCCTTGTGCTGTAGAATCTTAACAAACAAATGAAGGGTCATTCTGTAAAACAGTGTTCAGATTACTGCAGCAGGAATACTTGTGTAAATAAGAATCTCCACTGAAGTAAGGGTTTGCTGAATGAGGTCCTAAGTTTAGCAGCAGCAAAATACATGCTAGTGAATAGAATAAAATACGTATAACTAATTTGTCTCTGGTATTATAAACTATCTTTGCTTGAAGGATTCCAAGAGCAGCTCACCAGCTGGTTGCATTTAGGCATTAGTGAAAGCACACTATAAATCCATAAAGAGTGCATCCCCTCACACAAGAGGGCTTGAATCACCACTGTGTTTCTCCAGCCCACGCAATACTATAGTAACGCAATGGTGAGTCAGGCCTATTGTCTCTTTGCTGCAGTAGTAACACCTGTGCGCCTATACATAGCACATCCCTTGCAGGAGCAGAGAAGTGAATAGGACTGAGGTTAAATCAGTGTCTCTCCTCCCCCTCTGTGATGCTGCTACCAGCACATTCTGGTCAGCACCAGAGGCACAATGTGCACCAGATGACTGGGAACTGTGGCCAGGAGGGAATAGGGAGAACAGCAAGAATAAAAAATAATGGACAGAGAAGCAAATTTTTAATTTTAGGGTAGAAGTTTTATCTGAAATTCTTTCATCTTCCAACCTAATTAATGAGGAGAGTTAACTTAATTGGAGGGCAAAAAGAAGTCAGACACAAAACCTCATTTTTAAAAATGCTGGAATCTCTTTCATTGTTGGAAAAAGCCAAGGTTAGGAGAAGTATAGATTTTCTCTCCCCCCCCGTAGAGAGGTTGAATTAAAAGCCTTTACATATAAAATACTTTTATTTATAGTCTGTCAACCTGTCGCCACACTTTGAAGTTTATAGGATCTGATTCAGAAGATACCCTTATGCAGGAAAGGCACTTAAGAATGAACTAAGTCATCCCCCCCAGTCCTGATTTATTCACTCATGTAGAGCCACATTTCTGCTCATCTGACTCATTCAAATAGTTCTACTGAGGTCCTAAAGTGTCAGAGTCTATATTAGATATTAGTCATAAACAAAGTAGAAATTATCATTTTAATTTACCCACTTAGTGACACCAGCGATTCAGATCAGAGTTTAAAGTCTTAAACATTTTGGTATACCTGCAGATCTTGACAGAATTTTTCCTATTCAGGGACATTACAAAATGGTTGTGGCGCAGAAAGTTCCTTCTCAGGTATGACAAGGTGTGTTTGCAACAGATTTTATCAAAAGAAAAATTTATTTAATCATATAGCTCCACTACCTGAATAGCTTGGCAGAACTAGAAAAACTGCAAAGACAGAAAAGAAAAAAAAAAAAATCAGTAAGAGGAAAGTAAGCACTGAAGGATATCTGAACACCTTTCCTTAACCCTTGACTACAAGGATCACAGAAGAACAACCTGGACAACTGTATATATCAAGCAACCTATGCATCACACACACTGCTGTTACATGACTTACTGAAAAAAAATTATAAACAGCAGCGACCTGATCTATTTTTTATGGTTCTCTTTACTTTCTACATTCACTTTTCACATAGGAATTCAATGAATTAGCAGCATACATCCTGTGCTTCAACAGTGCAAAATAATTATTGTTCTAAATACACAAAACCTGCAGTTATCACAGCAAACTTTTTTTAAAAGGGATTTCAGATACCAAATATGAAAACATCTGCCTACTAACATTCCGAAATGCAGGGTTTTGTTTAGAGCAGGTTACAATATTTTTTGGCTAGAGGATGAATCCCTGCAAATTATGAAAGCAACAGACTGATAAATTTCCATCTGTTCAAATGCTCACCGTGGTCTGATAGACTCTCTGCTTTTAATGTCTGTTACAGAGATACTGTCCCAAATACATAACTGCAAAATCAATTCAGTTGGGAAGTACATAAAATGTTTTATACCACAAATGGGAAAACATTATGAAAATACTGAACTGCTAAACCCATCATGTGCTTACAGGCACAGACTTATTTTATAACAGATAATTTTATAAAACAGGATATAGAGACTTCTTGGAAGTCAGCAGTCAATAGATTTTAACAGCAGCTGGTCAATTAAATAGATACTAGTTTACTAAAATTTTCTGAAGAGGATGACTTTTCCTTTCTTTCACCCTTGCATAGTACTTTCAAAAAGAACTCCTATGGGAAATGGTATCACCTAGCATTTCCATTTGCCCAGATGTTTTCCTCGTTAGCCTGTCAGTAAAGGCAAATTCCGGGTAATTCTAATGATAGCAAACACCTCATAAAAAAAACTCCTCTCTAAATTTACTTTTCTACAAAACATAATTTTAAAGCTTGTCGTGAGCCCATGAGGAAAGAAAGCATCATTTACAAAATATTATTACTAGAAATCTTGCAGATATTAAAAAATTGAATGTCAGTCTGGTGATAAAATTTCAGTGTATAAGACAGAACACAACCATGGTCCTTATTTAAGACACTTTGCTGAATTCTGACTTTCCACTGAGTTCAACAGGAAATGTTCTGAGAAAGGGACTGATACTGCAATGTAAAATGCATGGGTGGACTCCTTCATTTGGAAAGACTCCCTTAAGCTAGTGATTTCCCATTGATCATTGCAGAATAAGGGCCCAGGACAATAAAGAGGGCTGAATATGAGCCCTCTACTTAATTCACTAGAAAGAAGAGTGGAGCAGTTTTAATATAGTTACACTTAAATTTATTATATATTTCCTGCCAGTTCTCTGCATGGTGTATATTTCATTTTTCCTATACCTGCATTTAGATAGAAACAATAAACCAATTGGTATAAAGCCCCAAAGAGATTTAAGATTTATTCAATTTGAAGGGCTTTTAATGATCTTTTGTCTTCCACTATAAGTTTCAAGTCATTCTAAAACTGGCAACAGTAATACCATGAAGAAGAGTCATCTAAGGCAGTGTTTCTCAACCAGTGGTACAAGTACCCTTAGAGGTACCCGAGAGAAGTCTGGAGGGTACCTCAACACAACTGAAATTTGGAGAAAACTGAATTTTTGTTTTAAGTTTTACAGCACTTTATTATTTATTTATTATTTTTTACACCCAGAAAAGCACAAGAAAGAGTGCTCCAAAATTTACTGAGATCATTTCAAGGGACATTATTCATTTTGGTCTCAAGTTACTAGTACTACACACAGATTTGGTCTTTTTATTGTTGAAATGAAAAGTATTTCCATCAGCAACAAAGAATCATGAGGCTGGGGCTAGAAAGTTATTTATATTGAAGGGCGAAACTGACTTGTTTTTGGTGTTGCTCAATCTTTTCCACACCTCTCCTCCCACGTTTGGCACGTGGAGAGGTCTGCTTTCAACAATTACTTAGAAAATTTCACTCAGAAGTCAGCAAACATACAGAAACTCTCTCCAGACATTTTCGAAATAACTGCAACTGTACAAAATCAGCTAAGAAATCAAGCTAAGCGCTACTTCTATCTCCTTCTCCCCCTTCCCCAGCCCCATCCCATGACAAGATAAATGTAACTAGCAGTTTTAAAAACTAGTTTTATAAATGGGTGTTTGTGAAGAGCACAAAGTCGGAGACAACGTGTGTGACAGGGGAGGGAGAGAGATGATGCGGTGGGGAAAGCAGGTGGGTGCATCAGATTTCAGAAGTTCACTCCAATTGGCCCTGCTAGCTTCCACCCCTACATCTCACTAGTCTAGTGCAGGCTCCGGGGCTTGCTTGAATTCACCCCTTCTCAGTGCAAACACCAGGCCACTTCGCAGGCATTCAAACAATCCATCTACCTCATTTTAAGGCGTGACATAAAACAAACCTAGGACAGCAGCATATATAGGGTGCCGGGCAACGAGGAAGGAGGGAATTCAAGTTTCCTCCCACCAGACCCCTACTAGGTGAATGCCTGCATGGGCATAACAGCAGAGCTGTACAAATCATACGGGCCTCTCAGGGTGCATGGGGGGCCGGGTCCCAGGGGGTGGTGGAACAGTTTTCATAATGGGGTGTGTGTGTGTGTCTCTGTGTGTGCCACTGAACCAAATGGTACATCCTGTATAGAATGGAAACCACTCCACGTCAGGGGGTGCTCCAGCACCCCCACACTCCTAGGTCCAGCACCTGTGTCCGCTCCGCCTGGGGCATGATACAATCACGGGGCTGGAAGAGACCTCAGGAGGTGATGGAGTCCCTGTGCAGCATGGACCTGGTGGCACTCGGGAAGCGCCTCCCCCCTTAATCCCCCCCCCAGCATTTCAATTGCTAAACGGGGTGACCCTTTTCCTCTGGGTGCCCCCCCCGCAGGCACCCCGGGGCACTTTTGGGGGGCTGCCTCCTCGCGGGGAATCCGGGTTCAGGGGGGCGTCCGGCATTTGGCTGCGGGGCATAACGCGCAGCAAAGCTGCCCCCCTTTTACCCCCTTGGCCCGGGCGGGCGCGGACGCGACGGACTCACCTGCAGGGGGCCGCGGGTGGAGTTGGCCGGCGGGGGCTCGGGCGCGGCCCGCAGCACGGTGATGTGCAAGGTGAGCAGCAGCAGCCCGAGCAGCAGCAGCTCCGCCGCCAGCCGCACCATCCTCTTCCAGCGGGCGGCTTTAGGGCCCCGCAGCGGCGGCGGCAGCAGCCTGGGCGGGGGAGGAGCCGCCGCTGCAGCAGCCCCGGGAGCCGCGGTCCCGCTGTCCGAGCCGCCGCCGGCCCACGGCGGAGCCACGTCGGGACGGGAGGCCGCGGGGCAGCAGGTAGCGGGGCCCGGGCCGGCGGCCGGCGGCTGCGGGGGCTCGGCGGGCAGCCCCGCGCGCCGGAGCCCGCATGGGCTCGCCAGGGGGGCCGGCGAGCCCGGCAGCCTGCGAGCGGCGGGGGCCCGGGCCGCGCTCCGCATCCAGCGGGAGGCGAGCGGGGAACGGCCTCTGGGCTCTCTCACATGGCGGGCGGGGGGCGCCGGGGCCAGCGCCGGGGGTGACGGGCGGCAGGCCGCCGATTTCCTCTCCCTACCCCCTCGCACTGCACGGGCTACCCTGGCACTAGTGCCTTGCACGAGCTGCGCGCCCTCCCGGTCCTCCCCGTACTACACGGGCTGCCCTGGCACTAGTGCCTTACACGGGCTGCACGTCCGAGCACTAGTGCTTTGCACGCGCTGCGCGCCCTCCCTCGTACTACACGGGCTGCCCTGGCACTAGTGCCTTACACGGGCTGCACGTCCTAGCACTAGTGCTTTGCACGCGCTGCGTGCCCTCCCGGTCCCCCCTCGTACTACGCGGGCTGCCCTGTCACTAGTGCCTTACACGGGCTGCACGTCCTAGCACTAGTGCTTTGCACGCGCTGCGCGCCCTCCCTCGTACTACACGGGCTGCCCTGGCACTAGTGCCTTACACGGGCTGCACGTCCGAGCACTAGTGCTTTGCACGCGCTGCGCGCCCTCCCTCGTACTACACGGGCTGCCCTGGCACTAGTGCCTTACACGGGCTGCACGTCCGAGCACTAGTGCTTTGCACGCGCTGCGCGCCCTCCCTCGTACTACACGGGCTGCCCTGGCACTAGTGCCTTACACGGGCTGCACGTCCTAGCTCTAGTGCTTTGCACGCTCTGCGCGCCCTCCCGGTCTCCCCTCGCACTACGCGGGCTGCCCTGGCACTAGTGCCTTGCTCGCGCTCTGCCCTGCCCGTTCCCCCTTGCACTCCACGCTAGCTGCCGACCCCCTGATACGCCCGCGCGCCTGGCCTGGCTAGCCCCGTGCCACAGGCACCTCCCCGCTCCCCCTCCGCGCCCACACTGCGTTCAGCTCCGAGCGCGAGGTGCCGGAGCCCGCGGCGGCTCCTTCTGCCGGTGCTGCGGGCTGCCGCCTCGGGGGCTCTCATCGCCTCGGCGGGACAGCGGCCACTTCCCTTTGCCCCCACGCTGCTGCGGGCTCCTGCTGCCCTTCCATCCCGCTGCCGACTTCTCCCCCGCTGGGTTAATCCGGGGCAGATCGGTGCCCGCCTCCTCCCCCAGGAGCTAAACTCCCAGCGCCGCAGCCGCGGAGGGACAGGGCTGCAGTTTAGCAAGCGGCTCAGCTCGCGCTCTGGATACCTGGCTCCATCTCTCTCGGTCTCCCCTGCACTGGCCCTAGGCCTCCACTCACTCTCTCCTGCCCCCGTGTGTGTGTGTTTGCAAGTGGCTGGCCCTCTTCTTCCAGCCCCGCGTTCTCTCCCCCCTTTCTCTTTAGAGAGCAGTAAGCTCGGATGCCTTTATACTGAGCTCCCTCCCCTTTCCCCCCTCCTCTTGCTCCCACTTCCACCTTCCCCCTCTTCAGCCCTCACGCTGCTGCTCCTGTTGCAGCCGGATCGCTTTTCCCCACTGCTTGTGGCTCTGCTGCCGATCCCCCTGCAGCCTCGCCTTGCCCCATGATAGGGTATGGGGGAGCCAGCCTGCTGCCAGCACTCTTAGTTCTCTGCTCTAAGAAAAGAACCAGTGGGCACAATTCTCTCTCTTGCTCTGCTCCCTGCACAGTCATTCTCACCAGTGCAGAGTAGGCATAAAATGCCACTGAAACAGAATGGAGGAAGTTTATACCCACTTTGGATTGGGGAAACTAGCTAAGCAAAGTGAAGGGCAGTAGAGAATGCGAGTCCTTTATATTCCCCACTCCCTTCAGCCCTGCTTTGCTCTCAGGGATTTGTAATTTTCCTGGAAAAATGCTTGGGTTGGTGGGAAATTTGTCCATGGGATTAAAAGTAATTTTTGCTTAAAAAAAATCTCTGTTGGTGTAAATTAATGCAGCTGCATTGACTCCTATGGAGCCAGGCTGATTTTCACCTGGTGAAGATGTGGCCCTGTATGGGGGTGGTTTGTTTTGAAGTTATAAAGTCACTGAACAAAATGGAAATTTTGGACTCTGACATTATTCCGCCACAATTCATTCTTGCATAAGCTTTTTGATGTTGGTTAGTAGGGGCCATATTAGTGATCAGTATCTTTAAGCATTGGTGATAAAAATAAAACAAAATGCTTGCAATTGCGGAAAGACTGATTTTTATTTATTTATTTTGCAAATGGACACTGCATTATTGATATGAAAAATGGTGCTTTACTAAGTAAGGAGAAGTTTCATGTCTCCAAAGTGGTTTGCAGTCTGATTTTATCCAGAAGGGTCTTTATGGGCTAAAGCCCAAACCCTTTTTGCCTTACATGAATCCCCCCCTTCCTTTTCTGTTATAAATTGTGAGGGTCCCCCCTTTTCTCTCCACTCTGCTCATCTAAGGAAGTGGGTTTTGCCCACAAAAGCTCATGATACTATCTATATTATATATAGATATAGATAGATTTAGATAGAAATAATTTGTTAGTCACTAAGGTGCTACAGGACTACTTGTTTTTCAAAAGTTACAGACTAACATGGCTACCCCTCTGAGATTTATGAATTGTCCTGTTGTCCACAGCAAAAGGTTAATGTGAGAAAAAGCATGCAACATTTGGCCCTTGTGAATAATCTGCAGCTTCATGGTACAGAATTGTTCTCTGGCTTACATGTGTAAATTGGGTACGACTCCACTACAGTGAGTGGACTGGATTTTTTGAGGCCATTAGGATACTTTACACCACTCTGTATGCATGCTTTCCCCGAATCCCCACCAAGTACATCTCAGCTAGACCAGAGAATCTGACCCAAAGGGCGTGTACTTCTGCAAAAGAGGCGTGACAGGAACTGCCGGGACCTGTGGTGGCTTTTATAGATCTGTATAGATGAACACATCAAAGAATGAATCAGAAGAGTGTCTCATATCCTTCCACTGAAGTTTTTTTTTTAATTGGAACCATTATAAAATAACACCAGACCTGAAGTAACTATATTAAGGTAACAATGAGGATGTGATTAAAAGCCTCAAACTCTAAGAAGTTCAGATTCAAGAATTTTTATTCATTAACACATCCCATTGTGTCTCAGTACTGCAGCAGATGTGATCTGTACATCTGTGCACTGATCAGAATGAATATAGTCTCTCATTTGCCTTGATTTGGAAGCCATGTGGGAAGTCACACATAACATTACTTTAACATGTGTTCATATCTGCTCATGACACATTTAAATGTAACACAGCCAGACCTGAAAGTATTGCATTGATATAATAGTGTACAGAACTAGCACAGGATATAAAAGAGCTATGAAAAGTAGCAATTTTTCCCAAACACATGTCTTGGACATTAAAAAAAATGAATATCTATACCAAGAAGTATAACTAGTGATATGTTTTAAATAATTTTTTTGGCCAAATTCTCAAAGACACTGGTATGACTCTGCAAGTCAGAGATGTTTCATGGTATAAAATCAGTGTAAGGAAGCAGACTCCGGGCCCTTTCTCAAAATGATGTGCCCAAGAAAGCATTTGATTCTAACATTTTTTCAGAACATTTGCCTTGTGTGTCTGATGCTGTAAGCCCCAGTTAAGCAGAGTGGATTGCACTTCTCCCTTAAGTGCCCATGTGAATAGTAACCACCCATTC
The DNA here is from genome assembly GCA_019425775.1 of Rafetus swinhoei. Taxonomy (NCBI): domain Eukaryota; kingdom Metazoa; phylum Chordata; order Testudines; family Trionychidae; genus Rafetus; species Rafetus swinhoei. The sequence continues at coordinate 189,761,440 of CM033440.1, forward strand.
CCAGTTTTTGCCTGGACGACATGTGTTCCCACTCTACATAAGTGCCATCACTCATGTATAATTAGGTTAACCACATACCTAACAGGCTCATTTGTTCCCTCCACCTGTACTCTGTCTTTGGACAAGTGCACGGGGGAGTTGGAGAGTGTCAGTGAAATGTAAACGTGTGGTGGTAACAAGGCAAAGATCAGTTCAATGGCCTTACGTTTTGCAAAATTCTTAGTTGAACGAATCGAGTTGATTTGAAGTTGTGCAATAAAAAACCCACAGATGGTAACTGTTGAAGCTACTGGCATAAACTAAACTCTGGGTTCAGTCATTTAAACAAAATAAAGAGAAGATTCTTGAGAAGTGGCAGAAAAATTACAACCCGGACAGTGGACGTTGCCATGCTGGAAAGGTGGAAAATGTAAAAAAATAATCTTGCTCCACTGGTTTACTAAAGCCTAAAACCTTCAGTTCTTCTCAATGGATCCAGGTTGTTGGGGGAAGCTGGAAGCTTGGTATGCGTTTTCAGATATGAATGTTACAAATCAGTGGCTAGAGAGATGGAAAGATCATAATGCAAAACAGTTTGAGGGCAGGATAGTGACAAAAAAAATGTGGATTGGCTGCTGAACTCTGGGTAATGTAAATCCTCCCTGATCTTATGAAAGACTATGAACAAACAGAAAGGCATCTTTAATCCAGATGAGTCTCTACCAGTGCGTGTTTCCTGATGGGGCATTAACTTCGATGTCTCAAGCTGTTGTGCAAACATGGCAAAGGACAAAGCAACCCGGCTACTGTTGACAGTGAGTGGATGGCAGCAAGGAACGAGATTCTCTTGTGAGTGGAAAAAGCAAGAATCCACATTGTTTTCAAAATCGAAAAAACATCACTTTCAGCCCCATGGGGGCACTGACTCTGAATGGATGACTGCAGAGATACAGACAAACAATTGCACAACAAAATGCAGCCTAAAAAGAGCAATTCTGCTCTGTGTCTGTTGAGTGGCTCACATACACGAATCAAATATTTTTAAGTAGCAAACATGACTTAGCTGGTACATACAGCAGATTGAGGGCCATAGCATGGAGCAGAGGGAGAATCTCTCTCAATCTCTCAACAGACTTGCTTCCCCACCTGCCATTTCTTCACTGGGCAGAAAAGTTAAGACTCAAGAGGAAGTAGGATTTCAATTGGAGACTGCAGACAGGGCTGGCCTTACCATGAGGCGAACTGAGGCGGCTGCCTCAGGTGCCAGACTGGGGGGGGTGCCACTAGGACCCAGAGTGTAGAAAATTGTGTCTGCTGCTGGTGCATATGTATTCTCTCTGCTCTAGATGCACAGAGATGGTGGAGTGCCATAAGAGGAGTAGAACAGGAAGAAGGCAGAATTGAGACCTTTCAAAGTTTTGGCCCAAGCAAGGGGACATGGGGGCATCATTTGAGCTCCCTGCCTCAGGTGCCAAAATGTTGTGGGCCGGCCCTGCTGCAGGAGCAACGGCTTGGGGTGTTTTGGTGGCTTCAGCTGTAATAATTACAATACCTAGCTTTTATATAGTCCTGTTCATCCGTAGTCCTGAGGGTGCATTACAAAGGAGGTTTGTATTGTTTGCTGTAACTGAGACACAGAGACGTGAGAAGCTGAGGCACAGAGGTGAAGGGACTTATCCAAAATCACTCAGCAAACCTGTGGCAGAGCTGATGGTAAAACCTAGGTCTCCTGAGTCCCGGTCCAGTGCTCTGCTCCCTGGGACACACTGCCTCCCACTCCTGGCCATTAGGTAAAACAGTAGCATCCTGGGTGTTACAAGTCAAGAGCCTCCTAACAGTCTGTTCTAGCTGATGATGTGATTGATGTGTCCCACACAATCCCATTGGCTTCCCTTACTCCTCGTGAGGAGCAGGAGTACCAGTGCCGATGGGGGCATCCTCTGAGTTTGATTTAGTGAGTCTATAGTAGACCTGCTAAATTGAACCTCAGAAGATTGACGGCGGCAGCGTCGATCTTCCACGTAGTGTAGAAATGCCCTAAGAGAAAGGAGTCCCTCCTCCCTCTTTCCCTCCTTGTCCAGACTCAGAAGGAAGACGGTACTGAAGACTGCTGCTCCTCTCACCTTCATCTTCCCGTCCAGGGACAAAAACCAACACAGACAGTTCATACTGGGAATGTGAAAGAGTAGTCGAGTATATGATGATTAACCGATAAGCCTAATCTTATCAATTAATCTCAACTACTCACATTTCCCCCCCTTGCTGCCTCTGTATCAGAGGCAGCAAGGGTGGGGAGCAGGAGCTGGTGCTGGGGTGGAGGAGTCAGCTTAAAAGCTGATTCCCCCCAGCACCGGCTCTGTGGTGTTGCCTCCCCTCCCCCATTGCTGCCTCTTTTAGAGCAGCAGCGTGGTGGGGGGGAAGAAGGGAAGGCAGTCATGAAGCAGCCTCTCTCTGTGGCAAGCCTGGGCCAGCCGTGGGCAGAGATTGCTTTATGGCAGCAGCCCCTGTGTGTGGAGGGTCCGAGCTCCCTGCGGACAGAGGCTGCTTTGTGGCAGCGTCTCTCCTCCCCGCTGCAGCAACCTCTGTCTAGGAGGCGCTTGGACCCCCCGCAGACAGGGGCTGCTCCCACTCTGTGCTGCAGCCTCTGATACAGAGGCAGCAGCGTGGGGCAGCAGGCAGCCGGTCTGTTCAGGGAGCTGGTTTTCAAACTGTCTCCCTGTGCAGACTGGCTCCCCCCAGCACCCTGCGCTGCTGCCTGTAAGTGTGGGGTGGCAGGGGGCTCCCCAGGAGTGGGGCAGGAACGCAGTGGCTGCTGCCCCTGCCCCCGGAGACTATAGAACAGTCGAGTAACCACTAAGAATTCATGCAGTTACTCAACTATTCTATTACCCAATAGCTAACATCAGTTAGCAGTTAAATGGCTCCTTTCCCTTCTGCTCTCCTGAATTTAGGCTGGGAAAAGAGGAGAATGTAGGGCCAGAATGCAGCGTGTGGGGAACGATGAAAGAGGAAGGTGAGGGTGAAAGAAGGGAAATGGGAAAAGTCAATTATTGGGGAAAACTGAAAAAAGACAGACATATAGAACAGCCCCACTCTACAGATTATGCCCTCTGTTTACCTCACTGAGGGTATGTCTAGACTGCAGGGGTTTTTCGGGTAGTATCCCAAAAAAACTCTGCTGTGTCCAGGGAACGCGTTTGCTCTTCTGCTTGTTTTTTGGAAGAGCAGCTGAGCTCTTTCGGAAGCCCTGTCTTCCTCATTCCATGAGGAAGATGGGATCTTCAGAAAGAGGGTTTTTTTCCGAAATTTGGCTCAGTGTAGACGGGCCAAATTTCAGACAAGCCTCTTCTGAAAAAACTGTCGGAAAAAGTATGCAAATTGCGGAGCGCAATTTGCATACCTTTTTCCGATAACGCCCCCGCAGTCTAGACATACCCTGAATGAGGTTGGAGAGGTGTTGATTCAGGCATCATCTGGAGATTGGGAGGCTGCATTTGAAGATGGTAGATTTGGCCTTTAAAACCTCTAATGCTGGTGACAATGTACGTAGAACCCTGCATGCAAAATTTGTATCTGCATCTGCAGAAATGATCCTCGGATGTGGATACCCGCAGATATAAAGTGGATATCCGCAAATGTGCAGGGTTCTAGACAGAAATTTTGTATCTGCATCTGCAAAAATGATCTGCATCCACATCCACGGATGGGGAAATCCATAGATATAAAATGGATATCTGCAGATCTGTAGGGTTCTAGATGCAAAATTTGTATCTGCATCCACATTTGCCAAAACAAGCCTTAGATATCGGCATCCACAGATATGAATATCTGCAGATATCCGTGGATTTCCAGGGCTCTAAATATATGAAATGCAGGAGCCCATCTTGATGATCAGTCTCACAGGAGGTTGGCATGGCTGGACTTTTCACTTTCCAACTGAGCAAATTTGAGATGGAAATCAGTGCCTAGGAAACCACACAGTGTCATTTTCACAGAGTAACTTTTCAGGGTAAAACCACACTTCGAAAATGCAGGAAACGACATCAGTTATCCTCAGCTTTCCTGTGGGAGGGACCTCCAGTGCAAACACCTACAGTCTTTGGCAGGGTGCCTTGTGGGAAACACAAAATCCTTTTATTATCAAAGTGCTTTCAAATGACGGTTGTTTGGTTGCACGGCGTGCTGGTTTTGAAGCTCTATTGATAAATGCATGCGGAGCCGACTGTACTAGAACCTACAACAATTTAAACCTTATTCTCAGAACAGGGTGCCAGCATGCCTGCCAGACAGGAGGGCTGATAGGAACTGTGGATGGTGGTGAAAAGTTAATGGTAAATTAAATGTAAGTAATTGTGTGTGCGTGCACTTGCTTGCTTGCTCAGAATTTTTGGGATTACCACCACTTTACCAAATCAGCTCCCAGACATTCATGTCAGGTCCTTGCTTTCCCGTGGCTCAGTGGTGGGGCAGCTTTTTGGGGTCTGTGGCCGCTGACCCACATTGAAATCAGTTGGGGGCCGCACACAACCCCCCTCGCTGACATCCCAAAAAACCCCTCGCTGACGTATCCCCTGACTCTGCGAAGGAGAAAGACACTCCCCACATTCCCTTCGCACACCAGAGCCTAGGGGGGGCCCAGGCTAGTAGATTTTTGTGTGCTCCAGCCCAGCATTGGGAGGGCTGGAGCGTGGGCTCCACGGTGTTGGGGAGGGGAGCCCTGAGCCTTGGGGGCTGGATCCAGGCAAGCCGGGCGCCACATCTGGCCTCCGGGCCTGAGGTTCCCCACCCTTGCCATAGCTGATCTACTGTTTAGTTGATATTGTGCCAGTTTAAACTACTGCTCTGGTTTCCACACTTCCATAGCTTGATGCAGTTTCTCATGGCTGGTAGGGTTACCAGATGACTTTAAAAAAATACTGGACTGACATGATCTCAGAACGGGAGGGGCAGGAGGGGTCTGGCTGGGAGGGGAGCAGGGCTGGCCGGGAGAGGGTTGGGGGGGAGCGGGGCTGGCCCGCAGGGAACCGTCCGGCGGGGAGCGGGGCTGACCCGGGCGCATGCAGATCCTGGGGTGCTGCCCGTTCCGCGCACGGTCCCGGCGGGGCGCACGGGTGAGTCCGGCCCCGGGGATTCCATCCCGCCTCAGCCCTGCCCCCCTCTCCTCTCTACTGCGAAGCTGTGTACTGCCTTGGCTGGTAGACACACTCACGCAGTGCGCAACTATGTACTGATACTCATGATAACAATAACACTTAATTTAATTAGAAAATACCGGACTGTCCGGTTCAAAACCTGACACCTGGCAACCCTAAGCTGGTTGTTGCAGTCTGATTTTTCCTCCAGGCTAGTAGCTGTTCATATGTCCATAGGTTTTCTAGGCCCCATTCCTCTCCTGCTCCATAGACAGTGTTGTTTGTCTGAGCTCCAAGGTTGCTTTAAAACTCCCTGGGGTGAAATCCTGGCTCCACTGAACTTTTTGGCAAAGCTTCCATTGACTTCACTGGGGACAGGGTTTCACCCTCAATCGCTTTGTAGATTATTGGTGAATGAAAAGCATACATGTGGGTTCTCATGGGCTATGGGGTGGTGGTGACCTCTCCTCTAGTAAGTATTAAGCAAGACTAAGTTGAGACAGAGTTTTTCCTGCTTGTTCTACTGTTTCCCTATGGCCCTTTTGCTATTCATCTCATCATCTTGGATACTTCTTATCAGGGAATACCTGACTGACTCCTGCCTATGGAATTTAGTGACTGTTTGTTTTCCCATCTGCTTCCCTCTTCTCCCCTCAAACAAGAGACAGAATGGCTGATTAACTGCTAGCTGGAACCTCTTGGCTGCAAGCTGTAAATGCACAAACAAGGTTCTTCTTTAAAAAAACAATCTTCCCCTGAAGGCAACCAAAACTCTGGTTATGACTCATGGTTTTCTTGAATAACAATCAGAGTCTTTCCCAAAGAATGTGTCAACTTGTGCCACCCATTTTCCTGTTTTTCTTATATCTAAGCTCTCTTCAATACAGCAGCAAGTTGGACCTAAATAGAGTGGCATGGTCCCTGGGTTCTGCAGCATCTGATGAGATAGATTAGATATTCACTGGGATTTTTAGGTATATAGTTTTGAAATCAAGAGCACAGTCCAATACAGTCTCCCGTGTGTCATTTATTTTTTATACTAAACTCTGTGTACACACATCCACGTTTCCCATTTCACTATGCTACCAATTTTGTATTGACAATGTGGAACTGCAGGGTGGAATTTGCCCTGGGACCGCTGGGGCCTTAGAGAGTCAATGTGGGATTGTGTATGCAGCCTTGCAATACAGACTATCCGGTGTGTGTATGTGTGAATTGCAGCACACATTAGCTACTGCACTGTATGTACCCCATGTAGATCCTGCTAGCAAGAACAAGACTGTGGCTTTGTCTATAGTTTATAGTGCAGCAGCGCTTTAAGCTGAAAGTGAGGCCACGGCACAACCCACCAATGTCTATTCCTGGGCTTAGGTCACCTTTTACTACGCCGTTCAGGGATGTGAATTTTTCACACCCCTGAGCATCATAGCTAGGTCAGCCTAATTTTGTAGCATAGGCCTAGGTTGATCTAATATTTGGTGTAGATCAGGCCTTAGTGCTCACACCCTCTAGTCCAGGTAAGTGCTGCACCCTCCGTCCTCTCCCCCTGAACCCTATCCAGACCCCACTGCTTCCCAGAGCCTGCGCCCAGCACCGAAACTCCATCCCAGAGCCTGCACCCCAGATTTCCTCCTGCAACCAAACTCCCTTCCAGAGCGCAATCCATCTCCCCCCTCCTGCATCCAAACTCCTCCCCAGAGTCTGCAGCCCCCTTGCATCCTGATCTCCTGGCCCAGTCAGCATCCAAACTCCTTCCCAGAGTCTGCAGCTCCCTTGCACCCCAATCTCCTGGCCCAGTCAGCATCCAAACTCCTTCCCAGAGCTGGCCCCTTCCTCACCCAAATTCCATCTCAGAGCCTTAAGCAGATGGGGGAAGGGTGCGGTCTCTGGGTATTCTGGGTATCGCTAAAATTTCTGCAAACCTGCTGCCCCTGCAATGGTTACATGATAGCTTGACATGCAGTAGTGAAACATCCAATAGGAATAGTCAGAGTTATTTGTGCAGGTTCAGGTACAAACTATTTACACTTGCATATATTTCCATTATGTTAATCATTATTTGTGGAATAGCACCTCATTTTTCATTTCCCTTTGCTGGGACTGGAGACAGACAATCTGATTTGCAATTCTCTTCCATGATTTTTATGCCATTCTGACTCCAACTAAATCAGTGACCTTGCATGGGCATGAAATTGTATAAGAAGGTAGAGATCTGACATAGAGGCTATATCTACACTACCAGGCTATTTCGACATCATAACTCCAGAAATAACTATTTTGAAATAAGCTTATTCCTCTTCACAAGCAGGAGTTAGTATTTCCAAATAACAAGTGCCAGCCTGGTGAAATTGTGAACTTGACAAACAATTTTTCTTCTCATTACTAACATCCTTCTGCAATAAGGATCAAATATCAAGGTTATTACTTGGCTTAAGTTCTTACTGGAGTCAATGGGAATACTGCTTGAGTAAGAAGTGAATGAAAATTTGGCTCTAAATGGTCACATATATGTATAAGTGTATTGCACACTGCTTAAACCACTGTTCAGCCTCTGCAATCTTTTGGTATTCATCTGAACAGTAAATGGCAATACATTTCTGAGGCATTTTCTTATTTACAAGTTATCTTAAAATGAAGGAAGAGACACTTTTTCATATTGACTAACCTGATATAGCCTCTCACTGTTTGGTTTCACCTCTTTAGGAAGCATTAAAAGCCGTCAGGCAGTTTTGTGGGAGTTAATTCCACCATGCAGGCAGTTGAAAGGATTACTGGCCCAAGAAAAAGAAAGTTTGTGGTTGGGCCCGTTATAAAAGGAAATTCTTTTCAACGATTTACAAATAAATTCACTTCCATGTGGGCCCGATCAGACCCTTGTTTAGGAAGATTTTTCTCTTTTACTGTATATGGAGAAATGAAAGAGATCTTTGTTAAACAAGGAAAAGCCTGAACTGGAAAGAGTTGGAGGGGGAGGAAGAGAGGGAAAAGAGAATTAACCCTCTTTTAACCATTGGTGCCTGAATTCAAGTAGCACTGTTAAGAGAGCCGCAGGGAGTTACACCTGTAAAATGCTACAACTGGTTAAGACATTGGATTTTTAACTACAGGATGCTGCTTTTTAACTCTTGCAGATGGAAAAAGAATCCCTTGACACTTGCTTCACACAACAAATGGTGCACAAGTGATGAAACTCATTCAAAGGGGTCTGTTTGTCTCTTTATAATGGATTGAAATGGGTTGTGAGAATTTAGGGTATGATATTGCTCTTGTTCCATTCAATAGAAAAACCACTACCATTGACTTAAAAGGTGAAAAATTGAGCCCTTAAGCAAGAAAGGCAGTTGGCTGTTGCCGATGTTTGTTCCTGAAGATTCCGCAATAATGTGGGGATCTAGAATACTTCTGAAGTGTTTCATTTGCAAGCCAGATGTTTGAAATATGAAGAGTCACACTTGTAAAACTGAAAACAAAATGAAGAAAGTTTAGTGAAAAAACAATTGGGAGTACAAGGAAAGGGTGTAACTTTTTGAAGAATGCAAAGTACCACAGTGTTTTGGTTTTTTAAATATGATTTTTCATTTATTTGATTCAAGTCTAGCTCCATTTAGAAAATTCTTCCTGTCTCAAGCAATTTCCATTTGGGGAAAAAACACACACACACAAAAAATTTGCTGAAATTTAAGTTATTTGAAATTCAACCTCAAACAAGTTTAAAAGGCACCGGAACAATATTTTTTTATAGTAGGAGTGCTGAAAGCCATTGAACAAAACGCTAAACGTATGTGATGGAAGCTGTGCGTTCGGCTGCCTTTATTATTTCAAGCTGGGGGTTCTGCCGTATATTCGGTACCCATGAAGTTCCTCACTTCCAATGGTTTCTTCAAGATACTCTGATTAGCTACTGAAGCAAACACTTCTTAAATGTCTATATATTAAAACACGTTCATACATACATTATGTTGCAAATGAATATGTGTGTGTGTGTGTGTGTGTGTGTATTGGTACACTTACCCCTCCACCACACTGCTATTTTTGTGCTTTGAGAAGTTTATACCTGACCCAACAATGACATTGTTCTCTGTGTGGAGGGTGAGATTGTGAGGAATGGGTCTGGCACTTAATTCTGCTAGTTGGAAGAAAAAAGAATTACACTCAAGCATTCTGGCAGATTCTTTGCTTCAAAGGGAGCAGAACGCTCTCTATCAGTTATTTTAGTTTGACTTTGTGTCAGCGTTTCCAGCTCCACACTCCTGCCAATTAGCAGGCCAAATTCTGTCTTCAGCTACATGCCTCTAAGCCCCATTGAACTGGTGTAGGGGTTGGCCCAACTCTGCTTTTAACTCAGACATATGGCCATTTATAGGTCTGCACTGATACATGTCTGTGGCTGAATGCAGAGGGGAGCATAGGAGGGCAGTTAGGGAATTCATATTCTCTTGCGTATTGCCAATCCTTGTGACTTTATCTTGCATCTCACCATCTTGGGTGTTGTTCTTAAAGCCTCAGCTCCAGGAGTCATGTGCTCATGCCAGACGCTCCACTTTCGCCCTAAAAATAGTACATGTCTAACCATCCGGGATGTGGAGAAAAGCTTAAAAATATGATCCCCAAAGGTTTCAAAACCAGAAGGAAAATAACCTCCCCAAACGTGATGATTTATTGGACTCCTGACTCATGGTTTCTGTATGCAGTGGTGCTGTCCCTGGGTTGGTCATGGGATATTAGAGAGACAAGGCGGATAGGGTGACCAGATGTCCCGATTGATATTAGGAGCTTTGTTGTGTTCAAGCAACTATAGCCCACCCCCTGTAGTGGTCCCCCAAAGTGTCCCAATTTTTCACACTTGCTTTTTGGTCATCTTAAGTACATAAGGAAGTTGGTCCAATAAAAGATATTGCCTCATTCGTCTTCTCTCTCAGAACTTTAGAGCACTTGAGATTGGCAATATCAGCTTCTGCCCTGACCTGGCACCTAAGCTGAAATCTTCAACTTCAGAATCTAAGGTAATTCTCTGGGTTCATGCAGGTGCAACGGAAGCACGAGACTCTATCCAGATGCATAAGACTCGTAATCTTATGGTGCCACTGTCTTCTGGAACTGCAGGGTCTTAACAGCTTTTGCAACTTATGTATAGCCAAAGCATACAATAACATTTGTATGACAAAGCCCCAATTATAATGCACACATGCAAGGATGGGTAAAGGCTGGACTGGAGACAATCACTCTGAAGTTCCTGCCTTTTACAAGTTAAAAGCTGCGCTCTTTACATTACATTAGCAAAGAGTTTTGGTTTTGATTTTCCTTTGAGCCTAAAATCCATTTGCTGAATTGGTTTGCTATTATTATAATCCCAGGTGTTTGCCAAGGGCTATTCTATAGACAGTTTTTAGTTTAACTGTATCAGTTTAAAACTAGTATATTTAAAGCCCTACAATCTCCAAAAGTTATGCTAGTGGAAAGGAGCTTATATCAGTATAATTTGGTCCCATGCCTTTAGTGGACTGAACTATGTTGGTATAAAGCACCTTTATATTGGTACTAGAAGATTTACCAGCATTTCTCAGGGCTTTAACGCAAATAAGTTTTGCTTTTCTTCATTTAAATCATTGTTCTGGGATGGGGATGGGGATGAGGGGCTCAGTATTCAGGCTGCCCTGTGGAGAGAGGACACCCCCCCAGCCCTCCCTCACTGCAGTAGGTTGGGGCCAGGTGAGAAGTGCCTGTTTATGGAGGCTGAAGCTGCGGTGGGCACAGCCGTGGGGGGTGGGGAGGAGGAGGGAGGATGCATGTCCACTCTCTGGGGGACAGACAGTCACACATACAAACAGACACAGAAACAAACTGTCTAGTAGATAGCTGTCCCTTTCTCCACCCCTGCCCCCCACTGGCCTAATGGAGTTATAGCTCGCCTGGCCCCTTGCTGCCCCCCCCGTGAACATTCTACTGTATAGCTGTCCCTCCTACCGGACACCTCCCGATCTGTTTTATGAGAAACAATTGACTTCCAGGCACATCCCGTAGTCCTGGCACAACCAAACCTGACTTTGCTTTAGGAAAGGTATCATAAGAGGAAGCTGCATTCCAAATGTGGTGGTACCAGCTCTTGCCGATTAGGAGGCGTTCTTGAACAAATGGACAGACAGACAGACAAGGTTTCTAAAATATATAGTAGATGACTACACCCATACTAGGGACTGTACTAATTTAATAATTTCTGTAATAGATTAAATGCTTAAACAGGAACAATCCTATGTGGAGACTACCTTTAATAGGTAAAAGAGCTAGCAACGAGGGCCATAACTGACTTCCTAATTCAATTGTGTTTTGCAGTATTAGATTCTAAGAGACCAATTGGACTTGTATGGAAGGGTTAAAATGCACTGTAAAATTAAACACAATTTTATTCCGTGAGGATGATGTCACTCATGAAATTATAAAGCCATCAGGCTGTCCATTTAGCACTGATTTACCCCAGCTGAGGAACTGAGTCTTAATCTGCACAAGAATTCAAGTAACTAACTCAGGTTTTGTGGCCTCTCACCAATCTATTGTTTAACCCAGAGTATATTTGCGCCTTGGGGAGAAGCAAATGTACAAATGCTTACATGTGTCTCGTCTGACTCCTTTTGCCGCTCAGCCGCTGGCTCCCAGTTTGAGCATGTGCATACAACATCTGGGCTTTAACGTCTTTTCTGAACACATTATGCACGTTAGCTTTCATTTCAGCATTTTAAAATCCACCACACTCCTCTTTTTAGATTGTCAGGGGGTCTAGTTTATATTTAAGCAATACTTTGGATTTGTATTGTGTTTCCACTATTGTTGCAGCTGTGTTTGGCCCCGGAATATTAGAGAGACAAGGTTAGGTCATATTTTTTATGGACCAACTTCTGTTGGTGGAAGGTACGCTCTTTTGAGCTACACAGACCTAGAGGTGCCGTAACAGTGGGTGTCAAGAGGCCATGACCCTCACCTCTGCCCCCCCCTTTTTCCCCCCAAAAGACCTATCTCTAGGCCCGACTGCTTGCTGGAGCTCATTTAGGGAGCTCAGGCAGCTGTGGGGAGCTGTGGACCCTCCACCTGCTCTGGTGGGGAGAGTGGGGACATGACTAGGGGCTGCTCTTGAGTCCTTCACCACGGGCAGGTGGAGGGGCCCAGGATTCCCAGCTCCACTCCATCTTGCAGCGTGGCGGGACAAGAACTTGGAGGGACGGGAGAGGAGAAGAGAGACAGGGAAGGTCATGGAGGGGACAGTGGCCCACCTCTGCCCTCTTCACTTTAGGGAAGGCTCCACCATCCCTGCACAGAGCCTGTGGTCAGGTCTGGGAAGGAAAAATTGAGCTAAATACAAGTTGGGACCAACTGTTAAGCATAAGAATTAACACATGGATGGGGAAGAAGCAGTATATGTTGACTTTAGTAAGGCTTTTGATCCTTTTTCTCACATGTCCTTTTATAAACAAACTAGAGAAATACAACCTAGCTGAATCTACTATAAGGTGGGTACATAACTAGTTGGAAAACTATTCCCAGAGAGTAGTTATCAATAATCCAGACAAGCTGGAAGGGCATAAGGAATGGGGTTCCCACAGGGTTTGGCTCTGTTCACTATCTTTATTAATCATCGAGATAATGGCATAGAGAAAATATTTATAATTTTTTGCAGATGATAAGTTGGGAGGGTTTGCAAGTGCTCTGGAGGTTAGAGTTATAATTCAAAATATCTGGACAAACTGGAGAAATGATCTGAAGAACATAGGATGAAATTCAATAAGGACAAATGCAAAATACTCCACTTAGGAAGGAACAATCAGCGGCACACATACAAAAGGGGAAATGACTACCTAAGATGGAGTAAAATGGATCTGGAGATCATAGTGGAACACAAGCTAAATATGCGTCAACAGTTTGACACTGTTGCAAAAAAAGCAAACATCATTCAGGAATGTATTGGCAGGAGTTTTGTAAGCAAGACATAAGACGTAATTCTTCTGCTCAATTACGTGCAGAAGAGTAATGCGCATCCCTCAATGGGAGTAATGCGTCCATTTCTGGGTGCCACATTTCAATAAAGATGTGGACAAATTGAAGAAAGTCCAGAGAAGAGCAACAAAAATGAGGTCTAGAAAATAAGACTTGTGAGGGAAAATTGTAAAAACTGGGTTTGTTTAGAAGGAAAAAAGAAGACTGAGAAGGGACATGATAGCAGTTTTCAAGTACCTAAAAGGTTGTTACAAGGATAGTTCTCTAAAAACATCCATTCAGTGTGCAGCAGCAGTCAAAGAAGCAACTAGAGTGTTCGGAGTCATTAAAGAAGGGATAGAGAATAAGACAGAAAATATCTTATTGGCTCTATATAAAACCATGGTACGCCTAGCCTACATCTTGAATACTGCATACAGATGTGGTCGCCTCATCTCAAAAAAGATATATTGGCATTGGAAAAGGTTCAGAAAAGGGCAACAAAAATGATTAGGGGTTTGGAGTGGGTCCCATATGACGAGAGATTTAAAAAAACTTGGACTTTTCAGCTTAGAAAAGAGGACACTAAAGGGGGATATGATAGAGATCTATAAAATCATGACTGATGTGAAAAAAGTGAATAAGGAAAAGTTATTCCCACAATATAAGAACTATAGGTCATCAGATGAAATTAGTAGGCAGCAGGTTTAAAACAAACAAAAGGGAGTTTTTCTTTACTCAGTGCACAGTCAACCTGTGGAACTTCTTGCCAGAGGATGTGATGAAGATTAGGACTTTAACAGGATTCAAAAAAGGGCTAGATAGCCATTGATGGACCTAACCTCCATGAATCTATTAGCCAGGGGCTGTGTCTACACTGGCATGATTTTCTGGAAATGCTTTTAATGGAAAAGTTTTCCGTTAAAAGCATTTTCGGAAAAGAGCGTCTAGATTGGCACGGATGCTTTTCCGCAAAAGCACTTTTTATGCGGAAAAGCATCCGCGCTAATCTAGACGCTGCTTTCAAAAAAGCCCGATCGCCATTTTCACGATCAGGGCTTTTTATGGAAAACAAATCTCAGCTGTCTACACTGGCCCTTTGCGCAAAGTTTTGCGCAAAGGGATTTTTGCCCGAACGAGCAGCATAGTATTTCGCAAAAAGCACTGATTTCTTACAGTAGGAAGTCAGTGCTTTGCAGAAATTCAAGCGGCCAGTGTAGACAGCTGGCAAGTTTTTCCGCAAAAGCGGCTGATTTTGCGGAAAAACTTGCCAGTCTAGACACAGCCAGGATGTGTAGGAATAGTGTCTGGAAATGGATGACAGAAGAGGGATCACATGATGATTACCTGTTGTGTTCCTTGCCTCTGGGGCACCTGGCATTGGCCACTGTCGGCAGACAGGATACTGAGCTAGATGGACCTTTGGTCTGACCCAGTATGGTGGTTCTTATGTAGGCTCCTGCTACCTGAGAGTTCTGCTGGGCTGTGGAATGGTAGCAGGCTGGATCCAACCTGCAGGATATATTTTCCTGTCCCTGGTCTAGATGGTGCTTGGTGCTGCCATAAGAGCAAGGGACTATAGTAGATAATCTCTTGAGGTCCCTTCCAATGGTATGATTCTGTTATAGGAGGCCACATGAAAGGGAGCAGGCAATGAAGATTAGATGTTGCACAGAATAGTGTTGGAGAATACAGTGTGCAGATATGTGCCACAATTTGCAGATGGCACAACATTATTTAAGCTAATCAATGCCAGAGAAGACTCTGAATGAATTCAAGAGAGTGAATGGATAACATGATAGTATGAGAAATTCAGGGGGGACAATAGTGAAAATAATCTTAGAAGGAGTAATATGAAGTGCTCATAGGCATTGCTAAATTCTAAACGAACTTTTACCTCTCAGGAGAAAAAAAAATAGGTATCACAATGGACAGTTCAATAAAAACTGTCCAATGTACAGCAGTAATCAAAAGAACAAGGGTTTTACCCACAAAAGCTCATGGTTCTATATATTTTTGTTAGTCTTTACGGTGCCACAGGACTACTCATTTTTAAAGTTACAGACTAACATGGCTACTTTTTAAATATGTTTGAGTTTGTGAAGAATGGGACAGGAAACATATTTAAAATGCTCTGAACATTATATTCAATTCTGGTCACCCTGCCTTAAAAATGATATACCCATAATAGCAGTCCAGAAGGGGAACAACAAAAATGACTAGGGTGACAGAAAGATTCCAATGTGGGTAGAAATCAAAAAGAATAGGGATCAGATGAATATGAGGAGACATAAAGGAGGTATATATAAAATAACGAATGGGGTACACAAATTAAATTAAGAGCTCCTATTTACATATTTTTCATACTATAAGAACAAATGGACACGCCTTAAAATTAAAAGGCAAGACTAATAAAGGCATATCATTAAAAAAAAAAAGAATGCTGAATGTAAAAATAACCTATGGGAATCACTGACATAAGATATAATTGATGCATTGGAAAAAGGGCTAGACATTGGTATGGATAATGAGAACATCTAGGCTACGTCTACACTGGCAGCTTCTTGCGCAAGAACTGTTTTGTGGAAGAGTTCTTGTGCAAAAAGTCTTCCACAAGAGCACGTCTACACTGGCATGTGCTTTTGCGCAAGAGATGTGCTTTTGCGCAAGAGCATCCATGGCAGTGTGGACACTCTCTTGTGCAAGAAAGCTCTGATGGCCATTTTAACCATAGGGACTTCTTGTGCAAGAAATTCATGTTGCCTGTCTACACTGCCCTCTTGTGGGAGAGCTCTTGCGCAAGAGAGCTTATTCCTCGTGGGGAGAGGAATAACTCTTCCGGAAGAAGCCCTTTTTTACAACGTTATACTGTAAATTTACTTGTGCAAGACCGCGCATGCAGTGTAGACAGCAGGCAAGTTTTTGTGAAGAATGACTGTTCTTGCGCAAGAAGCTGCCAGTGTAGACATAGCCCTACAGTTGCAAGAGATATCATAGTGTCATAGAAACACAGAATCCTAGAAGTGGAAGGGACCTCAAGAGGTCATAGAGTCCAGTCCCCTGCCCTCACAGCAGGACCAAGCACTGTCTAGATTAGGGATGTAAGCGACTAGTTGACTATCCAATAAGCAAAAGCTCACAAGAATACCTCACTCTTACACAGCACTTTTCTCGTCTGTCCATCTCAAAGTGCTTTACAGAGAAGGAAAGCATTGTTAGCCTTATTTTACAGATGGGGAAACTGAGGCACAGAAAAGTGATGGGACTTGTTCCAGGTCACTTAGCAGGCCAGGGCATGGCTGGGCACAGCACTCAGATCTCCTGAATCCCCATCAAGTGCCTTCTATTTTGAGAACTGGCAGTGTGGATGTAGAGAAAGCAATGGATATGATATACCTTGACTTTAGCAAAGCTTTTGATATCTCCTCCCACAGTATTCTTGATAGAAAGTTAAAGAAGTACAGCGTGGATGAATGGACTATTATAAGGTGGACAGAAAGTCGGCTAAATCGTTGGGCGATTAATGATTAATGGCTTGCTGTCTAGTGGGCACCCTATATCAGTGGAGTGCCCCCGGGATTGTCTTGGGACCAGTTTTGTTCAACATCTTTCATGAATGATTGGGAAGATGGGATGGATTGCACCCTCAGCAAGTTTATGGTTGACACTAAGCTGGAAGGAGAGGTAGATATGCTGAAGGGTAGGAATAGGGTTGAAAGTGACCTAGACAAATTGGAGGATTGGGCCAAAAGAAATCTGATGTTCAACGAGGACAAATGCAGAGTCCTGCTGCTCTTCATAGAGCAGTAAGCTAGATAATCATGCCAGTTTCAATTACCTGTCAGTAAATATGTCTGTAACAATACGGACACACACATTTCCCCAGGCGTAGAAAGAAGTTAAAGAACCCTTGTGACAACCCAGCTCCTGTTTCTGTATCCCCTTCCTCCTGAGCCCAGTTGAGGGGTCAGATACTCACAGTCTCCCTCTCAGTTAATACACCCAAACCCTTCCCGCCCCAGAGCTCAACTGCAGGGCCCCCTTGGTCCAGAGGGTGAAATAACCTGTTGATGGGTCCCAGGCTTGTGTGGAGTTTCCTCTGCACCGTTATCTCCTTTCCTCAGGGCATGCTGGGAGCTCTCGCCCCATTCCTCCCCACCGCAATGTCTTCTATGTGCAAGCTGGGTTCTGCCGGGTCCATCAGCCCCCTAGTGGCAGCCAGCAGCACTGCAGCCCGTTTCTGTGGGAGGGAACAGAAATTCTGCGCGCACACCATTCCTGCCTGCAAAATCTGCATTGTGCAGTGGCTCAGAATTCCCCCAGGAGTATAAGCTGGTGCTGTGCCTCTATTAGGTCTCCTCTGTAGCTGCTCTAGGCAGAAGAGCTCTCCCAGCGGCATAATTATTATTAAACAATCCACCAATGAGTGGTGGTAGCTATGCCGACATAGTGCTGTACATGTCGATGGTTTCGTTAGTGACAGTTAAATCGTTTTTTTCACACCCCGAGCAACAAAAGTTTTGCCAACAAAAGTGCTAGTACAGGCAAACCTTTTACCTCTTTGCTGCATCTGTTTGCCTGCAGTTATGGATTTGATGCCGTAGAGTTTTTTTAAAACTGAAATCTGTGTAGAAGTACTTTTTGTTGATAAGCATCAGGAACTGTTGGCTTTGTTCCTTTTCTGAATAAAGATAAGTATGTTATACATAAAAATAGTAATAATGTCAGCATTTTAAATCTGACCATTAAGATTTCATCCCCATTTGTCTATAGATTTTTATTAGTGCTTATGTGTGTCAGTCACCAATGAAATCCACACAGTAATCCTCTACTTGATTTGTATCCAGAAGGCTAGAGTAGCTCAATTTGCTATTTTAATAACCTTTCTACCCTATGTCAAAAATACAGATGCCCTAGACATGTTTACATGTCTAGCTTAGAAATCAAATGACCAGCCAATTAGTAACCTCTCACCTTCTTGTGTGAATAATAGATCTAAATGTGCATCCAAAGCGCAACATGTTCACTTTAAATATACTGACTCCGGAAGAGGGACTAAAGAGATTTGTGGGGACTTTTGGGCAACATATATAGATTTCCCTTCTCTTCCCTCTTGAATTCTGTGGTGGGTTTCGGAGGGAAGGGATTATAAAATTGTGGAATTTTTAAAAGGCGTTTCTTTTGTTTTCTATTCTCCTTGGCTGCATTCATATATTTTAATGCCATGTAATAGTAAGGAACAAGGAGAAGCATTCAAAATATTTTTTAATCTTTATTAAAAACAGAACTGTCTTTTGCTGCCACTGGACCAAATTTTAGAGAAAACCCATAAAATCTGACAATGGCTGACAGGGGCTGTAACCATCACTTTTATTCAAATTTTTAAAGGACTGTAAGGAGAGTTTAAATTACCTCAGTAAATGCAGAATGTTGTACTGTTTTCATATCCCAAACTTGCCAGCACCATCTCTCTCTCTTTTCTGTCTACGTTTTTATATGATCCTGAGCTATGTAGTATCTGAAATATCAGAGGAAAAATCTCTCTCTCTTTCTCTGCACATAGGAAAAATAGTTTAGAAATACTTTACTTAGATTATGGATGATTTCTGCATTTAGGCCCTGATTCATCAAAGCCTTCAAACATGCATTTAGCTTTAGTTAGCATGAACATAGCTGTTGAAGGGGCCATCAGTAATGTCACATGGTACTACCATATGTTATATACAAACCTTCGAGGGCCATGCAAGTATAGAATACTAGAGCTGGAAGGGACCTCAAGAGCTCCAGGATTAAATTATTAAATTTAACAATGGGGGATGGGGAAGGAGTGAAGATCAGTGGCAGAAGTTCAGCATGCAGATCACTGCCTATTCTGGAAGAGTCAGATGCATGTACATAAAGGAATGGGAGCTTGTAATACAAAAAGATTTTTGAATTATGATTTCCCACCCAACCCCAAACAAGAAATAAAAGGAGGATGCTTTCTCACAAAGATAGAACTACATCAGCTTTCAGATACTTTTAACACAGATATTTCGAGGGAGTTATTTAGCCTACAGACTAGATAATACAGTAGTTTGTTCTCACTTTGGGATCTCTGAAAAATATGGCTGGCTTATTTTGCTTACAAGTTTGTGTACACCTTCAGACTCCACTCGGACCCACACACTTACTTGTATAGTCTGGGTTGAAGGAAGGAATTTTAAGGACTTAAATGAGATTTGCGGTATGTTTGTGTGGGGGGAAGGGATTAGAAGATATGGAGCACATTAGGGTTTAGAGTAGAATGGGTCTTGAAACTTAAACTATGGAGTGGACTCCAGTCAATTATAGGGAATAATCTCTCCTGGAGGAATGGGTGGCTAGATTTGATGATTTAATAGTCTCCCCCCAGTTCTAAGATTCTGCAGAAGCTTGCAATAATTGGCAGTAAATTCCTGTGTCAATGGAATTCATGGATTTTCTACACCTATGCATTTCCATTTCCAACTCCAGTTTATAGAAGGGATAATATGTTTTACCCCAAATTCTTGCCTAAGGCAAGATCTCAGTCTTTACACAAAAGAAATCAAACCTGCTGATGAGTTTAATCCAGACTAATCAAATAGTCCCTATGACTTGCTTGTTGATAGAAGCACAGCTATTGGAATTTGTGATTGATTGACTGATTGCCATTGTAGCTGGTAAAATGAACACCAATATTATCATCAGGCAATCAAACGAGTCACTGCATTCAGAAGTAAAGTCATTCAAGGAAGATTTTAAGAAAGGAGCAAATATGTTTACATAGAAAAATCACTGTTAGCTAGCAAAGAACCACACAATAATTTGGCCTGCACTATGTACGCTGACCATCTGAGCCTTCCCATAATTATCTTTGATCTTGAAAGGATCTTGCCTCATCTTGAGAAGTAAATATGTGAAATACAAAAACCAGTCATTAAAACTGCAAAAGGTCATCATACTTTTAAAATCAGATGAAATGTTTTCTTCGGAATGTAAACGTCCCACTTCATAGTACTTAATCTAGCTACAATGGGAATTCTTTTCCTCTTGAGAAGATCTGGAGAAATTTAACTTGAACAAATACTCTACACGTACATAGTAAATTGACTGACCACAGTCTATTCTCTGTTAGCCTAAGAAAAATATCAAGCAGAAATTACAGCAACGTCACCTATCTGGAGGGCAGTATATCTTAGGCCAGTCGGAGTATCTATTATTGCCAGTTTTTATCTGTCTCCAAAGGGAAGCTATGTCTGACCCCGAAGGAAGGTCAACAACTTAATTATTGTACTCGAGACAAAGCTACTTTGTGCACAGGAAATGAAAGCTAAATAGAAGCACTTTGAAAAGAAAGACATTTTGCTCTCTGAAATAAATGAGACTTGCAGAATCCAATATTCTTTTCATCCCAGGCAGCGTCCTGACTAGATGTTAACTGATGTGCATCATGCAAACAGGCTAAATCCAGCATCCTTCCTGCCTTTGGAACACAAGAGCTGTAGACGGATGAAGCTACTCGGAAGACAGTAAAAGAAAGGATTTTATACAGGGTGTGTTTTTAAGGCTTTGTGCACTGTGTTCATGCCTAATTAGAAGACCATATATACTTCCTTTGGAGACCCAACAACTTCTGGGAATATTCTTATAAAAACACACATTCTGCGTACAAGAGTAGATGAGGAGATTATTGGGGAAAGAGAAGGGTGCAAAGAGAGGGTTCAGCTGGTTATCCCTCTCCCCCCTTGCCTTGTTGGAAATGAATAACTAATTATATAGAACGTGCCATTTAGAAATGGGAAGGAGCAGGAGCAAAGTCCTTCTTACTGTATTGAAACTTTCCTCTCCAAGGCAGAGTATAAAGGTTTGATGTGCACTTGGCATCTGTTATGGGATGTTGCCTGTACTCTGGTCAACAGTGATCATGAGCAAGGCACCTGGAGTCAGATTTTCAAAACCAGCAATTCTGGGCAAGAGCAGTGGGAGCTCCCATTTGCTGACCTTGTTGGAAAAAAATCAGGCCCTTAGTATTTCAGTGGCTCAGTTTACCCATTTGTAAAAATGAACCTAATCCTTCCCTGCCACCCATGGGTAATGTTTGTACATGCTTTGAGATCACAGCATTAGAAGCCCTAGGGAAGTACACAGCGAAATTAGGGACCTAAGCTTCTGTGACCAGTACAAAAGCAGTCCCCAGTGCTTCGGAGTTGTTAGAGCTTTTCTTTGACCAGTTTTACATGAAAGGGCGGAGGTGGAGAAGTAGAGCTTACGGAAGGGCGGACTGGCACGAGTGGTCAAGTGGGACAACAAGGGGACAGAGGCACTGGCTGGGAGAATGGAGGCGGAAGACAGACCATTCGGAAATAAGGGGTGTGGGGCGGGGGGAGGAGGAGGAGGGAAGGCAAAGGACACTACGGGGGTGAAAGGATGCACTTCAGAGGGAAAGGAAGGAACTGAGCTTCAAAAGCAAAAGCTGATGCTGTCTACCTTACTTTTCAGGTATGGGAAATTATAGACAGAATGGCTGGGAATGAAACCATCTGACTACTTACATTAATCTGATGTATTACATAGCTTCAGACCAATCTAGTAGATTCCAAATAGAGAGGGTTGGATTTTAATTTCTCGGAATGTATGTATTTACAAAGAGCTTAGCGTACATAAAGGCCAAAGCTTTTGCAGTCACGACTTTCCAGGATACAGTCCCTCATCTATATTTGTTACCAGGCTGACAGGCTTGCTGGGAAGGTGGGAGGAGGAGAACTCTATGCTCCCAAGAAGGGGTGGGGCCTCAGGCAGAATGAGTGGGACAGGGGACAGCCAGCCCTCAGTGCTGCCTGGAGAGCATCCCAAGAGACTCCAGCGGCAATGTAAGGGGCCCGGCATTCTGGCCACCACTGTTGGTGCAGCTGGGATCCCTGGGCTCTTTTGAATTGCTGGACTCTGGGGCAGTTGCCCCCTTTGTCCTCCCTTTAGCAGACCTCATTCCCAGATGTATGATCTTTTATCTGGCTGCCTTACAACACATGTTATTCAAAAGAGCCCATTTTACCAAGTGGTACAGATTGCCTTATTCATTGTTTACCACTCCACCAGTCCTTGTCATCTGCAAATTTCCTATCAATGATTTTATATTTTCTTTCAGATCATTGCTTACCACTGGGCCAACAATAGACCCCTTCTGGACCCTGTTAGAAACAACACTAATGGGCAGTGATTCCTCATTTACATTACTTTCTGAGATCCAGTTTTCAATTCACTAAACATGAGCTACATTGACTTTGTAGAGTTCTATTTTTTTAAAACCAGAATGGCACGTGGTGCGAAGTCAAACTGAAGTCTGTTATTATGTCGGCACAATTCCCTTTATCTACTAAACTTGAAAGCTCATGAAAAATGACAAATGTATCTAGCAACATGTTTTCCACCAGAAACTGTGTTGGTTGGCATTACTATTCATGAATCCCATATCAACCTTTCAGACTATCTATGTTAACCAGGATCATCCCATTTATCCACTTTAAATAGTAGTACACTGTCTCTTTTCCTTGTCCTTGGACTATGCTTCTATCAAGCTGAGAGCTTTATACACAGTAAAAAAGAGAATTGGCCCAGATGCTTGGAAACAGCTTTTGGTTTCAACTCAACTGTTGTAGAAATGGATTGCGTCAGTTCTTGAGGGCTAGCAAAGTCTTTTCTGGCTTTGGTTTGTGTGTTTTCAGCTCCCTGTGTATCACCTGAACTTTTAGTGGTTCACATGAGCCCAAAATCTCAAAGCAAAATTCACTCAGAGTTTTATGTGCTCATGGATCAAAACCAATTGAAACTATTAAGCTCTGCCTGGTTTCCACCTGTAACTATATATTATCTTGGGTTCACTTTAAACATGGCCCCAGTTTGCCAGTATCAGCACAACTGGCCTGAGCTACAGGTTTTCATTATGAAACTTTTCCACTGCACTAACATCCATTATAGACATAAAGAGAAACAAGAAGACTTTCTATAAATATATTAGAAGCAAGAGGAAGACCAAGGACAGGGTAGGCCCATTGCTTAGTGAGGAGGGAGAAACAGTAACAGGCAACTTGGAAATGGCAGAGGTGCTTAACGACTTCTTTGGTTTGGTCTTCACCAAGAAGTCTGATGAGGGAATGCCTAACATAGTGAATGCTAGTGGGAATGGGGTAGGTTTAGAAGATAAAATAAAAAAAGAACAAGTTAAAAATCACTTAGAAAAGATAGAAGTCTGCAAGTCACCAGGGCCTGATGAAATGCATCCTAGAATACTCAAGGAGCTGTTAGAGGAGGTATCTGAGCCTTTAGCTATCATCTTTGAAAAATCATGGAAGATGGGAGAGATTCCAGAAGACTGGAAAAGGGCAAATACAGTGCCCATCTATAAAAAGGGAAATAAGAATAACCCAGGAAACTACAGACCAGTTAGTTTAACTTCTGTGCCAGGAAAGATAACGGAGCAAGTAATTAAGGAATTCATCTGCAAACATCTGGAAGATAATAAGGTGATAGGTAACAGCCAGCATGGATTTGTAAAGAACAAATCATGTCAAACCAATCTGATAGCTTTCTTTGATAGATAATGAGCCCTGTGGATAAGGGAGAAGTGGTGGATGTGATATAACTAAATTTTAGTAAGGCATTTGATATGGTCTTGCATGATCTTCTTATTAATAAACTAAGCAAATACAACTTAGATGGGACTACTGTAAGGTGGGTGCATAACTGGCTGGAAAACCATTCTCAGAGAGTAGTTATTAATGGTTCACACTCATGCTGAAAGGGCATAACAAGTGGGGTTCCACAGGGGTCTGTTTTGGGACCAGTTCTGTTCAATAACTTCATCAACGATTTAGATATTGGCATACAGCAGGGGTGGCCAACCCATTTAACAGAGAGAGCCAAAACAGCAGCGGAAAAAATGTGAAGAGCCACACCAGAATTGTTAAGCAAAAAAAAAAAATTTTTAAAGGAAGCTGCCCCTTTAAGATGGCTGCCCCGCAGCTCCAACCTGGTAAGCACAGGGAAGCAAGGGACCAGGGGGTAGCCGGCGGGGAGAGGGGGCATTTGGGGGATGAGCAGGAGCGGCTTTGCGAGCCACACTTTTGGGGGGGCAAGAGCCGTGGCTCGTGAGCCAGGGTTGGCCATGGCTGGCATAGAGAGTATGCTTATTAAGTTTGCAGATGATACGAAGCTGGGAGGGCTTGCAACTGCTTTAGAGGATAGGGTCATAAATCAAAATGAGCTGGACAAACTGGAGAAATGGTCTAAAGTAAATACGATGCAGTTTAATAAGGACAAATGCAAAAGTGCTTCACTTATGAAGGAAGGATCAGTTTCACACATACAGAATGGGAAGCGACTGTCTAGGAAGGAGTACTGCAGAAAGAGATCTAGGGGTCATAGTGGACCACAAACTAAATATGAATCAAAGTGTGACACTTGCAAAAAAAGCAAACATGATTATGGGATGCATTAACAGTCATTCTTCCGCTCTACTCTGCACTGATTATGCCTCAATTGGAGTATTGCGTCCAGTTCTGGGCACCACATTTCAAGAACGATGTGAAGAAATTGGAGAAGGTCCAGAGAAGAGCAACAAGAATGATTAACGTTAGAGAACATGACCTATGAAGGAAGACTGAAAGAATTGGGCTTGTTTAGTTTGGAAAGAAGAAGACTGAGAGGGGACATGATAGCAGTTTTCAGGTGTCTATAAGGGTGTCAGAAGGAGGAAGGAGAAAAATTGTTCTCCTTGGCCTCTAAGGAGAGGACAAGAAGTAATGGGCTTAAATTGCAGCAAGGGAGGTTTAGGCTGGACATTCAGAAAAAGTTCCTAACGGTCAGGGTGGTTAAACACTGGAATAAATTGCCTAGGGTGGTTGTGGAATCTCCATCTCTGGAGATATTTAAGAGCAGGTTAGATAGACATTTATCAGGGATGGTTTAGACTGTACTGGGTCCTGCTGTGAGGGCAGGGGACTGGACTCGATGACCTCTCGAGGTCCCTTCCAGTTCTAGTGTTCTATGATTCTATGATTTTATTCTCATGGTTATGGAGGCAACATCACACTGGTTAGAGTCTTCTCCGTCTCTTAACTTTCAGCCCCTATCTCCACCCCTGCAAGATGGTTCTCAATGGTGCATTTTTCAAGTGTTTTACCCAATCTAGTTTTAAAAGTCCTTAGGGTCCTGTGGTCTCAACCCCTTCCCTTGGGAAGATATTTTAATTTCTCTACCATACTAAGTAATTCATCTACTGCCTTGGTGTTTTCAGCTTTCAAGACTATTATTCTATCCCCTCTGAATCCTGGCATAGCTGCTTCTTTAGATTTCAAGGTAACCTGCTTACGCCTTGACTGAATGCTGGCATGTGCAATTTAGTATTCTTGCAGCAGCTGCTGCTTCCTCTTGGCTTTGTCTGTTGGTGGAAAATAACTCTGCTTAAGGCCTACATCTGAAGAGGGGTAATGACAGTTGTCCTCACACAGTAAGGCTATGTCTACACAGCAGCGTTATTTTGGAATAACTGATGTTATTCCGAAATAACATAGTCCACATCTAGACTATAAGCAGTTATTTTGACATGTCGAAATAATGTTGAGCTGGAGGACTTCTTACTCCGACTCTGACAAGTAAGGGAAGTTGGAGGAAGAATGCTTTACCTCAGACTTCCTGCTGTGTAGACAGCGTCAAAAGCCAAAATAAGCAATTTTGACTTAAGCAACACTTATTTTGGCTTTAGCCCTGCTGTGTAGATGTGTCTTAAGTGTCCCTCTGGAAAGGGAATGTCAAAACTGACGGTCAAAGCAGAAAGCATCAGTTCTGGGTCCAAAGCTCGGACTGGGCAAGCAACTCTCATCTGTGCCTAATTCCACAGCTCCTGGTGTTTCTAGTCAACATGGATTCCCCTCCTCTAGCACCAGCCACAGTCAGAGATTGGAATGTATAGGTAGGGTGGGGAGGCTGCTTGGTGTCTGTGGAACAGAGGAGAGCACCCAGTGTAGCTCAGATGGAAGAATTCAGGGAGCACGAGATGATAAGAAAACACAACACAGGAAAAGGAAGAAGGGAAATGAAGAGCGTTGAAAGGGAAAAGAAGAGAGGATGGGGCAACAGACATTGAATGTGATGGAGGAGAAAGAGGAACCCATGTACAGCAGCAAAGGAATGAAACAGTAGAGAAATTAGAAAAGCCTAACAAAAAAGAAAGAAGATGCCTTAAAACTGATTACCCTGAAATTTGTCAAGATGTTACTATTAAGTATTTAAGAATCTCTGTGATTGGATTCTTTGGTTCATGAAGAATAACAATTTTGCCCCTTTGGAATACATCAGATGTCCCTAAATAGCAGGCATGTAATGTTTGCTTTGTTTGGTGCCTCAACCCAACGGGATTCCTTCACTTCTGTCCATTCATTAAATGTTTTGTCACCTGCTCAGAGATATTAACTGAGTTGTTTGGATCAGCCCTGTTAGACAACAGACTGAATGCGTAGGTGAGGGAAGATGGGGACGGAATGCTAAAAGATCAGGTGAAATGCTGTAACATTTTTCATAGGGGAGATAGTAACAGTAACGTTATTTAGACACAAAATACGTTGTTTTTACTCAGCAAAGTGGTGGAACAACTGAAAGGGATAGGCCTAATTTCATGCAGTGGACAACTTTTGAAATATTTAGGCTGTTGCGGTTTTCTTTAAAACCAAGTTTATGGCTGGAAAAAGTGAAATTTCCCCTTCAGGCAAGAACAAAACTTTGCTTCATCAAAGGCTTTTTGGATAGCTATAAACTACTAAAAGCTGGGGGGGCTAGAAAGGAAACTGGTACACAACCATATAACTAGAGTGGTGGTTGCCAAGGCTGCCACAAGAAGCAGC
The DNA here is from genome assembly GCA_019425775.1 of Rafetus swinhoei. Taxonomy (NCBI): domain Eukaryota; kingdom Metazoa; phylum Chordata; order Testudines; family Trionychidae; genus Rafetus; species Rafetus swinhoei. The sequence continues at coordinate 189,788,411 of CM033440.1, forward strand.
AAACTGGGGTAAGATTATAAAAGCACATAAATGATTGGGAAGCCTATATCCATTCCCAAAAGTGAGTTAGGCATGGAGCGCCAGATCCACAAATGTACGTTAGGTGCCATTGTAATCCAGAAGACTCCTGCTTTCATTTGTAGGCACCTAAACTTTCTCATGCAGTAAAAGTTCCCTAGGTGCTATGTTCTTGCCTCTGGGCATGCACACTACAGTCTCCCTCTAGGCATCTGGACAACTCTCTCTCCCCTGAGCCTCTAAGTGCAATTCCTAAACTAGGGGAAGATAGGTGCTGGTCTGCTTCTGTTGTGTGCATGGCCTGATCAGATGGGTGTGCTCAGAGCCACCTAATTCCACACAAAATAGCCTGGAAGGAGTGGGCGTGAGGAGGAGCCCCTCGTAATCATCAGCCTAGCTGTTACAGCACTCCCCAAGGAGGTAGAAAACCACTTGTTCAAGTCCCACTCCCACAACCTGCCTCAGGAGAAGGGATTTGAACAGGACTCTGTGCCACCTCTGAGGTGACGGCCCTAACTAATGGGCTATAGATTCTTTCTCTGTCCCAACTAATATGTAGTTCATGCTAGCTTTGTGGATCCCATCCATTGTACAGAGAGCCGAGAAGCCTAACTCAAGTTTTGTGGGTCACAATGAAGTTCCAGTTACCTTTTCAGGTACCTAAAAGTTAGACACTGCAGCACTCAGCATTGCCATGCCTCAGTTCCTTTGTGGCTCTGGCTCTTAGAGTGGGACTCAAGGTCTCTCGTCCTCTAATGGAATTCCTTACTGTGAGTCTCCTAATATGATGCCTTGGTAGGTTTAGGCCACTGGTGCCTAAGGCTACATCTACACTATTGCAGGGATCCACACTCTGAGATCAATCCACTGGCGGTCAGTTTAGTGTGTCTAGTGAAGACCTGCCAAATCGACTGTACAGCGATCTGCAGTTGACCCCTGTACTCTACCCCTGATGAAAAGACTAAGGTAAGCTAATGGAAGAGTTTCTCCCTTCGACCCCCCGCGGTGTAGATCCCACAGTAACTTGACCTAAGGTACTTTGACTCCAGCTACATTATTCACGTAGCTGAAGTTGCATACCTTAGATCAGTGGTCTCCAACCTTTTTAAGCACAAGATGAGTTTTTAAATTTAAGTCCATCTAGGATCTACCTCAAACCCAAATACCCCTGCCCCACCCTTTCACCAAGGCCCCGCCCTCCTCACTCTGTGAAGACAGGTTACAGGGGAACGGAACAGAGTGACATCAGTGCCCCCCTGCCTCTGTCTCCCCCACCCTACACAACAAGCGGGAGGCTCCCAGGGGCAGCTCTATTCAGGAGCAGCAGGGCAGTAGGGGGAGGGGCAGCTGAAGTGACTCCCAGCCAAACCTGACAGGATCACCTGTCAGAGGCTCCAAGATCTACCCGTAGATCCTGATCGACTGGTTGGTGACCACTGCCTTAGGTCAACTTTCTGTGGTAGTGCAGACAAACAAAATTCTTGATTTAGGAACCTAACTGCCATGCTAGGCACCCGGGATACAGTTCACATGGAGCTGTTAGGTGGTTAAGTGCTGCTGACTCCTTGAGACTTATGCTCCAAAGTACCTAAGATTTTGAAAAATGGAACTTGGGTTCCTTAGGCACTTCTGCAGATTACACCTCTGGTTTCTTACTTCCTGGGTCAGAGAGGAATGAGTACTTTGCCCTCCATCAGGGTGCAGTACTGATGGGTTCCAGAGGTCATTCCATCCAGCCCTACTTAGCCAGGAGAAAGTGGATTCCTGCAAGGCCGTCTGGGGGCCAGTTTGCAGAGGAGTTGTGCCACAGAAGGACTCTCCACAAACACATAGGCCCCAAACTAGGTGCTTGTCAGCTGTTGAGCCACTGGCTTATCCACTGAAGATAAAATTGTAGCGGTTAGTAACCTGACCACCTGCGAGCAGAAAGCATGCATCTGTAAGCTCCACCCAGGGGTACTTCATAGCACAGGTAAAGCAGTGGGGTACTAAAGACTAAAGAGGCCTGATTTCTCCTGACTTGGACTAGATTCACACTGCTGACCCTGAGATACGAGACTCCATCTTTTAACATTATGAACTACCCCATTCTCTTAGCTGCTCTTTCAAAAAGTGAAAGCCCACTAGAGACTTTGCTCGAATCCCCACTGTAGCATGAGTCCAGTTGGATGTACATGATGATGTAAATAAATGAAACCATGAAGCGCTTTTCATAAGGACTTACACCTGAGAGCATAAAAATCCATGAACATTCATGTTTCATATGGGCAACTGAAGTAGTGCTAATATTTCAAATCTTATATTCCTTGATTGCTTCACTTTCTCCCGCACCTAGAATGTGTCTCTGTTTCTGTCCATACACATGTGTTCAATGCAGCAGTGATTGGCAATGCCGTTTATATGAGGTATTGGAAAATAAGGATCTTTTCTTAACTGTTATGCTCCAGGAAGGAATAATAATAATAAAGAAAACCAGATGAACATCTGAGAATCCACTTTCTATTTAAAAAAAAAATCACTATTAACATTAGGCTAATGGTACCAAAATCACCGTTGGTGTAACTCTGCTAACATTAAAGGGGTTGCTCTGGGAACTAATTTGTCATTGGGATGTAAATGAAGATATCACAATAACCATCTTATACAATGCAGAGAATCTAAACAGACTGTGGTGTGTGCATTAACTATGCAACACACGTGTACAATGAGTAAACACATTGGCCAAAACATTAGCTGGTGTAAAGTGGTGTAACTCCATTGATATCAAGAAAGCAACTGCAATTTAGATCACCTGAAAATTTGGCCAGCTGCCTGTTCCACACCAAATGGGAGATCACAGAATAAACTGTATTTAGCACCAGCCTGATGCTCTACCACACCCCAGTGGTGTGAGTCCTTTGCTAATAAAGACAGAGAGAAAGCAGATGGAGTTAGAATGTGTATGAGAGGTCAGGTAACCAGAGATCTAAATCCAATGCCCATAGTAATGTGCTAAACCTGCCAATGGAGTGCAGGGATGGTTGTTAACTATTCAAGAAGAAACACAGCAGTGCTGTTTGTGTGGAGTGTTCCAGTCTGATTTCATTACACCATCTTACAAGTTTAGTGAATTTACCAATCAACGCACGGTAACTTCAAAATGGGTTCATGCCATTTTAAAAAGGGCCTGTAGGATATTTCAGACCATACCTACTGAAATCAGTTCTTCCAGAGTCATTAGGAGCCTTTCATCCCATTGTTGTTGGATCATAGACACTTAAGGTGGTTTCTTAGGTCATAAAGTCCAATCCCCTACGCTAGGGCAGGTTTATCCCTATGTTATTGCCCTGAGTGTGTGATCTAAAGCTAATACTTTGCTGAACATTCCTTTTAATTGTGATCTACCTCATAGTCTCATTTCCAGCAGGAAATTTTTTTCACTATGTCTAGTCTAAGCAGGCCCTGGTTTAGCATAAGCTCTATAAATATAGTCTTGGGGAAAGATTTGAAAAAGTATTTAGGTACTTAACTTTCATTGAGGCACCTAACTCCCATTGACTCACACAGTACTAGCAGATGTACCCAGCGTTGTTGGGGTGCTTAACAGTAATAATGTTTGGGGTTTGGTTTTGAAAAATTAAAAGGAAAATGTACATGCTTTATTTACATCAGTGGTCACCAACCAGTAGATCAGGATCTACCGGTAGATCTTGGAGTCTCTGACAGGTGATCCTTATTGGTTTGGCCAAGAGGTTATCAAGCCCAGCACTTCAACTGTCCCTCCCTCCACTGCTGCTCATCGACTGCCCTTTGCCTTGGAGCTGCCCCTCCCCCTGTGGGGCCTCCTGCTTTCTGTGCAGGGCAGGGGAGGTTAAGGAGGGGTGATGATGTCAAGGTGGCCCCTTCCACTCTGTATCCTATCTCCACAAAGCAGAGAGGGGGCACAACAGGACTTGGGATGGAGTTTGCTTTAGGGAATGGATCTGGGCCAGGGCCAGGGCCAGGGCCAGGGCAGAGGGGAGCTTGCCTTAGCCCCACTGTACCACCACCCAGGAGTCACCTGAGGTAAGCAGGATCCAGCTGGAGGCCACATCCCAAACTCCTACCCCAGTCATGAACCCCCTTCCTGCACCCCAAGCCCTTGCCCCAGCCACCCCTGCATCCAAATGCAGTCCTAGAATCTGCACCTAGAACCCTCTCCTACATCCCAACGGTCTGCCCCGAGCTCAGCTCAGAGCCATCTCACATGCAGATCCCTCAATCCAAGACCAGAGCCTGCACCCCAACCTGCTGCCCCAGCCTGATGAAAATGAGTGGGGGATGGGCAAGAGAGGGAAGATGAAGTGAGCAGGGGCAGGGCAGGGTATTTATATTCGAGGTAGATCTTGTATTGCACTTACATTCAAAAAGTGATCTCATGCTTAAAAAGGCTGGAGACCCCTGCTTTACATGATTGTATAGGGTGGGGGAGGGGAGGAGGGCTCAGAGCAGGGGATCGAGTGCTCAGGGGCTCAGACATGGGGTAGGGGTTCAGGAGTGAGGGCAGGGAGTGGGAGTTGCAGGACTCAGGGCAGAGAGCCTGGATGCTTCAGGGGGAGCTTACCAGGGCCAGTTAGGGGGGGCACTGCTGTGGCTGCAGCTCATCCTGGGAGAGGAAGGGGGGCAGGGATGTGCTCTCCAGCTGGCAGCTCCTCCTGCTGGCCTGGGGCTGCAATCTCTGGTTGGCAGCTCCTCCTGGGAGGCCAGAGCTGCTTGGGCTGGCCCAGGCCTGGAGCTTGACCAGGGGGTTGGGGTGAGGCTCGGAGGGATGGTCCTGGCTTCCAGGGCCCATCTAGAGCTGTTGGCAGAGGAGGCAACGGTCCTGGGGCTGGCCCCAGACTCTAGCACACCCCTCCCCCCCGTCCTGTGTTCTGCAGACTGTCTGGGGGCTGTTGAGGCTCATGGGGGGCTGGCCCCGGTTTCCAGCAGCCCCCCTGTGGCCTTGCAGCCTGTAGGGTTGCCAGATGGTTTAACCAAAAATACTGAACACCCCTCCTCCCCCCAAAAAAACACTGGGAAAAATATTCTGTTGAGGAAAAAAAAAAGGGGGAGACCAAAGCTGTTGAGGAAAAAAAAAAGAACCCCGACAGCTGTTATTAAGCAAAAAAAAAAAAAAAAATCAGCATGGCCCCTTTAAGAAGAGGCTTTTTTGCCAGTGACATTTTGATTTTCTGCTCCAGCCACAAGACAAGCCCCTGTGGAACCAGGTAAGCAGGGGGGCAGGGTGTCCAGGGGGCATGGCGCAGGGGTCCGGGGTCCGGGTCCGGTTGCTGAGTGTGTCGTAGGGTTGCCAGGTGTCCGGTATTTTCACCTCCTGGCAGGGAAAAAAATCAGAAAATACCGGACATTTTAAGTATCTGGTATTTTTTGAATTTTTTTACCAGACAGGAGGCAAAAATACGACTGTCCGGGTGAATACTGGACACCTGGCAACCCTAGCAGCCTGTACAGAGAGGGCAAGGCTCTGAGGGCCTGCTCCGGCCTCCAGCATCCTCCCCGCCTCCACAGACTGCAGGCTCTCTACTTGGAGGGGGACAATCTCTAGGAACAGGTCCAGCCCTCCAGTGGGCCCCATGTCCTGCAGCCTGTTTGGGGTGGGGTGAGGCTCAGGGAGGCTGGCCCCAAGCTCCAGCAGCTCCACCCCTCCCCAGGGCCTGCAGCTGAGGTGGGAAGGGGGGGAATGGGTTTGGAGCAAGGGGGATACTTACTGGTATGCTGGACAGCAAGATGCAGAGGCCCAGCTGTGCTGGCCACTCCCTTGGTGGTGTAGCTGCCCCCAGTGGACACTCTGCAGGATAGCTTTCTCTTGCGGGCTCGCTGCCCCCAGTGGCCACTCTCATACTGCGACCCTCTGAACAGCAGCCCCTTCCTTTGCACGTTATGGAAAACAGTCGTTTCCCCAGGGTTTCCGGTTGTCCTGGCATAACCACATCCTGCCCTTGCTTTAAGTTAGCAGAAGAGGAAGCTGCCTACCAAATTTGGTGGCTCTAGCTCTTACCATTTAGAAGGAGTTCTTGAACAAGTGGACTCGCAGACAGATACACTCTGAAATGTATATATATATATATATAGACTAGCAGATTTTCCTGGCAATGCTTGGGTCATTAACTCTAAGATTTTTGGGGAAGGGGGGAATGAAAGGAAAATGTAATTGATTTATTTAAATGATTGTATTTTTCAAAAATAAAATGTTATTTTTAGTAAGTTAATTTTTTATTTCAGATTTCTTAGAAAAAGGGATTGTTAAAATTGTTCTATTTACATTTTCTTAGTAAATTTTTTTAAATGGGAATTCCCTCAAGTGTATTTTTTTCTTTGTCCTTATAAACCCTTATAATTCATTATGTTTTACAAAAAAGGACTATCTAATCCATTTGGTTTCCAACAATATTTTCTTCTAGTTTTCAAATCTTAAGCATTGATTTAGTTGTGCCAAAACAGAGCACTACTCCAAATTTCTCTGCTTTATCTATTTTTGGTAAAATTTATTGAGAAGCAAGCCTATTTCAGGTTCATCCTTGGCTCAGTCTCTTTCAACATTTATTTAGGCTATGTCTAGACTGTAAAGAAAAGTTAGAAAAATATACGCAAATTGTGAACCTCAATTTGCGTATCTTTTTCTGCTTTTTTTTTCGGAAGAGGCTTTTCTGAAATTTGGCCCATCTACACGATGCCAAATTTCAGAAAAACCTCCTCTTTCCGAACATCCCTTCTTCCTCATACAATGAGGAATACAGGGATGCCAAAAGAACGCGTCTGCAGAAAAGCTCTGCAGTGTAGACATAGCCTTAGTTATGTTAGTTTTGAAGACTGTACTTGATTTGGTGATTGTCTCTTTTCGGTTTGGTTTTATGAAAAGCAATTCCATACCAGGCACATCCCATTTTCCTGGCACAACCAAACCCTTAGGTTGCTTAAAATTATGATAAGAAGAAGCTTTATACCGAATGTGTTGATCCTAGCTCTTACCGTTTAGGAGGAGTTCTTGATCAAAAAGACAAATAGACAAACTCTCTAAAATATACAGCAGATTATTGTTTTTCCCTCAAATTTAGATCTTTCTGTGTTTTCCCTCCCCCGCATTGGCAATACCTTTGTCTTTTGATATTATGCAAACATTTGAGGAGTAATAGTTTATTTTCCACTTTTGCCACCAACATTATTTTGTTTTACATTGTAACTGCTAGTACATAGCTTGGCTTTCCTGCTCTGTCTTTCACAATGTTTCCTATCCTCTCTACCTCCTTGAATAGGCTTCTGTGATCCTCATTACTTTGTGTTTTATGTCTTAGAACTCATCCTGCTGTCCTTATTCTGTGATTTCAATGGGAATTTAGTCAGAAAAGGGATAAGATTTGCCTCTTAATTTTATGTAATGAGTCTTGTGGATTTACCTTTGATTTTTCATGTAGACTCAACTGGCTTGGTGCTAGACAGACAAGATCTCTGGAAATATTCTGTCCCTTTTTAATAACACTGTAACGAAGGAAACAATTTTTATTTCCTGAGCAAATAGGGCAATTGTGAAAGATCTTTGGTTGGTGTAGACCCATTGGCTAATACACCAATTTATACTGCCTCGGAATCAGCTTCACGAACTCAAGTACTTTGATTATTTGAAAGCCACAGTTCTTCCTGCCCTAAAATGAGTTACCTGGAACTGTATGTACTCGTGTCAGCTCATTTGTGGCATTAAAGCTTGGGGGACTTGGTGAATTTCTGAGTATTCTCTACTCCGGCCGAAGCATTAGCTTTCTTTCCTTTAGAAAGCTGAGAAGAATAAAGATGACGGACTGTCTATATATGACAATATACTCCATGTTGATCTATGTTGCACGGAGGAGTGCATTGGAGAGAACATAAATAAAAATGTCACAGAGCAATACAAATATTTCTCCTTCAAGGACGTGAGGGCTGGAGGGAATTTAAGTCAATTTGCATCCACTTGGGGGTATTTAGAAGGATATTTGTAATTCACCATATGGGCAGCCATACTGGTAACCTTTGAGATCATTTGTGGCAATGTACATGACATTAGATAGATGGTCGCTGAAGTGAGAAGAAAACTCAGCCTTCCTTTTAAATGCTAATGGTTCCATATGGATGGGAACTAAACTTCTTTTCTGTTGCTGGCAGTAACTGATAGTGTTGATAGAAGGAAAGAAATTGTGTACCTTGTTGTCAACTCAGACTCTATTTCAGTAATGCCTGCTTGTTGAAAGAGGCTTAATTTTATAAGTAACAAATCTGACAGAAAAGATTTTCAAGATCAAAAAGCTTTGATTGGGTTACAAACACCAGGAAAATGGTGAGGGGATTATTCTAGCCTGGCATGCCAGATAATGGTTTATCATTTAAAATGAAATTATCAAAAAAGGGTACCGAGAAATCTACTTATTCATATGATCAGCTGTGGAAAAACACTAAGAGCTTGTATATGTGTGGACACTTGAGAAAATCTATGACAATTGAAGTAATCAACTTTGAATTCAGACCTTTAATAATTCAGATTAATTTTCCTATCTCTGTGTAGACACATCCTGATAGTAAACAACTGTTTTATGATTTGACTGCCAAGCTTCTTTGGAGAAAGAAGGAGTAGTACTGCAGAAAGGGATCTAGGGATCATAGTGGACCACAAGCTAAATATGAGTCACAGTGTAACACTGTTGCTAAAAGAACAAACATGATTCTGGGATGCATTAACAGGAGTGTTGTGAGCAAGACACAAGAAGTCATTCTACCACTCTACTCTGCACTGATTAGGCCTCAATTGGAGTATTGTGTCCTGTTCTGGGTACCACATTTCAAGAAAGATGTGGAGAAATTGGAGAGGGTCCAGAGAAGAGCAACAAAAATGATTAAAGGTCTAGAAAACATGACTTATGAAGGAAGACTGGGAGAACTGGGCTTCGTTAGTTTGGAAAAGAGAAGATTGAGAGGGGACATGATAGCTGTTTTCAAGTATCTAAAAGGTGGAGGGAGAAAAATTGTTCTCGTTGGCATTTGATGCTAGGACAAGAAGCAATGGGCTTAAACTGCAGCAAGGAAAGTTTAGGTTGGACATTAGGAAAAACTTCCTAACTGCCAGGGTGCTTAAACACTGGAATAAATTACTTAGGGAGGTTGTGGAATCTCCATCACTGGAGATATTTAAGAGCAGGTTAGATAGACATCTATCAGGGATGATCTAGACTGTACTTGGTCCTGCCGTGAGGGCAGGGGACTGGACTTCATGATCTCTTAAGGTCCTAAAAAAATAAAAAAAAATATATGTCCTGAGCTCTGGTCTACACCAGGAAATTAGGTCAGTATAATATGTTGCTCAGGAATGTGAAAAAATCTACTCCCCTTAAACCAACCTAACCCCTGGTGTGGACATCCTCCCATCAATTGAGCTACTGCCTCCAGGAGAAGTGAATTATCTGTGTAGACAGGAGAAGCCCTCCTGTTGACCAAAGTAGTGTCTTCACAGAAGTGCTACAGCATTTTAAGTGTAGAAAAGCCCTGAGATTGTGATGTAGGGCTCCAAACTAATACATGTCGGGCTTATATGCACATCTTGTTTTCCTCCAGTAAGTTTTCTGCACAAATGGACACCTATATTGGCTGCATAGCATTAACCTGAAGGTTATTGGAAACATGATGCTCGTGCAGCAGAAAAGGTGAACTTTGAGTCAAAATACATTCAAATTCGGATCATATTCATTTGAACAGCAATGTGGCAATGCACCATTTAGAGCAGTAGTGGGCAATCTCCGGCTCATTGGGCTTCTGTGTGTGGCCTACGAGACATTTTTACTGTTGCCTATGTGCAGGGTTGCCAGATTCTGCTGGTTTCATCTGTGTCGTTTGACTAAAGTGACACACACGTAAAGCAAGGGCATGTCTAGACTGCATCCCTCTGTCGGCAGAGGGATGCAGATTAGGCAGGTCGACATTGCAAATGAGGCAGGGATTTAAATATCCCGTGCCTAATTTGCATAAAAATGGCCACTGCGTTTTGCCGACAACACGTTGTCGGCAAAAAGCAGCAGTCTAGAGGGGGGATCTGTTGAGAAAGAAAGCCTTTTTCGACAAATCCTGTAAACCTCCTTGCAGGAGGCATCATAATTCAAGCACAAAATATGAACCTGGGAAATTGAGCTCTTTCATCTGGTTCACTCCTTTCTCTTTCAGACATTAGGCATGTCCTCCAGCACACATACACGGGGGCGACCGAAGCTCCCTGAAAGTGCGTGTGGACCACTGGCACCTGAACCATGACTCCACATTCACCCTGCCCCTTCTCACTCCTCTCTGCAAAGGCATAGCCCTCCCCATTTTAAAAAAGATGGTCCAATCTATTCCAGTGTCTCTGCATACACACAAAGGTTCTTTACCAATGGTTCACTGTCAGTTCTAGGAGAGAGAACACAGACGCCACATACTTCAAGACTGGGGTTTGTAAAGAAGTCTAATAGAGTTGGCTATTGAAATTCCATGGGAGTTGGTTACCTAGATTTACAGTATGGAATCCATCTTGGTCAGGAACAAAATTAGGCATCTGGGCTGATGAATAGGCCACTGTCACATGCTGTTAAGCAATGACATGATAAGCACCGTTGTAGGTGGACATTTTATTGATTTTTATGTTAAATTCTGGGTGGCAATGTGCAGAAAAGCTGACCTGTCAGGTTCAGATTTAATTTGGCTATTTCTACTTAAACAGTGATATTATTTGAATACCACTGTTTCAGAATCCTGGCTAAAGAGTAAAACCGTATGACCTGCTCCACTCTGGTTTGAATTAGCTTTGAAGACTGTGCGCTATTAAAATCTTGAACACCACATTAATAAACAGACATTTAACAAATTGGAAAAAAGGTTGGTTCCAAAATTTTTAAAAGTTAAATTCACGTTGAAAAAAATTGAATCCGACTAGCATTAAGTAGTAAGAATCATACAAAGATTAACTTTTAGCCAATGTAGAAGAAAGAGAACTTTCAAAGTCAGTAAGCCAGCAATTTTTACACGTTTATAATTAATTCCAGTTATTGTACTAGTTTTTGGATTTGGTTTGCAGAAACAAAGCCCTCTTCTTTAACAGGAATAATGCACCAGTTCTGGGATCTATAAACACAAAGTCCAATTTAGATAATAATACCAAACTCTAACATAGTGCTTTTCACACATAGACCTCAGAGCACTTTACAAGGAGTCAGTAGCATAGTCCCCAGTTTATAGATGGGGAACAAGGGCACAGCAAGGCAAAGTGACTTTCCAGCAGTGCCAGGAAAAGAACCCACTTCTACTGAGTCCTCGGGTATGTCTACCTGTAACATGCTTCAGTTGCCAAGTTACAACATTGCAGTGATTGCTAACACATCAATGTAGAATTGCCTATGCTGACAGGCAGAAAGGGTTATTTATCAGGCTCAGATTTCTTTTTTAATTAAGATTTTATGAAAAGATTTAGTATCACTGGCCCAAGTATATATTTCACATTCTATCCTGCAGCCTCAGAGGGCTCTGTGTCTCAGAGGCTCTGTGTCTAGTTAGGACCCAGAACCAAAAAAAGGGATTTTTCTGAGAGATGTAGCAATGCCAGAGGAAGTTCCCAGTGTAAACCACCGGCCCCTCATCTGGTGCTCTAGCCACTACACAACATCACTGTGAAGAGATTACAGAAGATTTTAAGGTGTGGCTGCTGGAGTGTGCAGTAGGAATTCGAGTGCTGTGAATGTTGGGAATTTTCAGCACTGAGTGGGTTTGCCTCTGTTTGACTTGCCCCAGCTCTAATGAGCTGCATCCTCAGGTATGTCTACACTGCAATGCTATTTATCCTGAAATAGCTATTCTGCGTCTTTTGAGCATGCCCATTATTTCAAAATATAACAGGCTCGCTATTCCGATGTCCCTGTAAACCTCATTCCACAAGGAGTATGGGACGGTTCGGGAACAGCAGGTTATTTTAAAATAAGTGCTGTGTAGACAGCGCCAAATTTTGAAGTAAGCTATTTTGAAATATCGAAATAAGATACATAATTTGCGTAGCTCAAATTGCGTATCTTATTTCGACCTACGGTGCAGTGTAGACCGCACTCTCAGTCTTAGAGATTATCAAAAGTCAGCTTCCCCATGATATTAGAGCATCCAACTACTGTGGTACCCACCAACATGCAAAAGAGTGCTTGCACAGCTCTTGGCTACTGGTAGCCAGGAGGCCTATCTGGTGACCAGGAGGTAATGGTAAAATGGATATTGATCAAGGATGTTGCCTTCAGAATGCATGTACTCGTCTCAGTGGTCAGATGCCAGCTCAGCATAGCTGCTAGAGAGGAATTGTAGAGAAGGAATTTGTGTCAGACTAGGGGCTATCGTAGCATACCTCAACTGTCACGCGACATCAGGAACCAGCCTGTATCTGGGTCTTTACATGGAACATTGGACATCATACCAAACCTCCATTATGTCAGCGTTGTAGGCCATGGGACACCATACCTGTAGGCCTGCTACAGGCAGCTGTCACCTGCATATGGAATTTAAGTTGTTTCTATGCTGTGGGGGGGTATGAAGATCCCTTCATGTCCTGGTCAGAGGCACCAGACATAACAACCAGGGACGCTACCTGCAGAGAACTACTGGAATATTCCCCTTCCACTAAAGATGAAATGAGTCATCAGACACGTATGCGCCTGGCCTTGATTATGAGGAGGGTGCCAGCCTATTTTCATGGCCAAGTTCAGTCACAGAGCCTATTTCTGTGGGAGTCGATAAGAAAGCAGGCCCACTACCCAGATATGACACCACTACACATCCTAATCCCTCAACCCTAAGCTTGCACATGCCAGAGCTCAATGGCCAAGATTTTCACAGTCATTGCTTGCGGCCGAGTTACCTGTGAGCCTCCATCACCAGAGAACAGCTGCTGCAATAGGGTGGAATTGGAGAAATAGGGGCAGAACCCCCGCAAGCCTCCTGCCCTCCTCTTCATGAACACACTGGACTCCAAGGCTATGTCTACACTCGCGGCTTCTTGTGCGAGAAATATGCAAATGAGGCGAAGCGTGGAATATCGCCGAGCCTCATTTGCATACCTAATGAGCCACCATTTTTGCAGAAGAGGCTTCTGTGCCCGAAGGAGCTGTCTACACTGCCCCTTCTCGTGCAAGAAAAACCCTCTTGCACAATGCAGTTATGCCGATTATTTTCAGGAATAACGGCATTGAGCAAGAGGGTTTTTCTTGCGCAAGAAGGGGCAGTGTAGACAGCTCCTTCAGGCGCAAGAGCCTCTTCTGCAAAAATGGCAGCTCATTAGGTATGCAAATGAGGCTCGGTGATATTTCACACTTCACCTCATTTGCATATTTCTCGCGCAAGAAGCAGCGAGTGTAGACATAGCACAAGTCAGCTCTTTGCATGATCCATAGGCCGGCACCATCATGGTACCTCAGGGTACTGTCTGCATCCATATAATTATACAGTTCAATCCCTTTGGCACAGCTCATCAAGAAAACTGTGGGCACTTTGTCCCTGACTGGTCACACCTGGATACTGGCTGGGGTTCCTAGCTCCGCCACTTCTGTCTCAGTCCTTCAGTCAGGGCATTCCAGGCCTCCTGGTACCAATGCAACGTGCGCAACAGGAATAATGTTCACCTTCTGGGGGAGCTGATTGCACCACCAAAGCGGATGCAGACACCAGGCTCTGGCAGGTGAAACAGAAAGGAGCCCTTCTCGACAGGGCAGCAAGGTAAAATTCCAGGCTGCGTGAAAGGGAACGGATTGGCTGATGCTAGCGGTGTCCCTCATGACCCTAGGTGAGAGGGCTCAGTGCCAGCCTGCCTGAGGAGATAGTGAACCTGAGAGGAACTGAAGGGCCATGTCCACAGCTCATGTTTCAGTTTATTACATCCTGCAGGTGCCTGGAAGCTTTCAGGTTAAGCCCGGCCCTATTACTGCATTACCTGCACCCTGGAAAGGTCCTTGCATGGCTTACAGACTCTCCCTGCAGGGGACAGACCCCTCCTGTGCATGATGCTGAGGCAGGGCAAATCTTGCCTAGCTCCTCCTCTATTTCACTCATCCTCTCAGGGCTGGGTGTTGTGCTTCTGTGGCCCCTTCCCCTGAAATGCCAAACAATATTGAACCTCCCTCAGATCCCACTCCAGCTACCAACTCCCTGTGCTGTCTCTTGCCTTGTGCTCCTCCTCTTGCCTACCTCCAGGCCCAAATGACTCCGAACAACTGCTATTACTCACTCTCCCCCATTTGCACGAACATAAAGGAAGCAGTACTTTATATGCAAATGCAGTTTGTGTTTGCAAATACAGTCCTGCACACCCAATATTTGAGATGTGGCATTTGGAATGGCATCTGCAATTTTTTGAATCGGTATATTGTAGCCCCGTTGGAAAATATGGGCCTTGATTTCTACTTTCACTAGCAGAAAAATGAAATGTAATGCATGAATAAAATCAACGTTTTAAATAATTTTTGCATTTTAGGCAGTTAGAGGTTTGTTTGTGACAGCATACTTTCAGATGAAAGAAAATAATTTGCCTCCATTAAATTAACAAACATTTTTTCCCTTTCCCTATAGGCTAGCGATGCTTTGTGTGAAATGCTTTCACCAAAGGACAGACTGGAAAAAAAAAAAAGAAAGTGATGGTACTGTATCTAAATACTTCACATAACTTCTAAATTCCAACCAGAACACCTAGATCTTTCTGGTACTGAACAGGTGTTACATAGTCCAGATACAAAAGTCCATCATTAGGTTTCAGAGTTAACATTCCATTGACATAAATGTGGGAAGTTCACGCCACACTTAGGCCTGTTGGGCCCAATTCTGCACTCATTTACATCCAGTGCAGCTCTGTTGACTTCAGGGTAGAAGTCAGTCCTGTTGTACACTAGCATGGGTGAGCAGTGAGCCAGGCTCACTGTCTGAAAGCTCACCCAACCCTGCGTTGGTTCAAATATGTAAGGTTAGCATTGTAACAAGGAACTTCAGAAAAATGAAAGGTTAGAATGAGCAGAAACTGATGGGGCTACAAAAAAGCATTGGCACAGCCTGTTGGTACCTGTGATGCCAATTCACCCCCCTCCCAGATTTTAAACCCGGATGTTCTGATGCTACATAGGTTCTCTTGGTTATAGTAAACCAACAGCACAGGAACAAAAACACACACAGGAGTGGATGTAAACATTATAGGAGGGGAAAGGAGGAAAAACATCTTGTCAAGAAAGACAGGAAAAGGAAAATAATAAAATATAGGTGGAGCACGAAGGAAGAAGAAAGAGAACCGTTAGTTCTACAGCTTTGTCACAGAGACCTCTTACGTCAGAGGTGGGGAAATACCAGCCCGGGGGTCAGATCCAGTACACCACATTGCTGTGTTTACCTGCGCCTGGGTAACCCTGGTGAACCACTGCCGTTCATTGCCCACCCCATCTTAGGTTTTACCAAAGCACCAAAAGGGAAATCAGCATTTTAGCTCACACGGCTGTTAGAACCAGCTGATTTTACACAGGGTTATTTAGCTCACTAACATGAAGACTTGTTAGGATGGGTCACATGACATCATGAACACTCTTTAGTGATTATCCAAAAACCTTAGGAAGAACTATTAACAGCATAAAATAAACCAACTAGAAATCTCCAGTTCTGCAGCCAGAGGAATGAATCTCCCACAAATACACACTCTTTAAAATGGGATATATGTTATCAATCATTTACCAAAAATCTGTTATCACTATACTGGATATGTTAATTCCCCCATAAATAATCTATCACGTGATGATTTTTTTTTTAAATGAAGTGAAGTACCTTCATTACCAAAGGCTGGCCAAGTTCAGATCTGATGTAAGGCATTAATAATTCCACCGAGGTCACATTGGTAGAAAACTAGCGTGATAAATAAGGATCCTATGGGAAATTCTGACCCTGGTGAAGTAAATGGTAATGTTGCTGTTGATAGCCATGGGGCTAGGATTTCACCCCAAATGTTCAAAGCTGAATATGCTTCCTTCATATTTTTTTCTGATATGCAAGAGAGGGAGGAATCAAAGGAAAGTATATAATATTTATATATAAACTGACAGCTCTGAAAAATTGAGGTCCCGTCTCCTTAATAGGAGAGTGAGAGGGAGCAGAGAGTAATTTTTGAGGGCAGGAGGAATTCTGTTTTAGACAGACCCCTGTCCGCAATCGGATGAAAAGTGATCAGTCTCTAGCTTAATGAAACTCAGGCCTTGCTGAGAGAAATATAGCACGGGTTGTTCCCGCACGTGTAATGCTGTTTTCTGAAGTATCGACTGTGACCATATACGCTGAGCTGGGAGGTCAGAAGTCAGCTATGCCGATTTACACTAGCGGCGGAATTGGCCACAGATGTGCAGGAGTGGAGAGCAAAACTCAATATATCAGCTCAGTACTTTTTCACTGAAGGACAGCACTCCAAGGCTGCAGAGCTTCCCCACCCTCACAGAGTAACAACCACCAGGCCCGCCAATGGGAGGAGGGGGCCAAGGCAGCAACTGCCCCAGGGCCCAGCAATTCTAAAGAGCCCAGGGCTTTGGCTGCTGCCACTGCTAATAACACATCAGTGATGCCCAGAGCTCCAGACCCTTTAAATTGCCACTGGAGCACCATGCAGTGCTCTCCGGGTGGCTCTCAGGGCTGGAGGAGGGTGGCACACGATGGCCTAGGTCAGGGGCAGGGAAGATGCGGCCGGGGGGGTGGATCAGGCCCACCTAACACTTTAATCCAGCTCACAGACTGCATCTGGCCACCTCCTATATCTATCCTGCTGCCCATGCCACCGGATTTCTAGGCAGCGGCTCAGGCAGCAGGATCCTATTTAAATGGCTCCCAGCTCCCAGTCGGCACTACCCCAGCAGGAACTGGAGCTGTGAGCCCTTTAAATAGCCACGCCAATCCCAGGAGGCTGCCGAGCAATGCAGTAATGGCAGGGCCAGGAGCCATGAGCCCTTTGCTGTGTTTTTAATTCAAAGCCTTCAGCCCCAGACAACTCTGAGGGGAGACTAGTCCCCAGCCCTGCCCCTTCCACCTCAGACTCCGATTGGGGCATGGGGAGCTGACCCATGACCATGTACCAACATCCATTAAGTGGCCCCCTGAAAAATTATTGCCCACCCCTGGTCTAGGTGGTGCTGAGGGTAGCTGCCCCCAACCCTGCCTCTTCTGCCTGAGGCCTCACCCCTTCTGAGAGCATGGAGCCTCCCCCTCCACCTAGCCCAGGGGCCCCACATAGCTGTTGGCTTCCCTGTTAACAAGGAGTCCAGTGGCACCTTAAAGATAGGACTCGTTATTTTTGCAGAAACAGACTAACACGGCTACCTCTCTGAAACCTGTCACAAAGCAGTGTTAAGCATATACTCGTCCGACATGCAAACTGCCTAGGAAGCTGTATATTGCAAATAGGTAACTTAAAAAAATTCACTTCAACAGGTTAAAAAAAAAACCCAACAACAACCAAGGACATTTTAGTATTTCTGCATTGCATTTAGCCTGATGCACAAACATCTTCTCCCTCAAGCCTCTTTAGTACTTTTCAAGTTCAGCTGTCAGCCTGAACAATCATATGGCACTGTTTAATTCTCCTAGTCCCCCAATATACATGTTCTAAGCTGATCTCAGATATGATGGAAAGTTGTGTAATCAATTCTTAAAGTTATAGCACCATTGGATTTTATTAACTTGCACAACAGCAGCAGCAACAACAAAAACTCTAACAAAACCCAGGACCTCATAACTGATCAGCTTTGTTTTATCCTCAAAGCTGTTTTAACAACAGGGACTAATATACTTCCATTGGTATGCCACAATTTAATTGTTCTGTTCCTAAATCTAATATTGCAGCTGTGGGTTAAGTTTACAGCAGAGCTTTCAAGAATTTGAAAGTGTGGTACATCTGTGCAACAGAAAGCTAAACATCTCTTGATCTGATGTGTTTACAATGACATTTGATATTGTGGAATGGTTGGGATTTTGTTAAAGCGACAGAACAATTTTTAACTGGTATCATACAAAAATTATGGTCTCCAGAAATCTTCTTGTAAACTGCTCAGCCTGAACAAGTTCATTGATGTAAGCTAAGAAAAGCTGAAGAAGATAATGTTTTTTTTCCCCAAGAATCTCTGTAGATTAGTTTGATACAATGAAAACGGAACTCTGACCATCTCTTCTTTTTCCGACTATGAGCCATATTCTGTACTATTTCAGTCAACCACTGGAAAAATGAACACTATTTAAATAAAAAGACTGGAATACACCATAACAATATAAGGGGAGAACACAATATTTCAATGAGTGATACTTAAATCAACTGGGGGAATTTAGTACATTCAGAAACCAAAGGGTCTTCTAGTTAACAGGTGGCAGAGTTGTGAATGGTACTCTGGACTTCATATTCTGCGTAACAAGCAGCGTCAGCGTTATTTACTTGTTAGTGCATTTATTAAGCTCATAAGTAGTTCAAAAAAACTTGGAAATGGGCTCATAAATGTCAACTGCAGTTTGTGAACTGCAAGTATCTGAGTGTTTTGATCAGTGCTTTATAGGAAATATAAAGGGTTATTGAAATTGTTTACTACTGCTACATGAAAAGGGAACAAGCCAGCCAAGTAACTTCAGTGGCAATAAGATGCATATAAGGCTGTAGATTGAGTACTGGAGCAGAAAAGAGTTTCCACCATTAACAAAAAGATTCAATTCGCATACAACATCTGTGTCCGCACACTATGAAGCCTTTCGTGTGTTCTTTCTTCACAAACTATACAACCTTAGCATGGGTTGGCTTTGTTTGCAACATCAAGTGGCCAAGAACACAGGTTTCTGTCAGAAATATTTAATATGAGTAGATTTCTGTTATGAACGCTTTCTCATATGCTAGTCTGTCCTCCTAACAGCTGCTGTCCTTTGAGAACTCAAAATGTGGAGATTAGGTAAGAAGATCCTTATCTGCCATTTCCTTGGGGGCAGTCCACATTGATGCATTAGGTACTATCCAGCCTGACCGTTGAAATTCATGCAAGCTAACATACTACACTGGAATCCATTCAGGTTTCAAATTTATTGTTTCAACCAGAACTAAGAACTACCCAAAGCCTCTTCATAAAGAGGCACCAAGGGTGCACAGTGGAAACTTGACCAATGGGACAGTCTGCTTGCATAAAAAATACATTAAAAAAGCATGAAACTCCATAGGGGTAGTTCTGTAGCAACAGTCTCTTGCACATGGAAATTTGATACAGTAAAATGCAACAACAGTGCCTCCCCTTGGTTCAATTAATTGAGAAATAAAAATTGCCCTTAGAAGGGAAGAAATGCATTCATATTTCTTAGGCTTTTTCCTCTTTTTTTTTTTGGTAACATCTTAATGTTCTCTTCACGGGTGGGAAACTTAATCTTCAAGTTCAAAGCTTGTTTCATCGTATAGTTCAGGACGAGATGACCTGGAATGCCGTGAATATTTCAGTTGTAGAAAATCGCCCAATTCATCAAGGGCATTCAGGACCTGCAAGATCATTACATGGTATCAGTTATCTTAAAAGGATTTAAAGCTGTTCGCACTTCTGCTTTACATCTGAACAGCAAGTGACACAAAAACATATGTGGTTTTCACAGTTTAAAATCAAGGAAAAAGGAATAAAGCCGAAGGAGTGAATTTTGCTTTCAGCTACACTGGTGAATGTCGGCAAAATCAAGTGACGTACACTGTATTTACACTAACATCACTGAGAACAGAATCTGGCTCTATGGTAGGCTATGTTGTATTAGCCAATGGCAATATTTATTAGCTAGCTGTTGGTAAAGTGTGTGTATTTCTCAGACAGGTAGGGGGCATGTACATAACAAAGCAACATTGCTGTATTTGCATACATATTCCAAAGGCCAGTTTCACTGCTGTGTAACTCCAGTGGTGGACCTGGCCCAGATGTGTATCATTATGAATATCTTGAATAGGATTATGCGGTTTGATAGCACACTTTCCACTTTGCCTTGGACTGCGATCACAGCTGGCCTGATCCTATAATGTAAGTAGCTGCTGTGCATCCACCACTCCTGCTGGATTCAACAGCAAGCAAGGGCAACCAGAGTTCCTGGAGAAGACTGAAATCCTCCAGTGTCAAATCCTTGCTAAAGAGCAGCCAGGAGATTGAGATCAACTAAAAGTATAGCTCCTGTGTGTCCAGTGCTGTTTCTGGTTATGCTGTGATATATGCTCAAGAACAGAAACCAGATTTTTTTTCCTGATTTCAGAATGTGTTAAAATGAGCTATATACAGGAGGACCTGCAAGGTGGTTCAAAAAATGACCATCCTTGGAAACTTTCCCGTTTTATGGGTCTTTCTCCTTATATATTTCTGCCGGCAGTTTAAGTCCATGCTTGCAGAGGTGAGAAATGGCACAAGGGCTGTGCGTGTTTGTATCTTACACTGGATTGATAGCACATTCGTGCAGTGGTTATCCTTGAAAACATTTCACCTGCCTCTAGAGGTGAAAGTAAGGCGGTGTGCCAGCAAGAGCTGGCAGGGGCGCCCTGCTGAGAGCTGGCTGGAGTGCTCTACTGCCTCCCATCTGGGCTCCCGGAACTTCTGCTGCAGTGGTGGCCGTGCACATGTAGCCAGGTGAGGCAGGCAGGTGTGTCAGGGGATGGCTAGGGGTGCCCTGGAGGAGGCGTGCACACTCCCAGCTGGACTCCTGGGTGTCCGCACCTGTGCTGCTATCCCCCTCTGGCTGGATGCCAGGCAGCACACGTGCACCCCTGGAAGAAGCTGGGGGAAGGAGTGGCAGGCCAGAGGGTCTCTCACACCATTGTCGGTTTCCCAGCAGCAGGGCCCCCACACAGTCGGCCCACAGCTCCGTTGTGGCAGCACAACGAGCAGAAGCAGCAAGGCTGGGACCCATCCACCAGCCAGGTAAGATAGCTCAGCAGTGATTGGGACTGCCCTAGCCCCAGTTCCCCCCCTCCCCGCTACACACAAACCCAAGCCTCTGCCCTGAGCCTCTCCCCCATACTCCTAGCTCCCTGGCCTGACTCCTGCACCCCTCACACCTACACCCAGCCTCCTGCCCAGAGCCTCCCCCAAGGGAGGTTGCGATAGGGCAGTACCTATAAGAAATGTAAGTTACTCCTCCCTCCCCACCCCCCCGGCTGCCTGAGGTAACTAAACACTACCCAGAGTGTTTCCCATCCCCCACATAAGATACAGGGAAGTTTTGATAGTGTTGCAAATACTATGGCAATGCTACCTATCTGCAAAGGAAAAACTGGAAATTGTAAAAGGTGACTGCCGGAGGGCAGCATTCAAAGCCCCAGTTTGCATACTGCTGTGAAGTTCAGTACTTGAAAACTGTAACTTTAATGTGTTTAATGCTGCTGTCAGAAGGAAAGAAAACCTAAGCAAAATAAAAAGATTAAGCTCCTAATTGCCAAGCTGATTTCACTGTGCATTACTGCAGTTGTATAATCAAAAGCTTATGCAGCTCTGGGAGAACATAGTGAAATAACAGCCTACCTAACTAGACCTCAGTAACTAAGCATACACACACACCACATTTAATTTTAAGTTCATGTTGAGTATTCCATTGTTCCATATTGTAGCTTTAAGATTAGCTGGAATTTCCTACCGCAAACTAGATTTTTCAGTTTTGTTTCTAAAATGGTCTAAATTGGCCTGGAAACCAGTCTTGAGTTTATGGAAAGAGCCCTGATCCTGCTTATTGCTCCCATCCACACTTTCCTAACTCAAAAATGGGTGAACACATTTCATCCAAACTTGTTCCTGTCTTTGGGGGTTCGTGGGGTGTGTGAAATCACTTTGGATGGAGAGGAAGATGGAAAGTGTCAGTCTTAAACATACTATTGTTAGAAAGTTATGAATAGATGGGAACGGAAGTTTATAATGGAAGTCTCCATCAATATTCTCTCTAATCTTTTCCATCCATGTGTGGAATAATTTTATATGTACTGAGGCATGTACCGCCTGTAGAACCAAAAACCCAACTGTGGGCACTCTGCTAATCAGCTGGGTGGCATTAGTAGCTGCACAAGCTCACAGCTTACAAGGAACACTGGTCAACATAAGTTACTACACTTCTGGAAGCAGGTAAAGATACAGGGATGAAACTGGTCATATTGCACCTTTTAGTCCATTCGTTAGATAAAAACAATTCCAGACACTGGATTGAAAGTTCCATGTGTATCATGACAAACTGAAGATAGTGCCATATTTTGAGGTGGCAAAGTAACTAGCATACATGTGAAACAAAAATAAGGGTATAGAAACCCTCATATGCAATTATTTCCACATCATTTAGGGTTTCCTGCTCTAGCAATTTTGCCCTTTGCAGTTAACATTCGTTTTGGTGTAGGTCTTTATTAGTTATGACAGATTTAGTCACAATTGGAAACAGAGAAAGAGTGTAGTTAAGTGTTATGTAATTTAATGTTTTAAATAAAATATGTAATCAGAAATGCTTTAAAGATCAAGTGACAAATATCAAGAAAAACAAAGGCAAAATGAATTACTGAGATTCAAAGTAACAAACTTGTAACTTCTCCCAGCCACTCTAGCATCTGATGTTAATTTCACCAGGACATCTGCTGTGCTTACCGTGTCTAACATCTCCCGTGTATGTGAAGCCGACACACAAAACCGAGCCCTCGATTCTGCGATAGGAGTAGCTGGAAATCCAACTACAACCACCCCGATATTTTTGTCTAACATGCATCTGGAAAATGCCCTGGGAGGAGGGAAAGAAGAAAGCAAAAGAGAGTTATCACCAATAAACTGACCACAAAGAGAAAACACTCAAGTGTGAAAAACAATGATTAAAAAATCCTGGCCCTATTGAAGCCAAAGGGAGTTTTATCATCAGCTCTCCATTGCCTTGCAGCTTGTGTAATCATTTTAATCTCTGCAAAGTGACTGTAAAATATTCTCATTAGGAGCAATTTACTACCATTATGCACAGGTGAAAATGTCTATGTAAACTGCAAGACAGCAAGAAGCAGACCCTATATCAGGCAAAGACTTAGATTAATAGATGCTGATGAATAAAAATTAATGCCATTTATATACAATTTCCTTGACTGAGATGCTGAACATAAGGTAGGATAGTCTTGTGGGTGCAGAGTCTGGGACTGGGACTTGGGAGGTTTGGATTTAATTCCTGGCTCTGTTCTTGAATGGGCAGGTCATTGAACCTCTGTGTCTCATTTCCCCACCTGTAAATTAGGGAGAACAGCTATCTGCTCAGTGACCTGAGGACAAAATTGCTCATATTTGTGAGGTAAGCAATGCAGAGGGACACGGATAGATTCATACCTCTATGGACTAATGGCCTCAACTGCAGCCCATTCTACCAATCTGTGCAAACTGGTAGAGGAGACGATCATCACAAATAAACCGATCCAAAGAGGAAGCAGGCGTGAGCCGAGGGGACAGCTATGGAGGGACTCTGAGGGAGTTCTAGAGATGGGGTTCCCATACTGAGAAGTCTGTGCTCCTTGGCCTGTCCACACTGAACCTCAGGGTGGTAAGTGGAGATATCCTGGTTGATTGCAAATGACGTATGAGGGGAAACAAGATGATTCTGCAACTAAGAGTCTCTCCCTTTTCCCCTACCACCAAGCCCAGCTATTTGGGCTATGTTTTGGGCTGAGAATTTTCTTCAGCTCCTGATTATAAGACCTGCTTTCTGCCTGTCAGACCATCCTAGCCAGAGGGTTTGATAAATAGTTAAACTTCAGACTCAAAAGGATCCTGGTGTAACTGGGGCACAGGGGAGGCAGGCTACTTGCCTGTCCTGGTATCACAGACGGCACTGCGCCCTAGAAACAGCTGGCAGCAGGCCTGGATCCTAGGCGGGGAGTATGGAGGAAAGCACACAGGACTCCGTGCACTGCCCCTGCCCTGACCATTAGCTCTGCACTCCCACTGGCTGGGAACCTGCTGCTGGCTGCTTCTGGGGTGAAGCAGGGTCTGCAGTGCCAGGAGAGGCAGGAAGCTGCCATAGCACCCCTGCCCTGGAGCCGCTCAAGGTAAGCCCCTTCTGCCCCAGACCTGACAACCCCCAAAGCTAGAGCCCCCCTCCTATACCCCAAAGCTCTCATCCTCAGCCCCATTCTGGAGCCCACACCCTAGTCAAATTATATAGGGTAGTGGGCATCACCAATTTTCTTCAAATGGGTATTGAGAAAAAAAAAAATTGAAAACCATTGGTTTAGACATGTCGTATCTTAGCCGGAGAACAACAAAATACTTTCAAAATAATTAGACAATGCACAGGTTTTAAAATTATCACAGCTTTTGCAAGCAGAAAGAGAAGGAAGAGTTTTGATATATATTTTTTTAAATTCTGTGCTCTCACTTAGTGTATGGAAAAGATGGCTTAAAATCAAAGTCACGATTCAATGTAAAGCTGAAAAGAAGAAATTTCTCCCTTGCAACATTTACAAGTGGCCAGATTTCATAGTTTAAAACATACCCCCCATATAATAGAATGTGCTTTGTTAGCTTAGGAGGCACATTTCAGTACTTACCCTATTTTACCAGGCATATAAAGGAGCAAGGGAACAACAGGGGAATCATCATTTCCATAAATAATGAAACCCATTTCGTGCAGTCTCCGCCTGAAGTATCTTGTGTTTTCTCCTAGCTGGCGCACTCTCTGAAGCCCTGAAATGAGACAGTTGTGAAATCAGCCAGAACACAGATCCCAATGGGGCTCCTCTCCAGAAAAAAAAGAAACCAAAACAGGGACAGATCAGTTTCAGAAACGCTAAGCTAGCCATGAGATCTTTATGTAGCTATTTGATCCATAAGAAAAATATTTAGTGACTGACACTGTACAAGCCACATGAATACAGAGCCACATATGGAACCTATGTAACTATAGTGTAACTCCACTGACTTCTGCTGAATTATGCCTGACCTATAAAGGCATGAAGGGAGATTCAAGTCTATTGTATTTAGACATGCAGGCCTACAAACAGGAGTATTCTCTGTGTCTTGCTGGACACAAATTAGGGAACAGTTGTCTATAGAGCATATAGTTAAAAAGGACATGCTGGAGGAAATATATTTACTGGTAGCAGTGGTGGTTTGGTTCAACAGAGCTGTAACACTGACAGGCGGAATCGAACCTGGGATCTCTGGAGCTTAATGCACGAACCTCTGCCACATGAGCTAAAAGCCAGCTGGCTATAAGGCTGTAGAGCAGATTCATTCTCTCTGTAAGTGGTCTTGGGGCCATTATATGGTACAGTTACATCCTTCCAGTTCTGTTATTGTTCTTCCCTGATTAATAAACTCCTGCTAGATATCTGTACTGGCAAGATGTGCATATTGCATTCAAAAGAGACGCAGAGATTTTTCTATCATCATAACCTATTTTCACAGGCTCTCGTTCAAGGAAATCTGTTTCCACATGTCCGAGTCGCACCGCAGACACGGAGTTCTGGTTCTCATGGGTTTGTACCCATCCACATGGGTTGGCCAAGAACAGAAGCGTAACTAATAGCCATGGAAAAATGAAAGAGTTAATCTTACTGCATTTGAATACTATCCCTTCTGGAAGATGTGTCCAAAGGTAGATGCTGCCCACTGCCTACCCCTATATCACCTTCCCTTACTAGTCCAGAGATAGCGAACAGTTTCTGGCTAGAGCAAGCAAAGACCAATGAAAGAGAGGCTTGAAAGTCAGCTTTGTATTTTTTTCAACTTTAAAAGAATGGGGAACAGTACTTTTTAAAAACAATACTGAAGTAACCACCCCTCTCCCCACATGAATCTTGATGTTTTCATCCTCTCAGCTCACAATTAAGTGTAGATATTTGTATGACTAGACAAATAAAAATGGTTTCCAACAGAAAAGATAGAGATTGGGAAAGGGAAAATGTTTTTTAAAAAGGGCTTCCACATCTTTACTTTGGAATAATGCAAATAAGTCCCATATGGATGCAGTCCCACATGCATTGTAAGCAAAAAGAGTAAAGGAATGCCTGATATGAAACTGCCGACAAAAGAGCTTAACATGAAACCATTCCAAAAATGTCTGTCAGTGGCTAATAGGAATGCAGGAACTGCCAGCCTGGATCAGTTCCTTAAGGTCCATCTAGTCCAGTGTCCTGTCTCTGACAGTGGCCAGCACTATATGCGTTAGAGCCATGTTTCCTATCCAGTGTGCTCCAAGGCCCAAAGAGGGGTTCTGCAGATTTTTTTTTGAACTACACGCAAGAACAAGGGGTGGGGGAGCCATCTTCTGATTAGCCATCTGACTTGTTGCCCCACCTCCTCCAAGAGTGGAACAACCAATCAGAGCTCAATCTCTCTCCCTTCCCCCCGTATGAGCTACAAGTCAGCTACTCTGTGCCCCTCCTCTTCCCTTCTGTAGCAACTGCTGGCCAGGGAAGCGCCCCTGGAGCTGGAGGAGTGTCTTGGCATGGGAAGAGAAAAGGTTGGGAGCCACTGCTTTAGACAAAGTTGTATGAACTGTGCAGTAGGCAGATGTGGGTTAATCTGTCTCCCATGTAAGATAGGAGTCTGGTTTCTAATAGTTAGAGATTGACTTTTGCACCAGCTTTACTATCCCTTCCACAATTTGCTGCTAGTAATTCTGATCACTCTGGATATTTTGATACCCACATAAATGTCTAATCCCTTTTTGGATCAACTTCTTGGCCTCTGCAATGTCTGCTTCTGTGAAATGATCCAGGCAGGCCTCAAAGAGGAAGAGCTAGTTCCCTGGCACACTTCCTCCTTTCTCTCCACCCTATGGAAGCACCACAGCGAGTGGATCACTAGCCTGGAAGGGGTAGGCAGGCTTGGAAGTCAGCTGTGCTCAACAGCAACCTCCCCCATTCACCAAACCACAGAGGAAAGCTACACAAGCTATAGCCGACAAAGACGGTCTTCTGTGCCGCCACTGGGGGAGAAGAGAGTCACAGGGCGAGAGGCTGGTTGCCCAAGACTGTTACATAGGCTTACGAGATACGGTCAGAATTCAAGGATGATTTTTGATCATTGTAGATAATATGAAATGATTAAAGACCCTGAACAATATTTAAGCTATGTTAACATCCCTGGATGTCACTGAGGAAAGTTTGTATTAAAATAAATTGCATTCATATAAAGCACTTTTACTTGTATCAGTGCGTTGCACAGAAAGCAGCAATACAGCTCAAACAAGAGTCTTGTAAGTAATCCATATATTTGAAATATTACTGTTGCTTTTATTTAATCTCATGTAGTATAGTCTGTTGAAAATGATTTTCTCCTCCTACTGTTTTGATGGCAGCCTGATGCTGAGTGGATTTATAAATAAATTGCGCTCCCTCCCTCTCCCCCCGTCAACCTTGTGAGTAGGTCAAACACAACATGTAATGCAAGTGTAAGTTACACTAAGGATGTAAGCAATTCCATTCAATTCTAGAATGGCCATATAAATCATAGAATTATGCATATTGTCCACATCAATTTGGAAAGTAGAATCAGTTCACACCCTGAAGCAAGAGAATTGATAGACCTTGACATTTTTTTAAGCTTAGGCAATGTAACAGATGCTCTTCCAATATATAATTGTGTGATCCTCTGCATGCTTCTAAACTACTTTTTTTGTCCCAGTCATATCCTGTGGCACTGATTATTCTGAGATAATTATATGTTGAATCAGAAAGTATTTTCTAGTATCTGTTCTAAATCGGTTGCCTTTCAACTAGGAATGTCCATTTGATTTTGTGGAAAGGGGTAAATAGTGTTTAACTTGCCTTTACTATACTATGCTGCCCATAATTTTACAAATCTCCACCTTATGCTCTCATTTTTATTCTTTCCAAACTAAATAATCCCTTTCTTTTTACACTCACCTTTATGCATCTCTGAGGAATATCCAATCTTTCTGGCTGCTACTTACAAGACCATGGAGCTGACTGGGAGGAGTAGTCTGTACCATTAAATGAATGGTGTAGCTGTGTACTAAGGTACAGTCCTTCCAGAGCTCCCCATGGGGCAATGCATTTCCATATCACGCTCAACAGAGACCAGTGGCTTAATGACACATCCCAGCCCCTAACCCTTTCCCACTGTAAACTGTTCATGTTTTAATCCCTACATCTTAACCAGTTTGTAGTGCATAATGTCATTTTTCTTCTTTCCAAACTAAATACAGTAAAACCTGTGTTATCCGGTACGCTCGGGGATTAGGGCGTTCTGGTTATCTAAAAATTCCGGTTATCTGAGGGTCCCATCAACCTAGGAAAAACCAATGGACAATAATAGTAAAACTCAAGTTTTTAATACTGGTAGTTTTGTAGTGTGAGGCAGTTGGTCTCATTCCTATTTTGAGTTAAAGATGATTAGTACTTCTTAAATAAAAAATTGTTAAGCCAATCATGGTAAACCAAGCCAGGCCTGTGCGCCTGAAGTTGTGACAGTATTGTGGCTGGGAGCAATGCAGGTTAACTAAGTTTTCTGGTTAACAGAGTGCCGGATAACAAAGGTTTCACTGTAATGCCAGTCTTTTTACACTCTCCTTTAAGCATCTCCTGGTAATACCTCTGATCTGAACCTCATCTCGGAACCCACGTTTCCTCAATTGCACTGCATAAAAGACTTTCAGTAACAACTTCTGGAATGTGTAAGCAAGTTATGTCCACGAGTTCCTTTGCTGTTTGCAATGTGGTTGTAGCCATGTCGGTCCCAGGGTACAAGAGCGAAGACAAGGTGGGGGTGGATGATTTTTTTTTTTTTAAAAGGTAGAGATTACCTCATCCACTTTGTCTCTCTGTGAGTGCCTTTCTTGATATTTTGTGGGTGTTTTCAGAGAATGTATTTTCTCAAACAATGCTGATTTCTCCCCATCAATTTATGCTCTGTTAAATTCTATATTTACTATTTTCTCATCAAGAAATCCCAGAACACCTGGGTTCACCCTTTCTATTTAAATTAAAAATAGGTACCATAATTGGCCATCCTCTATCCCTTTGCTTTTATAGTAGGCTAGCTGTTCTACCTTTCAGTTATTTTAGGACTTTGATGAGTACCATCTGGTCCTGGAGATTTATTGCCACCTAATCAGCTTTTTCATTTTGTATACCTTTATCTCCAACAGTAGTGTGAGGATAACCACAAATAGACATTTCCCACCCTCCCCCATTCCTGTCATCCTAGTGAGGTGAAGACCAATGCAAAAAAATCCCACTGGCTAACTTGTTGTTTCCTCCTTTATATCTAGCTAACCGTAGCTTCTCAATTCTGAGGTATTTCATAGTTGTGTTTGGGTCAACAGCTTTAACCATTTGTTACTTCAGAGTCATAATTTTGTATTTCCTTTTAGTAGTGTCACTTGATTTGAATTTGCATTATGAAGAGGATTCTTTTTTTGCCTGAATGAACTTTTAAAAACCTGTAGCTGAACTAGGGCATCCCATTCACAGGAAGGTACAATTTATTGTAAACACAGGGCCTAAGCAAAGTTTAGGCACCACTGCAGTTCATGCACTCCTATAACTAATCTGAGTGACTTCACTGGGACTAATTGCATAGGCAAATGCTCAGCAACGTAAGTAGAATTTCCATAGTTGGGCTCTTTCCATTCAACTGTTGCTCCATGCTTCCCTTCTTTTTGTTCTAAGGAATGCAGACTTTGTGACTCTAATCAGGTAATTCCTTAGCAATCTCCATTCGGATTCTATGGATTTTCATTTCCTAATTTTCCCCCTTCAGGCTGTATCTAAACTTCCTCTTTAAAAAGAAAATAAGAATCCTCTTTTTCTTTCAAAAGTACCATCACAAAACTATCTCCTGGTGTAGTCCCCTGCTGAGGTGATATCAGATTGTAGCCTTTTTTTGCTATTGGGCCAAATGATGCAGTTAGAAACAAAGCTGTGGAATGGTGAAGAGTGTGGTAAGTTAAAAGTCTTAACCTGCATAATAAAAAATGGTGTAGGATGTTTCTACCCTTTGGGTTTTAATGATTCAATTAAAAAGGACATAAAATGTTTGTATTTGCCAATTTATCCCTTTTTGTTTGGAATTTCAAGCCTAAGATTTCCCTCTTTGAGCAGGAGAATCACTGGAGTCAGGATGAATAAACTCAGTCTCTCTCTCACACTTATTCCGTATGTGGCCCTGTTACCATTTTATTATTCCATGTTGATAAAATGTAGTGACATAGAACCTAGACAAGTTTAATCAGATTGAGACAAAAGAGCTTTAAACAGTTTGAATAAAAATCTCTTCCCCAGTCGCTCAGTTTGTAGTCTCTACTAATGTGATATCCTCTCTTTCTCCAATGAGTCCTCCAGCAAAAGCCAGGGAGTAGAAAAAAAATCAATATTTCTAATGCTAAAAAAAGGAACAGTGAAAAATCACGTACATATGTTTGAAAAACCTTTCAGTCCGTCTTTCTGCATCTCAAGGAAGCAGATTTCTAGCAGATTTTGTTGCTTCCCATCTCTTTAACAGCTTGATTGCAAAACCATGTTTCCAATAAGAAGCCCATATCACACTCTTCATTCTTTCATTTCTGTTTCTATGTAGCATAGATTATAAAGTAAACCTAGCTCTGCCTCATCTAGAATTTTTATTCAGATAGTCTAGGAATTCCTTGTGGTTAGTATTATTGCTCCATTGCTGCAAGTGAACCTGTTTTGAATTTCCCCCCAGTAAATATCAGAACCCAGAGATTATTCTTACGTCAGTAATACTTCAGAAATTCTTACATCTCCCAATACAAAGTATTTCAACTTCTCTCTTTTGTTTGTGAAGTGTACAGTATTGGTACTTGCTCTGTACAAATATTTACAGATTTTACTCTGCATACCTATTTTTATTTACTTCTTTCTGCTGACATCATCCAGTTACTGAATTGTAGCTCCATGGTCCCCCATTCTCCTCCCTGGTCCAGCTGTGATGATTGTGCCAACTCCCTAATACTAGGTAGGTATTGATTAGATCAGTGGTTTTCAAACTTGTTTACTCTAAAGTTCCACAGCCATGGAGCCTCGCAGCTCCCTTTGGCTGCGGTTTGCCATTTCCAGCCAATGGGAACTGCGGGAAGCGGTGCAGACAGGGAGCTGCTTTCTACAGCTCCCCTTGGCTGGAAATGGCGAACTACAACCAATGGGAGCTGTGTGGCTCCATGGCTGTAGAGCATTAGAGTAAACAAGCGGGCACGCCAGGGGTTTTCCTTGGTGGGTCCGCAACCCAAGTTTGAAAATCCCTGGATTAGATTGCATTCTCAGACTACACTGCTCCCCAGCACCTGTTATCTTCCACTCTAGCCCCACTTGGTTAATGTGAGGATCACCACATCTATATAACCTCTCTTCCTCTAATCACTTCCTAGTGCTTAATAAATTTTAGGTTCAACTAGGGCAGTGGTGAGCAATAAAATGGTGGCAGTTTGCCAGGGTTAGCCCCTGGCAGGCTGCCACCTCTATATTTACCTGCGCCTTCACTGATACCAGTGATTGCAGCTCCTGTTGGCTGCGGATTACTGTTCTCGGCCTATGGGAGCTGCGGGAAGCGGCGCGGATCGGGATATCACTTCCTGCAGCTCCAATTGGCCAGGAATGGCAATCCACAGCCAAGAGGAGCTGAAATCGCCCATACCTGCGGAGGCACAGGTAAATATAGTGGCAGTGACCCACCAGAGATTAATCCTGGTGGACTGGATCCTGTACAAGTGCTGGTATTTGCCCACAACTGAACAAGGGTTTTATCTATGCTTATGTGGAGATCAGAATTCTGGAGATCGATCTTTTGGGATTCAATTTAGTGGGTCTAGTAAGGACCCAATAAATTGACCTCTGATGGCCCCCCCCACACATCGAGCCTGATACTCCACAGGGTTGTGAGAAAGATCTGCTGCTTCATCCCTTTTGTATTTCATCTAGTGAAGGAACACTTCAGACAAGCTTCTGGCTGGGAAATTTATGGGGAAACTGGGACTTGCTCTATAGTCATCAGTGTTTTGCTGAACATATTAAAAGATCCCATAAAAACCACTGCATTAGTAACTTCATGTACAAAACTGCCCATGCAGACAAGTTGTTAGTTACAGTTTCTGCCATTCAGTTTAAAACTTTCTGTATAAGAAATCTGCTGGGTTAGTAGAGGCCACAAATAGTTTAACCATCTCTCTAGTGCTGCTAAAACAAAAACAGCTGTGCCAGAGCAAGGAAAACAAATGAAACACACAAGCATCCTACTACAAAGTTTTCCAGTCTCTAATAAAAACAATAGTCTGTGGTATTTCCAAAAATATTTTTTGGTGTAGTAGCTTTCAAAAGAGACAGGAGGAACTATGGAGAGAGGGGGAACACCCCAGAACAGCTTGACCAAAATTTACAGAATTAAAGTTTTCTCTCCATTTGATTATTAAATGTGTTATTAGCGCCTCATAATGCATAGATTAGAAAGAACTGTTTGTGTTTGTGTCTTAAAAAATAATTGTAATATTTTAACGCTACTGAACTGAGTTGCTTAAATGCTCAGTCTGCAGCATTTGAAACTATTGGCTTTTCTATTAGGGAAAGTTTTCATAGATGCAGATGCTTTTGGTGGATGTAGTTTAATATTTCTCCTTTCTAGTCTGCTATTTACCACAATGCTGGAAAGAGATTCTCCGCCATTCAAAATTCCAGGCTTTTCAATATTCATCAAACCATCTGATTGTTGCACAGAACTGACAAATAAGAAATATGTAACAATTTAACGTGCAAGTAATAGTTGTTCCCTAATAAGGGGAAATTCCTATTCTTGATACAGACAAATTGCTAGTGTAGACCAATCTCAGACAAGCTAATCAAAACGGAACCCTCTGTCTCTCTCTCTTTCTTTTTGGTGCATGCCCCACAGGGCTCAATTCAGGACATTCAAATGTTGATGTAGGAATGCCTTTTAAAACAATGATCCCATACAACGTGACATCCCAGAACATTAAACTCTAGATATTAACACCATTTTGCTGGGGGGTGAAAAAAGATCAGAAAACACATTAATTCTGAATGGTAAGGTGATAACTGAGGGAGAGAATACTTTAAGAAGAGGGTGACAATTTGTTTACCATGCCTCAACACTTTCCTTTCTGATGTGAATGAAGTTTTTTGGTTGAAGACCACCTACTTGTCTCATATACATTGGCATATGAGGTAGTACTGCTCCAGTACTTCCATATACAATCAGTTATTTATCTTGTATGCTCCAGTGGGTAGGTTCAGGAGAAAAACCTCAAGTTTGCAATTACACCTTTTATTTTTAGCTTTATGCATCTCTTCAAAACTAGATTTAAGGACAATTCTGGATAAAACACAGGCTTTCATCTGCAGGGCCTAATTCACTTCCCACATACGCCAGGTTATATCAGTGTAATCATTATGTAGTTTGGTTAAGAATCAGATGTTCAAAATCCTACTATGGCACATTTAACATGTTTTTTCTGTGATTCTGTAGAGCCAAATCCTGTAAACCTTTCCTCCTGTTAACTCTTTAAGAGCCTGATCGCATAAACCTTTCTTCCTGTTAAACCCTTCATCACATGAAGAAGAATTTGTAAGATCAGGCCCTTGGGCCAAAGCTTGGCAACTGTATTCTGGCTGACTCAAGAGTCTGATTTCAAGATCACAGCTTGATGGTTAGTCTTCACTAGAAGCTACACCAATGTAACCACACTGCTGTAGCATGTCTGGTGAAGATGCCAAATGCCAGGAATGGGCAATAAAATGGCGGCAGTTCACCAGGGTTAGTCACTGGTTGGCCCGCTGCCACTATATTTACCTGTACCTCCATAGGTACGGGCGAGTGCAGCTCTCGCTGGCCAGGAATGGTGATCTGCAGCCAATGAGAGCTGTGATCCCTGTACCCGTGGAGGCTCAGGTAAATATGGTGGTGTGGAGGCCCAGCAGGGGCTAACTTTGACTGACCGGATCCAGCCTTTATGCCAGTATTTGCACACTCCTGTTCTATGCTCACTGGAGAGAAATCCTGCCTGTTGACATAAAACCACCTTTGCAAGAAGCAGCCACTATGCCAAGCTGGGGTTGCCAGATGGTTTCAACAAAAATACCAGGCACACTTGACATTACATCACAATCTATATTACATCTTATTTAGAAAATACCGGACATTTATATTTTCTCAATTTGTTTCCCAAAAAGAAAGCTCAAATACTGGACTGTCCGGTTCAAAACCGGATACCTGGCAACCCTAATGCCAAGACAGTGCTGTCCACATTGGCCTTTAGGTCAGTGAAAGTTAGGTCGCTCGGGCTGTGTGTGACTTATTCACAACCCCGAATGACATCAATAGCAGCAACATAACCTGTAGATGAGACAAGCCCTTATATTGTAAATATGAGAGTTCAAATATTCTTAGGGTTATAAAACTCTGAGTATTAGCAGCCTCTTCAAACTACGCAAGTGCCATATGCAAGAGTATGCATAAAGGGCTGGATAGCTCAACTTTTCACTAAGTAGTTAAACAAGAATAGTTAAAATCCCAGAGTTCAAAGCTGAAGCTGAGTATAAATTCTCCATGCTTTGATTAATTGAATGATGCTGAAAGGAGAGAGAGAGAGTACTGAGGGATAAAGAAAAGATTTTTAAAATTTCATAAATATTCTTTACAGTGTAAAATATAAAATTATTTTTGATAATCTGTTAATGAGGGTTTTATTATATAAAAGATAACACCCGGATTTTATAACACAATATGGACTGACTGCATTTGCAAATTACCTACTACTGCCAACTTTAGTATTTACATGTGCTATGCTTTTTTAAAAAGAACCGATTTTCATTGCAGAGTTTTGAGGTCCTGGCACTTCTGGTAAAATGCGGATTATGTTTTTATTTAACATACAGTATTGTATATTGCAAGTTTTTGCTTATTGATTAAAAAAAATCTTGCCCACAATGAATATTTTAGTTTAAGGACAAAATTAAGGAAATATAATGACAAGAAAGAAAAGAGAAGAGGATTCTACCTAAGGCACCGTTGACTCCAGTTATGCTATTCACTTAGCTGGAGTTGTATACCTTAAGTCAACTTTCTCCCCAAGTGTAGACCTGACCTGAGAGGGGAGTAATTTTCATCAGCTGCTGGCTGTACCTGAACCCAATTACTTCCCCAGGCTTGCTGGCTCCCCTTTGCTGGCTGACCAAATTAGGGCACAAAGCCTATACTTTGTCCCTATCTATTTTTTCCCCTCGTGTGGCAGGGACTGTGGAGGCTGCCACCCAACCTGCATTGTCCCCTGGAATGGGAGTAGTCAGTGCAAAGTGGCAGGGAGTGCCTTACCCCCTCACTGGCTTGAGTGAGCATGTAAGGCAGCTCACAGGTAAGCATGATGGATACAAATCAGCTTTCATGGGAGTCTCTCAATGTTAGTGTTGAATTCAACAGTCTGAGGCTCAGATTCTTAGTTGGTGTAAATCAGTGACTTCAGTGGAGCTAGGCTGATTCACATAATTAACAGATGTTACCCTGACTGCAAAACCATCATCCCTCTCAAACTAAGTTTCTTTTACACTTCCAAAGACATTTGCTTTTCTCTTCTGAAAGCTTTTAACCAGCAAAGAATGTAGATGCATCCAGCTTCTGCACATTTTCCTTTTGAACACCACCTGAAGGTTTTCAACTTTGGATTTTTTTTTTTTACCTCAACATATTGAAAACAGGAAAAGCAACCTGTAGCTTAATGTCTATATCTCAGGTACATGTTCACTGAAGGAGGGTTATTTTTCCTGAACCTGTTCTAGAAAGGATAATCCTACTCTTTGTACTTTTCCTTGGCATACAGGCAAGACACAAATCCACCTGTTTTAATCTTTTCCAGATGCTTTTTTCATGGGGACTTTTTAGATAATTAGTTATCCAATCAAACTTCTACATACCAGTGTTAGAATGACTCTTCAATCTATGTTCCTGGGATACAGCACTTTACTTCCCTGCCTTCCTCTAGTAACAAGTAGATAGTAAAAAAGAAAACTTTAATAGGCTGCAAAATTGTTCTGGAAAACAATAGCTGTTCTCCCCTAAACAGTTACAGATGGACTGATTTTCTTTCCTTCTCTGGTTCCACTATAGAAGTAACACATATGTACCTCCATGTGCACTAAATCACAAATAGAACACTGTAAAACCGGGGTGCCTAAAGGGAAATAAACTCCAAGATAATGGTTCTGTATGAAAACAACTTTGTCAGTATAAATGTGACTGTGAACTGCAGTAAAATTCTTCTCAGAGAAAAAGCAATGCTCATTTCAGATAAAGGAGAGAGTAGAGGCAGAATTGTACAAAATGCTGTTGATTTTGTATGGGCTAGGTATGTGCAGGCACTTGCTGCATTACCGATATTTGTGTATATCATGTAAACTAAGAGCACCTTGCATGAAAACAGGGAGAGAGCCACAAGCCCTTGCTGTGCACATTTACTACCAAACACAGGTGATTAATCACAAAGCATGTCAGTCCCTCAGCTGAAAGCCAGCCAGCACACATTGCACTACATCTGTAACCTATTAGGCATT
Organism: Rafetus swinhoei; assembly: GCA_019425775.1. Taxonomy (NCBI): domain Eukaryota; kingdom Metazoa; phylum Chordata; order Testudines; family Trionychidae; genus Rafetus; species Rafetus swinhoei. Next base: position 189,824,997 of record CM033440.1, read on the forward strand.
ACTGAAATGCCAAGGATGTAAATGCATTTAGGAAAGGCAAGTCTCTCTCTTGTGTTTCTCAGACTCATTGCCCACTGCCAGTTGGATGACATGACAGCAGCAAACTTACTCTGGAACTGCCTCAGCCTCAAATGCTCTGCTGGCTCTTGAATGAAGAAGGTGCCATTTGTGGCCATGCCATGGAACTGGGTGTTATTGCCTATTGTAAAAATGTGATTTTGCTGCCTGAGAGCCATGTTGTGAACCCTTTGCTCACACTGACTTCTTTGATTTCTGTCTCACTACCTGAGGGAACAACTGCACACCAGTGTGTGCAAAGGAGTCCAGGATCTAGCTTCAGAATAACGGTACGATTTCTTTGTCAGTCTGTGGCTCTCTTCCGCCCTCCCCCCCCCCTTTTTCTCTAATGCTTAGCTTGAGCATAAGGGGAGATCATTATTGTGTATCGAAAGCACCCAGCACTGGCCTCCATCCCAGAGCTGGAGTGAATGGGGGGAGGGGAAGGGGCAGGGGCAGGGAGGGAAGCAGGGATGACCACACTGCTAGCAGCCATTAGGTGGCGCCCTTTCAGGCATAGAGCGTGAGCTCCCACGATGCACACACTGGTGGTGCATGTCCCATGGAGGTAGGCCCAACCCTCCAACATGGTGCAAGAGGTGGTGCCGTGCCCAAACCTAAGTAGTGCCATGACTCTGTCACGTCGTCGGGCCGCTGAGAAAACGGCGGCCACTAAGGCCCTGATCCAGTCAAGCACTTAAGCACATCACACGGGTATAGTCTTGTTGCATGTAATGAGAATACTCCCAGGCTTTAAATTAAGCATGTTCTTAAGTGTTCTACTGGATCAAGACCTAAGAGAAGTTATTGTAGTTCATTTAAAAAAAAAGACAGGAAGAAAATTTGAGGGAGCAAAAAAGGAAAGTTCCATAATCATTAGAAACAAATATAGCTCATTATGGCTCCAATCCTGAAAGCTACTGTGAGGGGGTGCTGGGGCCTGCCCACACAGAGCAGATTGCTGCATTAAGGCCTTAGATTTTGATCAGCAATGCTGACAACCCTATTTAATTTTTACGAAACATGAAAAGCCAGATTTTTCAAAAGAGTGCTTGGCTCCTATTTAGTCCTGGAAGCTCAACTGTCAGGTGCTGAGCTGTTTTGAAAATCCGGTGCCAACTGTGGGTGCTGAGCATTTTTGAAGACATGGTCCTAAATATTTACAAAATCTAAGAGAAAGGTAAATGTTCCTAGGAATTCACCTTCAATTCCAGTGGAAAGCAATTTTATAAAAAACTTTAAAAACAAAACATATTCCCCTGCAGGTTTTGTAATCCATATATGCCAGCATCGACATAGTATATGAGAACGCAATTCTGACTTCAAACTAGGAGACCATTTTCATTTTCTAAGCAGTGAGAGAAATTGTGATTCAAAATTAAAGAGCATAAATAGCAAAAATAATTTGCATTTTAAAAACATCCTGTCAGTTTTAATAATCTCAGGTATTGTTTTGTAATGTGCATGAGGACAGCAGCGTCTTAATATATTTTAAAATTTGACAGAGTCCCATAAAAGCATACAAAAAGGAATGCTATTTTGTTGTTAATGATTTACCATCTATTAAAAAATACGGCTTTTTAAAATGCTTTAATTTGCAAGTTACATCACTACAATTTATTCTTTGTCGGTATGAATGTAGCTTTTGTTTGTTAGTGGTGTTTAGTGGTTCTTTTTAAAAACTCAAACCTATCAGATTTAAGTGTAAAAGTATGCTTGTGGTATTCTTAATAAATAATAAAAAAAGGGTGTCCAAGGTCACAGCTGGAAGGGGCTAGCATGGCTCTCTCAGACCTAATCTTAGTCAAGAAGCTCTTTCAGTGCTTTACAGGCAGGTACGTATAGTATATGCAATTATTAAAAATCAGAGTCCAAGTTTTCTGAGCCAAGTGCAGGCTCATTGCAGGGATAAAACTGCTAAGGCTGCTGTTGAGTTTCCTCCTGTGGTGGAAGGAGAAGCCATCAAGAGGAGCTACAAAGAATATATATTGCAAACTATAAAGTGAATGCCATGGGCATTTCTGCTTACCATAGCTCATGTGAATGAAGAAGGGTATAGTTGAGATTAAAAGGCAATGTAAATTTAAAAAGGAGAAAATGACTTAAAATAATCCTGCCAACCAACTTATAGAACTCCTTGCTGCATGGTATTGGTGAGGAAATTATAGCTGTGTGGAAGGTTCACATAAGGATTACACTTATGTTTTATTAACAGCTATATTATATGAACTATAGCTGCAGCCAGTTAATCTACCTAGGATAAAAATTGCAAGTGCTGTTAGTTCTCAAACTTTAGTGCCTGAACTGGACATACAGGCTCAGAGAGAGATTTCATACTCTTTCAACTAAGAATGCTAATACTGCACAAACAGGGCTGTAACAAAATTGCCAAGCCTGTGGACAAGCTGGTGGGGGGCAGCTCTTGGCCCCAGAAGTGGTGAAGCCTTGGGTGGGAGGGGTTGGTCTGGGGGGCTAGCCTCTCACAGCAAACCCTTCATCACTTCCCCGCTGGGGCTGCCTGGGGTTTATGCTGCTGCTGCGGTAGTGGCGGCAGCTGGGAGACCCAAGTGTTTTTATATCAGCAGGTCCTGCGGCACCTGCCCCTTTTGCTGCCCTCCTTCCTCCCGGTGTCAGCGGCCCTGTGCAGAAACAGCCACACGCCTTAGGGAATTTTTCACCATTTTCAGAATGCTCTGGCATAAGCCATTGTGGAGGTAGAATATATAACTAGATGGACCAACTCAGTGTGTCACTAAACTACATTGCTGCTGACAGGGTTTGTTCTGAACCCCTAATCCTCCAAAGCACCTAGGGTGGACAGCTTTAAAGGTTCTCCCTTAAACCCAGCTCTGCCACCAGCGTGTCCTATACAACCCTGTATACAGAATCATGCTAGCCCAAAGTCATTTCTAAGCAGCTCTGAAAGGCTGCGATTAGAAGAGCTTACAGAAAGACTGCTTTACATGCCAGATTTCTTAGGCACTAAAGACATGACTTTTGAAAAGGGTTAGTACAATATTGCCCTCTGTTGGTAAGCATTTTTATAAAACTGATGCAGAGAATTCTGTAATGTATCAGGAGCACTTGAATGTACACTAGGGAAGATGCAAAGTGTACACCAGAGCTAGTCTCTTCTATCAGATGCTACACAGATGTTACTATCCCCAACCCTTCACCTTTCAAACTGGAGAGTATAACAGCAACTTCCTTAATCCAATTTGGATGATTTGCCTAAATGACTAAAATGTCATTTCCCCAGCCTACAGGCATCACAATGGAGTGTTTCTAGATTCCAAATAACCCTAATTTTCACTAGTGCACTAAGATGAAGTTTGGTATTTTGGGACAGATTCTCCCATTCCTCCTTTTCTGCATTAGCACCTTGCAAATGCTGGCCTGGGCCAGCGGACACATTAGTCCCTGGTGCAAACCTAAGTAGTGCCAGGACTGCTATAATTGTACTGGTTTGCAATAGCATTGCATCAGTACGAAAGAGTTGGAGAGCAGTCTGATGTGGCCAGGCCTCCTCTGGTCCTTCATCCTTCTCCATCCCCATTCATGCCTCCCACCGCAGGACTATCAGAGATGGCCAGCACAAAGTCATTGAGTAGCTCTCGCTAGGCAAGGAACCCCTAGAAGATTCTACTTCCTGAGGGTTGCTGAATCAGCATAGATGAGTTGCAGTTCAGGACACAATCTGGCTCTGCCAGTATATGTTATACTAAAATTGCAATATCCACGTCATTCTCCCTTGGGAAAATTAAAATGCACTGGTATGTCACATCAACTATTAACCCTGGGTTAGGACAAATTTAAGTCCCAAGAGCTTGGATAGAACATCCGTAACATACTACAGTATTAGCAGAGAGTTGCATAACACAGCTGTTCTACCCTTTATATAGTGTACATTATATAAAGACTCTGATCCTTGGCTACATTGAAGTAGATCACCTATCACAGGAGAAATACAAATAGAATTTCGCCTCCATAAATGATATGGTTATGTCTTTATTGCAGTTTCACCAGAGCTTGGGGGAGGGACAAAGCACGTTTGGAAACAAAATAACTTCAGGACCCAGCAATCTTGTCACAAACTGAAGTGCGACATTAATTTTAATAGTACCATCATGTACAATATCACACATTGGGAGACAGCCTACGGCATGCTTTCAACTGGATTTCATACTGCAGGAGTGGTCTCCAAGTAGTATTTGTATTGCAATAACACAGCAAGGTTAATGAGAGATCTCTTGCTTTAATTCTGAACTCATGATGTGAAGACAGTCATAAGATTTAAAGAGTTTATATATTTTTCTTATATGTTTCTTATATGTTTTTGGGAAGCTATGTGGGCTAGTGGCTAGAAGAGACAATTGAGAGCAAGGACTCCAGAGGGGCACTTCCATTTCTGCCACTGTGACCTTTAACAAGTCACCCCCCCCACTGCAAAAAAAAAAAGCACTGTATGCCTCAGTTTACCCAACAGCAAAACAGACATCTCGCAGGCATTTTGTGAAGCTTAGTTTGATAATGGAATATACAAACATAACATAAGAACGGCCATACTGGGTCAGACCAAAAAGTTCTATCTAGCCCAGTATCCTGTCTTTTGACAGTGGCCAACGTCAAGTGCCCCAGAGGGAGTGAATGGAACAGGTAATCATCAAGCGATCCCATCCCTGTCACCCATTCCCATCCTCTGAAAAACAGAGGCTAGGGACACCATTGCTACCCATCCTGGCTAATAGCCATTGATGGACCTATCCTCCATGAATTTATATAGTTCTTTTTTGAACCCTGTTAAAGTCCTGGTCTTCACAACATCCTCTGGCAAGGAGTTCCACAGGTTGGCTGAGCATCACGTGAAGAAGTACTTCCTTTTGTTTTGTTTTAAACCTGCCACCTATTCATTTCATTTGGTGACCCCCTAGTTCTTGCGTTATGGGAACAAGTAAATAACTTACAATGTGGTCTGATATTATGGATGAAACTGTGGATAAATGTGTAGAGTCAGGATTAAAAACACCCAAGGCATGCAAGGGTGACTATGATAGTACATCGTGAATTACTGAATAGTGCAGTTTCCCCTATACTTTTGTATTGCCTTAGGGGCCCCTTTTTTTGGAGGTATTTTTTTGCTCTCTTTCCATACATGCTATTATAAAATAAAACAAGCACATTTAACAAAAGGCGACTTACCTTGTGTTGTTCCGTCCAGTCCCATGACACATTTCATTGCCCTAATGATTTGCTCTGCTACAGGTGGACACATAGATGTGGCATACACTGCACTGTGGGAGTGAGTGCGTAAGAAATCCACAAGTTCCTTAAAAAAGTGAAACAAAATTTGAATGTACTTCGAATGGTTGGGAGAGCAAAACTCCTTCATGGCTACTGACACAGGTGAGAACAGAGATCAAGGCAATTTGACCAAGACATTTCATGACTGATTTATTTTCTTAATTGTTATTAAAAATCCATGGTCTGAAAAAAACCCTCAGGTGATACTTGGCAAATGTAAATCCTTTAAATTGAAAGATGGGCACCCAAGGCTGAAAGAAAGCTACAAACTAGGATGCTGCTTTGCTTACATGATGAGAATCTTTACAAATGGGGGGGGAGGGGGGGAGTTGGGATCCTGGCCTCACTGAGGGACCAATCGACAGCTACATTTAAAATTCGGAGTTGTTCCACCTTCAGCCTTCTGAAAGGTGATGTGTGAATGGCAAACAATAGTGCATTCTCTCCCATTGGCTTTAGCAGAAGAAAAAAAAAAACCTTACTAATGTCTGTATTCAACTTCACTATTGTCCAAGAATGGGCAAGATATAGTCCCCGGGCCATTTCATCTGACCCCCCTTGCCACCCTCCCAGCCCCTAGGCCAATGGGGCCCGGGGGTTGGGGAGTGCGCGAAGTCTCCTCCCTCCACCACGAGCGTGCGGCTCCAGAGGGAACCATCCGCTGTTCAAAACGATTGGCGGTTCCCTCCAGATGTCACGTGCCGTGGCAGGGCGGGGGGAAGGGGATGGAGAAGAGATCTCTCGTGCTCCCCTACCCCACGGGGGAGCACGCACGAAGTCTCCTCTCCTCCTTCTGGCTGAGGCCCCGGCCCTTCCATCAATACAACACCATATAGCAGATTATATAGAACAGCAGCCATATATGCCATATGCAGACAGGCTGCCATGTGGCTTAGTGTCAAACAGACACAAGAAGTTTTCTATTTACCTTCTTGCCAGCAATGTATCCTCCAGCTGCTCCAAAGCTTTTGGTGAATGTACCCATCAATACATCGACATCTTCAGGGTTCATCCCAAAATATTCCACGATGCCCCGGCCGGTGGGTCCCACAGCGCCAATGCTGTGGGCTTCATCCAAATAGAGGTATGCTTTGTATCTCTTTTTCAAGGTGACTATCTCTGGCAGGCGGACAATGGAACCTTCCATGCTAGAGAACAAGAATTGCGAATGAATCTTTTAATCCCCTGCTGTGCCCTTTAACTCTTAGCACTGTGGTACACAATATGGCGGACAGGGTTACCCTGACACCACAAAAAGGCCTTTGTAAGGGGTGTCTTTATGCCCATTGCCGAGCAGGTAGGCAGTCTCATGAGCCGTCCCTGGGACTTCCTTGGTCTTTTGCAAATTCTCAGCCCTACTTCTGCATGCAGAAGAGAGAAGGGAAGGATTGAAATGAAATGTTTATTCAGATTAGTGTATATAATTCATTACAGCCCTCTTCCCCCCAATCTAGTAGGTCTTTGCAACTCTGGATCACATTCTGGCCCCAGTGGTGAAAGTAAGTAAAATTTCTTACAGGTACTGTCCTACTGCAACTTGGGTCCCTGCCAGCTTTTTCAATAGCTCCCTGCTGGCTTTTGCTGCAACTCAGTCAGCTCTTGCCGGGGCTGTGCAGCAGGGTGCACCCGCGTCCTTTCACCTTTGTCTGGCTCCCTCTTATGTTCCGTGTGCCACTCTGACAACATTTACATGTTGTAAAGGCAAGAGATGCAGGCAGAATTCCCCCAGTGCAGGAGAAGTCTGATGAGGTTCAACAAGGACAAGTGCAGAGTCCTGCATTTGGGATGGAAGAATCCCAAGCATTGTTACAGGCTGGGGACTGACTGGCTAAGTAGCAGTTTGGCAGAAAAGGACCTGGGGATTATGATGGATGAGAAGCTGGATATAAAGTCAACAGGGTGCTCTTGTAGCCAAGAAGGCTAATGGCATATTAGGGTGCAATAAGAGGAACATTGCCAGCAGATCTAGAGAAGTGACTATTCCCCTTTATTTGGCACTGGTGATGCCACATCTGGAGTATTGCATCTAATTCTAGCCCCACCCCCATTACAGAAAGGATGTGGACGCATTGGAGAGGATCCAGCAGAGGGCAACGAAAATGATTAGGGGGCTGAAGCACATGACCTATGAGGAGAGGCTGAGGGATTTGGGCTTGTTTAGTCTGCAGAGGAGAAGAGTGAGGGGGGATTTGATAGCAGCTTTTAACTACCTGAAGGGAGGTTCCAAAGAGAATGGAGAGAAGCTGTTCTCAGTAGTGACAGACGCAGAGCAAGGAGCAATGGTCTCAAGTTGCAGTGGGGGAGGTCTTGGTTGGATATTAGGAAAAACTATTTCACTAGGAGGGTGGTGAAGCACTGGAATGGGTTACCAAGGGAGGTGGTGGAATCTCCATCCCCAGAGGTTTTTTAGTCCCAGCTTGAAAAGCCCTGGCTGGGATGATTTAGTTGGGGTTGGTCCTGCTTTGGGCAGGGAGCTGGAGTCAATGACCTCTTGAGGTCTCTTCCAGCCCTAGGATTCTATGATTCTAAGTCTAGGGTAGCACAGGTGGGAGCTAGGGACAGAAAAATGTCTATAGATGAACTCCAGAGCAGCCTTCAGGCAGGTGTGGGGACGCCCACTAGGCTTAGCTATTAGAGTAGGAACAACCTGGGAGGCACAAAGGTGGCTTAAAGTCATTTTTACCTTTGTGCACCTGGTTTGTGTCTTTCAGGGCACGCCACACACAATCTTTCACTGCACAGGAAAAGATCCTTAATATTTTATGTTTTTTCCCCTGTGCACAAGAGCAGGATTCAATAGGTTGGATTAACAGCATCTTGACACTCCCAGGGAAAAAAGGATAAGAAACCCAGCACACTGTGGGTGGTTACCTCAATAGGGTAGGTGAACAGCAAGGAACTAATCTGAGAGAGGAACTCCCCAGAAAGCAAATTAGAAATGCACTTGAATGCAAGGCAGTTTAATTCTTTGTACCTTTGCTGCAGACACTATCATGCCTTGAAAACCTGGGTGAGATTACTAAGGAAGCCTGCTACCCGATACCGTTAGATGTATTCAATAGTTTATTTTTACAGCAAGCTAAACTTGTTCTCTTGCACTAACTGTGGTGAGGGAAAAAACATCTGAACGCGCTCCCATATTTCATACCAAAAGCAAGGTGCTGTGTGCCAAGCAAAACCTACATTCTGTGGGGAGGCCCCCAGCTCAGGTGGGTCAAACTGGAAATCTTAGGCCAGCGCCAGCTAAAATTGAAAAATGGAGCCTGTTCCTGAATTAAATGTGCAAATGAGTAATACAGTCAGTACAGCCTCCTGGCGATATTTTTCTTTGCATCAGTTTCAAACTTTATATGGTGCCCTCACAGATTTTAGTATTTGCACCATATAGCTAGCTGCACTGTACAAGTGGAGGTTTGGCAGTCAGATAGGGGACAACAGGCTTTTGGCACAGGGAAAGGTTTTTTTTTTTTTAAATTTATTTTGGCCTCTTTTCTTTCCTTCACTCTCATGGGCAGAGTTGTAGGCAACTTGAATGTTTTGGGAAGGCTTGAACCTCTGCTTCCTAAATCTCATTAATTCTTGCCTATGAGAAGCCTTCACACTGTCCCCCTCCCAATACCTGACACTACAGCGAATACAAAATAATACAATGGACTTTGCATTACTTCAACGTTGCAGCTAAAACAATCAGCAATCTAAGAGCATTTTCACAGAGCCCTTGTTGATCAATGGGGGCAAATTGTACCCTGTCTGAGCTATCGTTTCAGAGTGTCTGCAGACCCAGGCAAACACTCTGCATTTGTTTACATTTGGATGTCCATTTTCACAGCTATAAGGGCTAAAGGCTTAATTTAGAGGTAGAAAAATGTAGCTTTCACTGCATAATTCTCCAGCACCTTATGTGATTACCGAATACAGAGAAAGTGGTTAAATTCCCTCTCCTGATATATGATTGCCAGGAGGTTTTAAACGTGAAGAGAATTTGATGGAATTGTTTTCCTACAGTATGACCTCATGATGTAAGTAGGAGTTGATTTTTTTAGTCTACACAGGTTAGTAAAACAAAGAACAGGTTAGTGTTCTTGGAAGAAGCGGTCTTATTTTAATCCTAGGATGGTGGCCAGAGCCCACCAGAACAACAAAAAAGCCCAGAATAGCCAGAACGCAGGCAGCTTTACTGAAGGCTTCCCTGAATGCTGCCCTGCTAGTGTGCTTCAACCCTCCCTTGGTGCGATCAGCTCTAGAGACACAGGACCCATTTGTTGTCTGTGCCCATTCAGTCTTTGGTTTCTCTGATGACCTTTGGTGACTGCGGAAGAATCACCTCTTGTGATGTGAACTCCCTTCTACTTAGAACTAGACTGAGTCTGAATTCCTTTGACGTAGGCCACTGAGCAACACAAGTGGAAGGTAAAACATTGCATTGAATGTTACCCTGAGCTGGAGTTCAACCAGGGACCTAGAGTTGAAACTCAATGGATCTGTTTGTCTCACTTTGGTAGCGTCACTCTTGCAAAACGCTCAGGGCATTTCATAGCACTGGAAGTTCGAAAAGAGGGAGTTTACTGAAGTGTTAGCTTATTTTTGGATGGTGGAGAGCTAAATGGGGTCATTGTGGCCTGACTGAGGGGTAGCATAAAGCTGTGGCATCCACTGAGGAAGTTAGGGAGGGATTATGTCCCCTAAAGAGCCCAGTGTGCATGAGGCCTGTGGAGAGGACAACATTCGTTTAGGATGGTGAAGGTTGAACCTCTTCACTTGGTTAGTCTTTTCCTCTGTGAGGTGATGCGGAGGGAGTGGGCAAGGCCTTGGTTGTGCTTCCTTCCTGTTCCTTTGGGGACACTGTGTGCCTCAGGACAGCCCAGGGACTGCAACAGTGACAGGCCCTCACTTAAGCTGTGCAATGTAGCTGGGGAAGCAATTTGGGAACCCTAGTTTCCCGCATCCCTCTCAGGGAGTGCCCAGCAGAACTGGGCCCCAAATTAATCTGCGGATCTGAGCCATGTGTACATGCTGTCAATGTCAGGGGGAAACCGGACGGGATAGAGAAGCCTGACATCGCGTATTAGTGCCGCAAATCCAGTCCAACTGGAATTTGTCAGAGTTCAGACCTGCCATGGTGGTGTTTCAGCCTACAACTTCTGACGGTGTTTTCCCTCACACAGTACTCGGTTCACAGCCCTCCGCTGTGCACTGTAGGGCCAGTCTCCAGCCCCAAAACAACCCTGACCTGTTCACAACACTGATGTCCCCTGACCCAGTTACAACTGTTCGGCTCTGTCCTACAGACAGGATCTTAACTGTGTTCTACCAGGCTAGGCCTACACTAGAGGATAAGCTTGAATTAAGACACACAACTCCAGCTATGTTAACGATCTTCTCTGTAGTGGAGACATGGCCCTAAAAGGATGAAGCTTCAGTAACATACAAGGAATTAGCACAGCTATACAACTTGGTCACAGCATGATTACGTCTCAGTTGCTTTACAATTCTAATGAAGTTTTAACCAGGCCATGAGACAAACATGTTGGAAAGAGGTCCCCTGGCAAGGTCTGTACAGGAAGGCACAATGTAGTTTCTGAATCACTGAGTGTAGGTCCGGATTCAAATTCCATCATAGTTAATGGGATTCTTTCCATTGGCTTTCATGAGCTTTGGAACCAGGCCTTGGAGATGGAAGACACATATTACTATAGATTAACTAATCCTCCCTCTCTGCAAATGCAGGTTTACTCTATTCAGCACACTGACAGCATTTTATCCAATTTCATTTTAGAAGTCTCAGACAACTGGGCTTCTATCATTTTTCTATCTGGGCTTGGTAGAACGAGACATTTTCCATAGCCTCATTCATTGCACAGCGAAGAAGATTGATATTACTGATATTCAGACAACCATTTCCCCTTATTAATTTCATCACACAACTCCTAAATATGCCAGCATGTAATACCCTTCCAATCTCTGCAGACTTCTAACCCTTGCAATATTTGAAGACTTATCATATCCTTTTCCATAGCCACTGCTCAGATTACATATAAATCTTTCCTTAAAAGTCAGTCCCTCTGGTCCCTTGATCATGTCTGTCATGGGTCTTTAAACTCCTTCCCTCTGATCTGACATACAACTAGATACATACAGTGTATTCATGTTGATCTTGTTCTTCCAAAATATACACATTCTATCTTAATCTTTGCTTTGAGCATTATTTTCTTTGGTAAGCTTTGTCACAGTGCAGCATTTAGGCTACTTGACACAGGTTTCTCTCTTTTGTGGTTTACAGCAAGAGTTTAAAAAGTCAAATGAATTACCGGATTTTGAAATGTTAGGAAGCAGCCATTCATTGATTAACCCTTTTTTGCTGGTCTCTGGCCAGTGACTCAAAATGTTAGCCCTTTGTACTATGGGGCTGGCAATCACCTAATAGCAGGATATAAAAAATTGGCCCAATAAGCAGCCTAGAGTACTGGCACTGAACTGCAAAAAACCCTCAAGTATACATGAAAATGTGTCCAACCAATCAGAGAAATATGACTAAATCAAATTAAAGGGAAAATGGAAAAAAAAAAAAAGATGAAAAACCATTGGTTTTGACCACTGTATGTTGCCCCTCAGTTGTTGCCTTGGGCCTTGGCCCATCTGACTCGTATGTAAATATGTTTCTAGGTAGCACAAATCTACCAGAAACTGAGCAAGAATGCAGTAATTGACTGATCCTGAATTGAAGACAGTAGAAGCCAAAGAAAACACTGACTAGAATTTAAATAATAGAGACATGATTTAGCAAGTCAGTTTAATTTCTGCCATGGACTCTGCCAAAACTTGTTCATGCTTTTGTACTGAGATTGATGGCCATGTGGTCTCTCTCAGCTTGGACTGAATATGGAATACATTTACTCTCAAACTAGTCCAAGTTAAAAGCCAGCTTTCATTAATAGTTACATTTACCTGTCCTGAGCTTTCCTTCCCTGGATGTTAAATACATTTTAAAAACTGAAATGTTTTCTCCCTGTTTATTTGACAACCAACATGGGTCCCTTATAAGCTGTGGGCCAAATTCTGCCTTCACTTATCCTCATGCAAACTCAGCGGGCTATGATTTCGAAACACCAGTCTGGTTTTTCAACACTATGTTGGCTCACAATAGTTCTTTTCAACTTTTGCCAGTTTGGTAAATCAAGGTTCACATGCAGTGCTGCTGAATAGGATACCTCTTTTTACATACCCTTAACATACCAGTGAGTTTGCAGGACTGAAAAGGAAGGCAGAATTTTTCCCTTAATGTCATATATTGCCATCTTAAAATAAATAAATACATAAATAAATGGAAAGTTCCATCCACGGAAAAAGATGCCCACTCAAACTTGTAGATCAAGATACTTTAACTTGCATTATAGATCTGACCAAATGATTTTAATTCTATACAATAGTTTTTACCAAATGTCAAAACTAAAAAGAACTAACTCTAGCTAACCCAGGTAGTGGAAAATCTTAGTGATACTTCAAAATCAGAGTCCAAGAAAGGAAAAGATCAGGAGGAGAGAAAACAGCTGCTCAAGCACATATAAAATGAAGGAATTCCAGTATGCCCTTTCTCATCATTCCTTTTATGTTTAAAATGTTATTACCAAAATACTGGATTGGTTTTGCTTTTCTATGCTGTCCCTAGAAATGCTGAATAGATGGAGGTTATTTACCTGTTACTGGAGGTTCTTTGAGATGTGTGATTCCTTTCTGTATTCCATGTGTGGGTACACATGTGCACGAGTGTGAATCCGAAGGTTTTTAGTAAGCAGTATGTGTTGGTCAGCACAAGCAAAATTGTTCTCCTCATGCTCTAAATTGATGGCACAAAGGGTTGTGGAGGCCAATACCTATCCAATTGCTATATTACCATTAATCTGTTCAAGATCTGCAGCAGAGAAAATGGAAGGCGGAGAGAGAAAGAGAGATAGGGACCACATCTCTCAAACAACCTCCAGTTACAGGTAAGAAACTTCTGTTTTTTCTTTGAGTAATGGTCCCTATGTGTATTGATGCCACTTGATATCTAGCACCGACTTGCCTATTATTGCCCTCCATTGTGAGTAAGTGGGTAAGGCAGCTAACGGCTTTTTGGAGGACAATAAGGAATGGCATCAACATTGGCATGCATCCTTCCGCCTACCATCCAAAGAACCCCTTGGATGGTGGGGGAGGCTGAGGAGCTGTTGTGGGGGCAGAAGATGCTGCGTAACTGGGTCTTTGCATACTGCCTTATGTGTGAGGGTTCATAAGCGCACTGGTGTTAGAATACTTGAGATGTAGGTCTGGTCTGGTAGGTTTGCTTCTGATGTTTCCTCTTCAAGGCTGGAGTATAAATGGTCAGTGAGTGGAGGGTTTTGTCCTGGAGTACTTAAGAGAGTGTAGAAATGGTGTTTTAATTGAAGAGGTTAGACTAAGATCCTTACTGGTTTTGTGGTCTCCCCTGGAGAACCTCAAACATTGCAGCCAGGATTCATTCCCCATGACAATAGCTGTGGCAATGGACTGAGAAAGGCAGTGTCTCTTGCATGGAATGATGTCTTGGCCATCATCAACAAGGTCTTGGAACCGGGCCCTGTCTTCCCAAGGAAGTTTGCCCTTTAAGTTTAGAAATTTTGAATAATTCAAGAAATCACATTTTGCTAACAGCACCTAGTTGGTAACAACTCTGAATTGGAGACTAGACAATGCAAATATTTTCCTCACCAAAAGGTGCAGGCATTAGGTGTCCTTGACAGTTGGGGTAGTCATAGGGTTCTGTGTCCTGGACCTTTCTGTAGCCGCTTATGCCATGAAAGATTTGGGTGCTAGATGAGTGAATAAAAACTCTGCCCCTTTAGCTGGCAGAACATACAATGTATCTACCCTCTTGAGGGAGGGGATCTGGCAGGGTTCAGAATGACCTGATTGATTGGCCTTACTTGGGGGACCCATCCAGAGGGCTGGATGACGCTCAATAGACCATGTGGGGGTCTCCTGAACCTACTTAACAGGTAACTGGAGCTCATCAGCTACCCTCTGTAACAGCTTTTGTTCATTGGGCCAGGTAGGGGATGTTGGAGCCACTGCCTCCTCAGGTGAAAAGAACGACACACCCATGTGAACTGGCATAACCAGTGGATCCAGCTCAGCTTCTTCCTCCACAGACTCATATGGAGCTGGTTGTTACTGGCTGGGAAAGGAGGGTTGGTGTGATTCTTGCACAGACTCCTTAAGTCTGTTATACAGATCCCATAGGGTCCCATTAGGCCAGTAAGAAGGATCAAATAAAGGGAAAGCTCAAGACATAGGCGACTGTTGGTTCTCTGAGAGGCCATATCCTGAAGGAACTAAATGACTCCAATATCGCCTGTGGATTATGTCTGGGATTATTTTCTTTGGCGATAGTGGAGCAGGGGGAGACTCATCTGGAGTCTTAGATTTGCATGACAAAATATAGATTCCTGCTCTACTGGCAGTGCCATCTGTAGTGATCAGAGGATGCTCCAACTTGTGGACTCACTAGGAAGGGGTCCTGTTCTCCTCAAGGTGATTTTTTTGGGCACAGGGATGTCTCTATGGAAGACTGGGCTGGACACTAGAGAAGACAGCGACTAGGAACATTCTCCTGTCAGGTAAAGATTTTGGTTCTGCTTAGCATTTGGGGAGCTCCTGAGGAGAGGTCTGTCCGAATTGGGCATGCAATGGGGTGTTTGGAACCACTGAATGGCGTCCAAGTGCAAAGTCAGAGCCTTCTTCCTTTGTGCTCTGCCTTCTTGAATGGCAGGTTTAGGTGAGGACTCACACGACTTGGACCAAGATAGGTAGAGAATCTAAGATCCTTTTTCTTAGAGGCGGAGCTGAATGGGGATCTGTCCTTATGCCCATGGCCATGCCCCAACTCTCATGACAGGGTTTCCTTATGCTTCATAGTGTTAGCTCCTGCTCCAGAGTTCATGCTTGGATAGGTGTTGCTCGCAGTCTGCGGGGGTCTCCCCAGCCTGGATACAAATGAGTCTTCATGGCCTAGTCTTTCACGAGTTTGGAGGGGGGAATATTGCCTTTGGTGAGGCAGTAAAGACAGTTCTGGTGTTTTTTGCTGATGGAGAAGGAACAGGGGCAGGAGACAGAGTTCTTGTACCGTGGGACTCTTGGTATAATCCCTCTGTACAGGGAAAAGCTTCTTGGGGCATGGAGAACTAAGCTCCTAATTATAAAACAACAATAGACTATTAAGTCTAAACCAAAACAATTATTAAAATTATTTTCTAATTGCTTTTTAAAATAGGAAAACTGAAGCAAACACTTGTTGCTCAGGCAATGAGTCAGCAAGAAGAAACTCAAGAGATGTTGGTTTGCCCTGTCCTTTATATCTTCACTTCAGAGCATGAGGAGAACTCCTCCGCATGTGCAGACCAATGGACCCAGCCTATTAAAAATCTCCAGACTCAGGCACATGGTACACATGTGTATAATGCACATAGGGACCATCACTTGAGAATAACCCGTGCTTTATCGACAGGTCAGCTCTCTCCCAATATTGCATCTAGCCAGTTGTGGGAGGATATGTTGTGGTGGCAATGCAGTAGAGCTTCCTTCTCAGCCCAGTACAGAACTACATGAACTAGCATGAGCTTCGATATCTTATTTGCCTACCTCGCAGGTATATGATAAAGATTTTAAAACTAATATGTGGAGTGGTTTCTGATGAGGTGCTATAAGACCTTGTCTATAATTATGAGAAGATTGAAGTTCCAGAGATCGATCTTTTGGGGTTTGATTTAGCAGGTCTAGTAAGGACCTGTTAAATCAAGCTCTGGTGGTGTCCCCGTCGACCCCGGTACTCCATGGGGTTGCGAGGAGTAAGGGAAGTTGTTGGGGGAGTTTCTCCCATTGACCTCCCACAGCAAGGTACACCAGAGAAATTCAATTTAAGGTAGTTGACTCCAGCTACGCAATTCTCGTAGCTGCTGTTGCTTATCTTAAATTGAATTTATCGCGTAGTGTAGACCTGGCCTTTGTGTCTAAGCATTTTGCTTGCACAGACACAAAGGCTACTAATGGAAATAAAATGGTCCCCAACTTAAACAAAACAAAACACCATAAGAAATCCCAGATACAGTGACCTCCTATGCTGACGTTGACAATCACCTAGCAGGCAGCACACCGAGGTTGGGATTTTTAATGGAGACTAAGGCAGCTAAGTGCTCAAATCCCACTGAAAGTCAATGGCTGTTGGGTGTCTAACTCCTGTAGGCCCCTTTGAAAATCCACCCCTGCAAAAAATCATTGGAGCCTTTGAATCAAACTCTCTGAAGTTTTACATGCTGTTATTTTGCAAAACAAGAGAAAGACACGTGGCTCTTCTGCTCTCTTCAGAAAGAAAATCCTCTTTGAGTATTAGCTGTAGATCTAAGGAAAACTAATGCTCAGTGTCCTATAAAACTGGAGATTGATGAAGTGACAAATGCCAGAGCAAACTGACACTGTGGGTCTATGCAACTGCTCACTGTAACCAATGCATCCATGTCACAAATCTATCTTCACCCTTGCTGATACACATCCAAGGCAAGGGATTTAAAAACTGAACAAAGTACAGCCGCTGCAGGGTTTTCTTTAGACCATGTGACTGGCAGGAGAATTTGTCATTAAAATGTTGGTGGTCCACTTAATTTCTGTGTGATCAAAGTCCTTAAAACTTAACTTTCTTTTAAGGACTTTGATCACGCAGAATCATGTGCTGAGCTATGTTTATTTGCAGCTTTGTGCTGTTTATTCTGGCGAAAGGGAGATATTCAGCCTGCTTTGGATCAGCTGGTCTGCTAGTAAACTGTTCTAGTCCTGCGTGACTGGTGTTTAGATGAGGGCTGACTTGTTCTCTGTGGCAGCTGGCGCAAGTTATGCAAAAAGAAAGTGCTGATGACTATGAAGTTATGACGACATGAAAAAAAAGGCACCATTATTAGAGCTGGGCAAGCTGCAGACCAGTTGTGTTTAGTTTTAGTTTGTTTTGGTTTTAGTTTTGTTTTGTTTGCTTGTGACAACAAAAATAATTTTGCGTCAACTTGAAACTGAATTTTTTCAGAAGTTCTGGCAAACAGAAAAGTAAAGAAAAAAAATTAGTTTTATAGTGTTTTGGCATTTTAACTCTTTTTCTAATTTTTCCCACCCAAAATAAAAGCAAATGTAAGTCCCTTATAAACATAGCTGGAAAAATCGAAACATCTCATTTCAGAAATGGCATAATAACCATTTTAATATTTTAAATGTTTTCTTTTTACCTCTTAAACAATTTGCCAAAAATGACTCAAACCCTCCCCCTCCCGCATCTGCATTTTTCGGTGAAAGAAGTTTTTGGTCAAAAAATTGTGCCCCATCTTTTACCCTGATTAAAAGAATCATGCTCAGGATGACTAGCATTAATTATTCAAATGATATAAACTGCTGCCACCCAACGTGCCTGTATTTCAGTGCTGGACAATGTGATCCTCGTGTGCAACTTTCAATATTGGATTGTACATCACCTTGGCATCCTTTGGGCCGAAAGGACGCTATAGAATATAAACTGCTATACAGTCGCAAGGGATTGTTACTATGCATCAGACTAGACAAACTCCCAAAGCTGCCTCTATTATACATTGCCCTCTTATACTGGAGTATGGATACCACTACTATATAATTCTTTACATCCCAATTTTTTTACCCACAATGTGCAACAATTACGAGATGACTGGAGATGTGTTAGTTTCACTAAGGCTGAATTTGATCCTAAATGTTTATGCTCTACTATTGGGGTATAAAACAGGCATGCACAGTGCATACAGTAGCAGTATTTGTACTTTATTCAATTTATCCACGCAGAGTACACAGTTCCGGAAATCTATTCTGTATAATCCCCTGAGAGCAGATTCTCAGCTGCTGGAAACAGTCACAGCTCCACTGTCATAAGTGAAGTTACAATTACACCAGCTGAAGATCTTTTCCATTTATAGCGCATGTCCCACCTCAAAGAAAAGTGCTTTGCAAACCAATATTAAAAATTACACACAAGGATCATACTGGAGTAGTTTCTATTTACACTAGAGCTCAGATTGACCTTGAGGATTTAAAACACTTTACTACCTCATTACTGTTAATATTACAGACCAACCATTTTTAATAAGACCATGGAAGATCCTACTTGAGCTGTGAAGCAATTAAAAGCATATATTGGATTACTCAGGCAATTCTGTGTTATGCCTATTAAATGCCCTTATAATACAAAGTACTCTCACATTTGTAAATGCCTGCTTACCTGTAAATGCCCTCTACTAGGATGAGAATTTTTTTCCATGCTCTGTGACTTCGAGGCTGCCCATATGCTATTGCGTCCCTCAGTAATTTCTCTAGACTCTGCATGTCTTTATTTAAAAATAATAAAAAAGGAAGAAAACAAAGTATTAAGATCAGGGGCTTTAAAAAGAAGCTTTAATATTTTTTTTCCTGGCCACTATTTTTTATACAAAATTGACAGCTAAGGGAAATGTCTCCTGAACACAAACATTTGTTGTATGAAAGCTACAGGTCTAATAATTGACTTACTTTGCCTGAATTTAATCTTGTGACAATGCAACCAGAAGAGCTTTCTGCAACTGTGCACCTTAACTGGGGAAAACTTTGCCTTTAACTATTAAAAACGCTCAGCTTCTTTTTTTTTTTTTTTAAAGTAAACCTGGAACACTTGTTATCTCCTGGTAACAGTTGTCTGTAACTCTTTATTTGGATTGAAGAAATTCACAGCATCCTGAAGCTTTTGTATAGTGAGTTTTCTAGGGGAAGATTTTCCAACAAGTCTAAGGGATTTAAAAGCATTAGTCCCACTGACAGTCTAGGGCACTGGTGCTCCTACATCTCTTGGGAGTTTGAAAAACACCCCGTCCACGTGCAAGCTTGTTGTAATAAAATCTATGGGCCAGATCCTTAATTAGCATAAATATTCTTAACTTCCTTGACTTCTGTGGAGGACACCAAGGTTCGGTCCACACAGCAGTGTTATTTCAGACATAGTGCGCATCTACACGACAAGCCTTTATTTCAAAATAATGAAGAGCTGGAGGGCTACTTACTCCGACTCCTGTAACCCTCATTTCATAAGGAGTAAAGAAGTCAAAGGAAGAGTACTCTTCCTTCGACTTCCTGCTGTGCACGCAGCACTAAAAGCTGCAATAAGCTAGTTCAACTTCAGCTATGCAATTGACGTTGCTGTAGTTGTGTAGCTTAATTCGACCTTAGCCCTGTTGTGTAGATGTACCCTCAGTGACACAAACTGGGGATCTAGCCCAACATTTTTATGTTTATTACAACTACGTGACAAAAGAAGAGATTAGGTAGACAAACAGATTATAGTTTGTATGTATTTTGCTTCCCTCCACCACCACCTTCCCCTTTCATTAAGGGTATATGGTGAAAATGCCCTATGCCAATGGAAGAAATCTCTTTGTTGGCATAAAAAAACACTCACATGAATAAATAGCAGAAGCTATGTCGGCAGTAGTTCTCCAGCCAACACAGCACTGTGCACATTAGCACTTATGCCAGCATCATTTATGTCACGAGGGGGGGGGGGGGAGGAGGAGGAGGAGGAGAGAGTTAAATATTCACATCCCTGAGTAACTTAAATTTTGCTGTCATAAGTGTTAGTGTAGATATAGCCTTAGGCTCCAAATCCAAGGAGTTGAATTAATTACATAATTTTAAGACACAAAAGTCATCACAATGGCAAATACTTGTAACAAAAAAGAAAGTTAAGAGCATTATATACAATAATTCAACCTAAAAGATTGTGACGATAAATAAGTTTGAGTAAAAGTAAGATTGTGCTCGTATATCTGCCACATTTAAAACAGTCACTAAAAACAGACATTTCATTGGTAAAAAAACAGAATAGCTGAGAAGATCTTTATGATCAAAACAGGCAAATGCCTTAGAACGTTGTTTATTTCATTTGAAATTAATTTAGTAGAATTGAGACTTGTTAAGCTGGCTTCAGTCAAGCAGTTTTGGGTCGGATCCATGCCTAATACCAGCAGATGTTTGGATCTTGATGCATTAAGCATAGCAAGAAGAGGAATCTTGTTCTTTACAGGAAAGACAGGGAGTGGGAAAAGATAAATGAGAGAGAGAGAGAGAGAATGTGTAAATTGGTACAAGAGCACTGAAGAGACTCTCTGCTTCTTAGCCAAAAAGACAATGTTTGGCATCAATGTGGCTTTCCTTTGAAAGAAACCTGTCATCGTATTAGAAACCTTGCTGCTGGTTATGGACAATACAATGCCAATCAGATATGTTTTTTAAAAGAGGAATGACAGATGCCCAAGCACAAAAGAAAAAGAAAAAAAAATTACAAAGATTAGGGCAGTACTAACATTTGGCTCCTAATAGATAGCTGACTGAAAACTGACCAGTATTTGGGTTTGGTTGAAGCCTCTTTGAAGCTGATTACTTCCTGCAGCTTGAGGAATCTGGAAGAACACATTCCAAAATGTCTCAAGATAGCACCCTGTATGGCGGGGAATGGGCAGTAAATTTCCAGACTGCGGCCAGAACTAGGATCGAATTGGTGGTAGAGACAACATGAAGGATGGGTCTGTATCTGCTTTGTTTGGCGGAACCCTTTCCCCTACCACTCTGCTGTGGTTACATGAGGGCCCATATTTCTGGATCAGATCAGCTCCAAGTTTGGGTGGGAGATTCCATTTCGAATTGTGAATAGGGATCTGATCTGAATTTCAATGATAGATCTGAGTGTCTTAGAACTCAGTGACCATTGACTGAGGCAATAGAGCATTAGGGCGTTGCACTTTCCATTAAAGTGATTTGATAATCATTCAGCCTGTGCCTCTTTGTTTGCATGAAGGTGCCTGGCTGAGAGGAGACAATGACACCTTACAAAGACTGCCAGCATGTTTTATATTAACTAATTCCACACTTTCAGCCATACATCTTGAATGTTGCGATTCTTTTAGCATTATGGCATCCGATGTTCCTCTTTCTATTTCTAAGAAAATACAACCCTTTTACTTTGTGAAGATTCACCTTGGGCGATATTAACACCACTACGTGGAGTAAATGAACCATGTTTGTGCACCTTTGTCCATACACAGGGTTAGACTGTGACTACTCAGTAGTAACTTGTTCCACAAGTAGTCCCATTGACTTAATAGTGTAAGGTATTATCCAGCATCATTAAACATGTTCCTCTGGAGCCCTTAGCAATAAGGGCAATAAGTGGCCCATGGGTCAGCTGTGGTTTACTAGGGTTAGCCCCTAGTGTGCCGCTGAGGCTTTATTTACCCACGCATCCATGGGTACAGCTGTTTGCAGTTCCTGTTGGCTGTGGATTGCCCATTTCCTGCCAATGGAAGCAGTGGCAAGTGGTGTCCCGGTCTGCATCTCTTCCCACAGCTCCCACTGGCTGGGAACGGTGAGCATTGGCCAATAGAAGCTATGAGCAGCAGTACCTGCTGACACAGAGGTAAAAAAAAAGCACCAGCGGCCCACCAGGGGCTAACCCTGGTGAATTGCATCTGGCCCACAGGCCGTTTACTACCTACCCCTAGCTTAGCAATACATAGGAGCTTCATCATGAACTCTTCTGTAAGGTACCGAGCTGAGCGTGGTTTGTCAATGTATAAGGCATGAGATACTTATTAGAAGCAGCAACTTTTTTATTTGGCACTTCAGGAGAAGTGGGAGAAAACCAAACTGCATTCTGAATGCAGCTGTATCATTAGTAGCCTCTTTGGCTACTGCAAGAGATCTCTGTGGATCCCCTCAATGTAGCCAATCACTGGCTATATTTGCTGCCCTGTATGTGGAGGTTAGTAGATAAATAACACAAGGTTTCTCGAGAGACAGAGCAAGACACAGGAGGAGAAGGCATTGGAGGGACCTCAGAGAAGATTATTCAGGCTACTCTTTTTCTAGCCTCAAAGACAGGGGAGCTAACAGCTTTGCCGGGCCCCTGGGCAAGGTGTGGGGGCCCCAGCTCTGTGCTACTGGAAGGGGCCGGGCCCCAGGCAGAAGGGGTGAGGCCAGATGCAGCCAGTTCTCAGAGCCACTCAGAACGCAACCCTACCTTCCAAGTCCTTAAAGCTGCCTAGAGTGTGCTTCCCCGTGCTCCAGCAGTGACTTAAAGGCCCGGAGTATCTGTTCCTAAGGACCATTTCTGTCCTTCCACTACCTGGTCCCACCAGGGCTCAGGGCCTCTCTATGGACAGAGCACACCTGCTACTGCAAATATTAAAGGAAGAAATGAGCCTGTTTCCCTTCATGGATTTGTGGCCCACTGCTCTGTCTCCGGGCACTGGCAATTTCACTCCCATGTCTCCCATAGGACCAGTCCCTTCCTCCCCACTTTCTAGCATGATCACAATACAGCACTGCTCCACCGAGATGGATGGCAGAGTCTCTCTGGATGGAATAGATTTTCATAGAATCATAGGACTGGGAGGGACCTCGAGAGATTATCTAGCCTAGTCCTCTGCACTCAGAGGAGGATTAAGTCTTATCTAGACCCTCCCTGACAGGTGTTTGTCTAACCCGTTCTTAAAAATACTCCCTGGCTTGCATTCTAAAACAGCAAAACTGTATTATCTTGAGGCTTGCCTTAAAGCCAATACATGGGGGTAATTGCTCACTCTCTCGCCTGAGTTCTGAAATTGTGACAGTAATTCCTCATTTAACACATGCCCGCTTAACACGTTTTCGCGATAGCACGATTTTTTTTTAGGGAACTTTTTTGAATTACACGACCGTCCCCGGAATAACAGGATTTCCCCAGCCGGCCCATTGCCGCGGCTGCGCAGGGCTTCCCCCGCCTCCCTGCAAAGCGGCGGAGGGTTCGTTGCTCGCCGTGCTGTTCCCCGCTGACTCCCCCTCACCGGACGCAGTGTGGGTCCCAGCAGACCTGTCACAGGGGCATACTCCCAACCCAATCCCCCTCCCCTCTCCTCCCCTTCCCTTCCCTTCCCCAGAGCCAAACACCTCCCCTCCCTGCTGTAACCCAGTCCTCTTTCTCCCCCAACCTTATGTCCCGGTCCCAACAGACACCACCGCTTGAAACACAACCCCCACCATTTCCATTATTTTCAATGGGAAAATTGACCCCTCATAGCACGTTTTCACTTAACACGATCATTTTTCTGAAAGATATCTGTAGTGTTAAATGAGGAATTACTGTAATGCACTGTGGACAGTACAGTTGTCCACTAGATGGCAGTCAAGTAAATAAATTCTCCAGGTGCTTTTGAACTGAATAATTGAGCAGCTGTTCAGAGCACTTATTTGTAGCCCCACTAGGAGTCACTCACATATTTAGTAAGCGGCAGTTCTTCTTTCAGTCCGCCTTACCCTATATCCAAACAAACCAAACCATTCAAAACATTGAGCTGAAGGGGAGCAGAGCCTCTCTCAAGGCTGGTGTTCTGTACTACAGGGGTGGGCAAATACCAGCCCACAGGCCAGATCCGGTTCCCCAGGGTTAGCCCCTGTGGGGGCCACCACTGCTATATTTACCTGCACCTCCCCAGGTATAAGTGTAGCTCCCGTTGGTCACGGATCGCTGTTCCCAACCAATGGGAGCTGTGGAAAGCAGCATACACTTGGACACCACTTCCTGCATCTCCCATTGGCCAGGAATGGCAATCTGTGGCCAATGGGAGCTGTAAATGCCGGTACCTGCAGAGGTACAGGTAAATATTGTGCCAGCTGCCTGCCAGGGTAACCCTGGCGAATTGCCACTGTTTTATTGCCCACCCCTGTGCTGCTACCATTAGCATTTGTGAGGAACAAGGACATCAAGAGGGACTATAGAATATGTAACAGGCTGCTTGGCCTCATTCTAACAAGGGGGGAGTTTTAAGATACTAAAGGAAACATAGACATCTAGTTCTCAAAGCAAACCTGCCGGGGTTGGCTTGATGCCTGTTTGTGCCTTTGGAAATCTCCCCCAGAGTACACAGGTTCTTTTGGTTTAGGAGCCTTGGCTGTTCAACGAGATTAGTGACGGAATCTGTCTTGGGAAAAGGCTGTTTGCCCAAGCTCCTGAGCGGGGAGTTAAGATTGGAAAGTCTGGGTGTCTTTACACATGGGGTGAGGGCGGGGAAGATGTCTAGCAATCCCTTGGGTGTGTTAGCTCCTCTGCTAAAACTATGGAAGAGGTCAATTGCAGAGTTAGGGGAGACTCTTTCTAAAGCCTTAATCCTCCCAACATTCACACTTATGCTCCCCTTTACACACATAAGAAATCCTGCTGAAGTGCTAGCGTAATTGCTTGCAGAACCAGGGTTTAATCCATGTATCCCACCCCTGGCGGGGAGGCTGTAAGACTATTTCATAGCATGGGAAACAGTGCGGCGGGGAGCGGGGCGGGGCAGGGGAGAGAGCACTTAATTGCCCTGTATTTTAGAATGTTTCTTTATTGCATTAGAGAACTAAAGGAATTTGTGGTTTAATCTTCTTACACCCGCAAGTCTTTAGCCCCCTCAAGGTGTTAAGTGTGCAAATGAACTTAATTCCCCCCTTTTCCTCCTTCTTCTGCATCTGTTTAGGACACGGTGATCCAGAAGGGGGAGAAGTCTGATACTGCCACCTTCAAAACCAGAACAGTTGCCACACTGACTGTAGTTCCCCACCCTGATCCATGCTAAAGTTGGTATGTCTTTTCGGTGCATGAGATTGGAACTTTCCAGAGAGCGCCAGGGCCTTTTGGGGGCACATTTCCCCCCATATCCTCGCCTACGGCTGTATAAAATGATGCAGTCCTAACTGCCATTTGGTTCCTGCTGTTAAGGCTAACCTAGGGTTAGAATGTGGGATGGTGGGGAAAGGAGGAGGTGAGTCAGGTGGGTCAGTGCAGGCAATCAGAACCACAGTTACCATGGCAAATAACCGTTTTATCTTCTCTGAGTACAGTTTGCGTGAATCCCCCCTGGTGGCAGTTAACAAGCAGTCCCCAAGCTCCGAGGAGGTGATTGGATGAGCCTTCTGGCTTGTCTACACATGGAGATAGTCCAGAAAAGATAAGAGGGATTAAACTAAATACTTTTATTGCAGCTTTACACATAGCCATGTTGGAGACTTTTCAGGGGTAAAACATTGTCAGTTCCTATCTAGCTGGGCTGAAACTTGGAATTCAATGTCAGTCAAATCCAGGTACATTTTATAAATAACCCCAACGCCTTCCAACCACAAAGACAGAGGATGTTTTCCTTTGTGTTCTCTACCTCCTCCACAATAATTTCTCCTATTTTCCTTCCCTCCAAGTTCTCCCTCTCTGCCTCATGCACACTTTGTGACTTTCAAATTTATTCTCTTGAGATTTTCCTCCCTCTCTCTTCCTTCTGCTTTCCTCTATCCCAGCCACATCTTTACACATAAAGCTTGAAAATTTTACCAGTCACCTGATAGCCAACAGTCTCCAGAACCTTTTGAGTAAGGGAGGTGCTCTATTTTTTTGGACCAGGCTCTAACTAATAGGTGTGTGATAAATACAAAATCTCCCCAGACTGTACCTGGCTCCTGCAAGGGAGAAATAGTATCTCATTTCTCATGTTCGCCTGTGGAGAAGTTGTACATTTTCTGCAGCTTTCTTCACCTTGCCGGCCTCGAATGAGTCTCTCTTCTGCCTATACTGTACTGTTCCAGACTATTTTTGAGTCTTCCTCATGAATGAATAAGTCTAGTGCCTATCTTTGCTTCTGCTTGTAGCTCCCCAAAGCAGAATCAAAGAGAAAACTGGCTGCCAGATGTGTGTCAATTTAACTACTGCTTGTAGGTTCTGAATAGCAGTTTTCACTCTGTCGAAAGCTGCGAACTCTGGGACAGCTTTAAGTAGCAAAGTCCTTGATGACTATCCGCACTCAGCACTGCATTACTTACCTTTGATTGGAACTTGGAATGTTCATTTGCAACCAATATTCTCTCTAATCTTTTCCATACATGTGTATCCATCAGTGTGCAGGATAATTTTTTTATGTGCACCAAGGCATGTACCAATGTGCACCACCAATAGAAACACAAAACCTAGGTGTGGGCACCCTGCTAATCAGCTGGGTGGCATTGGATTTTCTCCTGAGTGGCTGCAGATTACAGGGAATACTGCTTACAACCTTAAGGGCTTGTAACGCCCCCCCCCCCCTATAAAATCATGGATTCTGTGAAAGTTTAAGGGTGCTCACCCAGGAACACTTCCCGCTCACACTTGGCAAGTCACATATGGATTTTTCAAGCGGGGTGACTGCAGACACAGCATGGCAGAAAGAAGATACATGAGATCATCACCACAATCCTCTCTCTGTGACAATGTTTGTATGTGTCATAAGAAAATCGGAATTGCCAAACTGGACCAGAACCATGGTCGATTTAGCCCAGTATCCTGTCTCTCTGACAGTGGACAGTACCAGATGCTCCAAAGAAGGTTCAAGAAACACACAATAGGTTGATATGGGAGTAACATGCCGTCACATGACACTGTCATCCTGATCTCTAACAGTTATGAGACTGGCTTATACCCAGAAGCTTGAAGTTTAATATCCCTTCCAAAACTTCTATTACTATCAACTATTATAACTCTGGATGTTCTTATTATCCACTGTAATGGAACCATGTCCCTCTCAACTTTTCCTTGCCTTATTGCTGCTACATAGGGGGCTACTACTGGTGGGCTAGAAGACCTGGTAAGAACCCAGATGAAGACAAGACTCCATCCAACAGTTTCTGGCGTTTTTAACAATGTATTACTTGAACTTGCTGTGAGGCAGAGGGACCAGAGGGAATTTCCCAATTGTCTAGGATACACACAAGTTTTTAACCTAGGGAGGTGGTGGAATCTCCATCCCTAGAGGTTTTTAAGTCTCGGCTTGACAAAGCCCTGGCTGGGCTGATTTAGTTGGGATTGGTCCAGCAGGGGGCTGGACTTGATGACCTCCTGAGGTCTCTTCCAGCTCTATGATTCTATGATTCTATGTGTGTATATCTGTCAATAAATCTGTAAATGAAAATGTAATATAATATTGAATATTAAATAAAATGTAATATAATATTGAAGCAGAAGTTAGAATTAGCCAAAAGTTTGCAAGTTGTCCACTTGTGTCCTGTAAGGCATTTAAATCCAGTTACATTAGGAGTCTCTCTTCTCCCCCACCCTTGGAGTATTTAGATTTCTCTTTCCCAGAATGACTCCATCTCAATTTTGAAAGCATTTTCTACTTCTTTAATTGTGGAATTATAGGGGAAACATGGATTTGTCAAGATACAGGATCTTTTGGAGGCCTCCCACTATTTTATTTGGGGGCGGGGAGAAGGATGTATGTCCTCGCTTGCTGCACTATGTGTACAATGCTAATCTTGATGAATAGGGCGGGTACTGAACACACCTTGCACATGTTTTCCCTATAGTATGTCAGGAAGTATGTGGCCTAGAAAACTGTCCATGGATTCATGACAGTATTCCCCCACATATCAATAGCCATTTTCAGCAGCCAACAAAACCATAAAAGCAACAGCCTCTTCACACCTTACTCTTCCGTCCAATGACTCTTCTATACACATGCAACCAGAGAAGCCAGAGGGAAAATAAATGTGATCTGAACAGTTTAATTCAGGATCTTACGCTCCCTGTAAAAGGAGACTGAACTAGGCAGTGAAGAGCAGTGACTTCCCCCAACCATTAACACTACCTTCCTCTTTGACAGGGATGCATGCTTTGAAAATGTCATTGACAAGCCTGCTAACCAGTCTTGGTTTGTGCTGGCAATCAACAGAATAGAAAGGATGTTTTCGTCTCTAGTTGAGTATTATGTAGCACAAAGGTCTTTGACTTTTCATGCTATGTTTACAATGCTATATTACTGGGTGAAACTCGATGCTGGTATACACTGGCACAGCTCCAGTGGAACAGTGACAATGTACATTAGCAGATAATTTGACTCCATTTACGTGTTTAATAAGTGACTTTTTTAGAGTGCCCTAGACACCCATTGCTGTTTGCCTTCCTGGAGGACCTTATCTTTAGGGCTCTCGCAGCTTCATAGCTGGCTCCAATTCTCTCCTTTGCAGCATGGTTTCCAGGGATGGAGTATTGAACCAGCTATTCAGCAGAAGGTCTTTGACGTGGGCCCTGGGGATTTTGACATCCTCCACAGAGGGCAACTCACAAACTCCTTTCAGAGGGCGGTTTGCTCCCTTCATCAGCCAAGACAGAAACCAGTCCCCATTCTTTGCAGCAACATCTGCTCCAGCTGAGGTTGTGATAGAGTGATTTTTTTTTTTTTTTTACAAAGACAAAAGCACTTTACAATTTTATAGTCAGGTTAATGTTCATTAGAGGCTCTGAACAGGCTGTATGGGATGCAGAGTTTTCTGTTTATGCACAGAGCTGATACAGCACAGAGAAGCTTCCCCCCTACAGCCAGCAATGTGACTTGGATGGGTTGGCCTATTTCCACCAAGTGTGAGAATGAAAGCAAAAGGGCTAACATTTAGCTTGCATGTGGCCAATTACCTTAGCAGTTCAAACATCAAGGCTCTGTCCCAGAAAAGCCCTTAAGCCTGTGCATAACTGTAAATAATTGAGTAGTCTTATTAAAGTTACTTGTACTTTCCATATACTTAAAGCTATTCACAGGCTTAACTGCTTTGCAGTTTTGGAGCTGATACAGCTAGACAAACTGGGACAATAGGTTCAAATACCTGCAGAAGACTAAGTTTCTGAGGCAGTTAAATGAAGAACCATTTATATAACTAAAACCTTGTCTATGCTAAAAATATTATTTACCACTGTCTACGCAGTGTGGATTTTTTACACTCCTGAGAGACGTAACTAAACTTATGTAAATTCTTAGTGTAGAATAATATAGCATGATTCTTTTGGGCAAGGCATTCTCTGTATACATATTATGAATGTAACGATGTGGGAGTAGCTGCTACAATGCTACTGTTCTCTGACTCGATTGATTTTGCAAAGTCAACAGCACATATTTTTAAATTGATGCCAAATCCCTGGACATACTGTTTTAAAAAAAATCGCTTAAGTTCCATTTACAAAGCAAACCATACTGTGCTTCAAGACAACTACAGATTGGACCTCCCTGGTCTGGCACTTTTGGGACCTGACTGATCCCGGATGAGGGATTTTGCTGGATCAGGGGAGGTCATTTTTGGCCCTCCTTCTGCCAGGCCACCCTCTACCCTTCTGCCCCAGTAGGCTTCACGGCTCCTTTGGGTTGGGATAAAGTAGTAACTGTTTACACCAGGAGTGGGCAAATAGTGGCCCACAGCCGGATACGGTCTGCCAGGGTTAGCCCTCGATGGCCCGCCCCTCACTGCCATATTTACCTGTGCCTCCGCAGGTACAGGGGAACCACAGCTCCCATTGGCTGCAGATCACCATTCCTGGCCAATGGGAGCTGCGATCACCCGTTCCTGAGGAGGTGCAGATAAATATAGTAGCTGCAACCCACCAGGGGCTAGCCCTGGTGAACAACCGCCACCGTTTTATTGCCTACACGGTACATGACACAATACAGAACATAATTTAGGTAGACATTATGCAGTGACTATGCTATACTCTTTACACTAGTAGTTTGCAGGTAGAGGGAGCACTGCAAATGCCACAGCAGCATTAAGTAAAAGGCAATGATGTAACCATTTAAAAAGACCAAGGAACAGGATAATGGGCCCTTTAAGGGGAGATGGGTCCAGCCCCATGTGTGGTGCAGAAAACTCACCTCCCCAGGTGGAAAAAATGAGCAAAGATACCTGACAGGCAGGTCAGGTAGCGACCTCAGGCTTCCTGAGGGCAGAAGTAAAACAGAAGACTATGGACAGAGAGAGAAAGAGAGACAGACAGACACACACACACTCAGGCAGAAAGCTTTGGGAGTTGACGCTCAACAGAAATCAGGGAGAGGTTCAAATGAGCAGAAGGGCTACATGAACTGCTCCACAGAGCAAGACTCTCCTTAGCTCCCACAGAAAAGGCCTGGGGTGAAGGCCAACAGGGAGCTGAAGCTAGCTAGGGAAGCTGGAGTGTGGAGGGAGGTCAAGTCTGCTAGAGCAAAATCTCAGCAGAGCCAGGACTAAGAACCATACACCCAGGGCTGTGAGCCAGCATGGGAGTTCTTGTGTCTCCTTGTGAACTTTATTAATAAACCTATTTTTAGACACAAGAGGGGGTGTTACTTGACACTTGAAAAACTATGTTGAAATTATTGGGGAGAGGATTGCCTGAAGCCACACTGGTAGGTGGTGCTGCTACAGACCACTATGCAACCACAGAAGAATCAGAGTGCAGCATTAGTATCCGTCTTGCCCCAAGAGCCTATTTTGGTGAAGTCAGTATGTGGTCAGATGCTTAAATCTCAGCTCTCTGGACACTTGAAAAAACACGCCAGAAATTTAGGTTGGTAACAGAGTTAGGCTAGCGCTGAGCATGTTTGAAACACCCTAGTCATTTGTACGGATTTTCTTTTGTAATTATAAATCCATGTCTCCAGCACCATATGGAATCTCAGCAATGTGACAAACCAGAAGAGTGGCCAGGGTGAGCACCAGTGCTTTTTTTGTGATGGTTCGCCCCGGGATGGCGTAGCGGCACCTATTTTCCCATCATCCTGTAATTGAATGGGATTCCCCTCTGGCATACTAGCACTTATTTCCTGGGGCGGCTTGGCTCCTGACGGAAGCCCACTTGGAACACGTAGCTCTTAAAGGGGCCGCGACTGCATTTCGGCCCCTGGCACGGTTTTTTTTTCCCCCTCAACAACTTTGAGCCTGGAGTACCGGCACCTTATTTCTTACAAAAAAAGCACTGGTGAGACCTATTTTTGAAAATAAAGCTCCAACATGGCTAACCAGGTCATGGACTTTTGTTAATGGCAAACTGTTATTGTATGCATTTCATTTTCCTTCATCCAAAACCAGAAATCATCTACTTGGAGAGGCTGATCCCCCACCCTTTATAAAATATTTTCAGATAAGTGATGGCAAAATGTGTGTAAGCAGTTCTGTCTAGTTGGAATATCTCTGCGACCAAACATCTCCAGCATCAATACTCACTGTTGTGTTTGAAGACTCGAATGGTAGCACCGGAAAGCCGTGCACCAAGAACAAGAGAAGTGTGGTTCAGCTCATCACTTAAAATGAGGCAACCCTGTGGAGAAGAATCACAATAAGTATCCACATAAACCTTTATAACATTGACAAGTTCATGCACATGTATAGATGACCAACCACATTGCAAAGTTTAAATGTGAATTGGAAACTTTCTTAGTCTGGGGATATTTGGACCCAATATTCTGTTTCAGGGACATATATAAATGTTGGAGACAGATTCTTCCCAGCTCTAACAAATTGCATCACTTGAACAGAAATCAGAGCACAGCTCTCCCAGATTTCATATCAGAGCTGGTAGTCAAGTCCACCAAGATCTGATCTGGCAGCCTAGTGAATGGGTATGTAGCAGTCAGAACAACATTGGCCAGTAGGGGCTAAAATGATGAGACTCATCTGGTCTCATCTTACTTTGGTAATCACTCTGGGATTGTTGGGAAGGTGTAAAAGAAACCCTGGATTCACTGTAGAAAGGAGACATCTGGTAAAAATCCTGGATTCATTTTTCCCTTGGAATAAAAGTTTGGGCACTGAGCAATGCCTTGGGTTGTGAATAAATCTCTCAATGACATGCTACATTGGAGAAATACTGAGTTGATGGTGGGTCTCATTTCTTTCCAGTTCATGCCAGATTCTAGTTCATAACAATTGGTCTGGCAGAAGAGTCCAAGCTCATGCATGGAGCGCATACATACCTATGGTGGGATCCATACGGTTGTACACTTGAACAAGAATACTAGAGATTCTGCTCCTTCTTTCCCTATAGTACCTCTAAGTATCCCAAGACTGACCCATAAAGCTCAGATTCTACAAATGGGGAACATCATTATCCCATCAGTGTGTCCCTCCACTGTCTCCCACATTTCCCTCCATTAGACTATCGGAGAAAGTTTTTTTTAACATAGTAGCAATTTCAATGACATATGTATTTTTCACAAATATGACTTTGTAGTTCTCTCTCTTCTCAAGCCTCCAGGCACTTTGCTTTCAACCTCAGGCTTCACAAGGTCCTGAACATAAAAGTTTGAGCATTCACTACTCTGGGATATCAGCAATCAGCGCCAAGAAGGACTCAATGTTGTTGTTCCATAATCATCTCTAACTCAAGTGAGGTTACAAATTCCCCCTACTAGCAGCCTGAACATGTTGTGGGTCATAAGGCCATTACTGGACCAGCCTTCTGTAAGATAGTCTAGATTTTGTGCTTGTATTTATGGACAGCTTTTCTTTACAACAACGAATAGTCTGGTAGCACTTTAAAGACTTACAGAACATGTAGATGGTATCATGAGCTTTCATGGATGCCCACTTCTTCAGATGACTAGAGCTTTCAAAAAGTGAAAGTAATCAAGACACGTTTTTTCTGGCAACCCCTCCCTCTTTCAAAAAGCCACATAAACCTCATTTTTTGAGGAAAAGCGGCTTTTTGAAAAAGGGGGGGTTTGCCAGAAAAAACCCGCATCTTGATGACTTTCACTTTCGAAAGCTCTGTTTTCAAAAGTGAGATCGGAAGAAGATATGCAAATTCCCACGGAATTTGCATATCCTCTTTCGAATCTTCCGCATAGTCTAAATAAGCCCCAAGTGCACAAAGTAGAATAACTGTAGGCAAAACAATTAGCAGGTAATAGTCATACTCACCTTCCCAACCAGCGCTGGAATATTCATAGAGTTAGTAGCAAAGCCCATGCCAAACACCATAGCAGCTTCCACATCAAGAAACCGGGCCACCAGGTTCTCTAGTTCTACGTGTTTGTCAAGATTACCTGAATTAAGAGTTACACGGCATTTAAGCATCTTGTTACAATATAAAAGTGTATAATGTATGTAATAGAAAAAAGAAAAAAAAAGGAAGTCTGGAAATATGCAATTAAATTACATTGATGCTTCAGATGGACACAGATTTTCCTTGCACACCTGAGACATCTGCAGGTCTGACAAAGATTTTTATCTTGTACATCTGAGACAAAATGCAAAACAGGAATCAGATGAATTATAATTAGGCCAAGGAAGAGACCAACATCCATTTCACTTTCCTCAACAGCCTCTTATTTTCATATACTAATATTTTTCTGAAATGTTCACCTCTTAGCCTTTATATTTTACATGCTTTTTTGAAAATCACCTTCAGAAATAAAGTTATTTTGGTAAAATGAGAAACAAATGAATAACCTCTTTTCCCACTGTGAAAAAAAGTGTGTGGGGTGAAATCATAACAATACTTTGGCACAGAGGGATAAAGAAGAATGTTTATCCTGTGCTTTTCCCGTTTTGAAAACTAAACGATCAAGAAATACTGCCACCCCTAATATGTGACTGATGAGCAGAGAACTCACACCTTCACAATGAGGTGCGAAAAATCTGGTGCAAGAAAAGAGTCTTTGTTATTATTTCATAATGGGAGCACCTCACAATCAAGTATTAGGGCCTGACTGTGCTAGGTCATGTACAAGCTACCATTTTTATTTGTTTCTGCTCCAGACAAATCATATTCTTAGGATGACATCAAAAACAATAGGGAACAGACAAAAAAGTGTGGAGGTGGGGACTGGTAAGATGGGATAGGAAGCAATTTTGCATAAAAAAAATTAGCAGTCTCAACTTGCTATCTGCTTAGCCACGACTGTGGTAGTGTTCTGTAGTCGTCATGGCAAAGGTAAGTCTTAAGGAGCAATTTCAGGGAGGAAAGAAGGTATTTTATGGGTTTGACAGTGTTTGCCCATGAATATCGTTATGGAGCATAGGATCAAGTGTGACAATGCTTAGGGAACAAGTGTGTGCTAATGGTTTGTGCCACTTGCAGAGCAGAGGTGGGACTGATGTCCTGACAGACTGTACGTGTGGTAGGTGAGGCAAAGCTAAATGGTGAAGGGAACGGAAAACAAGAAGCTTGTGTTTGGTCTGGTGGAGGCAGGAAAACAAATGGAGGAACAATAAGGGTGTGTCTACAGAGCAAAGTTATTTCAAAATAACAGCCGAAATAACTATGTGAGCGTCTACACAGCAATTCTGTTATTTTGAAGCCATTTCGAAATAACAGATGGCTTAATCTGACTTCTGTAAACCTCATTCTACGAAGAATAATGCCTATTCTGAAATAGCTATTTCGAAATAAGGCGTGTGTAGATACTCCACTTCTGCTATTTCGAAATAGCCCTTCACCAGGGCCATTCTAAGTTATTCCTTCTGGGGCTCTAAATCGAGATAGCACATCTACATTAGGGAAGCCTGCCTTGGACTAGTTTTAAGGCTTCCTTGCAGTGTAGATGTGCAATTTCAAAATAAGCTTTTTGGAATAACTATTCCAGAATAGTTTATTCCGAAATAAGTGTGCAATGTAGACGTAGCCTGAGAGTAGTGAGCCGGAAAGGTGATTGTATTGGTCACAATTAAAAACCAACCATAAAATGCTCTCACTATGGGTCCAGCAGCAACTGCAACTTAGCTGGTTGTACTAAGGTAGCGTTTTCTATTGCTGTTTTTCTGTTCACATATATACAGTAGCTTAAAGAATTAAACGTAAACCACGAACATATTCTGCTGAAAATAAATGGCATGTCCATCTTTCCCAGTCTTGCCCTACCAGTAGTTCTTAATGGTATGTTTTTGTCACTCTCAGATGGAATAGAAAAGAGCAGAATCACCTGCCTTTCTTGACATTGCGAGGATGGTCGACTGAACAATTTGAGATCTACCCGCCACTCTCTGTGAATTACAAATCCCAGCAGTGGAAGCAAGAGGCCAGTAAAATGTAGTCACTCAGTATTACCACAGGATATTAATCCCACACTGCAAACCAGAACCACTCCTGGATTTGGTGGATGATGCTTTGCAAAACTCAAACCTGATTGACAAGGATTTGCAATACCAGCCCTGGCTTTGCACATCTCTAATTATGTTGGAGCTACCGTAGGTGGTGGGAGAGGTGTTACAGAAGACGTATGATGCATAGGCCAGATCTTATCAATGAAAGGCTAGTGAAAAAATCATACAGGGTGGGACGAACAGAGCTGATTCAGCCTACACATGTACATGTCTCAGGTTTTAAAGGGAGAGGATATTAAATGTATTAAACCCAGTCATTTTGGTCTGAGTCATACAAGAGGATTCCCCCAGCATAGGAAGGACCCCAGCTGTGTACAGTTACCTGAGTTATACCTACCCTCTCCCACTCAGCGCTCATGTCCAATAGAATGGAGTTTGGCCAAATCACTAGTGTTCTGGCAATCCCCAGCTAGTGGAACTGCTCCTTCAGAACCGCTACCAGTAGGTGCAAATTAGAGCAACCCTATGACTGTTCTGTTTTGCTGGGTGTGACGGGGACACCCGGGCACCCCACATGCCAGCTGCACCATCCCCGGTGTTCTGGGGAAAAGCAGTGGCGCCGACTCGGACCCAGCTCTGAGTGCATGCTCCGCAGCGGCCAGCAACCATCGGGAGGATGCTCCGCCACCCCGCACGCCAAGCACACCATCCCCAGCAGGGGAAGCGACGGTGGCGCTCCTACCTGGCACCGGACGTGCGAGCGCCCTGGCAGCTGGGGATGCCAGCCGGCGCCAGCACGCCAAGGAGCCGGAAGGGGGATGGGCCAAGCGCGGCGGCAAGGCCCTCCCTACGTTGGACGCATCATCGGCGGGACACTTAAAAGAAGCGCCCCTGCCACCGGAATGAGGTCGCGAGACGGAGCAGTGGGAGGCGACCGTGAGAGGAGGAGGAAGGTAGGAAGCGGCCCAAGGTGCGGCTTTGGAAGCCCGTGGGTTGGTGCATTATGGGTCTCAACCCCACCAACCGGACCAGTGAACCGAATCCTGGTCCTTAGGGCCATGAGCTGGGGCTCAGAGAGGGGGTGGGCCCAAGCCCCCCCTACTTTCCCCAGCCGCCAGCCAGCCGAGAAGGCCTTCGACACACTGGAGCGTTGCAAGAGACTACCGCTGGGTTAGATTCGTCTGATGGATCAGTGTCCTCACAGTCAGTGAGGACACTGGGGCATGCCCGGGAGGGCATTGGGACAGTGGGTAGAGAAAGGACCTTCCCACAGGGGACACGCCTGCTCGGTTGCACTGTGGTTAGACTGATTCCATGATCACGGCAGCACCAAGTCACCTTGGTATTACATTTCCCTCACCTCCCACCAGACTCCTTCCCCAACTGCAGCTCAGTCTGACCTGAGAACTGGGGCCAGAGTGGCATAAATAAGGCAGGTAGGTGGCAGAAGCAGTCTCAATAATAAAAGAAGAAAAATAGCTGTCAGGAAATTTGAAAGGAAAACCCAAACAATTCCCTCACCTCCCTCTTCCTAGCCGTGAAGCAGTTACAGGTCAGGGTGAGCACGCCCTGTTGGTGTTTGAAAAAGGCAAGAGCTTTATAGAAAATTCTGATAAGATTGTTACAGTAATTGCGACTTTCATATTTTCAGCCTCCCACACTCTCCCAAATTAGGTCGCCTTTAGAGAATCTGTCATTTCTCAGCACACCTGCGTGTAGGGAATGTGAGTTGTACTCTCTTACATCAGGTTGCCAGGCTGACAAAATCCAGGCCTGGGGATTAAAAGTCACTGACAGCTTATTAAATATTTAAGTAACACAGTTAAAAGTCTGATTCACTTTCCATTATGGGTGCTAGCCCAATGTTGTAATGTCTGAGTTGAAAATATGGGTGGCCAATATTTAATCTATTTTTTAAAATTTAATTCTTTCCGCTGGATTAAAAAAAAAAAGGATGGAAAATATTGTTACCTTTGGATTTAATAAAAGCTGATTTTGAAAACAAACAAATCACTTAAATCTTGGGCCAAAATTGAACTGACGGAGAATCCCAATTATTCTGATATCCCAGTGCAAGTCACAGGCCTCAATTTTCAAAAGACAACGGGAATTGAGAGTCACATGATATGGTCTTGATTTTAAGAGTTACCCACTCTCTGAAAATCAGTCCCTTTTTGAAGGTGGACACCTAAAAACTGAGATACCCTAAATCATCAGTCACATCTGAAACTTCAGGTCAGAAATACTACAGTCGATTCTAAGGGTACAACTAAGTTCACATTTGCTTTTGTTTCTTATCACTGTCACCCTCAAGGCAGTGATTGTTTCTTCTTGTGTGTCTGGATACCTGGGGCAATAGGACTTTATTCTGCTGAGGACCTTGGGACACCATTTTAATATAAACATAAAGTAAAAGTAAAATAAAATAAAATAGTAACACAACCACCACTTCCCGCCAGAACATGCTGCTAAAATGTCACATTCAGCCTTAAAGCCTGAAAAAAGAAAAGGGCTATTGTAATGTAAATCTGGACATGGAAATTTAGAATGTCCCCTAATTAAATTAAAAGACCAATCAAATTATTATTATTATTAGTAGTAGTAATAATAATAATTACCACCACCACAACTGATTTTGGGATAAGCACCAAAATATATCCTTTCCCCCTAGCACCTTCTGATACAACTCACACCCAAATTATTCTGTTTGGGCTAAATCTAGTTTTTCGCTCCTAGACTGACAGCATTTCCAGGCCCCAGAGCAGAATTTCAAAAGGGTCTAGGGAAGAAATCGTGCATGGCTGCTACAGAGTCCTAACAACATTGCAGACCCTCCTGCTTCTGGGTGCCTGCTCCACTGGGGACAATGGCCCCTAGATCCATACAGCGATAGACCCACCAAGAGTGTAACAGTAGCCTCCCCACAGAGCTAAGCTTTGTAAAGTGCAGATTCACATTTCCAAAATAAAAGGAGAGTTTGCTTTCAGATTGAAAACCCCAAAGCTCTCCCACAGATCCCAAGGTCGGAAGAGATCATTCGGATGATCTAGTCTAACGTCCTAGGTAACACAGGCTAGAGAACTTCTCCAAGATAATTTCAAGAGCAGGTCTCTTAGAAAAACAACCAATCTTGATCTAAAAGTTGTCAGTGATGGAGAATTCACCACAACCCTTGGTAAATTAGTCCAATGGCTAGTTATGCTTTCTGTTAAAATGTAGGCCTCATTTCCAGTCTGAATGTGTAGCTTCAACTCCCAGCCATTAGATAGCATTCTGCCTTTCTCTGCTAGATTGAAGAGTCCATTTTGAAATATTTGTTCCCATATTGGTACTTATAGACTGAAATCAATCACCCCCTTAATCTTTCCATTGTTAAGATAAATGCATTGAGCTCCTTGAGTCTCAATTGTTTAGCCATTCTCATGGGCTCTTCTCTAAACACTCCCCAATATCAATATTCTTCTTCAACTGTGGGCACCCACACTGGAGCCAGCATTGCAGGAATGGTTGCACCTGTGTAAAATACAGAGGTAAAATCATCTCTACTTCTACTCGAGAGCCCTCTGAGAGTCAAGTCCAGGATCGCATTCGCCCGTTTGGTCCCAGTGTCAAACAGGGAACTTGTGTTCAGCTGAGGGCCCCACACCTTTTCAGAGGTAAAGTCTCCCATCCTGTGATCATGGCTTCTGTTCTTTGTTCCTAGAGACCTACATCCAGTGCTTTTTTTGTGATGGTACTGCCCAGTATGCAATACCGGCACCTCCAGATGCAGTACCAGCACTTCCAGTCAGAGCTCAACAACTTTTGCCCTGGAGTACCAGCACCTTTTTTTTTAAACACAAAAAAGCACTGCTACATCTATTTATTGGTACCAATTACCGTTTCTAAGACACAGTGAAAGAGTATCTTGGGGGGAGGGAGGAAAGAAGATTAAAAAAAACCCCTCACATGATTGGCTTGTCTCACCTACTGACGAGACTCTGGATACACCATTCTCTCTTTTTATTAGGTCACTATGCTTCTGTTTCAGAGGGGTAGCCGTGTTAGTCTGGATCTGCAAAAGCGACGAGGAGTCCTGTGTCACCTTATAGACTAAGAGATTTATTGGAGCATAAGCTTTCGTGGGCAAAGACCCGGTTCGTCAGATGCATGTAGTGGAAAAACCAGTGGTTCCCAAACTTTTTGGCATCACACCCCCCCCTTTTGATTTTTGAGAAACCCTCACGCCCCCCCTCCCAAAAAATAGCAGCAAAACTTGGGGTGGGATTGACGGTGTGTGTGTGTGTGGGGGCTGGGTCACCTTGCACCCCCCCTGGAATTTCTTCACGTCCTCCCAGGGGGGCATGCCCCCCAGTTTGGGAACCCATGCATTAGCCAGTTACCAGGTAACCAGGCGGCTTATTGGCCTGCTTACAAAGTAACTGGTTAACCAGCCCTGACAGCTAGACCCTGCCCGTGGCACAGGCTGGAACAGCCCCCATGCACAGTGGGGCCAGGGCTGGAGCAGCCCCTGCTGCCCATGGGCTGGAAGTTAACCTGTTAAACAAATTGTTTACTAGTGTTTAACTAGTGTAGGCCATTTTTACATCCCTAACTGCAACCCTCTTCTGCCAACAGACGTTAGTACACAACCCCAGGAGCCTCCAACCCCTTCACCCCAAGTGAAGGGCCAAAGTCCAAGGGCTTCGGCCCCAGGCAGGGGGCCTGTAACCTGAGCCCCACAGCCCAGGGCAGAAGTCTGGTGCTTCTGCTTTGGGCGGTATAGCTCGGGCTTCGGCCCTGGATACCAATCAGCCCTGATGACCCCTTTAAAATGGGGTTTGAGAACTGCTGAATTAGACCAAAGCAAGCTGGGGTGTGAATTTACCCACCCCTAGCCAGCTGCAGATTAACGGTCTCTTTGCACCCTTCTGATGTGCATTAAGAGTTTGTGAGAGTGCTTTGATCTACTCCTCTGACACCCCACTCACTCAAAGCTCATTAACAAACTGTTAACGCCTGTCAACAGGGTGCACAGAGACAGTCACACTGCAGTAGGCAAGTGTGGGACAGATTCACCCCCTAGCTTGCCAGCTGTGCCCAGGAAAGCTCATGATACCATCTACATGTTTTGTTAGTCTATAAAGTGCTACCAGACCATTTGTTGTTTTTTTCTGTAACAGACTAACTTGGCTACCCTCTGAAGCACTAATTGTGGAGACAGCCATGGTCTTTGGCAATATTCTGTCTTGATTACAATCTATTTTGTATAATGCAGACCAATTTTCCGTATATACACAGAAACATTAAAATGCCCATGTTAATCTATTTCCAAAGACAAGCGCCTGAAAAATACTCCCATTCTGATTCAGTAGCATCTTCCATCAGCCATGCACTCTTCCTCATGCAAGGCCACACAGGGTCAGGCCCAAGTTTTTATTATATTATAGATCTTTATTTGGCTTTTTTGTTTTTAAAGTAACTACTGTCCTTGCTGGTGGGGTATCAGAGGCAAGGAAAGGCAATGGCTTCCCAAACTGCCTGGCTGGCACCCCCCACACTCTGCCCCCAGAGAGGCCAGGCAGTCCAAGTGCTCCAGAGGAGCCTCGCTGACCTGGGGAGGCTGGGGAAGGTTATGGGCCGCCTGTGATGTGGGGCAGAGGCACAGGTTTCCTGTGCTCTGAGGGGAGCCTGCCTCTACAGTGGGATGCTTGGCTCTCATGGGGGCCATAGGTGGCAGGGGCAGGGTCTTGAATAAAAGGGATAGTGCTGGGGGCTTGCCTCACCCAGCCTTAGGCTCACCCACCACCCATGACTACTGTAACTGATTTACTTCTTCAGTCTCCTCTCTCTCCATTACACTTCTCCAAGAAATGAAATATTCTTTTCATACGTAGGCCTATCATTGCTTAGAAAGTGAAGGGTTTTGGAGAAAAACACCATTTTGAGGCAACTGAATGAGACATTTTCATCTTGGAAGCTGCCGTTCTGGAAAGACCTTGTCAAATTCAATTTTTCCCCTGCAGGAAGAAAGTGAAGTTGACAAAATCCATCTAGGTGGGCAGCCATCAATTTTTATTTTCCCAGTGGAAAATTGAAATTTGTCAGAAAAAAATTGATATTTTCCCCTCAAAAAATTTGATTTTTTTTTTTTGCAAAAAGGGCATTTTCTACTGGAAAATTACTCTGATGGAAAATTTCTGACTATTTCAAAATCAGCCGGGACACTGAGCAGATCAGTATATTTCAGGCTTCACCAACACACAGTACTAGTCAGATTTCATGAAGTTCTGTCCAAACTTTTTAGTACAGTATAACAACTATGACCATTAGCAAAGATCTCCAGAGGGAAACAACAACAGCAAATAACCAACAACTCGGGAGACTCACAGCAGCTTTGAAAAAGCGCTACAAACTCTCTTTGAAATCAACAGGAGCTGACAGCAGAAATGGGAAAGGCTAGCATCTTTTAGGGCATGTCTGCACAGCAGGGCAAAAGTTGAATTAAGCTATGCAACTTGATCTACATCAATTGCATAGCTGAAGTTGAAATAGCTTAACTCAGCTTTTGGCGCTGTCTACACAGCAGGAAGTTGAACGAAGAACACTCTTCCTTTGACTTTCCTTACTCCTCATAAAATGAGGGTTACAGGAGTCAGAGTAAGAAGTCCTCCAGCTCGTCATTATTTCGAAATAACGGCTTGCAGTGTAAACATGCTCTTTGTTATTTCGGAATAACGGCAATTATTCCAAAATAATGCTGCTGTGTAGACATACCCTTAGTTCTATATTTGTGCATTACCAGCTTTATACTTAAGGTTCCAGCAGACTATTCCTCCACAGCAGGCAGGGAAAGAGCAATACAACTGAAGTTGCTTGCTTTCAGAGAGGAAAGATGGATGCACCTTTCTCGGAAGGCAAGCTAGCACGAGGGACAAAAATTTACTCAAGAAAAAAAAAGAAAAGAAAAGACCTTGTGGGCTGCTGCCATACTTATGGATCTGCACTGTTCATCATAAATGGAGAGCAATGGGCTGCAGAACAAGAATCTATAATATAAATATAATATTAAATCTAATGGGTCTTTATTACCATTAATCAGTATCCTGAGGTTTATTTTGTTAAAATCTTTAAAGCGATTGTGTACATTGTAGCGCCCTGTACAGATTAGCTGCATAAGCACTCTGGAAAATGTGAAAAAGAACAAGTGGTAACTAAATTTTCCATTTTACTTACGTATACATTATTTCTAAAGGGATTCTTTATTTCAAAGAATTTATAGATGTCTGCAAGAACAATGCATTGACTTTGGCAGGAAGATGAATGCATTTAAGCAGAAGGGTTTTTTTTTCCTGAATAGTGCTGTTTCTATATGAAGGCATGGTGATGGAGTTGCCCTTATAGTAAAGAAAAATCACCTTACATTTGGATTTTGGGGAAAGCTGTGGGACTGGAAATATATATGCCATTAGCAGACAGACAAAAAATCATGAGACGAAACCTTGATAGGCCAGTCTGACACACTTCCACTGAAATGTTTTCCTGTATAAAATAATTTTCCACTCTAAAAAATTGCCTGTTTTATCCTAGCGAAGATGTACAAAGCAAAAGCCTATAGAAAGAAAACTGCATTTCCATGGCTGAGCGATGCTTCCTTTCAACTTTTCACATGGTTTGAAAAGCAGCCTGACTGGATTATTATAAGGCGTCATTTGTAATACTTTATTCCCCAGTGAAATGCTTCATACAAATACAAATAGCACCGACAGTGCCAACGCATGCAGCCTCCATAATAGAAACATAATCTGTTCAGAAAGCACATTTTGATCAAAAAGTTAAATAAAGTTTTCATAGGCCCATATTATACCAGACTGACAGACACGCTCTGTCGACACCCACAAACCTCTCAGATTCTTGAGTGGCATCTCCATGTTATTTATTTATATTCCCATCACCAACATTCATATGTTCTGTGCAGATAAGTATTTACAGTGACTCTGCCCTTTCTTACAAGGCCAGAGAGGAATAAAGATCTCTCTCCCTTGGAACCTCAGTACATACTGGGCCCAATCCTCTCTCTCTATTTCTTTCCTGGCCTTCTTTTATAGCCCTCAGATGATAACTATTTGGGCCATCCCAAATAATCAGCTAATTTTCCAATCAGTTTTTTCCAGGGGAGCTAATTGGTGCCTCCCTGATCAGAGCATCAATCAAATTAATCTCCAGCACTATGTATCACAGATAGTCTGGAAATCACCAGACTGAGTCCCAACATCACGAGTACAGGTTGAAACTTTCTAGTCCGGCACCCTTGTCACCTGACCCGTGCAGCTGGCCCCCAGGAGGTCAATGTTGTCTAGCAGCATTACCAACACTTCCACTGCTTTCTGGGTTCTTAGAAGACATTTAGGGGTAAATTAGAGCCAAATAACAGCACAGAACACTGAGAGCCAGGACTGGTGGCTGTAAACAAACTTTGTGGGACCATGGGAAACTTAGCCAGATGTCCACTTATTATGGGTGTGGCCAACTAAAATCATGCTGGACCACGGATGTTGCTGGAGCAGAGTGTGCTAGACTAGAGTGGTCCAAACTATATGTGCATTCCCCGTAATACATAGCAGTGCATATAAGGAAATAACATGGATGGGTTCACTAAGTGGGACAGTGGC
Source organism: Rafetus swinhoei (assembly GCA_019425775.1). Lineage (NCBI taxonomy): Eukaryota > Metazoa > Chordata > Testudines > Trionychidae > Rafetus > Rafetus swinhoei. The sequence goes on from CM033440.1 coordinate 189,868,922, forward strand.
AGGCATTTAAAAATGCATTTTGTAAATAAATATGCCGTAATGGGGTGGGGTGAGGTGGGGGTGGGTCTCCCTATTATAACTCTGTGGTATGATTTGCTTTTACACTAGAATAATTCCTCTTAAAATCCTGCTGGTCAGTTCATTATCTGGATTTTTTTTTTCTCTTTAAAAAAAATCCAACACACACACAAAGCTGTGTGATGGAGCCTTTTTTGTTATTGCACTTTTCCAGCATACTTCCAGATAATCCCCCAACCTTTACACAGTACTGAAAAGAAATGAACATTCCTTTCAATAGCCAAGCAAGTAATAGTTAGCAAGCATAGAATCTTGTAAGTATTCAGTTTCATCACGGCATCTGTAAAACAAAACACCTAGCAACAGAAACCATAGCTGCAATTTAGCAGTTCACTCCACTTACCCATTTCCTGCCTGGTGCTGCATACCCCTGTCCCATAATGCTGTAATTCATCTGCCACTGTTTTCAAAGCATTAGCACCTGTTTCTGCAAAGCCAAGGTAGTTATAAGAGCCCATGTTGATTACATCCTTGATAGTCCTTCCAGTAAACCTACAATTAAAGCGGATTTATAAGAAGGGGGCAACAAATAAATAAATAAATAAATAATGCACATCACATTTTTTTTTCCCTATTGAAATATTCCAACCTGGGAAATTACGTTCTGTATACTGATATTCCCATTTATAGTTTCCAATTGTTTTCTAAGTCCCCGGCTAAAAAGAGGTTACACTTACTGTAACTGAAACAAAAAACAGGACTATGTAGCACTTTAAAGACTAACAAGATGGTTTATTAGGTGATCACCTAATAAACCATTTTGTTAGTCTTTAAAGTGCTACATAGTCCTGTTTTTTGTTTCAGCTAGACTAGACTAACATGGCAACATTTCTATTACTATTTTACTGTAACTGGAGGCTCTTTGAAATGTGTGGTCTCGATTCACATGTGGGTGTGCACCTGTCTGAATATGGACATTTTTTCCAAGCAGTATCTGTTGGCCTGCACATGCTTGGTTAGAGTCCTGTGCAGATACAAACTGCAGCCGCAAAAATAATCCGCAGACCTGAAGATATAAAGTGGCTATCTGCAAATTTGCAAGATTCTAGATACAAAATTTGTACCTGCATTCGCATCTGTATCTGCAAAAATGAGTTGTAGAAATGTGGATACCCACAGATATAAAGATGGTATCTGCACATCTGCATGGCTCTACGCATGGTACATCTCCTCATGCACCTGACCAAGGGCATAAGGGGCAGTGCAGGTTGATACCACTCCAGTTCCTCCTCTTACCTCACAGTGTGGTCAAGTGCCAAGCAGTGGAATGAAGCCAACATGGTCATGCAGAATTTTAGCTTCCTGATGGATGTATTTAGCTGGCAAAGCTGCAGGATGGGTCTCTGCCCTATGGCTTTTTTGAGAAGAGAAAACATGGTAAATAGACTCTTTTCCCTTGGTATTTCAGCAAGTCAGGGAGTTGGTTTCCTGCCAGCTAAAGAATCAATTGGTGGGGGAGATCCCCTGAAGGAGGTCAGGTGGGAAGAAGAGAAACTCTGTGGCATATCTGTGATGCATGATCTCCACTGCCCAACTGTCCATGGTGATCTTGTCCCAATTGCGGGCAAAATGGGCAAGGCGGTCCCCAAAAGTGACTGACTAGTAATTAGCATTGATAGCAGCTGTGTATCTTGACCCGCACATCAAAAATGATCTTTGGCTTGTGGCTGAGGTAAGGTCAAGGAGGTGGCCAGAGTGGGAATATGGGCCTCTGGGACATTGGCTGTTCACAAGGGGGTTCCAGTGGCAGCTGGTAATAGGGCAGATAGGCAGCCAGTGGACAGTAGATGTAACAAGTCTGTTACCAAAGTCACCGGCATTTCTCATGGACTCTGATTCTTCTTTGCCTTACTCTCCAGCAGAGACAGAGAGAGACTGTGTGTGCGTGTGTGTGTGCGTGTGCGTGTGCGTGTATTTGGCACTGGTTCCACAGAATACATGCATGACATCCAACCTGACCGGCAGCAGCTTGGGGAAGGAGCAGATCTCTTAAGAGCAGTGTGCTGCTGAGCTCTGTGCTTGTACCCATGAGTGTTTTTTGTTTGCATGGTGGGACTTGTCCTTACTTTTTGGTGTTGACAGTTCCTCTCCAAGTCTCTTGCTTGCCGAGTCACTGCTGGGTTGTGGAGGCTGCTGTATGATGTGGGGCAGAAGGGAGCATCTCCCTGATTAGAATCTGAGTGCATCTGGGGCCTCATTGCCTTTTCCATCAGGAACTTGTAGAGAGGGAGCTCACAGGCCTTCTTTTTGGTTCTGGGCAGGAAGGACTTAAAGAGATGGCACACTCTGCCAAGATGTGTGCGCCTTCTAGGCACTGGTGATGCTTGTCACTGATGGAGAGAGAATGAGAGCAGTAGACACAGTTCTTGAAGATGGGATTCAAAGCATCAACCATTGGTGCGGGAAGGTTGAGTCACCTGAATGGGGAACTGTTCTACTAAACTACCAACTATCCTACAACTATAGTAACTATAATAGCTACACAGTAAAACTGAGTCCAAAGTATTTTCATTAGAGAAAGACAACTCTCTTATCTGAGTAAGCGTGAAAGAGGAATGGGGAAACTGGACTGGCATGGACTGGCACTGACCCTTATACCTTCCATGGAGGGGTATGAGAGGATGTAATACACACATGTGGGTCAGCAGATGCTGCTTGGAAAAAAGTTCGACTCAGGTGCCTGGCGTGCACGTGCACTAACGTGCGGAATACATATGGAGCCCATCACTCAAAGAAGAACTGTTGCTTGCACAGAACTGCACGTGAGTGTCGAGTGAAACAATGGTTGTGTGTATTGTTTGAAAATTCCCATAGGATCACCAAGGAGGAACAATGCACATATTGTTCATATCTGCTTCCCATCTGCCTTAACATAAGAACAGCCACACTGGGTCAGACCAAAGGTGCATCTAGCCCAGCATCCTGTCTGACGACAGTGGCCAATGCCAGATGCCCCAGAGGGAGTGAACAGAAACAGGTAATCATCACGCGATCCCTCTCCTGTCATCCATTTCCAGCCTCTGACCAACAGAGGCTAGGGACACCATTCCTTCCATTCTGGCTAAAAGTCATTGATGGACCTAACCTCCATGAATTTATCTAGTTCTTTTTTAAACCCTGTTAAAGTCCTGCCCTTCACACCATCCTCTGGCAAGGTCTTAGGCCATCAAAAGCATGGCTTCCATCAAGTTGTGTTCAGACAGCCAATATGAGAGGAACAGCTATGCATCATTCATTGGAAAAAAGAATAAGCAGCCATGTCAACGTACTTTCAGTAGTTTGAAAAATAATCCATACATCCCATAGGATTAGTAACTTACTTTTCAAAATATTTCAGGAACCACAGTATCCATAAAACAATTAAGAAGTCCTATGGCACCTTAAAGACTAAAAGATTAATTTGGGCATAAACTTTCATGGACAAAAACCCACTTCATTTTTGCCCACGAAAGCTTATGCTCAAATAAATCTGTTAGTCTTTTAAGGTGACATAGGAGTCCTCATTGTTTTGTGGATACAGACTAACATGGCTACCCCTCTGATAGAAATTCACTGTAGTGAAAATGTATATAGACTTTCTGTATATACCAGTGTTTCTTAAACTGTGTTCCGTGGCACTGCCACGAGGCAGTTGCAGGTGTGCCACGGAGAACAACAGAATTCAAAATGGCTGCCCTTAAATGGCCGCCCTTAAAGGGGCAGGCGAACTTTTTTTTTTGTTCAATAACTTTCCCCCCGACCCTTTTTTTTTTTTTTTGGCTCAACAAAAAATCCTTGGTGTTCCTCATAAAAAAAATATTGTTTGGTGTTCCTCGGTCTTAAAAAGTTTAAGCAACACTGGTAGATACTAACTCAATTTCAATAGAATGAAGTTGAGTGTATATAAAACTTTACCTCCTAAGCCTGAAACTCAACATCAAAGAATTGGTGGAGATCATTGCCTGCCAATCAGAAGTCTCATCTACACAACACAAGCAATCAGTTTACAACTGTGCTTAAGAAAGATTTAAGCCAAAATGGATTATAAGAGTTTGGCTGAGCAGTATGGATGAGTCCAAACTGTGTCTAAATGTTTTCAAATCTCTATCTTTTAGGTTTTTACTTGGGTTAAAAGCAATTAAAAAAAAAAAAAAGAAAGCCTATTTGCAACATAATTTGACCTTCTTCCCAACTGCCTGGCAAGACAGTGTTTAGAAAAAGGGCAAATACCAGCCCACGGGCCAGATCTGGTCTGCCAGGGTTAGCCTTTAGCAGGCCTCTACACTGTTGCATTTACTTGCACCTCCAAAGGGACAGGGGTTCACCACTCCCATTTGCTGTGGATTGCCGTTCCCAACCAACGAGAGCTGCGATCACCTATACCTGTGGAGGCCCATGTAAATATAGCAACAGAGGCCCACCAGGGCTTGCCCCAGTGAACTGCCGCCATTTTGTTGCCCACAACTATTTTAGAAGCACAGTGCTCTATCCTTCAACCAGATGGATCAAAAGCTATTTTTGTAAAACCAGTAAATCTACAATGAAAGCAGACTTTTTAAAGAAGGGAGCAATGCAAAAATGAACAAATAAATATTTACCCATCAAGTTTTGTTCTATTGCCATATTCCAACTTGGGGAAATTACCTTCTCCATACTTTCCCCATTATAGTTTTCTACTTCCCTGTTAAAAACTGTTGCTTGCCTGACCCACCTAAATGTCCAGTTGAAATCATCTGTAATACGTTCCATGAGGTCAAACTGTGGCCCTGGGACACTGCAAATTGGGCGGTTCCAATTATCTCGTATTCTCATGTAGAGGTTTCTTGTATAAAAGTTCTCAAAATCTTGATAAAGTGGCACAAAATCCTGGTTTAAAAACACGGACAGGGTTACATTTGTAGGAAAGTTACCACCTCAGTACCTTATTTAACTTAAAAAGACAGACAAATTCATTCAGAAACTTGTGGTACTGTAAGCCTAGTGCTCCGTTGCCATATAGACTCCCACATTTGCAGATTTGCTTAGTTACCCACATTCCAACATATGGCCCATTTTTATCTGCCTGGCAAGTAGCAGAGGACTTATGAAAGGGTCCAATATTCTGAAAGTTCATAAAAGGAGGAGCCATCATGCGAGATGCACACTGTGAAAGTTATTTTGAAAACAGAGTTTCATTATAAATGCAGAGCTGCTAGTAAATGTGGGGTTATCCTCCCCATAGTAACCCATAAGAAAATGGATTGATTAGATTTAACCGGAACACCTACAGTTGGATATTTTAGCATAGAATAGAAGTTCTCACCTCAGTTTATGCATGCCTTTTTCTTGTAAGGCATTTACTTTGGTGGACAAATAATTAACCATGGATTATATACATACTGCACCAGTTAGACTAATCAGCAAATAAATACGCATATGGAATATGGGAATTAACAGAATACACAATGGTGTAGTAAAAAGTTTTTATTGGAATGTTTCCGATCCTCAGTATTTACAAATGGCCAAATCACAGAGACTATATCAAAAGTGTGATACTAAAGCCTTTCTATCATGCTACTTCATTACATAGCTTAGGCTGCTTTAAACCCCACCCCCCCCCATAAAACTACCTCTCCATTTTCAAATAACCCACCCCCCATTTTAGGAACAGAAACCATCTTCCAGATTTTTTTAAAACAGAGTTGGTTTACTTTTTTGTGTCTTTCCCCCTATAGCTCCTGGTCACTTGAGTCACACTACAGAGGGCTCAGAAGGAGAAGGAAATGATCAACAACTCAAATTTTAGAATCCATACAAACAATATACAGTGGTCTTTCTGTGTATCACAATGCCATGACTTGAGGAGTCAGTAACCTAAGCAGTTCTTTCATGTCTCATTGGAACATATGGATCTCTCACTTATTTCTCGCTCTGACCATTCACAAGGCTTTGAGTAGTAAACCTGCCACCAATCCAAAAATGAATATGGTCAGTCCTAGCCCTCAGGCCAATGTGATTTTGGGCTGTGGACTGGTGAAGAGGGAAAGTATTTGTGCTATATATGCCATGTGTTTGAAAGTCTCAGAGGGGAAGCTGGGTTAGTCTGTAACTTTAAAAACGAGTAGTCCTGTGGCACTTTAGGGTACATCTACACTGTGGCGCTATTTCGGGATACTTCTGGTATCACAAAATAGCTATTTCACGTCTTGACAGCATGCCCATTATGTTGAAATAGCTTTCAAAATAATGGTTATACTATTCCAATGTCCCTGTAAGCCTCATTCCACGAGGATTAAGGGACATTTCAGAATAGCAGTTTATTTCAAAATTAAATTATGAAATAAGATATTTTGAAATTAACTCAAAATAAGATACACAATTTGCATAGCTCAAATTGTATAGCTTATTTCGAGATAAGAGTGCAGTGTAGATGCACCCTTAGAGACTAACACTTCATCAGGTGATAAGCATGTTTGAAATCTGCACAGATTGTTAGAAGTAATGACCTCGGGGATCAAGCATGGATTGATTATCTGTAGTTGCTTGGGATTATTAATGCTTCCGCCTCCTTTGACAGGTCTGGTTTAAATTGTCCGGATCTGTGTCAGGCAGACTGATGATAATCAATACTAGTAGAGTCATTTTAAAGCAGTCCTGCCAGAGGAGATGGAAGCATGCATCTAAGGCAAGCTTTTTTGGTTTTATAGGTTTTGTAGCTGGAGCAGAAGAATTGGACTAATTTATGATCCGCTTGGCAAAAACACACCCTAGGACTGTAATCTGCCAAAATAGTACCTGTGGAGAAGGGGAGGGCAGCATGACAATTGCAACAGTTTTAAAAGGGAACAGTATAATAATATTCTCATTACTATATGCTTTGTATTAACAGAACTCCAATGAATTCCCCAAAGTTCTTTGGGGCCATCATTTATACATGGGTTAGTGTAACGGAATTAGGGTGAGAATAACTCCCACGTTATACAGGAATAGTGCCACAATTCTCAACAATTGTTATACACCCGGGTTTTATATTTTGATATCACAAATTATTTTGTGCTAGATTGCTACCTATGTATGAACTTCAGCTGTATTTACTATCTCTTGTGTATATAGAAAGAAAACATATCACTGTCTTAAAATAGCTAAGGATTTTAAAAAAAATACATATTATTAAGTTAAAAATGTTTATTACTAAGGTAAAGAATACAACATGTCTGAGCTTTGTTCTTTCAAGATATATTTTAGCATCAAAGCAAATATAAAGCTTTTGATTCTGTGCTTTGCCACACCTGTCTCCTTTTACTGTTAGAGGTTGTTACTAATGACGTTTCCTTTTCGGACAGATAGAAGAGGAAACCCCCCCTCCTGGAGACAGCATCTCCAATGCATAGATCAGCTAGCAGAGGTACAAAAGAGGAATTCTTACTACAGAATCTGCTTGAGTTAACTTTCCTCCCCATTCCAATAACTTCATTGTAGCAGCTTGACTATCCTCTAGCACAGTGTTTCTTAAACTTTTTAAGACTGAGGAACACCAATTAATTTTTATGAGGAACACCAAGGATTTTTGGTTGAGCCAAAAAAAAAAAAAAAACCAAAACCAAACCCCACCACGGTTGGGGAGGAAGTTATTGAGAAAAAAAGAATGTCACCTGCCCCTTTAAGAGCAGCCATTTTGAGTTCTGCTTTTCTCCGCGATACACATCTGACTGCCGCGGAACACAGTTTAAGAAACATTGCTGTAGCACCTTAGGAAGCCAGATTCCCACTACAATCTCCTGTAATATGGAGCTGACTTCCCAAGAGCTTTTCAACTCCAAGGAGAGGATGTAAATTCCCTTCACCACCATATGAAGCAGCTCATGCAATGACAGTTCAGTAGTGAAAAAGGATTCCATGCCTGGGTATGTTGCCAGTTTCCTTTGGGCCTTACAAAATATATGCTGTAAAGTATGTGCAATACACTAACTTTTTTTTCATACATACTTTTTGTTCTTCTCTTTCTGCAGCAAGGTTACATTTTTCTAGCCCGCAGGCTCGCATAAAATCTCGCAGGTAGCCAAATATTGTTCCAACTCCAAAACCCATGTAAGTCAAAATGGCGACATACATTGGAGCTTGTTCAAAGTGTTCATGAAACGGCCTTTTGTAGAAACCTCCATTTGAGATGCCGTTTTTCTGAAAATACAAAATCAGAAGGTGTGATTAAAACATTTCTATTGGCCTTAAAACCCAATTAATTTGCTTCAAGACCTCAGGCTTTTAGATGTAACCTCTTCCTAGATAGGGTGGATTAGCACAGGTGTCTCATCACAGTATTTGAGCCAGCACGTCCTAAATGTAAGGAGGAATATTGTAGTCATTGTTATAGGTTTTAAGAGTAAGACAAGCAGTAATAGGAATGGGGGCAACTGGGGCTTATACCTCAAGTTATCTTACAAAACTGAGATTGTAGAATCTGCCAATGTCAAACTCCAGTGTGGTTATTTGTGTTCATGTAGTAAAATTCATACCAAAACATTTTGTTCCTGTATATAAAAAAAGATACTTCCACTGGACACAACTTAATAGCTTTGTAGGCACCAAGTAAATGCAGAGATTTGCTTTAAAAAAATTAGCTGAAAAAATTAGCTTCTGATACTAGATTTTATTTATTTAAATTTTGTAATTTTTACTTGTAAGAGAGAGAATGAATTCTAGCTAGATCCATATCCATATATACTTTATATACACACTCGAGCACTGAGGAATTTGTCCCTACCTCACATTTTGGGTCACAGGTCACTGAATTACTAAGTGTCCAAAATGAAAGTTTGACAGACTCAATCAATACTAATCAGCACTGATATGGCAGCATGGTCTGAAATATGGATCTTATCAATATCTGTCTAATCTATCTGTGCTGCTTAGAGTACGGAAATTAAGAAAAATTATCGAGCTTCAAAAATGTGTAGTGAACTGAAGATAAATAAAACATTCTCTCTCTGTCAGGTTTAAATGTTGCAAAGTGTTCTGTATTTTTCAGTGTATGTAACGTATTTGTTGTATAAGACTTCAAGATGGGTTTCTTTGTTCCTCATCCCAGTATTGTCTAATCCAGAACTGGTTCATTAACTGCATTGTAATTCTCAACCGTAATCAAACAGAATAATTTTCGTAGCTTTCTTATGATGATCAAAGCTATTGTACCATGGTACCATCCATTCCACCTTGGTCACATAAGTGAGTCAGCTGCACATTGTGATTACCTGTGTGAAAATTAAAGGATGGAATTTGACCTCCAACCATGAAGGTGAGGCTTAGTAACACAAACTGAGAACTCCGTGCCATGTCCCAATTTGATAAAGCCTACCACTACCTAAGGCTAGGCATCTTGTGAGCTACATGATGTGCACAGCGAATCTAAGAGAAAACATACTTCTATTATTATCATCATCACCTTATATCCCAGAGCAGGAATACAAGGCTAGCAACTTGAAAGAGCCATCCTCTCTTTCACCCATGGCTGTGGGATTATATTTAAGGCTTGTGTAGGGGTGGTAGTTCAGCTCCAATGTCATGTAGTTTTTCACATCTCCAGTTCTCTTCCTCAGTGCTGCAACCCTTCTGCCTCATACTAGGCTGGGTCCCTCGAAGGGTGACCCATCTCCAAGTTGGCCTGACTACAAACTGCAAGAATCGGAAAGAGAAAACACCTTGGAGAAATGATTTAGCAGGAAACAGGAACATTCAGCCACTGGTAAAGAACACATTGGCTAAAGCTCCAAGCCAGAGGACAAATTACCAAGGACACACTTTCCTCAGTGGGATGGGGTCTTAGTGGCAATTTGTTTCTCATTTGCCTCCCTCACAACACCCTTCACTAGCTTAATAAAGAATTGGGCACTCCAACAAGTCCACCGTTGCTCCAACGAGAGTAGACACCTGAAGAAATGAAAGGGATCCCATCTCGTCTACCTATCTTACACATTTTGAGTGAGAGATTGTTTTATAGATAGATACACCTGAGAGAGCCCAAGTAGTCACCCAACTAGAGAGCTCCTACCCAGAGAGATCACATACTCTAGTGGAGAAGAAAATCTGGCAATCCACTGGGCAGCCCTATACTTTGAATGCCTTGGAATCCCATTCATGGTGGTCAAACAAGCTCTCTTCAAATAACTACATGCCACAAAGGGCTCTTATCCAGACATTACTTGAAATCAATAGAGTTGTGATGCCAAGTAATTAAGTTGGACATTAACCAGGAATAGAATCTTCCCCATTCTTTTATGCCTTTTTGTTCCAAGGGTCACAATGGGAGCTGGAGAAGGGAGGAATGTAAAACACACGAAAGGCAGGCAAGTATCTTCAAAGACATCTCTGGCCACTTGGGCAGTGACAGGAGATTCTGATGGCGGTGGGAGGGCAAAGATTTTGCAGCATTACCCAAAATTGCAGATCTCCTGCTCTCTCATCCAGAATCCTCTGTTTTCTTGGATATTGTTCCCAACCCAAATGCCAGATGCAGATGTCCCCAACTCAACATCAGATGCAGAGGGCAAAGGGCAATCCTTGTAGTCTTAATTTTTTTCTCTTGATACAACAGTAGTGGTGTCTATAAAGCAGCTGAATTTACCCCCGGTTTATATCACATACTTACAAACACGACACACAAAAGCTTTCCTGACTTAAAAACTGGGACCAGGTCCTCAGCTAGTATAAATCAACCTACTTCCTCTGAAGTCATGGAGTTACGCTGATTTCCATTAGCTGAGAATCTGGCCCTCCTTCAATAGTGTCACACTATTCTTTGCCATGAGTATAGTCTCCAACAAACATTACAGTGCAGGCATTAGACAAGTATGGACCTATGAAACCCCCTTTAAAATATATGAACACAGTGAGGCTTGTAGAGCTAGAAAGCTGCCAATAAGTGCTTGCCAACAGGGTGCGACAAATCATGCCGGAGGGGAGTGATTTGTGAAGTGCACTAACAGGCCATGTCCCTTGTAGTCCCTGTTGGCACACTCTAAAGGGTACCTAGTTCATGTTAATGCAGTCCTGTTGGAAACTGGGCATCTTTTAGATGGATCTACCCAGGGTAGTTAGAGCAGAGCATGTTAGTTGCACTTTACAAATCACATCTCTCTGCTGACCCATGTACACAAACCCTAATTCCTTTCTGTCTGCTTGCATTTCACCTTCCTCACTTTATTTACCCATGCCTCACATAGCAGAGCAAAGTTCACTTGATTCCCTTTCAGATTAAGAATGGCTGGACTCTAATACATTTCTTCTCACCCCCCAAGTACCCTGTTTTGCAGGTTTCTGTGCCATCACTTAATGCTACGCCTGTCCCTTATACGTTTTGAAATCTCTGATGCTTATGAAAGACAGAAAACATACTGTTGTGTAACTTGAAAAAAAAATCTCACTGGTAATTATATGGGAATCAGAAAACTCTTGGTGTTTCCAAGCCATTTCAGAAGGACAAAGATAAAAGAGCTGTATTCAGAACTCACCTACAATCAATCTGAATTTGCCCCCACAAATCTGGGGTAATCCATGGGAGCAGCTAACCAGTAGATTTAAAAAAATATCTTTCTAAAGTGATACACTTCTACTACACAGCACTTCAGAGCCAGCCAAGTATCTACAATAGATGCAATCTCCCTCTTTCTTTCCATTTCAACGGCATTTTTCCAAATATTTGTAGTGGATGGGAATGCATTTTTAGTGGCATGTGCCCTTCCAATAAGACCACTTTAAAAAAAGGAGCTACGTTCTACTTTGTCAGTATTTTGGTCTTTCACAGACAGCGTGTTGTCTTATTACAAGCAGGTCTCGTCAACCGGGGTTGTCATTTTATTTTCAATTAAAAATAATGCTCAAGAACTACCACTGTCCTTAAGACCAGAGAAGCGAATTCTCACATTACTGCAAGCTTTGCCTGCTGAAATGCCTCTATTGGCTAAGGATTTGCCAGCCTTGGAAGACTAGAAATCTTCAATTAATCAGTGCAAGGGATCTCTGTCATCTCTGCCAGGGCATTTAAGTGCCACCCGTAGATGTTACCATTAGTATCAGTCTACTAGTCAAATAACAAAGGGCTAGATTCATGAAGGAATGTAGGTGTGACAATACTGAACTTTGCCATGTCTCACTTTCAGCCATCTATAAAATCACTGGCAAAGTTCAGTACTTTGGCTCCCAATATAATAAATGGGGATTCACAAAAGCCAGCATGTTAGGGAGTTCCCCACCCAAGCTAGCCAATAGGAGATGCAAACTTGAGGCACGTGTCCTAAGCCCTGCTCCCTGCAGGCATTCATTGCCTATGTCCAGGATGGAGGGAGACACCTGACATGACACACACTGAACAATGGACATGCAATGCCACTCTTATAGGGCTTCATCAGCTATTATCTGGATGCAGATAATAGACGCAGATTACTTCAATATAGTGTCACTACTTAATTGAACTCTTTAGTAGCCTCTGCACAACAAGATCTGTAATTCACAAGGAAAGAGTAAAGCTAATGCACTGATGTAGGAACACAAAGCAAAATAAGGTAATGGAGGCTAATTTTTTAATCACAAAGGGGTTTATGGCCTAGACTTTCTGCTGCAAACAATTTTTCCTGAATTTATGCTAGACCTCCTACAAGGCTATTGGCAGGTAGCTGTAGATATTAATATTTCTCCATATTTCAACTTTGTTTTTTTCTTTTTTATCATGGATTATTGGCTGTTAATACTTCTATATCCATCGCTACATTTTCACCTTTCCTTTTTATATATAAAAGTTTTAACTTATTTAATAAATATGTAACAATTTGGATTATTATTATTGTATTTTAAATTATTTTTTTTTTTAACGGACATGACTGTGGACTGTCTGCAAAGAGTAACCAGGAAAGGGCAGGTAGTCACACCTGTGCATGTAATACAGTATTCAGCTTATGAGCAGGGCTTTATCATTTCAAAGTTATGTTTTTGGACTTGGAAATGTTCCCAACACCTTTCATAATCTAATGAACATTGTATTGGCATACCTGATTTAAAAATCCTCTCTCATTTGCCTATCTGCTTATAGTTTCTACAATGCTAGGTCAGCATTTGCAGAAATCATGGGACCTAATCATACTGAAGGAAACACAACTGGATATCACACCTCCACAGTAATTTTTGTAGATGAGAAAAAGAGCTCTCTGCAAACCATATTTTCTTTAGAAGAGATAAAATCTGATAAAAAAAAAAAGATGAAAACTCTAATTTCCCCCACCTGACAAATGCAATATGGATCTGCCAACAGCAGGAATTTACTGGTTATTACAGGAAATTGATCAAAGGCTCTGGGAACCTCCTTGATCTATTTCCAGGGTTCAGTAGGGAGAAGACAGAATTCAAGAGGAATGTGCAAGGTCAAGAAATATTGGATGAAAAAAAATAAATCACGTGATTTCTAGCCCCGTTCAAAATTTGACAGATTTCAAGAAGCCATTCACAGTGTACACAGACACGTATGACTGTGCATTCCTGATGAGAGGGCATTGATTAATGACATTTCCTCCTTAGCATCGAAGGAAAACAAGTATTGCTCATCACTGTCTGAAGTGGCTGATGATAGTTCTGTTCTGTAAGGAAAACCATCAAGATGCAGACTGAGTCTCAAAGAATTTGATGTGGATCTACTTAAGCTTGCGGGACAAACACTATACCTAGTGCCCACCCTGGCAACCCATTCCTTGACATCTGTAAGAAACAGTTTAATTCGGGGAAGGCCAAACTTACCGATCCTTTGAACCAGGCACACCTGCTGGGACTCAGGGCTTCAGGCTTCTGCCCTGCAGTGGGGTGGTGGGACTTGTGGTTTCTGAGTTATGGGAGGCACCTGCTGAGGCTTGGGGCCCCAGCAGGTATGCCCACAGTGCTGAAGTAATGAACATTACCAGAAGGCAAAAACCCTACGCTCCACTCCCTGCCAGTCTGTTAGGCAGAGAAAAGGAAGGGGCATAGAGGGTGTCTAAAAGAGTCACAATTTGACCACACCTGAATTAGTTCCCCATCAAGTAGGGATTTGTAGGTCTGAATCTTACATGAGCAGGTATTAATCTGCTTGAAAACAAAAGAAAAAGCCTGAAATAACTTTAGTTAGAAGATCCAATGCTTAGAAGTATTATTGACCCAGATGCTTCCATTGATTTCCACTATGACTGCTTAAAAGATCCTTTAGTGTCAGGGCCCAGAATCATTTCTGACACAATCACCGAGGAGGTCAGCTCACATATATGCCAGTGTCTTTCACAGGTCTACTGTTACTAAATTAGGGATGATCATAGAACCGGGTCATCTACAGTCAATGAAAAGTTTCATATATAGTCACAGTATGCCTAGCACCTGTGACTGTTTGTGAGAGAACGATCCCTGCTGAAGGCTCAGAGGAAACATATACCTAATAGAGAAAGAGAGTCTATATAGACTGAGGGTAACATTTTCAGAAGTGCCCAAATGACTTAGGAGCCTAAAAATACATCATGATAGCAAAAAAAGACCCATGTGACTTGGGCTCACAATGCAAGGTTAAAAATAAGAGTGTATATGTTCAGACTTGGGCTGGAGTCCAGGGTTTCAAACTCCTTGTGGAAGAGGGTCGTGGAATCCGGGCTCCAGCTGGAACACGTGGACTGCTAATTTAATCCTGCAGCATGAGCTCCGTGACTCAGCTTCTGAGACTCCTTGCTGAGAGGTCATTTGTTTGTTTGTTTGTTCGCTGTGCAGAGGTATTCTCAGTCCAACTGACTTGTAATGTGATTTAGGAGCCTCTTTCCCTTAAGTCATTTTGAAAAACGTGTCCCTCAGAGAACAGTATTAATAGTTTGCTCTGGCATAGCAAGTCTGTGTAAGAAACCCTTCCTCTGCACTTCCCACAAGCACTGGTTTTATAGGGGAATACTCTTTGCTAGTGAACTTTAATCAAAACAACAGCCAAACTTCTAGGCACACACAGTACAAACTCATGACAGCATAAGCCTTCTAGGAATCAGATACATAGTATTTACACAGAGAACTGTCATGTTAATAGGGACCTGTCATTTCCCCAGATTGCTTTAGATATCAACACTTGTCCATAATCAAACACAAGTGATAATGCAGAATATATATATATTATATGGATTTATTATTCCAAATCCACATCACCCAATCCTGAGAAGGGCCCTATGTGTGAACCATTCCTCTTAATACTATGAGCCTAGACATGAATGACTATCATGTTAGAAACATTTTGGACCAGTGCCTAATGCAAAAGCACCATTAGAATGTATATCCAGGAAGAGAGAAGCTGTTTTGAGTGAAAATGACTTAGTGGGAGCCATAATTCATTTCAACTCCAACACAGCTCTGGTTTCACTGCTACTCCTCTTTTCATACCTCCACAAGACTGATTATACTAAACAGTTATTTGAATGAGGATGCTACTGTCTAGAGAAAATGCTCAAGTATATACTATTGAATTTGGGACTTGGCACTTCTCCCAGTAAGATAAATGGAGTTTTGCCCCCAACATCACTGGGTGGAGGAGCATCCTCCTTCTCCCTTATAACAGTTTGCAATCTCTGCAGTGAGAGATTGGAGATTATTTGTCCAGGAATAAGATAGCGGTGTGTGTCAGACTACGTGCCCTCACCCTGTTAAAATGCACAGCCGAATTTAGACATGGAGACCTTAAAACAAATTCACCTAAGTAACAGAGGAAGTTGATTCTGTAGCCTATCTCTGAGATGTGGCTCGAGCTTCCTACCTAGTGCTTGCTCCTTTGAGTGGTTTCTTCTCTCTACTTGCATGGGTTGGGGTGTGGATTCTTTTTTGTGACACCTGGTACCTCCACCCAAAGTGGTTCCTCACAGTGCCCAGGACATGTGGGGTGCTGTGCCTTGGGGAAATAAATGATGCTACTTAACGGTGGGCTTATAAAACCCTATACAGAATGAAACTATGAAGTACATCAACAGAAACTGCAGCAAAGAAATGTCACATCCAAAAATAACAATATAATATTGAAAGACTTTACTGGGAGCAGGAAAATAGGACCTGGAAAGGAAAGGGTTAACAAATAAGTACTACCTCAGTGGTCTCCAACCTTTTTAAGCATGAGATCACTTTTTAGATTTAAGTGCAATCCAGGATCTACCTCAAGCCCAAACACAAGGCCTTGCCCCACCTCTTTCCTACGTTTTCTCCAAGGCTCTGCCCCTGCTCACTCCATCCTCCCTCACTTTTATCAGGCTGAGGGCAGAGGCCTGGGGTGTAGGGGAAGGGGACGTGGACTCTGATCTCGGGCTAAAAGATTTGGAGTGTAGGAAGGGTTCTGAGTTGAGCCTGGGGCAGGGAGTTGAGGTGTAGGAGGGGGTTCAGGGTGCAGGCTCCGGGAGAGAGTTTGGGTGCAGGAGGACTCAGGGCTAGGGCAGGGGTTTGGGTTTCAGGAGAGGTTCAGGACTGGGGCCAGGGTTTGGAATGCAGGCTCCAGCTGGGCACTGTTTACCACTGGTGGCTTTTGGGTGGTGGTGCAGGGGACTAAGGCAGGCTTAACCCTATGCTGGCTCTCCCAAAAGCAGCCAGCAAACTCTCTCTCTCCATCCCTGCTCCCCCCTCCCATACTGTGTGGAGATGAGGTACGGGGTGAAGGGAGGGGCACCCTGACATCAATACCCCCTCTTTTTCTTCCTGTGCCCTGAACAGCAAACAAGAGGCTCCCAGGGCTAGGGAGCAGCTCCAAGGCAGAGGGCAAGAGCCGCACGGCCGTGCTGAGAGGGGCAGATGAAGTGCTAGCACTTGATAGGCCAAACCTGTCAGGATCATCTGTCAAAGGCTCCAAGATCTACCAGTAGATCCCGATCCACTGGTTGGTGATCACTGTACTATATCATCAACAAATCAATCGGTTTTCCACCTCACCACATTCACAATTCTTCATTGTGAATGATGACTAGCTTAATTGTGATGTCACACAGCTCCCCCTTCCCCACACCATTATATTTCCCCCTGGGTGGGAACAGGGTCCCTGGCTGGCTTCCTAGTCTGGAACCCTATGGAGGTCTTGGTTGTTTCTTGGCAGCCAGCTCCGCGTCAGATCTTTGTCAGTCTGGACACTTAACTCCATTGGCCTGGAAGTACCTGACTCATGCCCTTGATATCCCAGCACTTCAAAGACTCCCTGACGTGGTGGGCTTAGGATTTCAGGGGCCCTCTGTGGTACTATTAAAGTGGGGTCCCTGTGCCCTATGGCAGCTGGAGGGGGGGGAATGATGATTTTTTAGAGATGTGATTTTATAATCTTCAGCAATACACACGACATATTTTAAAAGCCAATTTTAAACTAAAGTTGACTAATGCAGTAAATTCAGAAACTGACAGTATATACCTGGGGTGGGCAAATACCTGTTAAATGGCTTCATTACCACGTGAATGGCTCTTTCACAGGTTCAACCTTCTGCTAATAGGTCTGGCAGGCTTTTGTTGCTTTTAACTAGATCCTCTCTGGATCTAGAGCCACAGGAACCCCAGAGCCACAGGAAGAGGCAGGTGGGTGGACATTAAGACCAAACGGTGCCCCAAATTTTCAGGTGCCGTACGCAGCTGTCTATCTTGCCTATGGGTAACAGCAGTTCTGCTCCCTGATAAAAACCTCCCTGCTCTGCTTCTCTCAGCTCCTAAGCCTAAAAGTGAAACTAAAACTAGTCTCTTTGTATCTGAGCAGAGGTCAGTTAAGATATATTGGGGCCCTGGGCACAAAGAATATTTGGGACCTCCATATTCCCTCCTGGCCATGAAGCCCCTCCCCCTACTTCTCCCCTCTCCTCAGGCTTGGCTGGAAGCTGGGCTGTGGTAAAAGTGGGAGCCTGGACCACTGTCAATTCACCTGGACTGGGACACATGCCTGGAGGGTGGACAAGGACACACCCTGGGGGCTATTCACAGAGAAACATTTAGGGGCATGTGGGAGGGTCCAGGCCTGTCCTGCCCCCACCCTCAGCTGTGGCTCTGCTCCTGGCTGCACCCCCACTCACCATCTCCAACAGCAGGTCCCAGCCCCACTCTTGGCCCCTGCTCCTAGAGAGGGAGTCATAGATCAGCTGGGGGGGGGGGTCACTGAAAAAGTTTGGGGACCCTAGCCTAGCATAGCTGCAAATACCATTTTGGCCTCAGATGTCCTGTCTTTTGACAAGAGAAAATGGCTTCTGTCAGGTCTGAAGGCCTCAGGGGGAAGAGGAGGAGCAGGAGGATGGGAGAGGAGAAGCAAGGGGTCGGGCTAGCGTTCTGGCCACTGCTGCCTGGGCGCCGGGCATGGACCCAGTCAGCTTGTGTGGTAATCCACCATTGTCTCTGAGTTAGGCTGAAGGGCTGATCAGCTCTGGCACATCACTGGTCCAGCAAACTGTTTGTCCATGTCATCCTATGCAGAACCCTCCCTTTTGGCCTCAGTGGGAATTTCTAGTCCTCTCTTTCCCCATCCCTGACTCAAAGCATGCTGGGAAATGGCATCAGAGGGTTCTGGTACCCATTATTGATGTGATCCACAGAGTAGGACCCCGGGCCTAGAGGCTCAAGACAGTGTTCTTGAAGCTGGCAAACTCCAAGCAGGGGTGACCCTGACTTTATGTCACGTGAACATTTCTTTGATGAATCTCCAGTTTTAGAAACAGAAAGATAAAGATTATTTTGGCATCAATCTTTATTTGTGACATAATGGCCTTATCGTCGTGGAATTACAGAGGATGAGTAGTCTGCCACAAAATCTGCTACAAATTGAAAATTCCAGGGCATGTCAAAACAAACACAACACAAAACAAAGAAATACTGTATATTGATATCCTCTACCTTTGTGGGAGAAGCATGGCACTATAGATTCATAACCCTCTCACCAGCTAAACCAAAGTCCTATATTCCATCCTGGAGAAACCCAAATACAAGGAGATTTTTTTTAAACTTCTCTCTCTACTCACAAAGACAGAGTAGGAAAACTGCTAGGAATTAAAGTTATGCAATGCACTTTATTAGCCAAAAAAGAGGTAACTGAAACAAGAAAAAAATTAATAAGTTTAAGAGAATTTATAGAATCTGTTTCATCTTCTAAATAACATTATCTTACAGAATCATTTGCCTGCCAGAACCTGCCTGCGAAAGATATTGGTCTAATCTTTATGAACCTGATTATTGTTCTCTGTATTGTTTAGAGCAATATAAGGAGGAACCAATCCTGTCATTTTAAATAGCAACAAATCATTTATAATCTTCATTTAAGTCTTCATCCTGAGTAGCATTCTGTCCTGGGAGCATTGTACCACACAAACAGCATCACTGGGCTGGGTTCATTACTCTTATTTCCGCAAGGAAGTCTGTTGTGTTACTACCAAAAGATCAAAAAGTTAGTGCTGTGAAATAAGTGTCTGCAGGCCAGCATTGCAAATGACACTTCTTTTTAGGAATATAATTAAGTCATCATAGTTTAAGAAGCACTTTGAAGAAGAAAGGATTTACATGCCAAAGTTCAATGGATTGTACCAGTAGCATTTATCTGGAACACCTGCTTATATAGCCACCTCCATCAGATGAGATTAGAAATATTGTTTTTACCAAACAGGGCTATCTTAGAATAGGTTTCATTCCACAACATGATGAAAGTTTTCCTTCTAGCAACAGGAGAAGAAATAATATTTTTGAATGCAGAAGGCTCGAAGAGTAGAAGATATACTCACACACAGTAGTAAGGAAGGAGAGAAGTGTATAGGCCAAAAGCCAAGAGTACACAAGGAAAGACATAATATAGAATATAGATTAAATAAGGAGAATGTTATACAGGTTAAACCTCTCTAAGCCAGCACCCTCAGGACCTGACTGGTGCTGAACCAGAGAATTTGCAGAATTATATTAGGAGGTTAATAATGTCTAGCAGCATTACCAACACTTCCACTGCTTACAGGGCTCTTAGAAAACATTTTGGGGTAAATTAGAGCTAAATAACAGCACAGAACACTGAGAACTAGGACTGGCGGCTGTAAACAAAATATGGGACTGTGTGAAACTTGGCCACACTCATGATAATTAGACAACTGGCTAACTAAAATCATGCCAGACCACAGATGTTGCCGGACCAGAGAGTGCCGGACTAGAGAGATTCAACCTGTACCATTACATTAACTTTGGGAGGTTATATGTAGATGGTCATCACATACGTATTCAGGATTCCTCTCAGCCCTATGTTTCTACTCCTGCATACTGCCCATAATTCCAGCAGCAATACCTGTAATAGTTCAGGGGATACCATAAGAAACAATGTCCTTGCACCAAAATAAATGAGAATCAAAACTTTTGGGGCACATAGAACTCATCCCTAATGATTCATCCCTAATTGCAGCTAACTTGGCACTCCAGAGTTTTTGTAACTTCACTGACACCCACACATGACTTTAAAGAGTACCCTTTGGAAAGCTTTTAGAGTCAGTCAAGAACATATCATGTGGGAGGTTTGGGAAAGACCACAAACCTGGAGAAACACCAACTGCCTGGTAAATTAGGAGGCAATTTCTGAAACTCCTACAATACCTATTGTCTCATGTAGTCTATATCAAACAGTACATAGAAGAAAAAAAGTCAGCTGCTACCTCTGGCCTCCTATTGGTTGGCCATTTATATGTCAAAAAATAATCTGAAAGTGAGATGAACATTCAGATGTGTCACCACAATACAAATGCTGCTCTATCTGCCACTACCCGTAGTGAATTCAGTACCCGCACAAATTAAGGTAAGTGAGGAGCAAGAAGGCAGTACATGAATCATGTATAACTACTAACTCAGAATCAGTGAAGACAAAGAGGTTGCGGGCACTACGCAGAGAGAGACTTATAAAGAAGGAAGATATTTCCAAATCTTTCAACTGTTCTTCAGGTGAAAAACCAATAGGCTAAATCAACAAACCTTGAGTGCCTATGAGATGCCTAAGTAAAAGTAACTTTGGCATGGATCACATCATTTAATTGCAGCATGTATTCATTGATTATTTCCAATGAATGTAGGGACTTTTGGATTCATATTGTCTCATTGTTCCCTTGTACTCTCCCACCCTTTAACCATTGTTGTCTCTTAACAGGTAAGGCTTACCAGTTCCAGTTAACCGGTAGGGGCTGGAGCAGCTCCCTATCCACCACAGGTAGGGGTCTGCTCCAGCTGTGTGAGGCCCACCACAGACAGGGGCTGCTACAGCCAGCCAGCCAGAGCAACCTCTGCCTGTGGTGGGCCCAGCCTAGCCCTCTGCCATGGGCAAGGACTGCTCCAGGCAGCCAGCCAAAGCAGGTCCTGTCTGTGGCGGGCTTGGACCAGGTGGGGCTGTTAACCAGTTAACCAATTAAATGGGATTTTACATCCCTAGTCTCTTGTCTTATACTTAGATTGTAATCTCTTTGGGGCAGGGCATGTCTTTTATTTACGTGTTTGCATGGCACCTAACACCATGGTGTCCAGGTCCATGAACAGGCATACTAAGTGCCACCACAATACAAATAATAATAATTTGGATACTGCAGCATCTGTATTAGTCAAAACACTGGGATGAATGATCATGTATAATTTTGTGCCTGTGGGGAAGAGAGGAATAAATTAAGCCCTATTATTGAAAAGGATCCTAGTATGGTCAGTTTCATAATGTGTAACATTGACATTTTTATTCCCAGTTCAGAAAGTGTCTCACATAAATTCTGTCATTCAGGAACTCATTATGCCGATTTTATAGGCCATGGAACTCCTTATAAGTTGACTTGGCAGGCTGCAGAATATGACTGAATGGGCAGGCATTTTATGATGAGCTAACTCAGTGGGACAGTTTGAATTCTCAACTAAGATCTAAATGGCACGATCCACTAATTACATGCAAGTCATTCAGACTCAGCAAAATGCTCCGTTTTGCCAGAGAAGGCATTAGTATAAAAAAGCAGCCCCTGACAAGACTTCTTCGTCGAGGAGAAACATTACCAGATTTAGAAACTGATTCTATACATCAGGTTGGAATGGTTGAGTCATCAATGGATCCCAGGGCTTCACCCATGGTATTAGGCAAAGCCCTGAAACAAAGCCAAGATTCTGCATTAATGACAGGTGGAAGAGAAGTTGAATGGTAACAAATGCATATGCTTTGCCAGAATAGATATCTCTCTGGAGTTCATGATGCATGGGAAATAGACATCACAGCCCTCAATCTGGATGATTTAAAATTACAGAAGCTCTCTCTCAAGGCAACGCTTATTCCCAACAGAGGAAAATAACAATTCTGAACAGTCATCAGGAGTGCTTAGAGCACCAGTAACATGTATAGACTCATAGATCTCAACTATTGCGTTCACATTGTCCATCTCATTTTTGTGTTAGCATCAACATCCTTTGATCATCATCTCAGGGATCTGAGAGTCATGCATAGACTAAACAAAGAAGAAACAAAGCAGAAGTCATTGCACAAAACCAATGATAATGGACTGTAATAGTCTATATTGACAGCTGAGTAGGGGTACGTCTAGACTACAGGCTTTTGTCGACAGAGGCTTTGTCGACAGATACTGTTGACAAAGCTTCTGTCGACAAAGAACGTCTAGACTACATCCAGTTCTGTCGACAAAGCAAGCCGCTTTGTCGACATGAGAGTGTAGATGCAAAGGACAGTGTAGATGCAATAACGCCTTCTGTTGACAAAAGGCGTTATTCCTCGTAGAATGAGGTTTACTGCCGTCGACAAAACTGCCGAGTTCTGTTGACGTTATGTCGACAGAACTCGGCGGTAGTGTAGACGTAGGTATAGTTTTGTCGACAAAAAGGCTACTTTTGTCGACAAAACCCTGTAGTCTAGACACACCCTACATTAGATTATTCTGGCCACCTTTAGCAGTTTACTAGTACAGATTGAACCTCTTTAGTCCGGGACACTCTGGTCCCGGCTACATCCAAGGTTTGGCATGATTTTAGTTAGTTAGATGTCCACTTCTCATGGGTGTGGCCAAGTTTCCCATGGACCTATAAAGTTTTTTTTTATACCCATCAGTCCCAGCTCTCAGTATTCTGTGCTGTTATTTAGCTCTAATTTACCTCTAACCCTCCCCCTTCTTTTTCTGCTTTAAATTTTTGGGGTGTCTATGCCCTTCTGAGCCTCTTGCTCCACTCTTCTGAAGAAGTGGGTTGTGCCCATGAAAACTCATGATACTATCTATATTTTTTGGTAGTCTCTGAGGGTACATCTACACAGCAGGGCAAAAGTCGAATTAAGCGGCGCAATTTCAGCTACGTCAATTGCGTAGCTTAAGTTGAAATAGCTTTTGGCTATTCAGCTTTTGGCGTGTTCTACACAGCAGGAGGTCGAAGGAAGAACACTCTTCCTTTGATTTTCATTACTCCTTCTGAAATGAGGGTTACAGGACTGAGTAAGAAGTCCTCCAGTTTGCTATTTTTCTTGAAATAATGGCTTGCTGTGTAGAAATGCTCTCTGTTATTTTAGAATAACTGGCATTATTCTGAAATAACAAAGATCATGCCATTATTTCAAAATAATGGCGAGCTGGAGGACTTCTTATTCTGACTGCTGTGTAGATGTACCCACAGGTGTAACAGGAGCACTTGTTTAAGTTTTTCTAAGAGCCTGGTAAGCAGTGGAAATGTTGGTAATACTGCTTGAAAATATTGACCGCCTGTGGTTGGGCAAATTCTCTGGTTCAGCACTAATCAGGTCTGAAGGGTGCCAGACTAGAGAGGTTCAACCTGCACTCAAGATTCCACAATTTTTATTTTGCAGTGTTGTGTAAATCCAGGTGTCTAAGCCTTGCTTCAGTTGTATTATCCTAAACACATAGCAAAAACCAGATTGGAAAAATCCACTTGCCTATAAAGTCTCTTCTGGGTAAGTAACATCAGTCCTGCAGAACCTATACTTTCATTAAACAAAACACAACACATACCCCGCCCCCGAAAAAAACACTTATGGGTGCAAAGAAAACCTAACAAATGCACCTAGAGTGTAAATGAACATGCCCATGTCCTCCTACTCTGAAATGCACTGCTCTGGTGAGCTTACTGCAGTGTGGGGATGAGGCAGCCATTTTACCTGAGCCTACTTACCTGAGACAGGTAAGCTCTGTGTGGGTACGGGACCTCTACCAAAATTTGCCTCCAGGGCAAGGAAGGTTTACCTAGCAGCCTCAGCTCCCTCTTTTTAAACGTTAGAGGAGGTGAGGACCATAGTGGCCAAAGTGCTACTGCTTCTTTCATGAGATGGGGATAAGGTGAGCTGCCCAGGCACTGCTAGTTGGGGGAAGGGGAAACATGGTAAGGGATGAAAGCATGGCCTCTTGTGCTGTTTTCACAGGTGGGAAGGAGCAGAGAACCTTTGTGTAAGAGAAGGAACAGCTGGGAGGACAAGGCCCTTGAGAAGACAAGGTGAATGGCAGTTAAAAAAAAAAAAAGACTGCTGTAGGGAGCTAGAGCAAATTCAATTATTGGGGATGAGGTAGCTTAGAAGGGCAAAGAATTTTAGAGGGTGATCAAAGAGAAAACTAACCAAACCAGTAATTATGTGTGAGAAGCTGAGGCACACATGTACTGGTCATACAGTATGTCACAATGGCACGCAGTTTAGAGAGGCATTTGCTCAACAGCTTCCAGGATTGCTAGTTGGAACAGCAAGTTCGGGAACATACAATTCAAACAAGGCAAGAGCAACCCCTCCTAAGTAAGAGACAGGGATTTATTGAAATAGTATTGCTAGTTGGGCAATTTAGTAACGCCTACAGCTCAGTTATAAGTCCACCATCCATGGGAGACAGATTATACCAAACACTATTAAAGGAAAAACCACACTGGAAAAGTAGCAGTGGTCCATTTATTATCCTTTCACCAACAGCAGCCCCTATCAGCTGCTACAGACAGAGGTGCAAGAAACCTTTCTGTAGGTGGTTACAGCATTACTTGCTGCCAGGGAATAGTAACAGCTTGCTGAAAGTTGAGAATTTCCAAAACTCTTTGATTTAAAAAAAAAAAAAATTATAACATTGGATATTTTTGTTCTCCATATAAATATGTAATAATCAATGCTATCCTTTGACAATGAATTCTACAGGGTAATTTTACATTTGTTAACCTCCCCCCCTTTTTTTTTTAAACTTTTTATTAAGGTAAAGTTACAATAAAACATTAACATACTCCATCATACATGACGGATTCAGGAACAGGTTAATATTAAAATAACCTACCTAAAGTTTCTGGCTTTTTGAATTTTTCACTTTTCAATTTCAGTGAATGGCCTCCTGGTTTTATACCACGAGAAATTAAATTCCCTGTACTGTTAATTACTTTGTATACATCTATTTGGGCCTCTCTCTAATTTAAACAGTTCCAAACTTTTCAAGTGCTCTTTATCTAAGAGTTTTTCCCCCCACAACCATAGACATTATCACCTGAGCCCCCCATGACTAGGATTAATTGCAATACCTCCAGTAATAGTAAAATTCCTTATGCTCTCTAACATCGTATTTGCTTTTTTGATCACTGCTGCACATTGAGCAGAGAACTTCACTGAACTATCCATAGTGTAAAATTTGGAGAGGATACAAAATTACTTAGGCTAGCTGAGAGTACAGTAAGATGTAGAGAACTCTAATGGGACGAAATATAGCTATGGCAGGAGAATGAGCATGGCAAACAAAATTCTTTGTTGACAAAAGGATATTAGAAGGAGGAGGGAGAAAAATTGTTCTCCTTGGCCTCTGATTATAGGACAAGAAGCAATGGGCTTAAACTGCAGCAAGGGAGGTTTAGGGTGGACATTAGGAAAAACTCCCTAACTGTCAGGGTGGTTAAACACTGGAGTAAATTGCTTAGGGAGGTTGTGGAATCTCCATCACTGTAGATATTTAAGTGTAGGTTAAATAGACATCTATCAGGGATGATCTAGATGGTGCTTGGTCCTGCCCTTAGGGCAGGGGCCTGGATTTAATGACCTCGAGAGATCCCTTCCAGTTCTAGTGTTCTATTATTCTAAAAACACACACTTTGGAAGACATAATTTGAACTACATATGGTGCACAGATTTTGAGGCCAGAAGGGGACCATTCCGATCATCTAGTCTGACCTCTTGCACATTGCAGACCACAGAACCTCACTCATCCACACCTGCAATGGGCCTATAGCCTCAGGCTGAGTTAATGAAGTCCTTGAAACTTGATTTAAAGAACCAAGTTATAGAAAAAACACCATTTACTTTAGTTCAAACCAGCAGGTGATGCATGTCCCCTTCTCCAGAGGAAGGCAAAAAAATTATAGAGCTGCAATACATACTGCTGGGTGCTAAATGTACTGTAATCACTAAGCACATTTTTTTAAAAAGGCCTGGGTATTTGTAACCAGTTCAGTTAAAAAACATCTGCTCAATGCACAGTGGTAGTCAGAGAAGCAAACAAAACCTTAAGATATTCTATATAGAGAGAATTAGATAGAAAACATAAGAAAATTCCTATATTAGGAGGTTAAGCTTGTGTGATGCCTCAGAACTTTGAATGACTGTCAAAAATTAGGTAATTCTCAAGTAATTATTTTATGCAATCAGTTAAGTAAAAATTGCTACATGGCTATTTTGAGTACAATGCCAAATGAATGTGCTTTTAATAAGCTCTTCCAGTAATTATGCAGGTTTCTACAACTACAGGAGTAACACTGTCCTTCTCTTGCCCATACACTCAGCAATTACTACATTTGAGGAAGCTAAACTTGAGTAACTATTCTGGGCAAAGCTGCTAGACTCGGACATAGGAAAAAATTGAGCCTCCACCCCTACATCTGTCCTGATTCATCTGCAGACCCCCTCCCAATCTATGGCCATGTATCTGCACAGAGCCCACGGGCTGAGGGTGGGGGAAAAGGTAGAGAGCTCTGTAAAAGCAAAGCAACAGCTGAAAGCAGTGTATGGAGGAAAGGAGGAGGCTGACTCAAACATGTTTGGTTTGGCCTACCCAAAACAGTCTTTAAAACATCCAGCAGTGAACAGTCTCCTGCATTTAGCATTGAATCCAATGCCTGTACAATCACATTTCTCTTCTCCTTCCACCCTAAAAATATTTTACTTACTATACAGAAGTAAAACAGCGACGCTAATACCACACAACAGGCTATTAAGTCCACAAATAGAATTAAGCTTTTAAATCCATTTTTATCTATAGTCTCTTTCAAATATCATATACCCAGTAGTGTTGTCTTCTTCAAATTGTGTTTGAAATGTTTCATACTCAAATATACCTAATAAAGCCTTTTTCAATGTCTCATCTCAGATTCATTTAGCACCCAGCAGTTTCATTGCAGCTCATAATGGTCCCACTCGCAGGGGTCTGCCTGCTGGCACACTAAATGGCAAAATGGCAAAACTCTTGTGGACTTCACTGCAGTCTCTCCTGACAAATCCAATCTATCAAGGATTTTAACTCAGCCGAGCAAAGGCCCATTGGAGCCCAGGTGTGGAGGCCCAGGGTTAACCTGTGAGCTGCAGCAGTGTGCAGGGGCCCAGGGTTACCGGCCGCTGCAGCAGTGTCAGCAGGCAGAACCCCGTCCCCCCTTTAAATCACCACTGGAGCTGCGCAGCTCTGAGGGCTGCCTGTGGGAGACGGGGGCACTGCGTTCCTCACGGCTTTAAGGGCTGGGGGGGAGGCGCGCCGTAGTTTGGGCAGTGCTGAGGGCTGGCTTCCCTGGCTCTGCCACTTCTGCCTGAGGCTCCACTGCTTCCAGGGCATGGAGCTGCCCCCCCACACCTTGTCCATGGGCCCACAGAGACAGTCGGATCCTGATTTTATCTCTCTCCTTTATCCATGCTGACAGACACAGGTTTAGCATAACAACTATAAAAACTGCCTGGGAAAACATTGCTATTAAATTGCTATAATAAAATGAGCAGGCTATTAAGTTGCTTTCCTAAATATCATGGTATCTGGACATGGAAAGATTGGTTTTAGATTCTATTCAATAAATGACTTTCATTTTCATGTAAAAGTCCACTCCTCTTTGCTTACATGAAAATCCCTAAATTGAACTAAGACTCTTTCAAGTGTCAATCTAGAGAGCTCTTCTTATCCAACATTATGGCATGACCAGTAAAGATCAAAGACAAATCAACACCTATGGTATTTAGGCTGAAAAGGGACATGCAAGATAAAGGACATAACACAAGGAGGAAGAATGGCCTCTTTTTGGATTAAATTTGTATGAATACCAAGGTGAGTTTTAGAACTATCCTTCCAGGTTAAAGTGACATAGGGGAAAACTGGTCTAATATTCAGCTGGAAGATTACAAACACGGTAACAGACTACTGATATATTTTATAGAGCGGTCAGGTCTTTGCTGTGTTCTCTTTAGGGGAGTATGGGAGGAAGATTGAAGAAAACAGATGAGTCTATCAGAGCTGACCCTTCTGTAGGGTGTCAATGGGAGTACAGTGGATCACTAATTCCATCTAGATACTTGGTAATATTCTGGGCACTTTGAGCTTGGAGTAAAGTATGGCAGACTATTTAGCTCTTTGTGAGGCCCACTAAACAAACAAAAAAACACAACGATAGACACCAACATAAGAACCCGTAAAGACTTTCATAGATTCCTAGACCAGACAGGACAATTATAAGCACCCGGTGTGGTCTATATGGGTGTGTGTCTACACTGTACCGTTATTTCGAAATAACGTGAGCGTCTACATAATTTCAAAGTAACGGATGGCTTATTCCAAAATCTGTAAATCTCATTCTACGAGATACAACCGCCTATTCTGAAAGAGCTATTTTGAAATAAGGCGTGTGTAGATGCTCCACAGCTGCTATTTTGAAATAGAATGGCCCTGGTGAGGGGCTAAGTTATTCCTCCCCAGTGCCTCCCGGGGCTCTTTAAAAAAAAAAAAAAAAAATCGAGATAGCATGTCTACATTAAGGAAACCTGCCTCTGACTAATTTTGAGGCTTCCCTGCAGTGTAGATGTGCTATTTTGAAACAAGCTATTTTGGAATAACTATTCCGGAATAGCTTATTTCGAAATAAGCGTGCAGTGTAGACGTACCCTAAGACGCAGATGAGAGGCCTGCCCCAAAATAATTCCAAGAGCAGATCTTTAGGGGGGAAAAAACATCCAATCTTAATTTTAAAATTGTCTATGATGGCAGACCCACCATAACCTGTGGGAAATTGAACCCATGGTTAGTTACTCTCACTATTAAAAATGCACACTTTATTTCCACTGTTAATTTGTATAGCTTCAAATTTCAGCCACTGAATCATGTTATACCTTTCTCTGCTAGATTGAAGAGCCCACTAATAAGTATTTGTTCCCCATGTAGATTCTTATAGACTGTAATCAAGTCATCCCTTAATCGTCTGTTTGCTAAACTAACTAGATTGAGCTCCTTGCGTCTAACATTATAATGCAAGTTTTCTAATTCTTTAATGGCTCTTCTCTGAACATTATTTATCAACATCCTTCTTGGATTGTGGGCAGCAAAACGGGACACAGGGTTCCACCAGTGCCAACTACGGAGGTAAAAATAACTTCTCTGCACCTTCTTGAGATTCTTTGTTTTTTGCAGCCCAGGCTCGTGTTAGCTCCTTTGAGCACAGAGTTACACTGGGAAACTCATGTTCAACTGATTATCGGCCACACTCCTGAAATCTTTTTCAGAGTCACCAATTCCCTGGACAGAATCCTTCATCCTGTAGGCACAAGCCTCCATTCTTTCTTCTTAGAGGTACATATTTACATTTTGCTATATTAAAATGCAGGTTTGTTTATGCCATTTACCAAGTGGTCCAGATGGTTCTGAATGAATGACCTATAACATGTTCAGTATATACTACTTCCCCAATTTGTGTGTCACCTGCAAATTATATCAATGGTGATTTTGTTATCCCCAAGGCCATTGATAAAAATATTAAGTTGTATAGGGCCAATAATCTCTCTCTGTGGGACCCCACTGGAAACAGACCCAATTGAAAACAATTCCCCATTTGCAGTTATGTTCAGAGACTTATTAGAAAGCCAGTTTCTAATCCATTTAACTTTTCACCCCAGTTCCATTATAAGCTGTTCTTCCCCAAGTATTTGTGACTATTTCTCAAATAACAGGACAGCCAAATAAGAATATAATTCAAAACCTGTGGTGTTTCCCCATTACGACGAGTAACAGAAAACCAGCTAAGCAAAACCAAATGAACAATAATCACTTAAGACTTGATGTGGTGCAAGTTCTCAGAGGGGACAGATATTTTTTGACATTTGAGAAAATTCATCTTTAAAAGCTGGACAAAATGAGCATACATTCCTACTGAGAATACATAATTCTTTAAAAATCACACCATCAGGTCTTTAGAAAGGGGCTGATTTCTGGCAGTTCATGTTGACTTCAGTCTGAAGGGCTGGAATTCTGCTTCTTTGAAAAATCAAGCCTTTGGGAATCTAAGGAAGCCTCACCTAGTATATAATAATTATATATGAGGTAGGAAGTCCCTGCAAGCACTCATGGGGAAGAACAGGGATGATTGCTATGGTTCTGATTGGTTCAGGAAGGCACAGACAGCCCCTTCTGCACTAAGATCAGACAGGAAACAGGTTGTCGGACAATAACTAGCCCACATGGACCTGGTAAAGGAAACAGAGGCGGGGAACCTTTTTGGGTCAGGGGTCACCCCCCCCCCCAAAAAAATCATTCAGGGGTTGCACAAAAGCCTTGTTTCTTAAACTGCATTCCGCGGAGAACTCACAAGTGTGCCACGACCGATTGAGGAAAAATAAAGGTCGCTAGAGCCGCTGAGACGCAGTGGGTGGTGCGAAGGGTGGAAGAGGTGAACGAGTGGTGATGCAGCGGTGACACGTCTGGAAATGAGGAAGAAACGTGGATATCCCTGCCTCAAGTGCTTCCGCTGCCTTTAGCCCTCTCTTGTTACCCAGGGCAGCTGAGGGGGGGCAGATACAATGTTTCTTCTTTGTTGGACAACTTTTTTTTTATTTAATGGATAGTGATTGACAGGTTATGTTTGGGATACTTAGATTAAAAAAGATGTTCCACTTTTCAAAAGATAATTAAAAAGATACTTAAATTATCATTGGGCAGTGAGCGAATATTGTAATTTTCAATAAAAGTGTCGTCTGGTGCTCAAGGGGCAAGGTGGGTTTTTTTCCCTCTCAACCAAAAACTCTTGGTGTTCCTCATAAAAAAGAATACGATTGTTTGGTGTTCCTTGGTCTTAAAAAGTTTAAGAAATACTGCACAAAAGTGAGAGAAACCCCCCCCCCCAATCACTGACATGGCCCCAAAATGAGAAGCAGAAAGATACTTTCCACATTCCCCTCACACACCAGAGCCTATGCGGGCCCAGGCTAGTAGAAGTTGTGGGTCCCTCTAGGGGTTGGAAGGGGGCCAAAAATGAGGAGTTCAGTGTATGGGAGGGGGCTGTAGGAGTGGATTGGGGGGGTCTAGGAGGTTGGTAGGGTGCAGAAGCAGGCAGAGGGTGGGAAGTAGGGTACAGGACTGGAGAGGGTGCAGCAGTGGTCTAGGATGTCTGGGCAGGAGGTAGAATGCAGGAGTGAAGTGTGGGTGTGGGGTCTGGGTGGGAGGTAGGATGCAGGAGTAGGGTGGGGATCTAGGTGGGAGGGGTCCAGGAGTGGTCTGGGAACTGGGGGGTCCAGGAGGCTGGTAGGGTGCAGGAGTGGGCAGGGGGGGGGATCTGGGCAGAAGAGAGGTGCAGGAGCAGGTTGGGGGTGTAGAGTCTGGGTGATGGGGGGCACTTACCTGTCACAGCTCCCTGAGAAAGTATCCCACCACTTCTAGGCACCGTCCTCTGCTGCTCCTATTGGCTGTGATTATGGCCAATCAGCATGGCAGGGGAAAAGCCTCCAGGGAACTCTTTACTACCTTGCCTTTTCATAGAGCCACTTCCTCTCCCCCACCAGTCAGAGACCATGAGTCAGATCCAGTCCTGGTTTTTCTGGACCCAGCCCCCATGGCTCAGGGCTCCCCCTCCCACAGTAGGGAGCCAGTGCTGGTGCTCCAGCCCCATGGGGCAAGATGCGGGGGGAGGAGGTGCTGGAATGCCAGCATGGGCTTCCTCACGCTGGGAGGAGGGAGTCCCGAGCCTTGGGGGCTGGATCTAGGCATGCTGGAGGCTGGACCTGGCCTCTGGGTTGTAGGTTCCCTACCCTTGCTCAATAAGGAATCACGAGCTTGTTTCCTCTGGTGAGTGTATCTCAAGGCCTCATACCAGCTCATTTATTTGAGGCACTGGTGCAGGTACAAAAACCTAATTGCACAGTCCAGGATGTGCACAATTAGTCAGGTGCACTGATCAATAGCTATTTGAACTATGCTTGTACCTAGGGACCCCAAACACGACCTGGGGCGCCATTGTGGTAGGTGCTGTAGAAATAGATGTAAATAGTCCCTGCCATGTAAACATTACACTCTAAACAGACAAAAAGGACACAAGAAGACTTGGGGCTCTGAAGTAGAGAAAGGTGCCGTGATTTCATGGCATGTACTTTGAAACAAGGCTCTTGACTGGTTCTTGCAAAAAATCAGATGGGGGGCCTCAAGGAAGAAGATATATATATATAGAGAGAGATATATAGATATAGATATATATGAATTGCTTTTAAGAATGGCATTAGTGCTGTTATAAACTCTCCAAGCCACTTATATTCATTTTTAAATGTGACTTTTTTTTTTGAATTAGCAATTCTAACATTGCATCAAGGATTGTTTTGCTTTGAAATAAAGCAGATGTTACATTTGAATAAATTGCGTTTGGCTGTCTTGTTTCATTCTAGAACTTCAATGGGATCCTGATCATCTAAAACCTTGGGCAACATCAAAATATTATCTGATAATCAGCAGTCAAGAGAATAGGTCACAAGCTTATTAGAAAGAGAAAGGAAAACAGTGGCGATTCAGATAGTTGGTATTCAATTAGAACACACTCGGTCCAGAAAACCATTCTAGAGCTGATATGTTTAAGGAAAAAAAAAACACCACCCTCCCAAGGAAGCATGCCAAACTGTACTGTACTTTATTTTATGATGATTCACAATGATCAGGTCTTACAGCCCAGCTGGAAAGCAAAACCATGTTTGCCAAACACTATGGTGATGAGTGCAGTGTTAGAACCTACACAGAACAGAAACCGTATACTCATAGAAATGTAAAATTGGAAGGGGCCTCAAGAGATCAAGTTCAGCCCACTGTGCTCAGGAAGGACCTGACAGGTATTGGACCAATCTTTTCTTGAAGACCTCCAATGAGGGGGATTCCATAACCATCCTTGGGAGCCTTCTTCCGAGCTTAACTATACTTACAGTTAGAAAGGATTTCCTAATATCTAACCTAAATCCCCCTTGCTTCAAATTAAGCCCATTACTTCTTGTCCTTCCTTCAGTGGACATGGAGAACAATTGATCACAGCCATCTTCACTGATAACTACTCATGGAGTACAATCTTTCGACCAGTTGTGCACCCACCTTACAATGCAGGCCTGGGCAAAATATGGCCCGTGGGCTGGATCTGGCCTGCCAAGCCACCGGATCCAGCCCATGGAAGCAGGGGCCCTAGGCAGGCTCCCCTGCTTGCCTCACAGGCCACTCAGAAACGCGGCTGCCAGGCCCTGTTTCTGTTTCAAAACTGAAGGGAAGGGGGGGAAAGCTTCAGGAGCTGCCCCCACCACCAGCACAATCCCATTGGCCGGTTTCTGGCTAGAAACTGACCAATGGGAGCTGCCTGTTTGAACAACAGGTAGCCAAGAAAAACCACACCTCCTCTCCTCGGCTCAGTTATTCACTGAAGCACACGGCCAGGCAAGCAGGTTAGCTGGCTGGGAAACTTCTTAAGGTCTTCAAGCCTTTAGCTCTGCAGGCAGGCAGGCAGGTTTGACTGCTGGCTGGTAAGTCTCCTGGCCAGAACCTGCCTCTGGCACCCCAGTCCCTCCCTTCCCCAACCCTCTACTACCCCAATCAACATACCCAAACCCTCTGCTCCCCTCTTGCACCCATACTCCCTCCCAGATCTGACACCCCAATGCACTGCCCCAGATCACAATCTCCTCCTACCCTAGGTCACATCTCAAACCTCTGCACTCCAGTCCCCTGCCCTAGGTCACAATCACCTCCTTCATCCAAACTCCCTCCCAGACGCTATTCTCCCTCTTGCACCCCAAACCCTTACCCCAAGCTCCCTTCTGCATCCAACCTTCATCCCAGACCCCTCATCTCCTCCATTAATATCATGGAAGAGTGCGACCCTCGACCACTTTCCAAAATCTTGGAGTAGGCCCCCGTCAAAAGTTATTGCCCACCCCTGCTACAGTGATTTCAACTGGATCACATTTCCCTGGTTTGTTTCTGAAAATATCAATAGAACATGACAACACATTACACTTAAGAAATCCTGGCAAGTGCACATCACCATATCATTTGGTGTGGAGTGGAGACGTCAGCATCTTTAAAGGATCCTTACCATGTTGCCTCACATTATGTAAGACATGGGGTTAGTGTATATTGCAAACTGTGAGGGCATATTTATACTTTGAATGGAATATACTTACTGCTATATGAAAAGTACAGAAGAGACAAATTTCATGAGGCCAGTTCATTATGCTTCCCTGAATAAGACATGGATATTTTTGTATTCACGGATGCATAATGAACTGGCCTCATGACTAAGGCTAAGGTCAGATTTCCAAAAGAGTTACCATCTATTTATGTGCCTAAATGAAGAGGCCTTTACCACTCCCACCGTTTTCATGGAAGCAGTGTTGAAATTCTGGCTACTTCCATCAATGCCTAAATGAAAATCTGGTTCAAATGCAGTACACTGAACTCTGTCCCTGTCCATGAGTCTGAGATGTGAACAGGAGTGACCTCTCTTTGCTGACGGTGGTTACACAGGGGAAAAACAAAACAAAACAAAAACCCACATAACTAAGCGGCTCGCTGGACTGGTTCCAGCTGCCCATACAAAGAATTCATGAACTCCATCCTCACTTCCTAAATTCTATCCTGGACATCGTGACCTTTCCATTCCAACAGTACATTCCACCTGTTATTTTAAAGTGCCAGTTACCTGATAAATAGACTGTCAGTTTTAGGAAATCTCCCCCCCATGTGTAAAGGCCCTCTGTTGGATTTGAAAAGAAATCATACACTTGACGTAACCCTTGAGCATTAAGGAATTATATTAAGAGCAATCACAGTACTTCTCTCAGCACTGACACAGGTTGAACCTCTCTAAACTGAGACTCTCTGGTCTGCAACATCCGTAGTCCATCAGGATCATGGATGTTTCAGGACCAGAGAGCCCCAGTGGCTGGGGAGGTCAGGCTGGGAACCCTGCTGTGGTGGTGGTAGCGGGACTGGCAGCCCTGCTGGGGACAGGAACTGTGCCAGGGTGGCGGCAGCGGGCTGGAGGCCAGCAGCCCAGCCGGACTGGTGGCAGGGGAGCCAGCAGGCTCGAAGCCCTGACCGGCAGGTGGCAGCTGCCCAGCAGGACTGGGGGGGAAGGGGAGAGCAGGGAGCCAGCTTTAACCACCCCTAGTATGGTAAACTCCATTATTTAGGACTAGTCAAGTCTCAAGGGTGCAGGACCAGGTAGGTCCAACCTGTAGTAAACAGATATCAGTCTAATAAAGTCTCGGAGTTGATTATCACAAGTTTATTCCCAGAATTCTTAGAATGGGAGCATGGTAACAAAACAGCAGCAACAGCCATAGAAAGGTAAGGACGTTTTTTTCCTATTTCAATGACTATATTTATTAAAACAATGATGAAACATTTCCATTTTGAGTACTGCAGTTTTACTTTTATTCATATTGTGGAAGACAATCTGTCCATGTGCTTGTTTGTTTGTTAGTTTGGACCAGATGCTAACCTTTATATAAATTACATCACTAATTGTTCATACATCTATCAGTACATTGGTAACTTAATTCTTTTTAAAGAATCAAGTGGGATCCAGACTGTTATGGTTAGAATTTGAACACTTGAAGAATATCCCCTAATGGAGCCACTTTGCTGGCTCCCCTTTGTGCTAGGCACTGTGATTAAGCTTCTTGTCCTTGCTTTTAAGGCTCAGAATCAAGCACCTTGCTTGTATCTCTGACTGGTCTTCTTCCATCCCATACCACCTCCCCTTATTACATCACCTGTCTTTTTACAAAACCATCTCTCTCTCTTCTCTGCTGCCCTTTATAGATATAAAATCTCTCTGTCAAGCTTCCACCCTTGATTAATTCAACTCACTCCTGAAATCTCACTTTGGCAACACAGCATACAAAAAAGAGAGAGAGAAATAAAAGATTGCGTAACTTTACCAAAATGACCATCTCAAACACCAAGTTATATGAATACCTGTTCTGATCAGTCACATTGTCATACATCCTTAACCTCTGTCCTTCACCTTTTGTCCTTCCTGGTGAAGGCTATAATCTCATTTGCCTGTCAAGTCCATAATTTAGGACCTAATCCTGAAAATGCATATGCAAATTGCTTTACTCGCATGAGAAGTCACCTTGACTTTCTCTTTCCCTTTTAGTCTATTGATCTCTCACTGCTTCTGATCCTTCCTCACCCGTTATCACAGGTCTTCTCACCTCTACCACCTTCTTTTCTTCCTCTTTCAGGAGCATCATTTCAGAAAAATTCCGAGGGGAATGTGTGTGAGGAGGAATTTGTGTCAGCATCCCTGCTTCTGCCGCTTGCTGAAGCAAGAGCTGCTTTTGGGGGGTTAGCAGGCCACTCCATTGCAGAGGTGGGTGGGGCGAGGGCAAGCTGGTCCTATCCCAGGGTGTGGGGTGGGGAACGCTGTCTCACCAGTGGTCAGACTAAGACAGGGACTGGGGCTGGCTCACTCAGATCCAAGCCCGGATGCTCCCAGTGCTTTGCATTCAGCCAGTGGAGTGAGAAGGGTGGCCCTGACAACAATTAGGGACTCTAGCCCTGCCTAACCCCACAGTGGCCCTGAATATCTGAGCAGGACACCACAGGACTGACTGGTAAGGAGCAATGAAAATCAGGAGGGAAAGTTGAAGGTGGTGGGATGGGGGTAACAGTTTCATCTCCCCTCTAGCAAATGATGCCCTACCCTCTTTCCTGCTGGCCTCTGTATCAATCCTTGCTCTCCCTAAAAGCCATTATCTCGTCTCTCCCCGCTAGCTGTATTCATACCCAATTCTCCATCTCTGCAGTCTACCATCTTATCTGGACCATGGCCCTCTTCTAGACTTGACTTTCTCTCTCTTCTTATGGACTCCTCCCGCGCTCCTACATCTGAAGGCCATGGCATTGCATGATTCCTCTCTTCCTCTTTTTTGCTTTCAGCTTCTTCCTCAATCCTTTCATTCAAAGCTCTGTCTTGGCTCTTCTCTCCCCCTTCAGGTCGCATTCATACAGTGGCCTATGCCTTTCCTCGGCTAGAGCTCACACTCCCCTCAGTTCTTCACTCTCTGCTGTCAGCTTTCACACTGGCAATACAGGTGACTCTCACTTCCTCTATCCTTACTCGCCTCCTTTGGCCTCCAGTTTTACAGACACCCACACCTACTATCTTAATCACTCCCTTGACCTAGTTTTCACTAAGCATTTTGTTTTCTTCAGCAGTCCCACTTGATCGCTACTTTGCCTTTCAAGACCGCTCCCTGCTCATGACAATCAAACCAAACTCTCCGAATTAGCAGCTGCTCTAAACCTTTCTTTCTCTCCCCAGTGAGTAAGCTACCACCTAAGGCAACGTCTTCAGTTGCTGCGCTGGAGATCGATCTTCTGGTGTTCGATTTAGTGGGTCTAGTGAAGACCTGCTAAATCAAACACTGAGGGCGGCTTTGGTCAGTGCCAGTACTCCTTGCAGTCATGAGGAGTAAGGGGAGCCAACGGGAGCATTTGGTCCCATTGGCTTCCCTCTGCGAAGATAGCGTCAAGCTTGGCTTAAGGTAAACCGACTCCAGCTACATATTTTACATAGCTGGAGTTGCATACCTTAATCTGATATTCCAGGTCCAGTGTAGACCTGGCCTAAACAAAGTGAAGGCTTTTCTTTCTAAACCATTGACTGTTAAAGACACTAGTTAGCTTGATATGAAAGAAAGGATCCATTTTCAAGCTCAGTGGTGATCTGATTCCTTATCTGCAATATTGTTATCTGATGATTAAAAATTGCACCAGAAAAAAAGCAATTGTAGGTCTTTGTTTAAATGTGCACTATGGTCTTTATAGATGCGAAATAGGTATCTAAATTGAGTTACTCCAGTTATTATTGTAAGGTGATTGATTTAGGATAGATGTCTACAGTATCTGGTTGCAGAATAATCTGATTATGATGATGGTTTCTCCCCTTCCTGCTTATGTAATCAAAGTTAATTAAAAAAAAAAAAAAGAAAAAAAGAAAAGATCACTCCCCTTTGCTACACAGACTAAGGAATAGGGTCAGATTTTCAGAACTTCTTAACACTCACAACTGGATTAGATTTCCAAAAGAGTTAATCTTTTATTTAGGGGAAATCACCCACTTTTTTAATTAACGTCTAGCAACCTGCTTAATTCTGTTTTAAATGACAAAGTGTATTGAGATCCTTGTCTGTCTGAGGCTCACAATTTTCTTGGTTACTTTATCATGAAAGTGAGCCTTGTTTTGGACATTCTTACTGAATGACTTATGCTGGAATGATAAAAACAAAAACATTGGAAACTTGACTGTTTTAAGAATATAGCCTTGAGTGATTTCAAAGAACCTGTAAATTAAGAAAGCTGTAGATTGCACAAAAAATAACCACTTGTTCTAACTTTCGGCTGTAATAGGGCTTTTAATTAAAAAATGAATAGAAGTGGAAAAAGTGTTTTTTCTTTCAGAAGGTGTAGCAAATAATTTGCTTTTATTTTAAATTCAAAATAGGTTTCAGTATGTTAATGGCAATGTTTGGGATTATGGGTAATCATGATATTCTAATTTGTATATCTGATTTCAACAGAAGTATTTTGCATACAATTATTTCTCGATAATCTAAGGATTCTCCTTCCTCCTAACCATGTATCTCATCCTTTATCCCCCTCTTTCTGGCAATCTACAGTATCAAATATGCTATGTCAAATGTATTTTTGCTTTGCTACAAGATTAGTTAGATACACTTCTACCTCAGGAGGCATGGACCAATAAGATAGATAAGTTGAACAAAAGGGGCAGGAAGAGAAAAAACAGAAAACAACGAAGTCCAAGGACAAATTCATGGTGAGGACAACTCCTGAGCCTCAGCTACTAAGAAGCTCAGTAGATAAAAATCTATTATAATTGGATTTAATTTTAATTAGATCTTTTTAAAAAGAATAAATCTATTTCAAATTAAATTTGAAATTCTGACAATTTATCTCAAGGACTGGATTATTAAAACAATTTAAATTAAATAATTAAAATCATTATTTAGTAGTATGTTTGTTACTAAAGTTTTAAAGCAAGACAAACTGCTGAAATAGTGAAAGGCACTTCAGACATAGAAGCTTATTACTTTCCAGCCCAGCTCAGAGGCCCTGGGCACTAAAAACAGCTAATTTCTCCTTTTTCCAGACTGCCTTTCTAGGAATGAGATAGCATGGAGGTGTGGATTCCCTGCAAGATTGACAGGGAGGGACAACCACACACTCCTACACCATGGTCCACACTTTATGAATTCTTTAACTTTTTAAAACAATTTTAGTTTTTGTGAAAAGAGCAGGATCAACAGGCCTGGAAATGAAAATCCTCTAACATCTTCAGAACAATGATAGTCCATGGTTTCTGAAATTGCCTTGCCAGTGTGCTTTAACCATGACTTGTAGGGACAATTTCATGTGGCTAGATCTGCATATCCATCCAATGTCTGCCCTCTATGCCAAAACTCCTAACTATGGCTCGGACTGTAATGCCATTATTTTAGTAGTGTAGATGCCCGTCAAACAGGAAATGGATGGAAACCATCCACTGATTTCATAAGGGTTACCCAACAATCAGATGGTGATGGTGACTTTGCTGCTGTTGACCTATAGATGAAAAAGTTCTACATTGATTAATTTAAAGGTGCATCAATTAGTTTGCAGCAATGATCAGTAATCACGGGGTTGCTTAGGACAAATAAATTGGGCTCAATTTTTGCTTTCTTATACATTCCCAAGGGGAAAAGACTCTTTAGATTTAAAAATAAAAAGTTCACATGCAACACATTTTTTTTCCTACCGATTCTGCAGCAGCAATTAATTAGAATGGCAGCTGTGCCAATTACATTCTACTGTATAAATTATAGGTGCTTGCAAGAGGGTATGCCCCTGATGAAATCACAAAGGGTATGTCTACACTTGCACCCTCTTTCGAGAGAGGGGATGCAAATGCAGCTGAGCGAAATTGCAAATGAAGCGCGGATTTGAATTTCCTGTGCTTCATTTGCATAATCGTGGACCGCCACTATTTCAAAATAGCAATATTTCAAAATAACAGACACTGTGTAGACACGGTTATTTCGGGAGAAAATCCTTCTTCCGAAATAACCCTTATTCCTCATATAATGAGGTTTACCGGTTATTTTGGAAGAAGGTTTTTCTCCTGAAATAACCGCGTCTACACAGCATTTATTTCAAAATAGCACTATTCCAAAATAGCGGCGGTCCACGATTATGCAAATGAAGTGCGGGAAATTCAAATCCGCGCTTCATTTGCAATTTTGCTCAGCTGCATTTGCATCCCCTCTCTCGAAAGAGGGTGCAAGTGTAGACATACCCAAAGATTCACACACACAGACTTAGCATGTGCTTTATAGGAAATGCATAGAATATGGGACCCTGCGTAAGGAGCTCTACAATCTAAATGATGAGCTTTACAAGGGAGTGAAGACAGAACATACCCCAGGGAGGGACGAAAAGGAATGTGAGTTAAAAATAATTGAGGTTATTACTCCATTTAAGCATGCAGGCACCCAAGGTATAGATGCATTTTGTACATACACACTTGCACCGGAAAAACAAATGGGTTTCTTTTTAATGATACACAAATCAAGAGTTTCTAAAGTGAATGCATTTTGTACATGAAGTTACAAAAGATACAACTAAATAATAGCCTATTGGTCTGCACATAAGGCAGGGGTGGGAAACTTTTATCGGTTCGGGGGCTGCTGACCCACAAAAAAATCAGTCGGGGTCACACACAAGTGAGAAGCAAATAAATAAATACATAAATCAATCCCACAAACCCTCACTGACGTAGCCCCCCAACTGAGGTGAAAGACACCCCCCATATTCTCCTCATACACCAGAGCCTAGCAGGGCCCAGCCTAGTAGATTTTGTGTGCTCCAGCCTCACCAGTGCAGGCTCCCCAATATTGCAGGGAGAGGGGGGGTGCCCTGAGCCTCAAGGGCCGGATCCAGGCAAGCCAGAGGCTGCAGCCAGCCCCAGGGCCTTAGGTTCCCCACCCCTGCGATTAGGAAAGCCATTCGTTTTCCTAATAGAAGATAATTAGTAAAAATAAATTATTTAAACAGAAGAAATTGAATCTAAACCTGAAATATCATTTATGTTACTTTTTAAAATCTCTACATTCAAGGGCGGAAGAACCTAAATACAGGGGAGCCATGAATTTGATGAATCTCTCTCTATATATAAGTATATGGGCATTCCCACATAAAAGGAAACTCATCGGGATGCTGCATTCTCTAAGGGCCATGTCACTAAAGCGTGGCAGGAAAGGTCTGAGTGGCAGCCCCTCACAGACCACTGATTGGCCGACATCAGTACATAAGCGAGGAGCTGTCGGAGTAACACCACAAACTGGCTTCCTACTTCTGCAGCCGAGCCTGCTACCGCCAGCCCCTTGACACCAGCTTCCAGTGCTGGTTCACCCTGCACCTTGCTCTGATTGTTGCTCTGATTGTTGTCTGCTTCACCCCAATGTCCTGATAACCTGACCTAGCTTGACACCTGAACTTTGGTTTGCCCTCTGGCCTGTCTTGGAATCTGACCCAGCCCGACTCCTGCTCTGACACTAGGTCAGATTGCCCAGGCCCTGGTCACGACAGTTTGTTCAGACATCCTTTAATTCATTCCCCCCAAATCTATCCAGCCTCTCCATTGATTCTTGAGGCCCCGAGACCTGCAGGCAGAGAACCTGGCACTGTGGACTCACACCACATACAGGTCTGCTGATGGGGGAAGGGGCGAAGAGGGTAGTTGCCCTGGGGCCTGGTGATTCAAAGAGGTCTGGGGCTCCTGGCCACTTCTGCTGTTATGGGTGGCGAGACCCCTGGGCCCTTTAAATCCCTGCCGGAGCACTAGGCTGCGCGCGCTGCGCGGCTCTGAGAGCTGGGGTGAGGTCCAGTTCCTCAGTCCAGGTAGTGCTGAGGGCTGGATCCCTGGCCCTGCCTCTCCTGCCTGAGGCCCCCTCCTTCTGGGGGTTCGGAGCAGCCCCTCCACATCGTGCTTGGGGGCCCTTGGGAGCGGTTGGCCCTCTTGGCTACACAGTGTGCATGCAAAGTACTGACCCTGCATGAGCAATTGGCCCAGTCGCAGGCTCAGGTGGCACAAAGGTACAGCCCCTACGAGAGCAGCTAGCATGCTCACAGGGAGAAGGCGCGACATTATGTGCCCGATCAGACCGTGCATTCCCTGCACCCGCTCCCCTGGTGGCACCGTCAAACGATTCACTGGGGATCACTGGAAGCTTTGGGGATTCCTGAACCAGACAGGCTGCTCTTCTTGCTCCACCCCAAGTGTACCCCACAGACAGATTAAGATGGGGCCAGTGGTCAGCTGGCTTTCTGGTAAAGCACTCAATACCCCTCCCGCCCCTGCTGGGGCAGACCAGCTTGGTGCTCTGTGACTGGGATGCCTTCCTAACCATTTGGGATGACCTGCCTCATGTCTTCTCTGCAGAGACTGCCCTGCAGAAGCTTCCCCGGGGGCAAGGCATGGTTGTCTCCTAGACCACTCATTTCTGTTGGCTGGTGCATGATGTCAACTGGCACGAGGCAGCCTGAGTTTATCAGTTCTGGTGGGGACTCAATGATGAGGTAAAAGAGGAGCTAGCCATTCAGAGAAGAAGCTAATGCTCCTTTGCCACCAGGAGATACAAGGGTCCTGCCCCTCCAACCAAGGAATGTCAAGAATTATTAGAAAAAATGGAGAGAGGGTCACATCAAAATATGTTATTTCTTGATGCCCTCCCACGATGGGCCTCAATGGGGATGGTCTGGCCTCAATGATTTACTAGCTGCAATGACTGGGGGGACCTATCAATTGTCTCCATAGGGTCTAGTGTGGGTTTCAGCCAGAGATGGATCTGGAGGGTTTTGGCTGCCTCAGCATCGATAAGGTTGGTGGAATACTCAGAATCTGTCACTTGCTAGTTTGGGGGTGCACTGAAAATCCCATCCACCTAGGTACTTTGTTGACCTTGCCTTGCACTTTGATTCATGGCTGCATGAACAAGAGGAAAGGAGAGGTGGCCCAACACCCCGAGTCTGTCCTTCTCACCAACACCTATAGAACCAAGTCCTGAACCCCCTGCAGGCCAATATGGGTTGCTGGGGAGAGAGCATGTTGATCCGAACCTCTGTTTTTACTCTGGGAGATGCCCTTTTCTCCTGCCCAGCTTGGAAGAACTCAGGAAATTGATCCATCCAGGCTCAGTAGGGGGATACAGCTTGGGCACCACTCAAGCTCCAGAACCACCCT
The DNA here is from genome assembly GCA_019425775.1 of Rafetus swinhoei. NCBI lineage: Eukaryota > Metazoa > Chordata > Testudines > Trionychidae > Rafetus > Rafetus swinhoei. Next base: position 189,912,710 of record CM033440.1, read on the forward strand.
ATCTGCCCTCAAGTAGAACCCGACTTGGGAACCATGGAGTATCCCTGCATTTCCAGTTACTACTGAGATTGCAGGTCTGGGAGCAGGTGCAGCAGAGCATCCCCAAACTAGCAAGTGACAGATTCTGAGTATTCCACCAACCTTATCGATGCTGAGGCAGCCAAAACCCTCCAGATCCCTCTCTGGCTGAAACTCACACTAGACCCTATGGAGACAATTGATAGGTTCCCCCAGTCATTGCGGCTAGTAAATCATTGAGGCCAGACCATCCCCATTGAGGCCCATCATGGGAGGGCATCAAGAAATGACATATTTTGATGTAATTCTCCATTTTTTCTAATAATTCTTGACATTCCTTGGTTGGAGGGGCAGAACCCTTATATCTCCTGGTGGCAAAGGAGCATTAGCTTCTCCTCTGAATATTGTCAGAAAGAGTGCCTCTAGTGAAGGCCCAGCCCCCAAATGACCTTCACCCAAGGTCCCAGGATTAGATGAGATCCTCAGTCATCAGTGGGGACTAGCCAGGTGGGAGCAGTTCCAGGCCAGAAGCTCAGTCTTGCTGACAAGTGCCTTTACTGCCCAGATGTGTTCAAAGAAGGAACATGGAGACTCACTACCAACACACAGAGATGAAATTGTCCAATAGACCTACAGAGCAGGGAAAAGGAGCCCTACTGGTGGAAATACTCCATGTCTGAACCAGTACTGGAGGTGCTACATGTGAATAGCAAGCAAAAACATCACTCAGAGCTGTGTTCAGTGAACTCTCTCTCCAGCTGGTGCATCAGAGGAAGAGTCAATATCAGCACACCCTGTAAGCTGGGTGCTTGGGTGGCTGATCAGGAGGAATTCAAATAATGCTCAGCCGATTAACTGAGTACCCACAGCTAGGTTTTGTTTGGCGCACATTCGCACATGCCTCGGTACACATAAAAATGTTTTCTGCACATGGATGGAAAAGATTAGAGGGAACATTGGTCAATATGCCTCTAAGTAGATTATCATGCATTGAGCTAAGTGACTATTCATAACTACTCCTTGGCCCTCATTCCAAAACTTCTGAACTCCCCAGTATCTTCATAAGGCATACAATCTGGTGTGCAGAAGGCCTGGGGTTGAATAGAAGATCATTTCTGTACCTGATATGGCCACTTTGGCAATGCCATTTGGCCTAACACCCTTGAAACATTTCCAACATTTTGTGTTCAGAGACATCCTGGGCCAGTACGTGATTATCAACCTCATGGACATATTGGTCTTTTCTGAGAACTCTGAGCAACTCTACCACTATGTCTGGTCTGTCCTGGGGAAGTTATGGATACATGGTTTGCATACCAAACTGAACACATTCCCTTTTGATCAGGCTACAATTGAATTTTTAGGGTACATCATCATCCAAGAGGGAATTCAGATGGACCTGGAGAAGTTGGAAGATATCTGCAATAGGACAGCATGCCTGACCCTCTGGGAATGCCAGTGCTTCCTGTGCTTTGCAAATTTCTATAGACTCATCACCAGTGTTGCTGAATTACTCCACTGATTTCCCTCCTTTGAAAAGCCATGCAATTTACTTGGGTCACCTGAATCCCAGCTTGCCACTGACTAGGTCCACCTTATTAAAGATCCATCTTATTCAAGAAGCATTCAGGAACTGCCTAAAAGAGGCAAAGGAAGCCTATAAGGGAGACATGGACTGTCAGTGACAAGTTTTAATGTTCACAGTGCACCAGAAGGTACGGCTCACTGTTTTACCCCCTCCTGATTTGTTGATCCTCCCAGACATGGAACCACCAATTCCTGGGACCTTTCCCAATCTGTCAGCAAATAAATGCAGTTACCTCCCAACTCTGCCTCTGATAATACACTCAGTTTTCCATGTTTCCCTTCTGACGCCCCACACAGAGACCCTCTTTCCTGACAGAACCACACCACTGCCTCCGCTGGTCAAAATCCAGAGTCATGAGGAATACAAAGCACATGCCACTCTCTGTTCCTGACATACAGACAGTGATGTGGAGAATCCGGTTAACTGGGAAATCTGTGCCCCTGAAGAGTCCATTTGGGAGCCTGACTCTCACATCCACACTCCTGACCTGGTGGGGAAATTCCAGAAAGGTCATCTGGACAGGTGTTCCCCCCCGAGATGGGGGCCATGATCTAAGAAAATGAGACCATGGGGGTTCTGGGCCTCTGCCACATCCACATTGCCACTAGAAACTTAGGCTGGGTGACCCTGGGAGGACATGGCAAAGCTAGGCTTGGCAGGAAGTACCACCCTACAGGGCTTGAGTGACAGCCTCTCATAGATCACTGATTGGCTGATACTAGTATATAAACCAGAAAGTCCATAATGAGGAACTGTCTGAGCAACAACACAGATTACCTGCCTGGCTCTGCTCCACACCCTGCTAATGCTAGGGCCTAGAGTCTGGCTTCTAACTCTGGCTCATCATTCATCTCACTCTCTGATTGCTGTCTATAACACGTCAACCAATCCTGAAATCCTGGTAACCCCAACCTGCCTGCCTTCTGATGCCTGACTCTCACTTTGCCTCCTGGTCTCTCTCAGATTCTGACCTCCTGGCATCTGACCTTGCCTGACTGCCGGTTCCTACTCCAACCACTAAGTCAGACTGCCCACGTCCTAGTTGTGACATTCATGTTGGATAGGTCAGATAGTACGGAGATGGGGGACAACTACTGCTATATATTTACTTCTCTGACCCAGGTTATAGTTTACATTGTTCATTCATCAAGAAATTTTATCACCTCACCTTCATTTTCTTCACCATGACTCACTTGTTGGAGCTTCAGCATGTGTTTGTAAGTGCATGAGTGTAACTCATAAGTCTCTTAAATTTCTCCTGTTTATAGAATGCTTTAGAGGAAATAATAAATAGTCTTACTATAGCTACATCCTCTTTATTGCAATTTTCCTACCTCTTCCTAAGTTTTGTTTTACATATTGCAGGTATTTCCTAAGATTCAATCCACAATCACTTTAAAAGGTCTCTTGGATCTATACTATTAAAGAAATTTGACAAGATGTGACAGCTGCCCACTAAACTCTACAAGAAATGAAAGTATTACAACTCACATGAGTCTCTAAAAATTGAGTTCATTAAGATCCCACCCTTCATATCAACTCAGCTGTATGTCTTTCAAACTTGTGATGTGATAATTTCACTATTTCTCTAGTTACCACAGAGTCTTCCATAGTAGACAAGAACTGAAGTTATAATGCAACAGTCAAGCTATTTTTTTTTTGAGCCGAGCAGGAGAAGGGGGTAGGGAAAAACCTTTTCTCACTGTCTTTTAATACAATATAAAGCAGCAAAGAAAATAAAAATCCTGCTGACACCCCTTTTTCTGCTCGTAATCCACCTTCAAGCAAGGAACTCTATGAATTGAAAAAGAAATATATTAAATGCATTGGGAGGCCTGTTGAAAATAGATAAATGAACCAATCTGCTTGTAACATAACATACCATACAAAAAGAGAGAGAGAGGGAGGAAAAGAACCCATATAATAGTAAGCATCTGATTACACTCAAAGCTGCCACTACCATAAGAAAAATTTCTCTGGTCGTTTTTTGTCCAGAGCAAATTCTCAACAGGTTAAGTATCTTTTGCCCATCTTCGACACCAAGATAAAGCATATTTCAGACATGTATGGGCCCAGCAACCATGTTGACACTTTAAAATCTTTTTGCCCTGGAAAGATTTAGGTTACAAATAATCTTCTTTGGCTTAGTCTTTCCTTAACTTTTATTTGAGGCAGTGGCACAGGAACATTTTTAAGCATTCCTGCGCCTATGATTTGAGGACACGAGGACTGGGGAAGGCAATATGCTAGTTAGTAAACATGATCAGCTGAGTTTTCAGAGGTGCTAAGGATCTGCAACTGCTGTTGAACTGAATGGGAGCTGCAGGGGCTCAGCACCTCTGGAAAAAAAAAATCAGGCTCCACACGGAGGATTTTTTTCAGAAGGGACGCTGTGTTTGTTTGGTTCAGCCAAAACAACAAGGAGTCCTGTAGCACCTTAAATTTATTTGGGCATCAGCTTCTGTGGGCTGGAACCCACTTTGGCACATGGATGAAGATGAAATGGGTGGATGGTGACTAATGCTGACGTGACCTTAGAGGGAAAGGAGAGAAGTATCCCCTTCCTTTGTGTGGCTCTATTAGGCTTAACCAGATCTTGGGTCTAAGGTAGGGCAACTCAACTTTGGAAGCCCCGGGGGCCACAGTGATACTCACAGCACATGCCGAGGGCTGCAACTTAAGTGTGGTTGCATATACATGCAAATATATATGCAAATATATGCAAATAGCTTCTTTCACACTGAATAAAAAGCACTTCCCGTAATGCCCTGGTGCTCCCGGCACCTCCTCTCTGATGGCTAGAAATGCCAAAACCCTGTACTCATCTGTTCCAACCAGCCCGTCCGCTTGCATCTTTCAAAGCTCACCCCGCCTGGGAGATGCCTCGCCATTGTGGAGTGTGTTCCCAGTGGAGGCCATGTTCAAAGGATCCCTCCTATGGGCTACGTGTTGAGCCCCACGTAAACCCAAACTGCACCGTGGGCCGCAAACAAACGGGCTGTGGGCCGCATGCGGCCCGCAGGTCGCGTGTTGAATAGCCCTGGTCTAGGTCTTATGGACACTCTTAAAAAACGAATTAAAATGACTCACACACAGGGGCTTTTGTATTGTAACTTTTCAGGCTACCCCCATTTTATACAGCAAGTTTACATTTCTCAGGTTGGGCTAAAACTAGACTTTAACACTCCTGTAACACATTCACCCAAAGATGCATCTAGTCAGAGAGCTATAAAACCTAAGTATATGCTTTACATCTGTAAGCAGATACAAATAATAATGCCAAGAATGATTGCTGAGCAAGATAGTTGAGGTATGAGTAAAACTGTGGGTTGTAAAGAAGGTGTGTAAGATGAATTAGGACATAGCCTGAAAGGAGTTTGTCTCATCTTTGATTATATAAAAAAAAAAAAAAAATCAGTTTTTCCTTTGGGGCTCACACTCATTGGGAGCTGGTTGGCACCACCCTATGTGTCCATAAACCCACACAAGTAAACAGAAGGGCTGTTGTATAAGGATGCAAATTTATTTTTGACAGTGACAGTATTGACAGTGTATGAATGGAGAGCCATACCTTTTGTAACGTGGATATGATAGTTATGTGTGTCTGAGTGTGCATGTGTAATTACAGAAAGTAAAAAGCTCCCACCATAAGTGAATCTCTAACAACTCTAGCTTGTTGTGAGTTCAGACGCTTAAACTGGATAGTTCAACCTGTTCTTAAAGAATTGGGAAAATTATATTCACTGCAAATACTTGTTTCCTAATCACGAAAAGTCCAGAAGCTACTTTTTTTTAAATGATGAAAGCTCAATGTGACATTTTAGCCTACTGATTGCTTGCAGAGTTTGTTGCGGGTATTGCTACAAGCATGAAAAATTTTAGCCACGTGACTGATCACCTATTTGGTTGAACAGCTGGAGTTCCTGCCTGAATCATTGGGTTTAAGCTTCTTTCAGGGAGAAGGTGGGAGATGTCAAAGTGAGGATGAGCAGACCGATAAAGAAAATTCGTCAGTCTATATTCTTATAATGCTGTGTGCTTACTGGTCTCTAATTTCTCATCCACATGTCTATGGTCAGTGACCCTTAGTAACTGTGTGTTTGTGACTGAATATGGCCCAAACAGTGATGGGTGGGGACAGATCACAAAAAATAGTCTATATTGGGGTGCTTTGTCCACTGGTATAGTAGCAAATTCTCCCCCGGCCATGTTAGTTTAAACAAGTTCCAGTTTGGGGTGGTCTTTATAGGCCTTCAACACAAGAAGCTAACAAGAGAGGTAGGCACAGCAGCAGTATAGGGAGAACTACAGAACAGAAATGTCAGGCCCTCTGCAGTGGCAAAAAAACTACTCTAAAGAACACCAGCAGGGTTTCATTGCCCCACTATGGTACCTCTGCTGGGGGCAGACTGCAGCTGTCTGCAGCACAGAAATCCATCTGCTTTGCAGCAGGCAGGCAGGCCTTTGAGGAAGGGAGGGAGAAGGCAGGTACTGTAGGTACAGAAGACGCGACAGTCAATTGTGCATTCACAGGGATGTTGCAGAGGAAGACGGTGCAGCTGGGCACGGGGTGTGCATCTGCAGATGACGCCCTGGAGCGTTACTCACCTGAGATGGTGGAGGACGGTTATCCAGGGGCTTGTTACAAAAGGGAAGGAAGAGCCTGAAGGATGTTGCAGGGAGACGCTGATTTACTCAGTTTCTGAGACATCAAGTATGTGGTGGTTTGGGGGGAGGGGGGGAAATGTTGGCTTGTGTGTCACCACAAACTATCTGGGTCAGAAAGTGGGAGTCAATGGAAAAAAAATACTCCCACCACACCTATTATTACTGGATCTGCAATTTAACAGATGCTGCACTCTGCTGCTATTGGTTGACTGCCTACCTGGAGCACCACGAGATTTAGCATGGACCCCTCTTGATCTTTGTGTCATCCCTTGTGCTACTACCCATTTTGTGCCACTTCTCCCCTTCTTGGGATCATGCTTTTAAAACTGGATTCTGCTGGCAGCCTGCCCCAGTGAGCTCATTTCTGCACCCCAGCACCACATACCCATGGCAGCATCAGCTTCTAAGATCATACAACACTGAGAAGGGCCACTTTGCTGGTGCCCAGTGCAGGCTGTTGACTTTCTGGCCTTGAGGGGGGCAGTTCAGGAAGAAATTCTATACGGCTACTTGTGATGATAGGGATGGGCGGATGAGTGGCCACAGGGGTGCGGAATGCCACTGAACACAACCACGAGTCCTGAACATGGCGGAGGCCATTCATTCAGTTGCTATGCTTACACCAAGCCAGGGAGTGTTCCTGCACTCCCAGCTCCTCTCAATCCACTGGCACTGTGGGCCAGAACTCTGCATTCCATGCGTCACCACCCTCTGGCTTCACCCAGAAAGCTGATCTCCAACCAGAACGTCCCGGAGGAAGCCTAGGGCAGCTTGAGGCTGGCAGAAGGGGCTGCAGAGCTTTCAAAGTTTGTGAGGGGAACATGGTCAGAGATCTCATCTCTGAGGAAAGACGTGCTCCTCCCTGGGCTGAGGGGAAAGAATGGAAGGGTTTGTGAGGAGATAAGGAGGAAGCTAAGAGCCATGCCAAAGTTTACTATTGGGAAGGCCTACGCAGCAAAGGAGAGGATCTGGTTAAAGAGGTTGGGAGTCTCACTGAAATATGCCCTCATGGTGCTCTGCAGGAATTCATAGTTACACTGAGTCACACGGCAGCAGCAAGACTCTCCTCTCCCCCAGCTTCCTGCTAACATTCAGATCTTACCTCATGCTGCTGTCTGTGTACTCTTGGTACAAACAATGGTAGGAGGGAGTTGTGCAGCTCTGGGTGCTGCAGCTACAGGCGTACACACACAACTTTTTTCTCAGGGTGAAAACTCCCCGGTATATAATCTGGCTACTCTGAAGGATCTCATGGGATGCTCTGTCCTTTTGACAGGCTTGAAGTACCACAAGGCAAGGAATTCTACTTCTTTTGTTGCCTCTGGTACTCTGCTCCTCTCATTCCTGCTAACCCCTCTCATAAAATTACTAAAATCTCTCACCCACACTTTTCCTCCAAGCCTCTTACAAACTGCCAGGATTCCTGGTGTGGACTCTTTCTCCAAATCATTTGTGCAAACACACCTTCTCTGCAAAGAATTCCAGGAGACCCCTGCTAGACCAGTGAAGGGAAATGAGGCTTTCCCCCTATTACCCAGTATTCCTTCTTCCACTTTCAATTCTACTTCTGTTTTGATGCCTTGTACTACTTCAGTAGTAAAGTAGCAGCAGAGTCAAAGTGATTTTTAAAAATCTAGGATGTGCTCTTGTACAGTTTTTCAGATCACAGCTGCCTCCAACAAAGAAACAATTGTCCGTTCTTCTGCAGCTCATCAGAGCAAGCAGACACACATAAAATGATAAGAGAAAGGTTGTTTGGCAGCTGCCTACATCCCGATAAAACTAGCCTTTTATCTTCACCTGTAATCATGTGTACAGCTAGCATCTTGTTAAAGGCAGTGATTTCAATGATAATTCTGATTAAGTGATGATAAAGCCTAGTTTTATAGGGACCTAGATAGCCCCCAGAGAACCATTATCCTAAAATTTTCTTGTTGCTGATATCAACTAAGTGCTATGCTATATTTCTGGCTATCACAGCCGGTAAAGAATGCTGACAGAAGTCACTCTATTTCTAATAAAAGGCAACATGGCATCTAATAAATTATTTGCAATATTGTTGTAGCCATGTGGGTCCCTGCACATTAGAGAGATAAGATGGGTCAGGCTGCATCTTTTATTGGAACAACTTTTGTTGGTGAAAGAGACATGCTTTTGAGCTTCAAGACCCAAAGAAAAGCTTATTGTAAGTTTGAAAGCATGTCTCTTTCACCAAGGAAGGCAGTTCAAAGATTGGGCTGACAGATTTTGGTGAATTATAATAATAATAATAATAATACCACCACCACCACCACCACCAAATAAATATCCAGCTTCCTTTTGGTACTTATTTTTGTTGGAGAAGAATAAGCTGGTGTGAAAAGGAGTTTATACTATGTAGCTTGTCATCTAGGAATGAGTTACATTTAAATTCATTAATTCAATTCAATTCTATTTAATTTATCCCAGAATCCTATAGAAGCTTTATAGATTTATGTTGAGAAAAGAGCATTGGAGGAATCTAGATGGCTGCACACACATCTGACCACTAAGCGGTTCTGAGATCCTAATGTGTCCTTTTAACAAGGCTTCTCATGCAAAGACCAGCTGGCAGTATTGCCATCTTTTAGACTTCATTTTAGGCGGCATGAGTAGCAATACACATAGTAAAGCTTGTCCAGCGATCTGACTTTGCCAAACTTTATGGATTTGGGCTGCAATGTTTTGTGCCAAGAGTCTACCTTAGGTTGATTCTTTTCTTTAGAAAAGTTTCCAAGAGCATTAGGGGACCTTGAGTGCACACCAGCAGGGTCTACAGCTGGGGAGGACAATAAAATGGCAGTGGCTCACCAGGGTTAGCCCCGGTGGGCCACTGCGGCTATATTTACCTGCACAGGAATGGGCGATCACAGCTCCCGTTGGCCAGGAACGGCGATCCACAGCCAATGGGAGCTGTGATCCCCTGTACCTGCGGGCAACGCAGGTAAATACGGCTGCGTGGGTGCCTGCCGGGAGCTAGCCCTGGCAGACTGGACCTGGCCTGCGGGCCGGTATTTGCCCACTCTGGTCTAAAGGAACCAATGAATGTGCAATACGTACATGTACTTTAGAAATCACATCCCTGTAAGCAGGAGGGAAGTTAGTTACAACCTAGTTGTTCCCTGGACCCAGTTACAACGTAGTTTGGGGGGCTAGCTACACTCTAGCTTTCAACCATGTTCTCATAACCAGGTTAAATACCTAGCTACGGGGACCCAGTTAGGCCTCACCTGTACTACCACATGCCACCTAGTTGTAAACTTGGCACCCTGACTGTTATGAAGAGCTGGTTAAACAGAATGAATCACCTAAGCGCCCAGAAAAAGGAGACCCACCATTTCTGCTATATCGTACCTCCCTGCATTCCTGTGGGCCCTCTCCCACAGTCCCCCCTCAGCCAGGACCTTAGGCCTCTTAGAATCATAGAATCCTAGGACTGGAAGGGACGTCGAGAGGTCATCGAGTCCAGTCCCCTGCCCTCATGGCAGGACCAAATACTGTCTAGACCATCCCTGATAGACATTTTTCTAACCTACTCTTAAATATCTCCACAGATGGGGATTCCACAACCTCCCTGGGCAATTTATTCCAGTGTTTGACTACCCTGACAGTTAGGAACTTTTTCCTAATGTCCAACCTAAACCTCCCTGTCCAACCTAAACCTCCCTCCCAGAAGACAATAGCATCTGTCCTAGTTTAGTGTCCTAAAGCTCCTGCGCTGCTGACACTTAATGCTGCCTCTTTGGTCACCCTCCTCTGCCATCAGCAGTGACATTCCACCGACTGCCAGAATAGGACAGAGCCTGTCTCCCCCCACATTTGATAAGCGCAAATTACCCTCTGCCCCCTTGTCCCCTGCCCCCCAGCTCATTTAGAAACACCCTGCATTGAGAACCAATGCTTTGGGTTTTTGCAGGGTCCAGTCACACACACACACACACACACACACCATTCAAATGCAAAACTTGTCACCGATCCCAGCCCAAATCGGTTTGCTTGCTGCTAACTCCTCAGCGAAGGAACTGATAAGCCTGAACTCTGCAAAGCCCGATGTCCTAGTCAGGGTCTGTTTACACAGGGATAAAAGGCACAGGGCACATCCAGGGCTGACCTGAGCTTGCCGATGTGGGCTTGTGGGGCTAAAAATTGCTGTGTAGATGGTCAGGCTGTGGCTGGAGCCTGGACCCTCCACTATCACAAAGGCCCTAAGTGTGGGCTCCATCCTCAACACAACTGACTAAGTTTGTCAGCCTGGAGCCCGAGTCTTCTGACCTAGGCAGCCGCGGGTGTTTTATCCCTGTGCCCTCATATGCAACTGTTGCTGCATCCTCCATTACCTGTAGGGCCGCTTTCACTGTATCACAGCCCCATTGTAGCCTCTGCATCACCTCTCAAGCTACTGCTGACCCTGAGACACAGGAGGCCTTAGTCGGAGGTGTGTCCGCCCTTTGAGCTGGGGGTGAGATTCCAAGCTGGGGGAGACATAAGCGCATTAGCTCTGGCCACGGTGGCATTCTCTAAGGAGACCGTGGTCACGGCAGCACAGGCACTGGGAGGGGCTGGCTTCACTAAGCATGTGCCTGTCGTCTTGGAGGAGTCTTGTTTTCAATGCAAATTAGGAGCCTAAAGACCTTTGTTGGTCTGGGCCTAAGGTCAGTGACTGAACTAGCTTCATCCACTCCTAGGGGGCTACTCCCCATGCAAATCACTTCATGGCTGGTCATGGAGGGGCAGAAGAGTGGGGTGGGGGTGAGGAGAAAGGATGACTGGCTGGGGAGGGGGAAGTGATTAGGACTCCAGCCTGAATGATGGCTGACCTGGGTTTAGTTTCTGCTCTGTCACAGGCTTCTGGTTGGGCCACTTAGTTTTCCTTAGTTTCCCCATCTGTAACATGGGGCTAATGGAATCTCCCTACCTCACAAGAGAGCTGCGAGATAGATACATGAAGGACTGTGATGGAGGGACAGACAAGTACCAGAGACAGAGCAGGAGTAGCATCCATGACATGCCTGGATGGCAAAGAACTGGAAAACAGGATAGCACGGGGCAGGTTTGTCTGGGGTGTGGGAAGGGAAGGGAGAGACAGACCAGACAGGAAAAGGTAGATTCCTATCAGGCGCAAGATTCCTGTTATATACAACAACTGTACAGTCTGTTCTTGTCCCCTCCTTCCTCCATCTGTGGAGGGAGGCAACAGGGTTTTCTGAATAGGGCAAAGAGATGATGATAGCGCATAGGACTGGCATTTAGGAGACCTATGGTTTGTCTACATTGCTCTGCTGTTTGGGCTATGGGAGCATAAATACCAGTGTGCGCCGGAGTGCAGTGCTGTAAACCCTCCTCCCTCGTGTGGATGCTGCAGACCTGAACTAAAAGGTTCCTGGTTTGTGTTCTTGGTTGGTATTCATTTAAAGCTTTCCAAGGAGGACTTGCATTAATGCAAACTAGGAACCTTTTTGTTCATGCTAGTGGCATCCTTTTGGGGGGAGGGGGAACATTATCATGTAGAGCAGCTATTTGCACATTGCCTTGGATTCGCATACCAGATCTGCGCTGACTCACAGTGACCCTGGCTGAGCCACTTCATCTCTCTGTGCATCCATCTCTCCAACTTTAGATTGGGGATAATGATATTGTCCCACCGTTGACCCGTTTGAGACTGATAGTATTAGAACACCGTCTCTTCACAGCAGCAGTGGCAGCCCCAGTGGTCCTGAGATGAGCACCTTGAATGGCTGCAGCCCTCAGAAACATTCACCAGTTGGTGGTGGAGCAGTGGAAAAATCCAGCCAGGACCTGACCCCAGGTTGGTTGGCTACAAGTGCAACAGGGATCTACCTCACTGGTGGTTTTTTGCTGGAGTGGAGCATCCGTCAAGGAAGGGTCAAATTTATCATCAGCAGAGGAAGCATTCCAGTGCTGGATGGCTGTGGTGTCCCAGGACATGGTCCGAGAACTACAGCAACGGTGAGGTCCAACAGAACAAGAAACAGGAGACCCAGGAAACCAAGAGGCAGAACCAGTGGCAGCCCTCTGTCAACTTAATCCCCCCAATAAAAACACCCTGCACTCTCAAGCCTCCTCAACAGCAAAATGATTGACTAACCTCACCCCGCACCATTTGGTATTTAAGGGTAATAATCCCCAACTTTTACAGATACATCAGATAACCAGACCGCCATGTCCCAGTGATTGTTTTGTTACTGTCACCCCAAGGAGATGCTTTTCCAGTTTTCTGACTATATTCCTATTACAGGTTGGACCTCCCTCGTCCGGCACCCTCAGGACCTGACCGGTCCTGAATGAGGGGATTTGACGGGCCAGGGAGGATCCTCCCAAAATGGCCTGTGCTGTCCTGCTGCCCCTGGCTAGGGCTCCAGCCTAGCCGCACTACTGCCTGGCCAGCTGTGGCTGCCTCTGGAGTTGGAGCCCAACGGCTGGGGATAGAGCTCCGGAGCTGGGGTCGGAGCTCTGGCATGGTTGGAGCTCTGTGGCTGCCGCTGCCATCCCCGAGCTCCACAACCGGGGCCAGAGTTCCATGGCTGCCACTGCCCAGCCCCCATACCACCTGGCAGCAGGGGCTAGAGCTCCCCACTGTGCCACCCGCCCTTCCGCACCCTGCCCCTTAGCTCCTGGCTGAGTCTCTGGGCCCCCCTGCCACTCCTGCCCCACAGCCTGACCTCCCTATACCTGGGCTCTGTGGTCCAGGAACATTTGTGGTCCGGCAGGACCACGGCTGTTGCCAGACTAGAGAGTCCCAGTTAAGGGAGGTAAACCTGTATTAATAGGTGTCAACTCTTTTTACTCCTCTGAATTTGCTTCTGTCACATTTTCTCATTCTTTGTCCAGCCACTTTACTTCTGGAGAGTGAGTCGCACCTCTCAGAATTTGCTCTCAATGCAAATAATACATTACATTAGAAATGGAAACAGGATTAGTTTTTAAAACAATATCATTGAAATTCACATTTGATTCACAAGAGCAAATTCCAAGAAATGGTTTTCCCTGTCATTGCACAAGTTTTTTTTTTTTCCCTTCCACAATTGGGTTGGGCCAGCAACCAAGAGCCACTCATACTGGGGCCAGCACCCACTCACTTTTACATTGGGTGTGTGCCTTAATGAGGATGATAAATGCATGAGCGTCTCATTGTGAAAAGACTTCTGTCTTAAGTTTGTTGATTTTCATGCATCTGAGCCTGGCAATTGCCTAAAGCTTTAGACACAGGCCAAATTAGGAAAAAAAATTACACCAGATAAGCAATCAGACACAAGATTGTGCTGCTTACTCCTCCACTTCCCAAAGCACAACATTTAGCTCTTAAACTTTTTTCCTATTCCCAACTGAAACTGGAGCTCAAATATGATATAGCCATCGATAGAGTCTCAAACACAGCACAGTGTTGGTTTGAAGACCCAGTACATGTAGGATAATGATAGGCTCCACCCACAAACATCTTTTAAAGCTTAGTTCATGCAACCTGTTTAACAAGAGAACACCTGTGATTTTGATGTACCATCTGGGGGAAACCATGCACCTCTCATTAGGTGCTGGGAGGCACTCATGCAAATGAAAGGCTGTGGTTTCAAAGAGGCAAGTCACACACCAACATGTTGAAAGAATGGTCTATGGACTAATTTGATTTTTAAGAACTACTAGCACTGTCAAATCAGTGTAAATAAAAAAAGATCAATTGTTAAGCCAGCTAAGCATACCTTGGTAAGCTACACAGAATGCTAGGCATACACCAGTATAATCCCCAGGAAAATCAAGCTACAGACAACTACAAAAACCACCTCTCTCCTTCCTCATTTTTCCTTCCTTATTTCTAAGTCACACGTGTGCAGTGTCAAATCATCATAAAAACACTCTACACAAACTTTCTTAGAGGCTAAGCCAAGTTGTCAAACCAATATCAGCAAAATCATCAGGAAAGCTTTAGGGAATCTCAGCTGGAAGGTGTGTGTGGGATTTCTCTAATATGAAATACCAAAGTCTAGTTACATGCAGGGCTTTCCTCGATAGTGCTTCTGCACCCATAACACTTCAGCCAACGATGCAAAGAATGCAGGATTAGAGCCTACGTGGGTAAAACTTAACAGAAAAACCAATACTATGCCACCCATTGAATGAAAAATGAAGATAGATTTTTACAAAGCTAGCCTATTACATACATTTGTAACTGCTCGTCTCAATGATTTCAGAGTTCAGGCAATGAAGGAAGAGGTTAGTTAAATCTTACCTTGACTTCTTTAGCAATCCCGTTTTTCTTATAGATTCCACTTATTAAGAGTTTATTCCGTTTCTGGTGAGAATGGAGATGTCCATTGCTGACAGCACTAGGGTTAGCCATTTGTTTAAATGATTAAGGATTCGCAGGTCTTTAGAATGTCTCAGGTGTTTCTACTTTTAAAAGGCAGAGGGATGAGATGATAAAGTTCTGAGTTGAGGCTTGAAAGGTATCCAACTGGTCTGTCTGGCTTTTCCAGGAGAGGAGGGACTATCTTTGTGCAAGATCAAAAACCAAACTGTTACCTTTATACTGCGTTAGCCCGAATGAGGTAGAATGGCAGGTACATGTTAACAGGTCTGCTTTTAAAGAACTATGAAGTGTGCAGCTCACGCTGGTTACTGTATGAACACAGCACCTGAGTCAACAAGATTACTGCAGCTAGAAAGAAAGTGGGCGGATTCCAAGGTAGAGACGGTTAAAGATACACTGCCTCCTAAATAACTCCCAGTACCAAACTTTTGTCCCGTGATACCACTTGGACGAGTGATAGATTATTATTCTGTTTGTGTGGATTAGTAAAAGGCTGAAAGTTTAAAAAAAAAAAAAAAGCCACACAATTTTAAGGTTGCACTAAGAATTTTTACACTGGAACAAGTATGCTACCTTTTTCTTAAAACAAATTTGATAGAAAATTTAAAACTATTAAGAAGGCAGTAATAGTTTCTAATGGAAAGCTATATATTTTGAATTTATACAAATCTTGATGTCAGCCACCATTCATATTGAAATAGGCCCAGTTACCAAAATCAGCACAGATTTCTTTGGCCTTGATCCTGCAAACACTTATGCTATTTATCTACTACTGTTGAGTTGTCCTTTTGAAATCAAGGGAACTACTTACAGTAGTAAAGATAAGCAAATGCAGAGTGTTAGCATATGTGGGCCTCTATTAGAGGTTAGCACTTCCTTTTTTATATCTTCATGACCTAGATATCCTGATTCAAGTCCCTAGTCTTTATTCAGGAAAAACTTGGATGTAGTGAGACCTTTCTGGTATGGACTATTGTTATGTAGCAGTGTGAGCCTAGGTCTCAGGTGCATTATTTTAGCCAACAATGGAATTAAACAGACTGCTATGCAATCAAATGACAAGAAATATTAAACAGTTTGTTACAGGTGGGCTTGAGCTGGTCTTATTTTTAAATGTAAGCCCCAAAACATTTATGCCTGTAAGCAGTAAATGGAATTCCTTATGTGCACTCTTTCAGGATTGGGGCCTTTTGACTTTAAAGGACACACTTGTGCTTAATGTCAAGCATGTGTCTTTGCAGAATCCGGGTCCTGTAGATTTTACTGACACAGGTTTTCAAGATGCTTTTTTCCTATTAAAGGTTGCTTATCAGTTTGATTTTAGGAAGAGATCTTTATGGTATCTATGTTCTAACAACAACTAAAACTGCAACTTTGAGGATCTTAAATTTTTCTGACTAAAGGAAAACTGCTTTATAATCTACGTTTTGAAGTAAAGATGGGTGAGGCTTTAATCTGCAAAAATATGTGAAGTGTTTAAATAAAAAATATAAAAGAAAATTGCTCTCTTGACAGCAAATTATAGGTTGCAATATAGAAAATGAAACTCAGTATTTGACTCAAACACACACAGGAAACTTTCAAATTACCAGCATTTAAATGTTGAATTAACCAGATTTAAAATCTGGATTAGAACAAATTTTTGCCAAGTCTGAAATCTCTTGCCATGGTAATGTACTGAAATAAAACTGTATTTCCTCTCTGTCTCTGTCTGTCTCTTTTTAGAGAAGACTTGCAAAAGAAAATAATTTAAAGGGGCTGAAACTGCTTTTCTTCCATATATATATATATATATATATATAAAGGTCTGAAAATGTGTTTTTTTCTTTTAGAAGTATCAGAAATGTCAAATCATCTCTTCCCTTATTTATTGAGTGTTGGAGGACTCAGAAGTGTGTATTTAGAGTTTTTCTAGCTTTGAGCTGATTGATAGAAAGGGTTGTTGAATAGTTTACAACGATAATTTTTTCTCCCAAGGGTCTTATATTGTTGTTTTTTGTAAATTCCTAAATTTGCCAGCTAAAATTCGCTTCTCCCTTCAGTGAAACAACTTGTACTTCCTGGTACGTCAGTATCCTCCAACTTCTCTAATTGTCCATAAAGTCTTCCAAGGTATTCAAGAGTTGTACAAAGATAAAAACCTTTTCAGGCCCTTTTAATTTATCAGAAAGCAGCGTAACAAACCACACCGCCAATTCAACCAATCCACTTCTACCCAAGACTGAGGCCTGATTTTATCTTTTTTTAATCCTTTGTGAGTAATCTTTGACCTACCTTCTCAGTATCAGTAAGATGTTAGCAGCCTTTGTTGATGAAGATGACAGATCCACTCATTGTTATGGAGATACCAAAACAATGACAAGAGTTATTAAAAACTATATTGAAAATGTAATCACACAGTGAGTCGGTGTTAGGGTTAGAATTCAGGAGTTCCTGGCCTTTGACTCTTGCTTAGCCTACTAGACAACACTGCCTCATTTGTATATTAATCACAGTCTTTGCTAGACTCCATTGAGCCAATCAGTGACGGTGTGATGGGTTAGTTATTACGAGTGGGAAGTAATAGGCAAATAATGAAGGTTAGTTATAGAAAGGGATCGGGAAATGATAGTTGGGGAATAGATCTAGGTAAGGACAGACAGGAAGTAGGTGGGGTAAATGCCTAGTAATAGTGGTATCCTGTGGTTTGTTGGCATCACTAATGGAATCCTTATAAAATTAGGGACGACAAGAATGAATTCTATCTGGTCTCTCTGCGCCTAACACACCTACCCAAAAAAGGTATGACAACCATTTCTTCATATTGGACTTATTCCTATGGTTTCTCAGTCTCCCAGTAAAGATGCTCTGTGAAAATGACTGACCACCTTCCGGTAAGAAACTATACTATTTTTGGACACATCTTAGTAGCAGAAAGAAAGTGATTCAAGTATTCCTGAGCTTGCATATGCTGTTCTACTTTATGCTGGATCTAATACTCCTTATTGCTGTAGTTTTCTAGATGTAGGGCAGTAAGTGCCATGATTAGTTCATTCTCTCTCTTATCTCTTCCCCATGGGAGGGATGGATTTGCCCTTGAGATCTAAACTCCACTTTTAATCCTGAGTTGTAGGATCTGGCCCTCAAAGATTTTTAGACTCCTAACTTCTATTGAAATCAACCTCTGAGGACCTGGGCCTAGTCCATGTTACCCATATGAGGGGTCTCAAAATGAGCCCAATATATCCTGTGAATTCTCAAGTAAAAATAAATAAGCTCCCTATATTAACTCCAGTGAATAATTCTGAGAAAAGGCAGAATGTTCAATACATATTTCTGTACTATGTTTAGGAAAAAACAGATGATCTGGCTTCATCATATGGTGATGCTAATCTTTCTGTTCCATTCCATAGTGTCCCTGAAAGTTGTTAAACAGAATCTACTAAAGTTAGACATTTTAAAATTAGAAGATCCACATAACTTGCATCCAAGAGTTTTAAAAGAGCTGGCTAAGGCACTTGATGAACTCTGAACGTTGATTTTTCAATAAGCTTATGCTGTGCCCATTTTTAAAAAGAGAAAATGGGATGGTATGAGTAATTATAGGTCTATCAGCTTGACATTGATCCTGAGCAAGATATTGGAGCATCTGGGACTTGACTAATGCAGAATTAAAAAGAGGGTAAGGTAATTAATGCAAATCATTATGGGTTTATGGACAATAGATCCTACAAAACTAACTGGATCTCTTTTCTGATGAAATTACAGTTTTGGCTGATAAAGGTAATCATGTTAATGTAAGGCTTTTGACTTGGTACCATGGAACATTCTGATTAAAAAACTAGAATGCTATAAAATGAACATGGTACATACTAAATGGATTAAAAACTGGCTAACTAATAGTTCTCAAAATGTACCTGTAAATGTAGAGCAATAGGCAGTAATCTACAGTATTAATGACCTGGTTACCATTTAGGGACCCAGTCCTGCAAACACTAAGGTTGTGTCTATTCAGAAAAGGAAAAAGAAGACTGACAGTACTGAGGAAAAGAGTCCCAGTCAGTTGTGACTCGGGCTTGTGGGGCACAAAATAGCAATGCAGACTCAGGGTGTGTCTAGACTACATGGCTCCGTCGACGGAGCCATGTAGATGAGTTTACTAGACATAGGAAAATGAAGCGGCGATTTAAATAATCACCGCTTCATTTACATCAAAATGGCTGCCACGCTGTGCCGATCAGCTGTTTGGCGGCACAGCGCGGTAGTCTGGACGTGCCACGGTCAACAAGGGAAGCCTTTATCGACCGCTCCAGTAAACCTCATTTCACGAAGCATAACGGAGCAGTCGACAAGGGCTTCCCGCAGCATGTCCAGACTGCCCCGCTGTGCTACCAAACAGCTGATCGGCACAGCACGGCGGCCATTTTGATGTAAATGAAGTGGCGATTATTTAAATCGCCGCTTCATTTTCCTATGTCTAGTAAACTCATCTACATGGCTCTGCCGATGGAGCCATGTAGTCTAGACAGACCCTCAGACTGGAACCCAGGCCCATTAGAATTGCTGCTGGATCACCGTGCTCCAGAGTGCTCCAACTGGTTCTGAAGGCCGAGGGGCCGGGGCTGCTATGCCATCTGGGCAGCGCTGGGGGCTGGCTGCCCAGCTCTGCCCTTTCCGGATGAGGTCCCACCCCTTCTAGGAGTTTGGAGCCTCCCCCCCACCCCAAATTATCCAAGGACCCAGCAATCCTGTCAGCTCCCTTGGATGATATACATTACTAAGGAGCCCTCTTGATCACTGAAATTCCCCAGAGGTGTGGCCCGATATTGAACCGTGTGGTTATTGTTTATTGTTGGTAGTGCAGGACTGCCTTGAGGCCTCAGTCAGGGGTCTGGTCCCCATTGTATTAGTTGAAGGCGCACACATAACAAAAACAGTTCCTGACCCAGAAATCTGACTGTCTTAGAGGCAATGGGTAGATGCAATGCCGTAAGTATACAGGGGACAGACAAGATAATAATCACAATTAGCTGATGAAGCAGTAATTGCAGCATGCCAGCTGCCTAGCCACAGTCACGAGGGGACCTTTTCAAGTGGTTTGCCTGCCTTGTGACAGAAATTAGAACCAATTCAACCGCCACTATAGTGGTTAAACAGCTGCAAACTGTAACCAAAACTACAAGACACGCCTGGCCTAGTAACTTATCAGCATCCAACAGCCAGCTTGTGACTTTTGAGCATTGTAGGTGTAACCCTGAGGGACTTAGACCATTGAGAGGGAATGGGAAGTCTGCTCCACAGCCTCAGCTAAGGGCCAGCTGGCTTTTCGCTGATGTGCTAGAAGCTCATGGCTTTAGCCCCTGAAGCCCCAGGTTCAGTTCTACCTGCTGACCACCCGGATCCATTAGCATTACATAGGGGATACTCTCTTAAATTA
Organism: Rafetus swinhoei; assembly: GCA_019425775.1. Classification (NCBI taxonomy): domain Eukaryota; kingdom Metazoa; phylum Chordata; order Testudines; family Trionychidae; genus Rafetus; species Rafetus swinhoei. Next base: position 189,932,741 of record CM033440.1, read on the forward strand.
GAGTCTGCTTACCTATGGCAGTCATACTACAGTCCCACAGGCCTTGCAGGATGAAATGGAGGGCCTGAGGCAAGCCCCCCCGATCTAGACCCCCCCACCACTCCAACCCTTCCTCCAAACCCCACTCCAGCTCCATCCCCATCAGCCCCCCTTGCTGAAGCCCCCTTCCCTGAGCAACACAAGCTGGGGGATTGCCAGGGACCTGGAATGGGGCAACAGCAGCAGGGGTCACCCTCCCCCCACACACTCACCACAGCAATGGGAAACAGAGCAGCCTGGAAGCCTGCTCTGCTCTGCCCTGCCACCCTCTCCCAGGCTGTGGTACTCCACTTCACTGCATTAATACTGCTTGCTTCCACAACTGCCTCCAGTGAACCCTCTTACAACTCACGGGGGGAAAGGGATGCTGGAGCAGCAGAGGGGGAAGCCGTTTTGGGTACGTGTGAGAGGTGGGGAGCTTCTCCCCATGCAGCCAGCCATATTCTGACGCCCCCCACCCCGTGCCACCATATCCAGTTCCTATCCCCATCTGCCCTGCTGACAGAGAGCTATGACTGAGGGGGTGGGTAGTTTCTGCCCCCTTCCCTCTCCTCCCATCTACACTGTCTGTGCTGTGACCCAGCAGGCAGAGCAATGGGCAGATGAGTGGAAAGAGAGACAGGAAGAGGGAAAGCTTTTTTCTTACCCAGAACCACAGCACATACTAACAACCGAGTGGAGCAAGTGGAGAAAAATGCACACTCAAGGCTGTGTCTACACTGGCGTGATCTTGCACCAAAGTGGCCGCTCTTGCGCAAAAACTTACTGCCTGTCTACACTGGCCGTGTGTTCTTGCGCAAGTAAACTGATGTTCTTCTGTATAAAATCAGGGCTTCTTGCGCAAGAACTCTGATGCTCCCGCTCAGGAATAAGCCCTCTTGCAACTGTTCTTGCGCAGGAGGACCAGTGTAGACAGGCAACATGAATTTCTTGCGCAAGAAAGCCCGATGGCTAAAATGGCCATCAGAGCTTTCTTGAGCAAGAGAGCGTCTACACTGGCATGGATGCTCTTGCGCAAAAGCACATGCCAGTGTAGACGCTCTCTTCTGGAAGAGTTTTTGCACAAGAACTCTTCTGCAAAAGAGTTCTTGTGCAAGAAGCTGCCAGTGTAGACGTAGCCTCAGTCCCTGCTGAATGCATGACCAGGAGGGCCCTCTAAACATGTCTTTCATGCCCAATGAGTGCCACTTGGCAGAAGTGATATTTTGGGCACACACTCACCTCCTATAAACATCCAGTTCAGGTAAGATTACCGTTTCGGACACCTCAGAAACCCAACAGTGTTTTCCAGTGGCTTTGCACAGGGGTAAAGGACTATGCAAAGTGCAAGGTGGAAGAAGAGGCTGCTAAATGCTATGCAGGTGGAAATGTGATTGTGGGCTGGGGAACTGCAATGCATTTCCTTTGAGAGCCACATTTAGCTAATTCATTCCAGCCAATCTGCTGGGAAAATCTCGTTCAATACAATTATCTGCTCAAACAGATCCAGGTGGGGCAGAGCAAAAATTTAACTTCTTTTCCAACTAGGCCCCAGCACTTCCTGCTACTTCAAACAGCAGCAGCTTAGGCAGATTTGTTGATTTTTATCAGAGGAGTGGGACACTATTAACCTGTTCCCAGGTACATTCAGCAAGGAGCTGGCATGATGTCATTTTTTTATGGCAGGCCACAGCAGTGGTGCATAGGGGAAGGATTCCTCAGAGAGGAAAAAAAAAAAGGAGCATTTGCATTTGCGTATTCAACTGGAACAGAATAAAAACCTCTCCATGTCCTCAAGTAATTCTACCTTACTTAACCTGGAAGAGGTATTGGCTTGGATATTTAATACTCCTCATAACTTTGCCCTGATTTTTTTTCCCCTTCAGTAGGTGGCCTAGGGGCAGCTCACTGGGAAACATTGCAAAGCAGGCAGGGACTTGAATTTTCACACTCTCTGCCTGAGTTTCACCAGTATTGCTTTATTAAGTCTCCTCTTTCTATCTGACTTGCCTCATTCACCTGCCAACAGGACAGGGCCAGATTTTGTAGGCTAGCACCAAAGTGGTTCTCAACTTTTCTAGACTACCGTGCTCCTTTCAGGAATCTGATTTGTCTTGCATACTCCCAAGTTTTACCTCATATAAAATCTACATGCTTACAAAATCAAACCAAAAAATTCAGAGGAGTCACCGTACACCTTTACTGACAAGTGGCTTATGTTCAGGGCCGGCCCACAACATTTTGGCACCTGAGGCAGGGAGCTCAAATGATGCCCTCATGCCCCCTCTCTTGGGCCCAAAACTTTGAAAGGTCTCAGTTCTCTGGGTCCTAGTGGCCCCCCCAGTCTGGCACCTGAGGCTGCTGCCTCAGTTGCCTCATGGTAAGGCCAGCCCTGCTTATGTTCTCATTTTGTCTGAATGAAATTTTACTTTGCACTGACTTCACTAGTGTTTTCTATGCAACCTGTTGTAAAACTAGGCAAATATCTAGATGAATTGATGCACCCCTGGAAGAGCTCTGTGTAGCCTCAGGGCTATACAAACCCCTGGTCTCAAGTCAAAGTAAGCAGGTGTGCCCTGGTTCATGGGTATGCGGGATATATGTGGCTCAAATCTAAAACTGTACATCCCTTTGCAGAGGGTTCTCAGCGGAAGGCTGTGGTTCTCAGCTGAGGGCCGGGGTGAAAGTAACTTAAGTTTCTTACAGGTACTTGTCCTGTCACATTCCCGGGGGGAGAGGCTAAATGCGGGGAGTTGGGGGCGGGGTGTAACAGGACAGTACCTATAAGAAATGTATGTGTAGGGTGGAGTGTGTGAGGGCTCAGGGCAGAGGGTTGGAATGGGCGGAGGGTCAGGGCAAGGGGACTTAGGGGCTATGTCTACACTAGTGGGTTCTTGCACAAGAACACATCCACACTGCCATGTGCTTTTGAACAAGAGCATTCGTGGCAGTGTGGATGCTGTCTTGCGCAAGAAATCTCTGATGGCCATTTTAGCCATAGGGCTTTCTTGCACGAGAAACCCCTGCTGTGCGTCCACACAGCCCTCTTGAGCAAGAGCTTTTGTACAAGAGAGCTTACGCTTGTTAGAAAAGAGCGTAGCTCTTGCACAAGAAGCCCACTCTTACCACGCCGTACTGTAAATCTTATTGCACAAGACTGGGCAGGCAGTGTGGACGCTCTGTGGAACAATGGCTGTTCTTGCGCAGAACTCGCCAGTGTAGACATAGCCAGGGGGTGCAGGAATCAGGGCAGGGGGCTGTGGGCGAGGGGGTCAGGGCAAGGAGCTGGGGGCGTGGAGGTCTCAGGACAGAGGGTTTGGGGACTCAGGAATAAGGGCAGTGAGTTAGAGAGGGGGGCCCAGGGAAGGGGGCATGTGGAGGTGCAGGAATCAGGGCAAGGGCTAGTGGTGGGGGTCGAGCAGGGTGTGAGGGGCTCGGGGCAGTGGGGCGGGTTCAGGACTAAGGGCAGGGGGCTGGGGCATGTTCAGGCCAGGGAGATGTGGGAGGTGCAGGAATCATGGCAGGGGGCTGAGGGTGTGGGTGACTCAGTGCAGAAGTGTTGGGGGAGGGTTTCTGGAATAAGGGCAGGAGGTTGGAGTGAGGAGGATTAGGGCAGGGAGGATGTGGGGTGCAGGACTTGGGGTGGGGGCGGGAATGGGGATGTAGGGTGAATGTGGGGTAGAAGGGTGCCATTTTGGGAGGGCAGAGGGGACTGCAGCTGCACACATTGGGTCACTGATGTTTAGGGTTACCAGGTGGCTTAAAAAAAATACTGGACACACTTGATCTCAAATGGGGGGAGGGGACTGGCCAGGAGGGGAGTGGGGCTGGCCGGGAGCGGGGGGAACCGACCAGCAGGAAGCAGGGCTGGTCGGGGGAGTGGGGCTGGCCGGGGAGGAGATTGGAGGGGGGGACTGGCCGGCGGGAAGCAGGGCTGGCCGGGGGCAGCAGGCCTGGCCAGGGGAGATCGGGGGGCGGGGGGAGAACTGGCCGGCAGGAATCAGGGCTGGCCGGGGGGGAGTGGGGCTGGCCGGGGAGGGAGGAGCAGAGGGAGAGAATCGGCTGGCGGGGAGTGGGACTGACCCGGGCGCACCACAGATCCCCAGGTGCTGCCCGTCCTGCGCACAGTCCCGGCAAAGAATGAGTGAGTCCGGCCCCTGGGATTCCCTCCTGCCCCGGGCCTGCCCCCCACAGCATGTGCATGTCTACCAGCCAAGCAGTATGCAACTACGTACTGATATTCCTAATAATAATAAAACGTACCTAATTAGAAAATACCGGACATTTTATATGTCTGGTATTTTCTCAATTTGTTTCCCAGACAGAACCCTCAAATACCGGACTGTCCGGTTCAAAACCGGACACCTGGCAACCCTACTGATGGTGTCCCTCTTCCCCGGGTGATCAGGGAGAGAAGGGAAGTGTGTTGCTTCTGTGAAGTCTCTTCTACCCCTGCCCTGGGCAGCCAGGAGCGAGAGGAAGACTCACATCCTGCACACTTTCCCCTCGCTCTCTGATTGGCAGGGGAAGAGGAAGAGCAGCAGAGTTCCGGGTATGTGTGGCTGCAGCCCCTCCTGCTGAAGGGAGAGGGGAGAGAATATTTGTGTGGGGGGACACACCCTGCTTGGCTGCGGCACCATGTTTCACAGCTGTATAACAGTCTGGGCAGGATACAGTTCGAATAAATCCTGAGCTGGGTAGTCATAATAAAATGACATTGATTCCATATCCACTGCAAACAATCCTGGGCAGATGCCAATGTGATGGAGAATTTCCCTGCAAGAACTGGAGGAGCAGGAAGTATAGACCCCAGATAGCAAAGGCAGGAAACTGATTCTACAGGTTGGAGCTTGGAGTCGCAGGTGGACCTCAGATGTTGCAGTTCTGTCTTTGACCATGAAACACGGAGACCAAACTTAGTTGACTCCTCCTTCATATGCTGGAGCGCCGGTCGGGACGCTGTAGTAAAAGAAAAATATCAGCATTGTGGTGAAGGTCTGTGTGTGAGGGATCACCAATATCAGTGCCCATGGCCCAAATGGAACGCTGCATTATGAAATCCATTGCACACGAGAGCAGGGGCAAGAACGCAACCCTGCCCAACACCGGAAACCGATGTAAAAGGTGCTGACATATGGTTCCCCAGATGAACATGGACGGTGGATCCGTTATGCAACTCTCGTATCAAGTCCAGCAGAGTGTTAGGGACACCTGCACCCTTTAAGGACTTCCATACTGCAACATGGTCTACTGAATCAAATGCAGCCTTACGACCAACATATGATACGTGCTTCTGTAACCCACACTGTGGGGTTAACAGTCCTATGTAGTGACACTTAGACCACTTACAGCAAGAGCTAATAAGAAGGGAGCTCCATAGCTTAAGCTGAGTGCTAGCTGGCTTTATAGCTCAAGATGCAGCGCCTTCTACACTAAGTTCCAGAGGTCCTAGACTCAAATCTGCCCTGTGGTGTTTATACTTTCTCAACTCATGATGTATCTCTGATAACATGCAAAAGGTCAACATGATATCTAATGGGGACTCGTTCCTTGTAAAGCTTGGCTTTTGGGGAAGACACTTCTGATGTAGCAAAGGCTTTAAGGCTGTGTCTAAACTACATCCCTTTTTCAATAAAGGGATGTAGATTAGGCACGTCGATATTGCAAATGAAGCCGGGATTTAAATTTCCCGTGCTTCATTTGCATAATGGCGGCTGCTGCTTTTTTTCGAAATGGGGCTTTTTCGAAAAAGCCCCGGCAGTTTAGACGGGGCATTTTTGACAGAAATGCCCCGTTTCGGAAGATCCTGTACTCCTGAGGCATTCTGTCAAAAATGCTCCATCTAAACTGCGGGTTTTTTTGAAAAAGCCCTATTTAGGAAAAAAGTGGCAGCCGCCATTATGCAAATGAAGAGCGGGATATTTAAATCCCGGCTTCATTTGCAATATCGACGTGCCTAATCTACATCCCTTTATCGAAAAAGGGATGTAGTTTAGACACAGCCTAGGTGTGCCAACAAAATACACAAATACCTTCCCTGGGACAGAGAGCAGGTGATCAGCCTGTATCCCTTCCCTGCACTGCATGGTCCCTGGCCCTTACAGAGTGACAGAACAATACCATCCTTCCAGCTGGTTGGCAGGGTTCCAGTTCTCCATGAAAGATGGACAGAAGTGATTCTGCTACAGGATCAATAGCACATTTTGGCAGCTTTGAGGGGATGTTGTCAGCACCGGCTGCCTGTCCGTGTTTCAGTTTAGAGATGGCACCCATCACTTTATCCAAGGTTGGTGCCTCAGTACAAATTAGAGAACCACAGTGGCTGCCAGATCATCCAGCTCTGAACAAGCAGCAGCTGGAGGATGGTTCAGGACACTGTGACCGTGTCCCACCCAGCATGATAGAATGTTATGGTTCAATTCACATGGCCGGCCTTGGGTATCATTCAGGATGCTGTTTGTGGTCTGCTGAGGTTCTGAATGGCATGGAATTATGGCTTCAAGTCACCTTCGGTTAAACCAAGGTCAACATCCCCTGCCACTTATTTATAATATGCCTTGCGATCGTGGAGTGACGGGGGGGTACATTTTCACTCCAGATTATTACGAGTGTGCTTATCACTGTGCTGGCAAGCTGTGGCCTTCAGTTTAATTATCTGAAGGGCCTCCTCCGATGGCCATGGTTGGAGTGCTAGATGCTTGTAACCAATCATCTGCTCAGTAGATTAGTTGGGGCTGGAAGTGAACAGGGACAAGGCAATCTCCACATCATCTGGCAAATTAATGAGAGCTGAGAATCTGTTGCTGACGTCAATGCAAAACCCATTGGCTAACCCTGGCACATGGAATGCACTGATGTCAAACTTCTTCTTCCAAGGGGACTAGTCCTTTCCAGTTAACTCATTTGTGAGATTGGACCCTTCCTTAATCCCTCTTTGCCCTGACTGCAAATGTTGAAATCCTTAATGCTCCCATGCATCAGAATAATGCACCTTAATAGACAGCAGGTGCAATCATTTATACAATATAATCACTCTCCCCCTTGTTTCTCTAAGGCTGTGTCTAGACTGGCCACTTTTTCTGCAAAATCAGCCGCTTTTGCGGAAAAACTGGCCAGCTGTCTGCACTGGCCGCTTGAATTTCCGCAAAAGCACTGACTTCCTGCTGTAAGAAATCAGTGCTTTTTGCGAAATACTATGCTGCTCCGTTCGGGCAAAAGTCCCTTTGCGCAAAACTTTGGCGCCAAAGGGCCAGTGTAGACAGCTGAGATTTGTTTTGCGAAAAAGCGGCGTCTAGATTGGCCACGCTTTTAAAAAGTGCTTTTATGGAAGAAGTCCGTCAATCTAGGACGCTTTTCTTTTAACGGAAAACTTTTCCGTTAAAAGCCTTTCCGGAAAATCATGCCAGTCTAGATGTAGCCTAAGAGATCATGTAACCACCGTCAGGTAAGTTTGAACCTGGGACCTCAGCGTAGGAGTCTCTACAGCTTGAGCTATAAAAGCCAGCTCCCTTATTCTTATCTCCTGCTGTAAGTGGTCTAAGTGCCACTACATGGGACAGTGAACCCCATTAGGTGTGCAGGTTATACACTTCCCCTAGCTGAGGAAGCATGTCCTGAGATCCCAAATAAGCCCCCACTTGTAACAACCACCAGGCAGCTTTGAAGTTGGGACTTAGTGTAGGAGCTGCTACAGCTTGAGCTATAAAGCCAACTGCGTCTCAGCTGAGGCTGTAGAGCTCCCTTGTTCTTATCTCTCACTGTAAGTGGTCTAAGGGCCACTACGCGGGACAGTGAAGCACACAACTTGTGTGGGTTACAACCACCGCCTGGGTCCTCTCTGTCCAGCCCTGCCTTCATCAAGACTTAACTGTTGGCACATTAAGAATCTGTAGGGGGAGATTGGAAGTGTGTGACTCCTTCTGCCATCACACATATCCGGTTAGGAGGCCGCATACATTTATGTCAACTGGTCTTTAAATCCCTTGCAAGGACTAAAACCTCCTAGAAATTGTGTTGCCACGGTTACAGAAAGGAAAAACCCACCTGGAATCTCACAGATGGAGGAGGGGGGACCCAACCAAGTGCAAAGGCCTAGAAAACAAAACAGAGAAACACAGCAAACCACACAACTCCTAGCCCCTACCGCTGTCATGTAACATCCCCCCCTGCCCCACTGGGAAACAACACTACCTGATGATGAAAGAGAGGCCAGGTAGGTAAAAGCTTTGCAAGTGCAGGACAGGGGAAAGAGGCCTGGACCTTCTCTTATGGTTGTCAGAACCAGGGTAGCTTTACTATGTAGTTACCATAGTGCCTTCCAATCAGCCAGTGGCCTCACTCTTAAGGCAGATTTAGAGTTCCTAGTCAGGAAAGTTGGCAGTCCTAGGCAGATTCTAGGCTTCCTGCACTGGGATTCCCAGCCATTTTTTGTTGGTCTGCATGCTGGTCTCTATAGATACGACGAGCCAGGAGAGCATGAACTCTTCATCTACTTTTCAATGCCATTAGTGAGGTGGGGGTATGTTTTCCTTTGCTTCTCTGTGTCCTCCTCACATTGACCCAGGCAAGTAACGTTCAACTGTGTTTGTCTGGGACACTCAAGCAGTCACTACTTTCTTTGCCTGGGAAAATAAAACGGATCAACATTCATGTTAAAATTGAACCAAAAGACGATCAAGACTTTTAAAATGACAGCGTGCACCATGATGATGTAACTTTAGCGTGTGTATAGGAAGATTGCCTCAGGAAATCAGTATTACATTTCAAACATAACTTAAGTGCTCTTGCACACACATAATTTTGTGCCACAGGAAGAATGGCAGCCATACCTCATCCTCCAGAGGAGGACTGTGGTGCAGATTGTTGTGAAATAGCAGCCAAAAAAAAATACTCAAAAATTACAAAGTGCTCAATTCTGCAATGCTCACTCATACTGAGTAGCATTTACTCAGTCAAGTAGACCCCACTGAAGTCAATGAAACTACTGTCTAAAAGTATTAGTATTTAGCACCCCTTTCACTATTGTGTTAGTAAATATAGAAATGGGACGCTCATGGATGGCTCTCATTCTTCACACCCTGTGCAAACAGATGACCCACATGTCATAGGCGGTGACACAGAATTAGTCAATTAAGTTGCAAGGTGACTCCATATATGGCATACCTTTAATTGTGTTTCCTGGTTCCCTTGATTTTATTTCCTTGTTGTCACTTATTATTCCAGCCTTGCAAATGTTCCTGCCTTGCAAAATTCTACTCATACCCTCTGTTAGGACAAAAATGGGCGACAGGATTGTGTTTGGCTACTTGTGGTAAAGTGCTGGTGAGTAGCTTGTTTTGTGAGGGCTGTTATATTTTCCTGGCAATTTTTCATTGCTGTATTACTCAGCAGGCTCACAATCAGTCTAACTTGACTATACTGCGGTGTGTGCTGCTTATTTTTAACTTACTACCATCAAAAATAAAATGAAAAGCTATCGTTCATTTCATTTACACATTGTAATATTTCTGTAATTATAGTTTGAAAGTTGTCTCTGTCCCAGATCTTTCAGTTCTTACTCAAGCAAAATTCCTATGGATTTCAGGGCAAGTTTTGCCTGTATAAGGGCTAAATTGGTTAAGCTCTGACACGGCAAGCTGATTTGCACAGCTGGAGTCCTTTCCCCGCATGCAGTCCCATTAAATTAATGTATTCAGCCCTCCCACTTGGTCTCAAAAGTAGATTGGCCTGAGCCACTACATTTTAATCTGGATTTTGAAAAACCACAAGGTTTTGGGACGGTTGGATCTAGAGGTTTGATTTCACAGCTTTCCTCTTTAATTCACAGCATGCTTGTGAGACTTAAATGCTGTCATTCTCTGTTCATGGGTATTTGTGAAACATTACCAGATGAATCAAAATATATGTTAGAACAGCCTGAAGATCTGATGCAACAGCTCCCTTTGGCTTTTGGAAGCAGTCCAGATTGGCCAGGGCTCAGAACATTTTGACCAGATCTCAACCCTCCCTTCATAAGCACTTCTTCCTTCTCCCAGCTGATATCTGGGGCTGTGAGGAGAGAGTGTCACAGGATTATTCTGTACCTCTCTACATCGGATGGATTATCAAAATAGCTATTTCTTCACTGGAGCTGCCTGTAACTGAGAATCAGGGGCCTTGTTTGGGGTTTTATTTTATGCTTGTAAAGTTGTAACCTGTTAATCAGCCACATTTGCCCAATATCTGACATCTGAGTAACAAAATGGTATAAAGATCATTATTTTAGTTAAGTGCAGTGGGCCTGACAGCTTCACCAGGCCCCTGGGCAAAGTGAGGAGGGAGGGCTGCTCTGTGCCCCCAGAGGGGGTGGAGCCTCAAGCAAAAGGGGCGGGGCTGGGGCTTGGCAGCCCTCAGCACTGCCCAGAGAGTGCCACACCTCCCTCAGGCAGCCCTTTAAAGGGCCTGGGATTCCAACTGCTTTTGCAATAGTGGAGGGGGCAGCTGGGAGCACCAGACCCTTTTGTATCACTGAGACCTGTCCCCATAACCCCCCTCCAGTTGGCAGACCTGGCTAAGTGATGGGTTACTAGCTTGTAATCAGACTTGATTGGGTAACTAGTTGCATACATGCAAAAGTGGGTTAAAGTGCAGCTAAATTCTGAAATCCTTACTCAGATATTACTCCACGAAAATCCCTCTGACTTTAGCAGGAGTTTCCCTGATTGAAATCTGACTAAGGACTTCCAGAATGTAACTATGGCTTCTCTCCATTTTCTTTGCCTTCCATAATGGCCTGTTATGGTCTGGCTAAATGGCAGAACAAAACAAAAACCCTGTAGCAGCAAGTCTCGGAGCCCAGGGCAACTTAATCAGGCTTGCAGAGCTCACCCTGTGGGACTAAAAATAGCAGCATAGGCTTTCTGCTGAGGCTGGGTGGGTCTCAGAGGGTGAACCCAAGTCAGTTCACCCACATGACTCACTGCCATGGGTATCTCATTTGCTGAGGACCACATTTTTCTTGTTTCATTTTGAGGGGAGGTCTTTGTAATAGGGAGCTGTGTGAAGATATCACACCAGTGAAATGTTCACCAGGGAAGTGGGGCTGAAAAGAGGGAATATGCCTACCGGTGCTAAGAAAATAAAACAAACTAATCATCAAACACCGTCACAAGCACTAGCCCATGTATAGGCCTTTGCTTTCTTCAGCAAGACCTGGGTGGCAGTCTCTCTCAATCACCACTCCCACACCCAAACAAGCTGATGCCTATGCTTTTGGAGGCTGGGAGGGATAGCTCAGTGGTTTGAGCATTGGCTTGTTAAACCCAGGTTTGTGAGTGTGGTCCTGGAGGGGGCCATTTAGGGATCTGGGGCAAATCTATCAGGGATGGTACTTGGTCCTGCCCTGAGGGTAGGGGACTGGACTTGACTTGATGACCTCTCAAGGTCCTTTCCAGCTCTGAGATAGGTATTTCTCCATATATTATTACCCAAGGAAGCCCCTTGTCTCACCAGCTGGCTGTCAATTCCAAGTCTATACCATGTGGTCTGGAAATTAAGATTGCCTTCGGGCAGTGTTTCTTAAACTTTTTAAGGCCAAAGAACACCAAACAATAATTTTTGTGATGGGGAACACCAAGGATTTTTTGTTGAGAAGAAAAAAAAAGGCCCCAGATAAAAGTTGTTGAGCAAAATAAAATAAAATAAAATAAAATAATAATAAAAAGGAGGCTTGTCCCTTTAAGGGTGGCCATTTTGAATTCTGTTCTCTCCGCAGCACACCTCTGACTGCCTTGCGGCACACCAGTGTGCCACTGAACACACTTTAAGAAATGCTGCCTTAGGGCAGCCTCAGAAGCTTGTCTCCTTTCTTTTATATCCTGTTTCTTTCTGATTATTTATGACATATGGAATAACTTCCCACCAAGCTGGACAATTCAGCCAGGTGTGTTGGATGGAACACTATCTCCAGGACAGACCTAGCATACAGGGTTGATATATTCCAACACTGGTGTTTATGGCTTTTTCCGGAGAATGGTTGGTCGTCTTGTAGGGCTGCATCACTTTTCTACTTAGGACCTGCAGTAAGTTGTGTGTGGACATAGCTTTATGCAGGCAAATCCCTCATGGAAAGATCAGGGCCTTATCTTTAAAGGGAAAGACAACTGTTTCAAGATGACTCAGAGATAATTTCTCCATTCCCCCCCCCCACCCTTAGATGAGTGGGAAATAAAGATGCCCTTCTATTAATACTTGGATGCAAAGTATATGCACATTGGAAAACATAATCTCAACTATGAACACAAAATGTTGGGGGTCTAATTAGCTGTTACCACTCAAGAAAGAGATCTTAGAGTCACTGAAAACATCCATTCAATGTGCAGTCAAAAAAAGAAATAGAATGTTGGGAGCCATTAAGAAAGGGATAGATAATAAGACAGAAAATACCATATTGCCTCTATAGACATCCATGGCGTACATACATCTTGAATACGGTGTAGATGTGGTTGCTCCATATAAAAATATATATATTGGAATTGGAAAAGGTTGCAAAAAGGGCAACAGATATCTTTAGGGGTATGGAACAGCTACCATATGAAGAGAGATTAATAAGATTGGGACTTTTCATCTTGGAAAAGAGACGGCTAAGGGGAGATATGATTGAGGTCTATAAAATCATGACTGGTGTGGAGAAAATAAATAAGGAAGTGTTCTGTACTCCTCATAACACAAGAAACAGGGGTCACACAATGAAATTAATAGGCAGCGGGTTCAAAACAAATGAAAGGAAGTGTTTCTTCATAGAACTCATAGTCAGCCTGTGGAATTCTTTTCCCAGAAGATGTTGTGAAGGCCAAGTCTATAACAGGCTTCAGTAAAACACTAGATAAATTCATGGAGAATAGGTCCATCATTGACAATTAGCCAGGATGGGCAGGGATGGTGTCACGAGCCTCAATTTGCCAGGAGCTAGGAATGAACGACAGGGGATATATCACCTGATGATTACCTGTTTTGTTCATTCCCTCTGGGACATCTGGATTGGCCACTGTTGGACAAAAGGACATTAGGCTAGATGGACTTTTGGTCTGCCCCAGTATGTTCTTATAAATTAGTTAACTAGAGAAGAGTTTTCTTTATTTGTCGCTTCTTAGATATAAGTGCAATAACAGGTACAGAAATAGCCTCGGGATAGTTGTATTTTATGGCATATATGATGATCTTATTTTATTTTTCTTAGAAACATTATTTGGTGGCTGAGTTACACTGATATATGTGACCTCATCTAGGAAATAAACTTTCTCATTAATTATAAAATTGCTCCTGTTTCTTTTGAGTCTTCATAGGGGTTGAAACAGGGTTGAGTCTGAGATACTAAATTTGCACTTGGATCTAAATTGTTGAGATTATTCAATTGTGCATTTTCATTTAAGTGTATCTTGAGTTGGATTGGAAGATAAAATGCAGGTTAGATGTTTGGAGAAAAGTCAGAGATGGCCCAGGAATATAGACAGAAAAAAAATCTCGTGAAGCTAAAATCTTATGATTAGCTTTGCATAGCCCATTTCTGAAGTGAAAAAGCAAAGGAGACAGATTTATTAATGCTATATGGAGCCAGATGATTTAGGTTAAAACTGTATGAAGTATTTTAAAGTGGTATTTTGCATTCTTTCTCCCTGTTTGTTTAGTTTATTCAACAATATTGTTGTCTACCATTTCAATCCAGCAAAGTTTTAAGCATGTGAGCAACAGTATATTAACTTTGCAGACATGACTTCATACATGTGCTTAACACTTTGCAGGATAAGAGCCTAAGGCTGGAAAATCTTGCACAGAATGTCCTGGAATTTCTGCTGGGACTTCCCTTCCATGTCAGGGAAACTGTGGCAGCAACTTTGTATTTTTGCATGCAAGGATAGGATGTGACTTTATCCTCTCAGCTCCACAACATTGTAGGAACTCTAGAAAGGTGGCTACCTCTGTAGAAGCAATTGTAATGACTGCCATTTTAAAAATAACAATAGCACATTTTGTTGAGGGAGAATATTAATATCATTGCATTGAGTTTGCGTACAGAGCTCTTGGAGTTCTGAAGTCCCAGGTGCTGAACCTATATATACCCTTAACTTTGCCTCTGTGAGAAACCCCAGTGATTTTAATGGGAGGACTCATAGTATTAAAGCAAAGCAAGTGCATTATTATGTCCCTTGTTTCTTCTAGAACAGCCATTTTCAATCTATAGCTCACTGAGGCCTGGGGATCTGCTACCTGTGTTTGAAGTTTCCAAAGTGGTCGGCACTTCCATTTGAAAATTGTATTATATAATACGTCCATCAATGGCTACTAGCCAGCATGGGCAAGAATGGTGTCCCTAGCCGCTGTTTGTTAGAAGCTGAGAATGGGCAACAGAGGGGATGGATCACTTGGTGCATCATAGTAGGATCACCACCTGAGACATTTTTTTCTCTTCCAGATTTTGTTGGTGCATGGAAGTAGCTTTTTTTAAAAAATTATTTATTATTGTTAAATATCCTGGCCTGTGCCTAGGCCTTGAACAAACTGCCAGGGAAGTGGTGGAGTCTCCATTTCTTGATGTCTTCAGATCAAGACTAGCCTTTCTAGAAGATGTGCTTTTGCCCAACTCATTACTGGACTCATTGTAGAGGTAAGTGGGTGAAATTTTAAGGCCTGTGTTATACATAGGGCTTCTGAGCTTAAGCTTTAGCCAACAGACACGCATAAAAAAATCAATCTACATACACCACTCTAAACCCAGGTGTTTTTTCAATAAACACCAGAAATAGTTACTTGTATTTGAAGTCCGTCTACAGGGAGCAGTAATGTGGATTATAGGGATGTGATTTCTAGACCTTGCTAATGTGCACTTAGGGTCCCCTAGTGCTTTTTAATATAGTGTTGTTTGAAACTGTAGCACATTAAAGTGCAGTAGGGAACATTACCAAAATATTACTCACTACAATATATACAAAGAGAAATCCCTGGGGACCCTTAATTTTTGGACGTCTACATAAAACTCAAACGTTGCAAAAAACAACAGCCAAAAATGAAATTAATAAACCCTCCAAAACAGCAGCCCACGTTATACAAGATTAAATGATCTAGTGATCCCTTCGGGCCTTAACAAAATGTATTCAAGTGGACTGGCATCTTTGTCATATTTTAAAATGGTGCAGGCAGGAGAAGTTCTTTTGCAAACAGCTCCCCGAATGAGGTTAGCTACATCAATAGATGCACTCCTCTGTCACCACAGCTATGTCGACACCGGGGTTTTGCTGGCAAAAGTATGTCACTAGGGGGTGTGGTTTCTTGCATACCACTTACCAACATAGGTACGCTGGCAAAGCTTTGTAGAGTTGACCTTCCATCAGGTCAGGCAACACTGGAAACTTTTGCCAGCATAATTACGGCAGTTAGGGGTGTTATTCTACTTTTATTATTGACAAAAACTCTACTGTACCACTATAAAGTGCATTTGTTGGTATAATTATTATGTCTGTTGAACCACATAGGCAAAAGCACCTTTTGGTTGCTATGAGCTGTGTCAAAAGCAGAAGGGTTTGCTGCTATAACTCTACCAGGAACCAGGCCTGTCGATGGGTGGGACAAAGGAGACAATTGTCCTGGTGATTCTAAAGGGCCAGGGGCTCCCACCTGCTGCTCCACATTGCACATTCTGGGCGGCTCTGAGAGCTGAGGAGGAGGATGGTTGTCACAATCTGGGTGGTGCTCAGGGCTGGTTGTTCCAGCCCCACCCCTTCTGCCTAAGCCCCCCCCCCTTCCTGGAGCACAGAACCTAATGCCCCCACACCTTGCCTGGCATGGCTGTCAGCCCCCGCCAGTAACCTGTTCCTAGTGTAGACCTGGCCTCAAGTTTTCAGTGGGCAATGCCTCGTTCCTCTATGCACCTTGTAAAATTTTAGCCACCATCTCAAGCCATTAGGGAATTAATCAGTTTGGACCCATCTTGTACCCTGTGTAAAACAGCAGTGACTCCAACAACATCAATGCGTGAGTTTAGAGGCCATCTCTGAGCAGTAAGCAGGGGGCACATTCCCTTTCCTGAGGTCCCCACGATTCCAGGAGTGTTGTGTCTGCTGAGGACCGTACTTCTTCTTCCACTGCCCCATGTGGAGTAGGCAGGTCAGAAGGGGCCTGTTGCCTCTAAAGTGGCTTTCATTCCTGGGGCCATGTGGAGGGAGAAGATTTTCTTCTTCTTGCTGTAACTGTGCCTGACCCTTCCATATGGAGCCCAAAGGAGCAAGATGCTCTCCCTCAACCCTGGCCCATACTCACACTGCTCACTAGCACAAGCCTGGTCTAGCCCAGAAATAACATATGTGGAAGCATTGTTATGCATATAAGTAATAGGGGTGAGGCTAGGCATGAGGATTATTAATATAAATTAGGCAATGTGTATGAGCGGCTGGGAGTGAGATAAGGGGAAGTGGACTAGAGATAAAAAATACATTGTACGTGTTTATATGGATCATATCTGTTCCTCTTTGTCTCTGTTATCTAAGGTCTTCAAGGCAGGGACATCTCTTCACGTGTTCGTAAAGTGCCCAGCTCACCTTTAGGTGTTGTATAATTAATTAAAGGATGATAGATCTCCCAGGACTTTGGGAAGGTGTGTGAACAGGATTAACCCCTTTTACCAGGTGATGTAACTGATGCACAGAAAGCAAAGGCCCTTTCCAGTATATGTCAGCTGAGTCATGCCAGGAATTAATGTAGCACAGAAGGTTTCAGTAATTTTCCTGTGTGGGGTGCCAGGGTTCAATAGATAAATATGGGGCTAGTGCAGGGGTTAATTATTTTGTAATGCGATCCACCTCTTAACAGACACAACCTCCCATGCTCCATTTTCAACCACACAACATTCCTCTGGCAAGGACACTAACAGCAGACCACCTACGTACCCTGTGGAACCCGGGGCCTGACTCTTCTCTCCACCTTAGAAACCGCACAGAGCTGTGGTGCTTAAAAATTCTGCAAGACCATCAATGCTGCACTGATTGGTTCATGAGGATCAAAATGGCTGCCTGCGTGAACCAGGACATCTGAAAGAGCTGACTGAGCTCCTGACTGAAGTTTGAGAACTGCTGGCTCTAACCAGGACTGCCAGTGGGGGCATGCGGGGTGGTGGAAGATACAAAGGGGACAGCTGACACAATTTAAAGGGGCCCGGGGCTCTGGGCCACCACCACCAGTCCACCACTATCACAACAGTGGCCAGAGCCATGGGCCATTGAAATCACTCCCGAAGCCCTGCATGGCATGGTCTGAGCAACACTACGGGCTAGCTTCTAGCCCTGCCCATTCTTCACTTAAGTACTCCACAAAAGTACTCCACTTAGGAAGGAACAATCAGTTTCACACATACAGAATGGGAAGTGACTGTCTAGGAAGGAGTACTGCAGAAAGGGATCGAGGGGTCATAATGGTCCACAAGCTAAACATGAGTCAACAGGGTGACGCTGTTGCAAAAAAAGCTAACATGATTCGGGGATGCATTAACAGGAGTGTTGTGAGCAAGACAGGAGAAGTCATTCTTCCGCTCTACTCTGCACTGATTGTGTCCAGTTCTGGGCGCCACATTTCAAGAAAGATGTGGAGAAATTGGAGAAAGTCCAGAGAAGAGCAACAAGAATGATTAAAGGTCTAGAGAACATGAGCTATGAGGGAAGATTGAAAGAATTGGGCTTGTTTAGTTTAGAAAAGAGAAGACCGAGAGGGGACACGATAGTGGTTTTCAAGTACCTAAAAGAGTGTTACAAGGAAGAGGGAGAAAAGTTGTTCTCCTTGCCCCCTGAGGATAGGACAAGAAGCAATGGGCTTAAATTGCAGCAAGGGAGGTTTAGCTTGGACATTAGGACTACGTCTAGACTGCACACCTTTTTTGACAGAGACTTTGTCGACAGATACTGTGCCCTCAGAGGGGCCAATGCTCAAACCACTGAGCTATCCCTCCCGCCCTCCAAAAGCACAGGCATCAGCTTGTTTGGGTGTGGGAGTGGTAACAGAGCTTGGTCCTGCCAACTCTCCCAGTGACTTTCCTTACTTCTCATGACCCTGTGGAGTACTGGGGTCAACAGGGATGCTATCAGAGTTTGATTTAGCGGGTCCTTACTAGACCCACTAAATTGAACCCTGGAAGATCAACCTCAACATTCCTGTAAGTATAGACATGTTGAAAGTATCTGTTTCAGAGTAAGAGCTAAGATGTAAGGTTCAGGGCTCTGGTTGCACTGCAAGAGAGAGCATGCTCATATTTGATAGCTGAGTTGTTAGGACACTGACATGTGGGAAACTCAGGAAGAAGAGGGTCTTGATCCCGGGTCAGAGAAGAAGTGGTTGTTTTTTTAAATTCCAAATCACGCTGAATCAGGCAGAGGAGGGCTACAAAATTCTGTCTTCTGAATTCCTGATCACTGTCCTAACCACCAGTCTAAAGAGAGTTTTTAGCCAGAAAATGTTGTCAGAAGTTTTCCAATCATCTCTAATTACTATATATGTATTTTGTGACTCTGGGTAAGGAAGTAGAATTAAACAAACTTTGAACTTGATTTGTGCGCCCTGAAGGATTCCGTTGTATTATTTCATCAACAGCTTTTAGTATTAAGTTAGACATTTCCGTGTTAAGGCACCTGGGATTAAGACAATCAAATAAAATCAATTACAGATCAGCAGAATGTAACAGAAGCTGCTGCTTGCTAGCAAACTGTATTTTCTCTTATTATGATCTATCAAAACACTGGCCAAAGAGTTCTTATGTCTGCTCACCAGGCTTGGGTTCGAACAGGCCTCTGAAATAACCTATCCTAGAGACATAGGCTCAACTTTGAGAGACTCTCCTGCTGCCTACCCCTGAGAGTTTAAACCTCAGACTCAAAAACAGGAATGGGAGAGCAAAGCTTAATGGGTCCTAGAGATCTAACCCCTTAAACTGGGCCCAGAAATGGCTTGTCAGCCAGTGTAAATCCTGTGGCAATTGTGGATGCATGTTCCTAGGGCAAACATTAAATGGAATTTTTTATTGATTGAAGCTAAGTGACATCATTATTTCTACAAGCCCAAGGCATGTCTTCATTTAGCTTACATTTTTCATGGACATGCAGGGTTGTGTTGGTTTATCTATATGATATAAAAATTGAGACACAAGGTGGGTGAGATGATATCTTCCCTTGCTGAATTACAACCTTTCAAACTGCATCGTAACTGTAAAAACATGAAGATTACTGGGTGTATGCTGACCTCTGATGGCCATAAACATGTATGATATATTCCTGTAGGGCAGCTATGTGTGTTTGGAGAAATGCAAAGCCTTGATGGAAAAAATGCTAGCAGGAAAACACACACAGGCAAGCCCCCTTTTGGTAAGAACTCTGATTAAGTAGTTTTTTTCCTGTGATCTTTTAAAATACAATTGCCTTTTTAGGGACAGTGGGAAAATGTGTGAAGATTAAACAAAGCTTGCAGAAAAGAGAACTCTAGAGGGAAATTTTATTTCTCTTCCTTTCAGTCAATCTAGAATCTTTTCCCAGGGCATTGCCAGAAAATTAATCATCTTTCTATCTCAGGCCTTTTTACTTTGTGGTAACTCACACGCATGAGCTATGCCACCGTATAAACACAGTGAGATAAAGCTGTATTGAGTAGTTATACAAGGTGAGCTAGGAGAGGTCAGGTGTGGGTATAATACAGACCTTGTCCAGCTACCTCAAGATAAACTTTGCATGTGCTTTGTATCCATTTAGGATTAAACACACCTTTCTAAGCAGTGAAGGCAAAGTCTTCCTCTACGTGATAGTCTTAGTTATTTTGGGAGTTATTATTTCCAAATAACCTCGTAGTGTAGACTTTTCAAAGACACCATAATAGAGGCTCAACTTAAATGTATACACCAAATTAAAAAACACAGGAAGAGAACCAAAAAAGTGCCACCATGGCTTAACAACCAAGGAAAAGAAGCAGTGAGAGATAAAAAGGCAGTGTTTAAAAAGTGGGAGTTAAATCCTAGTGAGGAAAATAGAAAGGAGCATAAACTCTGTCAAATTAAGTGTAAAAATATAATAAGAAAATTCAAAAATTCAAAAATGCTTCATGTTCCCCCACTTGTGGAGATAAGATTAACATCTACGCGGAACAGGGCATTCTCAGCTTTTGCTCCCAGGCTGTGGAATTCTCTTCCTTGGGATATTCGCATGGCGCCAACGCTAGCATTGTTCTGGCGTCAGGCTAAAGCCACCCTTTTTACTCGTGCTTTTATTAATGTTTGAGTCTGTATGTGTGTGTTCCTCCTCTCTATATGTTTTTAGCTGGTTATATCCCTCTGAGGTCTCATATTTTAAATTCTCATATTTTACATTTTTTATATATATTTGTATTTTTTTTGTTTGTTCTTGTAAGCCACCTTGAATATTTTAAAAAGAAAGGCGAGGTAAAAATATTTAAATAAATAAATAAATAATAAATAAATAAAAAGGAGTTTGAAGAACAGCTAGCCAAAAAATAAAAAAGTAACAGCAAAATGTTTTTCCAGTACATCAGAAGCAGGGCCCTGGACGATCGAGATGCCAAAGAAACACTCAAAGATCATAAGGTCATTGCGGAGAAACTAAATACATTCTTTGCTTTGGTCTTCACAGCTGAGGATGTTAGGGAGATTCCCACACCTGAGCTATTCATTTTACATGAGAATCTGAGGAATTGTCCCAGATTGAGGTGTCATTAGAGGAGGTTTTGGAACAAATTGATAAACTTAACAGTGACAAGTCACTGGGACCAGATGGCATTCACCCAAGAGTTCTGAAAGAACTCAAATGTGAAATTGAGG
Source organism: Rafetus swinhoei (assembly GCA_019425775.1). Taxonomy (NCBI): domain Eukaryota; kingdom Metazoa; phylum Chordata; order Testudines; family Trionychidae; genus Rafetus; species Rafetus swinhoei. The sequence goes on from CM033440.1 coordinate 189,953,592, forward strand.
AACTATTAACTGTGGTTTGTAATTTATCCTTTAAATCGGCTTCTGTACCTAATGACTGGAAGATAGCTAACGTGACACCAATATTTAAAAAGGGCTTTAGAAGTGATACTGGTTATTAAAGACCAGTAAGTCTAATGTCAGTACCGGGCAAATTAGTTGAAACTATAGTAAAGAATAACATTGTCAGACACACAGATGAACATAATTTGTTGGGGGAAAGTCACCATGGTTTCTGTAAATGGAAATCATGCCTTTCTAATCTACTAGAGTTCTTTGAGGGGGTCAACAAACATGTGGACAAGTGGATATAGTGTACTTAGATTTCCAGAAAGCCTTTGACAAGGTCCCTCACCAAAAGCTCTTAAGTAAAGTAAGTTGTCATTGGATAAGAGGGAAGGTCCTTTTATGGATTGATAACTCGTTAAAAGATGGGAAACAAAGGGTAGGAATAAATAGTAAGTTTTCAGGATGGAGACAGATAACTAGTTGTGTCCCCCAAGGGTCCGTACTGGGACCAATCCTATTCAACCTATTTATAAATGATCTAGAGAAAGGGGTGAACAGCGAGGTGGCAAAATTTGCAGATGATACCAAACTGCTCAAGATAGTTAAGACCAAAGCAGACTATGAAGAGCTTCAAAAAGATCTCACCAAACTAAGTGATTGGGCAATAAAATGTCAAATGAAATTTAATATTGATAAATGTAAAGTAATGCACATTGGAAAAAATAATTCCAACTATACATACAATGGGATGGGGACTAATTTAGCAATAACTTCTCAAGAGAGAGATTTTGGAGTCATTGTGGATAGTTCTCTGAAAACATCCACTCAATGTGCAGCGGCAGTCAAAAAAGCAAACAGAATGTTAGGAATCATTAAAAAAGGATAGAGAATAAGACAGAGAATATGTTATTCCCTCTATATAAAACCATGGTATGCCCACATCTTGAATACTGCATACAGATATTGTTGCCTCATCTCAAAAAGATATATTGGCATTGGAAAGGTTCAGAAAGGGCAACAAAAATGATTAGGGGTTTGGAACAGGTTTCATATGAAGAGAGATTAAAAAGACTGGGACTTTTCATCTGAGAAAAGAGGAGACTATGGGGGGATATCGTAGAGGTCTATAAAATCATAACTGGTGTGGAAAAAGTGAATAAGGAAAAGTTATTTACTTGTTCCCATAACATAAGAACTAGGTGTCACCAAATGAAAATAATAGGTAGCATGTTTAAAACAAACAAAAGGAAGTTTTTCTTCACACAGTGCACGGTTGGCCTGTGGAACTCCTTGCCAGAGGATGTGATGAAGACCAAGACTTTAACAGGGTTCAAAAGAGAGCTAGATAGATTCATGGAGGTTAGGTCCATCAATGGCTATTAGCCAGGATGGGTAGGAATGGTGTCACTAACTTCTGTCAGAGGATGGGAATGGATGACAGGAGGGGGATCATGTGATGATTCTCTGTTCTGTTCACTCTCTCTGAGGCATCTGGCATTGGCCAGCGTTGGAAGACAGGATACTGGGCTAGATGGACCTTTGGCCACAGTATGGCCGTCCTTATGTTCTTATGACATAACCTGAGAGAGATTTAGGGTGTGACTTTCAAAAACTCTCAACGTTGGTCTAATTCTTCTCCCACTGAAGTACATTGGTTTCAACTCAGTGAGAGCAGACATAGGGAAGCATGGAATCTTTCTGAAAATAACACTCTCTGGACTAGATCCAAAATAATTGCAGCCATGGGAGGCTTTCCATTGATTGGGTCCTTAAAGCACAGATTGGAAGTTGTAATGATAACTCAACATAGGAGGAGTAGTCACATTTTATCAGCAGAGGGCACCCACAACCCCCTGTCAACACACATCAACACCCATCCACCATGGTACAACAGTCATCCCACTCCCTTGCATCACTCAGCAACTGGGAGGGAAGGGGAGGAGTTATGTGCTCAGTCACTGAGTGTTGTAGGATGGACAATATCTCCATTCTTTTGTCTCCATCTCTTCTGGCTGTTGAGTCGGATGGGCATATGGTGGTTGGGAAAGATGAAGAAGATTAAGGTGTTGGGAGGTGTTGTTTTATCTATCTCCCCCTTTTCCATGCTCATCTCTCTGTGGCTGCAGTAAATTATGCAGGAGTCCCACCCAGCCACAAGTAGGCCCCAGGATACAAAGGAGGTGGAAGCACAGGGCTATAGCCCTGCAGTGTAGGTGCTCATTAAAGTGGTAGGCAAGCTCTCTCATGACCGTAGCATCTCCAGCTTCCCGAGAGGCTGTAAAGCTTCACCGTGAAATCAGATTTCTTTAGGTCTTCTTGTTGTCATCTCTACTGAGGTGTTCCGACATGTCTCTGTATTAGAATGTGACAAGCATTCTAACGTGCTTGAACAAGCCCGTTTTTGGTCTACAGTGAGATGTGCATTAACTCCCATCGCCGACACCACCACTTTTTTCTTATCCAATGATTATCCTTATTTATTACCTTAGATGGAAACTGGCCAGATGTTTATACAATAGGGAGTTGCTGGCTACACACAAGAACACACAAACACTTTAAACACAATGTTATAGATGTGCCCACATGCACACCAGCCATGTATAAACTAAGCTGAGATAGAAGTAAATCAGAGTCCTCATTTTTTTCTGGTCTATGGAAAGCACTCAGTGACTCAGAAGATAAGCATCTTGCTGCACAATCCAATAGATGGCTGTATTGCATTTCTTTCTATTAACAAATGATCACATTTGCTAGAGAGAAACACAGCTGTCACAGCACTATGGAATTTATTTCCAGTCGTATTTCTATAAACTATAGCAAAAAGTAGCATGGTGTTTTCCTGAAATAAAGTTATAGTGCCTCATTTGAACAATGGTATTATATTACTTATTAACTATGATGTGACTGTTACACTGTTTACTGCACAGTGCTTGCTCTTATTTTCTTGGGTGGCCCCAGCTTGTTGGTTATGCTGGTTTCTCTCCCTTCAGTTTAATCTTCTTTTGGTTGTGTTGAACAGAGAATTAAAAACAAACAAACAAACAAAAGCATTAGAAAGGTAAACTCAACAATGGGGATAACTGGGTCAAATTCCCTGGCCTATGTTACACAGGTCAGATGAAATGGTCTAATGACCCCTCCTGGCCTTAACTCCTCCCCCCACAAACAGTTATATAGTCCCTAAGGGCATGTCTACGCTCCCCTTATTTCAAAACAATTAAGGATTATTAATTGTTTAATTCAAAGTATTAAAGATGCAAATCACCCAAAGAGCAGTGGAAAGATGCATGGTGGGTGTAAGTAGGTTACAGCATGTTACTATCGATGACCTGCACGCAAGAAGTGGTGTCAATGATATCATTCAAGTTATGTGTGATCAGAAAAGGAGATGGACTGGCCAGGTAGCAAGAGTGAGAGACAACAGATGGACGGCACGTATACTTCATTGGTATCCACAAGACATAAAAAGAACAAGAGGAAGGCCTCCAGTACATTGGGTGGATCCTTTATGGAAGATTGATGGAAGGACATGGATGAGAACTGCACAAAACAGGATGGCGTGGAAAAGTTGCGATCTGCATTGGTGGTGAGACTATTCACATCAATGAAAGCACAGATCTTCCAAGTATTCCAAGTAAGTATTTCAAAATAACAAGCAGAGCATCCACAATACCAAGCCTGTTATTTCGAAATAAGGGACTGGTTATTTCGAAATAATAACCCCTTTCTCCTTGGGGTATGTCTACACTACAGCGTTATTTTGAAATACAGCCGGTCTCCGAGTTGCGAACGGTCGGCTTACGACTGTTCGCAGTTACGACCAAAGCTGTCGTAAATGGCGGACCCCGAGTTATGAACGCGATCCGCGCTTATGAACAGTGCGGTCGCGTGTAACTCTATGGGGTCCGACTTACGAACGAACCGAGTTACGACCAATTGCTTGGTCCGTAACCGGTTCGTAAGTCGGGAAGAGGCTGTAACTCACGTTATTTCGAAATAACATGGCGAGCGTCCACCCAGCAAGCCCATTATTTTGAAATTATTTCGAAGTAACGGGCTTCTTATTTTGAAATAATAATTCCTCTTTTTCTGAGGAATAATGGTTATTACAAAACTGCTATTTCCGAAATAGCGATAGTGTGGATGCTACACTGCTTCTATTTCAAAATAGCTCCTCCCCAGGGCCATTCAAAATAATTACTCCCCAGTGCTTCTGGGGCTCCAAATCAAGGTAGCATGTCCATATTAGGGGAGCCTGCCTCGGACTAATTTCAAGGCTTCCTTGCAGGGTGGCCATGCTATTTCAAAACCGTTATTTTGGGAGTTATTATTTCAAAATAACTTATTCCAAATTAATCTCATAATGTAGACCAGTGGTGCACAACCTTTTTTTAATTGGCAGCCGGGCGGCCTGGGGCTGGACCTGTCCGTTGGTGGTTGTGCAGTGTGGTGCTTACATCTGGGCAGCTGGGGCTGGGCCCATCATTGGCGGCTGCGTGGCGCTCAGCTCCAGGTGGCCAGGGCTGGGCGCAGCCGCGCGGCGCAGCAACCCCCCAGGAAGACATCCACAACCCCCTTGGGGGTCCCGACCCATGGGCTGCGCACCACTGGTGTAGACATAGCCTAACAGAGCAAAAGAGATTAGTGAATATTTTGTGTCTAAACATTGTAAGTGCACTCAACTGCTATTTGTGGCTCATACTATTCATTGTATATGAATGTATGCTTTACCAATATTTGCATTTGTGAAAATGTTCATGATCCCTAAATGTTCAACAGATAACAACATGAATGATTATTTACCTTGATAATTTGTACTTGAAGTCATTATTGATTAGACTATTGATTGTTCTCCTGTTTAAAGTTAAACATTATCTAAACACGATGCAGAAATACTATTATGTGACTTAGATGGCTACCAATGTCATTGCTAAAGATCAGCATATATTCAATGCAACAGCAGCAGCGAATACATCCTCCTTCCCCAAAAAAATCCTCATAAAATGCTAGAGGAATTTTTGAACATTGAATACATTCACAGTAAATGAGGATTGGTTTGTGAACAGAAAAGGCACAAGATTCATCAGACCATTTGTTCATTGAAAGTAATAGGGATGTTAGTTATCAGGTAATCGAATAATTGTGTAACCACATGAATTCATATTGATTACATGACTATTTGAAAGTCCCCAGCAGCCAGTGCACTCTGGCCCTCTCCTGGGAGCCCCCAAAACCCTGCTTTGCTGCCTCTGTATCCAGGTTTCCTGGAATTCTGGCAGAAATAGCTAGCTGCTGCACCACCTTTTAGTTATTTATGAATTATTATTATTATTATTTATTATTATTAAAAGAGTACAGCATTGGATCCCTTCTGTGCCTGGCCAGCTCTATGGACAATAAGAGGGGGAGCAAATCTATTGCTCAGCCTTTCTGCCCAAGGTAGTACCCAGAACAACACTAGTCTTGCAGCGTTCTTGTGCCCCCTATGGCCATGTCTACACTACGTGGAAGATCGATATTGTCACAGTTGATCTTCTGGAGTTCGAATTAGCAGATTTTAGTGAAGACCCGCTAATTCGAGCTGAGAGGGCACCCCTGTAGGTGCTGGTAGTTCTGTTCCTCATGATGAGTAAGGAAAGCCAATGGGAGTGTTGGCTCCCATCAATCTCCCACTGTGTGGATGGCGCAAAAATACAATTTAAGATACTTCAACTCCAGCTACATAATTAATGTAGCTGAAGTTGCGTATCTTAAGTCGCCTTTCCCTTTAGTGTAGACCCGGCCTAGGAGAGGCTGCCCTTTGTATCTAGGAGTGAAGGAGGGAGAGGGCTTTCAAGTCTTTCAAAACTTTGATCTCTCTCACTCTCTCATTCAGGTTAACCTCAGACGGAAGGAGAGTGACACAAAATCTTTAAAGGAAAATATTTACGAAACCTCTCTCTTTATGAACACATAACAGCATGTTTATAATCCTTGAAACAATTGCCAATACTGCCAGTAACAACTCTTTTTGAGAGAACACTTCTGCTGCCCCTGAGCTGTAGTGCTTGTTACTATCACAAGGTCAAATGCAAAATCTAGTTATGTGCACATGCATACATAAACTCCCCGAGGGCTCTTCTCTGGCAGGATTTACTCAGTCACTGAAGAGTAGTGTCCAAAACCTCTGGAGGGCAAGCAAGCTCCTCAAAGGTGAGAAACAAGTGACAGATACACAGTCTCCTTCAAAGTCCCTTTGAATCTCTGCAACAATGGTCTGAATTACTATGCACAGCCTGCAACACATTCTAGTTGTCACTGTTCTCAAGTAGGGCGAGGGTGCCTGCAGTCCATCCAAACCAAACTGGCTAAATTCCTGGAACACAACTTACAAAAGATCCTTCAGGTCTTTGAATTGCTCCATCACAGAGTTTTTTTCAGCCTGGCTTTCATTCCTGTTTATAAACTCCACCCCGCCCCCTTAAGTTCCCTGGGGTTCAGCTTTCAATGAATCTGGGTATATCCTTCCAGGATGTTTGCCCACAATGGAAATAACACAGGCAGCTTCAAACAGCTAATGAGAATCCCAAGTGCCTGTCACATCTGATTTCTGAATGATCCTGGCCCATCTTGTAGTTACCCCACTTGGCTCTGGCAAATCTGCAGGCACAGAAAGTTCCCTCAGAGCCATATGTCTTCCTTGCTGCTCCTTCCTTTGTTTACACAAGTAAATGCTGTGGTGCAAGCATGTGTGTTACACTTTCTGGGCATAAAGAATGGGGAATATCTAGCTCTTCATGTACAATCCATATAAATACCAGTTGGAAAGTCATAATTTTTCAGCTGTAATATCAGTTACCAATAAAAAAGTATTTGGGCAAAAACAGAGACAAATCATTGGCAAAGTTTCATTAAAAAAATCTAATTCTCTTTTAACTTGTATGGGAGCAAAAAGAACACCTGAAGCCAGCCAACTTTTTATGGTTGTGAAATTGAAACAACCATGATAAATTGGCAAGAGGAAACAGCTCCTGGGCCAAGAATTTGCATGGCAACTCTGAGCCTAAGGTATATTTTTATGGTTGAAATCTGAACTCCTGAATAATGGGATTCATGATGGAAGTGCTGACACAACTTCAGCTGAGCATAAGCCTCTTTTCTAAGCTTTTAACATCTCAGTCTCAGAGTCTCGAATGCTGGAGGCTCCCTTGATCATTGGATAGATTTTTATTTTAAGATCATTTTTAATGCCACCCAGCTAATATGATGGAAATGGTCCATCTGCTTCCCCCTTACTTCAGGAAGAAAGGCTACAGGGTTTACATTTGCTGGGCCAGTCTCCTGGGTTTATAGATTATAGATGCCCCTCCTGTTGCCTTTCAGGCAAGTTTCTTCCTAATCAAAGCCTTCCACACAGCCTAAATCTCATTTATTTGCAACTGAATTGACTGGGCCTGCTTGACCTATTTCAGCTCTCTCAGCCCCGGTGTAGGGCTTACTCCCCATCACAGGCATCTTATATAGAAACTGGTAAGGCAGGCCCGTATGCCGGAGAGGGGAGGAAACGCACTTCCCGTGGTTCCCCATGGTCCCCCATGTAGCCGATTCCAGCCAGGGTAAAGGCAAGAGTGGAGCACTGCCCAAACCTCCTTCCTGCATGCTCTGGCCAGCCGGGGGAAGGTAGAAGCGGTGTGCTGCCCCAGCCTCCCTCCTTCCCACACGCTCCAGCCGGAGGAGGAAGGTAGAAGGGGCACACTGCTGGGATTGATTTCCCTCCCCACCTCGCCCCACCTTCCCTCCAGGGGCGAGTTTCCTGCTAGGAGCCAGAATCGGTGAGTGTATGAAACATGCCTGGCCCAGCAGGCTGTGGATATTGTCAGCTGGATCAAGCCCAGAAGGTTTTGTTTTCAAAACTGTTCCCTGGCCCTACCACATGTGCAAACCTACATGAAGCTATCAAGAAAGCTTCCTCCCTCAACTGTCTTGTTTAGCAGAAATTCAGCTGCCCAGGAAAATCATTTCTTACCCAACTCCTTAGAGACTGGAGAGGAGAGGAGAGATTTATTATAATCTCTCTCTTTCTCTCTCCCCACCGCCATAGAACATTAATTCTTTTCAACAGCTAAGCCAGAACCTTGTTTTATATGCTGCAAAAGTTGTTGTTGCTGGTGTTATTTTAATTTCCAGCTTTAACCCGTGCTGAATTGCAGTAGCAGCATATCCCCATCTGCTTCAGGATTCCTGGTAGAAAGCCATGCTCTCAGTGAAACACACTTGAGTCTGCTTTTTCGGTTTGTTGTCCAGATGACTTTTGTTATAAGGCTTCTGTGCCCACTGACTAGGTGGCTTGCCAATTTCAAAACAGGCCCAGATTTAGGAGGCCATACTTCAAAACTGAGGTGGTCTCTTTAGTTCTTGCAAGAATCCGGCTGTTTGGATATTTACCTGAAGAACAGGCAAAAATTTGAGTCCACCAGCAGCAGTCTGATGACCATCCATGGTCCCTCTTGGGTGTGAATATATAAATATGGTTGGCTTCAGGCAGTACATTTATTGGCTTTAATGGGATGTGTGGATGTGAAAAGGTCAGAATATTTTGCCCGTATTCTGTATAGCGCATTGAGCTGTCTTGGGAGGAAAAGTTCTGTACAAATAGAAGATATTAATTTATTTCATTGTTGCTGTCTTACACTGTGCAATGATGACCATCATACATATAAGCCTGGAATTTAGTTCCAGAAACTCCCTACAGGCCCACCCACAGGAGGGTACAAAGGGTGCGAACGCAACCAGCCCCATGGTCCCCCAAGTAAGTATGCTCCAGCCAGCTTGGGGAAGCAGGAGCGGCACGCTGCCTGAGCCTCCCTCCCACATGCTCCAGCCCGCTGGGGGAAGGCTGGGGCTGATTCACCGTCCCCCTCGAATGGAGGCCTGGGTCCACATTTACATAAAAAGCACCTCCGCTACAGAAATTCCTATGCACGAGCCTGTAATGTGCTGGTCCCATAAATCATTGTGTGCTGTATGCAAGGGGTATGCACAAAGAGTTATAAGTGCATGCTAGCATTACATTGTTATGCTGTGTTGGTCATCAGCGCTAAGTCCAGTTTGCCCTGGAAGACCAAGGAGTGAGTGTTTGTGTTAGTCTGAGCAGGCTGGTCAACATCAGAGACAATGAAGGCACATTTACATGCTAGGTAAACAAAACCATCAGGAGAGCAAGTGAGGAAAGATGTTCCCTGGGGTGGTGTACTACAGACCCAGAAAACCATCCTGCCTCCTCAAGCAGGGTCAAGGAACTTAGGCAATAATGAGCCATACGGAGACAGAAAAAGCCATTTTGGCCCCCTTCATCACAAAGGAACTGAGCACTTTGAGATCTGCGAAGGGTCCTGGCCAGAGTGTTTGGTCAGCCCTGCAGGCAAAGAAGTTTGGTGAGAAATGCTTTCTCAGAACAGGGGACTCTAACCTGTGAAATCAGGCTATAGATGTAAGAAGCATATTTTTACTTTTGTTTGCTTATAATCCTCTCTTTATCCTTACACTTGCTATCACTTGGGTGTGTCTAGACTACAGGGTTTTGTCGACAAAAGTGGACTTTTGTCGACAAAACTATACCTGCGTCTACACTGCTGCTGAGTTCTGTTGACATAACGTCAGAGTTCTGTCAACAGAAGGCGTTATTGCATCTACACTGTCCTTTGCATCTACACTGTCACGTCGACAAAGCAGCTTGCTTTGTCGACAGAACTGGATGTAGTCTAGATGCTCTTTGTTGACAGAAGCTTTGTCGACAGTATCTGTCGACAAAACTTCTGTCGACAAAAGCCTATAGTCTAGACTACATCCTTTTGTTAAATAAACTTGTTTTTCTTTTATTCTTAAATAATTCAGTGCACTGATTGAAAGGAAGGGTGTATTAATCTAACAGGCTGCAGTATATTGTCTCTTTAGAGGAGTAACACACTTAATAACTTTTGTGAGTGCTCATAAGGTGCTTGGGCAGTGCAGGGAGAGCTCGCTAAGGAAATTGTGAGTTGTGGTTCACTGTTTATTTCCTACATGGCAAGCTTTGGACTGGCGGATCCTGAAGAATTTGCTGGCAAGACTGACATGTTGGTGTGCCAGGGAGTTGTCACACAGTTTAGCAGTCGCACATCTCTCACTGGCTGAGGCTGAGAGGGATAACACAGGAACTCACAATTCTGGGAAACCGTAACAGATTGTCACAATCTCTGTCATCCTCACAGGCCATTTTTGTATTCAGCTGACCTGTGGCAGAGGAAGCATGAAATGAGGGAACAAGAGCACTGGTAACAGAAGTCAGATTCTGGATTGGCTGTTGGTGCTGAAGAGCTTCTGAAAGTGTCTTATCCTCCCCCAGTCACAAAACCACCATCTAGCAGAACCCTTTCCTGATGGGAATCTAGGTTCCCTCTGTTCAGAGAACAACGCTGAATGTTTCTCTGTGAGCAGTTTTTCTACCTATTTCACAGATCAGTCACATAGCTCTGGGCTGCACTGGTTATCTGTGTGGTAACAGATACATGACCGGGGTCCGATAATATATTTCTGATTGAATTTTGACAACATAAGAATGGCCATACTGGGTCAGAACAAAGGTCCATCCAGCCCAGTACCCAGTCTGCTGACAGTGGCCAATGCCAGGTGCCCCAGAGGGAGTGAATCGAACAGGCAATGATCAAGCAATCTCCCTCCTGCCATCCATCTCCACCCTCTGACAAGCAGAGGCTAGGGACACCATTCTTACCCATACTGGCTAATAGCCATTAATGGACTTAACCTCCATGAATTTATCTAGTTCTCTTTTAAACCCTGTTATAGTCCTAGCCTTCACAACCTCCTCAGGCAAGGAGTTCTACAGATTGACTATGTGCTGTGTGAAGAAGAACTTTTGCTTATTAGTTTTAAACCTGCTGCCCATTAGTTTCATTTGGTGGCCCCTAGTTCAGAAATTAGGGGAACTAGTAAATAACTTTTCCTTATTCACTTTCTCCACACCACTCATGATTTTATAGACCTCTATCATATCCCCCCCTTAGTTTCCTCTTTTCCAAGCTGAAAAGTCCCAGTCTCTTTAATCTCTCCTCATATGAGACCTATTCCAAACCCCTAATCATTTTAGTTGCCCTTCTCTGAACCTTTTCTAATGCTAGTATATCTTTTTTGAGATGAGGAGACCACATCTGTACGCAGTATTCCAGATGTGGGCGTACCAGGGTTTTATATAAGGGCAATAAGATATTCTCCGTCTTATTCTCTATCCCTTTTTTAATGATTCCTAACATCCTGTTTGCTTTTTTGACTGCCGCTGCACACTGCATGGACGACTTCAGAGAACTATCCACAATGACTCCAAGATCTCTTTCCTGATTATTTATAGCTAAATTAGCCCCCATCATATTATATGTATAGCTGGGGTTATTTTTCCCACAAATCTCACAGTACTGAGGTTCTGGAGGAGCTAAGAGAAATTTGGGTTGTGACTTGGATCTAACAGTATTCAGAACAGAAATGTCCAAAAATTAACCCCTTCCTGCGCTTGTCTGTTTCTAAGGGTTGGTGAGCAGGGCCATTGTGTTGGGTGTCAGTTTCAGGGGGTACCATATTTCTGTGCTACTGACTGGTGAAATAAGTAGAGCTGCTCCAGTTCATTGGATTTCCTGTATCATTTGTTTCCTTAAACAATGCCTGAGCTTCCATCTCGGTTGGGCTTTCTCCCTCTGCTTGTTTACCGAGTTCCTTCTTGCCACAAACTGACTCAGCTTGCCACATGTATGGGTTGGTGTCTCAACAGATCTGTCAAGGTGAGTCAGCAGAATGGTTCTGTGACTGTGCAGAGGTATAGAACCTGACACCTAGCTCTATTCCATATGAGATGGTGATGTACCACGATGCTGCTAATAGGCGGTTTTTATAACCACCCTTGATGCTAACACTCATGCCCTCTCTCTACATTTTCTTTCTGTAGAAGAGTGAAATGGTACATCGCTGGTTTTATCTAGCATCCTCTGAAATCTGTAAGCTTGGGCATGGTATGTAGACTGCACTGGTCTCATTACTGATTGCCAGGAGGAGATCACTGACCAATGGACAAGTGTCCATGAAGCCTAAGAACACACCCACCGGATAGGGCACCTCCCTTTTGCCCTGTGGCCCATCAGCTGGAGCGCTGATCCACATTGTGGGGAGAGCTGGGTTCAAATCCCCACTCTGCTTGACTTAGAGCATGGACTTGAACCCAGGTTTTCTACATCTCAGGTGGGTGTCCTTCTCAGGGTATGTCTCCACTGCATGTGTATTTCAGAATAAGCTATTCTGGAAGATATATTCTGAAATAGCTTATTTCGAAATAGAGCATCCACACTACAGGGAAGCCCCAAAATTAGTCCGAGGCAGGCTCCCCTAATGTGAACACGCTACCTTGATTTAGAGCCCCAGGAAGCACTGGGGAGAAATTACTTAGAATAGCCTTGGGGAGGAGCTATTTCGAAATAGCAGCCATGGAGCATCCACATTGCAGCTATTTCAAAACAGCTATGTCGGAAGAGGAGTTATTCCTTGTGGAATGAGATTTACAGAAGTTGGAATAAGCCGTTATTTCAATCTTATTTCGAAATAGCAGAATTGCTGATGCTCGCATTGTTATTTCAGAATAACGCTAGTTATTCTGAAATAACGGTGACATGTAGATGCACACTCAGTTTTTCCCATTGAAGCTGTTCTATTTTGTATAAAAATATTTAAATATTCATTGGCGCAAGGAGTGGAACCTGAGGAGGCCAGCTGTGCGTAGTAGCCACTAGACCACGGAGTTACTTTCACTGTCTCTCTCCCCATTCTTCTGTGGGAAAGAGCTGACCTAGCAAAGGCACCTTCCTCCAGGAGAGGGATTGTGATTGTGAATCCCTCTGGCCTGGGCTTAGGATCTAGGTCTCTGAGGGGCAGAGTCATACTCTTCTCTCCTGACCGTTTCCTTCTGGCTAGCTTAGGTGGCTCCCTGCTCAGCATGTTGCTGGCTTCCGTGAATTCCTTTTTCAGACACCCAGCTCTCTCCTTGCACTGTATGAGGAGTCTAGGCACCTCTCTTGGGGTTGTTAATGCCACTAAAAGACGGGGCAACTGAGTTCCCATAGTGAATCTAGCCCTTAGTCTTTCAATTCCCTGTCTGGAAGATGGAAATCATCCCTCCTTTCCTCCATCGTTTGTCTATTTGGCTTGGAAGCTCTGTGTAGCCGGGACTTTCCCTTAAAATGTACAGGTATGCAGCATCTAGCCCAATGGGATTGTGATCTCAATAGGCACCTCTGCATTACAAACACATACCACCAATAATAAGTAGAGTGGTTACTTATGCCTTGCATAGCAAGGGAAGTCATAAGAAGTTTTTCTGTGTCAGCATTCACGGCAAAAGAGAGGACATCACAAGTATGCTAGGAATTGATTTTTGAGGTAAAAGCAGGCTGACAAAAGATGGTTTATTTGCTGTGCAACAATAATACCCCTTGCCAGTCGTTCAAAGGGAAGATATTTCAAGGGCAGCCTATTTCTGTAAAACACAGGGAAGCTACTTTAGGAAAGCAGAGCTGAGGGCTTACAGCGGCAAGGTAGTTTTGAGTTTAAGGGTGTTTTTTTTAAACTTCAGTCCTTTAGCTGGAGTGTTACCTTCAGTCGTAATTGTGGCACATCTGAAGCTTAATCAGTTTCCTTTCTGACATTGGGCTGGGCTAATTTAAACACAAACGTACTATAGGTTCAACCTCTCTTGTCCAGAACTCTCTAATCTAGAAACATCCGTCGTCTGGAATGATTTTAGTTAGCTGGATGTCCACTTTTCATGAGTGTGGCTATAAGTCACAAAGTTTGTTTATAGCCACCAGTCCTGACTCTCATTGTTCTGTGCTATTATTTAGCTCTAATTTACCCCTAAATGTCCTCTAACAGCCCAGGTAGCAGTGGAAGTATTGATAATGCTGCTAGACAATATTGACCTTCTGTGGTCCGGCAAATTCTCTTGCTCGGAACCGGTCAGATCCCGAAGGTGCCAGACTAGAGAGGTTCAATCTGTAGTTGGAAACGATGTTCCCTCTAATTTTTTCCATCCATGAGCAGAATAAATTTTGTTATGTGCTGAGGCATGTGTGGATGTGCACCACTATTAGAAACCCATGCTGCTGGCTGTGGGTGCTCTGCCACCTAATCAGTTGGGTGGCATCTGAATCTCTCCTGGGTGGTTCCCCGAGAGCTCACCTTACAGGGAACCCTGCTTGGAAACTAGTGTGCCTGGAGGAAATGGAAGGAGGCTGGCTGGCCTGGAAAGAGTTGTATCCTGCTAATGTTTTTGCAAAAAAGTGATCAAGAAATAGATAAAAGGTGATTAGAGATCAATTAAAATATATTAGCAGTGTTCACAGTTCAGAGTATGTACAAGATAATTAATCTAATTCCAAGGCCTCTGATGAGCATTAATGCTTTACTTTTTTGGAGCTTGATGAAGGACTCTGTTAATTACAAATATTTATATAATGTAGAGTCTTGACATGAGTACTTGTTCCTAAAGGGAACTACTTCTATTAATCAGCCAGTCTAGCAGAAGATGCCCTTACATTTTACAATGAAGGCAAGACCTTGCTTCATAAATCCTATTTACAGCCCACACATCCTAAATATCCTTCAGGGCCGGTGCAGGATGGCATATAGTAAATTTCACACTATAATATAATGCCTCATTCTTTCCCCACTGGTTAATTAGTTTGTTTTGGGAACACACCTCCTATCCCTTTTCTTCTGTTATGAACCTTTTATTGACATTCCAAGCCTAGAAGGCAGCAATCCTCTAAATAGCAAAGTGATGTACAAGGAGGAGTTGAAAGCCATACACATCCAGCAGTGGACATGTAAATATTATCTGACTCGAAGGCAGGGGGCTGATCAAGACCTTATGTCGTTGAGATTAATGATAGAAATTTTGATGATGTTATGAGTGCATTGTACTTCAGCACTTGAATGGAAATGCACAGGTTTTGAATAAAGATTTGTTTATTATTGTATACCTCTATGGGATACTAACTCTGCCCCATGGCTCCCCCAAATCCACACAGTCTTATGAATAAAGAAAGGATTAAAATATAGTCCAATGTAGGGCAGTTTTCCTATTTTTGCATCCATTGCTTTGAATTCAGCACAGAGCACCTGTTTAAATCAACAGGAAGGTCTCAAAGAGTTTTGTCACCGACACCCGTCTTTTTGGCCTGATAGGAGCTCACCATTTTACCATACAGGAATCAATGTTGAAAAGAAGGCCAGCCCATGTTGTTAAGCAGCATTTTGTTGTGTTGGGTGGTAGTTTTATGCGAACTGCGTAGCCGTCCAGAGCAAAAGTTAATCTTAGAATCCCACTGCTAATATTGCCAGAATCTAACTCAGGGGTGGGCAATAATTTTTGATGGGGGGCCACTCCAAGAATTTGGTAAATGGTCGAGAGCTGCACTCTTCTATGATATTCATGGAGGAGGTACGGGGGTCTGGGATGGAGGTTGGGTGCAGATTGGAGTTTGGGGTAAGGGATTGGGGTATGGGATCTGGGAGGGAGTTTGGGTGAAGGAGGGGATCGTGACATGGGGCAACGGATTGAGGTGACAAGAGGTGCAGGGTCTGAGAGGGGAGTGTGACCTGGGGTAGGTGTACAGGGGCTTGGGCTGTGACCTGGGACAGGGGATTGGGGTGCAGGGTCTGGCGGGAGTATGGGTGCAGGAAAGGATTCTGGCCCAGGGGAGGGGTGTAGGAGAAGGGAGTGCAGGGCCTGGGAGGGGGTTGTAACCTGGGGAAGGAGTGCAGGAGAGGGTGCAGGGATTTGGGTTGTGCCAGGGACAGACTGGGGTGCAAGGTCTGGGAAGGGTTTGTGACCTGAGGAGTGGTGTAGGAAGGGATGCAGGCTCTGGGAAGGTGTATGGGAGCTGGAGCAGGGGTGCAGACAGGAGAATACTGATGGAGCCCGCTCTCTTCCCTTCCCTTAGACCTTAGCACAGTTCCCCAACTAGAGAACCTGGGGGCTTAGCTGTGACTGTGATCCAGTCCAGGACATGAGCCAGCTGGCCAGGGAGGGGATTTCCCAGGTCTGCAAACTGCGGCTACACCAGAGGTAAGGAAACCCAGCTGAAATGGGACCCAATAGGCAAGTGAGAGTGACAGAAGCCAGGCGATGGGACCCCTGAAGAAATGACCCACCTTCCATCTGAGACTTTCCCCACTGGGTAATGGGAGCCCTGTTGAAACTTGCCACATCCTCTGAGACTGGCCTCAGCTGGAGGATGAGTCTGTCTCCTCCCCTCCTATTCAGTTTAGGGTCCAGCCCTCTCCCCACTCCCCGTAGGTAGCCCTGCTATTCTGTTGGGCCAAGGATGCAACCCAATGGGAATGGAAGAACAGAGCCGCCAACACAGACAGAAACCTGACCACGAGAAGCTGCTAAGGAGCAGCTGGCATAAGGAGATGGAGGGAAGGGAGGTAGCAGCTCCTCCTGCAATTGGGTGAGGGGGTGTCACACATGCAGGTCACTAGAGAGGCAGACGAGTCCATCCCAGCTGCCCGGTGCCATTAATCCTCCCTGATTCCTGGGGCAGCCAAGTCTTTGACGGATCCTTCTTCTCTCGAGACAGGAGGATAACATGGCCAAGGGGATATGCCAGCTCCACTCCATCCCATCCTCTCACCAGGTGCCCAAGGCTCTGCGAGGACTACGCCTTTTCAGGTGCTTCTGATGGGGGTGTAGAGCCCCCCACTGGGCCAGAAGGGATGAGGAAACAGGCCTGGGCTACTGGGATCCTGCCCCACCCCCAATGTTCCCTGTAAGCTGGGCACTTGTGCGGCCACTCAGGAGAGATTCCAGTGCCGCCCAGCTGATTAGCAGAGCGCTCACAGCTTGGTTTTGTATCTACTGGTGGTGCACATTCCACATGCCTCGGTGCACATAAAATTATTCCACACATGAATATAAAATCTCAGCACCTGGATGGACAAGATTAGAGGGAACATTGCCCACCACCCCTGCAGAACCTGTTCCAGCTGGAAGAGGTGTTTCAAAGAGAGCCTGTCATGAGGTGGATGTTCCCGCACGCTAGCTCAGAAATCAAGGGGTTAATCCAGGTGCCGACAGCCACTACTGATTGCCAAGTAACAGCAGTTGGGCAGGTCAAAGGGCTGGGAAGCAGACCAGTAGGTTGCTACAGAGGAGTGAGCAGCAGGAGAGGAGTCCTGTCAGCAGACTGCTAGAGCCATCCAAGGACACCCCCCAGCAAGGATGAAGAGCCAAGAGACCAAACCCCGATGGGCTCAGCACAGAGTGAATTGCCAGATTCCGGGGCTCGAGGAGGGGACTGAGCCCCTCGGAGCCGAGCGAGCTGGTCCCACATTCTCCTTCGCACTGACGCACCCACCTCACCGAGCCAGCCAGCTCGACAGGGGAGTGGCCCCAGAGAGCGAGAGATTGGCCTGGGGAGGTGCTGAAGATGGTGCAACAGGAGTCCGGGCTGCAGGACAGATTCTTCCACCAGCAACGGCCCCAGGCCTCAGAGCAGGGCCAGACTTTGCTTATGACTATGGGCCCCTTTTCTGGAACGTCTGGGGATCATAGGGAGAGGCAGGTGGCCCTATTCCCAGAGGAAAGGGAGGGCCCAGTCTCCTACACTCCCCACCCATTTCATGGGGGGCTCCCAGGTCCCTTTTCCCTCTATTGGGGAGGAGGAGAGGGGAGAGACATGATCAGTCCTGGGCCCTGAGCCCTTCACAGGAACCAAAGGGGGGCTGCAGACCCTTTCCTTTGTGGGGACCTTGGACTGCACATTGTGTTGCACTTTGTGAATCTGGAATTCAATTGGTGAACCAGCCGGAGGGCCAAGGCCTGATTGTGTCCATCGTGTCAGACTGCAGACTGTGTTTATTGATAAGAAAGACATGCGAGACCGTATCAAATGCCTTACTAAAGTCTAGGTATACCACGTCCACCACTTCTCCCTTATCCACGAGATTTGTTATCCTACCAAAGAAAGCTATCAGATTGGTTCTTTACAAATCCATGCTGGCTGTTGCCCATCACCTTATTTTCTTCCAGATGTTTGCAGATGAATTCCTTAATTACCTGCTCCATTAAACTAACTAGTCTGTAGATCATCCCAGCCAGGGCTTTGTCAAGCTGGGACTTAAAAACCTCTCGGGATGGAGATTCCACCCCCTCCCTAGGTAACCCATTCCAGTGCTTCCCCACCCTCCCAGTGAAATAGTTTTTTCCTAATATCCAACCTAGACCTCCCCCACTGCAACTTGAGACCGTTGCTCCTCGTTCTGCCATCCGTCACTACTGAGAACAGCCTCTCTCCATCCTCTCTGGAACCAACCTTCAGGAAGTTGAAGGCTGCTATCAACCCCCAACCCCCAATATTCTCTTCTGCAGACTAAACAAGCCCAAATCCCTTAGCCTCTCCTTGTAGGTCATGTGCTCCAGCCCCTAATCATTTTGGTTGCCCTCTGCAGGACCCTTTCCAATGCATCCATATCCTTCTTGTAGTGGGGGTCCCAGAACTGGATGTAATACTCCAGATGTGACCTCACCAGTGCTGAACAAAGGGGAATAATCACTTCTCTAGTTCTGCTGGAAATGCTCCTCCTAATGCATCCTAATATACCATTAGCCTTCTTGGCTACCAGGGCACACTATTGGCTCATATCCAGCTTTTATTGAACCTTATCAGATTTCTTTTGGCCCAATCCTCCAATCTGTCTAGGTCACTCTGGACCCTATCCCTGCCCTCCAACGTATCTACCTCCCCCCCAGCTTAGTGTCATCCGCAAACTTGCTGAGGGTGCAGCCTGTCCCCTCATCCGGGTCATTAGTAAGATGTTGAACAAAATCAGCCCTAGAACCGATTCTTGGGGTACCCTGCTTGAAACCGACCGCCAACCAGACATCGAGCCATTGATCACTGCCCCTTGAGCCCGAGGTTGTGGGTACCAAGGGGAAATCCTTCATCCAGCACAACTGAGCAATAACTGGGAGGCACGGCTGGGGCTGGGGCTGGGGCTGGGGCTGGCTTGTTTGTGGTGGGAACCAGCTCCCCTCAGCCTAGTTTAGATGCCAAATGACCTGCTGGGCCTCCTCAGCCAAGCCCTGTGCTGCAGACATAGAGCGGTGTGACCCTCCTATCACCCTAATGAGCGTGTGGCAGCAGATCTACAGCAGCCAACATCCCTGGGGCTAAGCTCTCTGTCCTCCTTCAGCATGGGTGGCCAGTATGCCTGGCGGGGGAAGGCATTGCCCTCCCAAACTGGCAGCCTGGCCCCACCCACACCCTGCCCCCAGAACTCCAACTGCAGGTGTATGGTGGGGGAGTGTTGCTGCCTCTGAGCACCTGCCCCCCTGTGCTCTGGGGCCAGGAAGGCTGGGGCCATGTGCCACCCACCCTTCCCGTGGTGTGGGTGGGAGGGAGGTGGCTTGGCTCCTGTGCGGGGGCGGGGCCTAGGCAGAGGGGTTGGGGTTGGGGTAGGGGTAGGGCAGAGATGGGCAATAATTTTGGTGGGGGCACTCCAAGATTTTGGAAAGTGGTCAAGGGCCGCAGTCTTCCAGAATATTAATGGAGGAATTCCAGGGTCTCGGATGGAGGTTGGATGCAGAAGGGAGCTTGGGAGTAAGGGATTGTGGTGCAAGAGAGAGAATGGGGCCTGGGAGGGAGTTTGGGTGAAGGAGGAAGTTGTGACCGAGGGCAGGGGACTGGGGTTCAGGGTTTTGGGATGTGATCTAGGGTAGGGGAGGATTGTGATCTGGGGATTGGGGTGCCAGTTCTGGGAGGGGGCATGTGTGCAGGAGGGGGCAGAGGGTTTGGGTATGTGGAGGGTCGGCAGAGGGTTGGGGAAGGAAGGGGGCTGGGGTGCCAGAGGCAGGCTCTGCCTGGAAGGCACTTACCAGCAGAAAACTGCGGCAGACTGTCTGCTGCAGGCTGCTCCACATGGCTGTGGTCCGGGAATGAAAGGGAGGGAAGGGGGGAGAAGGAGGGAGAGGGAGAGGGAATCAAGGAGGAAGGGAGAAGGCTTCCTACACTGCCCCTGCTCCCAGCAAAAATTCTCAGCTCCTATAGGCTGGAAACTGAGAGATTGGCCAATGGGAGCTAAGAGATTTTGGTGGGGGGCAGGAACAGCATAAGAATTCTCCTCCCTCCCCAGCTGTCCAGAACAGAGAACAGCTGGCTTTTTTAAGTGTGAGCTGTTCTCTGCCTAAGGGTTCCAGCGAGGCAGCCACAGGCCAGATCGAGCCCACTGGCAGCCTCTTGCCCACCTCTGATCTAACTCATGTTAATACTGGGAACAGCCTCCATTGAGGAGAACAATAAAGTAAGCCACTGTTGTGCTTTTCACCCATAGATATTGCTATTTATATTTTACACAGAAGGAAAATTGCATTGTCAAAGAACACTTACAGGAAATTAGAGGGATGATGATATATGGCCTCAGCTTTTCCAAAGCTCTGATAAAATGGCATATACTGCATAGTCCACCATGATTGATAGTGGGATGTAAAGGAAGAGTGATGAAGGCATTAAGTGTAGAACAAAGAGCAACCCAGAGTAAATGACTTTGACTTCATGATTTCTTCCAGCTACTTTCACTGCTGAAACATAGAACTGTGGCCTGGCCGCATAGTAACAACAGAGTAAATAAACACTGAGATACCTCCATTGTTATCCTCTTGCAATACAGCTAAAGGAGAAGAATATGTGGAATTTAGAAAAATGATAGAACAGAAAATAGTTTGAAGCAATTCTTTGAAAAGACTAATTTAGGGATATTAAATGATGGAGCAGCTACCAGGTTCAATACAGTTGACCGGAGCCTCTCTTGCCTGGATCTGGGAATAGCTTCTGGTACTTTAGATGCAGCTGGGAAATTTACAGGAGGGAGGGGATGGGTCGCAATCACTTTCTAACAAATTATGTCTCAAGCAAAAGGAAATACAAAGTCAAAGATAAAATTCTTGCTTAAATAGGGTATGTGTATGGGACGTATACTGGACACTACTTAAAAAATAGGCAAGATGTACCATGTTGCAGCAAGGAATGTGCAATGGCAATTGGGAAATGGAATAAAGCATATAAGACAGCAAAAAATTCCTTAAATAGAGAGGACTGGATGAAAAATAACAAGGGAAAAAAGAGAAAACTGGAGAACATGCTGCAGGAAAGCATATACCAGCACATAATGGCTGTGTCTACATTGGCACCCCTTTCCGGAAAAGGGATGCTAATGAGACACTTCGGAATTGCAAATCCACGGGGATTTAAATATCCCCGCGGCATTTCATGAACATAACTGCTTTTTCCGGCTCGGGGTTTTGCGGAGAAAAGCGCCAGTCTAGACGCGATCTTGCGGAAAATAAACCCTTTTCCGGAAGATCTCTTATTCCTACTTGAAAGTAGGAAAATAAACCCTTTTCCACAAGATCTCTTATTCCTACTTGAAAGTAGGAATAAGAGATCTTCTGGAAAAGGGTTTATTTTCCGCAAGATCGCGTCTAGACTGGCGCTTTTCTCCAGCAAAACCCCGAGCCGGAAAAAAGCAGCAGTTATGTTCATGCAAATGCCGCTGGGATATTTAAATCCCCCGAGGATTTGCAATTCCGAAGTGTCTCATTAGCATCCCTTTTCCGGAAAGGGGTGCCAATGTAGACACAGCCAATAAGTTTAGAAATAAATTAGGAAAATGAATGGAATATAAAGAGTAAGAGCCATATAATGCCTGGTTGCAGGGTATGGAGTAATAATCTTCAACAAAGAAAAAGTGGAAATTCTAGCCACCATGTATCAAAAAGTCAGTAATGAAGAGGAACAGAGGATAGAAATTAGGGAGAGGAAAAGAACATTAATTAAAGATAATTAGGAGGTGATGAAGAGGTGGGAGGAGGATGTGGATATCATCTAAAAAGAAAACTTAAGTTTGAAAGGAACTGAAAAGCACTGCCCACGCAAAGCTTTGAAATGCTTAAAGACCTAAGTGAGGGAAGATTGAAAGTGATACTAAACTGATATAATAACATATGGAGAAAATGTGAAATACCTAAGGACTGGAAATATGTGATTTTTTTCCCAGTGAGGAAACTGGGTAACTTGTGCTCAAGACCTGAAGCATAGAGACCAGTTGCCTTCACAGCGTGTTTAGGTACAACCATGGAAAGACTGGTAACAGAGAGATTAGGAAAAGGAAAGCGGTTCATAGATGGCAAGCAAAGTGAGTTCAGAAGTGGTAGGAATGCCCTTGAGGTGTGATGAGAGAGAGAAGCAAAAACAAAACATAACAACCTCCCCTCCCAAAAAAAAACAAAAACAAAAAAACCCAGGAGAACCAAATAAGGGACTTCTTAAGCAAAAGAACTATAAATGTCTGAATGAAGAACGTTTTTTTCCAGCATATATTCAGAAAGCAGAAACTCTTAAAGCACTTCTGAATGGGTGCATCTTGGGGCATGTAGGGAAAGCAGGCCACAAACTGGCAGACATACTGGCAAAAAGTACTGTTATCATGCACAAGAAGATCTAGGGAGCTCCCTAAAAAAAGTGGGATTTAAAGAAGCTAATAAAAATGAGCTACAGAAGGAATAGTTGGAACTCTGGCAAACAAAGCCAAGGGAGAAGTTCCAAGAAGTATGCCCAAGCACTGGAAATGTTGAGATAATCCAGTGCTCTGAGAGGAAGAGCAAAGTGGATCTATTTAGAATTCTACGAGGGCATTGTGGATTAAATAGCAATTGATTTCTAATTAGCATGCACAAAGATGGATTATGTGCAATATGTGAGTTCCGGGAAATGACAGAACATATCCGTTGGGATTGTAAGGTCTGTATCAGTGAGAGGAGGTGTTTATATAGAACACCAAGGCGTCTTAATGGACAGGACCTATACTGAAATTAAAAACCCTCGGCTGGCTCATGGCTGGCTCATACTGAAGGGCTGTTTAATTGCAGGATAGATGTTTGAACTTGTGCTCTAGGGCCCTCTCCCCCCATAATTTGGGCACAAGCTTGAGCCTGAAAGTCTGCACCTTAACTGAACATCACGTAGCCCCTTTGCTCAAGACAGTTGGCATGTGTCAGCTGCAGGCATCTAATTGTAACGTGAACATACCCAAAATAGCAACATTTTCCGTGCCTCATCTATATTGAATAAAAGGAAAATGGGCTCCAATTAAAAAGAGCTTTTCTACAATTTTTTAAGAACAACAGGAAAGGGGCAAGACTGTAAGTCAAGAATAGGATACCTCCGGGACATAACCAGTTCTCCCTGTAAGCTGTGAACTTGGGCGGCCACCCAGGAGAAATTCAAATGCTGCCCATCTGATTAGCAGAGTACCCATGGCCACCTACAGCATGTGTTTCTATTGGTGGTGCACATCCATGCATGTCTCGGTGCCTATAATAAAATGTATTCTGCACGTGGATGGGAAATATTAGCGGGAACATTGATAAGAACCATTTATTCCTCTGGGTTCTTGGTCCCATAACCTGTCAGGGAACTTTCCCTATCCCTGGAACGCAGCCCTGAATAAAGACATTTTAACCATCATGCTGTTCTTGTTTTATTCCTAGGTAAAATATCTCCAATAGAAGTGTCTCCAGATCCTGGGCACTTATTCCCTGCAGGACATTCCAGCCACCTTATGTGTCAGCGAGAATTTTGTGTGAAATGTTTATGAATCCTGTGTGTGCCTCAGTAGTTTGCATGGCTACCCAGCGTGAGGAAAGGGCTATATCTGGTCTCCTGGCAAGCTGGCACAGAGGCATGTGTCACCTTGCTGTCTCATGCTGACCAGGATATGAAAAAGGACGAGCTGAAGCCAACTCCATATCCATGGACAATGCAAGAAGACAAGAGAAATTCCATTCACTAGGATATAGTCACCAGGCAATCACTGATGCAGAGGGAGACAGATTTCCCCATCTCTCAGCAGGGAAGCTGAGCAAAGATTGCAGCTTCACAACAAAGCAGTGAGGTGTGCGGTGGAGGATAAGTGTTGGCTTCTGAAGGAAGTTTTTCTTCATGCAGCACACAGTCAACCTGTGGAACTCCTTGCCAGAGGATGTTGTAAAGACCAGGACTATAATAGGGTTCAAAAAGAGCTAGATAAATTCATGGAGGTTAGATTCATCAATGGCTATTAGCCAGGAATGGTGTCCTTAGCCTCTGTTTGTGAGAGGCTGGAAATGGATGACAGGAGATGGATCATGTGAGGATTACCAGTTCTGTTCACTCTCTCTAGGTACCTGACAATGGCCACTGTCGGAAGACAGGAGACTGGGCTGGATGGACCTTTGGTCTGACCAAGTATGGCCGTTCTTATATTCTTCCCCAGGACTGTGAGTTTTGTACTGCCCAGCCTTTGTCTGGACAGTGTCAGTATACAGGTTGAACTGCTCTACTCTGGCACTCTGGTCAGCCAATATCTGTTGTCTGGCATGATTTTGGTTAACCAGATGGCCACTTATGGTGTGGCCAAGTTTTCTGTGGTTCCATACAGTTTTACAGACATCGGTTCTGGCTCTCAGTGTTCTGTGCTGTTATTTAGCTCTAATTTACCCCTAAATGTCTTCTAAGAGCCCAGGAAACAGTGGAAGTGTTGGTAATGCTGCTAGACAATATTAACCACTTGTGGTTCATCAAATTCTCTGGTTTGGCACCGGTCAGGTCCTGAGGGTGCCAAACTAGAGAGGTTCAACCTGTATTGGGTCTTTTATTCCTTGAAGTGAATATTATGCATATAACTTGTATATATATATATATATATATATATATATATATATACACAAGGCACCTGCATCTCTGTCTGTTTCTATCTATCTATCTATCTGAGAGAAAGAAAGATGCGGGTACCCTGCAGTGTTTTCCCCTTCTTTTATAGTTTCAGTTCCTCTCTTAGAAAACATTTCCAGCTGAAACCCAGAAGTCTGCGGGAGGATGTTCTCCCCTTGTCTTAGGCTATGTCTGTACTGCAGTTAGACATCCAAGGCTGGTCTGTGTCAGCTGACTTGGTCTCATGGGACTTGGAATAAGGAGCTGTTTTACTTCCTTTGTTTTCTCTCCTTGCTTGATGAGTCTGTTTATTACATACATGCAAATTAAGGCAAGCACACATTTCTTTGTTTATGACAGAGCTGTTCGCCAACTTCAGTATGGGTAGGACTGTGGAGTTTGGAACATGTGCTAGTAACATACAGGGGAATTATAACTTCATGTGCAATGTAGGCACATGTTACCAGAACAATACAGACCAACAAAGTATGGTTTTAAAAATGATGCCTCACAAAGCATGCCTTTTACAAACGTTGGGGTATAAAGGTATATTCTGTCCCCCACACCAACCTGGCCAGGTTCTCAGAGGGTAACGTCCATCTGCCTACACAGCAGTGGATAAGGTCTTTGACATTAAACTATCTTGCTAAGAACAGAATAAATGTTAGTTCCTTTTTAAAATAACCAAGTGTTGGTATAGATAACCAAGGGATTCTGACAGTTTTGCCTTGTATTCACTCAGATTCATAGTTACAGCAAATGAGAAGTAATGACATGTTGGTAACTAACTTAGAAAAGAACAGGAAACTTAAAACATTTACAAGAAAAACCATAGTTTTGAAATGTGATCATAGACATGCTTTTGCTGAATGAATTCAAGTCTCATTTATGTTGATCACATCTAGATGTGTTTTTCTACTGCAGATAAAACTCTTGTATTGACCCATGCAATCAAAGTTTGCTAACAATCCAACACTTTGAAATACTATTGCCACGGATCTCTTTGCAGCTTATTGGGGAAGTATGTTTTGTATTTCCAAATACTCTTTCTACACAGGGAATGACAACAACCTTGATTAATATGCACTTTACACTTGAATCCTTGCTGAGTGATTTGCTTGCTGGGGAAAAAAAGAAGTTTCGATCAGACATCAATCAAAAAAAAATCTGCCATGTGCTGCACTTTTTCCTTTGGTTTTATTTATGGAATTTAGAAATAGTCCAGTTCACTGTACAATATCCTTTTGTTGGAGAAAAGGTTCAAGCAATTTCTGCTAGTGCTATGTTCTGCTCTCTTGTAAGAGGAGAGCATCCCGGATCATGACATGTGGCGGAACAGCATGGTTATGGAGGCACCATTCCTTTGGGATTTGGAAATGAACTACAGACCTGCAGGATCTTTAACCAATATTCCCTTTCTCTTGGGGTCTACTATAGTTTAATGAGCTACGACCTCCCTTTCAAGTACAGGAGTCTTCCCATCCTTCTTTTTGGAGTAGGAAAGATTTTGGGCCTCGCTTCCTTGGCTCGTAGAGTCTCCCACAGGTTCAGGGGATCTTCCCAGACCTCCTTGGAGATTGGTTATAATTCAAAATCCCACTTTCCTTGAATCAGGAGTCCACAGACCTTCTCTCCACTGGGTTATTTCTCTGTGTTATTGTGCAATTTAACTTCTGCACTTCAGACAAGGAGCTCTCCATCTGGGATATGTTTTGAGTCTGTGTTGGCCCCCAGTCAGCTTCTGTTCCCTTTCTGCTTAGTTCTTTGACCTGGCAGCTTCAGGGCTGGCCTTACCATGAGGCGAACTGAGGCGGCCACCTCAGGTGCCAGACTGGGGGGGGCACCACTAGGACCAGAGTGTAGAAAATTGTGTCTGCTGCTGGTGCATATGTATTCTCTCTGCTCTAGATGCACAGAGATGGTGGAGTGCTACTGCTGGAGGAAGGAGGGCACAAGAGACATAACAGGCAGGCAGGAGAAAAGGTGGCATGGGGTTGTCATTTGAGCTCCCCGCCTCAGGTGCCAAACTGTTGTGGGCCAGCTCTGGGCAGCTTTGAGAGTTTAACAGGCTGGAGTCCTCCTTTACCTGCAGTAACAGAAAGCTCCTGTCTCTGGAGTGCCATCTTGCAACTGAGCCCTGCTGGCCTATTATCAGGACCAGGGCTTGATAGCCACTTAGCTGCCTACATGGGCTCTTTCCCTTTAAATAAGCTCCTCATATGTAGCTTTGGCCCAGACTCCCCTTAAAGGGAGCAGCAACCTCATGACACCTCTGCCTTGACGTTTGACATGGGTAGGGCCCTATCAAATCTACAGTCCATTTTGGTCAATTTCACAGTCATAGGATTTTAAAACTGGTAAATTTCATTATTTTAGCTATTGAAACCTGAAATGTCATGGTGTAATGTAGGGGTCCTGACCCAAAAAGGAGGTGTGTGTGTGTGTGTGTGTGACAAAGTTATTATATGGGGGTTGCAGCTCTGCTACCCTTACTTCTGTGCTGCTGTTGGCAGCCTTGCTTTCAGAGCTGGGCAAGCTGCAGGTTGGCCAGAATCAAGCTTTGATGGCAGAGCAATCCCCAGCAGTAGCCCAGAAGAAAGAGTGTTGCCACTTTTATTTCTGCACTGCTGCCTGAAGAGCTGGGCCCTTTGTCCGCAGCTGTCACACTCTGGCCGCCCAGCTCTGAAAGCAGCAGCACAGCTGCTGGTGGGGTGCTGCCTTCGGAGCTGGGCACCCCGACATTACAACCACTGCTCTCCAGTCGCCCAGCAGGTCTTAAGTAGGGACTGTGTGAGATTAAGTATTTCATCAGGATTTCATCAGCCAAATGGGTTTCAGGTTCTTTGTTGGCCATTTTACAATTCTCTCACTTGACTTGTTTACTGATGGGAATGTTTGCCAAGGAACTTTGGAAAAATAGTAACATATGAACAATCTGTCGCGGCATATTGTAGCGGGGTTGTTTGTGCTGCTATAGTTACGAAGCTTTTAGCATGTTCATCATTTAGCTTTAAAAAGCTGGAAATTGGCTTCAGAAGTTTTGAGGCCCATAGCTCCAAGTCAGATGTTCTGCATTTTGTTTTTCGGTGAGTCTGATTTTTTTCGATGTTGTAAATGTCTGTTCGGTTGAAGGGAAAAAGCCCACGCTGGTAGTGGTGCCAAATAGATGTGAAGCACAGATAAAATAGCTCATTTGTTCCCTTCCAGAGTGAGTCCAGGGACAGAAGCATATTTACAGGCCAGGCTGCAACTACTGTCAGTGATTTAACAGCAGAGTTTAACAGGCTCATCGGTCTAGAGAATTTTACTCCACGTTGGCCCCAGACATTTTCTGACAGATCTCCTTATGATTTCCTTAAACTTTTAGACATTTCCTTCAACTTCAACTTTTCCTTAAACTTTTAGCTGTTAGCCCCAGATGTGATCCCCCCAAACTTGTGCTAAGAAGATCAGATACATTACATAAAGTGTTGCTGGCAATTGTCTCTACTAGGGCTCCCAACACTGATAACACCAATGGAGCTGAAATGATTTTTTTAACAGTAGGAAGTGTTTGAAAAGTTTCTTCAGTAGACAGGTCCGTAGGGTGATGCACTAAAGGAAGATACTTCAGAGGTACTTAATGCACCCCAAACAAGAAGAGTGCGAAAGTACTGAGCGCAAAGAGGCTGAAGAGTGCATGTGACCTTGATAACGGAATGATGCAACATCTCGAATACATCAGCAGCAGGGAGGATTGAACTCAGGAACTTAAAGCAAGAGCCGCTACCACTGCCTGAACTAGAAGGCCTCCCTCTGTTGGCTCAAAATAGACCCATACATTCATATGTGGCCAGCAAAAGTGGGCCAAAGAGCCACCTTATCTAAGGCTATGTCTTCCCTGCAGAGTTTTTGTGCAAAAACATTCGTTTTTGCATAAAAACTCATGGAGCGTCCCACTTCAAGCATGTTTTTGCGCAATAAAATTTACAGCGAATCAACAGAACAAATGAGTTTTTGAGGCGTAGGTATTCCTCTTTCTACGAGGAATAACTCCTTTTTGCGCAAGAGCTCTTGCGCAAAAAGATGTGTGTGGACGGGAAACTGGGTTTTTTTGCACAAAAACAGCCTATCGAAAGAAGCACAGGTGCCCTGGTGGCCATTCAGTTAATGGCAATCAGAGCTTTCTTGCGAGAGAGCATCCGTGCAGTCTGGAGGCTCTCTTGCGCAAAAGCACATCACTTTTCCGATGCACTTTTGCAGTGTAGACGTGCTCTTGTGCAAGAAGTTTTTGCAGAAGATCTCTTCTGCAAAAAGCTTCTTTCACAAGAAGCCTGCAGTGTAGACATAGCCTAATTGTGGCTAATTGTAGCACAAGCAAGCTAGATGTCTCTGGAAAAGAAGTCCAGGGAGCAGGGAGAGCAATGAAGTGAAAAATAGAAAGGGAGAGAAAAGGGGATAGCAGATGGAAAAGAAACAAGACTCAAGGCAACAAAATACCAGCTACAAGGGGGAAGAGCACCAGAAACATGGAGATATGGGAAGTATTCTCAGGCGTTTTCCTATGGCCAAAGCATGAACAACAGTTGGCATCTGTTATTCGATATGGGGCTATCTCCTCGCACAGCCAGCATGAGCTCCTCTTCACATTACAGAGGGGTGTCTAGTAACGCCGGACATGACACTAGAACTCCACCCTACATAAAACCGTGTCCTCTGCTCTTGCCAGGCATTGTTCTAAACACAAGGAACTCTGGTGCGTGTAAGATAAAGTGATGTTTGGCAAGTGTTATGGAAGCCCTGACTTCTCAGAATGCCATGCCTCACCACAAGGCTGTCGTCATTTTCTTGACCCCTTGGACTTTTCATGCATCTTAGGGTATGTCTGCACTGCAGTTAGACATCCAAGGCTGATCCGTGCCCAGGGCTGACTTGGACTCATGGGACTTGGGATTAGGAGCGATTTAATTGCATTGTAGATTTCCTTCAGCCTGGGCTATAGGACCTTGAAAGCAGGGACACCATTTCAGATTTTGGTTGGGGAGCGGGTAACTTTAATCATGAATCCAGGGGCTGCTTAGCACTTGAAAAATCATATTTCTGGGAGATAATTTAGCAGTTAGCTAACAAGAGGCCTAGATTTAATTCCTATATAAAAGACAGGACAATATTAGACTCACTCATCTCTAACAACAACATGTTCTGACATCTCGTGGCATGTCACTTAGGGGACACTGTTAGGTTAAGAATTTTATTTGTTTGGAGAGAAGCTCCATTAAAACTCTGGGGTCTCTCACAGCTCCAGGTCTCTGGGGTCTAGTGTGTTACAGCAGGGGGCAGATGCATATGGATTTTATGTAAAAACATCAGAATGGCCATACTAGATCAGAGCAAAGGTCCATCTAGCTAGTGTCCTATCTTCTACCAGTAGCAAATGCCAAGTGCTTCAGGGTAGGTCTAGACTGCAGGCTTCTTTCGAAAGAAGCTTTTTTGGAAGATCTCTTCCAAAAAAACGTCTTCCAAAAGAGAGCGTCCACACTTCAAAAGTGCAACAAAAAAGCGATCTGCTTTTTTGAAAGAGAGCGTCCACACTCATTGAACACTCTCGCATGTAAGCTGTGATTACTATGAACTGAGTGGCCACTAGGGCACCTGTGCTTTTTCCTGGAGGCCTCTTCTTTTGGAAAAACTCCCTCTTCTGCATCCACACACGCCTTTTTCCAAAAAAGCTCTTTCAGAAAAGGTGTTCTTCCTCATAGAATGAAGTTTACCAATGTTGGAAAAATCCCTGCGTTCTTTCGATTTTCTTTCAAAAGAACGCAATAGCAGTGTGGACGTCAATGAAGTTTTTTTGGAACAGCTGGCAGTTCTCTCTGGGGTGGACGGAGGCAGAGACTTCACACACTGCCCCATCCCCAGACCAATCAGGGTCTGTGGGTGGGGAAGCACGGATGTGTCCTGTCCCTGCCCCTTCTGCTTGAGGTCCTGTCCTTTCAGGGAAGCTTGGGGCCAAAAAATTTCTGAAGTGCCCTTCCCCCCCCATCAAAAATTTTTGCCCACCCTGATTTAAAGGACAAGCCTTTTGTTATCTTAATCACCCTGTCTCCATTTATAAACAAATTCTCTGCCCAGTAGGCAGCTTTTGAGATCACCATACATCGCACTCAGGCCACGTCTAGACTGCATCCCTCTGTCGACAGAGGGATGCAAATCAAGCACATCAGAATTGCTAATGAAGCAGGGATTTAAATATCCCACACCTCATTAGCATAAACATGGCCACCGCTTTTTTTCAAAATGGAGTTTTTTCGAAACCCCCCCCCCCAAAAAACCAACCCTGCAGTCTAGAGGTGGATCTGTCGAAAATAAAGCCTTTTTCGACAGATCCTGTAGTCCTCAAAAAGTGAGGTTTACAGGATCTATCAAAAAAGGCTTTATTTTCAACAGATCCGTGTCTAGACTACCGTTTATGCTAATGAGGTGCGGGATATTTAAATGCCTGCTTCATTAGCTATTTTGATGTGCCTAATCTACATCTCTCTGTCAACAGAGAGGTGTCGTCTAGACACACCCTCAGACTGTATAGCTGTTAAGAGCTTTGTCTTGAGGTAGGACGTGTAGGCCCCTGGTAAAAAATTGTGCATGAGGGGCAGAGCCTCTTGTACCATCTACTTGGCAACCCTACCTGCAAAGTGGGAGAGTCTCAGAGCTTGGCCTGTAGCCTGGGCCCAAAAGTCTACACTGCAAAGAAACAGTCCCTAGGAGGCTGTCAGCCTCAGGTTTGTATTTGCAGTGCAGACACATCCATAGAGGAAAGGGAAGTTGAAAGAGAAGGACATCTTAGTCCTATTGATGGGCTTACGTGAGAACTAACATCTAACCTATCGAAGCAAGACAAATTCTTTGGTTGTCTGGGCTTTCCTTTGGTATCTTCATAATTGGTTCAGGAGCAAAGGCACAGTAAACACATTTTTAAAATCCCACGCCACATAAAAGGGAACAGTTTTATACCACTAGCTTACGGAACTCATCAGCGGAAAATATCACGGTGGTCTACGTTTTGGGGAGCATTTACAAAGAATGAGGCATTTATACAGACATCACCACCATCTATTAACATTAAACAACAAGGGCCATACAAAGCCTTCCCAAAGCATGCTGGGAAGACACCTCTCCAAAGTGTGGCATATTCCGAATTTAGCCACGTCAGGGTTTCTCCCCTGAAGCAGCTGGTATTGGCTACTCATGGAGGCACGCACTGATGGGAAGATGGAACATTGTTGTTATCTGATAATACCACGTCCCGTTTTTCCTCTATCAGCCCCTATCCTTCCATCTCCCACTATAAACCACAAATTGCCTGTAAAAATGGTAATTTTCCTATCAATTTTTAAGGTCAAATCAAATTGTGTGGAGAATATGCAGTGGTGTGATAATTTACATAATTACCATAAAAGACTCTCTATGCTAGAGATGAATGAAGGAGCATAATGTGATGGATCAGACCCCTGCTAGCAAAATGAGGATCGTTCCCCTGAAGTATGACTGTCAGTAACTCCCAGCCTCCCTCCTTTACTGGGGCTAGTCTCAGTTTTGAGCTCACCCCTACGCCCAAAAAGAAAAATAGCAGCCAGCAGGTTTTCCTAACTCCCCTGCTCCCCAGGCAGTCTGGATGCTCTCTTTCGAAAAAGCCCTGTTTGCATTCAAGAACGCCTTTTTTCGAAAGAGCACTTTCGAAAAAAGGCCCTTCCTCGTAAAATGAGGTTTACCGCAGTTGAAAAAACTGCCGCATTCTTTCGATTTCATTTCGAAAGAACGTGGCGGCAGTCTAGACGCAGGGGAAGTTTTTTCGAAAAAAGGCCACTTTTTAAAAAAAAACCCTGTAGTCTAGACACAGCCTAGGTGGTTTCCGGGAGCTCTTGGATGAACTACATCGATTCAGGAAAGCTGCCTGAGAGCTTTGCTCTCTGCTCTCGCTGCTGGGGGACACTGTGTTGTGGGAGTAGGAGTCTGTTATCTAGCTTTTGATTCACTGGCTTCACGTACCCCGTGACACAGATTCTTTGATTAAAATGATTAACAGGACATGATTGTCTTTACATTGTTGCTGAGTCAGGCTCAGCTGCTGCTCGTGGCATTCTTGTGCAGAGAAGAGCGAAACCGTCTGCTGTGGCTTCAGTTTTATTTCTTCAAGGGCCTTCTGGAGACAGGCTCTTGATAAAGAGAAGTTGCACTCAGAAAAAGCCAGCTCCCTAGCCATTTAGAGGAAGCTTAGACTGCCCTACTACCGGGACACCCACTAGCAAAACCATGGAGCCATGGCAGGTCTTCAGTGGGAGCCTACATATTCCTGGGTGACAGCTGCTTGCTCCTCACAGATCAGACTTCACCGCCACAAGAGAACATGAGGTGCTAGGACATCATTGTTAGAGGCAATGGACAGCCAGACAGCTGTTCTGGTGCTGACCATTTTACAGTTGCTGTGGCGTAGGGAATGGGAGAAGTTAGAGCACTAGTAAGGAGTCTGGCCTGACACTTACCTACCCTTCCGCAAGATCATGGCACATCCCTTCTGCCTATTTGCGGGTACATTGATCGCCAGGCTAGCTTGCGTGCTGGTCATACCTCATGTCTCAGGTGAACATAACTTACTTCTGAGGCACGGCTATGAATTAACCTCAAAAGGAGAAGCTCAGCAACAACGTAAAGACAATCATGTCCTGTTAATCATTTTAATAGAAGAATCTGTGTCACAGGGTACGTGACTCACTGGCACACCACCTCCTGCTGGTCACACTGGGAATTAGCTCAATCCTCAGCAAGGAATTAGCTCAATCCTCTGGCTGGTATCTCACCCCCCTGTTGCACTGAACTCTCGCTACACTTTTGCTCTGGACCCATGTCACTTCTAGGATCATGACACCCTCTTCAGGACACTGCCCTCTGGCAGTGCCCACTACTCCAGTTTCTCACCTCCTTCTGGGGGGTATCAGCAGTCCTCAGCCTCACCCTCTGCCAGTGTGGCCAGCTGCAGCCCCCGTCTAGTCCCTCACCTTAGGGGCAAGCCACAGTATATGAAGGCTACTCTGCAGTTTGGCTAGGCACAGTGTAAGGGAGAAAGGAAGGACCCAGACCCACTTACTACTCTAGGTCCTGAGCCAGGGACACTTAGGTAGCAGTCTTGGCCTGACCTCCTTACTGCCTCTCACTCCCTGGGCCTCTTCCCCATGACACTTTTATGCCTTTTTGGCCCTTGTGTCCTGGTCTCTAGCCCAGCAGGTGTCAGGCTGGAGCCTCTCTTCCGCTCCCCGGAGCCTGCCCATCGCTAGTCTCTCTAAGGCACTTTGTCTTGGAAGTCAGTCCTGCACCCTCCCTAGCCAGGACCCCGCTGCTCTCTGCTCTCCTGAGCAGCTCCTTATAAACAGGGTTGCCCTAGCAAGCTACCTTTTGATTGGCTCCTTCTAAGCCCCTCTCTGATTTACCAGGGCTCTGTGAAGGCTCCCTGCAGCCTGCTTTAATCCCTTCTAGCCAGAGTGGGGCAGCTGTCCCACTACAATCCCGTTAATATGATATATCCAATGTTCATTGGAATCAGAGGGTAGATTCACTAGAAGTGATAAATAAGATGGCACATAAAAATAAGATGGCACGTTTAAAGATGAAAATAATTGAATGTAGATAATTTAATAATACTTGAAAAGATGCACAATTGGACTCATTTTCTCCCTATAAATACAAATGTTACCATCTGCTAGAACAATTAAATGGCCTAGGCTCACTCCAGCTGCCTGAAGATTTAAAAAGTGGGGTAAAGAGAGGAGAAGAGGGTATTTTTCTTGTCATTCCTCTATTTTCCATTTATTTTCCAGGACAGATTATATTTTTTATCTGGATCTTTAAAAAAACATTTTAATCAGTGTGAATGAGAGGAATCTGTTTATTTAACATCCAACTGATTAATAACAGTGCAATAAATTAACGAGTCAAAATAGTCCTTTAGAAACTCTGCCTCTTTCTGAAATGTAAACTACATTATGTAACAGAGGAGCTAGAAATTTTCTCAGCCATCAACAGGGAATCAGTTAATTCACCGCCTATACTATAGGATTCCCCTACGGCATATGTTCAAGGTCAAGTTATTCTGCATTTCCATAACACACACACACACACACACACACACACACAGATAAGAAATACAACTGCCACATTGAAAAGGGCATCCGGCAATTAAACGAGTATCATTCATGATCCAGGGACTCAGAAGATTTAAAATTAATTTTAAAAATGAGTGAGGCTATATGATCATCGAATTAACAACAAAGCGTCCAACAACACAATACTGCCAAAATGTATTAATGGCACGATAAAAGTGATTCTATGTAAGGCTATCAGAGAAATAAAAGAGAGATTTCAGATAATAGTGACCAATTATAGAATACCCTTTTAATTCTCAAATACAGGTTGGACCTCTGTGGTCCAGCACCATTGGGACCTGACTGGTCCCGAATGAGAGAATTTGCCGGACCAGAGGAGGTCTCCTGCCACCGGCCCTCTAGCCCATAAGTGCTGCTGGCACCCTGCCTCAGCAGGCACCCTGCCTCGCCCTCACTCACCCCCAACCTGACTGGGCTGCTTGTCTTCCTGCTGCTGTCTCCCTCGGCTGCCCAGGCTTTGGGCTCCGGCCCCGCGCTCCAGCCCCTCCCAGAAGCTGCCCCGGTGCCCCAGCATTGTGCTCCTGTGTGTGTGTATGTGTGCCAGGAGACTCTGGCCCCGCATTGCTGCAGGACTCCAGCCTCAGCCCCACAATGACCCACACTGCCAGGTGACTCCAGCCTAATCCAATGCTGCTGCAGGCTGCTGGAGGCTGCCGTGGGGCTCCCGCCCCAGTCTTGCATTGCCCCCAGCCAAGCTGCTGACCTTCTTGCCTAGTCCCCCCTACCCATAGGCTCCCGGCTCTCTGGAGCATCTGTGGTCCTGTTGGATGATGAACGTTGCCGGACCATAGAATGCTTGTCTTTGGAGGTACAACCTGTGCTGCCAAAAAATTTTTTCAACATATACGAAGCCTGGATTTTCTTTACTTCAAATCACAAGTTGTGGTTACTGCTACTGATTGTGTAGAAACTGAGCACTTAGCTAGTCTATGCTTCTACATCCTGTTATTTATATTACCCCCAGACCTAACACCAATCGTTTTGTTTGTTTCATATCCTTGTTTCGTCTTATCTTTTAGACTGTGTGTAAGCTCTCTGGGACAGGCATGGTCACTGACAATGTTTGTACAATGCCCATTGCAAGGAGACCTCTAGGTCAGTGGGGGGCAACCTGGCTAGTGAGTGGGCCGCATGAGTGACCCTCCTTCATCTCAGTGGGCTGCAAGATTGTCGTAGTCAACACGGTCTCCAAGGCTAGGGTAGTTTTGTTAACTGCCCTTGCCTACCTAGAATTTGCGGGATGGGCTGATTGAACGGCAGCAACGCTTTGATTGGATGCAGAGGGAGCACACGGCTCTCACAGTCACTGTTGTGTGTAATCAGCACGCACCTTCCTTCATGCATCCTTCCTTTTCGTAAAGTAGTCCTGCAGCTCTGAGAGCCTAACAAAAATAATGTGTAGAGCCATTTGTGTCATGGTAAAAACTGAACAATGACTTCCAACTTGTGAAGGTGTCCAGGGTCCTCAAGTGCAGAGGAAGAATACTCTTCCTTTTATAGCCAATAGGCCTGATTCTGAACCTCACACACCGGGACTCTCTGGTTTGGCAACATCCATGGTCCAGCAGGAGCCCTGCTGTGGGAGTCTGGCAGAGCCAGCGGCAAGGCAGCCGGAGTGCTAGTGGGCTCCAGTGAGGCAGTGGGCTGCCGGTGGGGTTGGGAGCCTGGTGGGGCCAATCTACAAGAGGATCTTCTCTCTTATCCCATGAGAGCTTATTTTGCTTAAAAGCCTTTGCTTAAGAGCCAGCTGGTGTTTGCCAGGATCATCTCTGGATCATGGTCATGTTGACTATCCTCTAGTCATTTGGTATAGAAGCCGATAGGTTACACACGGCAGGTAGTAATTATGCAGTTGCACATATGAGTTCCTTCAGAACTCTTGCATGAGTATTGACTGGTCCTGGTGACTTATTACTGTTTATCAATTTGTTCCAAAACCTCCTCTAATGACTCTTCAGTCTGGGTCCCTTACCTACTGAGTTGTCACACAAAGAATCAGTGGCAACGTAAAATTCATACTTATGAGGGCTTTCTTTCTCCTGCTATGCAGATAAGAAAGCCTTTTACTCTAAAATAGGCACGAGAGAAGTCCAAAGGAAACTACGAGTACCGAGTTTCAAGATCAGGCAAGTTTTCTCATTTGTGACTTGTTCAATATGCGTGAAGATGAGCACTATA
Source organism: Rafetus swinhoei (assembly GCA_019425775.1). Lineage (NCBI taxonomy): Eukaryota > Metazoa > Chordata > Testudines > Trionychidae > Rafetus > Rafetus swinhoei. Next base: position 189,990,793 of record CM033440.1, read on the forward strand.
TTTTGTCTGTCTATAGTGTAATAGCTCTGGATTCGAGTTAGACACGTGAAAGAGACATTTCTAAAAAATGCCAGATGTGAACAGACTGAAAGAGGTAGACAGACCTATGTTACCAAACATGAAGATTATGTACGCACCAGTACATTTACCATTACTGTCATAAGATGAGAACAAGATTTTACCCTTGAGGCTGGTGTTGATCAAAGCAAAGAAAATTATGTCTCATGCACTTTCCAGAACAATTTATTGAAAGCCTGGGGATTAAGGTTCACAAAGGAAGTAAATGCCATTTGTTGACAAGAATTAGAATTTGCGCTTTATCTAGGGCAATTACCCATCATAGAGGAAATCCAGGATATTATTATAACCCTGCTAGCTATGGGCTATACAAAAAAAACAACAATTAAGAAAGATGCATAACTTGCTTTTTATGTAACATTTTTGCTCTCAGTTTTTGCTTTGTTTTATACAGTCAGTCCTGGAATTATGGTGGCAGATGAGACCAAAGGAGAAATCAGTTATCTTCAATTAAAGACTCAGCTGCCTGGAGTTCTGCCTGGCTTCATTTGAGGCACCAGACAGTAACTGGGACTAATTCTGATCTCACACTAATAACCACCTTCTGTCCTTCCCTTATCATGGTGACAATAGGAGAGCAGAATGGCTCTAATTGGTACCTTCTACTCATGTCCTTGGAACACTACCTACTTTGGAACAGCTGGTCTGGCATTCTGGAATTCCTTTGCAGAAGGGAATCTTCAGCTGCCCCTTTGTGCCATTGCAGGGGTACAAAGTAGCTTTAGGACAGGACCAGGATCTTGCTCTATGAAGTGATTTACACCACTGCCCAAATGTATGTAAAATGCTTCCAAATCAAAATTCTCCTCTCACCATCAGCAGCACAAGGGAGTCAGGACTCAAGCCCTGATCTGGATGAACATGGGCCCAATTCCATAACTCCTTACACCAGTTTTACAGTGATGTGACTACACTGACATCAGTAAAGTTAGCCCTGATTTATACTAGCAAAAGTAAGATCAGAATCAGGCCCAAGTACTATGCAATTGTAATTAGGCCTGATTCTGATCTTAATTGGAAGTGTTGTCTAGAAGGTAGAGAGGGCTTTCCACACAGCATAACAGAGCTGATTCCACTACAAAAGGAGAACTCTCCACAACTCTGTTTCCAACTTTCTGTAGAGAGCACTCCACCACTCTGTGAGAGCTCTCTTTGTGGTAAAGCAGATGTGTGTAGGGAGCAGGGAACCATTAGAAAGAAGCACAGGCCTAAATCACCTGCTTGGAAGCCCATAATTGACCATTTGCTACTCCATCCCACGGATTGCAAAGGCAGTGAAATCCTTGTGCAGCTGCCCCAAGCCAAGTTGCACAGCTGTGTAGGGGATTCCTTCATAGCGGTCCTTAGCTCCCCCTGAGAGCGCATGTTCCCCCACAGAGGCCCTGAACAGCTGAATGTGGGTGTGTTGACCACACAGGCCTTCAATGGATTAATGTAGGCCTGAGAGACCAATTAACTTACTAGGCTGCACCTGGAGTGGGAGACAGGCTTAAGTGATTATGAAGCCCAGCTGGGCAGCTGGTTAGTATAAAGAGTGGCAGTTTGGGGGCCAAAAAGTAACTGGGCATGCTAACTTAGTAGGTTTGGCTGGCTAGAGACTGGGTGGTTAGGAGTGAAAGATAAGGAAGCAGGCAGGGCTGGAAATGGAAGGTTTTCTGGCTCCAAGTGAGGTCACTCTGGAAGCTGAACAAGAATCTAGTAGAGAGGGAGAATGAACACATAGTAAGGAGAAAAAGAATAGAGTAAGTGCAGAACACACACACACACAAAGCTCAGGAAGGAAATAAACCACAAACTTAACTGTAATATTACTTCTCAAAGAAATGAGAGTAGGTGATATTAAGCCTGGATTAAAAACCCCACAGAGAATATAGTGACACCCAAGAATAATATATTGCTAAAAATAAATAAGCTGCCAACTACCAAAGTATTTGACTGAAATAAAGGGGGTAGCATAGCTGGTGCCATTAGAACTGATTAATGATGAGCTAACAATGCACAGGAGAAAATCAAGTATTAGTTAGTGACTAAACAGTATAAGAGGAAGAGAAAGCAAGCTATCATCAGCAAAGTGGATGGTATTAAGGGAGAGACTTTACCTGAGAAAGTAGCACTAGGGTTTCAGATGTTCAAGCCATATCACTTGATAGAAGATGGTTATAAGTGCTAATGACACAAGGATGTGTCATATGCTTGCAGAGGGAAAATATGGTGCAATAAATGTGGGTGAGAATATAAGTTGCACAGGAACAGAAGAGGCAGAGATCCGGTGTAGTAACTGGTCTTCCCCAGAGACTGGCATGTTGAAGGTGATCTGTGACCAGACAAGTTAAGGAGAGACAAAAGATAAAAATTAATGCAACTTCTAAGGAAACTGTAAGGAGACTCTCAGAAAATCTGGTTGGGGGAATGAAAACTTATAGCGAGAGTGTAGAAAAATACTTGTATTAGCAGTCTGTTAAGGGACTATAGTCATGTGACTTTTGATTGAGGTTCGAGGTGAAACATGACTAGTATGGGAGACTCTCAATCCTTTGCTGGAATGTGCACAGTCTGATGATGCATGGTCAAGAACTAAAAGCAAATATCCTGGATCTGAAAAATAAAACTAGATTCATATGTATTAAGTAAAACATGATTGGTTGAAAAGGTTAAAATTCCAGGACATGTTGCCTTTAGGCGAGACCCAAAACTAGGGAGAGAAGAAGTCTTTGTATTTTCATAAGGGAAAGATCAAACTATGTAGCACTACAAGGCTGTGTCTAGACTGGCCAGTTTTTCCACAAAATCAGCCGCTTTTGCGGAAAAACTGGCCAGCTGTCTACACTGGCCGCTTGAATTTCCGCAAAAGCACTGACTTCCTACTGTAAGAAATCAGTGCTTTTGCGGAAATACTATGCTGCTCCCGTTCGGGCAAAAGTCCCTTTGCGCAAAACTTTTGCACAAAAGGGCCAGAGTAGACAGCTGAGATTTGTTTTCTGCAAAAAAGCCCTGATCGCGAAAATGGCGATCGGGGCTTTTTGCAGAAAAGCGCGTCTAGATTGGCCACGGACGCTTTTCCGCAAAAAGCGCTTTTGCGGAAAAGTGTCTGTGCCAATCTAGACGCTCTTTTCTGAAAATGCTTTTAACGGAAAACTTTTCTGTTAAAAGCATTTGCGGAAAATCATGCCAGTCTAGACGTAGCCCAACAGTGTTTCTCAAAGTGGTCTGTGAAAAAAACATTGAGAAATCTGTTAACTGGCCACACTGGTTTGTTTATTTCCAGTGCCATGACCGTGGAGCCTTGCAGCTCGTATTGGCTCCGGTTCACCATTTGCAACCAAGGGGAGTGTGGGAAGCAGTGGCCTGGCCCGGCCCGCGCTGCTTCCTGCTGCACCCCTGGGCTGCCAACGGCGAACGGGAGCCAATAGGAGCTGCAAGGTTCTGTGTCCGCAGCCGGTAAGTAAACAAACTAGCACTGCCAGTTAACATGTTCCTCAAAGTGGTTTCGTGAACCACTGGGAGAAACACTGCTCTAAAGAATGAAGAGACAAGTCTAGAATATAAAGCTGCTGAGATTTCTTTAAGGATTTATCATATCTGTACCCCATGTGGGAAATTAGAAAGCCCAGTTACAAAAATGGCAAAGAATGTTTAAAAAAAAAGAGTTATATCCAGTGACCTAAATAGTCGTCATAAATTGTGGGGAAATCAGACAACTGATAAAAATGGGACATGCTTAGAAAAGTTCATTTGATTGAAAATTAGTGGTTTTAAATCAGGAGTGGGGAACCTTTTTTTGGATTGAGGGCCGCACACACATGAGAAGCAAAAATCAGCCAGCCAGCCAACCAAAAGCAACTCCCCCCGCCCCCAATGATGTGGGCCCCTGACTGAGAGAGAGAAAGCCACTCCCCCACATTCCCCTCGCACACCAGAGCTTGGGGGCGGCGGGGTTCAGCTTACTAGATTTTGTGTGATTCAGCCCCATGGTGAGGCAGTGGGGGGGAAAGGGTGGAGGGGGAACTGGAGTGCCAGCACAGGTTCCCCAATGCTGAGGGGAGGAACCTGTGTCTTGGGGGCCAGATCTAGGCAAGCCGGGGGCCAGATGCCTGAGGTTCCCCACCCATGTTTTAAATGATGACACTGCATCTAGATGTAATGCTGCAGAAAGTAGTTTTTATCGCTTAGTCCTCAGGAATTATAACAGCAGATTTTGCAGGTAGTTGGGCAGTGATAATTTCCCTATTCTCATGACTTTTCAAGAATAAGATAAGTTGGAATAAAAAATTACCCACCTGGAATTTTAAGAAAGGTAAATGGGAGCTATTTACAGGTAAATGTACCACATTTGTGAGTGATCATTGTGTGATTTGAGAATTTCAATGACAGCGTAATAAAGGAATAAATAGCAGCAGCTACTATAGCCATATTTAGGGTGCTGAAGGAACACACAACTAGGAACTCACTTCTATGGTGGAACGAGGAGTGCAAAATGGCAGAGAAAGGAACAAAGCCTATAAAAAATGAAAAGATACAATGAATAGCGAAGATCTAGGGAAGTAGTAAAGTAATGGCAAAAATAATTATAGACATAAAAATCAGAGTTGGAGGAAGTACTGTGGGTTGGTAAGTAAAACAGCCAACATAGATAAGGAAATGAGATGAATGAATGAAATTCAGATCGTAAATAGCCATATTCCAGATGGTTTTGGAATTGACCAAATAGCTCTGATAATGAGAGAACAGAAGTTTTAGCAGAAACTTTCCAAGAGTTGAATAATGATGATCAAAATGAATTTTCCCCAACAGAATAAAATACAATTAATTGAAGAAAATGATGTACTATTACGTACTTTATGTAAACATGAAGATACTATATTGAATGAATGTGGATTGTATATGGAAACTTGAGAAAGCTATTGCTATGGACAAGAATACATCTTCCAATAAACATAAAGTTGTTTGGAATTTTATAACACTATGAAAAAAGTTATACCAGTATAGTAGAAACACGCAGTAGTAATTCAAATATGAAAAGAAGGTAAATTATCCATAAAAGTGGATGCTTGTAGACCAGTTACCCAGACATTAGATAAGGACAAAATTATGAAAGGACTGGGGAATGAGAGATTGGTTATCTACTTGGAAAATGATGGTATTACAGATAAAGTACAAGCTTTTAGAAAAGTGCAGAATTTTAGGAAAGGAAGATGCAGAATTGGTCACATTCTTAGGGTATGTCTACACTGCAGAGTTTTTCCAGAAAAAACTACACTTACGTCCACACTGCAATTGCGTTCTTTCGACAGAAAGTCAAACGAACGCAGGGTTTTTTTCGACAGCAGTAAACCTCTTTCTATGAGGAAGAAGCCTTTTTCCAAAACAGCACTTTTGGAAAAAGGCGTGTGTGGATGGGGAAGAGGTTTTTGTTCGAAAAGAGGCCTCCAGGAAAAAGCACAGGTGCCCTGGTGGCCACTCCATCCACAGCAATCAGAACTTAAATGCGAGATAGCATCCAATGAATGCTATCTTTCAAAAAAGCACATCGCTTTTTCGTTGTGCTTGCGCTGTGTAGACGCTCTCTTTCGAAAGACGTTTTTCCAGAACATCTCTTCTGGAAAAGCTTCCGAAAGAAGCCTGCAGTCTGGACATAGCCTCTGGTTATAAACTGAAAGAGAAAAAAGTGTCTAGGAAAGGCATGTGACATGCTACAGAGGAAACACTTGTACCAAATAGGTACACTGGAGATAAGCAGAAGAATGTATGGGTGGATTGGAGAATTTTTGAGTAAAGGGAGCATACAGGTTACTGTTGGGAAAGCTCATATAGAAGATTGAAAATGGTACACCACAGGGATGTGTTATCAGCCTGACCTTACTCAATGTTATGATGATCTTCCAAAACAAGTAAGTGCCGGGACAGGTGTTGCTGTATGCAGATGATGGTGCTCCAGGGGTTAGGAGTAGGAATACAGAAGTGGAAGAAAGAAGATTCAACAAAGCAGATATCACTGTTGTTCTCTGGGATCTCAACCTTCATATATTAAAAAAAAGTCATAGCTGTGAATGGTTGTGAATAATTCCCCTAAAATATGAGCTAAGCAAAAAGAATGCAGCCTAGTGAGCCTGGAACAATAGCTCTGTGAGTTGTGAACTGTCCCATTCATCATCAAAGCCCATTGATAATGTCAACATTAACTATTCCTTTCCTCATGTAAGAAAGGATGGGGGGGAGGGGGATCTCAGATTTGGACTATTTATTGTGGGTGATGTCTGACTCTGCTGCCACAAATGTGTGCCATTTTAAGAGACCTTATTTTCTTCCCATTCAAGAAGGAGCAAAGTCCAAGGAACCCATGGGTGAAAGCTAGCTCCACCGAGGGGGAGCCAAGCTCTAGGACCTCAGTGGTACTCTGAGAACACTCTCAAATCTATTTTAAACAATGGTGTCTCATTTTGACGAGTCATGCAGATTGAGCTTGATAGATGGACAGGCCTTGGAATTGTACTACCCATCAGATCCTTGTTAGCAGCAACGCAAACTGATTATAAAATACCACCATTCAGATTGGGAAGCCTTTAATACCTGTGATATATTCAAGTTGTGCAAATGATGTATAGTAGATGTTGGGAGGCTCCTGCTCAATACAGATACCACGCACAAACTTATAGACTCATAGACTTTCAGGTCAGAAGGGACCATTATGATCATCTAGTCTGACCCCCTGCACAATGCAGGCCACAGAATCTCACCCACCCCCTGCTAGAATAATCCTCTCACCTGTATCTCAGATATTGAAGCCCTCAAATATTTTGAAGACCCCAAGATGCAGAGAATCCTCCAGCTGTGATCTGAACCCCATGCTACAGAGGAAGGCGAAAAACCTCCAGGGCCTCTGCCAATCTACCCTGAAGGAAAATTCCTTCCCGACCCCAAATATGGCGATCAGCTAAACCCTGAGCATGTGGGCAAGACTCACCAGTGAGACACCCAGAAAGTTCTCTATAGTAACTCCTATCATCCCTCCATTGACCTATTTACCACTGATAGTAAAAGGTCAATTAGTTACCAAGATCATGTTATCTCATCAAACCATCTCCTTCATAAACCCATTTAGTTTAAACTTCAGCAGAACTCCTGAAATTAAATCTATAAATTGGGGACAGTCTATCATCTATAGTAGAAAGGATGAAAAATAGACGATTTGTTCCACAAAGATTTTCTATCGCAAACTTTTCCATCACTCATCTGAATTATTTTTTACCAGAATTTTCCAAGCAGCTTTAGAGTTGTTTGACATTTTTCCTAGCTTGCTCCAGTCCCTACATAATATATTGCCTTTTAAACTCTCTGTAATCCTGCATCGTAATAATTGTACAGATTACTGCTGTAAGATGTCTGCCACAGCTTATAAAATATGTTGCTCAAGAAGAGTAAATATAATTTATTGGCAGTCGTATTAGAAAAATGCTTATTGTATAAACTTATTGCCCTTTAGCATTCATGGAGGCACTCTCACGTTCACAGCAAATAGATTATATTCATGTGTGGAGCCATTCCCAGGGAAAACTGAAATCAGATCAGTAAAGAACAAAATTGACTCCAAGTCAATGTTGTAGTGTGGTTAAGCTTTCCTAGTGTTCTACTTCCTTGTAAAAATGAGGCACCCTAAAATTACTGAGAGGTACAGTGAATGAACAAGTCATATCCTACTTTAAAAATGCAAATACAAACACATCTGCCATGCAACTGTGATGGAGTGTACAAGCCCACCACAGGGAGGAAAGGGTTAAGGAGCAGCTCTGGGCCTAGAAAGCCCTGCCGAGGGACCCTGGTGGCCATGCTCTCAACAGAGGCAGAGCTCCAAAGGGAGCATCTCAACTCAGTCAGGGCAGATGGAAAAAAATGAGGAGTAACGTTAGTTCGAATCAAGGGGTTTGATTTGAACTAACGCGTCCCGGAACGCACTTCTTGGTTCGAATCAGCTGTTGAGCGGAATAACGCGCGGGCAAGATTATGCTAATGAAGCATGGGATATTTAAATCCCCACTTCATTAGCAATTTCGGTCGACTACATTTGCCATCCCTAGCTCGAACTAGGGAGCAAGTATAGACGCACCCTTAGTTTTCGACTACAAGCATTTGCACTAAAACATTTTTCAATTCACCTCATAAGAGCTATAGTGCAATCTCTTTATCATGAAAGTTCAAATTACAGCTGTAGAACTGAGTTTAAAAAAACCCTCACCTGCATTCAGAAATAAAGTTTCTAAGAGTGCATCTACACAGCACCCTAAACTCAAAATGAGATACAATTTGTGCTACGCAAATGGTGTATATCTCATTTCGAATCTATTTTGAAATTTGAAATTTGGCGCATCTACGTAGTGCTGCCTGCATCTTATTTAGGGTCAGCTGACAGAGAACATGGCACTGTTTAGCTTGTGTTGCAAGGTATTTACATGCTAGATACACGTAAGATTCATATCTCCCTTTAAGCTTCAACCACAAATCCAGAGGACATGCTTCCATGCTGACCATGGGTTCTCCTTGATAACAATCCCAAAGCTCTGAACTGATGTATGTTCATTTGAGTCAGATGCAATGAGCAGAAAATTGATTTTCTTTTTTGGCTGGTGGTTCAGGTTCTATAGTTTTTGGCATTAGTGTTCAGGCCCAGCCTTAGGGAGATCAAGGTGGTTGCTTTGGGTCCTGCGCCTTCAGGGCCCCTCACTGTGCTGAGCCCAGGTATAAAGGGGCTGCGGCTGGAGCTAGTGCTGGACAAGCTGGTCAGCTGCATCACCGTGGTGCTGCTGCTGCTGATCTTGCTGGCCTTCATGCAGGAGATCTCCATAGGTGCCTGGCATCCTGCCACTGTCCTGGCCGGGGTTCCACTGCCTCATCCTGTGGGCATCTGGGCTCCAGACCACCTGCGTTGGCAAGGCTGTGGGAGCTGGCTTGGCCCACGTGTTTGTTGATAGCTCCAGGCTGTGTTTGGTTCTCAGGAGCCAGGATGCAGCCCCGAGCCACTCACCTTTCTCCCCGTCTGCCGCAGATTGTGTTTTATCTGTACGGAGGGGAGAGTCACACAGGTCAGTGGAGAATCTGACCTGGCCAGTGTGTTGTGGAAAATATCCAGTGAGCGACTCGTGCTGCCCTGGCTGGACTCTGTAACCCCTCAACTGGGTTTGACTTAAACTAGAACATTCACCAACCGGGCTCTGCTGTCAGCATGCTGCCTTGGGCCCCACAAACTCTTTGGCTGGGCATGTTAGTGTTGCTCTTTTAAAACTTCAGAAAGTATCCTCCACATCTTGTCCCTCTCGGATTTTGGGAGGCACTTCAGATTCTTAAGTGGCTGGAGATGTTGTAGCTATCTTTAGAAATGTCACGTTGGTACCTTCTTTGCATTTTGTCAAATCTGCTGTGAAAGCAATCTTAAAATGAACACCTGCTAGGTCATCGCAAGAGACTGCTATAACAGGAAATATGTGGCAGAATGTTGATAAAATAGAGCAGGAGACATACAGTTCCCCTCCAAGGAGATCAGTCACAAATATAATTAACCCTTTCTTTAAAAAAAAAGAAAAAGAGCATCATCAGCATGGAAGCATGTCTTCTGGAATGGTGGCTGAAGTGCAATGAGCACATGAATGTTTAGTGCATGTGGCACATAAATATCATGCAATGCCAGCTACAAAGGTGCCATGTTCTCACTTTCAGGTGACGTTGTAAATAACAAGCAAACAACAATATCTCCTATCAGTACAAACCAGCGGCTCCCAACCTTTTCGAGCATATGGACCCCTTTTCAATCTATTTGCATTTTACAACCCCCCCCAAACAATATAATTGTGCCTGCAGCCTGCACATCCCTCAGCCCGTTCTGCTTCCCTTGCCGCGTCCCTCAGTCTGCTTGGGAAGTAGCGCGGGCTGAGAGACTTGCTGTCTGATGGCACGGAGCCCCTCAGCTGAGGCTCTATGCTGACAGCCAGCACATCCTTTAACCCACGTTGTCTCCCAGCCATGGGCGCTGAGAGGCTCCATGAAGTCAGCCAGCACGTCCCTCAGACTGTGCTGCTTCCTGAGTGGGCTGAGGGATGCGGCCTGGGAAGCAGCATGGGCTGAGGGACATGCAGGCACAGCAGGTTGAAGGAGGTGCTGGCTGTGAGAGGCTTCATATATTTATTTTAATTTCTATTTTAAACTTTCCACAGACCCCCTACAGTACTGTTGCGGACCACCAGGGGTCCACAGACCACATGTTGGGAACCAGTGGTATAAGCAAACTTGTTTTGCCTTAATGATTGGCAGAACAAGAAGTAGGACTGAGAGGACTTGTAGGCTCTGAAGTTTTACAGTGTTTGTTTTGGGTTTTTTTAGTGTGGTTATGCAACCAAAAAAAGATGACATTTGTAAGTTGCACTATCATGATAGAGATGGTGTTACAGATGGTGTTTGAGGCGAGCTGAAAAATGATTTCTTATCATTTTACAGTGCATATACTTATGATGACAATCCAATTGAGCACTGTACACTTCGAATTTTGTGTAATTGAAATCAGTATTGAAAATGTAGAAAAACATCAAAAATATTTACTAAATTTCAGTTGGTATTCTTTAACAATGCAATTAATCACAATTCATTTTTTGCGTTAAATCCTGAGAGTTAACTGAGATTGACTGCCCTACTAGTTTGAAACAAGACCTACTGAACTGACAAAATTATGCTGAGATAACTGATCAGGCTAGGTATTGCCTATACCCTGGAAGAAAGCTCTGGCATAATAAAAAGATGCTAAAGTGTATGATAGTAGATCTGCTCATCTACTTCCCCTCATTGTAAAACTCTCTTTACTGTTATCTAGCATTGCTATTGTGCCTGCTTTAATCAAAGCCCAATAAAAAGTAAATTATAAAATAGGAACATGGGCAGATATAATGGATATTTAAAAATAAATGGCAACATTCAGATGTTGTTTTGTTTTTCTTTACCCAGCCTTCAAACAGCACTTCTATCAAGGAAAGAACATTGACATAGCTTCTTTATTCATGGGGAAACTCTTGCTGCAGTGCATACTCCATTCCTGTTACTCTCCTTTTTTTGGTTATGAAATCAATGACATCTGTAAAACAGATGTACCCTTTGATACATTATTATAGTTACAGAGATGAAAATTCTAGCTACTGTACAGTCTGGATGATGAGGACAGAAGGAGTGAGTGAAGCTTGGACTGGAGAGTGATACTGCTAGTGGTACAACATATCAGTAAAGCCTCAAATTACCAGTTCTGTGATAATGACCTTTAGAATTTATGTTCTGATTTGTCTGTCTAAAGCTGCTTAGCTGTAGGTGGGCATTAACCCCACATAATAAAATACCTGAAAGGAGCAATTTGCGGGATTGATGTATACAGATCAAAAGCATGTGATGCAGTTCATTAATTCTGTGGATTTTTTTTTTTAACCCGGCCCCTGCTGGTAATTTCAAGAAGCTTTATCTTTTCCCTCCCTCCTACTTATTTAGGCAGCATAACAATCTCTATTGGTTTTTATGTCACTGCTGGGGACAGACTGTCAATGAATGAGCTGCAGCTAACTAAATGAATAAATAACCACAGACAAATCATGCTGAAAAGATGGTCGCTGGTCAATGGCTCATTGCGAACTAGCCAGGACACATGTGGATTAGAAGAGTTATCTTTGTACAAGCTCATGTCTTCCAGCAATGTCATTAAGTCGGCATTTATTCTGGCTGAAGCTTTTATTTCAGAGAGGCAAGCAGGAATAATTTGTAAAGGAAAGTGCAACATTAAGTCTGAGACTACCTAATGGCCACCGTGATCTTTCCTTAACTCTTTGCTACATCTCAGTCTCTGGAAAACCAAGTGGGTTTAGTTGGTCTGTTTTTGCAGCATTACGGAAGGAATAGCAGGACTTCTCGAAATGAACCATCCTCAAACCACCCACCACACAAACAGCAAGTTTCCTTCAGGATATCACAGATTTCTTCCAGAAACTCCACAATATCAACACCCTCCCTCAGAGCAGCATCCTTGTCACCATGGATGTCATCTCCCTATACACCACCTTCCCTCACCATGACAGTCTTGCTGGCTTCCTCAGTATTTACAAGACCATGGGCAGTGGATGAAGGTAGGACTGGGGGAGGCAAGCTTCCCAGCCCCAACCCCCAATCCCGCCTCTTCTGCCCAGGACCCACCCCCCAGACCACAGGGAGTGAGGAGGGCACGTAGCCCCAGCCTCCCTGGCCCTGGAGCACCAGGGAAGTCGGGGACTGGGGGCAGCCACACTTCATCCCCCCAGTGCACCTACAGTAGGCATTCTGGGGGTGGAATGTGGGTGGGGCCATGCCTGGAGGTTTGGGAAGGCAATGCCTTCCCCCGCCTATGATACCCACCGGTGCTGTATAAGACAATGAACAACACTAAGCTATCCACTCCAAATGCAATTGCCAACCTCATCCCTTTCATCCTCACCCGAAAACACTTTGCATCCAGCCACAAACAGTCCAAACCATGGGAGCAACCGTGGGTACTAGGATGGCTTCCCAATATGCCAGCTCTTTCATGGACTAACCCAAAGAAGATTTTTCTGGAAAAGTGAAACATGAAATCCTGAGATACATTAATAATATATTAGTGCTCTAGACAGATGACCTAACCTCCCTCATATTTCCACCACAAACTCAGCAGCTGTCAAATGCCATCCAACTCTCTCTCTAGAATAGACCCACACAAGCATCCACTGGACACTGTGATCAGCTTTATCAATAGAACCCTCTGGACAATTATATACAAGAATCCCAGGAATCTCCACACTTACCTCCTCAGTTCTAGCAGCCACTACAGACACACTCAAGAAATCTATTAACTACAGCCCAAGTTGGATACCATAGAATATGCTCCAAAGAGAATCCTGGATATACACCTTAACTTGCTTAAAAATGCTTTCACCAAACCAGTGCACTCTCCCATAGAAGACTGGATCATAGAACAGGCTGTCCTATTCCATGAGAGAACCTGGTTCAATATGGAACCCCCCATCTGACGGCCCACCCCCAGTTGTCATCTGCTGCCTCATACTAGAACCTGTACAGGGAGGTGTTAAACAATTACAACCCATACTCGGGGGTAACACATCCTGAAAGAGAGGTTTCCTTAACCCCATTTTCTGGCATTCATACAACCCCACCCACCCAACCTCACCAAACTCATCAGAAGCACACTCCCCATAGACAAGACATGCCAACTCCAAAGCAATGCCAGACCATGCCAGAACAGATGCAAAACCTGCAGACATATCTCCACTCTTACAATGATCAATGGCCCCCACAACATACCTTTGAAGATCTACGGGCCCTACACATGGCTTCACAACATGTTGTGTACCTCATCCTGTGCATTGATTGTCCTCACCATTACGAAATGAACTCACACTATCTTTCATCTCTGGGAGAACATGTTCTATAAAGTGATCTCTTCTGTCCTTGTCTTCAAAGGACACCTGCACAACACCTCCAAAAGGTGAGTTTGAGAGCTTAAATTCATAATGCTGCTAGACACCAAAATCATAGACTCTGTTGAGACACAGGTTTTATGTCTCATTCCAACAATCACTGTAGTCCACTGACTCTCCTTTGTGCTATGACTCATGAGGTGTTAATTGCTTACTTCCTTTTGAATGTTAAGTGTTAAGAGTCAACACAAGTTGCAATGCTCTGATCTGTTCCATCTCCTGGTTAGCTTGGACACTCAGAGTACTTTTCCCCAGACCTGAAGAAGAGCTCTGTACTGCTTAGAAGCTTGTCTCTCTCACCAAACAGATGTTGGTCCAATAAAATACTAACTTCACCCAGCTTGTCTCCCAAGTATTTATACTGTCCTGAGCGGACCACACAGAAAAACAAAGCCATTGGATTGTGAGCTGGAGCACATGTGCAAATGTGAGTGAGACACAAACTGAGACGGACAAAATAGAGCCATACTGTAAGGGCATGTCTATATTACGTGGAAGATCGATGCTGCCCCGGTCGATCTTCCTGCTACATTGAACTCAGAGGCACCCCCATTGGCACCAGTACTCCTGCTCCTCATGATGAGTAAGGAAAACTGATGAGAGTGTTTGTTCCCATCAGCCTTCTGCTGTGTGGATGGTGTGGAAATGTAATGTAAGATACGTTGATGCAGCTGGAGTTGTTACTTTGACCTTCAGTGATAGTGTAGACCAGACCTAAGAAGCAAAAAGCAAGAAAGCCAAACAGCAGACTTTTCGCTCAGTATATGACCCTGGAAAAAGGTTAAAAAAGATGAAACGTACTACAGAGTCTTGGGGCTAAGCTAAAAATCTACCCTTTGTTGGGGTTTCTCCTGCATTTGGAGAAGCAGGACTTTGTAAATTGCTTGTAAATAAACAAGATCACACCAAGGAAAATACCAGATGCCTTTATTTCCCTCCCAAACTGGAACATTCCCAAGGCATTGAACCTCAATTGGCTGCTTGAGTAGAAAGAGAGACAACAACAGGTTGAAATTGCACCGCATTGGAGTTGTCAGGATGGGGTTACTGTTTCAGCAAGAGGCAAATTAAATCTGTCCCAGAGCTATCAAAACAGGCAGATTTTAGAGGGTTTTTTTTCTCTTTCACAGGCCACCGCAAGCATATCTGGAGCTGGCATTGCACGTGTGACGTCCCTTAGCGATAACTTGGAATGAGACTGATTTAATAGTATGCGACTTTATTATCACTTCTAAATATGTCAAGGGACCACGCACTTTGGTATATGAGCCCTTTGGAATATTAGTATGCCCTTTCCATCGCATACTAGCGCGAAAGCTAATTAAAAAGATTTCTCACTCAAAGAAATATTACAGTACTACTTAATTGGCATGTACACTTCTCAGAACAGTGTGCCTGAAACAATACAGCTTCTGAGAGCAAGAGAGTTAGTAATTGGTCTAGTGTTTGGAGCATTACTTTCCCCTCTCTTTTCAGGGTATTTATTTTATGTTGCCAAACTTAATTTTAGAAGAAAGAATAGAAGTGCAATTAACTAAGCCTGCCAATCATTGACTGGATATTCTGAGCAGATTTAGCCAATTAGCAGGACTGCCCCTCCTATGGTTGGATTCCTTTATCTAAAACAAACACAGCATGGTGCTCACAGCTTGACACTATGGGAGGTGAACTAAAGAGAATAAACTGAATGGGTGAAGTAGTAAGAGATCTGCTAAGGATTTCCCCCCTCCCCAAGCTGGATATTATACTTCCACAAATCATATTTTTTATAATTTGCAGATGCAAATTAGTTATAATTGGAGGTTTTATAGTAATGAAACTACAAAAGGATAATTGTTGATTAAATGAGTGGTTTCATATCTAAAGAACTATTTAAAGCATAGCAAACAGTAAGATTTGTAAGATTACATTAATGTAATTTTAGTGTTGGTTACCTTTTTACAGTACCTTCTCTAAATAATCTCAGAGGGGTAGTCGTGTTAGTCTGTAACTTAAAAACAAACAAACAAGTAGCCTGATAGTCTCTATCTGTAAGGTGCTAACAAATATATATTACAGTATCATGAGCTTTTATGGGCAAAAACCCACTTCTCCATTCATTCGAGAAAGTGGTTTTTGCCCATGAAAGTTCATGATACTGTGTATATATGTATGTGTTTCTGATAGTCTCTAAGGGCACGTCTACACAGCAGGGCAAACTCGAATTAAGCTAGGCAACTTCAGCTACGTCAATTGCGTAGCTGAAGTCGAAATATCTTTATTTGGCTTTTGGTGCTGTCTGCACTGCAGGAAGTTGAAGGAAGAACACTCTTCCTTC
The DNA here is from genome assembly GCA_019425775.1 of Rafetus swinhoei. Classification (NCBI taxonomy): domain Eukaryota; kingdom Metazoa; phylum Chordata; order Testudines; family Trionychidae; genus Rafetus; species Rafetus swinhoei. The sequence goes on from CM033440.1 coordinate 190,006,708, forward strand.
AACTTCCCTTACTCCTTGTGGAATGAGGTTTACAGGGATGTCAGAATAGTGAGCCTGTTATATTTCAAAATAATGGGCTTGCTGTTAAGAAGCGGGATAGCTATTTCAGGATACCTCCAATATCCTGAAATAGCACTGCAGTGTAGACGTAGCCTAAGGGAGCCTGCCTCGGACTAATTTAGAGGCTTCCTGTAGTTTGGACACCCTATTTCAAAATAGGTATTTTGGGAGTTATTTTGAAATAATTTCCTAATGTAGACATGCCCTCAGTTTGGAATAGCGGGTTATTTCAAAATTTGGTATACAGCACCAAATTATGAAATAAGCTATTTTGAATTTGACTCGAAATAAGCTACACAATTAGTGTAGCTGAAATTGTGTATCTTATTTTGAACTACAGGTGCAATGTAGATGCATCCTGAATGTGGACATGCTATTTCAACTGAGAGCCCCAGGAAGCACTGGGAAGTAATTACTCTGAATGACTGTGGTGAGTAGTTATTTCAAAATAGCAGCAGTGGAGCGCCCACGCTACGGCTATTTCAAAATAAGCGTTATTCCTTGTGGAAAGCAGGAATTATTATTTCAAAATAACCACCCCCTTATTTTGAAATAACGGGCTTGATAGTGTGGACACACTGCTTGTTATTTCAAAATAAGGGGAGTTATTTGTAGTGTAGTGTAGACCAGGACTAAGGAAATTTGATCTAGATTTAACCAGTTGTGCACTCACCTTGTAGCAATTTCAAGATTATTGTTGGAGTAGTTAGCAATGGTTCTGTCAGAGTGGGAGGGTGTATCTAAAGAGGTCCTGCAGATGTCTGCCTTGGATTCAATACTTGTCATTAATGGAAACATTGACTTGGCTAGTGGAATGGAGAGGAGGCTTATAAAATGTGTGGCTGTCACCATGCTGAGAGAGGTTACAGTCACTTTCAAGGACAGGAATAGAATTTAAAATGACATCAATAAACTGGAGAATTGGTTTAGTAGAATCAATAAGGTGAAACTCAGTAAACACAAGCGCAAAGTCCTACATTTAGGATTACAGGACGACAAAATGGGGAGTAACAGGTTAGGGAGCAGAAACGGATCTGGTGGTCACAGGGGATCACAAATTGAATGAGCCAATTATGTGATGCAACTGCACTAAGCCAATATCATTCTGGGGTGTAGAAATAGAAGTGTCCTATGTAAAACCCAGGAGGTAAGTGTTCTGTTTCACATGGCATGAGTGAGGCCTCTGCTGGAGTGTTGTGTCCAAGAAAGATGTGGAGACACCGGAGGCTTTCTAGAGGAGAGCAACAAAAATGAGAAGTTTAGAAAACGTGACCTATGAGAAAAAACCTTGGGCATGTTTAATCTTAAAAAAAGACACCTAAAGGGGAATCTGATAAGTCTTAAAATATGTTAAGGGCTTTTATAAAGAGGATGGTGATCAATTGTTCTCCATGTTCTTCAAGTGTAAGGCCAGGATTAATTGGCTTACTTTGCAGCAAGGTAGATTTAGGTTAGATATTAGAAAAAACTTTCTGATTATAAGGATGGTTAAAGACTGGAATAAAAGTTTCCAAGGAAGATTGTGGAATTCCTGGTCATTGGAGGTTCCTAAGAACAGGTTAGACCGCACTGTCAGGGATGGGTTGAGTTGGATGTGGTCTTGTTGCAGGACAAGGAGATGGACAAGATGTTCTTCTAGCCCCATATTTATATAATTTGTTCATTTCATGCTTGGAAACCATTTTTATTCTTGCTCCATGCATTTTGCTAGAGCAATAAAACAGCATAAAAATAATCCATTATGATCCTCCCAAGAAAAATAGCCAAAATGCTTATAGATGTAGTGGCTGACTGAACCTGACTTTGGAAGCCAACGATAGGAAGAAGAGCAATTAAATGGGACCATTTTCCCCCTTGGCTTGCTTGCTGCTCTCAAGCTAGTTTCTCCTTTCTTCCTAAAAAAGCAAATGATTTGGTAGAAGAAGTGTCAGAAATAACAAGCGCTACTGCAGGATAAGTAGTAAACCCCTCCAGAATAAAATAATCCTTTCATGAAGCATTCCCACCAGACCTCTTGATAATACTGTAAAATCCCCTTATATATCTGGGACAGATCATAATCTTCCTATCAGTGAGAAACAGTAGAGACAGGTTTTAATTTTTTTTCTGGGTCTCCCAGAAAGATTTACCTTTCATTTAAGGCATTCACAGTATACATTTTCCTAATAAGAATGAACATTAATATCATTCCCCACCACTCAGTTGATCATGCATGCACATAAACACACTCTGCAAGGGCTTAGCTTAGGGAGTCCTTTTAGCCAATTCATTCGGTAATGAAGAGAACCTTAAATTAAGAAAAGCCCCAAACGCATCATTTCAGACTTAATCCATTCACCTCTATGAATCTCCAGTGAGCATCAAGACTATGTCTATAGCTAAGCAGCAGAGATTAAGGAATAAAATCAATACGCCAAATCTAACTCTCATTTTTTCCCCCTTTTCTCAAATGAAAGCTAATAAGACCCAGAGTGATTTAAGTCTTTGTCTGCAAGGAGCAAATAGAGATGCAATCTGCAGGAGTGGGAGGCAGGTTAAAATGTGCTAACGTTAAGTAGAAGGCACTGGAACCTTTCCAGCTTGCTACTGTCTGACTGCCACGAAGCATTAAAATAATAAAGCTGACATCGGTGGGATTCACGTGTGCTACAAGAAAACAGTTTGGATCTGATCCAGAATGGAAGGGTTCCTATTGATTTGCCTATAGGCTTTGGATCAGGTTCTGCACTATGTGACGGAGGCCTTAAAGATCCTGGGCAGAGTTGTCACTTTTCTTAAAGAGCAGGTCGCAGTGGCTACAGCGGAAGGTGATCTGGTTATTGCGTGTCTTCTGAACGTGCTGGCTGAGCACCCCGAGGGGCCAGATTACATTCGAGAGGTTCCTCTAGGATCACCCATCTCTGGAGGACCAGGGTGATGGGCAGCATCTGGGCTGCAGGCGGGGCTTTCCTGGGAGCAGCTGTCTCTGGAGCAGTAGGGCAATGAATAGAATCTGGGCCCTGGGATGGGAGGGCTCTCCTCGGGTTGTCCTCTTCCTGGAGAGCAGGCGAGATGTTGTTGCTCCTGGCGGTGAGGTCCCAAAGAGCTGTCTTTGAGGCACAGGGTCTCCCTATAGCAGCATCCCTGTTGGCTTTCTTCAGCCAAGCGCTCATCCCATCCTTGCTGCTGGCCTGCATTGTCCTGGAGGCTGGTTCCCACTGGGTTTTCTGATGGGCAGCAGGTGAAGATTTCTGTGGCAAGGGATTGACCATCTTCTCCGTCTGTCTCGGAGTCTCCGTACAGCTTGGCAGGCTTCCTTCCTAGCAGTGGCATCCATCTTGGAGTAGATTCTTTCCTGCAGAGTCTCCAGTCCAGTGATCTGAAAGACAAACAGAGAAACAAAGCAAAGGAATAAATTTAAAAAAGCCTCAGGCAGAGACTTGAAACAAAGAAAAAAAAAAGAGGAAGGGGGGGAGTGTGATATTAGCCAAAAGGCTAAGAAGCAGCGATGATAGCCACATTTTTATACAGGACCCTTGACTTTACAGAAAAGCAGCATGTTAATTGTGACTGTTCTATTCTTTGTCCTCGGAGTGTGCTGGATTTTCTATAGTGTAGAATTATAGCACTGGATTGTCACAGCCCTCACTTGGCTGCACAGATGAAGAAGCAAGTCTCTTACCTCCCTTATCGCATGGTCACTCCAGCCATGGGGGACGGAGACGACACTGCTTACCTGATACTCTGCCCCCTCCCTATGAAGGGGGCAAAGATTGGGATGACCCATGGCACTGGACCCCCCTATTTTTCAGCCAGAAGCACAGGGAGTAAGCTGCTTCATCGGAAGGCATTTCAATGCCAGATTTTCAAAGGTACATCTACATTGCACGCTTATTTCGAAATAAGCTATTCCAGAATAGTTATTCCAAAATAGCTTATTCCGAAATAACACGTCTACACTGCAGGGAAGCCTCAAAATTAGTCTGAGGCAGGCTTCCCTAATGTAGACATGCTATCTTAGTTTAGAGCCCCTGGAGGCACTGGGGAGGAATAACTTAGCCCCTCACCAGGGCCATTCTATTTCAAAATAGCAGCAGTAGAGCATCTACACATGCCTTATTTCGTAATAGCTATTTCAGAATAGGCGTTATTCCTCGCAGAATGAGGTTTACAAATTTTGGAATAAACCATTATTTTGAAATTATTTTGAAACTAGCCAATTAGCCCGTCATAAGACGGGATTTTCAGGTCTCTCCTCCACGTCGGTCTTCTCTCCTGAGCCTCCGGTCTCTCGCTCCGTGTTTCTTTCTCTCTCTCTCCTCCTCCTACTGCCTCCCCCTCTCTCTCTCAGCTCTCCTCCACCTTCTGCCTCTCTCTCCGTCTCTCTCTTTCTCTTCTCCCCTCCTGCCTCTCACTCTCTCTCCGCTCTCCTCTGTCTCTGTCGGGGAAGCATGCTCGTCCAGGCCCCGCCCCCTGGCCGTGTACGTCACTGCCCCGCCCCCGTTCACCTCCCGCTGTGGCGCTCAGCTGACTTCTGCACCTCTCAGTCAGAGGTGACTTCTGCACCTCGGGCTGCCGCGGGGGAGCAAGCAGAGCAAGCAGCCATTTGGGCTCCTCTGCAGCGGCCCGGCTGGGTGGTGCAGAAGTCAGCCGAGTGCCATGCGGGAGGCGAAGGATGTGACTCAGGCAACAGTGCCGCCCAGAGGGAACAGCCAGCATTTCAGTGTTACAGAGTCACAGACATTGGGCTACTATATATATAATAACGGAATGGCTGTGTAGACGCTCACATTATTTTGAAATAACGCTAGTTATCTTGAAATAACAGTGCAGCGAAGATGCACCCAAAGGTATTTAGGCACCTAAAGATGCCGACTGGATGCTTTTGAAACCCCCACTAGGCACCTAGCAGGTTGGGTGTCTGAGTACCAATGGCCCTTGATTCTAGCAGGGAGTAAGATGGGAACAGGGGTGGAAGTGACAGTCACAGTTCATGCTCTGGTTTATTCTTGAGGTGATTCCACTCTCAGGGTTGTCCTCAGGATTTATGGGGCCCTACGTGGTACTATTAAACTGGTGCCCCTGTGCCCAATGGCAGCCAAGGGGGAGGGCAGGTTTTTCTAGAGATGTGATTTAATAATCTCCAGCAACACACGAATGTAATATTTTTAAAGAAAATTTTAAACTTGAGTAACAGTAAATTCAGAAACTGACAGTATAATCCTGGGGTTAGCAAATGTCTGTTAAATGGCTTCATCGCCACTGGGGTGACTCATTCACAGGTTCAATGTTCTGGTGATGGCTGGCAGGTTTTTTCACTTTTAAGTTGACTTGATCCTCTCTAGAGGAAGCAGAATCACAGAACAGGGTTAGGAAGAGTTAGGTGTCTGGCTGGACATTAAGACCCAGTGGTTCCCCAAATTTTAAGGTGCCCTACACAGCTGCATATTCTGTGTATGGGTAAGAATGGCCTTTGCAACACTATACCACCTCTTACTCAGGCCATGCTGTGGAGGTATAATGCCACCCATAGTGAATATCAGTTGGGCTATTCATTGCTTACACTAGACAGCTGAAAGAAAGTATCTACTACCAATAATCTCTTCCCTTTCTCCTCCCCTCCTGTTGAAAATACAGCCTCTACTGTACGCCTCTTGCCTCTGGTGCTTTCATTTTCTGCTCAGAATTGCTATTGTCCCAAATCCAACATGGTTAATGGGCTGCTAAGCACTGCACTGTCAAAGGTAACGCTGCAGCCTTCTACCATACCTGGAGACCTTTGGAATCCCACCTCAATCTTTAGAATAAATTAAAGTCATCTATACAAGAGGCTTGCTATGTTGACCTTGAATGATGCTCTCCAGTGCTGCAGTTCAGCATAAAGGTAGATGCCAAGATTTTGTATTTTTTTTTTTATGGAGGGGAAAAAAAAGTGACAAAGAGCCTTAGTTCTGAATTTACTATCTCGTCCCATAAAAAGGTGGATGGAAGCAGAGAGCTCGGACTGTGGCAGCAATTAAATTTTGAGCTTGTGTGATATTATATGGAGCAGGTGAGAGTTAGCAGACTAACAGCCACATTATCCTCCTAGTGCAATGCCCTGGCTGGAAGTTTCTAATGACTTTTTCTTTTTCTGACAGCACAGCATTCTGCTTCTAATGGTACTCGGGCTAGGAATAGTGCTGACAGCAACCTGCCTCGCAGCTAGAGCCTGACACATTTGGCACAGACACAAGCAAGGGTGCAAAGTATGTATTTGTTTGAAAATGGGAAGACCCCTACAAGACCTACAATAAACCAGGGAGTGTAGGAATGCATGGGCTAAACTGTTCCACCCTTCTATCTCCAAACTGTGCTTTAAAAAATGCAGGTATGTAGTTGGAGATGATGAAGATAATATGCATAGTTTCTTAAATGTGGAGCAAGAAATGATATGGAAGGGTGGGGCTGTGGAAGGCTGAGCGAGAGGATTATACCATTTTTTCCTGCTCTAAAAGTTCAAGATTCGGTGTTAGAAGAAAGTGATTTTCTATGATTCTTCTGCACTAGTACAGAACATACTTGGAGGGTGGGAGGGGCAGAAGTCAAACAACAAAGTCTGCTAGGTCTTCCACCTACTTTTATCAGTGGTGCTACAATTCCAGGATTTAGGATCAGAGAAATGAGACTGAAGGGTGATAAAGAAAAGCTCTTTGGGCCTTGAGCAATCCCCCATTTTGATGGATTTCCCCTCCCAAACTCTCCTTGGTCATGTTGCACATTTATCTAATAGGTGCACAAACAGTGAATTATATTTAGGACCTAGGTGCACCACTGGGAAGCTGAGCCTTGTGCCACAAGAACTGTAAGTAGAGCAGATAAAAAACTGGGGACATAATCTCACCATCCAGGAGCCACAATTGAGGAAGCTTGAATTTACATCGGCTTTCCATAGTTGTCTATGGGCTGTGCATGACCTAAAACATCTCAATGGCCACATCCTACTATCTCCATAACATCCTTGGTGTGCCCTCATACTGAGGCCAATGAGATCCCTACATGGCCTAGGTATCTTCTGTGGGCGGGAAAAATCTAGTTAGCAAGAGGAACTGGAGTTTCACTTTCTTTTTTATCAAAGGGAAAGTGAAAAGGGGCTGGAATACACCTCAGAATCTAGGCCAATACCTCACTGCAAAAGACTGACTGCTGAGACAGGTTGTCATCTTAGACTGGGAATTGCATCCACTAGCTAATGATTTTTCCAAGTATTATTTTAAAAATCAACAGTATACTTACCCTTTGGCTTCCAATGAAGGAAATACTATTTTTGTGTAGCTCGTGAAAGCAATGCCCCATGCATCTGGTTTAATAGATGCACACAAGTTTCCTTCTGCATAACAGTGATCAGACTTTCTGTTGGTTACAACAGCACTCATTTGTTGCAGTAACTTAACTTTTAGCTCCTTGACTACTTCATAATATGCCAGGTAGAAAGGGTAATACTGGAAGTGTGAGAACTGTTCATACTAAAATGGAATGGGAATCAATTTTATCTTCGTTTTTCATTATGAGGTCCAAAATGGAATGACAGCTAGAACATTTAGATAGAATACCCAGATTACTCAAGCAAAGCTAGGGAATACTTTAAAATAGTCAGGTTTTGCAAACAAATATTTTGTCAAAGCTGTGAAAAAGAAGCCCATGGAAGGATAAAAGTGGGCTGCTGAATTCATGCACAATATGAACCACAGAGGACAGCTGAGAATGAAATTACCTGGAAAAAAAAAGATTGTAAATTTTGCACAGTGCTCCGCAAACGTGTTGCTGATGTTTCTCCATCGGACGTAGCTTTGTAGACCTTTTTTTCATTGCTCCTTTCCATTGGAATGTGTACAACAGATGAGCAATTTGTTTTCAATTTGCATTGGAAATAAGTGGCTTCTTTGCTGCTGGTACGGCTTTTGATTTGGCATAGAAGGTTAGTCTGTTCTCAGAGTTGTTGGTAGCAGTACCACCAGACATTATTTTCACTGAAAACAATGACTTGCAAGCCCTTGTGACCACTCTGAATGTGGATAGCATAGCATCAAGGGTATGGGAATGAACACTGAGAGACCGCATGTTCTACAAATCATTTAAAGCGGAAAGAGCCCTCCTGTAGAAATGTCTCTGCTGGTTCAGTAGGCTACACACAAACACTTCCCAGGCCCCTTTCTCTGCCAGGGATTGGGGTGTAGGCAGGCTGTTCTAGTAGCCACAGCTGGTCCACATGAAAAAGATGGTGGTTGGTGAGCAGGGACATTGAGCTGGGCTCAGTTAGCAAAAGTCAGGGTCATAGTCAGGATTGGAGATCAGAGGTAGTACCAGGCTAGAGACAGAAGGCAGGAATTAAGCTGTGGACAGAGACGGCAGTTTAGAAAACCAGGTGAGGCCTGAAGACACAGCAGACCAGAAGTCTCTATGGTTCCTCAGGGTTCCCTCTAGGGTTAAATAGTACACTTGGCCAATCAGAGGGCTGCAGGCAACTGCCACTCTAGGTGCTTTGAGCAGTACTTCCTGTAGCACTTCCTGCAGCACTTACTCCCTGGCTGAGGCACTATATGTCCTTCTGGTGGCATTGTGGGAACATCAGCTGTTGCAGGTTCTGCACATCCATGTTCTAGTCCATTGGTATTTTTGTGCTCTAACTCCACCCACAACCACGCAGTTAGGGTACGTCTGCACTGCAGGGCTTACCTCAAAATAAGCTACACAAATCAAGCTACATCAATTGCATATCTTATTTCGGATTAGCTTATTTTGAAATAGGGAGCGTCCACACAGCACTTATTTTGAAATTGAGCACTCTTCTTTCAACTTCCCTTATTCCTCATACAATTAGGTTTACAGGAGTCAGAGTAAGAAAGTTCTCCAGCTTGACAGTATTTCGACACTATTTTGAAATAACTGCCTGCTGTGTAGATGCAAACTAAATTATTTCAGAATAGTGCTAGCTATTTTGAAATAGTGTTGCAGTGCAGACATACCCTTAGTAAAAGGTAGTAGTAAAGGTACGTCTATACTGCAATGCTATTCCGAAATAACTTAGTCTGCGTCTACACAGAAGGCAGTTATTTCAAAATCATGTCAAAATTCTGTTAAGCTGGAGGACTTCTTATTCCGACTCCTGTAACCCACAGGCTGTGTTCACATTGCACTTTCTTTTCTCGAAAAGGGATGCAGATGAGACAAGTCGAATTGCAAATGCAGCGGGATTTAAATTTTCCCGCCCATTTGCATGAACATGGCTGCCACTTTTTTGCTCGAGCTTGACAGAAAGCGCCAGTTTACAGACGCTTTGCGAAATAGTTTTTTCCGAAAGATCCCTTATTCCAGATTTTAAGAGGAATAAGGGATCTTTCGAAAAGGCTTTATTTTCCGCAAGAGCTGCCTAGACTGGAGCTTTTTCCGTCAAAGCTCCGAGCCGGAAAAAAGCGGCAGCCACGTTTGTGCAAATGGAGCGGGGAAAATTTAAATCCCCGTTGCATTTGCAATTCCGACTTGTGTCATCTGCATCCCTTTTCCGGAAAAGGGGTCCAGTGTGTAGACAGCCTCACTGTATGAGGAATAAGGGAAGTCAGAGGAAGAGTGCTCTATTTCAAAATAAGTGCTGTGTAGATGCTCCCTATTTTGAAATAAGATACTCAATTGATGTAGCTCAATTTGCATAGCTTACTTCGAGTTAAGCCCTGCTGTGTAGACATACCCTAAGAGAGCTCATGGGAAATAGAGATTAAGTTAAACCATCCCCAAAGGTCTAATTTACATTAGGATGCTGCACAGCCACAGAAAGTGCAAAGATGGCTAAAAAAACTACCTTTCTTCCCCTTACTCCCTGTCAATTCCTGCCCCAAATGCCCCAGAATGACATCAGGCCCCTTAAGTGCAGTTTCAGTCTCCACTGACCATTGTGCCCTTTTACCTAGTGTAGAACCACCAGACGTGCCAAGGTGAGCTTTATGATCGTGTCAAATACACAGTATGGGATAAACCTCTTCACTGGGTATAGAACAGATCTGTTGTCTTGATCCAGCATTAGAATGTTATGCTACGGTGTAGTCTACGTTCAAAGCTTGTTGGTATAACTAGTGAGCCCTTCTAGCAGAGAGACCCCTTCGAACAGCAAGAGAGAGCGTTAATGGGGATGGCTCATACTGGTTCTGCAAATAAAATAAAAAAGCACTTCCTTGCCCACATACATTGCATTGGGCTTTCGCTAATATTGAAATCCCATACAAATATCACACCCCTGTGTGGATTACCTCAATCACTTTTTTAAAAATATCTGTTCTTGTGTACGAGAGATTTTTAAGGTGGTATGGCTGCTTTATGAAACCATTAATTTTTCACAGATGCATTTCCTTAGTTCAAGTTTCTCCAGAGTAAATGTTATTCTTCTGAGAGGTGTGTTCCTCTGCCGGGTATTCATCTGAAAGCACTCAATCGCATTACCATATACGTAGCGGTTGGGTGGGTGGGGGAAATATATTATTTTCCAGGTTTATTCAACTCCCGTTGTTCTAATTGGCCTCCCACGTAACTGTCTTTCAGAGGGAGGCTGGATGACTCAAGGGAATTGGCAATAACTTTCTCTGCCTTTCCGGGTCAGTGGCTCAAACAGTCACTGGTGACTGAAAGTTACCACGTAAAGACTGTTTGATAGCCTGTGTGAAATGAATTGATTTCAGTCCAGTTGCTGTTTGACAGGCTATCACTAAAACCAATTAGCACTCTAGCTGGCAGTCTCAGAAGAGAGCCCCGGGAATGAAGTTCCTTCTCTGCTCAGGAAGTAGTATTTTTATGGCAGGGTTGAAGCACATTGGCTGGTCAGTGTGGGGGAGGTTTTACTGCCTTTGCCCTTGATTGACCTGTTCCTTTGATCCGTGGGTGGATTTCATTTTCCCCCAATTCAGCCAGCCAGACACTAAATGCACTTTTAAAAAATGGGGCCATATTCTGCTCTTATTTATGCCTCGTGCCCTCCCACGGATGCATGGGGTTTAAAATAGGGCTTTGTCTCATCAGGTTATAAATTCCATTAAGCTCCCTTGGACCTGGTGGTGAATCTGGAAATCTGCTGAGTAGTCCTGTGGAAAAATAAAAGCTTTTTCACCTCCCTGTTGAGGGAGGGATTTCAGAACACAACCCTTTCTTTGCTTAGGCATAACAGCCTAGGTAAACCCTTGTGCAGCAGGCTGATAATTTGCTTTTACCGGTGGGCTTGTAAAACAGCAACAATGTTAAAGAAAGAGACCATGCGTTGAGTCTCAGTCCTCTTTGCTTTACTGAAGAGAGAGTGATGCATTGCAAAATAAATTAACATTGGGAGCAAAAAAGGGTTTGCACATTAGCCAGATCTCAGACTGCAAAGAAACTGGGGTGGGGTCTTCCAGAAACCACCCCAGTGAATCAGTTCATATTGAGAGAGACAGCTAGGACAGGGGACATACATGTTTCTTACATTCCCACGTGGTCTTTTCCCAACTCCCCACTAATTCCTACTGTGAAGCGCGAACCATGGTGGAATTGCTTAACTTTCCTCATTGTTAGTTTGCTTAGTTCTCAGTGGTATAATAGCAGAGGAAAAATTCACTTCAGGTTTTTTTTGTTTATGTTTGTAAAGAACTGCTGCGGGAAAAATTTTAATGAGATTGTCAAAAGCTGCAGTGAAAAAGAACCACAGCAACTGGATGCAAATGAAAGGTTCTATTTAAAAGAATAAGAACACCTAAAAATTTGCTGCCCTCAGCTTCCTATAAACACTGAAACTGTTCATTCTGCAATGTATAGCATTTGAAGGAGGTTGGGGTTGGGGATACAATTGAATGGAAAGGAATAGCCCAAGGGAAGGAGAGGGTGGAGGAAAGAAAGGTCTCATAAGTCTCTAACAGCATAAAAAAAATCTAAGTTTCTCTTTTGTCTCTAGCAGTGGAAGTAGGTGAATAGAAAGCAGCTAATGTTTCTGGTTTCAAGACTGTTACTTGTTTCTTGTGGAACATTAATGCAATAGTGTTGTGTGTCAGGAAAGACAAAAAACATGAAGAACCTGCAACAATTCTTCTCTGCTTCACATACTTTGGAGAACTGGGGCAAGGAAGTTCAAATTCATTTACAGTGTATGATACCCAGGAGAAGTCTAGCAGTTCAGACCCACTGAAGGGGAAAATTACATTCACTTAAGGGAAAAAATAATTAATGTATGACACTGACAATGATGAGACACAAGGATTTTCTGCCTTTTTAAAATTCAAGACCAGTAGAACACACCATGTTCACACATAATTGTACCAAATCCCAGAATCCAACCAGTTGTGAACTTCGAATGTTTGATTTCCAAACCAGCCATCTTGGATCCTAAAAGTGAATATAATTCACTGGTTAGTGTGGGTTACATGTCCCCTCTTATACCCAATCCACAAAGGAGGTGGGTCTGTTCATCTAGGGCATGTTTACACTAGGAAATTATTTCATAGTAACTATTTTGAAATAGCATGTCCACACTACAGGGAAGCCTCGAAATTAGTCTGAGGCAGGCTCCCTTAATGAGGATGTGCTACCTCCACTTACAGTCCCATGAAGCACTGAGGAGTAATTACTTTGAATGACTCCAGGGAGCAGTTATTTAGAAATAGCAGCAGTGGAGCATCCACACTACTGCTATTTCGAAATTGTTTTGCAATAGGCATTATTCCTTGTGGAAAGCAGGAGTTATTATTTCTACATAACCAGCCCATTATTTCAAAATAACGGGCTTGGTAGTGTGGGCGCTCCACTTGTTATTTCAGAATAAGGGGAGTTATTTCAAAATAATTCCCTGGTGTAGACCGGGGCCTAGTGACACTTCCCCCTTAGCTCAAGCTGCAGAAGCTTTCATGCTTGTACTTCTGGAGTCCCCAATTCAATCCTTGGAAATGACTGTGGTGCTGGCCGGTTTATCAGCATACATTTGTAATGAAGTCTATGTCTTTGTGTCTTGGCATGCAGTGTTGAACCCAGGTTCTGAGACAATCCCTGACTATGCAGGAGAAAGAGGAAAATATGGCTGCAATGGTCAGGGGTTATTCTACTAGTTGAGAAGAGCTCAGGAATACAGACACACCCCTCCACTCTTTTCTAACATGAGTGCACTTTCTGGGTGATTAAGAGAAGAACAGCAGAAGGTTTAAGGGTTCTGAAAGATTCTAAGGAGTCCAAGGATGTTCTGTGCTTATACCCACCCATTGATAGCTGCCACACCAGGGATTGAACCTGGAACTTCTAGAATTAAAAAACCAAAACCCAGGAGCTGCTATAACTGGAGCAAAAGTTCTGTAGTTTTGGCGGTGGGGAGCACAGAAGAATAGTGGCTGTGTCACAGTGCGCTTCTGAGTCCCTTCAAGCTTCAACCGCTAACTGCAACCATTCCAGTCCTGCTTCACTACAGTCATGTTTTATTGTACTGTATGTTTCCACTGAGTTGCCAGCTTACCTGTTTGCTTTTGGGGAAGGGAGAAGCAGCCCATCCTGCCAAGTTCTGCCTTCCTTCAGACTCTCCATCTTCCCCAGCATTTTCTTCCTTTGTTTATGTAGTCCTAACCACTGATGCTGCTTTTCCTTCAGTTAGCCCCTTGGCTGCTGCTATACTCATTAACTGATACCCTCTGTCTACTACCTGTCTTCTAGTGACATCCCAATAATATATATTAATGGGCATTAGTGTGACAGGGTGTGGCGTTAGCGCCTGACTCAGCCTACCCTGTTACACACTGTGACGGTGGCAGCCTGGGTACCAGCTCACGCCAAGGCGCTTACAACTGCATAGCTGGAAGCTAGTATTGGTTTACTGTGTGTTACCCTTATCAAAATAAATATTAGATGTTCAGTTGATAAAATGTGCTTAGTGTTTTATGAAAAGTCTGGAGGATAGTACATGTGTTGTTCTCAGGCAAATATACCCCAGGTTCTAATGTAACAACAAACATTTTCATTATATAGCTATCCCTGTAACTAAGTAACCCATCAAATGGTGGTCTCTTACAGGAGGGCATTAAATCCTATTCATTGAATGCAAACAAGCTATTGTGCAAACTCTTTGTCAGTTTAGTTTCCATGAGAGGAAGCTATAAATATGGATATAAGGAAAACGTGTCATCTCTGGACTGTTAGGATTCTAACAGGCAGAATAAGTGAATGAGAAGACACAGATCCCTGGAGTTATTCTGGGTAGTCCTCAGATGCTTTTGGGAAACTGACAGATTACTACATCTCTGTTACCCTTTGAAATTATAGACTTTACTTCGACTGTACATATATTTCTACTTGCTTTAGCCTCTCAATAACTCTCATTCCTTTTTCTTAGCCAATAAAGCTTTAATTAGTTTGCTAGAGAACTGGCTACTAGCGTTATATTTGGTGTGAGATCCAGGATGCAAATTGATCTGGGTGAGTGACCGGTCCCTTGGGACTGGGAGTTGCCTGAATGTTTTGTGATCTTTGGTGTCCGTGGCCATCTATCTCACAGTCCACTTGGTGAGATAGATTGGAGCATGTAAGGGAACCGTCTATGACTCTGTTATTAGACTATGGAAGTACATTGGGCGTTCACATTCCATACTGAATGGGTGAAATCTAATGACAGAACACACCGTCATTTGAGGTGTCTGCCCTACTTTTTGATAGTCTGCCCTGAGGTTGGCACTCATGGACAATTCGGTCTCTACCCATATACCCTCACACCAAGGTCACTCAGGAAGACTCTTCTTTAATCTGTCAGTACTCTACTGTTTCTGTCCCTTGCTTGGCTCAATTCTTTCTCTGGCTGGTCTGCTCCTGAAATGATATGGGGAACTCTTTTTTGAAAGCAGTTAACTCCATACAGGCTTTGGTCACCAGCCCATCTCACTTCAATATTTTTTTTCCTTCTCTGCTAGCTCAGTGCCTGTCTGTCATGGGGTGTACCAGGAACCCTCAGTACCCCCTGGACCTCCAAGGCCTGGTGTTGGGGCCTTCCTAGCCACATGGCTCAGTTCCTCAAATTAAATTCCTTCTCCCCCCGCTATTCGAGGCAATATGGCCTCTATGGCCTAGTCAAAAGTCTGCTACCCCTCTATTAGGGCATGCCAAAACTCTGTTTCCCCTCTATTAGGGCATATATGGCTTGAGAGGCCTAGTTCCAAATGCTGCGCCCTCCTCAGACTACAGCTGACCTTACGGGGCCTGGCTCTAAGGTAGGCTTCCCGGCGGCCTGGGAGTGGGGCTGTTGTAAGTTAGGGTAGTAGGGGGACCTGGGCCCTCTCTCTCCCCTGGTTCCCAGCCCAGGGCCCTGTAGGCAGCGTAAAGGTGTGTTGCCTGCTCAGCGGGGTCCCTCCTGAAATGCGCTGAGCACCCGGGGGAAATGCCCCGCCCTGGGCTCCTTCCTACCACCCTGGGTGAGCTCAGGTCTCGGGGCAAGGCACGAGGAGTTGGGGTCACACGCGATGTCTCCCAAGCCTAGGCTGTCGCTCGGGCTGTGGCCGCTGCTGTCCGTCCAGCTGCTCCAAGGACTGTGGCTCCAGCGGCGACTGCTCCAGGGTCTGCTGCTGCGTCTCTGGTGGCAACTGCTCCTGGGTCCACTCCTCCTGGGGCTATGGCTGCAACTGGTTAGGAGCTGTTGGCCCAGCTCCTTCTCCTCTGGAGGCACCCCCAACTGCCCTGGGAAGCTCTCTTTTATCCCTGAGAAGCTGGCGCATGCCCGATAAGCTCCAAGGGGTGTGGCCTCCTTAGCCCTCTGGGGAGAGTTAATCCCTCTCTGTCTAGTGCAGGGTGTGCTCGCCCTGTCACACTGTCCCAGACTTTTTTCCTCTTGCTGACCTTTCTGGCTTGTATCTTCCCATCTAGATTCTTTTATTTCTTTGATAGACGGAGAATGGGGTCATTTTCCACACTCTGGGGTCTTCTGGAGTTTATACT
Organism: Rafetus swinhoei; assembly: GCA_019425775.1. Taxonomy (NCBI): domain Eukaryota; kingdom Metazoa; phylum Chordata; order Testudines; family Trionychidae; genus Rafetus; species Rafetus swinhoei. The sequence goes on from CM033440.1 coordinate 190,022,692, forward strand.
TCCCATCCCAGGAGAAGGATTATTCATCTCCTTCAACATGACTGGATGGGGAAAAGTCTTCCCCTCTTGCTTTTCTGTAAATGTTTTTTCTCTTGTTCTCTAGTAAGATTTTTACTATTGGGCAGCATCTCCTTCCCCCATGCATACATTCCAACTTCAATCTCTTCCCAGGTAAAATCCAGTGGGATTTCATAAGGTCCCTGTGGATGAGCAAATACCTGGTAGTTGAGTCTATTAACCCTCCCCCCCTCCTTTTTTTGTTTTGTTTTACACCATTCTTGACTGTCAGGTTAGAGTTATTTTCCATGGAGTATCCTAATCCAGTTCTGCCAACCCATAATCCATATACGGACAGTCTCTCCTTATATATCCTGACAACCTATGCTAGTAACAAACACCCCTCTGCTTACAGAAGAGGAGGACTCCTTTGCCTCTTTCTGTCTGTCTTAGTCCCTTTTCTTGCCGAGGCCACCAACCCTCACACGAGCTCCTTTTTGGCTTCCTGATTCTAGGGAAGAGGAACCCTGATTCTAGACCAACCCCCACATTGTCACAGGGTGGTCTCCTGAGAGTCTATTTAGGCCTAAACAACAGAGGACAGAGTAAAATGACTGTTATTCAAGCCCATGGGAGTTATTTGGGTAGCACAAAGATGGTGGCTATTCTGGGACCAAGAAACATGAATGAGAATTTCAGTTTTTACTTACAAAATGTAAGTTTCCAGCCCTTTCTCTCTCTTTCAAAGATAGCCGTAAAAATGGAATTTGATGCAAGTCAGCTCAAGCCAATCATGAGTCAAAAATTAATTACTAAGTATTTCTGAAAATTACAATCTAAGATTTGTTTTTCAAAAGTGGGTGCCTAAAATTAAGCCCCTGATCCATATTTAACCACCAAAACAAATGCCTGATGTTTAAAAGTGTAACATACCCAGTGACTCCAGACAGAGAGTTTATTTGCAGTACCCTCAAAGAAACCTAGGTCTGGCCTTTGGGATCCAGAAAAATCATGTCCACAGGTCATTTGACTTGGTGAGAGGACATACAATCAAATTCACAGCTGTAGAAGACCATTCCACACTGGGTTGCCTATAGCTGAATCAACTTCTTTGTCAAGCAGTCTGTATGCTAAAATAATCCACTAGATATCAATGAATGGTTGCATGGGGTACGTCTACACTGCCAAACTTCAGAGCCCAGGTCTCCAACCCTGGGGAATGTCTACATTGCTATTTTTAATGCTGGACCATGAACCCAAGCCAGTTGACCTGGGCTGTAAGCCTTACTGCTATCGGTTTTTTGTTTTGCAGTGGAGACCTTCTCATGGTCTACTAAACCAGGCAAGGGCTTGAGAGAAATGGTCTAGTCCTAGCCTTAATAATGACTTCCTCTGATGGGAAGCCCCAAACCATAACAGATGCAGAGCCAGATGGGCAGAGGTGAAGGAGAGGTACAGAACTGACAGCCGTTCATGGGGGTACCAGTAGGCGTGCCCTGAGATGGCATCCCACCACTGGGGGCAGTCTAAGGCCCTAGCTCACAGGGAGGAGCCCTCTCCATCCCAAGGGAAGCCAGACACCCACTCATCCCATCACCCCATTCTCCAGCAACCTGCCTCATTCCAATGATAAGCCATTTGGGCGATGTTATAAATGTAATGAGCTGGGGCATGTAAAGGCCAACTACCCCAAGAGCACCAGCAGAGTGCAGTTCATTGCATCAGGGTCACATAGAGTCCTCAGGCCCAGATGCCTCTCAGGACCCCCAGAGTGAAGGGAAACTGTGAGTGTAGACGTGTGGAGAGATACTAAAGCACAGGTGTCCTCAATCCACCAGTCCCTAGTGGACCCCAAACTCATCAACCCAGAGGCTCAAGTAACAGTTCAACCCTTCAAGGCAGACTCTTTTGACCTGGCTACAGCCAACTTGCCTGTTACATACAGGGGCTGGTCAGGAATTTGGACTTTTGCAGTTTGATGATTATCCCATTCCTATGCTGGTGGGAGAGGATTTAGCCAACTACCTGAGAGAAATCAAGAGAGTGGGAATGGTCACCCACATCAGGGCTCAGCAGGCTTCTACACCTAACCCCATTCCTGAGCCTTCTACCAGGGCACAGTTTGTATCCCACTTCTAACACCATGTCAAGGTTGATCCCCCCCCCCATTCTGATACTTCAAGTGTAGAAGGTGGGGGCCCACAAGAGACCTTAAAAATACCCTACCTCTTCTTGAACTTCTTCCAGAGGGGTATGCTAAGCTCTTTTACCACAAGAGAGGTTGGGAAAAAGAAAGCAAATTATAATCTCTGATAGCTGACCTCTCAGACTTAGGCATGCATATGCAAACCTTCTATTACCTTCCAGGACACAAGAATCAGATAATTGTCTTAAAGATGACTTTATTAACACGACAAAAAATATATACTTGGTGAAGCACACTTGGTTGCTAGGTGTTATAGAGCAACTAAGAAAAACAGATCATAGCACAGAGAATTGCTTCCCTGGGATTCAACTTTAGTGTGTGTGTGTGTGTGTGTGGAGAGGGGTGGGGGGAAAGGTGAGGGGCATATGGACTCAGCACAGAGGAGTTTAACCAAACCAAAAAAAAAAAAAAATCTGATTGTGTAATTAAACATTCCCTATCTACTCACATATCCATACTTCCAAGGACCAGTCCAAACCTAGACACAGGTATTCCTTTTCTAGGCATGGTGTCACTGCCTGATTCAATTAATCTTTTCCTGCCAGCTCCAGGTTAAAAAAGGCCCCCAAAAGAAAGAAAGCAGGCAGATTACCTTTCAATTCAAATCTCAACACTGGTGGTTCTGGCTCCCTGCCAATACTTTCTGGATTTTTTCAAGGATTCTCTGAGTTTAACCCTTTATAGGCAGTACTCCTCCCATCCATAACAAAGCTGAACAGGTCAAATTGTTCAGACGTATTCTAGAGGTGTAGAATCAGGCACCAGTTCAGTATGGTGCTAAGGCACATACATTGTTTTGTAAATAAGTTGTGTCATTCTCTTGAATCATTTAGTCCAACAGGTCAATAGGTTGCTTTTGACCATAGCTCATAACCATCTATCCCTCCGATTGATGCACTTAGCTATAACCATCTATAAAGCTAAGTGCATCCTCTCTGCACCATGTTTATAACATCTATTAGTCATTTAACAACCCTTTATAACCAATTTATAAATATAGCCTTAATATAAAATGTGACCAGAATCCCAACCTTTCAGAGAGGTAGTTTTTCCTTCTTCCTTTTTCTCAGATTGTTTCATATCCCTGAACTTGGAAGCAAGAACATTTTCATAACAGTTGAAACTACTTGGAAAATATCTCTGTTATTGTGTAAGGGAATTAAAGTACATAGTTTACAATAACTTCCCTAGGAAAAGATCTGGTTACCTTGACCTATGGCACATTTAAAATATGGACCTTTCTGGATAGATGCCCCTCTAATAAAAACAGCCTCCAAAGATTGTTGGCTAGGATAAGAAAGTTCAATTTTTGCTATTTTAGGAGAAAGCAATGAAAACTGTACATGGACATGCCTTGGATGTGTGCCTGAGTGACACATGGGAAAGCTGTCTGAAGTCCCAGCAGACAGAGAAATTAAACATGAACAGATGGAATAATTCAGTGTAATCCAAATGTGAAGGAAACCTGGCTGACTAAAGATGACAGGGTTTGCCTGAATTCAGCACTGGAGCTATAAAGGGCGAGCATTTTTTAAAACACGTCAAATAAATCTTCAGGCAATGAGTGTTGCAGTGGTTTTGAAGCACTGACCTTCCATTTCCAGGGCCATGGGGTCAAATTGGAGCTCAGAGCAGTAGCTCAATATATTTTCAGGTTTCAGTCTAATTCATGGTAGAAATTTACCCCCCCCTTCTCAAACTGCTCTCTAGTTCATTGTTAGTCATGTGCATTGACTCTATTGGCTGGAAATGAGTCAGGACTAAACTAACAAGCTGCTATAGGTCAGTTCTGGAGTGGTGGTAGTTGTGAATGTTCAAAGTGACCAGTAGCAGGCATAGATCATAGAGGGTTAGGAGTCTATGGCATTAACGTCAGTCTTGCATTTCCCCAGTCATGATGTGCTGGGTCTCTGCCATCTCTACATGGGATCCGAGTGGGACTGAATCAAGGAAGACAAGCAAGCTATCCAGCCCCAGGCAGAACGGATGAAGCACTGCAGGGTTAGCTGCAGAAGAGGCAGATGGGAGGTCTGAAAACACAGAGAGCCTAGAAAGAATACCTAATGTGAGCTCAGGCTGCAGTAGGCATGGAGGGTTCACCCAGGCATGACAGAATGCATGAAGAGTGCTAAAGAATCTATTTGGGGGCCTAAGCAAATGGCTACAATAGAAAGTTGCGAAATGTGATCGTTGTGCTCACATGGGAACCAACCAACTTCAGATGCTAAAACCATCTGCTGTACCAGAAAGACCATGGGAGAAAGTGAGGGCTGATCTTTTCTGTTTGGATAATCCAACCTAGTTTTGACTGCTTCTCTCTCTCAACATCCATGGAAGTTGCCAGACTGTTCAACACCATATCAAGCTTCCCTGAGGAGGGAATAAAACCATCTTCGCTCATTTCAGAATTCCAGAGCAGGTCATCTCTGATAGTGGTCCTCCATTTTTGTCTCAGATCTCTAAGGTTGGCAGATATCTCTGGTTTCACTCATGCCACCTCCAGTGCATAGTTTCCTCAAGCAATCCTGAAGCAAAACATGCAGTATTGAGGAGCTGAGGATTTAGGAAGTTTGTCATCTCATGATGTTGGCATATGGATCAATAGCTCTAGCAAATGAATTCGGTCCCGCTGAACTGTTGACAGGAAGGAAGCTGATGTGCATGATCCCAGCCATTCCTTCCCAACTAAGACCCTTCTTGGCCCGACCTCTTGAGACTAGAGAAAAAAGGAAGATCAATATAAAATCTGTCAGAAGAGGGATTCTGACAGGTGCCATAGAGTCAAATCCTTGGAAGTACTGAATGCAGGAGTTCTTTTAGCTCATGCAGGAGACATACTTGTTCTAAGCGACAAAGGTCCCAGGTTTGATTCCGTCTGAGGGCATTACGCAAAGATTTTCCAAGGCACCTCAGTCCAGGTTGGTCACAGACAGTATGTCTACACAACATTCCTCCTTTGAGGGAGGAATGCAAATGTAGACACCCAAAATTGCAAATGAAGTGGGGATTTAAATATCCTGTGCTTCATTTGCATAATCGAGGACTGGTGCTATTTTGCGAAAAAAACCCCACAGGGTTCTTTCGAGAGAAAACCCTTCCCTCGAAATAACCTTTACTCCTCAAAAAATGAGGCTTAAGGGTTATTTCGAGGGAAGGGTTTTCTCTCAAAATAACCCCATTTTTTTGCAAAATAGCACTATTGCAAAATAGCACCAGTCCACGATTATGCAAATGAAGCATGGGATATTTAAATCCCCGTTTCATTTGCAATTTCGGGTGTCTACATTTGCATTCCTCCCTCAAAGGAGGAATGAAATGTAGACATACGAGAAGCGATTCCTGTTATCTGAACTGGAGTCATTTTGTTGCATCATCAGGTAGACTTCCAATACACCCCAATCACTATCCGGAGGTGGAGTCTGTGAACAGTACCCCATCTGCCCACATAAAACAACCAGTGTATTTTCCAGATCTTCTCCCTGTAAGGAGGTATCCAGCAAGAGAAGACTGTCTCCTGAATCCCTGGAGGAGCAAATAAAATCTTGAGCATTCAAGAAAGCCACAAGACTAGTAGATGAATGTCTGTAGGGGAAAATAAATCCCTAACACAAGGCTGAAGGTTCGGGCAATCCACCTTGTTCTCAATAGGGTTACTTGTTCTTGTTTTGTGTGTTGTGTTGATATTGTATGTTTAATGTCAAGTTTGGATAAAAGTGTTATCACCCTTCCCTTTTCAGAAAAGAGTCTGTGGGGTTAATTGTGTACATTTAGAACTAGCACTAAGAGACAATAAAGTAAGGCGGTAAGGAGGTAAACGGGAAATAAAATCTGGTTTGCATTTGCCCCAAACATTGCATGTTGGGTCTCCATGGTTGCTGCATGGCAGATGGGAGCATTTGTCCTAACGTGAATAGACAGACAAGTCACAGCTCTGTTTCAGCTAACATGCTAAAAATAGCAGTGTAAGCTGGGCTAGCATGGGAGGCAGGGCAGGAGAGTTTGTTTGATCTAGAGCAGAGGTCCCCAACCTTTTGGGGCTGCCGGGGACCTGGGGTGGGGGTGGGGCCGCGCATGCGCCGGGTGCCTGGGGCCTTGGGCCTGGGGCGCAAGAATGGCTCAGGCCGGGCCTGGTCACTAGGTGGGCGCACATAAATGCCCCAGCGGGTACCGCGTTGGGGACCACTGATTTAGAGCATCCTGGGCAGAGTTAATGTCTATCTATTCGAGCTGGTAAGCACCCTCCCAGCCACAGCCCTCGGAGGCACTGGCAGAGCTATGTAGACAGATTTGAATAATTCCTTTCAGCTTGTCAGATTTTAGCGCAAATTGCTAATCTCTCACTTTCCTGAGCATTCTAATCCGATAAACTAACTCACATTGAACTGAAGAAAAACATATTTTATTGTATTCCAGTATTGCCTACATGCTCCAACCAACCTTGGGGTCCCAGCATGCGAGGTGCTATGAAGACACACAGTCAGAGGTGCTCCCTCCCCAAAGAGCTATTAGCCTGAAGAGGCAAGACAGACAAAGGGTGGGGAAAAGGAGACAAGGAGAGGCTAAGTGACTTGCCCAAGGTCACAGAGCCACTTTGTGGCACAGCTGCTAACTGACCCTAGCCTTCCTGAGTTCCACATTGGTGCCTAAACCATAAAACCCAACCTTTACGTCCTATAAAAAAACAATACAAATGAATACAAAAGGCATCTATGTTTACAGTGAGGGCCAGATTTGCAGATGTTGATCCCCATTTTTTGGAGGGTGCCAATACACTCAGACTCTAAACCGTGCTTGCTTTTATTTCAAACTATAATTTGCTCACCTGACACAGAGGCTTTAAGGCTTATCTTAAAATTTGGCCATGAACATTTTGCTACAGTGCTGTAATAATGATCTGGGTTAATATGGTCTTTCTCATAAAGCACCTCTGGCATGAAACTCTGATCCAGCAGGTATTTAAAGGCCTGTTATCCCTTCAGTGGGCCAAATCAATTCCTGGTATTAATGCCTTGAAATTCAATGGGCTAATCGAAAGGAGGATTTAACCCAGTGTGTTCATGTAATTCCACCTGATCTAACGGGGAGTTCAGAATGTGCTAGAAAAGAAAAAGGAGCCGTATTTGTTCTGCCTCAAGTTGTTCTGAGAGAATATTTAGTGTAAACCTTTTTTTTTTTTTTTAAATGAGAGATGTGATTCTGTAGTTTGCTTGCGGTTTTGACTTGTGTGTGGAGCTACTGCTGTGTCTCTTCCAGGCACCTTTCCCCCCATGGCAAATGAAATGTTAAATCCATGTGGTAACATGATTTAGAAATCAATAGAGTCTCAGCAGGCAGGCAGGAATACGCCAAAAAGCCCACTCATCACACAAAGCGTCCAGGAGCAAAACTGCCAAAGGAAACATCGTCCCTGTACCAGAGCGCATAGAGACCAGTAACAATAGCAGTACCCTGCATCACCAAGAATTAAATGGAATGTTTTCCCTCAAAGAGATTCCATTCGCTCACCTCTGGCCCTATCACTGTCATCTCCTTGTATATAATGTTAATGAAAGGGGATTTACTATTACACCAGAGAGCCTCTTGTCCTATTCAGGAAAGTGGTCCAGTATTTAAGCATGTGCTTAAGTCCTTTGCCACTGAGTAATGCACAAACACTGAAGTCAAGGGTGATTTAGCAAGTGCCTATGTGCTTTGCAGAATAAGGGCTTAAATCAGAACTTTTGTTTTCCCAGCTACCCCACAGACTGAGTAAAGACAGAGCAAAGCTAATGTCACTTAGTGCTAACTCCTTCTGGCACACTGAGGAGCAGCAGTGATGCTGAGTCCCTCCTAAGGAAAAAAGGCTTAAGCTAAAAAGAGGGAAAATCCCAGAAATATTTGGAATAGTACAGAGACATGGCTTGAGTACTAGATATAGGCCACAGACATGAAAACAGAAGCTGTGATGGCCAGAGATAAGAAACCAGCAGTGACTGGTATCAGAAGAGATTAATGCATGGTGCAGAGAGACAATGACAAACTGACCACTGCTACACCCTGTATATGGGCTGTGCAGAGGGGCAACAGAACTGAAGCCCTGCTCAGACGGGCTATCCACATAGGGTGGCTACGGAGGTCAGGCACTAAGCCTTAAGAAATGGTTTGCATTGACCTAGATCCAGTGGCCATATAGGGCATGTCTACATGGCAGGGCAAAAGTCGAATTAAGATATGTAACTCCAGCAACGTTAATTGTGTAGCTGAAGTAGAAATAGCTTAATTCGGCTTTTAGCGCTGGCCACTCAGCAGGAAGTCGAAGGAAGAACACTCTTCCTTCAACTTACCCTCATTTCATGGGGAATAAGGGAACAGGAGTTGGAGCAAGAAGTCCTCCAGCTCGACATTATTTTGAAAGAACAGCTTGCTGTGTAGATGCGCACGATGTTATTTTGAAATAACGCTGCATACCCATAGGCTTTGGGTCCCTGTATAGGTGGCTTTAATGACAAATAAATGTAAATGGAGCCAAAAGTCATTTGCCTGCAGGTAAAGGAAGAAGAAACTCTGTCAGGTATAAAAAAACTAATTGAAGGAAAATACAGCTAAGTATAGTTTCTAAAAGGCTGAATTAAATATATGGGATGGTCTCCCTTTGATTTTTACGAGGCAAAAGGGAAACACTCAAAATGAGCATTTCTTTAGAAATACTGTCTTTGTGCTAAAGCCAAGCCCACAAAACAGAATTGCTTGATAAGCATCTCTGGGATCATACTGAGCAGAAACACACAGAGTATAATGTGAACTGTTCAGAAAAATAGATGGCCAGCCGTGCACCTCAAGAATACACTTCCTAATAGAGGGACACAATGTAGCTACCTAAAAATCCAGTGTAATTACCTGCAAGAGCAGCTGGAAAGTAATTGAAAGAGACGACAGACAGAGCTCAGACTTGCAGGATTATGTAGTAAATTCATCAAAGGTATAATTTTGAAGTAGTTACAATATGAATAGCAGGTTAAGTGCCCAAATGCTAAAAGATATGTATTAAGTATGAGATATTAGGCATTACCAAGGTCTGGGCTATACACACATTTTACCTACATAGCTACTTGGGTTAAAACAATGATATAAGAACAGCCCCTAGTATAAGCAGTTACACCAGAAAGAAGGTGATTATATCAGTCTAGTGCATTACTATTCCCATACTGGAATAAGCTACAGCAGTATAAGCACATTTATACTAGTGTAACTATATCCATGGTGGTGGTATCACTTATTGATATAGTTAAAATAGTGCAACAGTTGTGTTTAAACTAGGAGAGTCATTCATTAGGTAGAGCTTTCAGTTATATGAATGGCTGGTGACAAAAATTAGAACTGTGCTTTAAGATCTACTGATGACAAGTGCTATAAAAGAGTCGGGTATTCTTCTTCAAACTACCTTTTAATTATGCATTATAAAAGTTTGTAGCTATACTAAAGCAACCTGCAACCCAATTACAATTGATACTGGATTGGATCAAAGATGGCGAACACTAATGGTTATGGACTGAAATACAAAATAGTACAGATGGAAAACATTTGATACTACGTTAATATCATTAAGGACCTCTTCCAGCAACGAGGTCTGCTGGATTGGGGCCTTACCAGCGCAATCTTACACAACTGGAATCAAAAAGAAGTTTGCCATTGATTTCAGAGGGGGTAGGATCAGTCCTACAAAGTAGCCATTTTTAGGTCAAGCAAATTGTAGCAATAAAGAAAACCACTCCCATAGCAGGAGATAATCTGTAGATTTCCAACACACTGAAAACATGGGAAGAAAAAGGAAAGCCAAGATCTAGAGATATATTTCATAACTGACCAATGTGTAAAATCCTCAAGATCGATTATTCAAAAGACATAAAGGAAATAGGGTCCCAAAAACAAATTGAAAATAGGGGAAGATAGGAGAAAGCCAGGGAGGTTGATAGACTTGCGGGGCCCCTGGGCAAGGTGGGGAGCATCTCCATGCTCCCAGAAGGGGCAGGGTTGGGAATAGCCAGCCCTCAGCTTCATCTGGAGCACATCACACTGTGCCCCCTCCCCTCCACAGCCAGCCCTTAGTGCTGCCTGGAGCATGTTACATGGAACTCTGGTGGCGATTTAAAGGGCCCAGGGCTCTGGTTGCCATAGTGGCAGCTGGGATCCCTAGGCCCTTTGGAATCACCGGGTCCTGGAGCAGTTGCCTCCTTTGCTCCTGCTGTTGGCGGGCCTGGAGAAAGCAACTAGTACTCCAGAAATGTATTTCATAACTGACCAATGTGTTAAATCCTCTAGATAATATTCTGACAAAAGACTTAAAGGAAATAGGAGTCCATGCCCTATATATAATTGTTTGACTAAAGTGAGTCATACAATTGTAATAAATGTGTAAACAAGAAACGGGAGTTTATATCACTTTATATGTGACATAAAATATGTGACAAAGCTCCTACTTAAACTCAATGGGTCCTGTGCTTCCAGGCAGATTTGCTTGCCTCAGAGGCTCACAGCAGATCAATATTGGCAATATGGGGTTAACTTGAAAAAAAGCAGTGAATCAGAAAATCTTTGGAGAGGTCTGGATGGGTATAATGCTAGCCACTCTTTACAGTACAAGTGCCTGCTCATAGAAACAGTACTAGTGAAAAAATATGCTTAGGTGTTATCTTTCTTTCCTCTTACAAACCAAAAAAATGTATGTTCACGGCCCTGGCAATGTAAAGAAATAGTCCCTTAAATACGAATCGAGCCCCAGATTCACAGTGAGGTGCTGGATGGAATGCTAAAGTCGGAGGAAACCATCTTCAAGTTTTTTGGGACTATCCCAAACTGAAAGGTTTATGGTTTTGTAGTAGGAAATTGAGGCAAGAGTTATTTCAGGAATATAGCCCTGGAAGTCTCATGGTTTGGTAGTGTTTGGGAAATGTCCTGGTTTACTGAACACAAACCAAGACAGATGTCCATTCGGACTCCTTGGAGAAGCAGCTGTTACAGTAAAGTACTTTATCACTCTAGGGTCCAATGCCAAGATCAGTCTACTGGGCAGAGACACACAGCAAGATTTTTCACACCACGATTTCAGAGCATCTGTGGCATCGCTCCAATGAGGCTTCTGAAGCCTAGTGATGAAATTAGCCTTTGTGAGCTCCTACTTATAACTGCTCTTAGGGGAGGAGGAGAGGCCCGAGGGAGCTGGAAATCATTTGACCTTCCCCACCTTCCCCACCTTCTGCCCAGTGCCCTATATTCTGCCCCATTGTGGACGTGGAGCTACCCCAGTTCTGCTGCCAAGAGTCCTTCCACTCATCCCTATAGAAATGAAATGCCTTTGCCTGTAATTACTGAGGAAAGATGAACCGAGGGAGATGAAATGGTTAAAATAAATCTTTGACGTCATTTTATAATTGCAATAGGTGTACTCGCTGGAGCCCATCACTTACACAGTCCTGCTTATCTCTACACCCTCTTTCATTGTGTATGAAAGAAAATAACCAGGACCATTGTCAACAGCAGTTATCTTTAATGAAAAATTAGTGATTCAAAAAGGAAAAGTGAACAGATGAAGTCCTGCCTTTGCTAGAGCCCTGCAGTAATTATATTTGCTTATGCTAAATTTGCTTATAGAGCAATGACTATTGTCACAGGACAAATTTGCTTTGCAGACAAGTTAGTAAATAAAATTGTTTATTGTTCAGTAAGAGGAGAGACACATCTGCCTGTAGGTTGGACGATCTCTGATGTGCTGGTAGGACAGATGTGTTTCACTCCTTAGTTGTTCTCCTTCCTGGTCCAATTTCCATAAGAAGCGTGTGGGTTGCTATTCAGTAAATCTAATTAGGCTACGTCTAGACTACAAATGTAAGTCAGAAAAAGATATGCAAACGGCGAACCGCAATTTGCATATCTTTTTCTGCTTTCCTATCGAAAGAGGTTTTTCCGAAATTTGGCGCATCTACACAGCGCCAAATTTTGGAAAAACCTGCTCTTTCGATACATCCCTTATGCCTCAAAGAACGAGGTGTATGGGGATGGCAAAAGAGCGCGTCTGCTTTTCCAAACATTTTTTTGGAAAAGTGGACAGGTTCCTTGGACATGGCATGGCTTTTCCAGGATACCAGAGGTATCTCAGAAAAGTGCTGCAGTCTAGACGTAGCCTCACTCATGAAAGGCTTTTGTTGCGTGGTACAGAAAACATTTCACTGCAACATAGAATGTGATGTTCATTTAAACACGGATTCTCTTTCAAGAGGGACAGCTACTACAAGGGACATTTTATACATGTTTTTACCCACATGGCTAGTGAAGCAGGTAAAGTCAGATACTTACAGGCTAAAGCTGCTTAAGTGGAACGAGACTCAAACAAATTCATCTGAATTCAAGCGTGTGGTTTGATTTGACCATATTTTTACCCCTTGTTCAGCATTAATGTGAAGAATATGTACTGTTCATTATTTACCATGCCTCATCTGTGAGTCTTTAAAATGTTTCAGGCAGCAAAATCCTTACATTGGACTTAGGGGATTCCTTCCACATTGCCAATAATGAAGCCCAAAGAGGCAAGAAGATTAAGTTCACTATTTGTATGAGAATTATTAAGCCAAGCCATTCAGCAAAGATAATCAGAGAACTCAGATGGAGTCTAGAATGATCTGTTAACAAGAGATTTTGGCAAATCTGGTGGATAATTTATTCTGATGTCATGTCTACACACCACAGAAGATTGCTGCTCCTGCAATTTGATTTTCTGGACTTCGATTTAGCGAGTTTAGTTAAAACTTGCTAAATTGAACTCAGAGGGTGTCCCCGCCAGTACTCCTGCTTGTGCAAGAAGTAAGGGAAGCTGACGGGAACGTTTGCTTCCATCAACCTCCCGCTATCGGGACAGCAGGGAAACGTGAAACAAGGTATATCAACTCCAGCTGTGTTGTTATGTTTGATTAACGTAGCTAGAACTGCATCTCTTGCTTCAATGTCCCCGTCTAGTATAGACCTCTCCTGAATGAGTAACTGCACTATGTCTGTTATGGATGGAAATGAGGCAGACAAAGAACAGAAACAATGTAAGATGGGAAAGACTATCGGTTCACCAAGACCATGCCTTGCTAGTAGGAACTGCCTTTACCTCTCATTAGATGTCTCCTGTGAGGATAAAATATTTTATTAGAATAATTTGTTTCCTTTAGCACCTGCAAAAGTGCTTGGCACTGTACAAATATAAAAGCTGACATGTTGCTGACTCCCAGCCCCCAAAAGCTTATTGTCTAAAAATGCTTTTAGGGGCCTGTTCCAAAGTTCACTAAAGTCAATGAGAATGTTTCCATTGACTTCACTGGACTTTGGATTAGGCCCTAAGGCCATATCTACGCTACGCTGCTGTGGTCAATCTTCCAGAGTTCAATTTAGTGAGTCTAGTGAAGACCCGCTAAATCAATCTGAGTGTGCCCCCATCAGTGCTGGTACTCCTGCTCCTCACGAGGAGAAAGGGAAGCCGCTGGGAGTGTTTGCTCCCATTGACTTCCTGCTGTATGGATGGTGATTTAAAATATGTCGACTCCAGCTATGTAATTAACTTAGCTAGAGTTGTGTATCTTAAGATGATCTTCCCTTTTAGTGTAGCTCAGGCCTAAATGTTTATCTGTTCTTGATTAAATTTTGTAGAGACTTAGCCTGCCTCTTAGAGTAGGAACTAATCCATATACCAATATACCCTGGAATTACAAAAGAAAGTGCCTTAAAAAGACAGTGAAAAGTGTGTCTCAGAAACTTCTGCAAGAGCGAATACACACACATTTGCACACACTGCCTGTGACACAAGCATATTGTTTGTGTCACACATGTAGTCTTTCACACTCGCTTACCAACAAATACTTATTTTAGTGGTGGTGTTATTGTTACTTCTTGGTACTTCCTGCAATGTTCATATGTTCTCTAATTTTATTCGTTCAAAGTGCTATTATTTTAGTTTTTGACTGGTTAATGCAGTTCCTAATTTTTATTTCTCTCTTACACTTGACATGTAAATCTTTGAGTTCTAAAACGCATAACCTGTCCTGGCTGGAGTGTAATTATCCCTATGGTAACGTGTTAAAATATATGCTATATCTGGGATTTTTTGTTTCTACTGGTGACACCTGTCCACACATACTTTGGTGTATGTAGCAAAATGTATTCTGCACATGGAGGGAAAAGTTTGGAGTGAATATTGCTCTGCTCCCCATTTTAGATTGTTCTTGTCAGTGGTATCGACTATTGTAAAGACATTGCCTTTCCTTTGTCTCCCCTATATATAATCTAATCAACATTAGGTCAGCTTTTCTTAGTGCTGGGTTTTTTTTGGTAGAACTTTCTTTCCAATCTCCAAGTTATTCTCCCCCCCCACCATTGTGTCTTCAGGAAAATCAACATAGAATATGAGTGGTGTTTCTTCTGAGATGCATAATTTATGACTCATTGCTTCCTCTAGCTGTGGGTAACACTGTGAGACAGTGGAAGGCAAACAACTTCACATGTATTTAATGTCTCACTCAAATTTAGGTCCCCATTCTACGTGAAGTGAATGTTCAAAAGTGTCATTTCTTGCTCATTTCAAACAAAGATTTTATCCTGGCTGCTCTTTAATAAATGTTTCTTCTTGGCTTAGAATTCAATGGCTCATCAAGTGGAAGCCAGAATTGTTTGACTTTGAAAAGCTGTTGAGAAATGACCCTTCGAGCCAATGTAAAAATAGCCACAGAAATGAAAGGTGGGGTATACGCATCACTGCACAGGGGAAGTAGTAATTAGGAGATATATTTTCCAACACAATTGCCTTTTAAAAATTGTATTGAGGATTACAACTCTGAGTTCTTACGTGGCACACAATACATTTTCCCGGATTTTAATGTATATTCATAGTTATCTATAAGCCACAGCTCTGATCGTTAATTCTTATTTGCAACACTTACAGAATGGAACTTCAAAGCACCTACCTTTAGGTGAATCTTATCAGAGGATAATATTTATCTCGATGGGGACTCATTGAATAATCCGTCTGGCATTTGATGTGGTCATAAAGATTCATCTGACTGCCTTTTCCTTTTTACCTTGCAGTTGCACATAGCTCTGCTATTTCCCATTCCTGCCTCACAACCCAATATGGGATTGAAATGACCATAAATACTGTGTTAAACTGATGGATTGTGGCTATTACTGATGCTCTTAAGGAGGGGGGATTGCTTTACTCATCTTCATTATGAAAAATGAACTGGATTCTTGGGAGAAGAAGCAAAGACTGGCAACAGTATGCTTATTCAATCAGAGATAAAAACCAGCACCAGAAATGCTTCTCTGCTGGTGAGCATTGTCCATTAGCAGTATTTTCCCAGAAAGTGTGCATTGACTGATGAAACATCACTGAGTCATTGCGATTGGAAACTAACCACTTTCTAGCAGCTCAGCTTTTGATGGTCTCTTCCCCTGGGGCTGTGTCTAGACTACACCTTTCTGTCGACAGAGAGATGTAGATTAGGCACGTCGAAATTGCTAATGAAGCCGGGATTTAAATATCCTGTGCTTCATTAGCATAAACATGACTGCCACTTTTTTTCGAAACGGCGCTTTTTCAAAAAAAGCAGCAGTCTAGACATGGATCTGTTGAAAAATAAACCCTTTTTCGAAAGATCCTGTATTCCTCAAAATATGAAAAAAGCGAAAAAAGTGGCGGCCATATTTATGCTAATGAAGCGTGGCATATTTAAATCCTGGCTTCATTAATAATTTTGACATGCCTAATCTACATCTCTCTGTCGACAGAGAGGTGTAGTCTAGACGTACCCTAGGAGGGGTATTTATCATGGAAGAAACAGTTCTCTGGATGTACCCCTAGCATATAGGAAGTTGTCACCGGGCGGTGTGGCAGAGGGGTAGCTATTAATTTTGTTGGTGTATGTAAAAGGTTAAACACCCTGGGCATGGTTGTGCCCATGAAAGCTCATGAAACTATATAGTTTTGTCAGTCTCTAAGGTGCCACAGGACTCTTAGTTAATTACAGACTAACACAGCTACCCCTCTGAGACTTTTTAACCTGGGTAACTGTTACCATGGTTAGGGATGTTACATTTAGATTTAATTGGCTAATCAAATAGTCAATGTAATTTGCATCGACTATTCGATTAGTCGACAAGGGCACCTCCGCCTTTGAAGTGTAGCAACAGCCCCAGGGGTGTTGCTACACTTCAAAGGCGAAAGGGCTGCGGGGAGCATGGGGCCAGCAGGGCAGCCCCACACTGGCCTCATGCTACCCATGGCATTTCAAAGCTGCAGCACTGCATGGAGCCCGGGGTCAGCGAAGGTCTCCCCAGCTGGCCCTGGGCTGCACGCAGTGTTTTAAAGCAGCAGTGCCACATGAAGCCCAGGATCTGGCCTCAGGCTCTGTGCAGCGCTGCCCCTTTGAAGCACCCCCTCGTCTTCCCCTCCACTTGCTGCCTACTTTGTGATAGAGGCAGGAAGGAGGGAAGCAACTAGTCAACAAGTGTGTCGACTATCCGATAAGTATTCGCTTATCAGATAGTCGACTAGTTGTTCACATCCCCAGCAGGGAGAGCACAATTTCTTCTGCTTGATAGATAAGTGCACAGCTGAACCAAGACTGGAACTTCTAATGGACCTAAGAACATAAGAATGGCCATACTGGGTCAGACCAAAGATCCACCTAGCCCAGTATCCTGTCTGCTGACAGTGGCCAATGCCAGATGCCCCAGAGGGAGGGAACACAACAGGCAATCCTCACATGATCCCTCCCCTGTCACCCATTTCTAGACAAACAGAGGCTAGGGACACCATTCCTACCCATCCTGGCTAATAGGCATTGATGGACCTAACCTCCATGAATCTATCTAGCCCTTTTTTGAACCCTGTTAAAGTCCTACTGTTCACCACATCTTCTGGCAAGGAGTTCCACAGATTCACGGTGTGCTGAGTGAAGAAAAACTTCCTTTTGTTTGTTTTAAACCTGCTGCCTATTAATTTCGTTTGGTGACCCCTAGTTCTTATATTGTGGGAATATATAAATAACTTTTCCTTATTCACTTTTTCCACACCAGTCATGATTTTATGGACCTCTATCATATCCCCCCTTACTCTCCTTTTTTCTAAGATGAAAAGTACCAGTCTTTTTAATCTCTCTTTGTATGGGACCCATTCCAAACCCCTAATAATTTTTGTTGCCCTTTTCTGAACCTTTCCAATGCCAATATATCTTTTTTGAGATGAGGAGACCACATCTGTACACAGTATTCAAGATGTGGGCATACCATGGTTTTACATAGAGGCAAAAAGATATTCTCTGTCTTATTCTCTATCCTTTTTTTAATGATTCCTAACATTCTCTTTGCTTTTTTGACTGCCGCTGCACATAGAGTGGATGTTTTCAGAGAACTATCCACAATGACTCCAAAATCTCTCTCTTGAGTAGCTGTAGCTAAATTAGCCCCCATCATATTGTATGGATAATTGGGATTATTTTTTCCAATGTTCATTACTTTACATTTATCAACATTAAATTTCATTTGACATTTTGTTGCCCAATCACTTAGTTTGGTGAGATCTTTTTGAAGCTCTTCACAGTCTGCTTTGGTCTTAACTACCTTGAGCAGTTTAGTATTGTCTGCAAACTTTGCCACCTCACTGTTTACCCCTTTCTCCAGATCATTTATAAATAGGCAGAATAGAATTGGTCCCAGGACAGACCTTTGGGGGACCCCTCTCTCCACTCTGAAAAACTTATCATTTATTCCTACCCTTTGTTTCCTGTCTTTTAACCAGTTATCAATCCATAAAAGGACCTTCCCTCTTATCCCATGACAACTTACTTAAGAGCCTTTGGTGAGGGACCTTGTCAAAGGCTTTCTGGAAATCTAAGTATGCCATATCCAATGAATCCCCCTTGTCCACATGTTTGTTGACCCCCTCAAAGAACTCTAGTAGATTAGTAAGGTATGATTTCCCTTTACAGAAGCCATGTTGACCTACCCGCAACAAATTATGTTCATCTATGTGTCTGACAATTTTATTCTTTACTATAGTTTCAACTAATTTGCTCGGTACTGACATTAGACTTACCAATCTGTAATTGTCAGGATCACCTGTAGAGCCCTTTTAAAATATTGGCATCACGTTAGCTATCTTCCAGTCATTAGGTACAGAAGCTGATTTAAAGGATAGGTTACAAACCACAGTTAACAGTTCTATAATTTCACATTTGAGTTCTTTCAGAACTCTTGGGTGAATGCCATCTGGTCCTGGTGACTTGTTACTATTAAGTTTATCAATTTGTTCCAAAACCTCCACTAATGACACCTCAATCTGGGACAATTCCTCAGATTTATCACCTAAAAAGAATGGCTCAGGTTTGGGAATCTCCCCAATATCCTCAGCCGTGAAGACTGAAGCAAATAATTCATTTAGCTTCTCCTCAATGACCTTATCATCTTTGAGTGCTCCTTTAGCGTCTCGATCATCCAAGGGCCCCACTGGTTATTTAGGCTTCCTGCTTCTAATGTACTTAAGCATTTTGCTATTACTTTTTGGGTTTTTGGCTAGCTGTTCTTATTATATTTTTACACTTAATGAATGAATACTCTTTGTCTAACTCTATTATCTTCCTCCCTTCTCTCCTTCCCACCCGCTCTGAAATATACATTCAGGGTCACCTCTCCTTCCCCCTGTACACTGCTGATTGAGGGACTTTGTGCTGTGAGAACTGCATGCTTCAGCTGAAAAAGCTGTAAACAGTAAACAGCGACGGGTATATTTATATTAATCAAATGGTTATTACTACACATTATATGGGTGTTATTACTAAATAAGGGCTTAAGGGGAGTTAATAGATAAGTGTATTTACATAAGACGTTGCATAAAAGAGTACATGTACCTGTGGTTAATTTGTTGCTCACTCGGACCAGGGTTTTTGGGGTCTGAGGCAGACCAAGTATCCACAATAAAGAAGTCCGTCTACTCCATCCACCTCTGGCTCACCTGTTCTTTTCTAACCGATTTAGTGCCAGGCAGACGGCTCGGTAGAAAAACCGAGCCAACTGCAACTCAAGTCTGCTGAACCTTGAGGCTATGCAGTCAGCTGTGCCAGTAATAATAAGTCAGATCCTCAGGTCCAGCAAATTATGCTCACAGCTCCATCCTGGCAGAGGTGATGATGTTTAAAAGCACTTCTGTGCTCATGCCAATCCTGGATCTGCTGGAAGCTACCATTAGCCACATAAGTTAGGTTAGAGATGCCACTAGTCTGCCCTGATCTATGCTGGCTCAGAGGGGCCCTTTAAGAACAGTCATATTGCCTGTGATTGCTGGTCTGGTCACTCTCCTTCCTTCCACCCATTATGCACCCCAGAAAGTCAATGGTAGGGAGTGGATGGTGCAGACTCAGCTGTAGCTATGATGGCTGTACCCTGGTGGTGGGCATCTTACAGCCCATGGGCCTCCTGCAGCTCATCAGGATAATCTGATTGCAGGCCATGAGGTATTTTGCTGCCATTAACCATCCACAGGCACTGCCCTCTATGGCTTCTAGTGCTCACAGTTCACTGCTCTCGGCCAATGGGAACCGCAGGAAGTGGTGGCCAGCACCCCCCTGCAGCCCCTTCACCTGCATGTCCCACCACCACAGCTCCCATTGGCCGGGAATGGCAGACTGTGGCCACTAGGAGATACGGGAGGGTGGGTCTTACAGATGGTCAACATCAGCAAAATGTCTCATAGCCTGCAGTTAGATTACCCTCATAGGCCGCAGGCTGCCCACCACTGCTAGACCCACATACTGGGGGAATCCCCAACTGCTCTATTAGGGCAGTTTTCTGCTGGATCCTTGGTGCCTTAGAAAAGGACTAAAGGGACCAGAGAGAGGAATGAGGTTCAGGCTCATTAATATGAAGGTGCCTGAGAAAACGAGGCTTGGGCTATTGGCTTGTATGCTGGGCACAAGATCAGGATCAACAAGATGGGGAACAAGTTGCTGCTGCATGCTAATCCAGTGTCTGACTTGTCTCTGGCACCAAGCAAGTCAGGCCAATGTTTTCAAAACTGGAAAGGCTGAAGTGAGGCACCCAAAATGGCCGGATATTCTGAGCTCCCATGGGCTTTACCTGATGAAGCACATTTGCAGTGGGACAGCGGGATGCCAAGATGGTTACAAGAGCAGGATGCTTTCTCCCCATCCATTTCTCCTCTTCTCTGCCCTGTGCTTGCTTGGGGTAGCTTACTGCCACTCTTGGGTTGGGGAGAGTGGGAACCATTGTTTTAACTGCTCTGCTGTTTTCCCCCATGAAGAGATCCACTTATCTACTTGAGAGGACAAATTCTGGGGAGGTAAGGCCATTTGCTGCAGTTTTGACCCCAAGCATGAGTTTGGGTCTCTGTATTAGTTTGTATCATGGTGCAATGACATTTGTATTACCCATTGAAGTACAAATGGATGGCATTGCATCATAGAATCATAGAACACTAGAACTAGAAGGGACCTCGAGAGATCATCAAGTCCAGTCCCCTGCCCTCAAGGCAGGACCAAGCACCATCTAGATCATCCCTGATAGACGTCTATCTAACCTGCTCTTAAATATCTCCAGTGATGGAAATTCCACAACCTCCCTAGACAATTTATTCCAGTGTTTAACCACCCTGATAATTAGGAAGTTTTTCCTAATCTTCAACCTAAACCTCCCTTGCTGCAGTTTCATACAGCTGAGCCTGGCCTCCAAAGAGCCCATTAATTACTTACAAGACTCTAATCCCAAAGAAGTACAGGCAGGTGTATGGGTTCAGATTTGCTGAATTTCGTTTGGTAATGTCCAACCATCTCTGGGTTTTCCCAGTGTTTCTCTCAGTAAAAGATGAATGTTCCTGGCAAATTCCATGCAAAAGCAATTAAATGAGGACATTATTATGCACCTTAGGCTCAGAAAAGATATAAGGAAATTTAGAGATGACTGCAGTAAATACTGCTTTGACATATACCTGTGACCAAATTTTGCCCCGGGGGGAGGAAGGAGGGGAGCGGGAAAGAGAGACACACGAACATGCAAAGACCCACAGTGCTTTCTGGCTCAGGAATCCCATCTGCCAAGATGGCAGCCTAGAGGACCTCTATGAGGGGAAACTTTGAGGTACTCTTGTGAGCAATAGGGAGATATTTTGCCCTAGGGTTACATGGGATAGGGAGGCTCCTTGGACTTGTTTGTGCTTCAGTGGCGAGTGGACTCCCCTGCTGAGACCAGAGACTCATTCTGCCAACTGCTTTAAATACACAGTAAGAAGCCACATCCCAAACATTTAGGGTATGTCTACACTGCATGACTATTTTGGGATACCAGAGGTATCCCCATGCTACCCCATGTCTACACAAGCCGCCTCTTATTTCGAAATGTTTTTTTAAATAAGTGGTGTGCTATTTCGCCATCCTGGTAAACCTTGTTGCGTGAGGGATAAGGAATGGCTTGAAATAGTGCATTATTTTGAAATGTGGCGCTATGTAGACACGCCAAATTTCAAAATAGCCTATTCTGAAATAGATTTGAAATAAGATGTGCAATTTGCATAGCACAAATTGCTTATCTTATTTCAAGTTTAGGCAGAACCGGCCCAAGCTATGGGCTGACCAGGCTACCACCCAGGGCGCCCCATTGTAGGGGGCGCTGCGCTGGGCTGCCGGACCGGGCAGAGGCGGGGCCGTGCATGCCCCAGGTGCCTGGGGCCCAGGTCCGCACATGCACCGCACTCCCGGGGGCAGGGCTGTGCTCCTGGGGCCCAGGGCGCATGAATGGGGACACACCCTTAGTCTTGACAACACTGTCACACAATGGGAGAAAGAGAGGATTATCCTCCCATTCTACAGCTAGGAAAACTGAGGTACTTAAGCCCTTAGCTATCTTTGAGCACGCAAGTAGGCCCTTTGATGTCCAATGCTTAAGGCTAAGATTTTTGTCATGGGTATTTTCATTAAAGGTCAGACAAGGCATTGGCAATAACCTAGAAAATCATGGATATGTCTACGCAACCATGCTGTTTTCACTACATCAATACAGAAGCTTTTAAATTGCTTATTAGAGCTTATATAATTTTGATTCCTGACGAGGTTAATTGTTATGGTGGAAAATGCTCATTTACTAACAGTCAGAGCGTTCCCATGATTCTGACACATGTTGTCTGTCACCAGGTTATCATCTTTGACTGAGTGTCTGCCATCTCGCAAGGTATCTTTGTAAGATGAAAATGATCCCTTACAGCTCACGGGCACCGATAGATACCTCAGGGCTATTAAAGCCAGATTTAGAAAGTGATCTTTGAGGTTACACCAACATTCCACAATGCCAAGGCACTTTATTTTAGAAGCAGCACTGCTGTAGCTCCAAAACTCAGTAGTGGCCATGAAAAATTACAGAATCTGTGACCTCCATGGCCAACTCTTAGTCTTATCTACGCTAAGGCTATGTGCTAAAGTACCTTCCTGAATCAGGACCAGACAGATGAAGTTTCTTGCTCAGCATCACCTAGGAAATCTATGGTCTAGCCAGAAACCAGATCTTCTCAATCAAATTCCAGGGCCATAAGCAGAAGATCATCCTTCCTCCCTCCCTCTTTGTCACCTAGCCCTTGGTGCTTATGTGATTGAACATGTTTCATACTAAGTACTGTATCAAAAAGGGAACATTACAATGGTGGTGAAGGGAGGCAAAGTTTGGGAGGGAGAGGAATTAGGGCTGACATTTTATGTCTTTTAAAACACTGACCTTTTCGAAATATCACTCTATACATTTTAAATATTAATAAAGGCACGAGCTGGTAGAAGG
Source organism: Rafetus swinhoei (assembly GCA_019425775.1). Lineage (NCBI taxonomy): Eukaryota > Metazoa > Chordata > Testudines > Trionychidae > Rafetus > Rafetus swinhoei. The sequence goes on from CM033440.1 coordinate 190,045,733, forward strand.
TGGAGGGGGCTGTTGTCGGGGGGGTGACCTTTCATTGAAGAAAAAGAAAATTGACAGTTTTATTAGCTGCAGAGCACTGAAAAGGATTTTTTTAAAAAAAGCTTCCACTGTAATTAGCTAAACTAGCTACATTCTGTAAGTGAATCGGAATGCAAGGTTAAGTGGCAATGTTGCTGCCGACTCTGTTCATATCTCAGCCCAGAATCAATTTCTCGCTAGCCTCAGATTTGGGACGAGCGTTTCTGTTTTCCTAGTTTTTACAACAAAGGCATTGTTTCCCTGAAATTAGTGTAGGGAAAGAGGGACCCTAGGTGCTATGCCAGCTCTCTCACTAAGTCATTAGTAACTCACTTTACTCTTTGTGCCACGATGGATAGAATACTCCCTCCATCTGTCACAGTAGCGCTGCCAGTAGAGATGGCCAGAACAGCATCTTCAAACACCCCTAATACTGGGGTGTTTCACCTCTGGACCCAGCTTTAAGCTTTTGTATCTCCAGCCCCTCTTTAGTTTTTAGTCCTAATGGGTGTAAAGATCCTTGGCAAAAATGCTTTGGTTCTGGTTTCTGGCTCTCTTATTGACTTGCTCTCTGACCTTAGGCCAGGGTGGGGAATCTTTTTTTGGGTTGGGGGCTGCTGACAGATGAGTAGCACAAAAAACCTCAAAACCACAAGCCCTCACTGAGAAGCAGAAGGATACTCCCCACATTTCCCTCACGCACTAGGGCTATGTCTACACTGGCGGGTTCTTGCGCAAGAGTATCCATGGCAGTGTGGACACTCTCTTGTGCAAGAAAGCTCTGATGGCCATTTTAGCCATAGGGCATTCTTGCGCAAGAAACCCCTGCCCCACGTCCATGCTGCCCTCTTGCGCAAGAGAGCTTACACTTGTTAGAAAAGAGCGTAGCTCTTGGGCAAGCAGCCCTATCTTCCGACTCCGTACTGTAAATCTTCTTGTGCAAGAGCGGGCGGGCAGTGTGGATGCTCTGCGGAAGAACGGCCGTTCTTGTGCAAGAACCCGCCAGTGTAGACATAGCCTAGGGGCTCAGGCTAGTAGATTTTGTGGGCTCCAGCCTTGTGGGGGAAATGGCAGAGGATGGGCTGTAGTGTCAGCATGGGCTCCCCAATGCTGGAGGGGGGGAGTCTCCAGCTTTGGGGGCCGGATCCAGGCAAGCCAGGGGCCACATCCGGCCCCCAGGTGGTAGGTTCCCCACCCCTGCTTTAGACTCTTATTTTGTGCCTCTATTTCCTCTCCTATTTCATCTGTTTTTGTCTGTAAGCTCTTCAGGGAAGGGTCTCTCTCCTATTAGGCATTTGTACAATGCCTCACACAATGTAGGCTGTATCTCAACTAGACTGTTTAGGCACCAGTGTAATACAAATTGAAGTAACTTACATAAAGCTGCACTCTTCCAGTGTCCAAAAGATAACTGTGTCCCACTTTCTCTCACTGTGTGTCCCATAGTTAGGCCATGGCAGGTGGAGTGAGACAGAAGCAGAACCAAGGAAACACTGCCTTTGAAGAAGGCTTTCAAGGTGACTGAAATATTCAAAAAGATCCTGCTATATCTTTGCCAAAAATAATTGACTGATCTACACCTACCAGGTCTACATTGTGATGTTAATCACGTTGGCATACAGTGTGTTGTTTTGTTTTTCTTTAATTTCAAAATCCATTTGATTAAATCTCAGAGCAGAAGGACAGCTGGCACTTTGAGACAGTGAATTGCAGCTAAACCACATTGTTCGATTTAACGTTTCAAAATGTTATTAATAAAATAATTACTCGATTTTGAGTTCCTGATATTTCCTGTGGAATTAGTCACAGACCATTTTAGAGCATGAAAGAACATGGCCTAAGATCCTCAGAAGTATTTAGGCTTTGAATGGAAATGTCTATTGATTTCACATGTTGGTTTACATAAGACATCAATATGGATCAAGAACAAGGGGGAAAATATAGGCATAAGAATATGAATACATAAGCAGCATTTAAAGTGAAACATTTCTCGGGAGGCTTAAATCCTCACTGGGAAAAGAATTTGGGTGCACTTTAGTATTTTGTGTACAGCCATGAACTCTAGACATGGATAAAAAGGTATGGGAATTAAAAAGGAATATTTAAAATTCAGAGGGGGAAAGCCTACTCGTTTTTATAGAAAACTCAGGCAGTAGCTCACAAAGAACACACCAGTCCTCTTACTCCTTGATTCTCTCTACTGTTTAGGGGTGTACAGGTTTTTTTGGCTACATTTGTTCAGATGTGACTATGCGCCCTTTCTTGGTTAGTATGAGTGGCCAGTCTCCATCCAAGTCCAGAAAAAATAATTTAAAATAGGATACTAATCCTAATAAGTATGTGTTAATAAATTAAAAACCCCATATACAAAGGACAGGTGAATAAGTAGTCAATGGATACAAAGGTACTAACAACCAAAAATCCACTGAGGTTAAAATATGGAGAAATAATTGAAAAATAAATAGGACAAATGGAATGGAACTCTGGGATGGCTACATGTCATGTAATACATCCATTGTGTTAGCAGTGGCATAAAGCACCAACCTGCAAAGATCTTCTGTAAAGTTCTTTCCTCTCTCAATTTCCAGGAGGTTTAGAAGATTATCTTTACCTTCACTCCATTTGCCATGAGCCCCAATTACAGATCTGGAGTATAAATGTCCAGATATCTCTTTGATCTCTTCTTCCAACTTGGAATAATAGGCAACCTCCTTGTGGGGCCTTTCAAACTGTTAGAATTATCCTCCCAAATGAACAGTAACCACCACAATGTCACCCTTCACAAAAACCATATCTAGCATACCCCAATTTCCTCACTATTTCTAAGCTGTGGTTCCACTATTGTCTTCCACCCATATTTACTAACTTCAGCACATCTACACTACCAGGAAAATCGACACTCCTGAGGTTGATCTTCCAGCATTCAATTTAGCGGGTCTTATGAGGCACAGCCTAGCCCTGATTCGCTGCTTCTAAGCCTTTCTTTGGTTGGCTTACAATAAGCCATTTTCTCATTGGCTGGGCTCTGCGCCAGCCTCTCTAAAGCTGCTTTAGTCCCTCCCCTTCCAGAGTAGGACACTGTACTACTACGGTTCATCACATGGAAAGGAAACACTGGAAACACCAATGAAATGCTGCAGCTGTTTATCAGTGAATAGTGACTCTATACAACGATTTGGGAGAAAATGGTAGAAGATTCAAAATTGCAAGTGAATTTAGGAATTGCATGTCCATTGAAGTCAAGATTAAGACTCTCTTCATGGACCTCCATGGGCTTTGAGTCAGGCTTACAGTCACATGGAATATAATTATCTATTCTTGATAATAGCTGTTACTATTAATGAAAGAGATCTTTGAATAATTGTGGATGTTTCATGGGATATAAAAGGGATCGGTAACTGGTTAAAAGATAAGAAACAAAAGGTAGGAATAAATGGTCAGCTTTCAGAATGTAAAGAGGTAACTAATAGTGTCCCATTGAGACCAATCCTGATCAACATATTCATAAATGATCTGGAGAAAGGGGTAAACAGTGAGGTGGCAAAATTTGCAGATGATAGTAAACTGCTCAAGATAGTTAAGTCCAAAGCAGACTGTGAAGAGCTTCAAAAGGATCTCACAAAAGTAGGTAACTGGGCAATAAAATGGCAAATGATTTTTAATGTTGATTAATGCAAAGTAATGCATAGTGAAAAAAAATTCCAACTACATGTACAAAATCATGGGGACTAAATTATCTATAACCTTTCCAAGGGGGAGGCTATTTATTTTTTACCAAGGGAGTTCACCCATTACCACTTGAGAGAGATCCTGGCATCTTTGTGAATAGTTCTTTGAAAACACCCACTCAATGTGCAGAAGAAGTCAAAAAATAAAGAAAAAATTTAAAAAAACAACAAATGGTCTGGTAGCACTTTAAAGACTAACAAAATATGTAGATGGTATCATGAGCTTTCATGGGCACAGCCTGGTTCTGGACATCAAACACTCCAGTCATCTGAAGAAGTGGGCTGCGCCCACGAAAGCTCATGATACCATCTACATGTTTTATTAGTCTTTAAGAATGCTACCAGACTATTTGATGTTTTTTAAGTTTTTCCTGTTACAGACTAACTTGGCTATCCCTCTGAAGCTTTTAAAAAATAAAGGGAATGTTAGGAATAGTTAAAAAAGGAATAGAGAACAAGACGGAGACTATCTTATTGCCTCTATATAAATGGTACGCCCACATCTTGAATACTGAGTGCAGATGTGGTCACCTCATCTCAAAAAAAGATCTCTTTGCACTGGAAAAAGTTCAGAAAAGGGCAACAAAAATGACTGGGGGTTGGAACAGGTGCCATATGAAGAGAGATTAATAAGACTGGGACTTTCATCTTAGAAAAGAGGAGATTGGGGTTGGGGATAAGATAGAGGTCTATAAAATCATGACTGGCATGGAGAAAGTAAGTAAGGAAAAGTTAGTTCTTGTGTTTTGTGAACAAGTAAATAAGGTTCACCAAAATGACATTAACTGGTAATATGTTTAAAACAAACAAAAGGAAGTATTTAATAGGGTTCAAAAAAGAGCTAGATAAATTCATGGGGAATAGGTCCATCAATGATTTTTAGCCAGAATGGGCAGGAATGGTGTCCCTAACTTATGTTTGTCAGAGGCTGGGAATAGGTGACAGGGGATGGATCACTTGTTGGTTACCTGTTCTGTTTATTCTCTCTGGGGCATCTAGCATTGGCCACTGTCAGAAGACAGGATACTGGGCTAGACGAACCTTTGATCTAACCCACAATGGCCATTCTTAAGTTCTAATGTTAAACTATGCGGAATACGTGCACAGCTCTATCTGCAAAATAAATGCCCTCTTACCATCTCACCTAAAGGGTGTCGATAGAACTTACCATTTTGACTATAAGTTAAAATGATCCATCTTTAACAAGAGAATTTTAAAACGTAGCAGAAGTTTATAATCAAATTTCACATCTCATCTAAACGCAGAATATAGTGTGTGTCAGAGGAAAAGAATCTCAAGGGGAAGGTTATTAGATTGCTAAATAGGTCTGCCAGTCACACTAAAATTAACTACTATGGTATATCTCCCAATCACAGGAATGAACATTTCTGCAAGAATAAGTTAAAAGAACAAATGCCCTGAAAGGAAGGATTCAATATTTCGTGAGCCCCTAAAAAGATTGGGAGGGCTGGCTCTGTTATTTTTGTGTGATGTCCTTTCACCAAAGGGACTTTCTTGGTCCTCCTTCAGTCCAAGGGGACTTAACTTGGTGATCCCGTCCAGCCCTACATCTCCATGATTCTATTAAGTAGCTTGTACTTATCATAGTAACCAATAATAAGAACATAAGAATGACCATATTGGTCAGACTAATGGTCCAGTGGTCAGTGCCAGATGCTTTAGAGGGGTTGGACACAGTAGGGCAATTGAGTAATCTACCATCTGTCTTCCACTCCCAGCATTTGGCATTCAGAGGTTTAGGGACACTCAGAGTATGGGGTTGCATCCGTGACCATATTGGCTAATAGTCATTCATGGATCTGGCCTTTGTGAACTTATCTAATTCTCTTCTAAATCCAGCTACACTTTTGGCCTTCACAACATCCCCTGGCAAGGAGTTCCACAGGTTGACTGTGCATTGCGTGAAAAATTTCTTCCTTTAATTTTTTTAAACCTGTTGCCTATTAGTTTCATTTGGTGACCTCTTTGTTCTTGTACTGGGCCAATGGAGTAAATGATACTTCCCTATTCATTTTCTACACACCATTCATGATTTTTATAGACCTCCATCAAATGTGGCTTTAATAATTTCTTTTCCAAGCTGACGACTCCCCATCTTTTTATTCTTTCTGTCCTGTTATCTAGTCCTTCCCTACTGGTGCCTAACATTCCATTCGACTTTTCTTTTGTCTGCTACTGCACATTGATCAGATATTTTCACAGAATTATCCATAATCTTGCCAAGATCTTTCATTAGTGGTAACAGCTAATTTAGACCCCATCACTCTGTAGGCCCTTGCACTGCTGACCAGGCCATTACATCTGGTTGGCATAGGGCTGGCAGGCTCCTTACCTGGCTTTGCACTGCTCCCAGAAAGCAGAGCCAGAATGTCCTTTCACCCAGAGGGTGGCCTTAGGGGCTCTGCACACTGGCCCCCCCATGTCGAATGCCAGCTCCACACCTCCCTTTAGCTGGGAATTGCAGCCAATGGGAGCTGCAGGGGCAGCACCAATTGATGGGGGAGAACATGGAGGCATCAGGCCACCCCCAAGCTGGAGAAACATGCTGGCTGCTTCCTGAGAGTCACCTGAGGGAAGCACTGCCGTTATGCCTTACTGTCTCCCATGCCACAACGCCCTGCCCAGCCTGGAGCCCCCCTCCTGGATACAAACTCCCACACCGAGCCCACTCCCCACCCCTGCCTCAGCTCCAAGCTGCCTCCTGCACCCAAACTCCCTCCTGGAGACTGCAGTGCACACCCCCTCCCACAGCACAATCCCCTGCCCCATCTTGGGTCCCACGTCTGCACCCCAAAACCCTTATTTCTGACCCCACCTGGGAACCATCGCCCCCTCCCACAGCCCTGCTCCAGCCCAATAAACATGAGACAGGGTGGGAGAGAATGAGGGAGGGATGGAGTGAGCAGGGGTGGGACGTCAGAAAAGGGGTGGGATGAGGGTGGGGCAAGGATGTTTGGTTTTCTTCAATTTGAGGGTTGGCAGCCGCAGGTTGACAGCCATCCTGGGCCAGTTGGAGGTGGGAACCTCCAATGCCCGGTGTTCAAACAGGCACCTCTCTTGCTTTTTCCCATGCTGCCCTTCGCGCCTGGGAGGAGCTCCCCATAAATAGCTGTAAAACTAACTCCTGATGATTCTTAAAACTCCCTTTTGTTCTGAGGCCTACCAAACACTTGACAGTTGTTAGGCCGCTGATGTGCCAAAGCTGACCAATATCATGCCAATCCATCTTGTTTCATTCTTTCTTTGTACTTCCTCCATCTGTTGTCTTATATTTAGATTGTAAAATGAGGGGGCAGGGACTATCTTTGTGTTCAGTGTTTATACAGCTCCTATCTCCAAAGGGTCATGGTCCTTGTCTGGGTCTCCTAGGCAGTACAATATAAATAATAGAGTAGCCTTAGATGTAGGCCTCTCCTTTCTATAAACCAGAGGCTGTTTCCTGTAACTCACACAAGTATCCCTTTCTTACATCAAACTCTTAATATGCTCTCTTCCCTCCCCACTCCCACACACTGACTGCTTCCAAATTGATCGCCATCAATATTTCCCCCGAGTCATGAATTCTGGGGAATGTTCATAGCTAGCAGCAGAGAATGAATGATGCTGACCTGAGTAAACGGAATCCTTCTGAAATGATGAGTAGTTCAGTGGCACTTTAAAGGCTAGCAAAATATATATATATATGGTATCATGAGATTTCATAGGCAAAATCCACTTCTTCTGATGAGCTGATCTTGAGAATCCTTCTGAGGCATTGCAGAATATGATGTGTACGAGTTCATTTTATTGCTCATTAGTCACAACAGTCAACGTGCAGTTTAAAGTATTTGCTCCATATTGTTCAGAATCTGCCATCGCCATACACAGTTAGGAGAGCCCACATAGTGCTGACTAGCACTGGATAAAAATACAGTAAATGGCTAGCTTGCAGCATGGTTTGACAAAAAACAATGAGGCCCACATTTAACGGCAAGAGACTGTTTCTCTCCCCCTCCCCACAAAAAAGGTAAGAATGGGAACAAAATGGCCCCTTAGTGAATTCAGATTTGTATTTACTCTTGGACCATTGTGATCAGTTCTCAACAATTACAGAGAGCACAAATGTATGGCTCAGCCAGCTACTGACTCTCCTGTTAGACATCCACCCACTTAATCAAGGCCTCCACTCAGCTTTCACTGGAAAAGCAAACAAAATGTATTTGGTTTTCATATTAATAAAGTGAGATTCTGGGTACTTCTGCTGAGCTTTGCTTCTTGTTCCTACTTTTTAGCGATTCCTGAGCAATTTTCCCTTCTTTGCCAGGAAATGTAAGAAAGTAGCTTTGCTAAGCCTAATAGCACCATTTATTCTATTAAAAGGTTGGCTGGCTCTTTCCTCCTGGGGTTCTTTATCCTTGATCTTCACAGTATCGTGCTACCAGCCGCAGAACCAGCTCCTAGAAAAAGAGGGGAGAGGAAGTAAATATATGGGTTGAAGCAGAGTGCATTTGGCACTGAGCTGTGCAGAGGATTTCATCTGCAGACAGGAGTTTTTAAAATCTTTCAGTGGTGTTTGTTAAAAAAGAGTGTGTCTTGGTGGATAGCGTTCTGGACTACAACTCAGGAGACCTTGGTTCCATTGAAAGCTCTGCCATAAGACTATTAGGTGACTGTGTTCAAATACTCTCCCACACTGTGCCTCAGTTTATTCATCTGTAAAATGGGGATAATTATAAAATGCCTTGAAATCCATGGGCGATAAAAATTAGTTGCTGTTAGATTATTATTAAAGCACTGGATTGGGACTCAAATCTAGGTTCAATTCCTAGCTCTATCAAACTTTGACAAGTTACCTAATCTGTGTCTTAATTCTCCATCTATAAAACAACGATGATAATTCTTTCTCCTAGCTTTGTGTCTCTGATCTACGTATCCTGCACTCTCTTCAGGTGGGGGTTGACTTTCATTATGTGCAATGGGTCCCTCTGATCTCAGTCTACATTTCTAGGACTGTGTCTATATTTACCTGGAGATTGATGCTCCGGAGATCATTCTTCCAGGGTTTGATTTAATGGGTCTAGTAAGGACCCACTAACTCGAATGCTGATCATGTCCCCATTGACCCCGGTACTCCACGGGGTTGCAAAGAGTAAGGGAAGTTAATGGGAGAGAGTCTCCCATCTATCTCCTGCAGTGGGGCCACTACAGAAATCTGATTTAAAGTACATCGACCCCAGCTATGCTAGTCTGTAGCTGGAGTTGAGTATCTTAAATCCATTTTTTCCCCAAGTGTAGACCTGGCCCAAAAGTCAAATTTCTGTAGTCAGTTTTCAGCATCATCTCAACTCCCATTTTCTACCAAGTTTTATAGTTGGCAACTGAGGGTGGGAGTTTAAAATTGCTCGTTATTCACCTAACTCTCCTCCCACTGCTAGCAACAATGACAGCTGAGTTTAGCCCAGACCATGTCCCTTTGAAAATCCCATCCTGTCTGTTTGCAATAAAAGATGCAGCCCTTTGAGATATCACTAGCTTGATCAGTCCCGTTGCTTACAAAACATCAGGCTCTAATAGCTAAACAGACACATGCGGGATCAAATGTTTGCCACACAAGCAATCAAACAAATTGATGAACAAGAAGAAATGATTATGGGACTATAACGGTTCTATTATTAACCAGCAATCTGCATCTCTTCCTCCAATTAATGTCTAAGAGATGGGATGTGACTTAGTTGAAACCTAATTACTGGCATAACACTTTGTTGATTAGAAACACTGTAACAGTCAGTGCTTCTGCTTCATTTGCATGAGGCCCCCTAATAATAACCCAATAGGACGTCAGTCATTATGCTGCTGCCAGAAGTTTCTGCTGTGGCAATAACTTTCAGTGCAAATGTACTTCATTCTCCTTGTCACTCAGCATAGTAATTGCCTTGCCACTCAAAAATCCTGCTCTGATCTAGAGACGGGGTTTTGCTTGAGATGTGAGGAAAACGGTAGCAGTGCGTGGCTGGATGTAAGCTGAATTACTGAGGGATATTTTTTTCATGGTATGCTCTATTAAAGAAAGCAAACAGGAAGAGAGTCTCCGTGCCAGCAGATGCTGCATTGGGAGCGAATACCGAGTGCATCAGGTTAATAAATGGGCTTCAAAATGTCATAATGAGAGGCCATAACTGGATTGCTTTTCCAGCCCTCTGGAGATACTCGTACTCAGAGGTTAAGAGATGGTTGAAGAGGAGCTTGAGGAGAATGGTCGTGATTGTCGTGTGAAGAGGAAAGAAACCCCTTTGAAGAGCTTGCCCACTTCTGTGAATGTCTCATTCTACTAGGAGCAGGCCTGACCAAAACGTTTGTGGGCCCAAGATGGCACCCTGACAGTGGCTGCGCCATGCAGCCAGGCGGCTCCCAGCCAGGGCAGCGAGTGAGCGGCTGGGTGAGCGGGCGCTGGGCAGCGCGGGGCCCAAGGCAACCACCTGGCTCGCTTCGCCCTAAGGCCAGGCCTGACTATGAGCCTCTTCCCTCAAATCATCATCAGTCTGCATCCCCTCAGGGTTCGTACGGACCCCTTGCAGCTGCTGAATGCCCAGCTACACAGCCTAAAAAATACCTGCTTCTGGGCATAGCTGTGCAAAGACTACATGCTCCGTCTGTGTATTCACAACTTGTCATTGTAAAGTTTGATTGTCTGGACTGCAGCCCACCCTGTATGTCTGCAGTCTGCTGGGCTCCCTGTTGACTACAAAATCAAACCCAAGGATTCTGTCTGATATCCAAAGCCCCCCACCCTCAAAGAGGCTGGCTCAAGAGACCACCTCTCCTGCCATGATCACAACTGCCTCAGGAACAACCACAAGGGTGAGACTCACAAGCATGGAAGATGGAGCCTTCCAACTTGGTCCAAAATCACTTCCACAGGCAACTAGAGCATGAACTAACCTCCCTGTTTTCCTACAAACTGCAGTGATAGAGAAAATGAGAAGGGAGGGAAAACCAAACCAAACCAGGTATTTCTTTTAACTATCAACCTTGTATAATGCGCACACACACACACACACACACACACACGAATAAATGGACACACTACAGGACTTGTCTACATGGAGACATCCAGGGTAATTTAATCTGAATTAACTAAAAGTGTGGATTAATTAAAAGCCATTACATTCCTGTGTGAACACCTTCATTCAAAATTAAAGTAGCCTTAATTTAGTTTAGTTTAAATATGATTCTGAATGCAGCTGTCTGCACAGGGATTCAATACAGTCAGGGGCGGCCCGTACATATAGGCGAACTAGGTGGTCGCCTAGGATGCCAAGTTAAATGGGGCGCCAAATGGTGGCGCAATATCATTGAGGGGTTTGGAGGTGGGGGCGCCGATTGCATGGTTCGCCTAGGGCGCCAGTTGCTGGAGCTAGTCTAGGGCTGCCCCTGAATACAGTTTAATTAATCTGCTTCAAATTCACACATGCAGTAATTTGGATTCATTTTCCTCCATGCCCCCAGTTAGACAAGCCCAGTGAGTTCAGCTATGGGATTCCTTTTGTCATGAGGATTTTAAAGCTTGGGTCTGAAATTTAGTTTCCTCCGCCAGAAACGACATTTTGTTTGGGTAAAGCAAAGGCAAAAGGCTCGATTCTTCTTTACAGCCAAGCTCTTTTCCCCAATTTAAATGGGTATATCTGTAATTTCCTCCCACTTCAAGGCTCCTTTATACTGATGGAGTAGCACAGAGAGGCTTTAGCACAAATGGGAATCGGGTCTCAGGTGCAGCATCAGTCAGAGGGAAATCTTGCTCAAATAACTTCGAGCGGGGGGTTGGAATTTCCTGGTTGCCCAAACAGAAATGCAGCAAGTAAACCTTTAGGCTTGACAGGAGATTAAAAAAGGCTGAGGCTATGCGATAGATGTAGGCAGAGCAGGGCGAACCAATTTCTGAAGACTTTTTTTATTTGGCAAATTTCCTTTTCTGAGGGCAGGGTGAGGGTGGGAGAGTTGTAAATGGTGCCCAGGCAATACACGCTGGTAACATTTATGCACTGCTTCACTAGCGAAGCGGTGTCCCAATTTATAGCACTGACAATAAAAGCCAAAATTGAATGAGAAGCAGCAAAAACAGCCAGTCTAGAATGAGGGGAGACGGGATATTTGTTTCAAAGGATCTTCAAACTAATTGCCAGTATGTCTGACACAGACATGCACATTCCAATGAGGAGTTTGTTATAACATCTGCTAGACAAAATGCAGACTTCATCCATCCATTTCAGTGGCTTCCTCTGATGACATGGACTCATTTCGGAGCCAAGCATTCAAGTGGAATATTGCCATCAGAAAATCTTGTGAGGGGAATGAAATGATTTCCTGTCTTCAATGTATTTTCTATTTCAGAACATACTAGTGAAAGGAATGAGTTATGAAGGCTAGGCCTTCAATGCAGCAAGTTTCTTATCTCTCCAGAGCACCGTCTATATCTTATCCATGCTCCATCAATTTGGGAAGTCAAAGTATATTAAGTTTATTGGGAAAAACCTCTTTCAGCACTACCTGAAAGGGTTCTACTCTGATTGCTGTAGCATTCAGAGCTGTGATAGACATCCTAAAACCTCCTCTTGCTTTAATAGTGCCAAAAGGCAGAAAGGTACATTTCTGCTAGGTTGACACTGAACCATGGTAACTGGTGGCCTTGCTCTGCCTCTGTGCTTTCTTTGCAAAGTCTAAGACAATTATGGCATGTCTGAGAGAATTTAGTATAGACCAGTGATTCTCAAAACATGGTCTGTGGATTTAGGACTCCCCACTGATTCTGCAGTGGAGAGCCTGCACTTGTGCTCCAACCACCCATCCCCTGCTATACCCCCACAAAATTGGAGCACCAGTGCCAGCTTCCCACTGCAGAGGGGGATGGGTGGTGAGCCTCGCTGTCCGGCTCAGGCTTGAGGGGGAAGAAGGCAATTCTACATGCTGCTGCTCCTCCTTCCCCTGTTAATGGGAGCAGAGGGGGCAGTGCTTGGAAACAGCAGATAGCACCGAGCCAGGTAAGCACCCACCATCCTGCTCATGCCCAGACCCCGCACCCGCAGCCCGCTCCTGCACCCTCCCTCCCACCGAGACCCCCACACCTGCAGCCTGCTCCTGCATCCTCCCTCCCACCTCCCTAATCGCCCCTTCAGCCCGGTCCTGCACCCTACCTCCTGGCCAGTCTCCATACCTCCACCCCCTCCGGCACCCATTTTGTCATCATGGTGGGTTGGCTGGTGGTCCGCGGAAAGGTTTGCATTGAGTGGGGTGGGCCATGGACCAAACATTTGAAAACTGCTGGTATAGAACAAGCTGGACTGAGCACTGTTTACAAGCCAAGATAGTTCAATTAAGGTCACCTACAAAGGAAAACACTAAACTGTGTTCGTGCTCTTGTTTGCTCCCTTAAGATGCATACAGAAGGGTTTGTGGTGGTTTTGTTAGGATTGGTCTACGCTGGGTTTTTGTAGCAGTATAACGAGGCTGGTCAGGAGTGTGAATTTTTCCATTGCTGCAATTATATCAATATAACTGCGAACGTGCATGCTGTTATCTCATTATATAGCTATGGATACTGTCATACTGGTGTTTATGTGCCTATGCCAGCATAATTTATTTTCCTTCCCATATGGGAATAACTTGTAATGGTATCACTGCATTGACATACAATAAAAGCAGTACTGATTTTGTGTGTAGACAAGGCCTTGGTGTTCTTTTCCCCTCTGCCTGTTATCCAAAGAAATTCAAAGTCCTTTCTAGCCTGAAAGGCAGCACTGACTTGAGAGCTAGCAAGCCCTTTTGTGTTACAAAAGCCAAGAGGATCAAAGATGAACCCTTTAAATCAAAGCATTTAACGTTTTTTAAACCTTCATTTCAATTCTAGGAAGAATGAACATTTCAGAGAAAGGAAGTCTTTGATAAAGAGTCAAACATTCTCCCCTCTCATTAAGGTGGGACAACTCATTCTCTGTAATATCCATGAGGTCCTGAAGCAAAACTAGGGAAGACCAGGCTTGATACTGATATTTCTTTTTGCTTTCTATGTTTTCTTCTATGACATTTTTTCTTTATATGTGACTAGAAGATTTACCACCACCCCCGGCCCCCCCTGTTGCTTGGGTCCTTAACTCAATTAATTTTTGTTTTACTTTGAAAATCTTTGCTCTGGGGGGTTCGGTCTGCAGGCTGTCCTGGGGAGAAAGGACTATCCCAGCCCACACTACAGCAGCTTGGGGCCTGGTGAGAAGTGCCTTTCCATGGCCACTGCTGCGGGCACAGCCAGGGGAGGGGTGCATGTCCCGTGGCTGGGGCAGGTCCAGGTTTGTCTGTCCCTGTGCTTCCCAGCCAGAGTGAGGAATGCAGCAAACTGTGCACTTTCCTCTCGCTCCCCTGATGGAGGGGAACAACCAGCAATGTTCCCGTAGAAATGGGGGGGGGGGAGAAGCTGCGGTTCCCCCCCTCCCTAAAGGGCATGGGCTCCAGGCTGGGACAGTCCCAGATGAGTGTGTGTGTGTGGGGGGGGGAATGCACCCTTAGCCAGCCCCTTTCACCTGCCTGGTGATTATCTCTTTTCTCTAGGGTTTTATGCTTCAGCCTCTCTCCCCCCTTGCACAACCAGACCTGACCCAGCTTTCAGATATGATAAGAGGAAGCTGCATCCCAAATTTGGTGGACCTAGCTCTTGCAGTGTGGGAAGAGTTAATGAACAAACAGACAGACAGAGAGGCTCACTTGCTTGCTTGCAAACTCTATTACAGGTTAAAACTCTCTTAACTGGGATTCTCTGGTCGGGCAACATCCATGGTCCGGCACGGATGTGGCAGGACCAGAGAGTCCCGGTGGAGGACCAGTGATAAGGATCCCTGCGGGGATGGCAGGGCAGGGGGCTGCCCACAGCGAGCTGATAGCGGGGCCACCCCATACATGACAACAGGGCTGCCCAGAGGGCTGGGAGCTGTGGTAGCTCAGTGGGGCAGGGAGCCATGGTGAACGGATGCCCGGATGGTCCTGAAGCCCCAGCATGGAGTGCACGGCTGCCCGGCAGGCCCTAAGACCCGGCTTAGGGCTGCCCGGCGGGTCCAGGAGCCACAGCAGCAATGGCTGCCCAGTGGGGTCAGCAGGAGGTGGGGAGCCAGCCGGGAGGCCAGCAGCCGGGCCAGGAGTACTGCTGGCAGGGGTCCAGAAATGACCTCCCCTGGTCTGGCAAACTCCCTCATCCAAGACTGGTCAGGTCCCGAGGGTTCCGGACCAGGGAGGTCCAACTTCTGTATAGATAAAGGAACAATCAAGGGGTGGCAGCCTAATATTTTAAAACATATTTGGTAGGTTGTCAGTTGGCAAGCAGCAATAATTTAACTAGATAATTTCCTGCTGTTTGCACGTTGATTAAAAATAGGCTTTTTCAGGCTGGCACATCCAATAGAAACTGAAACTGAATCCTGGGGCGTGCATATCATATGTAACCATTATGGCCTGTATTTGACCCGGCTGGAAGTCCAGTGAAATCTAAGGAGTTGCAATGGCGATGGGTTTGCTCTAAGGCAATGGACACGCTTTGGAAGTGAGTCAGTGGTCCACCCCAAGCAGCAAAGCATGTAAGCACATGAGTTAGGCACATGTTTTATTTAAGCTGAAGGGGAATGGACTGGTGACTCAGGTGCCATCTGCATCCACAGCATTAGGGCAAATTCATTCTCCTTCCCCTACTTTTTTTCTCTTTCTAATGTTGCTGTTCCCAGACTTTCCATATTCTCCCCACCCTCATCTTCTCCTTCCCATATTCTCCTGTGTCCCTCCTATTAAAGAGTCACATTCATTTAATTTCCCTTTCCCCCAAAATCACTCAAACACTTACCGACAACATTTGGCAGGGGCACTACCTAGTGAGACAAAAGTACATTTAAAAACAAATGGTCCCTCTAATCTTTTCCATCCATGTGTGGATTTTTTCCATCCATGTGCAGAATAATTTTATGTTCATCAAGGGAGGTGCAAATGTACCACCAGTAGAAAAAAACCCTAAACCTAGTTGTGGGTGCTCTGATAATCAGCTGAGCAGCATTTGAATCTCTCCTGAGGGGCTGCACAAGCACACAGCTTACAGGGAATACTGGTCTTCATGAAAAGAGGTCAACCCAACTATGTTGCCTGGGGGCAGTGGTGTAGCAAGGGGGGGTGAGAGGGGCAGTTGCCCCCAGGTGCCATGCTGGAGGGGGCAATTTAGTCCCCCTTCATTCCCTCTGTCATTGCTAGGCTCGCCTGCTCATCCTCTGCCCACTGTTGCTGGCTGGAGCCTCCTCCCTGCCTCTCCTCCTCCAGCCCGACCCTCCTACATCTCCGCCGGTGGGTTATCGCGTGCAGGGGCCCAGGCCCAAACTGGAGGGGGCAGGGGAAGATGCAGTACAAGCTCCCCCACCCCCTTCTCCCAAGGTCGAGTTCCACTGTGCACCAGGTTCAGGGCCCTGCCGCGTGGCGGTGTGTGTGTGTGTGTGTGTGTGTGTGCGCAAATTTTGCCTTTGCCCCTGGGCGCCTAACACCCTCGCTACACCTCTGCCTGGGACTATGGATTTTTTACAAACTCTGAAGGACCAAATTCCAGAACTTCATCACTTACTCACAAAATGCTCCTGAATGGGTTGGTCCTGGCTACCTTAAACCTTACCTTTCTCCTCCTGTCTTACTGTGGTAATTAAGATGCCTGTGCTAACAGCCCTCTCCTGCCAAAAACTGAGTGGTAAAGCAAGCAGAAGGGTATGCTCAGGGAAAGGGTCCTGGCTCTGTGAGGCACTCCCCAGTCTGGATTTGGCGAAAAGTGAGTCTCAGGCAGTGCAATGAGCACATAGAAACATACTATAGGCTAGTCCATTTATTTCCACAGATGAGACCCCAGTGACCGTCTGGCAGAACAAATGGAGTGATCCTGTAACCAAGCAAGAGCACATAGGAACAGTATACACTGTTTATGTGCTGGGTAGAACCGTTTTGTGAGATAGATTCCCCTAGGGAAGGGGGCCAATCAGCATCTTTCAGACTATCCCATTACTAATGCAAAGTTGCACTGCGTCCTGCAATAGAATAATGACCATGTTCATTACTCAGTTGGTGATTACATTCTAGGATTGCCTGAAGCTTTACACTGACATTGAGTAGGACATGTATTGGATTTAGTGCATTTGCTGAGTGGAAAAAAATACCTTTAATGTCATCTATGAATGTTCTTCATTCTAATAGCCACCCACATGTTCACCAGAACAGTCTGAGCTACCAGGCAATTCTTCTGTATTATTCTTACAGTCTATAGCGCTTCAAACTCCAAAATAGGATTGGCCATTAATCGACTTGCGGCTAATGGGATTTCTGCAAAGGGCAGAGCTATGAGGAGCTATTGGAAGCTTTACGTGGTTAAAAGTCTTGGAAAATGGATCGGAGTGAGTTCAGCATCATAGATAAAACAAATATTCTAAGGGACAGCTATTTTACATGCTCGGCGTTCTTTTAGTGAATCACAACACTTTAAACACAAACAGACATAAGAGACATAAAGTTCCAGAATTATTCAGTGGATTGTAGCTTAGGAAGGAACAATCAGTTTCACACATACAGAATGGGAAGCGACTGTCTAGGAAGGAGTACGTCAGAAAGGGATCTAGGGGTTATAGTGGACCACAAGCTGAATATGAGTCTGCAGTGTGATGCTGTTGCAAAAAAAAAGCAAACATGATTCTGGGATGCATTAACAGGTGTGTTGTGAGCAAGACACGAGAAGTCATTCTTCCGCTCTACTCTGCGCTGGTTAGGCCTCAGTTGGAGTATTGTGTTCAGTTCTGGGCACCACATTTCAAGAAAGATGTGGAGAAATTGGAGAGGGGTCCAGAGAATAGCAACAAGAATGATTAAAGGTCTAGAGAACATGACTTATGAGGGAAGGGTGAAAGAATTGGGTTTGTTTAGTTTAGAAAGGAGAAGATTGAGGGGGGACATGATAGCAGTTTTCAGATATCTAAAAGGGTGTCATAAGGAGGAGGGAGAAAACTTGTTCATCCTGGCCTCTGAGGATAGAACAAGAAGCAATGGGCTTAAACTGCAGCAAGGGAGGTTTAGGTTGGACATTAGGAAAAAGTTCCTAACTGTCAGGGTAGTCAGACACTGGAATAAATTGCCCAGGGAGGTTGTGGAATCTCCATCTGTGGAGATATTTAAGAGTAGGTTAGATAAATGTCTATCAGGGATGGTCTAGACAGTATTTGGTCCTGCCATGAGGGCAGGGGACTGGACTCGATGACCTCTCGAGGTTCCTTCCAGTCCTAGTATTCCATGATTCTATGATTAAGTTCTAGCACACTTTAAAGCAGTGGTTCCCAACCTGTGGTCTGCAGACCCCTGGTGGTCCACGACGGTACTGTAGGGAAGCAACATGGGTTGAAATACATGTACGGAACCTCTTGCAGCCAGCATGTCCTTCAACCCATGTTGCTTCCCACGGCTCGGGATGCAACGTGGGCTGAGGAACGTGTTGGCTGCTGACACGGAGCCCCTCAGCTCCCAGGAATGCGGGTTGAAGGATGTGCTGGCTCCTGGCTCCGTGCTGGCAGCCGGCATGTCCTTCAGCCCGTGATGCTTCCTAAGTGGGCTGAGGGATGTGGCTTGGGAAGCAGCACAGGCTGAGGGATCTGCAGGCACAACTACATTGTTTGGGGGGTCCATAACATTGTACTAGATTGAAAAGGGGCATATAGGCTGGAAAAGGTTGGGAGCCACTGCTTTAAAGCAACCGATCTCAGCTAGTGAAAACCTTTGAAGTCAATGAAGCAATGCTGATTTGTGCTCCCTGAGGATTTGACCCGCTCTATTTATTGGGGCTTATGATTTCAGTGTGTTTAAGAATGGTGAGTGTCCATCTTCCAAGAACTTGAATGTGAATGGTCTGGAACGTGGGGGCAATCAAATTCTCAATATGCTTCAGCATCAACTGTTTGCAGATGGGTTCTCCTTTAAGATGAGTGACCTCTCAGCCTCAGAGCTCAATTCCTCTGCTATATGCCCTGTTCAAAAATGCTGATTTGGATCTTGAGCATCTCTTTATTTAAACCATTTAGTCTTTGGTAGCCTTTCCTATTGGAACCTTATACAGGGCCCATTTAGAGCTTTCCAGTGCCATTACACAAAGTCTAACTGTGCTCATATAGTGCAGTTACTCTGCTACTTAGACTGTTTTAAGGGTTGGACTAGCTTAGAAAAATTGAACTAATGTAACTAAATTGATTTAAAAGTGAACCCCATGACCTCCCTGAAAGCAAAAGCTTTTCATTGCCTGTCATTTTCTTCTTCTTATCCAATGTGGGGATGTCAGCTCTCGCTTTCAGAGAGGTCCTGGAGTTCTGAAGGTATTCACCTCTTGAAATTATTCTATTAACTGTTCCTTAATGGAAGAATCCTTTTCCCCCTGTAGAGTTTGTTACTATTCAGGGACTCTGGAGTTCGAAATGCAGTCCTCTGCTGTGGAAATTGACAATTTGTAAAGTTGTTGCATTGGAAGGGCTAGTCCTTTTTATTGGAAACCATATACAATGCCCTTTTAGAGATTTCCGTATCATTACATAAAGTCTAACAAGGCTCATAGAATGCAGTTACTCTTCTACTTAAAACATTTTAAGGGTTGGTCTACATTAGCAAAAATGAACTAATGTAACTAAAGTGATCTAGTTACACTGATGCAAACCCCTAATGTAGACATGAGAGAGGATCAGGAGGTTTCTGTTCAAATGTTTTGTGAGGGTTTTTTTTTTATATACAAAAGATGCAGTTTCTGCTAAATCTGAAGTTTCTCAGTTGTCCACTGGGACAGTCTAAACAAGACATCTGTTCTTAGGGAAAAACATTTCTGGCTACCTCTAGACTGCAGGCTTCTTTTGGAAGAAGCTTTTTTCGGAAGAAATCTTCCGAAAAACTTCTTCTGAAAGAGAGCGTCCACACTGCAAAAGTGCATCGAAAAAGCAATCTGCTTTTTCGAAAGAGAGTGTCCAGACTGAATGGATGCTCTCTCACATGTAAGCTGTGATTCTTCATTGAGTAGTGTCCCCGTTGGTGCTCCACTACAGGTGTCGGGCTCGTCCTGGCGCCACAGCTCGGAGAGTTTTCCTTAGCAGTAGCCCCCGCTGGACTGCACATGCGCAGATGCCACCTCGTGCCGTTCGTGCCCTTTCTGTGGAGCGTGGTCTGGCCCGCCAGTTCCTCCTAATCATCCACGGCTGCAGACGGAATCCAGATGAGCTCCTCCTCCATTCTGAGGAGAAAGAGAGACAGAAAAAAATGTTAAATAGAAAATTCTGTGTTTTGTCCCAGTTTAGCCCCTTCCCAATAGTTCTAGTTCCAGTTTCTTTAAAAAAAAAAAGGTTTTCTTCTAGATATAGTTATACGCAGTTCACCGTTGTTCACAAAAAAAAAAAAAAAAGAAGGAAGAAAGAAAGAGAGAGGAAGAAGGACTTAGCCTTGTTAGTGGTGCCATCACACCCGGTTCCCCCGGGTTTAAAAAGTGCGCGTCATGCCAGGACGCCATGCCAGCGTCGGACAGCCACTCCCGCTGCATTAAGTGCCTCGGGGAGGGTCATATCCACCAAAAGTGCATGCACAGCTCCAAATTAACCACCTGTGTGAGGCGGGACAGGGAGATGCGGCTAAAGATGCTGCTGTTCGATAACTCAACGGATGAGGCTCCGGTGGCGCGTAAGTCCCATGACAAGCGGACCTCTGCCCCTACCAGGAGCGTTAGTGTGGGAGATGCACTGAGCACATCGGGATTGCCGCCCAAGCCCGCCATGGCTAAGGCACCCAAAGGCCGCAGTACATCCGCGCCTAGCCCCGCGATTCCATCCGACCCGGCACCGACAGGGCGCGCGGCAGAGTACTTGGCTTAGCAGAGCTGGGGGAAGGGTGGCTCCAGGGAGCAAGCTACTGCTGGTTCTGTGGCTGCCTTGCCTTGGAATTGTGTGGGTGCCTCTCTAAACTACAATGGCAGTCAGTCATTCCCTTAAAACTATCTGCTAGAGCACAACCATTCTCCAGTCACACCCTTCCCTGGTGCTCCCCATCTACGCCAGTCCTCCTATGCTGCAACTCAGGAGCTGGCTAGAGTGAATCTAAATCCAATTCATCCATCACAGGGGAGATAAAAGCTGATTTCTATCCTTGTTGCAGTGAAAAGTGATAGGGTAAAAGAGAACCCGTCTCAAAGTTTCCTTTGATGGACAAACTACATATTTGCCCCAAAACTTGTTTAAAAATCCCTGGCTACTTAATTTGGAGCATTTGCTCTGACCTTCCTTTGTCCATTTTTTTTTATTAGCTTGCCTGCTCTGTATATTTGCACAGTAGATCACAAATATTACAAGTGACCCAAAAAGAATTCTAGCTATTCTCATTTAGTGTTTGAATTTCTGGTGGCAGTCTATGCATTTATTCTGCACTAAAAGACAGGAAAGGTCCAGCCCCGGATAAGCTGCCTGGCTGCTCAATGTAATAACTAGTGTTGCAAGTGCAATAAAATGTTATACCATTTTTATGGGTGCCCTCCTGGAGAATTATAGCCGTAGCAGTGGCTTGCAGAGCAGATGTACGAAGCTGCAGGCAGAATGCATCTGTTTCCTTTCTATAGGAGTCACTCCGTTTGCTACATCTGTAAACAAGGAAATTTCACTTAATGCCATCATAAATCATATCTATAATAAAACAGTTTTTAAATATAGCCTCATATGTCTTTGTAGTTTTTAAACTGACCCTTTTCTCCCCCGGACTTTCCACACACACACACACACACACACACAAAAGATTCTTCTGCTTCACTGCTTATTTGCTGGAGCTTTGCCAACTCTAAGTTTGGTGTTGGCTTTTATAGTAGCACTTAGAGCAAAAAGGGGTGTAGGGATTCAGGGACGTGTCTAAAAGAATCCACTTCTGCCTGCTGGATGGAAAAAACATTCAGCACCGTTTCCTGCTGTTTTATCAGACAACAGTTGCCCGCCAGCGGAGGTAAAAATGGCCACGAGCCAGACAGGAAGTTAAACAGTCAAGCCTGGTTTCCTGGTTTCAGAAAGTTGCTGGCAACCTGTAAAGAGCAAGAAGGGATCATGTCCTCCCACTTTCCCGGCTGTGTAATGGTACATGAAGGAAAGAATTAGCAACTGTAGTGAATTAGAAGGTGGAAGGACTGAGTGGCAGGCAACTTGATTTCCACTAGCTTTTGGGGTGGCACCCCTTGTAGTGAATTTCCACCAGTGTAATATTTAAATATGCACTGAAATTGCCTAAAGGA
Organism: Rafetus swinhoei; assembly: GCA_019425775.1. Taxonomy (NCBI): domain Eukaryota; kingdom Metazoa; phylum Chordata; order Testudines; family Trionychidae; genus Rafetus; species Rafetus swinhoei. The sequence continues at coordinate 190,067,804 of CM033440.1, forward strand.
TTTTGTGGGACTAAATAAAATGGGTTTAAAGAAATACATACATTTGGCTGAGTGCTGGATCACAGACATTTTGAAAGCCGTTCCATGCCAATTTTTAGTGTCCATCTATTGCCTAGTAAAAAATAGGTGTCATGATATGTGTTATATTATTTAGCCTGAGGGTTCTCAGCCTTTTTCTTTGAGACCCCTGCTCCTCCAATATGCTATAAAAACTCCTTGACCCACTTGTACTATGACAAGTGTTCTTCTCCATATAAAAGTGAGGACCAGGAGTAAGGGGTAGACAGTAGGGCAATTGCCTTGGGTCCCAAATCCCCAGTGTCACTACAAAGCGAAATTGTTCAGGCTTCAACTTCAGCCCCAGGTGTTGGAGCTTTGGACCCAGGGCCATAGCAAGTCTAATGCCAGCCAATGGACCCCCTGAAACCTGCTTATGACCCAGGAGTCAGTCCGCAATTCCCTGGTTGTGAACTACTGATTTAGCCATTAGATGTATATGTGCTGTAGAGAGTTTTCCAGACAGAGTGTGAATACCTGGTAAACAAACAGAATAAAGCTGGAACCCAAGCTGTGTGGAAGCCTGTTTCTATGAGTCTAGAGTCATAGAGTTTGGTTTAATAAATGCTGACTGTTTAAGGACTGTGATTCCATATATTATGACAGCAAGCTTCAATGCTGATTGGACAGACAACTGAGCTCTGATGGCATGGCATGGCACAAATCGGCTGGAAATTTTAGAATTAGGTCGATTGAGCATTGGAGTGCTCTTCTCTCACAGTGTCTTTCCCACAGCTACCTGTCTCCATCATGCTGGGACCCACTTTCCTCCCTTCCCACAGCTGCCTTCCTCTGGGTGACTCCCTTCTGGCTGTGCCCATTCTAGGGTTCCCCTCCTCCGAGACTCTGGCTACGTCTAATCCCACCTATTGCCTCAGTGACCCACTGCAGCCCCCAGTTTAGCCCCTTCCCCTGTGGCAAACTGCAATCTGAACACACACATTTTTGGCCAGGGGGGTGGACCTGATGCCTACTTCTCCCCTGGTTGCCTGAAGCAGCCCCAGTACTCCAATGGGTCTTTATGTCAAGGTCTGGGCCCAGGAGTTACTCAGGCTAGAGCCATGCTGGCTCATTTGCCTTTGCCAGCACTGCTCTATCTGTGGTACCAGTCCCTCTTTGGCAGCCAGTCTGTTCCCCTCAAGCTCCTGCTGTCCAGCAGCCCTTCTTATTGAGCCTCACTTGGCCCTGATTGGCTGCCTTCAGCCTCCTGCTGATTGGCTCCTACCACAACCCTCTCCAAAGAACTGTTTTAACCCCTTGTTTTCCAGTGCGGGGCAACCACTCTGCCACATCCTGGAAGACCAGAGTTTCAGACCGGGTGCAGTTTAAAGTTCTGTGCCAGTGAAGGCGTTTACATTTATCCCAGGATTTTGAAGGTGGCAAGGATGGATCGCTAACACAATTCAGTGTCCTCTTCTGCTGCCCGCACAGATTGACACTTAAATGGCAATGAAACATTGGGGCAGGTTAAAATGTGGCAAAAAGAGACAATTAGTGAGAGGAATTAAATGAGTTTCTAGCAAGAAAACGATGCAAGTAAAAAATGACAGGTTGTAGTCACAAGCTGGTGGGGTGCTCTGGAACAGTTGCATTTTGAAGGTTGTTTCGTAGACCTCATAAGGCCTAGTATTTGTCAACAGGATAATCCCACTAGGGCATATCACTGTCTTCCTCCCAGGCTAAAATCAGTCTCCTAGTATCTCCGGATGCATCTATACTGCAATCGGAAACCCAGTCTGCGCCAGCTGACTCAGGCTAAGACATTTGGACTTGGGCAGGAGCCTGTGCTCTAGTCGGACACTGTGACGTGAGAGGGTCCCAGATCTTGGGTTGCATCCCAAGCCAGATGTCAACATTGCAATTAAATAGCCCCTTAGCCTGAGCACCACAAACTGGAATCAGCTAGCATGGGCTGGTTGTAGGTTTTTAACTGCCATGCAAACATACTCTCAGATGATCTAGCCCTTTTGCTAGTTAGACCTCTCTCTCTGTATTCATCATCACTGGCTGAGTTAAAACTATTCCCAAGAGATGATACCGTTGGACAAACAATGTGTTAAATTACAAGCATTTATATAGATATTAAATTTCTAAAGGCTTGTTGTGCTGCAGCAAGGCAGCTGTTAGAGCAGAAAACTGAGTAGGAACATTTGGAGCGGGACTAAAATATTAATACAATCGCCCTTCTAGGAAATGTAAGTTATTGCTTTAATATTTTATAAACAAGCCGAGTGAGGCTAGCGCCGAGGAACAATACTTGGGATGCTTTTGTTATATGCTGTATTGCATGAACTCAATTACCAGCCAGTTTATTAGCTAGGAATTAACACTAATAAATGTAGCAAGCAAGTGTCCAATGCATGTCCCATTGCAGGCAAGGAGGGTTTTGCCATTGACCTCTGTGAGACCAGGAACCCTAAGTCACTGGTGCTCAGTGTAACTGAAAGAAGACGGTGATGTTCTGAGTCGTCTCTCTCTTTCTATCCTTGGACATCTCCTTTCCCAGAAGCAGGGTTGCAGAGATTCCACCGGATTTCTCACCATACTGTTAAGCAGAATTGAAATTGCAGTTGTACAAAGACAAATTGCTTAATTTGGTGGGTCCAATCATCGGGGCTGGAATACTGCCCACAGCCAAACAAAACAGCCTGCAGATGCCATGGGCTGAGGAGCAAAGCAATGCAACATGCATGAAAAACACAGCATGGATAGTGCTCCAATCAGGCACTGTGAGGTATAGCTTGCTCGTAAAGTGCAGGTGATGGGCATAGGGTCAGTACTGGAAACCCTTGCCATTCACAGTAGATGCGTTCCTGGCACTACCGCGAATGGTGAAATTTGCGAATACTGGGAGCTGTGGCTCCCGACCCCTGTGGAGAGCTCCCTGTGGCTCCTGAACTTGGAGGTCGGGAGTGAGGGAAACTCACTGCAGCTGCCAAGGGGGCAGGGGCAACTCACCATGGCTCCTGGCAGCCATGAGGAACTGGGGACTGGGAACCACAGTGCATTTCCGCGAGGATGCCGGCCCCTGCCAGTGTTCCCCTTCCCTCCAGGCTGGGACAGGAGATACCCGTGAAGACACAGAACCATGAATAGTGATTCCATGAATCACGAGGGTCTCCTGTATACTGAAAAGAGGGGCATGGTCCCAGCAAAGGGGGACTGGGGAGGGAGGAAAGTGTGTGCGCTCCTCCCAAACAAACTTAAAAGTCCTGCTGTAAAGAGCAGAGTGTGAAATGGGTCCAGCTCCCTGGTCAGTCTTTGTGTATCTCCATTTGTGCCAGGTAATGAGATTTGAGCTCATTGGATCACAGTGTGGAGCAACCGCGCCTGTATTTCCCCATTGTGATCTAGCCAAGACACCCCTTCTCAGGCTTCCGGCTCCCTGGTCATTGTCTTTCTTGGGTGGAGATCTCGGTTTGACTCCCTTCTCGCTAGGCTATTTCCAGGCCACACAGTTCCTTGCCTTCACTGTGCTAGTCCCAGCAGAGAGGCAGCCCAAGCATGCCTGCTTGGTTTCTCTTCTGAGATGGCTAACGATCTGGCTGCCCACCGTTATAGATACCATACGTCTCTTCTTAGGCAAGCCTGTTTTATTCTCATGGCAAGGATTGGAACACTCAGTGACCCTTTTGCTGGATCAAGAAAGCCCCGAAAACCAAGCCATTGTCCAAAAACTTCTCTTTGTTGGGCTCTGCAGAATCCAGTTTGAATTTGTCTGAGCGTAACTTTCCAAGGGAGGAGGGAGTTCAAAGGGATTGACAGCGGGAGGAATTGCATTAGCACGCCCCCTCCTTGCCTAGTTACATAAAATTCCCCAATAGCATTTACACATTTGCATTTTGAACACGCTGGATCCCATAGGTACCACGTCTCCTTCAGTCAGATTTCACCTAATTCAATAAAGTGTATCTTAATTCTGCTGGGTTTGGCTAGGGTCCTGTGAATCTGTCATAGGAAGCACGTTTGAAAAAAAGGGCAAGTCTTCATTCGCACCCATGGCTGTTCTTCATGATTGTGATTGTCTGATTCAGCCAACCAAGCCATGATACGCCGCCATCCATGGTGGCTGTGTAAGAGGTCCCCTGACAGCGATCTTGCAGGCTAATCAGCCTGTTTGGTAGTTACCATCAGCAGATGTCCTTGGCATGCAGAAGACATCATGTGCTTCACGCCCAGATGCTTGCATCCCATATTACTCTCTTGGCTCCTTCCTCCTTGCTACCACAGCCAATTTGTTAGCTAGTAAGGGGAACTGCTTAGCTGCTCTTGTGTAAAGACTAGTGCCATTTGCTGCCTGCTGGTGTTTTAATAAGTGCCATGAACGGGAGGAGGGAAGCTGCTGCCATAATTTTTGAATAGTGAGGAAGTGCTGCTGTTGTTACACCCACTTGAATTTCATATTTTGTAGGATACTAGCGTGCACAAAGTATTCCATGTTGATAAGTCTTTGGCCAGGTCTACACTAGACCTGGCAGCTTGGCTTAAGGTATGCAACTTACCTTAAGCCGGGCTTGCAGGGTTCCCTTACTCCTTGCAAAAGGAGGAGTCAGCAGCGGGGTCCTCTGAGTTTGATTTAGTGAGTCTTAACTAGACTCACTAAATCAAACTCTGGAAGATTGATTGTGGCAGCAGCAATCTTCCTTTTAGTGTACACAAGGCCTTCGTGTGCACCTTGCTCCTTTTCTAAAGTCTTTTTGTTGTGCAACAGGATAGCCTGGCATTCTTTATGCAAGATGTTAGTCTTTTTACGTGTGGATGGGGGACAAAAGACAAAAATACTGTGGCATCTTTCCTTACAAACTGGGAAATGAAAACTCTGACAGGTCTGTAAATGAAGATGGACTTTCCTGTTCATTGACTGCAACATACTTTCCCTTTATCGGTTTTCTAGCTGTAAGCTGGTTTCTCAAGCAGCTGCCAATTATTTCTGTGGAATCCCTGTGACTTTCCATGATGAAGTGTGGAATGGACTGTTCCTAAGCAATAACGTTTGTTTTGTAATCATTCAGTGCCAATTACCTGGCCCGCAAATGGAAACTTCTATTCTGCAGGGCATGTTCAAAAGACGTGAGCTTTCCAGATAAATCATGTAAAATTGCACACTATTACCCATCACAACGAAAACAGAGCTGCTTTGCTAAAACATTGTGAAGGTGAAACCTTCAAAGTCTCATGAATGTGAGAGCTAGTCAGTGGCAGCAGTTTTTGTGCAACTATTTGTGGAGGCCTGCAAATCTGCAGCTTTCCACCAATATCCGCATCAACAAATGTGGATGTGGTTGAACTGTTTACCAATTTTTTTGGATCACAGATCAGAGGCAGGTCCACATTTTTTAATCTTTGCAGGTCTCTAGAGCAGCAGTTCTCAGCCAACGGCCCATGGGCCCCTATGGGTTTGTGAGATGGTTTCAGGGGTCTACTGTGCAGAAGCCCAGAACCCAAGCTCAGCACCTCCTGAAGTCCAGAACACTGTGGGTGGGGGATTGTTGGGAACTGGGGCTCTGGGGTTCAGTCCTATGGAGAGCGGAGGCACCGGGGCTCAGCGCTTCTGCCTTGCAGGGCCCCATGGACCCCCTGAAATTGACTTGTGGACCCACAGGGGGGTGCAAATTCCTGGTTGCAAATGGCTGCTCTACTGGGTGCTGGTGTGGATGTAGATATGTATAAAAGACAGAGTGCAGATCACAGGTTGGATGCAAGTTAATTATTGAAGATGCAGACCCAAGTTTTTGTATCTGTGCAGGGCTCAAGGTACAGTAGGCCCTGCTGTAATTATCAGTGGTATCAAATAACTGGTGTAACTGAAAAAAACAACGAATAGTCCTGCAGCACCTTAGAGCCTAACCAAAATGCAGATGGTATCATGAGCTTTTGTGGGCACAACCCACTTCTTCAGATGAATGGAGTTTAGGGGGTCCAGTTTTCAAACAAATAGCACATACAGGAGATGGTGAGGGGAAAGGAAAAAAGGGGGAGAGAAATTGCAAATTAGAGTGTAACTGAATTCTGAGATAAAAAGTAGGACTCCTCCCCCGCTGGATTTTTCATATGAACCATTTTACTTTTAAGGTGCTGCACAAAGTGATGTGCATTTTTGCTATTTTGAAATATACATGGTCATAGTTTATGTGAAGGGTACATTTATAAGTAATTTATACTGGATTAGTACAAAGAATGACTCTCAGGGTATGTCTAGACTGCATCCCTCTGTCGGCAGAGGGATGCAGATTAGGCAGGTCGACATTGCAAATGAAGCGGGGATTTAAATATCCCACGCTTAATTTGCATAAAAATGGCCGCCTTTTTGCTGACTCAGCACTTTGTCCACAAAAAGTGGCAGTCTAGAGGATCTGTCAAGAAAGAAAGCCTTTTGACAGATCCCTATGCCTCCTGCAAGGAGGTTTACAGGATCTGTCAAAAAGGCTTTCTTTCTCGACAGATCCCCTCTAGACTGCTCCTTTTTTGACAAAGTGCTGAGTCGGCAAAGGCGACCATTTTTATGCAAATTAAGCATGGGCTATTTAAATCCCCACTTCATTTGCAATGTCGACCTGCCTAATCTGCATCCCTCTGCCAACAGAGGGATGCAGTTTAGACATACCCTTAGGAGCATGTTACAGACATGAGAAGGAGGTGTTATAGATGGTTTTACATCACTACAAAGATTATACATAACTTCTTTCATCTGAAGAAGTGGGTTGTACACAAGAAAGCTCATGATACCATCTGTTTTTCATTAGTCTCCAACGTGCTACAGGTCCAGTCACTTTTAAAGTTTTTTTTAAGCTACAGACTAACACGGCTACCCTTCTGAGACATCACTACAAGGTGTTATAGATAGCTATTGATAGGCTGCATTGATAACAATTGATTAAATCTTTATTAAAACATCAACCTTAATACAAAGCATGCCTGTTTTTTCCCTGTCAGAATAACTTTAATGTCATACACATTTTCTTTTGTCTCAACTTTAGCTAATGAGTCTGCTGCAAAGTGAATGCAGTATATAGTGGTAACTACAAGGCACTCCAGGGCAGTATTTAGTCAGGAGAAGAGAAACTGAGAAAATGAAGATGTGGGTATGAAAAACACAAACATGGGCAAACTCTTTTGGGGTGGAGATAAAAAATGGCTTTTCTTAAAATTGAAATTTCTCTGAGGTGGGGGATGTTCATTTTTAATAACTATTTTGTAGTAAAACTGAAAATTTCTGCAATGAATTTTCATTTCATTTTAATTTTCCCAGCTGGAAACAAAAGTTTTGGCTGGTTGGACCAAAGTGGTCAGTACAGATTGAATCTCTTAGTCCAGCACTCTTGAAACCTGACCAATGCAGAACCAGAGAATTTGCTGAACCATGGGAGGTCAACATTGTCTAGCAGCATTACCAACACTTCCACTGCTTCCTGGGCTCTTAGAAGACATTTAGGGGTAAATTGGAGCTAAATAACAACACAGAACACTGAGAGCCAGGCCTGGTGGCTGTAAACAGACTTCATAGGACTGTGGGAAACTTGGCCACACCCATGAGTGGACATCCGGCTAATTAAAATCATGCCGGACCACAAATGTTGCCAGACCAGAGAGTGCTAGACAAGGTTCAACCTGTAAAACCAAAACAGCTTTGCCCAAATGTTTTGGGGGTTTTTTGCTGGCAGCAGTGCTAAGTAGGCATCTCCTCTCCCAAAAGTAATAGACAGGGCTGGAGGCTACCAAGGGCTCCAGGCCCATGCAAGGAGAGCTATTCAGATATGGGCATGAATCATCACCATTTTTCATTGAGTCCAACTCAACCAGCCACCAAAGGGGAGATTCTGGAGGCTATTCTCATTATTTTTGCTTAATTTGTGGGCTTTGAGTGTCTTAAGGAAAGAATGTTTAAGTATTGCTGGGCGATTGGTTAGTCAGCTGTTATGCCCAATTCTCCCACCTTTTCTTTTTGTTCTGGCTGCCCTTTCCCCTTTGCTTTAACATGGTCTTTTGCTGGGATAAAAAAGATGCATGCATCCTGATAATCTGGTCCCTGATTGCTGCAATAAGTTGTAGGGGCTTAGAGATCACCAGGGTTGTGTATTCGTTTATACACTGTGCCATTGGCTGGAGGCACAGAGCAGGGCGATCCCACACCTCATTGGTGCTAAGGTGGGTCGCTGAGCCCCTGTGGAGGGAGGAACAACGGACTCTGCCATGCTTTAAGAGCAAAGTTATCCCAGGCACAGATTTATTAAAACACATAGTTAAAATACTGTATGTCTGCTATAAGAAATCTAGTTAGTGGGGAAAGGGCACTGATTAATGTAATTGTTGTTGAGCTGATGAGACTGAAGTTATATGAAGTACGTACACACACACACACACACACACACACACAGAGCTGGATCACACAGTTGCTTTTCAATGTGTTCTGGACACAACACACACACACACACACACACACACACACACAGCTGGATCACACAGTTGCTTTTCAATGTGTTCTGGACACAACAACAACATGCATAAAGTTTCTGACATCTTGTTGGGCTGCGTTACTCATCACAACGGCTCTGCACAGCGGATGGGTAAAATGGAACACCACGCAGTGTGATTCTGCTGTGTGGAAGCCATGGAAAAAAAAAGGCCACCAACCAGCCAACCAAAATATAACAGGCGGAATCCATTTTAAAGGGAAGCTCTGGCATGGTGTGAACGCATGCTGCGGTTCATCCGGGGCTGAAGTACTGTGTTTGAAGATGGTTTAGAGTCTCTCTGCTGCACTCTAGGAACGAAGAAAGGGGATCAGAGATTTGGTCCGACATGTGGCCATAAATAATGGATGCTTTTAACATCTAATTTGCATCTGAATTAACCAGGCTGGCTAAATAAAAAGTCACCCATTATGAAGGTGGAATTTAGCATCTGTCTTTCAGCATCCCTATTGTGTGGTGCGAGGGGGGCACAGGGACAGGGACTAGCAGCTCTGTTAAAAGCACCATTAATTTAATTTCCTTAGAATTAATAGACACTTCACACTGGAGAGCTGGAAATTTGATTTTCCTGGAGGGGGATCCTCGGGAGCCCCTAATTTTCTCTCCAGATTCTATGCAAGAGATCTTGACTGCAGCAAGACAGCTTTTGTGCATGACATTGTCCAACTGACTCTGCCATTTGGCCTCAAAGTGTCTCTGGAGAGTGACACAAACCCTTCTCTGCTACTGCAGTCCCACGGGGCTCCGGGGTATCATTCCTTTGCAGCATTCGCTTGCTCTGCAGAAGAAAATCAAACCAACTTCAGGCCTGACACTGGATCCAGTTTATGCCAGTAGGCAGGCCCAGTGACAAGGGGAGGGCAAAGGGAGCAGTTGACCTGGGGCCTAGTGATTCAAAGGAGCCTGCGGCTCCTGGTCACTGCAGCTCCGGGCCCTTTCAAATTGCCACTGGAGCACTGTGCACTTTGTGCAGCTCTGAGGGCTGTGGAGGGGCGATGTGCCACGCTCTAGGTGGCACAGAAGGCTGGCTGCCCAAGCCCCGCCCCTTCCACCCAAGGAAGGGGTCTCAGCCAGGTGAATTCAGGGAGGGTCTCGGAAGGGGGTGTCAGGGTGTGGGGGAGGGGTCTCGGTGGGGAGGTCAGTGGGGGCGGGGCGGTCAGTGCGCTATGGGGGAGGGTCTTGGGGCACAGAGCCAGCCCCCCCATACCTTGTCAAGGAATCCATGCAGGCTGTCAGCTTCCCTGACAGTGTGTTTTTAATTCTAAATATGGCATATACTCTACCTGGTTAGTTCTGTTTACTGAAGTGGAATGCAGTATACATAGCTATTATGAGCCTAAAGCACCAATGGTAATAACATAATCTGTGGGAGAACATAAATATTATTTCATTACAATGTAGCTATACATACTTATTCACGATAAAACATAATGCATATTCTTAAGAGTATTTTAGCCTGCAACTTTTGTTTGTTACCTACAATTTAGCTCTCATGAGAGGTCTTTATCTTCATTTTTCTTTTCTTCTCTAAAATTGTGGTGTAAGTTTACAGTGAGAGATCACTGTCCCTGGGTAGATGCAGACTTTCTAATAGTGAACGTTGTGTGATCCCACTGCAATCGGTTTGCTCCTCTTCTCCGCTGGGTAGACCATGGTTGTATTTTTTAATAGGTCAGTGTTGAATGTTGGCACTTCGGAAAACAGTATCTCAATGGAACAATGTTTCCCCATTGTATAAGTCATTTTACTGTAGGATCCAATGCTATTTATGAATTCGCTGGGGTTACTTTTTCACTTGGCTCCAGGGAAAATTAAAGAGCTTGCATCTCACCTGAGTGGGCTTGAAAACCACCACATGAAGAGACTCAATATCGATTTTGTTTTGTCATGGAAGGTTATGGCATAAAACATTCATATCGTATGGAGCCAAGATATATTGACACCAGCTTCAGCACATTAGGCCTCGGAGTCCTACAGGATATCTTTAAAAAAAGTGCTTATCAAATGAAAATTGTAGACATTACCTGGGTAATGCAGTCAAGAGACCTGAAGTGAGTGGCATTTTACTCCTGCAGCACCACACTTTCAAACAGCCTGAGCACGGACTACCACGGGGCTGAAAAATTATGGGAGCAGATTGCCACTAAAGAGAATACTGCCTTCCATCCCGCGGGTGCAGAGGATGAAAGAGAAGTGTAGGAGTCTCCTAATTCAGAGCTGCAAGTCTGCATTTTTTAATTTCGTGAGCTGATACAAATCCGAGAGAGCTGTCAGGAAGCATTCAGTGGTACCAGGCCATTCAACATCAAAGATAAGGCAGCATAAAAGAATCTCACTGAACATCATAATTGGAGGGACTGGTTTCCTTCAGGAATCCACGAAGCCATTGGGATTCTCGACACATTTATAGTATAGTATTTTTTTTAAATAAAAGAACAAAATCTGCACTTTCTAAAACCTGTGCGCATAAGGTAATGTCCTCCCCACCTCACAGGAAGCCTTTCACTTGAAAAATGAAATTAATTCCCTATCCCTGAAAAGGTCATTTACTCAGGATTACTGGCAGGTGCCATAAGCTTAAGAGATGTCACTTGCATGTCAGTTCAGCTCAGCTGAACACAAAGCAAATTAATTCAGGCTGGTCAAATATTATTTAAGGCCGCTGATGCAGGAGTGATTTTGTATTTATTATTAGCATTACAATAGGACCCAGAAAACGCTCATCTGGATCAGGGCAAGGCCTTGTACAAACTCCTTGGAAGAGACAGGTCTTTGAGGAAAGAGCTTACAATCTAATTACAACAGCATGAATAACTGATTATTGATTTGGGTTTTGCTAGCGTCTAGGAGGGAACCAAGATGCAATTGTGCTCTGTGGGGTACAAATGTAACCCATCTGCCTTCAGGGTGCCATTCACTGTCTCAGCTAGTGGCACCAAGACTATTTACAGAGAGAATAATGTGCCTGCTCTACAGCATTAGCTAATAGCCAGTTGGCTTTTAGCTCTTCCAGTAGAGGCTCATGCACTTAGCTACAGAGGTCCCAGATGTTTGATTCCACCTGTTGGCATTACAAGTGCTGGCTCGTTCAGGATTTCAACTGGGATGTCTCTGAAGCTCAGCATGCACTTCCTCAGAATAATGAGCCTGCTCGACAGCCTTAGCTGAGAGCCAGCACTCTTTTAGACCATGCAGTAGAGCAGGGGTGGCCAACCCATTTAACAAAGAGAGCCAAAACAGCAGCGGAAAAAATGCGAAGAGCTGCACCAGAATTGTTGAGCGCAAAAAAAAAAAAAAGAAAGCCCCCAGAATTGTCAAGCAAAAAAGAGGAGGCTGCCCCTTTAAGAAACAAGCTTAGGCTTTTTGGCCATATCAGGCTCCCATCGGTGGCCGCCATCTTGGGCGCCATTTTGAATCGCCGCCCTGGTGAGCACAGGGAGCTGGGGGCTGGGGAGCCGGAGGCTGTTGGGAGGGGGAGTGGTGCAGGAACGGCTTTGTGAGCTGCACTTTTGGGGGAGAAGAATGGCTTGCGAGCCGCGGGTTGGCCACCCCTGCAGTAGAGGTTCATGCACTAAGCTCCAGAGGTCCCAGGTTCAATTCTGCCTGTCGGCATTACACAAACAGAGAATAAAAGATGCTCATCTGTAGAAGCAGGGTTTTTTTTCCCCACGAAAGCTCATGATACTATATATATATATATATATATTTTGTTAGTCTCTAAGGGTACGTCTACACTACAGAGAAGGATTAAAGCTGCCGCTGTTGATCTTCCAGGGTTCGAACTAGTGGGTCTAGTTAAGATAGCTAATTTGAAATGAGAGGGGTGCTCTGGTCGATGCCAGTAACCCTGCTTTCACAAGGAGTAAGGGAAGTCGAAGGGAGAGTGTTCCTTCTTCGACTTCCTGCAGTGTAGATAGCACCAAAAACTGAGTTAAGTTACTTCAACTTCAGCTACGCAATTAATGTAGCTGAAGTTGCATAACTTAATTCGACTTTGTCCCATAGTGTAGCTGGACCTAGGGTGCCACAGAACTACATGGTGTTTTTATAGACAGAAATGAAAGTCCTTACTTAGCTTTTAAGATTAGCATGCTACCCTGATTTGAATGTTTGCAACAGGACATAATTTGTTCTTCTCATGTCCACGGCTGGCATTTTAGAGATTTCCCAAAGTGAAATATTGGGTTCAGTGTCTGAGTGGGGAGCAGATCTTGAAGATGCCACTGGAACCATTGAAATATTACACAGCTGTATCTGAGACCGTATGCTGGAGCATGTGCTAACTCCACCCTCATCAATGTGTTTGTGTTGGGAACCCAGTGCACATTTAGCAGCATCACAGGCAAGGCTGGGAATAGCATTATGCCTCATGAAATCAGCAGTAACTGACATCGACTTCAGTGGCCTTTAAGGTCAACGAGACAGGCTTGGTAGTGCGGACTCATTGTTTAGAAAATCGACCATATGCAGCTACATTTGGTGAAAACTACTAGCGAAGACCAGGCCTCATTGTCTTTGAATATATGTAGCGTGCAAGAAGCCCTGTTCATTAGCCACATTTTTTTGCAATTACATACTTGTACAGAGAATTGAGTAAACTGTTGTCTTTCTTGTCAATTGCAGAAAGCAGACCAGCACTATCAAGACAGACTGAATATCCATTTTGTAACGAATGCTATGCTATCATGGGTCTAGGGAAAGAAATAAGCACTATAATTTTGCCCTGCAGCTGATTTCCTAAATCAAATGTTATGTCTATTTCCTAATAAGCTGATGCATTATGCTAGAACTTTATTGAAGCAACTTCAGATTTCTTGCTTCCTTTTTGAAATCCTGTTCTCTGAAGAGCACCAAACATTAACTTGACAAACTACCAAGCTGAAATATCACTTTCACTTGACAACTATCACTAGTCTGCCACCAGGAAGGAAGTTATAAGAGGGTAATGTTGCAAAGGTGTATGATGTTAGCTTCCTCAAAGATATTTTTGAATGCATGTCATAAGAGGAAGAGTCCCATATTTTGTAAATATAACACAAGTTAAATTTTAACTCTACAATTACATTAAACAGCTGCATTTTTATTTTATGCACTTATATGGTTTTTATATAACTAAGCAAAGGACAAAGGTTAGAAAGCAGAGGAAACAGCAACATGACTAACAAAAAAAGACAGACAAATAAGGCATGGCTGGTGACTAGAAGCTTCAATGTATACATAATAGAAGCTTACAAAATTAGGATGAAGAGGAATGTCAAAGCAATAGAGCAGATGGAATTTCACAGACAAACCTTCTAATTTATTTTCCCAGGGATATTACAGGGAAAAGAAATTTCAGAATGGCTTCTAATCTCCAGTTCAATTGTGTGGCTATTGTTGTATTCAGTGTTCTTGCAGCTGCGTTGGTCCCAGAATATTAGAGGCATGTTAGATGAGGTACAATCTTGTATTGGATCGACTTCTGCTGGAGAGAAACAAGCTTTTGTGCTTACACAAAGCTCATCTTCAGGTCTGGGAAATGTACTCCGTGTCACAGCAAAACACAAGGTGGAACAGACTGTTTAGCATAAAGTAATAAACACATATTTCTAGTAACCATTCAAGGTGAAGTGGCCTGTTAACATCTCTCCAGTCATAAGGAGTTAAAACAAACAAAAAATGTTGAGGGAGTGTGTTTAGTGGGTAACAGATTGTTGCATTAAGCCATAAATCCAGTGTCTCTATTCAGTCCATGACTTTTAGTGTCTAACAAAGGTATGAATTTAAGCTCCCAGGTTCATCTTTTGAAAGCATTGTGCAGGCTTCCTCTGAGGATGAGGACTTAGAGGTTAGATTTGGAGTGATCGCTTTGTGAAAAGTGTTCCTCCACAGGGAATCCAGTGCTTTTGTCTTATTTTTCTGTGTGAGTTTATTCAAGGGCATAGAGGTTATCTGGTTTCCCACACATAGCTGTTGTTGGGACAGTTAGTAGCCCCGGTGAGGTATACCACATATTGTGATTCACAGGTGTAGGACCCATAGATCTTGAAGGGAGTGTTGTGAGGGGTATTGATCATTGTAGCAGGGGAGGTAATCTATAGGTTTTCCATCTGTTGTTTTGGCAGGGTCTGGTCTGACTTAGGCCAGGACATCCCAACCCTATGTGGAGTTTCCTTCTGATGAGCTTGGAGGATTGTTTGAAGACCAGAAGATAGGGTTCGAAAATATTTTTCAGGGTGTGGTTCATGGGTTGTAATAGTTTGAGTTACCGTGAGGGGTGGTATGTGAAAACTAGGGGTACATGATCAGAGTGTGGTGGTGGTGGGGGGAGAGGCGGGGTTATTTTCATAATGAAGAAGGTTCTCTCAGAGAATTTGTGTGGTCTGTTCCATGGTGTGATTTACCCGGGGCAGCCCATGACTATAGGCGGACTCGGCCGTCGCCTAGGGCGCTGCCTTCCCCAGGGCGCCCAATGATGATGTCACTCCATTGACAGCCGTGCAGGCGGGGGCGCCGATCGCGCGTTCCACCTGGGGTGCCAGCTGCCGCAGCCCGCCTCAGGCCACTCCTGGATTTACCTCTTTGGTGTCCTTGTTTGGTGAAGGTGATTTTATGTGTGTTAAGGTGTATGTATGTTAAGGTATATGCAAACATCTGAAAGATAATAAGGTGATAGGTAACAGCCAACATGGAATTGTAAAGACCAAACCATGTCAAACCAATCTGATAGCTTTCTTTAATAGGCTATCAAGCCTTGTGGATAAGGGAGAAGCGGTATACCTAGACTTTACTAAGGCATTTGATATGGTCTTGCATGACCTTCTTATCAATAAACTAGGGAAATACAATCTAGATGGGGCTACTATAAGGAGGGTGCATAACTGGCAGGATAACTGTTCTCACACAGTTGTTTTTAATGATTCACAATCATGCTGGAAGGACATAACAAGTGGGGTTCTCCAGAGGTCAGTTCTGTTCAATATCCATTAAAAATTTAGATATTGGCATAGAGAGTCTGTGTATTAAGTTTGCAGATTATACCAAACTGGGAAGGGTTGCAAGTGCTTTGGAGGATATGGTCATAATTCAAAATTATATGGACAAACTGGAGAAATGATCTGAGATAAATAGGATGAAATTTAATAAGGACAAATGCAAAGTACTCCACTTAGGAAGGAACAATCTGTTTCAAACATACAGAATGGGAAGCGACTGTCTAGGAAGGAGTACTGCACAAAGGGATCTAGGGGTCATAGTGGACCACAAGCTAAATATGAGTCAACAGTGTGACACTGTTGCAAAAAAAAGCAAACCTGATTCTGGGATGCATTAACAGGAGTGTTGTGAGCAAGACATGAAAAGTCATTCTTCCACTCTACTCTGCACAGATTAGGCCTCAGTTGGAGTATTGTGTCCAGTTCTGAGTACCGCATTTCAAGAAAGATGTGGAAAAATTGGAGAAGGTCCAGAGAAGAGCAACAAAATTATTAATGGTCACCTGTGAGGGAAGACTGAAAGAACTGGGCTTGTTTAGTTTAGAAAAGGGAAGACTGAGCGGACATGATAGCAGTTTTCAAGTATCTAAAAGGGTGTTACAAGGAGGAGAGAGAACAATTGTTCTCCTTGGCCTCTGATGATAGGACAAGAGGCAATGGGCTTAAATTGCAGCAAGGGAGGTTTAGGTTGGACATTAGGAAAAAATTCCTGACTGTCGGGGTGGTTAAACACTGAAATAAATTGCCTAGGGTGGTTGTGGAATCTCCATCACTGCAGATATTTAAGAGGAGGTTGGATAGACACCCATCAGGGATGAACTAGAGGGTTCATGGTCATGTCGTGAGGGCAGGGGACTAGATTTGATGATCTCTCGAGGACCCTTCCAGTTCTAGTATTCTGTGATTCTATGTTCTAGATTTCTTCCTCACTGCACATTGTATGATTTCTGAGTGCCTGACTAAAGATAACTGCTGTCTTTTTGTGTTTTGGGATAGTTACTGAATCTATGAAGACAGGTGTGGTGATAAGTTTTTTGTTGTATGTAGCTATCGGTAGGGTTCCATTGCTGAGGCTTGTCATGGTGTCCAGGAAGTTGATGCTGGTATGGGAATGTTCAAGAGAGAGTTTAATGGATGGATGGTGTTTGTTGAAGTTGTGGTAGAAATCTTTGAACATAGGGTGCTCGTCCAGAGGATGAAAATATCATTGATTTATCTCAGGTATATGGTTTTGTGGTGCAGAATTTTCAAGACTTTCCTCCTCAGGGTGGCCCATGAAGAGTCTAGCATATTAGGAAGCCATCCTAGTGCCCATTGCTGTTCCCATGGTCTGGACAACATTTGTTGCTGAATGTAAATTGTTATGGGTGAGGATAAAAGGCAACATGTTTGGAGTGGATCATAGAATCATAGAGCTGGAAGAGACCTCAGGAGGTCATCAGGTCCAGCCCCCTGCCCAAGGCAGGACCAATCCCAACTAAATTAACGCAGCCAGAGCTTTGTCAAGCTGAGACTTAAAAACCTCTAGGGATGGAGATTCCACTCCCTCCCTAGGTAACCCATTCCAGTGCTTCACCACCCTCCTAGTGAAATAGTTTTTCCTAATATCCAACCTAGACCTCCCCCACTGTAACTTGAGACCATTGCTCCTTGTTCTGCCATCCATCACTACTGTGAACAGCCTTTCTCCATCTTCTTTGGAACCTCCCTTCAGGAAGTTAAAGGCTGCTATCAAACCCTCCCCCCCTCCCACTCTTCTCTTCTGCAGACTAAACAAACCTAAATCCCTCAGTCTCTCCTCATAGGTCATGCGCTCCAGCCCCCTAATCATTTTGGTCACCCTCCACTGGACCCTTTCCAATGATGTCTGAGCATTGGCTATTGTCTTGTAGATATTTGAGGCAGGCAGACAAGTTGTCATAGTGAGGGATGTTGGTGTACAGCAAAGTGACATCCATGGTGGCAGAGATGAAGTTCTGAAGGAGGTCGTTAATGTTGTGGAGTTTTTGAAGGAGGTTGTTTGTGTGCTGGAGAAAGCTGGCCCTTTGTGTGGCGGGTGGTGTGAGAGTGGTTTCTATGAGTCCTGGTATACTTTCTGTAAACCTGCCATGATAACATAATGGGTCTGCCTGGGATTTCTTATTTGCTTATCTTGGGATATATGTAGAAAGTCTCTGGGGATGTTTCATGTGGGATGAAATTGTAGAGTTCCTCTTGGAGTTGTTTGGGGTGAAGGATTTGATGATGTCCTTGAAGTCTCTGGGAAAATTTTGGTGTGGTGTCTTCCAGATTTTTATAGTAGATGGTGTTAGAGTTGTTAGTTGTCCTTGTTAAAATCATCAACACTGTGTTATGGTGGACTGTGACAGTGCCCCCTATGTCTGCTAGTTTGAATGCTTTCTGGTGATTAGATTTCAGGGTTTGTATTGCTGTCCTCTCATCCATGGAGAGATTGTTCTGGTTGTGAGGGTTGTTAAGGATTTCATAGTCCATTTTTTTCCTGATGCAATTGAATGATCAAGAGTGCGGTTTTCATCTGCTGTGGGGTGTGTGGTCTGTTGATTCATTTCTCTTATGGCTATCAGTAAGGCTGTGGTAATTGTGGGTGGAATCATCACTGTTTAAAAATTCTTTGAGGCAGTCAGTGGAACAGTTCTTCAAGTTCACCACATGTGAGCATAGTATCACAGGTCAGGACACATGAATTCAAGCAACAACAGACACTGCCAGAGAACAGATACAAAACCTGTAGCTATCTCTCCACTGCTATGATGATCAACATTACACCTTTCAAGATCCAAGGGCTGTGCACATGCCTATCACAACACGATACCTCATGTACCTCATCCAGTGCACTGAATGCCCCCACTAACATCTGTGCAGGTGAAACACTTAATATTAAAAGTTAAAAGCTCCACCTCACCTTTTGGTAAACACTTTCACAAAGTCATCATTCTACATCTGACCTCTCAGTTCTTGTTCTCAAAGGAACCTAACACACCACCTTCCTAAGATGAGCCTCCGAGTTTAAATTAGCAACTTTTAATGTCTAGCAAAGTTATGGACTGAGTTAAGACACTGGTTATGTGGCTTATTACAACAATGTATAACATCCCCTATCATCTCCCCCCTCCTTTCCTTCTTGTGACTGGAGAGGTGGAACTAGTCAATTCATCCTGAATGGTCCATTGTGTTAGCCACTTATGCTAAACAATTGATTCCACCTTGTACTTAGCTGTGACTCAGGCCTAAAGAAGAGCTTTGTTTAAGCTTGAACGTGTGTCTCTCCCACCAACAGAAGTTGGTTCCATAGAAAACATTACCTCACCCACCTGGTCTCTCTAGTTATATTGTGCTACTCTGGGATCAGCTGGGAGCAGTTCTGCTTCATCTGGGGTCTCCATCACGTTTCTGGAGGCACTGGCGGAAGTGTACTTTTTTAATAAAAAGAAAGCGGAACATAAAAAAAATCCATGACAAATGAAGATAAGTCTGGACATCAGTGGGATTACAGTGTAATTAGAAAATTAATAATAAGCTTAACCTCATTATGTTCGTTGTTGAACCAGACATTGTGCAAATTCAATAATGCCCATTAGATTGCAATTGCCCCGTTGCCCTTTCTGACAATTAGTACCTAACGGAATTCCTGAGGAGTTTCCTAATCAGATCACTTGCCTGGATGTTATTCAAAATAAGCAGTGTTTAACTCAAAGAACAGAATTTGGTAGATGGCAGAATGCAATTTATCTTACTTTGCAAGATACATACGGAAACCCTCGCTCTCTAGGCTACAGAGTCAAAATCAATTCACGCCACCATTCATTGTGCCTCCAGGATGAACGGATGCAGTGTCTGTGACACATCCCTAAGAGTGGCTTCCATTATTCTCCATTCCCACCCAAACGAGCCTTAATTCAATTGATTCTCTAGATGCCTTGGCGTGAAGGTTACTGGGGACAAAGCACTGCAAATGAGAGCAACATCCTTCCTGATCAGCTTTTAGAGTGCCTGGGGTGTGGAGTCAGGGCTTGCATAGGGGAGGAGACTCCTAGGCAGGGATTCTCAAAGGCCTTATTTTGCAGAGATTTTTCTTTCTAAGACCACACAACAATAATTACTGAGAAGGAAAGTGATTTTGTTGTGTTGTCTTTGCCCCTTTATAATAATGGCACTTTTTGTTATTTGGGTGGCTAGACTTCACTGCCCTTCTCCTGTGCCTTTAAAAAAACCCAACTCCCATAGAAAAGGACCTGGAGGCCCAGAGTTCAGTCTCTAAGGATTTTCAGCCAGGAGTGCACAGGGTCAGCCTCTCCACATTAAAGTCCCAAAAGGAGCTAAAGAAATGAATTTAATTAAATAACTTTATAAAGTCTTATATGGAAGAAATAAATAATAATATAATTTTTACAGCATAACACAGCTATTTTATAACCCATTATCGTCACAGTAACAATAAACATAAATAGAGAAAACCAAAAGTAAAAATTGAATATTTCAGTCCACACAAAACACAGTGAGGAGAAACTGAGAGCTCCCAAAACATGTAGGTTCAGTTAATCTAAGTCTCAGTGACTGTTGTTGATCATCAAATCTGTTGATCATCAGTGCGTGTCGTTGATCAGCAAAGCTGGTTCTGAACCATCTCTACATTCACTTGTAGAAATCCTCAGTTGGAATTCATACAGGGCCTTCCTCTGCTGTGGATCACTGTTGGACACCCAGCTAAATGATTAACCACTCATATAAGTCACAAGTATACAGACTTAAAGAAAACCCTGATACAAGAAAATAATTTTTATTTTTCTTATTTCTTCCTCCATCAAGCAAGAGGCAACACTAACCCTAAGACTCCGCCCTGTCGCAGCAAAGAATGAATGCCTTCTCATAGTTCTCCTTTTAACTGAAGGGAGCTCTTTAGCTGGTGTCGTTGTGCAGTACTCCAACAACCCACTGATTTTTTTCCCCATTGCTCATCCATGAGACTTTCCAGTTTGATTCAGAAGAGAAACCAATGGGATGAAAATTCTGTTTTCCGCCCAACTCTATTTTCCGGTGTAAGTAAGAGACCCCAGTCTTCTAAATGCAGATGCTAGGTATATCTGGACCTAATTGTCTGTGCACATGTACATTGCATATATCCATTTGTCAAATCAGGGTAATATATGAATAAGGAGGATCGATAGTAATGCGTGTGGCTTCAGGATTTATTTGTACTTTTTGATTTATAAATGTCTAAAGTTGCAATTATGGTACAAAGATTTACCTGTTAGATGGGGAGTGGAATTAAGTTTGACTTTGGGGTGTGCAATAAGAACTCTTATATCAGCATATTTATTGAAATATGTTATTAACTGTAAGGATATTTGGTTAGTTATCTTCAGTACCTCCTTCATTTTACATTCTTAGGGTGGTTGTTTTTGGCTGCAATCCACCTTAGCATCCTGATTTTTCAGCTTGAATTTTAACTTTTACTGAAAGTAATGAAGTTTTTGTTGCTTCAGGGGGTAGCCGAGTTAGTCTGTACACGATAAATTTAAAAAACAACAAATAGTCTGGTAGCACTTTATAGACTAACAAAACATGTAGATTTCTCTGTGGGGAGTTTTGTTTGTCTTGAAATGCAGCATCACTGTAAATCTTAGATGCCCCACAAGTTTCCTGTTGCTCCCATCCACTGCAAGGCTTATATAAACATAATACTGGGAGGTCCTGTGCTTTTCCTTTCAGTGTGGAAGTTCCCCGCACCTATTGGCTTTATGTAGTTTTGGCATTCTGCAGGGTAAACCATTGTGCATCATTTCATCCCTCTACCACCACATTGGAGCTCTCCAGATGGCCCGCTCCCACTTGCTTTATCCATATGTACTGCCTTTTTTACTGCATGGAGTAATCAGTTTCCCCTCCCTTACACTGCCTTATGGAGGTCAGAAGATCTGCAAGATCCCAGTCTCTTCCCCAACTCTTGTTGCCCTGAAAGTAGGCATTAAAGTTTGTCTGGGGCCATGCAGATTTGACAAAGTAGCCTTGTCTCTTCCAAAAAATAAAAGTAATGCTTGAAAAAAAATCTTTAAATGATCGCAGGGACTGGATTTGAACAGTTTCTATATATATAAAGTTTGAATTTACAACAAACCTGATGTTTAGCAAGAGCTAAAAATCAGACGCTAGGAAACATTTCAAAGGTTTTGTTTTTTCTGCACTCGTAACTCGATGATCTACATGGCGCTTGGTCCTGCCGTGAGGGCAGAGGACTGGACTTGACCTCTTGAGGTCCCTTCCAGTTTTCTAAGAGTTTATGATTCCATGAACTTGAAGTGGTCTAACTAACTTCCCCATCCTAGTATCTCCTGTAATACTCAGGAAAATACTTTTCCTGTGCAAAATTTAAAGATGGATGAAAAATAGTTTAGGGAAACCTGAAATTTTAGCTATAGAGCAGTCAGACATCAGCTCCACAACTGGCATAATTTTTGTGACCCGTAACTTAAAACAGTTGGTGAAACTGCCTTCATACCGAGAAAAGAAAGTTAAGTATCGCTTTGCAATAAATCCATTATTTGATTACCCATATCCACAATCACTTGCATTATCCACACAAGCTTCTTCAGAGATGGGCTAGAACCAGATCCTACAACTCAGGCTTCTATCTGAAGCCTCCATCACAGGAACTAAAGGGCACTTCTGCTTTGTGACCTGCTACAGAAGGACCCTTATATTCTTTCTGAGCTGCAAACAGGCATGGTGAGGGTGTAAAACTCTTCCTGTGATAAAGTAGGAGGACAGCTTCTCCTGCTCTCTCAGTTCAGGCAATACCTTCTCCTCTGGGCTCCCACATCCAGCAGCCTCTCCAGCGTATTGATGTGAGGAACATGCAGCACCAGGAAGGCGAAATCATCCTGCAGTCTGCTTCTCGCTGGGAGCCCTCCTTCAACTGGCTGCACTTCCTGCTCTGCATACCTGAGAGACACTAGAACATTTTAAAACAACGAGTAGTCCTGTGGCACCTTAGAGACTAACTAAAATATATAGAATCATGAGCTTTTGTGGGTAAAGCCCACTTCTTCAGATGAGTTGGAATGGAAATAACAGAAACCAAGATAGATATAACAACAAAAGAAGTACCTGCCAATTGTAGGACCCATGTTAATGAGGCTAATGAAATGGGCTGGATGTGTCCCATTCATAGCTTTTGATGTGAAAATGCAAATATTAAAGGCAGGAGAAATTGGCTTTGTAATGCACTAACCAGTTAATATCTTTATTCAGACCCAGGGTAACAGTGTCAAACTTGTAGATGCATTCCAGTTCTGCAAACTCTCTCTCTAATTGGTTAGTGAATTCCTTTGTAGAAGAATGGCTACTTTTAAATCCATGATTGAGTGACCAGGCAGTTAAAATGTTCCCCTACAGGTTTGTGTGTGTTACTATTTCTGATGTCTGATTTGTGTCCATTTATCCTTTGTTGAAGAGACTGTCCAGTTTGTCCATTATACATGGCAGAGGGGCATTGCTGGCACTTGACGGCATATATCATATTAAAGGATGTACAGTTGTATGAGCCCCTGATATTGTGGCTTATGTGGTTAGGTCTTGTAATGGTGTCGTTTTTATAGATAGGGGGACAGATTTGGCAATGGGGTTTGTTGCAGGGGTAGGTAGAACATTTGTTCATCCATCTTCCCCCTCCACGGTCCTCACCCAGGAACTTGGAATGGAGAGACAATTGCTGTGGACTTGAAGTTTATGGCTTAATATACCAAGACCAACCAACTCAATGGATGGAATTTTTTTTAATGTTCATTTAAAATCCCCTTCTAATATAAAACCACACTTCCCTCGTTCCACCTACATACTGCTCATATGTTTCTCCTGACTGCTCCCTCATCCATCCAATCCTTTGGTCTTCCATTGTGGCCTCTATGTTTGACCCAGCCTCCCACTTAGTGTTTTCCCTGCATCTTTCCTTTCCTTCAGAGGGCTTCAACTGCTCTGGGCTTTCCCATTGCACTTTTAAAGAGTATATACACACTAGTACAGCCTGTGTTTACAATGAGAATATATGTTTTTTGGCTAAAAACTGAAAAACCAAAGGCTTTTGGCAGATGACAAAAAAGAGAAGTTTGTACTATAGCTAGGAAGAAACTGTTTTCGGTGGCAAGCAGACACTTTTAGTGACAACATTCATTTAGTCAAAACCTGTTTTTCCAGCGAAAAACAGTTTTGATGGAGAACTTTCCACCAATCCTATACCACACCCCACTCTAGGTATCTAACCTCCCATGACTTCACATAATTAACTCTTTAGAGAAATGACTCTGTTATTTTATTTATCAAATAGTAGCTGGTCTATAGTACCATATGCACATATATAAAGCCCAGAAAATCCACAGATATCTGCAGGTCATTTTTGCAGATACAAAATTTGTATCTGCATTGCATCTATATCTGCACAGGGCTCTACACATATAGCTAGAGCGTTTTGGATATACATTGACAGAAGTATATAATCTCTATCGTGGAATACAGTTCTATCCAAACTGAAACATCACAAAATTGTGTTCATTTTCTCAAAATTTTATTTCAGAGGAACAAGGTGGAGGAGAGGAAGGGCTTGGACAATGTCCCCTTTCAACATTTACAGAATGAAACATTTTTGATACTTCCTTTCAAAATGGCTTTTTGTTTTTAATTTTGTGTTGTAAAAATTTTAACCATCAAAATAAAAACAAAATATTTTTACATGTTCTTTCAGAAGAGTTTGAAACATTCAGCTTCCATTGCTAATTGGAGCAAAAACAAGCATTGAAATCCTTTATAAAATGAAATCAGCACTACTTGTATAATCAACAAGGGCCAAAACCTAACCCAAGGGCCAAAACCTAACCCTTTCTTAATCAAAACTTATACTGAAATCAGTGAGAGCTTTGACTGAGTAAGGATTTATGGATCCAGCCCAATATTTTAAAAACTTATTGTCCAGGACAAAAATCCGTTGTTTATAACATTCCCCCCACCACAATGTGTTGTTTCCTTCAGTTAGAGGGAACATAATTTTGTCACACACTAACTGTGGTAGAAATTAATTACTAAATAAAAAATAATATAGCTCATAAAATGTGTAAGCTGGTATCCCCCTGACATTTCTCTCATATACCTCTGCGTCTCCCTTCATAAAATCACTACCCTTGACATGCCTGAATTAAATTAGACCTGATAATCTTGACATTAAAAAAAGATATCCCAAGTGCTGCAGGCAAAATGTGGCCTTACTGTCGATGAAGTGACCCTAACCGAGTTTAATTAGCGTGTAGTCTCGAGGTGGACTGTTTTAACAAATCTATTCAGCCTCAATCATGTTTTGCAACATTTTCCCATGATCCATAGACTTACAGGGTTTTTTTTCCTTCTGGGGACCACAGCTGAAAAGTAAGCTGATAACGTTTTGTTGTCAGTGACAGCATGGTGCAGATGGCATCTGAAAGCCAAATCCTTACAACTTTCTAAGTTATTTCACCATTTGTTTTTGAATGCACCCATTGCGTCATGGAGGCACTAAAACTATTATTCCTACAAATGGGATATTATTTATTGAATTCACTCCAGACTGACCACTGAATGACAACCCACAATAGTAGTAAGGTACCATTCAAAGGCATCCTTCATCATTATTGGAGTCCTAGGATCTTTGGTACCAGACAAACATGCAAAACACTGTCCCTGCTCCAAAAAGCATACAGTCTAATAAGACAAGTAATATATGAAGGGGATGGGGGAAGGTTTACAATTAAATATAAGCCATATACAAATGGCAAGTTATTAATTGTATATATATTTGCAGCTTAAAATGATTATGTCTAGGAAAAAGTGTGTGCCAGCTATCACCAGCTGACTGGTTTTTTATGTCTTTTATCTTAGGGGGCGTTTCCTAAAAAATGCAATTCTCAGTGGTGTTCTGGAACAGCTAGGACTGAGGTGGGTCTTTCATTTTGCCCTCAAAGGGGTTAGATTTGGGGCTACCCTCATCTCTTGCAGGAGGCTGTTCTACAGGATGCAGTCATTGAGCATGGTTTCTCTCTCTCCTCCTTTCCCACAGGGTTGTGCCTTCACCGTATCTTTCTATTTTAAGTTCTTTCCACTATTCCCCCAACAACCCTTTGTGCAGCAATCTATTTGCAGCACTGACAGCCATGTTTGGCCCTCTCCCTAGGACCTGAGGGGAACACAGTCTCGTCCCTTGAGGCCTCTATGTACCCAGGCTCATCAGCCCTAGTCCCCAAAATCAGTGCTAACCCATTGGAGGCCCTAATCAGGAATACCCTCCCCCCAACACTAAAACAGTCAAGTTTATATAATAAAAAAAGTGATTAGGACCTCCCTTGTACTGCTCTGGCCAGGGCACCATTTCAGATTTGGGGTTGGGGGAGGGTAACTTTAATTGTGATTCCTGGGCTACTTAGGCACCTGAAAATTCTAAGGTGGGGTGGGGGAACCTAAGGCCCAGGGGCTGGCTGTGCCCCCCAACTTCCCTGGATCTGACCCCTGAGCTCAGGGCTCTCCTCCTCCAGCACTGGGGAGTATTCCAGCCCCCTTCTGCCCCCTGTGGGGCTGGAGCATGCAAATCTACTAGCCTGCCCCCCACCCCAGGCTCTAGTTTGTGAGAGGAATGTGGGGAGTGTCTTTCTGCTTCTTTGTCAGGGTCCACGTCAATGAGGGTTGGTTTGGGGGTTTTTTTGCTTCTCACTTGTGTGCAGCTCCCAACTGATTTTTTTGTGGATCAGTGGCCCCCAATCCAAGAAAAGGTTTCCCACCCCTGTTCAAAGGATTTTTTTGCAGATAGTAATGTAGAAATTATTTGACAGAAACACTGTATCTAATTCATATAGAAAGAAAAACACAAACACTAATTAAAGCCATATTTCAAGTTTATATTTAAGTTTAGAATGATCAGGAAATATAATATAGCATATATTCCCCATCTGAAACCTTGAAGTATCAATTTTGGAGACTTAACACAGTGCAAGTTGAATACGTTGTACACTGTCTTTAGTAGTGATAAACAAAAATAAATAAAATCTGCTTACTTTCTCTAACAGACACGCTCTGTGCTTCTGCCATTATCTACTCTGTTTTAGTTGATTGGGTTTTTTTCACTCCACTAAAGATCTATTTATTTAATTTTAACATACGCAATTGAGGGGTTTTTCCTTTTATTAAGAAAACAATGTATTTTTAAAATTATTTTAGCCTGCATATGTACTAATCGCAATTGTGTGCATGAGTCACTAACATCTGAGGCTACCATTGTATTAGTATTAGACTTGGAAAGACATTTATTTTTGTATGAATTTTAAATTATTTGACAGATATAACTAAAAATACAGAGCAGGTCTGAGCTGGGAGGGGCTTAGTGTCTTCTGACATAAACAGGGCCCCCTCAATTTATTCTGAAGTCATTGGGAGTTGAGGTCACGCAGCACCTCTTAGATTCTCAGAACTGTGCAGGATTGCACCTGTAATTACAATGGTTTGTCAGGTTCTCTGCTGACAGATAACATTTTTTTATTTAACTCTCCTGAAACTATTCTGCACATCTGCACTTGAAAGTCTATGGACCAGATGCATCCTTAGCATGAATAGCTGAAATCCAGGGGGTAACTCCACAGATGAATGTGACGCAATGTGCCCATGCCATTTTGTGTAACATATCCACAGTGATCTAGTTATTTTATGTGCTTATACTGGGCCAGATTGTTGGGAGCTCTGCCAATTTACTCCAGCTGATGAGCAGATACATGCTGTATGGCCAGGAGCAGCTCGAGGAGAGCTGCTGGCAACTGGCGCCCTAGGTGGAATGCGCGATCAGCGCCCCCCCGCCTCCATAGCCCTCAATGGCGTGACGTCATCATTGGGCAACTGCCGAGGTTGCCTACATCCACGGGCCACCCCTGTGTATGGCATATGCACATAGAACATCTACTTTTTGTCTTCAGGTATTTGCTACCTGCAAATGATGCCTGGATAAGTTTCTGGCCTACTAGGACTATTGAAAAATGTCCTCCAAATGCTTCAGGAAGCCCAGCAATCATAAAGATAAGAGTATGCAAACCTTCTAGATAACATTTAATATGGTAGGGAGAAACTAAACGATTCTGTTTATGAAGTTTATAAGTGAGCCAAACTCCCATTCCAACCCTGGTTTCATGTCAGCCATCACATCTTGAGGAGACCACAAAGAAATGTGGGAAAATAGTTCCTCAGCAATTGTCTATTTAGGTGCAAAGCAGATTCAAGCCTTAGTAATGCAGCCACAAAGGAGTCGTTTATTCATCTTTAATGGGGGTTTGGATTGATTTCCCAACTGCTGGAGGAACCTGTAGTACACTAACCATGTGCAATCTCTGGATGAAATCTGCCCTGGACAGTTGTAGGATTATTTATAACCGACCTCTGGTCTGGCCAGGCATGTCCTAATTTGCCTCCAAGGTTTAGTCTGAGAAATCAGTTGTAACCTTCATCCTGCCATCCTAGCCCTGAGTTCCTGTTGGGATTTATTGTACATTCTTGATCATTTACATAAAACAACAGTCCATCATTCAAGGATAAGAGGTAGCCAGATCTGTCATCAAAGACTGGGAAGTGAAGTGTGACAAACTTGTTCTCAATTAATGCCCACAGCGGTGCCTGATGACAGCAGCAATGCTGATGTGACAACCCCCACAGCAGATCTGGGACATTAATTTAGTGACATGTTTGCCTGTCTCTCTCCTTCAGTATTTTTCCTCTCAAGGATGAGGGGACGCGGATACAGTTTCCTTCCAGCCTGCAGGGTGAAAAATCCCACTTCTGAGACTTACTTCAGCAGATGAACTGAAATTCCCTGACCCCAGCAGAATCTACTGTATTATTGATGATGAGCAAAAGGAACAGCACTTAAAACAATTCATATTCTTTCCTTGGGAACGGATGGCCTGGATGAATTATGCATTACCCAGGTATTGTAATTATACATTGTGCTGCAGTGCTGGCTTAAACTGTGTGACAAATGATGGCCGGTAGGATGAGGAATATGATTTTCCAAAGGGGGCTAATAAAACTATTCAGTCCTCTTTACAATATTCTCGTTTACAGCGTGTTGCTTGCCACCCCTCTCAAAGCCCCAAAGAAGGAGAAAACAATTGAAATGTTTGCATGCAAATGTCTCCTTTTCGGGTAATGCACAGTACAGAGAGGAGACGTGCTTCTAGCTCAACCTTCACCAGAAGTGAGTCAAACAAGATATTTCTATTCTTTAAGAGAAAATGTATGTTAAAAGCTAAAACAGTTTAATTATGGACAGAAAGCTGTTCCACCGTGCTGGGCCCGTGCCTCTAGTGAGTGACTGACTAGCCATATTCCCGTGATCACTAACTTTCCTCCTCCCTTTCCTACCCCAGTGTGCTGATGTCCCATTGTGAAATTAGGGACTCTATTCCTCAAACCCGTACTCTATTCCTCAAGCTACATGGTCATGGGCTGGCTCCATCTCCCCCCGGAAGGGGCGGGCCTGGTGCATAAGGGGTGGAGCTGGGGACTAGTCTCCCTACATAGTTGTCTGGGGCCAGAGAGTTTGAATTAAAAACACAGAAAAGGGCTCCCAGCTTCTGGCCCTGTTGCTACTGTGTTGCCTGGGAGTTGCCTAGGTTGCTGCAGCTATTTAAAGGGCTCACAACTCAAGCTCGTTCTGGGATAGCACTGTGACCGGGGGTTGGGAGCCATTTAAACAGGATCCTCCTGCCTGAGTCACTGCCTGGAAATTCAGTAGCACATGCAGGAAGATATAAATAGAAAGCAGCCAGATGCAATCCATGGGCCGGATCAGTGTGTTAGGTGGGCCGGATCCAGCCCATGGGCCGTATCTTGCCCAGCCC
Organism: Rafetus swinhoei; assembly: GCA_019425775.1. Classification (NCBI taxonomy): domain Eukaryota; kingdom Metazoa; phylum Chordata; order Testudines; family Trionychidae; genus Rafetus; species Rafetus swinhoei. The sequence goes on from CM033440.1 coordinate 190,097,216, forward strand.
TGTTGTAAATGCACATGGTACCTTTCATTCTACTAACAGCTTTACTACTGTGAGTAGACACATTTTTCTTTCTATGGCCCTTGTCCAGCAAACCACTTAAGCATGTGCTGAACTGTAAGCCCCATTAATTTCAGCAGAACTACTCACATGCTTAAAGTTCACCAGTACTTTGTTATGTCAGAGTGTTTAACTGCTTCTGTGATTGGAAGCAGCAGGCCCTTATTTGCTTTTCCAGGAAGGGATCTTGTGCAATTCATACAGAGCTTCCTCGCACCATTTTTGACACTATATAATAAATAACCGTAGCTACTTCAATAAAATATTTGGTCGTATATTTACTACTCTGGGGTCTTGTCTATACAGGAACACCCAGGAACGTTAATGTCAGTTAACTAAAGATATGAATTTAAAAGCACTTTAAACACCAGTGCGGATCCACTTTATCAGAATTCAGACTGCCTTACTTACCTTTAAATCGGTGTCATAGAATCATAGGGTTGGAAGAGACCTCAGGAGGCCGTCGAGTCCAACCCCCTGCCAAAGCAAGACCAACCTCAACTAAATCATCAACCATAGAGGGGTTTGAATGCAGTTTGTCTGCATTAACTTTCCTGAAAGCTGTGAATTTGAAGCACATTAAACAGCATTTAAATACCGATGTGGAGACACTGCTAGAATTGAAGTGGTTCTACTTAATTCAGGCCTTTGATGCATGTTCTTTAAATTCATACCTTTATTTATTTGGATTAACTTTCCTAAAGTCTGGTCCATGCTAAAACGTTAGATTGACCCAACGCGGTCGCTCAGGAATGTGAAAAATCCACATCTCTGAGCAACATAGATAAACTGATCTAACCCCTGTCAGAGACAGCACCAGCTCAAATGAAAAAGTCTCTTGATCTTGGTTCTACCTCTCTGGGAGGTAGACTACATAATCTGACAGGATAACGCCACCCTTCAGCATAGGTAGCATCTGCACCAGGGGTGGGCAAATACCAACCTGCAGGCTGGATCTGGTTTCTCAGGGTTTGTTGGCCCCTGCAGGGCTGCTCCTGGTGCTCAATGGCCAACAGGAGTGATTGCAGCTCCTGTTGGCCATTGAGCACCATTCCTGGCCAATGGGATGTGTGGGAAAATGTGTCCTGGTCCATGCTGCTTTCCACAGCTCCCATTGGCAGGGACCAGTGACCCACGGCCAACCGAAGCTGCAATCAGCCATATCATGGAGATGCAGGTAAATATAGTGGCAGTGGCCCACCAGAAGCTAACCCTGGTGAACTGCCACCATTGTATTGCCCACCCTGAAGGGCTGCAGCTGTAGGATTTCAAGTGTAGACAAGCCCTAAATTTGCCCATGTACAAAGTTCTCCTCTATTTGGAACCTTAGGGAATTTGCCCAGAATCTTTCCACACAACACCGTGGGACAACACTATTGTAACCTCCAGGGTCGCATCACTATCTTGCCCTATTCTGGATCCTGGAGCTAGATATTCAGATGAGCTGTTTGCTATTTGTATCAATCAGGAATACCCAGGCTGAAACAGGTATCTTGAAACAGAACAAATGTGTAGACACACAAAATCCCCCCGTTAACTCTTACCATTTATTCATGGGTTTGCTTATTCCATGCCTGGTCAACAGTACTTGTAGCAGAGGTAATGTTAATGTCACGTAAACAGCCAGAGCTGAAACTGTAGGCCACTTGGATCCATGTGACAGAGCTCACCCGCCAGTGCAGCACCTCCTGCTGGCCAGCTCGGGGATTAGCTCTCTCAGGTGATACACCCTCTCTTGGGTTGTGCCTCTGCTACTGCCTTCTCCGCTTGCAGACCTGTTTCAGTCCAAGTAGTGCAGTGTCCTTTTCCCGACTCGGTCCTCTGGCCTCTGTGTCTTCCCCTTGCAAGAGGGAGGGAAGTATCTCCTAGTTTTAGAATCCCTAGTGGTGAGTGAGGAGGCTGGGGAGAGAGGGTACCCAGCACTCTAGGTCCTGGCCCAGAGAAGCTGTAGATAGTGGCCTCCTGCTGCCTCTCTTTAACTTCTCAACTAGTGATGCTTCCAGTCCCTGGGACACTTCCCTGTGGCCCCAGCATCTTCTTGGAACCCTTCTCAGGGCCTCCAGCCTGCTCATCCAGCTAGGAGCATCCTTGCTCTGCCCCCAACCCCTGCCAGCAACTGCTTTGTCCAAGATGCTACCTTGTTACAACCTACTAGAAACACAGTCATCTCTCATTGGGCTCCCTGCAGCAAGTGACTGTCTCTGGCCCTGCAGTTCCTTTTATGTGAGCCTGCTGGGCCCTGATTGGCTGCTCTCTGTGCAGCCTCCTTAGGATACCTTTAACCCCTTCCTTTCTGGTGATGAATGAACTCTCCGCCAGACTCTTGGTACCTCCTACACTTGTGACTAGCCCTTTCAATAGCTAAAGGTAGTGTAGCTTGAAGAGAAGCATGCTATCGTGTGTATGTAGGATAGCAGTGAATCAAGGAGGAGAATATGGACAGAAAGCCTTGAATGAAATAACATGCTTCTTTTCCACATTGCATCCTGGGAATGTCAGGGTAAGTTGAGACCCACAACTGGTCAAGCAAAGCCCAAACAATGACAGGCTAATGAATACACTGATTACTGCAAATACCATGAGCGCCGATGCGCTTGGACTACAAAGCTGGAAAAGTGCACACAATCTGAGGACAAGAGTAAGCGTTTTTCCTGTGTCACTTACGGTGTGTCTAGACTACAGGGATTTTTCGAAAAATCTTTACCTGCATCTAGACTGCAGCCGCGTTCTTTTGAAAGTAAATAGAAAGAATGCGGCTGTTTTTTTGACCATGGAAAACCTTGTTTTACAAGGAATAACGCCTTTTTTCGAAAGTGCTCTTTCAAAAAAAGGCGCTACGTAATGCAAACTGTGCTTTTTTGAAAGAGAGCATCCAGACTGCCTCGGTGCTCTCTTTTGAAAAAATGGCTTGCTTTTTGAAAGTACTTGTTGTAGTCTAGATGCTCTTTTTCGAAAGAGGCTTTTTCGAAAGTATCTTCTGAAAGAGGCTTGCAGTCTAGACATAGCCTTAGGCTATGTCTACATAGCAGTGTTATTTTGGAATAACTGGCATTATTCCAAAATAACATAGTGCACGTCTACACAGAAGCAGTTATTTCGACATAATGTCGAAATAATGTTGAGCTGGAGGAATGCTTACTCCGACTCCTGTAACCCTCATTGTATGAGGAGTAAGGGAAATCGGGGGAAGAGTGTTTTATCTCAAAATAACTGCTGTCTAGACAGCACTCAGTTGAAATAAGCTATTTCGACTTAAGCTATGCAATTAGTGTAGCTCAGGTTGCATAACTTATTTTGAGCTTATCCCTGCTGGGTAGACGTGCCCTTACTGACTGCTCAGCTCTGCTGCACACAGTGCCTGTCTTCAACTATCCCCTCTGCAGGATGGCTGGCCCTGTCATGCTTTCCACTGGATTTTTGTCTCTCCTTTAATTTGGAAGCCAGCTTTTTGACAGTGGACTCTGAGCGCATATAAAAGATGACTATGCCCTCTTCAGGCTCTCCCACCAAGAGGCTCCCTTTAGTTAAAAATTGGATGGCAGCATGGTGTCTAAGCGCATCTGGATCCGTGATAAATTACTTTTCATATTGATCAAACATTTTATCTGTTTAAAATTCAGCAAGGCATGACCAGAAGGCCAAACACTTCCCATCTATGTACTACAGCTATTGAAATAAATCTTTGTAGGCTTTCTAAAGGTGGGCTGAGAACTTCCAGAGAGGCATTCATATGCTGTGGTGCAAGACGCTGCATCCTATCTTATCCTCAGGCCTTCACCATGGAGGGGAGGTGGTAAAAAATAAAACCGATCTGAGGACTCAGTGCTTGTAAGGTGATGAAATGATAACAAGGGTTATCCTCGCAATTGTCTGTGAACCAGAGAGTGCATCAAGATGCGATGTTTGGATCCAAATGGAGATCAGGAGCTGATCATTCCTAAGCCATGGGGATGTTCAGATTCAGAGAACAGGTTTTAACCAGTTACAGAGTCAAGCACAAGCTGTTCTGGACCAGAATCTGGGCTCTCCCAAACCCAGGGATTCAGGAACAGACTTCTCATTCAAACCCTGGGAATTACCCCAGGTACAATCTGGGCTGTTGAACAGCTGTGTCCCCTCAATTCTCCAACCTAGGCTGCCTTTTACACTGCTCGGCTGTGAGTGTAACCACTCTTAGTCAACTCATCCCCTGCCTTCAGCACATAAATCACTCCCAGCTATACCGTGTGCCCTGGTTTACACTAAGACTTTATTTTGAAATAATCCCCCCAAGTTTGAATTTATAAGCGGAACATCTGCCCTACCAAGCCCGCTATTTCAAATTAATGGGCTGTGGAATTTGAAATCTGTATTCCTGCTTTTCATCTGGAGTAACACTAATTCTCAAATAGTCATTTCAAAATAAGGGTAGTGTGGACACTCTGGTGCTGCTATGGGGAATAGTTATTTCGAAAGAGTAATGTGAACTAATTACTCCCCAGTGCTTCCTGAGGCTCTAAGTCCGAGGTAGCATGTACACATTAATGGAGTTGGCCTCAGGCTAATTTCGAGGCTTCCCATAGTGTAGACACACTAGTTCGATTTAGTTAAATTGGGAGTTACTAAGTTGAATTTAGGAATTTTGAAATAGTGTAGACATGGCCGTAGTTACTTTTCCCAATTAGGTGCTTAATCTGCCTCCACACTACCAAGTGTGTTGCATCCACACTACCAAGCCCGTTATTCCGAATTAAGAGGCCACAGAATTCGAACTCTGTGCTCCTGCTTTTCATGAGGAATAACATTAATTCCGAACTTGTAAGTTCGAAATAACATTAGTGTGGACACTCTGGTGCCCCTTATTTGAATTAATTGGCCTTCAGGAGGCCTCCCACAGCTCCCCAGAGTGCTTCCTGGTGCTCTGAGTCTGAGGTAGTGCGTCCACATGAATGGAGCCTGCCTAAGACTGCATTCGATTCTTCCCCATAGTGAGGAAAAGCAAGTTCAAATTTGTTAAACTGGGAGTTCTTAGTCAAATTTAGTAACTTCAGAATAATTTCCTAGTGTAGACATAGCCAAAGTGAGTGGTAAAAACTACTTTAAAATAAAAATTTTTCTTCTGCCTTCTAGATTTGTGTCACACTACTGCTTTGAGAGTGTGTCATTATTCTGTAAGGGTATGTCTACACTACAAAGTTAATTGGAACTAACAGCCGTTAGTTCGAATTAACTTTAATAGGGGCTACACATGCAAACCACTAGTTTGAATTTAAATCGAACTAACAGAGTGCTTAATTCAAACTAGGTAAACCTCATTCTACGAGGAGTAATGCCTAGTTCGAATTAAGGGCTGTGTAGCCACTTAATTCGAACTAGTTGGAGGCTAGCCCTTCCCAGCTTGCCCTGGTGGCCACTCTGGGCCAAACCAGGGAAACTCTTCTGCCCCCCTCCCGGCCCCGGAGCCCTTAAAGGGCCACGGACTGGCTACAGTGCTTGTGCCAGTTGCAAGCCTGCCAGCACCCAGCCAGCAGACCCTGCACCTGGCACAAGATGAGCCAGTCACCCGCTGCCACCCAGCCCTCCGCCTCTTCCCAGGACCAGGCTGGCGGCTCACAAGAGCCTGCCCGGGGCCGCAAGAGGCGAGCACCCGCCTGGTCTAGTGTGGAGATCGTGGACCTCATCGAGGTTTGGGGGGAGGCCTCCAATGTCCACGATCTCCTCACTAGCCACAGGAACGCGGCCGTCTACAGCCGCATGGCTGACAGCCTGGCCACCAGAGGCCACATGCGGACCCGGGAGCAGGTCCGCTGCAAGATTAAAGACCTGCGGCAGGCCTACCCCAGGGCCTCCCAGCCAGGGGCCGACCCGGAGGCATGCCCTCATTACGAGGCCCTGGACCGCATCCTGGGGGCTCACGCAGTCCATGTCCCCTGGGTGGTGATTGACCCCGGGGCAGAGGGCCCCATCCCTGACACGGAGGAGAAGGAAGAGGATGCAGAGAGCCAGGAGCCTGCAGGGAGCCTGCCCAGGACCCAGGACCCCCGAGGCATCCCACAGAGCACATCGGCTGTGTTGTCCGAGGCCGGGGAGGGCTCCACATGTGAGTGCCATCATGCTCCCCTTATGTGTATGGAGGGGGTGGAGGGAGAAGGAGCACAGGGACCGTGCGCCTGGGCCTTGCCCACCATGGAGCAGCAGCTGGGTGTCATGCAGGGGCCCTGGCCCGTTCTCCACACGCCGACCTCGCCTTGCAGAGGGGGGCTGGGTTTCACCCACCGTGTCCCCAGGGAGAACTGACCACTGCTCTTGTTTCACCACAGCCACAGCACCTGGGACTGCAGGGCGCACCACCCGCCTGCAACAGCCACCCGCACCCGGGCCAGCAGGCACACCAGGAACCTGGAGGACTACCACCGGCGGCTACTGGAGCACCAGCTCTGAACCAAGGACTACTGGGTACGGGAGGACCTGCGGCTGCGGCAGCGGAGCTTGGAGGCACTGGAGGAGCAGGGCCGTGCCCTCAGAGGTCACCTCCAGACCTTGGTGGACAGATTCCTACCTCCTCCTGCTCCAGCCCCTGCGGCTGCCCCAGCTCTCGGTCCTCCTCCCACCCCTGTTCCTCCTCCTGCTTCCTCCCGCCCGTCCCTCCTGCCCCACCCTCACACCCACTCCCCCGCCGCCCCGCACCCGCAGTGCTGTGAGGCGGAGAGCCAGCAGGACCCCCAACCCTGAGCTTTCCCTTCCCTTCCTCCCCTTCCTCCCACTTCCAGCTCCCTCCTCCCAGGTTTCCCCCTCCCCTCTCCCACCCTCATTCCTCCCTCCCCCCCCAGTTATGTACAATAAAGAGAGGGTTTTTTGGCAAAACAGGTGTTTTTATTTTACATTAGGAAGGGGGGTTAGGGAGGAAAGGAAGGAGGGGAGGGTGGAAGAAGGCTCCAGTGGGGCATGCAGGGAGAGTTCAGTCCTCCTCCACCTGGAAGCTCTGCCGCAGAGATTCCCGGATCTGGACGGCCCCCCGCTGGGCCTCTCGGACGGCGCGGTGCGGGGCTGCACGTACTGGCCAGCCATGCGCTCATCCTCAGCCATCCAGGCTGGCAGGAAAGCCTCCCCCTTCCACTCACATAAACTGTGCAGCACACAACATGCTGCCACCATGGGAGGGATATTGTGCTCGGCGAGGTCGAGGCAGGTGAGGAGGCATCGAAATCGAGCTTTCAGGCATCCGAAGGCCCCCTCGACCACAATGCGGGCCCTGGTGAGCCTGGCATTGAAGGCCTTCCGGGAGGGGTTTAGGTGCCCCGTGTACGGCTTCATCAGCCAGGGCTGTAGGGGGTAGGCCGCATCCCCCACCAGGCAGATGGGCATGTCTACGTCCCCGACCCTGATGTGGCGGTCGGGGAAGAAGGTCCCGGCATGCAGCCTCTGGCACACGGAGGAGTTGCGGAACACCCTGGCGTCATGTGCCTTGCCAGACCAGCCCACATTAATGTCCGTGAACTGGCCCCGGTGGTCAGACACGGCCTGCAGGAGGACGGAGAAGTACCCTTGCGGTTGATGTACTGGGAGGCCTGGTGTTCCGGGGCACGGATGGGGATGTGCATCCCGTCGATGGTCCCCCTGCAGTTGGGGAAGCCGAGGGCGCCGAACCCCTGGATGACCGCGTCCGGGTCAGCGAGGAGGACCACCCTGCGGAGCAGCACCCAGTTAATGGCCTTGACCACCTGCAGAGAGACACAGCAAACCGCGAATCACTGGGGTGCCTGGGTGGCTAGGAGTGTTCGTTCCCTGGCACTGCCCTGCGTCCCACTCCCAAAAGCGACCCCCGCTGCGATCCTGGCCGCCACGGGTGGCGTGTAGTACGGCCGGGACAGACCGAACCCTCCCATGCGGGGCACTTTCACCTCCTCCCCCCCCTTTTTCCCTGGGGCGGCCCATCCCCTCCTGTAGCCAGACATGAACCCCATCTTGTTCCCCCCCCCTCCCAGAGAGCAAGAGAAAGGCAGTCAACCTTTGATGCCCTGGGAACGCAGGTGTGCTGCCTGCCCCTGACTCTACCATAAACAGAAACCAGACAGTAAATGGGCTGGCTGACGACCCGGGGCCTCCCACCGCCCTGATGGCTAGTACCAGTAATTGACGCCTGCACTGTCCCAGGAGAGGAATCTTCGCCCATCACATACTAGAAGTGCCCATTGTCTGCATTTTCCCAGGTGTGAATTATGCTTTGCACCCTTCGTGGGAAACTTGGCATTCAAAGCCATTTTTCCTAATTGGCCACTTGAGACCAGGAAGAAGCCTACGTGACCCAAGGGGTATAAAGAGGTTTAGTAGCCCACCCCATTTGAGCTCAATCATCTATACCTGCTGGCAGGTATTGATTGTCTCCGAGGTCTGTGGGATGCCCAACCTCGCCCTACTTCTTCCCGAGGATTGAGAGAAAGGCTGGCCATGCCAAGTCTGGAGCAGGGGTGAGAATATATACCTGCTGTGTCTATTTTGCATGCATTTAATAAGAGCTCAGAGAACCAAAAGGGTTTCATGGTACCTGTAAGTGACTTTTGTTTTAAGTGTAATTTCTGTCCTGTCCTTTTGTAGTGGCTGTGTTATCTGTAACACAGCAGTAGCATTAACAGCTAAGTTTACCCTGTAACAATAAAATAGTAACTGTTTAGCTTTAACCTGCTTCAGTTGCTGTAACAGACCAAGCACAATTTAAAAGAACTCCAGCCGGTCATAAGGGACAGATCCGTTGGGGCGCCCGTCAACCTCTTCCAGGTTGCCGCTGCTAAGGACCCGGTCCTGGCAGTTGAAGTCTCAGGTGTATAAGCTTTTCCTGTAAACTTATTGGGGCGCCCGTCAACCTCCTCAGGTTGCCCACTGCTAAGGACCCGGTCCTGGCAGTTGAAGTCTCGAGTGTATAATACACACACACACACACACACACACACACCACTCACTGCCCTGACCATCGGCTGACACCTCCTTGCAGCCCCCCTCTTCCCCGGCCCAGTGGCCGGTGAGTGCCATACCTTCATGAGCACTGCTCCGACGGTGGATTTCCCCACGCCAAACTGGTTCCCGATGGATCAGTAGCTGTCTGGCGTGGAGAGCTTCCAGAGGGCGATGGCCACATGCTTCTGGAGGGGGATGGCGGGCCTCATGCGAGTGTCCCATCGCTGCAGAGCAGGGGCGAGCCACTCGCAGAGCTCCAGGAGGGTGTCCTTCTTCATCCTGAAGTTCTGGGTCCACTGTTGGTCTCCCCAGCGCTCCAGGACGATGCGGTCCCACCAGTCGCTGCTGGTGTCCAGACGCCAGATGCGGCGGGGCATGCTGGTGTCCGGCCGCTACTGTGGCTCCTCCACGACCCCCAAGGAGGCCAGGGGGAGAGGCAGGGAGCTGACGTGCACCAGATGATGCCAGGCAGCCTCCAGCAATGGCAGGCTTGCAGCAGCAAGTCCAAAAACTGGAGCAGTATGCCCAGGGCGAGCTCTGGCTCCATGTTGCCAACTGCGGCGGCGCCCCAATGGGAACCACCGACACAGGCAGGTGGAGAGGAAAACGCTTTGCTGTCCCTCGGCGAGGTAGGCAAGCAAGCGGAAAAGCTGAGAACCGGCTGTCCAGGGGGGTCCCTTTAAGCACGAGCCTCAGATAGCCTCAGACAGCAGCCACACAAAGCAACTACTGACCTGATGCCCTGCCGGAACCGGTTTCAGCTGCCCTTAAATGCGACCCAGCGTCCAATCAGTGTGGACGCACTATTTTGAATTAGCAAAATGCTAATTCGAATTAGTGTTTGGGTCTAGATGCGTTAGTTCAAATTAGCTTAGTTCGAATTAACTAATTCGAACTAAGTTAGTTCGAATTAGCGCTGTAGTGTAGACATACCCTCACTGTATTATTAAGAGAGGGGAGTAGTTAGCAATACATTTGTCCGGAAGATGGCATATAAATTAAAGTGTATTATCTAAATTTAGGAAGTGAAGAAAACAATGTTGGCTGAAGAATTGTGATTGCATACGATTAGATGAAAGAATTAGATAAATATATTGGGAACAGTTCTCGGTGCCATGTAATTAGATTTCCAGAAACTTATAATGCATCATACTGAGGGATAATAGACTGAAAAGTTTAGATTCCTTTGTTTTTATTATCCGGTCTCTCTACTTTCAAAAAGCAGATTTTATTGTATTAAAGAGCAGACAGAATGTTCTACTGGCCATTTATATACTGCATTGCACAGAGCTGAAGGAAGAAGCTATTCCTTTATACAGTGGGATATACTTTATACATTGTGCTAGGTGCTGCACACAACAAAGAGCTCACAGTAAGTAGGTTGTGTGGGCAAGCATAGAGGCATCTCCAGAAACCTCTGTGTGGTGGTGTCCCTCATTCCCCTGTGTATACAGAGCTTGCACCTAAAATTTGCACAAGGGGACAGGGATGTGGATGGAGCGGAAGTGGCTAGAGACGTCTTATATGCAGAGGTATGAAAAGGAGGTGGAGCAGAACAAAACCCCTTACTGCTGCACACAAAAATAACGGAAGCTGCTCGTCTGCGATAGCCAACATTTTGCATGGGATCAGCTGAGTGGCCAATTAACTAGCTGAGTAATTACTCCTTTTGTCCCCACACTGAATGTCTTGGTTTTGAAATACAGGATCGGGGCCTCTGGTCTGATTCTGCAAGTTGCTGAGCTTCTCCAAAGAGATGGCGATCCCTCCCACTGAAGTTGAGAAGAGTTCGACTCTTCTCAGCAAGTGTTCAGTACCATCCAGGAACAGCCCTTTTATTTGCCGTCAGGGGTAGGTGTTCATAGGCATGCATGCAATTCCCTAATCCATTTCTCTATCACGAAATAGGAAGTCAAGGGCCTCAAACCCGCATTCCTTGCTTGTGTTTATCTTCTGCTGAAGGGCTGGAGTCACCTAGTGTTAGTGTTGTCTGAAATACTGTATCCAGTTCTGGGGAATCTGACAGAGAATGCCCATCCTCCACAGGAATCCCACTGCACCCCAGCATTTTTCATTTGTTCATTAACAAAATACATTCTTACAGCAGAGACGGGGTTACTCCAATGGTCACCATCTACGTATTACACAGATACATCTCAACCAGCCCAAGAATTGACATTTATGTCTGTTCCACTGAGGTTTGTTTATCTTTAATCTTGGTTTTTGCCCAAACTGATGATAGTAACTGAGTAATACTGGGACTGTGAGTTTTAAGGCACCTTTTATGACCGTAATAAAGAACAGACTCAGAGTAATAATATCAGCAGGAAGGGCCAGGACTTAAATTCACTGGGGCTTGGAGTCAGAGTCTAAGGCCATGTCTACTCTAGGAAACTATTTTGAATAACTAAAATCGATTTAATAATTCCCGATTTAGAAAAATTGAAGTAGCATGTCCACACTATGGGGAAGTCTTGAAATTAGCCGAGGCAGGCTCTGTTAATGTGGACGTGCTACATTGACTTAGAACTCCCGGAAGCACTGGGGAGTAATTAGTTTGAATTACTCTGGGAAGTAGTTCATAGAATCATAGAATACTAGGACTGGAAGGGAGCTCGAGAGGTCATCGAGTCCAGTCCCCTGCCCTCATGGCAGGACCAAATACTGTCTAGACCACCCCCGATAGACATTTATCTAATCTACTCTTAAATATCTCCAGAGATGGAGATTCCACAACCTCCCTGGGCAATTTATTCCAGTGGTTGACCACCTTGACAGTTAGGAACTTTTTCCTAATGTCCAACCTAAACCTCCCTTGCTGCGGTTTAAGCCCATTGCTTCTTGTTCTGTCCTCAGAGGCCAAGATGAACAAGTTTTCTCCCTCCTCCTTATGACATCCTTTTAGATACCTGAAAACGGCTATCATGTCCCCCCTCAATCTTCTCTTTTCTAAACTAAACAAACCCAGTTTTTTCAGTCTTCCTTCATAGGTCTTGTTCTCTAGACCTTTTATCATTCTTGTTGCTCTTCTCTTATTTATTTCGAAAGAGCGGCACTGGAGTGTCCACACTATTGTTATTTCAAAATAACTATTTCTAAATTAGTGTTATTCCTCAAGAAAAGCTGCAGTACAGATTTTGCACTAAGCAGCCCATTATTTCGACATAGCGGGCTTGGTAATGTGGATGCTCCACTTATAAATTCGATCTAAGTGGGGTTATTTCAAAATAATACATTTTGACAGCTGGGGAGTGATAGCTCAGTGGTTTGCTAAACCCAGGGTTGTGAGTTCAGTCCTTGAGGGGGCCATTTAGGGATCTGGGGCAAATCTGTCAGGGATGGTACTTGGTCCTGCCATGAGGGCATGGGACTGGACTTGATGACCTCTCAAGGTCCCTTCCAGTTCTATGAGATAGGTAGTGTATACTTCCAGTTCTATGAGATAGGTATATCTCCATATATTATATTATTATTATATTAAAATAAAGCCCTAGTGTAGACTAGGGCTTTGACTCCTGCCCTGCAGTGTTGAGAGAGTCATTATTCCCAGTGAAGTTAATGGACACTTTGCCTGAGAAAACAATGTAAGAATGGACTTAAAAAGGAAGAGCCTCATTTTTCCAGCTTGAGGAGGGATGTGTTGGGGGGAAGGCTGGGGTGGAGTGTATATTTTAAATCTGTGCCTTCTATTGTTCTTAAATAGCAACACTTGCTGCTTCAAGCAACTATTATTCAAACAAACTTACCATTGTCTTTGTCCTGTCCTGTTGAAAGTCAATCTCAGGAAAAGTGGGATATTCATAGTGACTGGCGAGATCACTTATTTCAACAGCACTTAAGGTAATCACCTACTGTATGTTTTAATCTCGCGTCCGGTCTCCAAAGAGAGAGTGGTTTTTTATAAGTGGTTATGAATTAACTGAATACAGCTCAGAATGCTCAGTCAGCAGTTTTATTCATAGGATCCAATTTTCAGAAGTGGCTGGTAGATTGTGTACAAGTTTGTGCACTGAAATAGTGACAGCGGCATCAACATTTATTCCTGCATCTCAGGGCTCTTTTGAGGAGGCAAACCAAAGACTGGCCTGCCCAACTTTGGGTGCTGCTTCTTGAAACTGGGGTGAGTCTGCCGACGGGGTGTGCAATTGCCCCAGGACCTGGTGATACAAAGGGGTCCCAGGCTCCCAGTAGCAGTGCTGGCAGCCAGAGCCCCAGACCAGTTCAATGGCAGCCCAAGAACTGCACAGCACACGCTGGGCAGCTCTGAGGGTGGTGGGGGGAGGGAGAACTATGCTCTGGGTGGCACAGAGAGTCGGCTGCCTCCAGCCCTCACCCCTTCTACCAAAGACCCTGCCCCCCAGGAATACGGAGCCACCCCTCTTCCCTTTCCCAGTGCCCTGCAGAGGTTGACAGCTCCCTGAAACAGGGATGAAAGCCAGGATTCTAATCGGGTATAAATCCGCATAGCTCCCTTCCATTTAAGATCTGACCCAAGCCTAATGGCTGCAGTGTTGGCCCAGACATTCAGGGTATGTCTACACTAGCCCCCTAGTTCGAACTAGGGAGGCTAATGTAGGCATTCAAAGTTGCAAATGAAGCCTGGGATTTAAATATCCCGGGCTTCATTTGCATCTTCAGCCGCCATTTTTAAATGACTTAGTCCGAACTCCGTTCGCGTTACACGCGGCACGGAGTAGGTAGTTAATTAGATCTCTAATTCAACTACCAGTACACCTCGTGAACGCGGAATGAGGTGTACCGGAAGTTCGAATTAGAGATCCTAATTAGAACTACCTGCGTGCGCGTGTAGCCGCGGCGCACAGAGTTTGACTAAGGACATTTAAAAATGGCGCGCTGAAGATGCAAATGAAGCCCGGGATATTTAAACCCCGGGCTTCATTTGCAACTTCGAATGCCTACATTAGCCTCCCTAGTTCAAACTAGGGGGCTAGTGTAGACATACCCTCAGACAGGGACCTCTAGAGCTAAAAGCTCCAGCTAAAGAGCAAAGGATTAATAGCCTGGGGTATTTCTGACTCAGATTCTCAGTGGATTGGGCACAGAAGGGAAGCAGTTACACATACTAGCCAGTGGGTTATACAAGGTCTCTACACACCTCTCACCCTCCCTTCACCTTTTCCTTTTAGGCCTCAAGCCTCCTATAGAGGCATCCATGTCAATGTAGTTTGATATAAGATCAGGATCGTCTTGTTCTTTTAGATCAGAGCTACTCAACATACGGCCCATGTCCAGTTTGTTTGTGGCCCGTGGTGCAGTTTGGGTTTACGTGGGGCTCAACGTGTGGCCCGCAGGTGGGATCCTTTGAACATGGCCTCCACTGGGAAAACGCTCCACAACGGCAAGTCAATATAATGGTCTTCTGTTGATTTGTGTTTTAGTAGTTAAATTCCTGGACTGTCATTGCTCATTAAAAGTGCTGTCATATGGGTGGAAATTGGGTAAATATTGCATTTTATTAATATCAGCAGAACTGACTTAAATGGGACCTGCGTGTTGTGTAGTCTTGCCTTAATCTTTGTATTCATGCCCATGTGAAAGAAGCAATTTGCATATATTTGCAGCCCTTAGCATGTGCTGTGAGTATCATTGTGGCCCCCGGGGCTTCCAAAGTTGAGAAGCCCTGTTTTAGATGAAGGTGACTTGATGCTTACTAGAGCTGGTTAAATGTTTTTCCAACCAAACATTTTTTTTTCTGCTGGAATATCCTGATTCTGCCAAACTGAAGTGTTTCTCCCAGTCCCTTTTTTGGAGATTTCCGCATCTTATTGAGTGACCCACTTCACTTCAGCCACTCTTCCAGTCCTACATTCACTGGGGAGAATATCCTTCTGCCAAGGCAGGCTGGGCAAAGACAGGAGCACAGCAACACTGCCCTTGATTTGGGCTGAGGCGCCCCTCCTGGATGCTCCTTTCTCTTCAATGGATGAGGCTATTGTCCTCTAGTGTTCCTCATGCATGCCAGCCTCATGCATGGAGCGTAGAAGGACCCTGCTACACAGTAATGAGTTAATAGATTGCTAGGTCAGCTTTCATGCATTGCTTCATTGTATATATGTAACGCAGCCAATAAAGTTCCCAAAGTCATGGTGTAACCACACACCTTCTGTGTAAGGTTCATTGTCCCATGCAGTAGGCACTTAGACCACTAACAGAGAGAGAGAACGAGTTTACCCTACAGTCTTAGCTGAGAACCAGCTGGCTTTTAGCTCAGTCAGTAGAAGCTCTTGTACTAAGCTCCTGATGTCCCAGGTTCATTCCGCCTGATGGCCCTACAAGTGGGGGCTCATCCAGGATTTCATCTGGGACGTGTAGTAAGATGAGGCCTAAAACATAAGCCAATGCAGCACAGGCCTGGTTTGAGGCCTGAGGCCTAGCTAACAATGGACAAAACATGACTAACATAAAGCAAAACTAAGCTGTGAGCAAGAGGCAGGCCCCAGCTCACAGAATTTGGCACAAACAGGGCTGAGAGTGCAAAACACTAATTGGAAATAGGCCGAGGTGCAGAACAATAATTGATACTGGTCATAAGTGGAAAGCACATGATATCACTAGCTCATTAAAAAAGACCTTGGTACCCACTCCTCATAGATACAGATTCAGGTTCAGGGAATGGACTAAAATGACAGCATGATGGATAGAGATGATCTAATCAAACCACGAGGTACAAGGTGATGGGTGGTATCTACGTAGTGTCAGGGTGGTAACCTGACAACATCAGTAGTGAGGTGTGATTTGTTGTACCTGTATATAAGGTGGTGTCTTGGGGGGACAGTCTTTGGATGACCTAGGAGGCAGTGGAAATTCCCCACTGATTGAGTCATTCCATTGCTATGGGGTACAAATGCTTAGTGGTTCAGTAGAGTCTACTGACAACTATTACTGTACTTTGCTTAGCAATAAACTGGCCTGGCACCTTCCATCCTTATCTGGTTTGTGGTCTTTGGGTGCTCTCTTGGGGTCTGCTGTGGAGACTAAGTGCGCAAGTCAACATGGCAAACCTCACTGAGCACACACACAAGCAGCCTTCTGGTTATCATAATCAACGGAGCCAGAGACCTGTGAGGACACCTCAGCAGTAAATCCCAACCGGTCCTCCCTGAAGAACTGCAGGATGTTTCTGAAGCTCTGGATGTGTTTCCTCAGCTAGGGGAAGTATGTAACCCACACACCTTCTGGGTGTTGTTCACTGTCCCATCTAATGACATTAGACCACTTATAGAGAGAACAATGAGTCTGCTCTACAACCTTAGCTGAGAGCCAGCTGGCTTTTAGCTCAAACTGTAGAGGACTTATACACTAAACTTCTGAGGCCCCAGGTTGGGTTCCAGTGTTAGGGTACGTCTAGACTACAGGCTTTTGTCGACAGAAGTTTTGTTGACAGATACTGTCGACAAAGCTTCTGTCAACAAAGAGCGTCTAGACTGCATCCAGTTCTGTCGACAAACAAGCTGCTTTGTCAACATGACAGTGTAGACACAAAGGACAGTGTAGATGTAATAATGCCTTCTGTCAACAGAACTCTGTCGACAAAAGGTGTTATTCCTCATAGAATGAGGTTTACAGCCGTTGACAAAACTGCTGAGTTCTGTCGCCATTATGTCGACAGAACTCGGCTGTAGTGTAGACGCAGATATAGTTTTGTCGACAAAAGTCTGCTTTTGTCGACAAAACCCTGTAGTATAGACACACCCTTACTATGGTATCTGGTCCTGATCTACACTAGTGCTTTATTTCGAAATAACCCCTCTTAAGTGGAATTTGGAAGTGGAGTGTCCACACTACCAAGCCCATTATTTCAAAATAACGGGCTGCTTATTTTGAAATCTGTATGACTGCTTTCCTCAGGGAATAATGCTAATTTTGAAATAGTTATTTTGAAATAGCAGCAGTGTGGATGCTCCAGTGCTGCTACTTTGAAATAACTACTCCCCAGAGTAATTCAAACTAATTACTCCCCAGTGCTTTCCGGGCCTCTAAGTCGAGGTAGCATGTCCACATTAAGGGAGCCTGACTCAGATGCTAGTTCGATTTTGTTATTTTGGGAGTTATTAAATCAATTTTAGTTACTTCAAATAGTTTCCTAGTGTAGACATGCCCGTGGAGAGTTAGTTTTCCACCTGAGCCAACACACGCGTGTGCAATGCTGTCTTGTACTGGCACCTGAGTAGCTGAGCATAATTTGTCATTTGCAAATGAAGGGTAGGGTCCTGGTGCAGTTTGTCAAGGAGTTAAGGACACAGCCCAGTGCTTATTTTTCCCCTGCCAAGAGGTGGCAACACAGACTGGCAAACAGATCTTCCCAGTCCTTGTACTTTTGGAGTGGAAGTGGTGTTGGAAACGTTACAAATCTGCTTCGGAGGCAGATGCATTAACTTTTATGTACAATTGCAAATAATCACTCTGATTTAGAATATGGCATGCAGAATCCTTGGGCTTGATCCAGTTACAAAATATGAGGACAGCCAGGCTCAGTGGGGAGGCAGAGCTGATGTATTTAAGAGCCAGAACCGCATCCCGACCTAGCCAAGGAGTTTATATTGGCTTCCTGCATCGGAGTAGTGCTTGATTTTTTGCTGAGGCATTGGAATGAGTCTCAGATTTTGTGGCCTGGGGAGTTTTGTGCACACATTGTGTTAACGGAGAATGTCTCATAATCATGTGTTCATACAGCATGAGTGGTTTGTGCGTGTGGAGTCCAGTTCTGTGAATATGCTGCTGAAATAGATGCATCGCTCAACAATGCCAAGATGAACTGGTCACTCTCAATCCAATCAGATGAAGCTTCCTCATCACCCTTGAGGACCCAGAATTGTGCAGAGGGGGCCCTCCACTCTTGGGGCACTAGGACCTAGGTGATGCCCTCTTCCCCTAAACACGATGGGTACGTCTAGATTACATGCCTCTGCTGACAGAGGCAAGTAAAATAGGCTACCCGACATAGTCAATGAAGCGGGGATTTAAATATCCCCGGCTTCATTAAAATAAAAATGGCTGCTACACTGTCCCGACTCAGCTGATCGTTGGCACAGTGCGCGAGTCAAGACGCGGATCAGTCGACAAGGGAAGCCTTTGTCGACCGCTCCTGTAAACCTTGTTTCATGAGGCATAAGGGAGCGGTCGACAATGGCTTCCCTTGTCAACTGATCCGTGTCTTGACTCGCGCGCTGTGCTGCCGATCAGCTGAGCCGGCAAAGCACGGCGGCCATTTTTATTTTAATGAAGCCGGGGATATTTAAATCCCCGCTTCATTGACTATGCTGGGTAGCCTATTTTACATGCCTCTGTCGGCAGAGGCATGTAATCTAGACGTACTCTATGTGACCGGGGCCGGGGAGGAGGGGTGGACTGCAGAAGGGAGCCAGTGGATAAGCCAGCAGGTAGGGGAAGAAGCAGCCAAAACAGGGACCTCTGGATATTCCCAGAACTTCTCACATCTTTGACTGGACTTTCTCTGCCCTCGCCATTTGCTCCAATCCTCCCCATACCTGTAAGTATCTTCCTCTCAGATTCATTCCACATCATCTCTTTCCTTTGCCCCGTTCACCCCACCCCCAGCTGTACCCCTTCCTCTCATATCCTCATCCTTGCTGCTACTCCCTTCTATCTCTGACCTCTGGCTGTAGTCCCTGTGCGTCTATCCTCCAACCATCTGCACCTACACCCCCCACTCCTTCTCTTACCCCACTTTGGCACCTGCCCCCCTAGCTCTTTTCTCCCACTGCTTCTTTTCCCCTGCCCCCCACCATTTCCTCACCCCTCTGCATTCTCTACCCGGCTGTTTCCTCCTCCTGTGCATTGCCTCAGCAATCAAGAAAAAAATCTTACCACCACTTTTGTTAACATGGGCAAAGCCTGGCATTTCCCCCTAACCTTGTTCTGGTTACAGCTGAGCCAATTTAGCTGAAATTTTCCAAAACAATTCAGCTGGAAGCTGCTCCTCAGCATGGAATAGTTCCTTCTGAATGGTTAGAGTTGGGCAAAGCTGTAAGCAACAGAAAATAGGGTCTTAAAGTGGGGAAGTGCTGGGCAGGCTTAACTATCCGTGTCACTACGTGTGCTGCCTATAATAAGTGTCGTTAAGTGCTGCCATACAGTCTAGCTGTCTGAACTTACTGAGTCTGCAAAACGGAGCTAAAATTACTTCGAGAACTGCTTTTCTCATGATATTTCAGCACTTTTGTGTTTTGCTGAAACCAAGCAGTGCAGAGCAGCATGAAACATTTCTGAAGAAGTTACCTAGATTGAAACATCAGAAAAGTTCCTGTATGGGTTCAGGTTTGGGGATCAATTCTATCCAATTTAAGTTCACTCAACTTTAATAGCCCAGGCAGAGCAAAGAAATAACTTATACATATTAGACAATCAATATATTAATGCACCAGGTCTCCTGGATTCTTGGGCACAAGAGGTGTTTGCATGTTGCCCCCCATGGCAACCCTATAGGGTTTAAGACTTTAGCACTAGTCGCAAAGAATTTGGTAACTGAAACAAATGAAAATGGCCTATTAGCATGCAAGTTACAGGTGCGCCGTTGCATTGCCTTTCCTTAGAAGTTTGTGCTCCTATTAAGTGATTGTAGATACCAATATTTCAAAACAACACTCCACATAATTTATACTTACATAAAATATCCGTCCCATAATGCAGATCATCAGGCAATTAACTTGCAAAGATTTAGCAAGACTTTTTTCTTCCTTGTTGTTGAACTATATCCAATGCCATTAATGAGAGCTAATTAAATCAATCAATTTTCCCTCTTTTCCCACAGCCCTGAATTTACCAAATGGATATCAGATGCGAAATGTTTTCTTAGAGATATCAAATATCAAGATGCACATTTATCATGTTGTCCTTCCAGCGTACATCTGTTCTCACCATTGTGGATTTCATTTATCATACCCTGACAGCATGCAGATCCCCAATACATCTGCGTGTCAATTAATTCCTTTCTCATTTCCTTGTGCAACCCAAATGCGTTGCACTGAGTAATCCCAAAGTTAATATATATATTCCTAAATGTTAACTGTTTCCCATAGAGGAGCAAAACAGTGCAGAATTATATCTTCCAAATTGTCCCACTGTCATTGTGTCTTTTCTGGCTCCATCTTGTGAAAGATGAAGTGTTACATGTTTTCATTTCAGGCTCTGGAGAAAGTCTTAATGGGTAGCTCAATAGATTCAGGCAAATTGGGGATTTGCAGGCTAGGAGGCCTTTGTCTCCTCATGGTAATGACTCTGTTTCCCATAGCAATCATCTGCCCTCACCAGGCCAATCCACCCTCTCTTTCTAAGACCAAAGAGGATTGCGTTTTCATGAAAATCAATACAAAAGATGCCGTAGAATTAGGTCTAAACCACTGCCCATGTAGTGTGAAAACAACACTCAGCAAATCCTAGATTTTAATGAGTTTTTGCTTTCAACGGCCCTTAGACGAGATGCCAGTGTGGATAAGATCATGGTGAAAGACCCAGAAGTAGGATTCGGAACCAATTACTTTTTTTGTTGTGGTATATTTTATTATAAGATTTGGGTGCGGGGAAGTGGTGAGGTGCTTTGGAACACACAGGCCTGGGTGAGGGAATGTTTTCATGCCTTCCCAGTTCTGGGTTGCCCAAGGCCGGCCTTAGGGCTAGGCACACTGGGCCCATGCCCAGGGTGCCGTAGCCAGAGGGGGAGGGACAATGGGGTATGGGTGTTGCTGGGCAAAGGGAGTGCATGGTACTGGGTAGAGGGGCAGTGTGGCGGGGCAGGCTGGAAGCACACGGCTGGGGTTGGGGGCACAGGTGGGAGGAAAGTGCAGGGGTCAGGATGAAGGGGGCACTGTGCAGAGGTTAGGGGCAAAGGAGGCACAATGCAGGGGTTAGTGGAAAAAGGGCTGCAGGATGGGGTGCAGGGGTTGGGAAGCCCATGGGTGCCAGGGGAAATGGGTGGTGCTATGCCACAAGGGTGAGAGGCACCAAAACACAAGTTCGCCCAGGGCACCACTTTCCCTAAGGCTCGCCCTGCCTACAAACACCCCCTGGCCTAGCTGAGGCAGCCTTATAGGCCGTGGCAGCACTGAGAATGCCAGGCTAGTAAGAGACTCTGAGGATACAGCTACAAAGCTGCTATCAATTCCCCTCTCACTCTTCTCTTCTGTAGACTAAATAAAAACCCAAATCTCTCCGCCTCTCCTCCTAGATCATGTGCTCCAGCCCCCTAATCATTTATGGCAACAGGAGTATTTCTATTAAATTCAATAGGCTTTGGTACAGGCCCAGAAGGGGGTATATAATAGTCTACAAGTGTGTGCATGCTGTCACCAAGAGGGATGGAAAGAAAATGTTCAGTGTAGCCTTAACTTGTATAACTAGGAGTGTGTGTGTGTGTGTGTGGGGGGTGAAACTGAGAAAGGGAAGATGTAAACCGAATCTCAGCAAAAACTCCCAGCAATCATTTCCATCAGAGCATGGAATCATCTAAGAAGGAAAGTTGTAGATGGCCAATTGCTAAGCCAGAGAAAGCTATAGAGGCTATTTTGGATTTGGCAGTAGCAGGGGATGGATTTCTCTATTATTAATTTTACAAGCACCTGGGCTTTCAACTAAGACTGCCCTATGTGTCATTATCTAAAGTAAATAGACTTAAGCTGCAAGGGCCATTACAGATCATTTTGCATATTCACATGTCATCAGGCACAGATAATGCAGTGCAGCTTGTCAGTTGCTGGATTCCTTAAAGTGCTTTGTGGGTCACAGATGGAGCATGCAGTCATAGTGAAGTGTGGGTACTATTTTAAAAGTTACCTTTACTGCCTGCTGTAGATAAATTAACCCTGGCATTTGCTTCCTTCTCTAAGTGTAGGAATAATTCTAACAGAGTCAAATATGTGGCGAATGTTGAGTTTTTCAATGGCCCCCATAGCACCTTAATATTTCCTGGCTAAAGCAGTAAGACGTCTATTGTGTGGGGTTAAACTGAGCACAGCTTCATCCAGTGGACAGAGAACTTCCAGTGACTCTGCAGAATGCAATGCACCAAAGAGTGAGTATTGGTTATCATTGGATGCCCTTGGTTATGTGGGGCTTTACAGCTGAGGATCTGTTCATCACTGAATAGCAGCATGTCTGGGGTCCTCGCTGACCCACCCAGCTCAGAAGGTGGGAAGGTGGATTCGGAGCACTTTCAGTAGAGCCCTTGGTGATAATCCAATGGGGCAGTTACAGAAATGATGATGGATTCGGATTATGGACTTCACCAGCTCCATCTGAATTCAAGAGTAGGGCCATGAAGATCTACAAAAAGAAGTTAGAGCTGCCACACTTATCTATAACAACAGTGGGTTAAAAAGTCTCAGAAGAGCAGCCATGTTAGTCTGTAATTTTAAAAACAACGAGTAGTCGTGTGGTACCTTAGAGGCTAACAAAAATATATCTAGCAGGGGTGGGGAACCCTTTTTGGGCTGGGGTCACTGACCCACAGAAAAATCAGTCCGGGGCAGCACACAAGTGAGAAAAAAACCTTTCACTGATGTGACCCCTGACCGAGAAGAAGAAAAACACTCCCCACATTCCCCTCACAAGAGCCTAGGGGGACCCAGGCTAGTGTGCCCGGGGGAAGGAGCTCTGAACCTTGGGGACCAGATCCAGGCAAGCTGGGTGCTGCATCCGGCCCCCTGGGCCTGAGGTTCCCCACCCCTGATATATAGTATCTTGAACTTTCGTGGGCAAAACCCACTTCTTCAGATGGGCTTGAATGGAGTAAAAAAGGGGGACTCTCCGAATTTATAATAGAAAAAGAAGTGTGTGTGGGTGGGGAAGTACCTGCCAATTGTAATGCCAGTGCTAATAAGGCTAATTGAGAGGGCTGGAAGTGTCCCATACTTAGCTCTTGTTGTCAATGAGGTGTTAAATGTAAGGAAAGCTGAGTCACAGTGAGTTAGGGATTGAATGTTTTCACTTGGTATTCTGAGAGCCCTCCAGCAGAGGGCAGTGGGAATGTAATGTTTTGGTACAATGGGGTAGAGTAAGGTGCACATTGGACTGGTGTTAGAGGAAGCAGCTGCATCCAGCGACTAGCCGCATAATTGCTGTTTTTATCTTGTCTCTGCCACGGGACAAATTGCTTGACTATGGGAAAGTCACATAAATGTTGGGCATTGATTTCCCTGAACCTGATTCCACTCGGAGTTACATGAGGAGTAACTCCAGTGAAATCTATTGAATTACACCAGTGTAAAATTAGCGTAGATCAGTGTAGTGAAGTTTATTGCCTCCTCATGGGAAAGGTGCAGCATCAATGCATAGTATCATGAATAGTAACTATGGTTAGTATTGTTTATGATTTGAATTACAGTAGTACCTAAGGCAGTGTTTCTTAAACTTTTTAAGACCAAGGAACACCAAACAATTTTTTTTTATGATGAACACCAAGGATTTTTTGTTGAGCAAAAAAAAAAGGTTGGGGAAAGTTATTGAGGAGGGGAAAAAAAGGTTGCCTGCCCCTTTAAGGGTGGCCATTTTGAACTCTGTTGTTCTCCAGGCACACCGGTGTGCCACAGAACACAGGTTAAGAAACACTGACCTGAGGGCTACAGCTGAGACCAATGCCCCCATTGTGCTAGGCACTGTACATATATGCTTGATTCTGTGGCCCAGTTGCTGAAGGATCCAATAGGTCCTGTGACCCACTTGAAGTCCCTGGGAGTTTTGCCATTGATTTCACTGGGCTCAGGATTTCACCACTATCTCTTTCTGTACACAAGAATCAAGAAAATCTTTCTGCCAGTGTGAGCTTTACTGTATTTTGAGAGAACAACTCTGTGAGAAAGCGAGCAAGGTGTGCATCTCCCCCGCATCAGGCTTCATCCAAACACAACATAGCAATTGCTTCGGCAGAAGGAGAGATGAGGAGATTAAAACTGGTTGGAAAATCTAGGTTTTTTTCATGGAAAATGTCAACACAGCGGGAAAAACACTGCTTTTAAAAAAAAACCCACGACCAAATAACTCAGTATTTTTTGTCCAAAAACTTAAAAATGTGCCTCCCTTGCTCTGGAGGAAACCTAATTTCCCATCATAAAACAACCTTGATGGAAAATTTGCACCCAGTCCCAGTGTTAAAGGTAGAGCACACTGAGACCAAGTCCCGACAATCCTATGACTATACCTCAAAGAGGGGATCCATTCATCTTTAACCCAAAATCACCTTGCCTTGGTGGGTTGTCAGATCTTAATGTAATTTTCATTGGATAGTGTTTATATGGGATGTAGCACTTTTAAGGCTATCTGAGATGGTTTATTAAATAGATGTGTCTGGTTGACAAAATGGCTGTCCCTGACTTTGACAAAAATGATCAATGAAACTCATTTCCTGTAGGAAAGGTAGTGTAATTCTCAGCTTAATCCACCTAATATCATTTGCTTGAGTAAATTCATGTGCCTATACCATTCTGTCAATTAAATGCATTTAATCAGGAGTGTGCACATAATTCTGATGACCAAGTGATTTTGTCAACAAAATACGACCTGGCACGTGTACAAAAAATTATTTAGCACACAGAGGATGTGGCTGAGGTGGAAATCACTTTGTAGGGATTAGAGAGAAATAAATAGAGACAGAAGAAGGAGAAGTTATTTGCTTTGTGTTCTGAGTCAGATTGTGGGAACCAGTTTACATGAAAAGTATGAAAGTTCACAAGGCAACATTATGTTCCTGCAGGGCAGTAATGTGGAACCCCAGTCAAGGTGGGTTTGCTAATTTTCTTTTTAGCTGCCATGCTTTGAGCCCACAGTTCCTCCATGAATATTAATTGCAGTCTTCATCCAGAATGTGGTTCCATTGTGTTTGGTGAGAATGGAATCTGGAACATGCAAACAAGGTCATTGAATCCTTTTGCCTTTGGAGAGCAGTGTCATCGTATACTGCATCTATCCACTGCAAAACCACTGATGGACAAACCTTCGCTCCAATTCTGGCTACACTTGAATAGCTTTATAAATGAAGAGTGCCAAACAGTGTGTGTTTGAACTTCCGGGGGCTGCTCACATGGGGAAGCACTCTGCGGCTGGTATCAGATCCTTCCAGGAAAGGTGCAAGGAACCACATAATAGACAATCCATAGGATCCTTTCTTAATGTCACAACATTCTGTTTGCTTTTTTGCCGCTTGCACACTGAGTGGATGTTTTCAGAGAGAGCTATCCACAGTGACTCCACGATCTCTTCCTTGAGCAGTAACCACTAATTTAGACCCTATCCTGGCTCTCGGTGTTCTGTGCTGTTGTTTAGTTCTAATTTACCTCTAAATGTCTTCTAAGAGCCCAGGAAGCAGTGGAAGAGTTGGTAAGGCTGCCAGACAATATTGACCTTCCATGGTGCAGCAAATCCTCCGGTTTTACACGGATCAGATCTCATGGGTGCCGGACTAGAGAGGCTCAATCTGTATTGTAATTACACAGCTGTAGCATTCAGAAACCCGGCCATGTTCCAAGCACTGCTTCTCCTCTCTAAGTCACCATTATCTGTTGTCAGGGCTCTTTACCTCTTGGTCTTGCTTTGATTGTAAATCTTTGGGGCTGGCACCTAACCCTTGGATTCATACTGTAGCGCTTGATGAATATTTATAGATGATGGACTGTAACCCCCAATAGCTCAATTCATATAACACATATCTATGGTCTAGTGCCCTCTAGTTAACGCCTCAGGAAACACCCATTTCCACAGGAGTAAACAAACCTATACTTATAGCCAGGGCTCACCGAGCTGCAGCGAGCCCCACTCGCCAGCCGTGCTGTCCGGCGTTCTGCGCATGCGCAGATCGTTCTGTGCATGCGCAGATCGCCCGAACCCGGCTCTTCCAGGTTGTAATCTACTCGCCACGGGCAAGTAGATTGCATAAATTGTCGAGCCCTGCTTATAGCCATTGACATGGTCAGCCTTTAAAACAGGATGCGATCAAGTAAAAAAATGTGTTTAAGCTGGGAACGAGTGTTTTATGGTAGTGGGGTATGGAGCCTTCAACATCTATAGGTGGCCAGATTAAATCCAGAGCAGGCTGGTAGTGGCTGAAACCTATTCGTGTCGGATCAGTCTGTTTGGTTGAACAATGCCTGAAGTCCATACAGTCTCAGTTCCGTTCTGAGAGGACAAAGTTTTACCTCACAGAAACCACACCCACAGTTAGTACCTTTCTTAGCAGTCTCCTGGGAGGGGGCTGAGGACTGACTGAGCCTGGGGAATGAACAACCTACTCTTCCCTAGCAGTGGTCTCTTATGTTCAGGTTTGTGCATATTGCTGAGGGAGTCTGCGTTGCCACTGCTGGAGCTGCACCAGTTCTTCAGGGAGAGAAGTGACTTGTGCTCCCAAGGACATGAGGCCAGCTCCTTTCAGAGCAGTATGCACTCACCAACCAAACGCTGCATATAAACCTGAGCTCATCCGTCAGGCCCTCAGTTATCACAACCTGATGTCATTCCATTCAATGGAGCTCCCCCTGTCTGAGGATCTAGCATCTCTCACACCTTTACAGCCTGGAGTGGTCCCTATGGCCTGAGCAGAACAAAAGAGGAATTCCAACGGGAGCTCACTGGAGCCAGGCAGGGGTGGCTAAGCTGTGGGAAATACTTGCAATAAAAGCTCATTCTGCTCCCTTGTACAGAGGCAATCTAAACAGCCATTTTTTTCTCCTGAACTGGCACATGGCAAGAATGGGGAAATCTCCAGGAAAAGCTGCTTGGAATGTCTCTCCCCAGTTGTTCTGTGGGCAGCAGGGTGAGTTCTTCCTTCCCTTCCCATGCCCACACCATTAGGCTGCACAACCTCTCCCCCCACCCTGGGGGGGTCCCCCTGTGTCCCTTTGCTCCTGCAGCAGCCCTTCCCACCTGGCACCCAACTCCAGTAGGGCTCTGCCCCGGTGGATTCCCCTGGCCCCAGCTATGGCTTTGCTGATAACTCCCCAGTGTTTCTGGTTCAGGTGTGCTCCTACCGAGTGAGGTGCTAACTCTGATGAGTCTGAACAATCCCCTCTTTTATAATCCAGCACTGTATGGTTCAGGGCCTGATTCCGCAGAGCTCTTAAAATGTGCTTAGCAGGGAAATAATCCCTTCTCACGTCTGCAAAGCACATGCTTGAATCCCATTGACTTTAGTGGGACTTGCTTGTAACTTCAGTGGGAATCGGCACACACTGATAGATATGCACGTGCTTAAGCGCCTTGGGCCCCAATTCAGCCAAGTACTAATGAATTGTACTAATGGACTCCACTACAAGTACTAATGGACTCCACTACAGTGAAGCATTATTATTATAAAGATTGTAACACGTAGCTCTTATATAGCACTTTCCATCCATCAATCTCAAAATGTTTTCATTGGAGGTCAGTATCAGCATCCCCGTTTTACAGATGGGTAAACTGAGGCATAGGGCGGTGACTTGACTTGCCCAAGATCACCCAGGTGGCCAGCCGCAGGGAAATAGAATCCTGCTTCTCTGAGTTCGAATTCACCGGTCTTGCCATTAGGCAACCCTGCCTAGTAGCTTCAGTGGCATTTCTTCATGTCTGGCTGGGGAAGGGCTAGGGACTCACTGTAGGAGAAGAAAGCAGAGGCTAGTCAGGAAGGGAGAACCCAGGCTGGTTTTGAGCTGGTGACCCCGACTGTCAAAAATCAGCTGTGCAAATCAAGTGGCTACTCACATACAGAGGCTAGAAGATGGAGGGCTTTGCAATGTGGGGGCGTAACTGATCAGAAGACAGAAATAGACATGCTGACAAGAGACACCCTGGTGCTAGGGAGAGGTGGATACAGCTGCTCTGTGTTCAGGAAGTGGGTCTGGCAATGGGCACAGTATGTGGTAGTAAGGAGAGAGTTTCCTGGTGTGAAATTAAAGTAAGAGATGAATGCGCGGTGAACCTAAGAGCAAAAGCCAAAGTTACTGAACATTATCCATCCGCAGGAGATGCTGACAGACGTGGGAAGTCTCGGATCAGTTTTCTTTATTTGGTGTATTTTTTTTGCTTGCACCATCCAAAAGGTACCGCACACAAATACTGAGCGTAGGGAGCTGAGTCAGACCCATGTTTGAAAACTGAGCGGCGCGTTAAACCAAACAAGGTATTTTTAGCCATCTGCATGGCCCAGAAACATTTATCTTTCTTCCTTCTACAAAATATAAACTGAGAAGCTAGGGAAAATAGTGTGTTGAAATGCAATAAATTTCCTTTTAAATAGGATATAAAGTCCCCCATGTGACATAAGAGGTTTTGAAAGTGTCTACAATAATTTGGAACAGAAATCTGCTTTGGTTTGTGTCATGTTTCACCACAGGGGAAACAACCTGTATTCAAGTAGGCAACCCTTGCCCAATACCAAAGGATCATTGTGGGTATGTCTACACTAGCCCCCTAGTTCAAACTAGGGAGGCTAATGTAGGCATTCAAAGTTAAATGAAGCCGGATTGAAATATCCCGGGCTTTATTTGCATGTTCGTCGTCGCCATTTTTAAATGCCACTAGTCGAAGGAACTGCGCGGCTTATCGCGGCAGTGAACGGCAGTCGAACTAAGTCCCAGTTCGAATTAACTGTTACTCCTCAAGGACTTAGTTCGAATTGCCGTTTCACTGCCACGTGTAGCCGCGGGCAGTTACTTCGGACTAGTGGAATTTAAAAATGGCGACTGGACGGGACCATGCAAATAAAGCCCGGGATATTTCAATCCCGGGCTTCATTTGCAACTTCGAATGCCTACATTAGCCTCCCTAGTTCGAACTAGGGGGCTAGTGTAGACATACCCTATAAGACACTGGAAAGACTCTCTCCTCCCCCAATGGTGCATCTACACTGCACTGTTATTTCGAGATAACAAAGTGAGCGTCTACACAGCCATTCTGTTATTTCGAAATAATTTAGAAATAACGGACGGCTTATTCTGAAATCTGTAAACCTCATTCTACGAGGAATAACACCTATTCCGAAATAGTTATTTCAAAATAAGGTGTGTGTAGACGCTCCACTGCTGCTATTTTGAAATAGAATGGCTCTGGTGAGGGGCTAAGTTATTCCTCCCCAGTGCCTCCTAGGATAGCACATCTACATTAAATCGAGATAGCATGTCTACATTAGGGAAGCCTGCCTTGGACTAATTTTGAGGCTTCCCTTCAGTGTCGACGTGCTATTTTGAAATAAGCTATTTTGGAATAACTATTCTGGAACAGCTTATTTCAAAATAAGTGTGCAGTGTAGATGTACCCTAACTGGAGACTTGTCTCTTCACATCTAGTGGAGAAAAATACCCTGTCACTGAAAGGCCACCTAGCGCTATAATAATGAGAGCAAGGCATCTTCACTCCAGAAGACCCACTTCATGAAACATACCTGGACCTCTGAATCATTTAGATCCTTAGTTGCCTGCTCAATCCCATGATCCTACTCTTTGGGTGCCCCTTGCCCCTCTCACTAATCTTTCCTTCCCCTGTTTCTTAACTCTGTTCCCAAGCAATGGTCTAGACGTGTGCTTGTGTGCTAGTAAGGTGGTTGGTATCTCACTTGAGATCAAGACCTTGTGCAGGTCAGTGAAGATCTTCCAAGTGTGAGGATGTACCTCATGCTTGTTTCACAGGGACAAACCCTGTGGAGTATCCAGGGGGAAGTTCTAAGAAAGGTTCCCCCCCCAACCCAGGAGGGGTGCTCTAGTGCTGAATAATCCTGCCTTGAGTACCACATCAAGAATAGGGGCAACACATACATGCCTTCTCTGAGGAGGAGGGAAACAGCAGATGCAGATAGGAAGAGTGACAACTACCATGCTGGAGACCATCTTCCTCCCTGCAGAGTCCTGTGGATGAGTAAGTCCCTGGGGTGGAGAAGGGAAGAGCTGTGGCAGAGGACCAGGTTAATGCCTCTGAGGAGCCTGTGCCGGTGCTATCCAGGGGGCAGTTGCTCTTCTGCTGACACAGATGCTCTGGATCTGGTCAGATGATGCTTCCACTGCCCGTTCCTGGCTGGTGCCACCCCATCGCAGGCTGATGCCCTAGCAGACAAATGGGTTACACAAGCGTCAGCCTCCTACCCTTACTAACAGCAGCAGGTCCCAGCACCTCCTGCCTTCTACCCCTTGTCTGAATGTACTCAAGTGTGCACCAGGACACCTGGAAGAGGGAAATTCAGATGAATGGAGGAGTGGGGCCCTTCCTCCCAGTGAGTATCCCTGACTGAGGCGGCTTCCTCTCCAGTCTGTTCTGTAGCAGACCATGCCCTCATACTGAGAGTAGAAAATAAGAGGGGAGTCCCCTCGGGAACAGAGATGACCTATCTCCTGTACTAATAACATGGCTACAGAAACAGGATTGGATTGCTGACCTCTGCTCAGCTGTTCTGACACTGAAAAGCAGCCACAGAGCTGACTTATTCAGCTACCTGGGGGGATCCCCAGGTTGCACAGTGTCACTCCAGTGTCTCCTAAATGACCTCCTCTCAAGCTGAGGGGTGAAGGTGTAACACCAATAGGTAGAACCGAACCGGGTACCTCTGGAGCTTAGTGCAGGAGCCGCCACATTTGCTCTGTGAGTGGTCTAAGTGCCACTCCATGGGACAGTGAACCACATCCAGCAGGTGTTGGGGATATAACCGGGGAATAGGCACTTGGCCATCGAACCCTGACTGTTGGAACAATTGCTCGGATCCACAAGCAACTGGGTCCAACCTAGATTAACTCAAAGGCTCATTTACAGTGGGAGCCAGCCCAGGCCTGGTTGGCCCCAAGAGGGATACAGAACTTGGAAAGGTTGCTTCTAGCTGTGTTTTGTGACAGCCTTTCCCTCCTGTAAAGCTGTCCTGAGTATAGAATATTCCATTCCCAGGTTGGGCCCATATGGCCACCACTGCTTTAAAAAAAAGACCCCAGGTCACGCAGCTAGCCATGTACAATGATACATATTTGATCTGTAACCACTATGGGCCTGATTCTGCTTCCTGTTACACTGCTCAGGAGCAACTCCAGTGAAGCCAGTGATGGTGTAAATGGACTCAGAATCAGGCTCTGGGTGCTCCTTTTGTCATTAGCTAAGGTTGAATGTTGTTTTCCAACATCGCTGACAATGATATACTGTAGTTTTTAAGATACGTGTCACTACAGCCTTTATATTAAATCCTATCTTAGTTACCACCATAGGTCCTTTATTGCTATTGTAATGCTGAAGTCTGTGAGCAGTACTTACATTTCGGAGTTTGGAATGGAGTTGTAAATTGATGTGTCATAGGAAATGAAAATGGAAAGCCCCATTTGTCACTTTGGTGAGTTTTCAGGAGTACATTTGGCAGCAGGGTTTACATATTCAGATAATTGTTATCCAAGCCAGAAATTAAATTAGTCTCACTTCTCCCTCTGTGGAAGCACTTGAGTTGAAGTGGTCATAAAAATGAATCTCACAAGTTAACCAATGGTCACTAAAGTTATTTATGTTATTGATCCACAGCATAATTTAATGGTGTGGAAAATCAGGCAAGGAGAGAACCTTTTGTACTTCTCTTTGGATGAGGAATGCCGCCTTGAACAATCTCAGAGAAGTAGCCATGTTAGTCTGTAACTTTGAAAACAATGAGTAGTCCTGTGGCACCTTAGGGCACGTCTACACTGTGGCGCTATTTCAGGGTACTTCCGTTATCCCAAATAGCTATTCTGCATCTTGACAATGCACCCATTATTTCAAAATATCTTTTGAAAGAGTGGGCGTGCTATTCTGATGTTCCTGTAAACCTCATTCCAGGAGGATTAAGGGACGATTTGGAATAAACATTTATTTTTTAATTTGCCACTGTGTAGACAATGCCAATTACGAATTGCGTAGCTTATTTCGAGCTAAGGGTGCAGTGTTTGATTTAGCAGGTCTAAGGTAGACCCATAAATCGAATGCTGAGGGCAGAGTCTAGTACTCCTCATTCCGCAAGGAGTAAGGGAAGCCAATGGGAGCACATGCTCCTTTCAGCCGCCTGCTGTGTGGACACTGCCACGACTCGGCTTAAGGTAAACTGACTCCAGCTATGCATTTTGCAAAGCTGGAGTTGTGTACCTTAAACCAACCTGCCTGGTCTAGTGTAGACCAGAATTTGGAGACAAATGGACAGTATATTCCATACAATACCTGGAAATTCAAATTTCAAACAACCAGAAGAGAGATATGATTTAAATGTCAAACCTCTAGTACAGCAAATGAATGAGTGCTGAGGGAAGTATGTAATTTTTGGTTGGGAAAAATAGCCAGAGACAAAATGAACATTTTGCCATGGATATCTTTCTTGTTTTAGTCTTTCTTAACTATCCCAGATAAAACTCTAGCAGGAATAGAGAGGAAGTTGTTAGAATGGATATGGAATAAGAAAAAAACAAGAGTTCATGCAGATGCTTTGTACAGATTCACTGAAGAGGGTGGAACAGCTATTCAAGTTGTGTTATGGTACTGTCAAGCCAGCCAGCTCAAAGCAGAAGTGGATTGTGAGCTCTCTAATGCCACCAAACATACATCAGTGTAAATACAAATAGGCTACCATGGGTAAATTTTAAAATGCCCTCCACAAATGTATATACATCTTTTAGCGAAGGCAACTGTACGGATTTGGGATTGGTCTAAAGATAGAATAAATTATTTTCCCTCACAAATGATACACATTGTAAACCATCCAAATCTTAATCCATATCTCAATCCAAATCATACACCAGAGAGCTTTTAAAGATAGGAAGAACTCTGGACTGCATGCAGTTGGCTAATTATTCAGTAAAGAGACTTTTAAAACTTACCTTTAACTGGCCTCGCCATTATGTGTCTCTTACTTTCTTGAAAAACTTTTATACAAAAAGCTAAGTTTAGAGGCATCTGGTCAATTAGGAAATAAAAAAATAACTAATTTGTATCAATGTTTGCAATCACCTTTCCTAACCAAAAAATTCCCACTTTTGACATGGGAGAAAGGATGTGGGCAGGCAAATTACCCAACAGGCCTCAGGTTTGGTCTGGAAAAGAGTGCCAGCTGCCTCAATCTATAGAAGAACAAAATAAAATTTCTTTAGGGTACAGTTTCAGGGGTACCTCACACCAGTCAGGTTAATACACACACACACAGAGTGGGTGGAGATAAGTGTAGGAGAAACTGTGGTGCAAGAGGGGATTTTATTGCCTGTATATAAAACCATGGTACACGCACATCTTGAATACTACATACAGATGTGGTCGCCTCATCTCAAAAAAGATATATTGACATTGGAAAAAGTTCAGAAAAGGGCAACAAAAATGATTAGGGGTTTGGAACAGGTCCCCTCTGAAGAGAGATTAAAAAGACTGGGACTTTTCAGCTTAAAAAAGAGGAGAATAAGGGGGGATATGATAGAGGTCTATAAAATCACGACTGATGTGGAGAAAGTGAATAAGGAAAAGTTATTTACTTGTTCCCACAATATAAGAACTAGGGGTCACCAAATTAAATTAATAAGCAGTAGGTTTTAAGCACACAAACAAAAGGAAGTTTTTCTTCACTCAGCACATGGTCAACCTGTGGAACTCCTTGCCAGAGGATGTTGTAAAGACTAGTACTTTAACAGGGTTCAATAAAGAGCTAGTTAGATTCATGGAGGTTAGGTCCATTTTTGGCTATTAGCCAGGATGGGTAGGAATGGTGTCCCTAGCCTCTGTTTCTCTGGAGGTGGGTGACAGGGGAAGGATCACGTGAGGATTACCTGTTCTGTTCCCTCCCTCTGGGGCACCTGGCAGTGGCCACTGTCAGCAGACAGGACACTGGGCTGGATAGACCATTGGTCTGACCCAGTATGGCCATTCTTGTTCTTAAGAGGGGATTTTATGCATTATTGGTGAGCATATCCAGTCGTTAAAGATTATTAGCATGGGCAGTGGGTATCTGAGGCAAGAGAAGGCAATGCCTTCTCAAACTGCCAGGCTGGCTCTGCCCACACTCTGCTCCTAGCCCCACCCTGCGTGTGGATCTCAAGTCCCCTCTTGTTTATGCCCCAGCTTCAGCTGGGCCAAAACTGGAGCAGCATGCCCTTCCTGAGCTTCCTGGGGCCAGGGAGGATGGAGCTGCCTGTGGTCTGCTGCTGGTGGGGATGGGCTGAGTGCCTGCCCCAACAATGGGGGGCTCTTGACTCCCATGCGGGTCCTGGGCAGAAGGGGCGGGGTTGGGGGCTTGCATCCTCCAGCTCTCGGTTCACCCACCACCCACGATTAGGATGCACATCATAACAAAATAGCAAAGCAAAGCGTTGGATATTTATTAGCAAATAGCCCGTTAGTAAACCACCTGCAGCTTGCCTGCGGAAATGGTCACACAAAAGGAAATAAAAAATTAATCTTTCATCTGCCAGCAGCTGCTAAGCTTCTGATGGCCTGTTACTGGAAAAATTAAAGGTAAATATAGCAGAATGGTTCAAAAATATGGGAGGTTGTTGTTATGGAAAAATCAACTCACCAGTTACGTATCTGGAAAAGAAGAAAGAGGACAAACAGTACTTAAATATTTGGTTATTTTTTATTCAAAATATCCCTGCAAAACCCAGCACACCCATCCATGTATGTGTGAATATTAATATTTGATAGATATGCCTGGCCTGTTAAACATTTATTCAGAATTTTCATTGAATTTAGTCAAATCACTGAAAAAGAATGACATGTCAGAGATGTTGTAATGGTGCTGAATGGTAACAGCTTGTTAAATTGATGAATATATTCCTGTATAGCGTCTCTTGAAACAAAAGTTCCCTGTTGTCATGATTTGTTTTATTTCAGATATTTACATGGTATGGATGAATAAACCTAGTAATACTTCCTAAATTAATAACTAATGAAAATATTAATACAAAGAAAAGTCAGTCTTAGGTAGCTTTGTCGCAATCAAATCCTGCTATAACTAAATTATAGAGAATGCATTAGAGGAATCACACATGCACAGAGAACACCAGAAATTCCAGTTGCCTTGCTATCTTGGCTCAATGCTGAGTGATAAGCATGCCTCAGTGTTTAAATGGATGCCTTAAAGAAGCTCTTACTGTTTAAATACGTAAATAAATAAAAACACAATGATCCCATCTGAGCGTCTTAAACCAGAAAAAAAAATGGCAGGAGCTCCCAGCCTGTTTGGTGTGACACATGGTGATTTTTGAATGAAGCAGAGTATTAATGAATACAATTAAGATGCAGTTTCATTTTAAAGATGAATTGGCTGGGCAGCAACAAATTGTAGGACACTTATTGCTGTCACAGTGAGACAGGTAATCAGGGAATGAAGCTGTAATTGTGGCTCCTCTGGTTTTCCTTCTACTGGGAGCCGAATAAGATTCAATTGAGCAAACAATTTGCCACACGGATCACTCTTTTTGGGTGGCAAAGCAAATCTTACAGGGATATCTCCCCTGGAGTTCTGCCAGTTTTTAAACCTGTGACATTGCCAGCTGATACTCACTGTAGCCATTGCTCATAAGAAGAAAAAAATCCCAACAGGCTTTTGCACACATATTCTAGGCCTGATGCAAAGCTTGTTCCAGTGAGTGGAAAGTCTTCCACGTTGGACATGCTCAGGAAGGTTCCCCTGAACTGAGATGTAAGTGGGGCCCAGTGGAATAAAATAAGGCTAGTGAGTGGGCGGCATGAATGCCCCTCCTTCATCTCAGTGGGCTGCAAGAGTGTTGTAACCAAGACAGTCTCCCGGGACAGAGTAGTTTTGCTAACTGTGCTTGCGTACCTAGAATTTGTGGGATGGACCGATTGAACCACAGCAGTGCTTTGATTGGATGCAGAGGGAGCGCACAAGCGCTCATAGTCAATGTTGTGTGCAATCGGCACGCACCTCGTTTCATGTGCCCTTGTTTTATGTGTGTGTCACTGTAGTAATACCAGTAGGAAAGAAACCGACATGAATGGAAACCTGTGGAATCTGTCAATCCTGTGTGAGCAACGGTGACCAAAATGTCTCCTGGGCCACACATAGAACCTAGTGGCCCAGAGGCTTTTTCGAGAAGGAGATCCCTCCACGTGGATTGGAAGTCGAAACACTTCTTTCTGTCTATTCATAGACTCATAGACTTTAAGGTCAGAAGGGACCATTATGATCATCTAGTCTGACCCCCTGCACAATGCAGGCCACAGAATCTCACCCACCCTCTCCTAGAATAATTCTCTCACCTATATCTCAGATATTGAAGCCTTCAAATAGTTTAAAGACCCCAAGATGCAGAGAATCCTCCAGCTGTGATCTGTGCCCCATGCTACAGAGGAAGGCGAAAAACCTCCAGGGCCTCTGCCAATCTACCCTGAAGGAAAATTCCTTCCAGATCCCAAATATGGCGATCAGCTAAACCCTGAGCATGTGGGCAAGACTCACCAGCCAGACACCCAGGAAAAGTTCTCTATAGTAACTCCTATCATCCCTTCATTGGCCTATTTACCACTGATAATGAAAGGTCAATTAGTTACCAACATCATGTTATCTCATCAAACCATGCCCTTCATAAACCCATCTAGCTTATTCTACAGCTGCCCTTAGCCTTCCTTGAGAGGAGACAACTTATGGGAAGAAACTTGAGAGAAACTCATGGGGAACATCAGACATTTCCTGCCCTTTTGGCTCTTTCCACAGGTGATTCAGTGACTGCTTTAGATCACTTGGTTGCAGCCAAATTTCAGATAAGCTGATTCTGAGATCTGCTTCCCCTGCATAGACAGCACTCCCACTGACCTAATTGAAAGCAGGATCACTCTGAGCTGCTGTTCACAGTACAGATCTTGGAAGACAATTTTCCCCATGCTGAGGGAGCAAATGCGAATTTCTTGATATATTGAGCTTATTACACAATCCTTACTCTTGAAATGCAAGCTCTGCGGAGGAAATCATCTCGTTACAGTAAATCACCAGAAACATAGCCTCTTTAATGGGCATTTACTTTTAAGGCACCGACATCTGTTCTACTGTAAATTAGGAAGAGACAAAGAATGTATTTCATTTTTACATCAGCAACAAAAATATCTGGGGAGTATTAAATGCATATATATGTTCAGTGTATAACCTGGCCAGTAACTCTGCCAGCATTTCCTGCATCTTCTCTTGCTTTTTCCTACTTTCACTATTTTAAAGGCAGACAGTACTTTAGCATGCAAAGGATCTACAGTCCATTATGTGATAGGCCAGAGCCCCAGTTTGTGTAAATTATAACTCTAACTTCAGCGGAGCTTTGCTGATGTACACAGACAGAAGTTCTGTTCCCATATATGTCATGCCAGGAAATTAATGACTTTCGTGGGAGCAGGTTCCTGTCTTAACGCCATTCATCTGAAAGCCTAGCAGTATGGGTGTTAACTATGGAGCTCGTACAAGCTCCTGCAGTTGAGGAAATCACTCAGGCTATGTCTAGACTACATCCCTCTTTCGAAAGAGGGGTGTAAATTAGACAGATCGAAATTGCAAATGAAGCCGGGATTTGAATTTCCCGCACTTCATTTGCATAATGGCCGCAGAGCATTCTTTCGAAAATGGGTATTTCGAAAGTGGAACCACTCTCTAGATGCGGTTCTTTCGAAAAAAACCCCCCCCCCATTTTTCGAAAGATCCTGTAAACTTCAGTTTTTTAGAAGTACAGGATCTTATGAAAAAGGTTTTTTTTTTTTTTTTTTTTTTTTTTTTCAAAAGAACCGCTTCTAGACAGCAGTTTCACTTTCAAAATACCCATTTTCAAAAGCATGCACGGCCGCCATTATGCAAATGAAGCGCCAGAAATTCAAATCCTGGCTTCATTTGCAATTTCAATCTGTCTAATTTACATCCTTCTTTCGAAAGAGGGATGTAGTTTAGACTTACCCTTACTTATGTGCTTACCTTTGTGTGTGTTGTCTCAGTGGAGTCAACATGTAGCCAACATGCAGTATGTCAGTGTTAGTATAAGAATAAAGTATAATGATGGTAATAAATCCTATACAAAGATTGGCTCATAAGTTCTGTGCAATTCTCTGTCTTACGCTGCAAGTCACCTTGGCTTCTTGTTAGCATCACAGATTAAGTCATGCGTCTTGCCTGGTTTGCAAACTAAGTTATGCAAAGGTCTTTTAGTAACTATATAACCCTTTGTCTGAAATGCTCAGTAAAATTTGCTGTGAGTGAAGTGTGGGTGTGCCAGCCATCACAGATGTCCAGAGGGCCAAGAAGACATGAGAAACTTGGCGATGATCATCCCCAGTTCCTGAGGCTGAACGAATTACCAGACCAGACTAACCTTGGACACAGACAGACGCTCCCAAAAGTGGGACCACAGACAAGAAAGAACAATGGGAAGCCTGACCATGAACATCAAACTGCCCCCTTTTCATGACCCCCTTCCTCCCCCCCAGCAAACCTGCATTTCCCTACCTGCCAGGGTATTACGGTCCCTTCCAGTTCTAGTGTTCTATGATTCCATGACTGTGAGGGCAAATACCATAAACGCTGAGGTGATTGTATAGTATAGTAAAGGGCGGGCATACAAGGATGCCCTGCTGTCACCACTGAGCAGGGCCGGATTAAGACCTTTAGAGGCCCTAAGCACTGAAAAGATTATGGTGCCCCCCCATATGTAATTCAAAATAAAAACAGTACTGTACCGTAAAATCTCATTTTTTTTGGTGCCCCTGCTTTGCTGGGGCCCTAAGCACGTGCTTAGTCTGCCTATTGGGTAATCCAGCCCTGCCACTGAGAGATCTCTTTCTGAAAGTGGACTGAATGAGGCTGCAGGGATGTTGTGGGATGGTTCCCCAGCCACTGGTCCAATCTAAGCATATGGCCCTAGCTCTGGCTGTATCAAGTCTAGTATAGTGCTCTTAGCACCTAAGGCCTAGGATGGATAGTGCAAGGTTCTTCGGGGCAGAGCACAATGAGGCCAAGCTCTCAGTCCAAGCCTCTAAATGCTACTGTAATACAAATAATAAAAGATCAATCGGCTGTCAGCGTTAGAGTGCTTCTCAGAGTCTGAAAACACATGGGCTGGAAATAAAGGGCTATGAGCATATTTAAAAGAGCACAGACTGTATTCGAAATGGCTGTCTGCGTATACAGCTAGACTCTCTTAGGAGAGTATGTTTTTCTGTCTTTGCCTGTAAACATGACTGTGAGTCCTTGTCTGTTTGATCCCACCCTTGGCTGCTTTCTGTAAGCTTTGGAGAAGCCCCGGGGGGCAGTTCCAGGCAGCCTGCGGTGAAGTTTGATTGCACTTTGGAAGATGTGATTGGGAAAGTATTAAAGCTCGTCTCGTTACATGAGAGTTTACAGCACTTGGGAGGGATGTAAGTTTTGTTTGGGGAGAGCTCTCTGCTCTGGCTGTGCCCATGCAAGAGAGGGAGAATGCTTTACCATTCGGATGTTAGCAGCCCGGCATGTTTGTTTTTTTAAAAGGGAAGCTACACATTGAGGAATGAATTCTTCTCTTCAGGGTTGCACGGTTGCCAGACAGCCTGGCTTTATTCCTGAGCAGCGTTCAAGAATCCTGAGATTGAATCACAGTCAGGCAAGAGCCTTTCATCAGTGTTTGGAGCAATAAACAACTGCTCACCTCACTCTGATGGCTCTGTTCCTTGGCAGAACAGGGCATTCTGGGGGGGGCTGGAACCTGGTTCAAAGGGCACCTTCTTCGCAGCTCCCAAGGATTGGCTGATTCACACACAGCATCCTCACATTGATTACATGGCTCAAAACGGACTAAGCACTTGGGTTAGAAATGGAATTTCAGTTCTAAGGAGATCTCAGGGAGAGGAGAAGGGCTTTTTGCAGTGAAAGAATCATACCAAAAATCAGGCCCATTGCACATCTCCATCTTAGAGGCAGGTATAAATGTACCCACAAAAATGTGCCTCTGTAGAAGTAGACAAGATGTTTGTCTCTGCTTCTGTCCTAAGGAGATAGAAGCTGGGAGCTCAGCTCCCTTAGGCTATGTCTACACAACAGCGTTGTTTCACAATAACTTCAGCAAGCCTGTTATTTCGTGTGTACGCAACGCAATTAGCATAGCTCAAGTTGTGTAGCTTTTTTCGAGTTTAGCTCTGCTGTGTAGATGTGCCCTTAAGGTCCTTTCGCAAAGCCCAGTCAGAGTTACTAAAACTCAACAGATTATTTACCAATTCCTTTTAAAAAAAAGAGAAATGACTATTAAAAGAAGTGTATCTGAGCACTTTAAGATCCTGATCCAAAGCCATGCCTTCAGTAAGATTCTTCTACTGGGACGATGATTGTTTAGCTTCTACTGGCTGAACCTCTCTGGTTTGGCAACATCCATGGCTCAGCATGATCTTAGTTAGCCATATATCCACTTCTCGTGGGTGTGCTAAGTTTTCCATGGTCTCATGAAGTTTGTTTACAGCCATCAGTCCTGGCTCCCAGTGTTCTGTGCTGTTATTTAGCTCTAATTTACTACTAAATGTTTTCTAAGAGCCCAGTAAGCAGTGGAAGTGCTGCTAGATAATGTTGACCTTCAATGGTCTAGCTAATTCTCTGGTTCTGTCCTGAGGGTACCGGACAAGAGAGGTTCAACCTGTATTAATGTCATTTAGCAGCTGGAAACAAAGACAACTACTATGCCTACAGGCCCAGCTAACTCAAAGTAGAACCCCAGGCAAATGTTCCATGACCCTTGTTTAGGAACTGCTATTTTAGGTCTCATCACATTAGGTCACTTGATTTCATCCACAGATCTCAAAGTGTTTTATAAAGATATTATTAGCACCACTGTTCAAATAAGTTTAACCAGTTTGAGATGAGTTGAGTGCCTGGCCTTGCAAACACTTGGATGTAGAAGTAACTTCACTCATGTGAGCATCCTGCTAAATTCAGTGGGATCTCAAGACACTTCTTAAAGAGTAAGGCTCTTTAGCCAGTTTAATCGCTGGGCAGCGAGGGTACTTACCCGCTCTGCAAAGCATGATTGGGAGGCTGGCCATTTGGGCAGCTGAAACAGAGACAGCCCAAATCAGTAGCCACTTCTGAAAACTTTGGCTTATGTGACTTGTCTGCGGTTTAGATTTGTTCAGGGGGTCTCTCTCTGTCTGGCACTCAGCGCTGTCAGGAGCAGAGTCCTGGGTGAGCTTCTCTGCTGTGCCTCTAAAAGTCTACGGGGTCAAGTTGGCTTTAAACTGACCTTGGGCTGATGCAGAGGCTGGAAAAGCCCCAGTGTAATTTAGACAGGCTTGGGGAACTACATTTTGACAGCCTCCTGGATCTGGTCTATAGGCTACAGAGATAAGTTCTTCAGTGCTGTATGCTGTGGCCTGGCCCCTGACAGTCCACACCCATCCCCATCCCTGCTCCCAGCCAGTCCTCCAGCCTTGTGGCTTTGTTCCACAGTGCCTGCACTGGGGAAATCATCACCTGGGCTCACTTGGGTCATTGAGGAGGCCTACGATGGAGTGGACTAGGCCCAAAGGATCTTTGCTGGAGACCTCAGTGCTCTGCCATGCCCATCTCAGAAAAGGAGCAGTAGAGAGGTCCTCCAAGCAGGTTAGAGTGACTGTAGGGGAAGCAGTATCAGAGGGGTAGCCGTGTTAGTCTGAATCTGCAAAAGCGGAGAGGAGTCCTGTGGCACCTTATAGACTAACCGAAGTGTTGGAGCATAAGCTTTTGTGGGCAAAGACCCACTTCGTCAGATGCATGTAGGGGAAGCAGCCAATCAGGAAGGCCATATAAAAGGAGCTGCAGAACAGAGCAGTAGTTAGTTGCTACTTGGAGCTGGAGAAGAAAGAACTGCAGGCCTGATAGCACTGAGCTGTCCATGGCCCTGCAGCTCTTCAAGGCAATCAGGGACCAATGGAGCATGAGGCTGGCTGGCTGCTAGAACTAAGTAGGTACTGAGCGAGGGGAAGACTTCAGGAAAGCAGTGTCTCTAGGAAGGAAGCTCTGAGGATGTAGCTCCATACCAAGGCTGGACTACTTAAAGACCAAAGCTCAGGGAGGTGTAAAGAAAAAGACACCACCAGAGGAATACTGTGATAGGCCTTGGTAGACTGTATGCCCTGGAAAGGGTCTACTCTGGTTAACATGCAGATCATGAGTGACTTGGCCAGAGCACTGAGTCACTGAAAAAATTGTCTGACAACCACTGACAGGGATACTCAGAACTAAAGAACAGACATTCCCAACCAGAGGGGGGCATTCAGAAGAACCCCGTTACAGTGTCTTTATTCCCCTTAGGCATAGAGACATCAGAGTGGAGGTATGGATCACATGCCAGTTCTACCGACTCTGAAACCAGCGTCCTCTCCACCAGATCACATTACCTTTAGAGGCTTAGAATCAAAGGAGGAAGACAAGGGGCTGTGTCTGTAAATAGCATATGAAAACCACTGGGACTAATACCTGAGCCCCGGTGGCAAAATGCATTTTGTAATGGTCTACGCTGCAAAAATGATATATTCATAACTCAGGATACCTAACCCACATTAGCTGGCTCTGGTTAAAAGAGCAGTGAAGACAAATCAACTCTACTTTGAATGGAGTTGAGCAGCTCAAATTCAAGTCTATAGGATCCCTATTCTATGTCAAAAGACAGTTGCCATGTCGTTGCTACTATTTGAACCGACATTAACTACCACAGAGTAGCTATTCTGATTTAAGAACACATCTTCTTCTACAGTCTAGACATAGACTAAGTAAGGCTGCCAAAATTTCTCATGGCCTGGAACTATAGTTGTTTTCTCATGGAACTATAGTTGTCTTCCTTCCCCCAACTCCTATGGGAAAGCAGAAGACCTGTAGAGAATGTCAGATCTACACGTATCTTTATTTGGAAACAAATACACATGGTACTAAATTCACTCAGCCAAAGAAATTGAAATTAGATCATTTAAATGCAGAAGAGTTCTCCCATATTGATACAACAGAATTTATTTTAAATGCCCAAACAAGAGTGTCATTGTTTCAAGGGGAAAACAAACATCTTTTATGATTATGACAATGCAATGCTATTTTAGGATTTTAAATTGTCTAAGATGAAGACTCCATAGCATCCTCAAATGAAGATACAATTAAAAAAATCCTACTTGCTGGAGGTTGAGATTTGTATAATGCTCTGGGCTGCTGATAGATGATTTGTCATTACCTTTGCCTGCTTCCGTTTCAGAAATGAATTTGTAATTGCTGCTGTTTGAACATCAGGGATCAAATGTAACGGCTCCCTTTTCTCAACCATTCTCCCGATGCATCAGATTTCAGAATCTGAGGATTTGTGTGAAGGATTCAAGAACCCTGGGGGGTTTATTGTTTGCTTTCCTTATTAAAGAAAATATGACTATATTGAAAATGTAGAAATATACATATTCGTATTTACACATGTATCTTCCTGTTGGGCCTCATGTATTTTCATGAGGTATTGCTCTTTTTGCTTTGATTAAAGAAAAAAAAAATAACCATTAACATTGAAATTAAGTTTAGAATAGTGTTTGGTGTGTTTGTCTAAAATCATCCCCATCTTTTGATTTTTATCTCTCCTGCAGCCCAGTCTTCTAAAAAAAGCTGATTGTAATGCAATGTAGCACAAATTATTAAATTAGATGTCATGCCCGACTCCAACGGGAATGTATTAAGACCCTGATCCTTTAATCTGGACTTCTATGCTTGCACTGAGTCCTATTGGTTCTTCTCAAGTGTAGGAGTCCATCTGCATGGGTCCAACTGTAAGATTACAGTCTAAAATTATATTAGCCCTGTTATGGGTAGTTGTATGCATTCCATTTAACTAACTATACACACAGTTAAAAGCATGGAAAAAAGCAGTGTGCTTGTTACTAATAGAAACTGGGCGTATCAACAGGTAAGGGTGTTCTTTGCCCCAATCTTTTTCTGACTAGAATCATTTTGACAGTTAGCA
The DNA here is from genome assembly GCA_019425775.1 of Rafetus swinhoei. Taxonomy (NCBI): domain Eukaryota; kingdom Metazoa; phylum Chordata; order Testudines; family Trionychidae; genus Rafetus; species Rafetus swinhoei. The sequence continues at coordinate 190,141,078 of CM033440.1, forward strand.
GTAATGCCCCAATATGACCACTCCTTCAACTCAAGCGATCACTCCTCTACACCAAGCCTTGCCCGGCATCTGCATAAGGCTCCATGCATGTGGGCTGTATCCCAGGAGAGCTCTCCTGGCCAGCTGTGAGGCTTTCAGGGTCCCTGAACATGGCTGCAATGGGAGTGACTTTCTTACCGAAGGAAGGCTGATTGACAGAACTACTCCATCCTTCCCGGAAACACAAAAAAGCTCCCTACATAGTTTTGTATTAAGTTCCAACATGGAAAGATAGAGACAGGAAAAACAGACCTTTGAAAGTGGGAACAACAAAGTATCTTTTGGTGAATAAGAGGCCAAAGGAAATAGGCCTTCCGCAGGGAAGAGGAAGAGCCTAGCATTGAAGATTGTTCTAAATGCTACACATTGCTAGAAAAATGGGAAACTTCCAGGTTCACATTTGCTCATTTGTCCCTAAATCTTTTTGGGTACAAAAAAAATTTCAGTGGAATTTTCCAGGCAGCTTTATGAAAAATATCGCATGAAATTTTCAAAAGCACTCAGGGTTGGCTGGACTTGGCTCCCTCTGAAATCAATGATGCCAATGATAAAATTCAAAGGGGCTGAGTTCAGCCAGCCCTGAGAAATGCTTAAAATATTCCACCTATTACGTTTATTACTGTAAATATGATATGAATGTAAACTGAGAGTGATAGTCACCTAGTTCATGTATGCTGTGGGGTAGGACTCATGTGTTACATAGCCCTTTTCTTGGTCCTTGGCACACTGATGCATTTCACCCAGAAGTAACATTATTGGCATGGTTTTATTAAGAATTTAAACTTTTTAAAATAATGCTGGTCCAAGGTAAAACCCAATAAAGACAAGTGCAAAGTGTTTTTCTTGGAAAGGGGAAAAAATCAAATAAACAAATACAAAAGTGTGAATAGCTGGGTAGGTGGTAGTACTGCTGAAAAGGATCTGGGGGTAAGCACTGGTGGTCATATCTTACAATTCCTGCATTTACTGTTAACATGATTTGTGACCCCCACAACAACCAAATTAGTTTCAATGGGCAAAACACCATTCTAACAATTGAATATCTAGCAGGCCTAAGCAACCTGAGTGAAGTATATTTACATATCCACATCTAGGATTTCTTTCCCAGTCCAGCATGAACCAACAACTGTTGAAGACCTAGCAGATCTAGATGAACTGAGTGAACATCACCACACCCAGGATTCCTTTCCCATTCCATCTGGCTATAATGGAAGCATCGATTTAGATCCTCCTTACATCATTATAATCAGGCCTGCTAATGGTGGTGGGAGGGAGGGCAAAGGGGCAACTATTCTGGGGACTGATGATTCAAAAGAGCCCAGGGCTCCCGGCTGCTGCTGCTGCTACCACAGCACTGACAGTTTTCAGAACCCCAGGCCCTTTTAATCTCGGCTGGAGCTCTGCATGACACGCTCCACACAGCACTGAGAGCTGGCTGGAGGAGAGGTGGTCGACATAGTCCAGGCCAAGATTCCCTCTAAGGTGTGTGGTAACACGTCCTGTAGCTGCTTAATGAGCCCTGCCCATTAAAGGGGCTCAGGGTTGCCACGCATGGAGCTGCTTGGCTGGGGGAAGGGCACTTCTCCCTCAGCAACAGCAGCAACTCTGTGCTGAGGGAGACGTGTCCCTCCCCCAGCCAGGCAGCTCCACATGCAGCAGCCCTGAGATCCTGGCTGGGCGGAGCTCATTAAGCAGCTGCGGTGCCGTGGTCAAGGTGTCACTAAGGGCTGGTTGCTCCAGCCCCACCCCTTCTGCAAGAGGCCCCGCCTCTTCCAGGAGCATGGAGCCACCCCCGCACCTTACCAAGGAGCCGGACAATTCTGTCAGTTCCCCTGGTTATAATAGATCACAATCTGAAATGAGTCAATGTTCTGAGGCAGCTGCAAAAAAGACAAATGTTCTGGTATATGTTAAGAGGAGAGTTATAAAGTCTCTCTGCACTCAGCACTGCTTTGGCCTCCGCTGGAGCATTGTCCAATTCTGGGCACCACACATTGCACAAGATGTGGACAAAAGTGGGAAAAGTCCAGAGGAGAACAACAAAAAATAGATACAAGGTTTAGAAAACCTCTGCAATGAGGAAAGGTTAAAGAACAGGGCGTGTTTAGCCTTGAGAAAAGGAGAGTGAGTGTGAGACCTGATAAGAGTCCTCATTATGTTAAGGGCTCTGGTAAAGAGGATGATGATGAATTGTTCATTCCAACGAAGGTTGGACAAAGAAGTAAAGGGCTGGATCTGCACCAAGCATGGGCAGTAGGTAAAGTAGGCAAGGGAAGGCCATTGCAATGCCTTCCCAAAGTTGCCTACACCGCTCAGCTACTGGGAAAGGCTAGGCCCATGGTGTAGCAGCCTGGTTCCCCAGCCACAGGGGAGGGCTGGAGCATCCAGGAAGTATTGGGCTAGGGCTGCGTGGGGCTTGGCTGGTGGGGAGGCTGCTGAAGGGGTGTGGTCTTGGAGGAAGGGTGTCGTTTTGGACAGAAGGGGCAGGTCTTGGGATTGCCTTCCTCAGCTGGGCCTTCACCTCCCTCTAAGGTGTGTGCCTGTGCAGGCATGCACCAAGAATTTCAGGTCCTCCCACCTCCTGAGCAGAGCTATGCAATGGCTGCTCAAGGGTGGGGCCATGTGGGGGCTGACCTGTCGCAGGAGCAGCAGGGCGTCCCCCATGCAGCCCTTCCCCTAGCTGCAGCCCTTCCCCAGGGCTGGAGCTGCAGGCCAGTGGCAGGCAGCTTCGGTGGCCCTGGCCAGGTCAGAGCTGCAGCTGAGCCAAGTGTGATGGCGACGCCTTCTCCGGCATCCCTGGCTGGGCCAGAGCCGCAGCTGAGCTGTGGGTGGCTTCTGCTCCAGCGGCCCCAGCCAGGTCCAGGTCCCGAGCCGCTTGGCGTGGGGGCCCGCTTCAATGGTTGCTCTAGCATCCAGGGCCAGAGCCAGGGCAACGTGGTGGAGTGCCACGGTTCCAGCTCCACTAATGGGCGTGGCCTCGAGATCTCAAAAGATAAGTCTGCAGTTATCTGAGGGTTAAAATAGTTGGCAGATGACTAGAGAAATGTTCTGCTCCCTCTTCATATTTATTTAAGAGCCTAAACCACATAAAGGAGAACAAATCTCTCTGACCCTCTATATTCTTGTCACTTTTGAAGGCATCAATCATGTCAATAGTGTTGATTGTGCCAATGACTATTTTTCTCCCTGTGGAAGTTATTTCTCTCTCTCTCTCTCTCTCTCTCTCTCACACACACACACACACACACACACACACACACACACACACACACTGTGTGGAGGCAACTAAAAATTTCTTAATGAATATTGATTATGTGGTATTGATGCTAAATCAATATGCAATTGATGATGGCATATTAAAGCGACTTTTCTATGATTCACAGGGGTCTAAAGCATGCAGATACTATAAGAAATATAATCAATAATTAGATTATGTCCAATATACCGTGTGGTAATGTGAACTGAAGAAAAAGAGCAGGGTGAAATTTTCTGGTGATGTCCCTACATTCATCTTCCGAATGCCATTAACTTGCAACTGCAGAATGAGCTGTAGCGTCAATGGGGAGGGATGATGCATTATTTTTTTTTTTTATGCTTTACAAATTACTACACTTTTTTGACTGGATTGGGCTGGGAGAAAAGTGCAGGGGTTGGGATGAAGGGGGCGCTGTGCAGAAGTTAGGGGCAAAGGGTGCACAATGCAGGGTTACTTGTAAAGGGTGCAGAGGATGGGGGTGCAAGGGTTGGGGAGCCCACGGATGCAGGAACAAGGCTGCATAGGAGTGCGACTGGGTACCAAGATGAATGGTTTTCAGGGTGTGTGTGTGCAGGGTCCTGCACCTTGTTAATTAGCCCTTGTTTTAGTATTTTTTCTTCCATAACTATTTAAAGTGTGTGTGTGTGTGTGTGTGTATACTTACACAATTATATATATACTAGCCAATTAGCCCGCCATAAGACGGGATTTTCAGGTCTCTCCTTCATGTCAGTCTTCTCTCCTGAGCCTCCGGTCTCTCGCTCCGTCTCTCTCTCTCTGCTCTTCCTACTGCCTCCCCCTCAGCTCTCCTCTGCCTTCTGCTTCTCTCTTTCTCTTCTCCCCCTCCTGCCTCTCACTCTCTCTCCGCTCTCCTCTGTCTCCGTCGGGGATGCACGCTCGTCCAGGCCTCCCGGCCGTGTGCGTCACTGCCCTGCCCCCCTTCCCCCGCCATGGCACTCGGCTGACTTCTGCGCCGCTCACCCGGGCCGCCGTGGGGGCGCAAGAGGCCGTTTGGGGTCCGCTCGGCTGACTTCTGCGCCACTCAGCCAGGCCACCGCAGGGGAGCAAGCGGTGCAAGTGGCCATTTGCAGTCTGCGCTCCCCATCCTGCATGGGGAGCGTGGACCCCAAACGGCCGCTTGCGCCGCTTGCTCCCCCACGGCGGCCCGGCTGAGTGGCGCAGAAGTCAGCCGAGCGCCATGGCAGGAGGCAACAGCGCCCCCCAGAGGCAAGACGTAACACTACAGCATTACAGAGTCACAGACATTGGGCTACTATATATATGATATATGAACTGGTGGGTGCACCGAGGCACACATCCAAACAAGCACACATGACGTCAGTATTGGTCACAAGAAAAATCTCTCTCTGCTCACAGATGGAAAATCTTAGAGGGAACACTGTCACCTACCACCCATGGCAGCAAGGGAAATTTAGGTTAAACATTAGGAAAAACTTTGTCATGGTAGTTAAGCAGTGGAACAGGCTTCCAAAGGCGGCCATAGAATGCCCTGTTTTGGAGATTTTTAAAACTGGGTTGGACCAGCTCTCGTCAGGGCTGGTCTAGGTTTCCTCCATCCTGCCACAGCACTGTGGGCTGGACATGATTTCTCAAGCCCTACATTTATATGAGCACCTCATGGACTAAGATGCAATGGGCCAAACGCACCCTTGCTATCAGTCTGCTGAAGTCAATGGAGTTACACCAAAGATTAATCTGCCCATCTGAAAAAGCAACATGCAAATAGATGCCTTCTTACTTGAACAAAAGGGAAACATTTTTGAAAGTGTGTGTGGCCTCAGGCATAACTTCAGAATGTTACTACCAGGTGGAATAAGAGCACAGTGGGCAAGGTTACCAATAGATCAGCTCTAATAAATATTCTGCAGAAATACTTTCATCCAGCAGAGGATAAGAGTGCTTGATAAATAGGCAGCAAAGTAAATGCAGCAGATAACTGGTATATCTAAAAAAGCCCAGGTCAGGAAGTGCATTTTGGAGACTGCAAAACATTTGTCATAAATTTTCTCTGTTCACATTGCATGTTTTTATAACTCGACTACTGCATAATTCATCCAGGCACACGCACATCCTGACAATGCTGCAATCTTCCAACTCCATTTCAGTCATGCACATCTATTGGGGTTTAACTCCCTCAATATAAATGGAGAAGAAGTTCGTACTACTAACCCCCATTTACACCAAAGAATTTGAGCCTCAGATTTCTTTGATATCTTTTGGGAATAAACACAAGAATTGGTGAGAATTATCCTCTAATGCTGATAATATTTTTCATGACATTGTTCATAAAAAATGTATTCGGTCCTGTTTAGCTTTGAGCAAGTGGACCCCTTTATAAGATAGACAGCTGGATTTAGATCTTAACAATGAAAATGCTTTACCTTTGTAGCATGATTTGTTTGCATTAGGGTATAAAAACTCATGGGAAAAGGCTTAAGATTTTGAATTTGGCTTGAGTAAGTGACTAATCATAAGGAGAAAGTATGGGCTATTGCTAAGCTTGGAAGAAGTAGATATTTATTGGCAAATATCAGTAAACATTGATCTCACACCACACACACAAGCCAACAGAAAAAAATATCTTCATAAATAGTAATTGAAATTTACAGACAGGCAATGCTACAGAGACAGAGAATGTAGAGTTTGGTTTAGGGAGATATACTCTGTATGTTTTGACAAACAGTGTTGACAATTTGTATTTGGTTATAAAGCTTTCTGAATCTCAGCATCTACTGTCAATAAATATCGAATGTTTGACACTCCTCCATAATTTCCTATAGCTTTGAACATTTTCATCAATACCTAAAAAATGCTTAAAAATAACATCAGCATTATTCATTGAAATAATATAAAAAATGAATTCTGCCTAGCTAAGTTATACCACTGAAAACAACTGAAAAAGCAACTTGTTTTCAAAACAGCATTACAGGACATTGAGCTAAGTAGGAACATGTAGGGTTATGGTAAAAGTGGCAATAAAATGCATTCCTAGTGGTTTTATATATATATATATATATATATAGGGTTTCTGCAAATAGAATTGCCGGTGAGTGAATATGCAGTTGTACTCTTTGCACAGAGTTGGGGAAAGCAATACTTGTGTACATCAAGGGACTTTCCACCAACTTCCAAGGGCTTAGAATCAGATCTGAGGTCTTTTGAAAATCCAGCTTTCATTGTAGGTACAGAACACGATCAACAATCCAGTGCTAAGTGATTTGCCCATGGTCACATAGGAAATCTGTGGCAGAGCTGGGCATTTAACCCCGATCTCCAGAGTCACTGTACAGTGCTCTAACCCAAAATACATTCACAAAAAGTCCATATTTGGGGATCATATAAGTCAAATGGAAAGATTTAGAGTAGTTTATATGGAGGAAAGATCCCCTGGAGTGACAAGGTTTCACACTGTTATATTATTATTAATTTTTTTGGTCTAGCAAGTGAACTGTATTTCACCAGAAGGTGGGAAAAGACTAGATACAAAATTAATCTTGGCCAAGGAAACATTTGACAGTGTTCTGTGGGAAAACCTCTCTGTCCTGGGAGATATCAACTCCGGTAGATATTGATGGTGCTAAAAATATCAGACTGAGTTCACAGTCCCTGAGCATTTTGTGTTCAGCCTCAAATATTTTCGGAGAGTCCTATCTTTTTTTTTAGGAAGAAGAAATCTTTTCATTTAGAAACACTTTTTAATGATTAGGTATATGATGAAAGACTGGAATTTGCTCAGGATGCGCCTGTCTGTGTTTGGCATTCTGCACTATGTGGAAACTACAGCACAGCAATCTGAGATGTAATTAATACAAAAACAACAGAGAAAAGGTCTGTGAGCTTCTGAACACAGTGCCCTGGGAGATACAAGAGTTTTTTCTCTCTCAGTTACGTTCTCCATCACTTAGTCCTACAGTTCCTTCTGAGAGGCATGCGAATTTGGGTAACAAAAGTAAGCCTTGAAGGAAACTTCAAAAATGCATCCCACATGTAAAACAAAATATTGATTAGCAGTGAGAGAGAAAGCAATATGCTTATTATTTAATCACATGGACAACAAAGAGCAGGCCATGATTCTAGTCTCATTTCAGTTTAGCTCCAGTGACTGTTATCAGAAGTTAGTCCTGGTTTACATGGGTGTCAGAAAGATTGGCCTCTATCCCAAAATAAAAGGCTGGATGAGGAGAGAGATGGCAGTGTGACATTCCCATAGAAGCCTGGCGCTCTCACTACAGAGGCCGAGTGGTCCAGGTTTCTTCAAGGATTGATGAGTCTTACCATCAATTTTCTAACATGATTGTGTTATAGGCTATAGCATGATGGGGTAATCCCTGTATGCAGGGGACAGACTTGCTCCTGGGGAAGGTGTGGGCGGGGCCTGGAAGGGGCGGGGCCTCAGGCAGAAGGGGTAGGGCTGGGAGCCCTCCCACTACCCCTGCTGCCACTGCATGTCCGTTGGGCACCAAGCCAGGAAAAGTAGAAAATACCAGACATTTTGTATGTTCGGTATTTTCTCTATTTATTTAACGGACAGAAGGCGCAAATACCGGGCTGTCCAGTTCAATACCGGACACCTGGCAATCCTACACAGCAGGAGTAAGAGGGCATGCAGACACCACAGAGAGGAGGGATGTGTGCAACATATAGGTATATAAGTTGGATATGGTAAAAGGGATGAGGGAAAGGAAGAATGCAGCAACCTTGGCTTCCATTGTGAAGCTTTTACAGAGAAGGGGAGCTCCCACTTCAGTATTAGAGAAGAAAGAAAACATACACATGACTGCAGCTTTCAATATCCTGAAGAGGAAGGAGCCAGGCTGTTCTCAGTGATAGCAGACGACAGAACAAGGAGCAATAGTCTCAAGTCGCGGAGGAGAAGGTCTAGGCTGGATATTAGGAAAAACTATTTCACTAGGAGGGTGGCAAAGTCCTGGAATGGGTTGCCTAGGGAGGTGGTGGAATCTCCAACCGTAGAGGCTTTTAAAGCTTGGCTTGACAAAGCCCTGACTGGAATCATTTAGGGTACGTCTAGACTGCGTTGCTCTTTCAGGATACCGGAAGTATTCCAAAATAGCAACGCCATGTCGTTAAAAGTACCCACTATTTCCCGAAATAGCGGGCGTGCTATTCCAGCATCCCTGTAATTCTCGTTCCACGAGGGTTAAGGGATTTGTTGGAATAGTGCTTTATTTTGAAATTTGGTGCTGTGTAGACAGCACCAAATTTCAAAATAAGCTTTTTCGATTTAGACTCAGATAAGCACAAATTGCATAGCTTATTCTGACAGAAGGGTGCTGCCACCCATAATCTAGCTGTCTTCCTTTGTGCTTCTTCTAGGCCATCTGTATATCAAGGTGACCTTTGTGTGTAAAATATGGGAAGAGCACATTTTAGAGGCCCTGTTCTACCAGTCAATGTCAAAAATAATTATGGCATAGGTGCACAAGTGGTGCGCTGGCTGTATGATATTCTTGCAAAACCAGTTCTGCTTCAGTTTTATCCAACACATTAAGCTGGGAGAGGTAATAAGCAAACCATTCTCCATCCTTAAATGCACCCTGACAAAGCTAATGAAACAGAGGTCAGTCCGTGGCAAAGGGACAACCTCCGATCCTCCACCATCCATTCCCAGACCAAAACCATAATTTGGCGAAGGGCCCTCTGAACAGCTGATGTAAAGAGCTGTCCTTTGCAATGCACAACAGGTTTTATGGGTCCTACAAAACCCAATAATTATGTTACATATTCTTCAACACTATGTACTGGAGCCGTACCTACTAACTCAATCTTAACTATACACTAGAACTATTATCTTTATACAACTAGAAAGCATTCACACACACATTCACCCCACTTATTACCCCCTGGGAAACAGTACCATGGTGGGACGGCAGCCTATGAAATTCTGAGCTTACCCAGCATACTCCTACACCCCTAGAACATGCAATCTCGGGGTATGTCTACACAGCAAAGTTATTTTGAAATAACAGCCCTTATTTTGAAATAACTTTCCTAGCGTCTACACAGTCAAACCGCTATTTCAAAATTAATTCGAAATAGTGGCTCGCTTATTTCGAATTTGGTAAACCTCATTCTATGAGGAATAACACCAAATTCGAAATAGCTATTTTGAAATAAGTGCTGTGTAGACACTTATTTCGAAATAGGGGGCCTCCAGCCTTCCCAGGGAGCCCTGGTGGCCACTCCAGCCTCAACCAAGAACACTCCACTCCCTCCCCCCTCTCCGGAGCCCTTAAAGGGGTAGACTCTGGCCACAGTGCCTGTGCCAGCTCCAAGCCTGCCAGCCCAGGGCCAGGGCGGGTGCCTTCCTGGTCCAGGGTGGAGATCATGGACCTTATTCAGGTTTGGGAGGGATGCCCCCAACATCCATGATCTCTGCACTAGACAGAGGAATGCAGCCGTCTATGGCAGGATAGCTGCCAGCCTGGCCACCAAAGGCCACATGCGAACCCAGGAGCAGGTTTGCATGAAAATCAAGTTGGTCCAGCGAGACCCCCAACCCTGAGCCCTGAGCTTCCCCTCCCCTTCTTCCCCTTGCTTCCCCCTTCCAGCTCCCTCCTCCCAGGTTTCCCCCTCCCCTCTGCTACCCTCTCTCTTCCCCTCTCCCACCTCCTTTCCCCAGTCTCCCCAGAGGTTCATCATCCCCCCCCAGTTTTGTTCAATAAACCCAGTTTCTATTTTTGAACACACGTGTCTTTTGTTTGACATCAGGAAGGGGGGCTAGGAGGGGTAAGTGGAAGGATGTGAGGGAGGAATGGGGCATGAGCCCCCAGTGGGGAGGACCAGGGTGGCTCTGCGGGCTCCTCGGGGTGGATGCTCTCCCGCAGGGCCTCCTGGATCCTGTCAGCCCCCCGATGAACTCCCCGGATGGCAGCCTGTGGCAAGTGCAGCCGGGCTGATGGCAATGACCCCACGAGACGCACCGGTGTGCCCAGGGGCAGCTCTGGCTCCATGTGGCCGAGTGCTGTGGTGTCCCGAGTGCAGGCACTCAGGGCACTCCAAGACAGGACTGCTTTGCTGTCCCTCATCGAGGTAGACAAGCAAGTGGGGAACCCTGAGAACTGTCTGTCCGGGGTGGGGGTAGGGTCCCTTTAAGCATGGAGCTCGGTTAGCCTCAGGCAGCAGCCACACACACTAAGTCCTAACCTGATGCCCTGCCGGCACTGGTTCTGGCCAGCCTTAACTTCGGTTCAGGGTCCACTCAGTGTGGACGCACTATTTCGAAATAGCAAAACGCTATTTCGAAAGAGGTTTTGTGTGTAGATGCATTAATTTGAATTCGCTTAATTCGAATTAACTATTTCGAATTAAGTTAACTCGAATTAATGCTGTAGTGTAGACGTACCCTCAGGGAGTTCAACATGCCTGAGAAGATGGAATTGCAACTTAAGTTGGGCACCAGAAAGATGGAGCTGCTTCCACATGGTAGCACTTTTGAAAACTGGACTGCAGGCTCTGATCCTTAAATGAGCCATACACAAATGGGACCCTAGGCACTTCAAAGGTTCCCCTGTGCACTTTACTGAGTGGTTTACAGCCATTGCAGATGCTTCGACCGGTGGCAGCAATGCCTTCATCCTGCCTCCCGAAATGCTATCCCTTCAGACGTAGACTAATATTGACAGCAGCTCCGTGATTTGTTCTTGCCACCGTGTTTCATTTTTCCATTCAGTGGTGACAGTCTCATGAGTCATTTTCATTTTAAACTTCTCGTGCTTCAAGATGGAGGGCTGCAGGCCTGTCTGGGACCATTGTACAACTAGCCCAGTGAATTGGGGAGAGGCACTTGAGCTTAGGCTGAAGGCTTCAGACTGTTTGTATAAACTGTCACGTTCCTGAGATACAAACAGAAGCTAGACAAAACGTAGAATATGCTTTCTCGAAGTCTGTGTGGTAACACTGCTTTACCTTGGAGAACCTAGAATTCTAACAGACGGAACCCAACAACAGAGAGACAAAACAGGCTGTTCCCTCATGCAGAACCCGACAACAGAGAGACAAAACAGGCTGTTCCCTCATGCAGAACCCGACAACAGAGAGACCAAACAGGCTGTTCCCTCATGCAGAACCCGACAACAGAGACACAACTCAACCCACCTTTCTCATGGCTGGTACTTTGCAGACTGACCGACGACTTGGATCACATGCTTTCCTACAGAGCTCTCTAGCTTGCGAGCAGAACCAGAAAATCCCTTACCCTTAAAGCAATAGCTTGTCATTTTAACACAGTTTTCAATACACCACATAAATGAATGGCAATTAGTATGGTACTAAGGTTTTTTCTTTAATAGCCACTGTGACAGGGTCATATCAGAAGGCTGTAAAAACATAGTGGAGGGGAGATCTATAAGCCTCAGACTGAGGTGATCCCTGCTCCCAGAGTAACAGGGAGCAGCTGGTTTAGAGCTACCAGAGGCGTCAGGGGCAGTGGAACACCTGGGGCTAATTGACCAGGCCTGCAGCGTCAGACCAGCCTAGGCTAATTATGACAGCTGGGAGTAATTAAGAAAACCAGTTCAGACTAGCAAAAAAAGAAGCTTTGACTACAGTTGGGGCATGCGTATAGCTGAGAGGACAAAGGAGGGTGCCACTGGGAGGAGGACAGGAGACAACTGAACACTAGGGGGATGAACTGGAGAGAAGGAAGGTGCTGGGAAGTAGCTCAGGGGTCTTGGAGCTGTCTCATAACACATGTCGGGGATTCACACAGCCAGCTGGGCTGGAACCTGGAGTAGAAGGTGGGCCCGGGTCCTCCCCACCCCAACACCCACCTCCCCATTTCCACTCAGGGAAAAGGATTGTGGAGTTTATTCTCCGTTTTACTATACGCTGGCCAATGACGATAAGAGCTCAACAAACAGCAAACGAAAGTCCCAGGCATGGTGCCTAAAACTGGGCACTGCTGTGAGCCTCTGAGGCAAGCAAAGTCTGCCAGGAAACGCAGAACCCACCGAATTGTCATGGGAGCTTTGTCACCCCACTGAATTTTAGATTCCTAGTCTTTTGAAAACTTCCACCCACCTTTCACCACAGTGTGTGAAGCTGCACACCACTTTTTAGATACTGGTCAGTGAATTTAATCCTGCTGGAAGTCTAGCGCTGGGGTCAAGCAGACTGTGCCTGGTTGTGTGATCACACTTCTATCAGCAGCCAAGCTCCTTCTGCAGGTTCATGTCTAATACTAAAGATTTCACCTCAGATCAGTGAGCACATGCACACTTCACAGCTGACTGTCGTAAGTCTGTAAATATGCAGTGTTGTTGCAGCCCTGCCGGCTAGATACTAAAGAGGCAAGGTGCTATGTTTTATTGGCTCTACTTCTGTTGGTGAGAGAGACAGGACAGAAGTGGGTCCAATAAAAGATATTACCTCACCCACCTTGTCTCGCTAATAAATCAGTACAAACAGAAGTATTGCAGTACTTCACACAACGAGCAATTATCTAGTCATTATGCTGATCTGCTTCTGCTAGCATAATCACCAACATAAGGAACTCTAAGGAATTTTCCTGTGAAGGTTTACAATGTGTGTCAATTTTATCTACATTTTCCTAAGGAAGAATTATTTGGGAAGGGGAGAGGAGGGAATGCTTTGGGAGCGAGCTCTTTCTCCTGTTGTAGTCAATATCAAACCTTCCATTGACTTCAATGGGAGCAGGACTGGCCTCTTCCTGAATACATGGCAGGCTAATTATTGTTATATGAAGATGCTAAAAAGGTATGCAAAAGGCAGCTAAAGGTCAGGGAGAATTGTAAATGGAATTTGGAAAGGACTCATCCAAAGTAGTTAACAATTTGTTATTTTTTAAGAGACGATGGACTCACATCTACTATATATTTTAGAAACTTTGTCTGTGTCTGTGTGTCCATCCATCTGTGAGTCTATTTGTTCAAGAACTCCTCCTAAACAGTAAGAGCTAGGACCACCAAATTTGGAATGCAGCTTCCTCTTATCCTAACTTCAAGCAAGGTCAGAGTTTGGTTGCGTCAGGACAATGGGATGTGACTGGAATTTGATTGTTTCTCATAAAATGGAAAGGGGGGGGTCTGGTAGGAGGGGGCAGTTATAGTGTAGAATTACCAAACGGGAGCAGAAGGGGCCAGAGATGGGGACTGAATGAGCTATAATACCATTCGTCCAGGAGGGGGCAAGGGCGGAGAAAGGGACAGTTGTTATGCCAGTGTATAGTCTATAAAGCAGTACAAACAAGTCACTGTCTGTATGAAATTAGCTACAGGGGGTAGCCAAGTTAGTTTGTACAGGATACACTTTAAAAACAACAAATGGTCTGGTAGCACTTTATAGACTAACAAAACATGTCGGTGGTATCATGAGCTTTTCTGGGCTTGTTTGTACTGACTTCACTGGTGTTTTTATGTAGCCTGTTGTAAAACTAGGCAAATATCTAGATGAATTGATGTACCTCCGGAAGACCTCAGTGCATCCCCCGGATTATGAGTACCCCTAACTGAGAATCACTTGTGTAGACAATGTTAAAACATGTGATAGTATGTAAGTTGTTAACATCTCAAGAAAGTATGAGTAAAATGCTGTGCTCAGTCATATTGGCATATAAATTCAATGACTTCAAATAGCTGTACATTGAGACAAGTACCTTTTTAATGCTTTCTATTGTCGCTAAACATTTCAAGATGAGCTTTTCATGTCATTCTATTTTGAAATACTTCAAGATAATGTGACACAGAAATAACTTAAGCAAGAATAGATTGTCTTAAGTAAGGCAACATAATAAAACATGCATCCTGATATGTGGTCTGAATTTTACGACCCCCACCCAAAAGCAGTATCTTATTGGAAATACTGAGTATCAGAATCACTTGATTTTTTTTCTATCAGGTTATGTAATGATGATCTTCATCGTACAAAATTTTCTTTTAACATTCCCATGCAGTGAGTCTGTCTTGCAAGACAGGCTTTGAAAACAATGCATTTTTCACTTGTTCCAACTGCCTTGAATCGAGTATATAAACTGCATGCATTCATTTTTAAGCCATGATGATAACCTCATATTTGAATTTTTAGACTGATTGGAAAACTATCATAAGCTAATCAAAAAGCACGGGCCACACGTCCTAATTTTACTTTTGGAGGTTGGCATTTACTTTGTGGGGATTTGACATATCTACTTGTCTAAACAATAGCTCAAACAGGGTGAAAAAAGTGTAATAAAAACACTGAAAATGTCATGCCTGTAAGGTTCAAAGCAGCACAAGGCCTGACTAATTTAACACCTTCTTCGTTGCTTTCAGAGGAACTGCTTTCTCATTGATACATTTCCTGTTCACCCATGAATATCTTGTCACTATTGCTTAGAACTGTGGCATATTTCTCTGGCAGTAAAAAAATTACATGTACAATAAAACATTTCATGGCCCCCTGCTTAAAGCTTTAGAGCTGCCTTGTAGTCTTTGTACAAGAAGAGCTCATTAAAAGTGCATTAGGCGAGTGGGAAAGTAATGCTCTGTCTTCTGCAGAAAAGGTTCACAAAAGCGGGGACATATTAATAAGGGAGAATTCACTCTTATGAAAAGCAATTACAGAGATTCCTTTAGCACCTGGACTCTGTGGCCTTGATTCAACCTCCGTGTCACAGAGGTGCTGTGTGCAAATTATGCTCCCCATGCCTCTGGGGAGGCAATTTGCCACATGGGAAGTCTGGAAGAGTTTGTGTTGCTACCCTTACTGTGCATGCGGGCTGAGGAGGGCCGGGTTTACTTGCAGCCTTAGCTCCAGTGGAGCCTGGAGGACAATCCCTGGAAGATGGGCAGAGCCTGGAGAAGAATCCCTGGAATGCGGGAGAGAGCCAGGCTTTCTAGCTGTTCAGCAGCACCCACCTTCTGGTGCCAATAGTCATCCACCAGACCCCTCTGCCGGCCCTCACAAAGCATTTCAAGCCTTGTAATGAGGTGTTGATGCCACAGGAATGGACAGGAACCTAACATTGAAGTAGTAGGAGCTGGGACCTAAATGCGGGAGGTACCTCCCAATCTGGGACTCTCTGGTCCGGCAACATCCGTGGTCCAGCAGGGCCGTGGGTGTTGCTGGACCAAGGAGCCTGGGAGGCCAGGAGCAGGAGTGCACAGGGCTGGGCCAGCAGTGGCTGGACCACGGGGTGGCTGCGGAGCCCCAGCCCAGCTAGGATATCCCCCGCATCAGTGGGGCTTGCAGGGGTGGGAAGCTCCCTTCCTGGCCGGGGAACCCCCTGGAAGCAATGAGACCAGGCCGCCCCAGGCCGGGGAACCCCTGGCAGGAGCACAACTGGCCCCAGCAGTGGGGCTGGCACAGACAGGTGACCCCGAACCTGGGGAATCCCCAGTGACAGCAGGCGGCCCCAGCCAGAGAACCACCGGTGGGAGCAGGGCCAGGTGGCAGTAGGGGAGTCTTGGCCGGGGAGCCCCGGGGAATACCCAATAGTAGCTGGGCCACCAGCAACCAGACAGTCCTGGCCAGAACCCCAGCAAACTCTGGTGGCAGCAGGGTGGGAGCCCCAGCCTTGGGAGCTCCAGGGAGAGGAGCCCGGGAGTGGGGCAGCCAGCGGGGGAGCATTGACCTCCCCTGGTCTGGCAAACTCCCTGGTTTGGGACTGGTCAGGTCCTGAGGTTGCCAGAGCAGGGAGGTCCAACCTGTACCTTTAAAAACCTGGCCCTTAGTGTCTAGATGGTGACAGACAAGGAACAACAGAACCTTGCTACAGAAAAGTAGCAGCAGAGCAGCCATAGACCCCTGTTCTCATAAGAACGGACATACTGGGTCAGACCAATGGTCCATCCACCCCAGTGTCCTGTCTGCTGACAGTGGCCAATACCAGATGCCCAGAGGGAAGGAACACAAAAGGTAATCCTCACGTGATCCCTCCCCTGTCACCCATATCCAGACAAACAGAGGGTAAAGACAGTATTTCTACCTATCCTGGCTAATAGCCATTGATGGACCTAACCTTTTTTTTTGGAACCCTGTTAAAGTCCTAGCCTTCACCATGTCCTCTGGCAAGGAGCTCCAGGGTATGTCTAGACTACAGGCTTTTGTTGACAGAGGCTTTGTCGACAGATACTGTCGACAAAGCTTCTGTCGACAAAGAGCGACTAGACTACATCCAGTTCTGTCGACAAAGCAAGCCACTTTGTCGACATGCGAGTGTAGACGCAAAGGACAGTGTAGATGCAATAATGCCTTCTGTCGACAGAACTCTGTCGACAAAAGGCGTTATTCCTCGTAGAATGAGGTTTACCGCTGTTGAGAAAACTGCTGAGTTCTGTCGACCTTATGTCAACAAAACCCTGTAGTCTAGACACACCCCCAGAGGTTGACATGCTGTATGGAAACAAGACCTCAAGGGAAAGGTACTAGCCTTAGCACTTTGATCCCGCTCTTTCCACTGCTTTGCTATGCTCAATTCTAAAATCCGAAATAATATTCCCAATGTTATTATGAAACTAGCCAATTAGCCCGTCATAACACAGGATTTTCAGGACTCTCCTCCATGTCGGTCTTTTCTCCTGAGCCTCCGGTCTCTCGCTCCATGTCTCTCTATCTCTCTCTCCTCCTCCTACTTCCTCCCCCTCAGCTCTCCTCCGCCTCCTGCCTTTCTCTCTGTCTCTCTCTTTCACGTCTCCTCCCCCTCCTGCCTCTCACTCGGGGGACCACGGAGCCCAAACATCCATTTGGGCTCCACACTCCCCGTGCTGAAAGGGAGCGTGGAGCCCAAACGGTCATTTGCGCCACTTGCTCCCACGCAGCGGCCTGACTGAGCGGCGCAGAAGTCAGCTGAGCGCCACGGCGGGAGGCGAAGGGGGATGGGGAGGTGACGTTCACGGCCAGGGGGCGGGGCCTGGAGCCACTGTCGTGCCGCACGTCACCGCCCCGCCTCCCTTCGCCTCCCGCCGTGGTGCTCGGCTGACTTCTGCGCCGCTCAGCCGGGCTGCCGTGGGGGAGCAAGCAGAGCAAGCGGCTGTTTGGGCCCCGCACTCCCCATGTAGCACGGGCCGCCCAGAGGGAACAGCCAGCATTTCAGCAACAGCACCGCCCAGAGGGAACAGCCAGCATTTCAGGCAACAGCGCCCCCAAGAGGGAACAGCCAGCATTTCAGGCAACAGCGCCCCCCAGAGGGAACAGCCAGCATTTTGGCGTTACAGACTCTCAGACACTGGGCTACTATATATATGATAATAATATCCCACCTAGTTAAAAGTAGATGGTTTATCCCAATAGCCAAGCCATCATACTTAATTTTTCCATTGATTTCAGCCCTTGAAGAGTTAGATTTGAAAGATACCCCTTAAATGCTGCATTTTATCACAAAAACATTACTCTTTCCACAAGGAAAATGGAGCACAAAGAGCACTGCCTGGGACATAGGTACCACAGGCACTCTGAACGCTACAGTGGTGGGACAACCGCCCCTTCCTATGCATGGGAAAGGAGCCCCTCAGCCTTGAGGGAGTTCTGCTGACAGGTGAAGGCCCTGCAGTGCAGCTCTCCTGTCATTCACAACTGTGGGACTGTGCGTGTGTGTATTTATTGGACCCCTAGTTTGGACTGCCACTCCACACTGGACAGGGAAAGATGGAAGGAAATAGTGAGGGAGGCATCAGACACCAACGGGCATTGAGCCCATAGTTTGTTGTTGTTGATGATGATGATGATGATGATAGTTTAGGACTGCTATGTAATTGGTTAGATGCCAGTCATGTGACAAAAATATTTCATTCCCATTCTCACAAAAAGAGGGAAATAGACCAGGCACTAGGAAATGAACTAGGGCAGCTGATGTGGTCTCAACATGGTGTCTGTCAAACAGCAGTCACCTCTGCCAACCATGACTAAACTCAAAGCACTGAATGCTAATGGGACAGCTGCCATCTTGGTGGTGACCATAGCTGCAACAAACCCTCACGCTGAATCAGGCAGAAAGAGGGCTACCTGGCGCATACTGATTAGTAGGTTACAGTGGCACTATGCACCCTCTCACCATTGAGCAGCTAAAGTCTGGACCCCACAACCCAGGAATACTCCCCTTTGAGGTGGTCATTTTGGCTCCAAAAGCTGCCTTTTGTGACTGACAAAACATTTCTGGCTCCCCCTGCTACAAGGATGCCATGAGAATGCAGCAGAGTTGACCATTCCATACTACTCATGAAAGAGACCATGGAAAGGAAGCCCTCAACACTATGGTCCAGACCCTCAAAGGTATTTAGGAACATACTTTTGAGGGATGGAGGTCTATCAGTTGTGGAGGTGAGGAAGGTGTGCAGAGGGCAAGGGATATGGCCGAGTGAGACAGACATCAAGGGGGTGTAATAAATCAAAACAACAGTAAAAATGAGTTCCCTCAGCTGTATGCCAGATGGAATTTATATCGCCACTTATTCAGAATTTATATATCGCTGAATATTTCTATTGCATTACATCCGGTAAAACCATTAATTCAATAAATACATCTCAATTTCAGGAATTATGGCACCTCTCAGGATTCGGAAGGACAACATGGAGGCAACAGTTAAAGTAATGTCACCTTCATATCATAACCATTTCCATTTGAAATACTCCCTGCACCATTTTGTGTAAATGAAGAGGCAGGAAAGAACTAGTGAATCCCTTGACTATCACCCAGGGTCTATCAAAAAGAATGAATCAGCCTGTGAATAAATCAAACCCTACAATAAATGATGTTAACCCGTGTCAGCTCCCGAATAGAATCGCAACGGAGGAAAACTGATTTCAAAATGCAAATTCAACATTGTGTACTGTCATCACAGCTGCAATAAGTCAGAGCACAGCTCCTTCTTTGGAGAATCCCAGAATCATGCACATGAAAATCAGTCCTTACACAGTCAGATCCTCTGTCACAGGGGAGAATTTTGAAATAGCTTTGACCACAAGATGAAAATATGCAACTCCGTCTGAAATATATTTGGGGGCTTCAAAAACACATACAATGCAGCGCTCAGGGCTGGAGGAGATTTAACCTCAAACTAACACTTTTTTTGTTCCCACGCTTTCCACATCTCTTTCTCTCCTTGCTCCTCAACATTCTGTGCTATAGGAATTAACATTATCCTGTACCATGAACTTCTGAAATACTCCTATCCACATCATTATACCTAAAAGATATGAGGATAGGCTAGCTACAATATCGATTTTCTACATGGTTAGATCTAGTTTTAAAATTTAGCCTTTTAAGCCTGCAAGGTGATATCTTCACAAATGAAATCTCCCCTTGTTTTATTCTACCCCTCCCCCCTCCGCTCAACTAGTAATAATAGATAAATGAGGGAAACCAGAACATAATGGCATGCAATTTTCCAGAAGATCTCACACGCAACCTACTGGTTGGGTTGTCCAGTGAGATGCCATTGCATTGACATCTGGTATTGCTCTTCATGCCTGGCTCATTCAAGCAGCACTTCTCCAGCTCTTTAAAAAACAAGAGGCAAAGATGAATTACCTGCTTCAATAAGTAGAACTGCTGGTGCAGAAAGTCACCAATTACTGTATTATTAAATGCTTTGGAGCTTTGGTATCCAATCCTTCCATGAAGGCATCAATGCTAAATTGCTTCCTTTGATGGTGCATTGTCCTGGATCCTGTTTCACTGATGACAGACTTAGCTGAATAACATCATTTATGCCTTTTGCAAAGACCGCGCTACGATGGAGTGCAATCACAGAAGACGCCCAATTGTGCTGATCTTACCACTGACACCCTCCTTCTTGTCTTCTGGGGCTCCCCAACACCCAGATCTTCTGGTCTTCCCCAGACAAGGCACAGAGTTGGGGTAACTGCTGCCACGCAGAGCAAATCAGAAACTGAACAACTTCAGTTCTGGGAGAACTTCGTTCTAAAGGATCAGCATCCAAGAAACCAAAACCCAAATGGGACCACCCCCAAAAATGCCTGTGTTAAAAGTTTTACATAGGTTAGCTCTCTTTATCAATGAATGATATGCACAGTGATTCTCCCCGCCCGTAACAATGATTTACACTGGGCTGGATATTGAACAAAAGAGTTTTTATTAAGTATAAAAAGTAGGATTTAAGTGGTTGCAACTGAAAATGGTCACATAAAAGTAACAGGGGGTAACGTGATACATCAAAGCAAATTACTAAATTAAAATGAATAAAAAAGCATAGCTAATTCTAATCCACTAAGAAACTTGTTACATGCAAAATCTTCCCTTAAACAACTGTTCTTATTTCAGGTATAAAATTCAAATCAGAGTTGTTCTTTTACTCAGATTTGGGTCTACAGCCTTCTTCAAAGTTCTTTTGTATCCTGTTAGGGTGTGCCAGGCAGTTTCCAAGGCCAGCTGAAGACAAAAATAAGATAAACAGATCCAGCAGATTATAACATTAAAGCTGGTAAGTTACATGAGGCATTTTGTCTAAAACATCTTCAAGTTATGCATATTCATATTCATAAGCCAATTGTCATAAAGCATGAGGGGGCATTACATCCACTTAACTCCCAAAGGCAACAAATACTTTCTATAATAATGTGGAGGGAAACCTTAGCATTGTTTTTAGAAGAGGTCCAAATTTTGATGGAAGTCCACAAATTTCAAAATTTCGGGAAAAAGACACAAAAATTTTCAATACAATTTTCATTTTGAGGGAGTCCTTTTATTGCCCGGTTCAAACTAGTTTTAGGGGTTGATCACAAAGCCCACAAGTTTAGTGAGAGTCAGTCCACTGAATACGAAGGGTTTTAGATCAGGTCATGGCCATCCATCATTGTGTTAAGTCTACTCAGTTGCACAAATACCAGGTGTGCACAGAAAGCCTTATGGGAAAATAATGAAACTGCACATCTGGTGCTGGATCTTGCTCTCAATGAAGTCAGTGGCAAAATTCCAGTTGACTTTCAAGCTGGAATATGGGGTATTCAATTTTGTGGCTTTGTGTCTCCTTTCTGATAGTCCAAACACCTCTTCCTTCCTTCCAAATTACATGCCAGCTACTGAATCGTTTAACAGACTGGAGGGTTCTGACTTCTTATAAATTAGATGGTAGAATCAGAATCTGCCTTCTTCCCCACTTAAAATAAAAGACTATCTGAATTGCATACAGTCCAGTAACTGTGCTAAATTCAACCCTGAGTGACACACAGTACAATAAAGAAAATCAGCATCTAGGGCAGGTCAAAACAGAGGAAGAGAAGCTGTCTTCTCTACAGAATGAGTGAGTCACTTTGAAATCTGATCTTTATCTTGTTTAACAAGGGTTTATAATTCTGCACCAGAACTACTCATTCACAAAACATTGGAAAGGAGGGAGATTACTTCCTGATCCCCTTGATTACATTACAGCACATTCTCAGCAGAACTGTTTCCTTACTGGGGACTTGTTTAGGAGTGGAAAAGCTTTAGCATTTCTGAAGGAGATGAGGACACTTCTGCAAGATGAAAGCGTGTGTGTGTGTGTGTGTGTGTGTGTGTTAAAATCTCCCCATAATATGCTGTAGCGGAATATGCTCAGCAAATGTTCCTGAGAAGGAAATGTAAGTCACAAAGCACAAATGAAACGAAGAGTCTGGCGAGCATTGGAATGCTCTTGAGTCTGAAAGAACCATTCCCAGGTCTAGTCTCCATTCATCAGTGTGCAGGTGTGCAGTGTACAGACCCGTAAACACGTTACACAACACTCCTATGGAAATTGGTGCTTTATAAATATGTACGGAGGACCAATATTGCAATGAACACCTTTTGGAATGGAACACATTAAAAAAATCGGCAGTGATTTGTATTCTTACCTAAGGTTTTTTCTGAGGCCAGGTCTACACTAGAAGGGAAGGTCAAATCAAGACATGCAACTCCAGGTATTTTAATAATGTAGCCAGAATCAATGTACCTTGTTTTGAGTTTCCCCACCATCCCTATGGGGGGAGGCCAATGGGAGCAAATGCTCCCATCGTCTTCCTTTGATCCTTGCACAAGCAGGCGTACTGGCCGCCAGGGACACCCTCTGAGTTTGATGTAGTGAATTTTAACTAGACTCGGCAAATCAAACTCCAAGAGATCAATTGCAGTAGCATCGATCTTTTGTTTAGGGAAGATGTGGCCTGATTGAATAGCTTAATGGATTTAAGGGCAGAAGGGACCATTAGATTGTCCAGTTTAACCTCACTCCATAATGTCTGCATTGATCCCATAATATAAGTTTGGATACTTAAGCTTGCATTTCAGGTGAAAGGCTCCATCATTTCCTCCAAAATTTTTGGTGCACTTGGTGCCATAGAAAAGCACAAGATCTGCATAGACACAAAATGGCTTAAATATTATTAATTAAATGGGCCAATGTCCTTATTTTTGCCTGGGGGTGTGGTAGGACCTCCATCTGACTCATTTCATTTCCATCAATAGGATTGTCATATGCAAATAAACACAAGATTCAATGTTAATTGTCTGAATTGCATGTGATGTCCTATTGCTGCCTCATAGCAATATACTGTGTTGTTAAAACAGAGTAATAGAGGATGGTAAAGAGTAAAGTTACACAAGTGAGGAAGGAAAAGAGAACAGCAGGACGCAAACTGAGCAAAATAGATAAAGGAGGAGTACGAAGGGAGCAGAGTAGCCTTTAAAGAGGAAGTTTGAAAGGCTGGATTTGGTGGTAGATATAATGCAGAAGGGGCAGAAAGAAGGAAGAATGAGAGAGGAGGCATTAGGGAACAAAGGGAAACTGGTTGGATGGGCTACCAGCTACTTTTTTATCAGAGCAGCACTTAGCACATAGTCTACTGTAATATTTTTGCCTATCCGTCTATTATTTTTATTTATATTGTAGGAATGCATAAGAGCCTCACTCATAAGCCAGTACCCCATTGTGCTTACATTTCATAAGAGAAAAGCTGATGCATTGTTTTGGGTTTATTAGGAAGTGAAATGTATTTAATACCCCTTCCCTCCTCCCAAAAACATCCACTATTATCCTCCATTTTGAATCCTGAGCTCAACACTTGTCTTTTCACTTGAAGACATTTTTAAAGCCATTAAAAACCAAAACCAAATGTTAAAAAATCTGACAGGGGTAGCCGTGTAAGCCTGTAACTTCTAAAACAATGAGTGGTCTTGTGGTACCCGAGAGACTAATCAGAATATATATATAAATAAATAAAAAATCATGAGCTTTCATGGGCAAAACCCACTTCATCAGATGAATTGGAGCGGAAATAATTCATCTGATGAAGTGAGTTTTCCCCATGAAAGTTCATGATTCTATATATATATATTTTGGTTAGTCTCTGAGGTGCCACAGGACCGATCGTTTTTAAAACAAAATGTCTTAATGTACCAAAGGAAAAGGGAAAATGACAGGTCAAGGAAAGAGTTAATGCAGATGGTTACAAAGGAGCCTTAGACAATTGATAAGTCCCCAGTATGTTTTGTTCTTTGTTTGACATCCAATTATAAAACAGATTTTTCCCCTTGAAACAATGTAAAAACTATTAGAGTTCACTTTACATATTGATGTGTCTCTTTCACAAGGTGCTTTTTAACTCAGAAGCAGAATGTTAATGCAGGGTTGCTATGGCAAAGCAGTTTTTCCTATTGAGCAGGAGAATAAATAATTGCATGAAATACTGAATCAATAGGCAGAAGATCAGGGATGCTGGCCCAGTCCATGCTGGGGGAAAAATTCACAGTAGCTTAACCTGATTTTAGAAACTGGTTCGGCTAGTATGGATTAAGCATACTTTCCTTCATTAATGCAGACTAGTTAGTTTAGCACCCTAAAATCATTTTAAGAAACTTTCTAGCCCAGATTCTAATCTCATTTACACTCGTGTCAATCCAGACTAACTTTGTTAATTTCATTACAGTTAGTCCAGATTTATACTGGTGTGATCAGAATCAACCTTAGTCTAATTTAAGAACAAGCCTTTAAGACAATATAGGGAATTTTGAAAAAAAAAATGGTTAATAGAAATAGAAATGTCAGTGGTTTAAATTCTGTCTCTCCAAAAATATATAGAATCTTTCCTTTTGATTGGCTTAAGTGCTATCAATTGCCTAGTAAGAATTTTACTCAAATAGATTATTTATAACCTAATGGCATCATTTAAATCTACCAAGTGAAGTATGGCTTCCACCTTTTTCATGCATGGATTGATTTTTGACAGCCACATAAAACTAGAATAATTATAATTGTATTTCATATGACTGTCCTGCATAGATTAAATCAAAGTCAATGTAACCCACATTAGTGGAAAAACTGGCTAACTGATAGATCTCAACAAGTAATTGTAATGTGGAACCATCACCCAATGAGGATGTTTCTAGCAGTCCTTCAGGATCTATTCTTAGCCCAGTGCTATTCTGTACCTTTGTCAATGGTCTTGAAGAAAATATTAAAACCATTGCTCAGAAAGTGAGTAAATGACATGTAAATTGATGGAATGGTGAATAATGATAAGAATAGGTCAGTCCTACAAATAGACTTGGATCACATGACAAGATGAACTGACCTATACAACATGCATTTTAGTATTGCTAATTGCAATATATCTAGGAACCAAGAGTGAAAACCTGATTGCATGATGTCAAAGGAAATTTTACCAGTGACATAATGGGGCCAAAAATTTAACTCCAAGAATTCAGATCACTCTAATAGGATGAGGGATTATATTTTAGAAAGCAGTGACTCAGAAAAGGACTTACGGCCTATGCTGAATAACTAACTATACATGGCTCCCAGGGCTATGTAATAGTTATTACAGTGGATGTATTTCATCCAAATTTATGAGCATACTAGGGACACATAGGCTATGTCTACACTGCAGGTTTCTTGCACAAGAACTTTTTGCACGAGAGTTCCTGTGCAAGAGCGTGTCCACACTGCCATGTGCTTTTGCGCAAGAGATGTGCTTTTGAGCAAGAGCGTCCATGGCAGTGTGGACACTCTCTTGCGCAAGAAAGTTCTGATGACCATTTTAGCCATAGGGGTTTCTTATGCAAGAAACCCCTGTTCCCATCCACACTAGCCTGTATAGACAGCGCCAAAAATTGAAATAAGTTATTTCTCCTTAAGCTATGCAATTAGCATAGCTCAAGTTGTGTAGCTTATTTCGAATTTAGCCCTGCTGTGTAGATGTGCCCTTAGTGTTCATTGTATAAAACATAAATATACCATCCAAGAAAATGACCCCTATCCATGTCTCTGTTGTGTTTCTGTGAAACAAGAGAATGCAGAGAAATTTCAGGGTATAGGGGCTGAGAGTGGGCAGAGTCTGTTTATTTAGGTTTCAGAGATAGCTATGTTAGTCTGTTTCAGCAAAACAAGGAGTTTGGTGGCACCTTAAAGACTAACAATTTTACTTAAGCTTTTGTGAACTGCAACTCCATGCATATAATGTAGTGAACTGTAGCCCATGAAAGCATATGCCATAATTAGTCTTTAAAGTGCCACCAGATTCCCTGTTGTTCATTTAGATGTCTAGGTAGACCTGAGTTTAGTTGCTCTGTTTATTTCTTAATAATTATCGAAAGCTAGCAACTGAACAATATTCTTTATTAGATAAATATTGAATATAAAACCACGGTCCCAGGAGTGCGGAAGTGATAAAAGAACTGGAAGTTAAAAACAAAACCTCAGAAAGAAACCTGAGGTAAAAGTTACTCAGAAATGAAAGCAACTTTGAATGAATGGATCAATTAAGAGTGCCCACATTTCTAAAACTGTAGAGAAATGCTGCAAAAACTGGAAAAGGTTTTAACAAGAATTTGACTTATTTCTGAGGGTTTGGGGATTGTCTCTTAAGGAAGATGAACAAAAAAATTGCCATCCTTTTGAATACTGCACATTCTAAAGTAATATCATTATCTAACTCATGTGAGCGTATGTTAGAGAATGAACAGACTCTTGTCTTAAGAAAAAATTGAGGAACACGTTTTACCAAAAGAAATGAAATGTGAAAGATTTCAGATTCACTCCAGAAATCAAATGAGGGAAGAAACTTGTGAAATGTTGAAACAAAACTAGAAATAGGAAGTCAGACATATTTATTAGGAATACACAGTAATGGTAACAGAGGATTTAATTATTAGAAATACAGTTGGTTTGTGGTGACTGGCAAAACCACACGGTGAATTGCTTGCTGGGTGCGAAGGTTGAGTCCCTCTCAGAACATCTGCATAGACTTACGTGCATTGCTTGTGAGGAGTCAGTAGCCATAATACACGTAGATACCAGTGACATTGGCAAAGGTAGGAAAGAAGTCCTAGAGGCCAAATTTAGGCTGCAAAGTAATGCACGTAGGAAAATATAATCTCAACTATCCACACAAAATGACAGGCTCTAAACTGTTACCTCTCAAGAAAGTGATCTTGGAGTCTTTATGGCTAGTTCTCTGAAACATCTGCTCAATGTGCAGTGGCAGTAAAAGAAGAAACAAAACACAAAAATATCTAAAACCCCAATAGAATGTGTGAAATCATTAGGAAAGGAATAGATAATAAACCAGAATATCTCATAATGTCACTATATAAATCCATTGTATTCTCACACCTTGAATACTATGCACAATTCTGGTCCTCTAAAAAATATTTATTAAATTTGGAAAAATATAGAGAAGGGCAACAAAAATGATTGGGGGTATGGGACAGCTTCTTTATGGGGGAAAGATTAAAAAGACTGGGATTGTTCAGTTTAGAAAAGTGATGACTAAAGGTTGATATGATAAAAGTCTATAAAATTTATAATCTGGAGAAAGTGACTAGGGAAGTATTATTTTTCCTTCACATAATATAAAACCCAATGAAATTAATAGTCATCAGATTTAAAAACAAACAAAAGGAAGTATGTCTGTGCATTGTGTGAAGAAAATTGGTGTAATTCATTGCTAGGGATGATGTGAAGACCAAAAGTGTAAATGGTTTCAAAAAGGCATTAGAGAATTTAATATTGAGTAGGTCTGTCAATGGCTACCAGTCAAGACGGTCATGGATACAGCCTCATACTTTGAAAATCCCCAAACCAATAACTGCCATAAGCTGGGACTAGAAAACAGGATAGAACTCTCAAAATTGACCTCTTCTGTTCTCTTACTTTGAAGCATCTGGCATTGGCCACAATCATAAAACAGGATACTCAGGTAGATGAACCATTGGTCTGATCAACTATGGCCATTCTCATGTTATTATGTAATTTCTAGACTCTGAATCAAAGGTTAGAGATCAAATTGCAAAGAATATGAAAGATTTCAATGCAAGAAAAAGACTATTAGAAGCTCCAGATCTAATTCTGGAAAACATAGTGAGAACTGACCAATTCACTAACTGAATTTAGTGAACAATGACCACAGTGTAGAAATACAACAAACTGATGTGAATATAAACTTAATAAGTTAAAAAAATCAACCAAGTCTATGGAGGAAAACAGAGTGAACATATTAATGTTAATACATGCGAACATATGAAAGAGATGCTCAATCCAGAGGTGGAAGAAGTCTAGACAACAGCATATGATCAATCCTGTCATATTTGCAAGAAACAGAATTGTTTCACAAAGGTTTGTAAAAAAGATAAATCTGGAAAAACTTAGAAATATACATTAGTTCAAAATTCACAAGCCTCAGAGAAAATACCGAATAAGGAATACAGAGTTGAGAGTACAGAAAAAGAAATTTTTGGGGGGGGCTTTTTGAAACAGTCACTCTGTGAACTACAAAGAGAACTGGACAAACACACTGTCTACTAATGGGATATTTGTTTTGTATTTGTTTTGTATTTTATAGATCCAAGTGCTTAAACTACTGTAATTTCAGAAGAAATTATAACATTTTAGTCAAGCTGTAATGAGAAGAAATAGATTTTAATTTACAATCTTATAGTGGTGAACAAATTCCTGTTATAGGTATTTGTGAATTGCTGGTCATAGACAGTGGCGGATTAGCCAGTGAGTCAATGGGACCAGTGCCTGGGGGCCCCTGGATAAATGAACACCCTTGCACCCACTCTGCCTGCTCAATGCTTCTTCCAGGGAGCAGGGTCGGGGTGCAGGTGTGTGCCTAAGTCCCCCCTCCTGTGTGGTACTCTTGCCAGGGAGCACCCCAACCCCATTTCTCTGGCAGGAGCAGAAGGTGTCGGGAGGAGATCCTACTGCTGCGGCACAGGGTTCCACAAACCTCTAATAAGCCTCTGATCATAGCTAAAGATAATATAGAAAACATAAGATTTGTAATAATGAAAGGAAAATGTATTTCTCCTTTAGCTTTAGAAACATTTAAGAACAGTTAGAAGCACTAAATGTAATTGGTAGAATTCAGACTATTCAGCGTTCTGAAACCCTGGAAATAGAACATCAATTTACAGAGTTATTCACTGGCACTGGTAAATTAGATTCAATATACAAAATACAGTTAAATTAAAGAATGAAAACAATTATCCATGCAACTAGAAAAATACCCTTAGATTTAAGAAATAGGGCACAAAAGGAATTGAAAGCATTAGTTAATTTTCATATAATGAAGAGTGGAAGAGCCAGCTGAATAAGTGAATTCATTAGCAATAATAGATAAGTAAGACAGATCCTTACATTTATGTTTAGACTCAAAAAACTTAAATAACTATGTTAAAAGGGAACATTTTAAAATAAATGCCAGGGAAGAAATATTCAGACAAATGTCAGGAGCAAAGTACTTTTCTTCTGATGTTTCAAATGGATTTGGACAAATACCTTTTGAACCAAAAAGATCATTGCTATGTATGTTTAATGCACCTTCTGGACATTATGGTTTTGAAATCTTACCTTTAGGGTTATGTTTAGCTCCTGAGGTATTTCATAGAGTGATGCAAAAGTTTTTTGAAAACATAGATGGCACACAAGTGTAAATAGATGTTCTAATAATGTGGGGAAGAATTTTAGAAGTGCATGATTTAAAATAAACTAAAGTATTATCTAGGGCAGGCCTACTCAACTTTGGAAGCCCGGGTGCCACAATGATACTCACAGCACATGCTGAGGGCCACAACTCAAGTGTGGTTGCATATACGTTCAAATATATATGCAAATATATGCAAATAGCTTCTTTCACACAATGCAGTGGAGCTCTCGGCACCTCCTCCTGGGGGCTAGAAATGCTGACACCTTGTAACCGTCTGTTCCAGCCAGCCCGTCCACTTGCATCTTTCAATGCTCACCCCGCCTGGGAGATGCCTCACCATTGTGGAGTGTTTTCCTAGTGGAGGCCATGTTCAAAGGATCCCACCATAGGCCAAGTGTTGAGCCCCACGTAAACCCAAACCGCACTGCAGGCCACAAACAAACAGGCCGCAGGCCACATGTAGAGTAGCCTTGATCTAGGGCACAAAAAGCAGGATTGAAAAGTAACGTAAATAAATGCAAATTTAGAGTGCAAGAATTAACTTTGCTAAGAGAAAAATTGACCAGTCAGGGATTACAGATAGATCCACGATGAATACAAGCCATTGATTCTTCTGTTTAATCAGTGGAAATGGGGCTGTAAACAACAACGGGAATGTGGCATCTTAAGCAATGAATAAAAACAGATTTAGTTTTAAAAGTATTTGACAATAAAAGACTTAGAAAATTATCTTCGGCAATGTCCAAACAAGGGTTAGGAACAGTTCAATTTCAGAAGTACAGTGAAGTATGGAAACTAGCGTCTCATGCATCTAGTGGAGTGGTTTTCAAATGATGGGTCGTGACCCAGTACTGGGTCGTGGAATGTCGGGCACTGGGTCTCGTTGCTGCAGGGGGATCACATGACCAGTGGGAGTTCTTAAGGCAGCTACCTGTCTGTCCTGGCACTGCAGACTGTGCAGTATTCCAGGCCCGGCTCCTCGGGGTAGGGGGAAGAGAGCACACAGGGCTCCTCCATGCACTGCCCCTGCCCCGAACATTAGCTCCATGCTCCCATTGGCTGGGAACCTGCTGCTGGCTGCTTTTGGGGTGCAGCATGGTTTGTGCTGCCAAGAGAGGCAGGAAGCCAGCCTTAACATCCCCACTGCACTGCTGTCTGGGAGCAGCACAAGGTAAGCTCTTCCTGTCCCAACCTGGACCCTCCCCCCAAAGCCGGACCCCCCTCCTACACCCCAAAACTCTTATCCTCATCCCCACCCCAGAGCCAACACTTCAGTTAAATTATGTTGGGTCGTGGGCAACGACAATTTTCTTCAACTGGGTCATGAGAAAAAAAGTTTGAAAACCACTGCTCTAGAGTGATGTCAAAAATGGAATACCCAGATAGAAAGAAAAGTTTTGGCATTGTTTTTTGCCTGCAAAACATTCCTCCACATTTATATATGGTAGATCTGTACTGGAAGTAACAGATAATAAATTATTAGTTCATATTTCAAAAAGGAACATGACAGATGTACAGCCTCGGTTACAAAAAATTTTTTCCAATTGTATTTATATGATTTAAGAGTCGAATATCAGCCAGGCAGATCATTAATTCTTGCTGATACTCTTTCTATTGCATATGATGTAACCAATGTAATTGAAGATCATAATGTAGTACATGTAGATGTACTTAAAAATGTTTTCCTACATCAGAAAAATTATGGGAAGATACTGTACAAGAAGCTAGACAGATGAGCATTTACCAAGGCTTATTTATTACAATGATTGAAAAATGATATAATTAAAAATATCCCAAAGCCATATAAACAGAAATCGAAGGAATTCTGTGTCAAGGTAACAAAGTAGTAACTTCTTTAGGATTAGCAGCAGAGATGTTGAAACACACACATGAGGGACATCTAGGAATTTAAAAACGTAAACAGAGCAAGAGAGGTTCTGTATTAGTCAAAAAGAAATAAATTATTCAATTTTAGAGCATTACTCTGAGCTGGAATGGGTTCTCCCTACTAGTGGATGCAGTCCTAATGTGGCAGTCCCACCTAGTGGGCACAGTCTACTTGGTGGGGTAGGGGAACATGGGTCCTTCCACTCCATCAGGCCCTGGGAGGCTGGTTTGGCTTCACTTCCAGCAGGATCTTTTGTCAGCCTCAAGTCACCTTCCCTGGGTTATGTCCAATATCATTCTGCATCCCTGCTGGCCACCAGCTGTCCCTTCTAGGCTTCTCATCCTGGTCCCTGTATCCAGATGCTGTGGCTCTTCCATTCCCTGGCTTGGAACAGGCTCTGCTCATGTTCATCCCTGGAGCTCCAAGAGCTCTTCCTTCTCCCTGGCCTTCCAGCCTCTGACTGAGCAATCTGCTGCCTTTTAAACCACAACTCCAACCTGAGCATGCTCTGTATAGGCAGATGGGTGGGGCCCTCTTAGCCCAGATTAACTCCTAAACCCCTTCCTGGCCAGTGAGGGGTTGATTCGCCCTGTCACAATCACCGTTACACAAGGTTTAACGCCCGCACCGTTACTTAACAGAAAACTAAGAAGCAGATTATCCTTCTTGAAAAAAACATAGGTGTAAGGAAAGGAATACGTATAAATATTAGTTGAGTTCATACCGAAAGACTTATTATGATAGAAGATTGCATAAACTACTTTATTTGAAACCAAATGACACAGTATCTATAATAGTCAAAATTGGGCTTAGAAAGGCACAGTAATATTACAGGCCCTCACTCCTTCTCTGCAGTGGGACAGTCTGGACCAGTCTTTATCAGTGTAGCCTGAAGCCATAGCAACTAGAGCACAAGCGCCAGAGGGCTGGGGTATGTACTATGATTTGTAGACCATGCTACCATGTTTACATTACTACGGTTACATTAGCAAGCTGGATTAAAGATGTGACAGGAATGCTTACTTGTGCTACAGTTACTCCTCCCAATTGCAGGGTAGAGCTACCCAAAGTGCCAAGACAACCTCTTTCTCAGAGCCAGTGTTCAACTGACATTGTCTTCTTCCGTGCGTACGGGACTGGAGAACACACCTCATGGGCCGTTATTCCTCCTTGTTCTTGTGAGCTGTCCTAGTGGCTGTCAAGCTTCTTCTTCCTGCAGCTGGAGGGGATTGCATGTCAGAGGGCCAACTACTGAGCAGTGATGTGCCCAACGACCTGCTTTTGCATACAATGACCTCTTCTGCTTACCGAAAGTGATGCAGATGCACAATGGTGAGGAGCTTCATGTAAGCCTGAACTTGTGTATAGGAGGTCCTCTGACCTGTTAGAGGCAGGGTGTACTAAGGAGGTATGGTTCCTATCAATTTATGAATTTGTGTAGAAATAATGAAACATTTGTCTGGGTTTTGCCTCCAGGTTAATATACACTTGAACTTCAAAGCAAAATTCAGGGTTCGGAGCATTTTACCAGACTCTCAGAACTGCTCTAGTTCAAAACAATGACCAGAAGTTAATTCAATTTAATCTTCCAACTTTATCAGTTCCAATCTCTGGAAAAAATAATCTATGGGCCAAATCCTACCCCACCCTACATCCTTTCTGATATCCATAAATGCAGAGAGATGGAATTTGCCCCGGTATATTTTTAATATAAAACTTTTACCTTACTGCTGAGAAAATCTAGGCAATTAAGTTTCATTATTCCATTTATCACTGACAAGTCACTTCTGACTGATGTGCCCTTTGCAAATGTGGAGCTGACCGTAAGAAGTTATAGCTTACCCAGTGAAATCTTCTCCATAAATCCCCAGCCTGCCAGTGAGAATCTGACATGTAAGAACAGATTCTCCTGACCTTCACAATCTGCCTGACAGGCACATTCTCCTTAAAATTACATGAGAAGTTAATTTTATCTTCCTATTGTCTGTTTTTTTTTCATTAGAGTGTAATTAAGCTCTGGCCTTCTTAAAACTTCCAGGTAACATTTAAGACAATAGCATTCGACAGGATTGTTGCTAGGATTTATGGGGCCCTACGCAGTCCTATTAAACTGATGCCCCTATGCCCAACTGCAGATAGGGGGGAGAATGGCAATTTTTTAGAGATGTGGTTTTATAACCTTCAGCAACACACTAATGAAATATTTTAAAGCACATTTAAAATGAAGGTCCTGTAAACAGTAGATTCGGAAATGGACAATATATCCCTGGGTTGGTAAATGCCTGTGAAATGGTTTCATTACCATTTGAATGGCTCTTTCACAGGTTCAGTGTTCTGTTAACAGGTCCAGCAGGTTTTTTCACTTAAGATAACTAGATCTTCTCCTGAGGAAGCAGAGCCACAGAGGTGGATGGGTGGCCATTAAGACCCAGTGGTGCCCCCAAATATTCAGGTGCCCTAGGCAGCTGCATATTCTGCATACGGGCAAGGACGGCTCTGACATGAGATATTAATCCATTAAAGATAGAGAAAATGTCATACATTGGTTCTTTGCATCTGTGTACCACTTGTGGTAACATCTGTGATAATTGCACTTCCACCTCTTTTTTACCTAGTCCAGTGACATTGACTTGCAAGGGTCTTGTGTTCAGTGTCTGGGCCCGGCTGTGCACCCACAGGGAAATTATTGCTGTTGAAGAAGTGATGAGCCTCAATGTCTCAATGGA
The DNA here is from genome assembly GCA_019425775.1 of Rafetus swinhoei. Classification (NCBI taxonomy): domain Eukaryota; kingdom Metazoa; phylum Chordata; order Testudines; family Trionychidae; genus Rafetus; species Rafetus swinhoei. The sequence continues at coordinate 190,174,865 of CM033440.1, forward strand.
GTTTCAACATTAACGTTTCTGTCTGATTACAAGAACCAGTAGATAGTGGCTGTGAAATCACTGGGAGTTTCTGCTTTCGGTTACTGCCTTGAATTAATTGTCCCACTGAAGTCTATGGAGTTACTCCTAATTCAAGGCCAGGTAACTGAAGGCCATAGTGCTAGTTCTTCCTAGTGCTTCTTATCAGACAGACAGTTTGTTATTAAGATTCTCAATAAACTTAGCTGGTTGCTTCATTTACCACCCAGGTCAATGTTTCAGTACCGAACTCAGTATTCCAGTGCTAAACGTAAGCACCCAAATTGGATCAATCAAAAGAAGGACCTGACCTAATAGCTGGAGAGGGGTGAATGAGAAGAGAAAAATGGAGGGAACTGTTGCAATGCCATGAGAAATTCAGAGGGCTTTTCAGTAAAAACTTTAAAAGGCCCACACCAGTGCTCTGAGATCATTTCTCAAGTGATTCTGAGGCTTTAGATTTCCCTATGGCACATAGGTATTTGAAAGTGAATCAGGGACGAGGATCAATGATACTTATACTGAAAAATATTGCAATTGCACACTTAGAACTGGGACAGAAATGGGTTTTCCATCCCACAAAAATGTTCATAATTTTAAATATGTTCCTGTGTTTTATGGGAATGAAACTGAGGCCATTTGAAGTTTTCTGCAAAAACAAACCCAAACGCAGGGAACAAGACCTGCCAATCAGTGTTCCCTGAAAGACGTGCACTTGTGTGGTCATTCAGGAGAGATTCAAATGCTGGACAACTGATTGGCAGAGCCCCACAGCTGGTTTGTTTTGTTTGTTTGTTTCTACTGGTGGTGCATATTCACACGTGCCTCGGTTCACATAAAAAACTCATTCCACCAATGGATGGAAAAATCTGCGCCTGGACGAAGAAGACTAGAAGAAACCTTGCTACCAATGTTAGGGCACTCTGCTGGGAAGTGAGCAAACCAGGTACAATCCAGCAAAGCAGGATTGAAACGGTGAAAACCTTAGACTTGAACTTCATTTTCACACATCCCAATGAGTACCCTAACCACCTGTATGTCTGAAGGTGGGTGTCTGTCATTCTCTCTGTTGTAGCTGTTCCATTTTGTATAAATTAACTACACATAGGAGAAGGGACATGAACCTGGTCTCCCACATCTCGGGAAAGTGCACTACTCTCAGGGCACATCTACACAGCAGAGTTATTTCAGAATAACTGAGATTATTCCAAAATAACATAGTCCACGTGTCAAGGCTGTTCCCCACTCTGGCATGACAAACGCAGAAGTGGGGGCCTGCAAAAGCACCCCCAAACCCTTATCTCTACAGGTTTTGGTACAAAAACTTCCCCCAAAAAATCCTACTACCTGGACCGCTGCCACCACCCAAGTATTCCAAGAAAAAAATCAGGGAAGAGATCACTTGGGAAACCTCCTCCCTAAAACCTCAGTGGTACCTCCAGCTCTTTTTCCCCAAAGAGCTAAAAAAAGAAACGAGAAAAACAAGCTGCAGTCTGTGGGTATGTCTATATATGATGAGGGTTGTAGACATAGTAAAATGAAGCGGCGATTTAGATAATCAAATGGCTTTACATCATTTACATCAAAATGGCTGCCGCGCTGTGCTGATCAGCTGTTTGTCGGCAGCGCGGGAGTCTGGACTCTCGGCGGTCGACATCAGAAGCCTTTGTCGACCGCCCCGGTAAACCTCATCCCACGAGGTGTAACGGGGCGGTCGACAAAGGCTTCTGATGTCGACCGCTGAGCATCCCTACTCCCGCGCTGTGCCGACAAACAGCTGATCGGCACAGCGCGGCAGCCATTTTGATGTAAATGAAGCGGCGATTATTTAAATCGCCACTTCATTTTGCTATGTCTACAACCCTCATCTACATGGTTCCGTCGACGGAGCCATGTAGTGTAGACATACCCTGTGATAGCTGACCCCTCAGCAGACAGACAGACAGACCTTCCAGGACACAACAATGAACCAATACCGATTAATTAGAAAAAGAAAAACTTTTATTATCAAAACAAAACTACAGTTGCAAGCATAGTTAAGGTGGCTAAATGGTAAGAGCCACCAATTAATCTAGATACTCAGGGGAACCTCCTGGGCTCAGGACTTTAGTTACAAAAGGAAAACACTATTAAAGAAAGAAAAAACATTTTTAACAGCACAGACCTCAATTCCAGATTCCCAAACCAAAAAACAATAAAACCTGATGGGCTATCTAAACTTTGCCCTACTTACATATTGTGAGAAGATTTTTCTTGGAGAGAGATGGCCTCCCATCTCCCGGTTACCTGGAAGAAACTGCTCTGACTCAAAGGAGGGAAAAGATAAAAATTCCTTTGTCCCAGTTTGAAATCCCTGCCTGCATTGTTATTGGCTGACCAAATACCTGGCTAGGGACAGGAGACATAGTTAACCCTTTAGTCGCCAGGTGTTGGCCAGCTCTCCTGGTTATGACACCACGTCTATACTGCAAGCAGTTATTTTGACATAATGTTGAAATAATGATGAGCTGGAAGACTTCTTACTCTGACGCCTGTAACCCTCATTTTACAAGGAGTAAGGGAAGTCAGGGGAAGAGTGCTCTACCTTGGACTTCCTGCTGTGTAAACAGCACCAAAAGCCGAAATAAGCTATTTCAACTTAAGCTACGCAATTGGCGTAGCTCAAGTTGCCTAGCTTATTTTGGCCTCTTCCCTGTTTGTAGATGTGGCCTCGGCGCTATTGGCTATTCTGGGACTTGTTCTGTCTCCATGGTTTTGACTAGAAATTACATACTAGACCTAAGAACCTTTTTCTTTCAAAGTTTGCCAGAACTCAAACTTTGCCTGGAAAAGTTTCAGTTTTGATAAATGAACTTTTCTAATTAAAAAATTAATCAAAAATTCCCAAGCAGCTTGATACTCAGTAGGATGCCATTAGAAGAGGGCACATTCTACAGTGGCTTTCTACAGTACATGTCTTTGTAAATGGAAAGGCTGCAATTCCTTAAGCCTAAAATTGGGCAGTGGCATTGTAGACAGGGTTAAAATCAAGCAAAGAGTTGTCTATACTCTGGAATATAACAAAATACAGAGAATTGAAATGCCAGCCACATACTGAGCAAGAGAACAATATATTTGTCTGTCCACAGGCATTTATACTTCTCTCATTACTGTTCTTTCATCTGAACAGACTGAATGACTAAAAATCAATGCTCTAATTCCATGGCAGAAACACAAACAACCCTCCCTTACAATTCAGTGAGAAAGAATGTGAGCATCTAAGGAACATATGCAACTATAGAAAGAGCTGTGAAAATGCAGGGAGAATGAGACTTTAACCCTTTTTGCAAATTCTTACTTGCAAGACGAATAGTCCTATAGCACCTTAAAGACTAACAAATATATATAGTATCATGGGCTTTCCTGGGCAAAACCCACTTCCTCAGATGAGCATAGTGGAGAGAGAAGAGGGGAACACTCACAATTTATAACAGAAAAAGAAGGGAGGAGGGGGACAGTACTTGTCAATTGTAGTGCTGGTGCTAATGAGGCTAAATGAGAAGGATGGAAGTGTCCCATACTTAGCTTTTGATATCAATAGGTTGTTGAATGTGAGGCAAGCAGGTTTTATAATGGCCCATCCAGTTCATGCCTTTATACAAGCCATGAGAGGTAGTGTCACATTTGCCTATGATGGCCAATTCCGCACTCTCTCTCTCTAGTTGGTTTTTGAAATTCCTTTGTAGAAGAACGGCTACTTTCAAATCTATTTGTGAGTGTCCAGGCAGGTTAAAATGTTCCCCTACAGTTTTTTGTGTGTTACCATTTCTAATATCTGACTTGTGTCCATTTATCCTTTGTCGTAGAGACTGTCCAGTTTGGTCAATATACATGGCAGAGGGGCATTGCTGGCACTTGATGGCATATATCACAGTAGAGGACATGCTGTTGTATGAGTCTTTGATGTTGTGGCTTATGTGGTTAGGTCCTGTGATGGTGTCACTGGTATAGATGTATGGACAGAGCTGGTAATGGAGTTTATTGCAGGGGTATGTTCCTGGGTGAGTGTATCTTTGTCCTCCCCCCACACATCAGTGGGCCTGGCAGCTACAGCTGGAAAATATCTTTTAGCTCACCCGCTTTTTATATATAGGTGTCAAACATCCATGGCAGTTTCTCCTTCTGATTCAAGACTTCTAGGTGGCATCTGGCTTAGTAAGTGTAGCTTAATGCCCATGTGTATTAACTGCTACCTCCCTGTTAGATTCAGAGTGACAGATCCTCAAGCCTGCAATAAGACCATTGGAGTTCATAGAAACATTCCTATTGATTTCACTGGCTCTTGGGTCAGGCCCTACAGGGCCCTTTACACTCCTCCAGCAGCTCAACATGCAAATATGACCACCTCAAACAGGCAGCTGAGGATTCCCCTAGCCATTCTCGCTGTTCTCTTATCAGTGTAGAGGTATGTTGGGGATGGGGGAAGGTGCATACTCAGGTGGGACTGGAGCACACATTGTCCTGCCACATGCTCAGCTGATGAAGCAGTCCTATAGAGGCTACCACAGCTGCAAATTCAAGCAGCCTTTAAGTTGTTCCAAGATGCATAAGAACGGCCATACTGGGTTGGACTGAAGGTCCATCTAGCCCAGTATCCTGCCTGCTGACAGTGGCCAATGCCAGGTGCCCCAAAGAGAGTGAAAAGAGCAGGCAAGCATCAAGTGGTCCCTCCCCTGTTATCCATTCCCAGCTTCTGACAAAGAGAGGCTAAGGACTAGGACAGCTCTAAATCACACAGGTTCAAGCCCCCTACTTGCTGGAACTAAAGACTGAACCCAGTACAGCTGGTCCCCGAGTTGTGAACGGTTGAGTTACAACCGTTCGCATTTACGACCAAAGCTCCCATGGAGCGGTCGTAAAGGCGGTCCCCGAGTTACAAATGCGACCCGAGCTTACGAACAGCGCAGTCGCTATGTAACTCAATGGGGTCCGAGTTACGAACAAATCGAGTTACGGCCAAGTGTTTGGTTCGTAACTCGGGGAGAGGCTGTATTCCATAAATGACTGTATATTTACCTCCTGATTTGACTGTGTGTGTGCTTGGCCATAATACTGTTAAGGTCTTGAACACTCAGCACCTTTTAGGGTTTACTGAAGCCACAGAACTAGGTAGCTTTTATTCTGGTGAATTTAACTGGATCCAATTTCTTGACTTTTATCATCCGAGCATTCAGGCCCTTTTTGTGTGGGCTGAATGTCCTTGGCTTGCCAAGCTTTGTGGTTGAGAGGGAGATGCTTCTGAACTGAGTGTCCGTCTGGCTTTCCTTTGGTTTAAAAGTGTTATGTTGTTTTGTAATCCACTCAAGTGTTGAGAGGCATGTAAACTATTTAAAGCTTGTCATGCTGGTATGAACCTCTTCATTGATTTACCATCCACTGTTGCTTCTTCCTGGGATGAGTTTGGAGGATGTAGTCTGTGGTTATTACTAGGCAATTGCAGTTTCATGGATTTGAATCTTGCCCAGCATTGTTTACTTTTACAAGCTCGAGACTCCTCGTGTGACTGTAGTGACAAAAAACAACTTAATTTTCATTCCAAATATAACCCTTTCAGGGATAAATAACACTGGTCTACAATTTTTTAGAAGTCGTCTCCTTCAGAGATAAAATGTGCTATTTATTATGTATTTTGATGTGCTGAATTCAAATATGACAATTAAAACAACAGATTGGCTACTGTTTCCAAGATATTTAAGTTTTTACATTTTACGTCTATGTATATTGTGTAGATAGTAGAGCTTTAATCATAAATTGTAAACCTAGGTCTTTTCATGTGTTTATGGCTGCTTTACATGATAATATTTCACCTGTCCTGTTTATGTAACACTTTAAAAATCAGCAAAAGGGTTATATAAATAAAATTTATTATGAAACAAAAGGCAAAAAACTATTATGTACATAGTTTAGTCCTATTCAGTGTCTACTCGGCGCTTCTTGGCTTGTCTCTTGTATTCATTAAATGGAGCATCTCTTGTCACTGTCCAGCAATAGTCTGCAAGCATTGATGGGCTTCATTTGCCCTGATAGCGTTTCTCCATTGTTGCAATGTCCTGGTGAAATCGCTCGCGTGCTCGCTCACTGCTCCACAGTTCGGTGGAAAAAATCTAGATGAGAGTGCAAAAATGTATCTTTAGTGACATGTTGCAACCAAGGCTTTTGTATGCCTTGAGGAGGTTTTCCACCAACAACCTGTAGTTGTCTGCCTTGTTGTTTCCGAGAAAATTTATTGCCACTAACTGGAAGGCTTTCCATGCCGTCTTTTCCTTGCCACGCAGTGCATGGTCAAATGCATCATCTCAAGAAGTTCACGAATCTGAGGACCAACAAAGACACCTTCCTTTATCTTAGCTTCACTTAACCTTGGAAATTTTCCACGGAGGTACTTGAAAGCTGCTTGTGTTTTGTCCGTGGCCTTGACAAAGTTCTTCATCAGACCCAGCTTGATGCGTAAGGGTGGTAACAAAATCTTCCTTGATTCAACAAGTGGTGGATGCTGAACACTTTTCCTCCCAGGCTCCAATGACTGTCGGAGTGGCCAATCTATCTTGATGTAGTGGGAATCTCTTGCACGACTATCCCATTCGCAGAGAAAACAGCAGTACTTTGTGTATCTAGTCTGCAGACCAAGCAAGAGAGCAACAACCTTCAAATCGCCACAAAGCTGCCACTGATGTTGGTCATAGTTTATGCACCTCAAAAGTTGTTTCATGTTGTCATAGGTTTCCTTCATATGCATGACCAACTGGAATTGATGGCAAAACATTGCCATTATGCAGCAAAACAGCTTTAAGACTCGTCTTCGATGAATCAATGAACAGTCTCCACTCATCTGGATCGTGAACGATGTTGAGGGCTGCCATCACACCATCGATGTTGTTGCAGGCTACAAGATCACCTTCCATGAAGAAGAATGGGACAAGATCCTTTTGACGGTCACGGAACATGGAAACCCTAACATCACCTGCCAGGAGATTCCACTGCTGTAGTCTGGAGCCCAACAGCTCTGCCTTACTCTTGGGTAGTTCCAAATCCTGACAAGGTCATTCAGTTCACCTTGTGTTATGAGGTGTGGTTCAGAGGAGGAGGATGGGAGAAAATGTGGGTCCTGTGACATTGATGGTTCAGGACCAGAAGTTTCATCCTCTTCCTCTTCCTCATCTGACTCAAGTGAGAATAATTCTGGTGCATCAGGAACCGGTCCTTCTCTGTGGGGTACTGGGCGTATAGCTGATGGAATGTTTGGATAATGCACAGTCCACTTTTTCTTCTTTGACACACCTTTCCCAACTGGAGGCACCATGCAGAAGTAACAATTGCTGGTATGATCTGTTGGCTCTCTCCAAATCATTGGCACTGCAAAAGGCATAGATTTCCTTTTCCTGTTCAACCACTGGCGAAGATTTGTTGCACAAGTGTTGCAGCATATGTGTGGGGCCCACCTCTTGTCCTGATCTCCAATTTTGCAGCCAAAATAAAGGTGATAGGCTTTCTTAACCATAGTGGTTATACTGCGCTTTTGTGATGCAAAGTCACTTCACCACAAACATAGCAGAAGTTATCTGCACTGTTCACACAAGTACGAGGCATCTCTGCTACTTTGGCTAAACAGAAATGTGTCCCTTTGCAAAATCAAACACTGACAAATAAGAGAGCACGACACTGTATGATTTCTAGAGCTGACATAGGGCAATTTGTTCAGCAGAGTGATGTAAGCTTCGTTATGATTGCATCATCCATGACTTCTAGGAATAACATGATGCAATTCATATCATGTATGAATACCAGCTTCAGATTGCATCATTTATTGTTTTGCCTAAAAAGCAAGTACTGTCCAAACCCAGTCATAGATTTATTCATAGATCCAGTCAAAGATGTATTTTAGTCATTTCTGGTTTAAATTGAGATCCCTTCCCTTTATAACTCACTTATCCTCCGCCATTCGCAAGTCAAGGGTCGATATACTGACCCAATAGCATATCTTGAAAACTAGAGCCAATCAACAATTTTAAGCATCATTTTCGTTCTCAGTGACCCAGAATTAGTAAAGTTTGACTACATTTATTTCAGAAGCATTTTGGCTGTAGAGCAGTATAATGTTCACATAGCTTAGTGAATTTGAGGAGCAACCAGGAGAAGACTAATATACTAACAGCAAATTTTTTCAATTACATCAGAAACAGGAATAATACTAAAAAAAGCAGTGGGGACACCAGATGATTGAGGAGCACTCAAGGAAGACAAGGCCACGTGGAGAAACTAAATGAATTGTTTGCATTGATCTTCACTGCAAAGGAGGTGAGGGAGCCATTCTTTTTAGGTGACAAATCTGCAGAGCTGTCCCAGCTTGAGGTGTTACTAGAGGAAGTTTTGGAATCAATTAGTAAATTAAACCGTAATAAGTCTCAATGACCAGATAGTCAGCCAAGAGCTCTGAAAGAATTCAAATATGAAACTGCAAAGCTACTAACTGTGGCATGTAACCTATCACTTAATTCAGCTTCTGTACTAAATGACTGGAGGGTAGCTAATGTGAAGCTAAGATTCAAATGGGCTTGAAAAGAGAAGTCTATGTGATGGAACAGAGGGATTTATGGGAATTTGACCCCAAACTCCCACAATTCCCAGAAAGAAAGGGTGATATTCCTAAATTGACTGCAAAATTTCCCATGAGGCAGTGCACTGGATGGTGGCACAGAAGACACTGGTATGCCAATCCACAATGCCTCATGTTTTTTGTTGATACAGTCATCGTTCTGAGGACTTGTGGAAACCAAGAGTGGCTGCACTCTAGCAACATACCAATGGCGGCTGTGGTAAGCTGGCAAAAATTGTGCCTGTAGAACTTTCTAGTGTAGATCTGGCTTCAGCTCATATATGCAATACTGTCACCCAAAATTATCACCTTTCTATGCCATCTCCTGGCAATCACTCCCATGTTCTACACCCACCTCCGAGGTCTTGTCCCTATTTACACTGGGACAACACTGGTTTTATTTTCTCTAACTTTAAAATCTGAGTGGGAAATCTGGGCAGTACTGTAATACAAATGTTAGCGATAAGTAGGGTGAGCTAATAGACCATGCTGCCTTCATTTCACTGAAAACCAGGGAAACCTGCAGGCGGCTCTCAGCACCTCTCTGAATTGGCCCCCTCCCTGGTTTGAATGTCGTGAATCCTGTTTCATCACACATTTGATGGGAATGGCAGGCAAAGCACATGTGTATTCTTACAGCAGTGATTTTTTTTTTAAAGATTCCAGGGGACCTCTTTGATGCCAATGGCAATATTCCCATTAGCTTCCCAGGAGCCAGGATTTAATCACTGGTATTTTTTTCCCATTTATTCCATGCACATTCAAGACTTTATTTGCATTGTGTTTCCTCATGTCTTTTTCTGTGATGCTTTGCTGAAACTGGTGTTGATTGCTAAATGTTTTCTGAAAAAAGAAACGTCTGTCAAGAATAACCCTGTGTTTTACTATATTATTCTCCCTTCAGCTGACAGCGTGCTAGTCACAAAACAATTGCATAGCAGCATTTGGATCAAGGGCCCTGTTTCCTCATGACTTTAAATTCACATCTTGTTTTTCTTTCAAGTACGGCACTTACTCTGTAAGCTTCACCTTCAGAGGTGGCAAATACCTCACACCATACTCATATTGGCTTGTTATGTATCCTGGGTCTGCAAAGTGATTTTACTTTCTTTAATTTATCTGCAATGTTGGTGAGAGTGGTTGCTGTTGTTTTTTAATATAGAATTGAACTAAATTCAGGATGATATTGTTGTGCTTGTCCCACACATGCACAGGGCATCTGTTTCTTCAAATGTGCAATTACAATTGCTGATTGGAAAGATCACATTGGTGTGTGTAGCTGATCAAATACAGTCTAATGAATTCTCCTAGAGAAAGAAATCTAGAATTCTCCTAGAGAAAGAAAGCTTGCAAACAGGAACAGCTAACAGGGAGTTTGGAGAGGGAGTTTAGAGGGGGAGGTTAGAGGGCACTAGTGACTTCTGACCTTCTTTAAAACATAACTCTTATAATCTATATTCCAGAGATTTAAAAAGAATCCCAGTTTATACTTAAACTTATTCATTAGAAAAATGGAGACAGAAGCCCAGCAGCAGAGTGGGGGCTATCCTGTTTATTGTGTCGAGTGTTACATGTATGATTACCTGCCCTGTGGGCGGGTGGCATATGTGTGCACCCATTGCAAGGAGCTCCTGACCCTCAGAGACCGAGTTCGGGCTTTGGAGGCCAGGGTGGCTGAACTGGAGGAGCTAAGGGAGGTAGAGAGATATGTTGATGAGACTTTCCGGGACACTGTAGTACTGTCCCACCTCCAGTCTGAGAGCCCCAGTGCTCTTAAGGAGGATGAAAGTCTCAAGGGAACAGAGCATTCAATGGGAGTGGAGGGAAACCATCCCGTAGTTGAGACCCTCCTTCCAGAGGATGTTGCGGTATCCTCTTGCACTGAGGATACCTCTGAGGGGGAGGGAATGCCAGTTAGGAAGAGGCAGGTGTTAGTAGTGGGTGATTCGATCGTTAGATACATAGGTAGTTGGGTTTGTGATGACCGGGAGAACCGTATGGTCACTTGCCTGCCTGGTGCGAAGGTTGCGGATCTCTCGAGGCATCTAGATAGACTTATGTGTAGTGCTGGGGAGGAGCTGGTGGTCGTGGTACATGTAGGTACCAATGACGTAGGGAAGGGTAGGAGAGATGTCCTGGAGGCCAAATTTAGGCTGCTAGGAAAGAGACTGAAATCCAGGACCTCTATGCTGGCATTCTCGAAAATGCTTCCAGTTCCACGCGCAGGGGCCAGGTAGGCAGGCAGAGCTTCAGAGTCTCAATGCGTGGATGAGACGATGGTGTAGGGAAGAGGGGTTTGGATTTATTAAGAACTAGGGACACTTTTGAGAGAGGGGGAGCCTAAACAGGAAGGATGGGCTCCACCTAAACCAGGGTGGAACCAGACTGCTGGCACTAAACATTAAAAAGGCCGTAGAGCAGTTTTTAAACTAAGAGATGGGGAAAGCCGATTGGTGCGGAGATGCACGTAAATCGGAGGGAGACTTCTCTTAGAGGAGAATCCATTGATAGAGATTCTCTAAGCTGTAGTCAGAAAGAGAGGAGGAGAGGGCAAACCATGGGCCAGAGCAGACAAACAACCGCATACAAAGGAATCCATTGCATCAGGAAGGGCAGACAAATAAGCAGTGGCAAATTTTTAAAGTGCTTCTACACAAATGCTAGGAGTCTGACTAATAAGATGGGTGAACTAGAGTACCTAGTATTAAATGAGGAGATTGACATAATAGGCATCACTGAAACCTGGTGGAATGAGGAAAATCTGTGGGACACAATCATACCGGGATATAAAATATATCTAAAGGATAGAGCAGGCGGGTGGGTGGCGGAGTGGCACTGTATGTGAAAGATAATGTAGAATCCAATGAAATAAAAATATTAAATTAATCAACATGTTCAATAGAATCGCTATGGATAGTAATTCCATGCTCCAATAATAAGAAATTAGCAGTAGGGATATATTACCGACCACCTGACCAGGACAGCAATACTGACATTGAAATGCTGAGGGAGATTAGAGAGGCTACCAAAATAAAGAACTCTATAATAATGGGGGATTTTAATTACCCCCATATTGACTGGATACATGTCACCTCAGGAAGAGAAGCGGAGATAAAATTTCTCAATGGCTTAAATGACTGCTTCTTGGAGCAGCTAGTGCAGGAACCCACGAGGGGAGAGGCAATTCTCGATTTAGTCCTGAGTGGAGCGCAGGATCAGGTCCAGGAAATAACCGTTACAGGACCGCTTGGGAATAGTGACCATAATATAATAACATTCAACATTCCTGTGGTGGGAAGAACACCTCAGCAGTCCAGCACCCTGGCCTTTAATTTCAAAAAGGGAATTACACAAAAATGAGGAGGTTAGTTAAACAGAAATTAAAAGGCACAGTGACTAGAGCCAAATCCTGCAAGCTGCATGGAAACTTTTAAAGACACCATAATAGAGGCCCAACTTAAATGTATACCCCAAATTAAAAACATAGCAAGAGACCTAAAAAGAGTCACCGTGGCTTAACCACCATGTAAAAGAAGCAGTGAGGACAAAAAGGCATCTTTTAAGAAGTGGAAGTCCAATCCTAGTGAGATAAATAGAAAGGAACATAAACACTGTCAAATCAAGTGTAAAAATGTAATAAGAAAAGCAAAAAAGATTTTGAGGAACAGCTAGCCAAAAACTCAAAAGAAATAACAAAATGTTTTTAAGTACATTAGAAGCAGGAAGCCTCCTAAAAAACCTGTGGGTCCCCTAGGACGATCGAACTATAAAAGGCGCAATCAAGGACGATAAAGCCATTGCGGAGAAACTAAATGATTTCTTTGCTTCAGTCTTTCGGCTGAGGACGTTGGGAGATTCCCAAATCTGCACCGTCCTTTGTGGGTGATGAATCTGAGGAACTGTCCCGGATTGAAGTGTCATTAGAGGAGGTTTTGGAACAAATAGAAAAACTTAATGTTAACAAATCTCCGGGACCGGATGGCATTCATCCAAGGGTTCTAAAAGAACTCAAATGGGAAATTGCTGAACTATTATCTGTGGTTTGTAACCTATCCCTTAAATCGGCTTCCGTACCTAATGACTGGAAGGTAGCCAACGTGACACCAATATTTAAAAAGGGCTCTAGAGGCGATCCGGGCAATTACAGACTGGTAAGTCTAACTTCAGTACCGGGCAAATTAGTCGAAACAATAGTAAAGAATAAAATTGTGAAGCATGTAGAAGAACATAAATTGTTGGACAAAAGTCAACATGGTTTTTAAAGGAAATCCTGTCTTACTAATCTATTAGAGTTCTTTGAAGGGGTTAACAAACATGCGGACAAGGGGATCCAGTAGATATAGTATACTTAGATTTTCAGAAAGCCTCTGACAAGGTCCCTCACCAAAGGCTCTTGTGTAAATTACATGGCCATGGGATAAGAGGAAGGTCCTTTCTTGGATTGAGAACTGGTTAAAAGACAGGAAACAAAGGGTAGGAATAAATGGTAAATTTTCAGAATGGAGAGGGGTAACTAGTGGTGTCCCCAAGGGTCAGTCCTAGGACCAATCCTGTTCAACTTATTCATAAATGATCTGGAGAAAGGGGTAAGCAGTGAGGTGGTAAAGTTTGCAGATGATACCAAACTGTTTAGGATAGTCAAGACAGAAGCAGACTGTGAGGGACTCCAAGAAGATCTCACCAAACTGAGTGATTGGGCAACAAAATGGCAAATGAAATTTAATGTGGATAAGTGTAAAGTAATGCACATCGGAAAAATAACCCCAACTATACATACAGTATGATGGGGGCTAATTTGGCTATGACAGATCAGGAAAGAGATCTTGGAGTTATCGTGGACAGTTCTCTGAAAACTTCCACACAGTGTGCAGCGGCGGTCAAAAAGGCAAATAGGATGCTAGGAATTATTAAGAAAGGGATAGAAAATAAGACACAGAATATCTTACTGCCCCTGTATAAAACTATGGTACGCCCACATCTTGAATACTGTGTACAGATGTGGTCTCCTCACCTCAAAAAAGATATTTTGGCCTTGGAAAGGGTTCAGAAAAGGGCAACTAAAATGATTAGGGGTTTGGAATGGGTCCCATATGAAGAGAGGTTAAAGCGACTGGGACTTTTCAGTTTAGAAAAGAGGAGACTGAGGGGGGATATAATAGAGGTGTATAAAATCATGAGTGGTGTGGAGAGGGCCGATAAAGAAAAGTTATTTATTAGTTCCCTAAATAGAAGAACTAGAGGACACCAAATGAAATTAATGGATAGCAGGTTTAAAACTAATAAAAGAAAGTTCTTCTTCACACAGCGTGCAGTCAGCCTGTGGAACTCCTTGCCAGAGGAGGCTGTGAAGGCTAGGAATATAACAGAGTTTAAAGAGAAGCTAGATAATTTCATGGAGGTTAGGTCCATAAAAGGCTTTTAGCTAGGGGATAAAATGGTGTCCTTGGCCTCTGTTTGTCAGAAGATGGAGAGGGATGGCAGGAGACAAATCGCTTGATCATTGTCTTCGATCCACCCTCTCTGGGGCACCTGGTGCTGGCCACTGTCGGCAGACAGGCTACTGGGCTAGATGGACCTTTGGTTTGACCCAGTACGGCCGTTCTTATGTTCTAAATCACTGAAACTCATGGTTTCAGCTCACTCAAAATAAGGGAGAAATACTTGATCCATTTCTCTCCAGGTTCTAGGTTCAATCTAGCCCTTAATACTAAAGACCCGCCGTGAGAAAGGGATGGGGTGGAAGTGCTCTGCCCCAGAAGGAGCCTGGGAAGAAAGGTTTCCAGGGAAAAGTGGCCTACTGTAGCATTTCAGAGCACTTGATTTACCCTCCACCACTGTTCCCTATAAACTGAGAGTTTGGGGGGCACCCAGAAGAGATTCAGGTGCCGCCCAGCTGATTAGCAGAACACCCACAGCCGGCAGCATGTGTTTCTATTGGTGGTTCACATCTGCACATGCCTCAGTGCACATAAAAAATTTATTCTGCACACGCAGGGGGAAAAATTAGAGGGAACATTGCCCTCCACTGCATCTAGCCAGCAAGGGCTCCACCCCTTCCACTACATTGCTTGCATAGGGGGAGTATCCAGTGAGTTGCACCCTGGAACAAGCTGGGACCCAAGATCCCAGTAGACCAAGCAAGGGATTAGTGGAGGGACAACTGCTTTACTCCCTGCTCAGTGGAGTAACACATGTGAGCTTATATCTGAATGAGAAATCTCAGTGTCGCATATTGTGATATATTTAGTGATGCCATGGAAAGTAACTTTATGGACACCCATTTGGAATAAGTAGATATTAGATTCCAGCACCGTTTTCCTGTACGAGTCAGACTGCTACTGGGTTTCTTGGTTATAGGTTTGAATGTTCATATCCTCTTCGGGCATGATTTGATTTTATGTACAATAAAACAAAGCTCTTCGTTCCATATCATGCTTCTGTATATGTGGTGGCCACATAGCTTGACAAATCATATTACAGAACAGAAAATGGTAAAAGTAAATTTGTTTCAGGGAAAAGCCTGGGACCATCATAATACAACTGTACCGTGTCTGTGAATGATGGGACATCTCAGAGACATTAATTTCAGTGGCAGCTGGACTTCTTTTATTGCACCTGATCCCTTTAAAATGTAAAGGGAGACAGACAGGGCTGTATAATATACAAGTCAGTTCAACTTCATGGGTAAAATGCTGATCCCGCTGATTTCAGTGAGGCCAGGGTTTCACCATATACATGCAACTGAGATTCATTGATGCACTGGTCTAAGTTCATCTGTTCCCGTGTTTCTGACTTACACTATGCAAGAGGAGAATCAAACCTACAGAAGAGATTCTATTCATCTTCCTGCAATAGATGGATGAGATACAAGGGATAGAGAATAACATAGAGAATATCTTATTGCCTCTGTATAAATCCATGGTTCACCCACATCTTGAATACTGCGTGCAGGTGTGGTTGCCTCATCTCAAAAAAGATCTCTTGGCTTTGGGAAAGGTTCAGAAAAGGGCAACAAAAATGATTAGGGGTTTAGAACGGGTGCCATGTGAAGAGAGATTAAAATGACTGGGACTTTTCAGCTTAGAAAAGAGGAAACTAAGGGGGGATATGCTAGAGGTCTATAAACTCATGACAGGTATGGAGAAAGTGAATAAGGAAAAGTTATTTATTTGTTCCCATAACATAAGAACTAGAGGTCACCAAATGAAATTAATAGGTAGCAGGTTTAAAACAAATGAAAGTAAGTTTTTCTTCACACTGTGCACAGTCAACCTGTGGAACTCCTTGCCAGAGGATGTTGTAAACACGAGGACTTTAACAGGGTTCAGCTAAAGAACTAGATAAATTCATGGAGGTTAGGTCCATCAATACTTATTTGCCAGGATGGGTAGGAATGGTGTCCCTAGCCTCTGTTTGTCAGAAGCTGGGAATGGGTGACAGGAGAGGGATCACTTGACGATTACCTGTTCTGTTAATTCCCTCTGGGGCACCTGGCATTGGCCATGCTGGAAGACAGGCTATTCAATTAGTCTGACCCAGTAAGGCTGTTCTTATGTAGATTCTTAAGAACTTAAATCTTAAGATAAGTTGTATGGTGGAAGACTCGCAATAAGGGGAGGCTACATTGTTTGGTTGATATTTTATAGTTAGTTAAGATCAAGAAACCAACAGATCAAAAATATATAGTCTGCTCTTTTTCTGATTGGCTGTCAGCCTCCCTAAGGGCACAATTAATAAACAGCAGACAGTTATTGGCAGATTGTTTTGTCCAGTTGAATACATTGTGTATGTCATTGTGAAGCTGGACTGTGTACTCTAAAAAGAACAGGGCATGGACTGGAGAACTGGGGCCTGGAAACACAAATTCTGGGTTAGACTGTAAAAACAATGAGCAGTCCTGCGGCACTTTAGAGACTGAGAAATATATTTGATCATGAGCTTTTGTGGGTTAAACACACCATCAGATGAGTTGGAGTGGGAATTACAGAATTCATAGTATATACAACAGCAAAAGCAGTTACCTGTCAATTGTAGGACCAATGTTAATGACACTAATTGAGTCAGGCTGGATGTGTCCCATTCGTAATTTCTGATGCATAAATGTGAATATCAAAGACAGGGGAAATTGACTTTGTAGTGCATTAACCAGTTAATATTTTTATTCAAGCCCAAGTTGATAGTGTTGAATTTGTAAATGAATTCCAGTTCTGTATATTGGGTGGTAATTGGGTGGTAATTGGGTGGTAAAATTCCTTTGTAGAAAAATGGCTACTTTTAAATCCATTACCGAATGTCCAGGGAGGTTAAAATGTTCCCCTACAGGTTTACGTGTGTTACAATTCCTGATGTCTGATTTGTGTCCGTTAATCCTTTGTTGCAGAGACTGTCCAGTTTAGCCAAAACACATGGCAGAGGGGTGGTGCTGTCACTTGATGGCATATATCACATTAGAGGATGTGCAGATGTATGAGCTCCTGATGTTGTAGCTTATTTGGCTAGGTCCTGTGATGATGTGACTTGTTTAGATATCTGGACAGAGATGGCAAGGTTTGTTGCAGGGGTAAGTTCCTGGGTAAGTGTGTCTGTGGTGCTGTATGTTGCTGCTGGAAAAGATTTGCTTCAGGCTGGGAGGTTGTCTGTAGGCGAGGACTAGCCTGTCTCCAGAGGTCTGTGAGAGCAAGGGGTCATTTTCCAGGATAGGTAGTACTGTGTTTGGGAATGTTTGGATTTAGTGTTCTCCTCTAAGAGCTAGGCAAAAAGTTTAGATAACCTTTTTGGGTGATCAAAACTGTTTGCAAATTTGGGTTGAATTCAGAAAATAGGTTCAGCTAGAAAAAAATGAGGAGAAATACATTTCCCAAACTGTCAAAACAATTTGTTTTGAATATTTCCCAAAAGAAATGTTTCAACTTTGTTTTGAAAACAGAAAGTTTCATTTTGAATTTTGGCTAGCTAAGGAAAAACACATGCAAAAAGTAAAACACCAAAACTGGAATGAAATATTTCATTTCACTCACAATTAATTTTTGGCCATTTTTTTGGGGGGGGGGGGCACTGAACAACAACAACTGAAACCCCCCCTCCCCACCCATGATTATTCATCTAGTTCTACTCCCTTATGGCCTTGATGTCAAGAAGGGCTCAGCCTCTAAAATTAACACCTTCGCAAGTCAGGCCCTACAGTAATGCATTCAATATGTGCACTTTGGATCCAGATGTCCCCCCAAGCTCAGAAGGTTTGATTCTTCATGCTGCTTCAAGCCCACAAGTGTTTGAAAAATAGCAGGTATCGAATGATGTATTAAGAAGGTCATTGGTTTTAGATGTTTAGAATTAATTCTTTTTATCTGCTAGCCGACACATTAATTGACATGCAATTGACAGCCTGCTTGAAGAGCGATTCATAGTGTGATTTGAATGTTTATAAAGAATTGCACAGTTAGGATATGTCTACACAGCAGCGTTATTTCGGAATAATATCAGTTATTCCAAAATAACAAAGTGCATCTACACTACAAGCTTTTATTTCAGAATAATATCGAGCTGGAAGACTTCTTCCTGTAACCCTCATTTTATGAGGAGTAAGGGAAGTCGAAGGAAGAGTGTTCTTCCTTCGACTTCTTGCTGTACAGACAGTGCCTAAAGTTGAGTTAAGCTATTTCGACTTAAGCTACATGATTGATGTAGCTGAAGTTACGTAGCTTAATTCGACTTTAGCCCTGCTGTGTAGACATACCCTCTGTGTTTATAATGCCCAGCAGTTTATCTGTATTCAAACTGTGCTTGTAGGATTTAACAAAATGACCAACTGCTAAGCTATTTATAGCACTGGAGGGAACTGAGCTGCTGAGGGTGCCATCTTTTGGATCAATATAAAATCAGGATCCTATCTATGGCACGTTTTTCAAAAGCAGGAACATTAACACTGTCTTGGCCAAATCCCACAGCAAGTAATTCTATGCTCCACCATCCTGAAATAGCCCTGCAGCAGCAAATGGATTCAGGATCATGTTCAAATCCCTGATCTAAACTGTTCTATGGTATTGTCACAGAGGATGCATCTAGACTACAGGGTTTTTTCAAAAAAACTTCCCCTGTGTCTAGACTGCTGCTGCATTCTTTTGAAAGTAAATCGAAAGAACGTGGCGGTATTTTCCACCGCGGAAAACTTCGTTTTACAAGGAAGAACGCCTTTTTTCGAAAGTGCTCTTTTGAAAAAAGGCGCTATGTAATGCAAACTATGCTTTTTTGAAAGAGAGCATCCAGACTACTTGGGTGCTCTCTTTCAAAAAAGCGACTCACTTTTTCAAAAGTACTGGTTGTAGTCTAGATGCTCTTTTTCGAACGAGGCTTGCAGTCTAGACGTAGCCTCTAGAGTGACTAGCTCAATTCCAGGAGTTTGGTGCAATGGATGAAGTGATTCTTGTATAAAGTTTTAATCTTATAGTCCTTATTCACGCAGAACTCTCATTTATGACATTGTCATGATATATAAGATGTGCAGAGCTTTAGTTCCTTTGGAATAAAAAAAGTGATTCATGAATATTGGCAGCTGTTTTCCTAGACACTGAGAGTATTGCATTTTCATGAATTATTAGCTTCCAAGTCTGAAAGGGATCACCGTGATCATCGAATGTAACCTTCTGTAGTACACAGGTTATAGAACTCCCCCTGGGATAATTCCCAGAGCAGATCTTTCAGGTAAACATTCAATTTTGAATTCAATTTTGAATTGCCTGTGATAGAGAATCCAACCCAATCCTTGGTCAATTATTCCAATGGTTAATGATTTTCAATGTTTCAAATGTGTACCTCTTTTACAGTCTGAATTTGTCTAGCTTCACCTTCTGGCCATTAGAGTGTGCCACAGGTGGATGAATTATGATACCTGAACTAAAAAAACCCCCTATTTTCAAGAAACATGACTGCCAGGGACTGATGCCCTTGTTCTAGAATGGCGGTGGGCAATAAAAGGCCCACAGGCTGGGATGCAGTTCACCAGGGTTAGTGCCTGGTGGGCCGCCATAAGCTTTATTTACCTGTGCGTCTGCAGGTACGGCTGCTCACAGCTCCTGTTGGCTGCAGTTCGCTGTTCCTGGCCAATGGGAGCTGTGGGAAGTGTTGGTCAGGTCTGCGCTGCTTCCTGCAGTTCCCATTGGCTGGGAACAGCAAACTGCCCAGTGAGAGCTGCAAGCAGCCACACCTGCGGATGTGCAGGTAAATAAAACATCTGGTGGCTTGCCAGGTGCTAACCTTGGAGAACCACATCTGGAGGGGAAAGAACAGCTTGTATGAAGGGCGGTTCAAGCTGTGGATTCAGCACATTTGCGTTCAGTGTCCAACTCTGCCACAGAACTCTTGTGTGATTTTGTTACTTACCCTCCCTGGGCCTCAGTTCCCCAGCTGATGCTTGCATGTTGTTTCTTTTTCTCTGTCCCTTGGTTGGTCTTCTTATCCACTGACACTGTACGCTTATCAGCCGGCAAGTGGTGACTCTTGATCAGTTGGTGAGAGTTGGGAACACTGCAACCCTGCCTTCTCCTGGCTGCTGGGTAGGGACTCCTCATCCCCACCATTGCCCCCAGGCTGGGGCAGCTGCTATCTAATCCCTACATCTTCCACGCCCATCACTGTCCTGTGCACCCATCTAAACCACCTTTCTCCCCACATCCTTCCCCATCCCATTCACCTGAAACCCATCAACAGGGGTGAGAGTAATTCTGCCTGGGGTCCTTGGCAAGGTGGAGGGCAGCTCAGGGCCCTCCTGAAAGGGTAGGGCCTCAGGCATAAGGGGCAGGGTTGGCCACCAGACTCCCTCAGCCAGCCTTTCGTGGCCACTGCTCCCACGGTGGCTAGGAGCCCCAAGGCTGCAGCGGCAGGAGCCGAGAAGCCCAGGACTCCAGTGGCAATTTGAATGGCCCGGGGCTCCCAGATGCTACTGCAGCTGCCATGGTAGCAGTGTCCAGGAGCCCTGGGCCCTTGTAAATTGCCAGGCCCGGCGCAGCTGCCCCTTTTGCTCCCTCCTGTCAGTGGCCCTGCCAGCGGGGTGCATCAGGGCCGCTGCAGCACTGCTGGAGTCAGATCCTACCAGCAGGGCCACCAACGGGGGTGGGAGAGGAGTGAGGAGTGAAAGGGGCAGTGATGTCTTTAAGGAGGGTCCTTAAAGCACTGTCACATGAGCAGTTTAACATCAGCAGTATACAGGCTGGTTCTTACTGGTACTCCATACTGGCCCACTTTCACCTCTGTCCCTAAATCTGCCTCCTGGGCCCCGTTGTCTGCTCCCCTCACACTTTCCATCACCCTTTCCAGCATCTCTGACGTTCCTTACAGCCCCGGTGTCCCTTCCGGCACCTCCGACCACAGCGTGGCAGCCATTTTACCTCTTTTTTACCTCTTCAATCTCCTGGAAAGCGGTGGGAGATGGCAACTAATTTTTATCAGGACAGCCTCACTTTCATATGCAGACAGACTGTAGGGAAACAGTGGCTGTCTTGCTGGTTCCAGCCAATTCACAGTAGTAGGAGGTGGCAGCCATTTTGAATACTGATTACTTCTCACCTTTTATCATGTTTTCATGAGACAGGTGGAAACCCATCTCAACAATCAGTAGCATGGTAATAAAAATCACCAGGGCTGGCCCTCCCTCCTCCGGGTTTCAGCCTAGGACCCTGTAGCAAGCAGTCAAGGTGTACTTTGTCAGATCCCTTGCTTTCTCCCTGGGCTATTTCCTCCCTCAGCCCATTTACAGACCCTTTATGGGTTCACTCCTCCTCAAGTTCTTCACCCCTTCCCAGGGTCTGTCTAACCTAGAGCTGGACAGAAAGTAAAAATCTCTTCCTCCCCCTCACCTCGAAAAGTGTTTTTTTTTTTAAATTGTCCCAAATTGGGATGAAAAGATGTTTTAAAAAAATGCACATTTTTTTCTTGGGAAGGGATTTCCAGTAAAATTCTGTTTGGGGAGAATCCATAGAATTTTTCATCTTGCCAGCTCTGGGGCTGAAAGTCTATTATTGATTTCACTTTCTCCCTGATGCAGAAAATGATCTATCGTTTTAATTGTCCTAATGACATTTTTTGGCAAAACTGGAATTACATTTCAACTTAGTGAAAAGAGCATTGTCTGTTGGAAAATCATTCCAGTAGATAATTCCTTACCCACACTAGTCTAAACAACTTCCTAGACATAATTTTTACTTGTAGTTTCTTCTCAAAGGACTAATTTCTTCTCCTTATTTTTCATTCAACTCTATCCCCTTACCATCACACAGAAAGGCACATGTATTATCCTCAGAACTTTCCATCAGGTAAATAGATGAGTCTCCCTAAAGATTTCAACCCTATAGTTTGCTAAGGGCTTGATTCAAAGCCCATCAAAGTCTTCCCATTGCCTGGATTTTGGATCAGGTCTTAATCCAGGTGGATGGGGAGAATGATTGTGGTGTTTCAAGCACCATCCTGCTCAAAAATAAGACAATGAAACTACTTCAATCCTTCTTCTCTGTGTGGCTGCATAATCCCAGGACACATCTGTTGAGCACTGGCTCAAATAAGAGCCCGTCATAGATTTAACAGCATAACAATTCCACGTTCCAGAAGAGCCATGCCAGAGCAGCTGTTCGCTGTCCTAGACACAGAAACACCTTGAGTCCAGCATCTGCACTTCAATGAACAGCCAGACTGAGGAATGAAAGGGTCGCTTCTGTGCATGCCCATCACTAAACAACAGTATGGGCTGATCAAGAGCATTACGGAGCTCCACCTCAAATGGCAGCCCAGAACAGATACTGCAAAACCCAACTCACGTTAGGGGAAAACTCATGGGCCTTTCCAATGTATTACAGCCATAGATGCTCCATATGTCTTTGGGCCACATTGGGCTACTCCAGCCTGATTCAAAGAGGTGGAAGATGGGGGCTTCCTTCAGGTCTCTGGATGAATGATATAGAGCTGCTGAGGAAAGAGTGAATCCTGCCTAAGTCCTCACCCTTTCCCCCCTTTTGTTAGGGCTGTGCAGGTTACTTCACCCCTATGGTGATAGTAACTCTCACAGAATTTATGGGTAGGGAACGAAGTATGGTTCCCACTTATGTGGCTCCACACCCCTTCTCTGCCATGGAGGTTTCTTTGTTGAGATGGGTCCTAAATCAACCATGGAGGTCTGTCTATTGCCCATGTGGCCTATTTAGTCTCCCCAGCCCTCAGTGAACTATGGTGGAGCCTGATTACCCACATATGCCTGACTGAGACACCCAGGAGTCAATGCATCCTCTTATGTTACCCCCCTTCCCTCAGTGCCCCAACTGCTATAAATGTATACCTCTACTAGAGTTAAAAACAGTTAGGAAGCTATTGCATTACAGTTTCAAGTGGAAGAGGCAAGTACCTTTAGGTTTCATGGAGGTATCAGAAACCTAGAACTTCTGGGGAGTGCTTTGTGCTACTGATCCAGGTTGGGCAAGAGTTTAGCCCAAAATGGCCTAAACCTGGAGCCCTTGTTGAGGCAAAATTTACAGGGATGTTGATTGAACTTCAGACTGAGCTTGCAGTAATCGATGTGCCTGAAACACAACCTAAGCTGCCTGCATGTTTAAATGACCCAAGATAAATATCTCAGCTAGATGGAGCATAATTGATAGCACAGTGGTGCCCACGCAATGTCTTGACTCAATATATGATTTGCAATCTGGGCGGCTGAGTATCATTTTTAGTTTAACTGTCCATTTATCCTGAATTGTATGTTACACCTCTGGAAGCACAGTTGGTATCGACCTGAATATGAATGAGTTACTTAGGACTTACATTATGGCAACGAGTGCGGGAAATTAAATCCAAGGCAGGAGACCTTTTTAAAACAGAACAACAAAGTAATGCTCTCTTCCTCTCTTGCCTGGACTTCCTGCTGTTTTTAACTTTTAAACCCATTGCCTTATTTAACTTTTTGCACTAAACTTCTTTATGATAGAAATAAAATTCTTTCATTAAAAATGAAAAAGCTTACTGAATAGCACGGCAGTGTTCGTATCATATTTAAGGCAACTCTCATGGTGGAGCTGTTCCAAGCTGAAGAGAATTTTCATTTGAAACAGGGGTTGGATTGCACTTTTCATTTCTGCACAGCTAAGCTCTCAGGAGCAGCCAGGTGGGATCCTTTAAAAAAAGATGCTGTTAAGTGTATTGACTGTATTCAGCAAGACAACCGTTCTCACTGAACCAATAAATTGTGACCTAGAAAACGCAGGCCATGCCTGGTGTTGTTTATAACAGATTGGGGGACTCATAACTTTGTTTGTTTGGTTGCTTTTTTCATTTTAAGGCTGTCAAAATGACCAAGGATAATGACTTTTAAAAAGGGGAGGAAAAGTAAAGATCCCAGCAGGGGCTGGCTTTTTGGAAGGAAAATGATTTTGCTTCTGTAAAGCAATTAACAGGGGATTTTGACGGATGGAAGCTGGAAGTGCTTTAAACGCAGCATTTAAAAAAAAAGTGTGTTGAGGTTGCCTCTGGTCTGAGAATATTGAACATATCTGTTAAAAGAGTTTGGTTGTTTCTAGGGCTGGGTACCTCTGGGAATGAATTCACGGAAGGCAGAGGATTTTCACCTCGAAGATGAAGTCTTGACGCTGGCCTCGCTCACTTGCTGCAATCTAATGACTCTTTAATTATCTGTGGGATCTGCTGGGCATCTCTTTCCCACACAGCAATCACAATAACTCCCTTGTTGCCATCTCAGAAAGCAAGACATGGAGAATGCACTTGCTGAGTTGTTCCTTCTGAGTCAGGCTTTGGGCACGTCAAGGATCTCGCACGCCACGCTAGCACACCTGCCTGATGCTGTACCTGTTCCGTAAGCAGCAGGCTTATTTTTCCAGAGCTGTTGATCTGGGATCTGATCCAGATCACCGTGAAGTCAATAATGGGACTCCCCATGAGAAGTGAGTTCCCTGATCTGGGGTAAGGTACTGGGAATCAGGACAGCTGCTTTCTATTCACAGCTCTACCAGCAGGCTAGGATCTTTTGCAAGCCATTGCCAAGGTTCCCTCTAAGTGGCATGGCCATGCAGCTGCTTAATGAGCCTCACCCAGGGGCTCAGGCTGTCATGCATGGAGCTGGCTGGCTGGGGGAAGGGCACTTCTCCCTCAGGAACAGCAGTAGCTCACTGCTGAGGACAGAGACTCGCTGCAGAGACATGTCTCTCCCCCAGGTAGGCAGTTCCTTGCACGGCAGCCTGAGCCCCTGGATGGGGCTCATGAAGTAGCTGCGAGACCATGCTGCCACACAACATAGAGGGAACCTTGGTCATTGCCCTTCTCTTAGGGTATGTTTACACTAGCCCCCTAGGTTTATCTAGGGAGGCTAATGAGGGCGACAGAAATTGCAAATCAGCGTGATTTAAATATCCCGTGCTTGATTTGCATGTTCCCGGCCAGTCGCCATTTTAGAAATTGACTAGCCTGAAGTAACTGCCCGTGTCTACACGCGGCAGTGAAACGGGATTCCGAATTAAAGCCCTAAATTGAATTAGCTGGTATTCCTCCTGCAATGAGGTTTACCAGCTAATTCGATTTAGGCTTTAATTCGAATCCCATTTCACTGCCGGCGTGTAGACGCCGGGCAGTTACTTCGGCTAGTCAATTTCTAAAATGGCGACTGGCCTGGAACATGCAAATCAAGCCCGGGATATTTAAATCCCGCACTTGATTTGCAATTTTGGTCGCTCTCATTAGCCTCCCTATATCGATCTAGGGGGCTAGTGTAGACTTACCCTTAGTTTTTCCTCCCACCCTTTGACTAATGTAAACTCTCTGCGGGCTTGTCTCCATTATGTCAGGGATTGATGCTGCAGTGATCAGTTCACCGACTATCTATTTATCGTGTCTGATTAGACGTGATAAATCGATCTCCAAGTGAGCACTCTCCCATCAACACTGGTACTCTGCCGGGATAAGAAGAGTAGTCGGTGTCAATGGGAGAGCAGCCCCTGCTGACTTCACCACACACAAGATGCTACAATAAGTATGTTGACTTCAGCTACTCTATTTACATAGCTGAAGTCACATAGATTACATTGACGGTGGGGTTAGTGTAGACAATGCCTGAGGCGAGGACTGTCTCTTGTCCTATGTTTGTACAGTACCTCACACAATGGGCCTTAAATTCATTCCTACTAAATGCGCTGAAAGAAAAGATGGTGTTAGTTCTTTGTAAATGTATTTATGAAAATCACCATTAGCATTAATAACAAGGAGTTCTGTGGCATCTTAAAGACTAACAAGTTTATTAGGGCCTAACCTACTGTGTGCTGCAGCTTACTGTGAGGGCATTTACACTGCAATGGGACTTTTGTCAGGGAAAACCACTCAGTTTTGGCAACAAAAAACTTCTACCCCATGAGAGATGTTTGTCTTTTCCCCTCCGTTTATTGTCAAGAAAGAGCCAGTGTGAACTCTGCTGTTTCTTTTGTTGAGAGATCTGGCTTCCCCCAGTATCCACAATGCCTGCCCTGATGGCTGTGCTCAGTGTTTTGTGATCTCTGCTGCCCTGCAGGCATGCACCCCCCCTCCTCTTTCAAAGCTCCGGGAAGTATCTGATAGTTGAGTGAGCTGTTCCATTTGGGAAACAAACAAAAACCAAATCATTGGAATACTTCTGTTCTGGTGCTGCAGGGGGAAGGCTAGCGAGACTGCTATGCTGCTTTGACATTCCTTAGCATGAAGAGCTCACATAGCTACGAGGGAATCCCAAGAAGCACAGGGTTCAGCTCTGCCTTCCCATAACACTGCACTGTGAGATGCTCACTCACATTACTTTGCTCTATCGGTTGACAGAGGAGCTAGCAATGTGGCTGTGAAAAACTGATTTGATTGGTTTTCACTTTTGGCGACCGTTGCATGTTGACAGCACTTTTGTCGCCAAACCTTCCCAGCGTAGACATAGTCTTTGTCAGATGCATCTGAAGTGAGCTGCAGCCCAGGAAGGCTTATGCCCTAATAAACTTGCTAGTCTTATAGCCCTGTCTTCACAGTTATTTTGAAATAACTCCCTTTATTTTGAAATAATAAGTGGCATGTCCAAATTACCAAGCCCGTTATTTCAAAGTAACGGGCTCGTTATTTCTAAATCTTTACTCCTGCTTTCCTTGGGGAATAAGCTTATTTTCAAATAGTTATTTCAAGAGTTATTATTTCAAATTTAGTTATTTCAAAATAATTTCCTAGTGTAGACATACCCTAAGGTGCCATAGGAGTCCTCATTGTTTTTGCTGAAACAGACTAACGTGGCTACCTCTCTGAATATTAGCATTAGTGAAACTGCACAGTTAAATCCTCCATGCCCACATACAGCGTGTTTGTAACAAAATAATGTGGATCTGAACGGGGTGAGGTTTCCTCAGTCATCTACATATCTGAAAACCTTTGCTACTAAAAGCCTGCTATGGCCTCCTCACATCTTGGAAATACGCTGTGTGATTTGTCAGCAACTCACAGTATTAAAATGAGCAATACACTGATACAGTATCTTTCAAAGACAGGTAGGAGCAATCAGCCCGTCTCTTCCTGCTACACTTCCTAACAGAATATTTATAACCATAGTTTTACTGAAGGAACTGCAGTCTAATTTACAGTTCTGAGTCCTGCTTACTTTCTTCTCTCCTGTATAGCTGATGGTTCTGTATCATTAATCTCCAGAGGCTCTTTCTGTCCAATAGACATGGCTGCTTTTTCTACCACATACACTAGCCAGTTCTGCAAGGCACTAAGTGCATTCTATGTCTATTTTCTGCAATAAAAGCTGCAGATACTCAGCCCTTCACACAATTAGGCCCATCATAAAGAATACATTGTTCATATTTATTTACTCACAAAGCGGCACCAGTTTAATTAAACTGGTTTAATTAACAGCTTTGTATCAAGTCATTGTGTAGGTGCCCTCAGTTTAGTTTAAGAGTGGTTTATTTAGGGCTTTTCCACACATACAGTTATTCCAGAATAGCTATTCCTGGGTAACTCCATAGAACAGCCTCTTCTTCTAGAATAAAAGTGTCCACACATGGAGTTAGTCAGGAACAGCTATTGTGTTTTTGGGCAGATCTACACAACAGCCAAAAGTCGGCTTAAGATACGCAGTTCCAGCTTCGTAATGTAGCTGGAGTCAACGTACCTTAAGCCAAGTTTTGGCGCCTTCCCCACAGTGGGAGGTCAACAGGAGAAATGCGCCTGTCAACTTTCCTTACTCCTGGTGACTGTGAGGAGTACCACAGTTGACGGGGGTGCCCTCAGCATTTGAGTTAGCAGGCACGTTAAATCGAACACTGGAAGATCGATTGCCGCAGCGTCATTCTCCGCTGCAGTGAAGACATGCTCTTAAAGTCACTCCCTATCTCAATCCTAATTAGTTGTTTGTGTTGATAGTCTTATATCAGTATGAGCCTGGTTTATAATGGTTTAGCTTGCTGCAGTAAAGTTACAGGAGCAAGCTAAATTGATCTAACCAGTTTGAAACCAGTAAGAGCGGCGCACAAACAGTGCCACTTTATTTAAAGTGGCTTATGTTAAACCGGTACGACGTGTGTGTGTGTAGCCAAGGCATAAGCCACTCTTAAAGGGGATGTGGACTGACATTATTGTATTGCTTGTTTTATTTTAAAAATTGATGAATAATGTAATAAATTGGTTTCAAACAAAGACAGACATTTAAAAGAACAGTCAGTTGAGAATAAAGATTTTATGTAATCAGTGCATGCCTGTAATTGCTGGAAGTGTTAATGGGAGTGATGTGCATTTGTCAAGAGGTAAGGGTATGTCTACACTTGTAGCCTAATTTGAACTAGGGCTGCAAATGTAGGCATTCGGAATTGCAAATCAAGCCCGGGATTTAAATATCCCGCGCTTGATTTGCATCTTCAACCGGCGCCATTTTTGAAATTTACAAGCCTGAAGTAACTGCCCGCGTCTACGCGTGGTGAAAGCGGCGTTCGAAATAAAGCCTAGTTTGAACTACCTGTTAAACCTCATTGCAGGAGGAATAACAGGTAGTTCAAACTAGGGCTTTATTTCGAACGCCCGTTTCACTGCCACGTGTAGACGCTTGCAGTTATTTGGGGCTTGTAAATTTCAAAAATGGTGCCCGGCTGGAAAGATGCAAATCAAGCGCGGGATATTTAAATCCCGGGCTTGATTTGCAATTCCGGATGCCTACATTTGCAGCCCTAGTTTGAATTAGGCTGCAAGTGTAGACATACCCTGAGATATCAAAGGACTGAAGTGGTTTGGGAAAGGTAGGTAGCTAGTTCCATTAACACCGTGGAAGTTGCTTTACATAAATCCCTTCAGTATTAATGGAGAAATAGACTCCCAGTGGTAAGCATACACAGGGAATGCTTCCTTGGCTAAGTTTTTAGAGACTTATCAACATTCACTCCTGGTGAAAATTCAAAAAGGGCCAGAACAAAGCCTTATGTAACACTGAATTCCTGGATGGGCCCTATTTTGAGAGTTTAAGTGGCACTTCATCATACTGACCGGCGCAGGGGATGTGTGGAGGGAAAATAGGAATTTCACCCTTGGTGTGCAGTAATACATTAGCATTCACAAACGTGAGCTATGGAGAAATATTGCTATTTCTAAGGTGACAGTAATTTTTCTAGGTGAAACTGGAAAAAAATGTAAAGTAAATGTAAAAAAATGTAAAAAAAAAAAAAAAAGTAAGCCTTAGATATGGAATTGTGCATTTTAGCTAACGTTCCAGTCGGAAATTCACCATTGGATCTGTGACAACAGCGTTTTTGTGCCAAAATGATGGCTTTCTGCCTTTCAAGCCTCTTTTTTTTATTTTCACAATAAATAAATCAAAATACAAAGGGAAATGAAGGTATTAATGCTTTTAAAAAAAAACCCCATCTCTGCTGATTGATCTCTCTTCACTACATTCAGCTTGTTCAATTATATTCCAAACAAGTAATTGTGCCAAACTCCATCAATACCTCAAACATTATTTCATCTCCTTTGTCTGTACTGAACACTAGTATTCTGTCAGAAGCATTCTCTCGAAGACACTTCCCTCCTCTAGCTTTTCATACTGAGGAAGAGCCCTGTTATCATAAACATGCTCCTAACACCAGCCGTGAGTTTTGCAGATTCTCTCTGCAAACTCCCTGACAATGGAGAATGGGAACTTGCTCTCATCCTCAAGTAATATAACTAGTGCTGCCTGCAGGAATTATAAAATCATCGCTGGTGTGGGAAAAGCAAAGAGTTATTTACTCCTTCCTATAACATAAGAACTAGGAGTCACCAAAGGAAATGAATAGCTGGCAAGTTTAAAACAAACAAAAGGAAGTACTTTTTTACACAATGCACAGTCAACCTGTGGAATTCCTTGCTAGTGGATGTTGTGAAATCCAAGACCATAACAAGGTTAAAAAAAAAGTTAGATAAATTCATGGGGGATAAATTCATCAATGGCTGTTAGTCAGGATGTCTAGGAATGGTGTCCCTAGCCTCCGTCAGCTGGGAATGGGCAATAGGATGGATCACTTGATTGTTACCTGTTCTGTTCATTCCCTCTCTGGCATTGGCCAGTGTTGGAAGACAGAATACTGGGTTAGATGGACCTTTGGTCTGGACCAGTATGTCCATTCTAATGTTCTTATGAACAGACATGTTCAGGTGCTGCATATTCCTTTTAGGACAGTTCGTTGTCCAGGCCCAATCCAGGTCTCTCCTCAGACCCCCATCATGTGTGTGAATTATTGCCAATTGTGTTGAATTTGTATTTTGGTAATGCAGACCTTCGATATGGATTGTGAGCTCCAGCTTGCCTCGTACACAAGCAGTTTAGTCACTGTGCAGCTCCAAAATAGTGTGCTGACCCTGACTCATCCCTGGCTAGCATCACAAAGGTGGAAGCCTTCT
This sequence comes from Rafetus swinhoei, assembly GCA_019425775.1. NCBI lineage: Eukaryota > Metazoa > Chordata > Testudines > Trionychidae > Rafetus > Rafetus swinhoei. Next base: position 190,205,430 of record CM033440.1, read on the forward strand.
CGTTCTGTTTCCAGTCCCGTTGGCCAGTCAGGATGGGAGGTGGGAGTAATATTTAATCCTAAATTTATACTCCACACCACCACAGCTCTTAGCTGTAAGTGAAATCTAGTCCTCTTCAAAGAATGACTTTGACATCCCCGTCACGCAGCCAAGGACGAGTGCGTATCTTTCATAAGCTGTCAGTGTGAAACGGAACTAAGCGAAGGTAACTGCTCAGCAGTTGAAGAATGAGTTAGAAGCGATAAATTGCCCTGTACGTTGTTGCCGGTGGTTGGTGCTGCATAATTATATTGGTTCACAGGTGGAGTCACAGATGGGAAACAAAAAGTAGGAATAAAATGGTCAGTTTTCAGAATGGAGAGAGATAATTAGTGGTGTGTCCCACCGGGGCCTCTACTGGGCCCAATCCTATTCAACATATTCATAAATGATCTGAACCGTGAGGTGGCAAAATATGCAGAGGATACTCAGCTGCTCAGTGTAGACTGTGAAGAGTTTGTAAAGCATCTCACAAAACTAGGTGACTGGGCAACAAAACGGCAGATGAATTTTAATGTTGATGTAAAGTAATGCATATTGGAAAACATAAGCCCAACTAAAGGTATAAAAGGATGGCGATTAAATTAGTTATTGCTACTCAAGAGAGAGATCTTGGAGTCATTGTGGATAGCTCTCTGAAAATATCCACTCCGTGTGCAGTGGCAGACAAAAAAGCAAACAATGTCAGGAATCATTTACAAAGGGACAGAGAATAAGACAGAGAATATCTTATTGCTGCTATATAAATCCATGTTTCACCCACCTCTTGAATACTACGTGCAGATGTGCTCACCTCATCTTAAAAAATATATCTTAGCGCTGGAAAAAATTCAGAAAAGAGCAACAAAAATTATTAGGAGTTTGGAATGGTTGCCATCTGAGGAGAGATGGATAAAACTGGGACTTTTCACCTTAGAAAAGAGGAGACTAAGGGGGGATATGATAAAGATCTATAAAATCACAACTGGTGAGGAGAAAGTAAATAAGGAAAAGTTATGTATTTATTCCCATAACTCAAAAACTAGGGAGGCACCAAATGATATTAATAGGTAGTAGGTTTAAAACAAACAAAAGGAAGTATTTCTTCACACAACACAAAGTCATCCTGCGGAACTCCTTGCCAGAGCACATTATGAAGACCAGGACTTTAACAGGGTTAAACAAAAGAGAGAGAAATTCATGGAGGATAGTTCCATCTATGGCTATACGCCAGGGTGGGCAGGGATGGCTTCTGTCAGAAACTGGGAATGGGTGACGGGAGGGATGGCTTGATAGTTACCTGTTCTGGTCATTCCCTCTGGGGCACCTGGCATTGGCTACTGTCAGAAGACAGATTTATGGGCTAGATGAATGTTTCCCAATTGGTGCTGTGCGGAACCTTGGGGTTCCGCGAAGCAAAAGTAAGGATTCTGCAAGAACGTGGCACTCCCCCGCTCCCTCTTAAAGAGACAAAGTCTTTTTTTTTTTTGCTCTACCAATTCTGGCGGGTCCTTGTTGTTGTTTTTTGCTTGACAAATTGTACCCTGGCAACCCTAGGGGTTCCTTGAAACTCTTTTAAGCTGAAAAGGGTTCCGTGGCCAAATAAAATAGGGAAACACTGGGCTAGATGGACCTTTGGTCTGATCCACTATGTCTGTGCTTATGTTTAAATGTCCCTTTGGAAATCCAACCACAATTAGGGATGATTGTCCCTTAGTAGAGAGGAAGTGCTGAGGATCTTTAGGCGTTTGAGCTACTTCCCAAAACAAAACAAGGTCAGAATTAGGTTAGCTTGTCTCAGGAGTGTTTTTAGAATTGTTATGTAACTAGATCAGGCTGGGGTCAAGCTGTACTGTTCTATGTCTAAGTTGGGAATCAGGCCAGCTAAGAATAGGAAGTAGGAAGCTTTTAGGGAGAATAGTGGTACTAAGTCTGAGTGGGTGGGAGAGGTGAAATTGACACACTGGAAGAAGAAAGGAAATTGGATAAAATATATGAATGAGTCTCTGGGTGCTGTTAGAGGTGAAGAACTGAACCGGGCAGAAGTGACAGAGTTTTGCATGGCTTTTCTCGCTAATACAATTGTGAACGTGCTTTTTAATCTCCATGGGAGGGAAGTTACTTGTGATTTTCAGAGACAAGAATATGCACCCTAGCTTCTGCAATGTACAGAACGTGGAGTTATTTTTAAGCCAGTAATGGAGAAACTAGCCAGTAGATCATAATTATATGACTTGTTCTATGTGCACAATTTAGGTTCTCGATATCTTTTTCTTTTAGTTCAGCAGTTACACACTTCGACCCCTCCATAATCTTGGCTTCCCTTTCCTGGAACAGACATTTTTAGTGGTGTGGGGAGGATTGGGGAGAAGCCAGGCCCACCCACTACTCCTGGTTCCGACCCAGAGACTATAGGTAGTGGCAATTGTCAGGGTTTCCCCATCCCCAATACAGCAACCTTTAACCTGGGCTACTTCCAGAAATACTCCCCTAGTACCTTCTCCCAGGTACCCAAGCTAATCTTTTCTGCTTCAGCCCAAATACGCTTTCCTCTTTGCAGTTCCCAGCTCTCCAGCAACATACTTCCTTCTCTCAGTCCTTCACACTTTTCTTTTCCCCTCCTTTACCTGGGGGGAAACCTTTTAAAGTAGCCCAGCAGGCCTTAATTGGCTGCAAGTGCCTGATTAGCCAACTTCAGGTGCCTGCCTGCCTTGATTATGTAGCCTCTGTCTCTGGCAGTTTATTCAGGAAACAGAAAACCATTCACCCTGCTCCAGGTATATCTTTCAGCCACCAAACTATTGTAGCCAGCTGCCCTGGTCTGTCACAAGACCCATTAAATTAAGGTGAGCCACTGAAAAGCATGTTTAGATTATTCTCTCCTTTTCCACTTGAGTGGATTTGTGGTTTTGGAGGTGGCCACAGAATGAATATGCTATTGGCTGATGAGGTGGGTCTGCACCTTTGCTTACTGCCTCCTTGGAATTACTTTTCAGGCTTCCAAGAGTCCTGTGAAGAAGGGGACAGAATCACAGGTTTTGAATGTCTATTTACCTTTAAGATCTATTATTCCAGCCACGTTCTCACAAATAATGTAGCCAGGGTACCAGGACAACTGTGACTGCTGCAGTGTCTAGCCCGTAGCTTCTCTGGTTTTCAGTCCTTCCCTCCACCTCTGTCACATGTATCAAGGAATGCCTCAGCCTTCAGAATCCTGCATCTCTGTCCCCTCCACACATTCGTCCTTCAGCCGTATTTCTCACACCACCCAACCATTGTCATGTTGCTTTCCCCCATTTCCCACCCCACTTCTCTAGCATCATGAGAGCAGTCATTCTTGAGACAAAAAGGCAGCCTAATCCAGTTATGTCAGATCCACAGGTATGTAAATCACATAAGCCCTGGTCAACTGGATGTAGATGCAGATAATAGCAACCGAGGGTCTGGTCCAGTGTTTCCTATAAGCCGAGTGCTTGGGCATCCACCCAGGAGAGAGTTAAATGCCACCCAGCTGATTAACAGAGCACCCTAGCCTGCAGCATGTGTTTCTGCTGGTGGTGCACATCTGCACATGCCTTGGGCACAGAACAAAATGCATTCTGCACATGGATGGAAAAAAATAGAGGGAAAATTGGTCTGGCCCCCATTATTATCTATAGTACATTACCATTTTCTACCACCTTGTTCCATGATGTTGTCATGAATCTCATGCTATCTGATGGTTTTCTTGAAGCCCCAGCTGCAGGAATTAAGGGAATGTATGAGCATCTCAGATTACTTTGCGTTTTTAATTTAAGTGTTAGATTTTACCCCGTTCTGATTACAGAAAATACCCAGAAAGCATGAAGTGAGTGCTCTGTAAAGACTCAGACCTGAAGGTAAACAAAAAGATCCCAGAATTTATCAATTTTTAAAAAGCACATGATTTTTAAGCCAATTTTGTGATTTGTGGGCCCCTTACTCATGTTTCTGAATGGTTAGGATTGACTGGTCAGGGTGGTTAAACACTGGAATAAATTGCCTAGAGAGGCAATGGAATCTCCATCACTGGAAATATTTAAGAGCAGGTTAAACAAACATCTGTCTAGAACATGGGTTCCCCCTGTGGGGGCGTGAGGCAACCCAGCCCCCCCCATCAAATTTTGCTGTCAGTTCCCTTTTTTTTTTCTTTTCTCAACAAGTTTTGCTGTTGGGGGGGGGGAGGAGCGTGAGGGTTTTTCAAAAATCAAAAAGGGGGCGTGATGCCAAAAGTTTGGGAACCACTGGTCTAGATGGTGCTTGGTCATTATTCCGAAATAACTTTGCTGTATAAACACACCCTTAGAAAAGAGAAGACTAAGGGGGGATATGATAGAGGTCTATAAAATCATGACTGGTGGGGAAAAAGTGAACAAGGAAAAGTTATTTACTTGTTCCCATAACACAAGAACCAAGGGGCTACCAAATGAAATGAATAAGTGGCAGGTTTAAAACAAACCAAAGGAAGTGTTTCTTCACACAATGAACAGTCAACCTGTGGAACTGCTTGTATGGAGTCACTGTAGGCATGTGGAATTACATGGTCATAAGAAAGCTTCAGCCACCCCCCTCCTCCCCTTGCTCTTCCAGCCACCCCAGAATATTCGATCAGGGCTTTTGTAAGGAGAATCAAGCCTTCCTTATTCCCCCCTGTGCAGCAGCTGGTTGGGAGTCTGTCAATCTGCCCCAGAGCATTTGCCATGGACACCTGGGGTGTCTTGCTTTTCAGTGCCAATGGATGGATATTTGTTTCCCTAGGAATTTAAAGTTAATTGGCCCAGCCCTGCAGCAGTGAAAGAATTATCCGCTATATCATTCCCAAGGCTTCTGAATTTCGAATGAGGTTTTGTCTGATTGAATGGACCCATAAATGCTTGTGTTTACAAAACATTCTGGTCGACAAATCATTATCTCTGTCAAACCGAGACACGATGATGATAACTCGTATTTCCAGAGTCCAATGGCTTAAGAAAGCTTTTCTGCTGTTATGGTGCGGGAATGTCGGCATTTCTCCCTAAGTGCAGGCAGCGACAGATGGCTGCACTGTCTACAACTTCTTCCCCCAAATGACAGCACTCAATTAGACTGATTGGCTGGCCAACTTGTCTGTGTGCAACACGGAGAAAGGACAGGGGAGTTCTGTCTATTATTTGCATAAGTAGCAACATTTCCCTTTGCTTGTCCTTGAAAGGTGTGCTGCAGAGGTATTGCTAACAATCAATCATGAAATTAGCACAAACCTTTTTCCCTAAAATCTCGAGAGATCTGACCCTGCTGACCTATGGTTTTCCCAGCAGAGTGGATGATGTAACTACCACTAAAAGAGAATGAAAATAGGCATTTGCAATGGAAGAGGTTTTAAAGGTCTAATGAAGTCAATCAGGCAACGTCTACACTAGGAAACTATTTTGAAATTACTAAATTCGACTTACCTCCCAATTGAATACATTCCAAATTGCGTGTCCTCACTATGGGGAAGCATCGAAATTAGTCTGAGGCAGGCTCCATTAATGTGGATGTGCTACATCAGACTTAGAGCCCCAGGAAGCACTGGGGAATAATTAGTTCAAATTATTCTGGAGAGTAGTTATTTTGAAATAGCGGTACCAGAGTGTCCACACTACTGCTGTTTGGAAATAACTATTTCAGAATTAGCATTACTTCTGATGAAAAGCAGGAAGACAGATTTTGAATTAAGTGTCCTGTTATTTTGAAGTAATGGGCTTTGTAGAGTGGACGCGCCACTTATAAATTCAACCGAAGGGGGTTTATTTCAAAATAAAGTCCTAATGTAGACCAGGGCTGGGAGATTTTCCACTGACTTTCAGTGGGCTTTGAATCAAGCTCTTATATCTTTATTTCGGGTAGCTGCAGGGTGACACTGGAAACCTGCCTGGGAAATCAGAAAGGCTGCATCTCAGATTTCACAAGCTCTTAATGAAGATGTAATTATCTGAAACTTCACTGTAAGCTCTTTCGGGCTACTGCTCTGTGTTTGTGCTGCCCATGTCACCCTGGATCTGTGTTCTTGGCTGGCACCAGTACAGTAAATAAAAAAACAGCGTGCTAATTTTAACAATGGCTACAGATCAGTGCCCCATCCATGCAGGTTCAAGGCAAGAGAGAAATCTTTGTGTGTGCTTTGATTTTGGGAGGTGCCCAGGTGCCATGGTGATGGGCTGATACAAATTGTATTAGAGAATCTGGGGATTTAAAAATAAAATAAATAATAATAAAATAACAATTCATTATTCACCATTAAACTATGGAGTGATAAAGGCTGATTTTTTTTTTTTTTTAGTTAAAACATATTCCAGCTTTGTGTGCAAATTAATGGGGAGTTCAGTTGTGGGCAGGCTGGAGCTAAGGAAAATGGGGTGCTACATAATGACCCATAGTTGTACAGTAGCTAGATGCTTCAGTTAAAATGAGCAACAAGAACAACGTTGGCAGTGTTGACAGGTGAATGGCCTTTAGGCTTCAGAGTTAAGGTCCCATTAATGGGTCAGTTAACACCTGTAAGAATTGCAGTGCAGCACAGCACAGCACAGCTGTGATTCATGCCGGGAAGACTTTCTTTGCCACCACAACAGCTGTTTTAGCCTAGAGCCTCTCTTCTTCTATCCTGCAAATTCAAGAACAGTGCTGCGCCTCCATCTTCCAAGAAGCAAACAACCCAGTCCCCCCTCTACATGCCAATGTGCCATCTACTCTTAGGACTCTTGCCTCCTGGTTCTTGGAAGCAGAGACCCTGAGCTTTGGCTTTCATTCCCTGTTCCCTCTTTTTAAATCATGCTTTTTATTTTCTTTCCAGATCTTAGTTAGAAAAAACAAAAGGAAGAAGGGAGGGAAAATGATACGTAAACAGGACAGGAGGAAACCTCCCAGGAGGAAACCCAGGAGAATATAAATAGAAACAATGGGCCTCAATAGACAATAGCACTTTAAGCCACATCTCCACTTATCAAATGATTGACGCTCTGTTGATCGATCTTCTGGAGTTCAATTTAGCAGGTCTAGTAAAGACTCACTAAATGGAATGCTGAAGGTGTCCCCTTTGACTGCTACCTCGAGGAGTAAGGGAAGTCAACAGGAGAGTTTCTACCATCAGTCTCCTGGGGTATGTCTACACTAGCCCCCTAGGTCGAACTAGGGTGGCTAATGTAGGCATTCAAATTTACAAATGAAGCCTGGGATTTAAATATCCCGGGCTTCATTTGCAAGTTCCCGGGTGGGCGCCATTTTTAAATCCCCTTAGTTGGAACCAACTGCCCGCGGCTACACGGGTAGTTCGGATTAACTGTTACACCTCCTGCGTAACGGTTAATCCAAACGATTTAGTTCACCGACTGGCAGTCAGTTCCAACTAAGGGATTTAAAATGGCGCCGAACATGCAAATGAAGCCCGGGATATTTAAATCCCGGCTTCATTTAAGTTCGAATGCCTACATTAGCCACCCTAGTTCAAACTAGGGGGCTAGTGTAGACATACCCCCGCTGTGGGGCTGCCCCAGAAAAATCAGTGCAAGGTACCTTGACTCCAGCTACACAATTCATGTAGCTGGGATTGAGTATCTTGCATTGATTTTCTCCACCCATGCAGACCTGGCCTTAGAGACAGCTGCCACTAGCCAAGGGCCTAAGGTACATTACAGCCAAGAGATTCAGGGATGAAGGCAGAGGGAAAGAGGAAGAGATTAAAAGAACATGGAGGAATGTGGGAGGGAACATGGAGCCTTGGGAAAGAAGCAAGCAGTCTGTATTACAAGATGAGAGAAAGAAAGGAATGGACAGAAGAGTAGCTTGAAGGACTAGATCTCAGAGGAAAATATTGCAGATGTGAAAATTGGAATGATGGGATAAAGTAAAGAGGGGAGAGAACAATTGGAAATGAAAATAAGCGAGAGTATTTAAATGGCGTGTGTGTAGCCAGACATGAACCCCATCTTGTTCCCGCCCCCCCCCCGAGAGCAAGAGAAAGGCAGTCAGCCTTTGATGCCCTGGGAACACAGGTGTGCTGCCTGTCCCTGACTCTACCATAAACAGAAGCCAGACAGTAAATGGGCTAGCTGACGACCCGGGGCCTCCGTCGCCTGATGGCTAGTACCAGTAATTGACACGCCTGCACTGTCCCAGGAGAGGAATCTACACCCATCACATACTAGAAGTGCCCATTGTCTGCATTTTCCCAGGTGTGAATTATGCTTTGCATGGTATGAAACAGTTGGCATTCAAAGCCATTTTTCCTAATTGGCCACTTGAGACCAGGAAGAAGCCTCGTGACCCAAAGGGGTATAAAGAGGGGTTTAGTAGCCCACCCCATTTGAGCTCAATCATCTATACCTGCTGGCAGGTATTGATTGACTCTCGAGGTCTATGGGACGCCCAACCTCGCCCTACTTCTTCCCGAGGGATTGAGAGAAAGACGCTGGCCATGCCAAGTCTGGAACGCAGGGGTGAGAATATATACCTGCTAGGTGTCTATTTTGCATGCATTTAATAAGAGCTCAGAGAACCAAAAGGGTTTCATGGTACCTGTTAGTGACTTATTAGTTTAATTTCTGTCCTGTCCTTTGTAGTGGCTGTGTTGTCTATAACACAGTAGTAGCATTTAACAGCTAAGTTTACCCTGTAACAATAAAATAGTAATACTTTTACTACTACTACTAAATACAAGTTGGACCTCCCTGGTCCAGCACCCCGTGACCTGACCAATGTAGAAGAAGAGTTTGCTGACCAAGGGAGTAGTCCCCTGCTGATGGACTCCAGGTTTCCCAAGGTCTGTCAGCAGATCAACAGGTTCCCTACCTCAGCCTACCCAGGCTGCCCGCTCTGAAGGGATCGTGTATCCTAGCAGTAAAATCTGAGGTGTATAAGCTTTCCTGTAAACTTATTGGGGTGCCCGTCAACCTCCTCCAGGTTGCCCGCTGCTAAGGGACCCTGGTCCTGGCAGTTGAAGTCTCGGGTGTATAATACACACGCACACACCACTCACTGCCCTGACCATCGGCTGACAGTGTGTTCTAGAATTGTCACAGTGAATGTTATAATGAAATAATGTTGGTTAATTATGCAGGTAAAAATTTCACATCAACATTTTTGTTATAGGAGCGTACAAAGGAGAGAGTAGCTTTGGGAGGACAGGGTAACTCAGGTATTTTTGATCCAGGCTAATGGCTTTAGAGTCTGATCCAGTGCTCATTAACAGATATCAATCCTTGAGCTCATTGTTGTATCATGGGTCTTCTATGCAATGGTATGAAACAGTCACAAAATGCTTTTACCCCTTCCATCACTTTATATGAGAGAAACTCCACGGTCTGGAACTTCGTACTGCAAAACCTTCAATCAGGAAGGATTCCCTTTAGAAATGAGCCACTCTTCTCCAATCCCATCACTAAAAAGAGCAAGTCTAGGGGAAAAAAATGTAGACTATAAAAGGTAATGCAGGGATAGGGAAAACTATAAGAAGAAAATTCAGTTAGCCATCTTTGGCTCTTAAGTTTCTGGGTCATGGAGACAGCACTGCAGGGTTACTAACAGGCAGCTCTGAGATGAGCTACACAGTAATCACGGAAAGGCCAGGACCTATTGATAAAACTTTAAGGAGCATGAACATGAGGAAGGCCAGCACCAGAAAGCACTGTCATTAGAAACCAACCAGCCCACTTAAAGAACATTGCTTTGATTTATCTGTATGAAATAAAAAACATATTAAATAGTAATACTTTTACTACTACTACTAAATACAAGTTGGACCTCCCTGGTCCAGCACCCTCATGACCTGACCAATGTAGAAGGAAGGAGTTTGCTGGACCAGGGGGAGGTTAGTCCCCCTGCTGATGGACTCCAGGCTCTCCCAAGGTCTGTCAGCAGATCACCAGGTTCCCCTACCCTGGGCCACTGGGCTCCAAGCTCTGTGGCCAGACTCCACTGTACCAGGGCCACTGGGCTCTGTGACCAGCCCCAGGGCTCCGCAGCCAGCTTCAGGCCACCAGGCTCTGCTGCCCTGGGGCTGCCAGGGCTCCATTGCCTCGAGCCGCTGGGGCTCTGCGGCCATCTGCCCCCTGCCGGGGGATCTCTGGTCCAGGGGCTCTCTGGTCGGGCAACATCCACGGTCCTACCAGATAGTCCCAGACCAGAGAAGTTCAACCTGTAGTAACACTTCTGGGTGTCTTATCTAAGGTGCTTCTAGGGCCCTTATCTATGGCCAAAGCCTTTTATTTTAATGCAGTTTCACCACAAAACTCCACCAATTAGTGTTCTTTATGATTCTGTTGTCAAGGTGGAAAGTGGAGACCACCAATTTGCTTGGATTTGGTGTCAGCCACCACTTTTGAAGGGTCTCCTCTATGATCTTAAGGTGAGATGTAAGGGTCATTTACAAGTTGTTTCAAGTTACATGCCTGGGTTGTGTGTCCCCAGTCATCAGCATATGCAAACTTCTGCACTGTCATCCCAGGCATGTCATTCAAGTATTCATTGATGAGTGTGGGAGCAATTAGGGAGCCTTTAGTCCATTATTCAAAGTACAGCTTGCAGGTTTGACCTCCAAGGCATACGCACATCCTCCGGCAGCTAAGCGTGGTGTTAGCAGCCTGAGAATCCAAACACAGGGGATCACTTTGGCCAGTTTCAGTGGAAGACCATCCTACTAGACAGTGTCAAATGCTGCTGACTGATTGATAACAACAGTATTGGTCTTGAATTTTCGCTGGAATTTCCGCCTCAGTATTTGTAGGGAGAACCAGGACCTAACTACATCAACTTCTGTGTGATTGGAAACCAGCTTGTTCCTTTGGTAGGCTGGTGTCTGCAGTGAGCTCAGTATGGTTCAATTCATATACTCCATCACCTTGTGGATGGTTCTCAAGAGGGAAATTGGTCCATAAATAGAAGGGTGATTTGCAGGTTTCCTAAACTTTAGGAGTGCAGTGACATTGGTTTCTCTACATACTCAGGGGCTATATCTATACTACAAGGTTTTTGCACGAAAATGGCTGTTTTTGTGCAAAAACCGGCGGAGAGTCCACACCTCAAACGCATTTTTGCACAAGAAAATCGACAGAACAGAGTGCTTTTGCTGGTAGAGTTATTCCTCTCCCCCAGGAGGAATAACTCCTTTATGTGCAAAAAGGCAGGTGTGGATGCTCCAAAGGGGTTTTTGCACAAGAAACCCCTATTGGAAAAAGCACAGGTACTCAGAGCTTTCTTGCACAAGAGTATCCATGCAGTGTGGACACTCTCTTGTGCAAAAGCACATCACTTTTGCAATGCGCTTTGAGGTCTGGACGCGCTTTTTGCGCAAGAAGTTTTTGCAGAAGATCTCTTCCACAAAAGGCTTCTTGCACAAAAACCCTGCAGTGTAGACTAAGCCAGGGGGGTTCACTGATTTCCAGGATGTTGGTGAAAAGTGAGAATCTATTTCTGTACCAGTGGACCCAGGTTATACAGGACAGAAATCTTTTTTTCCTGCTTCTTTTTCCAATCTTGAGGCTGCAAAGACTGCATTGATATTCTGACTTTTGAATGGTCCAGGCCATTGGGACTCAAGAGTGAATGTGGACATCATCTGCTGAAGTTGACTCAGGACTTGTCTGCATTACTGTTTGTCCATTGACTCGATTAACAGAAAAGTTTAGCAGTGATGTCATTGACTCTCACCAGTGATGTCTCACCATGCTTCAGACACATCTGCTCGAATGTGCAAAGTTTAGACTTTCTACTATTCAGACCACTATTTTCACCTTGCTGCATGACCAGCGATGTCAGGAAGGTGTTTCCAACTTCTGAGTCTCTCCACGCATCATTTTTATGGAGGAGCTCTATGCTGTCAGTAGTCCAGCCAGGAGTATATGACAACATCTATCTTTGTGGCTGAGATTAGGTGCACAGTAAAACAGTCAAAAGTCTTCAGCATTGGGAGAAGGCAGGAAATGGAACTGTCCACATGCACAGTGAAAGTGGTCCTGTTTGCTGATGCTGAGTAGAGAACTGGGATTTCAATAGCTAATCTCAGTATTGGTCTGTGCTGGCTGCTTGGGAAGATGATCCGTGATGCGGGTATTGGTGTGCTTGTATCGTCTTTAGAGATGGCCTTCCATGTTGCCAGTGTAATGGAGCAGCTTACAGAAAGCCTATTTATTTGTGCAGGCCACTGAGGTCTCTTTTTTATTCCAAATTGCCTATTAAATGTTTCAACTTTTCCACAGAAACCAAGCACTTTGAGTAGTATTGGAAATCATTTCCAGTAAAAGAGATTTTCTTTTCAAGCAACAAAATGTGGACCCAGCCACAAGGGAGTGTGTAGAAAGTCAGCTGCAGTGTTGCTGGTTGCAATGCTTAGGGGAGAAATAAAATTGCGAAGTCTTTGCCTGTCTCTCGGCAATGCCCAGAGAGATGTTAAAGCTACTGGTTCAGATTCACCATGGCATCCCCACTGCATCATTGCCAATTGTGGTGCTTCCCAAGGGTGCCCAAGGTTGTGTGGCATGACACCACCACTTGCCCTTAGTGTGAGGGAGCCTTGTGTGTTCCTGTTGAGGATCAGCCAGCCTCTGGCAACACAAGCACTGTCTTCCAGGCCTCTGCAGGCCTACTCTCTCTACCCAGGTTAACCTTAGGCATGTGCTGACCTCCAAGGCCACATCTAGATTATGGAGAAGATTGACGCTGCAGTGGTTGATCTTCTGGTGTTCGACTTAGCGATCTAGTAAAGATCCGCTAAATCAAATGCTGATGGTCCCCCCATTGACACCAGAATTCCTACTCCTTGTGAGGAATAAAGGAAGTTGATGGGAGCATTTCTCCCATTGACCTCCCACTGTGAGGACGGTGCTGAAGCTCATCTTAACATATGTCAACTCCAGCTACGTTTATTACGTAGCTGGAATTGTGTACCTTAAGCCAACCTTCAGCTGTAATGTAGACCTCACCTCAGTGTCCAGCCCATTCCACAGAACACTCAGGGTGCATCTACACTGCACCAGTAGCTCAAAATAAGCCATGCAATTCGAACTATGCAAATTGCGTAGCTTATTTCGAGTCAGTTTTGAAATAGAGCACTATTCTGAAATGTCCCTTACTCCTCGTGAAATGAGGTTTACAGGGATGTCAGAATAGCGAGCTTGTTATATTTTGAAATAACAGGCTTGCAGTTAAGAGGCAGGATAGCTATTTCGGGATACCTTCGGTATCCCAAAATAGCGCTGCAGCGTAGACGTAGCTTCACAAAGCTCTCAGCTCTGCAATTCCCAAAGGAATAGGACACTTCAGCTTCTGAGATGCAGTTTAGGATCCTCACTCCCCTATAGCAATTTGAGAGAGAGAGAAAGCAAATGAAAGTTTATTATAAAAGAGCAGCGACTCAAGTGCTAGTGAATGAGGATATTGGAAACAAATCATTGCCTGTGAAACAAAGTCATAACATGGTTTCTAGAGACTCGACTAACAAGTCATTCCCCTATCTCCTGAGGCAGCTTACTCCAAGTTCTTTCCCCTGCATTCAATCAGTTGGGCTGAGATCCTGTCTCATAAGATCAAATCTGTCACAGGAAGGGAGGTACCCCAAATATAGCTTCAAAAATGTATTCTCCCCTAAACTCCTGCTGTGGTTTTTTGTTTTGTTTTGCTTTGTTTTTTGACCCCAGCGCGAGCATTCTGTTGGCTAGCATTTTGCTCAGGCTATAAATAGGCATTTATTGTGAACCTTGTTCAATTTGCACACAACCAGAATGAGATAAGTGCCACATTTTCCCTGTCTGCCAGGAGTATGTGAATGACCTTTTGGTGACCTCAGACAGCCGGAGAACATTTTTTATATATACATAACTCCTCATATATTTCCTATACGTGCGTCTTGCAATGATTATAATGATCACTGTAATACAGGCTGTCATTAGAGATCTTACATGACCTTTTTGTCCGCAGGGGATCCTTGTTCCTTTCATACTTCTGTGCCTTCTGAAAGCTGGCATCAAATGGTCCGGGGGTCACACCAATTAAAACTGCTGTTTTTACAGTAGCTTTGCATTCCTGGAGTGGCACAGACCAGCCAAAGTGACCAGCAAATCCTTTTTCTAGACAACAGCATGGAAAACTGTGTGTCCTAGCTAAGTCCCTGCATTGAAAAAGACTTAAATCTTGTGGCTGAACCCCTCTTGACCATGCTCATCACCAAATTCAGCACCTTCAACTCCATCTAGGGGTTTAGCAATTCGCTGGACTAGGCTTGGAATGACACATTCTACAGCTAAAGACTTTGTACGAACTGCTGCTGAGCATACAATGACCATTCTGTTGGCCTGTACTTTCAGTGACATACTGACATCATCTCTGCGACTTTGCCAAGAGCTTTGGGACACATTCTACATTGGAAGTACAAAGGTACTCAATGAAACCAAATCCCCATTCTAATGTGTTTAGCCATCGCTATTAAATTTGTATTAATATTAAAGAGGACGGCTTCTTTTTCCCCTAGAAACTTTCTAAAAGATAAATGAATCCCCAGTGACACAAGGAGACACATCGCCAAGTGCTTTCAGTGCCACAGAGATTAATAGACTATTCTCCAAGTTGATGGACCTTCGTCCTCATTAAGGCCAAGCCAAATTGCCTTACAAATAATTTAGCGATGACCCTCAACTCCTTGATTCTGATCTGACAGATTATACTGCCATTCATCAGTGTGGGTTTTTGGCCTTTGGTTCTGACATTCCAAAAGTAAGCGTGCTCTTTGCTAATGTTCTTATTGGGTTCCTCAGACGCATTTATATTCAAGAAAATTGTAAGCTCCAGTAAGCACTGATGATTCTTCATGTTTCATGAAATATTGAACACACCTTTTTAATAAAATGTATTTGTAATGCACAGATCTCATTTTGTGTTCTCCCAAGGAAGCAGATTTCTATTTGATGGGTTAGAGGACATGAGAGATTATTTATCACTGCAGGTCTGGGCCTGAATTTAGTTGCAGTGTCATAAATTTGGAAGATGGTACAGCCACTGATCTTAAGATAATTTCCAGGAAAGTATGGAAAATTTCCCCTGGCTGATCACTGAAATAAAAATATGGCCCAAACCCCTGCTTAATATCTTGCATGGGGATGAATTTAATCAAAAGGTTTAAATGCCTCCATTTATGGACACCATCCACATTCCTTCTAAAAAGGATGATAAAAAGACAGACATTTTCTATACCACCACCAGATTTCTTTTTTAAGACAAAAATGGGAGATATTTTGCCCTCAGATGTGTTCAGTAACAGGGTGTGTGTGTGTGTGTGTGTGTGTGTGTGTGTGAGTGTGTGTGTGTGTAGCTAAGGACTATATTTGGCCCCAGGATACCATTAAGAGTGTGTCTACACTGCCCTTCCCACAAAATAAAGCGCTATTCTGAAATGTCCCTTACTCCTCATGGAATGGGGTTTATAGGGACATCAGAATAGTGAGCTCGCTATATTTTGAAATAACGGGCTTGCTCAAAAGATGCAGAATAGCTATTTCAAGATACTTCTGGTATCCCGAAATAGCTCCACAGTGTAGATGTAGCCTAAAGGAGATTCAGTTTGGTCAACTAGTCCCTAGTCCCTGGCCTTGTCCCCTACTGCAGCTGGAAGTGGATTATGGATAGTGCCTTTCCTGAAGTAAGGTGTTGCCCATCCTTTATTGTCAGAACCTGTCAGAAAGAAAGCCCTAAGTGTGACAAACTACACCCTTATGTTAACACCGTACACATAGTTATAACAATTTTTATACAAGGCCTGCCTTGTTAAGGAGCATTTGAAAGCTCATAACTTGCTGGTCATAATTGTCCTGATAAAATATGGGTTGCAACATTTTATGAAAAGCTATAAAATACATCATAGGGTATTTTTATTCTGACCAAATCTTCCAAACCTCACAACCCTTCTCAAACAGAAGTTGGCAAAAAGGTCTTACCTAAACTAAGGGGTGTATGCTCTGCTTGATTTGTATTTAAACATTAATAGAATCATCAAACAGGAAGGGAAGATACAGAAAGTTCAAACTGGTAGGGAAAAAAGTCAGAGAACATTGTCCCTCATAAACTCTTCAGCTCTGGGTCTCAGCTGGAAATGTTTTCAAGAGGGGGACTGAAACTATAAAAGGAGGAATAAACACCCCAAGCATCCGCTCTCTCCCTGCCCATCGCATTCATTGCACCTGGAGAGAAAAAGGAAGCAGCAGCTGGATTCTGGGGGAAGGGTCCTTATTTGAAGAGCTAGGTCATTGAGACTGATGACAACATGTGGTGAGAGTCTCTGCTTGAATCTGATACAGATTAAATTAGGAATTAGTGACCATTTAACCATTTTTATTGTAACCATTTCTGACTTTTATGCCTCATTTCTTATACTCACTTAAAATCTCTCTCTAATAAACTTGTTTTTCTGTTTTCTATAATCCAGGAATTAAAATGTAGGAATAACTATTTGAGCTAATACACTGGCATATTCCCCTTAAAGGAATAACAGACTTAAAATATTTGTGCTGGGTAGGAGAGGGTTGGGCAGTACAGGGGAAAATCCAGGGCTTGGGGTGTGTTAAGCTCACCTTGAAGTATAACCCAGGCTGAGGAGAGCCAGAGTGTAAACCAAGTGTGTCTGCAGTTACACACAGACACTGAGGGTGTGGTCTGCAGGCTGGAAAGCTGTTTGTGAGCATCCAAAGGGGGAGCTACTGTAGTAAGTCACCCCAGGTTGCAGGGCAGGGGTCACAGTGCCCCCCCACTGGTCTGGTCTGTTTCCTCGTATGTGACCTCCACTTTGCAAGTGATGGCATGGCTTATTCTAATCTGGGAAAGGCAAGAAAGTTGTTTTGTCTTTGATATAATAGGCCAATGCTTTTTCCCTTCTGTTAGAGGCAATTGTGGCAAAACGAGTCCATGTTCGACACCCACTTTGGATTGAAAGGGCATCTGTATCGTGAATGTGGCCACCACCACAGCTAGCACTTACAGGCCCTTATTGGCACTGTCATCAGTGGGATGATTGGCTGGACAAACAATTCCCGTGGTTGTGGCAGTGGTCCCCTGAAGTTTGTGCTGTCCCTGTCCATGATTGATATATAAATCAGGCCCCGGGAGGGTTCATCTGGCACTTTCCAAAAGCCCTAAATTCTCTAAGTGAAAAGACAAAATTAATTCTCGTTTCCTGTATCATCAATCAATAGAAAGGAAATTGCATTCAGCCTTCTTCATCCTTGAATTACAGCCATTCCCTATGGTAGCCTGAATGCAAAAGCTCTATTATCAAGCCACCTTTCTTTATTTACTACTATTTCTTATAAGTACATTGACTTTTATGGGTGAATCAAACCACATGTCTTGGCTGGAAGATTTGAATTCCATTATTCGAATTCCACATTCAAACAGTTAAATGTTTATGTAATGAAAATGCTTTTTCCACAAATATGTGGCTAGTGTTGAGTTGGCCTTGCTATTTGGATTGATAGGGCACTGTGCTACCACAGGAAGGATTCTGGGACTGCTGCTTTGAATAGAAGTGATGCTTTCAGTCTCAAAGAAAAGGTCATAAAAGGTCCGTTCACACTGCATTGTGTTGACTAGGCTCTGCATAGCAGAGGTGGAGTGAGGGTTATTTTTTATCCAGGGTACTTGTAAATTAGTAACAATGAGTTTGGCACTGTGAAGCAGGTGATTCATCATTTTGAAGGGACTAGGTCAGTGAGAAAAGCCTACGCCTTGTTTGTCGGCAGCAGAGTTACCAACTGTTGGTGATTTTATCCTGAATTTCACAATAGGTTCAAAAACTAGAAGACCATGAGGTCATGCACGTTTTATGGTCATGGAATCATAAAGTTTAAGGCCAGAAGGGGCCACCTGATCTCCTCAGGCCATTAACACATCCCAGTCTCCCATACAATAAACCCAACCTCCCAGATTAGGCCAAAGATTTACAACCCTCAGAAGACTAAGCTGTTGTTTACCACAGGCAGAGAAGAAGAGTGAACAAGATGCATCAATGCCCCAACAATGGCAAATAATTGATTAACTGAGAGATTCCTAGATTATCCTACCACACTGCAGTGGAAGGTGAAAATCCCCCAACGGTCCCTGCCAATCTGAGCTGGAGAGAAATTCTTTCCTGACCCCTTGTATGGCGATCAGTTAGATCGTGAACATATGAGCAAGACCCAGGCAGCCAAGCACCTAAGAGGCAAGATGCCCACCCCATTGAGTGTTCCATCCTCAGCCAGGAGCATCTCTGATGCTTCAGAGGAAGAGTGCCAAGAATCCCTAGGAGGGGTGGGGTGGGAGATAAACCATTCCTGTCCCCCCCAAGGTAGCTGGTTGACTTCCTGAAGCATAAGAGTCTATAGACATAAGACCTAATCTCGAAGAGACCCGCCATCACAAGCAATCCTGTCATATTAATAAATTTGTCAGCATCCCTTTTAAAACTCACTAAGTTGTTTGCCCCCCACAACTCCAACTGGGAATCCATTCCACAACCTTCCTCCTTTGATGAGCTCATGTTTTAAACCAACCTATGATTTTGTTGGCACCTTTTCTCATGGTTTCTGAACTCAAAGTTGGCAATGCTGTATCAGGCTAGCCATGTAAGCTTGTTTGTCACATGCCTATAGATTGTTAATAAACAAATGAACAAGCCAGAGTGTAAATAAATAAAACCAACCACTGACAGGACCCTAGAGGAAACCTCATAAGCTTATCATAGCTAACTATTTTGGCAGCACAGCTAATTGGCAATTCAAGAGTTGGGCAGGTCCAATTTTCTGAAATTCCACGTATCTGTGCGGATAGCTCCACCATTGATATTGATATATAAATATATTGAAATAGGTGCTTGTTATGCATAAGGTAAGGCTGGCTTTTCAAGAGCTGTTGGTCAGATCAGCAGGTGTTTAGCACCCTTATGGGGGATGGACTTGCTGAAGAACCTGCCTCCCATTACCTAAGTAATGGCTCCATTTCCACAGCAGCTCAGCACCCAACATGAGGTACTCACCTGAAAATCGGGACCCTTTGTTGGTGCCCAAGTGGGAGGTGAGCTCTTCTGAAAATCAGGTCCTATGACAGCAGAGTCCATTTGAGCTTTCTGGCAAATAAGCCTTCAATTAAACTGACTGCACCTAAGGCAAACAATAAATAGCTTCTGACATTAGATTCAGATTTTTACTCACGCCATATGTAGGCTGCTTATTTATAGAAACATGTGCTTCATATACATTATACTGGATTCTGCAGGCAGAAAACCCAAAGGGATTTAAACAGTGTTGCTAAAGTTACCTTGGGATCATGAAGGCACAAATAAGTTCAGGGTTTTTTTCCACCTACTGTAGAGGGCAAAGGGCAACCTGGCAAGGTGAATCCCATGTCATGAAGCAACTTTTCAAGAAATCATACAGGTGAACAGGATATTTATACTAACATGCTGGAGCGTGGAAAGCAGATGTGGCTTTGTGAACAGTTTAGCTGTCTAAGAATTATTTTAGAGGTGTTTTATGGCCTTTGTTACAGAGGAGGTCAGACTAGATCACAATGGTCCTTTCTTGCCTTGGAATGTATGAAGCTATGAACCAAACTGATGACTTGGATCCACCTACAGGAATAAGAACATGGGGGCACAGGCTGAGAAAAAGCAAATGACTGATCATAAGCCAATCTGCTTCCCCATTGCAGTGTCTAGTATCTTCAGCAAAGATGACATTGGAAAGGATAGAAAACTTTAGCTTCGCTTCTGAAAAATGCTTCTTCTCTCCTTCTTTTCAGAAGGAACCAACATGAATCAACCCTGGGAACAGATAATTATTTTCCGCCTAATATTTATTTATCTGACTGACTGCAGATGAGTTTCCCCTGATTTCCATGAATGTGCCTGAGTAGAGAATATGTCTCTCTAACTCTACTTTTAGCTGCTTCATAATTCATTCATGTTGCTTTGCTATTCAGGCTACATTTTTGGCTAGTGGTGCAGATTGGTGAAACCCATGCTAACGGGGGGCACAGGGAGAGCAATTTGGCTGCTGTAATCACAGCTGGGCCAAGAGTCGATTTTTCAGATGGCTGGCAATTTTGAAATAAATACATAAGAAATTCTGGTCCAACTGAAAATGAAATTTTTGGCAAATCAAAACATAACAAATAAGTTTCAGGTCAACTGAAACTTTGAACTCAGCTGGAAACGAAATATTTTCTATCAAATGGACTTTCAAAGTTTTAAAACTAAAAAACAGTTTGAATCAAAAAGTCATTTTGCATTTAAAAAAATCAAATTTAAAGGGATTTTGCTGGAGGGGAAGGGGAGAAGTGGTTGGTTTGTGGGTTGTGGACCACAACAATGTGTTGAAAGCTACACAAGTTCAGGACATATGTTAGTGTAGTTGAGTGTGCCTTTTTCGCTGAAAAGAGTTCGGAAATTTTGTCCAGTTCTACTTCTGACTTTGGCCTTCAAAACCTGGGGGAGACATTTAGCAACAGGAAGCATCAGGAATGAAGTCCTGCAGTGGTGCCTGTCCAGTTGCCAGGCAACCAATGAGCACAGCTGGGCCATAGCAGAACTACCTGCCTCCCCATGTTTAGGTAATCCGGTTTGGACCCTCAGCCCTGAATTCTGGTTTGGACTCTGTCTCAGCCCTTGACTCTGACATTAGGGTCTGGCAACCAGGCCTGACAAGATGAGAGAAACAATCCATGGCCAAGAGATGTGGTCTACATATCAATGCACAAACACCTCAGGCTTGGAAATGGTCTCAGTGGATGGCCTCTTCTTACAGATTATCCCTACCCTCCATAAGAATAGATTGACAGGGGACTGTGCATGGGATTTACCAGAAACCAGGTCACATTAATGTTGCAAGTAGATCTGGTCAGAAAAACTTTGAGGAAACCATTTTTCCCTCTGAAAATTCAGCTTCATTGAAAGTAAATGTCTCTGCAAAATCATGCTGCTTTTTCTGAAATCGTGTTTCTGAGAAAAACTGGCGGTGGCAGTCGCGAGTTTTACCCATATCAAAGAGGTCTATTTTGATGTTCTGTTGAAAGGAAACATTGTTTTTCCCTTTTCAAAATGACTTATTTCATTTTTTATTCTATATTATGAGCAATATACAATTTAAAAAGTCAAAATCAAGAGGAAACAGTTCAGTCCACCTGAAACAATTTTTCAGGGGCGGGAGCTTGGGCGGGGAGATTTTCTTTATGAAGAATTTTGAAATTCTTGATTTTGCTCTGATATGGAACGAGGTGAAATTTCAGAGTCTCAAAAATATTTTGTGAAACCAAATTTCCAACATCCACAGAGCTCTAATTGCAAGTGTTTGCAATATTCACTCATTTGGGAGTTGATGTATCACTTTCTGTTCTTGACTGAATGTTGACCTGTACTGTATTTTCACCACAGAGGAATTTGAATGAAAACATAAACCAGTGGCCTCATCGTCAGATGTGTATAGGGAAGCAAAAGCCTCCTTTTTCAGGACACAGTGAGGTCTATTGGGCGTTTACTGCTAAAATGGTTCAATCAAGATATAAATAGGCTTTATGTATCTGGCTCTCCCAAATGCTTTTAAACTTTATTCCCTGGGGCTGGCACGCTAAAAGCATTTCAGTCCTCGTCTGCCTTTGAATGCAAAGAAAAAGCAAACATTGTTTGCAATTGACATGTGCAACCAGACCCCCAACTGATTGGTATAAAGGAGCAGTGCACAAATATCAACCAAACAGGGAAATGCCTTTTGCAGAGAAAGAAATTGAATAGCTTAAGTTCAATGGACACTACAGATAGGGTTCAGTGAAGTAGACTTTCACTTCCCTGGTTATCTTGCTCTTATTCCTCATATATAGCTTGTCAAAGATCTATTAAAATATTTGCCTAAAGACAATGGTAGTACAGGGGGTCTCCGTTATGAGTTCAGGTTACATTCCTAAATAATGCAACTTATTGCAAAACAACTTATAAAGGAGAATTAATATCCATAAGGAATAATGTAATCAGCTTGAGATACGTTCCCAATAAATACAGTTCACCCCCAGTCCCCTGCTCTAACCCAATCCCCCTTCCCTCCCTTCCCCTCCCACCAGCCACACCCAGAAATACATTTCAGAAATCATGTCAGCAGTGAGGTGACCAGTGAAACTGGTGCAATTATAACCCATCATATTGCCAGTCCCAGATCTTTGCCTACATGAGAGGAGGTAAAAAAAAAGTAGCAAGAAACGCTGCTTGGAATGCTTGGAGCTAGCAACCCTTGCGCTGCATCGCAAATCCACACCCCAAAGCTGTCTTGGAGACATTCCTCAGCAGGGTTTGTAATGGCATAGCATGCACCTGGGTGTAAGGTTTAGCTTAGCACTAGCTCAACCAGGGTAGTCCACGAGGCATTCTCCCTAGCATAGACAGGAAGCCTCTTCGCCAGTTTCGTTGGTTCCTCCTCCAGCATGGCTCATCCTAGAAGACGAATCATTCTCAAAAGTTCTTCCTCCAAGCTATAAATGCTGCTGCTCCTGCCTCCCCATCTCCAGGTAACCTGGTTCGGACCCTCAGCCCTGAGCTCTGGTCTGAGAGCTGTGGGACATGCTCTTCTGGAATCACAGAATGCATCAAATGCACTGGTGAAAGGATGGTTGTAAGAGAAAGTGCTTGTGTGTTAGTAGCCCACGGTATTGCCAGTTCCAAGCATTCAAATCATGGCAAGTCCTCAAAATCATGAGATGGGCTTAAAGCTCATGCTTTTTTTTTTTTTTAAGTTTGTATTTATTTGCCTTCTGGTTTGAGCCCTTCCAACGCCAATGCCTATGAGAACAGGCACTCCTGTGACAAACGAAAATGGTGCTATTAAATGCAATGCTGCTGAGCAGGTGCTCTACACAGCTGTCGAGCCAATTGATGCAACTAGTCATTTCATGTAATCTGGATCCCCGCTGTTCCCTCCTCCTTTAATACAGGCAGGCCCGACGACATTCAAGCAGGCTCTGTTTTAGTGGAAAAGTTCACAAAATGTGGTCCATGGAGTCTCAGTGAGATGGATGTAGCTGCCCAAGTGCCTAAATCCCTTTTGAAAGTGGGACTTTTGCTGCGCTCAGCATTCCAATGTCTGAATGTCTTTGGAAAGCATTGAGGTCTTAGATGTTGTGGAAAAACTACCCCTGTGTCTACTTTTGCAAAAGAGTGAAAGTCTTAAATCCACCCTCTTTCCCACTCCCTGACAGCACCTTTAGTGCTGCATCCCTGAGCAACAGAGAGTGCTTTAATGTACCCGTGCAATCTCATTGCATAAGACCACAAGAACGGCCATACTGGGTCAGGCCAAAAGTCCATCTAACCCAGTATCCTGTCTTCTGACAGTGGCCAATGCCAGATGCCCCAGAGGGAGTGAACAGAACAGGTAATTATCACGTGATCCCTCTTCTGTCATCCATTTCCAGCGTCTGACAAACAGAGGCTAGGGACACCATTCCTACCCATCCTGGCTAATAACTATTGATGATCCTAACTTCCATGAATTTATCTAGTTCTTTTTTGAACCCTGGTCTTCACAACATCCTCTGGCAAGGAGTTCCACAGGTTGATTGTGCACTGCATGAAGAAAAATTCCTTTTGTTTGTTTTAAACCCATTACTTATTAATTTCATTTGGTGGCCCCTCATTCTTGCAGTCATTGAAGAGACCAGGATATGTGTTAATGAAGAACGTGGCCTTCAGACTCTAGTGCTGTTGTAACTGCATTGAGCTCTGACACAAACAATGTTAGTCCTGTGCTCACCTGTTCCTGAGTTGGACTGTGGTTTCAGAAGTGGGATATGTCCATACTGCCATACTGAGCATGCTTCCCAGCTAGTGCACTAAAAATAGCAGTATAGCTGGGGGTAACATGGGCAGTGGCCTGACCAGTTTATACTCACATGGTTAACTTGAGTCCTTACCTATACTATCCTCAGCTACATTGCTATTTTTGGCCTGCTAGCTTGAGCAGAGCTAGCATCTGTCTGTCTATCCAAGCTGGGAAGCAGTCTTCTAACTGGAGTGTACAAACCCCAGTGTAGACAGGGCATTAATGTCAAACTACTGGTTATATTTTCAATTAATAGTAGGTATCACAGTGGTTGGTAAAACAAGATTACTATTGAAGGATAAGTATTACTGAATAATAATCAAAATGTTAATAGCCTTAGAATTTAATCTCCACAGGAGAAGTAATATGAAAGGGATAGCACTACTTAGATTAGCGTGAATAATGCTAGTTGTAATATTATAGCACATAGTATAATTAGTTGTGATATTAGGAATTTAAAATTACACTGATTGGAGTTCCAGGACTTTTGCCAAGGAAGTGCTGCTCGTCAGAGGGATGAGTAACTGTTATAAAGTCTGGTATCTCATGAACTACCAGCACTAGAAATTAACACTATATGCCACTGGAAAAAACAAGACTCCAGGATTTACAGTAGCACAGCATTAATTTTAGTCCTTAAAACTGGTTCATTCTGATGAACAGCATGCCTTCCTTGTGCCATTTCCATTCTGAATGGATTGTAGGGATCACTGTCCGGAAAAGTGGTATAGCTGGCAGTCAATGCTTTATGCCACTTGAATATCTCATTGGACCAGGTCTGAAATGGAGCAAAAGCACGCGTCTTTAACCTTGGCATTTTGTGAAAATGTTGTCTGCTTAAATTGTGCTATAATTTGAGTGAGTGCAGGGGAAGCAAGACAGTAATTGGCATAATGTGATTTAGTAATACCGCATAGTATGTGTCACACCATTCATAAGTGGCTTTCCAGTATTTATTCAATATTAACGTATGAAAATCTTACCATGAATTCATATAAACTACTAAGAGATAGTGTGGTCTTGTGCATTGGGTACTGGGCTTGGTGGTAGAGGATTTGTGTTCTATTCCTACCTCTACCACGGGCCAGCTCTATGACTAAGCAAATCACTGTATCTCAGTGTGCCTCTGTCTCCTTTCTCCCCAATTGACGGTCTTGTCTATTAATATTTCAAGCTCTTAGGAGACTGTCCCCACCCTAACTTGACATATGGACAGTGCCAAACACAGTGGGGCCCCAATTGGGCCTTCTAGGCTATCGGGTAATATTACAATTGTAATATGTGTTCATGGAATTAAAGACTATGGCCTCATTTCTGAAGATTCATACATATGCTCACTGCCCTTGCACCCATGTGACTTCCTATTATCTGTAATCGTTTCCTCCCATACATCTTCAAGAAAGATGTGGGGAAATTGGAGAGGGTCCAGAGACGAGCAACAAAACTGATTAAAGGTCTAGAAAACATGACCTATGAGGGAAGACTGAAAGAACTGGGCTTGTTTAGTTTGGAAAAGAGAAGATTGAGAGGGGACATGATAGTGGTTCTCAAGTACCTAAAAGGGTATTACAAGGAGGAGGGAGAAAAATTGTTCTCCTTGACCTCTGACGTTAGGACAAGAAACAATGGGCTTAAATTGCAGCAAGGGAGGTTTAGGCTGGATACTGTATTAAGAAAAACTGTCGGGGTGGTTAAACACTGGAATAAATTGCCTAAGGAGGTTGTGGACTCTCCATCACTGCAAATATTTAAGAGCAGGTTGGATAGACACCTATCAGGGATGATCTAGATGGTGCTTTGCCCTATTGTGAGAGCAGGGGTGTGGACTTAATGATCTCTTGAGGTCCCTTCCACTTCTAGTATTCTATGATTTTCTGATATGATGTGCAGAATTCGGTCTATACTATAATTTATAGGTAAAGGGAGCAGAGTTCAGGGTATGCATGCCCTACCATTGGCATTTACTGACTTTTTTATACTTAACCATGCAACCCACAGCAGTATCTTAACGTAAATGTAAATGAATGTAATAAGTTACTTTACAACAGTCCCTGTAATAATCATATCCTAGGCCAATAGACTTCTCTGAGTGTGCAACTGGGGTTTATTTCCTCCGAATCTGATCCCTGCTGATTTCAGCTTTGGCGTTTAAACAGTTTTACAGTCAAGTTTTGAACATTGGCTAGAGCAGAGCAATGCAAGTGATAGAAGGTTTAGAAAATGCGACCTATGACGAGAGTTTAAAACAAATGGGCATGTTTGGTTTAGAGAAGAGATGGCCCAAGAAAGTCACAGTAATGGTCTTCAAATGTGTAAAAGGTTGTTACAATTGTTTTCCATGTCCACCGAGGGGAGGACAATTAATCATCATCTTAATACAGTAAAACTCCAATAGTCCGGCACTCCTGATAGTCCGGCATCAAAATGGCAAGAGCCTAGTGAGTGAGCTTCGGCAAAAAATGAGTCACAAGGTAACAGTGGCAGCAGCTGAACTGAGCAAAAGGGTAAAAAGGCTTTAAAACCTAAAACATTACAGTATACTGTATACAGTATGTACAATAAAAGGGTTAAGAACACTTTATATACAGTATATAATGTATACAGTATATATATAACCTGCTTATAGTACCTCCTGATAGTCCGGCATATTTGATAATCCGGCACCACCTAAGTCCCATAGGTTCCGGATTATCGGAAGTCTACTGTATGCGGGAAGAGAGATTTAGATTAGATATCAGGGAAAACATTTTAGCTCTAAGAATAGTTAAGCAATGAAATAGTTTACCTAGAGAGATTGTGGACTGGAATCCCCATCCTTGGAGATGGTAAAGGAGAAGGAGATAAAATGGATTACATGACTTCTTGAGGTCCCTTCCAGCCCTACCTGTCTTTCTATGATTCTGGTACGTCTACACTTGCTCCCTAGTTTGAGCTAGGGATGCAAATGTAGCCGACCAAAATTGCTAATGAAGCGAGGATTTAAATATCCTGTGCTTCATTAGCATAATCTCGCCCACGCGTTACTCCTCTCAACAGCTGATTCGAACCAGGAAGTGCGCTCCGGGACGCGTTAGTTCAAATAAAACCCCTTGGTTCGAGCTAACGTTACTCCTCAAAAAATGGGAGGCTTATGTTGCTAATGCTAATAATGCTGTTGTTGGTCTGTGGATAAATGGCGAACTTCATTCTCCTTGGCCATCAATCTGATATATCCCATAGCTACTCCACTCAAAGAGACGTGTTCTTTAAACAGAAAAGCAGCACCCAGTGGGTTTAAAATAAATTACTAAAATAAAATCTCCCAGGAACTAAATTCAAAGCAGGATGGGTTTTTTGGTTTTGTTTGTGCAACGCCAGGCACAAAGGAACCCCAGTCATGGACTATAACCCCAAGGAGCAACAATAACGATGCAACAACGTCTGAAAGACCAATTTCGCTCTTACATATATCAACATAAATCCAGAAATATCCATTTGGCTACTCACCGAAATATTTCCCACTGATGTAAGAATAAACTGATTCCAGCTGCGTACCACCTCCTTGGATTCTCATTCTGAAAGCATTCCCTCAAACTACGGTTACACGGAAGCTCATGGAAAGTGGATGGGAAACTCGCATGCTTGAACATTTGTGAACAGCTAATTTTAAACTGGCACTTGCAAGTACATGCACCTGAAGGAGGGTACTTCACTACCTGATGCAGTAAGGTGACAGGGATCTCAGACTCCCTTGCTAGATTAATAGCACAGAAGTATTAATTAATCCAGCCACGGATCAGATTACACTTTTCACAACCAGGGCTCCATACATGTGCACAAAAGTGCATGTCAGTGGCTGTAGTGATGAAAGAAAAGCTGCAGCCTTGGTGTGTTTTATTTGGAAGGGGATACCACTGCATACATATGGGGAAATCTTCCCACTATACTCACTAGAGCCCTAGCACAGAGGCAATTAAACACTGCAGGCAGCTCATGCCCACACAATTACTTTTTACAAATGTGATTAAATAAATGCCGAACCAAGCCAATAAATTGTACAGTGGCCTCAATTTTTTAGCAGTGCCTCTGGCAAGACCTGTGCAGGCCAGAAAGGAAAAAAAAGTTAAACTTTTAAAACTCCCCAGTCCACCTTCTGTGCTTCCTCTCCCTAAACACTTTCTAGTTTTAGAGAGTTTCAAACACCTGTTATTGTTTAATATTACAGTAGCATCTAGAACTGGTGGCTGAGAGGAGGGGCCCATTGAGGTAGGCACTATAAAAATGCCCAGTAAGGATACGTTGACATAGCAGGGCAAACGTCAAATTAAGATACACAACTTCATTTACATCAATTGTGTAGCTGAAGTCGGAATAGCTTGATTAGGCTTTTGGCACTGTCAACAGAGCAGGGAGTCAAAGGAAGAGCACTCTTCCTTCGACTTCCCTTACTCCTCCTGAAATGAGGGCTACAGAAGCTGGAATAAGAGGTCCTCCAGCTCAAAATTATTTTGAAATAATGGCTTGCTGTGTAGATGCCCACTATGTTATTTTGAAATAACGTCAGTTATTCTGAAATAATGCTGCTGTGTAGATGTAGCCTGACAGAGTGGTCTGCTGCAGAAAGCTTAAATTCTATTTACAATTTAAATAGAAAAGCCAGATGAAGAAAACAAGTATTATCCCCTTTGGAGAGATGAGAAACTGAGGCACTAAGAGTTAAGTGACTTGCCCAGGGTCACCAGCAGACCCAGGAATGGAACCCCTGCGCACTAACAGCACAGCAGTGCCCTAGCCATCAGACCACACTGCCCCTTAGTTCAATGAGGAAGTACAAAATAGTTGTAAGTAACAAGGTTCTAATAAATTATTCAAAATTAAAAACTAGAGTGAGACTTGTACTTTATAGAGTCAGACTTGTACTTTCAAATCAGGTCATTCCGAAACCCTTTTGTTTCCGTCCCCCTTGATTGAAGCAACCAATGTTCTCACAGCCTGCTAGAGTGAGAGGAGAGTGCGTTGCACCCTTTGGAATCTGCCTCTCTCCACCAGGAACGTTCAGTGTGATCCATACCTCTCAGACTCAGAAGAGCCACAATGTAAAAGCGATGCCTCCTTGTTCAGTCCCTTGTACGCATTCAGAGCCAGATGTCCTGACTTTGGGGGTCATAAGTACAGAGTTTTTCTGCTGTTTACTCCTGTTGGGTCAGGCAAAGCCCTGCAGCTACGGACGGTTGAGCTGAGTTCTCTGTTCCTTCTCGTTACTCCTGTTGCTGCACCATTGTGCAAGCCCACGCTGAAAACCAAAGGCTAGTTAAGGGGAGTTGGTCAGGCTTTAAGACTATGCTGCTGCTACTCAGCCAGGTCCCCAGAGTTTCTGGACTAGTGTCACTTACAGAAAGAAATCTGACTGACAGTTTGAAAAAAATGACTAAAACTATTTAACAAAGAATAAAATGGAGATAACCAAAGCTAAGCCATTGTTATTACAGGCTGGCTCTCCCTGGTCTGGCACTTTTGGGACCTGACTGGTCCTGAAAAATGGAGTTTGCCAGACCAGAGGAGGTGAGTTCCAGCCCTCACTGCCCAGCTCTGCTCCCAGCGGCCACCATTCTTCCACCGCTGACCTCTGGACTGGCCGCTGTTGCCTGCCCCACTCAAGGCTGCTGGCTCAGCCAGGCTCCCAACCACTGGCTCTGGCTTGGGCTGCTGGCTCCACTGCTGCTGGACCTGACTGAGCTCCTGCTGGACCTACAGATGCCCCATGGCTGCCCTAGACCTGCGGCTGCCCCTCGGCTACCCCGTGGCTATCCCACGGCTACCACTGGACCTGCAGCTGCCTGCAGCTGCCACCAAACCCAGCAAGGCTGCCCCTGGACTCACAGCTGCCCCATGGCTGCTGCCAGACAGCCTGGAGGCTGTCCTGCAATTGCCAATCTTCTACTGCCTGACATCCAGCCACTGGGGCTCTCTGGCCTAGGGACATTTATGGTCCTTCTGGACCATGAATGTCACCAGACCAGAGAGTCCTGGTTTTAGAGGTTCAACAGGAATAAAGCACTATAGCTATCAAATCAAGCTCACGTTGATTTAAAAAAGTTAGTTTCAATATTAGGTAGGAATTAAATCCAATTTGTTAAATCATCAGAGTAATACAATAAAAAATCAGACCCCTAAGAGGGGATGTAAGGAGATGGCTATGTATTTGGTTATAAATGCTGACTACAGCATTTCAACCATGTCAATCAAATCTGTAACTTCAAAGTGGTTCAATATTTTGATGCTAAAACCAAGATGTTGTCTAATGCCTAAATCACAACCAAAGAGAAATAATAAAAGTTCCCCCATAGATTAAAATTCTAACATGGTGGTTAATCCTTTTCTTCCCCCACTGAAATATTACCTTGCAGACTTTAAGAGAACATTCTAAAAAAGCATACATTTGAAAAGTCTCATGTACCAAAATTTACATATGACAAATTTAAGTTTTGTGAACTTTACACAAAACTGAAAGAGTTTCTCTATGAGATTATATTTAGGGCCGTTTAAATATGGGAAACTTTTTTCTGGCACCTTTCCTATGTGTACTCTATGGGAACCCATACTTCAGTAAAGAGGAGGGCTTTGACACCTACAGCATGCCAAATTTCTGTGGAATTGGATCTAGAACTGAATACAAAGGCCTAGACTGGGATGCTGTGAGCAGAGCACTTTGTTAGCAGACCCGCTTTGGTGCAGAAAGATGGTCAAAGGCTGGCAGAGCTTTCTTGTTGAAGTTTTGGCTACCTCTCTCCAAAGTGGCTGGCTTTTAGAAGTCCCAGAGGGTATGTCTAAACTACATCCCTTTTTCGATAAAGGGATGTAAATTAGACATATCGAAATTGCAAATGAAGCCGGGATTTGAATTTCCCGTGCTTCATTTGCATATCGAGCGCCGCTTTTTCTGAAAGTCAGATTTCAAAAAAAAAAATGCGGTCAAGACGGGAATCTTTTTACAGAAATCTCAAAAAATGAGATTTACAGGATCTTTCAAAACAGCGCATTTCTATCAAAAGATCCCCATCTTGACCGCTTTTTTTTTTTCCCAAAAGTGGCTTTTCGAAAAAAAGCCGTGACCACCATTATGCAAATGAAGCATGGGAAATTCAAATCCTGGCTTCATTTGCAATTTCGATATGTCTAATTTACATCCCTTTATCGAAAAAGGAATGTAGTTTAGACATACCCAGAATGTCATTCTTTCTTCCATTTGACTGTTGACTTGCAAGGTGAGGCTGCTTAGCCTTATTCTTTAATCTTACAAAAAACGAGCAGTTCTGTAGCACCTGAGAGACTATCACATATATATCTATATATATAGTATCATGAGCTTTCATGGGCAAAAGCCACTTCTCATTATGGTTTGTGAGCTATCTTCATGCCATCTTTCACTAACTGCCTTTAAGACCTTCAGACAAACTGAGTATAACGCCCACCTTCGATCCATGCAACTTGTTCCAATCAAATTTAAATCAGATCAAATTGAGGTAAATCCCTCTTAAGCCATCCATTTTAAAGGTATACAGTGGTTTGTAAAATTGTGACCTCTCTCCCTCTCCAATACTGAAAAGGACTATGGAACAGAAGGTCATATTTTAAGCTGACAAGCTTATCTGGGTGGAAACATCTTGAGATAGCACTGTGTCACCAGTTTATGGAAAGTTTGACCCCCAAAATACCTATAAAATAGCTAATTATAAGTTACCCTAGCAACAATCAGCCATGCAACATTCATCCGTCAGCAAAATGAAAAATAAGTTTGGATACCTCATGGCAGATGTAATCATTCTTCTGGCTACCAAGACAATTAACAATTGTCATTCTATTTTGGAACACGGCTGTATATCAAGTAGATTATCTTTGGAAACATTGATCTCCATAGAGAAAAAGTTATTTTTAAACCTCTCACCGTGAAACCCATCTATGAAATACAAGCAGAAGTCTATGCAAGAGCTGGATTCCCAGCGAAGCTATTTCTCTCCTGTCACTGAAGACAATGAGGGTTGCAGAGGCATCCCAGAGGATGTAACTTCATCTGTAGAATCGTTATTACTGGTGATATGTGAAATGGAAAGAAGCCCATTGGGCGGGAATCAAGGGTGGGCTTTTGGTTAAGCTGTTGACAAGCTATAGGAGATCCAGCTCCATTCCTAGCTCTACCACTCCTGTAGTGGTTTGGGCCAGTCCCTAAGGGTCAGAACCACAAATGTACTGATGAAAGAGTCATAGGAACAAGATGCGTACCTTAAACAGCAGGCTGCAGAGTCCTTTCTCTCTAGCCCAGTAAGTATTTATCACATAATGGAACCTCTGGGACGGAGTACCACATCAGAATGTCCCATAGCTCAGTGGTTAGCATATTCCTTTGAGAGGTGGGAGATCACTGTTCAAAACCTTTCCCCACCTCTGGCAGAGTATAGGGAATTAAACTTGGGTCTCTTACATCACTGCTGTCACCACAAAGAAAGGATAGATGGAGCTCACTAGCACTAAGTGGCTCCTTGATGGCTTTTGAGGATTGCATTCTAAGGCACCTCTTTCAGCCCATTGATTGGACCGGTAACCTCAGCACCTAACTCAAGCTTTGTGGATGGCATATTGTTTCAGCAAAAAGGAGGAATCCAGTGGCACTTTCAAGACTAACAAATTTATTAGGGTATTAAGGCATAAGCTTTTGTGAGCTATAGCTCACTTCCTCAGATGCTGACGAGGAAAAGAAATTTTAAAAAGGCTTAGCTGTAGCTCACAAAAGATTATGCTCTAATATCCTCATAAATCTGTTAGTCTTAAAAGTGCCATCAGGTTCCTGGCTGTTTTTGCCAAAACTGACTAACACGGCTACCTCTCTGAGTTTTGTTTCAGTGATTTTCCAGGTTCTTAAAAGGTAGTGCGACTCAACACTGCAATATTCTAATCCCTTCATGGATCCGACCCCAGCTGCCAAAGCCCCATTGAAATCAATGGACTTAGGTGCCTTTGTACATTTGAAGTTGTGGGCTTTATCCTATTTGTGCCTCATCTCCATTTTACACTAGAAAGTTTAGGCGGCTCCTTGATGGCTTTTGAGTATTGCATTCTAACACTTCCCTACCTCTCCGGGGTATTGTGAGGCTAGAATACATTAGAAGAGATAGTTCCATAATGGAAGCCAGAGAAGTACATAAGCTAGATGGCTCTGAGTGTGATGTATTTGCTAGTAATTAGAAAAATGTCTATTTACATTGAGCCAGACACAGAAGTTGCTGGCCGAAATCTAGACAGCATCGTTTGCTAAATTAATAGGCTGTAGGATAAAGTGTTTGTCAGCGACATCCTGAGTTGGTCTTCAATCTGGGATTGCTGGACATAGCTAAGTCCCTTGGCTCGAGTCACAGCCCGGTTCCAAATGCCAGAAGGAAAATATCATAGAATCATAGAGATGGAAGAGACCTCAGGAAGTCTTCAAGTCCAGCCCCCTGCCCAAGGCAGGACCAATCCAAACTAAATCAATCCAGCCAGGGCTTTGTCAAGCCGAGACTTAAAAACCTCTAGGGATGGAGATTCCACCACCTCCCTAGGTAATCCATTCCAGTGCTTCATCACCCTCCTAGAGTGAAATAGTTTTTCCTAATATCCAACCTAGACCTCTCCCACTGTAACTTGAGACCATTGCTCCTTGTTCTGCCATCCGTCACTACTGTGAACAGCCTTTCTCCATCCTCTTTGGAACCTCTCTTCAGGAAGTTGAAGGCTGCTATCAAATTTCCCCTCACTCTTCTCTTCTGCAGACTAAACAAACCCAAATCCCTCAATCTCTCCTCATAGATCATGCGCTTCAGCCCCCTAATCATTTTGGTCGCCCTCTGCTGGACCCTCTCCAATGCATCCACATCCTTTCTATAGTGGGGGCCCAGAACTGGACACAATACTCCAGATGCGGCCTCACCAGAGCCGAATAAAGGGGAATAATCACTTCTCTAGATCTGCTGGAAATGCTCCTCCTAATTCACCCTAATATGCCATTAGCCTTCTTGGCTACAAGGGCACACTGTTGACTCATATCCAACTTCTCATCCACTGTAATCCCCAGGTCCTTTTCTGCAGAACTGCTACTTAGCCATTCGGTCCCCAGCCTGTAACAATGCTTGGGATTCTTCCATCCCAAGTGCAGGACTCTACACTTGTCCTTGTTCAACATCATCAGATTAAAGGCCCAATCCTTTAATCTGTCCAGGTCACTCTAGACCCTAAGTAGTGTAATTCCTTTATGCAAGTGGCTGGGATATTCAAGCAACCTTACTTCTCTGAGCCACCAGAGTAGGATGGCTGCTTTATCCATGCATCAAACCTCACTAGAGATTGTTCTGGTATGCAACACTAGTTTGTAAAGCAGACCTCTCTTGCCCTCCTGAAGGGCAGCAATTCACTCTTCAAAGCAGCATTGGGGTGGTAGTGAGATTTTGTATTCTTCTCTAGGCATTTATTCCACAGCTCACCTCCTGGGTTCAGGTCGGTGTGAAACACAAGGATTGCTGAAACAAAGCAAAACCTGCTAACCCTCTAAGAAGCCCTGCATGCTGCTTTCATCATCTGAAAGGTTAAAAATAAACAGTTTCGCTTTCAAGCAAAATACTCTGAATAGGAGAAAAATCACACTCATTTCCATGGAAATGGAATATTTTGTAGTGACTTGTTTTTGGTTGAATGCATTAACACAGAGGGTTATTTGAACAGCTAGAGAGGGGTAGTGCGTGACAAATCCCTTGAAATCAATTTTTTAAGAAAGCTGGCTGACTTTTTTTTTCATTTGTTTGGTACTATTGGAGATGCAGCACTTGGTGTCATAGTGTAGGAGACTATAATAGAAAAAGCAAACCTGGAGCCGAAAAAGATATAGTCCTACTGGGCATCCACACTGACTGATAAGAGACTGCAGAGCTGGATAAGACCTCTAGACCATCAGTAAATCCCACTGGCATTTAGGTCCATTACAAAATTGTCACTGAGATCAGAAGCAGAAAGAGCACCCACATTCCAGTCTCTTTATTGACATGAGCAGGCTCGCTAATGCACTGGACAGTTGATGACTATTGGCTTATCTACATACAAACTGAAGCCAAAATGAAATTTCTTCAGAATGGCCACGTTTCCACAGGCAGTCTCTGTTTTGATGAAATTAGGTTTTCAAACAGGAAAATGTTTTGTGAGGGCCAAGAGCGCCATTTTGAGAGGGTAGTGGGGAAAGCAGCCATGCGCTCTGGGACGTGGCTTCCTTTTCATCCCGTTCCCCAGACTATCAGGGAGCGAGGGGAAAGTGCTTGTATTCTGTGCATGCCTCTCACACCTCCCGAAATGGCGCCCTTGCTGAGGGTACCCTCTATACTTACGAGAAGATTGACTCTTCAGAGGTTGATCTAGCGTTCAATTTAGCCTGTCTAGGATAAACCCATAAAGTGAACTCTGAGGGCAGCCCGTATGGTGTACGATACTCCTACCTTCTGCAAGGAGTAAGGGAAGCCGATGGGAGCATTTGCTCCTGTCGGCTTCCCGCTGTGTGGACACTGCCACACCTTGGCTTAAGGTAAGCCGACTCCAGCTATGCATTTTGCATACCTGAAGTTGCCTATCTTAAGCCGACCTGCCTGGTTTAGTATAGACCAGGCCTTAGAAAATCTGACCAGTTCTAGTTGATCAGATCAGCTGAGGGTTTGGGTTTTTTTTTTTTAACTGAAGGGCTGATGTATTTTATCTTTCTATTATTTTCCTTCACTCTTATAGCTAGCATGCCGTCTATTTTCAATGATAATGAACCGGTAAAGAAGCTAGAATCAGAAAGATTTGTTAACACACCACACACTCATATCCACGCACTCCACTTGATTTAGGACAGAATTCTTTTTATATACTAGCCTATAGTAGCAATTGAAGGATCATTTTTTGTACTTTTTTACAGCGTCATTAAACGGATCCTATTGTTTGAATTTGTATTTGTATTACATGAGAACAGCAATTTTCAACCTGTGGGCCTTGAACCCCCAAGGGGTCTGCAGAGACTTTGCCTAAGATTTCCAAAGGGCTCTGCACCTCCATATGACATTTTTTAGGGGTCCACAAATGACAAAGGGTTGAAAATCTTGGCATTAGAGGACCCATTGTTCTGGGATATGTGTTGTGACAAAGCGCCTACTTTGTGGCAAAGTTGGTGGGTCCTGCACTTTGGGGCAGATTGCTTGCCTCAGAGGCTCACAGCAGCCTGGGGCATCAGCTTGCTATTTGTTGAGCTGCCCTCATTGCTAGCCAGCCATAATCTCAGTAGCCTTCCAGATGGTACAGGGCTGGGTAAACCCCTTTATAAGAACATAAGAACGGCCATACTGGGTCAGACCAAAGGTCCATCTAGCCCAGTAGCCTGTTTGCCGACAGTGGCCAGCACCAGGTGCCCCAGAGAGGGTGGACCGAAGACAATGATCAAGCGATTTGTCTCCTGCCATCCTTCTCCAGCTCCTGACAAACAGAGGCCAGGGACACCATTTCTATCCCCTGGCTAATAGCCTTTTATGGACCTAACCTCCATGAAATTATCTAGCTTCTCTTTAAACTCTGTTATAGTCCTAGCCTTCACAGCCTCCTCTGGCAAGGAGTTCCACAGGTTGACTACGCGCTGTGTGAAGAAGAACTTTCTTTTATTAGTTTTAAACCTGCTACCCATTAATTTCATTTGGTGTCCTCTAGTTCTTCTATTATGGGAACTAATAAATAACTTTTCTTTATTCACCCTCTCCACACCACTCTTTCTTTTCCCTATCCAGTCTTTTCTCTGAGGGGAAATGGGGGAGTAGGTGGGGGGGGGAGGGAAGCTAGACCCACCCTATACTCCAAATTCCAGCCCAAGGTCCTATAAAAGCAGCTACCTATAAAAGTCTCCAATGCCAGCATGAGAGAGCTACATAACTCCTGGGCTACTTCCTCATACCTACCCTAGCACCTTCCTTATCACAGGCTCTTCCTCCTAGTAGCCTGTGCTTGTTCCTCATAGATCCTCTGCAGAGCTCCCTCTATCCTCTCAGCTTCCCTTGTGCTAAATAACTGCAGGTAAGCTCTTTTCAACCAGTCACAACTGGTTCTCTAATTGGCCCCCGGTGTTCCAACTAGCCAAAACTCACTTGACTCTAGAAGCTCACTTAATTAGCTCCAGGGGATTAATTGCACTGATTGATTTTGGCATGTTCCCACTGGTTCTGGACTAGTCCTTGCAGTTTACCCTAGGAACAGAGATTTACCCAATCTAAGTCAAATATACGTCTTTTCCGTGACTCTGTTGTACCCCTCTAGCCTGACCCTGTCATAGTATGTAGAAAGGCATTACAGTCTAAGTAGGCAAGACAAAGAATGAGGGGAAAAAACTGAACTTGTCTATTTGGACTGTACATGCTGGAGAACAGAAAACAACAACGAGTCCAGCAGCACCTGAACGACTAACAAATTTATTGTGGCATAAACTTTCGTGAGGTGCAATTCACGTCATCAGATGCATGAAGTGAAAGAAAAAAACCCAGATAATAGGGATACAGAGATGGGAGTGTTAAATCAGAGCTAATTCAATCAGGGTGGATGTGGATAGAAAGGTGAGACACCTAAAGTGGAAAATTACTTACAGTAATGAGAGAGCCATTTACAATTCCTAGTCAGACCCATTCTAATGGCGTCAAATTGCATACGGATTCAAGCTCAGCAGTCTCATGTTCCAGCCTGTTTTTGAAGTTCTTTGCTCGAGATTGACAACTTTGAAGTCTGTGTGTCCAGGGACGTTAAAATGTTCTCCCATTGGGTTTTGTATATTACCATTCTTCGCGCCTGATTTGTGTCCAGTTATTCTATTGTGTAGAGATAGCCCAGTTTAGCCAATGTACATGGCAGAAGGGCATTGCTGGCACATGTCATATTAGCACATGTCTACATGTGAGGTGGGTATGGTAGTATCTTTTCATTGGGCCAACTGCTGTTGGTGAGAGAAACTGGTTTTCAAGCTTACACAGAGCTCTTCTTCAGGTCAGCTCAGTGTAAGCTGGAAAACTTGTCTCTGTCACCAATTGAAGCTAGTCCAAGGAAAGCTATTACCTCACCCACCTTGTCTCTCTAATATCCTAGGACTAACATGGCTACATCCACATTGCACAGTAGAGGCACATCAGTTTCTCAACTCTGGTGATATTAATAAATATCTAATTAAAACATTTTGAACTGTAAACCAAGAGCTGTTTAACTCCGTATTCACCTTTTATTACCATTAAATAGTTCTCTCTCTCTTATGTTCTTTCCCTTGTAGCGTCTATATTTGTAGACATTTATAATATTCACTCCTGATTACCTCTTCTCAAATCTATTTATTCTATAGTCCTGCTTGCTAATCTTTCTAACATGTGTTGCTCTGTAGCATTAGGAATTCACAGTTAAATGAATCCTCACAGCCTTCTGTGTAAGCTTAATTGCATTAAAGTCTGGACTTAACCAAGAGCAGATCATTGGAAGATAGTTATTAGAGTGAAATACGGAGACTTGATCCACAGATGTAAGGAAGGAGTTTGAATGTAATTTGAGAGGGGAAAAAACAGCTATATTTTCATTCCCTCATGCATTGCTTGGCAGTCAAATTCGTGTATTGAGTTAATCCTCTTAGTGATTTCTCCTTGAATACCACCAGACGCTGTATGCAATCAATTGATCCTGTTAGTGATACACTGATCGTCCGCCTGGTGTTTTGGGGTATGTGGGTTCCCTTTCCTGACCAGCTACATTTGCTTCAGGGCAGTGACACAGCCAGAAGGGGGTGGGCCCCAACTTCGGGCAGGTGGACGGGAGGTGCGAATTAAGGCCTGATGCCTTGGTCCTGCTCCCCGGCTGAAGCACTGAGCAGAGTGATGTAAGCCCTGTCACCTGGGACTACTCCCCCAGTGTGGGCCTGGATGCAAAGTGGATGGGCGATAGCCCATGCAGACCCTGGCCCCTGCTTCAGGATGGGGCAATTTCAGTGAGATCACTGGAGGAAAGCAAAGAGTGCCAGCAGCATATCCCTCTCCAAATACGTTGGACATAAAGGCTTATGAATAGACCCTTGTGCTGTGTGTTACCTCTCAGGCATATGCAGCATCTAGTTAGTTTGGCCTTGTTCACTCTGCTGTCCTTTCCAATGCCTGTGCTATTCAGTATACCAAACCACATCTAGATTCTTGACCCTAAGCTTTACTATTGCGAGGTATATGCCCTGCATGTGCTGAAGCGACCAAGCCTTTTGTGAGTCTTGCAGACAAGCTGCAATTCAGAAAAGGATGTTTGGGGGAATTGGATTGACTGATGTATTCATAACCACTAACATATCCTGATGCATTAACCAAGGACACTTCTCTTTGTTTTAATATAAAAAAACCCTGCTCACAATAAGCCTCTCACACTAAGCCCACGTGTCTTTCTTTAAGAAGGACAGTGATGGATTCATTTCCGCTCAGTCAGAATCCAAGCTCAGTAAAGGTCTTGCTCAGATACAG
Organism: Rafetus swinhoei; assembly: GCA_019425775.1. Taxonomy (NCBI): domain Eukaryota; kingdom Metazoa; phylum Chordata; order Testudines; family Trionychidae; genus Rafetus; species Rafetus swinhoei. Next base: position 190,244,836 of record CM033440.1, read on the forward strand.
CAGTAACTCCTCAGTGCACAGAAGACGCCACATTTTTAAGGAGACTGTGAAAGCAACGAGTGTGTGAGGTTGGAGGATGAATTCTCAGGGCCTGATTCTGAAAAATAAAATAAAATAAAAAAGTAAATACAAATACGCCGCCCTTACCACACTGCAGATACCAACACAAAGCTGTTGAAGCACTGGAAAAAAATGTTTCCCCAACCTTGCTCCTCTCAGAAATCTGATTGTTCCTGTCTTTTTAGCAGAATCAGGTCTTAATTGTCTACAACAATGTCACAAGGAGTTCTTCCTTTCCTGTGATCCCCAGTATCAAAAAACAATCTGAACAAACCAGATGAAAACCACAATCCCGCCAAGCTTGATGGCTTCTGTGTAAAAAAAAAAAAGAAAAAAGGAAAAAGTACATTTCTGGGTGTGGCCTACAGACTTGCCACAGCCAATTGTAATTTCTGGTGAGATCTAGATTTAAATAACCTTTGTGTCACGAGGACAGGAGGCAGGTCATTCCAGTCAGATGATTCACAGTTCTTCAAAATTCCGCCAGATTAGGTCACAAATTGTTTGACTAATCTTTGAGAATGTATTTCTGAGATATTAATAAATGAGTTTCACGCTGGATAAGCACCCTCGAGAATACTTGGTTGCAAGGCATTAATCTTCCTTTCCTGTAACTGTGTGTGGGGTGGCAAGCACAGTAAAATTACTTCTGTTAATTACTAAAATATGTACTTCATTGTCTGCATAATTATAGACTGTGGTTTGCTTCCTCTTCATTATTTTTGATTGATTCCAAGAGACCAGTGTGATCTTCTACTTTGGCCTCCTGTATAACACAGGTCTTTGAACTTCCCCAAAATAATTCCTACTACAGATTGTTTAGAAAAATATCCAGTCTTGAGTTAAGTATTGTCAGTGATACAGAATCCAACGTGCCCTTTGGTAAATTGTTCCTGTGGTTAATTAATCTTGCAGCTAAAAATGTACAGCTTATTTCCCATCTGAATAGGTCTAGCTTCAACTTCTAGTATTAAGTTTTCTCTTTTAGAAGGGGGTAGCTGCAGAGAAATTTGAGTCCTGTTCCTCTCATTTATAAGCCATAACTTTAAACAACTTTTGAATCTTGCTACCCAAGCCCAAGTCTGGCTTTCTGTGATGTGGGAAGAAGGCGACTGATCAAATTATCTTCTCCTTTAAAGAAATATACAACCCTCAGTGACCTAATGCAGCATATAAAGGTACCAGGCTCTGAACTGTAAATACAGTATTTTGGTCACACTGACACAACTTCAATCAAACAAAAATTGTTGTAACTGGATTATACAGTTAAATCTCTCCATCATCCCTTCCTGCAGGCATTCCAGTTTCCCATGTCATTCTCACTTCATACTTTAAACCCCTGTACTTTAAGTTTCTCCTTACATGTATTTCATTTAATTTACTACATATACTCTTTCCTTTTGAATAAATCCATCTTATTAGATGCTTTTTGCCATCTAAATAGCAAATCATTTGCAATTTAAAGTAAATATATTTTAATTAGGGCAAGATCTCCCCATAAGTTGTCTAAATTTTTAAAATATAAATAAAAGATATTCCACATGGACCATAAATGGCTCCTAAAATAGGAAGTGGTAATACACACATGGTCTCATGCACAGACAAATATTTAACAGATAAATGTTCACTGGGAGAAGAATCTGTTCTCTGAGTCACTGAAGTCAATGGAATTTTTGCCTTTGGTTTTAACAGATGAGAGATTGGGCTCTGTATCTATTACTCATCAATCCTGAATGTAAGACTTCCATCCAGGGCCAGAGGGAGTCCGGCCCAGGCCCTGCTTCAGGGAGGGACAACGACCACTTCAGAGACTCAGGCTGAGTCAGTAGTCCAGGCCTTGGCCCTAGTTCAGGGCAGGGCAGTAAACAGGTCAGGCACTCAGGCCTGTGTGGAGGTCAAGCAAAAATCTGTACGCACAGGCCCTGGTTCAGGGTAGGGCAGCAAGCAGTTCAAGCACTCAGACCTATGCTCAGGCTGAGACGACAGTCAATATGTCCACGTCTTAATTCAGGGCAGAGCAGCAAGAAGTTCAGGGGGCTCAGGCCTAGATTCAGGCTGAGCAGCAGTTGGGTCTCCCAAGGCTATGTCTAGACTACTGGCTTGTTTCAGAAGAAGTTTTTTTCAGAAGAGATCTTCCAAAAGAGAGTGTCCACACTGCAAAAGCGCATCGAAAAAGCAATCTGCTTTTTCGAAAGAGAGTGTCCAGACTGAATGGATGCTCTCTCGCATGTAATCTGTGATTGCTATGGACAGAATGGCCACCAGGGCACCTGTGCTTTTTCCTCTTTCCTCTTCTTCCAAAAGAACTCCCTCTTCCCCATCCACACACGCCTTTTTGCAAAAGAGCTTTTTCGTAAAAAGGTTTCTTCCTCATAGAATGAGGATTACCAATGCTGGAAAAAACCTCTCTGTTCTTTTGATTTTCTTGAGGAAGAATGCAATTGCAGTGTGGACGTTCCTCGAGTTTTGTCGGAAAAATGGCCGTTTTTCCGACAAAACTCTGTAGCGTAGACATACCCCCAGAGTACAGACAAGCACTGGTGTTTTGCCCAGACACAGGAAAAAATGAGTGAGGCTGTGCCTGTGTTTTTCCAGCAGTGAGGTTGCAAGTGAGAGCCACCATTAGAGACATTGGCTGCAGTTTTTCTCTTTACTGTTCTTTTCTCTCCATTTGTGTGTGTGTGTGTGTGTGTGTGTGTGTGTGTGTGTGTGTTTGGTAGAGCTGTCCCCTCAAGAAAACGGACTTCAGCAACAGCTCCACTCCATCTCTGCTACCTTCTCCTTTCACCAAAACGATAGTTATTACCATGAAAGATGCTATCAGACAAGGGAGATTTTCCTTCTACAGACTCTCCAGCCAAAGTGAAAGAGCAAGGGGTTGTGTTGGAATCCTCACTTAATACCTTCCATTTCAGATGCTTTCACTGCTTTACCTTCTTTTCTGTATCATTAATAAAAGGTTGAAAACGTTCAGTGACGGTTTGCCATGGTACTAACAGACTGAAATCTCTGTAAACCAACCCCTGAACCATGTTGAACACTGTTCAACGTTGGACAGCGACAGGGCCACATTAATACCTTTGGACCCATCTAGTCCATCTAAATTAATACAACAAGTCTGTCCTAACCCAGAGGAAGGCCCAGAGATTGGATTTTGCAGGGAAAATTGCCAAGCCTCCAACAGCCTGGCCGAAGTGATATATTGCTAAGGCAAGAGAATAGATAGGAGTACGTGGGTCACAGGGAATCCCCAGCTGAGACAGGCAAATATTCTTCTGCCTCTAATAGTATAAATGACTCTTACTTCCCTCAAAAGCATAGGTAGGTGGGCACGTGGAGAAGTGAGCAGAAAGCCTGCAGTCTGCCATAGGACTGACAAGTATTATCTCCTTTGGAGCCAGCCAGCACCATGGCTAAAGGATAAAAAAAAAAAAAAAAAAAAATCCCACAGGACTGTGTGAAGGCAGAGTTAAAGATGCCTGAGCACAGACTAAACACAGCACCCCGAGAGAAGCAGAAGGAGGGATGTGAGAACATAGCTGGTGAATGGTAATGAGGAGAATCTGATGAAACAATCTGCTGAAGGGACCGGGAATGGAAAATTATCGGTGAGAAGGGGAATTAGAAATGTAGGGTTAGCTGCCAGCATCCAAAGCAGCTTGGTTATCTACCCTCCTGAGAGATAAGGAGAACTTAATGAAGCATTATCTCTAGCCTAGTGGATGCAGCTAATCAAATATGCATGACTGGGCTGGGGCAGTGTGTGGCTGCTATCACACCTAGTTACCACAGGCCATGGTGGCCGTGACTTCCAGTGTGTGGCCTAGTCACACACTTATTCCATCAATTCCATTGGACCATATCCATCCTTGCTATAATTACACTCCCTTCAGAGGACCTGAGCCAGGGACTTGTCTCTAAATGAAGCCTGATTTTTGACCAGTTTTTGACAGAGCTGCTGTTTTTACTTGTCTCTTCTCTTTCTCTTTGACACTTATCCCTGCCCCATCTCCATGTTCCCCCTCTAGTTAGCCCCTTTCTCCTGGTTGCTCCCTCCCTCACCTCAGAAGGTTCCTTGCTGCTCAGAAAGTAGAGGGTGTCAGCAGATCATTTTGGGGAGCAAGGATACAGCTGCAAGCAGGGCCGGCCCACAACCTTTTGGCACCTGAGGCGGGGAGCTCAAATGACACCCCCATTCCGCCTTGCTTGGGCCAAAACTTTGAAAGGTCTCAATTCTGCCTTCTTCCTGTTCTGCTCCTCTCATGGTACTGCTCTGCTACCTACATATGCACCAGCAGCAGACAATTTTCTACACTCTGGGTCCTTGTGGTGCCCCCCCCAGAGTCTGGCACCTGAGACATCCGCCTCAGTTCACCTTATGCAAGTGGATGAGGAAGCTGAGTGAGAGATTAAGCCAGCATTGAGCTACCTGGTGCTCAAGAGCTGGAGCAGGGAGGGAGAGTGAATTTCTAGCATCTGTGAAATGCTTTACCCCCAGCAGCTGTGGGCAGTTAGAGTGGATCCAGGGTCATGCAGCGTTCTCCACTTGAAATTGCTCCTCTTTTCTGTCCTGTGTCCCCAAGGTGCCTCTATTTGCAAGGCCCTCCATAGAGAGCAGTTTGCAAACAAATGACAGGCTAAATGTGCACGTGAAAACTGTCGAATAACTGCAAATTATGGACAAATGTGCAGAAAATCAGCCAAGCGAAAAGAACCCAGGAGTCGAGGCCAGACTCTGCCTGTGGAATTCACTAAATGCTATGCAGCTGCTTCATATTCACATATCACACATCTCTATATAAAGAATTAATTTACAGGACCGGGAACCCAGGCTGCAATATCTAGGTTACCTCTCACTGCTTCTGAAAAATAAACCTTTTCTCTTTGCTAGGATCTAGCCAGAAAACCAGCCAGGTAGGCAAATCTCAGCCAACAAATACATGCCAAATAGAATATTATTTTTTGTATTTATTAAGATAGATAAATGTCTGCTTTCCCATCTGGCTAAGCCAGTTGGAAGAGGATCGTCACACAACACAACTCAAGCCCCAATCTACACTAGGGAGTTATTTCAAAATAGCAAGTGGAGCATCCACACTACCAAGCCCATTATTTTGAAATAATAACTCCTGCTTTCCATGAAAAATAATGCTTATTTCAAAATAGTTATTTTGAAATAGCATTAGTGTGGATGCTCCACTGCTGCTATTTTGAAATAACTACTCCCCAGACTCATTCAAAGTAATTTCTCTCCAGTGCTTCCTGGGGCTCTAAATCGAAGTAGCACATCCATATTAGGGGAGCCTGCCTCGGACTCATTTTGGCTGCGTCTAGACTGGCATGATTTTGCGGAAATACTTTTAACGGAAAAGTTTTTCCGTTAAAAGTATTTCCGCAAAAGAGCGTCTAGATTGGCACGGATGCTTTTGCGCAAAAAGTGCTTTTGCGCAAAAGCATCCGTGGCCAGTATAGACGTGATTTTGCGCAAGAACGCTCCAGCAGCCATTTTCGCCATCGGGGGCTTTCTTACGCAAAAAATTCCTTCCCTGTCTACACTGGCCCTCTTGCGCAAGAACACTTGCGCAAGAGGGCTTTTTCCCGAGCAGAAGCGTCAAGGTATTTGCGCAAGAAGCACTGATTTTGTACATTACAAAGTCAGTGCTCTTGCGCAAATTCAAGTGGCCAGTGTAGACAGCTGGCAAGTTTTTGCGCAAAAGTGGCCGCTTTTGCGCAAAATCTTGCCAGTCTAGACGCACCCCTACAAGTCTTCCCTGTAGTGTTGACACACTATTTCAAAATAGTTATTTTGGGAGTTATTATTTCAAAATAATTTCCTAATGTAGATATGTCCCAAGAGTCCTCCTGATTGAGAGAAAATAAATCTCATTTGCTGAAGCTAGTCAGATTGCCCAGAAGAGACATGCACTAATGCCTACACATTGTTCAGTTTTTGAATGAAATCAGGTATTTGGACTCAGAAGACTTCTTTTCCTTAAGGAGGTCCTTTAGAAAAAATTGCATTTTAATTAAGAGTTGGCATCCAAATCCTGCTTCCCTATTGGGAGCTGGCCTCAGAGCCCTATCCAGCTAGAACTTAGAACTTCCCTGCAATGTGACACACTCCAAAACCCTTGAAGTGCCCCAAACTACCTCTTGGAGGTGGTGGTGGTATAAGGCAGGGGGAGGGAGTTGGTTTGCTTTTACAAGCATTGGTGGTGGTTTGCAGCAACTTAAATTGGCACTTTTTAATCTATTCCTGCCTTATTTACCACAGATGATCTCATGCTCAGAAACCACTTTAAACAGTAGCTGGCAGTTTCTCCATTATTACGTCTCGATCCCAAGTAAGTTTATAGGAACGTTTTTAGAGCCGGGTGGGAAATAGTGTTCCTGTTCAATGAAAAATTCCAAATTTTGGAAGATTTCCCTTTCTCCCATATTGGGATAAGTCGGGCTCTCTTCTTTGCAAACCAAAAATCTAAAGAAATGTTCTATTTGGGTTGATCAAAATGAAATGTTTCAAAATATTCAGTAGTTCATTTCATTTTTTGTTTTTAAACAAATGTTTCCTCTGTCTTTTTGCTTAGATATTGAAGCTGTTTTGAACTGGGAAACTGGAATTGCACATATTCAAAGTGTTGAAATGGAACATTGGCTGTTTCAAAACTTTTCTGGAAAAGTTCAAGTAGAGAAGTTTACTGAAAAGGACTCTGTCCTGAAAAAAGTTTTGGCTTCAATGAATTGGCATTTTTCAAAGGAAAACATTAGGTTGAAATATTCCTGACCCCGTTACATTCATCTAGTGTGGGTCCAGTGAGGTAGATCAACCATTCTGGCGCAAGATTATCGAGAGTTGCTGAATCTTTTAGAGCTCTCTCTGGAACTACATCACCCTAGTATCTGGATGCCTCACAACACCGCTGGGAGATAAGGAAGTATAATAATCTCCATTATTTCCAGAGGGAGAATGGAGGATCAAAGATACTAGAAATTCAGTCCTGCAAAGATTTGCACATATTTAACTTGATGCACTATGAGTTGTATTGTTGATGTCAATACAGCTACTCACTACATATGTGAACAAGTCATTGTAGCAATTCCTTCAAAGACACAATTTGTAACAATATGGTTTTTCTGTAATCATGTTGGAAGGCCTGTGGTAGGCCTGAACCAAAGCTTTCTTCTGCAGCCGGACTGAAGAGCAGCAGCCATTAGCTGTAAGGCCTAGAATCACATACTCACATTCCATCAAAATTGTATTAAAATAGTGTCACATCAGGTTGTGAGAAGCGGATTTTGTCCTGATAGCTCCCCCACTGTCACCAGATAAAGAAACAGATCTCAAGATGGGTAAAGAAAACTTAAGTAACACCCTTCTGTCTGGCAAAAAACTGCTTAGCAATAGCTGAGGTTGAGGAATCCGCACTCTATGGTTAAGTAGCCTAACTTTTCTATTGTTTGTCTGTATGATCTCTGTCTGGTTTGTAACTGTTTCTGTCTGCTGTATAATTAATTTTGCTAAGTGTAAATCAATTAAGGTGGTGGGGTATGATTGGTTAGGTAATTTTGTTACGATTGGTTAGTAAAATTATACTAAAATAATTGGTTAAGGTATAGCTAAGCAGGACTCAGGTGTCACTATATAAACTGGGGTCCAAAAAGTAATAGAAGCAGAAGGAAAGAAGCAAAAGGCTGGAAGAAGACCAAAGGGAGACAAGGAACACCAAGAAGAAAGGGGAAGACCTGGAAGAAGAACTCACCTCCGAGACTCCACCTAAGACCAGAGCTGCCAGGACTCTCCTGCATGACCATGACGTAAAGCAGCTAAGATCTAGAGACACTGATATTGCCTAGCCAACAGGGGAAGTCTGCCTGTACTAGGATTGGTGAGCATAACACTGTGTGCTCACTTAGCATGTGTATTCTGCTTGTTTGGGAATTGTCAACAAATAGAGGATAAGAATATTACTGTGTGAGGCTCTTTCAGTGGCTAAAGATCTTGCAAAACCTGCAGGAAGTTGCGCGCTGAGTCCTAGGAATTGGGTAAAGATGTGTGTCCCTACAGTGTGGAAGGGATAGAGAAATTTGTGTGGGTAACAAAATGAGGTAGTGCTAACTCTTGAAAGCCCCAAGCGAGCACTTTAAGAAAACCGCCCTTCCTCTCTATCTGCAGTTAGGCACTTTCCAAGGTACTTAGGGTATGTCTACACTAGCTCGTTAATTTGAGCTAGGTAGGCAAATCAGGCAACCGGAGTTGCAAATGAAGCCCGGGATTTAAATATCCCGGGCTTTATTTGCATGTTCCCGTCCGGCCGCCATTTTTAAATCCCCCTTAGTTCAAATGAACTGCCCGTGGCTACGCGTGGCAGTTTAAAGTTAATCCGAACTAAATCCTTAGTTCGGATTAACTGTTACTCCTCCTGGAATGAGGACTTAGTTCGGATTAATTTTAAACTGCCGCGTGTAGCCGCGGGCAGTTCGTTCGAACTAAGGGGAATTTAAAAATGGCGGCCGGATGGGAACATGCAAATAAAGCCCAGGATATTTAAATCCCGGGCTTCATTTGCAACTCCGGTTGCCTGATTTGCCTACCTAGCTCGAATGCTGAGCTAGTGTAGACATACCCTTATGCATCTCTGCACCAATTTAATCTCAGATTATTTTTTATCTGTATCGCTGCCATTCAGTATCTATGTTCCACAAGGATTGTGTGTTGTGCTATGAACTCGACACCCTGTGCATAGTGATTTCCTGTAGGCATTTGGTAGCGTTTATGAGAAGCCTTCTTTTTGTCTATCCAACCCCATTTGATTGGGAAATCAGTGCTCTGTTGTTCTCTACTTTCTTATTCCAGCCTCCCAGGCTATAGTACAAAAGCAGTCTTAGAAACCAAACAATCTCACTGGGATTTGGCTTTAATTTTAGCTTTGCATTTCCTGGTGGGATACATTTTAAACAGAGGGGGCATCCCCAAGCATTCATATTTCTTTTGGGATAGGGAAATAATTGTCTTCCCTTTGTAAAGTTAAAATTTTCCAGTGCAATTATCTCATCCCCCCTGGGCTGCTAAGATACGAGGATTTGTGACTAGAAAAAACCCTAGTCTTATCCCTTATTATAGCCTGTATAGCTGTGTATGTAGTCGAGAGGTGACCCTAGGCCAGGGGTGGACAATAAGTGGCCCACAGGTTGGATGCAGTTTGCCAGAGTTAGCCCCTGGTAGGCTGACAAATGCTTTATTTACCTGCACATCCACAGGCACAGCCGCTCACAGCTCCTGTTGGCTGTGGTTCACCATTCCCGGCCAATGGGAGTTGCAGGAAATGCTGCAGCTTGGGCAACCACTTCCCACAGCTCCCACTGTCTGGGAACAGAGAACCACAGCCAATGGTAGCTGTGAGCGGCCATATCTGCGGACGCTCAGGTAAAGAGAGTGTCTGGCAACCCTTGGTGAACTATAGTGATGGAGAAACGCTCTTTGCCATAGGGCATCCTTCGGGGACTGCAGCTGGAACATAAGAAGATAAGAATGGTCACACTGGGTCAGACCAAAGGTCCATCTAGCCCAGTATCCTGTCTTCTGACAGTGGCCAATGCCAGATGCCCCAGAGGGAGTGAACAGAACAGGGAATCATCAAGCGATCCCTCTCCTGTCATCCATTTCCAGCCTCTGACAAACTGTCCTGCTTTCGAAGGAAAAGTCTGGCCACATACACTGAACAGAAGAAAAAATGAGGAAGGGCAGACAGAGCTCATCCAACTGCTGTGACACACCTCAGAGGTGGTTGCACTTCTGTGGGGTGATGCATTCTTGCATGTACAGGTGGCACAACATTATGGGATCCTTTGGGAAGAGGACACTGAGCACTTTAAGAACAGCTCTTTTGAAAATCAAGTGGCCACAATCAATAGCTTAACTCAGGGGCTTTCAACCTTTACTAGATAGTGATCCCCAAGATTTCCAGACCCCTTCCCCTTGGGCATCTAGCCACAGTGCAAAGGAAGATGGTAATGACTCTCCTTAAATTGAGTCTTCTCACTTCTTTAGCCATTTTCCGAGTCTTAGGTGGAAGGAGCAGAGCTCCTTTCTCGCTCTCTGGGACTCCCAGAGAGGGAAGCAGGCAAGCAATGGAGCAGACAGAACTACACTCCCTTCCTTACTGCAATGTAGCAGATGGTCAGAGGGAGAGCAGCTGCATGTGCTTAGAAACCTTAAATCTGACATTTTCCCATTTTTCAAGTAGTTGAGCTTGCAACCCTGATGTTATTTCAATGTCTTTTAAAAATGCAATTTCTTAACTGTTGTTTTTTTTTTAAAACAAGCATTTGGTCAAAGACATGGAAGTACTAGAGTTTCTTAGGGAAACAGCTGCGAAAATTTTAACACGGGCAAAATAATGTATGACTCTTTAATTTCTTTCTTGGAAACTGCCAAATTATGTGGTGGTGGGTTGGGTTTTGTTTTGTTTTGTTTTTCTGAAATGTAAAGAAAAAACCCCCCCATCCTGAATGCAAACACCTGGCTTGGAAAATTTTAGTTTGAACAGTTAAAGTTTGACAAAGTTATAAACCAATGAAAAGGGATGCTATACTAAAAGACACAAACATGCAGATTATTTTCTATATAACTAACACAGTATACAAGCTTGGGTCTTTGATGCTTTGTCTTCTTTTGGCAACAATAAAATCTTATTAATGGGTTTTTCTTGCCCAACTTCAAGGTTGACTGTTAAACAATGTCTTAAGTTATCATGTCTATATTCACAGACAGTTAGAAAACTGAAATTCCGGGAAAATAAAGGACAATTTGTCCTGGATGTTTGAAACTAAAAAATTTAAGCTGATCAACTGGCTCATGCTTCAGTGAATATCCAGTGTTGTAAATTTTGCTTCATTTTAATTGATCTGAACAACCTATTGATTTTCTTATGGCATGACATGATGAAATGTGATGTAACGTTACATTTGGCTAACTCACACTACCCCTAAGCCAATATCAATTTTGACTATAACTGCTTCACAAGGACTGAGGTCATGTAAAGGATTTTTCCTTCTAAATCACATGTTGTGAACTTTTGAAAACACTCTTAAAACAAATCTTAACTTGTTCCAAACAGTGAGCTAGAGTCTTCAGTCTTTAGTCAAGCAAAGATATCATTGACTTCAAGAGACATTTTGCTTGTGTCAAGTCCAGCAGGGCTGATAGCCACCACGGGGCCCCGGAGCAAGGTGTGTGTGTGAGGGGCCCTGCTCCACATCCCTGGGAGGGGTGGGGCCTTAGGCAGAAGGGGTGGGGCCAGGGGCAGCCAGACCTCAGTGCACCCCCCCAGTCCTCAGAGCCGCATGGAGCAATAGCAGTGGCACCAATTGGGCACCCTGGACCCCTTAGAATCACCAGGCCCTGGTGTATTTGTTCCCTTTGCCACCCCACCCCAAATTGAAGAGCCTGACCAACTCTAAATTGATTAAGTCAGTCAAGATAAGTCCCAGGAATAAAGCAGAGATCATGGGAAATGTGTGCATCTCTACTGTTTCCTTTGATCAATGCTACTATATTGTAACCCTTCTGCCAGGTGGAGCCAGCAGGAGCCATGGCCAGGTTCAATATCTAGGGGTTCCTCTCCATCTATCCAACACAGAACCAGCTTGAGCCCCTACCCCGTATCCTGGGAAATTCATACACCACCCTTGGGTGCCTCTCAGAGACAATGCTTCCCCTCTCGCAAGCACAGAGTCTGAGTGCTGCGAAGAAACATAGACCAAAAAGGAGGAAAGTAACTTGGGATTAATTTGGGAAAACACCACAAACACGATTCCTAAACAGAAACCATGAGTAAAAGTCCCACCCAAAGTAGATTGGGCAGTGTCCTTTTCCTCTTACATTCTTAAGTCTGGCAACCTAAATATCCTTGTCACACGCCCAACCCTTTTCTGCACCCCACTCACAGTCGCTGCCCTTGGTCAGGGCAAACCCAGAGTTCAGGGGTGGATCCGCAGAGTTCACCTCCCATCCTGGGTTGAGTGAGGTAAAGAGACATTTAACTTACTCTGCTGGTCACTCGCCTTCCGCCTCCTCACTGCTCTCTGCTTCCATGGCCACTCATCACACCTCTCTGCTGCTGCCTTGCTGGCTGCTCTTTATACCTCTCCAGCCCCCTGCTGGCCACTCACCACATCTCTCCACTGCCTGCTGCTGGCCCTCCTTGCATTTCTCGACTGCCACCCTTCTGGCTGCCATCCACCTCTTGGCTGTGACTTCTGCTTATCAGTCTCAAGTGTTTTCAGCTCCAGGTGATTTCATCTCTTCCCAAGCAGGATAGAAATAACACAACTCCAACACAATTAACATAAGAAAGAGACACCTAATGATGCCTATGTAGTTCTGTTCTTTGAACAGTGGGGGGAACAGGTCAAACCAAATCAGGCAGGGAAGTGTATGAAGAAATGGGTTGTGTCCGCCTAAGGTCATGATCAGAGAAACCTTCTTTCATCTCCTGTTATTCTCATAGAGCTCTGAAATTCGAATCCCTGCTTAGTAAGGTTCTTTCTGCTACCTGTGAACCCTTCCCTTTGGAGCAATTTAGTACAGTCCTGCTTTTCTGTATTCCCACAAAATTACACCTACTTGTAACCATATTTTAGCCATCCCTGCATTTAATACAAACATAACTAGTGCTGGGTCACAAATTAAGTTGATTACAATGAGCAAAATACCACTCTGTTGAATATCTAGCCAATTTAAGCAAAGCAAGAGCCAACTGTATTTATATAGACACACCCAGGGTCTCTCCCCACTTGCATCTAGCTGCATGGGATGCATTCCTTCAGATCCTGCTCACATATTATTTATTTATTTTATTTTAAAATATTTTTACCTGCTCCTCTCTATCTAATATATTCGAAGTGGCTTACAAAGTTTTATAGCACGCTATATAAAAGTGTAGAATAAAAGATCCCAAGAGGGTGGCATAAAACCTCATAAGACACACCGAGAAGAGGGGCAACACACATACAACTCAAACACCAATAAAAGCACGGATAAAAAGGGTGGCTTTAGCCTGGTACCAAAACAATACCAGCATTGGCACCAGGTGAATGTCCCAGGGGGGAGGGAATTCCATAGCGGGTGAGCAAAAGCTGAGAAGGCCCTGCTCTGCGTAAATTTTAACCGTATCTCCATAAATGGAGGAATACGGAGCAGAGCCTCCTCAGCTGATCTTAATCCCCAGGCAGGTTCATATGGGAGACGGTCCTTCAAATACCCCTGTCCCAAACCATTTAGGGCTTTATAGGTCATAACCAGAATCTTGACTTGTGCCCAGAAACATACTAGAAGCCAGTGCAGCTGCCGAAGCACCGGCATAATGAACTCTGTATAACGAGTATTAGTTAGAACTTGGCTTCACTCATCCCCTCAGTCAACTTCATTCAGAAAACACGAGTTCCCACACCACCTTTAAGGTCAATTGAACTCCCACCTAAAGTAGCGCTGACACTGCTGTCTTTCGGCTGTCCAGCTTTAACACAGTGACAGAGCTGGATAGCAAGTTTCAGTGAAGCTATTTTTGGGCATTATATTTAAAAACATAAGAATGGCCATACTGGGTCAGACCAAAGGTCCATCTAGCCCAGTATCCTGTCCTCCAACAGTGGCTAAGGCCAGGTGTCCCAGAGGGACAGAACAGAACAGGTAATCATTAAGTGATCCCTCCCCTGTCACCCATTCCTAGCTTCTGACAGACAGAGGCAAGGGACAGCATCCTGCTCATCCCAGCTAATAACCATTTAGAAGTCTATCTAACAGAGTTGTTGACTCGAGTCCCACGACTTGAACTCGAGTCTGACTTAAGTCGCCTAGGTGACTCGACTTGAGACTCGACTCAGGCTCATTTTTTGTGACTTGAGACTCGTCTTGAGACTTGCTAATTTTGTTAAATCGAGTTGGTGAAAAAATTGTCCGAAAATGCCGATATTGATGGCTTGTACAAAAGTGACTTGACATTTTTTAAATTAAGACTTGAGACTCGACTTGGGACTTGACTCGAAAGTGACTTTAGGGACTCGAGACTCGACTTGAGACTCGAACTGTAGTGACTTGAGACTCAACTTGGACTTGACAATGACGACTTGAAGACAACACTGCTATCTAATAAGCCTGCCTCTGCAGCCATCACTTGTGACTCCATTTCCCACTTCTGTCATAATACTGACTGGCATGGAGGATTGGAATCATGGCTGGATTCCGTCCTGGCCCTCCCTTCCCTGCCTAGAGAAATCTGCATGAGTAGCCTGGAACAGACCTGGATCAGGGGAAAAAGGGAGGTTTTAGTTGTGGCTAGCCTTGTGTGGGCTTTTGTGGTCTAGCCTGAGGACCTAACTACCATTTGTAACATTGTTTCTATGGGAAAATGCATTCCGAGTTCCAAACAACCCACTTACAAATGAACTTTTGGAACACAAACTATTCATAAGTTGGGGACCTTCTGTACAATGTTATTAGCTCCTTGGCAATTGCCAGCAACTTTACTGGAAGGCCTTCAGTCCAGTCCCAGAAATCACAACTTCAAGCTCCATCTGGAGTCAGAAGGGAGGCAGTTTATCAGCACTAGGGCGAACGTGAGTTTGAACTCTCTTGACTGATGCATCAGAGAGAAGGATTTATTATTTTATGAAGACAAGGCAGGCCAGCTTGAGAACAATGACAATTTTCTGCGCAAACTCTTTGGGCCGCAACATTTATTGACTCTCTGGTATAAGTGCTTCCAAACGCTGTAATTTTTTCTGCCCTCTTCCCACACCTGCTATAGACCATCCTTAATAATGCACACAGGTAGTGCTGGGGCATTAACTCATTTCCCCAGATGGCTCTGTGAAATTAGCATTTCACCTTTGGCTCCCAAGCCTGCTCCAAGTGAGTCACAGCTCTGCTCCTGATCAAGCAGAAAGCCTTCCTTTGCCCTTAGAGCTCCTTAAAGTTATGAAAGAGGTACAAGGGCAACATGCCGATTAGGGAGTTAACCACTGTGGCAACACTGAGAGCCAACTCATCCCCTGCAAAAATCTTTCCCCTTCTTTGAAAATGATAGATGCTCCATAGAAAGATGTTTCCCTGGATTTGTTTTGGGGTAAATAAGAACAACGACTAGCCAGCTGGGATCTGTTTCTGTAGAGCCCACTGCAAGCTTAGGACTTTAGTGTATGTCTGCATTCTGTAAAATGCCCCTGGCTGATCTGGGTCAGCTGGGATGTAAAAGTTCAATATCGATGTTTGGGCTTGGTCTGGAGCCTGGGCTTTGAGAGCCCACCAGGTGGGGTGGGCATCATAACCCCAGCTAAAGCCCAATGTCTACCCAGCTATTTTCAGCCCCACAGCCCAAGCCAGCTGATGCGTGCTCTGGGACTCAGTGATGTGGGTTTATTATCACAGCATAGACGAACCCTTAGGCCAGTCTACACTCAGAAATGAAATCGGTAGAACTACATTGCTATGATGTGTGAAAAATCCATGCGTGACGCAGGTAAACCGACGTAGCCCTCCAGTATCCACCATGTCATCTGAAGAAGTGGGCTGTGCCCACAAAAGCTCATGATACCATCTACATGTTTTTGTAGTCTTTAAAGTGCTACCGGACTATCTGTTGTTTTTTAAGTTTATCCTGTACAGACTAACTCGGCTACCCCCTGAAGCTTCTTTAATGAGAGTTCACCTCGGTAAGGACAAATCAAGTTAATTGGAGCTGTGTGTAAGGAGTAACCCGTTCAAAACTGAGTTTTGGACCTAGGATTTTGGTCCTAGCCTTTTTATTCTTAACAGTTGAATCTAATTCGTCACTAGATGATGCAGAGAGACAGGAAGAGGAAGATGAGTTATTCAGATTGAAAACTAGCTGACAAGTTGTCATAAATAAAAGCGTAACATGCTGGAATTTAAAGGAGCCAAGATGTTCCAAATTAGAAACAAACCCATCAGCTAAGGGAAAGGAAATCATCAAACTGTGGGGTTCATTTCTCTGATGGCTTTGTTATTTGCTTCTCTGCTTCCATCCACAGTAATTAATTTGGATCAGATGTTTTGCATCAAGCTTTACTATCTTTATCCCCTGGAGTGTTGAGAAGTTACATGGCTGGATAAAGATGTTTCAGTCCAGAGATGCTTTTACATAGCTATTGTGTCCCTCTCTGGCAAAGCACAGTGGACTTTGTCACTTAATTAACTGGTTCAGATCTGCAGAGATTGCTTAACACCAGAGACCTGGAACCTCTTGGGGTTTCTTCCCCGCCTCTTCTAACCCTCTGTGTTGCTCACTCTGAGAATGACTGTTTTATGGGACTACCCCAAGGAAAATCCTATGCGAGGAAGGCAGTTTGAAAACTATGGATATTTTGAGTCCTGGAAAAATCCTTATGGATTTCTCATGAAGTATCCAGAAGATACACTAGGTATGTTCCATACTAACCAATAATCTCTTTATCATCTGGACAGTTAATAGCTTTCCTAAATATAATCATTTTTATCTAAAGTCGAGTGCAGAAACACTCCTGAATAGGTTGGTGTAATTACAGTTTATACCGGTGAAGAATTAAAGACCCTGCATGCTTTAGGCTCCTGTTCAGCATCCCCCATTGCTGGCAGTGGGTGAAAAGTAAATCACATCTGGAACATGGTAGGACTTTATGGTTAAGAAGATAAGAGGTGTTAACCCACCCAGTGGTGCAATCCTGCATGGAGCAAGCAGGGTATTGGAGAAGCTGGTGTTCTTCTCCATGCAGCTGCCACCCAGCATTAATACAGTGTATTCACGCATGCTTTTGGGAAAGCAATGAATAGTCATTTGAGGCAGCTAGGGTAAGATATCCAGGGCAGAAGCTTCAGGCCAGATCTACATTCCAGGCCTGTACTGGTCTAACCAAAAACTCCAGAGCCCTGAGGAATGTAGTTATTCTAACAGAACCCCTTGGTGTAGACATCACTATGTTGACAGGAGCGTTTCTCCCATCGACATAGCTACTGCCTCTCATGGGAGGTGGATTAACTACACTGATGAGAGAAGCCCTCCTGTTGGCTTAGGTGAGCCTTCACTTAAGCACTACAGTGCTGCGGCTACGGCAATGCAGCATTTGAGCGTGGACCTGCCCTCAGTCCCATTTGCAAAAAGAGAGGTCAAAGGGAGCTAGGCACCCAAGTAGATGTGAAGAGATGAGCCTTAAAGGGGACTTGATTCTCAAAGGGGACTCTGTCACAGTGTTGCAAGGCTTAACACAGACACCCTGACCTCTTCTGGAGCCTTCAGCCCCGTTTAGGCACCCATGGTCCCTAGACAGTGCATGGGATCCACAAAAGCCAAGCTTGCTGGTAGAAAATGCAGAAGAGAGGCAGGCTTTTTTGACAGCTTTAGCTTTGCCCTCAGAGATGTAGGCCCTTATGACCAGGTCACTCCAATGCCAAATGCTACCCCCCACCTCAAGGTGGATGAACTCCCTTTTTCCTGTCTCTCATGTTCCTTTTTCTCTTCTGTAAGGATCTAGGGGTGGGGAACATCCAGTCCAGGGGGCTGAATCCAGCCCTCGGCTTGCCTGAATCTGGCTCCTGAGGCTCCTGCACCCTCCCTCCCATCCACACCCCATACCCCAAGCCTATTTCCCGGTAGCCCCCACCCATACATTGAACCCCTCATTTTTTATCCCACCCCGGAGCCTAGGAGGCCCACAAAATATACTAGCCCAGGCTCTCCCAGGCTCTGGTTCGTGAGGGGAATGTGGGGAGTGTCTTTCTGCTTCTCAGGTGGAGGTCACATCAGGGAATTTTGTTTGTTTGTTTGTTTGTTTCTCACTTTTGTGTGGCCCTTGA
Source organism: Rafetus swinhoei (assembly GCA_019425775.1). NCBI lineage: Eukaryota > Metazoa > Chordata > Testudines > Trionychidae > Rafetus > Rafetus swinhoei. Next base: position 190,262,744 of record CM033440.1, read on the forward strand.
CTGATTTTTCTGTGGGTTAGCAGTTTCTGACTCCCCAAAATTCCCCACCCATGGATTATACCAACCTGTATGTGTATTGAGGGTAATCCTCAAACAGGCAAAATTCATGGGCCTGTGAGATTAAGGGTTGCTGGCCTTCTGAACTGGGGTAAATTTCTCCCTTGTGTTATTTTGGCCATGCTTTGTGCTGAACTCTAGGGCAAAACTGGTATCTCTCAGTCTCTCTCTGCATTGGTCTGCCTAAAATCTCTACAATGGTTTTGTGCTTTATTAAGTGCTGTTATTTTTTTCCTATTTCTTGCTTATTTTCTTTCTCATCATTAATTTTAATTAACACCAGAATTCCTCAACAGCATGTCATCTCCCTCATTTTCATTATAGGTGTTAATTGCAGAATTGAACAAAAGGTGAAGACGAAACTGACGTAAACATCAGAAGAAGCAGAACACGGCTGGGTGTTCCAGAGAACAGTCTGTGGCGCGGTTTTATCAGAGTGTTTGTTAAAGTTTTACAAAAAACAAGCAAACAAAAAAAGCTGAAATAATAGAAAACTTTTTGTGGACATGAGTCAGCGATAAGGTTTCATGCCTTTTGGGCCAGATATTCAGAGGAGCTGAGGGACAGATTTTGTAATTATTCGGCATATACAACTGGCTTCAGAATTGGCTGTAATTCTTTTGAAAATCTGGCCAGAAGTGTCGCCATCCAGAATATGATCCCCCAAAGTCCAATGCTTGGATCTCTTAAATTACTTTAGCTTCTGGCTGTGGGACCTCCAATGTGAACAAAGGACAAAAATTCAATGGGAAACAATACAGACAGAATGACCTAACGCTGGATTTGTTTGGCATTTTGTTTCATATGTGTCATGTGGGTCTGATTCTGCTCTCACTCACAGGTTTTGCTCCTGGGTGGCTCTGATTTCAGTGATGTTGTGCCTCATTTACCGTGGTGTGAGAGGAGATCTGGGCTCTTAGGAGAAGACCAACAGGTCACCTGACAGGGGCAGACAAAGAGGGTAGTTGCCCCAGGGCCCAGCTATTCAAAGGATCCCAGGGTTCCCACCTGCTACCGCTGCTACTGCCCTTTAAATTGCCACTGGAGCAGTATGCTGTGCACTCCAGGCAGTTCTGAGAGCAGGGAAATTGGGGGGGGGGGTCAGTGGCACACTTCAGGTGGTGCTCCGCATTGGCTGTCCCACCCTGTCTGAGGACCCGCCCCTTCTGGGACCACGGAGCAAGTCCCTCCCCCCACCTTATCCAGGGTCCTAAGGAGGCTGTTGGCGGCTCTGCAAATCAAACAGAAAATAGGAGAATTCCAGAGGTTTACCCACACACTGAAAGCATCTAGTGGTCAGACATTTGGAGCGACCATACAGACCTCCAGGGCTGGCCTAACCATGAGGCGAACTGAGGCGGCTGCCTCAGGTGCCAGACCGTGGGGGGGCACCACTAGGACCCAGAGTGTAGAAAATTGTGTCTGCTGCTGGTGTATATGTATTCTCTCTGCTCTAGATTCACAGAGATGGTGCTGTGCTGGAGGAAGGAGGGCACAAGAGATAACAGGCAGGCAGGAGAAAAGGTGAGAGGGAATAACAGAAAGCAGCAGGAGCTGCAGGGAGAGAGAGGAGGAAGAGCAGGACCATGAGAGGAGTAGAACAGGAAGAAGGCAGAATTGAGATCTTTCAAAGTTTTGGCCCAAGCGAGGGTATATGGGGGCGTCATTTGAGCTCCCCGCCTCAGGTGCCAAAATGTTGTGGGCTGGCCCTGCAGACCTCATAGCAACATTCAACTCACTATGGGCAAGATTGTGTCCAGGACTGGATAGAAGCATGTGATGGGTGGGGGGAAGGGCAAGAAGGGTCTTAATGAGCCTTCATCACCTGCCCTTCTGCTTAGGGCCTGGGCACAATCTCATGAAGAACCAGACAAGCTGGCTGAATGGCAGTAGGGGTTAAAATCCTTGAAAGGTCCCAGAGCTTGGGTTCCAGCCTCATCCCAAATATCTACACAGCAGTTTTTCAGCTCCAAATCTTGCAAGCTTGAGTCAGCTGCCCAGCCAGAGGCAAGTTTTTTATCCCTGCGTAGACGTGCTTTGTCTGAGCTACCCATACAACACCTGCCGGGCTCCACACTCGAGTGCTGTGTCTCTGGACTGCCCACAATGGATGGGCTAAGCCTGGGTGGACACAGTAGTCTTGCTATGGCTGAGACACAGGAAGGGCTAGAAATGGAACTGGCTCTCTAATCAGACCCCGTCTGCACACTTGTAGAGCTGTGTTGGGTAAGGTATGGGCCAGCCACAGAGAAACTTTCCCCTGCCTGCCCAGTCAAAGCCCTCCAGGAAGGTGATTTCCCCTTCAATGCTATCCTTTCATAGAATTGAAGACTCATAGAACACTAGAACTGGAAGGGACCTCCAGAGATCATCAAGTCCAGTCTCCTGCCCTCACGGTAGGACCAAGCACCATCTAGATCATCCCTGATAGATGTCTATCCAACCTGCTCTTAAATAGCTCCAGAGATAGAGATTCCATAACCCCCCTACACAATTTATTCCAGTGTTTAACCACTCTGACAGTTAGGAAGTTTTTCCTAATGTCCAACCTAAACCTTCCTTGCTGCAATTTATGCCTGTTGCTTCTTGTCCTATGATCAGAGGCCAAGGAGAACAATTTTTCTCCTTCCTCCTTGTGACACCCGTTTAGATACTTGAAAACCGCTATCATGTCCCCTCTCAGTCTTCTCTTTTCCAGACTAAACAAACCTAATTCTTTCAGTCTTCCCTCATCGGTCATGTCTTGTAGTCCTTTGGCAGGGACGTGCTGTGTGCTTCTTCCCCATTGATCTTAGTCATCTCCTGCCACTAACAAGAGCCAAGGTGAAAGACCCTGGGTCTATCCACTAAGAGGAAGGAATAGTCATCCAAGGGCCTGTCAGACAATGCAGCTAACTGCACTTCCCCCTACCAGCTCACCCTAGGGTGACATCCTGGCATGGGGCTAATTGCTTCTATTCCTGCAGCATCACATCTCAAAGCACCATAGTTCCTGTGGGACAATACAGTGATGGGAACAAGGGCACAGTGTGCTGCCCCTAGCGTTAATACCTAATCATTGGGCTGGATTCCACCACCATTCTACATCGTCAGGAAAACTCTCTTGATGCATCATGAGCCCCTTAACGAGAATAAGGCTCTTACGTATCTAAAACCTCCACGTAAAATGGTGTCTCACTTTGCACCACATTATATTGCAAATTCATACCTAGTTTATCAGCTTCTGTCACACTGAGGAGGCTTTTTTGCTTTCCAAGCATCTAATTCCTATCTCCATGTTACTTTACTTCCCACCTCACCCGCCCACCATCTGTTAATTTCTTTTTCCTAGGTTGAATCTCATTCTCTTCGTGCCTGTCCTTTTCTCTCTAGGGGCAGCGTCTCACCACCGCAGTCAGCCCTCTTTGGTACTGACAGTACCTGCTGGCTTGTCTCACCCACTAATTTACTGAATGTGCTTTTTAATCACCTTTGGTATAATGAAGGAACGTACAGGACAATCAGTAATCTTCCTGTGGCATCCAATATGACCCCCCTAAAAGCAGAGGTTCCCTTGCTGGTGGACTGTGTTCAAGACTTAGCAGTATTACAATACTAATCTTGCAGAATACAGCCAGACTTAGCAGTATTATAATACTCATCTTTTCAATTTAATCTCCCAGACAGAGCCTTGGAAGGAACGCTGACAGATTCTTAAGTAATATGTAGTTATTCTAAAGAACTCTTCATCCACTGTTTTTTTTTAGATCTTCCCATTCTAGGGTGTGGCTAGACTACATGGCTCCGTCAACGGAGCCATGTAGATGAGGCAGGATGACAAAGGGAAATGAAGCGGCGATTTAAATAATCGCCGCTTCATTTAAATCAAAATGGCCGCCGCGCTGTGCCGATCAGCTGTTTGTCGGCACAGCATAGCAGTCTAGACAGGGATCTGCCGACCCCAGAACCCTTCATCAGCAGATCCTGTAAGCCTTGGATCTGCCGACCCCAGAACCCTTCGTCGGCGGATCCTTTATGCCTCGTGAAACAAGGCTTACAGGATCTGCCGACAAAGGGTTCTGGGGTTGGCAGATCCCCGTCTAGACTGCCGTGCTGTGCCGACAAACAGCTGATTGGCACAGCACGGCGGCCATTTTGATTTAAATGAAGCGGTGATTATTTAAATCGCCGCTTCATTTCCCTTTGTCATCCTGCCTCATCTACATGGCTCCATCATCAGAGCCATGTAGTTTAGACGTACTCCTACTATTTTGGTCCTTCTTATTGGACCCTTTTTCTTAATATTTCTTTTAAATCAAGGAGAGAGAAAAATATCACTAACTCTTCCATTATAGAGTTCTTATTTGTCAGTGGGCACAGAGCACTCTCAGATTCTTTTAAATCCTGACATAAAAGCTTTTCTTTATTACCCTTCTCTCTATTAACTGTAACTCATCATGTTTTCGGGCTTTCCCTAGCTTTCTAGTTGGTTAATTTCTCCATTCTCCCCACCCCCAAATAAAATCCATTAGCGCTTGCTCCATGCTTTCAACCCCTGGAGTACTCCCTTGTGAAATGGCAGCTTTCTTCCTCTTGCATCTTCCCTTTTTTCAAAGGAACTGAAATTGGCTCTGCTTTAATTATTGTGCCCGTCAGCATCCTCTGGCCTTCTTCAAAACTCTTTAGGTTTCAAGGCAGCCTCCCTGTGGACCTGGCCCACTAGCTTCTTTCATTCCCCACAATTTGCTTTCTTAAAATGTACCGCTCTTTGGATGATTAACCCCTGAATTGAATTTGTTTTGCGTTAGGCTAGTAATGAGAACTTCCTTGTACCTTTTCATCTACCATCATCTCTTCTCTATTTTTTGGGGTAGGGGAGAGCTCCTGGGAGCAAATTATCTGCTCATGCTTCCTACTGATACTGACCTAGAGACATCTGACCCTACCTGTCACCAAATCCTATTCATCTTGTTCCTCTGAGTAGTCCCAGTGAGGTCTCTCAGACTACTTGGCTGAAGTAGGATTTTGACCTTGGGGAGTGCGTGTTACAAGCACTGACATTTCTAAGCAAAACAATACTGATATCTCTTTATGGGAAGAGAAAAGTCAGACAGAGACAGATCCTTGGCTGATACAAACTGATGTAGCTCTATTGACTTCAATGATGTGGCATCAATTGACTATAGAAGTTATGTTGCTTTTCAAAACTTATTGGCTTATCTTAAAAAAAACAACCTTTGGGTTTAAAGAAAACCGACTGTGTACTTTAGAAGCAAAACTACAGCACAGGAAAAGCAAATGGCACAGATGACAAAATTATCACACCTTACTTGGTTCTGGCAAGCTGAATGAGGACTGAACATTTGCACATGTGGTTTACAGGCATTAGTGAGAAAATAAACACTTTGGGGAAATATTTCAGTTTATTATTCAAATTGGATTTTTTTTGTTGTTTTTTTGGTGTCAGCTTCATATTCCATTTGCTACAGACGGGTGTGGGTGTGCACACATTTTAATATTTTATTTTTCAAGTCATTTTCGTAGGATTGAAAGGAACAAATGGTGGCTAATGTCCATGAATGCCTTAACTATGTATGTACAAAACTGCAGGAGGGAAAGAGAGTGAGAAGAAAGTGAAAAACAAGGAGGAAAGTGTACACCCCCTCCCCTGTTTATACAGCACATCGTTCAACAGACCATGACTGGAGCTCCTAGTTGCTGCTGCAGTACAAACAATAAATATATTTTTAAAGCCCTTCTAAACCTGCTAGTTGGGATTTATTGCATCTGCCACCACGTTAGCCTGCAAATACTCTTATCCCATTATTGGATAACGGTGCTTTAAAAAAAGAAAGACGGCAATAAATACATTATCTCTCCGGTACACGTGTATTACTCTTCTCGTTAAACGGTAGTGGTAACTATTGTATACGAGCGTATTGGGGGAGGATTTGAACACCCACCAGTGCTTAATTTGTAATGAAAGAGGTGTCAGGGCTCAAGCAATTTTTTGTTTACATTCATAACAGATGGAGCAAGCCCAGGGACGCTGACAGCCACGTCAGACCCCTGGCAAAGTGGAGATGGGGCATCTCTGTGCTCCTGGAAGAGGCGGTGCCTTAGGTGGAAGGGGCGGGGCCACGGCAGCGGGCATGCTACACTGCCCCCTCCAGCCCTCAGTGCCGCCTGGTGTGTGCCCTCTCCCCTGCCCTTAGAGCTGCTTAGAGCAGCCACACGGCACTTTGACAGTGATTTAAAGGGCCCAGGATCCCGGGACCTTTAGAATCTCAGGGGCAGTCGCCCCCTTTGCCCCTCCTCCCGCACAGACAGGCCTGGGCAAGCTCAGAAGTGCAGTGGCTATGAACCGCCAGGAACAAATGAAGCATGCCACCCACCCACAATGTTCATACAGCCATCAGGCCAAGCTATGACTCACGGCTTATGTTTTACTGAGAGGACAAATCAAGAAGCCAGGGCAGGGAAACAAGTGCTAGAACTGTCTGCGTGGAATAAAAATAGCGAAGCTGATTTATGGAGTTGCTTCCTTTCCCCAAACTTCAAACTACAGAGCCTTCTTGGGTAGGCCCTGCCTCCTTCACAGGCGTTTGCTTCAGGGGTACACAAGGAACCTACCGGACACATAGCGCATTGCAGGGTCCCACCAAATGAGTGGTATAAACAGAAGTCATCCACAAATCCATTATTATTCCCACAAATCAGGTCCAGCAAAGCATTTGTGCGTCCACACTGCACACTTTGGCTATGTCTACATTGCGCATTCTTGTGCAAAAAGATATGCAAATGAGGCACGACGATATTCATATTGTTTCATCCTTTCGTCTAAAAGTCAAAGGCTACGTCTACATTGCACTTTCTTGCGCAAGAAGATATGCAAATGAGGCGGCGATATTCATATTGTTTCATCCTTTCGTCTAAAAGTCAAAGGCTACGTCTACATTGCACTTTCTTGCGCAAGAAGATATGCAAATGAGGCGCGGCAATTAATATCACTGTGTCTCATTTGCATACCTAATGAGCCACCATTTTTGCACAAGGGGCTTTTGCGCAAGAAGAAGCAGTCTACACTGCTCCTTCTTGCATCAAAACCCCCTCTTGCGCAAGAGCTGTTCTGCCACTTATTTTCAGTCTGAATGGCTCTTGCAAAAGAGGGGGTTTTTGCACAAGAAGGAGCAGTGTAGACTGCTTCTTGCACAAAAGCCCCTTGTGCAAAAATGGTGGCTCATTAGGTATGCAAATGAGATGCAGTGATATTAATTGCTGTGCCTCATTTGCATATCTTCTAGCGCAAGAATGTGCAATGTAGACGTAGCCAATTTGACTTTTTGATGAAAGGATGAAACACCCATGTGTTTCATTTCGACATTTTTTTTCCATAAAAAATGAAAGTTTCCATGAAACATAGAAAGGGAGAGAAAAAAACCCAGTTTTCCCCTTTTCTCTGTTCTTCCTTCCCCTGGTCTCTCTTTAACAGCAGAGTATATTAAAGCGTCACCATTAATATTTAGTGGAGTGTTACAAGACTCACCTACTCATAACACCCCCTCAGAGCATTTATTGTCCAGTGTTGCAGGCCTCTGGCTCCCAGCACTCGCTGTCTTCAGCCATTTCCTGCCACAGAGATGGCCCTCAGCTAAGTCCTTAACAAAAGGCCTCCCCTTCCTTGTTATCCCAATCCAACTGACAGAACAAAGTCTTCACTCCAGTCTCCAGCTGGACCCAGATGCTACACCCCCAAGGATCTGCCTTCTCTCCTCTAATTCAGGCACTCTTCTGCCCACCTTCTGGCTCCGTTTTTGCCCTTCCCAGGGCCCCTTGCCATGTCCCCAGTCAAACCCTCCTGACACACTTCACCTTTTACTTCACAGCCTTCACAGCCTTTCCCAGCCAGCCCTCCACCATTGGGCTTCCTTCTTCTTAAGTCAGTCTCCCGAGGGTTAACCTAGCACTCCAAACTAGTATTAAGGCTTGCCCCTTCTGAGGGGTAGTAGATGACTTTGTCACTCGTCATATGGCACACTGCTCTGTTACCTGCAGCATCACACAATGGTGATATCAAGTGAGGGGCATCAAGAAAATTCTGCTTGGCTTTGCTGATTTCAGCGCAGAAATGAAGGCATCTGTGGTCAAGCACAGGAGAGGAGTCTGAACACGTCTGTGTGGGGTGAGCTTGATGTGCTGGGCAGGAGAGAGGATCAAATAACCACAACACTAATGAGCTTCCTGCTCCATCTGAAGGAAGTTCTCTCACTTTTGGGTGGAGCCGGTCCAGACATTCCTTCCTGTCTGGCCTCTAAAGACTTCTGTGCAGCTAGAGAGGAGACCTGGAGATGAAAATAGGAGGCCCCGACTGGGTGGAGAAACGGGGGAAGGGTAAAGCAATATGTTTAGATAGCTTTGATAATCCCAATCTTAGATTATTAGGTGGACCTGCAGGGGGAAAACTCTTCATTATCCAAAGAAAGAGTTTATAGAATTTCTCCTACCTCCTTCTCTGGGCCTCACCACAGCACAAAAAGCTCCTGTAAATCTCATTGTGTCATGGCTGAGCCCTGACACCAGTAAACATCTCCTTGGCAGCTTTTCTTCATTTGCATGATTAAGCAGGGCAGCATTCTATCCACGGTCTCTTTGGTATACTGTACATAGAGAGAGCATTAATATTTTATATTTCTCAATTCCTGCAGACCAACATAAATAGGAATCCGCTTTTTAATTAACACGTTTTTATTTTTTGAATACGCAGGCTAAGCATCAGGAAGTAAAATGCCTGCTGCTTTTCCAGAGCGTCTAGAGGGACTAGAGAATGCCTGGGAAGATTTAATCATGGATAGGACTGTCGGAGCAAATGCACTTTGTATCTTCCCTGCTGGTACCAGAGAAATGGTGTATGGCAAAGTTAAGCAGTGCATAAACTAGTTTGAAGCTGTATTTCACCTATGGAAAATCTAAAGTACATTGCATGCGCCTTATAGGACACAAATGAATAGATAATTGAAATGCTTTTGCACACTTCATAGGATTTCTGCTGTGTTCAGAATGACATTGGATAATAAATAAACCTCATTGGATTTACTATTTTGTGGAAATAATGCTTAATAGTTCTATGCCAATAATAGATATTCATTTAGGAAAGTTCTATATAAATTTTATTACATTGAAAGAAAAAAATATTTATTTAAACTGAATCTTAATACTCCCTTACCAATATTTCTAATTCCCAATCAGTTGGAATCAGGGACTCAGAGACAGATTTTGTTTCTAGTTGTGAATTTTTCTATAAGGAAGCAGAACTTTGGAGGGGTGGAGGGGGGTGTGGGATAAAAGTATCAGGTGCGGACCAGGAGATTAAGCTATCTAAAATTTAGGTCAAACTAGGTATGTTGCTGAGGACCATGACAAAATTCATAACCATCGTACCATAAAGACTGGTGGCTATAAGCAAACTTTACGGGACTGAGGGAAACTTGGCCATACTCATAAGTAGAAATCAGCTAACTAAAGTCATGACGGACCATGGATATTGCTGGACCACAGAGTGCCGGACTAGAGAGTTTCAACCTATACAGTGCTACTGCAGCACAACTGCAGTGTCATAGCTATAGCACTATAGTGGCTATAATGTAGACATACACTCCCTTTCTTCTTAGATTTTGCTGCAACCTCTTTCAACCTCCCTTCTGCTTTCTTTCCTTTTAGTTTTTCTTAATCCTCTGTTTCCCTCCTCCTTTCCTTCTTTCCCTTTTGAACACTGGTCTGGCTTCGGTGAAGAACTACACACACAGTTTTCTTGCAGCCCCCCTCTAGATGAGTATGTCTGGGGTCGGATATTGCTCTGTGCTCAGGTTTTACCACAGGCTTTTCATTAATAATTCAGGGAGTGATAAAATTACGTCCTCTGGATTATTTCTGGAGAGTAGAATGATCACGAGAAGACCAGATCTCAGCATCATCACAACCTCAGAAATGGCCCCTCTCAGACAAAACAAACTAACCAAAACATCTCGACAAAATAAATAACAATTCAATAATGATCCTTATATCAGGAAACTCGGGTTTATTTGTACCATTATTTCTATGACATATCCTCTTGAGGCCTGAACCCTTGCCCATTACAAATTAAAACTGGGAGTCTTCCATTGATGAAACTTCTTGAGAGTTGATGAGACTCAGCATCTTTCCAGACAATACCCTGATCAGGAAAGCCTTTAAGCATGTGCCTAATTCTAAGCATGTGCTTGAGTCTCTTTGGACTCAGTGGGACCTAACCATATGCTTAAGGCTTTGTCTACGCTGCGAGTTTTTGTGGCAGAAAATATGCTAATGAGGGACTCATTAGCATAAGTCACGATATCATTAGCATATTTTCTGCTGTTTCTTTTTGCGCAAGGGGTTTTTGCGCAAAAAGAAGCAGTGTAGCCAGCCACTTCCGTTTTGTGCAAGATCCTTATGCCTCTTCCCCTTGCCCAAAAAGAAACAGCAGAAAATATGCTAATGATATCGCAACTTATGCTAATGAGCAGGGCTTGACAAAGTATTGAATCTACTCGCCCGTGGTGAGTAGATTTCAGCCGAGCGCCCCGTTCATTTGCGGCATGCACATGCACAATGAGGGTCTTGCGCATGCGCAGTGCGGGGCTGGCGAGCTGTTTTCGCCGCCGTTCATCAAGCCCTGCTAATGAGTCCCTCATTAGCATATTTTCTGCCGCAAAAACTCGCAGTGTAGACAAAGCCTAAGTGTTTGGCTGACTTGAGCCCTAGGGCCACCTAGACTTTGGTTTGATGATTTGGTGAAGTACAGCAAGGTGATCATTAGTCAGACAGCCTCCAAACATTTTAATGAAGCTACATGGCTCTGCTCTAGTTCAAAACATTAGATTCCTACATTACTAACAAACTTCTACTTCACTAGAATAAGTTTCCTTGTCACTCATGTCTCAAAGTCTAATGAAGCTCTGACAGCGTAAAACTTGAGTTTCTGATCTAAGCATGCAATAACTCTGAGGGTGTCGGAGGCAGTGTCATTTTTATTTTATTTTCAAAGGAAATTTAATCTGAGTTCCCAAGGGATTTTTATCTTGTGTCATAACAAAGTCTGCCTGCTGATGGATTTCCCACTTTTCTTTCTAGCTTGAGTAACAACAAAATTGCTGCACACGGAGGCAGCATTCAGTCACATGTCACAGAAAGCTAGCGCAAAGGGAGAGGAGTCTGAGCTCAATCCAAGCTCTGATCTCCAGCATCATATGTGATAAATTATGAAATGTATTGAACAGTGGTCTACAGGTGGACTTCGAATACTAGAGTGGTTTCTGTGTATCATAGAAACAGAGAAAAATAGCTAGGTAGCACTTAGATCCTCCACAGAGCAATGCTCATTTTTCACCAGCTTGAGGATCTGACCTATAATAAATATTCAGCCAAACATGATAGACTAAATAAAGGTGTCTTTTATATTGAATGTATGACAAAAAATTGCACATAAAGGAACACAAACCTTCTGTAAGCAGGTGGGGGGGGCAAAAGAACCCTATTGTGCTTCATTGTAAGCCATTATGTATCAAAGAACTAAAAGCTACTCCTCTCCTCAGTGCCATAATTTTCTTCAAGGGATTGAAGAATCCTTTCATTGCTATAAAGTAGACTCACAAAAGACAAATATTATCCAAAGTAATTTGGATGACTGGGTCTCTTTTAGCCACTCTCAAATTATCTAGGACCTTGCAGGTGGTAGTTTGATGGTAATGTAGATGGAGCGCATTCACAGGAGAATATATATAAAGTTTTGTTATCCAGCACTTTGCTAACCAGAAAACTTTATTAACTGGCATTACCCCACCCCCTGCCACAATACCGCCACAGGCCCGTACAAAGGGTGGGTGTGAGGGTGCTAATGCACCCTCCCATAAGTCCCCCAAGTAAGTGTGCTCCAGCCGGCCGGGGGAAGTTGGGGCTGATTCCCCCTCCCCTTCCTCTAGGAGTGAGAATGGGTGGGGGGCTAACTCCTGGAGAAGGGGGGAATCAGTCTCAGCCATCCCCCGGCCAGCAAGGGAAGGGAGGCTCGGGCAGCGCGCCTCTCCTGCCTTTCCCCAGCCGGCCGGAGCACACTCTTCCTGTGTCTCGGCCTGCACCATGTCTTCAGGCGCTCACACCTGACTCCCACTGTACAGCCACCCATTGTGGGGCTTCTGACAGCTGGCACTTCTGGCTGAGGTCTTCAGCAGGTGCCCCCTTCCCTCTCAGTCTGCCTTGAGCGGCGGGGGGCCAGATCTCTCAGTCTGCGGTGGGGGCAGAGCACTATGCTTTGTTTTCCGGCAATTTCAACTAACCGGCAACTCCCATTTCCCATGCAGGGCTGGACCGAGCTATTCCGGCACCCCGGGCAGACAGTTTAATTGCGCCCCAGTTTGGGGGAGGGCGCATGCGCGGCCCCGCCCCCGCACCAGCACGTGAGGGAGGGCGCGTGGAGCTGGCGGCAGCAGTACGCACATGCCTGGCCCGGCCCAGCCTGGCTACCACCGCTGGCACACAGCCCGGGGCCCCCCAAGGCGGGCCGAGCCTGGCGGTGCAGGGCGTCACGGCCGCAGGGGGAAGGGCACTGCTGGCCGGCACTGTGGGGGTTAACGCAGCCCCCGCCCTGGGTGGCCAGTACAGGGTGGCTGCTGGGAGCTGCTGCAGCCCGCAATCCAGGAGCCGGGTGTGTGGTGCCTGATGGCAGCTATAAGGGGCGCTATGCGCCTTATAGCTGCCATCAGGAGCCCACCATAGGTTGGCGCCCCAGGAAGCTGCCCGGCTAGACCATGCCTTAATCCGGCCCTGTTCCCATGAGAGGTTCCAAAGAGGATGGAGAGAGGCTGTTCTCAGTAGTGACAGATGGCAGAACAAGGAACAATGGTCTCAAGTTGTGGTGGGAGCTGTCCAGGTTGGATATTAGGAAAAACTATTTCACTGGGAGAGTGGTGAAGCACTGGAATGGGTTACCTAGGGAACTAGTGGAGTCTCCAACCCTAGAGATTTTTAAGTCTCAGCTTGACAAAGCTCTGGCTGGGTTGATTTAGTTGGAATTGGTCCTGCCTAGGGCAGGAGGCTGGACTTGATGACCTTCTGAGGTCTCTTCCAGCTCTACGGTTGTATGAGTCTATGATTCTATGAGTGTCGGATCACAAAGCTTTCACTGTTCATTGTATGTATGTGTACACACACACACACACACACACAAACACACAGTGAAAGCTTTGTTATAACATACAGTATAACACACACAGAGTGAAAGGTTTGTTATAACATACAGTATAACACACACACACACACACACAGAGTGAAAGCTTTGTTATAACATACAGTATAACACACACACACACACACAGAGTGAAAGCTTTGTTATAACATACAGTATAACACACACACACATAGTGAAAGGTTTGTTATACAGTATAACACACACACACACACAACACAGAGTGAAAGCTTTGTTATAACATACAGTATAACACACACACACACACATAGTGAAAGGTTTGTTATAACATACAGTATATACGTTTTTCTGATAAGGTGTGTATTGCAGCCCTCAGGCAAAGACTTCACACACATAGTTATTAATGGGTAACTAACCCATTGATGACAGGACTGTAATGTTTACCACAGTGAAAGGTAGTCATAGGAGCATGAAGGTAACAGCACTGTTGACGTTCTGACCGTATTTCACTACGAAATTACACAAATACCAGTTGAATGGATCAGTTGTGCCCTTCCCCAGTCCACGGGTTTTGTGTCAGCACATTCCTCCTCACACCTGCTCATTGGACTTACAATAGTGAGGTTGCAGCGGGAGGGTGGGCTCTGAAACCTTTGGTGAAGGGGGTGGGTTTCACAGCTCAAACTCCAGCCTGAGAGGCTACTTCCAAGTGCTGCCTCCACTGCAACGTTCTGCCTGCCCATTATCTTTTCTTTATACCAGTGGTGGCAACAGCCCGTGGGCAGGGTTCAAAGTGAAGCCTGCAAGACATTTCGTTTGCTGTTGCCCCCACACTGGGTTGCCAGATTCCGCTGGTTTTCGTCCACATCATTTTTTTTTCCCTACCGGTATTACTAAAGTGACACGCAGGTCAGGCAAAGACGTGTGAAGTGAGGTGCGTGCTGACTGCACGCTATACTGTGAGAGCCTTCATCTGGATGTGACATGGGGCCAGATTTTCAGAAGCATCCACTGGCAAGCAGTTCCACTGTTCCCCAGATCATCTACATTTACAAATTCATTTGTTTGCTCCTCCTTCTTTACTCCCCTGCCCACCTTTCCACTCTCCAGACATTTGAAATTCTCACTGGAGTGGCAAGGACTCCACCGATCCACTCTCCAGTGCCCCCTGCTGGGCGGATTTCGCATGAAGAAGGAAGTGCCTCTCCTCAGAGAGAGATGGGAGGGGCTGGTTGGAGTGGTTTTAATCCCCGACCATTTTCCCTTTTTTTTATCAGCCAGAGGCTGGAATAGCACAGAATAAACAGGCTGCAGCTGTGCTGGGGGGAAAAAAAAATGAGTCACGCCTCAGCAATTTATGGACAATTTCCCATTAATAAGAGATAATGGAGTGCCGTTCAATAGATCTGGAATTGCAACATGCACGCTGAAGCAGGGGGAAGGGAATCTGAGAATAGTTCGCTCCTCTCTGAGAAGTAGCATCATTGTGGTTTTGTACGTCCTATTGGAGGCTGGTTTTAGACTCTTTGAAATGGTTTAACTGCACAGCATATTAGAAAATGCAGCTGTAGAAAGCTATAGGAGTGACCCAGCCAGCAGTGATGTGTCTAATTACCAGCAGTGAGGTACAGTAAAACTCCAATAGTCCAGCATCCAATAGTCCGGCACTCCTGATAGTCCGGCATCAAAATGGCAAGAGCCTAGTGAGTGAGCTTCGGCAAAAAATGAGTCACAAGGTAACAGCGGCAGCAGTTGAACTGAGCAAAAAGGGTAAAAAAGGCTTAAAAAAACTAAAATAGTACGGTATACTGTATACAGTATGTACAATAAAAAGGGTTAAGAACACCTTATATACAGTATATATATAAAACCTGCTTATAGTACCTCCTGATAGTCCGGCATATCTGATAATCTGGCACCACCTAAGTCCCATAGGTTCCGGATTATCAGAAGTCTACTGTACAATGAACGTGGGGGCTCAAATCCCCATTCATCCCCATTCCTCTTGTTCATGCTTGTGTTAGAGATTCCTGCCTTTGATCGCTGCAGACGGCACCGTGACAAGGGCATTGCCTCGTCTCTGGTGAGCAAGGGGTTGGTTTTATCTCCCCTTGTGAGGCTGTTTGGGGAAGCACCCTAAGAGTAACATTTGGGGAGGCAAGGTGTTTGGAAAGATTCAGGTCCACAGGCAAGAGGACTGGCTTGGATTCCAAATGGAGGGGGGTGGGATTTTCTGTTCATTTTCTAATGGTAGCCACTTGTTTGACTCTCATCCTGAATGTTAGCTGTTGAAGGAAAGATCTTGCTGATGTCAGTTCTTCATGGCACTGCGGAGCAGGCAGGCTTCTCGCCTTGTGATTGCACAACGGACCGTTGCCCGAAGTGAGGTAGCACACTTTGCTGTAACAGCAACAAAGAAATTACCATAGCAGCTCACTCAGTGGTTCATCAAATGCCACATCTTGTCTTTGTCAGTAGCCAGGGGCAGATGCTTTGGGAGATGGTGCAAGAAGGTAGAAAAATATGGATTTACTAGCACTCAGAGGAGCATTCTTCTAGACCTGCCAGTTAGCATTTGGTTTCTTCCCTCTGTCTTTTCCACATCCTAATGTACCTATGGATTCCCATTGAATTCTCACTGTTCTCATGGTTTATATAAGTGTTTAAGATCCTTCTAATCTGATATGGCATTCCTGTGAGTCCCACAGCTTAATTATATATTGGATACATAGTATTTCCTTCCATCAGTTTCCAATATATTGTCTTTCAATCTCACTGGCTGTCTACAGTTTGAACCTCTCTAATCTGGAACTCTCTGGTTCGGCAACATCTGTGGTCCGGCATGATTTTAGTTAGCCAGATATTCACTTATAATGGGTATGGCCAAGTTTCCCGTATTCCCATAAAGTTTGTTTACAGCCACCAGGCCTGGCTCTCAGTGTTCTGTGCTAATCTAATTTACCCTTAAACGACTTCTAAGAGCACAGTAATCAGTGGAAGTGTTGGTAATGCTGCTAGACAATATTGGCCTCCCGTGATTTGGCAAATTCTCTCATTTGGCACCAGTCAGGTCCCAAGGGAGCCAATCTAGGGAGGTTCAACCTGTACTTGTATTGTATTATATAAGAGAGCAAATCAGAGTGCCTGATATACATTTCCTCTACCGTTCATTTTTATATACTTATTACGTGCCCCCTCTGATACATCTGTTTAACCTGTACAGGTCCAGTATTTTCCAGTCTCTAACTGTATGGAAGGCTCTTAATTGCCTTGGTGCATGCTAATTGCATGTCTCTGGATCCCTTCTGATTTTGCTATACGTTTTTTAGTTAGTGACCAGAGCTGCACACAGCGTTTCAGGGGAGAATATACCATCAGCTATTTTATAATACAGGTTGGACCTCTCTGTTCTGGCACCCTCAAAACTTGACTGGTCCCGAATGAGGGAATTTGCCAGATCAGAGGAGGCTGCCTGCTACCAGCTCCCCAGGCCACCTTCCCTCCCCGCTACTGGCTCCAGCCGCCCCCAGCCCCGGGGCTGCTATGCTGCTATGGCCCTGGGAGCCCAGACTGCCCTGGCCCCAGCCCTATTATCGGGGCTGCCACGTCTCTGGCCCCAGCCCCGCTAGCGCATCTGCTGCATCTCTGGCCCGTCCCCACTACTGCAGCTGCCGTGACCACCACATCCCTGGTCCTGCTACTGGGGCTGCTGCGGCCCATGCCGTGCTACTAGGGCAGCCCCAGCCCCACCCAGCTCCAAACCATCAGCCCTCTTCCCATTGGGGTTCCCAGCCAGGACTCCCTGGTCCCAGAATACCCATGGTCATGCCGGACCACGGATGTTGCCGGATGAGGGAGTCCCGGTTTGGGAGGTCCGACCTATATGCTCAGAATTAGAGCCCATTCTTTAATAAGTGTAGAAAGACTGTTGGATATCTTGGCTGCTGCATATTGAGAATAGCTCTCCCCCTCCCTCACTCCCAAGCTGTCCGCAATGACAGCATGAAAATGTTAGAAACAGATTTTTTTTTTCATTCTGTCAAGCAATACAGTACTTGCTTGCTGATGAAATTCCAACACCTATTAGATTGCTTGCAGGCAGTGGTAAGTCTTTTTTTTTTTTTAATTCCTTGGCTATTTGCATTAGCCAATACCCAATCATCCATGACTTGTTGGTGATCTGTAAGAAAAATGTCCTAAGCCTCTAAGTTTAGCTGTGAATCCAAACTTCTCCAAAGACTGAAGGCATTTGGAATGGGAGGGGGAGAAGGGTTTTGATTTGGCTCATTGTGGAAGTAGCTATGAAATTCAGATCCATACCTCGGATCTTTGGGTGTTCCTATCCATGGGGTTTGGTTTTGGCTCATCTCCATTGCTTATGTGAAAGCTCCAGCCTTGTGGATCATGCAGTGTCCGAGAGAATCAATAGAATATTCTTGGGCAGCTGGCAAAGAACTTATCATGCAGGCTGCTAGAATTTGGCACATGCACCTATTGCTAGCTGACCTAGATGCTTCAAACAGAGATGCACATTCTGCACAGCATCTATAAAGAACAGCAAGGTTATGAGCAACAGGACTGATTTTAAGAGACATGAAAAATAAAGAGTGTGAGGGACGTGCTGGAAGGTCGGGGAGTCTGAAAAAACTAAACTCATTCATGTGAATAGTTTCATTTGAAAAACCAGCCCCAAGTTTCCTTCAAGTTCACACCAGGTTTTCTTGAAAGGGTCACAAAATGTAGCAGACCTATTGCAAAAATGACCAAACCTTGAGCTTGTCATGATGCCTGAAACCAAACGAGTTTCATGGGGTGCCCAGTTTCACTGCATTTTTTTTCCTCACAATTCTCGTCTTTTCTGTTGGCTGGGGATAATTGGTACATGGTAGACATGCCACTTATTCATGATTATTATTATTATTATTTTATTATTATTATTCTACGAGACATCAATTACTCATACCTGTATGTCAAAGAAAGAGCTCCTTGGATTGACCAGCTATTTTATGAGGGGAAAGTGATTCTAGTGATTATGGTAGTATCTCTTTGCTCTATCCCTGTAAGCTATATCCAGCAATATGCACAAATATTATAATTTATCGGAATCACATTATCACCCAGTGACCCTAGCTGAGATCAGAGTTAGGCATTAGACATACACATAGAAGGAGACAGGCCCTACACCGAGATGTTTACAATCTAAATAGGCAAGAGAGATAAAGGGTAGGTGACAGGGAAGGGATAGAGCAAATTACCTGTTGTGAGGATTACCTATTGTGTTCCCGCCCTCTGAGGCATCTGGTACTGGCCACTGTCAGCAGACAGGTTATTGGGCTAGGATGGACGGTTGGCCTGACCCAGCATGGCCGTTCTTATGTTCTTAAAATGAAGTTTTCTTATCCTCATTTTACAGATGGAACAGAGGGTTTAAGTGAATTATCTAAGGTCATAGCACATCTGTGGGGGAGCCATGTGTTCCCTGTAAGCTGTGCACTTGGGCAGTCATCCAGGAGAGCTTCAAATGCCACCCAGCTGATTAGAGAGCTCCCACAGCTGACAGCATGTGTTTCAACTTGGGGTGTACATAACAAAATGTATTCCACACATGGATGGAACAAATTAGAAGGAACATTTGCCATGAACTGTTCTCAATATCAACCCATTTTGTCTCCCCACGGCTGATGTGGAAGGAGAGACCACAACAGCAGGATGGAGTCATCTTGCCATAGTGGAGTTAAAAGTCCTGCTTCACTTGGACAGGTACACAACCACATCCTTTGTCCCATGTTAAATCCCAGCAATGTGGAAGAGCAGGAGGAAAGGCTGGTTTTGTATTTCTTAACACGGAGCCCAGACCCAAAGAGCATCACGTTTACTTTTGAAACGTCATCCAGAATTTCAGGAAGCACCCGACAGACTTTTCAATTGCTCCTATGGAAACTAGCTAACTTAATGAGAGAGAAAAGTAAATTACTTAATGATTATTAATCTCATGCACAGATGCAATCACTTCCCAACTGAGTTTTTTTATTAAAAAAATGCATTTAGATTATTTTGGGAAGACGACAATTCTTCTTCTGCCCCTCCTCTCTATGTATCTCAATTTGCATAAACATGGCATTAAAATGGTTTTAAAAACAATTACGCCATCAACGACCCCTGAAAGTGCAGAATTCAGATGCACCACTGAGATCTTAAAAACAAAACAAAACAACAAAACAGAACCCCACAAGACTACACCTTACCCCTGCTTTTCTGGTATAAAAACCCCACATATTGCTTCTAAAAGGAGTGTGGTTTAATGTTATGTTTTATAACCCTGTAATAATTGAACATGGATAAATATCATTCTTTTTAGATGTGCTGTGGCAGAAAGGGAAGGAATAAAAAGGCCCTACCAGGTACCAACCAAGGTACTTCATTTAACATCTCATCATGTTTAGAAGTCTAAAGCAGACACCTTCCTATTATCCTGCTGTGCTTGTCACTGGGAGCCTTTGTTCCATTAGAAACTTGTTAATTGCTACCTTAGTAACAAAGGAACAACACACTGTGGTGCTTCTATTAGCAGTCTGTGTAGCTTGCCTGCCCTTGGAAAGGCAGTGGGGATTAATTGACAATATATTCTTAGAAGAGGCAGTAAAGATGTGTAATCAGTTTGATGTTGGTGTTTATTAATGGAGATCCTTAACACATTTAACATAAAAACCAGTTAATCAAAAGCTATACCATATGTTGCAACAAAACATGAACTGGGTTGTCGGATTCTTGAAGAAAAATCCTTTATGTTTGTATCCAACAACGGGAAAAACTGGCCAAAGAGAAATAAAACACAAAATACAACAAACACTACATTTATTATGTGGTATTATTCTTGTAGTTCATAAGAAAACAGAGATAGAGATTCAAATGTAAATCAGAGGAAGAAAAAGTCCATTTTCTCAGAATTACCCTTTGCTGTTACATTTGTTAGATAATAAATAACTCCTTTTACCACTAACAGAAACAAATAAACTGAAAGGTTTCCTCATTCATCCTTCTTTCCAAACCAAAGGCTTCATGCAAATCTCTTTAGGGTTACCTAGGTGTTTTCATAGCAATCTCTCAGAACTGATATTTGGTTCTTGTTAAATTTCCAAAAGAAATCAGATAAAAAGCACTAGTCCACAGTTAAAATTAGGAACAGACTGAAATAAATGCTAGCTTTACAGTGCCAGTTGTATTTTTGTGTTAAGAATATAAATTAGCCCTATATTTGTTTAAAATACTTCATCTCTGCAGATCATATAAATTGTATTGGATTGTAAATATGTCCATTTTGGGTTCTTATATAG
Organism: Rafetus swinhoei; assembly: GCA_019425775.1. Taxonomy (NCBI): domain Eukaryota; kingdom Metazoa; phylum Chordata; order Testudines; family Trionychidae; genus Rafetus; species Rafetus swinhoei. The sequence continues at coordinate 190,283,330 of CM033440.1, forward strand.
CTTTAATTTCGGTACACTAATACCAGAATTTACGAATAGGCTAGTTTTCAAAGGAATCAGCACCCGAAATCTTTTTTTGGTGCCTAAACAAAAGCTGAACTCTATTGAAACCCAGGCCTACATGTAGGAAAGAGTCTAAAGAATCTAGCCCTTATTTAAGAGTCTAAATGGGAGCTGAGCTCTTCTGTAAATCAGGCCATAATGATATGCGAGTGGAATCAAACATACAGTGCCCATTGCTCATGGTCATTAAGTCTTCAGTGCAAACGAGACAAATTCAATCAATCCAGGCCCCTCCAATGGTATAAAGCCACCATCATGACTCTCAAGCCACCTCTTCCCCCAAACACTGCCCATAAAACACCTTGCCCAAAACCACAAGGGCATGCGTGGCTACGAAGCTGAGGAAAACAACAAATAGGAGCAGACGTCTCAAAAAATGTCATTTCTTTTATATGTATATTTTTATAATTGTCACAAGCTAGCACAATATCTGAGGAGAGCAACCAATGGTTGTGCATGGATCTATATCCTCTTCTGAATGAGGATAGCGATGGGGCCAAGAAGCACACTTGTGGTCCAGAACTGAATGCTCTTGAAGCCTGGGGATGAAGGTGAGGTTTCAGATTTGGGGTTCCCCTTTGAGACTGAAGCTCAGCTGGGCCAGTGAAGGATGATTGGCATACAGCACCCAGAACAGAATCTTTGCTTCCAGGGAGATGCTCCCAGCTGTAGACAGAAACCATTTTCCTTATCTCTGCCCCTTTTTGTTTGTCTGGGTACCACTTCTTGACTGTACCAGATTGTGGTTTTGGTTAGGATGACTCTTCACCCCAAACACATTGGGGGCAGTTTTCTTCTCTTTTCATTTCCCAGCAGGAAAAATAGTGTTTTATTACTAGAGTCCTGAGTGAATACAAAATTTGTATCTGCATTTGTATCTTCAAAAGTGAGCTGTGGATCTCTGCAAATGTGCAGGATTCTAGACTCAAAACTTGGATCCGCATCTGCATCCATGTCTATAAAAACGAGCTGTGGATATCTGCATCCACATCCGCGGCTAGAAAGTGGACAGCCACAGATTAGCAGGGCTCTGTTTATTATTGCAAAATTCAAAATGACGGTATTGCTTCCAAACTGTCACGTGACTAAAATGCAAATGAGTTTTGGTGTCTTTAACCATTTCCCCTTGTTCACCAGCAGGTGCTGAGAAACATCTCCCTCCCCCCTCTCCTGGAGCCCTTGTCCACCTACGATTCCCAAAGGGCTCTGACCTGTTCTCCTTCCGACTTCCTCTTCCCCACGGCTTCACCATACAAATGTCTGGAGACAGAGGGAACAAAAATGAACATAATAAATAACTTCCCCTATTTAAGAAAGATAGTCCAGATTCTCTTTCTACACATTGCTAATTGGTGGGGGTGGGGAGCAATTGCTATTTTTCTCCTGATGTTAATTCAAATCGGTAATGAAGTCAGGAGAGTCAGATAGATTTAGGAGTATGCAAGATTAAACCAGGTTTAGACAACTGAGAAATAAATGTACTGCCTTAATTAGCTCTTCAGATATAAATTAAGCACTGCGTAATATTTCCAACTCTCTTATGAACCCCAAAGAGTTCTAGAAACAAGACTTTATAGTTTTGCCTCCCTTTTGCAATTATGGTGGATAATGAAATCTTAATTAATCAGTCCCACATTTCAGAAGAATGTGAATAGTTAAAGGATAGAAATATCTTATTTAGGAAGGGGAACTCAGAGCTGAAAAAAAATAAAGAAAAAGAAAATCTATTAGCCATAAATGTACATCTTTACCTCCATTTCTGTGGAGTTTTAGCAGGTGACAGCCATCGCTTTGAGCAGTGGTTCTCAACCATGGGCCATATGGCTCCTCAGGGGCCACACCCTACCTCTAGGGGGCCACATGGAAAAAACAGAACATTAGGTAAATTATGTACCTTTTTTTCCAACTAACAGCGGCTATGAGGGGGGCCACAGAGGTAAACAAGGCTCAGAAGGGGGCCATGAGCAAAAAAAGGTTGAGAAACTCTGGCTTTGAGTACAGAGGTGCGGCCTACAAACCATCTACATGGTTCCAAATGGATCACAACACATCTCTATGGTCTGCATATACACATTAAAAACAAGGGCAGCTGCAGTATGCTCTCTTTATCACGTAAATTAGGGATGATCTTCAAGCTCACACAGTATTGCTTTTGCAGTTCGTCGTTATTACTGACATACAAGGAATATTTTCTGCTCCCAGATTATAGGCTTCCAGGGCCTGATTTGCTAGAAGAATCACTTTTCTTTAAAAGTTTCAGGGGGTAGCTGAGTTAGTCTGTTACAGAAATAAAACAACAAATGGTCTGGTAGCACTTTACTTTATGAACTAACAAAACATGTAGAGGGTATTATGAGCTCTTGTGGGCATAGCCCACTTCTTCACATGACCGGAGTTATGAGTTTAGGATGTGTACACCCAAAATAAATAGGAGCGGGAAGGGGAGGGGGGAGGAAAGAAAAACTACCCAATCTTCAGATACTTACTGATGCTCTCTGTCTCCCACCTCACTCCCTCTTTCTTCCCTCCTCCCTCCCCTTCCCCTCTCCTATTTATTTTGGGTGTACACATCCTAAACTCATAACTCCGGTCATCTGAAGAAGTGGGCTGTGCCCACGAAAGCTCATGATAACATCTACATGTTTTGTTAGTCTATAAAGTGTTACCAGATCATTTGTTGTTTTTTTCTTTAAAAGGCAGTTACAAACACAGTGGTTAAACCTTTCACCCAGGTGTTTAATTTTTCCATACCTCCTGCTGAGATATCCAGCAACCTCTTTTGTATAAAGGAAGTGGCATTACCGTTCTTATTCATTAATTTCCTGCCTGATTATGAGAGCAAAGATGGGGGGGTGGGCTTGTTAACATGAGGTTAAAATTTGCAAAGTCTAATTTAGTCAGTGGGTCTGAGATTGGATTTAGATCTGGACATAGTGTGTCTGCGTTATCCATGTGGGCTACAGGTACTTTGTTAACACTGATAAAGAACATGTACACTGCGTGCCCCCTCATTTACAACACCACGCTACTTGGAGGAATGCTTATACAGCAGGCCGCCTGGTGGTTCTGAGTTCTAATCATGGCTCTGCCAGCATCTCCCTTTGTTGTTTTGGTTTCCCCATTTATGAGATGGGGGTAGGGTAATAATAGGAGCTGGTTGAGGAATTGTTTTTATTTCCCTGTGCCAGTTTTGCAAAAAATATTATTTTTATGTTCCCCGAGGGCCTGTCTATATGGCAGTTTAGTGCATGCATAAAGCTACAGCACTAGTGTGGTGCCTTGTGGGATGGTATGGAACCAGCTTCCATGAGCTGAAAGTTTTATTGTGCGCTTGCAGCAGCACACCAAAGTGCCTTACAGAACTTTTGGCATATGGTAGCAGGCAGGCCCACTGATGGGGGGTGGTGTGGGGGCAAAATGGGCAACCGCCCCAGGGCCCAGTGAGTTAGAAGTGCCTAGAGCTCTCAGCTACCTCCACTGCTACAATAGCAACAGCAGCGGTTGGCACCCTGCACCCTTTAAATTGCAGCCGGAGCCCTAAGGCAGCATACACCAGGCAGTGCTGAAGGTCTGGAAGGGGGAGGCTAGCCCCCATCCCGCCCCTTCCATCCAACACCCCCGCTCCCCCACACCCATCTTGCCCAGGGTCTGGCAAAGTCTGTCAGCCAAGTTGGTAGCAGGCTCCAGACAGCCACTTGGCATATAGCAGGCCCGAACTGAAGATTTACACAGCCGTTCGCTGTGCACTACGTTGCTATGTAGACATGCCCTCAGTTTCATCTACATTTTTCTTGGAAGATTTTCAGCATTTTGTCGAAACAATCAAAAACTCCAACATTTACATTTTTGGTTTTCAGCAACTCAGAATCGGAAATTTCATGTTGAAAACCAACATTTCTTGTTTCAGTATTCGAGCTCCAAAATTTGACCAAACCAGAATTTTTTCACAAAATCAATGGGTGGGGTTTTTTCGTGAAAAAGCCATTTTCCTTGGAAAAAACATTAACAGAAGTATTTTAACCAGTTCTAATAAGACGACCCACCTGCTTCACAAGCATGTTGTGAATATGAATATGTTACTGCCTGTACAGTGCTTTGAACATAGAAAGCATTATAGAAATATTAAAGTTGCCACTTTGTTTATTAATACTTTATAGCTAAACCCTTCAATGCAGTTAGAAAGCCCTCTTGCTGTATATATCTACTGAGGAAAATACTGATACAAGCACTCATAGCAACTTCATCTACACTAGAGAAATATACTATGCTATCCCTAAAACTATGGGAGCATGTATTACATGCACGCTTAGAAATGCTTGAATTGCTTTACCAGCCTGCTAAATCTGCTTGGAGCAAACTATGCTTCAGTGGAACTAAAATACAGATCAAGGCTGAGCTCTCCCAGCCTATCCTACCTTAGTGGCAGTCTGGAGATACGGACTATTGGAAAGAACCCTCTATTGTCACACAATGCACTCATAGCCTTTTGCAATCTCCCAGAATGCACTGCTTCTGACAGTCGTACTGGGAATTGTGGGATAGAAGCCCACTGGAACGGCAGTGGTTTAGGACAATGTCAGTATGCAGGGCACATGCACAAAGCTTCTTAACATGGGTGTGTGCACTGAGCCTTAAAAACGGCAGAATGCAACTGGTTCGGTTAGAAATGGTTTAATTTCCTAGGGCAGATGGTGACTCTGAAGGCTGGGATAGCCTCATGGCATAGGGTTGTGATTTGAATGTGTGACCTGTATGCAGCAAGAAGGGGAACCGAATGGCCCAGTTGATTGGTTCCGGTATATGTAGCCTATTATAGGTCCCAGTCCAGCTTATGTCAGCAGAGACCAAAAATGTTACCATTGGTCTTGCATGGCCACTGTGTGAAATGAATTTGGAGGACCACATTTTTACACTTATGCAGGCACCTAAAGCCTCCAGGTGCTTTTGAAAATCCCACCTGGTGCCTATCTGCAGCTGTAGGCACCTAACTACCTTTACAAACCTGGCCCCAAGTGTTTACACCCCCAAAGCACCTTGTGTTCTCCTTCTTGACTGTTACTGCAAGAGCAGCTTGGGTCAAACCAAGGCGTTCTTTGTTCTTCTCTTCCCCCAGCAGCGCACAGCCCAGAGCCTGCACCATCTGAGAAACGGCAGCAGCAGCGCTCTGGTCTGAACAGCACCCCATGCACCCTGCATTGCTGTGATGTCTCCTCCCCGTTGCATCCCAATAGTGGCTACTCCACCCAGAATTAGAACCCTTTTTTGGTAGGCTCAGCAGAGTGTTGAAGCAAAGGGGATGGAGCCTGAGAAAAGTGTGGGCTGCCCAGTGCTTGTCTTGTACCTGGCCTATGGACAAAAGGATGACTTCTCTGTGCTGTAAAAATAAACCCTTTCATGCGGTTACAGAGGAAAGCAATTAGAAAAAAGCCTCATTAGAAGAACCTGGCTCTTTCTTATCCATATCATCAGTGTGGCAAACCATCTTGTTAATTCAGAGCATCATGTATAAGCTGCTTTGACATATGCACTTGGTTCTTCTGGAGTTTTGCAATGCTCTTTTTGTACAATTTATTCCTATTTCATTGCGGAGGGTGTTTCTCTCTAAAATTTGCTTTAGGTGCGAAGAAAAAAAAAGTGTGAATTTGCTAGTTCGGAACATCTTGTCCTTCTAATTTATACAGATCTGTGTGTGCAGAGCAGATGCATTATTAGCAGCAGAGTAATTTTAGCCCTGGAGTCATGGGCGGTCGATAGAATCAGCTGGGGGTGGTTCAGCCCCCTCAGCACAGCCTCAGCTGCTGGATCCTTGGTTGTGGGATTTGGGGAGGGAAGTTTTTGCTTTATTATGCCCCCGGCAGGTTCCAGGGACAGCTGAGGTGGTAGTAAGTGCTATTCAGCTTCCTGGGTTCATCAGTAACTTCCTGGGATTCCAGGGAACCTGCATGGAAGCTGAGGTTTGTCTTTGGAAGGAGACACTGTGGCATTTCCCAGGTGGCTCAGGGGTCTTGGGTGGGGAAGCAGAGCTGTGGCTGGTCCAGGGCTCCTTCAGGCAAGGGGAAGGGGGCTTGGGGCTCCTCTGGGCAAGTGAGGGAACTGAGGTCTTCAGCCAGCCAAGGGCTCCTCTGGCTGGGATGTGTGTGGTGTGTTTGGGCCTCTGGCCAGCCCACAGCCCCTCTCACCATGGGGAGTGCTCAGAGTTCCTCTGGGTGTTGGGAGTGTTCATTGCTCCAGCTGCAAGGAGAAGCAGGGGGTCCTCGGGGCTCCAGCTGCAGGAAGGCAGGGGGATCTCAGGGCTCTGCCCCAGTGAGCATGGACAGAAGGGGAACAGCCAGGGGCTAGCTTCCCCAAAAGGGGTCTCCACCTGCCACCCATGTCTAAAGTGGTAGGGATGGAGGGAAGGAGGAGCTGATATAAGACATACCTAAAGAGGAGTGTTATGATTGATACCTGGGAAACCACTGGAGTAATGTACAACACATTCAGTTTGTGAGTACCTGGAGCATGAAGGGGAAATCACTGGCAGCCAGCATGGATTTACCAAGAACAGCTCATGCCAACCCTGCTTGATTATCTTCTTTGATGACATAACTGGTTTGCTGGATGGGGTGGGGTGGGGGGCAGAGAGGGATGCAGTGAACATAATACAATATACCCAGACTTCAGCAAGACTTTTGACACAGTCCCACATGACCCGGAGAAATGCAGGCTCCACCGAGCTGCCATTACGGAATTGGCTAACCAGCCACAAACAAAGAGTAACTATTAACGGCGTAATGCCAGATTGGATGGAGGTCTCGAATGGGGTTCCACTGGGATCTCTTCTGGCTCTGGTGTTGTGTAGCATCTTTACGAATAACCTGGCTGTAGGAATAGAGTTTGCTGATCTGAGCTGCAGATGTCACAAAGCTTGGGGTGGGGCAGCAAGGGGAGGCCATCACTTTGGGGAGAGAGCTAAAATTCAGAGGGCTCTTGATAAATTGGAGCGCTGGGGTAGAGACAACAAAACCAAACTCAACAAAGACAAATGTGAGGGGCTGCCCTTAGGGAAGAACTACCAAATGCACAAATACAGAAGAATAGGGAGAAACTTGAAAAGACCCAGAGGTGATCCAGGGGATGGAACGTAAGCCATTAAAACAAAGGCTGAATGATCTGGGTAGCTTGACTTGGAAAAAAGAGAAGATTAAAAGGGCATATAACAGTGGTCTTCACATAGTTAAAAGGCTGCCATAAAAAAAGAGGAAGAAAAGCTGTTCTCTTTTGCTACAGAGGGCAGGACAAGAGGCAATGGCTTCAAACTGCAGCATAACAGATTTAGATTAAATCTCAGCAATAAACCTTCCTAATGTAAGACCAGTAGGACAATGGAATGGACTGCCATGGGAGGTCATGGCACCTTCTTACTTGGAGGTTTTCAAAAGGAAGCTGGACACACATCTGCCTTGGATGGTTTATGCACAACAAATCCTGCATCTTGGCAAAGGATTAGACAAAATGACCCTTGCGATCCCTTCTAATCCTATGGTTTTAGCTTGTATTCATAACTGAAGTTTTTACAGTGTTTTGAACTTCTTGGGCAACCCCTCTTCGTGTTCCACGTGGGCTGTAATTTCTAAATGTGTTATATCCTTCCTGGGTAGGAGTGTTGTGGAACTACTAACTGGGGTTTGTAACCTATCGGTGAAATCATGTTCTGTACCACATGACTGCAAGATAGCTAACATGACACCAGTTTTTAAAAGAGGCTCTAGAAGTGATCCTGGCAATTGCAGCCTGGTGAATCTAACTTTAGAACTGGGCAAATGGGTTGAAACTATAGTAAACAACACAATTGTCAGACACATAGATGAACATAATTTCTTGGGTTAAAAAAAAGCTAGATACATTCATGGAGGATAGGTCCATCAATGGCTATTAGCCAGGATGGGCAGGGATGATGTCCCTAGCCTCTGTTTGTCAGAGGCTGGGAATAGGTGACAGGGAAGGGGTCACTTGAGGATTACCTGTTCTGTTCATTCCCTGTGGGGCACCTGGCATTGGCCATCGTCGGAAGACGGGATACTGGATTAGATGGACCTTTGGTCTGACCCAGTATGGAAATTCTTATGTTCTTATGTGGCAGATATTTTAGTTTGACCCGTTCGGTACAGACCCCTAGATCTCACTGCTCTGTGTTACAGTCATGCCTTATGATAAGTTTATGTTTTAAAGAATTCTGAAACATGTATTGCTACATATGAAATGGTGCAGTGTAGTAGGAGTGTGTGGCCTGCATGTGTTTTTGTCTCACACTGATCTGTATTACAGCTGTGTTTGCACTATCTGAAGTAACAAAGAAATCCTGGGCATTCAACGACCAGACTCCGACCGAGTTTGAAGCTCGTCGCTCATGGCTCGATGGTAGCCCAGATGAGGGTCTTTCCCCTATTTGGTCCTCCTCAGCTATGTGAGAGTCCCCCCAGGGATTTGTATTTATCATACAACAGCGTATGTGTGTGTGCGTGCTTGCCAGAGATGGCCCCGTCGCTCTTTTCTGTTTCTCCTGGTATCTGCATCCAAAGCTTGACTCACCCCTTTCTTTTTCTCAGAAACCCTCACTCTCCTCCACCCTCCCCTCAGGTCTCCTGTATCCAGCACTTTTCCAGCTCCCTCTGTTTTCATTCCCCTAATTGCTCTGTCTCTGCTCTGTCTCTTGCTTCCCTGCCTTTGCATGCTCTGCTCCCTCTCATCAGAGAGGGAAAGCTTTTGATACCATCTTCCACAATATTCTTGCCAGCAAGTTAAGGGAATATGGATTGGATAAATGGACTGTAAGATGGATAGAAAGCTGGCTAGAAGGTCAGGCCCAGCGGGTGGTGATCAACAGCTCGATGTCAAGTTGGCGGTTGGTTTCTAGTGGAGTGCCCCAAGGATCGGTTCTAGGACTGGTTTTGTTCAATATCTTTATTAATGACCTGGATGAGGGGATGGATTGCACCCTCAGCAAGTTTGCAGATGACACTAAGCTAGGGGAGAGGTAGATATGCAGGGATAGGGTCCAGAGTGACCTAGACAATTGGAGGATTGGGCCACAAGAAATCTGATGAGGTTCAATAAGGACAAGTGCAGAGTCCTGCACTTGGGACAGAGGAATCCCAAGCATTGTTACAGGCTGGGGACTGAATGGCTAAGTAGCAGTTCTGCAGAACAGGACCTGGGGATTACAGTGGACGAGAAGCTGGATATGAGTCAACAGGGTGCCCTTGTAGCCAAGAAGGCTAATGGCATATTAGGTTGCATTAAGAGGAGCATTGCCAGTCGATCCAGAGAAGTGATTATTCCCCTTTATTTGGCTCTGGTGAGGCCACATCTGGAGTATTGTGTCCAGTTTTGGGCCCCTAACTACAGGAAGGATGTGGACGCACTGGAGAGGGTCCAGCAGAGGGTGACCAAAATGATTAGGGTGCTGGAGCATATGACCTATGAGGAGAGGCTGAGGGATTTGGGTTTGTTTAGTCTGCAGAAGAGAAGAGTGAGGGGGGATTTGATAGCAGCCTTCAACTTCCTGAAGGGAGGTTCCAAAGAGGATGGAGAGAGGCTGTTCACAGTAGTGACGGATGGCAGAACAAGAGCAATGGTCTCAAGTTACAGTGGGAGAGGTTGGATATTAGGAAAAACTATTTCACTAGAAGGGTGGTGAAGCACTGGGATGTGTTACCTAGGGAGGTGGTGGAATCTCCATCCCTAGAGGTTTTTAAGTCTTGGCTTGACAAAGCCCTGGCTGGGTTGATTTAGTTGGGATTGGTCCTGCCTTGGGCAGGGGGCTGGACTTGATGACCTCCTGAAGTCTCTTCCAGCTCTATGATTCTATGATCAGCCCATTGTATCCCACCCACCTTCGATTGCCTCCCCAGCCTGTTTCCTCCCTTTACTCTGTCTCTTTCCTACCCACATAATTCCTTGCCTTCTTCCTGGATTGGTTGCTCTTGTTCCCTCATCCCTTATATCCCCATTTCTTTTGTTCCAGCCCCTTAACAGGATGTCACACTCCTTTGGGTGCTGTCTACCCCTTTCTCTGCAGAGTCTCTTGCTCTCCAATCCTGCTGTGGTGGTGGGTGAAAGAGAGTTGTGGGTCTTTATTTGTTCGGATAAGCACCGAAGCCTCTGGCTACCTCTGAGCCTCTTTGAGGCATGTCTATTCTGTATTGCTATATATTTCTTCTGCACTGCTGGCTTGAGGAGGAGTGAATCTATGGTATCTAGACGTTTCTAGAGCAGCCATTAATCTACTACTACTTTTGACATATAGGTCAAACAGGTATTTCAGAAACACTCACAACATATCTAGAGCACAACCTCACTCTGATATAAGCCCTGCTCGTCTAGCTAGTTCTTACTAGCCCTTTGGGTGGCATGATAGGAAAAATCAGCAGGTATCCCCGCCACCCATTCAGGAAAGGTGTCAAAGTGCTTCTGCGAAAGGGGCTTTGTCATTTTGGAGTGCTGTGTCTTTGAGCATTATATTTAGGAGCCGATAGACTGAAATGATGAAATGCCAGCTCCCTGCTTAATAGCCAAAAGATATACACTTATTTTCTTTGGGAGAGCTGTTACACAAGGACTTTATTAGCTGATGTGAAAATGGGAACAGACAATTCAATTGTTAGCCCTTGCTAGATAACAGCTCTTTACGCTTGTGAAAAGAATTGTCCATGTAAACAATAATAAGGCAGTCATCTGAGGTCAGTAATTTAAGGCATGATGAAGACATAATGGGCCCATGTCTCAGCAGGTGTGTTTCTGTGGAGGTAGAATGATGCCACTTTACACCAGCTGAAGTTTTGGCCTATAATATGTTTTGTAACAGGATGAGGGGTAGTTTCTCCCTGGAAATAAAGACTTGAATGATTGCTGAGGTGATGTTTGATAGTACGTTAGTTTGTTAGCAGTGATAATCCATAATGCACAGTGCTAGACAGAGAGAGTAAACTACCCCCAACCATATAATAATGTATAAAGCTGGCTTTAGTAGTCAGATAAAATACAGGTACATTTGGGGTCTACAGATGAAAATTTAGGCTAAATATAAAAAAAATAAAACTCCTAACCATGCAATCTATTAGACTATGGAGTTATCCCCCAAGGAAACAATGAAAGCCCATAGAGTCACTGAAAGACAAATTGTGGCAAAGCTTGGAAAATGTACCATAGGGGACTCTAATGTGATTGACCTCTTCCTGGGCAGAGGTCAAAGACTCCACAGTGAAGACAGTGCAAATGTTTGTGTTCCCTTGTCCTTGGGGTGAGTGTGCATTAGGCAGGTCCCCTGGAACAAAACAGAGCATCCTAAAGGTTGTTGTGAATTACACCAGCTGCCAATGGACCATTGTCAGACCCGGGCATTCCTGTGGCAGCCCTGGCCATCATGCAGGGCTGATATTAGAGCAGCTGTTTGGTGCTCCCTGCTACCACAGAGTCCTGTAAAGAGCGGTAACCCTCTTTGAATGAACTATGCCCCCTTTAAGGTTGGTTAACAATCCCAGAGTACCTGAGCATTGGGGTCATTGTGGATTGTTCACAGAGTAAATTACCATGGGAATGATGCTAACTGGCATTGCTGATGGCTGTCTGAGCAGCCTGGCCAAGGGTGGAATGAGCATGAAACCTGAACTACCCTATCCTTTCGCCATTAGAGGATGGCTTACAGGAAGTTGGGCACTCTTCACAAGCATACACTTGAACCCTTTTCTGTTTGTTTTTCCTAGTCAGACTCTAAGGTAAGAAAAAGCCATGTTAGGAACTCCATGCTTCACTGGTTCTCTTAGGCCTGGTCTATACCAGGAAAAAATTAAAAAAACAACAAATGGTCTGGTAGCACTTTAAAGACTAACAAAACATGTAGATGGTATCATGAGCTTTCGTGGGCACAGCCCACTTCTTCAGATGACCAGAGTGTTGGAAGTCCAGAACCAAGAATAAATAAGGGAAGGAGGGGGTGGGGGGGAAGGGGGAGAGGACATTGGTAGATAAGTTTTAAAGAGATAGCCCAGCCAGTCTGTAACAGGAAAAACTTAAAAAAACAAGAAATAGTCTATTAGCATCTTAAAGACTAAATAGTTAAAAGAGGCTGATAAGAACCATTAGTTTGCACTAGGAAAGGAAGAGTACTAACACCAGGTTCTACACAGACATCAAGAACCATTGGCACCTTCATTGTTTGGTTCGTTGCTAATGTGTGAGCCATCCAATATCGCGATTTAGACTATTTGCATGAGAGTTAAACTTGAGAATGAAGTGGAATTCCAATCCCTCTCTGTGTATTTGGCTTGTGGAATTGGTCTGAAACAAAACGGCAACTTGTAGGTCCCTTAATGAGTGTCCAGGGAGGTTAAAGTGTTCCCCAACAGGTTTTTGTATGTTGCCTTTGCAGATATCTCATTTGTGTCCATTAATTCTTCCGTAGAGACTGTCCAGTTTGTCCAATATATATAGCAGTGGGGATCACAATGGGAAGCTCCTCAGATGAAGAACTTCTTGTGCATTACTGTACACAGAGCCTTATCCAAAGCCTGCAGAACCCAAGAGGAGCCTTTTTCATTGACTTCAATTGCTTTTATATCATGGGCATAGTGAGGAAAATATTTAAGAGGATGCATGAATAGCACCAGAGCCCTATTTCTTGTGCGTGTCGGTTTGGAATAAGGACAAATCTTTTTGTAGGGCTTCAACTTAAAATCCTTTGGTCCACACACAGAAGTAACACCAGGCTCGCCATAGTGACATGGTCACAGCATGTTAATTGCATTATACCACTAATACATTTAACAGCTACGCCTATGTTTTTGCTGTGCAATAGAACGAGAATTATGTTAAATATTACCAGTTTCAATGCCATCTAATTGTATTTCATTCGGCACAAGTTGTATTTCACTGCACAGCATAGAGATTTCATTATATAATATAAATTTACCCTCTGTAGTAAATGAATTTGTTCATTATACATTGTAATTTTTTTCATTGCATAACATTTCCATTTTAGAATTCACTGTAATCACTTCACTGTGTTGCAACCAAATGACATTTATCGGATATGTAAAAATCCACAGGATGCAATTTAAGTGATTTCAGTCTGAAGCATAAACACATGCACACCACATAACACAAATAAACTTACTCCAGATGGCTGCTGCTAGCAGATAAAATCAGATTTCTCCAGCCTAACAAAGTAAATTCTCAATCCAAATATAGGCCATTCAATGTAGTTTTAGCTCATTAAAATGGCCAGAAAACTAATATCAATGCAAACATAATGGGTGCGTCTAGACTGGCAAGATTTTGCGCAAAAGCGGCTGCTTTTGCGCAAAAACTTTGCCGCCTGTCTACACTGGCCACGAGAATTTGCACAAGAACACTGACTTTGTAATGTACAAAATCAGTGCTTCTTGCACAAATACTTTGATGCTTCCACTCAGGCATAAGCCCTCCTGTGCAAGAATACTTGTGCAAGAGGGCCAGTGTAGACAGGAACGTTAATTTCTTGTGCAAGAAAGCCTGATGGCTAAAATGGCCATCGGAGCTTTCTTGCGCAAGAGAGCGTCTATACTGGGCACGGATGCTTTTGAGCAAAAGCAAATCTTTTGCACAAAGGCACATGCCAGTATAGACGCTCTCTTGCGCAAATACTTTTAACGGAAAAACTTTTCCGTTAAAAGTATTTGCACAAAATCTTTGCCAATCTAGACGCAGCCAATAAGTATAATGAACTTTTTGTTACCAATAACACACCAAATATTACATTTTCTGGGTGGTTTCAGGCTTTTCTCACTGAATGTTACTGTGGATTCATAGATATTCTTACCTGTCTCTTCCAGAAACTACTTTAACTATAAATATCTAAATATCTAGAAACAAAACAAATAATTCTAAAAATCAACTATGCTACATGTTTTTATATGATCCTACATTGCTACAGCTGCCCTGGGTACTTACTGAAGAGTCCAAGGGCATTAACAAACAGCCAAGCTATTTTGTCTCTGTTGATAGCCACCTTATTGCATTCAGCACCTAGCAAAATTAAACCTTCAAAATAATTCTCATGTGCACTGACTGTAAACTGTATTTAAATTAAACTAATAAATTACAAGGAATGTGTATATCTAGCCAGTGTTCTGAATAGCTTCTTATTTCCACACAAACCCTGGTCTGCACACAAATACATAGCCCTCCAATCCAAGTCTACTTGCGTACATCTTGCATGCACATCACCTGTCCAAACATACATACCACAGGCATTCATAAACACTCGGCCATTTTCATGGATACAGGTCCATATGTTATGTCCATGGTCACACAGGCTGGCCATGTTATCTATTTTAGGCACCATACAGCTCAAATCATTGTAGTATCTGAACACCTCGCCACACTCCTGTGAGGCAGGGCAGTGCTAATATCCCCATTTTACAGACGGGAACTGAGGCCCAGAATAGCTCATGGCTTGCCCAAGTCATAGAACCAACTTTCTTCTCCTTATATTTACCTATAGGTTAACTCAGTGGTTCTCAAACTGTGGGTCATGACACATTTTAATGGGGTCTCCAGAGGTGGTGGTAGACATGTTGAGGCCTGAAGACAAGCCTAACATAACTGCATGGAGTGGCAGGGCTTGGATGGGTTCAGGCTTTGGTCCATCACCCCCCTCCCGGGATGTGTAGTAATTTTTGTTGTCAGAAGGGAACCACGATAGAATCAAGTTTGAGAACCCCTGACTCACTGCTCCCAAGTTTCAATTTGAAGCTGGAAGTCAGTGTAGCAGACCAAATCATTCCACTAGCTTGCTGATCTCATGCTTGCTTGCTTGCTGTTTGGCAATCAGGGCTGAAATTCATACTGTGGAGGAACTGAATAGTTCTGTGTTGCTGAAATGGTGGAAGTTGTATTAGAATTAAACTGGACAGTGTGGAAAACTATAAAATAAGTTGTAGCCTTGGGGTAGGAATGGTGTCCCTGGACGCTGTTTGTCAAAGGCTGGAGACAGATGGCACGAGACAAATCGCTTGATCATTGTCTTCTGTCCACCCCCTCCGGGGCACCTGGCATTGGCCACTGTCGGCAGACAGGCTACTGGGCTAGATGGACCTTTGGTCTGACCCAGTACGGCCATTCTTATGTTCTTATGTTCTTATGACCACTTTTCATCCGAGTAAGTGCTGGAGAGATTCAGCAATGAGTATTGCAGATTACCCAAAAAGTCCAAACAAACACTCAGACATGTCAAGGCTGAATTACATTTCTGAGGGATACCTTTGGTTATTCTAAATGTGTATAGACAAGAACAAGTGTTATTTTGAGAAGTAAATAAAAGTTTAGAGACATTTTTCCTGTATATACAGAATTTTTAGTACATATATAGTCCATTTCCTGTTTTATAATGCCCTTTGTTTCTTCCACATTCATTGCACACATATTTAATGTTCGCTTTAAGATTAAAAATTTAAAATCTATTCCTCACAAGTTCAACTAAATTCAGCTTACATGAAGCAGTTTCTATATAAAGTTTTTACTCAAATTCCAGGAAGACATAGCAGGCACTATAAATTATACACAGGACATAAAATTGTCCAGAAAATAGGTTGAAGTGGGTTTAAGTGGCCAAGCAATGTAACTCGCTCCAGTGTTGGCATTCAAAACGTGGTGCAACATAAGACTAATTTACAGTGAGCGGCTAGAAAAGAGAAAACAACTCACAGGACGGTGCAGCCCCTCTTTCCAGTCCCCACAGTAAAGAATACCAGAACTAATGCTGAAACATGCACTACTCTAGCTAACAGTAACATCAACATTGCACACTTTTTCTCTGTAGATCTCCTGGCACTTTGCAAAGAAAAGTAGGGGCAATAGACAGGGAACAGTGAACCCAGATCCCTGGAGTTTCTTTGTGTGACCTGGCCTTGATTGTAAATTACCACTCCAATGCTGCGTTACCTCAGTCTAATATAATGCCTGGGACACAGTTTTCCAATATTTTAGGATACTTTTAAAAAAATAAACGGACATCATCGGACAGTAATTGCTATGTTTTCTGCATTGCAGGTCACTGAGAACTCTGTGTTTGCTGCTAATTAAATTCTCGGTGGGAAGCTCCTTGCATCTCTGGGTGATATGTATCTGCAAAACTAGATGTTGCCCCTAATTGCTTCTCATAACAAGGTTATAAAACTCACACCGGTGTGCCCAAATACACCAGAGGCCAGACATCAGCCCGTGATCTGATATAACGGATGTGCAACCGCACCAATGGGTTTCAGCACAATGCTGTGGATTAGAGACAGAGCCGTACCTTTCACTCTGTACTTCCTTGCTGTTAGCTGTTTACATTAGAACTTTGCAGCTGCTTAGCTTTTGTGTGCAAACGAAGTAAAGCGTAACTCAATTTTAAATGGCTAGTCCAACGGTTTAGAAGAGGTTGATACATTTCACACGCTACACAGCATCTATGGGCAATTTATATTCCTTGCAGAGTGACTTGAATGAATTGCGTTGTTTTCCCATTGCTCTATAGACTGTGTTCTAATATTAAAATAATTCTACTAATGAATACATTACAATGCAAGCCTCTTGTGCTATTGACTGAAATGATTGATTATGCTATTGGGCAAAGAGATGTGAGTCGGGTGATTATTATCTACCCGGCTATCTGTTGCCTTCCCCCTGACAAGAAAGAGTTATTGGTCAGCTTGAGACAACAGCAAAAAGGAATTGAACTGAGACAAAACATGGCCGCCAAAGGTCATTGGACACACTCTTCTACCTCATCAATGTGCATCTCACACACACACACAGACACAGACACAGACACACACACACACACACACAGACACAGACACACAGGAGGGCGTCAAGCCAATTAATACCGGCCTTGAAACAGCCTGTCTGAAACAAAAGACGGCAGTGTTAATGACTGACTATAAAAACATTTCCCAAAATCCCAGCTCTCTACACAACTCCTCCTAGACTGCAAGGGCAAGACTGACATGGAATGTGTGAAGACAACCAGCCTGAGTGGAGGTGAGACAGGCTTGATTTTCACTCTTACCTACAATCTGTGCACACAATGTCTCAGAAAATCGCACCTGTCCAGTCTCAATGTGGGGCCAACCTCCCCATACCATGGGTATGTCCACAGGTTCCAAAGACCATGGTGCTGCTACTGTTATTCATTATATTAATTAGGCTAGTGCCACGGGGTCAGGATTGTCCCTGACATTGTACAAAGTAGAAAAATTAACCAGCATTCCTGTAATTAAAGGGTGCCATTGAACCCTGATGGGCTTCCCTTGCCTCAGAACAACAACTCTGATCACTTAATGTCAAATTTCTGAACTCTAAGGCAAACAAACTCCTCACAGATGCATAGATTTTTAAGGCTGGCAGGGACCATTGTATCTCCTAGTCTGACCTCCTGTATTGCATGAGTCATAAAATTGCACCCAGTTATGCTTACATGGAGCCCAATATCTTGTGTTTGACTAAAACGTGACTTGTATTTGGCAGAAGCTTATCTTCCAGAGAGGCATCTGGTCTGGATTTGATTAGGAGGCTCTCATAATAAAAGGGAGAACACTCTAACCTAAGTGACAGAATGGTTTTGTACCAGTTCTGTGGCAGGAAATTGTAAAAAGAAGAAATGGTCTCTCAGACAACGAGAAAAAACTCAAGGCTCAGAATGCTACCTTGCTTGAAGCTCTACTAGGAACATCTCAGGCTGCCCTGAATAGGGGACCAGACTCTCAAGAGCTACAGAAGTTCTTAAATGTTCACTTTCCTGACTGAACAGTTAAGTTTCATTCCCTACCAGGCATTTCCAACATTAAATGTAAGTCACAGATGCCTTGACTGCATTAGAGAAGTTGGCTCCTGAAAAATTACTGCTGGCGGTGCAGCTGGACTAGAAATAACAGTGCTGTAAGGGCTAATGTGGACAGGAGTCAGATGTTGTACAGTTGCGTCCAGGTTTTTATGACATGGTGTTAAAAGTACATGATTCATGTTTGTACTAGAAGGTTAGCACCACTCCTAACACAGCTGCATCACTCCTGTTTTTTACTATAACGCAGGAAGTAATTTGTCTAGTGTAACTTCATTATAATTATTTGTATTATGGTATCACTCAATGGCAACTGTCAGCTAGATACTGTCATGCTAGGCAGTACATAAACACAAAGATAGATACCCTCTGTCTTAAAGAACTTATTGTCTAAAAAGGCTGAATGATAGATTTTCAACTCCGTGTAGTTATGTGTCTGATGATTGGTATTTTTTTAAAAAAATGGTTTTAGTTCTTTATAAAGGATTAACAGGACTGCATATGCAATAAGCTCAACAATTCAACTTCTCCAGGGCACACATCAACTTTTTCATTGCTGAAATAATTATTGTTTGTTATGCACAATTCATGGTGCCTGTGACTGAACAGAAAATTGTTCCTACTTCCCAACTGGATGGCTGGTGCTTTTAAAATAGGGAAATAATGAGTAATGATTGGTAAATAGTGAATAATTCACTTTTGGTCCAATTTGGGACTATTTTGTGAATCGTTTAACAAATACTAGCCATTAGTTGAAAAATAAATCTTTGCTCCTGGACACTGGGTGACAGTATTCCTTATTCAATTTCAATTTGAGTCAAATATTCCTACGTGTATTTATAACTTCACTTTTATGCATTCGACAACCAACTCTACGAGCTTTAAGTTTGAAACAAAACTTGGAAGCAAGCAATCATTTGCTTGGTTTTGAGATTTTATAGTGAAATCTGGGCTCCATTAAATCAAACGTTTTGCCATTGTCTTCAATGGGACCAGCATTTCACCCCACATTTCTCTCAACTCTTTTAATAGTGCATCTCAGGCTAACACATCTGGGGCCCTGAAACAGAAGCAGCAGTATTTAAAACATTCTCTTCTCCTTGAATTGGCTTAAGTTTGCTACAATAATTGTGAAAAAGGCTAGTTTCCCAGGATAACTGAAAGCAAGTCATCAGCTTCAGTCCGGTTACAGGAAATGCATATGAGCAAAACAGGATGCCAAAAACATGAAAAAGGATGAGTTGGGTGGTGTATCATTGCCCCTGCTGTGTGGCATAACATTAACAGCTTTGATACAGAAAAGGGTGCAATGTATCTGGCAGTGAATAACTAAAAGAGAAAGCAGACTATTAGGCTACGTCTAGACTACAAGCGAGCCGCTTTTTCGAAAAGAGCACCCAGGCAGTCTGGATGCTCTCTTTCCTCGAAAAAGCCCTATTTGCATTACATAGCGCCTTTTTTCGAAAGTGCACTTTCAAAAAAAGGCATTCTTCCTCGTAAAATGAGGTTTACCGCGGTCGAAAAAACCACCGCATTCTTTTGATTTAATTTCGAAAGAACGCAGCGACAGTCTAGATACAGGGGAAGTTTGTTCGGAAAAAGGCCACTTTTTTCACAAAAACCTGTAGTCTAGATACACCCTCAGATATCAACAGTCTGGCAACACATTTGGTTTTTGACCGCTTCTACCCCGTGATGGGAGTGTGTACTTTTTCTGCAGCTGCTCACTCAGGCCTTGATTATCGGTCACCCTGGCTGCATTATTGTCCTAAGGGGAGACTTTAACTGTCCTGTTGATCATACTTTGGAGAGGAACCATAAGGAGATTTGCCTGTAAGCAGCCGGGGAATTGCTTGCCTTCTGTACACCTTTCAGCTGTCTGATGTATGGAGGGTCTCTCACCCATCTGTCAAGCAGTACTGCTGACGCATGCCTACTTCCAACCAGAATTCGGGGGCTAGATTAGATCACTTTATGAGCCTTTCAAAGTGAACATTGACAAGTTCATTGGAGTCATCAATATTCCAACTTATTTGGTCAAATCATCAGTAATATGCTCCTCCTTCTTCCTGCATGTTTCCCAGTGGTATTTCAATATCAGATTGTTTCAGGGCTTAATTTTACTCAGAGATTTACTTTGTTCCAAGAACTGGCATCAGCAGAAACTTTCGTATGCCTCTCTGAGATACTGGTGCCTACTAGCAAAACCCCAGATACTCACTCTTTGCCTTGTGGACTTTATATTTTGGCACACACCTCATCTTCAACCAAAATAGCTCCTCTTGGAATTCATCTGGGAGTAGGAGCTGCCTCTGCACTGTCAGAGTCATAGAGCAATGTTCACCATGATGGAAAAGGGCCCCTTGCCACCTAAAGTACTGGATGCACCTCTCTCTGTTTGCTTCAGAGTGTAAGACCTTGTGCACAATTTTCAAAAATGCCGATATGGTTTAGAAGCCTTTTCAAAAGGGACTTAGGCACTTAGCAGCAGAAGTCCCACTGGTATTTTCCTCCCCAAATCCCTAAGTGCTGCATTAGCAGCCTTAGGCTGTTGAATAGGCCACATATGTGGCCCTCTTTCATCTCAGTGGGCCGCAAGATTGTCATAATCAAGATGGTCTCCTGGGATAAGATAGTTTTGCTAATGGCGTTTATGTACCGAGAATTTGTGGGGTGTGTCGACTGAACCGTAGGATGCAGAGGGAGCACACATCTCTCACAGTCCATGCTGTGTGCAATCAGCACACACCTCCTTTCATGTGCCCTTGCTTCATGTGTGTGTCGCGACAATAATACTGGTAGGAAAAAAACAACGCGGACAGAAACCAGCAGACTCTGGCGTGGGCAGTAGTAAACAAAATGTCTTGTGGGCCTCGCAGAGAACCCCAATGAGCTGCAGGTTGCTACCACTGTAGTAGTGTGGGGGCACAATATATGATTAGCCCCGCTTTTTAATTGGGAAGACCCAAATGGCTATTTTAAAACTGCATAAAGAAAAATGAGTGGAGTGTGAGGGGTCTGGCATTCTCAATGTTAACTGAGGCCAGACTGACTATCCAAGATGCCTTCCATAAGCTAATTAATAATATTTCAGTTACAATGGCACATTGATAGTTCATGGTGTGAACTTTGTCACAGTGGTCAATTAATGGTACATCTGGAATTTCAGCGAGACGGTGTTTCATTGTTTTCCGATGGGTGCCCCAAGCATTACTATTTCGTGATCTCTTCCTGTTTTCACATGTGAGATTTGGAATGCTTTTTTCACTTCTCTCTCCCTGTGAAGTCAGCAAGAGGCAGGGATGTCACAAGAGATGTCTTTGCTCATGAAAGCTTATGCTCCAATAAATCTGTTAGGGGATGTCTACACTTGCACCCTCTTTCGAGAGAGGGATGCAAATGAAGACATTCGAAATTGCAAATGAAGCCGGGATTTAAATAGCCCGTGCTTCATTTGCATATTTGTGTTATGGCGCTATTTTGAAATAGCGCTATTTCGAAATAACAGATGCTGTGTAGACGTGGTTATTTCTAGAGCAAACCCTTCTCTTGAAATAACCCTTATTCCTCATACAATGAAGTTTACCAGTTATTTCGAGAGAAGGGTTTTCTCTTGAAATAACTGCGTCTTAACAGCGTCTGTTATTTCGAAATAGCACCATAACGCAAATATGCAAATGAAGCACAGGATATTTAAATCCCAGCTTCATTTGCAATTTTGAATGTCTTCATTTGCATCCCTCTCTCGAAAGAGGGTGCTAGTGTAGACATATCCTTAGTCTATAAGATGCCACAGGACTTCTCGTTGTTTATACAAGAGACATGTGACATTTGGCAGATTTGGGCAGGATATTAATGCAAGGGTTCATGGAGGGTCGTGTCTGTGCCTCTCCGTGGCACACTGTCTGGTGTGAAATGGGTGGGGTTTGTTTTCTATTGCGAGAGGTTGGTTTTAGATTGGGGCTGGGGGTAGAGAGACGGGCAAAAGACTAAGCATTCTGCGATGCCATGCTTGAAAGGTCATGTCGACGGGCCCTGTCTTGACTTTCTTTCTTTGTCTGCAGAAGGTCGACCTGCTGTGAGAGAAAACATAATGAGAAGCTGTGTCCGCAGGAGCTGTGAATAGGCTAGTTTTCCACAGCTCCGGTTCCGGGCTAAGCCATACACCAACCAAAGGAAAATTTCCATCCTGGCATGTGTCAGTTTAGTGAAATTATTAAATATAGACTAGTCAGCGAGTTTACAGAGCAGTGGAAGGAAAAACTCTCAGGCAAGATGAAAGAGGAAGCAGCCCATGTTGGGTACATGTGTGAGAGCTGATCTTCTGTTTTCTCTTCCTTAGGGGCTCTTTTCTGTCAAAGCTTATTTTCCTGCCTGCTGCCAGCCTCCTTGCCTCTTTCATCTTCCCTCCTCTCTCTCATTCTCTCTTCTGTGTCTGCCTGACCCAGCCCTCTCAGCAATTTTCCCTTCATTTCCCCAGGGCCATCTGTCTAATTGTCCTCTCATTTCCCACCTTCTTTTTCTTCCTGTACCACTGAGACATGGGGCCGCTGAGGAAGCAGCTCAGATAGACCCAGGGGGTCCTGTTAGACAAACCCATGTGTCTCGGTGCAGTGATGCTTTGTCCAATTGGGCCATTTCAGAGCAGGGCTTGAAATGCCAGTGTTAGCGTGTTAGGGCAGGAATGCAGAACATTAGCCACTCCTTCCCCTTTTTAAATAAAAAATGACCCCTTTCTGCCCACCGTTCCATCCCCCTCATCCCGAGACCATGTCTTGTGTCCACCATGATCCTGCCACATCGTGCCTTCATGAGGAGTGAGTAACAATCACAGCTTCAACACGTCCTGGAGGGCCTGAAATCCAGACATTTTTATACAAAAAGAGCAATGGTGTAATTTGCATCATTGATTAATTCCTGTCCCTAATTATCAATATTTTCATAGGTAATACTGAGGCATTAACTCATCTGCATATGCAGCAGGCCTGGGGAAAGCATGATGCTAATATTAGGTACAAAATTTCTTTTCCCTCCCTATATTTGAGTTTACCTCTGCTGTGGCACAAACATTATAGTCTTTGCAGGCCTGCAACACGGAGTTAGTTCTCTGATGAAAGAGGAGTGACACAAAATCGCTGAACGGGGAACATTTCCTGCATCAGTCTCGCTCTCGCTATAAAGCAGTTTACCCTTGAAACCCTTGGCTTTGTCTAGACTGGCAAGTTTTTGCGCAAAAGCATTCGCTTTTGCGCAAAAACTTGCCAGCTGTCTACACTGGTTGCTTGAATTTGCGCAAGAGCACTGACTTTGTAATGTACAAAATCAGTGCTTCTGCAAATACAATGATGCTCCCGTTCGGGCAAAAGCCTCTTGCGCAAATGTATTTGCGCAAGAGGCCAGTGTAGACAGTTGTGTGTTTTGCGCAAAAAGCCCGATGGCGAAAACGGCGATCGGGGCTTTCTTAAGAAACCACGCCTAGATTGGCATGGACGCTTTTCCGCAAAAAGTGCTTTGCGCAAAGCCGCCCGTGCTAATCTAGACGCTCTTTTCCGCAAATGCTTCTAACGGAAAAACTTTTCCGTTAAAAGCATTTGAGGAAAATCATGCCAGTCTAGACGCAGCCCTTGTGTTTACAGACGACACTATCTGGATTGGGGGAAGAGGGTTGACGTTTTAGTACGTGTTACTATCACGAGTTGAAATGGGAAAATATAATTATGTGCATACATACCTGCGTTGGCCTAGGGCTCTTGCTGTGGGAGAACTTAGCCTCTCATTCTCTGGGGAATGGGGGCTGATCCCTCGAAAGGGCACACAAATTGTAACACAGTCTGTGTTCCATTGCAAATTCCTTAAAGTGGGGAAGTGAAGGTCAGAGCCACCGTTGGCTTCAAACTCCCCTGGAATCTTTGCAACAGCAGTCTGCAAGGTGTACGGCCTGTGGCAAATTCTAGTCCTCTTGGCCAGTGAGCGAGGGAGCCTGTGTCTAATCCAAGGAATTGGCAAAGTCCCTGGAACACAACCCTTCTAGTCCATCAGGGGTTCCATCCCTGACTTTTTGGTGCTCATCATTCCGCCTACTTATAACCTGTCCCCGCTTTGTGTTCCCACTGGTTCCACTCTGAGTGACCCTGAGAGTGTTCTGCCCAGCGGCTGGCCCAAAATGGACATCTGAAGCAGCTTAAAACGGCTAAGGAGTAGGTCTCCTGCCTGCCACACCCAATGGCTGGATGATTCTAGCCTTGCCAGCAGAGTCACCCTGTCCAGCAGTTTCAGAATCCCCAAAACAAGAACCTATATTCTACTTTCTTCCCTGCTTCCCACCACTAAATGCTGCAGTGCAAGCCCGCGGTTACACCTACCTTCTCTCTCCACTGTTCTTTCATTTACCTTCTCTCTGGTTCCTTCTTTGAAGCTGCCCCGTTTCCCTTGAGCCCCACTCTTTCCCACCCACACTAGCTGATCTCCCCACCTGTCCCGCCTCATGTGCCCTGCCCTCATGCCTAATCTTGCCTCAAGTTTCTTCCTGCTTCTCCCCCTCATTACTACATTGTGCTCCCCTTGGCGAGGACATGGCCCCTAAGATGTCCCTGGTGTAGGAGGTACGGCTAGAGTGGCTGACCACCTTCCAGCACTCTCTATCCCACTGCTCTCTCTCTATGGTTGGAGACTATATTAGAGGCCGGGCCTCCCTGGTTAGAGTCCCGGATTATTCCTAAAGAGTCTCCATGAGTTGAGAGTCCTGTAGGTTCATGGGAATCTAATGGGCCCCCCATTACAGAAAGGAAGTGGACCCATTGGAAAAGTCCAGCAGAGGGCAACCAAAATGATGAGGGGACTGGAGCACATAACTTATGAGGAGAGGCTGAGGGATTTGGGTTTCTTTAGTTTGCAGAAGAGAAGAGTGGTGATGGAGGATTTGATAGCAGCCTTTAACTACCTAAAGGGGGGTTCCAAATAGGATGGAGAGAGGTTGTTGTCAGTGGTGGTAGATGACAGAACGAGGAGCAATTGTCTCAAGTTGCAATGGGGGAGGCCTAGGTTGGACATTAGGAAAAACTATTTCACTAGGAGGGTGGTGAAGCACTGGAATGGGTTACCAAGGGAGGTGGTGGAATCTCCATCCCCAGAGGTTTTAAAGTCCCAGCTTGACAAAGCCCTGGCTGGGACGATTTAGTTGGAGTTGGCCCTGCTTTGGGCAGGGGGGTTGGACTCGATGACCTCCTGAGGTCTCTTCCAGCCCTAGGATTCTATGATTCTAATGAGAGAGTTGTAGCCTACAGCACCTTCACTGACAACCTTGAGACAGGAGATGTGACTAGTGGACCCTCCATGTCCCCATATCACCAGCAGCCAGAAAAAGCTTCTAAGAACTCCTGGTAGGCAATAGCTTAGAGCAGTCTTTGGGCTTCTTTAATCCGTGCCCCACTCCAGATGAGGCCCATGGGACCCAGAGAATCTGTTTTGTTAATTTTAAAGGGACAGCAGGCATGAGAGAGGCAGAAAATTCAAAGTAAAGTGTTTAAAGAGTAGGAAACATTGTTTAAAAATATATCCTCCTTTAGCTGGTACGGTAACAGCTGTGTCAACTCAGCAGCACCCATAACAGCTGGGCAATGTTTAAATAAACAGGAATGCGGCAATGATACAATTATATCCTGATCTACAAGTGCCTCACAAGAGCAGTCCCTGCTTCAAATTTAATATTTTTCTAACACAATTAGTCTGACTGAGTCGAAGCTGCTGAAATCCCCCAACAACAGAAAAACAAGGTTTCTCTCAGCAGCGGATCAATTTTAAAACATTCCTCAACCTTTCAGACTGTTAAAAAGTTTAAAAAAAATCCCACCTGGGCAGACAAACCCCATTTCAGACTGAAACCCTGAAGGTGTGTCTACACTGCCCCAGAACTGGAAATAAGATATGCAATTTGAGCTATGGAAATTGCATATCTTATTTTGAAGCTATTTCAAAATAGCTTAATTTGTCATTTGGTGCTGTCTACACTAGGGATATAAGCAACTAGTCACTTCCCTTCCCTTGCTGCCTCTATCAGATTGAGGCAGCAAGCAGGGGGCAGGGGAGGTAGAGTCACAGCAGGAAATGGCGCAAGTGGGGACTGAAGCAGTCTCTGCTTGTGCCACTTTTGCTGCAATTCTGATTTTGAAATGTAGAGCATTTCAAAAGCAGAAGCCCCAAAGGGTGCATGGGGCCAGCAGGGGACTCCCACTGGCCCCAAACTCCCTCCAGGGTTTCCTTTTGAAATGTACAAGAGCTCTGCCAGAGCCCTTGTCCATTTCAAAGGCTGAGGCGCTGCAGAGAATACAGGGCCAGTAGGGGAGTCCCCTGCTGGTCCCATGCTCTCTGCGGGGCTCCTGCTTTTGAACTGTAGCAAGAGCCTGGCAGGAATGAGGGGGCTCTTGCTACAGTTCAAAGGCAGAGGCGCCCTTAGAGATTAAACAAATAGTCAATGGAAATCCCATCGACTATTCGATTAGTTAATTAATCTAAATTTAACCTCCCTAGTCTACACAGCGCCAAATTTCGAAATAAAGCACTATTCTCAAATGCCCCTTACTCATCGTAGAATGAGGTTTACAGGGTCGTCGGAATAGTGTGCCCAAAATACTCCAAGAGTACGTCTACACTTGCACCCTAGTTCGAACTGGGGATGCAAATGTAGGCGACCGAAATTGCTAATGAAAAGGGGATTTAAATATCCCGCGCTTCATTAGCATGATCGCCGGCAGCATTCGCTCAACAGCTGTTTGAGTGAAAGTGCGCGCCGACGCATTCATTCAACCAAACCCCTTGGTTCGGACTAACGTTACTCCTCATTTTTTTAGGAGTAACATTAGTTCGAACCAAGGGGTTTGGTTCGAACTAACGCGTCCCGGCGCGCACTTTCACTTTCGAAACAGCTGTTGAGCGGAGTAACACGCCGGCGAGATTATGCTAATGAAGCACGGATATTTAAATCCCTTCTTCATTAGCAATTTTGGTCACCTACATTTGCATCCCTAGTTCGAACTAGGGTGCAAGTGTAGACGTACCCCAATATCCCAAAATAGCGTTGCAGTGTAGACGTAGCCAGAGAGGTTCAACCCCCACAAACAAACAGAAGCCCCCCATCGGACGCTTGACTACAGGGCTATAATTGCCAGAAACACGCCTCATTTCCGAAGAGAAGTCTCAGCAGGTCGTAACTGCCTTGTGAATGGTTTAACTGCTTCAGCTGCCGGATGTGCCAGGCGCATGGGGCAGCAGACACAGCATAGCTGTAGCTGTTTCTGACTACATCTGGGATAGTTTGTATCTCAGCATAACTGTTCTTTTAATCAGATAGTGAATAGAGTTTTCAGCTATGAAATGGTTTCCTAGTGTTAGGGTGTTGTTGTGTTGGTCTCTAGTGGGCGTGGGTATTTTTTGTTCTTTCATCAGTGTGTTTGCAGCCAATATCAGCCCAGCTTGCCTTTGGAACTATCTGCTCCATAAATCAGATGGCTATGAAACTGTTATTTCCAGGCAGGCTGACAGTAACATTTTCTGCATTTATTCTTTACTGATTGTTTTCCCCGCTGTCATATGTTCTGAGCAGCTTCCTCTGTTTCATTTTTAAAGCTAGGTATTAATATCCTTTGGAAAAGGCATATCCTCGCTCACCAGCATGCTAAATAATACATGCAAGTTGTGAAATGCTTTGTGTTATGGGGAAACACGTGTTCGGCCGAGTGCAATCTGAGCCACTTTGAATGGGAGCATTTCTTTACAGCCGGGATGCATGCTGGATTAGATGGTCATGTGATACAAACTCAAAGGTCCTTACACTGCTGCTCATTTCTAAAGGTATGAGGCTTATAATACTTAGGAACCAGGGACCAGCTGGTGCTGGGAGAAAAGTGCATGTGGTAAAGCTGGAGTCTCCCTCTAGCAAAAGATCAGAATTCCATGTGCTGCAGATCTAAATAGTCTGTTGAAAAAGAGAGTAACTTTCCTTTTTGCTGCCTTCTTATTGCCCAGTTCTAATATTATTTGACGAATATGCATCCATTTTCGACAGGGGTAAAAGTCATGGCTGAAATTCTCACATTGACATCACAGAAGCCAATACACAAAAAAGATTTTTGCTTCCCTGTGTTAATATAGGGGTTAGACAACAATGCTGTTTAGAAGTGAGTTTGTTACATGGTACCATTAACATTTACACTCTGTGTTGCCCAGTGAGGATTTATGCCAAAATTATAAACCTAGGTTATGTCATCTTTAGCCACAACTTTGCTTTGCTATTATGCTCAATGCCTGCCTAGGTAAAAGAAGGGAAAGAGATAGCAGGGTGGAGTCTAGCCAGCCTGTATTTCATTCTGCTGGTTGTATGCCATCCCTCAGTTTTACCACTCCAGCTGGAACTCTGGCTGACCTGGGAGCATGGGCGGTGGGTGTAAGAGGCAGGGGAAGGCAATGCCTTCCCAAAGTGCCAATTCAGCCTTGCCCACACTTTACCCCCAGTCCCCGCCTCCTTTCAGTGCGGCACCTTCAGGGCTGTCTGGAATTCTGCCCCACTGAGGCAGGGGCTGTGCCACCAGCTCTCCAGAGGCTGGGACTGGGTGCTGCCCTCCTCTCCACCCCCATGCTCCAGCGAGGGCCGGGAAGGCTTCAACCAAATACCGCTCCCTCTCCCTCTCACCCCCCATGATCTGGCCAGGGAAGGGTGGAACCATGCATTGCCTGCTGGCGGTGGAGGGGCCTGCCCTTACAGTGGGGGAAGGGGTGTTTGATTCCTATGGGGCCCTGGTCAGCTGGGGAGGGACAGGGATGGAGGCTTGCCTCCCCCAGCCCTAGGTTCACCTGCCGCCCATGCCTGGAAGTTTTGAGATTAAAGGATATAATCCAGAGTGCAGGTAGAAAAGCAAAGAAATCAAAGTGTACTCATAAATATAGTCACACAAAGTCATGCCCTATGATTAGCAGTGAATGGGGGGAAAACAGTCAAGAAAAATCCTACAGGTTGTAAATTACAAGCTGACGCATGCACAAGTCCTGTTGCAAACTTTTGCATGTCTCTATATTAGATGTTAGCTTCACCCTTTCCATCGACTCGGAGTCAATGTCCATTCAGAGGCATTTCCTAGCAGTCTTGCTTCCCTACAAGCTATAGAATGGGGTTGTTCAGTTGAAGACCTACGTGGCTGGCTGGTGAGGTTAACAAATCGATACAAAATTGGGATCTTTTCCATTACCCAGATGGTGCCCCCCAAAACTTGACAGGGCTAAATAAGGTGATGACAGCGGAATTAACAGCAGAGAGGCAGAGATCTAAATGGATTAGGGAAAGGGTAAGAGTTGAGCTGAGATTTGAAATGGGTTGGAGGCGAGGTGAAGAGGCATTGTATGACTATGCTACATGGCAGAAATGAGGGAGGAAAATGGTCTTGCAAACAGCAGGTGTAAAGAGTGGCCAGTTCTGGGTGGGTAAAAGAAATGAGGAAGTCACCAGAAAGGAATAAAGCTGAGAGACAGGTGGGAGCACACAGGCAGGAGCAAGGTGTCATAATGATTTGATGGGTAAAAGTTGTTTGCCTGTAAAGTTTCTATTATGAGGGTAAATCTTACTTTGTGCCCAATTCTCTGCTCCACTGGCGTACAACCCATTGAGATCAGTGGTGTTTACTCTGCATTTACACTGCTGTGGGAGCCAGTTTTGGATCTCTGTTTCCCGATGCACCAAGGCAGAGCTGGCAAGGCACTAGGTAGCATACAAATAACATCACTGGTCCGACACACTGCACAGAAGCCTAGAACCTACTCAGAACAGCTCTTTCTCTTTTCCAATCTCTCCATGGACTCCCGGCGTCAGGACGAGAGCTGAACCTGCTCTAATCATGAGTTCTGAATTGCTCTGGAAAACAAGAACTAGTTCAGGGTGAAGATGCTCCACAGAGCAAAAACAAGTCTTCCCCAAAATAGTAAAGAAATTCATTTCCCAAATTCTGAAAAGCTGCCCTCATTTTTACTTTGCACTGTGCATGTCCATGAGGGCTTTGCACTTTCCTAGCTGGAATCCTAGGCTAGCTGTGGCAAGTCTCTTATATTTTTATTTTTGCAATAAAAGCATCTAACACAGTGATGGGGAGCCTGCAGGCCACATGGAGCTCATTGGGGTTCTATGTGTGGCTCATGAGACATTTTGTGTGCTGTTACCCATGCACAGGGCTGCCAGATTCTGCTGAGGTTTGTCTGCATAGTTTGTTTTCCTCCCAGGATTACAAAAGTGACACACCCGTAAAGCCAGGGCACATGACATGAGGCGTGTGCTGATTGCACACAACATTGTCTGTGAGAACCGTGGCCCCTGAATCCAATCAAAGCATGGCTATGGTTCAATTGGCACAGCCCGCAGTTTCGAGGTATTCCAGAGCAGGGAGCAAAACTACTTTATCCCAGGAGACCGTCTTAGTTACAACTACCTTGCAGCCCACTGAGATGAAGGAAGACTACTCATGTGACCCCACTCATTTGCCTAGGTTACCGCTCACTGATGTAACAGCTTTGAATACTAGTAAGATATTATCTGCCATATTTTGCTTGCATTGCATTCAGTAATGCTGACTACACTAAACTGCACCTAAATCTTAGCTGATCTGTAATCGGTAATAGAAAGATTTGTTTGAATAGTAGTTTCTTGATAGACTTACCTGTTTTCTACCACTTTTTCTTGCCTTCTTTTGTTTCTCTTTCTCTTACAATAAGGAAATTGAAGGCTTTTCTTCCTCTCCTATTTTTTGGCCTGATCTTTTTCTTGTTGATGATATAAAAGAACACTGATAAGGTGCCGTTTTTTATTTTGGCAGCTTTTTTTTTTTTAATGGGTGCCATCACGTGATCTGACCATTGACAAATGGTGCAGCAATTGCACTTGGAATACTAATGTGAAATTTTCTGGCTTTCTGGAGCCTGATGGAGATGCCATGAGAATTAAAAAAAAAAATTACTGCACAGGAGCAGTGGTGACTGATGTAGGGTCTCCATGCTGAGTTTCTGACCTCAACCGTTTCTACAGTAACTGTGAAACATATTGTGCTTTCTAGTCTCAGACTCACATAAGAAGCCAATTAAATTAAAAGGCTATTCATTTCATTATATTTGTCTCAAGGCTGCTTAACTAGAAATGCAAACGATTCCTATTCACTGAATTTTCTGCATCAGATAAATTGATATTGTGCTGCTTGTACGCAAGTACAGTGTAAGCCAAAATCCAATCTGTATTGATTCAAAAGGGCACACACTCACACACCCACACACAGTGCTAATTTATAAGATATTGTTTACAGATACCTTTTAATTAAACTTAAACAGATACCTATTAAAATGCAACTTTGTTTCACACCCTCTAGATAACAATGGTTGTGTCTTCTTATGTCAAATGGCTAAGCACGGTCAATCATCGGTACTCATGTTTTTTAGGAAACAGCGTCAATCACATATGGAGGCATAGATTTGTAATACAGGATGGATTTTGTCTCAAGGAAGTTCTATAAAATGAACAGCTGTAAATTGCATCACTTATTTCGTGTGTATTTCAAAATAATTTATTTCGTAATTTGGCACTGTCTACACAGTGCCAAATTTTGAAATAACGCCCAATTTGAAATGCCCCTTAACCTTCGTGGAATGTCGAAATAACCCGTCTGTTATTTCGAAATCTATTTCGAAATAATGGGCTGCTTCAATAGACGTGGAATAGCTATTTTGGGACATTTCCGGTATCCAGAAATAGCTCTGCAGTGTACACATACCCTAAGAAAGCACGTGGTGAGGAAAAGTGTCACAGTCTTAAAAAATACAGTGCAGGTGGAGAGGTTAATACTAAAAATAAAATGGGAGTCATTTGGGAGAATACACCATCAAGTTGGCCAGTTTAAGAAGATATTCATACTTCTAATGAACTGTTTCCTTAAACATTTATCTTGACCTTCTGCACAGGGATAAATGAATATCTTAGCAAATAACAGAGACTGAATGGACACACAGCATGACGCTATTGGCTGTATTTATTTTTCAATTAAGCTTCATGTTATGGTTGCAGGTTACTCTTGGCGTGATTGTAATTTCTGATCTGGAGAGATGACCTTCCCACTGAAGGGAAAAGACAGAACTTTCCAACCAGCCTGCAGGTTACAAACTAACAGCCTCAAACACACCATTTGTAGATCGTTTTTGCACGCTCGCAAGCACAAATTGAAACTTGCCTATCATCAATGGCAGCTCAAATGTTAGGTCTCTTATAATGGTTGCGGTACTGAAGGCTTGTTGATCGAGCAAAAGCAGGCTTATGATGGTGGTAGCAGCCTTCACTGCAGTTTATCTGGACATGGCTGACAGGATGTAATAAACCGAATGAGGTTGAAATGACAGACATGTCTCCGGGCTTATGAAAACCTAGTGCTATTTCGAGGAAAGCCTAGCAGTTTAGACAAAACTGTTGAACACTTAACTCTCTTTTCTGATTGACATAAAACATTCCAGTCCAGGACTGTTCATCTGAATTTCTGAAATAATCAGAAATAAGTCTGAAGATGGGTCTCTGAAAAATAAACTCGTTCCCTTCATCCACAGCCAAGGTCTGTTTGTTTATTTCAGTAAAATATATTTTTTTTAAAAATAGCGTGGCTGAAAGGAAAATTTCAACAGTTAGTTATGTAATGCAATGTCAAATATATCTTAAATTAATATTGCTACTGATAAAGGTATGCAAATGAATGAACATCAGTTAGATATTTCTACTCATGCTCTTCCCAATACATGAACAAGGGGACATTCTGCATAATTGAATGGCTGCAGATTTGACACTTTTAAAGCCAGTGGATCTCATTGTCACAAGGTATTGTTGAGACCAACAATTCGACAGTTATTCCAAAAAAGAATGGACATAAACGGTATGTCTACACAGCACAGCTATTTTGGGATACTGGAGGTAACCCAAAATAGCTACCCTGCATCTACACAACCCGCCCATTATTTCGAAATATTTTTCGAAATAACAGGTGCTCTATTTCGCCATCCCAGTAAACCTCATTGTATGAGGGATAAGGGATAGCTCGAAATAGCACATTATTTCAAAATTTGGTGCTGTGTAGATGCGCCAAATTTCAAAGTAGATTCGAAATAGAATACCCAATTTGTGTATCTTATTTCGAGTTTGGGGTGCTGTGTAGACCCACCCTTATATGAAAAACAAAACTGTCCCGGGTTATAGTGTTACGGATTTATAAAATGGAGGAGATTGAAAAGCATAAACCAACCTCTAACTAGTGGGCATTAGAAAGAAATTTCCCCCCATAGGCATGTTATTCCATAGTCACTTCAATATTTCTTGAACCATCCTCTAAAGCAGTTAACCATGATAGGAGACAGGTCTAGATGGACCATGAGTCTAATTCAGTCTGCCAATTCCTATGCCACATTCCCCCTTATGCATGGAGACACATTCCTGCCTCAGGTCCCCCTAAGTCAGTGCAGCTTTGTACTTCTTAACTCAAGGAGTACTTAAAGGCACAGTTTCTCTCTGAATGAAGCAGGGCTTAGTAGCCCACCCTGTCCAACTGGTGAATATCCAAGGCATGCATCTGTAGAAACACACATTTAAAAATCAGTCATGACAAGAGGAGCAGTCAGATACATTTCAAACTTACCAGAGAAAATTCCCTTTGACTGAAAACAGAAGCTTAGAACAAAAGATCCAATTTCAGCTGTTGCTCCAGAGGTTTTCTTATGATGCGTTAGAGAGATAAAAAAGAGCACAGTCATGTGGCGAGAGAGTTTTACTGGCTTAGTTCTGTCTTTAGTCCCACCTGGAGGGCAGGGGACTGGACTTGATGACCTCTCGAGGTCCCTTCCCGTTCTGTGATTCTGTGATCAGAGATGGCCTCAAGCTGTAAGGTCCAGATGTGTTCTTGATCTCACTGTCGGCCAGCCCAAAGTTCTGTGCTGTTTAGAATGAAGGGTTTGAGCCAGTCCATTATAAAACATGGGGATGTTTGCAAAAGATGAGGGCATTTGGAGCAGGCTCAGCTTCTGGCTCAGCTCTTGTAAGTCTAAACGCATTAAAACATTAATGCTGAAAATTGATTAGACAACCCATTTGACCCTCAGCCTTTGCTTTACAATCCTCTAGCCGCCACTTGGAGTGTTTATGGGACCTTTTATAACTCAGATATGGCTACCTTGGGGAACCATTTAATCATATAATGTTCTATAATACAGATGTGTGAATAAAGCAGCAACAGCAGCAGCTGCTGGCCTGTGTTTTTTGCACACTGCTTCACCCCTGTACCAGCACACTTTCCCAGCTGTAGCCTCCCCCCTCCCAAACGTGATGTTCCCCTGGGGGGAAGCAGCATCTGGAGCCTCCGGGTGTTTCTAGCTCTACAATGTGATTTGAGCATCACCAGCCTTCCCAATGGCCATGTGGAGGCACAAAACAATAAGCGTCTTCATGTAGCCGCAGATGTTACAAGATCATTCTTTACCCACTTACAATTATGGCTTAGCTGTATAGCACCAACAGCATCCGCTCTGGGCTTTGCCAATGGGTATGAGGAAAGCCCCAGCCCTGAAGCATTCATACGCCAAGGACTACATTGTGGTTTCTGTGTTTATCTTGCACAGGGGATGGTGCCGGCCCAGTTGCATCAACCCAGGGCAGATCATGGAAAGATCTTTGCCTCAGAGTAGCACAATTTCTCTCTGCCCACTCCTCTCCCCCTGCACTTTGTGCGTGAAGACGATAGTCCGCTACTGACTCTCACCAGTAGAAAAATTACTCTCTCACCCCATACCAACACAATTCTGCCCATCCCCACCCCTCGGCCTTTCCCATCACTCCGGGCTTTGAGGGTGAGCAGTGGCTATGATTCGGCAATAGTGGCCAGGCCTGCCAACAAGAGGGGGCAAAGAGGGTAACTGCACAGGGGCCTGGCATTTCAAAAGGGTCGGACCTCCCAATCACCGCTGCATGCCGCAGGGGCACCGCTTCGCAGGGCTCTGAGGTTTGGGGTGGGAGAGGGCACAGTGCTGTGGTCCAGGCAGCGCTAAGGGCTGACTGCTCATGGCTCCACCCCTTTCTCCCTCGGCTCCTCCCCTTCCGGGGCGCAGAGTCTTGCCTGCAGAAGCGGTCAGCCCCGCTGTCAGGGAGCACTCCAATGCTTGGAGGTACTTGCAAATCCAGTTCTTTGCAAGTCTGCCTACATTGTTGGTGCCTTAGAGTTGATATAGTTTTTAACAGTGTAACAGAATGTTTAGAATCATAGAACATTAGAACTGGAAGGGATCACAAGAAGTCATCAAGTCCAGTCCCCCGCCCTCACGGCAGGACCAAGCACTGTTTAGGTACCAAGCAGAGGTGATCAGTAGGGAACTGGGAATCTCCCATCATTGGGTCTGACCCACTGTGTCACTTGCCACAAGTCACTTCAACTCTGTTTCTTCAAAGGTCAAGTGAAGTTATCTACACTATGTGATGCTGAAAGGTGCTAATGGCTAATATCAAGGAGGTCTGGGTTTATTGAGGCTCATGGTTACTTTTGGACCCAAATGGCATGCCAGATATAGCAATCAATCCCTTTATAGAGTGCAACAAATGCGTACAGTGGAAGCAACCATCCAAAGCACTAAATTGCATGCCCAGGCCTCAGAAACTAAACCAGGCAGACTAACCCGGGTGGCAAACACAAGGGCAGGGTATTGGTGGCGGGAGGAGGCATGAGCATGAACTTGAAAGGAAATAGAGACGCAGCGCTACTTGGGCACAGAACTCACGGGGGGAATTTCTGAGCAAGCACTACAACTGCCTGCGGTTGTTTGTTTCTGATGTGCGCAGGAAAACAGGATTTTGTGCACACTTTTTGTAAACAGACAGTTACACAAAATATAGACCTGATTTGACCCTTTAATTGCTCCTTCTCATGGAAACCCAGGCCCTGCTCTAGGGCAAGGCGAGCAAGGCAAATGCCTTGGGCCCCGTGCTTTCCGGGCCCCGCACTGATGAGTATTCACCATCCACGGCTGGGCCCAGGGCCCTGCTCCCAGAATCCTGCCTTGGGCTCTGCCAACCCTTTGGCCGGGCCTGTAGAAACACCTCTGTAATGCCCTGAATATTAGCTAACTGCATGGGCCAAGTGGCAACATGAGGCTTAATTATGACAGCAATTTTAGATTTTTCAGGATAAAGAGCAATGCGTAGTCCTGTGGCACCTTAGAGAATAACAAAAACATATAGTATCATGAGCTTCTGTGGGTAAGACCCACTTCCTCAGATGAGTTTTTAGGAAAAACTATTTTACTAGAAGCATGGTGAAGTACTGCAGTGGGTTACCTAGGAAGGTGGTAGAATCCCCACCCCAAGAAGTTTTTAAGTCCCAGCTTGACAAATCCCTGGCTGGGATGATTTAGTTGGGATTGGTCCTGCTTTGGGCAGGGGGTTGGACTCGATGACCTCCTGAGGTCTCTTCCAACCCTGTGATTCCAACCCTTCTATGAGTTGAAGTGGAAATAACAGAATCCAAGATAACAGCAAAAGAAATACTTGTCAATTGTGGGGTCTGTGTTAATGAAGCTAATTAAGTAGGCTGGATGTGTCCCATTCATAGCTTTTGATGTGAAAATGTGGATATCAAAAGAAGGGGAAATTGGCTTTGTAGTGCGTTAACCAGTTAATGTCTATTCAAGCCCAGGGTAACAGTGTGACATTTGTAGATTCAGACCAAAGGGCCATATAGCCCAGTATCCTGTCTTCTGCCATTGCCCAATTCCAGATCTATCAGAGAGGGTGAACAGAACAGGTAATCATCAAGTGATCCATTCTCTGTCGCCCATTCCCAGCTTCTGACAGACAGAGGTTAGGGGCATTTCAGAGCATGGTTTTGCATGTTGTTACTATTATTCAGTCCTTCAGAAACTGCAGAAGCATCATGAGCAGAGCAGGTGACAACATCTCATCAACATGCAAAACCTATTACTATGCAGCACAATCAGAAATGCATCATGTTTGAATGATTCCATTTATATTTATAGCCTTTTCTTTCTAGACTGTATTTCCTCCCCCCCCCCATCTTTCCTGCTGGAGAAAGATAGTGGAGAGAAGGGGGGGAGAGGGAAGGTGGTGAGAGGAAAAGGAGGGGGGACATTTATATTATCGTTGATGTGCCTAATCAATGATCATAATCTGAGAAGGGTTCCCATCTGGTTAAGTATGAGTCAATGTTTTTATGTGTGTTAATCGTGTTCAAATTATAATCCCCCTATTACAACACAAACCAGAGGAGTAAATGGACTGAAACAGCACTCAAGATTCAGAGAAGTGACAGGCAGCTATGGAGAGGTTTTAATTCCCTTCTGTCTGCAGGGGTCAGGTGCATGGATCAGAGCGGGAATATGCCCAGTTGTGTGCCTCTATTGCACACACGTAACATGCAGCCAGGAACAAAATGGGCAATTTGCACTCTCGCTGTCTTTTCTTTGATTGCAACTGCAGGCACAATTACTTCACGTGCAGTGGCCTGTCTTACCTATATAATGTAGGTGCCAGTTTGATACGTTATCCATCTGCTTATTTCTTTTCCACCTCTGGGCTCCTGTGGCTGTTCCCTTCACTATGTCAAGGAGGCTTATGGGCTGGCAACTGACCAAGTGCAAAAGTAGTGAACTAGATATTCATCAAGAATAGAGAGAACAGATGAGCCAAGCCACCTCTAAGCTGCTGTTTCTCAGCCTCCGTCTTTAAGGATCACTTTATTTATAGCTAGAAAAATTACCGGCAGCTGTATTTCCCTGGCACTAAAGCCTTCAGCAACATTGAGCTTCTGTTTCATCTGCTCCAAGCAGAGAACTCCCTCTGGATATCCTAAAGAGCAGGTGCATGATCTGTCACTTAATGATGATCAGAATGTGGTTACTGGCCACCGACATACCCAATTTTACTGACTTGCTCTCTCCTCTAACATGGCCGTGTGAATAATCATAACATATCAAGAGCCCCATCTCTTACGATGCTGATTTGTTTTGTTTTGTTTTTTAAATCCTTCAACTGTTCCTCATGAGTAAACCTGAGGCCACATCTACACTGGCACTTTCCAGCGCTGTAACTTTCTGGCTCAGGGGTGTGAACTCCCCGCCCCCCCCCCAGTCCCGAGCACAGCCAGTGACAGTGCTGTAAAGCACCAGTGTGAACCGGGCTACAATGCAGGGAAATGCACTCCCAGGGTATGTCTAGACTACATGCCTCTGTCGCCAGAGGCATGTAAATTAGACAAGCCGGCATAGTCAACGAAGCTGGCATAGTCAACGAACTCCTTTGTCGACCGCTCCTGTAAACCTCGTTTTATGAGGCATACTGGAGAGGTCGACAAAGGCTTCCCGTCAACCAATCCACGTCTTGACTGCCGCGCTGTGCCGACGATCAGCTGAGCTGGCACAGCGCGGTGGCCATTTTTATTTTAATGAAGCCGGGGGATATTTAAATCCCGGCTTCATTGACTATGTCGGGTAGCCTAATTTACATGCCTCTGGCGACAGAGGCATGTAGTCTAGACATATCCCCAGAGCTGTTAGCTATTCCACTCATGGCGGAGGTTTATAAAGCCAGCCTTCCTTAAGCTTTTGATGTCAATGAGGTATTAAATGTAAGCATGGGGCATTTCCAGTCCACTCAATTAGCCTCATTAGCACCAGCACTAGAATTGACAGGTGCTTTTTTCCCTTCTCCCTTCTTTTCCTGTTATAAATTCTGGGCCCCCCCTTTTTTTCTCCTCTCAAGTTCATCTGAAGAAGTGGGTTTTGCCCATGAAAGCTCAGGATACTATATATATATTTGTTAGTCTCTGAGGTGCCCCAGGACTACTCGTTGTTTTTATAGAGCACAGGGAGAGCTTTCTCCAGTCAGGCAGTTTTGCTTTCCCCGCAACCGTACACAACACAGTCACCAATCATTCCCTTAGAGAGCCGTGGTGGGCATTCTGAGGGTTATTAGGAGGGAGTGAAAAAGCGGAGATTTAAAGAGTTATTAAAAGCCACTGCGCCTTTCAATAACAAGAATAATGGGCTCCGCTGCTGCCCAGCTCAATTACTTTATTTTCTTCATCAATGACCTGGCCTCCTTCATGCAAAGTTCTCCAAACTTGGGCCCGGTGACTCAGCACAGCTGCTTTCGGACTGGAAACTTCCACTAAAATGCCAGCAGGCCACGAGGTCATGAGCATGGGCATCAGCTGAGAACACAAAGTGCTGCAGAAATCGTGGATGCTCTCGGATCTCTGACCACAGGCAGAGAGGTGGAGGAGGGTGGAGAAGTGGGCAGGTGCTTGTATGAAATCTTTCTTGGGACTTTTCCAAAGGGAACACAGCCATAAAAGGCCAGGTGATATCTCCCTTAGAAGAGAGATTCTTAACCTCTAGTGTGGATGGACGGGTCAAAGGGGGAAGGATCAACTCACAAAAGGGAGCTTCTCCACTTCAGTCACCTAAATGAACCATGGGGTTCAAAGGCACCGCAGACCCCTTGACGTCTCATGAGGTTCAACAAGGACAAATGCAGAGTCCTACGCTTGGGACGGAAGAATCCCAAACACTGCTACAGGCTGGGGACCGACTGGCTAAGCAGCAGTTCTGCAGAAAAAGACCTGGGGATTACAGTGGATGAGAAGCTGGATCTGAGTCAATAGTGTGCCCTTGTAGCCAAGAAGGCTAACAGTATAGTGGGCTGCCTAAGTAGGAGCATTGCCAGCAGATCAAGGGAAGTGATTATTCCCCTTTATTCAGCACTGGTGAGGCCACATCTGGAGTATTGCATCTTGTTTGGGGCCTCACACTACAGAAAGAATGTGGATGCACTGGAAAGAGTCCAGTGGAGGACAACAAAAATAATTAGGTGGTTGGCACATGACTAATAAGGAGAGACTGAAGGAACAGGGGCTTATTTAGTCTGCAGAAGAGAAGAGCGAGGGAGGAGTTGATAGCAGCCTTCCACTACCTGAAGGGAGGTTCCAAAGAGAAAGGAGCCAGGCTATTCTCAGCCGTGACAAATGCCAGACCGAGGAGCAATGGTTTCAAGTTACAGTGGGAGAGGTCTAGGTTGGATATTAAGAAAAAGCTATTTCTCTAGGAGGGTGGTGAAGCACTGGAATGGGTTGCCAAGGCAGGTGGTTGAATCTCTACCCTTAGATGTTTGTAAGGCCAGGCTTGACAAAACTGTGGCTGAAATGATTTAGTTGGGACTGGTCCTGCTTTTAGCAGGACTAGATGATCTGCTCAGGGCTCTTTGAACCCTAATCTTCTATGATTCTATGAGCTTTAAATAGTAATATTAATAAGACGACTACATTGTGTATTTGGAAAACATATGTGGCACCAATTCCTGCCCTGATTTGGACTCAGTGTGGTTTCCCAAGGTGTATGTTAGGGGAGAAACTGGCTCTGTACCAATGTTCACTCTAATCTTTTCCAGCCATGTGCAAATTGTTTCCATCCATGTGCGGATTAATTTTTATGTGCAACAAGGCATGTGCAACTGTGTATCACCAGTTCAAAGAAAACACAGCTGCAGGTGCTGTGCTAATCAGCTGGGTGCCATGTGAATCTCTCCTGAGCAATCACTCAAGTGCACAGCGTACAGGGAACACTGCTCTGCGCCAGCTGCTAATTGGCCAATCGTTGCCGTTAACCCAACTCTTATCCCAGCCGATCTAGCATCCACAGTAAAATCACTGACCCTGGTTTGATGGTGGCATAAGCCTGGGTCACCTTACATGACTGGGGCTGTAAATTACAGTCTGAGCTCTTCTTTGACGTGGACTGGAACTTGAGCAAAAACATTTGTGCGGACAGTCCTCCAGAGCCCTTCCCACAATTCCGCACAAAGGACAGACACATTCTCCCACAATCGACAGAAACAATCTGAGCACAATGAATCATGGGCCATGTCCCCAGATGCACCAGGGAGAGTGTAGACATAGTGGGGACACAACACCATGGGAAGGACTTAGCAGTGGAGATGCTCATACTCAAAATAATCCTCGGTCCCTAACTCTACAACCCCCTTTACTTCGCAGAGATCCTTTTCGTCCTTTTCTTTATTTTCCTGATTGCTCCATCCCAATGCATCCCGCTTCTGGCTATGATACTGGATTTACTATTTTGGTATTTCTGTGGCCTCCTACCACCATAATACCAGTGTGCCTCATGAACACTGATGCATTTATCCTCAAAACACACCTCAGGAAGAGGAACGTTTAATTTTCACCAGGTACATTATGTGGTGTTATTCACTCAGCTCACAATGCAACCTTTTTATTTAAGAAAAAAATTCCTGAAAGGGATCAAAATGCTGATCACACTCCAACAAATTATACAGCCTCCTGCCTTGATTTTTTTTCTTCCTATTTCTACCCTCTGCTTTTTTTTTTAAGCAAACAAACCTTTCTGCCTCAGTAATTTAGCAAACCAGTGAAAATTTGACTTGCCATTAGATAACTGCTGCGAGGCATTCCAGTCAGCAGGAATGCCATCCAGTAGATTCACGGCTGCAAAAATGCATAAACAGCAGCCATTTGCTCCCAAAGTTGTTTTTATTGGGGAAGCTGCGGCTCTGGAAACTTTGATTTATTGGCGCAAGGAGCAGTGTGAACACACCGTTCGAGTTCTGGAAGTGCAGCGATATTTCGACGCCTCAGCGACACCATCCTTCTGACAGGTGCTGGAAAGGGCTAGATTGTAAATTAAGACGATCGGATGGAGGGAAGCGTCTTTCATAAACTTTCGTTAACTTGAAATTAAAATGTCTCAGGCTCAGGATGAATTTCCAACAAAGTTTAACTGTCTCCTAG
The DNA here is from genome assembly GCA_019425775.1 of Rafetus swinhoei. NCBI lineage: Eukaryota > Metazoa > Chordata > Testudines > Trionychidae > Rafetus > Rafetus swinhoei. The sequence continues at coordinate 190,325,108 of CM033440.1, forward strand.
CTTACAGCTCACTTGTCTGCCTTGGCCTTTTGTTTATTGCCATCTGACAGATATTTGGAGCCTGCCCTCTTGCCGTGAATGGCTAATAGCCTACGGGGTGTGTGGGGGACTGTGTTCACAATCCTGTCAGTCCAGTTCCACAGGCTAACTGTGTGTTAGGTTCAATATTTTCTGCTGTTTGTTTTAGGGCTATGATAGCATCAGGATGGCAGACTTTTTATGTGCCTTTTAGTGGGAATGGCTCAATTCACACCATATAAATTGCCATACATGGGACAGTGTCAGCTCTTGTCATCACTAATGACCTTGTTTGTATTTGAGTCCTTGGTTTAAGGCTCTATTAATGCTTTTTCAGTCCTCTGGCCTGCCTGGTGATCTATAATTTCTACTGAGGTCTATATTTGGAGCCCTACCAAAGTCATGGCCATGAAAAATGTATCACTGCAATGTTCCATCTAATCTTTTCCATCCATGTGTAGAGTTTTTCCATCCGCATGTGGAATAATTTTTTTTCTATATGCACCGAGGCATGTGTGAATGTGCACCACCACAAGAAATAAAACCTAGCTGTGGGCACTCTGCTAATCAGCTGGGTAGCATTCGAATCCCTCCTGCATGACGACGGCTCAAGCACACATCTTACAGGGAACACTGCATCACGAACTGTGAAATCTGGGCTTTTGTGTGCTTTTACCCTATACTATACAGATTTCATAGGGGAGACCAGCTTTCCTCATATTGTTGGTCCTGACCCAAAAGGGAGTTGCAGGGACGGTTGCGGGATTGCCACCCTCACTTCTACTCTGCCTTCAAAGCTGGGTGGCCAAAAGTGGTGGCTGTTGGCCATTCATCCAGTTCTGACGGTAGCAGTGCAGGAGTCAGGGTAGCAAAACCATATCATGCCATCCTTATTTCTGTGCTGCTGCCAACAGTGGTGCTGCTTTCAAAGCTGGGCTCCTAGCTCTCCAGCTGCCCAGCTCTGAAGGCAGTGCCACCAGCAGCAGCACAGAAGGGTAGCAGCACCATAGACTCTCCTCCCCAATAACCTTGCGACACCCCCACAACTTCTACAATTACAGCACTGTGACATTTCAGATTTAAATAGGTGAAATCATGAAATTAACAATTTAAAAAATCCTATAACTGTGAAATTGACCAAAATGGACCATGAATTTTGTACCTCTGTGTTTGTGTGTGTGTGATTACCTGTAGTATAATTAGCTTAAACTTTGATGCTCTTTGCAGGTGACTTTCTTCATTGAAATTAGATCAAATAGAGTTTGTCCTTATTTTCATTTATGCTGTGCACACAAAAAGTGTAATGTTTAAATTCCCCTTCCCCCAGCAAATCCATTTTAGAAACCGGTGAAGAAATCCACTTTTGCCTGCTAACTGGTCAGGAATCCAGCAGCTCCGCTTGCAGCAATGCTGAAAGCTGCATATTGTAGAAGGAGCAAAAGTCAAAGTTTAAACTGATTGTGCTTGTATTATGTTGGATGCTTAGATTGTTCATACCAGTATGATTTTGTCTCTTTCTAAAGCCACTGCTGCTGTCTAAGATTTATGATCTAAGTGCTGTTTTCCTTCCAAGTTGTTTAACAGATTTTTGATAAATGTTATTCGCTTTTGCTTCCTGATTCCAATAATAGAGAAATACACAAATATCGGGATTACTATAATTTTCCTCATTTTTTTCTGTACCTATTTCTTTACAGTAATATCAGTATTTGTGCCATCTGCTTATCAGACTCTCCTTGTATTGAATCACCATATCTGTATGAGAGTGATACACAGTAATAACACACATTGGGAGCTGCTACCTTTTATAACAACCATGACTCTAACAACACTCCCTACTACAGTGTTGCCCTTTGTAAGAGCTTTTTCTCAGCCTGTTTTTCTGTGAGCTGGGCCTTTACATCTGACAGGGGCAAACAAGGGCTCTCCTAAAGTAGCTAGTCTGTAGCCAGCTCCTGCTTGGTACAGCTGTCTTCCAGCTAATCAAATAGACTCAATTGTGATCTGTTTTCCCAGTCTTATTCCCAAAAGAAATAATACCAGTGTATCACCTGTCCACAGACAACTAAATTCTGACCTCAGATAGCTACCCAAAGCACAGAGTTCCCTAGAATTTGTGAGGACTATCAGAGGAAGGAATTTGGCCTAGTATATTATTTATGCCAGCAAGGCAGTGGGGAAATCATTAAAATAATCACCAACTCCTGTGTTTCATGAACCAGGATATAAATTCCAAGCTATTATAGAAACTGGCTTTATGGTGCATTGGCAGAAGCCCTTAACTTAGCTAAGGGCTTGTGTGATGAATAGGAGGAGTGCTGGCCAGCACATGGTGACTAAGGGGTTAAACTCGGGTAGCTAGCAAGGGTATCGGCAGGGAGTCAGAAGAACCAATGGGAATACAGTGCTGAAATTTGAATTGTATAAGATCCCTTTCCTGCTTTCTTTGTGTGGGGGAAGTTAAACCAGGAGTTGAGAGATACAGAATGATTTAAACCCAGGCAGGACTATCATGCCTCCAAGGAATTCAGGGCATGGAAGTGGACTGAACCAGGAAAGATCGTGAGTAAATAAAGGGAAAAACGTGTATCTAGTTGTGAGCAGGGTATTTTTTCTTTATTTTTGTGGTTTGGTGTGAAGTGCTCTGTGTGAATCTATACCTCCCCTTCCCCAATTCACTAAGAGTTGTTCCCAGAGATTTTCTCTGTGTTTTAATTTGTTTTACTTAGTTGCTCTGCAACACCTATCAATCAAGTATGCTTTATCAAGTATATCTTTTGTTTTGTTAATAAAAATCACTGTTTTTAAGGCGATGGTTTGATTCCTGTGTCCTGGGAAAGAACATGGGGGTGTGTGTGTGTGTGTGTGTGACGCACCTGCCAAGACTGAGCGGTCAGCAACCAGACCAGGCTGAGCAGTCAGCTATCAGAGACTGCAGCTTGTTTTCCTCTTTTCTTTTTTCAAGCTCTTTAGGGGCAAAAGAGCTTGGGGTACCCCTGGGGAAGGAATTCAAGTGTTCCTCCTGTTTATTTCAGGGTTAAATCACATGATGGTGGCAGCTACCCCACAAAGTCAGTAAATCTGTGACTGCGAAGAGTTTTTGTAAGCAGAGCCTGTAGAGGCAAGGTATTTTTAAGATCTCTTGCAGGCCCTCCCTTCTACTCTGGGAGTGCCAGAGTGGGGATCAGCCCTGACAGCTTGTCACTCTGCACCAGAACCAGAGTGACATCTTCTGAAACAGGAACTCCACAGTCTTCCCTCCTGAGCAGCCCTGGTCCTACTGGGAAATGTATTATAAGCAAAGCCACCTGGGCCCTGCAGACAGCTTGACCTAAATTCTCTGCATTCTTTGTCATCCCAGTGCAGCAAATTGTTGATCCTTCAGGTGCTGCAGACAAAATACAAAAGGTGATTGCCTTCAGAGGAAGGATGGTCCAGGGCTGGCCTAGGACTCAGAAATGGTTGCCTGCTTCACCTCAGACGTTCTGTGGGCTTTATTTTCCCATCTGTAAAATGGGGATAATCCTTCCTGACCTCACAAGGTTAAAGTTACTATGGCAACAGCAACTACAGAAGAACATTCTGTCGAATCAAATAAGAAAATGAACCATTCACTAGAGAAGCCCTTGGATGCTAAAAGGATCAGCAGTGAAACATGGACAGTGAAAAAGCACGTCATTAGACTCCAGAGTGACCATTCCATTGAAATAAACAAAGGTAATTTGCACTTCCTCTCAGACTATTGTTCCCAGGCCGTTCCAAACACAGGTTAATCACACTGCATGGCTTTGCACTCTGGTCATTTTTGGAAGGTTTCCTTTGGAATGGAACTGGCCAGAGCTGACAATGTGTCTTGGCCAAAGCCATAGATGTTAGCTAAGAATGGACAAACTCACTGCTGGCAATCAACCCCGCTCACCGGTATGTTAGGTCTTGTCTACACTTACCGGGAGATTGGCGCTGCAGGGATCAGTTGACTTAATGGGTCTAGTAATTTCTGGAGATCAGTTGTGTTACATAAGTGGGCTCTGTAACGGAAGTCTGTGGCTTCCACATTTCAGTGTACACAGAACTCTCCTTACTTCAGGGTATAAACTGATCACCAGGTAGACTGAGAAGAAATATACTTATGGGATAGTATTGCACAATGACACTTCTTATAGTAAGCATCATGAACAGCTGACCATCACATTCCATAGATGACTGTTCTTTCCACCATGGCTTGGTGGTTCTCTGGAGATCTTTCCCTACCAAAGCTGTAAATAATGCAAAGGTTCACAAGTAGTTAACAACTTGTGCAAGGTTAGATTTGATACCTTTCCCCCAAGATTAAACAGGATGCTTGCCGAGACAGACAACTCACCAACTTCAAAGCGTCTTGTCTTAGTTAAAAAGAAACAAATTTGCTCCCTTCAGAGGAGTCACTGGGGAAGCACTGAAGGATAAAACTGTGATGTTTGCATTGATTCTGCTTTAAACATAAACCTTGGGAGATTTCTATTTTTATATATTTTCACATCATTGTAAAAAGCAGTAATGTATTTGCTTAGTGAATATTTTTCATTTTATATTTACTTTTGGGCAGGCCAGTCATTCTTATGTAAACAAAATTGAATGATGGTAACTACCCACCATCACAACCCACCATCAATATAGCCCCCCCCCACATCCTCCTCACTTCAGTCCCCCTGCAGCCTGCCCACCACAGACCAGCCTTCCAACCTCACCTCTGCTCCTCTTAGAAATCCCTGTCAGTTTCAGATGGCTAGGTTTCCCCTGATAGCCTGGGAGATGGGATCCCACTGCATCCCCTTCCCCCCCCCCGGTTTGAGGAGTGCAAAGAATTCTAAGTACAATTAAGTCTCTCTCGGGATAGAACTCTTACCTGTCGGGTTATCTCCCTCCCCCCACCCTCTTTCAGGCTCAAAAGAAAGAGCAATCAAGCTCCTTTGTTTACAGCTGACTTGACTACACAAAGGAGGCTGCACAGGAAGACTAGACAGGCCAAGGTTAAGCTGGGTGGACTGATGAGTTTCCCTGGTTACCCACCCAGGGGCTAGGCTATTTGATTGTGTGTTGATGAAGAAAGCCTGGAGAAGTTGTGAGCAATATCCCTGGAGGAGGAAGCAGAGAGTCCAAATGCTGAGTTTGCTGGGGGGAGGCACACTGGGAGAGTTCTGTGCAAGGGATCAGGAGTTGGTGTTTGTTACATGTAACTAAAACAAAATTACCCCAAGAATATACCTGACTTATTCTGATGGGTACAACCCTGCAGGATCACTCAGACCAAAGAGGCAACAGCATCTCACTGGTAGGGATAAAAAACTCTTTTGCTTTGTTACCATCCTGAGAACTTGGTCCTTGTGTTCTGATTTGCACTGTGACGGTACCCTCCATGCTAATATTTATGGTATTCTACCCAAAGCCACAAATGGACCAGCACTCATTAGTAATTGCATTGCTGGAGTGCCAGCCCTTCAGTGTCTTTAAGACAATCAGGAGACACCAGCTATCAGCCAAAAAAATCAGGTTGTCTAGATGCTAGGATCAAACAACTCATCCATTAATAGACTCTTGGACTTATGCTATTAGGATCTTTGCCTTGTACTCAAAGAGGGTGACTTTGTAATTGCTTTTTGTGAAGTGTCAGCGAGAAAGGGAAAAAAATGGTGGTACCTAAGTAAAAACCTGGAGTTTTTTATTGTCTTTATAATTTCCTGTTAGCCACTTTGATTCTTTCCATGTGCAAATGTTCCCATGTTAACTAGAGAAGAGGCAGGGCATTGAAACATTACCTCAGTTTCACTGGGCTATCTGAGGTTAGCTCAAAATGACTGAACGGCAGGAAGTGGCTAAATGCCTTGCAATTTTGTGACTTTTCTCAAATCAAGTTCTGCATGGACAAGGAACCATTTCTGATAGTGACCTTTGAAAAACAAATTACCTCAGAAGACCAGAACAAGGTCTTTCAAATGAGGGTGCCTTCGCAGGAGCACAGGGAACATGTGTTTCACGGCTTCTTTCACATGATGCTGCAAGACCAGCAGACTGGACCTGGTTTCCCCCCACTTCCCACTGTCCAAGTCCTTTTTATTGATTTATTTTTAAGAGTCTGTATCAGGTCCTGGCCCCATGGTGTTGCTTTTTCTGTACATATCTCCCACTCTTAACGAGCTAGGTGCATGCATGGTTGTTCCCTACTCTATCTTTAATTTTAGTTCTCTAGGTATTATTACTTCAAGACTACCAGATCAACCCGTGCTTATGTCACCATTTCATTCCAAAATTCATTTCAATGAATCTCATTTAAAAAAAAATCCTGAAAATTGGACTGAATTACCACTGAATAAGAATGCTGCAGATGCACTGTTGATAAATTAAGGATCCCTTCAGATCTACTCCTTTCTCTTACCAGGGAAACAAAAACTTGGAGTGATGACTGTTTGAGCTAGCTTTTCTTTTGGTGGAAGGTGGTAGGTAGGTGTTACTAACCCCAGTGATTCTGGCATTCAGGATTTCTTCTTATACCACATTAATGGAAATCAATATTCACCCAACAAATGGATGTCTGAAGCTACAGAACGCATCCATGCTAAGCACAACAGAGGGTTAAATAACCCCCTATAACAATCTCTCCTCTGATTATTAAGCACACCCAAGCAGCTTTCTAAAGCCACATATTCTGGTCACAATACACCGACGCTGGTAGCATGAGTGCTTATTACGACCACAGAACACAAGCAATGGCCAGCGTCTCTCTCGATACTGGACTCGGATGCCCATGGCTAAGCCGGGCTGAGAACTGCAGATGCCATGAGTGTGAATGTAACACCCGTGCCAGGAAGAGCAAATTGTATTATTTCTTGGCTGACAGAAAAGGGAAAGGAACCAGCAGGGTACACGGGACTGTAGCTGCTAAAATTGGCCTTGAAGGCCTCAGTGACATGAGGCAGGAGCAGACCTTGAGAAGGCACACACATACACCACCCTGTTGAACAGACTGGGTTTATTCACGTTGTGACGAGATAGTTGCCCCACAGTGGCATGAAAGGGGTTAAAACAGATGGGCGGGAGGGCTGTGGCCAGGAGCCAACCAATCAGAGCCCAGCACAGGAAGAGCACACCCTTGCTGCATCTATGAAGGGAGAGGGACCGTGAGCCTGAGGAGCTCAGGCCTGAAAAAAACCCAACCCAGTGACAAGGGCCCAGGGAAGTATTAGGGCTGCAAAGGAGTAGCTAGGGCAGGAGAAGGCAGCCCTAGTACTTCCCTGGGCCCCTGTCACTGGGCCCTTGCCAATGACAAGCAGCCACTTCAGACTGCAGTTTGACCCTGAGGCAAGTGCCAGATGATGACTGGCAGGGGGTCACCAAGGCTAGGTGGGTGGGGTTCCCTGGGAGGGGACAACCCGAGTGTGGGGGGGCACTGCTGTGAGTCAGTACCCTGAGGGAAGAGCGCCTATCTAGGGGGGAGATGGGTCCTGACAAGCGTGGGAGAATGGACAAAAAGGGTAATAGTGGGAGAGACGCTGCCAGGAGAGGGCGCTCTGCAGCTGGACTCAGCTAAGTCTTGGAGTGACCAGGAGATGCTGCAATAAGGAGTCATAGACCATTACAGTGTGCTTTCATGTTAAGCATACGAGTAAGTCTTTGTAGGATCAGAACCTTGTGCCCTATAAATCTTCTGTCCTGGGCAGTATTCGAAGATTGGATCAGTTCCTCTGCTGATGGAAACTGATCCCAATGGCGCTACGCTACTTTTTTTTTTTTTTTTAAAGCACCAGCTGAGGACTTGGCCTAAGTGTACAAAGCAGAGCTAGTCTACTGAGGACAGTCGCATCTTTCAAACAAACAGCAGGGACTCTGCATGCATGTACAGGCCAGGCTCTGTGAAAGTGAGATGAGTAAATCCCTAAAACTGACTTAGATAGCAGCCCTCATATGTGGTTGGCTGGAGCCTAAAGAAATTAGTCCCATGTCTCATTTGCATAGGAAAATAAATGCAAAAGAGCTCTGTAGGAGATTAGCCAGCTTGCTCAGATAAAATCCTGACAGAAGCTCCAGGAAAGACATTTACTCACGTGACGCTTATTTTCTTTGTTTGTACAGTAGAGGAATGTTAACAGCTGTGAGGATCCTTTCCCTTCCACGGGACTGTTCATGGGAATCTGCCATGCCTGTCGTCTTTGCCTGAGGGGACAATCTGCAAGGCCTCTCTTGCTAGGTTTTCATCATTACCTTCATTTAGGACCTATCTTTCTGCTGCTTAAGCCTCTTAAAACTCCCCCAGACTACTGCTGTACTAATTTATGTGACTTTCAGCCTGCAGCTAAAATTAACCATGGGGTGGTGTGAAGGAACATGCCTTACCAGTGTGAAGGAAAAGACTAATGAGCTTTTCTGGCCTGTTCACCCCTAACGAGATACATCTGCAAGACTTGCTCAGCCTGCAGATAGGAGCTCAAATGAAGAAATTTACCACAGGAAGGGACAGGGAACAGGCATTCCAGCCAAGGAGGAGACAGCCACAGGCTCCCAAAACAGCCCGGACTGGTGGAAAAACAGCATGCCCCAAGAGGAGGGACAGAGACTGATGGATTAAGCCCATAGGGCTAAGTCCCCAGGAACTGCCTAAGAGACTGGCCATCTTTCCAGCTTCTTTCTTGCCAGGGGAGGAGAAGCCAAGTCTTTGCTCCAAGCCTCAGTCCTTAAGTTTGTCAACAGTGTCAGCTTCCTGGAGCCTCTTCCCCCTGATTCCATTGTCCACTGGGTACTCTCTCTTTACCATGCATTTACCTCAGTTCCCCAAGAGGGAGAGGGGGCAAAGCAGCTAAAGTCTATGCTTTTCTTTCATTTTGAATAGCTCTTCTGAGCATAAGCAGTGCTGCAATTCAAACACCTTCTAATGTAAAAATTACTACAGTACACCCATGCTGTACCTTGTGTGCTCTGAATTCTAAGTACCGCTTGTAAAATGCACATAAAGACATATGCAAATATCATTGTGATTTAGGATGAATTACTTTGTGTTAATGTTTTGTTTGCTATTTGCCCTGCAGGGTTATTTTAAAATGTGTTAGAAGGGCTTCTAGCCTGTGGCTCTTGTAATACAGAGGGTCAAACTAGATGATCACAGTGGTCCCTTTTGGCCTTAGAAATCTTTTAAAATTCACATGGCAAATGAATTATCTAAAAGTCTATTGAAAACTCACAGAATCCCTTTCTTCCGTAATGGTGTGTTTGGGGATTATTAATGCTAACTGAACAGTGTGAGTTAAAGCTTGGCCTCACTGGCAAAACTCCCCTTGACTGGGATTTCGCACAATGTATTTATAGAGGGAAGTTTTGGACCTGCTTTTCCCATCTTAAGCATCAACAATACAAGGTGAGAACACGTCTTTGGACAAGAAGCTAGGCTGTTTCTCCACAGTGATGCAGTGCTGAGTCTCAACAGAGAGGCTGAAGGTGCTGGCTTTCTGAAGCAGGCAGTTTGACTTTAATCTGTGCTAACTCCATCAGTACTGAACACATACCTTATGGTATGTGTGTCTCAATTACAGAAAGTTGAAATTAGGGACAAGTCTAGTTTAATAACAGAGCCTACTTGAGGAGCGTACAGAATAGCTAATGGCATGCAATGGGGAACACCAGCAGAGGTATTAATTTGAAATACTGTAGGTTTTTTGTGGTTTTGCATCTCCGTGTGCAATAACAGTAAAAAACCATCACAAGTGATACTAGTTGGAACGTTTCAAGTGTATTCTAGTTTATACTGGAAGATCAAATAAAGAATGAATTCTCTTTCTTCCATCAGGGTGGACCTCTCCAGTTTTCTTGGACTGTCCCTTTATTGAGGCTTTCCTAACCCTCTCTTTAGATGGTTTGTTCTAGGATCCAAAATCCTCAGAATGGATCAAAGAAGAGTAGATTCATCTTTTTCTGATTTTTCTGAGACGAGATATGGTGAACTGATATTCAACTCTGTTGGGAAAGAAATGGTGAAAGTGTGAGTCTGTTTGTTCTCATTCTAACAGAGAACAACCTCTTTCCAGTAAGCATGCACTATAAAGCATGCTTCCTGAATTCTATCAGCTGTACCCTATTCCAGAATATCAAAGACTGAAAGCTATGGTCACTTCCGGTGCCATCTGTCTTTTAGAATAACTACATTTCCTCCCCCCGCCACCCCAAGCTTAGTAATAACTGAAAATATTAAAATGCTAGTAGACAAAGAAATTTCATAAAGCATATAAATGCATTCATTCACTCCATCTCATTAGCGTAATCAGCAGACTTAACAATGTAACTGATTAACATATTCATTGTTCTTCCTTGGTTTTGCCTTTAGACTTTTACTTCTTTTGGGTTCAAAAAAATCTCAGAATACCTATGCTTAACAAGTTCTCCTGCACAATTATGTAGAACAATGGAAAACACTAAAGAGTAACCATTGTAAGGATTTCACTGTATTCCATGGAAGCTTCAAAAGTACCACAGGAAAAAGCTATATAAGAACCAGATTTATTTATATATTTAACGTGATTATACACATTCATGTGTCTAACAAGATCTGCACTGTTACATTAAAGATACAGTACAATAACATTCAACATGAGGTACTTCATATTTATATATCTGTCCTTCATAAATAATGTTGTAAGCCTAAGGTCAAGCATAAGTGGGTGCCGTGACCTGACATTAGCTGAGTTTATCACAACAATAAAAAAAAAAGTTCAGTGCAATAAGTATGTAGAAATTAGAACATTTAAATATTTTCTGATATGCTTAAAGCATATTACATTACAATGCCCTTAGTTCCCCTTACCAGCAAAATCAATATACAAGTAGTAAAGACTGCCATAAAATATCATCTACATAATGTTCTTTTTGCTGGAGTCGTGTTTATATTCAAGCTTGTACATCGGGTGCTTTCAAAATATAAACTGACATTTTCAAGCATGGACAAGTAAAATTAGTTGACCAGATCTACAGTCATATTTAGGCACCCAATTAAATGGCCTGATATACAAAAGTATTTGGTAACAGCAGATTCCATTTACTGCAACGGGCTTTCTGATGTCATACGCCCTCTCAAAATCAAGCCACTTATTTAGGTGTCTGTTTATTTATTGAAGCTTATTTTGACCAGAAGCGGGAACAGATTCAGAGGAATTAAGCAAGAATCTGAGCTTTCATCCTACATTGTCAAAAATATTCAAGGATAACAATTAAAAAGACCTAACTTTCTACATATTGTAGGTATATGTTATTTTGATCCCTTAACCATCTGTTCCGGCCAGTCAGTTTAATAGATGCTAAACCTTTATTTGAAGATAAATTAAAAACACCATAAAACTAGAGCCAATCAGAGACTGGCCTATCCATACTAGTAGAGTACAATTTCGTCCCACTGTGAGGCACATAACTCTGTTATAAATGAATCAGAATGCAGCTATTTAACAATGTTACAGCAAATAACTATCACTCTACCCTGTAAGCATCATTCAGACAGAACCGTTATATCTGTCAACCATTTTGACCACAGTAATTCGGCCAGTCTTTGCTTCAAAGTTTATTTTAAGTCCACCTACCGCTCATATCTCTAAAAGTAGATGACTCTTATCCCCTGACAATCTTACATGCCTTTGTTATCTCTTCAATAAATATTTCCCAATCCACAAAATTATACTGCATGTATGTTTTTGGTTGCTGAGAGATCTAAATATTTAGATCTGAAGCTTTTTTTTTTTTAAGTCAGTTTTTCAGGGAGCATCCTGTCCAGATCTCACAAACAGGCTGCTGTAGGTACATCCGTTATAAAAAAGCATTTTCTATATATCTGGAGGGTATTTAAATAGTTCAGAAAGAATGCATATGCTCACATACCTAAAACTATAACCATTACAGTGAATAAAGAATGTGGTTATTGCAAAACAGTCTTCCCCTCACTCTTCATCATCCACCGAGCATGGAAGGGCCTGACTTTGGCCTTGGGGGTTTTTGATGCCTACTTCAATCCTGTTTCCATTACTCCAGATCGTGTTTTGGACACTGCAGAAACATGCTGGCACTTTGAAATGGCTGGTGGCCAAGATTCCAGCAGTCAAGAAGTGCTTAGAGTAATAATATTAATAAGAAATCATATGGGGAAAGCAGTTCCAGAGTAAAACTAATAATTAAATTTAATGTAGCACAGACATTTGTCCTTAGCCTGGCCAAAGAATCATTTGGTCCTCTATTTTACTTTAAAATATGGAAAGCAAATATAACCACTTCAGAGGTATTACAAAGGTGAGACATTACCTTGGTAGTATCCTCTATAAAAAATTTTCACAATTTTATTTTAGTAAGTTAAAATGGTACTCGGATCTTTTCTTTATACTGATTTCCTTCCCTCTTAAACAGCAATGAGTTTATATTTTTGGCATAAAGGGATTACAAACAGGACTACAGAAAGCTTGAAAAGTAATTGGGGGAGGGAGAAGAATAGTTTTAATTTAAATGTGGAATGGAGGATTGTGTGGTTCAAAAGCTAATTGCAAGAAATTAGACAAATTTCCCCGCACTGTGTTACATTTGGTGCTCACCACCAGACATAGACTATAGCAAGAAAATTCCCAAGAGTGGACTAATTATCTTGAGTTAGTTTGTGACAATAATATAATAAAGCTCCCATTAAAGAGAAGGAAAATGTAGCTCAGGACTGTTTTGTTCTATAGTTACTCTACAATATTTATTTTTACAGGGGAAAAATCCCCTTCCAAATGCTCTAGAACTATTTCGGAAAAAGAACTGTAATTAACCAATCCTTCGCCTATGCTGGATATCACCATCCTGCTATTTAGCGGAGGGCCAAGGACAGCAGTTTTAAAAGCATCACAGTATAATATTGTAGCATTTGGTAAAATGGGCAAATGCTTCAAAGCCACCTACACAGGTTGTGTACATACATGTATTTCCCAGTCTTTAGGGAATGACTCAGAAGGGGAGCCCAAGTGGGGTGCTGGTGGGAAAAGCTGCATGAGCCCAGCTCATTCTGGCTGCAAACATGCATCTGTGGATAAAGCAGTATGTGGCTTGAATGCTGCCTGCCAACCTTCCCTTCCCCTCTTCTCTTGCAGCCATCCCCAATACAGCTGGTCACATATGGGACTGGGTTACCTCTAAGGGGGCTGCTGCATGTTCACACACAAGCTTCTTTTATCTGCCCCATAATACTTGGCTCAGTTGTTGGAACAAAAGCAACCCACCATGTGGAGCCCCTTCCCTGACTCTGAGCAGCGCGTAGCCTTCTGGAGGATTGGGGAGCACCAAACAAGAGACAAAAGTAATGAGAATCCGAGAGCAAAAAGATAAGAAGGAAAAAAGAATTGAGATGGAAAAAGAAAATGGACCAGACGAGGCAGTATCCAGTGTATAGGGGCCATGTGGGAGGGCATAAATCTGCCGATCCATTGCAAGTAGGGGCATGCCGGCAAGACAGGCTGCGAATCATGGGCTTAGGTACATCTGTCTAAAACAAAGCTTTAGGAATTTCCTTGCTCTTAAGAGCTTCCAGTTAAGTTCGAATGTTACATTTACATTCATCCCCCAAAAGGCTACCAGTACCGCAAGCAGTGACAGCCCACAGCTTTTAGTTACATATTATCTGTGCTGATCACATCTGCAGACAAGAAGCTAAGCATCATTAGGCCTGAACCAGATGTGTACTTCAGGTCAAACTTTCTCTGGAAATAACTTATGCTCAGGCATAGAATATGAGTTCTGGAATCTGCCCTCCCTGCACTCCAGTGCCATTGGTACTGTCTGAAGAGCACTGGAACTGAACAGTTACCTTCCCACACTGAACTTCAGTCATTCCTTCTTGTCCAAAATAGCTTAGTTCATTGCCATCCAGAATCACACTAGCTGTATAAAAGGTATCGGGCTCAATCTGCACCGGATACTCGAACCACACTGGGAAAGTGTTGCTAGAACCATCTGAGAAATACTTGCTTAAGTTCTGACCTAGGATAACCCCTTGGCGTTTGAGTTCAATCTTTGCACTGTATTCTGCCGATCCACAGCTAGAGCCATACAGCCCAAAGCCAGCAATGAAAACTCTCTTATCAACAGCAAACTGGATGCTGTCGCACCGGCCCCTGTATCGCCACTGGTTGCTGCGGTAGGCGCAAGACTGGAAACGGTGGCAACGCTGGGGGACCAGGCCCTTCCGGGCGTTGCTCACAAACTCTAGCTCTGGCTTTTTGGCAGCTGTGTACCAAAGGAAGATGTCGTTGGTTTCATTGAGAGTCAGCACCCCGGACTGAGCGGCGCCATTTGCAAAGTCATCGAGCGCCATGGTAGGGATGCGAATCAAGTAGAGAGCCTTCCCTAGAACCTTGCGTTTATTTTCTATGCTAACAGGTAAGTCCTGCCGTTGACACTCGACTTCAGCCCAGTTCAGAGCGGCTTCAAAAACAACAATTTCTTTGGCATTCAGAGTCTCCCTTTGGAGGATGCTTTCAAGCGTCTGAAAATCAATATCGCAGAACCCCTCCGATTTCAAAGCCAGCTCTGCCTGGGCGTCAATCACTTCCCAGCAGCGCTGGGTCAGGTCAGGTTCCTCAAATAAGCAGCTCTGGGAGAGCAGCACGCAGGCATTCTTTGCACTTAGGCTCGTCTCTAGGAAGTTGACACAAGCTCGGGCAAGATGAGGAACGATGTACTTCTTGGCGGCGTAAAGAGTGGCCAGCACGGTATCAGCAGCTAAGTCAATTTCATCACAATATATGTATCTGAAATGAAATATGCACATGTAACACTGCTGTTTAGTAAAACAACATTGACTGTCAGTAACGCCTGAAAACTGGAAGCACAGGGCACTTGCGTGGTGCAGCGCAGCATTAAAACTAAGAAATATCTTCTGGAACAATCAAATAAAGGAGCTACAAGCCCAACTCATCCCTGGACTAAGTTCATCAAAGTCAATGGGCTTACACCAATGGTGAATTGGACCTTTTATTGGATTCTCATACTACACAAAGAAACTGATAAAAATACTACCCCATTCAGTCCCATTTCTTTCAAATTCAATAGTTATTACTTTCAATAATGAGGTAGAGAATGTACTTTAAGTGGTCAATCAGCAATGGCAATATGGTAGTGACTCTGATGTATTCATATCCTAGCAAATCTGGGGGGGCAATTCCAAACAAGTGACTTGATTAAGGAAGATTTGTCACCCCCGCAAAACAGTTCATGTCAATCAAGGTTCTTGAAGGGTTGGCTTACAGCAATAGTTAATACTGTCTAGGACATGAACTTCAAGTGGAAAAACAGTGAAATTTCCTTTGAGGTACTATATGGTGACTTTATGTGCAAAGGAAAAGAAAAAAGTGAGTTTTTCCAGCAATAACAAACACTTCACATCAGATACGGGTGCCAAGACAAACTGGTTTAATATCTAGGCTCTCAGAAGTGTAACACTATCAAAATACATCACACACCATATATCATCATGCCACAGCCGCTAAGATTTGCAATACATTGATGAAATCTTAGACAAATAACTTCAGATTATAAAGAGAAGTATTTCATGTGTTTATTAATGCTACAATATGCTAGCTTCCCCCCAAAAAATGTATCCTCACACTTTTCCCAGAGAAAAAAACATATCATGCTCTACTGCCATGTAAAAAGAGAAAAGATTCAGCTATCTTTTGTTTACATGATTAAATTCTGAGGTCCATAACTGCTGGGGAAATAATGAATTAGGCACTTTGTTTTTACTATCTCAGACATTAGGCCCAATCTATGCTGGGTAAATTCATTCTCTTAGAAACAATGTTAAACATAATTTTGCCTTTAGAGTGAACAAAGGAGTTATGTTTAAAAATATGCTTGTTGGTTGTGGCTGATGAAAGTTCTTTTCCACACTGAAGGCAAAACTGCATTTCATGCCAATGAAAATGTGTTAGTGAACTGGTTTTCTAAAATTATGCATTTTCCCAAAATACACAGAGCCTAGGAGAATAAATGAAATGACATTTACTGGATTAGTATCAACCTTGATCTCAGAATGGCTGGTTTTGTTTTTACTGCAAATATGTATACATCTTGTTTACTGTTTGGTTTTCATGAATCAGGGTATGGCAGACTTGGGCAGATTTCCAGTTAATGACGGGAAATTAGTAATGTACAACATGTAATGGGGCAGAAAACAACACCAACTATGAATAGTAGAGAAACCGGGGCCAAATAAATTTAGATAGAATAGCATTTTTAGAGGCATATTAAAAAAATCTAAGTGACACTTGGAAAATTTCTGTTTAGAGCAGGGGTGGGGCACCTCAGGCCCAGGAGCCGGATCTGGCCCCCGGCTTGCCTGGATCCGGCTCCCAAGGCTCATTGTCTCCCCAGCATTGGGGAGCCTGCACTGGCGCGCCAACCTCCCGATGCCCCATCACGGGGCTGGCGCACCCAAAATCTACTAAGACGTCCGCCCCCCAACCCCCAGGTTCTGGTGTGCAAGGGGAATATGGGGAGTGTCTTTCTCTCTGTCAGGGGCCACATCAGGAAGAGCATTGCTTTTTTCCCCTTCTTACTTGTGTGTGGCCCCCGACTGATTTTTCTGTGGCTCAGTGGCACCTAACCCAAAAAAGGCTCCTCACCCCTGGTTTAGAGTATATAACCATCAAGATGATGCAATGAAATGTAGGAAGTAATGAAGAAAAATACTAACACAGGACTGAACCTTGCAACCTTTAGTGCTTGACTTCAGTGAGACTACTTGCAGGAGTAAGATATGCTCTTGAAGAGATGATGGTAAAAACAAGAAAATATGTAGATCTTTAGGAACCCAAGTCTGCAATTTATGCTCTCATATTTGTTCCATTTTATAATTCTCCTATTTAACCTCCAACTTCTTCTTTCTGGTTCTTCCTCTCTGCTTGTTAATACAAAAAAGTAGGGCGGCATCTGTTTTAAATTTAAACAGTACAAAAATTGCAAGCGTAATATTCATGGAAGTGGAGAGCTAATATCGCTGTTCTTAAGCAGCCATAGCACAGATAGGCTGTCTGTGGCATTTTTCATTTCTCATTCTGTCAAAGCATCTCTACTCTGATCGCAACTGCTGATATTCCAGTCTATTCCTCGGCCAAGTATGTTACAGCTGCACAGATTGTGTGATGGGTTAGTGATGAACACAAGTTGGATTAGAATGAGACCATGAGTTTAATTTTAATTTATTATTTGAATCCTGGTCTTCAGTACTAAAGACACTGAGTGTGCCAACTAGGATGTACATTTAGCAACATGGAACTCCTTTGCATTTGTAAAGCTATAGTAAATAGCTAATCAATTACTACACGCCAATAAGAGATACTACTGAATACTGCATCTGATAATAGGTTTGTTGGTATTTGTCTTCCATGGGTCCACTACAAAATCAACCAACTAAACGCTATTAACTAATACACAAATACAGATATGTGTATGTCACATTGTAAGAGTTCATAGTTTAGAAAAAAGGTGAGTATTTCAAACTCTTTCCTTACAAAGATTACAATGTATTCCTCCTAATTGTAGAAAGGGGTCTGTGGAGAAGAGGATTCTACTAAATGGTCCTCTCATTCCTGCTATGCAGGGATAGTGCAAATTCTCTTCTCTCTTTTTCCTGTACAGCCTGCCTTCAGTCTCATGCTGCTGCTTGGGAATGTTTTGTTCATCAGTAGAGGTAGTAGAGCACTCTGCAAATTCAAGGAGAAAGCAAGCACTGCATCAAGTTGTCATTTGGAAGGCAATCTGCACAACCATTATAAGCAGGGTTGCTCTTTTTTTTTAAGTGAAAGCTTGAATTCTGAAAAAGTTGATGTGTCCTCACTTTTCAGAGAAATGTTCCTAATTTGCTATTGTCAAGAGAATGTGCCAGGAACTTGATTTTGGCATTAAAATCCTCGTTTTGCAGGTCTGTCCCACTGTACAAATCTCTTCAAGCAAATTTCAAAACTCATTTAAAAAAATGGCAGATAAAACATGGACTCTTTCTACACATTGTAACAGAAAAGAAAAAATTTTTAAGTACATTATATTCATCTCCTGAAGAGAGAAATTCTAACTTTACAGGGTGAAATGTAGTTAGTCTTAGCTGGATGAAAAACATGTTTAAAATAGCAATGAGCAAAATAAAATTGTTTAATATATTTAATCGTATTTGCTGTCATATCATAACTTTGTCTCAATTCCATATTAAAATTACTGAGTGACCCTTGATTGTCATGAAAAGGCATTTGTCAACATGCATCCCAAATACTCCTGATGCTCCTGCTGACAAACTGAAAACTCTGGAGCTGCATGCAACTTTGAAAACTATACCTACCATGCCACTGAAATGCAACAGAATAATTGTCTGCATTCACAAATTAATCAAGGCAACCTATGAATTGTATTTAAAAAGTCAACAAGCAGTTTCACAAAACCATGCAACAAAACCAATAGCATATTAAAAGGGTCTGGATATTGATCTCAATTAAAATGAGAAACAGTGGGGTCCAGAAGTAACCAATGACAGTTTTAAAAACTATAAGAAAAATCCTCCAAATAATAGAGTTTGCATGATATAATTTCCATTTGAAATCAAAGTTCATAGTCACAGTCCAAGGTTAATTCAACAGGGAAATAATTAGTATTTCATTAAATCCCCTTCATCCAGTGAAAAAAGCAACACAGTTCCAATTCAGATTTGTAGAAAGAAACCAGATATCCAGTGCAGGGAATGAGTTACTTTAAACAGCCCTTTTATTTTTAACACTTTCCAAATGCCCCAATGCTAAATAAATAAAGAGAGGTTTTACTTTTCAGTAGCTGCATTCAAGAATTCAGATTTTTTGGAAAAAAACATAGGGTACAAAAGAGCTAGAACAATGTATGAACCCAGAAATCCAATTTTTCACTATACTTTCAAAGTAAAACAAGTTTTTTTATTAGAGCTGACAATTCTTTTAAGTAACTCTCTTCCTTTGTATAGCAAGTGTAAGTGACAAATCAAATCAATAAGAATTACAATATACAATGTGCTCAAAGATCCCTTTTCAAAGTCATTATTTATAACTACATTACCTACATTAGCCTAATGTTTCTGTGACTAGAAAATAGTGGGGAAAGAAAAGTTCAGGTGAAAGTAAGTTTTAAATAATTAAAATATAGCAGACATATTTTGAACAATTACTTAATTTCTAGGTTTATCTGTTTACACAAACATCCAATATTTTAACTGAGACTATTCCTGCACATATACAGCATAAACAAATACTTTTGCAGCAGAAGAATGATGCTTACTTCAGCATAGCGAGAAAAGCAGCAGGCTCAACATCTGGTATACGAATTTCATCTTTGTCCTCAGCAAGCTCTCCGTAAAACATTGCATGGAATACAGAGCTCCCAACAGCTAAGACATACTGTTGAGAAAGGGAAATCTTATTTCATGCTATAAACAGAAAGCATTGCCAATAAAAACAATGTGGGAACCACTATGGGCACAAAAGCTAGATACTATCATGTGAGAATGAAGGCAAACTTACTAACAAAATTACACATTTATTTTCCTACCATTTATCTTGTACAATTACATTTTATCTTCAAAGTTCAAAGAAACATTTAAGTGAAATTTCAAACTTTATTACCTCTAGAAAAATCTTCACAACATTAACCATAAAAAAGTGACAAAAACCAGTCTTCCCCAGTGTACATAAAGCATCTTTTATCTCAACACACAATGTTTAATTGTAAATACAAAGAAAAGTAGAAGTATTTTCCTGGAAAAAGCCATTTAAATATGTATGCCTGTCACAAAGAATCAGAGTCTCCTACACTAAGCTATGATGTTAGAGTTGAAGTAATTCTTGCTATTCCCACATCTGAACTGATAATGCAGCTGTTGCTTACTTTGTGTCCTGGCAACCGCTGCGTCCCACCTGGTGGCCCAACCACAAAATGAACATCTGCCATCAAGTCATTGTTGAACATCACTGCATTTCTACAGACAGAGGCAATGTGTTAATTCATATAGCCTGGCATCCCATTTCCACCCCAGACCCATGAGATTAAGATATTAAAAAGTTTAAAGTAGCATTTCTGTAACAAACCAGCTAGAGACAAACAAACAAAAAATAGGTCACACATTTCTGACCACTTTGCACATTATCACATATAAATATACTGGTAGAAAACAGATCCAAGAAAAACTTGTGAAAACTTTTAAAAAGTAAAAATTAAAATCAAGAACATGCATTACTAAGACAACAACCGTGTAAGTCAGCATGCAAAAACCCATCAGTTCAATTCAGCAGCTTAAAACAACATTTGTACTACTTCAGGAAAACAGCTGCACTGTCCGGAAAGAGATACTAACATTTTCCCACTAACAAATGCTTGCTTGCTTGCTTGGGGAAAGGGAAAAGCATGTTTTATTCAACGTGTATAAATGTTAAACTCAATGTAACATTGCAAACATAATTTTGCTACAATTCAACACTTCATTTAAACATCAAAAATAAAGTATTCAGAACTTACCTCTCTCTGATGGTGGGATAAAGCCCTTGCCAATTGGGGGCAGGGATAGTGTTATTGTTGTTGAGGTTTTGTTGGTGGTATTGCTGGACAGCAGTTGTATTAGTATTGGCTGGTTTCTTTCTGGGAAAAATATCAGCAGCCATCTTCTTCTTCTTTTTGGTCTTCAAGGTAATGATTTCATAGCAAACTGGAGGCAACTTGCTACTGCTGCTGCTGCTGCTGCTATTTCCTTTCTTAGAGCTTTTCTTAGACCTGTTCTTGACTGTCTCTGGAAGCATCAAGAAGAAGGTGAGACATTTCATGTTCTTTCCCGTGTCATCTACCATGAGTATCCTTGTCTGTTCAGCTAGATAACCTAACTAGGTAAGAACATTAAGAAAAAAAAAGTGGGAGCCAAGATGTTAAATAAAAAAGCAACAAAGCTGGGATTTTGCTTCCTTTCCAGCAAGACAAGGTGACCTTTTCAGTGTACTGAATAAGAAACTGGCTTTAAGTTTGATCCAGTATTTGACTTGTTAAATACATCTCCATCATGACTCCCAGTTTTATTTACTTGCAAGCTCTTTTCCAAAATGTCCTGAAACTGAATCACCTCAAAGTGCTACACTGTGCAAAGAGAGCATGCATTTAGCTATCGCACTGGCTTTCTGAATTAGGCTAGCAAGATGTGCTGTAGCACTGCTAGTCTGTTCAGCTGGCTGAACTTGTGTGTTGAATAGATCTGAACAGAGTAGGTATTACAGCCCTGCAGATGGAGTCAGACAGCCAGTGTTTTGAGCCAATAGCTGAAGTCACCGATAACGATTGGACCCAGCAGCACAGTGACACCTATTGTAATGTGCACAGCTCTAATATTAAAGGGAAAACATTTAATGTGCAGAGTGTATATAACGGAAATTGCATGCACAAATACATCAGGGCATGACTAGACAGGAATGTATCAATTCTATGCATCTTTTATCACACTAGTTGTCCTGGAGGGCACTCAAATTTTCACTCACATACAATAGTTTTGAATTTAAATATTTCTATTAGCGAGACCCACATTCTGAAGTAGTGAATATTCAATGTAACTCTACTATGTATTTCTGTTGAATTCTCTTAGCCCCTTATTAAAAAACAATGGTTAACCAGAGAAGGATATTAATGAGAGAACAAAATTAAAGCAAATTAATTTACAGCATAAAAGAGAATGCTGAAGTTAAACAGTGCCTTTTGGTACAATTTATACTCTGGTCCAATATGAACAAAGATGCGGTCACAGCTTTAGCTTTAACTCACTACATTTTTAATTAACCTAATAGTCTTTGATATCAGTCCCAAATCACCGAGCAATACTAATTAGGCCGGGTTACACTAGACATAGTTGCACTGCATCAGAAGAAAATTCCTAGATGTGTAAATGAGATTCAATCAAATCAGAGTCCATACATGCAATCAATGTTTCAAAGCTCCAGGTGAAAAAGTGGGTCTTCTCGGAGGTGTTTCAGTCAAAATCATAGTTGTAGACATGAATAAATGCAAATTCCATGAATAAACATTCTGAAATAACAGGAGAATTAGATAACTAAGCCTACCAAAGCCAACCAGTTTTAATATGAAAGAATTGTACTTTTCGGCCACTGACTTGCTCAAGTGCTTAAATGTAGAGTTGGGTTGCCTATGTGTCGAGCTGAGTTTTTCAAAAGTTGGCAGACTAATTTTTTTTATTACAGAAGGACCCCAATCATCAGATACCAGTTCACATTAAGCATTTCATATTTTAAATGACCTACTACACAATTTCACAGTTTTCTTCAAGTTTATTAGAAAACTAAATCTTGTGACTTTTAGGCCAAACCAAATCAATTTCCCAAGACAATAATACAGCTATGGAAGGGGGAGCTAAAAATACAAAGTGAAATCCTGGCCCCACTGAATGGAATGGAAGTTTTGCCAATGATTCCATTGGGACCAGGATTTCATTCAAGGTATTTAATGGAACCTGGTTACGACACCAATTTTTGGAGTCATGACCATGGCTCTAACACAAATTCAAGGTGTCTTTAATTCCCATTAATTGGAAGAATTAGCTGCAGGTTGTTCATAGACTGTACATTTTCCCTGTCCCACTCCCTTCCCCAAAAGAGTATAGGATACACTAATTGAGTGGCTCTGTGTTTACTTTAGGGCAGGCCATCATCAGGATTGCATCCCAGCAAGATGGCAGAAATGAAGCAAACTTGTGGATGATCTCTCAGATGCTAAGTCTTTCTCTTTAGTAGGATAATACTACTACTTCACACTTACATAGTATTTTGAATCTTCAGAGATCTGTACAAACACTGAGAAACAGGTTAAATAACCTCAAATGACAGATATAGCCTAGCAATATGGTTATAGTCTGCCACAGATGGAAGATTGTCAATAGAAAGTATTGTGGGGGGGAAGCTGACAGTCTAGGTCATGTTTGTCATCAATGGAAAAAAATGCACTCTGCAGAAATTTCTCACTACAAATCAGATTTAGGGAATTTATAAAATGGGGTAACGGGTAGCGACTTTTTGTAAAATTGAAGGGTTTTTTGGTTTGTTTTTTTAAAGACATCTTCTAGCCCTTCTAGTTGTGAAGATAACCTTCTGGATGTGCAATCTTTTCTTTCTAAATCTCCCTAAGAAAGACATTTCACAGGAATAAGGCTTCAAGCTTTTACAGATACAATTAAGTGAATGTTCTAGCAAATACTCCAATGATCTGGTCTTCAACATAACAGTCTGGCAAAAAGGGGAAAAGAAAATAATATGCACAAGGAGTCTGAAGAGCTAGAAGAGGAGATTAGGTGTGAAAAAATCCATTGTATTAAACATTATTCAAACACACTATAAAGGATTTTCTCCCCCCCCCACCCAATCAAGTTTCCAAAAGTAATCCAGAAATTATGCTCAGAATTATTTCTAGTAGATTTCCAGTGGCCCTATCTTGTAACTATTTATGCATTTCTTAAAGAGAATAAAAAAACCCAGGAAGATCTGGTAAACTCAGTCTTGGGGAAAGGGGAAGAAGAAAAAGATTATGTATATTTGGCTTACATCCTAAAAAAAAAAAAAAAAAAAATCAGACAAAGCCCTATTTAACAAAACAGTATCTAGCTAATAACAGAAAGCCCTATATAGAAAATATGCCTAAATAACACTACTTTGAGTGCTTTCTCTCCACGCAGCAAAAATCTGTTATGCTGTGGCTAGAAGAACTGATGGTACAATAGACCCCCAAAACTACGACAGATTATGGAACAATGACGTTTCTTTGGTAAAGATGACAGGTTTTATAGAAGCTGGAAAAACAAAGTATATAAAAGACACATGATAGTCATTCTTATGTAAGTTGAGAAACCATAAAAAAAACTATGAAAGAGAAGCTGATCTAGACACAGCAAAAACAAAGATTTAAATTGGGGATTTACTATTATTGGCCTCCATTGCCAGTTGAACAGAACACGTCCTTTCTAAACACAGAAACACAGTTTGTGCAAAAGTACTAGGGTAAACACAAGTAGCATTCTGTGTAACACTGACTGCTCTTTCCTGCGTTTGGGCCTGTTTTAAACCATGTTCTCCTGCACAATTGTACTTTTCTAACCCACCTGCATAGTTTATAACTTCACAAATTAGTATTTTACCATAATTAATACAAGTTATCCTAGAACTGCTGCTCATTATTGAAGGATGGGTCAAGTTCATCACAACAAATCAAAAAGTCTGCCTCTGGTGACATCATCAAGCAAACTAATTATCTTCCACAATCTAAGATGCTTTTCTAATGTTCTATTAACTTTTCTTCTTCATTAATTCCTTATTTTATATTAGCAAATCTAAACATTTCTGTATTTTAAATATTATTTCTAAAAAGAATCCATTTGTTCTAAAAAACCTGATTTCATCTTTGTTTTGGGAGCTAAGTATTACAGCGAGATTAAATTTAAAGTTAAACTATGTAGGAAATTCACATTTAATTCTTCAAACACAGGCAGGCAAAGTCCAAAACACCAGATATTAGAAATAAAGAAGGAAACATGTTTTAAGACTAAGATGGTATATTCCACTTAATTCCGCTACAAACTGTTAAAAGAAGTAGCTATGGAAATCAGTCACTGGTTGGTCACAAGTAAAAACCTAAAGTTTATTTTAAATTCAAATTAAAGTAATAAATGTGCAAGGCTGTTTTTAATTAGCTTTTTAAGATGATAAAGTACCTTATTATTATGAAGGATATCAGAGGGACATACTATACTGCAAATTATAATGCAACTTCAACTATGAGGTCATAAAAAATATTTTCAGGGACTGTTGATTGTATTTTTTGTGAAAAATCTCTCATGCTGCAGTAGCAGGGATAACCAAATTTCTAAATCATCTTCTCTTATTAGGCTGTAGTTTTATCTCTTTTATTAAGCAGGACCACGAATAAGAAATAAAAACAAGATCTCAGATTTCTCAGTTCTTTATAGCACAAGATCTTATTCACAGGAAGGTAACTAAGGCCAAGTCAACACTAGGAACTATTTAAAAATTAGTAAAATCGATTTAATAACTCCCAATTTAACAAAATCAAACTACTGTGTCCACACTAAGGGGAAGCCTCAAAATGAGCCCGAGGCAAGCTCTGTTAATGTGGACACACTACTTGGGACTTAGAGCCCCAGAAAGCACTGGGGACTAATTAGTTCCAATTATTCTGGAGAGTAGTTATTTTAAAACAGCACATCCACACTACCATTATTTTGAAATAATTATTTTGGAATTAAGTGTTACTCCTGATGAAAAGCAGGAGTACAGATTTCAAATTCTGCGGCCCTTTATTTTAAAATAACAGGCTTGTTAGTGTGGATGCTACACTCATAAATTCGACTTGCGGAAGGGGGGTTATTTTGAAATCAAGTCCTAGTATAGACCAGGGCCAAGTGAATAGAAGACAATTCATACTTCTCTTTCATAGAGCAGCCAAGTATCTCTTATTTGGTGAGTTGTAACTCACGAAAACTTATGCTCTAATACTCTCAATAAATGTGTTAGTCTTTAAAGTGCCAACAGACTCCCTGTTGTTTTTATTTGGTGAAGTAATTATTGCTATGGATTATTAAAATTATTTGTTTAAATTCTACATTTCCCTTCACAGACAGCATATACCCATATTAAATATTCAACATCAATGCTTTACAAAATCTGTCCATCTGTCCACTGCTACCTTTCATATACATTTCCACTGAAAAATGTGCCAAAGTTCCTAAGTGTTTTAGGAACCTAAAGACCACTTAATTTGTCTTTACCCTGCAGCTTCACAACTGTACTGAAGAAAATACCCTTTAAAAACTTTTAAACGTTTAAACTAAAATATTTCTTTTAAATGGTTAACCGATTAAAGGGCCGACCAGTCAGCATGGCTGGGGCAGCTGCAGCCAGGAAGTTCGGCTTTGGCTGCTCTGGCCAGGAGACAGGCCTGTACCAGTGTCTTTGGATGCTCCATTCTGGTCACGCAGCTCTACTCTGGCTCCTCTGGACAAAAGTACAGCTGGGGGCCACTCTAGCTGGCATGGGGTCAGCAGGGTAGTTGGCTCTGTGTTAATGTAGGTTAACTGCTAAGACTAATGCTTGCCAGTTAACCTTTCGCATCCCTAGTGAAGACACTTTGTACATTGATGGAAAGGGGTTTTCCATTGATGTAACTAATCCACTTCTTCTGGGGGCGGCAGTTAGATGAACAGAAGAGTTCTTCTGTCCACCTAATTGCAGTCACACTGGTGGTAAAATTAACCCAACTAAGGCACTCAGAGAACAACATTTTTCACAGCCCTGAGTGATGTACCTACGTTGATCTAATTTTTAAGTCCTAATTCACTTAGGCACTTTTGAGAGTTTTACTCAATTACCTTTCCTACCCTTTTCATCGTGAAGCTCATGTTTAGAAAGTACTTCCTACAGTTTCATCTCTTTGAATCTGAAGAGAGCGACATACCTCTAAGCCAAGTAGCAACCCACTGAAATTGTTAAAAACTTCCAAATTCACAGCTCAATGGCAGCATGGAAACTGCCAAGAATCACACACCAGTGCTGTGTCAGCAGGAAATGCTCTCCCACCAATATGGTCTCCACTGCTCATGGAGGTGGAGTAATTATGCTAAGAGGAGAACGCTCTCCCATCAGCTGCTTCACAAGATGTTTAGCTGTGACAATATAGCACTTCTGATATTGACCTGGCCTCAGCTTCTTCACAGTGAGAGGCTGCTATCATCAAAATTGGAGACCCCGGTAGGTTTAAAGAACACGATGAATCTGGTAGGGATCCTAGCATCCAGGAGGAGGAGCAGGACATTATGATGCACTCGCTTTTGATGCTTTCTATATTGGATTCTGGCAAACATTGAAAATTCTGTAGCTAGTTGTCGCTTACATTTTTGAAACCTTTCTGTGCATGTTAAAAAAAAAAAAGACCATTACTAACGGAGAGTGGATTGTGCAAATATTGACTTCAGTTGGAATTACTCCTAATCAGTAGCTGCATAATCAAGCACAGAACGTGACATCGCTTTTTTGTTATTGTTTTTGGTAGCTGCCAGTAGACAGTGGAACAGCTGTTTTGCCATTACATGAAGAGCTATAGTCACATACTGGATCCATTATAGGTATTATGCTTGGAATTAGACCAAAAGAATAACTACCTAGCTACATTAAATCTACAAAATGAATGCTTAAAGCTATACTTGATGCTGATTTCGAAAGAATTTGCTGCATGAATGCAGTCTGCCTGGACGATAACTATATTGAGCAAGGTTTCTGATGTCATGTGCTAGAGGGATGCACTCCTCAAAGTTGAAATCATTGTTCAAACTAATTAATCTACCAATATTTTGTTCCATCTGCATGTTGGACCAGAATAGCATGCAAAGTTTTATTGCTAGTTTTCCTACACCATGAAGTTTTACCAGTGGGCTGATATACATCATCCACTGCCACCCAGCCTAGGGAACACAGGCAAGGGATATCTCAAAAACAGTATTTAGAATGTAATCTACAAACACTAATTTGTTTTTAGTGGAACCAAATTCAAATGAAAACAAAAGAATACAGGTAAGCTTAGACACAATTTTTTGAATGAGTAAACCTGCAACTATACAACCATATGATAAAAATGTACTTCAAAGTCTTGTTGGGTCAAAAAGTAAGTTCTCTTTCTCAGTGATTGCCATTTTTGTTTCCAAGATCAGATCTGACAGCATTCACAACCCTTTTTGTAACAAGTGACAAACAGATCAACTTTAATTCTATCCTGTCTCTTACCAAAACTGATGTATAAAAGAGAGACTGGATGGCTCAGGAAATTGGTAATGAGATACAGAGCTTTTCATCTCTAGGTCACCAATTCTAAATTGACAGAGGTCACTAGTAATCAAAAGTCATTAGCATTTAATGATTGTTCAGTGCCCTGCAAGAAAGGAGCCAGTGATCACAGTGTACTTCAGAAATGCTACCATTAGAATTAGCACCCTTGCTAGAATCTCTGTGGGGAGGTTGAATACTAAGTGTCTATGCAGACTCAACTTCCCTTTTTATCTTAAAGATGGGCCTTGCTAACAATTTTATACTGGTTTAACTATTTCAGTGAAGGGTATGATTTTTAAAAACAAAACAGTTACATGTATATAATCTCTAATAAAGGTGCCTTCTACGGATATACTTTATCCCTTCCCTAGAGGAATAACTACACAAACATAAGGCAGCTATATAAAAATGGAACTGCATCCAGGAGATTGTTCCACTTTAACTATTAGTATAGCTAAAATATTGCAAATTTTTCATGTAGACAGACCTATGGTTTCATCACGTTAGCAGGGTTAAGGCACACTGGCAGAGTAGTGGGGAAGCTCACATTACCATTGCTCACACTGTATCTGTTCTGTGAATTAAAGACAACTCCCTGGAATATCAAGATGGGTAAAATAAAATTGGGTAAAATAAAACAAAGAGAACGAACCTTCAAAAAATCCTGGGCTAAGTATTGTGATGTAAATGTAATTATGTTCTATAATAGGTAAACTAAATAATAATCTTGGTTTAAACTACAGTTCCTTAAACATTACTACAGATAAAAGTGCAGTTTAAACATCTAAATCGAACCAGCAACTTGGCAATTTGTGTTTATAATGGGAGATTATACCTGGCAGCATTCAGTGAAAGACATGGTTTAAAAACAGAAAAAAAAAAGTTGGCAATGTCTGCTATTAATGATGCATTTTGAAAGGACAGAAAAGGAAAGCAAACAATCCAATCAAAGAAAAAAGAAGCATATTGCTTCATGGACATAACAGACAGTTTACAACTCCCACGCTCTTAAAGAATGATGGAAGTTTTTATTCTGTTTTACTGACCTTCACTTTTCACCAATGTGAAGTTCAAGGTACTGTATATAAAATGGCCAATTTATGCTACTGTAAAAATTATTGAATACTGTACGCAGTTTTGATCTAGGTGATCATTTCTGGTCGCTGTCAACCTGAGCTGGATCTGAAACATTTGAAGCTTTAGAAATCTAACTTTAAATAGCTGTTGGCCATACAGCACAAAGCTGGATTAATCTTTGACGTACAAGTGAATGGCTTTGTATCTTATTACCTGTTCATGATTTTAAAAGCTTGCTTCAAGAGCTTTATTTTATGTGGATTTTTTGCTAAATCAAGTTCAGAATGAGGGTCCCATAGGTGAGATGAAAACTAAGCAGTATTTTCCTTTGAAATTACTATTTTAGAAAGTTACATTTATTTTCTTATGATCTAAACATTTCAGTCACATTTTACTTATTACAGTAAAACTCCATTGGTCCGGCATCTGATGGTCCGGCACTCCTGATGGTCCGGCACCATCAGGAACCCGGAAGTGCTCCTGGCAGCCGGACCATTGGAGCTGCTCTGCCTCCGGCTTCCCTGATTCAGCCGCTGCTGAAACTGACCAGCGGCTGAATCGGGGAAGCTGGGGGCAGAGCAGCTGGAGTGCTGCCGGTAGGTCCCACAGCGCTGCCCCTCGGCGCTGCGGGACCAACCCGGCAGCACCCCAGCTGCTCTGCCCCAGGCGTCCCCAAGTCAGCCGCCGCTGAAATTGACCAGCGGCTGACTCCGGGAAGCCCGAGGTGCCCGGGCTTCCCGGAGTCAGCCGCTGGTCAATTTCAGCGGCGGCTGACTTGGGGACGCCTCGGGCAGAGCAGCTGGGGTGCTGCCGGGTTGGTCCGGTAGCGCCGCCCCTTGGCGCTGCGGGACCAACCGGGCAGCACCCCAGCTGCTCTGCCCCAGGTGTCCCCAAGAGCAACTGGGGTGCTGCCGGGTTGGTCTCGCAGCGCCAAGGGGCGGCGCTACTGGACCAACCCGGCAGCACCCCAGCTGCTCTGCCGCAGGCATCGATTCAGCTGCTGCTGAAACTGACCAGCAGCGGCTGAATCGGGGACGCCTGGGGCAGAGCCGGACAATCGGAAGGGGGCTATGAGGGGTCTGGGGTGGCATCCCCTCCACACCACCTAGACCCCTCATAGCCCCCCCTTCCGATGGTCCGGCATATCTGATAATCCGGCACCCCCTGGGTCCTAAAGGTGCCGGATTATCTGAAGTTTTCTGTAGATCAGTCATGCTCCAGTATTTTTATTTCAATACTTTCCACGCCGTCTCACAATTTAGTGGCATGTGTATCATATTAATCAAGCAGCGGTACCTGCAGATGCACCAGTAAATGAAACATCTGGTGTTCCACTATGGGCTAACCCTGGAGAACCATGTCCAGCCCACGGGCTGCTTATTGCCTATGCCTAAACTAGAGGATGTGCTCAACAAGTAATTAAAAATTCCACTGATTTGGAGGGTGATCCTACCATTGACCGAGGGACAGGTCTTCCTTCAGAATGTGGATTGCATAGGATACTTCACAAGGCCCAGGCAGACCATTTGTGGGTCAGAAGCATCCACTGTTTCCCCCCCATTAAAAGAAAAAATCAACAACTTATTGGCTGGCAAAGACACCAGCCTCCTTTGTTCTTCTTTCATAGTAATTTCATTATGATACAGAGTTCCAGCAAATGGGGGGCAAAGAAAGGAAGACTGGTCCTAAATAGAGTTTTAAATAGATGTACATTTGCTTAAACTTTTCTCCTCAGATTTAAAATAGGATGGTTTTGTGGTTAAGGGATTGGATCAGAACACATATCTGGGTTCAATTCTGGGCTTTGCTATGGATTTTTTGTGTGTCCTTGGGCAAGCCCCTTAATCTATCAGTACTGTGGTTCCTCATTTGCAAAGTGAGGATAATATTTCATTTCTTCATAAGAACGGCCATACTGGTTAGACCAAAGGTCCATCTAGCCCAGTATCCTATCTGTAGCCAATGCCAGATGTTCCAGAGAGAGTAAATACAACAGGTAATCATCACGTGATCCCTCTCCTATCATCCATTTCCAGACAAGCAGAGGCTAGGGACACCATTTCTACCCATTCTGGCTACCAGACATTGATGGACCTAACCTACATGAATTTATCTAGCTTCATCTTTACACTTTCAATGGTATGGTTGCTTATTAGGTATTTATACATTGCCTGCCACAATAGGGCTTCAATTCCAGCTGCAACCTTAGATGCTTCTGTAATTCAAATAATAATGTGCATGTTTGTTTGGGATCTTTTTGAGCAAGGACTGTTTGGGGTTGTTATTCTGACCTGCTACAATAACTAGATTTTGTCCAGAATGGATCACCCTTGATATTATTTACATAGGTTCACAAAACAAAAAGGATCTGGACTTCTCATTAAAAAAACAAAACAAAACAAAAACAAAACGAGCCTGTCATCACTAGATCTCCAGCTTTAATTCAATCTAGGTGAGCAATCAGTCCATGTCAACATATCAATAGATGTTGGGTGGCCTATTAGAAAAGTTTGTTGTATGCAGGTTAAGGATATGAAAATGTAACTGTGAACATGGTTAACCGATGAGCCTGGGCTCATCGGTTAACCTTCATGGTTACACACAGGCTCCCGGTATGCACTGGGAGCTGGCTTAAAAGCTCCCTACACACACATATTCAGAAATAAGTTTGAATGAAGTTGCCTGCCTCCCGTGTGTAACTGTGTAACCACTGACATTTTCAGCAACTACACATTTACTTGATTAAACATATTTTAACATCTCTAATGCACGGTTCTAATGGGTAGGTGTCCACATAACATGCATCTGACGAAGTGGGTCTTTGCCTACGAAAGCTTATGCTCCAATACATCTGTTAGTCTATAAGGTGCCACAGGACTCCTTGTCACTTTCACATAATAAAAATCACCATCAAAATTAATAGCTCTGCTGCCAGCATCAGCAAACACTGAAGATTCAGAATTACATTCATTTCTGAAGGTGCTTCCTGCAGGTTAGAGTGGGGGTATGTATACTGGAGAAGAAATGTAAAGTGCATTTGGCTGTATAAGGATATAAGGATAAACAGAGGACTTAACTCTCCAAAGCTGTCTATTGCTCACCTTTCTCAAGCTCTGTAAAAATGAACGAATACAGTTCAAGGTTTTAAAAAGTAAAGATTTAATATGGAGAATTCATTTCTATAATTAAACCAGACATGTCACGTGCCAGGACAGAACACACCACTCTTCATATACAATAGAGGGATCAGTTCTTGTCTGTTTAAAACAACCACCTTGAGTCTCTGAGCTTCAGATTTAAAAAAAGGATGCAAGGAGGCCACATACAGCACCACATAACTTTTTCTCTACAAAGCCCTAAATTAGGGATGTTAGATAGCATGTAATTGAATAGTCGTGTAACCGCATCAAATTTTAGGGGTCACACGACTATTAAATAGTCCCCAGGGGTGAGGCTGGCAGCCACTGTGCTCCCGGCCTCACTCCCGGGGAGACCCGTGCCACCTTGCGCTGCTGTTGCCTCTAATACAGTCCTGGTCAAGGAATATCGGTGCCAACAGACCCACTAAATAGAAGCCCAGGAGATCACTCGCCAGAGCATCGATCCTCTGGTAAGCGGAGACGTGGCTTTAGAAAACATTTAAGGGTAAATTAGAGCTACATAACAGCACAGAACACTGAGAGCCAGGACTAGTGGCTGTCAACAAACTTTATGGGACCGCTGGAAACTTGGCCATATCTATGATAAACAGATATCCATCTAACTAAAGTCATGCTGGACCATGGATGTTGCTGGACCAGAGAGTTTCAGAATAAAGAGGTTCAACTGTATGCATTTTTAAAAGGAACATGGCCAAAGGTCAAATACTATTTTAAGTTATTATAGGTAACATCACCATTTTGGAAACTTAAAAATAATGTTTATTTTCCAAATCAAAGATCTAACTTTGCAAGCACTTATGTGCAAGAGTAACTTTACTCTCCTGAATTTATCTGCAAAAGCACTACCCTGCTCAGCAAAGTTTTTTGTCTGTTTGTCTGATCAAAACACAAATTAAAGCCGTTTATTTCTTGGTTCAGTCACACACTACTGTGACAACACCAATATGAATTCTTGCCTCAAAAGTTGCACTGGTTACTCTAAAAGCAAATTTTAAACACTTTCTTTCAGTGTAGTAAACTTAAATAAATGTTCTCCCCCCGCTGTTTGTACCAGCGTTAACTGAAGCGGTTCAAAAACCAGCCCAACTTTCTCTTGTAGACAAGGTTTCAGATTCTCTTTTGGGAGCTTTTGCTCACTCCCATTTCCTTCCACTTTTAAAGAGACACAAACAGCTCCGGGAGCCCGCACTACAAAAATAAGAGACGCAATTCCGGAGCGACCCAGTCCATAACG
Organism: Rafetus swinhoei; assembly: GCA_019425775.1. Classification (NCBI taxonomy): domain Eukaryota; kingdom Metazoa; phylum Chordata; order Testudines; family Trionychidae; genus Rafetus; species Rafetus swinhoei. The sequence goes on from CM033440.1 coordinate 190,358,503, forward strand.
AACCCCCGTGTTTTCTTCCTGCTCGGAGAGCTCTTTGCTCCTGCACAGGAAAGCCGGCCCGTTCCGTGCCCTGGGAGGACTCCCCCCTCAGACCCGTGCCCATACGCAGCCAGCAGAACGCAGCGCCAAGAGCCCTCCCAGGCACGGGGGCCCGAACTCGGACAGGCGGGGGCTTTCCTCGGGCCCGTCCAGCCCAGGAGGGGCTGACACCGATGGGGCGAGGACAGGAGGCGGCTGCGAGGACCGGCCTCCTCGGGGCCCAGCAGCCACCAAGCTCCCGCCGCGGACTCCAGGCCTCAGTGTCCCGCTCCGCTCCCGCTCCCGGCGCTCGCTCACCTCCCTCGCTCTCGCCCGGGCGGCAGGTCCCAGCAGGCGGGGCGGGGCGGGGGGGGGAGCCAGGGCACCTCGGCACCGGGAACGCGCCCGGCGCCCGCTCTGGCCGCCTGCGCGCGCGTGCACACGCACGCACGCACGCACGCGGCCGCGCGCCCGTAAGCCCGCCGTGAGCGCCGCGCCGCCGGCGTGCCGGTGAAGAGGGGGCGCGGGGCTGCGCTCGGGGAAGGAATCTAAGGCGTGGGGGCGGGAGGGGATGCGAGGTGGGGTTACAGGAGGAGGCGGGAGGGGAGGCGAGGTGGGGTTGGAGGAGGGGCAGGAGGGGAGGCGAGGTGGGGTTGGAGGGGAGGCAGAAGGGGATGCGAGGTGGGGGTTGGAGGGGGGAGGCGAGGTGGGGTTGGAGGGAGGGGCAGGAGGGGATGCGAGGTGGGGTTGGAGGGGAGAGGCAGGAGGGGAGGCGAGGTTGAGGTGGGGTTAGGGGAGGGGCAGGAGGGGATGCGAGGTGGGGTTTCAGGGGAGGGGATGCGAGGTGGGGTTGGGAGGGGCAGAAGGGGATGCGAGGTGGGGTTACAGGGAGGGGCAGGAGGGGATGCGAGGTGGGGTTACAGGGGAGGGGATGCGAGGTGGGGGTTACAGGGGAGGGGCAGGAGGGGATGCGAGGTGGGGTTTCAGGGGAGGGGATGCGAGGTGGGGTTACAGGGGAGGGGCAGGAGGGGGAGGCGAGGTGGGGTTACAGGGGAGGGGATGCGAGGTGGGGTTACAGGGGAAGGGGCAGGAGGGGGATGCGAGGTGGGGTTACAGGGGAGGGGCAGGAGGGGATGCGAGGTGGGGTTACAGGGGAGGGGCAGAAGGGGGAGGCGAGGTGGGGGTTGGAGGAGGGGCAGGAGGGGGATGGGGTGGGGTTGGAGGCGGAGTGGCAGGAGGGGGAGGCGAGGTGGGGTTACAGGGGAGGGGCAGGAGGGGGAGGCGAGGTGGGGTTACAGGGGAGGGGCAGAAGGGGGATGCAGGTGGAGGTTACAGGGAGGGGCAGAAAGGGGATGCGAGGGGGAACACTAGATATGAGGGTCTGGTAGGAAAGGAGGAGGAAACTCAGGTGGGGGCTTGTGGTGGGGGGAGGGCATCTGTGGCTGGAACGATTTTCCTTAAAGTCTAGTGATTGGGGGTGGTCACAGAATTCCCCTTGGGATTCTTCCCCAGTGTGCTGATCATGCCACTGACACCTGCCTTCTTGCTCTCTGGGGCTCCCCATCACCCTGTCCTGCTGGGCCAGATCTTCTGGTCTCCCCCAGACAAGGCATAGAGTTGGGGTAACTGCCCCCCTGCTGAGCAATGCAGACACTGAACCACTTCAGCTGTGGGAGGATGCAGTTCTAGGGCACAGCACCCAGGAAGTCAACCCTCAAAAAGGATCAAAACCCCAAATCTTTTTCTGTATAAAAGGTTTACACAATGAAAGCTCATTAGGTAAACTTCCTTTATCAATGAAAGATATGCAAAATGTTGCTCCCCCAGGTAGCAATTACTTACACTGGACCTGATAGTAAACAAAAGTATTTTTATTAAGTACAAACAGGATTTAAGTGGATGCAAGTGAAAACAGACCGATTAAAGTAACTTACTAAATTAAAATGAAAAGAAAACACATAGCTAGTTCTAATTCACTAAGAAATTTATTGCTTGCAGATTCTTGCCCTAAAGAGCTGTTCTTATTTCAGGCATAATCTTCAAACTCTTTGACTTGGGTCAGTTGACCTCCCTTTGTTTGCTCTTAGGCTATGTCTACGCTACGTGTTTTGTTGGACGAGTCAATGCAAATGAAGCGCAGATTAGCATTTTCTTGTGCTTCATTTGCATAATCTATTCCGATTCGTTTTTGTGCAAAAACATGCAGTGTGGACGTGTCCGTTTAGCGCAAAACCCCCTTTTTACACAAGATTCTTATGCCTCTCCGGGATAAGGGGATTTTGCCCAAAACGGACATGTTCACGCTGCATGTTTTTGCGCAAAAACCTCTTGCACAAAAACAGATTGGAAGAGATTATGCAAATGAAGCATGAGAAAATGCTAATTAGTGCTTCATTTGCATTGCCTCTTCCGACAAAACACGTAGTGTAGACATAGCCTAAGGCAGTGGTCTCCAACCTTTTTACACCCAAGATCACTTTTTAAATCTCAGAACAGGCGAAGATCTACCGCCCCGGCCCCTCCTTGAAGCCCCGCCCTCTCTATTCTCCTCCTGTCCATCACTTACTATCTCCAGCCCTTACTTACACACTCTGATAAACAGTTTATTTTTAAATTATGCGATATATAAAATTAAAATCACGTGTTTATAGTTATGAAATAAATGGTCTGTTTTTTATTCATGCTATTTAAATCTAAAATGAAGCATTTATAATTATACATTTTGTGGGGACAGAGTTCTGCGGCTGGGGGCAGGGGAGAGGGAACAGGGTGCTGGGAGGGCAGAGGACAAGGTTCTGCAGCAGGGGACAGAGTGCCAGTGGGGACAGGTTTCTGCAGCTGGGGACAGGGTGCCAGTGGGGACAGAGTTCGGAGAGTGGGGACGGGAATAGGGACAGAGTTCTGTAGCTGGGGACAGGGGAGTGGGGACAGCGTTCTGTAGCTGGGGAGTGGGGTGCCAGTGGAGGCAGAGAGTCCCCTGCATCTGCCTCCCAGGATTCCCCCCTTCCCCCCGAGAGGGAAACCAGCGCGTGCCTGCCCCGGGGCCGACCCCCCTTCCCGCGGCGCAGGGAAGCCCCATGCGCGCCTGCCCTGGGGCCGACCCCCGTCCCCCGCAGGGAAGCCGCCTGCCCCGGGGCCAACCCCCCGCAGGGAAACCCCGCGCATGCACGCCTGCCCCGGGGCCGCCCCCGTGCAGGGAAGTCCCGCGCGTGTTTGCCCCGGCGCCAACCCCTCCGCCCTGGCGCAGGGAAGCCCCGCTCACGCCTGCCCCGGGGCCGACCCCCCCTGGCGCAGGGAAACCCCGCGCGTGCCTCCCCCGGGGCTGACTCACCCCTCCTGTGCGGTGCAGGGAGCCGATGCTCCCTCCCGCAGTACACCCGGCAGAGCAGCTAGCGCACTTCCGGAATCACCGGAAGTGGCGCTAAGCTGCGGGACTTCTGTCCATCCGCGGGAAGCCGACACTACCTCCATTTTCACTTGAGGTAAGTAGTGGGGCTTCTCGGGGGTGGGAGTGAAATGGGGGCCGGGCGGACAGGACGCCTCGCGATCAACCTGTTGGTGACCACGAGCCTAAGGCTATGTCTATACTGCAAGGCTTTTCTGCAAGAGGAAATGCAAATAGAGCACTCATTTGCACAGGTCGCGCTCGCATTTGCATTTCCTCTTCAGATCCCTTTTGTGGAAGAGGTTTTTGCGCAAAATAGAACTGTGTAGACTGCTCTTTTTTGCACAAAACCCCTTTTTGCACAAGAGCCTCCTCTCAAGGCTATTTACAAGTTGTTGAATTAATCATTAAATGTTTAGGCTTCCAGGGCACCACTAATGGCTCTCATTAGCACATTCAAAATTATAAACACTCACAATTTATGTTTCTAACTTCACATACAAGAATGATACATGCACCAAAATAGGATATACAAATACAGCAGATTGTAACATTAAAATGGATAGGTTACATAAGGTATTTTGTCTAAAGCAACCCTGACTTATTCATATAAATATGAGCCCTCACATGTCTAATCTAAATCTCCTTTGCTGCAGATTAAGTTCTTTACTTCCTGTCCCACCTTCAGTGGACATGCAGAAAAATTAATCACGGGCTTGAGCTACACTGCAGAGTTAGATCAATGTAAGGCATCTTACATAAATCTAATGAAGCCAGTATACACACTACAGCCTTGCTCCCACAGATGTAAATGCGTAAGTACAGTGCTATAGTAACTCTACCTCCACAAGAGGCACAGGGCTTATGTTGGTGTAGTTCGGGTGCAGACATGGCATTACTTACATCCATGTGGGGCCGTGAAACTGACAAGAAAACTGAGCTGTCGCAGAAATGGGTGGGAGGCATCAGTTAAAATCCAGCTGCTCCCAGACTTCCCACTCCCAGCCGGGCTGTACCCACCTTGTTCAGAGCCCAGCTACCACCTGTGTCTCAGTTCCTTGCTCCCAGCCCAGCTGCACACTCCCCACAGAGTATGACAGTGCTGGGTTTCTTCCTGCATAGACTCAGCTGCTACACACAGGCTCCTGGCTGCCCACTGGGAGCCTGACTGCACCAAGGCTCTGCTGCACTGGGAGATCAGGAGGTGGGCAAGCCAGACTCCTAGTGCAAAGGAGTCTAGAGACTAATGGGCAGTTGAGCTTTTGGTGGTGGAGAGCTGAGGGGAGAGAGAGCCAAGATCTCAGGGACTAGGATCATGACTGAGCTCCTGTGGTGGGAAGCTAAGAGCCTCAGAGTGTCCAGGCTGCTGGTAGGGACTGCATGAGGAGCTGAGACCCTGCCTCTCAGATCCCCATGCTGACCCTAATAGGGACGTGCACAACCTACCGAAGGAGAGTAGTGTGGACATCAAAGTAATTATGGCAATGATTGTAAGTTGACCTAACGTAGGTTATAATAATGGTCATACTGGGGCAGACCAAAGGAACAATGTATTTGTCATCCAAAAGTGGCCAATGCCAGGTGCCCCAGAGGGAATGAACAGGCAAAGTGATTCATCCCTGTTGTCCACTCCCAGCCTCTGGCAAGCAGCTAGGGATACTGTCTGTGCCCTTCCTGGCTAATAGCCATTGAAGGACCTATCCCCCATGAATTTATCAAGGTCTTTTTTGAACCCTTTTATAGGCTTAGCTTTCATAGCATCCTGTGGCAAAGTGTTCTACAGTCAATTTAGGCTCTCAATGGGAGTTAGTTACTCAACATGTTTGAAAATCACATTAGCTGCCTATCTACTTCTTTAGGTACCTAAATGCCTGTAAAACTCTGGCCCCAAGTGACCTGTCCAGGATCACACAGGAAGCTAGTAGCAGAGACAGGAACAGACTCCAGGTCTTCTGAGTCATAGTCCTGCCCCTCACCACAGAATCTCTTCCTTTCTGTAAAGGTGCCAACAGCTCCACCCCTTCAAGTAAGTGCTGAGACCTTTCAGTCCACATATCTGAGCAGGAAGTCCAAAAAACAAAAACAAACAACCCCCCCTCATTATGTAGAAGAATAAATATCCTTTCCTTCTGAGCCTAAATGTAATAAAGTCATAAAACCAGAGATTCAGCCTGTGCAAGAACTTGCATGAGTAAGAGTTTCCAGGATATGGCCTCAAGTGTATTCAATGTCTTTGTAGACACTGAAGGGATTTCTGATAATGCTCATGCATCTAAACACAAGGGAAATTAAAACATGCTGTTGGCACTTTGTTGATATACATGGCAAAATCCTTTACTTGAGTCTTTTAAAAGAATTTGTTTCTACAAAGTATTTGATATTAGATTACTGTGAATATTCATTTACCCACAGGAAATATGGGTATCTTAGCAATGTGGAATTATGCTTCTCTGTGGATAATCGGGGCCTTTTTCTTGCTTTAATATTTTATCTATTCAAATATAAAATAGCATTAAGTAGTCACAGTCATAAGTATACACACCCACACATGTTGTAGAGCTATTTTGGATCTTTACCAGAAGAGTACACATTTTAAATGATACATTGTAAATGATGATTTAGCTGGGACTTGGGAAGGTAACAACATTTTCACTGCTTGAAACAAATTTAAACAGCTTATTTAACTACAGTAGATAACTACTGTGATTTTCTGAGTTGTTTTTTGATTGAAGGTAAATGACCCTTTTGCGGCTTCAATGTCATTTAGATCGGGAAATGGTGGGATGAGACCCTCTTCTGTGATTTACAGAAAGTTATTATTTTGCCACCTGAAGTCATGATTACCCAGTGGGCTACATGGCCTGCTGATACTTTAAATTAAGTTAGCATGTGCCAATGTGTGGTTGCTTGGGTATTTATTTTAAAGGACTCGGTTCTACAGTCCTGATATGTCTATGTCCCATTAAAACCACTGGGAGGGTTTTTTTGTTTTTTGTTTTTTTGTGGAGAAGAATGGATGAAAAAATAATTCCCCACCAAATAATAGGATTAGATGTTTTCCATATGGAGCTCATCTTGCACTTCTTTCACATGCAAAATTCTCACTGATATCAATGGGAATAAGGTGTATGGAATACCTGCAGGACTGCAGTCTCATATACATTCTTGGAAGGCATATTATACTGTTTGGTGAAAAACACGTACAAGTCATTGCACAAATTATGGTTTATGTAGCTCAGAGGAAAGTTGTGAAGGTTAATTAACGTGTGGAAGTACTCTGGTATCCTTGGTTAAAGATGATTTACATGATGTAAGTGAAAAGTTTAATTACTTATTAATGTGGGTGTACATCTTTTAAACTGGATTAAAGTGCTTGTCCAAAATTATTTCAAAATGCCTCTCTGGAACGAGTATGATATACAAATTCATAAAAGCCAAGCTGAGTGGGAAAACTGGACAGCTCAAGATACTGATCAATTGACATAGACTCTAGGACATACTGTGCCTAGGATATTAGTTCAAAGGCAGCTCTGAGATTAGCGAGCCAAACATCTGTCAACATTTGAAGAGTGTGTGGTGGCCAAAGAGAAAAATCATAGACCAGTTCCTATACTAGATGGGGTATCTGCAGTACAAAACCACAGTTTGCATTCCTGTTGGCAGTTTCAACAGAGAAGACACTGAGGCTAAACTATTTTCTTACCTGTGGATATAGATTCTGGGAAGGGTTGGGACCTACTGGGAAGTTTGTACTGCGGCTGCTTGTACCTGTACTCTGAATTAAAGACAGAAAGTGTAAATTAAAAAGACCATCTAATGGCCAGGGAGACAGGTAAAGGAGTACATAGCCTTACATTTTTAGGTTTCTGGTTTTAATTCAGAGTACAGGTCAACACTGACTAAAAGATATCACCTTATGGTGGCCATATGATGGTCTATATGAATGAGTTTGGGCTCAGTCTGATATCTACTGGACAGAAATCCATAGTACAAAAAGACCGCCAGGATTGGCACTAATTGGCACCCTTGTTAGTAGAGACAGTCTGGAGAGTGAACTGTCTCTCACATCTAGCGGCAGTTCTTCCAGGTTAAGGTATTTGACTGATGTAGTACATGGAAGCTTAATTCCATTCACACAATAAGAACTTTACCAGTTTTTTTTTTTTTTACTTACATGTGGCTTATCTAAGTTATGCTACAAATTGGCCTAGCAATTGTAGACAGGGCACAACTATTACAACCAGGTTGAAAAAAAAATCTGTGCTTTAGCTGTAGTATAGACGTGGTCAAAGAAGAGGTATTTTTTATGTTATTGTTGTTGTTTTTGTTTTTGTTTTTAACAAAGTTATACATTAGGTAAACATTTAGGTTCAACAGTGGCAGTCAAATTCAGTTGATAGAAATCCATTTGCAACCCAAATCCATTTTATAGCAAGCATTGGGAGCATACTCACGTTATCATGGGATAAACCTGTAAAATTGGTTTTAAATTGGTCACAAAACATTGTTAAGACCTCCTCTGTTCTAGGAAATAGAAACTTACTGTAACTGTGTCTCCTGACTTGGTTGCAACTAGACTGTAGATGGGACCATAGGTTATAATTTAGCTAGCCCTTGGGATTTAATCACTTGTTAAAGTGCTCTGGGAGATTATTTATGCCTGTACAATACAGGTTCGATAGATAAACAGTGGATTTCAGGACAGACCGAGTCCTTTCACAAACACAAAGCAAACATTTAAAAATAATTACAACATAAACTATTAAAATCCAGCTGAATTACCCTCTCTAGTACTTGTTTGTTCTTGGAGTAAAGCTTAGAACCCTACAACATTTCAGGCCTAATTTGTTTCTCAAAGGCACGCTATCTAATTTATTAGAGGATAACTGTTTAGCATACTTTTTTATTTTAAAGAGCCTCAAACCACCCAGTTTGTTTTAATACCAGGCCATTGAAATGAATTGAAGTATTCTAATGAAACAACATCTACCAATAGCCGTGTGCCCCTAGGTGGAGAACATGAGAACTTGGAAAGCTGTCCACGCGTAGCTGAACATCATGGAAGGACATGAGCTTCCAGGGAACCAATGGAAGCCATAACATGCTAATACATGTGGCTGGAGCTGTGCAAAATTTTGCCAGGGAGCAAGAGGGTGAGAATGCTGGGAAGAGGATGCATTACTTTCCATTCGTTAGTATGAAATTCATCCAGTCGCTGGTGGAAATGACAAGGGAACTTAACTCTGGTCAAAGCAACAATTGTGCACAAATAACATTGTGCAATCTGTTTTTTATGACTTTGAAGGGGTAGATGCTCATAGGCATTGCTGGTGAATAAATGGCTGCATAGTAGCCCAGGGCAACCATGCTTCTGTGAGAGGAAAAGGATACATGTGGAAAGGCAACCATTTCGTATGGCTGGGCCCAGTATCCTATACAGATCCTCTGGCTCAGGCAGTCAGGAGTTTGTTTTCCCCTCACTTTAGTATGTTTTTGTGAGAAAGAGTATGATTCAGTTTTATGTATCCAATGTAGGCTACAGTTTTAGATGGGGGGCCCGAAGGTTCAAAGTGAGGTGCATGTAATTATACCACCTCTCATATGATAGTGTAATTGTGCATCTATTTTGGGTGTGTAAATGGCCAGTTATGCATCTAACTGGCCATTTGTATCTGCAACCCATATTAAGTGGGGAAATGCATGAGCATCCTTTGCACATATTCATGAATGCCTAATCTGGACAAACAGATGCAGAGGCCCATGAGTTATACTGAGTATGCTGTGGTAACAGCAAGTGACTCCTTTCCACCCTGGCACTTGAACAACAACAAAAGGCATATCAGATGTCCAGTGAGCAAAAAAAATCAAATGTCTGTCTTTCCCTCCAGGAGCATTGCGTAGTGCTGCTTGGCAGGGTGTTTCCTTCCTCTTGTTTTGCATAATAATGCATTTTTCTTTGTGCTTGAAACTATTTAAATGTTATTGCTTCAGAGCAGAATGGGTTATTTCCCTGTTGGGACAGAAAAGAGTTGATCCAGTTGCAAGATACTGTCTGCTCCTGTAATTTACTCACAAGTACAGTACATATTGCAACAAGTAGATTAGACACCAAAAGCAAAGGACACTGCATGCGCACATTTAGCATAACATTTTCAGAACTCCAGCGAATCAACGCTGTGTTCACATTTTCAGTGGTATAAAAGACATTCACCATGAGCCATGCATCTGACCTTTAGTCAACGCTGCAGCCCACCTCTTCTCAGCTTTTGTGGCTGATAGGGAAGCTGCTGTGAGGTTACAGTGAGGCGTGATTTTCAGGAGCGCTGAACTTCCCTAGCCACTTCCATTGTAACTGTGGGTATTCAGTGCCAGTGTCCAAGTCAAAGACAGGGTGAGTAGAAACCTGGAATACAGCTACTTCCTCAGCACTGAGCTTAACCTGAGGAGCTGGCTTGCAAATTATTAAACATATTTCCCCTTTACACAGCATAGCTCCTGCTCTTTGAGGCTAGATTTTGCTGCTTTGAGGCACAGGGAAAAATAGAACAGTCACATTGACACATCTGTTCCCGCTTGACAAAGACCTATTCTCAGGTAATAGTAAGCGATGCTCTTCTTAGGCTTTGGAGCTTCGAGAGCCATTGATTGATTGATTTTTCAAGGAAGCTTGCATGCTGAGTAGGTTTTTCTGAGTGCTGAGGGGTGTAATTATGACTTCTTGTCAGGCATCATCCCATTAGACACATATGCTAGCAATGACCGTTTTTGTTTGTTTTTTGTTTTTTGTTTCCTCTTTATTTTTTAAAGCTTCCGTGAATTTCATTCACAGCACAGGCTCTCTGGAAAGGTTATCGTCCTGTGTTTAATGTGTGTGTGAGAGAAGAGAAAGAAGAATAGATTTACTGCAAAGAGAAGCCATACCTAGAGCAGTTAGCAAATGAAAGAAAGAATATAATAATGTCTAGTAATACAGACAGAACAAGTTGTTTGCCTGTGACAACCCCCTGACCTGTTGTAAAATTAACGTGTGCAGCTGCTGCTCTCTTATCTCTGTTTTGTCAGGCAAAGTAAGTGCCACATATGGACTACCATGCAAGCCCTAGGGGGTTAAAAGCCAGGTGTTTAGAAATAATCAGCCATGAACGTATGCATCCAAACGTGGCCCAGCAGAAGGGACATGCGTTGGCAACTTTCCCTGAGCCCCAGGCTGCAAATGATTTGCACAAAAAGGAGCAGTGCTTTGGTGCAGATTGGTCCAGACTAACCTTACCCCCATTTTTTGTCTTCTAGCGGGTTGCATAGCAATTCTCTCAGGTTCAATTGCATTAGTATTAACTGCTCGGAAAAATGTAGCCTTCTTGTGTCTGTTACAAGGCAATAATTCATTCGGCAGGTTCTGCTGACATTATAAAATGGGAAAGGCAGTTTCATTCAGTAGCATGGAACTATTCCCCCAAAGTGAAATACGACCTGTTAGCCTGGACTAGTGCGTTTGTGACCTGATGACTTTAAGATAAAGCAACTCGAACTTTGCTTTGAGGAAAAGGCTTGAGATAAAAAGGGACCTTTAAGGAATGACTATAAATCTCTGTCTCCAGAGATGGTCATTTTTCCTCCTGTCATTTAATGTCTGCACTCGAAGAACATTAGCTCCTTTTGCTTCCTCCATGCCTGTCTCTATAAGGGTATGAAATAGGGCCAATTGGGGACCATATGACCAGTAAGTCGGGGTATTATGCAATACTTCTCACTGTCAAACAAATAAGGTGTGTGGAGTAAGAGGCACTAAAGCCGTGATGTCCAACCAATTCTGAAGCACTAGCCACTGTAGTGACTACTACAGCTAACTAGCCACACTCAACCGGCCAAATAGCCACAGGTGGCTAGTGGCTAGCATGTTGGACACCATGGCATTACAGGGTAAGCAGCATCTGCAGATCCATTCCTGATGAGGGAGTAAATCTTTTGGACTGCACAGGATACAATGGCTGTAAGACTTGGGTGGAAAATGAGCTGCTCTTTATTCTTCAGACCTTACCATAGAGTTTATGTGTGTGATGGGGGACAACGTAAGCCAGGAATGCTACTCCACGCACTTACTTAAATCAGCTGATAGCAGCAGCAAGCCCAGGGATCCCTACCTGGCTCCTATTGCCTTTGTATCTGCTAACCTCACAAACATTAATGGATATATCCTCACAACACCTGAATAAGATAAGGAAATATTCCCATTTCACAGACAGGGAACTGAGGCATGTACCGTGCAAAGTTTACGCACGTGCTTATGTTTGTTCACCTCACTTGGCTCCAGAGGCACAATTCTTGTGGGTGGAGTGACATAGCATAAGGCTTTCCAGGATCAGGGCTTAAGTGACTTGCCCAAGGTCACACAGCCAGTGTGTGGCAAAGTTAGAACTTTGATGTCTGTAGTGTCTTAACTCCAAAACCATCCTTCTTCACCCTGGAGGAGTGTAAACATTAACATTAACCCTGGACACATCTACATTTCACCCAGAAAAGTCATTGGATCTTTATATGCACACTCCCTTATTTAGCAAGAACCTATGAGGAATACGGTCATACAGCTCATGAGCAGGTGTGCTGACCTCAGGGCAGACTGTCAAAAACAGGCCAGATATCCCAAACTGGTGTTTTATAATTAGATTTTGCCAAGCTAATAACAAATGTGAACTCCTGCATAACTATAATAGTTTCACCATGAAGTTACAGACAGTCCCTTTAAATTCTCTAATCTATTTTGCCACCCAAGCAAGCTGGATTTAGTGAGAAATGGTCACTTACACAAAAAATCACTCTTGGCCCCTCTCCTGCCCCTGCAGCAGTCTTGGACTTGGCCCCAGGCTCTCAGCCCCAGGCTCTGACACTGACCCTAACCCTAACCCGGCCCTCTCCTGGCTCTGGACTACAGCTTTGAGAGGCAGGGGCCTGATGTAAAAGTTTGGGGAGCACCGTTCAAAAACTATGAATGGGACACATCCAGCCCACTTAATTAGCCTCATTAACATGGGTCCTACAATTGACAGGTACGTCTGCTTTTATATATATATCTCTTGGTTTCTGATATTTCCACTCCAATTCATCTGATGAAGTGGGTTTTGCCCGCAAAAGCTCATGATTCTGTATATTTTGGTTAGTCTCTAAGGTTCTGCAGGACTACTCATTGTTTTTAAAGTTACAGACTAACACGGCTACCCCCTGAGACTGTTTAGTGTATGCATTTACAGACATCAAAATGCTTCTGAAAGAACAGAGAAACTTAATTGGGGTGGGGGGTTATATTACATTTAAAAAACACCTAAATGCTTTTAATATCCATTCTGACACTGGTTACATAGGTTCTAGAGGGAGAAATGTCTTTAATTCATGGCCATTGAACTCTTCCTACTTGCATCATTCTGCTGCTTTCTCCTAGTCACAAGTCTCCTGTATCGGTGCCTTCTTCCTTTGCAAGTGAAAAAGGACTGACTCTAATGCCATTCCCTGAAAGGGGTCTGTGAGGAAACCTGTCAGCATGGGATGGTGGAAGGTTTCACAGAAGCTTGTGCTTAGAGGCTGGATCTGAAAGATTAGCCTTTTATCACTTGAATTAAAGGTCTAAGGTTCAGTGCCCACCAATGACCCATAGTGAGAATCGTTACATCAAGAACCCCTAAAAGTACAGAGCAACATTTTCAAACTCAAGTGCCTCCATTTGGGCACCAAGGTAAGTGCCTTGAAATTCAGTGTTCCTGGGAATCCACAAGTCCCATGGAAATCAAGGGAAACCAGGGCTGCCGAGCACCTTGAACATGAGGCCGCTCACAGAGGGGTCTAATAGTTTGGCACTTGAAAATGTTAGCCGCAATTACCTTAATGAAGTTTAAGGAGTGAAAAAATATTGGTTAAGGGCATTATTACAGATGGGAATTCAGGTGACCCAACAAAGAAATTGGGGGAACTGAACTTAGGTTTCCCATATCCTAGACCAATGTCTTCACTACTTCCATGCTTCTATTGCTCCTGGAGCTAAACAATTGTTACAGATTTTGTTGGCTTAAGGAGACAATTGAACTAGACGATGTTAGGCAAATGAGAAGAGTGTTCCTGCTGGGGGAGCTCCACCCAGGATACATAAGGAACAGGAAGAAGGTCAGATGATACATCCTCTCCTTGGCAAACATTACCAGCTGCAGCAAAATTGCAAGCCTCCCTCCAGGTTAAACTTGTGATTTGGTTTTTATGTGTTAATTAAGGAAACTACAAGCCTCGGTACATCACAGGCTTTTAAACTTAGGCTACGTCTACACTGGCAGCTTCTTGCGCAAGAACTCTTTTGCGGAAGAGTTCTTGTGCAAAAACTCTTCCAGAAGAGAGCGTTTACACTGGCATGTGCTTTTGCGCAAGAGATGTGCTTTTGTGCAAGAGCATCCATGCCAGTGTAGACACTCTCTTGCGCAAGAAAGCTCTGATGGCCATTTTAACCATAGGGCTTTCTTGCGCAAGAAATTCATGTTGCCTGTCTACACTGGCCTCTTGCACAAGAACAGTTGTGCAAAAGGGCTTATTCCTGAGTGGGAGCGTCAGAGTTCTGGCGCAAGAAGCCCTGATTTCATACATTAGAATATCAGTTTACTTGCGCAAGAACACGCGGCCAGTGTAGACAGGCAGCAAGTTTTTGCGCAAGAGCAGCCGCTTTTGCGCAAGATCGCGCCAGTGTAGACACAGCCTTAGAGCGGGAAGATGAGGGAGCTGATCCTGTTTTTAGGCGAAAGGGCTCTGTAGCAAAGCGTCCAATTGGAGTCGGTTTGCAGCCAGGCAACTTACAGCAAGGTGGGGTGAGCTGTGACTCTATTTGATGGAGCAGCCTGCTTTGTCTCTCTTTGCTTTTGAGTTCTTGTGTGTTGTTGCCTCACAACCAGACAGCAGTATAGCTGGGTTTTTAACTATCTAATTTCTGTATGGAAGCAGAGTAGTGTTGAGGAAGCGCTGGGTTATAATAGTAGCTTTCAGAGAACTGGGGAGTGAATTAGAAGTTTTGTAGAAGATGTGGGAGTGTCCTCCCTTCAGAAATGTTTGCAAATTACCTGCTATTTGATACAATTTGGTGGATTCTAGAGGCAAAAAAGTTGCTCTGTGGAAATGTCTTTGATAAGGTAGGACTTGCTGTCTTCCAGGCAGCGAGTCTGACTGGGAGTGGAGAGGGGATGACCTTGTGCAGGGATATTTTCCTACTGTTTCCCCTTCAGTCAGAACAGTGGCTTAATCAGGGCCCTCCTTAGGATTTATGGGGCCCTATGCCATACTATGAAACGGGTGCCTCTATGCCAGATGGCAGCCTGGGGGATGATGAAGATTTTTTAATGTGATCTTATAATCGTCAGTAGCACACTAATGAAACTTTCTTAAAACAAATTTTAAACTCAGATCCTGTAGACAACACAGTAAATTCAGAAGCCGGCAGGGGTTGGCAGATGCCTGTGAAATGGCTTCAGTACACTTGAATGGCTCTTTCACAAGTTCTGCAAATAGCTCTGGCAGGCTTCTTCACTTTTAACTAGATCCTCTCTGGAGGAAGCAGAGCAGGGATAGGAAGAGGCAGGTGGGTGAACGTTAAGACCCAGTGGTGTGGCAAATCTTTGTATGATGCGTATGGGTAAGGCTCTGGGTATAGTCATTCAGATTAACTGTGTATTACCAGCCCTTTCCTGGAGAACTGCCTTTCCAATAAAGAAACAAAAGGTCAGTTCTGTGTTTCATTAGCTGCTATCTGTGAACAAACAACATGAGCCATGTGGCTTTCCTGCCACTGAAATGTGGGAAAGTGAAAAAGGTGGTCTGCCACTTAAGGGCAGGCAACAGACTAGTAAGGAGAGAGATGCAGAAGACAAAAGCATTTACCTCCATGGCTATGTCTACACTCACGGCTTCTTGCGCGAGAAATATGCAAATGAGGCTAAGCATGGAATATCGACAAGCCTCATTTGCATACCTAATGAGCTGCCATTTTTGCAGAAGAGGCTCTTGCACCAGAAGGAGCTGTCTACACTGCCCCTTCTTGCGCAAGAAAAACCCTCTTGCGCAATGCCGCTATGCTGATTATTTTCAGGAATAACGGCATTGCGCAAGAGGGTTTTTCTTGCGCAAGAAGGGGCAGTGTAGACAGCTCCTTCTGGTGCAAGAGCCTCTTCTGCAAAAATGGTGGCTCATTAGGTATGCAAATGAGGCTCGGCGATATTCCACGCTTAGCCTCATTTGCATATTTCTTGTGCAAGAAGCCGCGAGTGTAGACATAGCCCATGAGTTTGTATCCTTTGGTAAATCAGACAGCTTATCGTACCCTGAAAGGGGGTTCCATGCAAAGTGTTTTCATTCATTCAACTAAGGGTTTTTCTACAGGGTCACTTGCATGAGTGTAGCTACATCAGCAGAGCAGTTTTTACCTGGTGAGGTGTCCTGCTGATGCAGTATTGACCCATTTATGTGAGTACTGACAGGCCTAAGATGGTGTGTTTGCTTCTACTGAGTTAGGTGGAAAGGTCTTAAGAAGCGCATTGTAAACTCACCATGGTTTCCCAGCTCTCTAAGGTCCTGATTCAAAGCCCACTGAAGTCAATGAAAGGCTCCAATTGACTTCAAGGGGCTTTGAATCAGCCCCATAGGAGTCACCTGCAAAATTAGCTAACTATGTTTCCAACTCACTCCTGCTAGACTGCTCAACTAAGTACAGAAACAGATTCCAATAGCCTTAAGCAAAGGGGCACAGCACATCAGCTAAGCAGGGCCTGGAGCTTTATTGGCAAAGTAATATGGTGTTTTATTAGGAAATTAGAAAGGAAGATGATTATTGCAGTTTATGACAACACCCCAGGGCAGAACAAGGACTAGGATGTAAAATTTTAAAGGAATTGAATTGGCAGTAAGGAAGGGCAGCATGTTAACAGCAGCCTTAATTATAACTTTCAATGCAGTAATTTTCAAGTATCAGCCAAGTGAACACCATAGATTTGACCCAGTACTTCTTAAATAAGCTGTTCTTTTCTTCTCTCTCTCTTTAATGACATGCATTTATTATTAGCAGCTGCTGGGAACAATATTGTGACTCTGATATTATTGGAGATATATGCAGAATAAACTCCTAACCCTCACACTCTTACCTGTGTGGGGTATACTGAGGAGAGAGAGGAGGAGTGGGGTGCAGGGAGCTGTGCATCATGATGGTGCATTCCTAAAGCTTCCTGAGGGACCCTGTCAGAGATTACCGAATGTTCTGAGATATCACTGAATCATCCTAGTCTGCCAGCCTTTACCTGGTCTTGCTGGACCAGACTCACAAGCCTCTTCCAGCCAAGCACACAGGCAAGGGCCATGCCCAACTGCACAACACTACAGACACTGAGATCAGCCCTGGGAGGGCTTAAGGGGCTTGCTGCAGCACCCAGATATCCACCTCCCTTGGCATACAGACCCAAACTTGTATGAAACTTGCCTTCTCCTTCAGTGTAGAGGAAAGTCTGCCCAACTTCTGGCCCCGCCATATAGAAACCACACAAACTGGGTTGTATTATAAACAAGAAATAAATTTAACTACAACAGCTGTATTTTAGGTGGTTAAAGAGGCAGAAAACTGAACAAAGCTTATTATTAAGAAAATAAAGGGAAGCACACAAACTAAGATTGATTCACTAAAGAAACTGGCTACAAATAATAGTTCTTCCACCTAAATATAGTTTTAGGTAGAGTCCTTTTCAGGCCAGATGTGTCTTTCTAGTCTAGATCCAGTAGTTCTTCTCCCTCCCCTTCGCCCCGTGTTAGTTCCAATTCTTTTTGTTTGCAGGTGTTTTCAAGTATTCCTTTTTGGGGGAGAAGCAGAAGTGAATCAAACTGAAGACCTTGATTGTTTCCTCCCCTGCCTTATATAGGGTTTCCATAAGGCAGAATGCTTTGTTTGATTCTACTAGCTCCCAGTGGAGCAGTTCAGTAGTCCAAGATGGAGGTTAGTGTCAGGTGACCAGGACACCTGATTCTGTAGCATCACAGAGTTCATCAGTCAGTAGCTTTATAGAGCATCCACAGGAAGGCCAAACCTTTTCACTGTCTATTGTCCTCCATAAAGGATCTGGCTTTTTCACAGTAGTACCTGAAGTGTTAGCATTGGGCATCACTCAAAGTAGCATAGTTGAAATACAGTTACATTAGTCAATATTCCTAACTTCAGATACAAAAATGATACATGCATAGAAACAGGATATTCATATTCAGTAAATCATCACTTTTCCAAGGACACCTTACATGTGTTATCTTGCATAAAAGACATCTCTGTTGCATCATATTCATATCACAAGTACATTTTCAGAAAGCGCATGGAATGGAATGTCACAGGCATCAAGTGGCCACCAGAGAGGACCAGCTACACCTCTCCCTCAGCACGTGTTCCTGAGTGCAGCACATGAAAGGGGTCAGCAGTCTGACTGTGCCCTAAGATGGCCAAGCTCCTCTCAGGACTGGGCCGAACAGGCCAGGGTGATCATAACTTGCTTGCGTTCTGCTAAGCACTCGGTTTTTAATCCTGACCTACAGCTGCGTGGGGGAAGGGAAGTCATTCCGTATATCCCTTGCCTCCACACAAGAGAGGGCAGGGGCTGGCCCTTCCTAAGTAATCTGGAGAAAGGAATCGTTTGGTTGCACTAGTTCTATCACATTTAATGCATCTAATAGCTGCCATTTAATGTAGCAAAACCTCTTAATTAAAAAAAAGAGAATAATGGAGGACGGGTAGGTTTTTAATTTTGTGCATGAATGAGAGAACACCATAATTAAAATCTAGGGCTTATTTATTTGTTGTTTTCTTTTTGTAGCACAGCACTTTTAGGTGCCTGAATTTGGCTGGCAGCTTGCATCTTGACATTGTGACTGTCTTTCCACCTAGAATTTCCCCCACCCCCTTTTTTTCTGTAGCATTATTCAGTTCTTTCACACACAATATACTTTTGCAGCTGGCATCAAGGACATTCTGTTTCTTGGCCACCATTTCCTCTAGAAAAAAAGTCACCCTCGTGATGTCTTACATCAGGGCCATGCTGCTCTGTGGGGTTGTTCCTCCAGCAACTGACCATAGACACCGGTCAATTCAATTGTCTCAGAAAGCAAAGGGCGCTGCAGATCAATTAGACTGAAAATGGAACGTGCGGCATGACACCCCGTATTCGTCATTGTAATATTATTAAGATATAATTGAGGCATCATTTTGTATTTTATGCAAGATAAGGCACATAAGCTATCATTGAAAAGGTTATGATTTACTGAATATGGTTATCCTATTTGTATGCACATGTCATACTTGTATCAGAAGTTAGGAATATTGTCTATGCATCTATTAGAAATGTGCTTACCCCTGGGGAATGCCCACTAGACGGAATGTAATCAGTGTAGATGGCTGGCGGGGAAGGGCCATTAGGCAGAACAATAGTTCTTAGAAGACGGTACTCTCCCCCTGGGAAGCCTTTCTGAGGACTCCAAACTACCTCTGAGTTATGAGTGCTATGGCCCTAGAGAAACATGTGACCAAGTCACCTGATCCTGGACTCCATCACAGAATATTACTATTTTCCCACTGAAAGGCGTAGGAATTAAAATTGGAGACACAGGCCTCCTGACATACCGAAAAGGTCTTTTAGGCAGGGCAGTGACATCATCTGGGTTCTCCTTCATGGACTTCCTGCCTAAAAAGACTGCTGGAAACACTTGAGAAACAAGGGATTGAACTGGGGGGGAAGGGCCGAATCCAGGCTAGAGAGATTTCTAGACTGTGAAAGGAATATCTGGAATTTTAAGCTGCAAGCAAGAGCAGCATGCCCTCAAGAATTTCTGCAAACTGCCTAAATCAATGATTGGGGTGAGAATTTGCTACTCATGTCCAATCTCTTTAATATATTAAGCTTAGATTGTGGTTTAGAGTTAGTGTGTGTCCACCCACCTGAGCTGGGAATAATATCTCCCAAGTACTGGGTGTAGGGTTGCCAGAAGGTTTCAACAAAAATACCGGACACACTTGGCATTACATCACAATCTACATTACATCTTATTTACAAAATACCGGACATTCATATTTTCTCATTTATATTTTCTCAATTTGTTTCCCGATCAGAAAGCTCAAATACTGGGCTGTCCTGTTCAAAACCAGACACCTGGCAACCCTAGCTGGGTGGACAGAACCATTCTGAGTTGTTGTTTTTTTAAACACTGACTGTGATGGAAGGTACTAAAAATGTATACTTAGGATGTCAACTGCACTGATTAGAGATTGTAGCAGTTAGGATTCACTGGTGTGGTGCTCTGACAGGTCTCCTGCTGATAACCATTCGGCTGCGTGTGTGCGCTCCTTTATATGTTGTGTTGGCTTTCGCAAATAGCCACCACAGCAGACTCCAAGAGAGCCCCAAAAGACCACAAGATCAGATAAGGATAGAAGGTACTTGGACTGGTTTATTGTTAAACAATGTACAATAATAGTTGTCTGTAGACTGTACCAACCACTACGCACATGTACCCCCGAACAATGGAACAACTCGGTGATATGGGAACACATCACTGCTCCCTAAGTCAGACAAGGACAACTTTTTGCGGTACACTTTTATACATAGGTACAAACAAGTTACTCATCACTCCTGATGTATCAGGTTGCCACCCTCTGATGTTACCTAGAACCACCCATTTCCTTGTACATGGGGGTTCGATCACTAGCTATCATGCTGTCAGTTTAGACCCTGTCCTGAACCTGGGTTGGTATTTTCCTGTTATCTGAGGGGTGTGTATTGGTACCGAGGTGCTCTGTTATGACCCCTCTGGAGTGTGCTTACATCCTATGTCCAGTACCTCTTAGGTATGAGTGTTTCTGTAATATCAGCCCTGTTCTTGCCAACTTCTATAAGCAGGGACCTGCCTCTTGCTCACAGCTTCTCTTTGCTTTATATTAGTAAAGTCTTGACCATTTCTGTCTAGGCCTTAGGCCTCACCCCAGGCCTGTGATACCTGGACTTATGTTTCAGGCCATCATCTTACTACAGAAATCATAGAGGTATAGAAGATGCATAGTGTTCAGTTTTATATGCCAACTTTTTTTTTTAATGAGACCTTGCTGGTTAAAAAAAATTCCACATTGATGAATCCAAAGTAGCAGATGACATGGTGTGAGATGATGCAAAGTTAATTAAGTGCTGCTGTCAGTGATCGGTTTAAAATGAAATAAATGCTATATGTTGTAATCCGATTCTGACTTTCACGTATGGATGTTGAAAGGAAAGCCAGGGGTTAATGAAAGGTGCAGCGGTATAACGACACCTCACTCTTCCGTAGAGCTTTACAAAGGCCCCCAAGGTCACGCTCCCCATGTTAGAGAGAAATAATCCATGGCTGTCTTCCTATCACAGCAGCAAACAGGAAAGGTAATTGAATACGAAGGATAACTGAGAAACACAAGCAATACTATACGACTTTCTGGTGCAATAATCCCTCCCGCCCATGTGGCCACCGACGTTTCATTATACAACAAATCCCCGGGTCCAGATGCTAATTGCTACAAACAGATATGATGCTATAATGGGAAAAGCCACATGGTCTGTAATCTCAAAATACTGTCTATGGAGCTTGACTCTCATGGCAGAAATGCATGGATCCTCATCCTAGAGATGGATTCCTTGAAATGAGCCTGAACCAAGCCCACATATCCAAATAGCCCTGAACTTTGTAGGCATTGTGAGCTACACCTGGACATTGACGTAGGGCTATCTCTAGCCAGTACCGAAAGCAGACACTAAAGCAGTACTGAAGCTGTAATTGCTTCCCCTGAAATCAATGGGAGTTTTGCCATCAATGGGAGCAATTATAGGCCCAGTGAGAGGAAAGCAGCAGTTATAGGCCCAGTAGGAGGAAAGCAGTATCACCAACCCCAAGAATTCAAAAAACATGAGCCAAGTCCTCGCAGTCACAAGACTCACCATATAGATCCACATTCTAGGGCCATATCTATGCTACGCGGAAGATCGACGCTGCTGTGGTCAATCTTCCGGGGTTTGATTTAGTGGGTCTAGTGAAGACCTGCTAAATCAAACTCAGAGAGCACCCCCATTGGCACCGGTACTCCTGCTTTTCACAAGGAGTAAGGGAAGCTGACGGGAGTGTTTGGTCCTGTCAACCTCCCACCGTGTGCATGGTGTGGAAATGCAATTTAAGATATGTCAACTCCGGCTACGTAATTTATGCAGCTGGAGTTGCATATCTTAAGTTGACCTTCTGCTGTAGTATAGACCAGGCCTTTGATCTTTCTGTTTGCCCGGGGGGAAGGGGAGGGTTTCTGAGATTTTAAGGTGCATGTAGTTCACATCTTTAGGTCTTTCTCTGCAACTGGGAGGGCCAGACACCGGGTTTTTTAAATTTTTATATGGAATATTTTCATGAAACCACTTGCCTCCAGGAGCTGAGACTTGAGGAAAACTACCAAATATTGCCATGCCCAGAAAACCACACAAGCTGGCAACAATGGTAAAATTGGTGTAATAGGTTCTCACAGGACCTGACCCTTTACCACTAATGTCAACAGGAGTTTTGTCATTAGTGGAGTGGTACAATAGTGGACAAAAAGGTCCTGATAGTAAGATCTGCATGAATTGACCTTCTATGATACAGAATATTAATTTTACACTTCCATTTAAAAAAAACAGTATAAGAAATAGGCATCAAAGTAACATGAAAAGGCTGGGGTTTGAAATAAGTCTTGTTTGATTACCAAATAGTATGCCAAGCTCACAAAGTAAAGCCCTTGTGTTTGGTGTTTGTACAGCACCTAGCATATTAGGGGTCAGGGTCCATTCCTGTGGCTCTTAGGGATTAATGTATTCATGAGAGAAGAAAGCAAGTGAGCTGAACATGGGTCCAGTCCTGCAACCCCTTCTCTGCCATGCTGTCCTGATGTGACTCCACTGAAGACACCACTGCTCATAGAATCATAGAATACTAGGACTGGAAGGGACCTTGAGAGGTCATCGAGTCCAGTCCCCTGCTCTCATGGCAGGACCCAGTACTGTCTGACCATCCCTGATAGACATTTATCTAACCTACTCTTAAATATCTCCAGAGATGGATATTCCACAATCACCCTCAGCATGTGTGCAAGGGTTGCCAGACCAAGCCCTCAAGCAATCAAGCTACTGTCAGAATGAATGAAAGTAAAAATATTTCCAACAGGCTTTAAAATCTCAGCAGAACGGGCTTGCAAATTTGAACAGTAAATCTTGCTGTTATGCAGGAGGAGAGTTTCTGTTTAGAGCTGTAGGCAAACATTGTTTGCAGAAGAGGAAATCAAATTTCTTTTGAAAAAATTAGCTGGAAGGAATTGGGTACATAAGGGCCTTTTTAAAAGGCGGTCCTCAGGCTACTTCTCTTTGTTGTAGGGAAGCTGTACCCAGTGTGCTCACACTAGTGCTCCAATGGTCCAAGGTGTCAGAAAAGCGAACGCTTGAAAGAAAAACAGTGTGAGACGAGTAATAAGAAAAATCCTTGGTGTAGCATGGGTCATTCTACAACCCCCATGAGCAGAGTGCAGAGTGCTGCCAATCCCTCCCTGATTGACAGATCTGCTAATAGCCAAGAAAAGAATACAAGATCCTTGCCACAGCAGCTGTCAGAACCGTGAGATGGGTGTAGGAGGGAAACAGGCTTGCTTTTTCAGGCTTTATTTCTAATGTTCTACTTCTTAATGAGCACTCAGTTAAGGGATTAATGGCTTGATCCAGCACACGCTGAAAGCAATAGGAGTCTTTCTGTTGACCAGAGGGAGTCGCATCAGGATGCAAATTGTGTGAGTTGTGCTTAAGAATTAAATATAATAGGGACCTGAGCATCCTAGGAAGATGAACCCAGAGTTTCTAAACCTATAGAGCTCCCTTGGGTATCCATCGATTGTCTCTGTCACAAAGTTAGTTGGATCAGGCTGCAATAAAAATATATTTCCAAGGTCCATCTTCTGTTAAGAAACAAGATGGGCGTGCATCTGTAATTAATGAGAAGCAAACTCCATGGTAAATTTTCTTGATAAGTGTTACGGGATATTGTTAGGGCAGTGTTTCCCAATTTTATTTGGCCACGGAACCCTTTCAATTCGAAAGAATTTTGCGGAACCCCTAATAACAGTCTTATATATGGAGCTGAAAAGGTAGACCACAAATAAGTATTATTGTTATGTATTGTAGATATGTAGATGAATCTGTCATAGTAAATTTATATTTGTCACAGTTAAATTTTTAAATACAAGAATCACGCGACTAGACCGAAGTAAAGTATTCGCGAGAGCACTACCTACGCACTCCCATACAAGCAACTGGTTTGACAGCGGAAACTTCGACTTTGTCCAACACGGTGCTAGTATATTTGTATTCAGTCACCCACGTGATCTACGCTCCCTGAGAGTGAGTACGGGGATTTACAGTGGTATATAACAGGCGATCGAACCACTAACTGACTGCACGCACAGCGCTGAGTAGTGACATCATCATCCCCACTCTCTGGCGAAACTGGCATTACACAGGGACACTTATCGTGGCAAACACAAATAAAAATTGTTTTCAATAAAATTCACAAATGCTTAAATATTAATTATTTTTTTAAATCATAAAATGTTACTGTAATGGAATTTTCTTGCGGAACCCTTATTTTTACTTCGAGGAACCCCATTTGGGAACCACTGTGTTAGGGACACTGGTTCTTTCAAATCCCATTATTTCCTCTAAGAGTGATAGAAGAGTTACCTTTGTTTAAAAGAAGTCCAGCAGGAGGCTTTCTTTAAAAAAATAACAAACTAAACAAACATTTCCTCCATATGTTTTCAAATTAAACCCTGCAGCTACATACCCCTGAAAGTGAAATCAACTGCAGACAGAAACTGCCTTGTTTATTTCAAAGTCCAATCTGAGAAAATCAAGAAGTGAACCAACACAACAACAGAATGAAAAGTAATTCTGAAAATTCCTTTGGTTTTAATAATCTAATGTTATTTACAACAGAGGCAAGGGATTTGAAAATATGATTTTTAGCATGTCTGTGTCCTTTAAATTTACTGACCTGTCTGTCCTTTAATAAAACTGGAATGTAATTGCACCAGAAAGGGAGACAAAATGAGGTAGCTTCAAAGATATTAGACATGCTCCTTACCAGTTTGTATAGGGTCTCAGGGAAATTCATAAGAAAAGAATTCCATACTATTCTTGTGGAACAGTTTATAATGCACAAAGTACTCCAGTTTAGGAAATACCCATGACATCAAACTGCTATTTTTCTCATTAAATGCAATTCTTCATAAAATCTTCATCTCAAGATTTTTATACAATACTGCATAAGCTCTTTCTCCATGCCAGTCTCTAAAGTGAATCGACAGCTCGTCCCTCCTGATGCAGCTTCCATCTTTGCTAAACAGAGGATAGACTGCCTTTAGCAAGAAGTGCTTTCCTGCTACCCAAACAATTCTTGAACTTGCCCAGACTGCCTGCAGGAAGACAAACTGGGATCTTTGTCTTTCTTCAAAACCATCATGATAATGTTATCCCACAGATTTTGTTTCATGTATCAGACTTTATTCTCAGTGGATGAAATTCAGCCCTTTGCAGGAGGCCAGTATGAAGGACCATATACCACCTTAGCAGCCAAAGTCCATGTGTTGATTCTCCACCCAGTGGTGACTTTCACCCTGAGCTACAAGTACACTGTTTATACCAGGGGTGGGGAACCTTTTTTGGGTTGGGAGCTGCTGACCCACAGAAAAATCAGTCGGGGTCTGCACACAAGTGAGACGCAAAAAACCAACCAACCAACCAACCCCCACTGGTGTGGCACCAGACTGAAAAGGAGAACGACACTCCCCACATTCTTTTTGCACATCAAAGCCTAGCAGGGCCCAGGCTAGTAAATTTTGTGTGCTCCAGCCCTGCGGGGGTGTGTGTGTGTGTGTGTGTGTGTGTGTGTGTGGCAGGCTGGAGCACCAGTTTGGGCTCCCCAATGCTGGGGGAGGGGGAGGATAGCCCTGGGGGCTGGATCCAGGCAAGCCATTGACTAGATTCATTGGTGCATTCCAATCTAAGGCCTGAACATGCTTCTACCGAAATCAATGGAATCAAACATCAGAGAAACTCCACTGACGGACGCATTAAGTGACAAACAGAGGAAAATATGGAATCTAAAGAGAAGTGGAGGATATTTATTTGTGGGGCCAGGAAAAATGTACGTGTGTGAAGGGATGTGGTACTGGCACTAGATCTTAGTAGATATTTACAAAAGGAAGACAGAAGTGAGAAAAAATTGATCATCATATAGGTCATATATAAACCTGTAACTTTATTCATCTTAGTAGCCCCTTTTGAAAGCAATGTTCTGCTAACAAGCTGCAGAGGGAATATCTACTGTTAGGTCAGAGAAAACCTCACTGGCCCTTGAAGATAATGGAGACTAACTTCAGAGATAAAGTTAAGCAGGTGCTTAAGTATTTGCTGGTTTAGAGCAATTGATGCGAGAACAGATACAAGAGGTAAAACTGAATGAGAAATGTAGATAAACCAGTCAGGTAAAATGCTGCCTTTTGAAATTATGTACACACACCATCTTTTCTACCTTGAATAGGGCATAGCACCAACTGGAAGTGAAACAAGGTGTTTTGGTTACATTGCTGGAATCCCATTTCAAGCTAATCTTCATGATGCACATGCCATAGAGGAATGTATAGAAATAAAATAAGACCTTCCTGCTATATAATGTGCCTTTACATTGATCCAAAAGGACTGAAAAGGGACAGAGCATGTCATCTGCAGCAGAGGCAAAAGGCAAAATAAGGATACTGGCTCAGATTCTTCATGCAGAATGTTCTCACTACTACAGATTGTACGTCCCTTAACCAGGACTCTGATCTGGCACCATCCATGGTCCGGCACAACCACAGATGTTCCTGGACCAGAGAACCCAGGAACAGGGAGGTCTGGTGGGGGAGGGACAGGAGCACAGTAACGGGGACTGGTGACTCATTCAGGAGCCCAGTGTTGGGGAGGGGGGATGGGGCATGGTGGGGAGTTCAGGCTCCAGTGGCTGGGGAGCTCCAGCCTGGCAGCGGCCGTGGAGCTCCGGACATGGCTAGGGAGCTGCGACCCCAGTGACAGCCAGGGAGGTCCAGTCCCAGCCCCATTTTGGCTCCAGCAACTGGAAAGCTTCAGCCCCATCCCCAACGGCAGCTGGGGAGCTCTGGCCCCATTTGAGGAGCTTCGGCCCCGGCCCTCCACCCCAGCCCCGGACATGGAGTCGGGTGACTGTGGAGCTCCGACCCCGGCTTCAGAGCTCTGGCCGTGCCACTCTGGCCCTGGCAGCAGCAGGGCCGGCAGCAGCTAGAGAGCCCTAGGGAGCTGGGGCAGCAGTGGGGCCAGGCTGGAGCCCAAGCCTGATGGCAGTGGACTAGCAAGGGCCATGAGGAAAGAGACCTCCCTTGGTCCAACAAATCCTCTTGTCCCAAAGATGCCAGACCAAGGAGATCCAACCTGTATTTATAATTCAGAACAAAGTTTGCTAAATTCACACTCTAAGTTGAAAATGAATGATTGGGGAGGAAAGAAACGTCCCTCACCAGCTAACCGGAGTCTCTTTGCATTTCTTTTCCATAAGGTTTTCCACTTTACTAGTGCCCCTAGAAGACTAACTGGCCTAGTTTTGATCACTACCAATGACAGAAAACAGGACTATGTAGCACTTTAAAGACTAACAAGATGGTTTATTAGGTGATGAGCTTTCGTGGGCCAGACCCGTGCTACATAGTCCTGTTTTTTTGTTTCAGCTAGACCAGACTAACACGGCTACATATCTATTACTACTAATGACAGGGTCTTGTGTGAGAGAGGGAGTTATTAGAGAGAGAGTAATAATAATAATCAGGGCAGTAATATAGCATCTGCCATTTCTAATGATCACCAACCAATGGGGCTGCACAGGAATCATTTCCACCATGGATGAGTGATTTATAACTTTGGGTGAGAACACATCAGCTGTTCATCCGCCCCGGCAACACTGAGCTTAGGATGTAGAAGAGTATTGTCTAACGGGTGCTAGGAATTTAGGTAGGCAGAATTTAATTACCCATACTGGAATCTGGACCCGGTATCGGGACTGAGAGTCCAGCTCTTGCAAGAAGAGCTTTGGGATTTTTAATAAGCAAAAGCAAAATCATTTATTAAAGGCAGTCTCAGCAGGAGCAGCTGACAGAACCATTGATTTTGTACTGACTCAAGGGGAAGAATCTGCCACAGATGGGAAGCATGAAAGCCACTCCCTGCAGCACACTGAATTTGCCTTAGAAGTCTCCCACCTAAGTACTGATCAGACTCCACCCTGCTTACCTTGCATGATCGAAAAGCAGTGCAGCCCTCATTGGAACATCTGCCTCAGTCTCAAAAGACCCCGTGCGTACTTCTCACGGGAAGGATATTTGCATCACAAGGATGTCTTGGAAACTGACTCTTATTCATGTAATCAAAATGTCTTTGATGATCACTTCCCAACGCTGCAGTGCAGCACTGGGGATATAAATAGCTGTGTTTTCTACAAAATAGACTTGCAAAACAGCATCTTGGTGGTTTCCTCTGTGACAGGACAGCTCCAAGAGAGATGGGAATCATTCTTCTGCTGAGTATGAAGGGAATGCCGAGTTTAATGAGTTGTTTTATTCTGAAATGTGCCACACAGATATGCTTTGCAGTAGCAGGACAGTCTGGATTGTCAGGATAGACATGGATGGGCAGCTAAACAATTGCAGGTTGTTTGAGGTTAGAAAGGTGCTGCTGTTGCTTTTGGGGAAAGTGACAAATAAAAAGGAATTGTGTAAATGATTAACAATGGGTCCTCCAGGGTATTTAAGTGCCTAACTCCATTGGGGAAGTTAGCTCCCAAAAAATCTTTTACAGTGTGGACCTAAATCATATGCAATAATTAAAACAGGAAGGTTTGCTGGACATCCTGAAATGGACTTCTTAGTAAGCTCATACTGCCCAGTATTGTCAACCCCAGGTATGCAAAAATCATGATTCAAGACTCTGATGATCATGAGACTGGCTTGAAAATAATGAGATTAAAAAAAAATAAACGTGGGATATTTTTAATTTATCCTCTGGCATTTTAAAGTTTGTGATATGTTTGGGTCACATTTACAAGAAAACGTACCTATTATTTAAAAAATGAAAGCTGAGTTCCTCATGTAATCCCATGACTCTAGGATCTTAGGGTATATCTACACAGCGGCATTATTTTGGAATAATTGACGTTATTCCAAAATAACAGTGCATGTCTACACAGCAAGCCTTTATTTCAAAATAATGTCGAACTGGAGGACTTCTTACTCCAACTCTTGGTAACCCTCATTTCACGAGGAGTAAGGGAAGTCGAAGGAACAGTGCTCTTCCTTTGACTTCCTGCTGTGTAGACAGAGCCAAAAGCCGAATTAAGCTATTTCGACTTCAGCTACACAATTGACATAGCTGAAGTTGCTTAGCTTAATTTGACTTTAGACCTGCTGTGTAGACGTATAATAAGTGTGATATTTGGTATTTTCCTTAAAGCCTAAGGATACAACTACAAGAGTTTAAAACACTGCACTCATTCTGAAAGTAGCGAAGGTGTAAAAAATGCAGTTTTAAAACTTATCCCTCCAGGTTTTTTTTTCCAGTAGCTGCTTTGGCCATTAATATCACAGAGGTGTTACTAATAGCTCCATAGTTAAGGATGTGCTGCAATTTGAACTTAAAGAATAGTAATTGTCAGCTTCATAATTTTGTTACTCACTTTAGTTTCCAGATTTGGCACAATTACATTTTGTTCATCACATTCTGGCTGAAACACATTATTAAGTTTCCAGAATAAACATTTAAAAGTAATAATTATTATTATTGTCAGCAGCATTCTTCTTTAAAGGGTCACTCGCCTCACCTGATTTTTCACTTCTGTAGCTGGCTGAGGAGCAGTGGAAAGAAAATGCCCCTAAAGATTTTACAGACGACTTCCACACCAGTTCTTGGGGATTAGGTTTCCGGGAAGCCTTCAGTTAGTGTGTCACCAGGATAATCCAGTGGATAAGCCGTATTGTGCTTCCATGGCCCATTAGGAATCATGCCCCCAGGCTGATATGATTTCTTGTCTCGATTAAAAATAGCAAGGAAGAACAAAGGCGAGAGAGCATAGAGTGTGCTGCTCCTCTGACCGTCTGCGTGGGTTTATGACAACACAATGGCTGCTGAATAGAACTTTAAAGCCACAGTATGCAGAAAACAAAAGGTGTCCTAGTTTTGTAACTAGACAGCCCAGAGTGCAAAAGCCACATTGACTCCAAGTTGCTCATCATTCTGCCTCCACGAAGGAAAAGCTCCTGTGTGCCACATATTAAGTCCTTCAGGAGAAAGAGCACAAATTCTTTCTGAAAAAAAAAAGAGTGTTGGTAGGGGTAACCTATGTGAGACAGTGAACATGTGTAATAAGAGAAAGCTTAACTCCCTCTTCGCAGGTCACAGAAATGGCTGAGCTTAGGCCAGGAGGGAAAATTCTGTTCTTAGGGGCAACTCACCCCCCAAAAAGATCAGGGCAGTAGAGGAGAACCCCTGGATAAAACATTTGCATAGAAATTAGATAGATGGCTATTCATATTTAGCAAGTCATGTAGGGCTTTGTAGAGAGAATGCTTTGAACTGCAAATGGCCAGACTGGGTCAGACCAAAGCCCATCTAGCTCAGAATCCTGTCTTCCGACAGTGGCCAATGCCTGATATCCCAGAGGGAGTGGACAGAACAGGGAATCATCAAATGATCCCTCCCCTGTCATCCATTCCCAGTCTCTGACAAACAGAGGCTAGGGACATCATTCCTACACATCCTGGCTAATAAGTATTGATGGACCTAACCTCCATGAATTTATCTAGTTCCTTTTGGAACCCTGTTAAAGTCCTGGTCTTCATAACATCCTCTGGCAAGGAGTTCCACAGGTTTACTGTGCACTGCAAAAAGAAAAACATCCTCTTCTTTGTTTTAAACCTGCTACCTATTTATTTAATTTGGTGACCCCTAGTTATTGTGTTATAGGAACTAGTAAATAATTTTTCCTTATTCACTTTCTCCACACCAGTCATGATTTTATAGACCTCTATCATATCCCCGCTTAGCATCCTCTTTTCTAAGATGAAAAGTCCCAGGCTTTTTAATCTCTCTTCATATGGCAGCCATTTCAAAACCTAATAATTTTTGTTGCCCTTTAGATAGCTAAAATCTGGCCTTGCAGTCCATTTTCCAGCCAGTGCACAATCACTCCCTGTGATACACTTTCTAGAGCTCTAATTGTAAATATCCCAAGAGATGGCACATCCACCGCTTTTCTTGGGAGATTATTGCACTGGGTTTGATCACACTATCTGGAAGTTTTTTCTTGGTACTCAGTCTATGGTGGAACAATTTACTAAAGGTTGCAATGGATTGTCCATCGCAGATAATTTTTACATCAAGAGTGGATGATTTTTCCTAGAAGATCTATGCTAGGAATTATTTTGGGAAACTCCATGTGCTGTGCTGTTATATAGACTAGATCACAGTGGTCCCTTCTGGCTTTGGAATTCACGATTGTCAAATATGCCTTTATTTCATTTCATCCCATCAAGCCTAACTTTCTTTAATAGGCTAGAAGGCATCAAATTCAGGTAGAGACAGTGTTATGTGCAAAACACAGACATAAAATAGAAATCATGAAACAAACTTGTTTGTGGCCCAGCGTATGCTCATTGGCTAATTCCCCACACATTATGTAGCTTGGCTGGTTTGCATAAGGACACAAGTATTTCCTCACCAGCTTTTTTATCAACAGCCATTTTCACAAGGTCTCCATTACTTCCAAATTGTCCAAACTTCTCTTCTTTTCCCCTCTTCTTACAAATAGAGTGTTAAAAAATAACCTAGCTGTTGCCTGAGCCATTTAAATCCACACTGTTACTCTACTTAGTGACTCTAATTTCTCTCTCCTTTTTCCAATGTTTTATTTGTTAAAAGCCTTTCTGGATCCTGTTATTGATTTTTGACGCATAATCACATGAATTTTTCACTTCTTTTACCTTTCCAGTACAGCATTCAATTACAGTCTGTGCTGCTTTGTTCAGTCCCCTCCTGCTTTCTCAATTCCAGAGAGGGGTTTTAGCAAACCTCAGAGCTCTGCTCAGCTCCTCATTGGCCCCAGCTTGCTCCTTGATTCTTTTCACAGGGAATTATAGACAGTTCTCCCCAGGGGTCTCTTCTTCTCTTGCCTTTGGCACTCCACTCAGGCACAGAAGTATTTTACAGATGGCGCCAGCTGCAGTGGGGGACTGCTGAACGACGGAGGGGGTCTGAGGCAATTTCTCACTGAGCCTCGATCTCGCTGGTTCAGTATTTCTGCAGCATCTGTGCACCTCACAGAAGGATTTTTACCCTCAGAACACCTTGTGAGGCATGGATGTGTCTTCATTTTTACAGCTGTGAGGATGAGGTACAGAGACAATCAGTGACTTTCCCAAAATCCCACAAGGCATCTGTTTTTTTTTTCTTTTCTAGGCTATATTAATTACTTTCTTTCCTAGGATATGTTAATTACATTTCTTTCCAAATTTTGAAGTTCAAGTAAAATTGTCATTTACTATCACAGCTGCAATACGGGTCATTCCAAGTTATTCGGGGTAGGTTCAGAATTTAATGTACAATAAAACCTGTGTTATCCGGCATGCTTGAGGATTAGGGCGCTCCGGTTATCTAAATTTCCGGTTATCTGAGGGTCCCATCAACCTAGGAAAAACCAGTGGACAATAATAGTAAAACTCAAGTTTTTAATATTGGTAGTTTTGTAGTGTGAGGCAGTTTGTCTCACATTTCTATTTTGAGTTAAAGATGATTAGTACTTCTTAAATAAAAAAATTAAGCCAATATTGGTAAACCAAGCCAGGCCTGTGCGCCTGAAGATGTGACAGTATTGTGGCTGAGGGCAATGTCGGTTAACAAAGTTTTCTGGTTAACAGAGTGCCGGATAACAAAGCTTTCACTGTAGTTATTTTTGGCAGAACCAAAAATGGAATCTCTTAAGTCCAACTCTAAAATCGTAAGTACCAACCCATCCCTTTTCCCATATTTTGTACTTCTACACCTCAAAATGACATTGTCTGCGTTCAGCATAAGCGTACCCAATCCATGAGACTTAACTGCAGCCATACAGGGAACTTAGGTGGTGGGCAACTACAGCTCAAGGGCCACATGAGACCCATCAGGGTTTTGTGTGCGGCTCATGGGACATTTTGTTTACCATTGCCCATGCGCAGGGTTCCCAGATTCTGCTGCTTTCCTTCCACAGACTTTTTTCTCCTACTGGTATTGCTCCAGTGCCACGCACTCAAAACAAGGGCACGGGAAGTGAGGTGAGTGCTGATTGCGCACAACATGGACTGTGAGAACCGTGTGCTCCCTCTGCAGTCAATCAAAGCACTGCTATGGTTCAGTCAGCACACCCTGCAAATTCTAGGTGTACAAGTGCAGTTAGCAAAACTACCCTCTCCTGGGAGAACGTTTTGGTTATGACAAACTTGCTGCCCACTGAAATGAAGGAGGACCACTCATGCGGCCCACTCACGAGCCTAGCTTGCCCATCACGGGTTTGGAGCCTAAGAAGACCAGACTAAGTGTGGTGGAAAAGGATCATCACCATTTTACAGATGGCAAGTTTAGGGACAGAGCGATCCAATGACTTACTCAGAGGCACACAGGAAGTCCTGGGGCAGTCCTGTCACCTGAATCTGGATCGCCTGAGGCTAGTGCCTCAAATACAAGACTGCCCTTCCTCTCCCTCGAGATACAGTGAGTCCTGCTTTTAAACTACCATAATACAGGGAAATCCACCTCTCCAACTGTAAAGGAAAACATGTCTTGCTCCACTGATGCAAAAAAATAAATAAATCCCAATTATGAATTGAGAAAGTGGACATTTAATATCTGTCTTGACAGGATTTGCCTAGTCCATTAACATTCTTTCTTCTGCATCATCAAATTAAATGCCAAATGTGATTTATTGACAGTAAGTGGGTACCCACTAGCCTTTGTGCAGCGTGCCCTTGTGTTCAACACAGTCAGATTTGTGTGGTTTAGCTGGATACTGGATTCAAATATACATATATCTGACAGCCTTTTAGGCACAGTGTGAATGCCAAATACCTTCAATTAATCCCTCCATGGCTTTGTGCTATTGTAAACCATGCTGCAGCCGAGTTTTCCCTCATACATGGAAAGTAAAGCAAAGCCACAGGGTCTGCAGATAGATGAGCTTTTACAATATAAAGAAAGAAGAGATTAAATAACCTGTTTTTCTTCCTCCGATACAATAGAATCAAAGCATGGAGTGGTTATGAAAACACTAATCTTTGCAATAAAATACTGCTACTATATGAAGTCAAAGGAGGACCGTGTTAATTTTTCACGTAGTCTTTCTTTGTGTTTATCAGTCTCGTCAAGGTTATGCGATGCCTCAGTCTTATAGCTGAAAAACCAGCAATTTGGTTTAATTACTGTCCTTCCTTCCTCCTGCTTCCTTTCCTTTTGGCTACAATTCTTTGCTACTGTAGCTTCCTTTGAGACGTGCTCAGTCATGAATAGTAGGATAAACCAGAAGGGTTTAAATTCTGCAGGCTAAAGGCAATATAAAAGCAGCCCTCGATCTACTTACACACCTGGGATTCATATATTATAATTATTCGTGGCTAAAAGAGATTCACTTAGTCCAAATATAATAGAAGCCAGACAATTTTTGCCCAGTGATTCCTGCATCAAGCTCAATAACTCATTGATGTCCAACCTTTTTCTTCCACAGCGCACCTTGATAACCCTCATTATTTTGAGGCACACCACTCTATCTGTCGCCAGATGAACTCGTGAATATTCATGAGCCAATCCAGAACGAGGCTAGTGAGCTTAAACTCGAAACAACCATGGCAGCTAACTGTAGACCGCAATGTGCCTTTGGTGCCAGAGTGAACATTTTCAGCAGTGGAAACAAATATTAAAGCTAAGGATAAGAACGCTGGACTAAGAGTTGCATGCTCAGTCGACAAAGTGAAGTGCACATGGGAATAATATTTGGGGATGACAAGCAGTTAATAATGAATAAGCTCGTCTCCTTCCCAAAATAGTTTTCTCAAGCGTGGGTAGCTTTTCTCTGCAGTTTTAAAGTGCAGTATCATTAAGTCCCAGTCAGACCATCGCCAGCCTCAAGAGATCCAAAAAATAAATGAGTCAAACCTCAGGAAATCAGGAGATTGGTCTCTGAAACGTGATTATTTATAAAGAGATGCTATTGTGTTTTCAGTCTGTCTGGTGAGGGGTGAATTGCCCCTGCCCATCCCCACAAAGGGGGAGAGAGAGAGAGTTTGTGGGTTAGTGCTGCCCATGCTCCCAAATGTATGAGGTATGTATGTATGGGTATGAGGATGTTGGATCTAAACACTGCAAATTTGGCAGGGTCCAGTATTCAACCCAGAGTCTCCTCCTCATTTCATAGGGTAGCCTTTACCATTTATAATGAAGTTTAGCCCTGAGCACTGTTCCCTGTAAGCTGTGCACTTGGATGGCACCCAGGAGAGATTCAAAAGCTGCTCAGCTGATTAGCAGAACACCCACAGTCACCCACAGCCGGCAGCAGGTGTTTCTATTAGTGGTGCACTTCAGCACATGTCTTGGTGCACATAACAAAATTTATTCTGTGCATGGATGGAAAAAATTAGAGGGACTATTGGCTCTGACGCTCCCTGATTTTTATATGAAACCTCTATCTCTAAATCAAACTGCAGCTCATACCCATCTCTCATTCAAAACATGAAAGAAAGGGCTAAACCTGGACTGTATTTTCAGCTCTGTGTGTCTGGCTCACGGGGGGCAGGTAAGTTAACAGGGATGCTTTTCGGCCATGCAAATGCGAACTGCCTCTCTGAGCCTAGGCCAAAACCCATTGAAGTGTACGAGACGACTCCTGAGGTGTACCGGTAGTTCGAATTAGAGATCCTAATTCGAACTACCTACTCCGTGCCGCGTGTAGCCGCGGGCACGGAGTTCGGACTAAGGGGGATTTAAAAATGGCGGCGCCAGGGAAGATGCAAATGAAGCCCCGGGATATTTAAATCCCAGGCTTCATTTGTAACTCCGGTTCCCCTCATTTGCCTATCTAGCTCGAACTAACGAGCTAGTGTAGACATACCCTTTGGAAGCTAAGCCGGGACACATTTTAACTGTATTTACATCCACAGCCATGCGCCACAATGTGAAAGAAATAATTTCTGACATGGCAATGGTGCACTATTTTGTAAGTACAATGTCTGATCCTTTCACATATAAAAGATAACATAATCATATATTTTTAAATAGAGAAAGAAATCATTCCTGTCTAATTTGGCACCCCTGAAAACCTGGCACCCCAGTTTGACCACCTAGTTCACTTGTATGATCGGGCCTGCCTTGCTAAGAATATGAGACAGAGGAAGAGTGGGAGAAACCATCACAGATGCTTCATCAAAGCCAAGGACAAATCAGAGAGCAGGAAAAGCAAAATGTAAACAAATCGCTTCCAGTTTGTACCACAAAGAATCCTTGAAACAATCAGTTAAGCTCCAAAAAGGCACTGAGACTATTTAGAAAACCCAAAGTCTAGAAAGAATTACAGATCACAAAGGACTGAAAGAAATCCACCATTTAATGAGGCCATCACTGCAGATCGCATGCAGTAGATAAAATGCAATTGCCTCCTATGCCTTTTGCCAAGTCTCAGAGTCTCCAAGTGGCAAAGCTGTCTACGTTGGAATTTTTTGCAGCAACAAGGTTACCTGAGGCAAAAAGCAGAACTGAGCATAAAAAGCCCCCAAATCTGTCAAAGTGAAACACAGTTTTAGGAAATATGTAGGGATAAGTTTGATGACTGAATAAATGAAAACTAAACGGGCATAAATAGACTGCGGTGAGGGCCATTTTCAGTGTCTGAAAGGAATGGATCTCTTAGGCGTCTCACTGCATGTCTATCCTTATAAACGTGGCTCGTCTCCTTAATAAAATTAGGGCCCCAAATAGGACTGAGCATAATGCTTGCTTTTGCAAGTACTTCTACTGACATTCATATAGTATGGAACTGGGTCACCAAAGAAACGTTGGCCTGCATTGCGGAAAAAGAGTCCACAATAACTTAACGATTAAATTACATCTTACATTTATCCACACCACTGGCAGTTTCAGGGGGAGTTTGGGGTGTGCAAAGAAAGCAGAACTGAGCCTTCATTGTAAAGGGCCATCTGTGTGATCGGGACTGTAAAGGCAAGTCACTCCTGTCTGAAACGGCAGACGGTTTAAGGGAGTGGCGATGTACAACTGTTTGCCACCCAGCCTGGTGCTTGCTATGCTGAATGGTCCCAAATAAATTGCTGAGTGTGTTTATTGTTTACCAAATGCTCCTTGGACTCTCCACTGAAATGTACGATATTGACTGAGTTAGACTGGAAACTGAATTGGATGGACCGTTGCTCTGATCTGGAACAGCAGTTCCTAGAGTTTATAACCTCTTCAAACATCTCATTCAAAATGTTAACAAGAAATAGAGGTGGGGAAAGAACTCCGATTAACCCACCCAAATCTCCCTAGTCAGCTTGCCATCAGCACTTGCTGGGGAGAGCAAAATAACAAACATTAGAGTTTCTAGGTCAGCTGTGACACTTCAAAAACACTAGGGATCTTTCTGCTAAAAGCTGAAAAACTTTGTTTATAGTTTAAACTGTAGTAGCTTGACATACTGAAGCTGGCATCTATTTTATCTTTGCAGAGTGTTAACCCTGAGCCTCTCCTTTCAACTGCCAAAGGATTTTCTAGCAGAGGATTACGTATGAGAAATATATAGGCAGATTGGTTAGTTTTGGTGACATTAAGAGGTGATCTAAACGGGAATTGTAATAGAAGCCTAACTTCCATCAGACCTATGTACTGTGTTAAATACAGGAAATTACATCAGTTTTCTTTATCTAAACTATGTGAGCATTGAGTGGAAATATTTCTAATTTAATGTGGATGAGACTAGGAAATATTAAAAAATTGGTATTAAGAAAACTCTCCTGCCTGTATACTTCGAGAAGGAAGAGGATGCTTTGATTGTGAAAATGTTTCTACCTGCAACTTTGGCTGGCAATAGTTAAATGTCCTGGTTTCTGCTTGAAAGCTGAGAATATTTGCAGCAATACAAGGATTTCTGCCTCCCTTTATTTATTGTAATGTGTTTATTAATTTAGTTATTTATTTATTTATTTGCAGTGTAGCAACTGCGCATTGCACAAAATGTAGCACCAGATTTTTCAATTATAATATTTTCTCCATTGCTCGCTTTCGTAGGGTCCAGGTGCTAATTGTCAGTGGCTTTGGTTTTATTTTGTCTTCTCACAATTTAACCCTTTTTTGTAGCGGTTGTACTTCTAGCAGGGCCAGTTTCTAAATGTAGCTGAAAAAGGTTTATGAAATGATTGACTGAAGCTATCAGCAAGTTATGGACGACCCAGGGTGACATTGGTCTTTTTTAAGAGAGAGCCCGGCTAGTGAACTTGTGACTTATGGGTTCATTCCACTTGGGTTTTAAGAGAGGGCATCTGGGCCATATAAATGGAAGAGACCTGGTGAGTCAGGGGACACCTGAGAGCACAAACTGGACTGGAGGAGCAAAGAATGGGGCAGGTCAGAGGCACCCAGAAGAGAGTTTTCAGAGAGCAGAAAGCTCTACAGGTCCTCCCTGGGAAGAAGGAGGAATTGGGGAAGAGGCCCACAAAGAGCTGTGAAGCTGAACAGAGCTGAGTCACTGAACTGTGTCTTGGAGTGAAGGTGTGAGACTCATGTTAGTCCCACTGGGAAAGCCTAGGCATGAGTCTGGAACGAGGGCAGAAGGGAACTGGGATGCAAGTGGTCTCCTGGCCTGCGTGAGAAGCTTGGGAGATTGCTGTTACTTTAGGGAGGGAAGAAGCCATGCAGGCTCTGTGGACTGGATCAATTCCTCTTAATGGCGAGAGTCTCAGTGGACACTGGGGACGCTTGTGTTGTGCGTGTCTTTGAATGATTGGACTGAGGGGAAACTGAGGCAGGTGTGCCTATGTGCCATACCCCGCCACGGAAGAGTGCTCCTGAGTCCAGCTCCCCTTCTTGTAGCATGATGTTAATCATATCAGTAGCAGGTGTTAAATGGTCATTGATTTGTTTGGCTCTATAGCAATTGAGTAACCATTTATTAAAGTGGGGTACACTGATACTTTATTAATCCTTGACAAGTGAGTTCAAGATATATATCCTTAATATAAAGCATTGCCTTTTAGGATGACAAAAAACAGGTCACCCATTCCTGGATCAGGCAAACCTCCCTTTGTCTATAGTGATAGATGCAAGGCAAATAATGTCTTTACAATGGTGGTGGGCAGGCTGAGGGTCTCATGTGGCCCATTGGGGTTGTATGTGTGGCCCCAGAAGACATTTTGTTTACTGTTGCCCATGTGCAGGGTTGGCAGATTGTGCTGGTTTCTGTTTTTTTCCTACTGGTATTACTGAAGTGACAGACATAAAGCCGGGGCACATGAAAGGAGGTGCGTGCTGATTGCACACAACGTTGACTGTGAGAGCCGTGTGTGCCCTCTGCGTCCAATCAAAGTGCTGCTGCCGTTCAGTCGGCACCTCCTGCAAATTCTTGGTACGCAAGAGCAGTTAGCAAAACTACCCTCCCCTGGGAGACCGCCTTGATTATGACAATCTTGCGGCCCACTGAGATGAAGGAGCGGCCCATTCCCTAGCCTAGGTTGTTCATCGCTGCTTGACCATATGCTTTAGCACTTGCAGTCAGAGAATCTTCTTTTAAACAAACAACTCCCCCCTCCGATTTGTTCCTGCTCACTTGCTGAGGAGCTAGCACAGGTTTAAAACGCATCAGCATTTCTCTGCTTTTTTTTTTCCTACAGCTGTTAGAACCATTCTTGACTCAGTTTGAGGGTGCAAATCTTTGTAAGATGTGGCTGTTTTGTATGCTACTGGAATGGAGTTGGGTGCCGGCTGGGATTCCAGCTTTAGGATCATAGCTGATGTTAAAGTCAGACTGACTTTTGATTGTCATGTAGCTGCTGCCTGGTTGTCATGTGTCATCGCGGCTTAGCCTAGCATAATGATCAAATGCTGTGGCGGGGTGCGGGGGTGGGGGTTCTGTTTTATGCATTAAACTTAAAACTCTCTAAGCCAATAAAAATCTCCTTCCCCGTGTGTTTTATTTCTGTTGCTCTGCAACAGCCATTTGGAAAAGGCAAGAGCTGGGTCAGCTTTTAACACGGACATCCCAACCTCCAGTCCCTGTGGGGCGATGTAATAGCACTGTCTGCAGCCGTTAGTAATCATTCCAATGCAGTCATGTTACTTGTTGCTGAAGGATTTGTATTTCCAGATGGCTCTGACAGCTTCATTATAGGGGAATCCACCGCAGAGCAGGAACTTGAGGACACAGGAGTGAAGTGATCTCTAAAGCCTATAGAAATGTGTCTCTAAAGGGGGTACGGCCTGGTACCTGATGTGGGACTCACCCCAGCTTCTTCTGGGCAGGTGCCCCAGCACAAAACTGATCTCTATTGGTAGAAAGGGGCCAAGAATTGACTGTGCAGAATGGCCTCTCTTTTACCCACAGAGGTTGCACATGGGAAGGTGGCATGGGGAAGTACCTATAGCTTGCGCTCTTCTGCGGAGAAAGAAAAGGGGGTTGGTTTCAAGCAGCCGAGCTGGCAATTTTTTACAAGAATAAAGGGCAATCAATATAAGAGGGTGGTGGGGTACCCTGGCGACCCTGAAAAACCAGGGTAAAAGGAGGACTGGTAAAGATAACCATGGTGCAATCTCTACCAGAGCAAGGTGTTTGGAAAGATGTTGCAGTTCTGGAGCATCTTCAGAGAGGAGGGGCAAAGATAACTCAACTGCCTTTGAGCCTTTCCTGGTTCACAGCCCAACCTGGGGCTGAAATTGCCACCTGGGCAAGTAGGGTCATTTATGGGCTGCTCTACGTTATGCCGGCTGGGGGTCGTTTAATAAGGACCTCAGGGGGAGGGAGGGTTGCCAACTTTCTACTTGCACAAAACTGAACACCCTTGCCCCGCCTTTCCTCTGAAGCCACGCCATGCCCCACCCCTTCTCTGAGCCCTGCCCCCACTCACCCCACACCTCCCCACACACACACCCTATCGCTCACTTTCCCCACTCTCACTCACTCATTTTCACTGGGCTGGCTCGGAGGGCTGAGGTGCAGGAGGGAGTGAAGGTGATGACTGAGGGGGTGGGGCTGGGGTACAGGAAGGTACTCTGGGCCAGGATAAATGGGTTCAGAGGCTCGGAGAGGGGATCAGGGCTAGGATAGGGCTGTGGGGCCTGGGAGGGGAAGGGGTGTGGTCTTACCTCAAGCTCCTGGAAGCAGCCAGCATGTGCCCCGTCTGGCTCCTTCGAGATGGTGCGGTCACACAGTTCTGTGTACTGTCCCATCCTCGCGCACCTCCCCAGCTCCCCTTGGCCATGGTTCCTGGCCAATGGGAGAGGCAGAGTGGAGCCTGGGGCAGGGGCAGTGTGTGGAGGCCTTTGGCTGCCCCTATACGTAGGAGCTGGAGTGTGCATGGCGGGGAGGGGGTATGCCGGCTGCTTGCTGGGAGCTTCCAGCACTGCAGTTAGAAGGGAGCTTGCCACCCACACTGCATGGCACCCCCAATGACACAGTCAATCCCAGTCAAAAACTAGACACCTGGTCACCCTAATTGTGTGGAGCTCCGAGCCCCCCCTGCTCACTGCGGCCATATTCCCCACAAGCGTAGGGGAGCAGGTGGCATGCCATTCACTCTGCTGACTCACAGATTCAACTGTATTGAGCCATTTGCAGGATCAGGGCCATACTTTAAAATGAATGGGATTTATGCTCCTAAATCGCTAAGGTCCTTTGGATAGTCCCATCCTTGTTACCTCACTATCCATTTACTTCACAAAAACAAAGCAATTTTTGTTGGGTGTACCAGGCACTACACAGCAGCTTCTGAAAGAAGCAAGCTGGCCTTTGCATGATAGGATCTGCCTTACCCGTTTTATGCATTAACCGGGCAAGGAGGGTGAGCGATGTCCCGGGACTTGCAAAGTGCAGGAGGTCAGACTAGACGATCATGGTGGTTCCGTCTAGGGATCAGGGTGGTTCCGTGATGTTTAACTGGTTAACCAATTAAAGAGAGCTAGGCCTGAACAGTCCCAGTGCCTCCCCCTCCTGCCACTTCAGGCAGGGACTGCTCCGGCCTGGCCTTGTCCTCTGCGGCCCCAGGCCCATCACAGGCAGGGGCTACTCCAGTAGTCCAGAGTAGCCTCTTCCTGTGACGTGTCTGGTCCGCGCTGAAGCTTCCCCCTGCCTGGGGCAGGCAGGGAACTGCTCCAGCCCCTCCAGTTAACCTTTCACATCCCTAGTTCCTTCTGACTTTAAAGTCTTTGAGGGTTTAAAAAAATTATTTATACTGACATCCCTCCCCGCCCCAGTATAAGGGCCTGACTGCATAGCTTTATTTTAGCAAGCAGGCTGAATCTGCTCACATTTGCTGCTGCCGTCGTTTGGCTGGAAGAGCTTTCTGCAGGGGAGCCTCACCACAGACGTGGCTTTGGATCAACAATGGAGAAAGAGAAGCTGAACTTTTAAACAAAAAGGTTTAGAATTTGCAGTGAGCAGCCAAAAATTGCAGTGAAACCCTAAACCAGGTGCAAACACTTTTCTTCTGTCTTTTGAGGTTAAGACAGTTAGTAACTTTCTGGAAGATTGTGCTGTGTGTGTACATTGTGACAGTTGCAGCTCCTCATGCTAAGTGTCTCGGCAGCAGTCTGAAAGAGATAGGATCTGTGCCTCTGGGGTAAGACAGAAAGGCTGTGCAGTTCTCTTCCCTTGCTACATGCAATTGGGCAAAAGGGACAGGCCCTTCCATTCCAGGGGCTGTAGGTATGGCCAGTGAAATCAATGGCAAAGCAAGCTTTGGGACCTTAACGGGAATTTTTTGTATTCAATTCCTAAGCTGACTTTGGTTGCCCTGTTTTGCTTACAGGCACCTGCCCAGTGAGAGTTGCTACATACTAGCAGTGATTAATTACACTCATTACAATCAAGGTGTGAGGAGCTGCTGCTTCATTTGCTATGAGATATTGTTTAACTTGACTGATCATTTGCATGAACTTGTGATTTGTAAAGGAAATGGCTTCATAAAATATTAGGGGCCTGATCTTGTTTCCCCCTGAAGTGGATGGGACATTTAGCGGGAATAGGATTCAGACTAAGATATTACTTTTCTGTTTAGATCACTACTTTTCCATGGGAAAAAGGAGCCCAGCTAATCTGTTCAGGTCACAGGCTCACCGGACTCAGAGTAGTTTAATCTGTAATGCGTTATGCACCAATATACAGAAAAACCTCGCTGAGAATTTTTAAGACAGATGTAAGGAAAGAATTGATAGCTCTGGCTGGAAGCAGACAAGTGTGAACAGGCCTCATGCTGGTTCCCCTTTCCTCCCCCACGCAGCTCTGAAAATGTGCATGAATTCTGACCTTCTGGAACACTGCTTCTATTTATGTCCTCGCCAGCTCCTTAGCAAGTTACCTATTTGAGCAACAGTTCGTTCTGCCAAACCGAACCCCACTCGGTAGATGTAAAAAGCTTCTTCACAATCAATCTGTAGGGTAGCTATCTATAGATCCACAATGCTTTATCAGTATTTTGTGTTGTGGTAACACCTAGAAATCTGGGCTGCACTGTGCTTGGCATTATACAAACATGTAGCAAAGATGATCCCCAACAGCGCTTACAAGCTAAGGGTACGTCTGCACAGCAGGGCTCGAATTAAGCTACGCAACTTCAGCTATGTCAATTGCATAGCTAAAGTCAAAATAGCTTAATTTGGCTTTTGGCACTGTCTATTCAGCTGAAAGTTGAAGGGAGAACACTCTTCCTTCGACTTCCCTTACTCCGCATGAAATGAGGGTTACAGGAGTAAAAATCCTCCAGCTCGACATTATTTTGAAATAAAGACTTGCAGTGTAGACGCGCTTTTTCAGTGTAGACACGTCAGTTATTCTAAAATAATGCTGCCGTGTAGACGTACCCTAAATTACCACTGTCTTTAGGTCCCAGATGCTTTATCTAGATTAATGAAAGGAATGTTTAGACAGAAATGTGAAACGGAGGGTTCTCCTATACAACCTAAGCACCTAATTTGGTGCAC
The DNA here is from genome assembly GCA_019425775.1 of Rafetus swinhoei. Classification (NCBI taxonomy): domain Eukaryota; kingdom Metazoa; phylum Chordata; order Testudines; family Trionychidae; genus Rafetus; species Rafetus swinhoei. The sequence continues at coordinate 190,402,270 of CM033440.1, forward strand.
CCTGGCCCTTCTAATTTGGGATTAATAAATCCCCACAAGAGAATTTGCATTGACCCATGGATGTGTAGGTTTTTTTTCCTTTTTATCATAAGTAGGTCTTCTAGCCTATCCTGACACAATCTTGACTGAAGGTCACTTTGCGAGCTATACAATGTTTTACTCAGTTAATGGAATAACTGAGCTCCAATAGCCACCTCAGACAGGGAGACTGTAGGAAGATAGCTGTATAACTGAGATGGCCAGAAGAAGTAGCTCTTAGCTGGCTCTTTCCTCCTGCATCTTCCCTTAACTTTTAGGATTGGCTTGGAAGGAAGTCACTCCACTGTACTAGGATTTAGCCACTCCCTATCTCTGAAACCTCCACCCCCCCAACAGAATTAAATTAACTTTTGGGGGTTTACCCATCCTGTATATAACAGGCTCTTTCTAACAATTCCTGTCCACCTTAATAGCCAGCATATAGCTAATGCTATTGGGATTACAAATGCTGCGGTAACATTGACTCCAGTGGCCTCTTAGGCTATGTCTACACAGCTTCCCTCTTCCGCAAAAGCCTATGCAAATGAAGTGCGGATTAGCATATTGCCGTGCTTCATTTGCATAATTAATTAGGAGCTGGTTTTGCACAAAAACAAGCTGTGTGAACGTTTTCTTTTTGCGGAAAACCCCCTTTTTGCGCAAGATTCTTATGCTTAAAAAAAGGAGGTATACCGATCTTGCGGGAAAAAGGGGTATTTGCACAAAATGAAACATCCACACTGCTTGTTTTTGTGCAAAAACCCCTAGCGCAAAACCGGATTGGCAGAAAATATGCAAAGGAGATTATGACTCATGCAAATGACTCCCTCATTAGCATATTTTTTACCAAGAAAACTCGTAGTGTAGACGTAGCCTTAAAGACTAACAATTTAATTAAGGTGTACGTTTTTGTGAATTACAACTCACATTATCAAATGCAGGAAGTGAAAGAAAAAGAAACAGATAGCAGGGATACAGAGATGTAGGTGTTACATCAAGAGCTAATTCAATCAGGATGGTTTCAATTGTATTTACAATGAGTGATGACCACTGCATGTCTCTTCCCAGACCACTTGGTTACATGCTTAGAACCAAATCTCCCTGTTCTCCACACATGCTCTTCTCTACATGGCTCTCATCTCATCCAGGTTGCTTTGAAGTTTGGTTCTGTCACCACTAAATGTAGTGTCAGGCCATGTCTCCACTTACTGGAGGATTGACGCTCTAGTGATCTGTCTTCTGGGATTTGATTTAGTGGCTCTAGGAAAGACCCACTAAATCAAACACTGAAGGCACGCCTGTCGGTACCAGTACTATTGCGAGGAGTAGGGGAAGTTGATTTCTCCTGTCAAACTTGTGTGGCTTAAGATTATTTACGTAGCACTAAAGAAACCCAAGATGGAAGCGGCAGTGCCAAGTGCAGAGGGGAGAGGGGTCCATGTGTTAAGAATGCTCTGGAAACCCCGATAGCATTGACCTGGGCTATAACTACTGAAGCAATAAGCATGAAGATTGACAGAGGAGTCGCTCACTGACAGAAGCAGCACTGTTGGCTGCCATGAAGTGTTCAGTCAGCAGTGGGAGAACCAAAGCCCCAGCTGTCATTCAGCCTTACAGTATTGCAGTTTGTCACTTAACACTTTGCAAACTGGCAACACTTCCAAGAAAACAGGGTTAAAAAGACACCATCAAAAATGCTCTTTTTGACGGGGTTGTTGCAGATGAAGCACGTTGTAGATTCAACTATACCAACAGCCACAAAGCAACCTTTTCTCTGTGACCTTGATAAATTGCTGATGGCTACTGGATCAAAAGGGATTTCTGATTTTTCCAGACAAAAAAAGATCAGGTTAACTACATAAGGATGCAGGAGGAGAGAGATTTTTTTTTCCTACACAGGGATGGAGAACCTAAGGCTGAGGGACCACATCTGGTTTCCGGCTTGCCCCCAAGGCATGGGGCTCCCCCCAGCATTGGGGAGCCCGTGCTGGCGCTCCAGCCCCACCCACCTCCCACTGCTCCCACCATGGGGATAGAGGACCAGCGCCCGCTCCCCCTAATGGGGGGAGGGGCCCTGAGCCTCGTGGCAGAAGTCAGGCAGGTCAGAGCTGGAGCTGAGCCACAGGCTCTGCCTGGTTAGGGGAGAAATTGGCTCCGTGTGCTGTTGCTCTCCCTCCCCTGGCTGGCACAGTAAGGTGCTGCCTGGAGGCTTTCCCCCCACAAATCTACTAGTCCGGGCCCCCCTAGACTCTGGTGTGTGACAGGAATGTGGGAGAGTGTCTTTCTGCTTCTCAGTTGGGGGCCATGTCAGTGAGGGTTGGTTTTTTTAATTCTCACTTGCTGCCCCGACTGATTTTTCTGTGGGTCAGTGGCCCCGACCCAAAAAAGGCCCCTCACCCCTGCCCTACAATAATAATTCGTCTTGGAAGAACTGACTTCCAGAATAGCCAGAGCAGCTGGCAGCAATACATGAACTAGAAATGATGCTTATGCTGTCTGGTCCTCTGGCCTTATTGAAAACGACTCCAGGGGGCACACCCACAAATCATCCGATGTGGCATGGAAGGGCTCAGCTAGAGGAAGTATGTCTGTTCCTGGCAAGAGGGCTGGAATCGTTCCCTTCTGGAAGCGGGCATGGGGACATGGAGCCGAGAGACACATGGGCAATACGCCTCTTCGGGGCCCCTTTCCTCCGGCTGGGAGGTGTTTCTCTAATACAGAGCTGCACGTTGTCAATTAAAAAGCTAATTTCAGTTACCCACTTCGCTGCAAGGAAGTGTCTTTTGATTAATGGAACGAATCCGCAGCTGCCCATGTTGTCACCTTAGCAATCTATTGTTCCGAGCAGTTTCTCCCGTGATTAGCTCTTGGCAGTTGCCACGAAAGGCTGGTATGTTTTTAGGACACATGGGGAGGATTTTGGGAACTCTCATCTTTATGATGAAAGACACGTCTACATGAGCAGAGAGCCATCGTTTCTGTAATCCAGAGGGTGAGTTTCCCTCTTGGAGGGGATGTGACAGAGGCTAATCTCTTCACGCTGAAAAGCCAGGTCCGTGAAAAGATTTTCAACGCGCATGTAGTAGAAGCGATTATAAAGCAGTAACTTACCACAGTCCATGCAGAGGAAGAGAGTGGTCCTTTCCTAATGACCTTGTCTGTGTTTCCATCCATGTTTTCCTTTCTGTTCTAGAAACTCATAAGGCCTGATTCTCCTTTGGTCTTTGCCTTGCATGATCACCTACACCTGTGGCAACTGAGTGTGTGTGGCAAAACACAAATCACTGCTTAGTGTCTTTCACGTTCATTGAGTAAATGGCTGCTCAGTGGCAAGTATGTAGTACAGTCTGTCCCAGCATGTTTGAGACACAAAGTGGTGCGGTGGGGTAATATATTTTTTTATTAACACCAAATTCTGTTGGTGAGCAAAACCACAAAGAGCTGTATCTCTCTCACTAACAGGCACTGGTCCATTGAAAGATATTACCTCACCCACCTCCTCAGGTGCAAAGCAGTGAAGAAAGAGTCTACAGAAAAGACCAATGTCCCTGTATTTGCCCTTCATTATTCTTGTGGCACTGGGGAAGGGACACTTGCCCTGACAAAAGCACAGAGGCTGAAGATGGCACAGGTGCGGCTGGCCTCATTCCCCTTAAAGGGGCCATTCACACTGGGACATCTGTGCATAGGGCCAGGGTGGGCAATAAAATGGTGATGGTTCATCAGGGTTAGCCCCTGGAGGGCCACCACTGCTATATTTACCTGCGCTTCTGTAAGTACTGGCAATTGCAGCTCCCATTGGCTGCGGATCGCCGTTCCTGGCCAATGAGAGCGGCGGAAAACAGCACGGACCGGGACACTGCTTCCCATAACTCCCCTTGTCCGGAGATGGTGAACCACAGCCAATGAGATCCGTAGTCGCCCGTACCTGCAGCCATGCAGGTAAATATAGTGGTGGGAGCCCAGCAGGGGCTAATCCGGGTGGACCAGATCTCGCCTGCAAGCCAGTATTTGCCCACCCCTGGCATAGGGGAACTTTCTTCCTAATCCAGATTAGTGGATTCTTGATGCCTCATAGCACGAGGGCTTAGTTTTCTCTTCCCCCCATCTAATGTAACTGGATGTTCTTGATACCCAGGTAAATGTCTAAGGGTATGTCTACACTGCCACCCTAGTTCGAACTAGGGTGGCTAATGTAGGCATTCGAACTTGCAAATGAAGCCCGGGATTTAAATATCCCAGGCTTTATTTGCATGTTCCTGGGCGCCGCCATTTTTAAATGCCCCGTAGTTCGAACTACCTGCCCGCAGCTACACGCAGCACGGACTAGGTAGTTCGAATTAAAGCTCCTAATTCGAACAACCGTTATTTCTCCCTAGTTCGAACTAGGGTGGCAGTGTAGACATACCCTAATAGTCTTTTAAAATCCTAAGATCTTGTCCTGAATGGGGCGATAGAAGTGAATTTCCCAGGTTAATTACGGGGCTATGGAAGAAGCATTTAGCTGTCAGTCTTAAATCTGTTATTTTTTCAGTCCATTGGCTGCCCTCTTCTTGTATCGAGAGAGCTTGATTAGGAGTTCCTCCACCTGCCTTCTCTGTACAGTCATGATTTTATATACCCTACCTTGGCCTCCTTTTCTTCTTCTCCTCCCTAAACTAACAAGAGCCTTAACCTTTTCAGGCCCTCCTTGTATGGAGACATTTCTACTCTACCCTATCATTGGGCCCTCTGCATTCCTGTCTGAGGTCCAGAACTCAATGCATTGTTCCAGGCCAAGGGTGTAGTTTCACTCTCTAAAATGCAACTATACTATATACTACCCCAAATGTGATACCCACTAACTTTGTTCTGTGTGTGAGACCACCAGTAGGCATGGAACATGGTACGTGGGTTTTTTCCTGAACAGTTACATTTAATTTAGAGCAAAGCTGTGTGCTTGAAGAGTCCAATTATTCTTTCCAATATTTTTGGAATTGCATCTTGCATTTCCCAACACTGACTTATCTGTTATTTTGCTCCCAATTCATTTAGCTCACTCAGGGTCTCCCAAAAGATTTTTGGGTGGCTGTCCTCTCCAGCAAGCTAAAAATAGTTGTAACCTGGAAATGTCGCGTCCTGGCATCCACCTTTTCATTATTAGGAACCGAATTTGAGACACCCTACTTAATCTTGTCAGGTTGAAATCTTATCCTTTGTCTGTACTCAGTTTTCTGGCTATCAGCCAGTTTCTAATCCATGGCAGTAATTTTTACCTCTCACGCCATGCCTACTTAGCTTCCCAAATCACCTCTTGTGAGGGATTTTGTCAAAGGATTTCAGTAAATCCAAATAAATTATAGCAGCTAGTTCTCTTTTATCTCCTGTCTTCTTGACACATTCAAAAAAATTCCAGTAGATTAGATCATCTTAGCCGCATGGAAAATGGTCAATTTTTTACATACCACGACAGTGCTGCATTTGGGAACCTGGTTTACAGAAAAATGAGAAAACGGAGCAAAATTCCTCCTTATCCCCATTCCATATGCCATTCACAGCTATTAATTTAACAGATTAGTTCTTCCAGCGGAAGGGGCCAGGAGGCATATAGGTCCCAGGGACCCACTGGTGTCTCTCAATGATCAGACGTCACAGGCTAATCTCTTGGGTTAGATATATGCATAATAGTTTACAAGGGTGGATTGCCATCAGCACTCTGGTCATCATAAATATTATCCATACATACATTTTGCAATTATTAGGAGTTATGTATCTTTACTGCAAACTATGTTAAGATTTTGGAGTTAGGCCAGGTCACTAAGAGGTGATGTACTTCAGAAATGTTCCTTTCAAGCAATAAATGAATGTTTCCCAGTCTAGCCTTGTGTGTATTGTGTATCGTATGCCTATTTGCAGAGGGAGCCAATTGCAAAAATTCACGAAATCTACAAGATGAAACAAGTAGCAGAGACAACAGCGAGGGCCAAAATTAAAGACAACGATGGGACTGGTATAAACTGGGGGGAGAGGCAAAGAAACACACAGGCTCCTTCACCCTAAGATATAAGTTGGCAGCATGTCTGTGTCAGAGTAGGCAGGTCCCAGCCAAACCTGAGTGTAAGTCACAAGCATTTTGGGTAAGCAATATTTCATGAGACATGAGAGTCCCTTGCTAATTAACTCTAGGCTTTAGAATGCATGTTATGATTTTATTTTATATTGGATCATTTGTTTCCAATACTTCTCCATGAATCTCTGGGCTTTGTTAAATAAACTTATATTTGATTTCACAGTAAATAGATCTAGATGTTGCATGTTGAGTGGAGGAGAGTGATCTCAGATGGAAATGGGAAACTGCTGCTTTGGAGATAGTGAATCTGTGAATATTGTGAGTGGCCAGTGGACCAGGGACTGGATGCTCCCGGGAGATGCATAGAGCAGTGATGGGCAATCTAGCTAGTGAGTGGGCTGCAGGAGTAGCCCATCTCTGTGGGCTGCAAAGTTGTCATAACAAAGATGATCTCCCAGGGTAGGTAGTTTTGCTAATTGTGCTTGTGTACCTAGAATGTGCAGGGTGTGCTGATTGAAACTTAGCAGTGCATTGATTGGATGCAGAGGGAGCGCACGGCTCTCACGGTCAGTGTTGTGTGCAATCAGCATGCACCTCACTTCATGTGCTCCTGCTTTACATGCATGTCACATTAGCAATACCGGTAGAAAAAAAAACCCTACGCAGACAGACACCAGCAGAATCTGGCAGCCCTGTGCATGGGAACAGCAAACAAAATGTCTCCTGGGCCACACACAGAACCCTGATGGGCCCATGCGGGCCTAGACCACCGGTTGCCCACCACTGGCTTAGACAGTTTGGCATAGACCAGCTCTCCATCGCTAACCTGTGAGCCGAGAGAGCCAAGCCTGGGCAGGCCTAGAGGTGCTTGTGTTGCCTGTAGCGGGTGAAATTGAAAAGCTGATCCCTGAGCGGGCACAGACAAGGCTTTTGTCAAAGGATGCTAAGAGCAGGTGGGGACACGATGTCTCACAACCATTGGTACCCCAGGAAGCCCCGCATGGGGTCAGATGCTCCAATGGCCTCGGCTTCTAGTGCATATGGGCAGGTTCTGATAGGGGACCTCAAAGGGTTGCCAACTTTGTAACATTTAAGGACCAGTTACTCCAACAGGAGTGCTGGAAACCCCTCTTCCCTGCCTCTGTCTATTGAGGCCTCACCCTGCCCTTTTTCTCCCCGACCCCGCCTCTTCTACCCCCAGACCTCACCCCTGCTCTTTCTCCCAGACTTCACCCCTGCCCTCTCCCCCTCCCTCAGACCTCACCCCTGCCATTCTCCCCTTCACCCCGACCTCACCCCTGCTCTTTTTCTTCCCCCCAGGCCTTAACCCTGCCCTGCCTCTTCCCCCAAACCTCACTCTTGCCTCTTCCCTGTAAGTTTCCACCCCCTTCACTCCTCTTTCTCTTCCTTCCATCACTCACTGCTTTCCCCCCTTCCCCATCCCTGCCTGGGTCTGAAGAGACTCACCTGCAGAGCGGGGGCTAGGAGCTGCAGCCACCCAATGCTGGTAGGAGGTGGCCCTGCCTAAGTAGGGGCTGCACAGGTGACGACTCAGCACCTTGGGGCCTGCAGTAACTGGACTTTGGGGAAATGTCTAGACTGCATCCCGCTGTCAGCAGAGGGATGCAGATTAGTCGGCGTTACCAAATGAGGCAGGGATTTAAATATCCCGTGCCTAATTTGCATAAAAATGGACGCCATGTTTTGCCGACTCAGCACTTTGTCGGCAAAAAGTGGCAGTCTAGAGGAGGATTTGTGGAGAAAGAAAGCCTTTTTCGACAGATCCTGTAAACCTCCTTGCAGGAGGCATAAGGGATCTGTCGAAAAAGGCTTTCTTTCTCAACAGATCCCCCTCTAGACTGCCACTTTTTGCTGACAAAGTGCTGAGTCGGCAAAACGCGGTGGCCATTTTTATGCAAATTAGGAGCGGGATATTTAAATCCCTGCCTCATTTGCAATGTCGACCTGCCTAATCTGCATCCCTCTGCCGACAGCGGCATGCAGTCTAGACATACCCTGAGTGTCCAGTCAGTAGATTTGACCTCTCTTTTACCAGAGTCTCAGGTTGAAAACTGGCTCCCCTGCCAGTGCAAAGCAGCTGCAGCGCTCCATTAAACAAAAAGTGCAGCAGCCTCGGATGCAGGAACAAGTCTCACTTGCCAGAGTGCCTGTAATTATTTTGCACGTAGGCGAGGAAGTTGGCTTCCCCCTCCCCCCCCCATTCCCCATCTTGTCAGCTGGAGCTGCCATGGCCCTTAATTATTTCAAGCTTCATATTCCTTGGTAACAGGAAAAGTCGTCCAGCTGAGTGTCCTTCAACAACACTTCAATGTCAGAGTGCGTACAACAGACTCACTTCCTGAGAGAGGGGAACATGCATTCTATGCTCGCTAAAAGGCCTCATGCTGCTGTGTGTGTGTGTGTGTGTGTGTGTGTGTGTGTGTGTGTGTCTTAAATGAGCAATGCGACCTTGAGAAAACTGCTTTGTAGTTTAAGAAAAATAGGAACAGCTGTTAAGGAGCTTTTTTTGTATTGCAAGAATTTACGCATTGAATCGTTAGACTGTGTTTTCTGAAGGAACACTTCCTTCTTCATAAAAATGATTCACACACCTCCACACAAGTTCCGAGGGCTACCCTGTACCCACAGCCCATCTGCTACGATGCAAGTGTCTTGATAAGCTGTGCTGTCACTGTCACAGCCATTGTGTCTCTGGGACAGGCGTCTTTAAAATCCCATTGTCATTCATTGGGTTTGGGGGCTTTTTTTGTAGCTACTTAGTATGTTTTTGAGTATGCTGTGACCATGCAAATGGAATGACCCTGGCTATGCAGTGCAAGAGAGACGATTGCTCATTGCAGGCGTAGGAGCTGCCATGCACAGCCGAAGAGGAGAGCCATGTGTGCAGATTTTTAGAGAGGCCTGTAGCAGGGAAGTAAGAGAGGGATTCTTTCTGTAATGTTTGCAAGATTTTACATGCCTTTATTCCCCCAAAACAATTCCTACAGCAGATCTTTTAGGAAACTATCCAATCTTTATTTCAAAATGGTCATTTATAGAGAAGCCACCCTGACACTTGGTAAATTGTTGCAATGATTAACTATGCTCACTGATAAAAATGGATACTTTTTTCCAGTTTGAATTTGTCTCACTTCAACTTCTAGCCATAAGATTGTGTTATAGACTCATAGGACTTGAAAGGACCTCAGGAGTGATGGCAGGACTAAATATTATCTAGACCATCCCTGCCGTGTGTTTGCCTAACCTGCTCTTAAAAATCTCCACATGAGCAAGAGTCTACAGCCTCCCTGAGTGCACATAGTTCAAAGCTAGTTTGTTTGCTTCCCAATTAATGTAAGTTACCACAACATAAACTAAAGGTAAGAGTGGAGTCTTTCCTCTGCAACAAGTCACAGTTAGCTAGGGACCATCACAATTCATGAATATTAACTGTTTACTCATATAAGAACATAAGAACAGCCATACTGGGTCAGACCAAAGGTCCAGCTAGCCCAGTAGCCTGTCTGCTGACAGTGGCCAATGCCAGGTGCCCCAGAACCGGTAATCATCAAGTGATCCCTCTCCTGTCATCCGTTTCCAGCCCCTGACAAATAGAGGCTAGGGACACCATTCCTATCCATCTTGACTACTAGCCATTGATGGACCTATCCTCCATAAATGTATCTAGTACTTTCTTGAACCCTGTTAAAATCCTGGTCTTCACAACATTCTCTGGCAAGGAGCTCCACAGGCTGACTGCGCTACGTGAAGAAAAACTTCCTCTTGTTTGTTTAAAACCTGCAACCTATTCATTTCATTTGCTGACCCCTAGTTCTTGTCTTATGGGAACAAGTAAATAACTTTTCCTTATTTACTTTCTCCACACCTGTCATGATTTTATAGACCTTTATCATGTCCCCCCTTAATCTCCTCTTTTCTAAGCTGAAAAGTTCCAGACTTTTTAATCTCTTCATATGGCACTCGTTCCAAACCCTTAATCATTTTATTGCTCTTTTCTGAACCTTCTCCACTGCCAAGAAACTTGTGCTTTGATGATTGCCTTATTCCCACCTGGCTTTGCGACACAAAGCAAAAACAGCACGCAACACATTTTGGAAGTTCACAAAAAATGAATTCCTGTGGAGGAAAACATGAATTAAAAGCAGAGCTTACACAAGGAGGGTAAAAGAGTGAACTGATTATCCTGCCAGCTTCATCGTCCTGCTCAGCGCATGAGTTATATACCATTGCTTTCTTCCTCCTTCACTGAATTTGGCGCTGCAAGGTGTATCACAAAGGCATGCAAGTGGTGGAACTAATAAGGTTATGAACCTTTAATTCCGCTCTAATGAAGTGTTTTGCTACAGTGCTTCCATGGCTGCAGTTAGCTAGATTGAGTGGTCTAATGCTGTCTTGCCCTGCGAGATGCAACACAAAGCCATAGGTGCACACGCTGAAATGCTTGCATCTTGGAAACCCTTGCCTTCAAGTCCCGTTTTTCTGCAGATCTCTGAGCATTAGCAACTGGTACCCAGTCCCTTCACACTGCAGGCTGGAGTACTTAGGGGGGAACAAAACTTGTCCCTTCTTCTTGCAATAGAGAGGGCTCCATACACATTAAAACTGAATTGGTTTCACTCTATGGAAATAGGCAAGAAATGAGGAGTGATGGAAATGGTGCTAGTTGAACACAGATTCTTATGATTCAAAGCCAGAAGGGACCACTGTGATCCTCTAGTCTGACCTCCTGTGTAACACAAGCCATAGAAAATCCCTGTAATATGGGGGGCTCTGGGTGCACTGCTGAGAGTATCAGTGTAGAGAAAATTGCTTAGTGACAGTGCCATGCACAGCTGAAGACTGGGGAAGGGGGTCCTCCACTAGAAGGGTATGTCTACACAGCAAAGTTATTTGGCAATAACTTTCCTAGCGTCTACACAGCCAAACTGCTATTTCGAAATTAATTCAAAATAGCGGCGCGCTTATTTCGAATTTGGTAAACCTCATCCTATGAGGAATAACACCAAATTCGAAATAAGTGCTGTGTAGATGCTTATTTCGAAATAGGGGGCCTCCAGCCCTTCCCAGGATGCCCTGGTGGCCACAACCAGGAAAACTCCTCTTAAAGGGGTAGACTCTGGCCACAGTGCCTATGCCAGCTCCAGGCCTGCCAGCACAGAGCCAGCAGTCGCTGCCCCTGAGCCAGTGGCCCCACCATGAGCCAGGCAGCCAGTGCCAGCCAGCCCTCTACTGCTCCCCGGCCCCAGTCCCCCAGATCCCAGGAGCCTGCCAGGGGCTGGAGAAGTCGGGCGCCTTCCTGGTCCAGTGCAGAGATTGTGGACCTCATTGAGGTTGGGGAGGAGGCCTCCAATGTCCACGATCTCCGCACTAGATGCAGGAACGTGGCCATCTACAGGCGGATGGCTGACAGTTTGGCCACCAAAGACCACATACCCATCCAGGAGCAGGTGCGCATGAAAATTAAGGAGCTGCAGCAGGCGTATGTCAGGGCCACAGGGGGCAGCTCCCACACAGGGGCAGAGACCTGCCCCTATTTTGACGCCCTGGACCGCATCCTTGGGGGCGGGATGGTCCGTGCCACCCCGGGGGTCGTCGGTCCTGGAACAGAAGGCCCTGACCAGGGCATGGAGGAGGAGCACCAGGAGCTGCAGGAGCCCAGAGGGAGCATGCCACGCAGCCAGGACCCCCGAGCCATCCCAGCAGACCTGTCACCAGTGTCATCACTGTCCCCTTATTGGGGGGCAGGGAGGGAGACCAGGGACTGCGTGCATGGGCCTTGCTTACCACAGATCATGCAGCAACCTGTGCACGTGCGAGCATGTGTCATGCCACCCCTGGGCACGTGGCCCTAGCTGGCTGCCACACAGGGGCCTTGGCCTGTTAGCCACACGCATGTGTGAAGAGATATGGCATGCTCCTGACCCCTGGGTGGGACACAGCAGGACGCCCTCCCTCCACAAGGCCATTCTACACAGAGGCAGGGGACATCTCCCCCCCATCTCAGCTGCACTATACACAGCACAGGGGCATGGGTGCGGTCTCGGGGCAGCTCCCACTCCCGGGGATAGCAGGACATTCCGAACATGGCCTCTGTGCAAGCACAGCAGCTCTGATGGTGCAGGGAATGGTCATCCTCACCTTGCAGAGGGGGGCTGGGCTTCACCCACTGTGTCCCCAGGGATAACTGACCATTTCTCTTGTTTCTCCACAGCCGCACCAGCTGCATGTGCAGGGCGCACCACCCCGCCTGGGACATGCTCCTGCAGCTGGGGGCTCTGCAGGACCACCCGTGCAGTGGAGGGGTACCGACAGCAGCACCTGGGGGCACTGCGAGCCCTTCACTGCACCCTCCAGAACTGGGTACAAGAAGACCTGGAGCTCCGGTGGGAGCAGCTTGCCTAGGGCCGTGCCATCTGTCAACACCTACAGGCCCTGGTGCAGAGGATGGTGCCTCCTGCCACTCCAGCGCCTGCTGCCTCCCCAGTTACCGCTCCTCCTCCCACTCCTTCTCCCTCTCCCGCTTCTCCCTCCACCTCCTCCACACTCTCCATCCCCTCCCCATCCCCCTGGGGATGCCGAGGCCCCTGCATCTGTGGTGCTACGAGACAGTTGGCCCAGCGAGACCCCCCACCCCTGAGCCCTGAGCTTCCCCTCCCCCTTCTTCCCCTTGCTTCCCCCTTCCAGCCCCCTCCTCCCAGGTTTCTCCCTCCCCTCTCCCACCCTCTCTCCTCCCCACTCCCGCCTCCTTTCCCCAGTCTCACCAGAGTTTCATTCCCCCCCCCCCAGTTTTGTTAAATAAAGACAGTTCATGTTTATGAAAAAACGTTTATTTTATTTGACATCAGGAAGGGGGGCTGGGGGTGGCAAGTGGAAGGACGTGAGGGAGGAATGAGGCACAAGCCCCCAGTGGGGCAGACCAGGGAGGCTGTTAGTGCTCCTCAGGGTGGAAGCTCTCCCGCAGGGCCTCCTGGATACTGATAGCCCCCCGATGAACCTCCCGGATGGCAGCCTGCCTGAAGTGCAGCCAGGCTCGCAGCAAAGCATCCAAGAGAAGCCCCAGAGTGCCCAGGGGCAGGTCTGGCTCCATGTTGCAGAGTGTTGTTATGTCTCAAGTGAGGGCAACAAGCGCATGCAGAGACAAAAATGCTTTGCTGTCCCTCATCGAGGTAGACAAGCAAGCAGGGAAACCTGAGAACTGGCTGCCCGGGGAGGGGCCTTTAAGCACAGACCTCAGATAGCCTCAGGCAGCAGCCACACACAGTAAATCCTGACCTGGTGCCCTGCCGGAACTGGTTCTGGCCAGCCTTAAATGCGATTCAGAGTCTACGCAGTGTGGACGTGCTATTTCAAAATAGCAAAATGTTATTTTGAAATGCATTTTGTATGTAGATGTATTATTTCGGAAGAACTATTTTGAAGTAAGATATTTCGAAATAACACTGTAGTGTAGACATACCCTAAGATACTACACCAGTCACAAAGAACACTTCTATTCACCCCCTGACTAGCAAGAAACCATACCAGCAATTCCCAGAGACGCTCCAGTTCTCCTGTACCACCACTAGTACCACTCCTTATACAGATGAGAGATTACAAAAACCACTCTCACCAAATTAAAAAAGTTCTTCTGATCCCAAAGGATCAGTCTCATTCCCAGGTCAATTTGTAACTCAGATCTAACCCGAAAAGCACACTGATGGCCAATCCTTTAGAATCTAAAATCCAATGGGTGATTTATAAAAATAAAGAAAGAATGAGAGTTAAAATTGTTAAAGAATCAAATTACAGACACCAACTGCAAAATTCTTGGTGAAGGCTGGTATTAGAGGTAGAATAGTCTGCTTGCTTAAATCAAGTCTCTGGAATACATCCACTGTTAGGCTGGGTCATCTGTCACCTGTCCATGCATGACTCAGCTCTTTGCAGTGCCAGTGACTCAGCTCTTTGGATGCCAGTACTCTCATGCTGGTCTGAACATTCATAGAAAAGCTCCTCAGATGTGGATTGGTACCACCCAAGGCCCATTGTCAGTCAAGTACTTGCATTCACTCAGTTAGTAGTCCTTTCACAATAGGCTGGCCCAGAATAAGAGTTCCTTATTCCCAGTTATCTTAATCCACCTGAGATTAAAAGCATCCACACATGTTCTCTTGTGGTAGAGGGCAGTTTGTGAAGCCAGCTGAAGATCATCATCGTTTACTCCTCCCTTTAGTAGAGTTTCTCCAGTGTGGGAATCCTTTGTTCCATACCTGCCCCCACCCCTGGAAGAGTACCAAATTCAAGCTGGATTCCAGTACTGGGTGGAATGGTCACATGTCTTTGTAGGACCAACCACAGTTTAGGTTTACAGGAAAAACAAAGAGTATTTACAAATCCTTGTCTTGAGCACTGGGCTATTCAGTTCCTTAAGAACCACTAATGGCTTTCACTAGAAGATTTAGATTAATAACCAGATTTACACTCAATATTTCTAACCTCACATATAAGAATGATACATGCACACAAATAGAATATACACATTTAGCAGATTACAAGCTTTTCAATGAGATGTTATATGCCACATTTTGCACAAAACATATTCAAGTTATTATTCATATTCAAACCATATTTCTATAACAATATTGGGGCATAGTGTCACAATGTCAATAACAACATTTTTGGTGATATTAAGGCTATGTTTCAGAAAGTAAATTTGAAAACCGCAACTCTCTCACCTTATGGTTTAGGAAAACTCCATTTGGCTTCCATGGCAAAGGATCAGGACATAACACAGCATATCCTACAGGTGAATTTGTGTAAGTCATCCACATAGTTGAGGGGGCGGAGGAGGAGAACTCTACTTAGATGAAACTTTTCTTTCATTGTACAGAATTGTCTCACAAATTATTTCCCTAGAAGCTCTGAAACAGAAATGGGGGTAATTGAGACTCTTTCAAATTATGCAGTAAATATTTTGCACAACTCCAGAAACAAGAAGAAAGATGCATGCCCTGATGCACCTGCTTGTCCTGATCCAAGAAGCATACACTTGGCTTTCTGATATTGGAGCAGATTCAATGGGTCAGTATAAAAAGTCCATCTTCACTCCCTTGGAAACATTTTTTTCACATGGTACAAAAGTGTCAACATCAACTGCCTCGCATAACACCAACTATAGGGACACAAGCACCTTCTTTGTTTGAGGACAATGCAGAACACCACTTCTGCAAAGAAGTCTTTCCACATAAACACGAGTAAGCGTGGCAGAGTGTGAGGTTCAAACCATGGACAAGATGACAGAAAATTGGTATTTTTCTTCTTTTCAGCCATCCTTCTTTCACTGCAGTCCCAGCTTTAATTTTATGTAACATAACTCCCCTCAAAGTCTATCATTTTAAAAGTATTTAATAATTCAAAAGAGATGTTCCTTGTTTATTATAATCCCCCAAGGTCAACTTGATATTAAAATCCGTTGCTTTCCTAACATATTTTCTTCTCCTTGGTGTATGCCTGCGAGTTAAATTCTTCTGTGTTATTGGATGGTTGTCCAAGAGGTCTGAGTTGCAACAAAACCAAATCATAGAAACTTTGGTCCTGTTCTTTTGGACAGTGTGACTGAGGTCCCAAGGGGCCACAGTGAGATCACTTAGTGGGGCCATACTGCAAAGGATCAAGCAGTTTGATCCTCAAATTGATAAGTATTCTAATACAGTAAAACCTGTGTTATCCGGTATGCCCAGGGATTAGGGCGTGCTGGTAACCTAAAAATTCTGGTTATTTGAGGTGGAGGGAGCCATGTGGGGCCTATGGGGGGGGGAAGGGGCGGGCATGGGAGCTGTGCAGGGGCCGGGATGTGGCCTGCTAAGGAGGCCACAAGCCACGGGGGAGAGGGAGGGCAGGATGCAGCCTGGTGAGGGGGGGTGGAAGCCAGAGGCGGGAGGCGGAGATGGTGGGGAGGCCTGCCGGGGACCACAGTGGGGCTGGCCTGCCAGGGGTGCCAGGAGCCACGAGGGGAGCCAAGATGCTTGCTGCTTGCTTCCGGCTGCAGTTCGCCCCTCTCCCAGGTATGTGCTGCTTGCACGGCTGAGGAGCGGCCTGGCACTTAAAGGGCAAGTTTCCTTTCTTTCTTTTTTTTTTTTTACTTTACCCGGCGTCAGAAATTTGCAGTTTTCTGGATGCTTCAGTTCCGGATAGCGCAGGTTTTACTGCACTTAGAGTCAGCAAGCCAGCAACAAAACAGCTTCCACAATACCTTATGGGTTACCCAGAAGTCAGAAATACAATTCTCTTCAAGCAACCCAACCTTGAGCTCCCGTCCAGACAGTCAACTCATGTATGATGATTATTGAAATGCTTGTTCATCATATATAAAGTTTTACCAACCCCAAAGGATTGGACACATTACCCACCAGATTAATTAATATCTCAGCTCTTACCCAAATGTATGCTTATAGCCAATTCTCATTAACTCAGCTAAAATGTATTAAAAAAGAAAAGAGAGTGAGTATAGGTTAAAGGACCATTATAAATACATACATGAATAGAGTTTTCATGTTGGTTCATAGTAGAAATGGTGACCTTTAGAATTGCAAAGAGTCCTTTCCAGAATCAGTTCATTAGGTTTAGTCCAATGTCCAATATTAGGGTGATCCAGAATAGAAATGGGGACATCAGTCTTGCCACTGAGATTTTCTCTGATGAAGCTTGAGCAGATCTGAGATAACAGATCTGGGCCCAGGAATTTGTTATAGTTTTTTAGCAGCCTCTTGACAGAGTGCAGTCCTTGGCTGAACAATAGGCTTTGAAGTAACCTCCTATTTCCTAAGCATCGCTGGTAATTAGCTACGTTGATTAGCATAATGTAATTACCCATCTTCAGCCAGTTACAGGTAGTTTCCTACGAACTTCAATGAGAAATAAGAATGGTGATATTACTACATTCACCGTTCATGTAAATGTTAATTTCTCCTTTTGATCTCTGAATGAACAGCATACAGAGATAGACAGAATTGCTTGGTTACATTGTCAGCCTCTAACAATATATATGTAAATGCATCCAAACACAATCATTATCTACTGATATGTCTCTAAAGGTTGAATCTGGGTCAACTAGCCTACTAGTTGTCTAACCCTTTCTGGCCTGTGTCACAGACATAAATGGGCGCATTGGAGTAGAATATATTTCCTAAGCAATGTGTCTGAACATTCTCCTTGGTGTTCCATGTGGTAAAAAGGATTTGACTCTCAGGGTCTCTCCATGCAGTACTTGGGAGATGCAATTGTAGCACATGTAGGTGTATCTGAGCTAGCTTTTATCAAGCTAGTGTGCTAAAACCAGCAGACTAGTCATCAAATACATACCCAGGAGCCCAGGCAGGAAACTACTCAGGAAGCTAGCCTAGGGAGCAGTGTTGCCTTTTATAGTGAGCTAGTTTGATCAAAGATAGCTTGGTATGTCTTAATACTCACACTTCCTGATTGTTGTGTGGACAGACCCTTAGTCCTGGTCTACACAAGAGCTTTATTTCAAAATAACCCCCCTTAGGTGAAATTTATAAGCGGAGCATCCATACTACCACACCTGTTATTTTGAAATAACAAGCTGCTTAATTCAAAATCTGTACTCCTGCTCTTCATCAGGAGTAACGCTAATTCCGAAATAGTTATTTTGAAATGTCGTGTGGATGCTTGTGACAGGGCGCCTGCCCTGCACTGGCCCTTTAAGGCCAAGACTCAGGCCCTGAGCCGGGGCTGAGAACAGAGAGGTCAGCTGAGGCCGTTAGGGCTAGTGAGAGCCCAGCTGGCAGCTATATAGAGAAACACAGTTGGCTTGAAGAGGCCAGCTGAAGCCGTTAGGGCTAGGAAGGGCCTAGCCGGCAGCTATATAGAGAGCCAGTGAAGGGCTGACTGCGGAGGAAGCAGGGGCTCCCAGGAGGGAGAACAGCTGGGGGATAGCCAGCTAAGGCTGGGAGAGGGCCAGCCAAGACTCCCCTTGGCTAGGGGCCGGAGGCAAGGCCCAGGGTTCGGAGGCAGATTACAATGCAGCCTAGGTAAGCGGGGCAGTCGAGATAACGCCAATGATGAGCAAGCTGTACAGACTGTAACTTGCCCTGAGAGGGGCTAGATGAGGACAGTCAGGGGGCACTGAGGCACGGTGGGGGGGCGTGCACCCTGACAGATGGTGGAGAATGTGGGTATGGTAACCCCACCCTGAGGTGAAAGGGGGCTATTGTGTGTAAGGTAGCCTTGTCCCGTTGTGGGGGAAAGGGGCTATCGGGAGCAAATGTTGGTCAGTGGGCCACAGGACAAGAGCGGGGGAATTGGGGGGGGAAAAAAAAAAGAATAAGTATTGGAGGGTGGGCTAGGCCGTGGAAAAGATGGAGCCGGCTACTACAAAGGCGTGACCCTGGACTCCATAGTAAACCAGGCTCCAAGAGCTGGGAGCAAGGGCTGAGACTGAAAACTTGTTTTGCCTGTGGGCACAGGGGACACCTGAAGAGGGAGTGCCCCTATGGGGTGGGTGCCGGGAGGCCCCACTCAGCTAATAGAGACAAAGGGAGAGCATCCCCTGTGAAGGCAACAGGGGAGGCACGGACATGTTGGGCCTGTGGGGAGCCTGGCCACATAAGGAGGAGGTGCCCTGGGAGGACCTGGGGAGCCCCGGCTAGCACCTGGGGAAGGGTGAAGCTACAAAGCACCTGGAAGAAGACATGGGACCACCATCCCTCGACAGTAGGGGAAACCAGAGGACAAATAGAAGGTGGTTTGGACACGGTGGTTTGGAAACCAATGAGCAAGGGAGCTCAGATGGGGGTCCCTCCCAGAGGTCTTACAGGCCGGAACAAGTAGGATGCCGGCAAGCAGGCGACATCCATACAGATGGTGCGTATGGCCAGGTGATGGCTGCTGACCTACGGGCGAGACCACAGGATAGGACGAAGATTACCCTGCAGGTAAGGCTAGAGGGAAAGCCAGTGACCGCCCTGGTGGATTCTGGGTGCAGCCAGACAATGGTACGAACGGAGCTGGTCCCCGAGTGGGAGGCGGCAGGGGGAAACATCTCGATGCAATGCTTACATGGAGATGTCAGAGCCTACCCCACCGGGTGGGTTCGTCTGTCAGATGGGGTAGACGAGGTGATCTGCAGGGTAGCGTTAGCCCCAAAACTGGTATACCCGGTACTACTGGGCTGGGACTGGCCCGGTTTCAGACTCATCCTGCGTAGCTGGGATGAGCAGGGGCAACCGCCACCAGCAGGGATGGAGGACTCGAAAAGGGGAACATCCCGAGGCCCAGAGGAGGAGCCCGACCCTGAGAAAACACTCGCTTCGGAGGAAGTAGGAGGGGATGAGGACTTCCAAAGAGACCAACGAGAAGATCCCTCCTTAGCCCATGCCTGGGAACAGGCGGCTGGAGAGACCGGGGACCCCGAGGCAGGAGCAGCTGCCCGACCAACCCCGTGATTCGAGGTAAGAGCCGACCGATTATATCGGATCGGGCGGTCGGCCGATGGGCAGACGGAGATTAGCCAGTTGTTGGTCCACGCAAGATACCGGAGGCGGGTATTAGACCTTGCTCACGCTAATCCCCGGGCAGGACATTTGGGGCGGGAAAAGACTCTGCAGCGCATAACGCAAAGATTCTTTTGGCCAGGGATTTATAAGGAGGTCAGAGACTTCTGTGAGTCCTGCCCTGAATGCCAGAGGACGGGGCAGGGAGGGGTGCCAAAAGCCCCCTTCATCCCTCTTCCCGTGGTGGAGGTCCCATTCAACCGGGTGGCTTTAGATCTAGCGGGACCCCTGGAGAGGTCCCGAAGAGGACACCAGTATATGCTAGTCATAATTGACTATGCCACCCGATACCCCGAGGCTGTCCCACTCAAGAATTCGACAGCGTCAACGCTGGCACATGAGTTGGTGCAAGTATTCTCCCGGGTGGGAATCCCGAGGGAGATACTAACCGACCAAGGGTCCAATGTGACTTCTAAACTGATGGCAGAACTTTGCCGCCTCCTAAACATTAAGACATTGCGTACCTCAGTTTACCATCCACAAACAGATGGACTTGTTGAACGCTTCAATAAGACATTAAAAGGGATGTTGCGGCGATTTGTCGAGCTAGACCCAAAGGACTGGGACCGATTACTACCGGCACTGTTATTCGCGGTGCGAGAGGTGCCCCAGGCCTCAACGGGATTTTCCCCATTTGAATTACTTTATGACCGACAACCCCGGGGGATACTAGACTTATTGCGGGAGACGTGGGAGGAACAGGACTCAAGGGTGAAGGGTACAGTACCTTATATTTTGGACTTACAACAGCGACTATGGACAGTAGGGGAGCTGGCTAAAGAGAACCTCCTCCAGGCCCAAAATAAGCAGGCCCAATATTATAATTGAGGGGCCAAATCCAGAATGTTCCCACCAGGTGACAGGGTACTCCTGCTTTTACCAGCACCAGACTCGAAATTATTGGCCAAATGGCAAGGGCCCTTCGAGGTCATACGACAGGTAGGACCAGTTGATTATGAAATCAAATTATCAGGAAAACGGAAAGACAAGCAGATTTACCATGTCAATTTACTAAAGAAGTGGAATGCACGAGAGGGTATGCTTATCACCTTACAGCCATCAGAACTGGAGCTGGGACCCTGGGGAGGCAACTTGAAGGCAGAAGGGGTAACGCATATCGGGGCAGAGTTGACGGAGGAACACAAAGAGAGATGAGCTCCCTCCTTCGGGAATTCGAACAGGTCCTAACCACACAACCGGGTAAGACCGCTCTGAGTCACCATATCGCGACAACCCCAGGTAAAAGGATCCGGGACCACATACGACCCCTCCCACGGAAAATGTGGGGGCCAGTTCAGGAAGAGCTGCAACGGATGTTGCAAATGGGGGTGATCAGGGAATCAAGAAGCGAGTGGCGCAGTCCCATCGTTCTGGTGCCTAAGCCCGAAGGCACAATACGGTTTTGCATAGACTTCCGGGAAAGTCACGCAATTTCGCGATTTGACGCGTATCCTATGCCTAGAGTAAATGAACTGCTGGAACGGTTGGGTAAGGCCCACGACATCTCTACGCCGCTCGACCTCACTAAAGGGTACTGGCAGAACCCTCTGACACCAGCCTCCGAGGACAAGACCGCGTTCGCCACACCATTTGGCCTGTTCCAGTTCATCACAATGCCTTTTGGATTGAATGGGGCGGCAGCGACGTTCCAGAGGCTGATGGACAAGGTATTACATGAACATCGTGAGTATGCGGCTGCATATATTGATGACATTGTCATTTACAGTGAATCATGGCCGGGAACACCTGCAACATCTGAAGGCGGTCCTCGGAGCCCTGGCCGATGCCAAGCTCACTGCTAACCCAAGTAAGTGCCACTTTGGACAAAAGGAAGTATCCTATTTAGGCTATGTGGTGGGACAGGGAAGGATAAAACCCCAGGTGGACAAGGTAGAAGCCCTGAGAAATTACAAAGCTCCCACCACAAAAAAGGCAAGTCCGCCGATTCCTGGGCCTAGCCGGTTACTATCGGCGATTCATATCTGATTTCGCCTCGATTGCTGCACCCTTGACGGACTTGACCCAAAATACACGACCCCAAAGGGTCCAGTGAACCGCGCAGTGTGAGAAAGTGTTCCAAGCGTTAAAGCACCGATTGACGCAAACACCGGTTCTTCACCAACCCCACTTTACAAAACCATTTATAGTACAGACGGACGCGTCAGACAGAGGTCTAGGAGCCGTCCTCTCGCAGGAGCAGGAAGGGGAGGAACACCCAATCCTGTATTTAAGCAGGAAACTACTAGCGCGGGAGCAACAGTATGCCACGATCAAGAAAGAGGCCCTGGCAGTTAAGTGGGCAATAGAGGCACTACGCTATTATCTGCTAGGGGGAGCCCTCACGTTGATAACGGACCATGCGCCATTACGATGGATTCAGACAATGAAGGAGACCAACCCTCGGATCATGAGGTGGTACTTGGCCTTACAGCCTTATAAATTTGAGGTCTGCCACAGGCCGGGGAGAGCCCATAACAATGCAGATTTTTTTTCTAGGTCCATAGCCAATAACGAGACGGAGGAAGGGGATGGAGTCCTGGAAAGGGGGGTGAGTGATGGGGCATTGTCGCCCCACACTGACATCGGTGGGGTGACCCTCTGGGGAGCACGCCCGCCGACGTTGCGGCGCATGCTCAGAGGCAGCTAGGGCAAACCTGAAGGTAGCTACGGCCTTGAGGGGAAACCAGATCCCGAGGGAAGGTATATGAGAAGCCCGGCTGGGGCCGGCAGAGGAAGGGAAGCCCGATCCGAAGGGGAAGGTGTGTGACAGGGCACCTGCCCTGCACTGGTCCTTTAAGGCCAAGACTCAGGCCCTGAGCCGGGGCTGAGAACAGAGAGGTCAGCTGAGGCCGTTAGAGCTAGTGAGAGCCCAGCTGGCAGCTATATAGAGAAACACAGTTGGCTTGAAGAGGCCAGCTGAAGCCGTTCGGGCTAGGGAGGGCCCAGCCGGCAGCTATATAGAGAGCCAGTGAAGGGCTGACTGCGGAGGAAGCAGGGGCTCCTAGGAGGGAGAACAGCTGGGGGAGGGCCAGCCAAGACTCCCCCTTGGCTAGGGGCTGGAGGCAAGGCCCAGGGTTCGGAGGCGGATTACAATGCAGCCTAGGTAAGCGGGGCAGTTGAGATAATCCCAATGCCAATGATGAGCAACCTGTACAGACTGTAACTTGCCCTGAGAGGGGCTAGATGAGGACAGTCAGGGGGCACTGAGGCATGGTGGGGGGGCGCATACCCTGACAATGCTCCAGTACTGCTATTTTGAAATAACTACTCCCCAGAGTAATTCAGATTAATTACTCCACAGTGCTTCCTGGGGCTCTAAGTTGGAGGTTGTGCATCCACATTAATGGAGCCTGCCTTGGACTACTTTTGAGGCTTCTCTGTAGTGTGGCCATGGTAGTTTGATTTTGTTAAATTGGGAGTTATGTGGAATTCAGTAATTTTTGAAATAATTCCCTTGTGTGGACATGGCCTTAGTGGGTTTTACTGCAGATATTGCACATTACCTAGACCAAAGAACATACTTTTGCTTTATTTTATCCAATTACAAATAAACCAAGGGCATTTTTACAACTTCAATGTGAAGAAGGAGAGAGGAAGAAGTGTCTGACTATTGATCTCAGGAGCCCAGAGTTCTGAGGTGACCTTTACCTTTTCTGTGCTGCAGCTGTTAACGGATCTGTCACAGGCTGTGGCGTGACCTTGCCTTGCTCACAGCAGCAGAGGCAGAGAAAGACCTCGAGAATTGTGAATGCTCTTGAGTACTCCCGATGGAGGAGCTGAAGAATGCTTCAAAGGGTGACGAGAAAGGCCGATGCTTTCAGGACAAGGTAAGGGATGAAGTATCACCTAGTGAGATGAAGAATCACTGGGCAAGGACTACCTTCTGACATCTCCACTGTGGAGTCAGCTCAAGGCTTGTCTGCTGCTCATAGAAATACCAGGCTAAGATCCAAAAAGAGCTTCCCAATAAACAAATGCTTCTCTGGTGTGTAAACTTCTCTGCAACCCTTGGCTAAGCTCCTCCTTGAGGAGATATGGTTGTGTCTCACATTGGTAAATAGCCCAGCCCAGGTTGCTGGTTAACCCTAAAAGAAAGAAAAGCTCAAAATAAATAGAACAGAGAAGTCCAGTGAACGTTCATCTGCCCCCTCACCTGCAAACCCTTGCTCCAGATTACAAAGGGGCTGATAAGGCTTCTTGTCATACACTGGATTGAAAATGTACCTTAGTGCACTGTGGGGGAGTGGGGCGGGGTTTGTCTTTCTTCAAATGGATTTAACCAGGAAGAGGTAAAATCCAATATTTCTGGATATTTATCCCCCCAACTCCTATACTGAAAATTTGCCCCAGATTAGTCATCTGAAGCATCCATGTGCATATCAAGTATTGCTACACATAAACACTAATGTATGGTATAACAGTGGCTAGTGTAATGGTGGCTAATGTAAACACCGACACAGAACCTTTTAACATCAGAGGCACAAAACCAGAGCTGGAATTCTCTAAATTCCATAATTGCTCTGCTTAAACCTTTCTGCCTTTTGCTAAGCACCTGCTGTCTTCTCCTCTGCTTTCAGCTTCCTACGTAGAGCTTTTTATTGATTCAGGATAGTGCAGATGCACATCAGTAAAGCAGAGAAATTGTAGTCAGCTGGATATGTTTCTCTGTGTGTACACAGGGAGTTCTTAGGTAGTTATCTTGAATATGCACTGTAATTTTAGGACTCAAACAGAAGAAAAAAATAGCTGGTGTCTGCAGTCTGTGGGTCTGATCTATAGGCCATGGGACTTCTGAGAAGCTAAGGATCAGACCCCATGGGCAATGCAACCTGATGCAAGTCTAGACTATAAACTTAGGGCTAGTACCATGAGGGTTTGCTTGGCCAGCCTCCTCTGATTATATGTATGGACTCTGGGGGGAGGCATATCAGGTGTTGGCTTAAGGCTTCTCTTTGGAGACACAACTCTCCTCATTACAGACCTTGTAAAATCAGCTATTGTGCCTCAGGACAGTGGGTGTAAGAGGCAAGGGCAGGCAATGCCTTCCCAAACTGCCCACCTGGCACCACCCCTATTCCACCTCCAAGCCCCTCCCCATTCAGCCTGGCTCCCCCAGTCTCCTGGGGCTGCCTGGGCTTCATCCCTCTCTGTGCTTTGGGGCCAGGGAGACAGGGGGGAAGGGGCATCCCCCTGTCTATCCACCCACTTTTTGGCTGGGCCAGAGCCACACACTGCCTGCCCTCCCCATGCAGAGGGGACCAGAGGAGGCTGGGGCCACGGGCCAACCATGCTGGAGGGTGGGGCTGTGGGCCAGCTGTGCATTGAGTGTGAGTGGGGTCATGTCACAGACCACCTGTGCTGTGGGGGCAGGGACTGCCCCATACAGTGTGGGGGTCGGCTCCCACGAGGCCACTGGCAGCACGGGTGGGATCTCGGGTGGCAGAGGTAGAGCTGGGAGCTTATCCATGATGTTCAGTTACCTATCTGTGGGCAGAATGCAGCCTGTGTACTCTCTGAATTTCAGCTGCCCAAAGCCAGAGCGTTATCAGGCCTTGGGTAGGTAAAGCGATTTTCACCTATCCAGGATCCCGCTTAAGCTTACACAAAGGCCATTGAATAACATGCACTGGAGAGCAAATTGATCATCACAGAAATGTCAGGCTGGAAAAGAACATGCCAGAAGCAGGACACGGGACTAGCTTCACCAGTGTTCTGCTCCACCGTGACAAAGCTCTGCCGCCCACTTCCCAATGAAACCCGGCCCTCATGGAACATCCACCGGCTGCATCAGCAAATGCTCAAAACCAAAAGTCACGCTGATAAAACTCCAGGGAGCCTCGTTGCTATTCACGGATGGTCTTACCATGCTGTTTTCTTCTGTCTCACGCCATCAAAAAGATTTCTCTAACTGTACGATGCCCTTTCTCTACAAAGGAATAAGATAATCAACCATAAAAATCAAAGCTGTGAAATCCTGCGCACCGCATCCACTGTCCCTTATTTCCTTTTATAGCCTTCGTGTGAAATGGAAAAGCTCTCTCGGCCTATGTGCCTAAGGGAAGCCAAAGCCTTTTTTTGTTATGGGAATCCGTAGCAATGTGTGAATGATGCTGTCTTTAAAATGTCTTAATAAACATTTTTATGTACCGGTTTGTCAGCTTTGCCAAGAGGCACAGAACATAAAAGGAAACTACAAGTAAATCCGATATGAAATAATTCATGTTGGCCAGAGTGCTGGGAGGAGTCTGTTTTTGTAGGGCTGATCCTCAAAGTCAGGTCTACACAACAACGTTTTGCCAGCATGGGCAAGGTGGAGATGGGGGCGGAGAAACCATTCCAGGGGTGTGGGGAAACCCATACCACTTAGCCAACAGAGCAATGCTTGGGCCGTGGGTGAACACCCTGCAGGGGAAGGCAAGTCCCAGCCCTACCCCTTCCATACAAGGCCACGCCCCTTCTCTAACCACACCCCCTACTGTGGAGCTAAGCCCAGCCCCCATCGCAATGGCTGGTCCCCGCCTCACGCTACTGAACATTCCCAGGCTCCTCCCATCCCAACAGGCGGCGTGGCCCCACCCTTCCTGGCCAGCTGGAGTGCCTGGTGGCCAGACTGGGGCAGCTGTGCCAGCGCTTGATCCTTCCTGGGCAGCTGAAGGGCCAGGCAGTCACGCCATGGCCTCAGCTCTCCCGGCCAGCCAGAGTGTAGGCAATTTTGGGAAGGCAATGCCCTCCCTTGCCTACATTACCTGCTGCCCATGGAGCAATGCTGACAAAACACCTAGTATAATTGCAGCTATGCCGACACAGAGCTTCTGTCAGCAGAGTCACTGGGGGAGAAGGTGCTGGCATATGCTGCCTCTGCCAGGATAGCCATGCCAGCAAATAGGTGCAGTGTAGACAAGGTCTGAGAAACACTCAAAGAGAAAGGAAGAGAACAGTTGTCAGGGACTGAGTTTGTGCCAGGAACTTGGGGTTCTGCTCAATTTGTGCCCCGGGCGAGTGTTTCTGAGTGGAAGGCTCCCCTCTCTTTCTAGTGAGGTGTTTGAGGAAGATTTTGGGTTTTTTTTAAATGTTGTTTTGCTGTTGTTTTAATTAATTGGGTCTGATTCTGCCCCTCCTTGTCATCCTGAAAAGTACTGGCGAAGGCAAGTAGTTTAATCGTAAGCAATAGACTTTCTCCACAGCTGTTCTAGCGGGGCTTCTATTTTTCTCTTAGGCCAGCCACAAGAGAGCAACGTTATCTGTGCCCAGGGTGCTTGAAGGTAGACATGACGAGCTTGTGACATTGTGCAAAGGCTGGGGCGTGAAATGTGTTGCCCCTCTAGAGGCCTTGTGGCGGAGGGTGTGTTGAGATGGCAGTCGGAGGAGTGATTCATGGCTGTTGACAGTGGCCAGTGAAAGGAGGCTCGGCTGTGCTCATTCCCCAACCCCGCTGCTCCATGGAAGGAGTAAGCAGTAGGGAATTTTGCTGCATCCAATCACTGTCTCTGAGTTATAGGCACAGGAACTGACTTTCTCATTCCCTACGGATGTTCCACTACTTTGTCCCTGGCCCTGCCCACCGCCGAACAGCCAATCGTGGTAGGCAGGAGGTGCTGGGAGGGGGGAGGAAGAGTCACTCAGCGCTGGAGCACCCATGGAGTCAGTGCCTTATGGTCATCAGGAATAGGAATCACCCTGTTTACACTGGGACACAAGAACCCAATTTCCAGCTAGCCTGTGTAAAGGGGTTCTCACACCCTCTGACTTCCTGGGGCAGCACAGGATCTGAGTCAATCTCTAGCCCTAAGTGAAGTTATCACAAAGCCAATTAAAAAAAGAGAGTGTTCCTCATACCCCTTCTTTTTGAACTTGTGAGACTTTAATCCCAGTAATTGTGCTGCCGATATCCATCACCACTTCATCAATAGCTAAAAATGTGTTTTATGTTATGCTGGCATATTGGCTTTGTTTCCTAGCCTCCTTTTAATATAATACACAAAGTACAGTAACCACCTCACATAAGCATCAAATAAAATCAGTCCCCAGCACTGTGATGCAGCTTAGTCAGGAACAAAGGCTCTTATGTGAACCTGCAGGGCCTGCTCTCCTCTTCCCCCCTCCCCCCCCCCCCCGCCCTGCAACCTCCTTCACACCACTGTTAAGATAAATACAGAGAGCTGTAACTTCACAAAGTCACTGCTCCCGTTTATTACCTCTAATATCATTAGCTCACAGACATTAACCTCCCCCTCCATCCCCGCTCTGTTCTGAAATTTGATTTGTCCTTTTTATATGTGTTCACTTTTTTTTTTGATTGTATCCCTTTGGTATATATGGTCGTGCCAATTTTCTTCCACAATTTGATCAGAGGAAGTGGGTCTGGCCCATGAAAGCTCATCACCTAATAAACCATCTTGTTAGTCTTTAAAGTGCTGCATAGTCCTGTCTTTTGTTTTAGCTAGACCAGACTAACACGGCTACATCTCTATTACTATGCTCCAGTTTACTTTGTTAAGCTCCCCTCCACCCCCCACCGTATTCCCTAGGGACAGAATGGAGGATACACACAAGAGTGGTTTGCTTTAAATGTGGCTGTCCGCATTCAAGTCATATCTAAACCAAGCCACACAACTTGACACATCAGTAAAGCTGTATTAAAGTCAGAACTCTAGTGTGGTGACTATATAACTGTATGCTGCCATGGCCTGTGAGCAGGCTTTGCACCTCAGGTTTTGGTTGGTGGGAGCATATTATATACATAACCAAGGTTATATAAATTGCCATGCAGAGCCTAACACTTGCAATCTAAACCTCCAGTGACCTCATTCCCAGACTGGAACGGGGTAGGATTGTTGCTCAAGTTCTTCCAGAAAACAGGATAAAGTATGGGAACAAAATTAGATTTCTGAGTCGTCTGTTCTTGTTTCTAAGACTAAAAGTATGAAGTCAACGATTAGACTTCAAGGCCAGAAGGTCCCATCATGGTCATCTAGTCTGATCTCCTGTGTAGCACCGAAGACAGAACTTCCCCAAAATAAGTCCAAGAGCAAAGCGTTGCCAATCTTGATTTAAAAATGGCCAGTGTTGGAGAATCCACCACAAATCCTGGTAAATTATTCTGATGGTCAACTATCCCCACTGTGAAAAACGCAGCCCTTCTTTCCAGTCTAAATTGGTCTCACTTCTTCTTCCAGACATTGGGTCTAGGTGGGCTATTAGGAAGAACTATTTCACTAGGAAGGTGGTGAAGCACTGGAATGGGTTACCTAGGGAGGTGGTGGAATCTCTATTGCTAGAGGGTTTTAAGTTTTGGCTTGACAAAGCCCTAGCTGGAATGATTTAGTTGGGATTGGTCCTGCTTTTAGCAGGGGGTTGGACTCGATAACCTCCTGAGGTCTCTTCCAACCATATGATTCTATGTCCTTCACTGCTAGGCTGAAGAACACGTTATTAAATATTTGTGTCCTATGTAGGCACTTCAGACTGTAATCAAGTCATCTCTTTACCTTTTCTTTGTTAAGCTAAATAGTCAGGGCTCCTTGAATCTATCCCTGTAATGCACGTTTTTTAACCTTTTAGCCATTCTTGTGGTTCTTCTCTGAACCCTCTCCAATTTATCAACATCTTGAACTGTGGGCACCAGGGCTGGACAAAGAATTCTGGCAAGGATTGCAACAGTGCCAAAGGTAAAATAACCTCTCGACTCTTATTTGAGATTCCTCTATTTATGCATTCCAGGATTGCATTTTGGCCACAGAATCACACTGGGAGGTTGTATTCAGCTGATTGTCCACCACAACCTCCCCATCTTTTTCAGTCACTGCTTCCCAGGGTAGAATCACCCATCCCGTAAGTATGGCCTACTTTGGTCTTAGATGTATGCATTGACATT
Source organism: Rafetus swinhoei (assembly GCA_019425775.1). Taxonomy (NCBI): domain Eukaryota; kingdom Metazoa; phylum Chordata; order Testudines; family Trionychidae; genus Rafetus; species Rafetus swinhoei. The sequence goes on from CM033440.1 coordinate 190,431,782, forward strand.
TAGTAGTATTAAAACATACTGTTTGCTCAGGCCCAGATTACTAAGAAATCTGGATTTCTCTCATCAGAGACCTGTCCTCTTCACTATTTATCAGTCCCCTAATTTTTGTCTCATCTGCAAAGTTTATCATTGATGTCCAGAACATTGATGAAAATCTTAAATAGCATAGGCCAAGAACTGACCTCTGCAGAACCCCACTAGAACTATGTCAATTTGAATATATTAAAAATCTAGCTAACTGATAGATATCAAAGAGTAATTGTAACTGGAGAACCACCATCAATGTGTGTCATGTTAAGCTTGTATCATTATATTTTGTAATCAAACTGTCATGTGATACCAAGTCAGATGTCCTATAGAAGCCTATTACAGCAACACAATTACATTGATCCACCAAGTTTGTAATCTCATAAAAAATGGTGTCAGGTTAGTTTGGTAGACTTTATTTTCCATAAACCCATGTTGATTGACATCAAAAAATTAAATGAGGGCACTATAACCCTTAATCATGTTCCCAGCACTTTAAAAAAATCATTGGAATTTTTTAATGTTATGGATGCCAATTGCCTAACTCAAAGTGCTGCATTCGCCATGGAGGAATTCCATATTAGACCTTTGAGTTAGAAAATGGCAATGTGGCCAAAAGAATTGTTGGCCTTGTGGGCCAGGTGGAGGGGAGGATGTCTCTGTGCTCCAGGAAGGGGCAAGGCCTCAGGGGGAAGGGCCGGAGTTAGGGGCAGACAGCCCTCAGTGCTGCCTGGAGTATGCCATGCGGGGCTCCAGTGGCAATTTAAAGGGCTTCGGGCAGGAGCAGCAGCAGTAGCCGGGATTCCCAGGTCCTTTCGCCTGGCCCCAGGGCAGTTGTCCCCATGGTCCCTGTCCGGGGGCCGCCCCACGAGCACCCCACTATAGCCAGGGTCTTCTATTCACGGGGTGGGCCCCGGGTTTCTCTGGCCCTAGCTGGTCCTTATTTGTGTGGTCTACTATGGACAATTGCCCTGCGGCCTATACCTGCCAGGGCCACTGGCTCGCGATTCGCTCCTCAACCTGGGTTGCCCACTGATGGGCGGGGGAAGGGAGCCCCGGGCCCTCCCACTCCCCGAGCCCCAGCCCAGGGCCCTAAGACAGGGGAACGATCTGTCCCCGTCCAGACTGATAGGGCTGCAGCCCACAACTCGCCAGTCCTTGGGCTTTCCCACCGATCAGCTGTTCCAGCGCTGGCCTCCGATCAGCTGTTCAGAGCTGGCCGCTGATCAACTGATCGGGGGCGCTCAGTCGGCTCTCCGCCGTTCAGGATGCAAGTGCGGGGCCGCGCAGTCCCGTCACAGTCCCCACCTATCAGCAGGCCTGGGAAATGGCCATTTATCATACTGAAAAATTCCAAGGATATTTTAGTACTGGCACCATGAGACCTTCAGCATATGTCACTCAAACTGAAGTCCCTCAAGATCATGCACCTTTCCCCCCTACATATTATAGAAAGCTGTGTAAGGAGGCAGTCACCCTGTACCCTTGTGTGAACCGGTGGTCTGTGGCAGATACCAACCAATACCCCATCTTGTGCTGCTAGATCTGTGTGGACATTAATCCATAAGCACTCAAGATCATTTTCTTGGGAAATGGTCAGTGACTAGAAAGCAGGTATTGCCATTTTTAGCATAGACTGCTCCTCTCGCTCCCATGGTCCTGCCTAAATAGGTGGTAACCATTGAGTTTTAACATTCCTGTCATGTGATTCATCCCACCAGGTTTCATTAACACCCACTAAGTGGAATTTATGCTTAGAAATGAGCAATTCTTAACTCCTCTTGTTTTTTACTCCAGTTCTAGGGGGCTGGGCATAGTCAATTCAAGAATTCCTTTTCTTCATGTCTTTTGGTTCCTTGATTAATGTTCTCAACATCTCAGTTTTGTGCTAAATGGGGGCTCATATTATATGCGCTGACTTGAGCAGCTCCCAGCCAGCAATGCAGCAGAGGCTCTGTCTTAGCACTGCAGACTGTGCTGCACCCCAAAAGCTACAGCAGCAGGTCTGGCTCCTAGGTGGTGGTGGGGGGGGGAATAACACACAGGGCTCTGTGTATTGCTCTGTTCCTCCACTGGCTGGGAACCTGCTACTGGCTATTTCTGGGGCGCAGCAGGGTCTGCAGTGCCAGGAGAATAGGAAGACGCCTTAGCACCCCCGCTGCACCGCTAACCAGGAGCCGCTCTAGGTAAGCCCCTCCTGCCCCAGTCCTGACAACCCCCAAAGCCAGAGCCCCCTCCTACACTCCAAAGCTCTCATCCTCAGCCCCACTCTGGTGCCCACACTCTAGTCAAATTATGTTGGGTCGTGGGCATCACCAATTTTCTTCAACTGGGTCATAAGAAAAAACTTTAAAAACCACTGGTCTAGACAACTCTAGCAAAATCATAATCAAATTATACAAGTATAGCCAAATTATGATCTCAAATATACTAGTGCAAAGCTAGAGTATTTTCAAATATATACAAAACCTGAGTTATTTCAGTGTGCTTGAAAGCAGAATTTGAAGTAGATTTTTGTAATTGCCATTTCAGTGAATTAAAAAAAAAATGCTACCATGTGAATCCAATTGTCACATCAATACTGTAATTCAGAAAGCCTTGTGAAATGTGTTGGCAACTTTTATAGCCCATGTAAAACTGATTATTAAATTGTCCCATTATTTGATTTTTAAAAGTAGCCAATACATTTAAATGAGAACTCTTTGTTTGCCAATTTCACCGTCGTCTATAACAAAGGCCTTTGAGCTACAATAGCTCCTAAGGAATTACAGCAGCAAGCTTCAAATTGTTAAATCATGCTGATGTCTTAAGAATAGCACAATTATTTATGATTTTTTAAAATAAACTATGCTCACTGCTTGCCTTTGAGAAAAGAATGTTTAGTTTAGCCACATGAATCACCATAGGGGCTTCAAGGGATTACTCAGCGAGTAAAATTAAGTGCACATTTAGGTCTTGATCATATGAAGACTTATGTTCTTTGTAGAAGGACCTACCGTATGTTTTAGAAAGTTCTGCGTCAACAATAAAAGCACTCGCAGGTACGTGGGAGTGATATACTATGCTGTTCCATTCTAGATTGTAGGATGAAAAGATTGTGGGGTTTTTTTCATATCTTGGGCCATATTCTCAGCGGATGTAAATCAGGATCAATGCAGCCATGTCAATTTATTCCGATTGAGTACTGAAGTCCATTATGTCAGGTTCAGCTTGGTGATACCCTTTTTGTTAAATTATAAGTACTTGAGAACAGAAGTGTTCCACCAAAGCACAGCGAGACTTGAATTATAGTATTGTGAGTATCTGGATTCTAATGCAGCCAATCACAATAGCTTGAGGCCCTGAAAAATACTCGGTGGAGGGGAAGCAGATTATAGACTGTAACTTTAAGAATCCTTGTGTCTGGTGTCCTATCGACTAATGCTGTGCCCTTTAATTTGTTACCTTGTTGAAGTCGAATGTCAGGCCTATTAAGTGAAACCGTGGACTCAGCTAGCATGAAAAATGAATCATTTTTAGCTGCTGGAACCTGGCTTTTCCTGATGAGATTTATGTATCTAGTTAGGTAATAGAGTGTAGTAGAAAGGTGGCTGGGATTCTGATGGCAGTTTGGATGGAAGGATTACCTCTTCAAAGAAGCAAATTAGTCTCTGCGAAATGCAGAATCAAACTCCTGCCATGGCAACTGTGGTTTCTAGGAATGACCTGATGCACCTAAATGATGTTTTGAATGTATAAAACTTTAACAAACAACAACCCCACAACACACAGGCTCAATCAAGTCCCTCCAAGAGCTCTCCCCTTAACCATCATGTTTGTGGTTAATTAGGTATTGAGAACATCAAACAGTTTACAAGACACACTTTGGTGCCTTTAAGAAATAGTGAAACAATTTGCATGGGTACAAAATACATATGCAAGGGCAGGACTATACTTTCCATGCATCAGATATATAATTGAAGGTTTGGGGTCAAACAACTTTTTTTTCTTAGGTGTATTCATAATTTAATTAACATTTGCTTTTTAAACTGAGAATAAGGCCAAGAGAAGCCCAGGAGGGAGAGCAGTGTATTGAGAACACTGTATGAAGGCATGGGGACCACACAATCAATGAGGACAATAAAACTACATATTGAATAGCTGCTCATTCAGTGAGCACTGGCTGTCCCGTGCACCAAATGAGGCAGGGTTCCTGTGGAAAAAAAAGTATGATCTTGTAGTTAAAGACGATATCATAATGCATATGCACAAGGGACCTGAATTAAATTAAGGTTGCGCAGGCAACCATGTTTCTGACATTTTTCTAACTTTGGAGTACTTGACTTTACAACCTTAACATTCCTGAGTTCTAGTCTAGGTCTTGAGGTGAGTGTTTTCTAGTGGTTACAGACCCCTGACCTCTCCAGTGTTTCTTTGTCCTAGTCCCAGTCCCCCCCCATACTTTCTCTTAGCTCCACTTTTCACTCCTAGTCATTCCCCTCCAACCCAAGTCAGTTTAATATCCCAGTCTCAATATTTCCCCCACCCCAGCATTGTCCTCATCCCAGCCTCCATATTTTGGCCTCTCTTCTTAGTTTAGTCAACCCCCTCTGTGGCCCAGCTCCTCGTTCCTCTGTATTTCAGTCAGGCTGGTCCCTCCTCTTCCAACCTGCTGGCCACCAGCATGAGGAACATTAGGAGTACAGGAGAGACAGTCTTCCTGCTCACTTCTGGTGCCTGCTATCCCAGTGACCTTTAACAACCAGGAACAGCAATAGCTGGGTATGTCTTGTCCAGACCCTGCAGCGCCAGGCTGGAACATGCTCAGTGCAGATGGACTCTAACAAGCCTATCACAGTGTGTCTGGCTACGACAATAGATACAGAGTGTGTATGAACAGAGTCTTCTCAGAGGTATATTGGCTATCTTGCATAAATTTGGGTGACTGCACCTTGAATCTCCTGATACCAAGGACATCCCAAAAATTCAAGTCCCAGCTCCAAAGCATGAAGGTAATAGGACTCCTGATAGAATTGTCAGAATTCTATCAGTGACCCGATGATAGATGAGGCTCAGCTGCCTGTATCAAAACTACCATGCCACACTGAACAAACCCAATCCCGTCTGAGCTCAGAAGTGAAACTGGCTAGTACTTGTGTAGAGCCAATGGACCCTGTTTGTTGAGATTGAACCTGTGACCTTAGGGGCTAAAGCCATGTGCCTCTACCACCTGAGCTAAAAGCCAGGTGGCCCTCAGCTAAGGTTGTAGAGCAGACTTCACTCTCCCTTCTCAGTGGTCTCGGTGCCTCTGGGTGACACTTGGATAGGAGACTACCTGGGAACCCCAGGTCCTGTCAGCAGCCCTCCCCTGTGTGAGATCAGGTGACCCAACTGAGCCAATTAAAGAGGGCAGGGTGACATTTGGGGCTAAAAAAGCCCTGTCACAGGGCAGGGAGAGCAGAAGTGAATAGGACAGCCTGTTTTCTTGGAGAGCATGTCTCCGGTGGGTGCTAGGAATAAGAGACAGGTGCTCGAGGAGGGAGCCCAGCAATCAGCCTTCAAGAAGGAGAACAGAGCTGGCTATGAGGAGAGAGTGTGCAAGGACTTGGAAGCTGCACGGAGCAGGATTACCAGAGGCCCCTCGAATGGAAGTGCCATGAAAACATAGGACGAAGGTTGGCCAAGGGACTGTTTTACCTGTTCTGTGCTTATGTTTGGACAAGAAAAGCTACTTCAAGGAGACTGGACGTGGCAGTGAATGCTTGTTAAGCTGTTGGAGAAGACTGGATGAGTCACATGGTGGAGAATGCAGGCACCTGGCTCAGCCCCTGTTAAAAAAGGGAGAGTGAGGTGGAGTTTTGGTGCCTCTTGAAGAGGGAGGAAGAGCAATTTGTGGCTACCCAAAAATGCTGGGTGGCCACCAGAATAAAATGTGGACAGCATTATATTTTTTCCCTAATCAACACTACTGCACATTTTTTGCCCAAACCTTCCTAGAGAATTCAACCTGAGCCAGCCTCCCACGATTGGAAACTTCAGCCAAAATGGTAAAAATGTGTCAAACGATATAAGCAATGAAAAATACAATTGTATAATGGGAGGTGCTGAGGAACCTTAAATATATGTGGTGTTCCCAGCTCTGCTTAGGGGTGTGGATGCCTGGGGAAAACGTATAATGGTTATTGTCTATTAGCAGAGCAGTATAACTGATTCAAATGTATGTTATTCATCAATGCCAAGGATACACACAAATGGGCCAAGTAACTATAGTCATCTTAGATGAGTTATTTGGCAAATTATGTGAGATGGATTGCTCCAGCTCTGACCTCAGGAGTGTGCTTGCTAGGAAGAGCCGATAATTCAATGATTCTTTATGCTAGCTCAGTTCAGGGCTTCTCTGAAGCAAGGAGGTCAGTCACAGGAAATGAGCATCACCATGTATTAGTCCTATAATATGAATAATGCCCATTAGCTTTTATCTGAAACCCGCAAAGTCATTAAGCTCAGCATCTCTGGATAAGCTCGGTCGTGAGCGCTGCAGAAGAAAGGTCACTGTTCTGTCAGCTTTGCTGCCCGGCCTTCTCTCGTTAAAATTCCATCTTGTTACAGCATCATTTGCTTGTTAACAAGGAAGAAGATTTTTTTTAAAATAGGGTTACATGTGTCAGACCAAGAGCAGCCTGACAGGTATGAGCCTGTCATAGGAATCCAAAGGTTTAAGAAATGGAACCTGTTTGCATCCCTCAGGCATGACATCTGACAAAGGATTGTAGATAAGCAAGTAGTGGTACCCAGCATCACTGGTTTACTTGTGGTCTTGTGGGTGACCCCTCTTGGTTTGGGGCTTCACTGACCTGTAAAGACTTAAGTGCTTGAAAGTTAAGACAGAGCCAGGAGAGCCGACAGCCTGTGCAGCCTCCTTGGCAAGGTGGGGAGGGACGTCTCTGGGCTTCCAGAAGGGGTGGGTCTGGGGCAGCTAGCTCTCTGTGCCATCTGGAGTGCAGCATATCCCCCCACTCCAACCCTCAATGTGGCACTCCAGCAGCGATTTAAAGGGTCCAGGGCTTCAGCTGCTGCCTCTGCCGCTGTACCAGTGGTGGCAGCCCAGAGCCCCAGGTCTCTTTGAATCACCAGGCATCTGAGGTAACTGTCCCCTATCCCCTGTTGGTGGGCCTGAACAGGGCTAGTGCACACCCAAGGGATGAAACCCAAGGGCAGGTGGGTTAGGGTGACCTGATGTCCTGATATTTGGGGCTTGTCACCTATTACTCCTAATCTTCAATGTTACACACTTGTTATCTGGTCACCCTAAGGTGGCTGCAGAATCAGCCGAACCCGGTTGGTGAGCCTGCCCCTCAGTTACAAAAGAGACCGTAGGGAGAAAGGTAGCAATGGCATTTCTGTGATAAGTTTGAGAAGGGTCACTGTGTTCCTCTCTTTTAGCAAAAACAACAAGGAGTCCAGTGGCACCTTAAAGACTTATTGGGTGTGAGCTTTCGTGAGATGCAGCTCGCTTCAGATGCAGGAAGATGCATGGCCGCAATGAGACTGCCCAGCATATTGGCAGTGATTCCATGATGAGGGAAAAGCCAAACTAGCCTGCGTCAAATATCCACCCACCTGGACTCCTTTCCTGACCTCACCCTGTGCATTGACTCTCGGCTGCGTGACTGGGAGGAGACCCAACACTTCTACATCTGCTCTTCCCACTGAGAACTGTAGAACCAAATCCTGAACCCAGGCAGGCTGATTTGGGTGACTGCTGTCTGACCCTGGAGGAGTGAGTGTCTGTGGCAGCTGAACCTCTGCTTTTCCTGTGAGGCACCCGGATGCTCCCTTGGAAGAATTCAGGAAACCGACCAAGCTAGGCACAGTAAGAGGGGCACAGCCACTCCCTGTCCTCAGGTAGATCCCAACTTCCTCCCTGCATTTCCAGTTGCTACTGTGGTTGCAGATCTTGGGGCAGGTGCATGGCTCTGTGGTGTTGGGGAAGCTATGGCGAAAGCACCTGGCATATTAGTCAAAGGTTAATAATAAAAAATAATATATGGAGCTATCCCAATCTCATAGAGCTGGAAGGGACCTTGAGAAGTCATTGTAGCCAGCCCTCTGCCTTCACAGCAGGACCAAGCACAATCCCTGACAGATTTACCCCAGATCCCTGAATGACCCCCTCAAGGGTTGAGCTCACAACCCTGGGTTTAGCAGGAGAATGCTCAAACCACTGAGTTATCACTCCCCCCTCCTGTTAAAGTATGATGTATCAATGGACACAGCTCCTCTAGACAGCAGCTTTGCCTCATTCCAGCTTTTCTGCAGTTTGCTTTGTACAAACCTGTTCTACTTTTTCCCTTCACCATGCTCTGTTCAGGATTCACATACAAAAAAATGTTTAAAGTGGCCTAAAATAATCCCCTGGGTTACATACCTCAGGTGTGGTTTTATCAGTGTTTGTTGGATGACAAATTAAGCATTGGGAAAGCAAGACCCATGGCAGAATGTTGCAGAACGTCGGAAGGCAAGAATTTCCCCACTCACTGCCAGCGCATCTGGTAAGAGACCGAGCTTTATGGTGAGAGACATCAGCTTTCTTGGCCTCCTAACCTCCTGTCTGCAAATAAATTCAGGCAGACTTCCGAACAGCTTCCCTGCCTAAGGGGCTGGTCTGAGGGCAGGAGATGCCGCCTCTCCCATGTGCAGTCAAAAAGCGCTAGCTGCCGAAGCTTGAATACTGTTTCTCCTTGACGAGCACAGAGAGCTCCTGTCCCCCAGCGTGGGTTCACAGCATGCGGCTAAGCAGAATAGAAGCGAAGTCAGACTGGCCCAGAAATCAGCCCTCGTGGCTCATCCGAGACAGTTGCTTTCTGTAGTAAATCACACAGAAAGATAAAGCTAAGGGTTCTAAGAATATCGTACGGATATTTGGGCTGGCAGCAGGGATATAGCAGTATAGCTCAGCTTCTCTAGAGTTACCACTTTGTCAATGACTGCTGCTCAGAGCAGGTCTAAACAGTACACAGTGGCTGCGTCTAGACTGGCATGATTTTGTGCAAAAGCAGCCACTTTTGCACAAAATCTTGGCGCCTGTCTACACTGGCCGCTTGTATTTGCGCAAGAACACTGACTTTGTAATGTACAAAATCAGTGCTTCTTGCAAGAATACTCCGACGCCTCATTAGGATAAGCCCTCTTGCGCAAGTATTCTTGCGCAAGAGGGCCAGTGTAGACAGACACGTTTATTTTCTTGCAAGAAGAAAGCCCGATGGCTAAAATGGCCATCGGAGCTTTAAGAAGAGACGTCTACACTGGCATGGATGCTTTGCGCAAAAGCAAATCTTTGCGCAAAGGCACATGCCAGTATAGACGCTCTCTTGGGCAAATACTTTTAACGGAAAAACTTTTCCGTTAAAAGTATTTGCGCAAAATCTTGCCAATCTAGATGCAGTCAATGGGTAAAATTCCTGTGGCTTTTGTGCACTGGCACTGCTTGCAATGCAATGCTTCAGAAACGGGAGGGGGCAGAGGAAGTCCACCAAAAATGTCAGTATGGGTGCATCTGCACGGCACCATTATTTCAAAATAATTAGCATTATTTCAAATTAACAATGTGAGCATCTACGCAGCCAGTCTGTTATTTCGAAGTAATTTCAAAATAACAGACGACTTATTCCAAAATCTGTAAATCTCATTCTGCGAGGAATAACGCCTATTCCGAAATAGCTATTTTGAAATAAAGCGTGTGTAGATGCTCCACTGCTGCTATTTCGAAATAGCCCCTCACCACAGTCATTCTAATTTATTCCTCCCCAGTGCCTCCTTGGGCTCTAAACTGAGATAGCACGTTTACATTAGGGAAGCCTGCCTCGGACTAATTTTGAGGCTTCCCTGCAGTGTAGACATGCTATTTCGAAATAAGCTATTTCAGAATAACTATTCCGGAATAGCTTATTTTAAAATAGCCGTGCAGTGCAGACATACCCTATGTCTAGGGAAGGTCTAGGGAAAGCAGGTTAACATTGGGAGACACATAGGCTAAAACATAGCTTCCAAACTTCATTCCTTCTTATGTATGTGGAGAGGAAACAGCCCATGTTACAACCATGCATAGCATGGCTTGGCCATTACCCAACATTAAACAGTATTATTTAGAGGGAGCTGAAACTTCCAGAATTAAAAACTTTAAAAAAAAGAAAGCCTCTATTCAAAAGCAAATATTTTCTTGAAAAAAATGAGTAATTCCCCTTGCCCAATTTTGATGAAATCCTAAAATGAATATTTATTTTTCCCCTCTTCTGTGAGAAAAAGGAGGAAAAAGACACCAAAGTCTTTTTTTTTTCCAAAATAAATTTGACCAGATAAAAACTAAAAAAAGGAACAAAATGCAAAATGGAAAAAATCATTCATAAATTGACATATTTGAAAGAGTTGTGCTGATTTATATCAGCTGAAATATCTAGCCCTCTTATTTTAACTATATGTGATGATACAGTAAACCTGTGAGGTTAAAAAAAAAAAGTGTCCATTATACAATTTGCTCCTCTCAGAAACATTTTTAAAACATTCTAATAATCTTTTGTCAATAGGTTTTCTACTTCACTCACTCTCTTCTTCTGCATCTGCTCCAATGCTTTCCTATTATAGCTGCTGGAGTGGAAGTTTCCAAAATGCACAGTCATCTTTAATATCATTCCGGGGCTGAAAAAGTAAGGGAAAATGGCCTTTACGATGTATTTTGGCCTTCACAAACTTGCAGCAAGCAATAATGAGTTCTGGGCAGGGCAAGGAATCTCTGCGCAGGTTGGAATCTTCATCTGTCACACTGGGGTGACTTTAAAATTCCAAAATAGGCTTGTGAATACTGCCAGCAGGGCCTGACTTTCATAGGGACTGAAAGACTTCACCTGCAGGGATGGGCTATTGAACTTTCCCAAATTAATTCCTTGAGCAGGTCTTTTAGAAAAACATCCACTCTGGATTTAGAAATGGTCAGTGATGGATGGAGAATTCACCACCGCCTTTGGTTAATGCTCCAGTGGTCACTGTTCAAAATGTACCACTTACTTCCAGTCTGAATGCGTCTAGCTTTAACTTCCAGCCATTGGGTCATATTGTGCCTTTCTCTGCTAGACTGAGGAGCCCATTATGCAGTATTTGTTCTCCAGCTAGATATTTGTAGACCTTGATCAAGTCACCTCGTAAACTTCTCTTTGTTATACAAAATAGAGGCCCGGGAGCAGGGCCGTCTCTAGGGAGGCCGGGCAGTGGGTAGTGGAGTGCCGTGGATGGCAGATGGCGGCGAAGTGGTGCAGGCTGCTGCAGGCGTCACTCTGCTTCCTGAGCTCCTGCCACTGCCGTGAGTGTGAAGGCCGAGCCTTGCTGTTGCCTTGCGCCGTCCCTCCCTCAGGCAATGCCCCACCCTGGGCCTCATGGGCTCCCATCAATATGGGGGACATTCCAATCCATAGGACAGTTGGGGTGGCCGCCACGGGCCTCAAGGCCTCAGGCCTAGTTTTATACATTGAGCAGTTTGCTTGCCTCCGATTTACCAAGTGATCCAGATTGCTCAGAATCAGAGACCTGTCTTCTTCATGATTTACTCAGGGCCGGAATAAGGCATGGACTAGCCGGGCAGCTGCCTGGGGCGCCAGCCTATGGGGGGCACCTGATGGCAGCTGAAAGGGGCGCACAGCGCCCCTTATAGCTGCCATCAGGCACCGCGCGCCCGGCTCCCGGATCGCGGGCTGCAGCAGCTCCCAGCGGCCACCCTGCAGCGGCCACCCAAGGCGGGGGCCGCGTTAACCCCTGCAGCGCCAGCCAGCAGCGCCCTTCCTCCTGCGGCCGCGAGGCCCTGCACGGCCAGGCTCGGCCCGCCCCGGGCTTCGTGCCAGGAGCGGTAGCTGGGCCAGGCTAGGCCGGGCATGTACGTCCTGCCGGCGCCAGCTCTGCGCGCCCTCCCCACGTGCCAGGCAGGGGCGGGGCCGCGCATGTACCCTCCTCCAAATGGGGCGCAATTAAACTGTCTGCCTGGGGCGCCAGAATGGCTTGGTCCGGCCCTGGATTTACTCCTCCCCCCCATTCTTGTCTCATTTGCAAACTATCAGGGATGATTTTATGTTTTCTTTCAGGTCATGGATGAAAATGTTAAATGGTGTAGGGCTGAGAACTGGTCCTTGTAGGGCCCCACGGGAAACACACCTTTAGCAAAGACACACGGAACAGCAAACTAGTTAGTATAAATTGTATTAAATGAAGGGCCCCCTGAATCCATACCTCTGAACAGATTCCCAAAGCCCATATGCTATTTTCTTCTTCATCATCCAAAGAACAAGGGCTCTTCAGTTTCACTCCTTTCCTTTAGAGTGGTAGGGATCCAGACAGGATGCCTTTTAATATTAGTCTGCACTGCTGAGCTAATGCATTGGTACATTAAAATCCAGTTTGTCAGAAGTGCAGAGGAGACCTGCAAGTGTATTTTCTCCCCTTCCACTTGAAGCAAACACTACAGCTGGTAAAGGGCAGCCCCTCAGAAGGCAGGTGACCTGTCTCTGAAATTATTGGTGGTGGCTGTTGTGGGGTTTTTGCTGCAGCTAGAACAACACTATTGCCCTTATGAGAAAGGACTGAGGCTCAGCCGGCAATTGGCAGGGGAATTAAATGGGAGAGGAGGCTGCTACAGTGGTCCATCCCAAAGTTCATATGGCTGACAGTCTGCTGGAGATGTTGATAACTAGGGTTGTTGCCGTTCAGCCCCAGGACAGATGGCAGGTGGGGTCTGATTCTCTTCTCGCTCATACCACTTTTCTGCCTGCATCACTCCATACCCTTCAGAGGAGTCACTCCCGATTTACACTGGCAGGCGTCTGGCCCAGAGAGACAAGACTGATACAGGACTCATCCAATTTCTCCTGCCTGTGTGAATAAACAGGCCTCAGCAGCAGCTGGCAGCCTGGTGAGGGAGGAATACCAAATCCAAACAAAATATGGAGCGTCAGCACGCCCAGAGGAAAGCGGTGACGCAGGAGCAAATGAAGAACAGGTGCTCCTAGAATGTTTGCGGTGAGTCCCTGGGCCTTGTCATCCTGTCACGCCAGTCCTCTGGCAACGACATTCTAGCCAGGGTAGTGTGTTCTGCTCCGTCGATGACCAACACCCTACCAATGGGGCTAACTGTCTCTCTCTTGTTCCAAATGTTCCCCTTGCTGCATGGGGATTCATCTGAGAGTTAATTGAGATTCAGAGACGCACTAGAAGGAATTTGTAAAAGCCGTTTGAACCTATTCCGAACTGCGATGGAGATGTCTGTTCTAGACACCTACACACATGTTGATATTTATGGCATATTGGCTCATATAGACTCATTAAGAACCTAAGAATGGCCATATTGGGTCAGACCAAAGGTCCATCTAGCCCAGTATCCTGTCTGCCAACAGTAGCCAAGGCCAGGTGCCCCAGAGGTAGTGATCAGAACAGGTAATCATCACGTGATCCCTCTCCTGTCATCCATATCCAGCCTCTGGCAAACAGAGGCTAGGGACACCATTCCTACCCATCCTGATTAATAAGTATTGCTGGCCCTGTCCTCCATGAATTTATCTAGTTCTTTTTTGAACCCTGTTAAAGTCCTGGTCTTCCACAACATCCTCTGGCAAGCAGTTCCACAGGTTGACTCTCACAGGTCACAGCGTTGACTGTTTTAAAATGCCAAAAAAGGCTGGTGGATGCAGCTAGGGCTTGACTTTCACAGGGACCAAAAGACTCCCTTGGGTCTTAGCGTGGGCTGTTAATATTATGTAAATTTATCAAAGGTGCCTCTAAACTCATTAGCTGTGTAAGGCTCTGCCTCTATACAGGGCATGACCATTTCTCTGTCATTGTGTGCTAATGAAGGTGAGTGGGGAGACAAACTAGACAGGTAGCAAAGGGGAGATACAGAAGTCATGTCAGAAACCTGCTCTTTCAGAGCTAGCCGTCATCTTAGGGCAAAATAGAATTCTATGGTGCAGAAAAATCAACAGTGCTTCCCCAGTCATCTGGAAAACAGGGACAATTTGTCATGAAACGGCTGCTGCGGCTTGTCCGTGTCACTTGTGTGTGCCCAAAGAGAGGCAGGAAGGCAAGAGAGTAAACAGAGAATAAATTGTTAAGAGACCGTGAAAATGGTCTCTGTTACTGTTCAGTGGCAGGCCTGCATTGCAATCAGCTCTCACCAGCTGGGGCCTCCAGAGGATGGGAACTCATCTCCCACTATCTTTCAGACAGAACGTTTCCCCCCGTGACCTATAGTTGCAATAGAAGAGGATTATTAGGCTGTGAAAGGCCAACGTTGCATGTCACAGGGCATTACATGTTCACTAGGCCCATCAGTTTCATTCCCCCCACTCGCTTCCTTGTTATGGTCACAGAGGCCCCACATCACCCAATAAAATTAATGGGCAGCAGGTTTAAAACAAATAAAAGGAAGTTCTTCTTCACACAGCACACAGTCAACCTGTGGAACTCCTTGCCTGAGGAGGCTAGGACTATAACAGGGTTTAAAAGAGAGCTAGATAAATTCATGGAAGTTAAGTCCATTAATGGCTATGAGCCAGGATAGGTAAGGAATGGTGTCCCTGGCTTCTGTTTCTCAGAGGGTGGAGATGGTTGGCAGGAGAGAGATCACTTGATCATTACCTGTTTGGGTCACTCCCTCTGGGGCACCTGCCATTGGTCACTGTTGGCAGACAGAATACTGGGCTGGATGGACCTTTGGTCTGACCCAGTATGGCCGTTCTTATGTTCTTATGTTCTTATCAGAACAGAAGGGATTCAGGAGAGCCTATTGCCCCATCTAGCCCCACCTCCACTACATACCAAATCAGTGCAAAACATGGAAGGGGAATAAAAGGAGACAGCCTGGCTTGGTTGGGGCTGACAGACCAGGAAGGAGGTTGGGACTCTACCTCTGTGCAGCTAGCTGGAGAAGCTACTGAGGAGAAGCAGCCAGATGCGAGGAGCAAGCGATGCAGGAGAAGGATGGGATGCCTCACTGAAAGACAGGGGCTGTGTCTAGACTGCAGGCTTTTTTCGGAAGAAGCTTTTCCGGAAGAGATCTTCCGAAAAAAATTCTTCCAAAAGAGCGTGTCCACACTGCAAAAGCGCATTGAAAAACTGAATCGACACTATCTCGCATGTAAGCTGTGATTACTATGGACGGAGTGGTCACCAGGGCACCTGTGCTTTTTCTTCTTTCCTTTTCTTTCCAAAGAACTCCCTCTTCTCCGTCCACACACGCTTTTTCCGAAAGAGCTCTTTCGGAAAAAAGGCTTCTTCCTTGTAGAATGAGCAGGGCTCGACAATCTATGTAATCTACTCACTATTCAGCCTTCCCGCGGCGGCCTTGAAATACCTCAGGTTTAAGGGGGAGGGGCAACGTTGGCTGTGAAGGTCAGTCAGTGGATTTTTGGTGTTAGAAGGTTTTGGTGAACTTCGCTAAGGGGGTTTTGAGGCGGTCGTTAGGCTTTGTCTACACTGGAAAGCTTCCAGTGCAGCCATGGCAGCACTTGAATGTGGCAGTGTGACCATGGCAGGAGCACTGGGAGAGAGGTCTCCCAGCGCCCTATGTAAACCAACTCCATGAGGGGAGTAGCTAACAGCATGAGGAGCCCAGCTGCCAGCGCTATAGCCTAATTTATGCTGGTGCTTTAGAGCACCATAACTTGCTGTGCTTTGAGGAAGGGCTGTTTTTTCACACCCCTAAGCCAGACAGTTGCAGCGCAGCCAAGTGCCAGTGCGGACATAGCTTTGGTGTGACGTTACAAGAATGGGCCCAGCACCAGGAACATGGCAGGCAGCAGTTCCAGACCAGGCATATCCCATTGTGCAACGGAACATCTCCTACCAACCCAACGGGCTGAGGGGCATGTGTCCCCGCTGAATGGCCATGGAAAGGTGGCACCTCCCACGTTGCTACAGTCTACGTCTCTCTTCTTGTTGTCACATCCAGCATTTAGGGCCAGACTGAGCCCTTGCGCCAGGCCCTCTGGAGGAAACTGCGTGCAGCTGCACTGCTCTTGGAGGAGCTCCAGGAAGAACGGTGACTCAGTCACTGGCTCCTGGAGGAAAAAAACAACCCTCTACTACAGCCCTTTGCACTGTCTATAATGCAGACATTCTTCATCTAGAACCCCTCACCGCAGACGCCACCCTCTTCCCAGTCCAGCCTCTGCTTGGCAGTCTCAGGAACTGGGCCGGGGAAGGAGTGACTTGAACACCCTGGCTTGCTCCTGGAGCAGGCTGCTCCTGGAGTCCTCAGCAGGAAATCAGTCTCCATCTCCCAGCTGTGGGGTGGTGGCCAGCAGGTAAGGGCTAGATCAGCAGGTGTGTCCTTTTGAGGCTATGCCTCAGGAGGTGACCCAATCAGAACCCAAAATGGCAGGAGGTAACACAACCCTATTGCCATCATGGATAGGGGCAGAGGAACCTTAATGGAGTAGTCAGGGAATTTCTTAGGGCTTTTCAGCAGCCACGCACTAGCTGTTTCACCCCATAGTCCCAAGTGTGGGGTTTCTCAGGAGTCTGAAGGTGCTTGACTGCTACCGTACTAAGGCAAATGCAACATTGGAGTTGTAATCCATTACTGTCATTTAGACTGTAAATAGCGTGAAGCAGGAAGTACCCCCTTTTCCACAGTCTGTGCAGTACCATGCACAGTCATTGAAAAGTAATTGTAATTAATAGTCTAGCAACCTCTTCCTGCCCCTCCCCTCTATAAAAAGGAAAAAGACCTTTTTGGTTACCACCATTCCATAATCACACCGAGACGTGATAGCATAAGGTTGTTCTTAAATACCAGGTTGCTGATTTGTTTTTAAAGCACAATTAAGCTTTTGTGATGACAAAGTCACACCAAATTACAGGGACTTGGCAGGAGAGACAGGAAAACCAAGGATGTCAAATCTGGGATTTACCAACCGTGACAGCTTCTCAGTAAGTTTGTAAAGCAATAATTTTCAGCGCAATAGATTTTAATTCATGGTCTTACCCTATTAATATAGGACAGCTCATTTTTTTATCTGGCATGTGTCATTTCTGATCTACAGTATATTAATTAGTAGAATAACATTTCAAATGAGAAGTATCGGGAAATATACGTCTGTGGAGCTGTCCTGCCTAGCGTGTTAATGAAGGGCGATACAGCACCAGCATACTATTGTGTACCATGCTACGAGTTGCATGTGGATAATATTGTTTATTTATAGCTTAGCACAACTGCTGCTCTAATAGTGAAATAAATTGGAGATTATATGCATTTTGCACATTTAACTCCATGTGAGTCAGGGGTTGTTTGCTAATACAGCTATAAAGAATCCTACTGGTAAAATTATCAGGAAGGCTATACTTAAAAAAACCCAAACTATCAGCACGTCTACCACCCACAACCACAAAATGCCAAGCCTCCCAGGGCAGGGTCAGAGTTGGGGGGAAACACTGGAACGTTTGCTTCAAATGGAAGTACAGCACACTAAACAAAAATGTGAAAGTCCCCTTCTGCAAAGATGGCAGCGCGGCAGGAGAAAACACACACACCCTATAACATGTGCTAATGTAACACAACCCTATTGAATTCCTAGCGGTGTGAGAAGCTGACTAGGTTTGGCTATCCCATGGAAAGCAGCGTGCAGTGGAAGGCCCTGGATGTCATTTCTGCTGTTCCCAGAACCACAAAGAAGGACATTTTCTCCCTGTTTCTATCCTCAGTGAAACACTGTGAGATGTTTCACAGCTCTGGAAAAGCCCTGTTAAATGTGTGTCACCAGGCTGGAAAAAGAAAAGAGAAATTGCTCAGGGAGGCTCCACAAGCTCCAGATGAAACCCTTATTCTCCCCAGAGAGATAGTGAGAGGAATTCTCCTTTGAGAGTCTTAGGGCTTGTCTACACAGTGCTGGCAAAGTGCACTAGAGGGATGTGGTGTGAAAAGCACCACACTCGAAGGGCATATCTACACTATGGAGAAGATTGACTCTCCAGAGGTCAATATTCTAATGTTTGATTTAGTGGGTCTAGTGTAGACCCCCAAATCAAACGTTGGGGGCAACCCCCACCGGTGTCCTGTACTCCTCATTCTGTGAGGAGTCAGGGAAGCCGACAGGAGCGTGTGCTCCCGTTGGCCTCCCGCAGTGTAGACGCAGCGGCGACTCGGCTTAAGGTAAGCCAAATCCAGCTCTGCATTTTTCG
The DNA here is from genome assembly GCA_019425775.1 of Rafetus swinhoei. NCBI lineage: Eukaryota > Metazoa > Chordata > Testudines > Trionychidae > Rafetus > Rafetus swinhoei. Next base: position 190,450,001 of record CM033440.1, read on the forward strand.
TAGCTGGATGAGTACCTTAAGCCAACCTGCCTGGTACAGTGTAGACCAGGTTTAAGTGGCTTGTGTAGATCCTACTGGGGTGCTTTGAAAGGAAGCTAAGTTCAGGTTAACATGGTCTACTGTTTTAACATGAAGTAAGTACCTTTTTAGAGGGCACCTGCAGTACCTACATGGGTCGTGACAGTGCAGCACATTAGTGTGCTTAGCAACTCACACCCCTGTGCGGTGCCGGGTAGACAAGTCCTCAGAGGAGAGAGGATGAGCACTGTAATTCGTGCCATATGCTGGCCAAGAAAATCGAACGAGACGGGGACTGAAAAGGGACCAGACTCTTGTGAGAATGCAATGAAGAGTTGACAAGTGGTTGATTAGAGTGATGGAGATTAAAAACGAGAGGTGATAATCACTGGTCCCTCTAATATTCTCCACCCGAGAGCAGAATGAATTTTTATATGTGTACCACTCTGGTGCTGAGAGACGGCTGTCCCCAGCCCTGGTCTTCCAACTGAGGCCCCACCTCTTCAGGGAGTGCAAAGCCACAACCCTTCCCCACCAATGTCCAGGGCTCAAGCAAAGCTGTCGGCTCCTTTGCTCAGGGCTGGGGCAGAGGGTTGGGGTGCAGGAATGTGAGTGCCCTGGCTGTGGGTGTGGGCTCTAGGGTGGGGATGGGGTAGAGGGGCTCAGGCCTGGGGTAGAGGGCTGGGGTGCAAGGGCTCTGACTCAGGGTGAAAGCTCTGGGTGAGGCTGGGGATGAGGGGTTTGGGACGCAAGAGGGGGGTTCCAGGTTTGGGGAAGGGCTCAAGGCTGGGGATTAGGGTGCAGGAAGGAACAGACTCTGGGCTGGGGGTGTGGACTTTGGAGTGTGGCCAGAGGTGAGGGTTTTGGGGTGCAGGAGGGTTGGAGGGCTCAAGGTGGGGAAGGAGGTTGGGGCTTGGGCTTACCAGGCCTGCACCCTGCTGTGGATGAGGATGAGGGGCCCCTTTTCCCCGTGGCCGTGGCCATTTGGTGCTGGCGCTGGTGGGGAGGGGATGTATGTAAGGGCCAACCAATCTTCCCACTTCCCAAATTTCTGCTCTCTCTTCTGCACATATCCCACAAACAGAATTCCCATTGTGGCCCCTTGGGAGTCATAGACTCAGTTGTATGCTTTACCATTCACCCTGCACTGATGGCTTAGATTTGGTTCTGCTCTGAGAGCTGCCTGAGTGAATCCCCATATCAGCACAGAGTTTGAATGAACTCAATTCAATTGCAGGATCAGGGTGTTAGGCAAGTCATTTAGCTTTTTTTTTTTTTTTTTTTTTTCCGGTTCCTTCCACAGCACAAACTCAGCTTTGCTAGGATTACTGTCAGCGCTACCATTTGTAACTCATGCTGAGCTTGTTAATTGCAAAAGTTACAGCTTTCGAGGGGCTCCCACTGAAGTCATTGGTAAAACAGAGGTAAGCCACTGTGAGCGCGTCTGAAAACCCTCACAGAAATGTAGGGCTAGAAAGCACCTTGAGAGACATCTGGCTGAGGTAATCCCAAGTAAACCTAGACCACCCCTGCCATATGGTTGTCCAACCTGTTCTTAAAAACCTCCATTCTTTATTGTGAACAGTATATTTCATGGTGTTTTTTATTCAAATGATCTGCAGTCCCAAAATCGCTAGCTGAAGAATAATTCTGAAGAGCAAATACACTCTAGAATTCCCCATGCTATTCACAGAAAGAAGGATGGTCCAGTGGGTGCTAACCAGAGATCTGAGTTTAATTCCCAGCTCTGCCCCAGATTTCCTGTGTGACCTTGGGCAAATCACTTAAGCTCCCTGTATATCAGTTCTGCACCTATAAAATGGGGATAACAGCATTTTCCGTTCTCACAACAGTGATGCAAGGATTAATATGTTAAAGTGATGATAAAATATTATTGTGATAAGTATTTAAGATAAACAGAAAAGGGAAAATGTAATGAATACATTTATTGGGAATTATCACCTACGGCCACTTGCTGCGCTGGAGATCGATCTTCTGGCATTGGATTTAGTGGGTCTAGTAAGGACCCACTAAATCAAATGCTGAGGAGACCCCCAGTCAGCACCGGTTCTCCTACTCCTCTTAAAGAGTAAGGGAAGATGACGGGAGGGTCTGTTCCCATCGACTGCCTGCTGTGGAAACGGCACCAAGCTCGACTTAAGATATGTCAACTCCAGCTGCGTTATGTACATAGCTGGAGTTGCATACCGAAAACCAACCTTCCGGGTCTAGTATAGGCCCGGCCTAAGTGCCCCCTAAACTCTGCAGCTGTGTGGCTTCCCATTAAGCCCCACTCAAGGCTGCAACAGGGAGAGATCTCTCCCCAAGGTCTGATGTTGTCTCCACTAAGCTAGGGTGGGAGGGACAGAGGGTCATCAGCTCTCTGTGCACCGGGTTCTGCCTCGGAATCCATTGTTTCTGGCCGCTGTCTGAACTTAAAGAGACAGCATGTCGACACACTCAGTCCCCCGACACACACCTCCCCAACACACACTTTGTCTCCCTCACACTCATGCTCCCTACACACTCAACACACACACACGCTCTCCCGCCCCACACTTCCGTGTGCGTCGTGTGTTAATGTTCAGCAATGTCAGTTTGGTCATATTACCGAATGGAAACTTTTCCCAAAGCACCCTGCGGCCGGCTGCCCTGCTCTCTAGATTGGTGCCAGAGCTGCTAGATTCGCTCTGCTGACACAAGGAACATAGTTTGGACGCAGGGCTGATGGGAGACTGGGGGGAGTTGGCTCAGAAGAGGTGGGACTTCAGGCAGAAGAGGCGGAGTAGGGGCTTGCCTCCCTCAGATTTCAGCTTACTGGGGCTGCTGTACACGCACTACACAGAGGCAATTTAAAGGGCCTGCGGCTCTGGCCACTTCTGAGATAGCGGTGAAGGTGGCAGGGAGCCCTGGCCCTTTTAAATTACCGGGCCCCAGGGCAGCCACCCCCTCTGCCTCCCCACTTTCCATCAGCAGCCCTGTGTGGACGTGCAACAGTGCGGCAGCTGCACGCCAGCGTAACTTGCGTCGACAAAACTCTGAAGTGTAGACAAGGCAGAGCGCAAACTCGCCTGCTGCTCACAACAGCTCCCTGAGAAGAATCCTGCACCCCACAACGAACACCACCAGCGCATTTCTTCAAACACTGGGCTGAGTTTGCCTGCTCTGCGGAGATTGGAAACATTGCCAACTGGTGACTCCTCCCATGACTGCATTGCTGTTGTGTTTTCAGACCCCCAAAAGATCAAGGGACAGCCAAGGCTCAAAGAGCTTACAGGCTAAATACACAGGCCAGGGGAATCGGGGGAGGGAAAATAGACAAATGAAGTGATTTGCCCGAGGTCACAGAGCAGAGCATAAAATCAAGGTCTTCAGTCCCAGTCCAGTGTCAAGACAATTACTCCAGCGCCTGCCTCACTAACCTGTCACTTACAATAATGAAGTATGTTTGATTACCCTGCTCTCCTATGGGAATTATCAGTTTCAGACTGATCAGCCGGAACTAATTAATTCCTGCTAAGGTATGGGGAGCTTCGGTGGTGATTGGGCACCACGCGCTGTCCATCATTGTAAGGACAAAGAGCTAGTAATAGGCAGCGATTTAGAACCTGGCTTTTCCAATTAAGGATTTGACTTGTTTTTAAGTCTTTTAAACGACAATATTTGTCAAGCTGTTTGTTCAGTGAATTGTCCGTGTGTGCCTTTATACAAAAACTGGTTTAATTAAGGTTAATAGGGGCATAATTAGAGCTGCTGCCAGCACAAAAGGAATGGCTGCAGAGCTGAGAGAGTCGATTTCTATCGAGCACTGAAGGACAAAAATTGAGAAGAGCTAAACGGCAGAAAACCGGAGGGTTAAGTAGTAGAAATGTTTACTATAAAAGAACATGTTTTTGTTAAATATTACTTATAACTTTGGTGGAGGGATCCCCTTTGTTTCTATTGGATGTGCTGTGTAGCTAAGCCACCTACAACCATGTGTATTATCCAAGAAACCTGTTTTGAACAAAGTAACGTGTCCGTGGTTGAACATAATCAGTTAGACAATTAGGGTTGCCAGAAGGTTTCAACAAAAATACCGGACACACTTGACATTACATCACAATCTACATTACACCTTATTTAGAAAATACCAGACATTAATATTTTCTCATTTATATTTTCTCAGTTTGTTTCTCGAACAGAAAGTTCAAATACTGGACTGTCTAGTTCAAAACTGGACACCTGGTAACCCTATAGACAATTGCCCTCCTATCTCTTCATTTTTCCTCTTCCTGAAGGATCGTGTGTAACTTCAGCAGGGTTTAAATTCAGCTGCAGCTGTCTGGAGTGAAGTGCTGGTAAATGTTTTCATCCCTTAACTCCAACCTAATGCAATTGGTTCTCAACTGTTCCCAAGGGGCTATGAGCTAGTTTCAGAGTTGGGATCCCTAAATCCTGAGTGGTGTGTGTGGGCATAGGAGACTCTAGAAAATACTCTGAGACTATAGTCCCTGAACTTCAGAGTTCAATGTATGGGGCACATAAGCCTTTTCATGGAAAGCAGGAAGGAGTTAATGAAGGCCCAATCAGCCTAAACAGGGACATCTGGGGCAGGATCCAGGCTTCCATAGAGGGGCTTTAGAGGAAGAGGCCAGCTCAGGCAGCAGGGGCAAGCGTGGAAATGAGCCCTTCACTGTCTGATAGCAGGCTGGTCAGCAGATTTCCTGGAGATAAAGGAGGAGTTTGTGTTGCTTCATGCTTGTTTTGGCCTGTGAGGGTCCTGGAAGGTGTAGAATTGTAAATGTAAGCTGAAGGGCTATGTCTGTGTAACCCAGGTTGTATGGAGTAGCCGAAGGCCAAGTGTGAAACTGATGCCGAACAGCTGCTGTACCACACAGTGCAGGAAGGTGATACTCTGGTAAGGCTGTGCAGTAACAAAAATCAGTATTAGACCTCAGCCTTGACCATGCAGAAAGGGGGACAGCTATTGTGGCATGATTGGGTGTGACCTGTCTGGCAGTGCAGCTTTAGTGGCGGCCAGGCACTGTGGTGTTTATCACAAAGTCAGCTAGGATGAGGGCAGGTCTGAGTGGGGCTACAACGCTACCCCCTCCCTTAGCTACTTTGCAGTAACTCTGGTGCATTCGTCACCTCACAGTGACTGGCCCCTGGCCCATTCTTCTTCAGCAGTGAAGACAAAGTCAAAGGACCAGTGCCCTCCATTAGCTGCTGTGTGTGGCTCAGAAGGGAGCTGAGCTCGTGAGTCAGCGTCAGCTACAGCCTGCCAGTGCCAGCCGGCTCCCCCATCAGCCGAAAGTTAGCAGAAACTTCAGGCTTCATTCCTGAATAGCCAGCGTGTGCCTGGCCTCTACCACCTTTCCTGCTGTACGCCAAGCATAACACTTCACGTCTAGGCACCCCCTTCTCCTTCCTTGGGCAGGTAGGATGCAAGCCTGTGATTTGGGAGAGTTGGGTTCCTTTCCCTGCTCTTCCACAGACTGTGCCTGACTTATAGCCCTCTGTAAAATGGGGGATACCAGCACTTGCCTGCCTCACGGGGGTGTCTGGAGGACAAATACACAAAAGAGTGTGAGAGGCTCAGATATTGTACTAACAGAGAATGTCACAGGGTAACTGGCCCCTTTGAGAGGAGATGGGAGCCAGCCACAGTGTGCCATTACTAATTAGCTGCTTCCCAGCCTGAGGGGGAAGAGGAAGGAGTGAGAATGAGGCCAATCTGGAGTTGGAACGACGGAGTGCATGGGTTCCTTCGCAAGGCCCCAAGCCTGTGTCTACAGGGGGCTGGGTGCTTTGGAGGAACATGCCTGGGGACTCAGTGCTTTGGACCAAAGACAGACAGAGCCACACAAGTACCCTAGAAAGGGGTTGGGAAAAGGGGTCAGCAGAGGGATGGCCTCAAGAGAACTCCCCAAGGGCAGAAGAGCCTTTATGTGCCAGGACTCTTATCCCTTTTCTGAGGTAGCAGATTAATCTGTGATATAGCTGGAGGGCTGAGCCACAACTCCTGCACAAACCAGCCTGTGGAGAGTAGAGAAGACCCATCTGTGGGAAGGGAAACTGAGGCAAGGAATGCCACACTAAGGCAGAAGGAGCATTATAGAGCAGTCTCACCCCATGACAGGGACAAGAACAATATTTTGCATTGGTCTTCCATTTTAAGTGCCCAACTATACACAAACTAACCTTTTAGGCACCTTAGGTGGCTTTGAAAATGCCAGTTAATGATTTTTCTAAAATGCACTTAATGCTTTTTAGTATTCAATGAAATAAAGCCAAATAATGTTTGACTATAGATATTAATACACAGGCTACTTCGAAGTGAAGGTTAAAGTTGGAGTGTAGGAGAGGGATTTCCTGCTTCTAATGTAATTCCCTCCCTTCTCTGGTTTATTAGTTTGTAATAATAGTGTAGCGTTGAGTTCCCCCAGTCAGGACTAGAGCCTCATTGTGCTACGAGTAAAAGAAAACCTTTGCCCTACCTGAGAAAACTTATTCCCAACTCATAAGGATATTACTGAACATTCTTCGAACCCCCCCTCTATTTGCAAATCACCAACCGACCTGAATTGCCAGAGAGGTTTCCTGAGGAAAGGCATCACCACCTCCTACTGGAAAACCATCTTCCTTTTCTACCCCCACTCCTCCATCTTGTAAACTACATAACGGTTATTGTGGTAAACAGAGAAATTGGAGATCCTAGCTCACAAGAGCCGTCTCTACAGCCAGAAGGGAGCAAATTGGTCAGCAAGGACAAGATATTTCTGAAAGAAAAATCTTTGAGTTTTGGCGCATTTCCCTCAAATGTCACCTTGCAGCAATCCTCACAGTTGCCAAGTCCCAGGGCAAGCAGCATATGCTGTTGTATCAGGCAGCGTCAGAAACAAGACATGTTTGTTTGTTTGTTAATTTAGGGGAAAACATACAAAATGGACATACTTAGTAACGCTGTAAATCTTTAGTGGTGTGAGGTGGAAACATGTTTGTACAAATTCTAGAGAGGTCTGTTTTTTTTAAAAAAATGCAGAATTACCTGTAGGGATGGTCTTGTAGTTAAAACTAGAGCTGATCAGAATCTCTTGAAAAATTTCCATGAGGAAAAACCTGTTTTCCACAAAAAACGTTTTCTCTTTTCTGACCCGGTTTAAGTAAGACACTAGACAGGATTATAAAACCTGTCTTCTCTTCTGAGTTTGACACAGACTAGCCTTGGACAAGTCACTTAGGGCTTGTCTACATGGTGCAGTATCAAGAGCCACTGAAGTGTGAAGTTCTAAAGCACACCAATGTGTTACGTGCTAACAGACTAGTGTAGACCAATGACGCATGCTAAAAGTTCCCCAGTGCACACTGTCATATTGAAACAGTTAATACACACTAGGGAATTTAATATACACCAGCACTTAATGCACATCTGTGTTTTGATTCCTCACTTTTCTGCTTCCTTTCCCCACCACTGTCTGTTTTAATTGTAGACCCTTTGGTCCATTTTAATTGTAGGCTTTTCAGGGGGCAAGAGCTGTCTCATCTATTTTCCTTTCATGTTTGGGTACTGGAAGCTGGATAACAACAAAATCAATATTTAGTCAGCTAAGTAAGTGGCCTGGTTTTTTTGTTAGTCATTCTTCACTTCTGCAAAAGCTGCCTAGTCGGCGCCTGTGAAAATCAAACCAGTGAAAGGCTTAAATATGAAGTTACGTGTTTAATTTCAGGCACCTCGAATACAGAAACGTCAGTCAAAGCCAGCGGTTTTCGAACTTTTTTTCCTCGTGACCAAGTTGAAGAAAATTGTAGGTGCTCGTGACCCATCATAATTTGACCAGAGTGTGGGCTCTGGTGTGGGACTGAGGGTGAGAGCTTTGGGCTGTAGAAGAGGTCTCCAGCTTTGGGGAGAGGGTCAGAGCTGGGGCAGGAGGCACTTATCTTGAGCAGCTTCTTGTCAGTGGTGCAGTGGGGGTGCTAAGGCAGCTTCCTGCCTCTCCTGGCCCCACAGACCGTGCTATGCCCCAGAAGCAGCCAGCAGTGCGTGGAATCCTATGCACTCTTCCCCTCCCACTTCCTAGAAACTGGGCCTGCTTCTGGCTGCAATAACAAGACCCAGTTCTACCACCCAGTACTGGGTCGCAATCTGTCATTTGAAAACCACTGATCTAAGACTCCAGTTTTTCCTGACTATAAAATGTCCTTCGTTTCCTCTTGTAGGATCTCTGTTAAGCCATGTGAATAGTGCCACTGATGTTAATGACTACTCATATACTTAAAGTTAAGCATGAGCTTTAGTACCTTGCTGAATTGGGCCCTTTGATACCCTTAGACAGAACTCACTAAGGACCTGATTCCCATTGACTTAAATAGACTCACAACGTTAGATTGCATTTTCAGTTGGAGTTGCTTAAGAAGCCAAATGGGTGTTTGCCAATGCCCGATCCAAATCCAAAGATGAATTCACTTCCAAACTGGCCTGTTGAACTGCAAATGCTGAAACTTGAACAAATTCATGAAGCGAGAGAGGGCAGGGGTAGGGAAAGAAAATATTACCCTACTCAGCCACATGTTATATAGGTACCTGCAGGTTGCTGATCTGCAGGGAACAATTAAGTAACAGCTTCCAAGGGAGCAGAAGAATGAAGTAGCAGTGTAATAAAAATCAAAGGCATCAATGCACACATGAGCAGGAAAAGCAGCTTTGCTAGAGTCCTTGCTAGCTGGGTGACACTGAAAATAAGGGTGAACGCCCTTACTGTTGGGGAACTACTATTATATTACAGGTTGAACCTCTCCAGTCCGGCACGCTCTAGTCCAGCAACATCCATGGCCCAGAATGATTTTAGTTCACCAAATGTCCACTTATCATGGGTGTGGCCAGGTTTCCTTACGGACCCAGAAAGTTTGTTTATAGTCACCAGTCCTGGCTCTCAGTGTTCTGTGCTGTTGTTTAGCTCTAATTTATCCCTAAATGTCTTCTAAGAGCCCAGTAAGCAGTGGAAGTGTTGGTAATGCTGCTAGCCTATATTGGCCTCCTGTGGTTTGGCAAGTTCTCTGGTTCAGCACTGGTCAGGTCCTGAGAGTGCCGGACTAGAGAGGTTCAACCTGTATTTTATTAGTATCGCTTTTATTATTCATATGCTCTGGGTTTATATAGAGTCTTTTATCCCAAGCAAGAAGGCTCATTATAGATTTACAGAGGAGTCTCTTCAATTCATCCTGCAATGAAATACAGTCACTGGGAAAGCAGCCATTACAACTCCATGGAAGTTTGAGGACAGGAAAGTGGTGAAGAATGCATAAGCCAGTTGAACTGACAAGGGGATTTTAAAGCAGGTAAAATAGTGTTCCAAATTGGAATTTGGCCACTAATGCTGGTATTAACAAATCCCCCAGACATCCTTCAAAGTAATCCAGCAAGGAAGCAGAAGATAAAGTATGGTACAGCAGCATTCTGCTATAAGAAGCTATTTAGGACAGAGGCAAACAAATGACTTTCTGTTCCTGCTGGAAATGGTGAAGGGTATGTTTTGAAAAAAAAACCAAAACAAAAAGACTGCTAGAGGTGAAACCAGTTTCCTAACTTATTTTTATATTTGAAGGGCTTGATTGTTACCTGGTGTAAGAATAAAGAACAAGCTTCTGCACAGGAAAAAATGTCTCTTTGTTTCAATTTCCAGCACAACATCACCTCAGGGAAAGGAAGGGGTGGCCAGTTTGTTTAATCAAAACTGTACTTCATTACAGTACTGGAGAACAGCCCTTTCAAGGTATCAGATGTGATGTAGGTTCCTCACAGTAAAGCAAGCAGCCTCTTCTTTTTTATTTATTATTGATTTCAAAACCTCACACATGCATTGGTTCTGCAAGATGACAGTGAGTGCAGAAGAAGCAAGTAATAAAAATAAGAACAGATCAATACTGCCAGACCAAAAGCATTAGGAGTATAAATAACAAAAAACATAGGCTACGTCTACACTGGTATGATCTTGCACAAAAACTCTTTAGCGCAAGAGTTCTTGCGTTAAAGTAGTTGTGCAAGAGAGCGTCTACACTGGCATGTGCTTTTGCGCGACAGATGTGCTTTTGCGCAAGAGCATCCATGCCAGTGTAGACGCTCTCTTGCGCAAGAAAGCTCTGATGGCCATTTTAACCATCGGGCTTTCTTGAGCAAGAAATTCATGTTGCCTGTCTATACTGGCCTCTTGCGCAAGAACAGTTGCGCAAAAGGGCTTATTCCTGAGTGGGAGCATCATAGTTCTTGTGCAAGAAGCCCTGATTTCATACAGTAGAAAGTCAGTTTACTTGCGCAAGAACACACGGCCAGTGTAGACATGGAACAAACTTTTGTGCAAGAGCGGCCGCTTTGGTGCAAGATCGCACCAGTGTAGACACAGCCCCAGTGTCTATGGGCCTCCACATGAGGAAAAGCCCACATAGGGAACAGGAAACTCTGAGGGTACGTCTAGACTACACGCCTCTTTCGAAAGAGAGTGTCTAGACTGCAACCACTTCTTTCAAAAAAGCAAGCCGCTTTTTCGAAATAGAGTGCCCAGGCAGTCTGGATGATCTCTTTCGAAAAACCCCTGTTTGCATTCAAGAACGCTTTTTTTTGAAAGAGCACTATCGGAAAAAGGTGTTCTTCCTCGTAAAATAAGGTTTACCGCCGTCAAAAAAACCACCGCGTTCTTTCAATTTAATTTCGAAAGAATGCAAGTCTAGACTCAGGGGAAGTTTTTTCGAAAAAAAGGCCTTTTTTTTTCCGAAAAAACCCTGTAGTCTAGACACACCCTGTTTTAATTCATAGTATTTCCTTGACCATATACATCTAAGGGCAGTTTACCCTCTAGCAAATGGGATAATAAGACATACCAAACATGTGTCTGTTCTTAGATCCATGTGTGGATCCAGAAGGATTTGGCCCTCTACAACGAACTGTGTGCTAGGATGAGCACCTTCTTACAGGTGGAACACAGAAATAGGCCTCTGGCTGGGGAGGAAGAAAGGGGCAAGTTCTCAGTAGACTCATTTTAGGCCAGGAATTGGAATTCTGACATCTCTGTGCCTTGGTGGGAGGGACCATGAAAACAGATCTCCTATGCATGGGGGAAGGGGAAGGAAGCACCTTGTATCTAATTTGTTGAGTGAGGGCTGAATTGGGGGTGAGCCTGTGGGGCTGCAGAGGGGATAGTTCTGGTGGACTTGATTTCAGAAAGGGAGAACATTCCAGAAGGCTGTGGACACTGGGTGGAGAGCCATATGGAGTTGTTCGCCCCGCTGTTTGAATGGAGGTTTCCTTTCCTCAATGCCAAAGTACATTTTGCTCAGCGCTCTGTGGTTCTTAATGTTTAGCAGCAGCTTATCATTACCAGCCTCTTACTAGGGCTACATTTCTGTCAATAAAAGGTTGTGGATTTTGATTTTTGTTTAAGCAGGGACAGAATTCACAGCCAAGCGCAGAGGAGCAAGGCAGAGTAAACCAAAGGTCCTGATTCTCCTCTCCCTCTGCTAAAAATTAGGAACCACAGCAATGACGTCGGTGGATTTATCCTAGGGTAAAAACTGGGAGACCAGAGAATTGGGCCTGAGCTTCTCTGCAGTCATCTCCCTCACTGGTTGATACTCTAGCACCCCTTAGAGCACAGATAGGTGTGCAGAGGGGAAATGCTTTGGCAGGTAACATGGTGTCTTCCACAGAGAAATCCCTGCAGTTCCTCTCCCACAAGTCCAGTTGTGAGAGGAGCATGCTGCATAGCCCCCGCGCTCTCTTGTCTGCTTCTGCTGCCTGGCTTCCCCTGAGTCTGCTTCCCTCCTCCTCTGTTGATGGAGAAGGGGAATATCGGCTTGTGGAAAGCACAGCAATTATGCCAACTTTTCTCTTGATTGATCTTTGCTGCTACGTACATAGTTTTCTTCAGTATAGATGCAATTTCGCCAATGACATTTCTCTCTCCTTTAATAAATGTGTTGGCTGAGTAGAGCATTTAGTACACTCTCTCTGCTGACTGAATCTCACCTTCCAGGCCATTTCTTAGGAAACAGGTTAGTGTCTGGCTCTCTTTCTCATGGACCGAAGTTCAGAATTAAGCATAAGTCCCTGGGTGATTGTAAAGTCTATTTGTTCATTCACGATGTTCCCCTTTAAATGTCGCTGGCTTATTGGACATCCTAGCTCCTAAGCATAGTCAATAAAATGTTCCCTGTGTGTTTCTGAACATAAATCCCTAGAATGAAAATCAGTGCTAATTGTGTTTCCACACCCAGCACCCTGTTAATAGAAATCTTCATATCTTCCACTGAATGAGTGGGGAAAATACATTGAGACACAAGAATGAGTTATTTATACCTTTATTAGTATTTTTTAGATACATTATCCCTTACTATCCATCTGCCCCTTGGCTTATGCATTTTGTTCTTCCCATTAGGTACCTTTCCCACATTCACATGGCAGGGTTTATTTACATCACTAACAAGTGCATTAAAAACAAAATGTACAATGTATATAATGGCTCAGAGGGGTAGCCATGTCAGAGTATGTCTACACTACAGCACTATTTCGAATTAACTTAATTTGAAATAGTTAATTCGAATTAAGCTAATTAGAAATAACACATCTATACACAAAAACTATTTCGAAATAGCATTTTGCTATTTCGAAATAGCGTGTCCACACCAAGTGGACCCTGAACCGAAGTTAAGGCTGGCCGGAACCAGTGCTGGCAGGGCATCAGGTTAGGACTTGAGTGTATGGGGCTGCTGCCTGAGGCTAACTGAGCTCCGTGCATAAAGGGACCCTACCCCCAACCCGGACAGACAGTTCTCAGGGTTCCCTGCTTGCTTGTCTACCTCGATGAGGGACAGCAAAGCAGTCCTGTCTTGGAGTGCCCTGAGTGTCCTCACTCGGGACACCACAGCACTCAGCCACATGGAGCCAGAGCTGCCCCTGGGCACGCCGGTGCGTCTCGTGGGGTCGTTGCCATCAGCCCGGCTGCACTTGCTGCAAGCTGCCATCCGGGGGGTGCATCGGGGGGCTGTCAGGATCCAGGAGGCTCTGAGGGAGAGCGTCCACCCCGAGGAGCCTCCCTGGTCCTCCCCACCGGTGGCTCATGCCCCATTCCTCCCTGACATCCTTCCACTTACCTGTTTCACGAGGCATACTGGAGTGGTCGACAAAGGCTTTCCTTGTCGACCGCAGAGCGTCTAGACTGCCCGCTGTGCCAGATCAGCTGATCGTCAGCATAGCACGGCAGCCATTTTGATGTAAATGAAGTGGCAAATATTTAAATCGCCGCTTCATTTTGCTATGTCTAGTAAACTCATCTACATGGCTCTGTCGAAGGAGCCATGTAGTCTAGACACACCCTTTGAGACTAACAGATTTATTAAGGCATAAACTTTTGTGGGTAAAACCCACTTCATCAGATGAATGGAGTGGAGTTTACAGAGGCATAGGTATATATAAGGACAACAAAAGAAAAAGGGTACTTGTATAAATGAGGTAATCAATTCAGGACAGAAGTAGCTCATTCATATCCACTGCTGTGAAAATGTGGCTATCAAAAGAAGAGAAATTGCCTGTGTAGTGTGTTAACCAGTTATGATCCTTATTCAATCCTAAATTAATAGTATTGAACTTCGGGAGAGTGTGGTACAAAATTTGTGAATGTTACAAAGTGAGGTGGTAGGAAGACCAGAATATCATACAGGAAAATCTAGAGGACCTTATAAACTTAAATAATGAGAATGGGGTGAAATTTAATAGTGCAAGATCTATGAGGACTGACAAGAATTTGTGCTATAAGCTGCGAAAATATCAGTTGGAAGTGATGGAGGAGAACGACTTGAGTGTATTGGTGGATAACAGGAGGACTATGAGCCACCTATGTAATGTGGCTGTGAAAAAGGTTAATTCAATCCTAGGATGCATCAGGCAAGACATTTCAAAGGGTTGTATTGTTGCCATGGTGCAAGGCACTGGTGAGACCTCTGCACTATTGTGTGCACTTCCAGTTTCCCCTCTTTAAAAAAAGATGAATGAAGGTACAGAGAAGGACTATTAGGATGATCAGAAAAAATGAAGAACTTATTTATGAGAGGAGACTCAAGGAGCATGGCTTGTTTAGCCTAACCTAATGAAGTCTGAGAGAACAGTTGCTCTCTATAAATATAGCAGAGGGATAAATACCAAGGTGGGAGAGGAATTATTTTAGTTAAGGGCCAATGCTGATGTAAGAACTACGGGTATGTCTAGACTACATGGCTCTGTCGACAGAGCCATGTAAACTAGTTTACCCGACATAGTCAATGAAGTGGGGATTTAAATAATCCCCACTTCATTAAAATAAAATGGCGCTGTGCCGACAATCAGCTGATCCGGCACAGCGCGGCAGTCCAGACGCAGATCGGTCAACAAGGGAAGCCTTTGTCGACCGCTCCCTTATGCCTTGTGAAACGAGGTTTACAGGAGCAGTCGACAAAGGCTTCCCTTGTCGACCGATGCGCGTCTAGACTCCCGCGCTGTGCCGGATCAGCTGATTGTCGGCACAGCGTGGTGGCCATTTTTATTTGAATGAAGTGGGGATTATTTAAATCCCCGCTTCATTGACTATGTCGGGTAAACTAGTTTACATGGCTCTGTCAACAGAGCCATGTAGTCTAGACATACCCTAACAGACATAAACTGGCCACCTCTAATTTTTATACTTGAGATTTACGCAAAAGATTTCAACTGTCAGAGCAGTGAAGTTCTGGAACAGCATTTCAAGGGGAGTCATGAGTGCAAAAAACTTAACTCGTCTAAGATTGAGCTTAATTTGTTTATGGAGAGGGTGCTATGATGAATTACATGCTATTGAAGACTATCTTATATGGCTCGTAGCAAATATCCCCAATGGACAGAATTGGGGAGGGCTCTGAGTTATTATGGACAATACTTTCCTAGGTGTCCAGGTACATCCTGCCATCCAGCTGATCAACATATTTGGGTTAGGAAGGAATTTTTTCCCCAAGTCAGATTGGCAGAGACCTGGGGGGTTTTCCACCGTCCTCTGCAGCATGAGGCACGGGTCACTTATTGGTATAAACTAGAGTAAATGATGGATTACCTGTAACTTGAAGTCTTTAAATCACAATCTAAGGCCTTCAGTAACTCAGCCAGAGGTAAGGGGTCTATTACAGGAGTGGGCGAGTGTGCTGGAGGTAAGACTAGATGACCATTATGGTCCCTTCTGGCTTTAAGGTCTAGGAGTCTGAGTGTTGTAAAATTACCCTCCAATGCCATTAAAACTGTTGTGCCAGCTTTGAACCAGTGAGCATGCTTGCTTTTGTGTAATTTGCACTTCCCTGCATATTAATGCCGTAATTGTTCTTTGCAATTATTTTGATTACTAATTGCATGAGCAATTTATGTGCCTTTAGTTTGCTTGAATAAGCATTTACAAATAGACTTAAATAGAGCATTAAGGAATATAACATATTAAACAAACAACTTTTGGGTAATGAAACTAATTTCAACTTCAGTTCAGAAGTTGGGGCTTAGAAAGCCAGTCTGCGGAAGAAAATATCACTCCTGTGCCAATAAAAGTAAGCCGGCAAGCTATCTTTGCACTATTACCCAAGAGTGATATTCTCCATATGAAATGAAATAGTTTTAATTTTTTATAGTGTCTTGGACCCACTGGAGACGTTACAAAATAGGGATGCAGATGGTGCTTAGAAAGGGACTGTGCAGGCAAATGAAGCAATAGTTCACATACTTGACAATAATCCTCATACACAGCCATGAGGTTAAATTACAGAGCTCATTTAGTATTGAGGCAGGCACATGTAGAAGTGCTGTGTGCCAGAACATCAGCACTAACTCTTTCTCAAAGCTCTTGGGCTATGTCTACACAGCAACATTATTTTGAAATAACAACGTCCACGTCTACCCAGCCGGCAGTTATGTTGAAATACTGTCAAGCTGAAGGACTTCTTACTCCGACTCCTGTAACCCTCATTGTATGAGGAGTAAGAAAAGTCAGAGGAAGAGAGCTCTATTTCGAAATAAGTGCTGTGTAGACAGCACCAAAACTGGAAATAAGCTATTTTGAAATGGGCTACGCAATTGACGTAGGTCAATTTGCATAGCTTATTTCAAGCTAAGCCCTGCTGTGTAGACACGCCCTTGGAAAGAGGATCAGTGAGACTTAAATTTTGGACTCTTGAAAATGGGACCATCTAGTCTGAGGTGAGATTGCTACCAGCAACATCTATGGGAAATCACAGGGCCCCCACCCCCACCTCCACTCCCCGCCATCTAGTGAGTGAAAGTCCAGGTTTTTCCAGATACTTTTACAGGTTGGACCTACCCTGGTCCAACACCCTGGGACCTGACCGGTTCCAGATGAAGGATTTTGCCAGAGCAAGGTACGGTATTTCTCACTTCCCTGCCACACCTGCCTCCAGCCCTGGCCCGCCTCTGGCCTCCTGGCTGTCTCCCTCTCACTGCTTCCAGGGCTGCTGGCCTCACTAGGCTTCCCAGCCCCACTCCCAGCAGTTCTGCTGTCCTGGCTCCCTGAACCCCTCTAAACTGGGATTCTCTGGTCTGGCAGGCTCCCAGCTGCCAGCTCTCCACTGGGACTCTCTGGTCCTGGAACATCTGTGGTCCTGCCAGACCAGAGAATCCCAGTTTAGAGGGGTTCAACCTGTACAAGACTTTGCAAATATGAAGCCAAAATCAATGTGTATTAAATCAATTAGAATCCTTTCTGTTGACTTTAATGGGCAACCTGGGATTGGATAAAGCCCCTGTGAAATTTTTTCACCAACACAAAAGGCAGTTGAATGCCCAAGGAATATCAATGGCAATTGGTGGTTTAACTCCCATTTTTGCTTTTGAACATTTTTCTCTTTAGTTTGGACTGAAATGTTACCATTTCTTCTGATGAACTAAGCTTCTTCTGGTAAACATGACAAAACTTTGCCACTGACCAGCTTCTTCATTCTACTCTGGGGCACCATTTTTAAAAGTATAAGAGTAAGGTTTCATCAGCAAAGAACTGCCTTTCGCTTTGGAGATTCAGAGTGGGGTTCCTTAACTCTTAGGAAGGCATCCAGTCTTGATCTAAAGTCTTCAAGTGATGGAGAGCCCATTATATCTCTCTGTAAGTTGTTCCAAAGGTTAATTTATGCTCGTTTGCATCTTATTTCAAATCCATATTTGTCTAGCCTCAGCTTCCAGCTATTGGATCTTTTTATGCCTTTAATTTAGATAAGAGCTGTTATTAGAAATATTCTCCCCTTGTAGATACATAAAGATCAAAATTAAAACACCTCTTCTCTTGGATCAACGAAATGAGACTGATGAAGCTTAGCCTCTCTTTGTAAGTCAGGTGTTCCATATTTCCTGTTATTCTTGTTGCATAATAGGAACCCTTTCCAATTTGTCTACATCCTTTTAAAACTATAGACAGCAGAACTATAAATGGTATTCTTCTTATGTCCCTGCTAAAGCTGCACACAATGATGAAAACACATCCCTGCTTCTGTTTGAAACTGTAGTTTCCCTAGATCAGGAAACATTAGACATATAACTGGTGGAAGAATGTGCAGATACTTATTTGGGATCAACTACACAAAACACTTTGGATTTCCATACATTCATGAATATAACTTTATTACAGCTTTTAACAAAAATAAGGGTGGGTATTTTATATAACTGAATGCTGTGAGTTGAATAACTGTGGAAATTCAATTTCTTCTTCTTCTTACTATGCATTGTTCCAAGAGAGACAAAGAGGTCACATGTACAGAAATACTTTTGTTGTAATGAGTCCTGCATCTCTAGATGACTGGTTCAAATGTGATCTAGATGAATAGAAGCCCAAAGTCACTAGTAGAATTGGACATACCTTTGAATCCATTCCCTCACAAAGAAATGGGAATCTTCACTTCCAGATTTTTTCCCCCCTGGGTCTATCTCTATTTATAACTCTGCAGAAGTTACTCTGTGACTCATGTGATATGAATGATCCGTGTCAGTCTTGATCCTGGTGGACTCATGTCTACATCTCGGTTGATGTGACAAGCTTGTGATAAATTCCAAAGGGTGAGTATGCACTTCACTTACATTTCCAAAAGGTAAACCAGTGCTTGGAGACTGTATGCATAGATACCTGTGCAATTCAGTGATTTCTGTGCAGAAATGTTGCTTTGCAGGTACATGCACATACATTTGAGCCAGTGTGAATGTTGGGAGCTAAATTATATAGAATTTTCCCCTTTGTAATAGTTCTGCTTCTGAGAAGGAGCAACAATGTACTAGACAGTGCTGGATCCAATTCCTATTGAAGCCAATGGAAAGATTCCCATTGACATCAGTGGGAATTGGGCAGACTCATAATCTTTCCGTTACACTGGAAGGAAATGAATGACTGACCTGAAATACCATGAATGCATACTGATAAATATAGGGGAGTGTTGATGTTACATTTTATTAAGCCCTACTGAAGACAGACAGCAAAAAACATCCCTTGGCTAATTGGCCACCAGCAGTACCACACATGTGTGCTCCCAGAAAGTGAATGAGACCTTCAGAGGCAAAGCTGGGACATCCTGCATCTCAGCTTGCTACGTTTGCCAGGAGAAGTTATCACACTCCTAGCTGGGCCTGTGGACTAGCTCCGCTGGGGATTGGTTCCTTAGAAGATACAACATTTGGTACCGTGCCAACAGCATATTCATTATAGAAAATTAAGCAACAGCACAGTCTGGCTAGATGCCCAAATCACTATAGAGCTTGTGTTATTGATTGTGTGTGTCTGAATTGTTCTCCAACAGCACAACTCAACCTGCCTCTCACAAATGTTCAGTTCACTTTCATTCGCAGGAAGGTGAGGAAAGCTATGTTGTTTGGAGACAGAGATGTGAGGTGACTTTAAATTGCAAGAGGGATCTCTTGCAGCCTCCGTACCTGTGCCGCTAGTACTCCTTCTGTTGCAAGGCTTATGTCTGTACTAATGGGGCCACTTTGGTGGTCTGTGGTGAAGATGGCCAATTGCTCTGAGATATTTGCCGTGGGTTGTATTATGGAGTGCCATCCTACCTGCTGCAGTACATGAAAGGAAATGCAGTGGTAAGACCCTGTTATCTTAGGGCAGCCGCCAACCATACTTAAACTTAGGAGGCAGCGTGGGCTAGTGGATAGGGCACTGGCGTCAGAAATAGGGACTCTATTTCTGGCTCTGCCATTGAGCTGCTGTATAACGGTGGGCCAATCACTTCATTTCTATGTGCCCCTGCTTGTCTACCACCATTCTCTGTCTGCCTCTCTGCCTAGAGCAGTGGTGGGCGGCCTGAGGGCCACATGCAGCCCATCAGGGCTCTGTGTGGCGCACAAGACATTTTGTTTATCATTGCTCAAGCACAGGGCTGCCAGATTCTGCTGGTTTCTGCCTGTGTCGTTTTGTTCCTTCTGGTATTACCAAAGTGACACCCACGTAAAGCTGGGGCACGGGAAGCGAGGTGCGTGAGGATCACACACCACATGGACGGTGCGAGCCGTGTGCTCCCCCTGCACCCAATCAAAGTGCCATTGCGGTTCAGTCGGCCCATGCTGCAAATTCTAGCTACGCAAGCGCACGTAGCAAAACTGCCCTGGCCCGGGAGACTGTCTTGGTTACAACAGTCTTGTGGCTGAGATGGAAGACCACTCATGGAGCCCACTCACTAGCCTAGATTGCCACTTGCTAGCTTAGATGAGGAACTACTAGCCGATTTACCCAGTGTTGCCTGGGTCCTTCAAGCAGGGCCTTTGGGATATGGGGGGAGGTGCAAGAGGCTGGAGTCAGGGGGGTGTTCTCTCCACCTGCAGCCCACTCCCCCTTCCTCCAGCTCACCCAGGGTCTGTTTCCTCTCCCCTCCCAGCCCACCCAGGGCCTTTCTCCTCCCCACCACTCCCCCAGCCCACGTAGGGACTGTTCTTTCTTCCCTGCCCCCACTGCCCAGTACCTGTTTGTTCTCTCCCCCTCTGGCACTGTAGCCAAGGGCAGAGAGGGGAGGAAAAAGTTTGAGGCAGGGGGGCTACTTGCCCGTGTGCTGGCAGGCAAGAGGGCGGAGCTCCAGCCCTGCTGGCCACTCCCTTGATGGTGCAGCTGCCCCCAATGGACACTCTGTAGGATAGCTCCCCCCTTGGGCTCGCTCCCCCCCGTGGCCACTCTCATATTGTGTCCCTCTGCACAGAAGCCCCTCCCTTTGCATGTTATGGAAAACAGTCCCTTTCCTGGGGCTTCTGGTTTTCCTGTCACAACCGAACCCTGCCCTTGCTTCAAGTTAGGAGAAGAGGAAGCTGCCTACTAAATTCAGTGGCCCTCGCTCTTACCATTTAGGAGGAGTTCTTGAACAAACGGACTCACAGACAGACACACAGACAGAGACGCGCTTGCTCTCTCTCTCATAGACGGATAGATTTGGGACTGTGGCCAGTACCATGGAACTTGAGTCTTGGTTTAAGCCCCTAGGTGGTGCTGTAATGCAACCAATAATAACAATCTACTTATCCTGCCTATGTATTTAAATTACCAAAATCTCCCACCCCAACTTAAAGTAACAGCCAATCGCACAAAAACTCAGAAGCAAGTGTTCAGCGCCATCTTAAGCATGGTGTACAGATGGCAGAATCTCAGGAGACAGCTGTGGTTTTTAAGCCTGAGATGGATTAAGGATGGAGTTTTAGCCTGATCTATTTGTGTGCATTTATTGAGCACCATTCATGTGCCTGGCTCTATAGAAGGCAGAAAAGAAGTGGACCTTAACCCAAAGGGCTTCAACATAAATAAAAACACAGCCCAACTGGCATGTAGCATGTTGGTTGATTAGGCAAAAGTCAATCTTAAAACTGAATGGAGGCGGGAGGGTATTTAAAATGTTTCCCTAGGTGCATTAAGGCAAAGAGAGTGCAAAAGAAAGTGTGAGTGAAGGCAGAGAAGGTAGGCGCTTAACAGCCTAGAAGAGGGGAAACTTTTCATCCAAGGCACAATGTGGGAAACAAACCAAGCTGAGTGCAAGCGAAATAGTGCTGTCTCTTTTGACACCAGTGTCCCATTGTGACAGCAGCAGCGTCCTCTGCAGACTGGAAACAGAAGTCAGGGGTCTTGCTGGTCAACTTTCCCATGATGAGATCAGTGACCTTCAGTCTGTGATTGCTGGCATGTAACCTGCTTTATGGGCACAGACCCCTCCCCTGGAAAGGAGGCAGTCACAAGCAGCACATAGGCAAACCCTCTTCCAGCTGACAAGCCAATGCTAGGTCCTGGAAGCGATGTTTGGGCCTGCTCCACTTGTTAGAGTAATCTGAGGTAATTCCTGACATGAAGCTGCACAGGGCTCTCTGTGTATTGTTAAGTCAAATCTTCCCATCCCTTTAGGGTTATTGGGTTTTTATTAATTGGCCACATTGAAAAATGTTGTTAAGATTATTACTGGGCTCCAGAATACCTTGAACTCATACATTCATTTAGCCCAGCTAGGCACTTGGGCATGTGTATGGGGAAAGGAGGCATCTCCTCACAATGGCTGAAATGTCCTGTGCTGTCTACACACACACACACACACAAAATGGCTGAAATGTCTTGTGCTGTCCACACACACACACACACACACACACACACAGAGAGAGAGAGAGAGAGAGAGAGAGTAATGAATTCTCTGGCATTGTTCTCAGCCTCAACCTTTCCTTCCACAACCCCAGCATGTATGCTCCAACCAAGACCCCCACCTCCCACTTAGCTGGAGTCAAAAGCAACCTCACCAGTGTGAGATCAAAATTGGACCCTCTGGATACCTCTACACTGCATTGTAAACCCGGGATTTGTCGAACTCGAATTAGCAGACTGGATTTGTTAATCTAGGGTGTGAGTTTCAATACTTATTTGTAAAGGCAGGTTATGAATTGTTGAACCCTGTGTCCCAACCTGGGGCTCCAGGATCTACACTGCATTATGCGGGTCCAACTCCAAACGCCTATACCCCAGATGTGCTGGTGCCCTCCCCAAACAGGTGTGTTCTAGCCCTTTCTTTGTGATGCAGGGAGGGAAAATTTGACTGCCCAGAGGGCATAGAAAATTGGCTTGTGAGATAAAGGATAGTTTTGGCAGACTCCCAGAGCACGAGTTCAAGGGGGCTGTATATATGCTGTAAAGCACTGGGGCTTTAATCCTGGCTCCCAGTTCAACCCAGGTTAGGGCCTTGCCTGCCATGGAGTCTAGGATCCAGGGTTAGAGGCCTGGACTAGCACGATTTGTGTCTAGATGGAATTGGAGTTAGGCTCTCAATGTAAACATAGACTATATGTCTGTCACACAAACGTACAGGTGAAGAAACAATTGAAAATATCAGCTGAAGGCTTAGGGTGGGAATATATTTGCACTGGTAGCATCTGCTGTGGTACAAAGACGTTGCTTCTTGTGGATAATCAGAACTGGCTAATCAGCTAAAATGCTGCAGACGGCACACTTCCAAAGCAAAGCCTCGGCCAGGTTCTTTATTAACATATTTCCTGCCTTCGTCTGAGGCTTGCAAAAAATATCCCCTTGAGGTAGCAAGTATTGCCAGTCTCATATCTGTAGCCCTTCTTTGCAGTCACCCGTTCCAGCTGTTCTCTGTATTTTTAAGGGGGTGAGGCAGGGAAATTGCAACTTCCACGTGTCTGCACTTTACATGTTCGCTCACATCAGCTATGTTGCATTAGTGCGAATCGGCAAAAACCTGCTGTGGGTTCGGTGCGAGGTTAGATGAAATTCTTCTTATTCCATTTCTTGTTTTAAGAAGAGTATCTGCCATCTGTTCATGGGCCTGAGCTAAAAGTTCATGCCGTGCTTTGTGATCCCTTCTTTCACGTCCCTAGAGTCCAGCTGTTTTTGTTGTTTCTCATTCTGCTCTCACCACGGGCGAGTCTTTTAGTTGCGAACTACATGAGAGTACATCCAACGGCTGAGAAAAGGTAATGGTTGCTACCAAGCCCTGGTGTGCTTTGCAGAAATGATCCCTGAAGCACTGCTTCTGCAAAGCTTTGCTGGGCTCCTGGGTAAGGTGTGGCGGGGGCCCTGCTCCAAGCTCCCAGAAGATGCAGGGCCTCAGTACAAAAGCGACTTCTCGTCCCCACCCTGTGAGTCTCTCAGTTTGGCTCCTACACAAGGATGGGCAGAGTCAGGTCCCTGCAATGTCCTTTCTCTCGGCGTGCGAAATTGACAATGATGCTACTGCCCCTCCTTTCTCTCCATTCAGGGGGGTAGGGTAGGGGGGCCCGGGCTTGCCCACTCTCACGGGCCCCAGCCTAGGGCCCTAAGGATAGGCTCTAGTGGCGTCCTGTCCAGCTGGTGGGGTTAATACCCGCAACGCATCAGTCCGCCGGCAAATCTTATGCTGCCCCTCCCTGGGCTACTTCCTACCCTGCTGGTGTCAGTGCCGCAGAGCCTCAACACCACCATCCGCCCTCTCTCACCTGCCCTCTCTCTCCCCTTGTGTTCCCCCCTACCCCTTTTTAACTTCCTACCTGGGTCGCTTTCTCATGACATCACCCGCCGACCCAGGGCTGAGGACGTCCCCTGACGTCAGACATAGCCCCGGCGTACAGGGTTCCCTGGGGCCAGACCCCACGCCGGTCAGCTGGGCCGCGGCTGCAGAGCACTATGTGCAAACGGCCCATGCCTCCCGTCCTGCCCTGAGGAGCACGTGCACAACCGCGGGGGGAGTGCGGGGCGGATCGGCCCCATCTGAGCAGGGCAGCTCCGACCCATCACAGCCTCATACAGAAGGGGTAGGGCCCCCCAGCCAGCATCGTAACTAGCTAATTTGGTGCCTGAGGCAAGACTGTCCTTGGCGCGGGCGGGGGTGCTGACGTGGCGCGAGGCACGAGCAAAGACGGCGTAGTAGTTGTCTTTTCTGCGCCCCCTCAGCTATGCGCCCGAGGCAAGTGCCTCACTCACCTCGCCCTTGTTACGGCCCTGCCCCCAGCCCTCGCAGCTGTCTGGAGTGTGCTGCGCAGCACTCCAGTGGCATCCAGTGGGCTCCACTTGCTGCTGCTCCTGTGGTAATGGCGGTAGCGGTTGGGAGCCCTGGGCCCTTTTGAGGCACTGGATCCTGGCACAGTTGCCCCTTTGTCCCCTGCCCCCCATTGGCGGGCCTGGTCAGGAGCACTTATCGCAGGGCTGGTTTGGAATCTTGGAGAAATGTTACCCCCCTCCACCCCCCATGTATGGGCAGGAATGTTTTCTCTAGAGAACCTGTTACCAGAGTTAGAGGGGTGACCTTGGGTACGTCTAGACTGCATGCCTTTTTCAACAGAGGAGTATCTGTCGACAAAGCCTCTGTCGAAAAAGAGCATCAAGGCTACAACGAGTTCTGTCGAAAAACCAAGCCGCTTTTTC
The DNA here is from genome assembly GCA_019425775.1 of Rafetus swinhoei. Lineage (NCBI taxonomy): Eukaryota > Metazoa > Chordata > Testudines > Trionychidae > Rafetus > Rafetus swinhoei. Next base: position 190,474,408 of record CM033440.1, read on the forward strand.
GAAAGAGAGTGTAGATGCTCTCTTTTGAAAAAGCACAGTGTGGATGCAATAGCGCCTTTTTTTGACAGAACTCTGTTGAAAAAAGGCGTTATTCCTCGTAAAACGAGGATTAAGCACCGGATGTGAGTTAGGAGCACTCACTTGAATTCCTGGCTTTCACAGTCTCCCTGGCTGACTGTGGATGTGTGACTTATTTCTCTGTGCTTCTGGTCCTGCCCTGAAAACTGGGAATGTTAATGCTGCTTTCCCCCTTCCCTTTGTCTACCTCGATTCAGTTTTTCAGGGCAGGGACAGTTCCTTACTAAATGCTTGTATGGTGCTTAGCAATTACAGGGCCCTGATTTTTATCGATGACGTTAGGTGCTACCATAGGTGGTACCTAAACCTAGGGTTGGGGAGGCAAGCCCTCCAGTCCCATCCCTTCCACCCAAGACACTGCCCATTGACCCATGGGAGCCAAGTCCCCCCTACTACAGGGGCCGGCCCACATAGCACAGGCAGCCCTCAGCCTGCACTCTACACTGCCCTCCGCCTTTGAGCGCAGGAGACTCATGCTCTTTCCCTACCCTGAGCATGGCAGCCTGTCCCCTCCCCGCCCCCTCCAGAGCATGCATTCCCAGCTTTCCCTGCCCCTCCCCACTGTGGGGAGGGCTGGCAGTGTACAGCCTTAGCCTCTGTGGGGCTGAAGTCCAGGTATCCCCAGGAGCCTGGGGGAGCGACGTTGAATGGGAGTGAGTGGGGGCAGAGTGTGGGCAGGGGCAGTTTGGGAAGGCATTGCCTTCCCCTGCCTCTGATACCCACTGCCCATGGGTGCTACTGTGATGAATAATCGTATAACTGGAAGGGACTTCGAGGGGTCATCAAGTCCCGTCCCCTGCCCTCATGGCAGGACCAAGTACCATCTAGATCATCCCTGACAGATGTCTATCCAATCTACTCTTAAATATCTCCAGTGATGGAGATTCCACAACATCACCAAGCAATTTATTTCAATGTTTAACTGCCCTAACAGGAAGTTTTTCCTAATGTCCAATCTCTGGGCCTCAGGGCAACTGCCTCTTTTCTCCCCCTTGTCAGCAGGCTTGTGTACAGAGCCCCACCGAAAGTCACTGGGGGTATGTCTACACAGCAAAGTTATTTAGAAATAACAGCCTTTATTTCAAAATAACTTTCCTAGTGTCTACACAAGCCAACTGCTATTTCGAAATTAATTCGAAATAGCAGCGGGCTTATTTCGAAATTGGTAAACCTCATTCCACAAGGAATAGCGCCAATTTCAAAATTGCTATTGCGAAATAAGTGCTGTGTAGACGCTTATTTTGAAATAGGGGGCCTCCAACCCTTCCCAGGGTGCCCTGCTGGCCGCCCTGGCCACAAGGTAACTTCTGACCTGAACCAATTCCGTCTGGCCTTAAATGCGATTCAGCATCCAATCAGTGTGGATGCGCTATTTCGAAATGCATTTTGTGTGTAGACGTGTTATTTCGAAATAAGACATTTTGAAATAACTATTTCGAAATTAGATATTTTGAAATAACGCTGTAATGTAGACATACCCTGGCAGAGGTGGGAGTTAAATCCATGTCTTCTGAATTCTCTAACCAGAAGGCCAACCTTCTTCCCAATGCATAGGAAGTGACCACACTACCTATCAGCAGCAGGAGGACATGTTGTTAGGCTGACATATAAACACATCTTTCTGTGTATTGATGCCAAGAAGAGCTAATTAATACATCTGTAACTGATGGAAACCTACCTGCCATGCCCTTCATTTAATTTTTCTCCCCTCTTCCTGACTAACTGGAAAGACACATGGAGAACAACAAAACATGCATATTAATCTTCTCGTTTCCTTCCCCCTCGTACACTTTCAATTATTGTTCTGCTAGGGTTGCCTAATTAACAGCTTGTGGTTATGCATAAAAAAATAACCAGACTCTGCTGCTAATTATGGCTGTTCTATTTATGAGATGAAATAAGAATTTCAGCAGTCGGGGGGAGGGGTTCAAGGTTCAAGAAAAGCCACAGTACCACTTGCTTTGGTCGCGTGGGATATTGTGTGAAAATGGGACTTAATGCTCGACCGTACTGAAGTTTTGTCAACAATCTGGGGAAGAATTTCAGGGCTCTTTTTCTTGAGAGTAACCACTGCAAACACTGAACTTAATACAATTCACCCTTGGTATTTTCAATTGCATTTAAATATAATAGGAGAATATTAGCAGCAGTGGATAGCTAGCCTGTGTTACTGCTCCATGCCATGCGCTTTAAACTAGAGGACTAAGGACTTGATCCAGCCCAGTGATTAAGCATGGACCTGACTTTAAGCATGCAAAGTCAATGAATTGCTTATGTAACCCCCCCCCCCCGCCCTTCTCCCTGGGTTACTTGGGGACAGACCACACTCACCTGTGTGCCTGGGCACCGGATGGTTTTAACATTAAATGAGATCCTGAGTACCCCAGTTGTGATGTTGTATAATTGAGCATTCCCTATCCACCCCCTTGCTGCAGTCCCTTGCGTCTAAAGGAATATACAATAGCAGTGCCTCCCCCTTGGCTGGCCCTGTACATACTTAATAGTGTGCCTTGGGAGCCTCCAGGAATAAAATTATTCTAGTAATAATCTGGATCTCACTAGAAAACAACAATTATAAATAATTTACATCTAATTGATTAAATTAGAATTAATACTCCTTTACTCAACTTAAAGAAGCAGGTTTAACAGACTAAAAATGAATAAAAGCAATTAACAAAGTACAGAGAAATAAAAGGAAACTTTTCTATCTGGCATTTACACTGCCACCATGTATCCCACCCCAGAGCGTGCACTCCTCTGGATCTCAGCGTCCCAGACGCTTGCATGGGCGCACTTGAAGGTCTGCAGCTGAATTGGAGACAGCACTGTGCAGGTTGTGTGTGTCAGTCTGGGCAGGCAGCCAGCTGCAAAATCTCTCTGCCACTGGAGTGGGCCCCACCAAATGCCAGCAGCTCTGGTTCACTGGGCTCATCACTCTGCCTCTCTTTAGAGCCCGAATCAGTTTGTCTTCTGTGCTCTGTACCAGGCAGCATTTTCCCAAGCAGCCACAGTTACTCACAATACCTTCTATGCAGGGTTATGCAGGCCCTTCTCAGGCTATGTCTAGACTACAGGCTTCTTTCAGAAGAAGCTTTTCTGGAAGAGATCTTCCGGAAAAACTTCTTCCAAAAGTAAGTGTCCACACTGCAAAAGTGCATTGAAAAAGCAGCGTCCACACTGAATGGATGCTATCTCGCATTTAAGCTGTGATTAATATGGACAGAGTGGCCACCAGGGCACCTGTGCTTTTTCCTCTTTCCTCTACTTCCAAAAGAACTCCCTCTTCCCCGTCCACACACGCCTCTTTCCGAAAGAGCTCTTTCAGAAAAAGTCTTCTTTCTCGTAGAATAAGGATTACCAATGTCAGGAAAACCCCTCCTGTTTTTTTGATTTTCTTTCGGAAGAACACGATTGCAGTGTGGACACAACTGAAGTTTTTTCAGAAAAACGGCTGTTTTTCTGAAAAAAATTCTGTAGTGTAGACATACTCTCAGCCACAGGCACACCAAAATCTTTCCCTCCCAGGGACAATCACCAATAGCTCCTGAAGCAGCCAGCTAGATCCAAGCCCCAGCAAGCTCTCAGTAACAGCCTTTAGCTTTAACACAACAGCTCCTGACCTGGAAGAGGCTCCATGCCAGTAATCTGTCTCCTCTCTCCAAAATGGAGCCCCTCCCCCAACTCTCTTTCTTTCTCTGCACAGCCTGGAAGAGAGCCAGCATTTCCCTCCTTTTTCCCCAAGGGCTCCTGGGAGTTGTAGGGTATGTCTACACTTGCCCCCTACTTCGAAGTCGGGAGGCACATGAAGCATATCGAAGTTGCAAATCAAGCCTGGGATTTAAATACCCCACGCTTGATTTGCATGTTCCTGACCGGTCGCCATTTTAGAAATTCACTAGCCCGGAGTACTGCCCGTGTCTACACACGGCAGTGAAACAGGAGTCCGATTTAAAGCCCTACCTCAAATTAGCTGGTATTCCTCCTGCAATGAGGTTTACCAGCTAATTCAATTAGGGCTTTAAATCGGACTCCATTCACTGCTGCGTGACGCGCAGTTACTCGAGCAGTGAATTTCTAAAATGGCGATCGGAACATGCAAATCAAGCACGGATATTTAAATCCTGGGCTTGATTTGCAACTTGCTTCATGTGCCTCCCGACCATACCCGTAGTCTCTAAGCCTAGACTGCAGCACAAAGGAGCCTCCCAGTAAAAGTTAGGGGCTCCTAAGGTAAAGGGAGCCTACACTTACATGCTTAGAGTTAGGTTTGCACTGAAGTACTTGGCTGGTTTGAGGCCCCATATACACTGAAATATAATAGTTTTGTAGCATTAGTGGGAAGGCCCGATGGGAAGGGTTTTTGACATTAGTGGCAGAGCCAAAATACATACACAAATGTGTGGCTGCATGTGCCTGAACGGCAGCTTTATGTGATTGGGGAGGACATGGGAACTGCACCCCGGAAGCATCATTTAAGGCATGCACTGGCCAAGCACAACAATTGCCTGCTCTTAGTATGCAACAGCATCAGTGCACTTGCCACATGCCTCAAACATGAGGTCATGAGTCTCTGCCTCATGGCCATGACTGCCCAAGCTCATGAAGAGAGGGGATGTATCTTTTGCTGAGTGTCAATTTTTTTTCTTGCAGTGAGCATTGAATTAGACATCTAAGGAAAAATACTATTGGCAGGCACAGGAGGCAAGTCCCTGGAGAGAGGACTGGTTCAGGGGGTTAGCCCTGGGATGCAATGGGAGCCTGCTGAAACGTGAATGTTCTGGTTTCTGGAAAACTGAGGCCTCTGGACATGACTTTGTTCCCATTCAGAATGAAAACCAACATTTTCAAAATTCCCCAACAAAAGGAATTCTTTGAAAATTTTGATTTGGGAAAATTTTCACGTCCGACTTTTGAAATTCCAAAATTTTTTAAACAAATTTTGTTCTAAGTTTAAAATAAGGTTTTTTTCCCTTTCATGGTAATTCTTATGAGAATGGGTATGTTTTTGAAGTGTTTGAATTTTAGCAAAAACAGCAGATTTTGTAAAGTAAAATAAATAAATTGTTGAGTTTTTGACAAACTTTCAGTCCAATTGTAGCTACAATCTGTTTTGGCTGATCTGAAGCTGAGGATGTTCAGCCCAGATGGTCATGGAGTATTTCTACTACTTTCAATAACTCTGGAGTTGGCTGATTACTTTCATTTTGGGAAAATGTCCCTGTTTTTCACCAAACCCCATTTTTCCTCTACAACCTTTTTTTTTAAACTGAAAACAGTTTTTTTCCTGACAAACAACCCAAAACATGATTTCTCCTTGTGTCCCACTTTAAAAAATGATTCCCCCCCCAACATTTTCCACAAAAAATGGCTAAGTCCTGTTACTAATGCTTTGTACCTCTGTAGCACTTTCATGCTTTTTCAAGATTTTTAACATAAGGTTACCAATTCTTCCACATCAGTGCTTGCTGTTCTCCTCATTTGATAGATGGGAAAACTGAGGAACAGGAAACTTGTTTAAAATTGACCAGGAAGACTATGACACAGCTAGAAATTGTACCAGATCTCCTGGTTTTCAGTTTTGTCCTCAAGCGTGTACATCAGGGCTACTCAACTTTGGAAGCCCCGGGGGCCACAATGATACTCACAGTACATGCCAAGGGCTGCAACTTAAGTGTGGTTGCATAGACATGCAAATATATATGCAAATATATGCAAATAGATTATTTCACACAATGCCCCAGCGCTCCTGGCACCTCCTCCCTGGGGGCTAGAAAGGCGGACACCCTGTACCCATCTGTTCCAGCCAGCCCATCCACTTGCGTCTTTCAGTGCTCACCCCGCCTGGGAGACACCTTGCCGTTGTGGAGCGTGTTCCCAGTGGAGGCCGTGTTCAAAGGATCCCACCTGCGGGCTGCATGTTGAGCCCTGCATAAACCCAAACCGCACTGCGGGACACAAACAAATGGTCCGCAGGCTGCATGCGGCCCATGGGCTGCGTGTTGAGTAGCCCTGCTGTACATGATACTCCCATTTAGGGGGACCATATTTCCTAAAGGGAAAATGGGACTCTGCGTGGGGCTAGCCCAAGCTCTTCCCCCACCCTCCTGCACGGGTTTGGACAGAGCCACTCACCAGAGCCTCTCCCCCGGCCCATGTTGCTTGTCCTCCTCATCCCATGCAAGACTGCGGCTTGTGTGGCTACTCACCTGAGCCCTGCCTATGCTCCCTTTCTCCTGCCCTTCCCCACGTTAGGCTGGGGCTTGCATTAGTGCCTGCTTGAACTCTGCCTGCTCCCTGTCAAGCAGGTTGGCATTGTCATTACTCCTCTCCCCTCCCTCCCTCCCCCAGCATAATTCCTTTGCACCCTATTTTTGCAAAAAAAAGGCTGGGACAGCCAGGACAGGGCTTAAAATGAGACTTTCCCTGCCAAAATTGGATATATATACACTCTGCTCCCACTCTTCTCCTCAGCAGTGGATTGTTTCTAAAAACAAACAGCTCAAGCGATTAACATACCTTTAATCATTATAACATATACATTCATGATGGGTTTCACTGTCTCACAGAAACCCTCGACCAACTAGCTTGCACTGGAGTCACATGACAATTCCATGTAACCACTCTACACGATTCAGGCAGAAGACGGGGCAGACATACTTGAAGTTGCTAAATGTTTCTGCTAGCATTTAGATCTCATGATCACGCAGTAGTGGAGTTGACAGCTAGACCCAGATAATTATTACCTTGTAATGGCATAATATTTACTACTTACGGGGTTAGTAATTATCCCGCAGTTTCTGGGTTTTGCAATCGGTCCCAGGGAAGCCAGCTGATGTTGCTCAAGTAGGAACAAACTTCAAGGAAGGGGGAGCCACGCCCCAAAGCTGATGGCCATTCCAATACTTAGATTTACCACGCCAGCACAAAATAGCTACTATGACACCTTATTGGTTACCCAGAAACCAACAACACAGTCCCCTTAGGCAGGGCTGAGCAAGAGGCTGGATCTAGGCCGCGTGGCAGCTCCCGGCCCCGGCCCCATTGCCTGGCAACCATGGGGAAGGCGCGAGCCCTTTAAATTGAAGCGTTTGAAAGGGCTCCCAGCTTCCGGCCCTGCCGCTAGCCCGTTGCCTGGGAGCCACTGGGGAGGCGCGAGCCCTTTCAGTTGCTTCTGTTGAAAGGGCTTGCGTCTGCTGGGCGACTGCCGGGCAATGGGTTAGCAGTGGGGCCAGGAGCTGCCGGCGCTTTTGTGTGAATTTCAAGCCACCAGCCCAGAGAACTCTGGGAGGAAGCTAGCCCCCAGCACCCTCCTATCTGCTCCCGGTCCCTTCCATTGGCCAAAACTCAGGGGGCAGGAACCCCAGGCCAAGCAAAGCTCAGGGTAGGCTAGCTCTCAACTTCGTCCCTTCCACCCAAGGCCCCGCCCCTTCCAGGGCGGCCCGCAACCACTTCCAAAATTTGTTAAGTGGCCCCCTCTTCCAAAATTATCACCCACCCCTGCCTTAAAGCAACCCAGCTTTAAGCCTTCAGCCAGACACCCATGTCAAATATGATAAGGCTCAATGAAGATCTTATTCATCATATAAAAACCTTCTGCCAATCCCAAAGGAATGGACGCATTACCTCCAAATTAATAATATCTCAGATCCTACCTCAGATCTTACCTCAGATGCAGTGTGGACGCTCTCTTGTGCAAAGGTACATTGCTTTTGCGATGTGCTTTGATGTGTGGCCGTGCTTTTGCACAAGAAGGTTTTGTGCAAAAACTCTTGTGCAAAAGGCTTCTTGTGCAAGAAGCATGTAGTGAAGACGTAGCCTCAGGGTTGACTGCTGCAGGAGCTCCAAGGTAGGAAGCACCGATGGCAAACCACAGCGGCCAGGGTGGGAGAGACTGCAGGGGACGCCACCAGACTGGAGCAAAGGGATGGAGAGGACTATCCACCAGAGACTGGTAGAAAGTAGCCCAGGCTGGGGAATGATTCCCTGGGAGCTTGGTGTGTTGCGGTGGGCTGCTCCACTCTGACAGTCCCTGGGCTGGGACCTGGTGGAGAGGGAGAACCTGAGTTCTCCCTACCTCCTCCTCAGCAACCCCATATGGGGATCTATGCCTATGGTTCTGCTGCTGACTACTAGGCCGAACTACCCTGAGGAGAATTGTATCGACTTGGTGGCTGCTAGGCTATACTACCCTGGACACAGGGGAAGTCTATAGACTCCATGGCTGCTGAGCCATGCTATCTTGACCACAGGGAAAATGTACTAACTCTCTGGCCACTAGGCTGTACTACCCTGACCACAGGGGGCATTATATTGACTCTCTGACTGCTAGGCTGAACTATCCTGACCACAGGGGGGATTGTAGTGACTCCTTTGGACATTGGGCCACACTACCCCAAGAGAGAGAAGGGCACAGAAATGTACTCTAGCTGTTGTACCACATTACCCTGACAGAGAGAGGGGTGTAGAATTGGACTCGGGTTATCAGGCCACGCTACCCTGAAAGCAAGGGGCCGTGTAAAGTTCAAGGGGCCATAGAGGGCCCATCACCGCCCTCACAGGCGGACTGACAAGGTATCCCTCAACAGACTCAAACATGAACCTAATTTGTTGGGGAAGAGTCAACATGGCTTTTGTAATGGGAAATTATGCCTTGCCAATCTAGAATTCTTTGAGGCGGTCAACAAGCATGTGGATAAGGGGGATCCAGTGGACATAGTGCACTTATAAAAGCCTTTTAGGTCCCCAAGCAAAGACTCTTAAGCAAATTAAGCTGTCATAGGATAAGAAGGAACCTCCTCCCATGGATTAGTAAGTAGTTAAAAAACACAAAACAAAGGGTAGGAATAAATGGTCAGTTTTCAGAATGGAGAGAGAGATATAGTGGTGTCCTCCAGGGGTCTGTAGTAGGACCAGTCCTATTCAACATATTCATATGTTCAAATGATCTGGAAAAAAGGGGTAAAAAATGAGATGGCAAAATTTGCAGATGACACAACTAATTAAGATAGTTAAATCCCAAACAAACAGTGAAGAACTTGAAAAGGTTCTCACAAAACTGGGTGACTGGGTAACAAACTGGCAGATGAAATTCAATGCTGAAAAATGCAAAATAGTGCACATTGGAAAACCTAAACTCAACTATACATATAAAATGATGGGCTCTAAATTAGTGGTTACAACTAAAAAAAAAAAAAGAGCTCTTGGAGTCATTGTGGATTGTTGTCTGAAAACATCCACTCAGTGTGCAGTGGCAGTCAAAAAACAAACCAAATGTTGGGAATCATTAAAATGTGATAGAGATAAGACATGCTGCCTCAATATAAACCCATGATATGCTCATATCTTGAATACTGCGTCCAGAAGTGGTCACTTCATCTGGAAACAGATATATTGGAATTGGAAAAGGTTCAGAAAAGGGTAACAAAAATTATGGAACAACTGCCATATGAGGAGAGATTAATAAGACTGGGACTTTTCAGCTTGGAAAAGAGACAACTAAGTGCTGCCATAGGGGTCTATACAATCATAACTGGTATGAAGAAAAAAGATAAGGAAGTGTTATTTACTCCTTCTCATAACACAAAAACTATGCCTTACCAAATGAATTTCAGAGGCAGCAGACCTAAAATAAACAAAAGGAAGTATTATTTTCTCACAATGCAGTTAACCTATGGAACTCCTTGCCAGAGGGATGCTGTGAAGGGCAAGACTGTAACAGAGTTCAAAAAAGAACTAGATAAGTTCAAGGAGGATAGGTTTATCAATGGCCATTAGCCAGGATGGGCAAGGATGGTGTCCCTAGTCGCTGGTTGCCAGAAGCTGGGAATGGGCAACAGGGGAGGTATCACGTGATGATTACCTGTTCTATTCATTCCCTCTAGGGCACCTGGCATCGGCTAGTCAGAAGAGAGGATATTGGGCTAGATAGAACTTTGGTCTGACTGGGTATGGCTATGCTTATGTTAGCTCTAAACCCCAGTTCCATATTTTCTATGCCATTAATTCCTGCCAGGATTCAGTGAAATGCTGAATTCATCTTCTTTAGCAGAGTTGGTGCTGCCTGAGAATCTTGATTAGTTGAAGATGATCAGTAGAAAGTTTCATGACAGTAGTCCCAGCTGGTGAGTCTTCGTTGCAATGCTACAAGTATTCCCTTAGCAAAAATATGACAATGACAAATTTTAGAGCAGCCTGCAGTTTGAATGACCATCAGTAATTGTGCTTACTGCTGTCCTAGCTTTGTGGTTTTGTTTCCTTATGACTTGCAGCAAGATCTTCATAACACAAGAGCAAAAGCTTTGCAATCAGTCTCCCTGCTTGCACAGAAGGTATTTAAGCATGAATAGCGACCACAGTTATAAAGTGATCATCCAGTACAATTCCACAGCTCAAAGGGACATCAGATGTTTACCTTCCCAGCAACAGATTATTGTTACAAATACCAACATTCTAGCTCCAGTAACACATCTCATCCCAGCATGCCCTGGCCAACTTCTCCAACCCCCCAACCCCTGACACCAGTGCCAGATTATGACATTTTTAAGGTATATGAAGTATACGAGTCCCCATAGTATTAAAACTGAATGGATTATGTTTACAGAACAGGCATTGGATATATAAACACAAGATGTATGTTCTCACAGGAAAACAAGAGGCAATGTAATTTGTTTAACACCATGAATAAGGAAAATTATCAATCTTTTCATATGAATAAGTGAAAAAATTGATTAATTTTGTTAGGGAAATACAACATTTTTCCAGATAAACTTTTGTACATGTATTTTATATATTATTCCAATGAAATTTTCACTGCAAAACAATGAATTCTTGGGATTTTTCTTTTGCACAAATAGATACTATAAAAATACAGTGAAGGTTCCCAGAACTGATGGAGGGAAGCCAACGCAAATTTACCGTCCTCAAGAACCACTTGACGCAAGTACATAGAACGATCGTCTGCAAATTCAGTCAAGCGCATGAATAGTACATAAATCAGGAAGTGGTGTGTGCACCAAAATACACCACCATATGTATGTAGAGATCAGAAGAAGACAGAACACACAAACACTTCAGAAAATAAAGAAAAACAGGAGCAAATGCACGCTCAGTTGTACAGTGCTAGACGTAAACAAAAGATGGCGGCCTTCCAGCTATTACTATCCAAAGGGGCTGCTGCTATTCAAGACATCTTTCCTAGGATGAGTCCTATACACGTTTGAGGTTGGCAGGTTTGCTTCACGACACTGCCATCTCTGACCTCGTATTTTTCCTGTTCGAAATAAGGCCCAGTGTACACCAGCGCTTTTTGATGGGTGCCTGAAAGGTCACCAGATTGAGGCTGTGATGGGCCAAAGTGGGAAGCCAATTGCAAAGCCAGTTGCAAGACCATCTTTATAGTAAACAGTCTTCTGTTCCAGTAATCTATGGTTACAGAATTGGAAGGTGAGTTGCAGTTGTTTGGAGTTTGTATATGACGAGAACTGCATGAGAACATGGTCATTTGTGGCCCTTGTATCAGGTGCAATTTGGGGTTGGTTTTCTACAGCAGATAGCAGAAACTTCGAATGTGAAACAAATAACACAACCCCAGCTGATTAAAAACCAGGGAAATATGAAAAAAGACAAATTTCAGTGAAAAGTTAGATTAAAAAAATCAAGAAAAAACAAAATGGGGGAGATAGTGGATGGCACTTTTGAGCACCTGTACCCTACAATGGAAGAAGAGGCTCTCAGGAGAGCATACACACAGATATTCCTCGTGTGTGTGTCTGTGTGTGTGTGTAATCCGACATTTCCTAACCCTTGAAAGGTTTGGTTCAAGTAATAAGGCAATGTTGGTGGAGGCAAAAGCACCTTAAATTAATATGAAGCCAGCATTTTGTGCTGTGACACTTCTTGAGTGGAACTGGCTGAAAATTTTTGAGTGAAAACAATTGCATTAAAATATGCCCTTTTTGTGAAAAATGGGAGTTTTTGCCAATTTTTTTCCCTATTTTTCATACTCATATTTTAATAAAATATTATATTTGTGCATTTTCCACATTTCCCCTCTCTCTCCATGGTAAGCTGGAAGAAGGGGGCAGGGACCCAAGCCCCTTAAATATTCAAAACAAAACTTTTTTGATCACTTTGAATAATTGACAAACTGTACTTGCCATTTGAATTTTTTTTCCATTTTGCAATATTTTTTTCACAACTCTGTTGAAACCTTTCCAAAACTCTGGTTGGGCCAGCCCAGTAATTCCAATCATGTATAACAGGCACAAAGCCACCTACATCTGTCATTGAAAACTGATGAAAAATCAAAGTTGTTTGAAGTGCCACTGTTTGGTGGTGGTACTCTGGAGGAATCAAGTGTAGAAAACCTAAGATTAAGTCTTTTTTTAAAAAACCCTAGTTATGTTGTCATTCAGAGCCATGGCAGTGATGCCAAAAACCTTATTTGAATTATTGAGTTGTCAGTAGCTCACTTACCACATGCTGCTTTTAAAAGGTAGGGGGATATAATATATACATTTCTGTTGATATGAACAGCATCTCCGGATTCTTATTTCAATGACAGATTGAGACATTTGTGCAATGAACTCTGGCATCAGTATTAATACCACCATGTCTGTTTTCTTTATGCTTGTTTGCTTTCACTGCCACCAGCGCTGATGAGAGTATCAAAATGTCTTGATGCATTAGTGAGCATTTTACCTCCACTAACTCTTGCTTGTGACCTCCCTGCCACTACTCCTTTCGCAAATGACTCTGCTATGTTAAGAGAGAAGTAGTATTGCCAGGTTTTGAAGGCTTTGTGTATGGAGGGTAGCTGGGTAGGGAGGAGGAGAAGAAGTCATTCAAGGTATATTCACCCATCACTAGACTGTGAAATAGGTTTGTGAAATCACCATGACTTAGAATAAACTCTTGAAAAATCCGAACAGAAGATCACTTTGCTTCACCTCTTCTCTTCCAATGTGCTTTGGCTTAGATGAGTAGACCCATTTTAATCACAGCATTTGCTCTCTGCTTAAAGGTATGTGTATGCCTACAGACCTGTTTCAAATTAGATGCTTGCTTGAGGAATTAAGGCCTCTATGACGCTTCCTTTTTTTCCTTTCTTAAATTTTGTAATATATGCTAGCTTCAGAAGCAAATACATTGAAAATGATGTTGGGGTTAGAGGAAGAGGAAGAATCTTGTTCATAAGGGCCTTGGAGCAAAGTGCTAATATTTTCTTTGTTGGTAAAGCCCCATGCACACCTACAATTTTGTGTAGATTGGAAGCTCTTTGGAGTGGTGGCCATTTGTGTTTTCTGCCATGGTCAGTGACTGGGGGTAGGTCTAGACTGCATCCCTCTTTCGGCAGAGGGATGCAGATTAGGCAGGTCGACATTGCAAATGAGGCAGGGATTTAAATATCCTGTGCCTAATTTGCATAAAAATGGCCGCCACGTTTTGCCGACTCAGCACTTTGTCGGCAAAAAGTGGCAGTCTAGAGGATCTGTTGAGAAAGAAAGCCTTTTTTGATAGATCCCTTATGCCTCCTGCAAGGAGGTTTACAGGATCTTTCGAAAACGGCTTTCTTTCTCGACAGAGCCCCCTCTAGACTGCCACTTTTTGCTGACAAAGTGCTGAGTCGGCAAAACGTGGCAGCCATTTTTATGCAAATTAGGCACAGGATATTTAAATCCCTGCCTCATTTGCAATGTCGACCTGCCTAATCTGCATCCCTCTGCCGACAGAGGGATGCAGTCTAGACATACCCTGGAGCTCCTTCATGCTACTGCAATACAAATATGAAGGATAAATAATATCTATTTTGAGCTTACCATCTCAGGAAACTGTTTCCAAAGGGGGGAAGAAAAGAGCTTACTCCAATGGTCGTCTTGTGAATACTGATATTTTGCAACCACGGGATGAAAGGATGGTCACTCCTGCATTGACTGGGCCAAGGATGGGTGAATACCAGCTCCTAGACCAGGTCTGGTTTGCCAAGGTTAGCCCCTTGCGGGCCATCACTGCTATATTTACCTGCAATTCCACAGGTATAGGCGATTGCTGGTCCTGTTGGCTGTGGATCACCGTTCCCAACCAATGAGAGCTTCGGGAAGCCATGTCCCAGTCTGCACCGCTTCCCGTAGCTCCCATTGCTCGGGAATAATGATCCGCGGCCAATGGGAGATGCAATCACCCATACCTGCAGAGGCCCAGGTATATATAGTGGCGGTGGCCCACCGGGGCTAACTCTGGTGAACCACCACAGTTTTATTAACTACACCTGGACTGGGCATTCGATGGGCTAGCAAGGAACAAAACCTCAGCATTGGGCTTTAAAGACAGCGTTTGCTTTAGTTAATTTACTCTGAGTCTACAGTAAGAGCACTCACATACTCATAGAGAGACTAGACGATGGCCATGGTATAGCGATTTTTACACACACTGTTCAAGAAGGTCAAGGGATCCAGACAATCTTCCTCTGCTTTCCACATAAGTGGGGAACTGGAATGACTGTGGGTGAGAGAAAAGGGTGATACAAATTCAGCTGCTCTCTTGCCTCCAGCTGCCTGTCAGCTCCTGAGACATCAGGGCTCAGAGAGGTAATTCTAGACTGGTTTATCTTTCTCTACAGCAAAGCGGTCTGACAACAGAAGCAAAATCCTAGAGCGCCATTTTAACAAAACTATTATGCTACATAAGCAAGATGAAGTCACATGCTCGAGCGAGTTCTGCGTCGCCTATGGTGTATACTTGTTTACCTGTAAATAAACAGCACAATTACAATTCTTTTTGAGGTTCGCATATTTAAAAGTGTAGTTGGTCAAAATGTCCCTCAGACACAGAACTCTGAAAACCTCTGTACAATATAGAGCAGCCTGTCAGACTTCATTAGCTGCAAGGGCTGGAGAGCACTTGAAACACAGATCCTGGCGCACTGTCAAACCATTGTCTTATTCGAAGTCAAGCTGTAGAAACTGTATCTTAGGCTTACAACATCAGACTGCAACATATGATAAGTGCTGAAGACAGACAATAGCGGAGGGTCTGAGACGAGACACCATGGAAGGCTGCATGGCAAGAAAGGTCTGTATGAATTCTCTGATGCTTACAAGGCCAAGACTGCTATGGGCCTGTAAGGTACATCTATACTTACCAGAAGATCGACGCTCCAGAGATCGATCTTCTGGCATTCAATTTAATGGGTCTAGTATAGACCCATTAAATCGAATACTGAGGGCAGTTCCTGCCAGCATCCAGTACTCCTCCTTTTGCAAGGAGTAAGGGAAGCTCTCACATCGTGGATACTGCCAAGGTTTGGCTTAAGGCAAGTTGACTCCAGCTATGCATTCTGTGTTGCTGGAGTTGCGTACCTTACGCTGCCCTTCCTGATTTCGTGTAGACTAGGCCTTAGACAATAAGAATTAATGGCATTCATTGCAACAGGATTTGAACTATCAAACAGAGAAAGGTGGGAAATACAGCCTGTCAAAATGAGCCCAAAGAGATTCCCCCACTACTGTAATAACAGGAGTAAATTGTAGTAGCTGATCTGTATGTTTTAAAATGTGAACCACAGCCAGTTTATTCTTTTTAAATATTTAAACTGGCTTGTGTCAGAACACAGGACTGGGCTAGCCCAAGGTGTAGGCAATGGGAAAATGGAGGCTTTTGCCTCTTGCTCAGTGTTTTAAGTGCAGTCCAGATTGGTAGTAACTCCTGGGGGAAAACTCCCAGACAAAATCCATAGAGCCGCCATCTTGTCCGCCTTTAGGTCATTCCTCAAAACTCACTTCTCCTGTAAAGCTCTCAACCAACTGCAGTCTGACCAACGCTAGGTTGTAGCCAGTTGTGATTGCCACTTCTCATTGGCTAAGGCTAGGTCTACATGATAAACCTATATCCGTATAACTCCATTGCTCAGAGGTGTGAAAAATCCACACCCCTGAGTGGTATAGTTGTACCACACTAATCCCCTGTGTAGAGTTTCTTCCTCAACATAGCTACTGCCTCTCAGGTAGGTGGATTCACTAGACTAGCAGGAGAAGCATGGTGAAGCAGGAGAAGGATGGTGTAAGAGCATCTTCACTTAAACGCCACTGCAGCTGTATCGATACAGCATTTTTAATGTAGATCTGCCCTAAGAGTTGTGCTCCTTCTGTTGATCTTATTGGTGCTTGCATGTTCTCTTTCACATGTTATCCTGTGGTTTAGATTGTAATATTTTGGGGTCATATGCTGTATGTTTTAATAGTATCAGCCTTTGGGTGCTTTCATAATACAGATGGTCACTAATAAAATAGTCATAGTAGCTAAACTATGTTGTATTCTGGTAAGTGTTCAGTGACCCAGATGAGATGACCTGCTGATCTCCATTCTGAATAGCCAGGTATTTGTAGCACAAAACTGCTCTGCCACAGATGACCTGTATAACCTTGGGGAAGTCACTTAGTCTCTGACTCAGGTCCTTTTCTGTACAATGGGAATAAGAGAGTTGCCCCACCTCACAGGCAGACTTTTAGAGTTAATGTTTTGCAGATTGTGAAGTGCTCTGATTCTACAGCAATGGGGTCATGTAAATACCTTACACAGAAAGAGAGAAAACAGTGCAGTTGAAATCCTTATTGTCCATCTCAGTTACAGTGTTGAATAAGATACTGAATTTCTTTCTCATTTTTAAAGGTGACCTCTCCAGATCAGGACTGAGATTGTATTCATCTTATATGTGGCTTATAGGTACTATTCAATGTTTCCTCTAATCTTTTCAATCCATGTGCAGATTTTTTTCCATACATGTGTGGAATAATTATTCTACATGCACCAAGGCATATGTGAATGTGCACCACCAGTAGAAATAAAATCTACCTGTGAATGCCCTGCTAATCAGCTGGGCTGCATTTAAATCTCTCCTGAGTGGCCGCAGATCAGCTAGGAGAAGCTGCTGTTTCCAACATAGCATCAGTTTTGTAGATAAAAAGATTCTTGTGGCTTTTAATTTGACACAGTTCATGAGCAAATGCAGAATTTAAAAAAAAATATGTTCCTAAAATATATGCTGCTAATTTAATAGCTTGCACTTCTATTGTGCCTATTAACAAAGGATCTTTTACCATATCAGAAACCCTAATCAAAGCCCTGCAGCACCCTCTTGGAGAAGTTAAGTATTTGTTCTCATTTTTTTTATAGCTGGGGAACTGATGCCATAAAGTGACTTGCCCAAAGTCACATAAGAAGTTTGTGGCTATGCTGGAACCCAGATTTCCCTGGCTCCCATTCTGGTGCCCTACCCACAATGTTGTCCTTTCTCCACACTCCTCTTTAAAAGAGCTACTTGCTTGTGACAGGAACACATCTCTTTTATGAGGTATTTACAGCAGCTGGGATCATTTGGCTGGAAAACGCGTGTAACATACAAAGATGGAAGATGTCTGGCATAACTAGATTGTACAGCCATAGTAGAGAATAATCAGAAATGACAGCAGCCATCTCGACCAATTTGATCCAACCTCGATTTTGCAAACTTCAAGTGATGCAAAGAATCAGACACCATGGAAAGACAGTGTCTATTGTTAGTCCAAAGCAAGTGGATGCCAATAACTGTGCATACTATAACATGGCTATTGATTGCTAAGAATAAGAGCAGGGCTTATTTTCTGACTACATAACAGAAATCTCCATCACCGCTGGCACCCACGAATGGGGCATGAAGACAGAACCTACTCTCCAGGACAAAGTGCTTTGATGGGACAGCACCACGGTAGTTTACATTTCTACTGCCTTGTGACACATTGTACCTCAAAGTAGCACCTCGGAACCATGACGATACTATGATGTGTGTTGTATGAAGTATGCCATGTGGGGTATCATTGTAAGTGTCTTGATCTGTTGAACATTAATATCCTGTTGTAGTGTATGTGCTGCTGTTGTACGTGAAGTTCTGAAGCATGGCTATATGTGTTATTGAAATACATTGTGAGGCTGGGAAATGCCCATAGCCAACCTTTCAACTGTTATAAAGGACCAGCAAGATGTGCTGATGGCCCATTAAAGGGAAATCCACTCTCCCAATGACCATCCCAGAGACTTCTCAGGGAGCATACATATGCAATAGAGACTGCTTGGCCCATAGGGAATGCCTGATCTCCATGACACAGCAAAAACAAGCTGTAAAAGTATAAAACAGGGGAAGTGAAGGCCAGGACTTTAAGGCTTCGACTACACTGCAGGGTTTTTGCGGAAGAAGCCTTTTGTGCAAGAGTTTTTGCGCAAAAACTTCTTACGCAAAAGCATGTCCAGACCTTGAAGCACATTGCAAAAGCGATGTGCTTTTGTGCAAGAGAGCATCCACACTGCATGAACGCTCTTGCACAAGAAAGCTCTGATGGCCATTCTGGGTGTGTCTAGACTACAGGGTTTTGTCGACAAAAGTGGACTTTTGTCAACAAAACTATATCTGCGTCTACACTACTGCCGAGTTCTGTTGACATAATGTTGACAGAACTCGGCAGTTTTGTCAACGGCGGCAAACCTCATTTTATGAGGAATAATGCCTTTTGTCGACAGAGTTCTGTGGACAGAAGGCGTTATTGCATCTACGCTGTCCTTTGCGTCTACACTCTCATGTCGACAAAACGGCTTGCTTTGTCGACAGAACTGGCTGTAGTCTAGACGCTCTTTGTCGACAGAAGCTTTGTTGACAGTATCTGTCGACAAAGCCTCTGTCGACAAAAGCCTGTAGTCTAGACGTACCCTCTGTGAATGGCCATCAGAACATCTGTGCTTTTTCCGATAGGCAGAGCGTCCACACCTGCCTTTTTGAGCAAGAGCTGTAGCGCAAGAAGGAGTTATTCCTCATGGGGAGAGGAATAACTCTACTGGCAAAATAACTCCTCTGTTCTGTCGATTTTCTTGTGCAAAAGCACACTTGAGGTATGGACACTCTGCTGGTTTTTGCGCAAAAACCTTGTAGTGTAGACATAGCCTAACAGGGTTCAAAAAAGAGCTAGATAGATTTATGGAGGTTAGGCCCGTCAATGGCTATTACCCAGGATGTGTAGGGATGGTGCTCCTAGCCTCTGTTTGTCAGAAGCTGGAAATGGGTGCCAGGAGAGGGATCACTTGATGATTATCTGTTCTGTTCACTCCCTCTAAGGGCACCTGGCATTGGCCACTGTCGGCAGACAGAACACTGAGCTAAAAGGACCTTTGGTCTTACCCAGTCTGGCCGTTCGTATGTTTTTATACAAGTGACATCATCAGTTGGCTTCTCTCTGGCCCCAACTCAACATCTAGAAGAACATCTGGAGGACAAAGACTTTGAACTGGGGAAGGGCGGTCACCGACGGAAAAAAGTAGTCCAGTCGGTGTATTGAGGCTCTGTAACCTCTTTGTACTGTCTGTCAGGGTGAGCACTGCTTGATTCAAAGCCCAGTCCATTTGCAGAACTTAGACTGCCAGTTTATTTTTGTTTTTTAAGTGATGCTGATCTCCTCGCCTGCTACTTACAAGCACTTAAAATCTGTCTTTCTGTAGTTCATACATTTTGTTTTATATTTTACTCAACCTGACATGTGTTGGTGGAAGTGCTTGGGAAATCTCAGCTCAGTTGGCAAAAGCCAGTGTGTGTCCACTGCACATTGAGGGGTGTGATGGAACTGGATAATGAACTTACATTGACCAGGTTTCTGACCAGTGCATGGTGGTACGGTTCTGGGGTTCAAGACTGAGGAGCTGGGGGGAATTGGCTGAAGCCGCTACGTTGATTCATGAGTGGCTGGGAGAGCATTCACATAATTCAGTCGGGGGGGAAGGGGGGGTCCCTGCCTATGAATGGCTGTGTAAGTGCAGTATCTGCCAGAGGTTTGTAACTCGACATCAGCCTCACAATTGAGAGCCTCTGATGGGACGGAGGGCTCAGCTGTCCCAAAGTTCAGGTTGTTCCCCTGGGGACATTATCACATGCCCAGACTGTATCTTCCTTCAGCAAACTGGGGACATTGGGCTCCAGAGGAGTCCATCGAAAGTACCATGGGACTGTTCCAAATTGGAGCCTTTCCACTGATATCACTTGGCTTTAAACCAGGAAATTCACCGTGGTCTTGTGTGACAGCTGCCATCCAGGACTGAACTGGGGATTTCCAGAGCTAAAAGCATGTGTTAAAGAACCAGGCTTGCTAGCTAAGAGTGGCAGCAGGCTCACACGCTCTGCCGTTCAGGCACTTGTACCACACAATGACCAGAGGGTTACACTTGCTCCTTGCATAGCCCCTCACTCCAGTTGTAACATGGGTGTAAACCAGCGCCAAACTGATTTGAGAGCACTTTACACTTAATTTGTATAGGTGTAGATGCCTGCAATCATAGAATCACAGAATACTAGGACTGGAAGGGACCTCGAGAGATCATTGAGTCCAGTCCCCTGCCCTCACGGCAGGACCAAGCACTGTCTAGACCACCCCTGATAGGTGTCTTTCCAAACTGCTCTTAAATATCTTCAGTGATGGAGATTCCACAACCTCCCTTGGCAATTTATTCCAGTGTTTAACCACCCTGACAAGACGTTTTTACTAACAGTTCACAGTCATGCTGGAAGGGCATAACAAGTGGGGTTCCACAGGGGTCTGTTTTGGGACCAGTTCTGTTCAATATCTTCATCAATGATTTAGATGATGGCATAATAATGGTACACCAAGAAGTTTGATGGTGACCTTATCAATAAACTAGGCAAATACAACTTAGATGGGGCTACTTAATAATCCTACTCTCTATGCTATCCAGCCAGTTATGCACCACCTTATAGTAGCCCCATCTAAGTTGTATTTGCCTAGTTTATTGATAAGGTCACCATCAAATTCTTGGTGAAGACCAAAACAAAAAAGTCATTAAGCAGCTCTGCCATTTCCAAGTTTCCTGTTATTGTTTCTCCCTCTTCACTGAGCAACCCGGACCTTAGTCTTCCTCTTGCTTCTAATATATTTATAAAATATCTTCTTGTTACCCTGTATGTCTCTAGCTGGAGTGAGATCATTTTGTACCTTTGCCTTTTTTATCATGCCTCTGCATACTTGTGTTTGCTTATATTAATCCTTTGTAATTTGACCTAGTTTCCACTTTTTATATAACTCCTTTTTGATTTTTAGATCATGTAAGATCTCCAGGTTAAGCCAAGGCGATCTTTTGCCAAACTTGCTATCTTTCCTATGCAGTGGAATAGTTTGCTTTTGGGCCCTTAATAATGTCCCTTTGAAGTGAGCAGTGAGGTGGTAAAGTTTGCGGATGATACTAAACTGTTTAAGATAGCCAAGACAGAAGCAGACTGTGAAGATCTTCAAAAAGATCTCACCAAACTGAGTGATTGGGCAACAAATGGCAAATTAAATTTAATGTGGATAAGTGTCAAGTAATGCACATTGGAAAAAATTACCCCAACTATACGTACAGTATGATGGGGGCTAATTTGGCTACGACAAATCAGGAAAGAGATCTTGGAGTTATCGTGGATAGTTCTCTGAAAACTTCCACACAGTGTGCAGCGGCGGTCAAAAAGGCAAATAGGATGTTAGGAATTATTAAGAAAGGGATTGAAAATAAGACCCAGAATATCTTACTGCCCCTGTATAAAACTAATGGTACGCCCACATCTTGAATACTGTGTACAGATGTGGTCTCCTCACCTCAAAAAAGATATTTTGGCCTTGGAAAGGGTTCAGAAAAGGGCAACTAAAATGATTAGGGGTTTGGAACGGGTCCCGTATGAAGATAGGCTAAAGTGACTGGGACTTTTCAGTTTAGAAAAGAGGAGACTTAGGGGGGATATGATAGAGGTATATAAAATCATGAGTGGTGTGGAGCGGGTGAATAAAGAAAAGTTATTTATTAGTTCACATAATATAAGAACTAGGGGCCACCAAATGAAATTAATGGGTAGCAGGTTTAAAACTAATAAAAGAAAGTTCTTCTTCACACAGTGCATAGTCAATCTGTGGAACTCCTTGCCAGAGGAGGCTGTGAAGACTAGGACTATAACAGAGTTTAAAGAGAAGCTAGATAATTTCATGGAGGTTAGGTCCATAAAAGGCTTTTAGCCAGGGGATAGAAATGGTGTTCCTGGCCTCTGTTGGCCAGAGGCTGGAGATGGATGGCACGAGACAAATCGCTTGATCGTTGTCTTCGGTCCACCCCCTCTGGGGCACCTGGCACTGGCCACTGTCGGCAGACAGACTACTGGGCTAGATGGGCCTTTGGTCTGACCCAGTACGGCCATTCTTATGTTCTTATGAAAAACTGCCATCTCTCTTTAGTTGTTTTTTGTCTTAATCTCTCTTCCTATGGGACTTTACCTATCAGTTCTCTGAGTTTACTAAAATCTGCTTTCCTGAAATCCATTGTCTCTATTTTATCCATCACTTTCACCCAAGCTGCCTTTCACTTTCAAATTTTCAACCAGTTCCTCCCTATTTGTTAAAATCAAATCTAGCACAGCTTCCCCCCAGTAGCTTTTTCAATCTTGTGAAATAAAAAAATGTCTCCAATGCAGTATAAGAACTTATTGGATAGTCTGTGCCCTGCTGTGATGCAATGATGCAGGGCAATGATGAATGAGAACCTGTATTTTCATATGTATTCCTTAAAAATAGAGGGAATAGTTTACGAAATGACATCTCTAAATGGGATATACATATTAATGCCCTCTGTACATCGGGAGAATGAATAGCTAAAATTGAGGGTCTGTCAGCATTTCCATTATAAACAGTATAGTTAGAGCTTTATTTTCCAGCTGCAAATAGCCGTAGGCTGAAACTTCACAACATGATCTCAGCTAAAAAGTGCATTTTTACTTCCCTACATTTAATGAAAAATCTCTTTTGCCCCTTTTGTGCATTATGTAGATGTAAAATGCTACAGACTGCCATTAAATATGCTTTTTCAGCACTTGTTTAACTGAGATGAGTCAGACAGAGTGCATGCTAGTGAATTTCCTTAGTATTGCGAGTTTGCGTCTGACCCTCAAGATTATTTTAATGTGGCTTTTGAAGTGTGAAAATAAAGAATAATACTGTACATACACGGTCGAAGGAAAAGAGCAATGCAGTCTTTCCCAGTGCATGTTGGGTGTGTGTGTAATTTTTTTCTTCTAAAATGGCATATCCTTCTTGGCTTTGTGGGGCTATCTTTGTTAACTTGACAACATGTTATGTGGAAATCAATGCACAGTTCTCAGCTGCTTGTCTGGCCAGGTCAGTGAGCCTGCTAGAGGAATTCTCAGTGGTAAAGGTATCTGCAAATATCTGACATTTGAAGGGAGGTGGGGAGAGGAGGGCTTATGTCACATGACACCCAGGCAAACCCCACTGCAGAATCTGCTGCTGTCTCCGCCTCTTGTTATCTCTGTCTTCTAGTGGGAAATCTCCCCATAAAAATGGGATTTTGTCAGGGCAGGGTCTAGATTTTCCTGCTTTTCTCTGACTCATCTGCTTCCTTTATTGGCATTTCTCTGTCTTATCTTATTCTTTTATTGCCCCAGAGTCAGGAATCTCTCTGGTCTGCAGCAGACTACCACATCACTCCATTCCCCTTGGAGACCTTTGAAATGTTAGAATTATAAGCTTAGGAGGGACTGCCGGGGTCACCTCATCTAACCCTCACCACCCACCTTCTTTTTTTTTTTTTTTTAAAGGTGGGAGGGAGTAATATTATAGGCCTATGTGGTTTACAATACATGGACTTCGCATCATTTCTCTATCCAGCTGGAAAGTGGAGGTGGCCCATTGGGCAAATTTCATCTTACTGCAAATTACTCCTCACTCTCCTCCGTTAAAACTTTGGCTGATGGCTCCAAAGAAAGATCACACATTTCAGAGCCCAGCTTTGTGGGAGGAAGAGCTGAGCCACAAAAGACGACACTGCCAGGTACTCAGTCAAGGGAACGCTTTTCAGTGAGCACCCATTCTGCGATGATTTTTTATCATACTTGTACCTTGCTCTGCAGCATTTTCCACAACCCCACCAGTTCTTGATGGCCTGGTTACTATTGAAATAGTTGAGAGCCTTTGGCAAAGCTGTTTATGCTAGATGAACTTGGTGTGTTAACAATTCTTACTGTACGCCTGGGGCTTTCCAGGGATTCGACCTCTACAGGTCTAGCATGTTTCCTGAATAATCTCCTAAACCTGCTTGTCTGTCTCAACGATAGAGGCAAACCACCAGTGAATGACCAAACTGCTCTGACACACCTGACAAAGGAATTCATAACTGTTCATTATCACCATGTTGCTAGTATGCACATGCAACGGAATCTGTCTATACCTTTGCTAATTCGATTTTGTTTTGAATGTTAAATGAGAAACTTTGAAACTCTCCCATTGACATCAGTGGGCTGCGGATCAGACCTATGTTAGCCTGCAGTTTCTCAGACTGGGTGTCATAAAATTGCATGCACCGACCTGCAAGAAAGTGTTGGAGAGTGGGAAATGGTCCTCTAAATGTACAGACATTTCCTTGTACAAAATCAATGCCGTGAACTCATTCTACAGAATCAGAATCTTGGCTCATTTATTTTTGATACTTTTTTTTTTAATTATGTAAGGAAGAGGGTTTTTTAAGCTACAAAAATTGATTACTTCGGCTACAGAGGTAGGAAGAAAAAGGGAAATTATCCACCTGCTGCTGATGTGTGACCCCTCTAAATAGAGAAGGAACGTCTGACTGCGTTTTAGACATCATGACACTTGGCTGTGACATAGGAAAGCAAATACAGGAGGCCCCCGACTTGCGACGTGATTGGTTCCGGGGGAAGCGTCGCAAGTCAGGGGCGTCGTAACTTGAACCCTCATTTACGATAGGCGCCATGTGCCGTCGTAAATGCGGGCCGAGGACGTAGGTTGGGGGGTTTCGGCCCCTTCCGCACTTACAAAAATGGTTGTAAGTGTGGGGCGTCGGAACTCGGGCAGTCGCAAGTCGGGGGCCTCCTATAGAATGACAGCCAAGCAACGGCGGTGGGTAAAAAATTTCCTATCCAACTCCATATGGGAGAGACAAAGCCAAACCTCCCCTCTACCTAATGACAGCATTACTTCCATGCCATATGGCAATAAAGTGTGAGTGTGTCTGTGTGTCAGTAAGAAACTAAGCAACAATATGCGTGTCAATAAGACATTTAAGCAACAAAAGAATGCTTCTCTCTGAGTTGCGGCCTAGGACTCTTTGAAAGAGAATAACTATTTGCTGATGGTATTTTTGCCGTTTTAGCTAAGAATAAGGCAAGCGCAGAGACTTTTAACAGACTGTACGGGGGAGGGGAAGGGAGCCTGAGCGTGAGAGAAAACATCACTTCCTCGCCACCTTGTGGTAGACAATAGAGATGGCAAAAAAAAATTTTTTTTAAAGGCCCCTGCACACTTTGGTGAGGCTGCTTGGCCTTGCTTCCGAGGGTTAAGTGAAACCAAACCTGGGTGTCTACACCACACACGTGCAGCGGCTTACCTAGATCACTTTAAAGCATGTATTTAGTGACCCTTGTGCAAGCTGGGGTGTAGCGAGGACCCTACCATCGGAGCGCATGGGAGAATGCTGCCCAAGCGGTGGATTGACCTATAGATGGCTCAGCCTAATGTTGATGCCTGATTTTATTTCATGTGTTTACTGTACATTGTTGTTACATTAATAATAATATTTAAGGGGGGAGACAAAAATATCAACTTCTCCTGCTTAAAGGGTACAACTGTGGTTTGTTTTTGAAGTGGAAATGTACGGCGGGCATAGGATCCCATGGAGGCACATGCCCTCTCTCCAGCAAAGAGGAGACTAACAAGCTCAGCCAGCACTAACCAGGGACACCTCTAATGCCTTTCCCCTTAAAAAGGGAAAGGCTGGTCTAGGAAGGGGGATGAACCAGAAGAAGGCTGCTTAGCCACAGACCGATCAACCTAGGATGGAAACAGTGACCAGAGACTGCATGGACCAAGTATAAAGCAGAGGAAGCCAAGAGGAGGGGCTGATGGCAGATGCCAATCATGATTAGACAGCATATCTGCTGACAAGACAAGCCCCAAGGGAGCTATCTAAAAGGCTGATGAACAGACAGATCACCTTGGCCTTTCTCTTCTTTTTACTCTGATATCCCTTCTCTCAAAGGAGAGAGAGAGGACCTTTCTTTGCTTGTTTGTTTTTGTTTGGAAAGGCCCTTGTGTGCTATGAACAGAAGGACATCGCAGGTGAAATCGTGGCTTCTGGGGGGTTAACCCACGGGCGACCAAAAACCCACCACAAAACCCATTAAGGCTTTTTTTTTCCCCCTCTCACCAATTGCTTCTTTGGTAGCTAACTCACTAAATGCTAGAAGACCTTCTCTCCAGTGTCCCTTCTCTGTTAGAATTCTACCACCTTGCTGGAGGGAAAACTGAGGTGATGTCCTGGACAAACCACATTGGGAGTCTTCTAGAGAGGTATTGTCTCTGCCACAGATGACACTAAACTATTTATTTCTGAGGAGCAATTGGGGGGAAGGGAGATTTTTTTGCCTTTAGAATAGGTGGAACTGCACTGAACCAGGGATTTAAACACACTTGCCTAAGAGGAAACCCCGTTTACCTCGTCGACTCTTCCCACCAGCCTTCCTTTTAGACAGTCCAAAATGAATACTGCTGCTCTCTCATCACTGAGAGGGGTCGCCCTTCCCCGCTCCCCGGGAACAAAGAATTAACATTTCTAGCTTTTCAAGTGCCATTCAATTGGTGCATGTTGTCTCCTTGGGGTAGGGCTATGAGAGGTGAATGCAGCCCTGCCAGGTTCAGGGACTCGATGTAGTACCATATCTAGTGACTGTGACAAACACACTTCCTCTTTGCAAGTACCCAACTTCTGGCATCCTGTTTATCTCACAGTTTCCCTTTGTTTTAAAGGGGGCACATTTTCTCCAGAGCCCCTTGAGAAAGCCTGAGCATCCCCGCACTAACTGGTAGACGTAGGGGCCTCATAAGAACATTCACCTTTTTATAGATCTCTGTGCAGCCTATCCCAGCAGGGAAATAGTGTCCCTGAGCAGGAAATGGCATCCACGAGGTTATTGAAATTAAACAAGTGAAGTAGCCCTGCTTGGAGGATGGGTTGGTTGGCTCTTAGTTGGTTGGCTCTGGAATTCCGCCAAGACAGAACTCTGCAGAGCATTTCCAAGTTGTCTGTTAAAGATATGGCGGGGGCGGGAGGAGTTACTACAAGGGGGAGGAGGGAGAGAACAGGATAGCCCTTTCTTTTTCCTGATGTTTTTGGCCTGC
Organism: Rafetus swinhoei; assembly: GCA_019425775.1. Classification (NCBI taxonomy): domain Eukaryota; kingdom Metazoa; phylum Chordata; order Testudines; family Trionychidae; genus Rafetus; species Rafetus swinhoei. Next base: position 190,501,740 of record CM033440.1, read on the forward strand.
TTTGCCTCTTCCTGAACTCCTTGTCCTAACACGACAATTGCCGTTGGCCTTCTAAGGGGTATCTTTGTGTCACTTTTTTGTTTAAGCCTGAAAATGCTCAGCCAAACAGATGTGTTATCTCTGCTCCTACATCTCTGCAGCATGCAGAGACCTGGCACTCACCCAGTGCTGCTGCTCCTCCTACGTTTCCTCCCTAAGTCTGCTTGGATAACTGTGGGTTGTTTTGATTTCTCATTGTTCTAGGGTTTTTTAGACAAGGGCTTTTTAGAGAGTTTAGCCTTTCCATGGACACATTATAGGTGGCGAATTCCATAACTCACAAATTATGTGATGGGGTTCTTCTTTTTACTCCATCAGTGCCTAGGGGCCCCAAAATGAAATCGGGGCCTTGTTGTGCTGGGTTCTGTACATACACATAGTAAGAGTCTCTGTCCCAAAGAGCTTACAATTTAAAAAGCACAATGGGCAGAGGTAGGGAGATGGGAAACTATTACAGCTTTTACCTTTTCGTAGACACAAACACAACAGTCAGTCTGAGTCTCCAGTGCATTGTCCTGTTGTGAATGTGGCCACAGGAAGAAAATCAAGGATAAGAGAAGTGTTTCTGGAGTTTGCTTTAAAATCTTAAAAGGTGTGTATGTGTGTGTCTGTGTTTCTCACACATGCATATACAAACACACGCTATATTTAATACATTTGAACCTCTGTAGTCTCGGATTCTCTGGTCTGGCAACATTCATGGTCTGGTAGGGACACAGATGTTTCCAGACTAGAGAGCCCTAGCAGCTGGGAGCGTGGACTGGCAGCTAAGAGCCCAGCTGGGGCCAGGAGCCTGTTGGGTCAGAGGGCTGGGGGCCGGGATCCTAACCAGGGCCAGAAATTGAGTCCAGTGGCTGTGGTCGGGAGTGGGGTCAGTAGCTGGGAAGGAAGCCTGAGAGAAGGGGCTGAGAGCCAGGAGGGGCATTGACATCCCCTGGTCTGGCAAACTCCCTCGTTTGGAACCAGTCCTGAGGATGCCAGACCAGGGAGATCCAGCTCTATTCATAAGCATCCAGCCACAGAAGTTTCAGACTACATGTAATTCACTTGTCAGTTCACTGCAGGCCTGATTCTGCTTTTGCTGAAGCCAATGGGAATTTTGCCATGGATTTAAGTGAGCATGGGACTGAGACCTATCTGTGGTGTCTGGTCAGACGATATTTTGTAGGTTCCTTGTTTGTCTGCACAAACCCTGCAGTAAACTCGGACCTTCGTGGATAACACTCATGGCAACACTCTGGACTGCTGGATGGGCTAGTGGTTTTATTTTGGGGTGGGTTCTGGGTTTGTGTTAATGGCTTTTGGGGGGACTGGAACTGACTTTATTTTTAATTTTTTCTAAGGCTGTTTTTGCTTTAGTTTAGAGGTGGCCTTCCTCACACACCCAGCTGCAATAGTTTTGTTTACTCAGTGGTCACCTGAGGACTGCCAAGACAACTGAGCAATATTGCCATGAGCGGGAGATATGGAGCATAGTGACAAGACTGGTTGCAGGGGCTTGTGTGTTTTGGTCCCTGTTGTGTTGGGCAAGGGAGGCTAGAGGCAAGGAACGTCTCGACTAGGTGTATGGTGTTTATCAGTCTCCCTGATCTCATCTTGGATACCCCACTGCACGGAGAATTGTAAAATCATAAGATTTGAAGGGACCTCGGAGACCATCTAGCCCAGTCTCTGCAATGATGGCAGGACTAAGAAAGTTACCGCCCTCTCTGGTTAGGATCATGGATGATATCCTTGACCAACACCTGACCGGGTGTTGCTACAGTCAGTCATCCTGAATGATGGGAGCATGAGGGAGAGGATATGGATGAGCTGGCTGCATCTGGTCTTACAAGTAGGAGTCTCCCATACCAAGCTGCTCTTGTGTCTGGGTGACTCCAACCTGGTTGAATGGACCAAGTTCAGCTCCGTGATGATGCTGAGGCTGATGTTAATGTCTGGGTGGATGAAAACTTTTATTTACCCAGTCTTTCTGAGTGGAATGTTCGATGGAGTGTGACAAGTCTTGGTTGCTTCAGGAGTCAGGTTGTTGCATTAATCAGCTCTTAGTTAGTTAGTTTATCATCCTGATGGGTTTATTGCTCTTAATCATACATAGGCGCGGTTAAAGTTGATATACACGGGGCAAAATGACTGAGGGGCACATATTATAAACACAGAAATGAATAAATCAAACAGCTCTTGGATCAGCACATCTTCAGAAGTCCAAAAAGAATGACTCTGCCCCTGTCCTAACTTTTACACTGCCTAACTTGTTTGCAGACTGTGGTTTTGATCCAACAATGCCCTTGTGTTCACTTTTGAAACCGTGTTTAAATCATCCATATCCAGTAAAACCACTTAAGCACACAGTTAGTGCTCAACTGATTTGGGACCTCTATCCTTGCACAGCAAGCTCAAGAAACCTTTTTCCATTTGCAGAAGCTTGAAAGCTGCTCTCCACTGATGCATTTCAGCAAACCGGTGCTAACAGTGCAGTTGAAAACCTTTTGTTAATCTTGAACCAGAAGAAATTGACCTGCTTGGAAGGTAGAGAAGAGAAGAGTTTTTTGAAAGCCAGTCAAAATTCATTTGCAAACATTGTTATTCCAAACACAAAGCAGGAGCCTGAAAACAGAATGACCAAATGATTCTCTCAAGTCCTTAACTATGTCAAGATGGGTGTCTGAAGAAAACAAACAGCTCTATATGCCAGAAGGCACACTTCAAGGACTATTTAACTTAATGAAATCAGGCTTTTTTTTATAGAGGACAAAAGCAGGTCACAGAAGATTATTGAATCTAGCACTGAGTTAGCATTGGTGGTAGGATTATGTAAGGAAGATATTGCTGCTGTGTTTGCTACTCTGCACTGCTGTTGAAGTTAAGCACCTGCTTAAGTACATTGCTGAATCAGAGATTTGATGTAGAGTACAGTCATTATTATGACCATAAAGAACAGCAGCAATATAAGCCGTTTCACTAAAGCTTCTACAGGTTGAACCTCTCTGGCCTGGCAACATTGGTGGTCCACCATAATTTTAGTTAGCCAGATGTCCACTTTCATGGACGTGGCCAAGTTTCAAGTGGTCCCATAAAGTTTGTTGGGAGCCACCAGTCCTGGCTCTTAGTGTTCTGTGCTGTTATTTAGCTCTAATCTACCCCATAAAGTCTTCTCAGAGCCCAGGAAGCAGTGGAAGTCTTGGTAATGCTGCCAGATGATATTGACCTCCTATGGTCTGGCAAATTCTCTTGTTTGGCACCGGTCAGGTCCCCCGAGGGTGTTGTACTAGAGAGGTTCAACCTGTATACTTCCCACTTAAAGCAATATAAATATGTTCATGTGTATGTACACCACAGGTGCTGATGATATCCCCATTCAAATGTGGCAAAAGGGAAAGTGTTCATAATATGGAAAAATAATGTACACAGAGCCATCCAGCAGATGGCAACAGCAGATCAATTTGTGTGCTTTTGCGGACTAGCTTTCAGAAATGGCTGCAGGGGAGCTTTCTCTGGGCTTCTGTGTGATTGATTGAGCACCACTTTCTCCAAATGTACGTCTTTCATTTCCTTTAACATGTCCGGTTTGCACCTCGGGGCAAAGTTAATACCAAACACAGGGATGAAAGAAACCACTTCTGTAGCTAACTGGTAGTGTGAAGCCCACTACTTTCAATTTCTGAGCTATGTTTTAAAGCCTTTAAAAAGAAACAAACTATACTTCATTTAGCTGACTTAACAACTATATTTAACTGTACATATGTCCTGGTTTCTGTTGTTTCCACTCCAATTTATCTGATGAAGTGGGTTTTGCCCACAAGTTCATGATTCTGTGTATTTTGGGTAGTCTGTAAGGTGCCACAGGGCTACTCATTTTTAACGACTAAGGTTTTTCTGTAGAATTAGGCTTATTTAATAAACCATATTGCTACTAATTAGCTTCAAAATAAACAGAAATGCAGTTCAAAACATATGGTGTACTTAACTAATTTATTATCAAAAGATAGTTCTGGTTGAGATGAGCACAGGCCCCGATGTATGGGCAACGGTTTAGCCAGGCTTTCTTATCACTGCTCCCTGTCCTTCTCCAACAACTGCTCTGAAGGAGGGCTTGTTGCCTGGTTTTTGAAAACTGCCTGTAACTACAGGCTCGACTTTCAGACGCGGACAAAGAGGTTTTTGTATCGGATCACAGATGCCGATATCTCCTGTATAATCACAAAGGGAATGACACCTGAGCCTGTTCCTCTCCCTCTGCCCAGTCCCGTGCCATTACAGACAAGGAGGAGCTCTACACAGTCGTAGTCATTTTGCTGTCACTGTTGTTAAGGGAGCTTTTTAAACTATTTGCGGGGTGTAGGGTGAAAGAATAAGGCAGCGAGTTTTATGGGCCCATGGTGCCCAGGCACCAGGAGTATTCTGGCCCAGGGCCAGGCTCCAGTAAAACTCACCACCTGCCACCTCCTGTATCACCTGGACCGCCTGCTACCCTATGCACTCACCCTACCCTATGCTGCACCCTGCCCGTCATGACCTCAGTCCTGCCCCCAAAGTCCCTCCCACTTAGGCCGCAAACTCCTGCCCAGAGTCTGCACCGAGGATCACCACCTCCTGCCCCCGTCCAGAGCCTGCACCTCTGACCCCCTCCTGGACCCCTCCCAGAGCCTGGATCCCTCACCTCCTTCTGCACCCCGTCCTTCCACTGCACCCAAGCCCCCAACCCTCACTCCTCACCCCTCCTGTACCCCAATTCTCTTCCAGAACCTGCCCCCTCTTGTCCCTGAATTCCCTGCACCAGCCTAGTGCCTGTACCCCAATTTCCTCCCAGATCCTTAGGCAGGGGAGGGGAAAGTTTGCATGTGGGAAGGATGTGGGCTCTGGGCATTCTGGGCACTGTCAACATTTCTGGAATGCCCCTTCTCCCTCACTGGCCCTCAGAGCCAGCCGGAGCGGCGCGTGTAGCACAGGGCTCTGGGGTGTGGGGCTACAAAGAAAAAATAACAATAGGGATTGGGACGGAAAATTTGCAGCAGACTGGTTCCAGCTCTGCACTTGTTAACCTCAAGCAGAGTGTTATGGTTTTGCAGGCTTCCCAATAGGGAGAGGGTCTAAAGGGGTAATTGTTCTGGGGCCCAGGGATTCTCATCGCACTGTGCCCTATGTTCAGCTCTAAGGGCTAGCGAGGGAGCACTATGCCATCTGGGCAACGCTGGGGACTGGCTATCCCAGCTCCCCCACCACTTCTGCCCAAGGCCCCACTCCTTGTGGGAGCACAGAGCGTCTCTCTCCCCTCCTCCCCCCTGCCACCTTGCTCGGGGGCCTGATAATTCTGTCAGCTCTGCTGAGGTTTTGCCTTGAGCATAAGCATAAAGTAGAAAGTCAGGTTCCAAATGGCTTTCCAGGGGAATAATGAAGCTTGGGAAGCCCTGGAGACCATGGGTGATGGAAAACTTTAGTGGATGCTCTTTTGGGGTTGGTGGAGAGAATGAAGAGATGAGTTTGCGATGAGATGCCTGCAGGGATTCTGTAAAAAAACATACTGAAGGTGCTATGCTTTAAAAGGTAGGGTCTAGACTAGCAATCTGGCAACATAGTTCTGCTTTCTGAGCTTGATCCGCAGCTCACTGATGTAAACTGCCCTTGAAATCAGTGGACTTTGGATCAGGTCCTCTGGGGAAACACACTGCTCTCTATCACATAGATCTCTTTGATCCATGCTGTTGGCAGCTTTCAAAATTTACAGCTTCCTACTGTCAGACTTGCAGATAGTTTTTTCTCCATCCCCTTCTGACATGGTTTTCCCTGAGAAGCAGGTAATCTGGATCACTAGTTCACTTGGCTGATAAACTAACACACACAATCATGGCAAGTTCTGTATCCTTGTTTTATTGTTGAGTTTCATTTACACTTTGACTGTGAACTTCTAGGCGTTAGTTGGGATTTGCATTGTTGTCTATACGCTGTTCATATAGAGTGGACTTCAATGCCATTTTAACTCTTCTTACATACTTTTCCAGAATGTTTTGAGTTACAGGTTGATCCTCTCTAGTCCGGCACTTTTGGGTCCAGCAATATCCATGGGCTGGCATGATTTTAATTAGCCGGATGTCCACTTATCATGGGTGTTTCCCACGGTCCCATAAAATTTGTTGACAGCCACTAGTCCAGGTTCTCAGTTTTCTGTGCTGTTATTTAGCTCTAATTTACCCCAAAATATCTTCTAAGAGCCCTGTAAGCAGTGGCAATGCTGCTAGACAATATTGACCTCCCATGTGGAAAATTCTCTGGTTTGGCAACTGAGGGTGCTGGATTAAAGAGGTTCAACCTGCAATAATATTTTAAATCCAAACAGATTTCCTAGGGGTCTTAGATCTTCAGCCTTTTTACAGCTCCTGTTAACACACATGAGAACTGACTGGGTTCCTTATCAAAATTGATGTCTAAAGTCTTCTGTGCAGTAACATTTTTATAAGCGATGAGAGCAACTCACAAGCAAACAGAGAATCTAATTTTCACTTTGTTCATTTGACATCTTACCATAGGGCCAAAATGATTACCTTGAAGAAAGTTTGACTTACCCAGGTTATATGTAAGGATTTATAAGGTATTATGTTCTGCTAAGCCACAACATCAGCAATTTCTTTTAATTAGCTATTTGAGGGCTTTTTAGTTGTTTTCGCTTTTAATGAGACTTCTGAATGGTCTTTGAACTAGTTGTAGACTTGAAAGATTTAGTGAACAGGAATGTGTTATACCATTTCTAGTGGGAGCTTGTCTTGACAGATGCCTTCTTCCTCCTGGTGTTTAGACCACATTTTGATCTTTTTCTCTGAAGCATTTCATAATCTGATGGGCAAGAGACAAGGAGTAATTAGACGGAATGGGTGCAGGAAGCTACAGTGGGAGGAACAGATCTTTTAAGACTGATGCTTGCTGCTTTCGATACTGATATTTCTGGATTCCCCCAATCTATAAAATTTCGGCATGTGTTGTTGCAGCCTTATCCTACAGTCCTTGTGCATACAGAATTTGACTTCAGTAGGAGTTACATGTGTTTAAGTGTTGCAGGTTTGGGTAATGAGATGATTGACTCAGCAGGCATTCAAATTTGCCCCTTGTAGTATTCGGAAGTGTCACCTATACCTCTGCAGTATGAGTTGTACTAATTCAGCTGGAATAGATGGGCTCACAGAGTCAAAGATGTTCATATTACCCTGCCATTGTCCAACGTTAAATATTTTGAAACAAGGTTCAGGATTAGACATACTGAGACCGAAGCACCAGGATGCAAACGTCATTAAAAAATCCTGCCACCTTTAGTCGGGGTTGGCCCTGTTTTGAGCAGGGGGTTGGACTAGATAACCTTCCAACCCTAATCCTCTATGATTTTATTAGAAAAAGAAAGGGAAACAGTTCAAGTATTTGAAATGTAAAATATTAAATAAGGCATTCATTGTAACAACATCATTAGGGTTCTTTCCCTTTAGCTGGAGGGAGACTTTAGAAGATAAAAAGAAACACTTATTTGACAGTCTCTTAGATGCTAATAACTACAGGTTGAACCTCTCTAGGCCAGCACCCTCGGGACCTGACCAGTGCTGAACCACAACATTTGCTGAACTACTGGAGGTCAATATTGTCTAGTAGTATTACCACTGCTTACGGGGCTCTTAGAAGACATTTTGGGGTAAATTAGAGCTAAATAACAGCACAGAACACTGAGAGCCAGGACTGGTGGCTATAAACAAACTTTATGGGACCGCAGGAAACTTGGCCACACCTGTGATAAGTGGACATCCAGCTAACTAAAATCATGCCGGAACACAGACATTGATGGACCAGAGAGTGCCAGATTAGAGGGGTTCAGCCTGTAGCCTCTTTCATAGAAATGTAGGGTTGGAAATGACCTCCAAGTCATAATGTTCAGCCCACTGCACTGTGGCAGGACCAAATAAATGCACCGAAGGCCATCCCTGACAGACATTCCTCACAGGTCAAAATGTTTAAACCTTTTTATCATTTTTGCTGCTCTCCTATGATCTCTCTCCACTTTGTCCACACCTTTCCACTCAGAATTGGAGACAGTCCTCCAGCTGAGCCTCAGCCATGCAGAACAAGGCATTCCCTCCTGTGTCTTACATACCACATGCCTGTTAACACACGCCAGGATATTAGCCTCTTTGGCAACTGCAGCACATGGTTGACTCCAGTTCAATTTGTGAGTCACTCCACCCCTCAGATCTCTTCAGCAAAACGGCTGGCTGGCCAGCTCATCCCCATGGTGTAGTTGTGCAGTTGATATTTTTCCTTCCTAAGGGGCCCACGGTGGACTTACCTGCATGGAACGTGATCTTTCTGAATTCAGACCAAGCCTCCAATTTGTTGAGGTCATTTTCAATTCTAATCCTGGCTTCCAAAGGGTCCCCAGCTCAGTGTCATCAGCAAATTTTATTGGCAGGGGCTTCGCTCCATTAGCCAAGTCACGGGTGAAAATATGGAATGGTGCTGGACCCAGCAGCGACTTTGTGGAACCCCACTAGATCCACCTCCCACTCTGGCCATTGGAGCCTTCTCCTGAGGAGAGGGGCATCTGGCAAGCTCCTTCTGCATATTAGGGTCCTCTATCAGGCACGCTCCCTTTAAGAGGTACAGTGCTCCCCCGTGCTTCCAGTGGGGCCATGTGACTGCACCATCCCCAATATAATGCTCTTCCTTCAAGGTTCAATAGACAGCAGGCGGTCACATTGTGGGGCACAGAAATTCTTCCCCTTCCAACATGTTACCTTCAGTGATGAGCTGATGGGGAAGGAGCTAGTTTGTTGAGCACTTACTAGAGGCCTGCAGACCAAGCTGGTCAGGTGCTGGCTTATCTGCCTTATCCTGAATTTTTAAGTATAACTCTATATACATGAAAAATAATGTTAATTTCCTTTGTGAAAACGTGTAGTAGTGTCTACACTTCCTTAATGAAGTCGTGAAGGGGAGGAGGTTGTCTGCCTGTACTGGGAGGTGGTCGATTAGGGCATTGCACTGACGAAAGCCATTTTTTGCTGTCGACTAGGGAGGTAAAATTAATTCCCTCTCTGCTCAAAGACAGTGAAATGCAAAGGACATTCAGGGGTGGCCCTAGACTAGCTGCCAGCAACAGGCGCCCTAGGCAAACCATGCAATTAGCACCCCCACCTCCAAACCCCTCAATGATATTGCGCCACCATTTGGCTCCCCATTTAACTTGGCGCCCTAAGTGACCGCCTAGTTCGCCTATATGGACAGGTTGCCCCTGAGACATTCACTGTACCGACAGGACAAAGATTGTTGCTTTGATGTTTCACCATTCAGGGAAGACACAAGTTTAACAACCCTGAATCCAGCATTCTATTTATCCTGCCAACATGCCTCCATGCCCCCATATCTGTGGCTCAAAGGTGTGTCCTGTCTCTATTAAAAATGTGAAATCTTGCTGAGGGTGCCAATCAGTGCTGATGGCATAGTCCACGAAGGACTGGACTGATTACACCAGATCATTCCATCCAGACCACTGAACATCTGCCATCTGTCAGAAGGCAGTAACTTTAATTCCTTAATTTAATTAGGCAGGCCATAAAAGATTTTGAAGAGCAGTGAGCTTTTGTGTCGTTCGCTAACTGCAATTTATTTTTTAGTAGGTCAGAATCAGGGGAGCTGCTAAACCTCAACAGAGCCACTGGAAGATCAAGGTGCTAAAAGAGCACTCAAGGAGAAAGGGCCTTTGCAGAGAATGAATTCTTTTGCATTGGTCCTCACTGCAGAGAATGAGAGTTTCTCCCTGCTGGGGTACATCTAGACTACATCCCTCTTTCAAGAGAGGGATGTAAATTAGTCACTTTGAAATTGCAAATGAAGCCAGGATTTGAATTTCCTGTGCTTCATTTGCATAATCGCGTCATGGCGCTCTTTCGAAAAAGTGCTATTTCGAAACTGAAACCGCAGTCTAGACGCGGTTCTTTCGAAAATAGAAGCCTTTTTTGAAAGATCTCAGGTTTACAGGATATTTCGAAAAAGGCTTCTATTTTCGAAAGAACCGCGTCTAGACTGCGGTTTCAATTTCGAAATAGATCTTTTTTGAAAGAGCGCCATGACGCGATTATGCAAATGAAGCGTGGGAAATTCAAATCCCGGCTTCATTTGCAATTTCGAAGTGTCTAATTTACATCCCTCTGTCAAAAGAGGGATGTAGTCTAGACACACCCTGAGCCATTCTTTTTAGATGACAGATCTGAGGAACTGTCCCAGACTGACATGTCGGTAGAGGAGGCTTTGGAACACATTGGTAAAAGTGAACATCAGTAGGACCAGATGTTAGTCGCCCAAGAGTTCTGACGGAGCAGGAATATAAAATTGCAGAACTACTAACTGTGGACATAGATGACTCATGCCTTTGGACAGTGGGGGTGGGGAGCACAATGTACCGGGGGTGGGGGGGTCACATGGCTGCTCACGTGTCACTTCCCCAGAGAAACTTCCAGCCCCACCTCCCTGGGCCGGAGCAGTTAATCCTGCCACCTCCTGGAGGGCAGGGGCCACAGGATTGGAGATCATGTATCTCTGGGCCTGGCTTGGCTTGGGGAGACTCATGAGAACAGTGTCTCTGGGAGCTCACAGGCCCCTCAGCATAGGAAGCACCAGCCACGAGCAATGCCCCTACCTCCAGCTGAGCGGAAGACAGGGAACCTGCTCTTGGTGCCTTCCCCAATAAGCGCCCCCCCTTCCTCATGCTCATCCCAGAGCTGCCATGCTCTCCCCACCCCACCAGAGTTACCTGTCGGAGCGAGGGCTGTGTCCTTTTCCTGCTGCACCTCCCCCCACATTTCTGGCTCACTCACCTGCTTTCCTGGCAGCCAGGCCTGGGCGAGGAGCAGAAGGGGGGGGGGGGAGCGGGATGGAGCCTCTTCTCACGATGGCTGAGAGTGGGCACACCAGGCCACTGCCTCTGTGCAGCCCAGCAGTGTCCTGACAACGAGCCTGGCTGGAGAGATGGTGGTGGCCTGCCTCACCTCCTCCACGTGCCACCCAGGCCTGGCTGCCAGGGAAAGGGCCGAAGGTGCCAGGCACAGTGGGAGAAGGACACAGCCCCTGTCCCTTTCCCTCTAGCAAGTTGAGCAGAAATTGGGAGTGGGGGGTTACTTGACACCCCCCTCCCTCCACAGCCTTGACTATGTGGCATATATAACCATCTGTTTCACATCAGCCTCGCTACCATATGTCTCTGGCCTTTTTTATGTTCTCTACCAATCTGGGCTGGATTTGAACTGGCAATTGAGAGGTGTAAGGTTCTATACCCCATTTGCTACCTAATTCCCCATGCATTATTTTTAAGAAAGCCAACTATGGTCCTTCATGTTATGATTTAGGCTTTCTGGACTATTTTTAGATGGCAAATGGTTGCTAGTTAGAAAGTTTTTTTGATGGTGCATCAGCAGCTTCACAGTTTATTGCCTGTAAAATGTAAGAAAAAAATATCAAATGTCTCAAGCCTGGAGAATAGCTAACATGATACGTATACTAGCTGGAGTTACCCAGTGTTGCTCGGGACAGTTGATATAACTGAGGTGAGGAGCCTGAGGGGGAAGGGAGCCACGCGCCTGCCTCTGGCACCCGAGTCCGCCCTCCGCTTCCTTGTCCCTCCGCCAGCCTTAGTGAGTGACTGTCCCCGCTGCTTCCCCCGGGAAGCCGCTTCTCCCCACACTGCCAAGCTCTGTGCAGCCCCGGGGAGAGGCGTCCGTCTCTCATTTCTTCCCTCCCACAGTCCCTTAAAACCTTCTCCTGGATGACAGGTCATCCCTCCGCTGGCCTTAGTGAGCGACTGTCCCCGCCGCTCCCCCCGGGAAGCCGTTTCTCCCTGCACTGCCAAGCTCCGTGCAGCTCCAGGGAGAGGCATCCGTCTCTCATCTCTTCCCTTCCACAGTACCTTAAAACCTTCTCCTGGATAAAAGGTTATCCCATGCAAAGTTTGGTTGCAGTAGCTCTTATAGTGTCCAAGTTATTAGCACACAAACATACAAACATTCTCCTTTATATACTAGATTTAAGAAAGGAGGTAGAGGTTGATTTGGGCAGCTACAGACCTATTAGTGTGACCACCCTGGGTGGTAGAGGGGGTGAGGGAAGGTCATTCTGACCCCCCTCCCCATGCCTGAACTGGTTTGACCTGTTTCTTCCACTACCACTTGTTCAAAGAACAGAGCTAAATAGGCATCATTAAGAGCCTCTTTCTTATGTTAATTGTGCTGGAGTTGGGTTTCTTCTCTCCTGCTTACTAACAGTGAAATCACTGGAGCTGAAATCATTGGAGACTGATGAGCAGGAGTCACAGCCAGGAGGTGGATGGCAGGAGACGGAGACTGACCGCCAGAAACGTGGTGGTGGAGAGAGGTAATGAGAGGCCAGCAGGGTGGTGGTGGAGCAGGGTGATGACGGAGAGGCATGGCAAGTGGTCAGCAGAGCAGCGGCGGGGAAGTGGAGAGCAGTGGGCAGAGGAGTGACTAAGAGGCCTTTTTACCTCCCTCCACCCAGGACTGGAGGTAATCTCTGTGGATGCACCTCTGAACTCTGGGTCTGCTCTGACTAAGGGCAGCAACCGTGAGTGAGTTCTGAGAAGAACTGGGCACGTGAAGGGGACATTTAGATTGTTGGGGTATGTCTACACTAGCTCGTTAATTCGAGCTAGGTAGGCAAATCAGGCAACCGGAGTTGCAAATGAAGCCCGGGATTTAAATATCCTGGGCTTTATTTGCATGTTCTAACCTGCCGCCATTTTTAAATCTTAGTTGAGCAGAACTGCCGCGGCTACACGGTAGTTTAAAGTTAATCCGAACTAAGTCCTTGGTTCGGATTAACTGTTACACCTCATTCCACGAGGAGTAACAGTTAATCCGAACTAAGCACTTAGTTCGGATTAACTTTAAACTGCTGTGTGTAGCCGCGGGCAGTTCGTTCGAACTAAGGGGGATTTAAAAATGGCGGCTGGACGGGAACATGCAAATAAAGCCCGAGATATTTAAATCCCGGGCTTTACTTGCAACTCCGGTTGCCTGATTTGCCTACCTAGCTCGAATTAACGAGCTAGTGTAGACATACCCTTGGAGTTAAGAACTGAGAAGAAAAAGACATTACCCAACCTACGTGGGTGGGTCTTTCACTCTTTTTTTGTTTGTTTGTTTGTTTATGAACCCTATTTGTGGTGTTTTCCCAAATTAATGCCAAGTAACTTCCCTCCCTCTGATTCAAAGTTTCTTTTCTACACTCAGACCCTGTGCTTTCAAGTGGGGAAGCATTGCCTCTCAGAGGCACCCAGGGCCGTGTGTGAATTTCCCAGGTGGGGGGCTTGAGCCAGGTCTGTGTTGGCTGGTTGGCTGGAAAGAAACCCCTAGATATGGAATGCAGTCCTGGCTGCTGCTGGCCAGGCAGAAGGGTTACATACAGTAAGACATTTTTCATTCTAAATGCAGTTAAATCTCAGTTTCAAAAGCAATTAGGGTATGTCTACACTTGCCCCCTACTTCGAAGTAGGGAGGCAAATGAAGCATACCGAAGTTGCAAATCAAGCCCGGGATTTAAATATCCCGCGCTTGATTTGCATGTTCCCAGCCGGTCACCATTTTAGAAATTCACTAGCCCCAAGTAACTGCCCGCGTCTACACACGGCAGTGAAACGGGAGTCCGCTTTAAAGCCCTAATTCGAATTTAGGTGGTATTCCTCCTGCAATGAGGTTTACCTGTTAATTGAATTAGGGGCTTTCATCGGACTCGTTCCTGCCGTGTGTCAGTGAACGATTTCGGGCTAGTGAATTTCTAAAATGGCATCGCCGAACATGCATATCAAGCACGGGATATTTAAATCCCGGGCTTGATTTGCAACTTTGTTATGCTTCATGTGCCTCCCGACTTCGAAGTAGGGGGCAAGTGTAGACATACCCTTAGAGAATTTAAAAAAAAGGAATTCTTGGGGCTTTCAAATAGCTAACAGATTCATAACAACAATGAGGGCGGTCCCATAAATGACATTTGCTTCTCGGTGATGAAGCTGGGCTTCCAGATGGGAAAAATATCAGCTATACTGTGTTCATTCCCAACCCAACTCACATAAAATAATCAAAGTGCTATTGATCAGGTCAGGCAGCAGTCACAAAAATGCCAGCATTTCTTCTTTCTCAACATGTGTCTTGACAAAGGCCTTTTGGTCAGAATGGTGGCATTTTGGGGAGTGACTTCTCTTAGGACTAGTCTGTACTAAAAAGTTTTGTTGCTTTAATGACCTCGATAAGCAGCAAACCTTCCCTGAGCATGGATACAGTTGTGGTAGTGTAAGGTGGCTTATATCGAAGTATGGGTAAACAAAATAAATGATTCCAGGGGTTTTCAAAGTTGGGTCGCGGGCCCACCCAGGGTAATCCTCTGCTGGGCCATAAGATGCTTTGTTTATCTAAGAGTCCATAGGCATGGAGTCTTGCAGCTCTCCTTGGCTGTTTCCAGCCAAGGGGAGCTGCAGGAAGCAGTGTGGGCCGGGTGGGCCCGCGACCCAACTTTGAAACCCCCTGTCCTGTACTACTCCAAGGCACAAGGGATTACCCCCTTAAAATTATACTGGTAGAATGCCACTCCTCTAACCAACATAGTTATACCAGAATAACCCCTCTAGTATAGACCAGGGCTTTGGTCCCTCAGCAAAGTATTTAACCACATGCATTACTTTAAGGCCACATCTATCCTACAGCATTTACTGACATAGCCATGTTGTTCAGGGGTGTGAAGAAGAGTGATTTCTGACATGCAGGGGTGCCAGCAAAAGCCTCTTGTGCGGACAGTTAAACTTAGAGCCCTGCACAGATACAAAATTTGTATCCGTGTCCCCAAAAGCGAATCCCGGCTATCCGCATTGACATCTGTCGAGGTGGATGCCCACAGATATAAAGTGGATATCTGCAAATTTGCAGGGTTCTAGATACCAAATTTGTACTTGTATCTGCAACCATATGTGTAAAAATGAGCCGTGGATATCTGCATCCACATCTGTGGATGTTGATACTTGTGGATATCCACAGATTTTCAGGGTTCTAGTTATACCGGTAAAACTGTATTGTTGCTTATTTCACACTGAGGGCTGGAAAAAATGATATCAGCAAAAGTGTAATTTTGTCAGGATAAACTGCAACCCTATCGGAGGAATAATTTCCCAGAATAGCTATGCCACTAAATGTCCCTAGTATAAACATAGCTTAAGAATGCATGTCGCCCTGTTGAAGTCAATGGGTTCTATATTATTTATTTAGCATCTAAATACTGTAAATACATGTGCTACTGTAGCATCTAACTGCCCTACTCAAGGACCGGTGCCCTATAATGCTATGTGAAGAAGAGAACAATGGTACCCAAAGATGATGTGCTTTTAAATTAGGCATGTGCTTTCAACACCATATTGAATTGGGACCATCATAAATGCCAGTTTAATTAATCTGAATAAACTAGTCGATTGGGGCACAGTATGACATAAGATTTTAAATCTTTTGAAAAAAAGCTGAATAAAACTTTTAATCAGTTTCCTTATTCCCATCAAGAAGTGACTGTTCTCAAGTGCTGGTTTACAAAGCAGAATTTGACATGTTAAAAGATTACCACATCATATCTTTTAATCTATCTTCTCGGCCTTTCCTTTTATTAACTGTCATGGCTGCCTTGCATTTTCTGTGCTGTTCAGAGAGAAACCAGAACGGTTTGCCAATGTGCTCCTTATTTTGGGTTACTTTCAACTCTCTATGAAAGTTCATGCTTTCTTCTCTAGCCAGTGTCAGTTATTTCTCGGAAGCAGTTCCAATTTTCATTCATTATGAAGCAAAATTAATCCACTGCCTCAAAACCACTACAAGTATCTATATTGTTCAAGCGCATTGTTTTGCTTATGAAAAGGAATTCATTGGGCCCACAGAGTCACTGAGTCTCTTCTTCTCCCCAACAGGAACTTTTAAACATTGATCTTTTTAGCTCTGGCCAGCTGGCTAGTTTGGATTGTATTTTCCTTCACATTGTGCCATGTTTCTTCCAGCCATAACCCTTCAGCAAGCCTGCTGCAGCCATTGGATTGCTACATGTAATCCTGGAAAGGCTAAAATCATGAGCAGCCTTTGTTTATTTACCAGACTATCTTGCCAGACAAATGTCAATTGATTATCATAATTATGAATTACAACACTTTTCTTTCATGCTGCAGTTTCTAGTTGCCCTGCTTATGCACAGTATGCAAGTAATAGAAATGCCAATATGAAAAACAGGGGGTCAGATTTGCAAACAGCTTTCAGCACAGAGGGTGCTGGCCATAAGTGTCACAATGGGAAATGCCGGGTACTGAGCACTGATGGAAATCTGACCCTTATTTACAGACCTAACTGGGAACAGAGCTCTTTTGAAAATCAAGCGCTCTCTATATAGATATTTCTGTCACCAAAACTGTGTCTCGTTCCATTAACAATATTTCTCTGTAATCTTAGAAACATTTCCGAATGACTCAGGTTTCACAGAAGGACTTAAAAAGGAAATTAACCATTTTCTACCACTCTCTGCAAATTAATTTTCATTAGAAGCAGAGAAATGGGTAGGTTCCAATGTAGGGTTTGCAGCTGATCGAAAATGCTATTATACGCTCTAAGGGCAAACATCTCTCATCCATCAGATATCTACGGCAACAAAATCCAGTTGCTCCAGCACAGGTGAACTGCAAAGAAGAAGGCTGTTCAGAGCCTCTTGTTCTTCCATCCTTCTCCAGCATACACACACCAGACACAAATCATAAGGAGACCTGGTCGAAAAGTAGGAAAATAACTGAATTTTAAAATTGTTTCCATTCCACTGACTTCAATAATGACCAGTTTAACACCCCCCTACCATCGCCTCCTTTTCTTTCCCCAATTCTGCAACATCACAAAGTTTCTCCAACTTTAGAAAATTGACAAAGCATCAAGAGGAAAAATGAATTTTGATTTTAATCCCATGAAGATTTCTATGTATTAGATGATACATTACGTTAGGGCACCTATAGCTTTGGATTGGTGTCTTTATTTTGCATCTAAAAAAATAAACCCTGCAACTCTACCACTGTTGCTTCCTGAGATGAGGACATTTCGAAGAGTTAGAATGGGAAAAGGGTAAATGAAATAAGGGAAAAGGAGATCTAAATCTAAATCTAATTACCTATTGCAGTTAGTAGCAAAATAGAAGAGGGGGATGGACAGAATGGGGAAAAATCTGGTTTCTCATTCGCTGCTCGATTTTTTTTTAATGTATCCACAAATCCGTTAGGCACAATCAAATCCATGGAAAATAAATGTATTTATGAGAACAATTTGCAATACCCATATTCCACCTTAAAATATTTTGAATACATAGTGAGACAGGAGTCACTAGGTGGCATTGTTATATATACTCATAAGAGGTCTTTTCCTACGTGTGCAAGCCCTGTTCGTTATTTGAGGACATGCTTCATCATTAGTTTTGTGGTGCTATTTCATGGGGAGCTCTTGCAACAAGGAGGAGGGCTTGCTCTAGCTTAATCTCTCTCTAATGAGAGTCAATACTTAGGACCTGGGCATTGGTGTAATGGCTGAGATTGCTGACAGACGGCCAGTCTGCCTGTTGTACGACCACCTCGGTTCAAAGACTGATGAACATGGTGTAAATAGAAGACATTACAGTGAGAAAATACCCAGACTCCTTGCCACTGATTTCTCCTCTGATTAAAACTGACCAGCGAAGCCTTGAAATTTTGCTACAACTTGGCAGAGGGGAGATGTGAAAAATGAACTCTATAAATGCATGTCTGAGACATGTAACATTGTTTTTGTCAGTGTTGTCTTCAAGTTGTCATTGTCAAGTCTAAGTCAAGTCTCAAGTCACTACAGTTCAAGTCTCAAGTCGAGTCTCGAGTCCCTAAAGTCACTTTCGAGTCAAGTCTCAAGTCGAGTCTCAAGTCATAAACAATGAGCCCGAGTCGAGTCTCAAGTCGAGTCACCTAGGCAACTTAAGTCAGACTCGAGTTCAAGTCATGGGACTCGAGTCAACAACTCTGGTTTTTGTAAGGCAAGATATTTTTGTTTAAAAAAAAGAGTAAAAAACTAAACTATCTAAAAAGCAAGAACTACAATTTTAAACCATATATATTTCTGCTGTTTACCACTTCTCAACCCACCTAGCCACTCTTTCATCAATTCTTTTCCCCATTTCACATTCTATTCCTTCCTCTAATAAGGGGCAGATTGATTTCTACTATTCTGCCTTCGGTTGCCTTATCAATGAAACTGCTTCCTAGTGAAGGATTGTTAATGAGTAACCCTGTAGCTGAGAAGCATCATTACCAGGATGAATGACTTCTTCATGTTAGTGCTTGAGGAGCTCCGTTAGAAAAAGGGACTGAATGCAACTTTCTGTAACGTTGGAGATATTTTGGTGTGGCTTTTTGGAGTTGGAAGACCATGATAACAAATCACCAAGGGCTACAATGATTTCCACTAGCTGAGGATCCAACCCATTATACAAATTTAGAGGAAAATTTTGATGGTTATAGCTTGACTGTCAAATGGAACAGGTCAGTAGGCCTGGTTTTTTAATGACTGTCTTAAACACACAAGGCAATTATATGCCTAAGTGATAACATAGGCCATGCTAGAAATGTTCGCTAGTGTGTGGACATGTTTAGCAGTACTCATTTTCGCTGTCTCTCCTGTGTTGCTCCTATTCATTTGGTCCTCTCTGTTGGTGAGCTCTGTGAAGAAAATGATGACAGGTGAAGTCACCCAACTTTTGTGGAAGCTAAGAGGGTGACTTGGAAGGTCCACTGCTCTAACAAGTCACTGGATACCGGTGCTATGATGTTGTTTAGTCAGTTTTAATGTTGCTTTTACCTACACAATGTCCATTTCTTCTTTCTCTGGGGGACACAGAGGGTATTTCTGCCCTGCAATTAAAACCTCTTGGCTGGCCTATGCCAACTGACTCAGTTTTGTAGGGCTCAGGAGAGAGGGCTGTTTATTTGCAGTGTGTATGTTCTATCTTGGGCTGCAGTCCATGCTCTGACACCCTCCCTCCTCACCCAGGCCCCAGCACAAGCCAGAATATCCAAACTGTATTTAAATAGCCCTTGAGCCTAATGAATCTGAGATTGCTGGCGTAGGGTCAGCCATGGGTTTTTAACTGCAATGTAGACATGCCATAAAGGAAATTCTACTAGTCATCAACCTGTTGCTTGCCTTCCATTTTCATCTAACATTGCTGGAGATGTGCTGTGCTTGACAGATTCCAGCTTGGTTTTTATTCCATCCACACTTCTGTGTTGCTCTGCATTAATGATTGGTGACGGGAAAGTCTCAAAGTTGGAAAGGCTGGTTTGAACTAGCACCCATATGGTAGAAATCAGTGTTTTTCAATCTCAAGGTATAAAGCTTATTGCAATAGGCAAATGTATGCTTCTGCCACTGATTAGGCCTCACTTTGATGGCGAAAGGTTCTGGCATCCTCACAGGATGTAAGTATCTAATGTGCACAACGTGTCCTTAGAATCTGATCTCATCCATGAAGGCTATGACAAGGCAAAGTAGTGGTAATATTTGCCATTCACAGGCAAAAAACCTTTAGAAACAGACTGCAACGAGAAACTGCTGAGCTAGAATTCATATGTAAATCCTACACCATCAGAAGAGGTTTAAATAGAGGCATGGCATGGCTCTCCCATTACAATGGGTAATTTCCTCTTTAGGCACTCTCACCTCATCACTGTTGGAGGTGAACCACATCCACTCTGATTTAATTAGCCTTCTGCTAAATCAGAGAATAAAGTGATTACAAATTATGAAAAAAACAATAATTCTTACATTTCACTCAGGGTTTTAGGTAGTCTTAAGAGCGAGATGCAAATTATTGATACAATTTATGAAGGTAATAGTCCTGTTTCTCTGTCACACGGTAACAAGCTTTATCCTCCAGCTGCAGGTATTCAGACTCTGTGGCCCACTGTATTTCCATGTATTTCTTTCCATCTTAGCCCTTGTCCCAAAAGCATTAGTTTTGCAACAGTGGCTGGAACTGGGCTTTGAGGCTGGAAGACTAAGTTGTGAGGAGGTTAATATGATCCAGCTGTGACCAGGCATGTCCCACCAGAGTCCTGGGTAATTCCATTCTTTGAAGGACACCATTGCGGCAATCTCATTCTTGACTCTCAAGCCCTTAGCACCAGAATCTCTTAGCACCAGAACTCCTGAAGCTAAAAGAGGTTTGATGAGCTGTCCTCAAATGGAACATTCCGATCTTGCTACTGATGCTTTCAGCAGTCAGGATCTTTTGTGTCTACATATCACTGAGATGGTCCCTCTGGGCTCCCATACAAAAACCAGTGGGGGAGCACTTTAACTTCCCTAGACACACAGATACTGACTTGCAAGTTGCCATTCTCAAAAACTTCAGAAACAGACTGCAGTGATAAACTGCTGAGCTGGAATTCGTAAGTGAAAAGAGGTTTAAATAGAAACATGGAATGGCCCTCTAATTGCAATAGAATAAACTTAAAAAACTAACAAAACATGTAGATGGTATCGTGAGCTTTCATGGGCCCAGCCCACTTCTTCAGATGACCCTGCACAGACTAACTCGGCTACCCCCTGAAGCTTCATTGCAATAGATAATTTCCCCTTCAGGTACTCTCTCCTTATCACTGTTGGACATGAGCCACTTCCACTCTGATTTAATTAGCACTGATGTCACACTCCTATCTCTGTATCCTTTCCTTTTTCTTTTCTTTTCTCTTCCAGCATCTGAAAAAGTGAATTCTATCTCACGAATGCTTATGTCCTCATAAATTTGTTCGTTTTTAAAGTGCCACCTGACTCCTTGTTGTTTTTGTTGAAACAGACTAACATGGCTACCTCTCTGAGACATCTTTGTTATTCCTGGACATCCTCGAGTATTTTTAGCTGACTGTTTGTGTCTTTGGGTGCATCTACACTGCACTTTTATTTCGAGATAACTAGCGTTATTTTGAAATAAGAATGTGAGCGTTTACACAGCCATTCTGTTATTGCAAAATAATTTTGAAATAACAGATGGCTTATTCCGAAATCTGTAAATCTCATTCTACAAGGAATAACGCCTGTTCCGAAATAGCTATTTCGAAATAAGGCATGTGTAGATGCTCCACTGCTGCTATTTCGAAATAGCCTTGCACCAGGGCCATTCTAAGTTATTCCTCCCCAGTGCTTCCTGGGGTTATAACAGAGCTGGTCTTACCATGAGGTGAACTGAGGCGGCCACCTCAGGTGCCAGATTTGGTGGAGGGGGGGGCGCGCCACTAGGACCCAGAGTGTAGAAAATTGTGTCTGCTGCTGGTGCATATGTATTCTCTCTGCTCTAGATGCACAGAGATGGTGGAATGCTGTGCTGGAGGAAGGAAGGCACAAGAGACATAACAGGAAGGCAGGAGAAAAGGTGGCATGGGGGTGTCATTTGAGCTCCCCACCTCAGGTGTCAAAATGTTGTGGGCCAGCCCTGGCATCTAAATTAAGATAGCATGTCTGCATTATGGAAGCCTGCCTCAGACTAATTTTGAGGCTTCCCTGCAGTGTAGTGGTATGTCTAGACTGCATTCCTCTGTCGGCAGAGGGATGCAGATTAGGCAGGTCGACATTGCAAATGAAGCAGGAGGCATAAGGGATCTGTCAAAAAAGGCTTTCTTTCTCGACAGATCCCCCTCTAGACTCCCTCTTTTTGCCGACAAAGTGTTGAGTCGGCAAAAGCGGTGGCCATTTTTATGCAAATTAAGTGCGGGATATTTAAATCCCTGCTTCATTTGCAATGTCGACCTGCCTAATCTGCATGCCTCTGCCGACAGCGGGATGCAGTCTAGACATACCCTTGATGTGCTATTTCAAAATAAGCTATTTTGGAATAACTATTCCGGAATAGCTTATTTCGAAATAATTGAACAGTGTAGACGTACCCTTTGTCTCTCCTCTGCCAGTTTCAAAAAAGTGCATCCATATGATGAGAGGTAGAAATGGGCTGCCTGCTTGAAGGAGCACCAGCTGCCTTTCTGCATTATTAGTTTTCCTAGCTGAGCTGTTTTGCTTTTCATATACAGGCAGTCCCCAGGTTACATGGATCCGACTTACATCAGATCCCTACTTACAAACGGTGTGAGGCAACCCCGCACTAGCTGTGCTCTCCCCGCCCCCCCAGCAGACCGCCGAGACGCGCCGTGGTCCCACCACCCACGTCCTCCGCGGCATGAAAAGCCGCTCCGTGTCTTCCTGGTCTGCTGCCCCAGCAGACCAGGGAGACGCAGCGGCTTTTCAACAGACACCTCAGCTTGAGAATAAAGGACTGAGGAAGTGAGGTGTGGGAGAATAAAACTGAGCTCTGGAGAAATGTTTGGCTAGAGTTTCCCCTACAATATGTACCAGTTCCGACTTACATACAAATTCAACTTAAGAACAAACCTACAGTCCCTATCTTGTACGTAACCCGGGGACTGCCTGTACCTCTTGGCTTTGTTGTGGTATCTCCCCTGTGATAGCTTCCGCTGAACTCTGAGGTCAAAGAGACTTTGGACTTAGGTGGTCAGGGCCATCATTAGGATTTATGGGACCCTAGGCAATACTATTAAACTGGTGCCCCTATGCCCGATGGCAGCCGAAGGGGTGGGAATGAGTGTTTAGAGATGCGATTTTTATAACCTTCAGTAACACACTAATGAAATAGTTTGAAAGCAAATTTTAACTAAGGTCCTGTAGATTACCACAGTAAATTCAGAAACTGACAGGATATAACTAGGGTTGGCAAAGTTTTCGAGAAGAACCACCAGCAGGATTAAAGAATTAGAAAATGCTCTTTATAGTGATGGCTTCCAAAGGTAGCCGTGTTAGTCTGTTTCAGCAAAAACAAGGAATCCAGTGGCACCTTAAAGACTAGCAATTTTATTAGAGCATAAGCTGCTAACTAGATGGATCTCCTTGAGTCTAATGTGGTGAAGGTTAAACAGTGACTTGATTGGAATTCAAGCTTCAGTCAGGGGGAACACATAGTTGCCTGTTAAATGGCTTAATTGCCACTGGAATGGCTCTTTTACAGGTTCCATGTTCTGCTAATAGCTCTGGCAGGCCACACACCAGAGATAAGAAGAGGTGGGTGGGTGAACATCAAGACCCAGCGATGCCCCACATTTTTGGGTGCCCTAAGCAACTGCAAATTCTGCACATGGGTAAGAACAGCCTTGTAGCTGGTCTTTGGTCAGTCGCCTGCTCTGAGTAGGACTCTGCAGTGTTCTCCTCTACATAGATGACCCATTGTGCTGGCGCTGTTAGATGCCAGAGGCGTTGTCCTCAGTACATCCTGATGGACTCAACTGTGTTCCTCTTCATATGACAGCAGGCTCATGAAGACTCAAGATGTAGCAAGTTCTGACAAGTATAGAAGTCAGTATATAGCCCATATCTACACCAAGGTTAAAGTGAAGAGGCTAGAATGTCTCCAAGCGTGGTATGCTGAGGCTTGTGCTCAGAGCTCAGGCCTTGTTAAGGAGCTAACCTTGTTACAGCCCCATTTTTCCAGTAGTAGGTGGAGTGAGGTAGCATTCTTCTCAGAGCATGGTCCCTCGGCCCACTTTTCATGACATTGGAGTCTCTGGTGAGGCCTGTGCATTTCTGCCTCCAGAATGATATGCTGAACTGGCGAGTGGTTGCTTCCAGAGTTAGTTATGGTACCAGGTAGCCCATCATTTGCTCTGAACTTATTCTGTGGGATTGGCTCAGCATTATGCAGACTCAGAATAGGGAGAAAGAGAAGGCCAGGTTTGCACCCAACCCATTTGGGCCGCAATGTGCACTCGTTTGGTGTAGCTAAGGATCTGGCTACATAGATGCTAAGGCCAGAAGGGACCACTGCGATCTTCTAGTTTGACTTCCTATAGAACACAGGCCATGGAACATCCCTAACATAAATCCTAGAGCTGAACTTTTAGAAAAAAAATCCAGTCTTGATGTCAAAACAGTCGGTGATAGAGAACTTGCCATGATCCTTGGTAAATCGTTTCAATGGTTAACTATGCACCTTTAAAAATGGACACACTATTTCCAGTCCTAATATGTCTAACTTCAACTTCCAGCCATTCAGTATTAATTCTGTATTATACTGGAGAGCCCATTATCAACTATGCGTTCCCCATGACCGATGCTTGGATTGCAATCAAGTCACTGTTTAACCTTCACCACGTTAGATTCAAGGAGATCCGTCTAGGTAGCAGCTTATGGCCTAATAAAATTGCTTGTCTTTAAGGTGCCACTGGATTCCTTGTTTTTGCTGAAACAGACTAACACGGCTACCTCTGGAAGCTATCACTATAAGGCGTATTTTCTAATTCTTTAATCCTGCTGGTGGTTCTTCTCAGAAACATCTCCAATTTATCAGCATCCTTTTTGAATTGTGGGCACTAGAACTGGGCATAGTATTCCAGAAGCAGTTGCACCAATGCCAAATACAGAGGTTAAATAGGCACTTTGCTCCTACCCGAGATTCCCCCGTTTATGCATCCCATGATTGAATTAGCTCTTGGGTACACAAGATCGCTCTGGGATAGACGTTCAGTGCTTATCCACCATAGTCCCCGATTCTTGTTCAGAATCACATCACTGCTTCCCAGGCCAGAGTCCCCCATCCTATAAGTATGGCCTCCATTCTTTGTTCCTAGATGTGCACATTCATATTTAGCTGTATTAAAATGCATGTTTGCTTGTGCCCAGTTTACCAAGCAATCAACATCACTCTGAACTAATGACATGTCTTCCTCGCTATTTATCACACTCACACCCTCATTTCTTTGTGTCATCTGCAAACTTTATCACCAATTTATTTTATATTTTCTTCCAGGTCATTGACAAAAATGTTTAAGAGCACAGGGCCAAGAGCTGATCCATGAGGGTGCATCTACACAGCAGGGCTTAACTCGAAATAAGATACACAAATTGGGCTACATAAATTGCTTAGCTTATTGCAAAATTGGGAGCATCTACGCAGCACCTATTTTGAAATAGAGCACTCTTTCTCCCACTTCCCTTACTCCTCCTACAATGAGGGTTACAGGAGTCAGAAGTCCTCCAGCTTGACAGTATTTCAAAACAACTGCCTGCTGTGTAGATGTGGTCTAGGTTATTTTGAAATAACATTGCTCTGTAGATATACCCCAAGGGACCCCACTGTAAACACACCAGCATGGTGATGATTCCCTGTTCACAGTTACATTTTGTGTCTTATCAGTTAGCCAATTTTTAATCTGTTTATTAATTTTTAAGCTGTTTAATGTGTGCCACTGTAATCACCACTGGGTAGATTTGAACCTGGGATCTCACTATAGGAGCTTCTTTAGCTTGAGCTATAAAGCCAGCTGGCTCGCAGTCTATGCTCTAGAGCACCCTTGTTCTTATCTCTCGCTGCCAGTGGTCTAAATGCTACTACATGGGACAGTGAACCACACTAGGGCTAAGTCTAGACTGCACTGTTAAATTGGAAAAAGATACCGATATCTTTTTCTGATTTACTGTCGAAAGAGGCTTTTTCAAAATTTGGCGTGTTTACACGGTGCCAAATTTCGGAAAAAAAGTGCTCTTTTGAGCCATCCCTTATTCCTCGTACAATGAAGTTTACAGGGATGGAGGAAGAGCGCGTCCGCTTTTTCCAAATTTTTTCCAAAAAAGCGGATGTGTTCCTTGGCCCAGCCCATGGTCACTTGGGTGCGTGCAAAGAAACAGGGTCCCCTGAGGCCCAAAACCAGCTGGCTGAGCCACTGAGCACCCAAGGTGTGGAACTTACTGAAGGATTTTTTTTCTTTTAAATAGAAATTTGCTGTGAATGAAGTGAAAGCTGAAAATTCAAGCCTTGTGGTTTGTCATTTCTCCACTTTTAGAGCTGTCCACTGGGGTTTTCTCATGTCAAAATCTCCAGTCCTGTTTGGGGGGCTCTGGGGAACCACAAAAGTGATTTTTCAATTAGTGGGCACTCAAAGGTTATGAGTAGGGATTTTTCAGTTACAAAAATTGAAAGCCATCTGCTTCAGAAAGCCTTTAGGGATTTCTTCCTTCCTCAGGTTAAAGCTAGTTAAAAGTAAAACTGATTTCTGAAAGAAATACCCAGTGAGCTCTCAGAGGGTACATCTATACAGCAACATGAATTCAAAATAACTAGCATTATTTCGAAATAACATAGTCCGTGTCTACACAGCAGGCAGTTATTTCGAAATAATGTCAAAATACTGTCAAGCTGGAGGAGTTCTTACTCTGACTCCTGTAACCCTCATTGTACGAGGAGTAAGGGAAGTCAGAGGAAGAGTGCTCTATTTTGAAATAAGTGCTGTATAGATGCTCCCAATTTCAAAATAAGCTGCGCAATTGATGTAGCTCCATTTGCGTAGCTTATTTCGAGTTAAGCCCTGCTGTGTAGACGCACCCAGAGAGTGTAACCTGAAGATGTGAGATAAAGTAATGGTTCACAGAGGTGATAAGCTATAATCAGAATAGATCCAGAGAAAATTAACAACAAATCTATGAAAAGATGGTTAGAGTGCGGGACAGGGACTTAAATCTCCTGCTTTCTATTCCTAGCTCTGGGATTCACACCGTCTGACCACAAGCTAGTCACTTACCATCTCTGTGCCCTCACAGGTTAGTCATTTGTGAAATTGAGATAATACAACCTACCACAGACTTAATTAATGAGTTTTTATAATGTGCTTTCCGATAATAATATTTAGCACTCGCTGCATACAGCTCTCTAGTTCTTCAAAGCGCTCTACAAAGATGAGCTATTCCTCTGGTGAAAGGCACTACAGATATCAATGAGGAGGCTGATGCCCCAATACATTTGTTAGTCTTTAAGGTGCCACAGGACTCCTTGTTGTTTTTAATGAAACAGACTAACATGGCGACCTATCTGAAACTTGGCACTACAGACATCAGTTGCTATCCACTCAGATCATCAGGGATCCAGATATTGTTGTCTGTGTGTGTGTGTGTGTGTGTGTGTCATTTGATATTACCTCATAAGTCACTGTGGGATGCTTAGGTTTCATGCTAATGGTAAGTCCACAAAATGGATATCCAACCCTGTCTTTGCAGACGCTCTCTTAAGTTCAGGATCCGGGCACTATGGTTATCTCCCTTGGTTGCCTAGTCGAGTTCACTTTGTCAAAGATCCAGAAGTAGTAATGCAGCAAGTTCAAATTGGGGAAATCCAGGATAGGTCTATCAGATCCGCTTTCCAATTTTTCCATCAGATTTTGGTAGGAAAGCTCTGATTATTTTCTATTCCCATCTCTTTAAAGGATCTTGAGTCAGGCTTCCAAAAACTGAGACATACAAAATCACTAGTCACCTTTGAGAACCTCTATTAAATGCAAGTTTCTGTGTCTAAACTAAGGCATGCCTTTCCTTTGGCTGTGACCATGTTATTGGATAATGCATTATGGGTGTGATGTGTCACATGAAGCACAGATTTGTTTACACTTCATTCATCATCAGAGCTATTGGCTGTGACACTGTCACACTCTGAGACCCAGCAATGAAGTATTCCCACTATAAGAACAGATAGGAACCCATTAGAGAGATAAAAGGAGAGAATCTAATCTCAGATAAGCACTGTGCTTTGCTGCATGGCTCAGAAAATGCCCTTGTTGTTCTTGTACAATGGGATCTCTGTAATAGAACAAGTTTGCCTAAAGAAGTTAAATTTCATAGATACTCAAGCAGCTGCCTCCCCAGGTAGATACATACAATCAAACCAAATTTTCTGAATTGTTTCATCACTATGGAAAGTTGATTTTAAAAGGGCACCTTAAAAGGAGGATTGCAATTGATGCTTTCAAACCTTTTAAAGAATAATATTAACAGGGTTCAAAAAAATGAATCTAGTTTTTAGATGGGAAGTGAAGGTAACTAAAAAAATTTAAGCAATGGAAGAATGAGGCATTGATGGTAAAGGTAAAGTGTTGGTGTAACCCACACACTAAGGCTATGTCTAGACTGCATTTTTTGGGGGGGGATACCTCTGGTATCCTGGAAAAGCAACGCTGTGTCCAAGGAACGCTGTGTCCAAGCAAAAGATCGATGCTGCTGCGATCAATCTTCCAGAGGTCAATTTAGCAGGTCTAGTTAAGACCTGCTGAATCAAATTCAGAGGGCACTCCCATCGGCAGCCAGTACTCCTGGTCTTGCGAGGAGTAAGGGAAGCCAAAGGGAGCATTTGCTCCTGTCGGCCTCCTGCTGTGGGGATGGCAGGGAAACTCAACACAATGGAATTAATGATTCAGTTAATGTAACTAACATAGCCAGAGTTGTGTATCTAGATTCTACTCTCCCCTTTAGTGTAGACCTTGCCTGAGAAACTAAAATATTGTATCAATTTTTTTTTGAACCAGCCAATTATTCGCCTACCTTTAGGGCTGATTCTTTTTTAAAATCTGGCACTGTGGATCTTGGTTTACCTGCCTGTAAAAGACACTATAGGAAATACCTACCTCGAACAACCACGATGAGATTTCAGTAGTGAACATTTGTAGAGCATGCAGACCTTGCAATGAAAAAACCCTGTAAAATTCCAGGGTTATTACATACTTAGGGTGTAAGGCAATGAAAAATCAAAGGCTTCCCCCCCCACACACACACCCAGAAGACTTAATCTTACCATCTTCAGGTACTAGTAGTGTTATGTGATGTCACTCAGAGACTGTTCAGGACAGAAAATTGAAGAAACTAAATATTCTCATAGTTCCAAATGTTCTTCTCGGTGCATTTCAGCCTGCGTTCCCCCTTCACCTCGAAAATCCTGAAATGGAAAGGAAAAAGAGTTCTGACAGCTGCCTAATGAGAGGCTTCATGCAACAGTTTTCACTTACAAGGCGTACAGTGGGAAATAATTGATCTGAGTTGTCTCCAATGTTCCTGGCTGCTGCTCCTGCCTCCCAGGAGCTATTCTTACATCCATTTATGGAAAAAATTTGGCAAATACATTTTAAAAAGCCTTTATCGAGATATACGATGAACTTGCACAACTAAATTATTAAAAGCAGACATGCCAGGTTCTTGGTTTGGGTTTCATTAGGCTGAGGAACATGCAAGCGTTAAAATATTTGATCACTATCACCCACTTCAAGATGATTTTAAATAGTTAATCTCGACACCTTCTACCAAACACAATGTGTTTTCAAATAATGCATCCTTCTTGTATTGCATGAAATCCTCCTGGTTTGTGTTGCAAGAAAAGGGCAATCTCCACACCCATTGTAAAGAGATATGATGCCGTGAAGTAGCTGTATTGAGTAAGGAAAGTAGAGTTGGTTCAGCTTACTTTTTTATTGTGTTATTTATTAAGGGTGAGGCAGTTTAAGCTGCCTACAGTATTTAGAAACCCAAATCCCATTGAAAAAGATCTCACCCTAAATGTCATCGCGGACTGAATCACAGAGAGCTGTAAAAATGACTCAGCATTATTACTTGATCTTTATTAATACTAGAATTTATAGAGGACCTATCCTTGCAATAGCTGGGCAAACTTTGTGTAGTTAAATGGAAATCTGTAAACATGCCAACCAAAGGGTTTTCTTCTGCAATCCTTTCATCCTCAAGGAGCCCTTTTCATATTCACTGGCAGGAAAAGGCAAAATCACTATGCCGTATTCTCAGTCCTGTGCTGGTTATTCCTGTACCAATGTTGCATATAGCAATTTTAAAGCTGCCCTGAAGGACACTTTTTTGTTCTGTGTTTGTACCTAGCACCTAGCACAGTGGAATTCTGTTCCAGGATGGGAGCTTGTAGGTGCTACAGTAATACACATTAATATTAAAGGACTAGTCCAGACTAGTCAGGGGGTGGAGGGGCTGGGTCCCTCGCAATGCCTTCCTGCTGTAGCTCTCACCTGAGCTGCTCACAAACAGCCTGCCAGCATGCAGGTCACATCCTGGCTTTTCTTACCACCAGTTTTCAGTAGCATTGCTGGCCAAGTTTCAGGTCAGAATCTGCTCCCAAAGTCCAACAGCGATTTTCTTTTATCTTCTTAGGTGAAATGAGGGAGAAGCATGGGGGGAGAACACTTGGGGTGCTTTTGCCCCTCACTTTTATAGTTCTGTCACCCCTTGGACTGCATTTTCCTGAGGGTGAACCCTAGATAAAGTTCTTTCAAGCAGGGAGCAAGGAGACATGGTGTCTGGTGGAAAGTAGTGTTGCGTTGTTTCTTTTTTCCTGTGTATGCTGAAATGCAGATTTTCGGGATCCCCTCTTGGTGTCTGAGGATTCTGTTCACAACTTATACACAAATTCAGGTAAACACACATCCCATTGCTTAAAAACAACCCACTTGACCAGTTCTATCTATCTGGGGCTACATTAGCTTGAACATGTGCCTTTAACAACCTAGAGGGGAATTTCATAACTTTTCCCATGACGTTACTACATACATGTCACCATGATGACATGGGCCATTGACTTATATGTTCGATACCTCACAAAGCATATTTTGTGCAAAGATTATTACTATTACAGGTAGGGCATGAATACAGGGGTGCATTCTGTCAGAGGGGCAGCTAACTATTTGCCCAGTGTGGAGGGCTCATAAGCCATATCTAGCTCCTTCTATCCAGGTGCAGGGGGCATCTTGGGGCTGGCTGAGAGGGGCACTGAGACCACATGAGAGGGGTGGGTCTCAGACCTATCCTGCAGACCGATCCTGAACATCTACACTACAGTTTTATTATCTTGCCTGTGCCCTGCCAGCCTGACTCAGATGACCAAGGCTGTGCCGTGGGTATTTTGTCGCAGTGTAGACCTAAGATAAATGAGTGGAGTCCACAAGGCATGGTGCGACGACTCAGAATGTTCTGGGCTTAATACACAGAAGCAGGACAGGGGCCAAGGTTTTACCTGTCATGGGGCAGAAGCTGAGAATTTGTGGTTTCCATGCTCCTTATTCCTGGGTACAATAAACCCATTCGCATGATCCCCTGCTGTCTCCTAAGCCCCCGTGAGTGCAGTTGGGATAGGCGTGTCATGACTGGTGAGAACATGGTGTGCTGCCAAGTGCTCTCCTGGAAAACCAACCGATTTCTTTAGCACTGGCCAATGGAGCCATTTCCCTGCTCTGGGGAAAGCAGAGTAAAGGCACAGTGCCACCTGCTGGCTAGAAAGTGTAGTTGTCCACAATTTACACTGGCAATTCAAGTGAAATGAGTGCTGTCATTTTCAATCTACAAGCTACACAGATTCGTAGATGTTAAGGCCAGAAGGTGACATTAGATCATCTACTCTGACCTCCTGCCTGTCACAAACCATTAGCTTTCACTCAGTTGCCCCTGCACTAAACCCAAGAACTGGTGTGTGACTAAAACTTGACTCCAGACAGACAAATCCCCAAAACGCTTCTAACGCATGCAGGAAGATCTTCAATCGCATTGGACACTTTTGAGAAACAATTCTGCCTGCATGGCATGTACGCCCAGCTTTTCTCTTCTCTCCCAATTTGTTATTGACACTGACAGACATATAAACATTGGAGCTGTCTCTTTAAAGAGTTTAGATTCTCCTACAGCTTATTTCCCACCTGAAATTACAATCTTTATGCTTTCTGATGCTATGGAAAAATGTCTTAAATAAAGAAATGCAAATTCTGTTAAATAAAGGAGTCAAAGCTTAAGCAGATTCTCACTGTTAATTTGAGTCTATGTTTATTGAGAAAAGATTTTGGATAATGCGAAACATTTATACAGCATTTTACAAATGCAGGAACCAAACTTGCAGATTTGCTCACATGAGTAGTCTTGTTTTGAACCACAGCATTAATATTTACATAGTGGGATTATTTGAATGAGTAAGGAGCTGCATGCCTAAGCCCTCTGGTAAGGTCCATTGTGGAACCTGCTTGTCACAAAGAGTTCAGGATCTAATTATCCCATTTCAGATCAGTGGCTGAGCTGGAAAAATGGGGTTGGGTTGAACAAAATCTTTTGTTTAGCCCCAAAGAAAGATTTCATTTCATTTTCCTCTCTATGTAAATAGATAACATTTCAGTAAAACTGGGGGGGGGGAAGCATTTTGAATCCAAAAAAAGGGTTCACACAAAAATGTCAGTCACCTCTAATTCTCAGTCTGTGGTTTTGATTGCTATGTTTTTGCTCTCTTCTGTTTTGCTCAGTGGCAGAAAGCTGGGAAACCCAAATCACACCAAGATCTCGTTATTCAAATGTGTTCGTTATTATTGAATGGGGGAAAATAGAGAGGTAGAGATTCTGGCATGTAGAAGCAGAATGGTTCCAAAAGAGTATGTTTTTCAGAGATTTCGAGGAAGCAACACATTATTCTGTCCAGAGAGATGCTGAACTTCCACTGAAGAAAATGGACCTCAAAGACACTTAGCTCTTTTCAGGAGCAGGCTTTTGTGCTGGGCTCAGCTTTCCTGTGGAATGAAGTTAGTCTGTGGGAGGTCCCTTCTGACTGACATTCCAATGCTGTAATTGCTTGGGAACAAGCAGTGTCACTGTATTTATAATTGACGTTCTCGTGCTTGCATCCTCCGGGGCATGTTTTGCTGTAGAACAGCCATTTAGCTTCAGTGAGTTGATCAAATAAAATATAAACAGTCTGTTTATCTCAGCGAGGAACTTTATGGTTTCTATATTCATGGCTGAGAAGTGATCCCCAAAGTGTTAAGGCCTAATACATTTCTTTACTAGGTTGTTCCCCTCTTCCCTCCCCGCCCAATTTTCTCCATGAACAACGTTTACTTTCCTAAAACATAAAATACGTAATTAAAGCTGCATAGAAAATAGGTTGCTTTTATTCAAGGCAGCTGAACAGGGAAACGTCTTCAGAAAGCAGCAGCAAGCTACAGTGCCTGTAGTGGGCCGGGCAGGCTCGATTTCTGTTGGTGCTTGCCTGCCAAGCACCCTGCCACAGGGCTCCGCACTAGATATGGCAACACTGACGTTTTTCATAAATTCATGTTGGTTTTGCCCCGTTATTTCAGCTTTTCACAAGTACTTAACTTAAAAAAAAATCAAGGCTTTGTTTCGACACTTTTGAAACATTTTCCCCCCTTTTTAATTAAAAATGACTGTTGCTTTGAAACAACTTTTAATATGGATGAAAAGATATCGAAACCATTTAGAAATGGTCCTGGCATGGGTTGAACCAGGCCTTTTGACGCCCCCTGCTGGAAGCCCTGCAGTCCTACCATCCCACTCAAAGGAGGGAATTTTAGACATGGGTCCTCTGGCTACTGTGATGCAGCCTCCCTGAGCAGGCCTAATCAGAGCCTGGGAAGCTCATATAAAAGGAACAGCTCAGTTCCTGGCTGGGGCCAACAGGGCAAGGTTCGATGCTCCACTCTGGCTAAAGAGAGCTCCATGGACTATGTTAGCTAAACCTAGCAGCTGAGACCTGGAGTGGTGGGTGGGCGCAGGTCCCCCCACCAAAGTTCTGGAGTGGCCTAAACCTCAGATAAAGGACACTGTTAGTTTAAAAGCCCAGGAAAAGGGGTTAGATTTAAAGGGGTCAGAGACAGAGGTAAGGGTATTAGAGAGGATAGATGGACAGTCCCGGTGGGACTCCTTACCGTGCCCTGAGAAAGGGATAAGTTTCCTTTAAAAGCCTGAAGAGAGGGCTGGATGGCTGAAGAGAGAAGGTGCCCTCAAGAAGGAAGGCCTGGTTCCAGCTTGGTACTGGGATTGGAAGGCTTTTTTTGTTTGTTTGTTTGTGCTCTGGACTTGAACACTGTGGAAGGCTTTATCCCTATTAGACCGTGTGACTTGGGTGGAGGGATGAGGTAGTGAGAGCCCGAGGTCAACAACCCACAGGGAGAGGCTTGGGGCAGGAAAGCTCGCAGCATCACCCTCAGCTGGCAGGCGGCGCTCCTGAGTGGTGGGTGGCCCTGCCACTACACCAGATAAAAAGGACACGTTTAAGTTGTGATGAAATCACACATTGTGTATGGCCCAAAGTGCCGGAGGACTCCAAAAGTGCACTTTGTGCCTAGCTGTTCTCAGCACCTCAGCTTAGAGTCCCCAGGTCTTCAAACAGGCCATGATGGCATGAGGGGCTCAGCATCTGGGAGTCCTATTAAAACCAGGATTTGGCCCGTGATTAGGAGATTTGCTCTGCTGTTGTGACAATAACCTGAGCCAGCCACCTCGTTGCACGCCCCAGCCAGCCAGCATTTCCACCACAGCAGGGTGTTAAATTATTCCCGAAGTTGCTGTGTTTGGCGGCCATGTTACGGGAATCATAGAATCATAGAATACTAGGACTGGAAGGGACCTTGAGAGGTCATCGAGTCCAGTCCCCTGTCCTCATGGCAGGACCAAATACTGTCTAGACCATCCCTGATAGACATTTATCTAACCTACTCTTAAATATCTCCACAGATGGAGATTCCACAACCTCCCTGGGCAATTTATTCCAGTGTTTGACTACCCTGAAAGTTAGAAACTTTTTCCTAATGTCCAACCTAAACCTCCCTTGCTGCAGTTTAAGCCCATTGCTTCTTGTTCTACCCTCAGAGCCCAAGATGAACAAGTTTTCTCCCTCCTCCTTATGACACCCTTTTAGATATCTGAAAACTGCTATCATGTCCCCCCTCAGTCTTCTCTTTTCTAAACTAAACAAACCCAATTCCTTCAGCCTTCCCTCATAGGTCATGTTCTCTAGACCTTTAATCATTCTCGTTGCTCTTCTCTGGACCCTCTCCAGTTGCTCCACATCTTTCTTGAAATGCGGTGACCAAAACTGAACACAATACTCCAATTGAGGCCTAACCAGCGCAGAGTAGAGCGGAAGAATGACTTCTTGTGTCTTGCTCACAACACACCTGTTAATGCATCCCAGAATCATGTTTGCTTTCTTTGCAACAGCATCACACTGCTGACTCATATTCAACTTGTGGTCCACTATAACCCCTAGATCCCTTTCTGCCATGCTCCTTCCCAGACCGTTGCTTCCCATTCTGTATGTATGAAACTGATTGTTCCTTCCTAAGTGGAGCACTTTGCATTTGTCTTTATTAAACTTCATCCTATTTACCTCAGACCATTTCTCCAATTTGTCCAGGTCATTTTGAATTATGACCCTATTCTCCAGATTAGTCGCAACCCCTCCCAGCTTGGTATCATCTGCAAACTTAATAAGCGTACTTTCTATACCAATATCTAAATCGTTGATGAAGATATTGAACAGAGCCAGTCCCAAAACAGACCCTGCAGAACCCCACTTGTTATGCCTTTCCAGCAGGATTGTGAACCATTAATAACTACTCTCTGAGTACGGTTATCCAGCCAGTTATGCACACACCTTATAGTAGTCCCATCTAAGTTGTATTTACCTAGTTTATTGATAAGAATATCATGCGAGACCGTATCAAACACCTTACTAAAGTCTAGGTATACCACATCCACCGCTTCTCCCTTATCCACAAGACTCGTTATCCTATTAAAGAAAGCTATCAGATTGGTTTGACATGATTTGTTCTTTACAAATCCATGCTGGCTGTTCCCTATCACCTTGCCACTTTCCAAGTGTTTACAGATGATTTCCTTAATTACTTGCTCTATTATCTTTCCTGACACAGAAGTTAAACTAACTGGTTTGTAGTTTCCTGGGTTGTTCTTATTTCCCTTTTTATAGATGGGCACTATATTTGCCCTTTTCCAGTCCTCTGGAATCTCTCCTGTCTCCCATGATTTTCCAAAGATGATAGCTAGAGGCTCAGATACCTCCTCTATCAGCTCCTTGAGTATTCTAGGATGCATTTCATCAGGCCCTGGTGACTTGCAGGCATCTAACTTTTCTAGGTGATTTTTAACTTGCTCTTTTTTAATTTTACCTTCTAAAACTACCCCCTTCCCACTAGCATTCACTATGTTAGGCATTCCTACAGACTTCTTGGTGAAGACCGAAACAAGGAAGTCATTGAGCATCTCTGACATTTCCAAGTTTCCTGTTACTGTTTCTCCCTCCTCACTGACCAGTGGGCCTACCCTATCCTTGGTCTTCCTCTTGCTTCTAAGAGGAATGGTGCAGAAGGCCCTCCTTCCAGTCCCTCTCCTCTCTTATTGTCTAGTCACTCTGTCTCTCCGACGTTCCCTCCAACTGCCTCCCTTCTCCCCCGATTCTCCATTCGCTACCTCTCCCCAGGCATAGAGTCACAGATTCCCTACCTAGAAGGGACCTTTGTGATCATCGGTTCTCAGGTCCTCCCCGCCAATCAGCTCCCATCCTTTGCCACTTCCTTTTGCCTCGCCCACCAACTCCTGCCACTTCCTGTTTTACTCTTCTCAGTCACAGCCCCCCAGCTTCTCTATTCCCCCAGCATCTGTCTCCTCATGTCTCCAGAGCCCCTTAAATTCTCTCTGTGCCTCAGTTCCCCCCTTTTCTTGAATGCTAAAAGGGGGCAGAAAAGGGTAATAGCTGCTGCTGCAGAGTCAGAGATGGGCACAGATGCTGAATCTTCTCTCCTGCTAGCTCAGCCATGTTGTCCCTTTCTCCCAGGGGCGGTGCGTTATATGGGCCCATGGTGCCTGGGCACCAGGAATGTTCCTGGTCTGGGGCACAGCACTAGAAAAGTTGGGGGCCAGGTCTCTTGCCCAGCACTGCCTGCTGACCGTGCATAGTCCCCCCCTCCCTCCCCAGTGTGTCCCCTGGCCACCAGCTGGCCCCAGGCAATTTAAATGGCCCACAGAGCCCTGCAGCCGCTATCGGCAGTTCAGCAAGGCTAGAGTGGCACATTGCTGCAGCCCCTGCATAGGGGTGCGAGTCTCCATGCGGGGCTGCCAGCCTGTCTCTGTGGCCCCTGCATGGGGGGAAGGGAGGTGTCTCCGTGCAAGGCTGCCAGCATGTCCCTGTGGTTCCTGGGCTGAGGGTGTGTATGTTTCCACATGCTGTCCCAGCCCCAAGTGCTCCTGTGGCCAAGAGGAGCTGCGGGGGCTGATGCCTGGAGGATTTCTGTAGCCAATCACCGGCAGGAAGGGCAGAAGTGGTTCCTATATGTATTGCAAACTAATTATATGATTGTATCCCTCACCCCCCCAGCCCCGCTTGCCACTTGTCTCCTTGGACTGTAAACTCTTTAAGACAAGTCCGGAGGGTTGCCATGTTAGTCTGTAACTTTAAAAGCAACAAGAAGCCCGGTGCACCTTAGAGACTAACACATGTAGAGGATCAAGAGCATTTGTGGGTAAAACCCACGTCACCCTATTCACCTGATGAAGTGGGTTTTACCCATGAAAGCTCATGATCCTATATATTTGTTAGTCACTAAGGTGCCACAGGACTGCTTGTTGTCTTTAAGGCAAGGACAGTCTCTTTGGCTTTGTTTGTACAGTGCCTAGCGTACCTAATCCTGCTTGTAACCTCTAGACACTTTAACTATTATTAATCAGAATACTCTTCCACAGGTAGGTTCCTTGGTTTTTGGAAGGGTGACAGCTTGAAAGCGGAGATAACTTTTGATCAACCCCACTGTGATGCCTGTAAGTATCAGAGATGGATGATACCTGGCTGAATTTAGGGGAAAATCCTTGGGATTTTGCAGAGCAGTAAAGAACGCCTGGGAAAACTGACCTACATGTGGTCTTAATCATTTCAGTGGATAACCTCTACATTACCCTTTAAAAGGTCATCTGATAAACATCAACACTGGGCTTTTCTCACAAACCCAACACCTACGCTTGCCTCAGGCTACCGTAGTACGGCATGGGAAGTTAAATTAGAAGCATATATTTGGTAATAGCACCTCTGAGAGGGAGCCTTCAAAAGACTGTGCCCCCATTAAAGGATTAGAAGACTAACATACATATCAGCAAATCCACTCTATCCAAAAAGAAACAGAACATGAGACTGGGATCAGCATTTTGTTCTGATTAGTTGCTTTGATCGATGTTAATTTCTTTATTACTTTTTATTGCTGCAAAACTACCATTGGGGAATACTATAAAGATAGGCTTGGAAAATACTGTAAAATTACCTTAATGGAGTACTGGTTTAAAGTCTTTGTATCGTGGGCCCATTGGCAAACTTTTCGGGATGTGTGTCATTGATTAAGGTACAAAAGAAACATTTCTTCTTTGAGGAGCTGACGGTTATGTTTGAAACTGCCTGTAATACATGCCGTAGGCAGACCTGAAAAGTAAAACAAAAAACAAAAAAACCTCAGAATGAGGCTGTTAAACATTTCTAGAAATATATTGGTTCATTATTTTTAAAAATTAGCAGGCTGTTAAGACTGGGAATATAATGCAGAGGTAATAATGAGATGTGGCTTTTGTTACTGTAAATAAGTAAACTTTTTGGCTACAGCATTTTCCTTGTTAAAGTAAGCCCTTCTGATTTTTCTTCTGGGTTTATAGTTAGGGTTATCAGCCTGTAGATTATGATTAGAAGAGAAATAGGGTGGATTGTTTAAGCAATAAGGATGGAGGCAAAGGGCATTTCCTATGGATTAATGACTGGCTGGGAAACTGGAAGGCTCGAGGTGAAAGAAATTCTCTGTACCAAGGTCATTGTTGCTAGGACTTTTTTTTCCCTTAAACTGGAAAAAGAAATGAAGGGTGGGTTTTTTTGGTTTTTGTTTTTGTCTTTTTGTCTTTTGTCTACCAACCTGATCTTGCACCTGAGCCCATAGCAGTGGAAACTAACAGGATTTGTTCACGGATGTTACGAGGCCTTTGACTTAGACCATAGTTTGTCAGGCATGGTTTAATTATGTTGGCCTTCTGCAGATACTCAGGAAAGTGATTGTACAGTAAAACTCCAATTGTCCGGCATCCAGTGGTCCGGCACTCCTGATAGTCCGGCACCAACTGGAACCCGGAAGTGCTCCGGCCAGCTGGACAATTGGAGCTGCTCTGCCCCCAGCTTCCCCAAGTCCGCTGCTGGTCAGTTTCAGCAGCGGCGGACTTGGGGAATCCGGGGGCAGAGCAGCTGGGGTGCTGCTGGGTTGGTCCTGCAGCGCCGCCCTCTCCCACACTGTGCAGTTCCCCGCCAACCCCCCCACCCACACCCCAGACTCCTCATAGCCCCCCTTCCGGTACTCCGGCATATCTGATAATCCGGCACTCCCTGGGTCCTAAAGGTGCCGGATTATCAGAAGTTTACTGTACAAAGTGTTTTTCCCGCATTCTATTTGTCCAGATCACAAGTCAAAAGTCTTTTTTCTAAGTACCCGCTCTGCAAACTTCGCCTGTCAGCTGGAGAGCAAGCTGAGTTCTTTCTGCCTCAGAAGTCCACACGCAGTTTCTGCGCTCAGGACATTGGTGAGTGAGGCAGCAAAAAACAGGGCTTATTCTTCCCTAGCTGTATTGGCTCTGATGTGTTAACAGTGTCCTATGCAGAGAGAGATCCTTGCTGCTTTTCTGCCTCACTTCATGGAGGATGTGGCATGATGGATCCGTTTCCTATGACATGACCTACAATGGTCAGTCCCTCACTTTCTCCACCTGCTTCACACGTTTTCTCACCTTCATGGAAGAGGATCATGCCCAGACATAGTTCTAACCTCACTTCTTCTGTGACATCTGCCTCAAAGGTGTCCACCTCCCTTAGCTCCTTCCTCAAGAATGAGCAACTGCGAGTACAGACCAGGTACTGCAAGTGGCAGGAGCAGATGGAACCCTACTAAAAATCTTCTGAGTTCCCAACCTTAGTGATACTCCTGCCAGTTGCCGAGAGGACTAATAAAGGAAGGGATATATGGCAGGAATGGTTACTCCAGAAAGCTACCATGCAAGGGAACCTCTGTTTCTGATTTTTCTCAATGACCGACTAACCCATATGGCAGCTTCAGCTCCCCACTGTAGATTTCTGGCAGAGCTAATGGGTTTTGAGTACAGGTTGGACCTCCCTGGTCCAGCATCCCAGGACCTGTGCGGTCCCAAATGAGGTAGTTTTCTGGACCAAGGGAGGTCAAGGCTCCCCTCCTAGCTGGTAGCCCCACTCCTGGGCTCCTCCTCTGGCCCTTAGCCCTGCTCCGTGGTGCAAGCCCGGCCACTGGGCTCTGGTCCCAGCTCCCGCCAAGGCTGTGCTCTCTGACACCAGCCCAGATAGTGTCCCCCACTGCCAGTCTGCCGGAGTGGGACTCCTGGCTCCTGGCCCTGCTGTTGCCAGCCAGGGATGTACTCCTGACCCTGACAGGCTCCTCTCCCTGACCCCAGGACTCTCTGGTTCAGCAATATCTGTAGTCCTACCAGACCATGGATGTTGCCAGACCAGAGAGTCCCAGATTTCAGAGATTCAACCTGTAGTGTCTTCCTTCAAGGTGCCCCTGTGCATAGAGATGTTTACAGCCTGACCCTGTGAAATCAGTCCCTGGCTTTGGTCATGTGTTCAGATTCAGGAATGATCGACTTTCCCGAAGAACAAGTTTCACTGTTGGGAAGAGCTAATTCCATCCAGGGGGATCTGGTGGCATTTGGAGCTGACTTGTGCTTTGCGAGAAAGGTGCACCCCCTTCAACATTGTGAATGCTGGGAATATCCAAGCACAGCTTGGTTTAGTGATGGTGGAGTTAGCTAAAATGTAGATTCTAGTATGCTTTTTCACTGAGGGCAGTGACTCATACGTGATATGGAGATGAGACTTGCCTTCCACAAATACAGGCCAGGTTTGACATTTTGGTCTTAAGTTGACAAATTGTATCAAAATGCACCAGATAATGAGTACCACATGGTACCTTCTGGTGCAGCAAAAAAGAAAAAGGGGCACATCATTTACTATTCCATTTAGCAATGAACATAGCCACCATCATCATAGCGAAGGATCCCTTGTTTTTCATGTGTCATGGCTGCACCGTTTTCATTACCTTCCCTTTGCTTGGCTTTCCTCCCACAAGGAGGGAAATCAGATATTGCTGGCTGACCCCACATATGACAATTACCATGCCAGGGATTGAACCAGGGAGCTCCAGAGGTAAAAGCATGAGCTGCTACAGCTCAAACGAAAGCTCTCTTGCTAGCTGTGTCACTAACTCACACCCTCTGTGGGTCAGACCCCCTTGGGGACATATCTCACACACACTGTGACTGTGGGTTACCATTGCAGAGGCAAGAAGGCAGCTTGGAACCTCCCCTTAATGCTTGTTGCACCCATACTTGGGTCAGCCATAACATGGCCCCACATTTTTACATTTATGGGAGATGTTCCACTGGGCTTAAAAGCCAAGGAGAGAATAACAGAGGATAAATATATTCACCATCCATTCCATATGGAAAACTCCACTAAATGTGCAGAATAGTGTAGATTTGGCCTCCCAAATGATTCATCCAGAGATAGGGTAATAAAAAAAATCTATTTATCAAATTATAGATTTTTAAAAAAATGTTTAAAATAATATTGGAAACGGTACCTAATAAGCTACCTGGTCTGCACTAGTCTGAAGGCAAAGCAGAAATATAACCACTGAGTTAAGTAAGAGTTGAAGGGAACTGTGTGTGGAGGAAAAAAGGCTTCCACATCTCAGTCCTGTGCTGCTTACTTGATTCCTTAGCCACGCAAAGTTCAGACCTGACTTTGCGAGAGCTGAGCCTGCTCCCTGTGGGACTGAATTGGGCGTGTCCGGCCATATTCCCAGTAAGCATTGCTTCACTGAACATCTCAGAGCTCTCTAATGATGTCCACCAACTGAAGATGGGCATGTGGCCCATGAGTTCCATGAATATATTGCTTGTAAAAGGACCTCAGGACTCGGACGAGACCCCAGTGAATCTAACAGACGTCATCTCCCAGTCTTTCCAATAGCATACGAAACAACACGTTCAAATAACAGCGCCCACATTAGAAGTAAAGCTAACTCTCCTGGCCTGTGCACACCCTGCTGCAAGTGACCTTTTCCAAATTAACCCTTTCTGGAGGCACCAGAGAACTGGCATAGTTCAGACATGTCTATGGATGGTGCTGTTGTGTGCTGTACGTTTGTGCTACTTTGCTGTCATCAGAGCAGGAAACTACTGCTTTTCAGCACAGTTATTACTGAAACATTTCTCCTTACATTACATGAATAAGATACTATTTATTGACACAGTGACTAGAATGCTAGCCTAGGGCTCTGGAGGCCTGCTTTCTGAATCCAGCACTGTGCTGCTGGGTGATGTGTGGCAAGTCACTGCGCCTCTGTGTGCCTCAGTTTCCCCATTTGTAAAATGCAAAATGTGATACCGTATTTATGAAGCACTTTAATTTGCTGGATACAAGCTAGACACTATTATTGTTACCCACTCATTATCCCTTTTATAAATCTGGCCCTCAATGCAGAGATTGTAATGGGATGAAATCTTTTTTCTAATGAAAAGCCTTCTAATTATTAACATGGCTTGTGCATGTGCTCATAAATTGAGCTGGGTGAAATGTTTTGGGGGAATAGTTTATTTGCCAAAAACCACAGTTTTGGTTCATCCAACTCTGTTTACAAGTGTGACACAATTAGTTTCAGCTGGGAAAACCCTTTTTTTCAGGCTACTGAACA
The DNA here is from genome assembly GCA_019425775.1 of Rafetus swinhoei. Lineage (NCBI taxonomy): Eukaryota > Metazoa > Chordata > Testudines > Trionychidae > Rafetus > Rafetus swinhoei. The sequence goes on from CM033440.1 coordinate 190,544,308, forward strand.
TATTTGCAAACAGCTCCCTTTGTAACCTCAAGTCTAGCAGTTTGGACACTTGCCTGGGTCGTGAGAGACCCTGGCTTGAATCCCTCCTGTGGAGTAGAAACTTGTAGTCAGCACACCCCCTGATGAGCAGCTTAGCCACCGGGCGAAAGGCAAGTCTTTACTCAGTTTCTCCTGCTGAAGCTGTTTCATAGTGTGCCAATACTTCTGTATCCAGTGGGCCAAAGAATCAGACAGAGAGAAGATTTAAATCCATCTCTCCCAAGGGAATGGCATAATCACAAGGCAACAGAATTTTTTCTTGTTGGCCTAATGAGTATTTCCACAAAGTGGTACAACTTCAGAATCAGAGAGTGAGCCACATCCCTGCCAAGGGCCCCAACTAGGGAGTCTGCTGGCCTGAAGCAGGCTTTCCGATTTACTGACAAATTCTGAACAGGGCTGGAGCTGACCCAAATTATTTCTCTGACTTTTCGCTTTGCTGGCTGAACTGAAAAATCTGTTACTCACTCAGCTGGACTCATGAAGCATCAGTGAAAGGGGAGTTACTGGATTTCAAAATTCATTTTTTTTTCTGATGAGAGTTTATGCAAAATATGTTTTGTTCTTCGGAGGGCTGAAAATGCTGTGGGTAAACTTTGTGACGGTGTCATTTCCAAGAGGAGTGATTGGCCACAAGAGTCAGATGGTTTTTGTTCTGCTCCTTGATTGGCTTAGCCTACCCGAGGTGATCAGAAAGGTTAGTTGAAGTGGTTTGATACATTGCTCAGAAGAGCTTTCTCTACACAGCAGCATTATTTCGGAATAACTGTCGTTATTCCAAAATAAAAAAGAGCGTGTCTACACGGCAAGCCATTATTTTGAAATACTGTTGAGCTGGAGGACTTCTTACTCCGACTCCTGTAATGCTCATTTTATGAGGAGTAAGGGAAGTTGGAGGAAGAGTGTTCTTCCTTTGACTTCCTGCTGCGTAGACAGAGCCAAAAGCCAAATTAAGTGATTTAGACTTCAGCTGCACAATTGATGTAGCTCAAGTTGAGTAGCTTAATGAGACTTTTGCCCTGCTGTGTCGACGTGCCCAAGGTGTGGTTCAGTTTAGTGGACTCTGCTTAAATCATTGAGGAAAAAACCCCTGATTTGGGCATCTCCTGGGCTTTGTGTTGCTCCCTGCTAAAAATATGAGGGCATGGCTGCTTATTATCCCTGCAAAAACAATCCAGCATGCAGGTCCATCCTTAGCCATGCGCAGAATATGTAGCTGTGTAGGGCACCTGAAAATTTGGGGCACCACTGAGTCTTAACGTTCAACCCCCCAGATCTTTCTACTCCTTCTCTGGGGCTCTGCTTCCTCCAGAAGAGATCTAGTTAATTTAAAAGTGACTAGGGGGCTGCGTGTCCTGCTTGCTACGCTCGCCAACCCTCCTTTCTCTGGTGGCTTTCATGGCCAGAGAGCATGAGAGCTTTGCTCACCAACCCCCCTCGCTCTGGGGATAGGTGTCTGGCCAGGGGACAGGAGGCAATGCACCCTCTGGGGGGAGGATCAAGCGTAAATGGTGGAGGAGATCCCGACCTGTCTCCCTCCCAACCACACCATCCAAGCCCAACACCCCCTGCACCACCAGCCTCCTCCCTGTCCCCCTCAGCCCACTACTGCCTCCTCCCCCTAGCCAGGCAATGATCCCTGTATCAAGCTCATTAACATTAAGTTGAACTAAGGAGACGGCGGCAGCATGAGGACACAGATGAAGTGATGATGTCACTCTCTGTCATCCCACAGGAATTGATGTATATAGAGAGAGAGAGAAAGAGAGGAAAAGCCTGCCAGAGCTATTAGCAGAACGTTGAACTTGTGAAAGAGCCATTCAAGTGGTACTGAAGACATTTAACAGGCATATGCCAACCCCAGGTATATACTGTCAGTTTCTAATTTTACTGTAAAAACAAGGAGAAGTCCTGTGCTACCTCAGAGACTAACAAAAATATATAGGGTCATGAGCTTTTCTGGGTAACACCCACTTCATCAGATGAGTTTTACCCAGGAAAGCTCATGATCCTTTATATTTTAATTAGTCTCTAAGGGTATGTCTACACATCAAAGTTATTTTGAAATAACAGCTGTTATTTCAAAATAACTTTCCTAGCGTCTAAACAAGCCAACTGCTATTTTGAAATTAAATTGAAATAGCAGAGGGCTTCTTTCAAATTTGATAAACCTCATTCTATGAAGAATAACACCAATTTCGAAATTGCTATTTTGAAATAAGTGCTGTGTAGACACTTATTTCGAAATAGGGGGCCTCCAGCCCTTTCCAGGTGGCCACTCTGGCCTCAACCAAGAACACTCCTCTCCCTCTCTCACCCCGGAGCCCTTCAAGGGGTAGACTCTGGCCACAGTGACTGTGCAGCTCCAAGCCTGCCAGCCCAGAGCCAGCAGTCACTGTCCCGACTCAGTGGCCCCAAAACATGAGTCAGCAAGCCACAGGCAGCCAGCCCTCCACCACTCCCCAGGAGCAGTCTGCCAGCTCCCAGGAGCCTGACAGGGACCAGAGAAGGTGAGCGCCTTCCTGGTCCAGGGCAGAGATCATGGACCTTATTCAGGTTTGGGGGGATGCCCCCAACGTCCATGATCTCCGCACTAGATGGGGGAATGCAGCTGTCTATCCACCGAAGGCCACTTGCGAACCCAGGAGCAGGTTTGCATGAAAATCAAGTTGGTCTGGCAAGACCCCCACCCCTAAGCCCTGAGCTTCCCCTCCCCCTTCTTCTCCTTGCTTCCTCCTTCCTCCTCCCAGGTTTCCCCCTCCTCTCTTCCACCCTCTCTTCTCCCCTCTCCCGGCTCCTTTCCCCAGTCTCACGAAAGTTTCATCCCCACCCAGTTTTGTTAAATAAAGAGAGTTTGTGTTCATGAAAATACATGTATTTTATCTGACATCAGGAAGGGGGGTTAGGGAGGGGTAAGTGGAAGGACACGAGGGAGGAATGAGGCACAAGCCCCCAGTGGGGCAGACCAGGGAGGCTCTTAGTGCTCCTCAGGGTGAAAGCTCTCCCACAGGGCCTCCTGGATACTGACAGCCCCCCGATGGACCTCCCGGATGGCAGCCTGCAGAAAGTGCATCCAGGCTCACAGCAACGTGTCCATGAGAAGCACCAGAGTGCCCAGGGGCGGCTCTGGCTCCATGTTGCAGAGTGCTGTGATGTCCCGAGTGAGGGCTATCAGAGCACGCACAGACAAAATATTTTGCTGTCCCTCATCGAGGTAGGCAAGCAAACAGGGAAAGCTGAGAACTGGCTGTCCAGGGGTGTCCCTTTAAGCACAGGCCTCAGATAGCCTCAGACAGCAGCCACACTAAGTAACTCCTGACCTGATGCCTTGCCAGACCCAGTTCCAGCCACCTTAAATGCGATTCAGCATCCACTCAGTGTGGACGTGCTATTTCGAAATAGCGAAATGCTATTTTGAAATGCATTTTGTGTGTAGATGCGTTATTTCGAAATATCTTATTGAGAAATAACTATTTAGAAATTAGATATTTCGAAATAACGCTGTAGTGTAGATATACCCGAAGGTGCCACAGGACTACTCGTTGTTTCTTTTCAGTTGCAGACTAACACTCCCTCTGAGAATGTTCTGTGTTAGTCTACAGGCGCTCAATTGAAAATTTGCTTTAAAATATTTAATTAGTGTGTAGCTGAAGATCATAAAATCACACCTCCAAAAAATTGTCATCCTTCCCCCCTGCCCTCCTGCATAGGGACACCAGTTTTGTAGTACTGCAAAGGGCCCCATAAAGCCTACGGATGGCTCTGCCAGCATGTTAAGGAGCTGGTAGACCTGCCCAGTGGCGCCCTGAAGACACAGGAGGGGGAGACACTGAAGATGTTGCGTGGGCTTTCTAGGCCACTGCTCGTTCCTGGAAAGGAGACAGCATAAGGTAGGCTTGGAAGTACATAGTGTGGAGACAGAGAGCATTCTGGGGCCCTCCGTAGCTTTGCATAGTCCAGAGAAACAGCCAGACTCTGAGGCTGGCTTTCCACATGCTGCTTACATGTGGTTTGGCTAAGTGAAGCCTGCTTTACAGCTAGCATTTACATGTGGCTTGGCCATGGTGACGCTGGTTTGCTGTGTGCTTCTACATGGCATCGGCGATGTTAACGTTGGAGTCTGCAAGGTTGGGATTTGACTCCCCCTTGTCATCACATTGGACAGGTCATAGGAAATAGAGATGCTGTAGGTAGATAATAGGGTCCTGTCTGAGAAACAGGACGGCTGTACTTGTGGCTACCTCACCATAAAAATACCACCAGCCACCATTGTGCTCTCAGCCACAACGTCACCACCTCCAATCCAGCTGCCCTGGAGTCAGATTGGGAGTCACATGTCCTTGTTTTGCATGACTGGCTACTGAGTAGCACGCCATGGCTAGAGACAGAATCGGAATGGGGGTGTCTCTAGCTACTGCCAGGCCTGTGAAATCTGGAGCAGCACCTCTTTGCGTGTCACCACATGGGCATGGAATATATTACAAATGATACGGTGACTTACTGTCAAGTACCCTAACCCTTTCTGTAGTGTCTTCTCTGCACTAAATTGCCAAGTGCCCCTTTCCGGCTCATTTCTCCCGAAACATTGAATTGTAGAAGGTTCCAAGTCCTCAAATGTCAAGCTAAGGGCACCTTTATTCAGCTGACCCATGGCAATTGTGGAGAACTGAGTGCCCTCAGAACAACACAAAATGAATGGGCGACCATGTATTGACTGTCACTCCCTCCCCCCCCCAAATATAAACTGGAGAACACCAAGTTGGGTGCATGTCTCTCTTGTGTAGTGTTGTAAACAGTACTTCTGAAGGCCTTGGCTTTGCAACTGGACCCTGGCTGGATCTAAGGATCTTTGTCTGTATTATTATGTTAATCAAGTCAACCTACGTTCCAAAGAATCTATTACACTCATCCAGCATTTTTCAGTTCCTCAATCCATTTTTCTTTCAGGTCTCTCTCTCTCTCTCTCTCTAGGGCAGGGGTTGGGAATCTTTTTTGGGTTGGGGGGCCACTGACCCACAGAAAAATCAGTCACAAAAAACCCTCACTGACATGGCACTAAACTGAGATGGAGAAAGACACTCCCCACATTACCCTCGCACACCAGAGCCTCAGGGGAAGGGGCGTGCAACCTAGTATATTTTGTGTGCTCCAGCCCCTTGGTGGGACAACATGGGAAGGGGCTGGAGTGCCAGCGTCAACCTCAAGGGGCCCTGAACCTCAAGGGCCAGATCCAAGCAAGCCGGGGGCCGCATCTGGCCCCTAGGGGCTAAAGTTTCCCATCGCTGCTCTAGGGATTTATCCTAGAAACTGTCTCTTGAAGATTCATTAATATTATTATTAAAACCTCAGTCACCTGCATTTTGTTCTTCGTAATGCAAACTCCAGATGCAACGTGGGACAAAGTAAAAAGTTGCAGCTCCCCCATCAGCTAATTTCTCCTCGTTATTTTTGTCTTGCTTTCATAAATGCACCATGCAAGTCACCAGTTCTGCATGCTCAGAGTTTTTATTGAGGTTACCCTTCACCTTGCCTTTATTATTCCTTGTTAACTTCTCAGGGGGAAAGGGGTGGGAGAGAAGAGCACTAAATGTAAATTCTCTTCCAAGAATCCATCTAACGAGAGAGAAATCATTTCCAGATGTCTTTTCAGGACATAGCAACTTAGCAGTGCATTAGGTGTCATTTAAACTTTTTAATCACTTGCCAGAGGCTGTGTTGCAGAAAACTCAAATGGAGATTATAGCAATAAGGTACAGTAAATGCTGCTTTATGTGCAAATTGTCTAGAAACAAACATATTTAACAGATAAAAAAAAAAGTCAGAATGAATCCTTTCACTTTGGCTGCTGTCTTGAGTAGCTAATCTTTGAGTGACTCACTGTAAGAAACAAATATTTTATCTGTGAAACTGGAGAGGAAATACTCCACCCACTGAAACTTTGATATAAAGAGAACATTGCATATTAGAGCTTTAAAATACTTTTGTTTAAATGCTTTTAGTGAATAGCTGTTTTCTGTTTATCATGGATGAGGCTCCGCTCTCCATTACACTGCCTTCAATCTGAAAGAAATCCATGACTTTCAAAGAAGAAGTTACTCCAGATTTATTCCCGTGTAACTGAGGGTGCGTCTACACCGCACCCTAAACTCGAAATAAGATACACAATTTGCAAATTGTGTATCTTATTTCGGAGTTTATGTTGAAATTTGAAATTTGGCATGTCTACACGGCACCAAATTTAGAAATAAAGCACTATTTCAAGCCACCCCTTATCCCTCGTGCAATGAGGTTTACTGGGATGGTGAAATAGCACTCCTGTTGTTTTGAAAAATATTTTGAAATAATGGGCGGCGGCTTGTGTAGATGCAGGATGGCTATTTTGGGATAATCTGCAGAAGTGAACTGCAGAAAGGTGAATAATAGAGTCGTCCAGCAGCCTCTGCTCTCAGGGTACATCTACACTGCTAGGCTATTTCAGGATACCGGAGGTGTAGACATACCCTGAGAGCAGAGGCTGCTGGACTGGTCTGTAATTCACCTTTCTGTAGTTCACTTCTGCAGAGTAAGATCGCAATAAGTACCTTCTTTTTCCTGAGTTCTGATTCATGTACGGTATGTCTACACAGCAGCATTATTTTGGAATAACTGACATTATTTCGAAATAACCAAATGCGCGTCTACATAGCAAGTGTTTATTTCGGAATAATGTCAAGCTGGAGGACTTCTTACTCCAACCCCTGTATCCTCATTTTACAAGTAGTAAGGGGAAGTTGAAGAAAGAGTGTTCTTCCTTTGACTTCCCACTGTGTAGACAGTGCCAAAAGCCAAATTAAGCTATTTTTACCTTAGCTACGCAATTGACACAGCTGAAATTGCATAGTTTAATTCGACTTTTGTCCTGCTGTGTAGCTGTAGCCCTAATGACATGGGTCTCTGATATAACTAGGGGACACACGGTCCACAAAGAAAAATTGGAGCTAGTAGCTTTTTTTTTTTGATACTTCTGAATCAATTGAAACAAGATTTCTGGAGGTCTGAAATCCAAAGAGACAGAAACTAAATATTTAAAACTGAGCCATCTTGTTTCAGTTAGCATTTATAGAGTGATTTACCATTTCAGCTAAATTTTCATAAACAGATGCAGTACCATAGGCTCATAATGGAAAATATGTCCTGAAATTATTATATTCACTTTCTAGAAGAGATGCATTTCAGACTCCTCTATCCAACTTTATTTCACTCCATAGAGTTCAGGGCTCAGAGTGCAGGGGGGAACCCAGGAATTTAAAAGCTGATTCCTATGTTCCATTTATCTTTGTGATCACACTGTAAACAGCCCTTATGAAGCCCCATCAGTCATCACATCTACTCGTAAAAATGGGGCAAAGAAAGCTGGCAGGAAAACCTGCATAATCTTTCAGCAGACCAAATTCCTCAATAAGCTGCACAAGATAAGGAGCTGAATTTCCCTCCCCCACCCAAAAAAACCCTCCACCTTAAAAAGTGGCAGACAGCAAGGAACAGATATTATTTTTCAGACTAAGGATAATGTTATACTAGCCTATGTGAAATGAGTTCAGCATTTTTCCACCAGCACCCCTGAACCAGTTCTTATGGATTTTCAGACCTTAGAATCATAGAATCATAGAATACTAGGACTGGAAGGGACCTCAAGAGGTCATCGAGTCCAGTTCCCTGCCCCCATGGCAGGACCAAATACTGTCTAGACCATCCCTGATAGACATTTATCTAACCTACTCTTAAATATCTCCACAGATGGGGATTCCACAACCTCCCTGGGCAATTTATTCCAGTGTTTGACTACCCTGACAGTTAGGAACTTTTCCTAATGTCCAACTTAAACCTCCCTTGCTGCAGTTTAAGCCCATTGCTTCTTGTTCTATCCTCAGAGGCCAAGATGAACAAGTTTTCTCCCTCCTCCTTATGACACCCTTTTAGATGCCTGAAAACGGCTATCATGTCCCCCCTCAGTCTTCTCTTTTCTAAACTAAACAAACCCAATTCTTTCAGCCTTCCTTCACAGGTCATGTTCTCTAGACCTTTAATCATTCTTATTGCTCTTCTCTGGACCCTCTCCAATTTCTCCACATCTTTTATCAAATGAAGCAAAAGCTTCCTCATGTAGTAAGGCCAAGCTTTCCAAAATCATGGGATTGGCTTACATAGCACAACGTATTAAAAAGAACCCCCACATTATTATTTTTATTTGCCCCTGCTGTTGGCGTGTTTAGGGGCCACATTTTCAAGCTTTTCTCCACCATGATGAGGGCTAGAAACTTCCTTCTTTTCAAAGTAATGCAGAGATTCTCATAACCAGATTGCCACCACTGGGGCTGTAAGAAAAATACCAAATCCTGCAAGAGTTTTGAAAAAAGCACAAGGTTTGGGGAGCCTTGTTAAGTTGGCATGGCCTGTAGGTCCTGCCCACACTTGCAAGAGTCTGCAGAGGGAATCCATAAGCTGGGTGGTTGCTCTTAAAGCAGTCTGCTATAAGCTAGGTTTCTTTGGTGCAGGGGAGTGCATGTGACAGGGGGAATATTTTCATTTAAAATATAGGGAGTCGCTGTAAACATAGGAACACATGCGCTAGCAGCACTCCGTTACCAGTATCATAAATTGGGGGAGCCTACTAATTTGCACAGAACATTCTAGAAATGCATCACAGGATATTCTGCCTGTACAGAGCATTTGCTCCAGTACAAGAGCTGAGCCTGGCTAGCAGGCTAGTTCCTGCCCCTCCAGGTTAGTTCTGCTGGCATGGCAGGCTTCACTAAAATTGTCTAGTACTGCCTTTTGGGCTTTAATGGTGTAGCATTCTATGCTGAATTACGCCATCACCAATGAAGCTACCAGAGCCGCCATGTCAGGAGAGCCAATATGGATCCACCATGAGACCTTTTCCTCAGAATAAATTTAGCCAACTTGGTAGTAAAAAGCCAGTAGGTGATCTGGAATAATGGACCTGCCAGGACTCCCTCAGTGGAGTTGTACGGTCAGGACAGTAATACAAGGCAGCTTTATGATAGCTTAGTAAAAATACAGGCGAAGGAAGGGGAAGGGGCACTGTTCTACCCCACAGACTCCTAATGTTCCACAGCAGGGAAAAGACAGTTCAGATCTATGTGCTAACCAGTGGATATTTCCTCTGCCATATATACCAAAGGGGGAAAACATGGGGAGGAAAACAAAATACAGAGCTTCACCATGGAACTCCCATTGGAGTCATTCAGAACGTTATCAGGGTCACTCTACCTAACTCTTATGTCACTTGGATTCCTGTACGTACAACTAGGCATATACCTTGCGCTACCTGTCACAGGGTGGAGATGGAGGAAACTAGCGGCAGAGGCAAAGGGAGAAAGGAGTGTCAGACTGGCCACCATTGGTCAAGATGAGAATTTGCAATGGGATTCTCATGCCCTCACGTCCTCTTGGAATTTTAGCTTGTTCTGGGTTCATTATGGTTTATATTCAGGTGAGATTGCTGAACAGTATCCATGTTTGAAGGGGGGGAAATGACAAAGTAAATTTTGTGCCATCGTTTTATTTATCTACAGATATTCATTCTTCAACAGAGACGGCTCTTAAGAAGAAGCAACATGATCCTCCTTAGACGTGTTTTTTAGCATCATTGGTGAAATTCTTTGATTATGATGGTTTCCATACTGCATACAGTTTTGGGGCAATTTTGACCGTGGGCTGCCACTGTCAAGGTTTCTCTTTGAACAAAATTGGCCTCTCAGTAGATTATCTTGCCCTAAGTATTTGAATTAAGTCCCAGTTCATGTGGACTTTTTAAAAAGATTTGTGATCCTGCTCACTGAATCACAGTCAGGGGTCTTGGGAAAATGTAATTGTGTTCAAAATCCCACAGTCATTCCCTCTCTCTTTCTTTTCTCCCCTTGAAGACTTGTAGGTAATTGACTGGTTGCTCTAAACAGAGACACAAAAATGCTTTTGGAAGTTTGACTAACTCTGGAGCACTAGAGAAAGCACTTTGCTTTTGATGAGTGACACAATGTAAGAACTACATGGATTAATACACATTACCTTCTCAGAGCATCATCCAGTTGCCTTCTTACTAGGAAGTTGGCCCTGTCTCCCTTTTCTTTTCCTGCAGTATTCATTTCAAGCTACCGTTCATGTCAGTGAGGATCAAGGAGAAGAATCACCTTCCACCACTAGCCAGGGGTATCCTTCCCATACGTTACACCAGGAGAGAGTAGTCCTTTGACTATAACGAGTCATCCTGTGGCACCTTATTTCGAAATAACAAAGCAAGCATCCACACAGCCAAGCCTGTTATTTTGAAATGCAGGTAGTATCCAGTTTTGTGAATTTAGAGAGGTCTGGGTGGCTGTGAAAACTTTCAGCTAAGCAGTCAAACTCCAGGATGCTTCTCGGAGCCAAACCCAAATTCCAAACCCCTTGAACTTTGGCTGTCGCTAATATCAACCCTTGCAAAACCCAGCTTTCTATAGATATCATCCCAGAACAATCTCTTGGAAATCAGGGTGAATTTGGGGGTTGTAGATAATACAACAGAATCAGTCTTAGGACTGCAGTTGGTGCCTGATTCAAATCCCACAGAAAGGCTTCCCTTGACAGGCCTGGCTTTTGCATTAGGGCTTTCATGAGTAAGTAACCTTGTTTTAAAGAAGTCAAACCAGAGATGACCCCTCACAATCATGCTTTTGATACTGTGCTTTGTTCGCAAAATAATGAGGAGATTCTTGGGATTTGCTTAGAAGATGCTCAGGGCTGGGCTACAAAAGTGGTTGAATTTAATTGTCTTTCTGTCTCTCTAGTTCTTTATTGGCTGTTTCTGTCTGTAGAGTTCTGCACGGGGCTATCTGTCTAGCATGTGCCTCCTTTGTGCCATGCAAAAACACATGTACAATCCCCACGGTCACAAACCAAGAATAAATAATTTACCAGATTGTAGGACTTGATTCTGGGATAGGTGGAGCATCACTAGGCAAATCAATCTATCTAGTGCCAGACCATTTTTATTTTATACACAATCAGATAAACCTTAAAATGAGTGAGACGAGGGGAAAATAAGTGAGACCAGGACAAGACATTGACATATTAGTTGTCTGTCCTCTTGCTATGGCAAGCAAGATGGCTACTATATATGAAAGCTCTGGGCTTTGAAAGGTTACTATTTAAGCTATGGTCTTAAATACAGCCGGTCCCCAAGTTGCGAACGGTCGACTTATGACCGTTTGCAGTTACGACCGAAGCTGTCGTAAATGGCGGATCCCGAGTTATGAGCGTGATCCGCTCTTACGAACAGCGTGGTCATGTGTAACTCTGTGGGGTCCGACTTACGAACAAACCGAGTTACGACCAATTGCTTGGTCCGTAACCAGTTTGTAAGTCGGAGAGAGGCTGTAGTGGCACTGGCCTTGGATAATGGCTTTTAAAGGATGTTATCATGCTGAGTACGTTGATTAGCATATACATCTCCACACATGTGTTTAAACAGAAGTAGAGTGTGTGTAGCAGTCTAGGGATTGCAAATGCATTTGTTTAAACATGCATGGTATAGCCAGTGGCTGGAATGGTACATATGATAATTCATATGTAACTGTCACTGGGTGGATTTGATCTGGGGACTTCTGGAGCTTAGTGTACAGGCCCAGCCTTTGGACCACGGAAGCGAGGTGGTTGCCTTGAGCCACGCACATTCAGGGACCTGCGGTCCTGCACATTCAGAGTTCCATGCTGCCCAGCTCCCAGCCCCACCCACCGGCTCACTCGCTGCCCTGACCAGGAGCCATGAGGCCATGTGGCTCAGCCAAACACAGCGTGCTGCCTTGGGCCCCGTGAACTCTTTGGCCGGGCCTGTTAGTGTAGGAGCCTTTACTGCTTGAGCTAAAAGCCAGCTGGCTCTTAACTTAGGCTGTAGAGCTCACTCATTCTTATCTCTCCTTGTAAAGCTACGTCTACATTGCATCCCTCTTGCGCAAAAGCCTATGCAAATGAAGCATGGATTAGCATATTGACACGCTTCATTTGCATAATTAATTAGGGGCCGTTTTTGCGCAAGAGGCTTTTGCGAAAAAGGAGCTGTGTAGACAGCTCCTTTTTGCGCAAAACCCCACTCTTGTGCAAGCGCTGTTCTTCCTCATTTTTTCAGGAAGAACGGCTCTTGCTCAAGAGGGAGTTTTTGCGCAAAAAGGAGCTGTGTAGACGACTCCTTTTTGTGCAAAAGCCTCTTGCGCAAAAACGGCCCCTAATTAATTATGCAAATGAAGTGTGGCAACATGCTAATTTGGCTTCATTTGCATAGGCTTTTGCACAAGAGGGATGCAATGTAGACGTAGCCTAAGTGGTCTAAGTGCCACTACATGGGACAGTGAACCACACAAAGTATGTGGCTTACACATTTAAATTCAATTCTAAGAAAACCAGGCCTTCTTCACCAAAATTGTTCCAAGTGAGCATTTTATACAAGATCAGGGTGTGACTTTTACCTTTGTGGAAAGGCTCTTTTCTCCGATTTTTAGATCTTCCAGTTGGATTTCTGTGGCTAAATCTTGTAGTTCTTTTCAGAAAGAAAAACAGGTGTTATGTCACAGGGAAGAGTGCTCCGTGTATGCTGCAGATCTGGTTCCTCAGAGCTTAATTCCCATGCATAGCTATGACGGACTGGGCCAGGTCTGGGCACAGCTGAGGGCATCCGCTCAGGGCGAATTGCTCAAATTCGGGACTCTCTATAGCCCCCAGACTGGAGACCTTCCAAAATAGGCCACAAACCAGTCCCACAGAGTGCTTCAGCTGCCTGCCTGAAGCCTCATGAGCAAAACCCCTCCGACACCCCAGCAATATCAGTGCCCCAGATGGCCCCGGGCCTCATATACAGGTGAGGGGTTTTAGAGCCCAATCTCACCTTCCCCAAACAAGTTCTGTCTGGTTCCAAGAAACCAGCCACAGATCCCAGGTCAATTTACCCTCTGGATCTTAACCACAAGATCACGCTGAGCCAATCCTTTAGGATCTACAAGAAAGAAAAGCATGAGAGTAAGGATGTTAAAGTATCATACATTACATGCATCGAATCTCCCAGTTCTCAATGCAGGCTCACAGCAGAGATGTTATAACTGCTGGCTTAAAAGTCTTTGATGTACATCCTACGTCAGGATGGGTCCACAGTTCTTTCCGGCTCTTCGATCCCTGCACTGCTGCCTTTGGGATGAAGGACTGAGCTGAGCACCAAGATGGAGTCGGCCACATGGCATATTTATACCTCCTTCCTGGTCTCTTCTTGGCTGCAGCAGGTCACCTGGCCCGTGGCCTATCCCTGTGTCCCTGCTGGTAGCCCTTAAGTATCAGTCACCATTCTTGAGGTGTGTCCTTGGCCTATAAAAGGCTATTGTTCCATGTAGCTTTGCTCATTAGCATGTCCATGGGCAAACATTCCTGGCCCATTGTTCTGCCTCAGACAGAGAATCTTTCAGCATCAACACAGAGTACATATTTATAACTTCACACACAGACATTATACAAGTATATGAAGAGCATATACAGAATCAGTAGAAAGTAAGCTTTTGTTTGACACCTCACATGGCCCCCTTTGTACCGACTTTTGTACCCATGGGTGCAGCAGTGATATGGCTGCTCCCCTCAAAATCCAGTAACGTGACAATAGCGTTCTTTGACATAATCTACATGTTAAGGACAGGAAAATATATTTTAAAATGGATATAGTCAATGGCAGCACAATACAGCACATCAGATCAAAATCTTAGATACACACAAGCCAGCATGCAGTAAGTGTCTAGACAAACCACAGCAAAGATAGGCTTGCATTCAATGGTGTCATTTCAGATTAAACTACATCACACTCATGCGCAGTGTTATTACCCTTTTGGCCACTTTCCATTGCAGAGCACAGATTGACAAATATCTTATTTTCTTGTATCCCCAACACCTTTAAACAAGTGTCTATCATTTGAGAAATTTTCACATGCTTTGAGGCCTTCATTTGATGTCCTTTTCAGAGGCTGAAAAAAAATATATTAGGAACAGCGAGACACTCTTTGCAAGCACAGACCAGAGGACATAAAATGAACTGCCAATGCTAACAATCTAGAGAGGCAACAACACAACATACCACACTGATGTCAGCACATCTGTTCCCAGAAATGCTAGGAATAGATCCATGCTCCTGCATTACAGAGTTGACAAATCATATCAATCAGAGATGCCAAATACATTATTTATAGACAGAATATAGAGGCCAGAAATAAATATTGGGCGATCCAGCCCCTGTATCGCTATAAAGTTGTGAACTTTGAAAAAGGTTCACTAGACATCCCAGACCACATGCAACAGTCCAAAGAACTGGGTCTATTAACTTCAATCCAAAGCCAGCACTAGAGGCCAGAATAAGTAGGTGGCCTGTCTTTGAAGGAAGCATGTTCCACAGTGGTGCCACGTTGACAGTTTTTGTTGTTGGGCGGGCCAAGAATAACCCTGTCCCATGTAGAGGCTCCATGCTAATCTAGGAAGCTGAATATACCTCTTTGGTATGGCTTTTGTTGCTAGTATGCCCAGTTACCATAACATTGGAAAGCACTGTGCTGAGATCAAATCCTAAAAAATCCCTTCAAAGGGAGGCAATATTGTTGATTGCTTAAAAGGTTTTATAACCAAAAAGATTATTTTCTTTTTCCACTATTCAGGACATGAGCCATTCCAGAGTCTGTATCTGAACCTTTGATTCACACATATATTCAGTTAATTAGTGGTGGCATGCCCATGTTTATAGCTTCACGTTTTTAACTTTCTTGTTAGCTACATTAACAAGGTTAAAAATTTATAAAGTGAGCTGTGGCATTTAAAAAATGTTGGCCTAACTGAACACTGTCTTTTTTTTTTTTTTTTTTTTTTTTTTGCGCATGTTCAATGGCAAACTCCTACTGACAGGCAGAATGCATTTCTATGTCTGGGCAAGTTTATAGCTGGTGTTCCCACTTCGGGGCCACAAGGTCACAAATTTGTTTCTGATTCTATTAAAGAAACACTCCACAATGGCAAGCTTGTGTTTGTTTTTATGAGAGGGAACTGTTTTGTGTGAACCCAGATTTTAAAGATCCTCCAAGGAATCTTTGCTGAATGCTGGGATTTTCACCCAAGCTCCCTGACTAAATGGGGCTAACTGCAGATTGGAGAAGCCTCATTTGGCAATCAGATAAAACTGTGAATTTCAGAGAAATCTGGGCGGAGCTGGAAAAGGCAGACTACAGATTATATTCTTCTCTCATTTACATGTATGCAAGGACACTGGCTTCTGTGGGGTTTTACAGGTGCAACACAGGGCAGAATTTGGGCCTACATGACTATGCTCAAATAAAAAAGGATGACCTGGTGAAAAGCTAGGGAGCAGGAACAACAGCCACAGTGGACCCTGGGCCAGCAGGTGTGTTGGGGAGCTGGCTCCATGCTCCCAGAAGGGGTTGAATTTTGGGCAGAAGGGGGCAGGGCCAGGGGCAGCCAGCCCTCAGCACTGCCCAGAGTGCGGTGCCCCCCCATCCCTCAGAGCTGTGTGAAGCGGTGCTCTGGTGCAGATTCAAAGGGGGTAGGAGCTCTGACTGTTGCTGTTACAGTAGCAGTGGTGGTGGCCAGGAGCCCTGGGCCTCTTTGAATCGCCTGGGGCAACTTCCCACTTTGCACCTCTCCACCCCCCCTCAGCAGGCCTGAACCCAGGAGTCCTTGGTTCAGTTCCCATTTCTTCAACAGACTTTCTGTGATCATGGACAGATGACCCCCTCTCTCTCTGACTCAGCTCCTCAGGAGGAAATCCCTCCTGCCCCCACCATTTGTCGGTTTGGTAAGATCTTTGCAGGTGGGATGGTCTCTTCCTACACATTTGTGCCATGCCTCACAAAATGGGGTGCTTTCTCAGGTAGGGCCTCTGAGCAGTATTGCAGTGAATAGAACAGTGAATTAATCAGTGAGAAGCAAGAATGAGGCTATTATTCCAAAATAACTGCAGTGTAGACGTACCCCTAAGAAAGCCCTTGATGGGACTACGCTTCCATTTACTTAATGGCTGAAAGACGAAGGGCCAGGTTGCGACTGACTAACATGTGAGAGAGAAAGCTGCCTTTTTCCAGTTTCCACACAAGCGCCATGCAAAAATAAGTCCCTGCCTGGGGGGGAGGGAGAAGGGGAGAGAACACAGAGCTATTCCCCTTCATGGGAACCTAGGCAGGCCCAGATGAAGTTGAAAGGAAGTAGGACCATGAACATTCCTCCCCAGCAACCCAGGAGTACTGGGTGGAAGTTCAGGTAGGCTACCTGTACACAGGAAGCTTTGGGAGGAATTGTGTCTCAGGGTATGTCTACACTTGCACCCTCTTTCAATAGAGGGATGCAAATGAAGACATTTGAAATTGCAAATGAAGCCGGGATTTACATATTCCATGCTTCATTTGCATAATTGAGTTATGGCGCTATTTTGAAATAGCGCTATTTCAAATAACAGACGTTGTAAGACGCGGTTATTTCGAGAGAAAACCCTTCTCTCAAAATAATCCTTATTCCTCATAAAATGAGGTTTAAGTTATTTCGAGGGAAAGGTGTTCTCCCAAAATAACCGCGTCTACACCGCGTTTGTTATTTTGAAATAGCGTTATTTCGAAATAGCGCCATAACGCGATTATGCAAATGAAGCATGGGATATGTCGATTGTCTTCATTTGCATCCCTCTATCGAAAGAGGGTGCAAGTGTAGACATACCCTCAAAGGGTCTACAGAGTTTTTCTGAAAAAACTTCTCTTACGTCCACACTGCAATTGTGTTCTTTTGAAAAAAAATCAAAAGAACAGAGGGGTTTTTCTGACATTGGTAAACCTCTTTCTATGAGGAAGAAGGCTTTTTCCAAAAGAGCTCTTTCGGAAAAAGCCGTGTGCGGACGGGGAAGAGGGAGTTCTTTTGAAAGAAGAGAAAAGAGGAAAAAACACAGCTGTCCTGGTTGCCATTCCATCCATAGCACTCACAGCTTACATGCAAGATAGCGTCCATTCAGTGTGGACACTATCTTTCGAAAAAGCAGATCGCTTTTTCGATGCTCTTTGGCAGCTTGGACACTCTCTTTCGGAAGAAGTTTTTTCGAAAGATCTCTTCTGGAAAAGCTTCTTCCTAAAGAAGCCTGCAGTCTAGAAGTAGCCAGAGAGATACCTGGGGTTGTGTGTCAGAGTGTTGCTCTGCTCTGAAGTGTGCCATGCAGGTTATAGTAGGGTATCATGTTTTAGTGACTCAGTATCAAATGTGCTCAGGTTACAGGTATTTTTACTAAGTAACAGCCCTGCATAACTTTGGGCTCCAACATGCAAGATATTTAACCAGAGGGTTCACAAACTAGGGGGCTAGTAAAAACTAGAGCTGGTCAAAAACATTATTTTTCTCAGAAGGATTTTTCCCCCCCTTTTGGAGGGTTCATCCAAAAAACCTCCTGAACACTAGGAAATGAAAAAAAAAAATGTAGGAAGAAGGGAGTTGGCTGTTACTCCCCCAAACATTTTTTCATCAGGCACCAACAATCTTGATGAAAATGGCAAAAATCTTGATGAAAATGAAAGGCATTTTCTATTGAAAAAAATATTTCACCAACCTCAAGTGAAAAGATTTTAGTCGTTGACGTTAGCAGATCTGTCTGAAGCCACCTGAGGAACAGAGCATTACAGGCAGAAGGTGCTAGGGAGTATGGGGATATGTCTAGACTACATGGCTCCGTCGACGGAGCCATGTAAACTAGTTTACCTGTCATAGGCAAAGAAGTGGGGATTTAAATAATCCCCGCTTCATTAAAATAAACATGGCTGCTGCACTGTGCCGATGATCAGCTGATCCGGCACAGCGCGGCGATCTGAACGGATCTGTCGGCTGGGAAGCCTTTGCCGGACCGATCCTGTAAACCTTGTTTCACGAGTCATAAGGATCGGTCGGCAAAGGCTTCCCAGCCAACAGATCCGCGTCTGACTGCGCTGTGCGGATCAGCTGATTGTCGGCATAGCGCGCGCCATTTTTATTTTAATGAAGCGGGGATTATTTAAATCCCTGCTTCTTTGCCTATGCCGGGTAAACTAGTTTGCATGGCTCCGTCGATGGAGCCATGTAGTCTAGACATACCCTAGATGTTTTCAGAGTAGAACTGCTGTTTAGGCCTTTGTTTAGGTGTTACTATAGGATTAAGCAAATGTAAACAATTAATTAGTTTGTCACAGTACACAGTAAAAATACATATTTCTGTTCAGTTTGGTGGCTGAACCAAAAAAAGCCACCCCCAAATATTTGGTGTCAAACTGGAACAGATCTTTTTTTCTTGGTGAAGAAAAACAATCGTTTTGGATGCAAACAGTTGTTTTTCAGTTTTTCATTTTGCTTAATTTTTGGGTGCCTTTCACGCTTTTCTTTATTAAAAAAATCTAGCTAAATTTCAAAACAAAATGCCTTTCTGAAATGAACAGTTGAAATGTTTCATTTAGATTATGTTGCAGTGAAGTGCTTTGGCTTTCCAAAACAAACAAACAAAAAAATTCCCACTTTGGCTGGAAGCATTTGCCAGATTTGAGCTACATTTGTGAATAGTTTTGGTCAACCTGAAACAGAGTAAGGGCAGTAAAAGCAGAGATGTGCAAATATTTTCTGACAAAGTTTATTTGCCTGAAATTCAATTATTTATAAATGTTAAATACTAAGTTCTGTAACAATCTGTTTGAGTTCCCTATTAAACATTTGTTTGTACAATACTATGTTAAGTGTCACTTCCAATACTGAGTGTTCCAGCTCCTAGAAGATAGTTGAGCCTAACGTGTTTTTTTGTTCTACTATATTGTATTTGTGACATCATAGATAGTGGGTTTAGGTCACAATGTAATACAGGCCGCAGCTTGTCTTGTTCTTCATAAGAATGTCATTTTCCTTTTAACTTTAAAGAAGGTTATGCTGCCTATTATAAATGAATTCCTACATAAAATTCCTTATGATGGCAAAATACAGGTTCTCTGAAGCTATATCTTTCTCTATAGAGCAAGGCAGATCTCACCTCAAAACCAAACAATCTACACATTTGTGTAAGACTCACTCTTGCTTCTGTTTATCCAGATCGTCTGTTACAAATCCCTAGGACAACGGGCAGCATCTGTTCTGTGGTAACAAATGTATTTTTAATATGTTTGCATATTTATAAGAAAAGGGGAGGTCAGGGTGGCTTGTCCTTAGCAGACAAGATTAATAAAGGAAGAGTGATCAATCATTTGCACCTTAGTTCTGGCTTTCTGCTCCATGAATTATGGATACTTTCATTGTGTTAGGGATGTTGGCAAAATGCATTTAAGGCAATGGGGAGTTTTTTAATTTTTTTTTTTTTGTACTTCACTGGCATGAGATTCTGAGAACCGGATGGTACATTTTCTCCATAGAAGGGGAGTGGACACTGATATTTCCCAAACCACGAGTAGTCCTGTGGTACCTGAGGCTATGTCTACACTAGCAGGTTATTTCAAAATAATAACTCCCAAAATAACGTTTTCAAAATAAGCTTATTCCTGTTCACAAGTAGGAGTTAGTATTTCGAAATAACAAGCCCATTATTTTGAAATAACAGGCTTGGTAGTGTGGATGCTCGCCTTGTTATTTCGAAATAAGGAGTTATTTCAAAATACCCCCCCAGTGTAGACATGCCCTCAGAGACTAACAAAAATACACACGTAGTATTGTGAGCTTTCATGGGCAAACCCTACTTCTTCAGATGACCTTGAATGGAGAGAAAAAAGGGGAGGGGACCTGTAACAGAAAAAGCAAGGACAGGAAGAAAAAAAAATACCTGTCAGTTGTAATGGTGGTGCTAATGAGGCTAATTGAGTGGGCTGAAAGTGTCCCACACTTAACTTTTGATGTCAATTTTGATGTCAATTTGGTATTGAATGTTGGGAAAATTTGCATATGAAGGTCAATTCTATTTTCTCTCTCTCTCTCTGTTTTTAAGGTGACTAACATGGCTACCCCTCTGATACTTTTATATTTCACAGTTACACTCATGTTGGGAAAGCTGGTGTTATAATGGGCCATCCAGTTCAAATCTTTGTTCAAGCCCTGGGACCTCTCCCATTGTGTATTTCCATCTGTCTATGTGCTGTCAGATAGAAGACTCCTCTAGGTTTGTAACTGTTGATCAACCCCAATCCTCCATCTTCCACAGTTCAGTTGACCCTTTCAGGAGGGTTAGAACTGACTTGTTGTTATGTTTGGGGGTCCCCTGCTATTTATGCACATACATACACAGCATTGACCAGCTCTCCAGCATTGAGAACTGTGCTAATCTCAAAGCAGATCTCTGGCTCGGTCTCAGCATAACCATCTTAGTTTGTTGACTTGGAAAGGGTATAACTAACAAGGCAACATGCCCTTGTTGTTCTATTTATAACAATGGAAATAGAATGTTGGCTACCCCACTGAAAAATCAAGCAAGGTTTGGTCCTTTGATCTTAGTGCCAGGAAGCCAAATAAAATCACCTTTCACAGGGAGTGCCAGGGGCACTTGGCAGATGATCTTCTTACCCTGTCAAACGTTCTGTCAGAGGTGCCAAATTCCTTGGAACAAAAGTGCCAATCCTCCCTTACAATAAAAGAGTTCATGTGGCTTGTATGTTGCAAAATGCACCGAGAGAACAACTGCGAGGAAGCTGCAGCTCTGGATTTGTTTTGTGAAACTCCTCCTATGCAATATGAAATATCCTACCTCCAATTCTCATCAAAACAGGATATAATTCATCTTGCCCTGGCAACCCTTGAGCTAACAATCAGGAAATGACTTTATCCAAACATTGCAGGTTGGGTGTTTGGCACGTTAACCTAAACACTTCATAAAGCTCTCCTCTTTTGCCTACATGGAATGGCCACCCTTGTTTGGGTTTGTCATGCCTCCTCATAGGTCTGGGGGTTCTCCCATAACTACAGTGCCTAAAGCCTGGACTTTAATCTTCTTGGTTGGCTTGAAAGCTACAAGCAGCACCTACCTAATAAGTGAACTTGTTGCAAGTTGAATATACCATGTAGGTAGAGAGATGGGCTTCAGATGTAACATTTGCACCTGGATCCAAGTCTTGAGCAAGCCAAGGTTCAGAGGTGTTTGCCACCAACAGTTTAGTTTGGCTCAATGCAGAAAATGGAACTGAATGCCAGATATTGACCCAGATCCAGTCTCTGACAACATTATAGTTACCACATCTTGGTTCCACCTCTTCACGGCCCCATTTGCACCTGCTCATGCCACGGGGTGAACACCTGTGGCTTGTTAGCGCTGCAGTTAGTTATGCCGTGGGAAACTCCCAGGTTGAAAGCCGACCTTGGGAAATGTTTTCAAATGATCCCCCATGCTATGAATGGAGAAACATGCTCAGCTTAATTAAGGGGCACCAGTGGTGCAATTGAAATGCATTACGGAGCAGGCTGCGGCCTTACTTTTTTTTTTTTTTTCACTGCTGTTGTTACTGGAATCAATACAGGCCTTTAAAAAGATGCTGACTGAGGTTCAAAAGTATTCCAGCAATATAACTCCATAGTAAAGAGGACAATGGTCTAACAATAAATCAGAGCCCTGACATAACTACAATACATTCTGCAATAGTTTTCCTTCCCAGCTCTCTTTCACTGCCACCTATAGATGGGGTGGTATCAAGAAACAGAATACTTGGAAAGGCACTTCAAGATCCTTCTGCTAAAATAAAAATGTCACCTGGTTAGCTAGCCAGAAACTGGCCTGCACTGTTGCAGTGGAACTTATTAAAGTCTGATTCAATGAAGCTTTTAAGCTCATGCATGGCTGTAAGTACATCGCTTTTTTGCAAATCATTGAAGGACATATTAAAATAAAAATAATAAAGAAAATGTATACATGGGAAGTTTACTTTTTATTAAGATTAATAACATACTTCAGCCTCACTGAAATCAAGTTGGAATTTAAGTATGTGTTTTAACTGCTTTAACGACAAGGAGTTCTGTGGCACCTTAAAGACTAACAGATTTATTTGGGCATAAGATTTTGTGGGTAAAAACCCACTTTGTTAGCTGCACTTTGTCACTCCATGCATCTGACTAAGTTGTTTTACCCACAAAAGCTTATGCCCAAATTAATCTGTTAGGGTATGTCTACACTACAGCACTAATTCGAACTAACTTAATTCGAATTAGTTAATTCGAACTAAGCTAATTCGAATTAGTGCATCTAGACCTAAAAACTAATTCGAATTAGTGTTTTGCTAATAGCATAGTTTTGAAATAGCATGTCCACATTGAGTGGACCCTGAACCGAAGTTAAGGCTGGCCGGAACCAGGACTTAGAGTGTGGAGTTGCTACTCTGTGTAGAGGGGGCGTGTGAAGGGAGAGCATCCTGCTGGGTCCCGTCCCGGGGTCGGGAGCATGTCAGGTCTCTTCACACACGCATGTGCCTATTGGGCCATGGCCCCTGGGTGTCACGCAGCTGGAGCCACCTGCCCAAGGGTGGCATGGCACGTGCTCGCACATGCACAGGTGGCTGCATGATCCGTGGGAGGCATGGCCCACATGCACGGTCCCTGGTCTCCCTCCCGCCTCCCCCCCGGGCAGGGGTCAGTGCTGGCACTTACCCGGTATGGCCTCCCCGGACGACCCTGCCGACTCCAGTGCTGGAACTGCTTGTGGTGGCCCCTCCGGTGCGCCCGGGTCAGGGCCCTCCGGTCCCGGCTCGCTGCCTCCCGGGCTGGCACAGACCACCCCGCCCCCCAAGAGTTGGTCAAGGGCGGGGAAGTAGGGGCAGGTGGCAGCCCCTGCTGCGGCGCCGCCCCTGGTGGCCCTGGCATACGCCTGCCGCAGCTGTTTCACTTTCAGGCGCACCTGCTCCTGGATGCGCCTGTGTCCCTTTTGGGCCATGGCGGCTGCTATGCGGCCGTAGACGGCCGCGTTCCTCCACCTAGTGTGGAGATCATGGAGGTTGGGGGCCTGCCCCCAAACCTCAATGAGGTCCATGACCTCCGCACTAGTCCAGGAGGGTGCGCGCCGTCTACGGCCCCTGGATGGCCCCTGGGTGCTAGGGGACTGGGCAGGGGACGGCTGGCTGTCACTGGCTCCCTGGCTCATCATGGGGCCACTGGGTCAGGGGCAGAGACTGCTGGCAGGGCTGTGGCAAGTGCCGTCTAGCCAGAGTCTACTCCTTTAAGGGCCCCAGGGCTGGGGGAGAGGAGAGTTTTCCTGGTTTGGCCCAGAGTGGCCACCAGGGGGAACCTGGGAAGGGCTGGCCTCCAACTAGTTCCAATTAAGTGGCTACACAGCCCTTAATTCGAACTACTTAATTCAAACTAGGCGTTAGTCCTCGTAGAATGAGGTTTACCTA
Source organism: Rafetus swinhoei (assembly GCA_019425775.1). Lineage (NCBI taxonomy): Eukaryota > Metazoa > Chordata > Testudines > Trionychidae > Rafetus > Rafetus swinhoei. The sequence goes on from CM033440.1 coordinate 190,567,752, forward strand.
GTTCGAATTAAGCGCTCCGCTAGTTCGAATTAAGTTCGAACTAGCGGTTTGCATGTATAGATGCTATGAAAGTTAATTCGAACTAACAACTGTTAGTTCAAATTAACTTTGTAGTGTAGACATACCCAAAGTCTGTATCTGTAAAAGCAATGAGGAATCCTGTGGCATCTTAAAGACTAACACAGCTACCCTTCTAAGACTTCAACTGCTTTGTTCAGGCATGTGGGAGGCAAGGGATAGTCCAAGGACCTGGTCCAAAACACACTAAAGTCAAGGGGAGGTTTTCCCCTGGCTTCAATGTGATTTGAATCAGGCCCTCACCTGGATAAAAAGGCATTTTGATACATAGTAATAACATCAATTAAAGTATTGAATTTAAAGGAAGAGATTTCTTTCTTGGTATATAATGACATATATTCTAATCCCTGTTTTGGAAGCTTAGAGTGTGGTGGCTGACTTGTAAGCACATGATGGTCGTGTCTGGATTTTACCTTTTATGGGTATGTGCAGGCTTGCCAACTCCAGTGCTGCTCAGTAGTTTACTTTCTATGTGCGCTGTGGAAGGAATTCAAACCAATCAAGGTAGCTTCTAAAAACTAGCTGTGCAAAGGTATGATTAAGTTTGACGTAGTTTTGGAACCCTGCAGCTCAGAGGGAGAAGGAATCCTTCTAACGCATGGACGGTTTTAAAATGTCTCTTCGTTCAGAGGGCAATGACAGCTCCAGCTTCTTGTTCATACAATGTACCTTTCTATGATGCACATTAGCTTCAGTGGAAATGACAAGAGAAAAATCTGACTTTCAAAAAGGTGATACAGAGAGTTGTATCAGAATCACACTGAAGGCCTAGGCCCTCTAATGTCTTGTTCACATATGCACCACCTCCCCTACACTGTTCTTGGTAAATCCATGCTGGCTGCTGGTGATTACCCCTTCATCCTCCAAGTATTCGCAAATTGCATGTTCTACACAAGACTCTTGTAGCATCTCAGGTATTGAAGTCAGGCTGATTGGTTGTTTCCTGGCTCCCCTTTTTTAAATTTAGTTTTCTGTTGACATATCATAGTCTTTTCCTGTAATTTCTATTGCTTGATTAGTGATAGGTAAATCTATCAAGGCTTGGAGATACAAACAAATATCCAAAATATAGATGTTTCTCTGAAATATCATTAGTTCTCTGAGGCTACAGAGTTCCTAGTCCCTGCAGTCTGGTGCAGCCTTCTTTTTTCCCTTCCCAACCCAGTTCAAGCTGTTCTCTCCTTTCCAGTCAAGCCAAAATAACCTTCTCACCCCATTCCATTGCTCCTTCCTCCCTACTGACATATTTCTTTCTAATCTGCCTTGATCTGTTAGGGCTGTGGTTCTCAACTGGTGGTCCATGGACTTTTTTGGTGGTCCACAGGAACATTGTCTAAAGTCACACAGTGTGAGCATGTGATGCCGTTAGGCTGTCTTACGCTGTGTTCACAAGCACGTGGCGTGTCATCCATAGCGTCACCTAGGACGCAACCACGTTGTGTTGCCAGTAACTTCCGTCTGAGGCTCTGAGTGTCAGTGTAGTTGCTGCCATCGTGCTGAGCGGTTGCTGTGTCGTTGTCCTGTGCTACATGTGCTGGAGGTGGTCCACGAAAATTTTTTGATTGGCCTGGTGATCCATGAACTGAAATGAGTTGAGAACCACTGTGTTAGGGCCAATGATTTTCCAGGACCAGGGGAAAAAAGAAAGAAAAAACAACATTGCTGAAGTCTTCTTTGGCAATTCTACTTGGTAACCTTGCCAGAGGGGCACAGAAGCCTATCTCGTGACACGTGGACAGCAGAGCTTTCCTGTCTATAAACAACATTCACTAGGCCATTCTCTGCTGGCGATCTGCAGCCTGTTCCTAACCCCCTTGACTCCTCTTGGGCTCTCCCAACAGGGTCAGATCTCAGTAGAGAATCTGGTCTTGTATTTTTTGGATGTGCTGACCTGTAGCTGACAGTTGAAGCAGTGAAACCTGACACCATACAAGGCACATATCTGTTCTCAGACATGGGAAGCCAGCCGGGATACCTCCAGAGAGTTTCAGTGACATCTCCAAAACAGAGCTATGTGGGACTGGGAAGTATCCTAGAATACATTCTGTCCCTGGAGCTTCTAGCTTAGATTGTATCTCAGTGGGTTTGCCTGTGACTGCAATAACAGTTTGCACACACAGTCTTGGTAGGAAAATTGTATTTATTAGTATTTGCTGGCACTCCTTATTTTCAAGGAATTGTATAAATGTTAATAACATGGGCCCGGTTCCTCTTTTCCATAGAGAAAACCCAGGGTAGGGGCTGAAGCAGTTGGAAAACTCTGACGTTCCATCAGCAGCATTTACTTTTTATTGCTTACTTACGGGCGATGTGGTTTGCTCCCTGCAGAACAATCAGAAACCCCTTCCCGGAGATCTGCCAGAGGCCCTGTGCTATGGCAGGGGCCCCAGCCGCCCCTCTCACTACAGTGCTGTCCTCCACTGCAGTTCACTTGAGATGCTTCCGAGCACAGAGAGGTAATGCAACAAGGCTAACGCTGAAGCCCTGTCAGAGCTCCTTACTGTCCATCTGAGATTTTTTCATAAAGGTGCCTGCAACAAAAAAATGGTGGAACCCTTTCTAAGGATGCCAGTGGACTTGCTCTGCATCCATACTGGTTTAACTGGCAACAGAGAGGGGCCTGGGATTTCTCTATTTAGTATGGCCCGAAGCAGAACTATTTGAGAAACATTATTCTGACGCAGTTGTTGCTGATTTCCACTTTTGTCCCACTAGTTATGCACTTCAGGGGTATAGTACCAGAGATTTACCTAATATGCTGATTTGCATCTGCAGGAAGGATTGTCAAGTGCACTGGGCACTAGACAGTGACTCAGGAAATGCTGGGATCAATTCTTTAGCTGAGCCAGGAAAACGTAGGTGATTTGAGCAAGTCATTCAGGGTGTGTCTGGACTACAGGGTTTTTTCGAAAGTAGCCTTTTTTTGAAAAAATTTCACCTGCGTCTAGACTGCAGCCACGTTCTTTCCAAAGTAAATCAAAAGAACGCGGCAGTTTTTTTGATCGCGGCAGTTTTTTTGATTTTACGAGGAATAACGCCTTTTTTTGAAAGTACTCTTTGAAAAAGGCGCTATTGAATGCAAACTGTGCTTTTTCAAAAGAGAGCGTCTAGACTCTCTTTCGAAAAAGCAGCTCAATTTTTCGAAAAATCTGCTTGTAGTCTAGATGCTCTCTTTCGAAAGAGGCTTTTTCAAAAGATTCTTTCAAAAAAACCACTTTCGAAAGAGGCTCGTAGTCTAGACATAGCCTCGATCTTACACCCTGCCTATCCTGTAAAATGAGGGTAATAGCTATAAAATGAGGAAATAAGCTTTGTTACTTGGAATATGTTGGGTTTTTTTATATTATACAGTTCCCAGCACACTGCTGGCGCTGAATAAAATCAGTGAAAACATGACAAGTATTGAGGAAAGGGGAGTGGTCAGGAAAAAAGGGATTTTTTCCCCCGTGTTCAAAAGGGTGCAGTTTTTTGTAAAAAAAAAATGTGGAGATTTTTGGTTGTTGAAAATTTATTTTTTATTTAAGGTAAGCCGAGTCCAGCTACGCCTTTTGCATAGTTGGAGTTGCGTGCCTTAAACTGGCCTGCCTGGTCTAGTATAGACCAGGCCAAGGAGAGGTGGCGGTTAGGTTGACAGAAGAATTTTTCCATGGCCTAGTGGTGTCTATGGCAGGGGTCGGATTGGCTGAGCAACACATCTACATCAACCTCCATTTTAAATGTAGACCTGGAAAATATTACAGCTCAAAAAGCTGCACCTAGCTGGAAGGTCTGTCCCCCATGCTGCAGAGTGTGATGTGCCTCTGAAGTCTTCTTGTCTTCAAGCTGCTGGATCTCACTGCACGTTCCCTCCCTTTGCTTTCAATGCAATGATGTCCAAGCAAAAGTCTTACTTACCGGTGGTCACTCATCCCTATTGAAGGAGGCAAAGCTTTTCTGTCCTATGCCCTTCAGACAGACCCATCATTTTCCTCTCCATCATATCATAGCAATGTGGGGCTGGCAGGCAACTGAAGAAGACATCAAGTGAGGCCTCTGCACTGAGGTCAGACCGGTCAATCTAGACCATCCCTGAAAAGTGTTTCTACATCTTGTTCTTATAAGCCTCCCATCAGAGGGATTCCATGACCTCCCTGTTCCAGGGATGAACTATCCTTATAGTCAGAACATTTCTCTTAATATCTGCCCTTACTGTGGATTAAGCCCATTATGACTTGTTCTGCTGTCAGTGCACACGGCCGCTTTATAAACAGCCTGCAACATAGCTGACGACAGGTATCAAGTCTCCCCTTCCATCATCTCTTCTCAAGACTCAACATGCCCTGTCTTTTTAACCTTTCCTCACAGTTCAGATTTTCTCAGCCTTTTGGTGGGTCTCCTCTAGGCGATATCCAATTTGCCCACATCTTTCCTAAGCTGAGATACCCAGAATTGGATACAGCCCCCCAACTGAGGCCTCACCAGGCCTGCCAATGGGAGAGGAGGCAATCGGAGCAACTGCCCAGGACCCGGCAATTTAAAAGGCCTGGGGCTCCAGCCGCCACAGCAGGGGCAGTAGCTGGGAGCACCAGGACCTTTAAGTCACTACCAGAGCACCATGTGGTACACTAAAGAGCTGCAAGCAGTGCTGTCTGGATGGCACTGAGAAGGGAGGGTGCCGTCCAGGCGGCACTGAAGGCCGCTGCCCTTGCTCCGCCCCTTCTTCCTGAGGCCCACCTATTCTGGGAGCTTTGAGCTACACACCTCCTTTCTCAGGGGCCCGGCGAGTCTATCGGCTCATCTGAGCCTCACCAATGCTGAGGAGAAGAGGGAAGTTACATACCAAGTCTTGCAACCCACATTCCTCTTCTCATACCCCAGAATGATATTAACCTTTTCCACAACTGCCTCTCTGTCTCTGAGGCTGCATGACCTAACTGCTGGCCTCTTTACAATGGAGATTAGGTTTGTGGATGGCACTCACATGGTGTGCTCAGATACCACAGGCATGCACGCACCGCTTGTGGTGGGAGTTGGTGGACATAACCGAGGCCAGAACTTCCTGTGTATTTAAATACACTAGACCTGCAGCAAACTGGTTGCAAGAGATTCTGTGCTGAATTAGCCCTGGCCCCTCACACAAACTCTGCCTTGCTCCTCCCTGCTGAGCGATGCTCATGGGTCGCAGCTGCTTGAAATAATCGATGATTGCCTTGTTATGCTCCTGCACTACAGTCCCATGGAGCATGTGCTTAGTTTGAAGGACCTGAGCAGTCTGAGTCTCACTGACTCCAGTGGCCTGACTCAGGCGCTGAGCGGGAAGCATGGGTTTGAATGTATTGCTAGATTAAGGCTTAAAGGGCTGTTTTGGTAAAATTCTGGAAACCCTCAGCTCCCGCTGGCTGTTGTATTAGTGGCCCTCAGCTGCTCTCAGGAGTCAGTCTGGAGGAAGCAGAGGGACAGTGTTTGATTTTTTTGGATGACTTTGCCTGTGAATTTGTTCAGCCTGGGCTGTAAATAAGCCTCTCATCCGTGGCTAGAAATGCACAGTGCATGTAGTTCAGTTTTAAATAAATCAATGCGATAATCAGGGATCAGGTGGGATTCTGCAGTGGGAAGAGGAGAACAAAGGGAGGTCATTACTTAGACTTTTAATAAATCAATTTGTTAATTAGGGATCAGGTGGGATTCTGCAGTATGGGGGGAGAGAACAAAGGAAGGCCATTATTTGTATTTTAAATAAATCGATGGTTTAATTGGTGTGGGATTCCCGTGCAAATTGGGGTCGGCAAAGAGGGAATAGTCACTTTAAGTTGTCACTTTAAAATATGTCTGATGCAGTGCTATAGAAATAAGTAATAACATTACTTAGCACTTAGCTCTTTTCAGAGCACTCATGAACATTAACTAATTAAACAGAGCAACATTAGTGAGGGGCTATTATCCTCCCTCTTTTACAGCTCAGAAGCAAAACAAGGTGAAGGCCAACTGACAAACATGTGCTCACTAAACCTGGGAGCCTCAGTTTGGGGTGTCTTAAGTTGGACATCCAAAACAATGAGGCTTTCAGCATTAGTAGACACTTTTGAGAACATGAGTCTAAGGGTATGTCTATACTACAGTGTTATTTTGAAATAGCTTATTTCGAAATAACGCGTCTACACACAAAATGCATTTTGAAATAGCATTTTGCTATTTCAAATTAGCGCGTCCACACTGAGTGGACTCTGACTCACATTTAAGGCCGGCTGGAAACAGTTCCAGCAGGGCACCAGGTCAGGACTTACTGTGTGGGGCTGCTGCCTGAGGCTACCTGAGGTCTGTGCTTACAGGGACCACCCCGGACAGCCAGTTCTCAGGTTTCCCTGCTTGCTTGTCTACCTTGATGAGGGATAGCAAAGCATTTTGTCTCTGCGTACTCTGGTTGCCCTCACTCGGGACACCACAGCACTCTGCAACATGGAGCCAGAGCTGCCCCTGGGCACTCTGGTGCTTCTCTTGGACGCGTTGCTGAGAGCCTGGCTGCACTTTCTGTAGGCTGCCATCCGGAAGGTCCATCGGGGGGCTGTCAGTATCCACGAGGCCCTGCGGGAGAGCTTCCACTCTGAGGAGCACTAAGAGCCTCCCTGGTCTGCCCCACTGGGGGCTTGTGCCTCATCCTCCCTCACATCCTTTCTCTTACCCCTTCCTAACTCCCTTCCTGATGTCAAATAAAACCTGGGAGGAGGGATCTGGAAGGGGGAAGCAAAGGGAAGAAGGGGGAAGGGAAGCTCAGGGCTCAGCATTGGGGGTCTCACTGGACCAACTTGATTGTCATGCAAACCTGCTCCTAGGTTCGCATGTGGCCTTTGGTGGCCAGGCTGGCAGCTATCCTGCCATACATGGCTGCGTTCCTCCGTCTAGTGTGGAGATCATGGACGTTGGGGGCATCCCCCCCAAACCTGAACAAGGTCCATGATCTCCACCCTGGACCAGGAAGGCGCCTGCCTTCTCCAGGCCCTGTCAGGCTCCTGGGAGCTGGCAGACTGCTCCTGGGGAGCAGTGGAGGGCTGGCTGCCAGTGGCTTGCTGGCTCATGTTTTGGGGCCACTGGATCGGGGCAGTGACTGCTGGCTCTGGGCTGGCAGGCTTGGAGCTGGCACAGGCACTGTGGCCAGAGTTTACCCCTTTAAGGGCTCTGTGGAGTGGGGGAAGGAGAGCAGTGTTCTTGGTTGAGGCTGGAGTGGCCACCAGGGCACCCTGGGAAGGCTGGAGGCCCCCTATTTCGAAATAAGTGTCTATACAGCACTTATTTCGAAATAGCTATTTTGAATTTGTCATTATTCCTTGTAGAATGAGGTTTACCAAATTTGAAATAAGCGCTCCGCTATTTCGAATTTATTTCAAAATAGCGGTTTGGCTGTGTAGACGCTAGGAAAGTTATTTCGAAATAAGGGCTGTTATTTTGAAATAACTTTGCTGTGTAGACATACCCTAAGTGATTATCCCAAGGTCACCACAGGAATCAGAGGTAGAAGCTTGGATTACAAAAATCCAAGCCTCCTAGACTAGGTCTACACCAGACCCGGAAGGTCGGATTAAGGTACACAACTCCAGCTACATAAAGTATGTAGCTGGAGTCTGCATACCTTAAGCCAAGTGTGGCACCATCTTCACAGTGGGAGGCTGGCAGAAGCAAACACTCCTGTCGGCTTCCCTTATTTTAGGGGTGGAGAACCTCAGGCCCCGGGGGATGAATGTGGCCCCAGGTCTGCTTGGATCTGGCCCCCAAGGCTCAGCATTGGGGAGCCTGTGCTGGTGCTCCAGCCCCTCCCCCCCCCCCCACCTACGGGGCTGGAGCACATAAAATCTATTAGCCTGGGTCCCCGTAGGCTCTGGTATGCAAGGGAAATGTGGGGAGTGTCTTTCTCCTTCTCAGTCAGGGGCTTCTCACTTTGCTTCTCACTTATGTGTGGCCCCCAACTGATTTTTCTGTGGGTCAGTGGCCCAGGACCCAAAAAGGGTTCCCCACCCCGCCTTACTCCTTGCAGCTATGAAGAGTACTGGCATTGACCGGCACCACTCTCAGCATTTAACTTAGTGAGTCTTAACTAGACCCACTAAATCAAATGCCAGAAAATCGATCTCCAGCATGGCAAGTGGAGATGTGGCCCTAGTTTAGAATTCACTATACCACAGTGCTCACAAGGAAGAAATTCCTTTTTAAATCACCCACTTTTTTCCCCTTTAAAGATACTTTACCTTTCAGGCCTTAAACTCTGACAATTGGAAAATAAACCAATGCCTTGTTTGTATAGTGGTGTTAGATACCTTGGTAAGGATTCACCATCCCCTTTGCACCATGTAAGACATCACAAAGTGGACAATTCCAGCCACGAATGGCCTCCACTGGCATAAATTTGATAGAGCCACCTCCTGCTGTCCATGCCCCTTCAGACCCTGCCCCAACCCCTGATACAATAGGAGGCTGGGGACAGGCTAGGAGAAGAGCTCTCTTACACCAATTCTCCACTACCATACGGTCCCTTACAGAGTTGAGGTCTTCAGTCCTTTGCTCTTCTCTTGCAAACAGATTCCAATTAAGAAATAAGAAAACATATTTTATCTGTGAGTGCTAAATGCCTCTTCTTCTTCTTCTTCTTCTTCTTCTTCTAGGTGATCCACGTGTAGACCAAAGGCAGCAGTGGCTTCATTTCAGAGGTTCAGAAGTCAGCAGAGAAAGCTTCAGTCCCTGCAGAAACTTGACACAAAAGGTCTGAGTCAAAGAGCAATTCTGGTTTGCCAGGTTGTTTTAATAAAAAATATGAGTCATTTTGAGTGGCAGGAATGCAAATAAAAACCAAGAGATTGGTATGTTGAGACGATTTATTCTGTTCTTGCATCATTAACTTAAATGAGGCTTCATTTTTTTGACTGAAATGTCAGCCCAATGACCTATTAAAAATGGACCATAAAAATTATTTAGAAACTCATTTGTCTGCAGATGAGATTAAAAAGAATGTACAAGGGTCTTTGTGATCGGGATAAAGGGCCTGTTTCTACAAGGTTGTGGGAGGTGCTGAATGCATACAGCTCCTTAAGCTGTCTCAACAAAAAATGAGGATGCACAGCTCTTCACGGGAATGGATAGTGTTCTTAAGACAGGAATTGTCATGTTCTGGGGGGAGGGGGCAAAATCTGCTTTTAAAAGTGTATAGAAAATACATAATAGCGTAACTGCCAACTTAATATAAAAAGGAACCCTGTAATCAGTACTTGTACCAAAATACATTCGACAGGAGAGATCATAATTGTTCTGAATAAGTCTGCAGTTCAGCCAGGTACAAAAGCATGTAAATAAACCCACATGCTTAAAATTAGGTAAATCCTTAACCTTACTTAATCAGGACCTAAGCCATTGGGCCTCATCTGTCAACTACACATTGAACCTCTCTAGGCTGGTACTCTCTGGTCCAGCAACATCCGTCGCCCGGAATGATTTTAGTTAGTGGGATGTCCTCTTATGGGTGTGCCCAAATGTCCCACGGTCCCATAAAGTTTGTTTACAGCCACCAGTCCTGGCTCTCAGTGTTCTGTGCCGTTCTTTAGCTCTAATTTACCTTTACATGTTTTCTAAGAGCCCAGGAAGGAGTGGAATTGTTTGTAATGCTACTAGACAATATTGACCTCCCATAGTCCGTCAAATTCTCTGGTTCAGGTTCCAAGGGTGCTGGACTAGAGAGGTTCAATCTTTAGTGCACAAGGGGATTTAACAAGCTAAGCACCAAGGGCCAGATTTGTAGTGAGGTTTGGGCACTAACTCCCATTGATACTGTGCAATATATTATGCAGAGTTCGGCACTGAAATATCTTTAAAAATCTGGCCTATCTGCCATGCTATTGCTCATTCAATGCCATCTGTTCCCCCTCTGTGTTAGCAGAGTCCCTCTGATGCTGCACGGATGAGGAAAGGAATTGCAGAATTAATTGTGATTTAATATGCAGTGATTCATTCGGCATAAGATATTCAGTATCAACAGTTTCCATGGGCGTTCATCCCTGGAGCACATACTGTAAAATTCCAGCAGTACAGCAAACAAGAACTCACAGCTGTCTGGGTCCTGAAATTAGTTTCAACTTGGAGGCTATTTTAGAACCAAGAAAGCCTGGTCCAGCATGTCTAGCTGCCTTTAGTCTGCACCACTGGTCTCTTTCAAGGGTCCCTTCCAGTTCTATGATTCTATGATTCATAATCTCAAACCTGATGTAATGGCTCAGACCCTGGGCTTCTGTGCCACTCTAGAGGCACCAAAGGGTTGTAAAGCTTATCCAGCAGAAGTGTGGGAGGAAGTCCCAGGTGACTGGGAGCTGAAGCCATAGCTCTGTGCTATACCCACATATCACCCTCCAGCATACTGGGGAAGGGTATCAGAGAAAGCAGGGGTTTGGCTGGGGTGCAACATACAAGCAATCCCTAGCTAGAAGAGTGGCTTCTTTGGGGCAGTTGTAGATAACCTTAAATTTTGATGCTGCTCTGGGAATCAGGGTAGCGGAAGTGTGGCACCCAATAATCAATACTCCCCTTCCTCATGAAGTGCCTCTCTATGCTTAAAAAATGACCCCAGCACAGCTGCATCTCTATAGCATATGCTGCTTGTGCCCCTACTACCACCGTTCAGAGAGGTGAATTAGCTACACTGATGTGAGAACCCTCCCAAAGGCACAACAGCCTCCATGGGCCCCGGGTGAGGGAGGAGAAGCCAGCTCTGTGCTCCCAGAAGGCCTTGGTTGGAAGGGTGGGGGTCAGCCCTCAGCACTACCTGGAATGTGATACGCCTTCCCCAGCCCTCAAAGCCACTCAGCGCGCATGGCACGGGGTGCTGTGGTTTTGATTTAAAGGGCCTGGGTCTCCAGCTGTTGCCATAGTAACCGTGGTGGCCGGTGGGAGCCTGAGGCCACTTTGAATTGCCAGGCCCTGGGCCAACTGTCCCCTTTCTCCCTTCGGCAGGCTTAATTGTAGCTACGTCTGTGGAAGAATTCTTCTGTCAATCTATTGCTGTCTACACAGGGACTTAGGTTGGCTGTGGATGTGGCTTTCTTACATCCTTGACCACCATAGCTAAACCGACCTCATTTTCTGGGGTGGACCAGGACTTCTGGTGTAGACAAGGCCATGCAGCGCAGGATTTATGAGATCTATCTTTAATGTAACCTTATACTTTATGTTTGTTTATTTTAATGGACATTTGTCTTCATTTTCACCCTGTGAAACAACAACAAAAAATTGCCAGTTGAAGGAGACCAATATTGCCGTTCGCATGAATAGTCGTAAGTGGTGATTGATTGCTCCTGTTAATCCGGTTTTCTGTGCAAGTCCAACTGGAGAGCCCTTCTCTTGAAACTTCCAGTTCTTAAAAGCTTCCTGTTTCTAGGACAATGCAACAAGACCATTGTTTAACTGGAAAAAATTTGCTCACAGAATGTCCATGATTTAAGGGGAAGAAGCTCAATGAACCCAAATTGAGGTCCATGCTTCATTTTCCAAAGTCAGCTTTTTAAGTATTGCTTATCGCCAGCTTAGAGTGGATTCTCTTAATGGGATGAGGTAATCCCTCCAAATATTGGTTTCAGTGGAGCTCCACCCACTTATACCAGCTGAGGCTCAGGGGTGTTGACTTTTTCAGCCACCTACAGGAACAAAGAGGGATCTGACCTTGTGTACTGATTTTTAGTGGATGTGGTCTTCTGGCAGAAAAAAACCCGGATCTTACATGTCATGTGACACTGCACCATGGCTGCTTGAAAGACTTTTCTGATATAGTAATAAACGTATCATTAAACTGCTTTACAAGCCAGGCCCCACTCTGCTTCCCAGCTTTTACTCATTAGGAACATCATTGCGCCAAGGAAGTTTGAGCTGCAGCACATTTAAGATCTGCATTCCTTTGGCGGGTTCTGAAATTATTTGACAACATTTGGGGAGTGGGCTGTTTGGGGAGGGGAGAGGCCTTCACTTCAAAGAGAAAATGGATGAGCCTGTAAAGCGCCACCTAACTATCCTTGCCAAGCAACTAAACGATTTTGTTTCCTAGTGACTTATTTATATAACCCTCGAATTTATTGCATAAGCGTACAGCCAATGCTACGCCATGGGAAAATGCAACACTGTGAAGCAACTTAAATACTACTCCACCCTAGTCAAACAGGCAACATGATCATTAAGCAATTAATGCATGTTAAGCTATTTCCACTCTTTTGTCTTTTGAAGCCTATGGTTCAATAAATTTGGTATGAAGTGTATCCCCATCAATTATCCTGTTTTTGTTAGGGCTTTTGTATATTTCTAATCTCTATTATGCCTCCCCCCATGAAACATAAAGCACAGAGCATTTGGGACTATTGCAAAATAGGAGTGGATATTGTTAAAAAACACGCAGTCAGCATATGAGTCATATTTTGATATTTATCCCTGTTCATTGACTTCAATAGAGCTAATCCAATTTACACTAGCTGGCCCTACACACAGCAGAGTGTAATATGTCCATTATACACAACTGCTGCTTGAGGCCTAGTGAAAGTATTTGGGGCTATTAGATCAAGTCATTATTAAGATCTGGGATGGCAACAAAATATTACAAGATGTTGTAGGTGTTAAAATATTAGTTAATGTTTAAAACTGACATTCTCACAAATAGCTGGTCTCATTCACACCTACCTTTGGGAGACCACATGCAAATTTCAGGCAAAATCTCATCTATTTGTGGTAATAAGAAAAGACGGGTCAAATTGCCTTGCAGTGGAAAAGATCTTATAACTTAAGTGTATTCCTAGAGTATGTCTACACAGCAGGGCTAAAGCCAAAATAAGCTACACAACTTGAGCTACTTCAATTGCATAGTTTAAGTCAAAATAGCTTATTTCGGCTTTCGGCTTCCTACACAGTAGGAAGTCTGAGAAAGAGAACTCTTCCTCCGACTTCCCTTGCTCCTAGTACAATGAGGGCTACAGGAATCAGAGTAAGAAGTCCTTCAGCTCAACATTATTTTGACGTTATGTCGAAATAACTGCTTGTAGTGTAGTCGCGAACCATGTTATTTCGGAATAACTTCAGTTATTCCGAAATAACATTGCTGTGTAGACATATCCTAAGTGGGCGTCCTTTATAGGTCTATCCCTTCTGCCAGGTGGAGCCAGCAACAGCCAAGGCTGGCTTCAATATCTAGGGGTTCCTCTCCATCCATCCAACACAGAACGGGTTCAAGCTCTTCCCCAATAGCTTGGGAAATTCACACACACCCCTGGGCACCTCTGAGAGGCAATGCTTCCCCACTCACAAGCACAGAGTCTGAGTGTAGAAAAAAAAACAACTTTGAATAAAAGGGAGAGAAGTAACTGAGCATTAATTTGGGAAAACACCACAAACAGGGTTCATCAACATAAACCATGAGTGAAAGTCCCACTCCAAGTAGGTTGGGCAGTGTCCTTTTCCCCTCAGATACTTAAGACCAGCAATCTAAATGTCCTCTTCACATGCTCAACCCATCTCTGCATCCCACTCACACTCACTGCCCTGGGTCAGAGCAGACCCAGGCTATGTCTACACTGGCGGGTTCTTGCGCAAGAACATCTTGCACAAGGGTTCTTGTGCAAGAACATGTCCACACTGCCATGTGCTTTTGCACAACAGCATCCATGGCAGTGTGGACGCTCTCTTGCGCAAGAAAGCTCTGATGGCCATTTTAGCCATAGGGCTTTCTTGTGCAAGAAGCCCCTGCCGTGCATCCACACGGCCCTCTTGTGCAAGAGCTCTTGCGCAAGAGGGCTTACACTTGTTAGAAAAGATCGTCGCTCTTGCGCAAGAAGCCTTGTCTTCTGACGCCGTACTGTAAATCTTCTTGCACAAGAGAGGGCAGGCAGTGTGGATGCTCTGTGGGTTCTTGCGCAAGAACGGCCATTCTTGCACAAGAACCTGCCAGTGTAGACGTAGCCCCAGAGTTCAGAGCTGGATCTGCAGAGTTCACCTCCCATCCCATCTTACCGACTCCTGTGGTCATTCATTATCCATCTGCTCTCTGCTTTCTGCCATCACCCTGCAGGCCACTCTACTACTCAGGTGCTGGCTCTCAGTCACCATCCATATCTTGGCTGTGACTTCTGCTTGTCAGTCTCAAGAGATTTCAACTCCCACTGATTTCATCTCTTAGCAAGCAAGGTAGAAGAAACACAACTCCAACACAATTAACATAGCGATGATGTCTATTTAGCTCTGCTCTTTGGACAAGGGGAGCATAGGAGGAGAAACAAGTCAAACCACTCCAGCAGGCGCAGCAGTATAACCTCCTGACAAGAATAATCTTCCCTCATCCCTGTCTCTTATAGGGCTCTGAAAGTCAAGCCCCTGATGAGCAAGGTTCTTTCTGCTGACTGTGAGCCCTTCCCTTTGGAACAATTTAGCACAGTCCTGCTTTTCTGTATTCCCACAAAATTATACATACTGGTAAACCATATTTTAGCCATCCCTGCATTTAATACAAACATAGCTGGTGCTGGGTCACACATTAAGTTGATTACAATGAGCAACATACCCTTCCATCTGCATAATAGCCAACAAATCTAAGCAAAGCTGGAGCAAACTGTATTTACATAGACACACCCACTGTCTGTCCCTACTTCCAGCTAGCTGCAAGGAACGTGTTCCTTCAGATCCTGCTCATATAGGCAACATAAGCACTTCATCCAGTTTGTTGGTACTGTTTTGAGTTCAATATTCAGGCTATGCTTAATAAAATCTTTGGAATACACTAAGGATGTGATTTGGCATCATCTGAACATGATACCAACAGTAGCTTTAAATCGAGGTTATAGGCACAAAGTACCATAATCCGAAATAGCCATCCAGTTGGATATTAATGTCCACATGTCCGCCACAAGTTAGCAGATTCAATGCAAGAACAGCGTTAGCCTCTATGCCTTGACATCAGCACATCTACAGGTGAGCCCATCACCTCACGGGCCTGGGCCTGGAAATCAGTCCTCAGGTTCACAGCAGATAATCATAACAGTCCAGTCTTGGAATCTATGAACCTGTAAAATCCAGCCTGGTGTTCAAAAAAGCCAGGCCTGGAGTTCAGTGAGCATAAAAAATGATCACATGAGAACGGCACAATTGATGTTGTAAATGGTTGCTACTTTTCAGTTATGTCTAATTTTACATTGAGGGTTAAGATAGGAGTGTATTTTAGTGATCCATTATTACGAGCCACCAATGAATACAAGGCTTCAGGCAGAATACCTATAACCAGCCAAGATGTGCAACCTTGATTTTATTTACACTTTTAAATAACTCATTAGCAGTCTTTGTGATGCCCTGAGGAAGGCCTTTATACCCAATTCCTCATTGTTAAGATCTGACTAAAAGAACTTTGAACCAGGTGGAAAAAAATAAAACAGAAAAAACCCCAACAGCGGTCACTCGCCATTAATACTTAGCATTTCCTAACCTAAACTTCTTTGCATTTTGTTGCAAATTGGAAAATGAGCCCAAAGTATTATCTTTGTGTACTGACATTTGGGCCAGATCACAAATAGCGTAGATAGATGTAACTCTACGGACTTCATTGGAGACACACTGATTTGTACCCGATGAGGATCTGGCCCAATAAGCGCAAAACTAAGATTGCTGCTAAATACGTGCTCAGATACCATCATGATGGACATCCTGATGAAAAGAGATAGATAGCAAGAACTGCCTTTTTTTCAAGAAAAGGTGACTTTTGAATGACACAATGCAAACATTCTTCATGTTAGCTGCTCAAATACCAATGTAATGCATTGTTGCTAACTATCATGATTTTATCAATATTCTGATGTTTGCTGCTTAAAGAACCACCTGCTGGAAATCCAATTATATTAGGGCATGTCTACGCTAGAAAATTATTTTGAAATAATAACTCCCAAAATAATAATTTTGAAATAGCGTGTCCACACTACAAGGAACCCTTGACTTAGAGCCCCAGAAGGCACTGGGGAGTAATTACTTTGAATGATTCTGCGGAGTCGTTATTTCGAAATAGCAGCAGGGGAGCATTCACACTACTGCTATTTCGAAATAACTATTTAGACATAAGTGTTATTCCTTGTGAAAAGCAGGAGTTATTATTCTGAAATAACCAGCTCATGATTTTGAAATAATAGGCTTGGTAGTATGTTATTTCAAAATAAGGGGAGTTATTTTGACAAAGTGTAGACCAAGGTGAAGAGATTCAGCTTCTTTAAAGGAAATTTTTAGCTCTTGTGTTTGCAGAGAAATCCTGACAAATATGACTTGACTATATCCTAAAAGTCTTGAAACACCCAGAATGCAAATGAAAAGAATCTAATGCTTATTTTAAAAAAAATCTCATAATATTTAAGACAATCACATACTTTTGGGGAATTGACTCCATTTGTGAACATCTGGAGTTGGCAGCACTGTAACAAGTGTAGTATTAATGGCTACACTGATATACACACCTTTTTGTTCCATTTGGTTGAAATTTCCATTGATTTTCTAAGTCACTACACTGCAGGGCTAAATCTGAAATAAGCTATGCAACTTGAGCTACGTCAATTGCGTAGCTTAAGTCAAAATAGCTTATTTCGGCTTTTGGCACTGTCTACACAGCAGTAAGTCCGAGAAAGAGCATTCTTCCTCTGACTTCCCTTTCTCCTTGTAAAATGAGGGTTACAGGAGTTGGAGTAAGAAGTCCTCTGGCTGGACATTTTTTTGACCTTATGTCGAAATAACTGCTTGTGTGTAGACGCGGACTATGCTATTTCGGAATAACGTTAGTTATTCTGAAATAATGCTGCTGTGTAGACATACCCAAAGAGAGAAAAATGACTGCATGTTGACAGAAGTGGTTGAAGAATCAATTTAAATGAACACTGTATTTCACCCAAAAGTCAAACCTTCCTCAAGATTAAAAAAATGTTTGGTTAATATATTAAGCAATAGAGCTGGGTGAATAACTGGTTTTTTAGTTTGGTGAGACTTCCTAAATTTTTTATTTGGGTCAGGTTGAAGTGAAACTTTTAATTTTTGGTAAATCAATTAAGTTCATTTTGGATATATTCATCAGGGGGAATTTGAATCTGAGTTTCCAAGGGGTCTGCCTAGCCCCACTGGTCTAATGGTTCTAAAGGATGGGTAGCAGAAATAGAACCAACTCACCACTATCAGCCATTTTATGAATAGCCACAATTATGATCATCACAAAAAGGCAAAGTACTTTAAGACTGACATATCGTTAACACAACTTGGTGACCTTTTTTGACCAAAACCTTTTCCCCCCATAACATGAAGATTCAGTGGCTAGAAACATTTTGCAAATTCATGTGTAAGTTGCTGAAGTCTTTCAGTTAAAAAAAAAACTAAAATAAATTTAAAAATATCAGAATGTTTGGATTGGACATTTTTGACATTAAACTCTCATGACCAGGACATGGGTGGTCAGATCAGAAGCCAGGCCAAGTCAGATCTTGGGACATGGGAGATCAGAGTCCAGTATAGGCTAGAATGCAAACCAATAATCAGGTAGGGTCAGAAGCTGCAATCTAGGGTCTTTCATGAACAGGGCCTGGAGCAAACACAGGCAGGCAGTCTATGTGGTTGCTCAGACAGCTCCTCTTCATGGCTTCCTGGTTTACATAATGGTATTGGCCAATCAGGGAGCTGTTTGATGCCACCACTCTAGTCTTGCTGGGCAGTACTTCCTGCTGAGTCCAGCCTCAAAGAGTCTTCTTGGGGGTATTTCTCCTAAGACTCTTGTGATAAGGCAGAGGTGTTGGTAGCACTGAAGCCTCACGGGCCCAATAGTAATATTTCAATGTTTTGATGCAGAATGATTTTATTTTGAAATTTCCTTTATTTATAAAAAATGCTCAACATCAAAATGAAACTTTTCATTCCACCTGAATTAATTTTTTTCTGATTTTTTGACTGGCCAAATATTTTGACTTAGAATTATTGCTTTTCAGAATTGCCAGCACACAAAACATATCTTGTAGTTATACAGCTGTAGTTTGTAACCCCAGTCAAAACAAGAGGTACAAGAAATCTCATGGGAGAAACCGTTCTTCTGTTATTACTTTCTTCTGGTGACCTTAAGCAGTTGTAAGATTCTGAACCGTGACCAGGTATTTTGGGCCAGATTCAAAGCTGCATTAGAGTGTCACAGAGAAGGATTAATTATTGTTCAAAGTTACTTTTAGGGCATGGACAGAATTTGAAACTTAATCCTTCATGAAGTTTGGAATGCTGTTGTTGCAAAAAATAATGGGAGCCTTTGGAAAACGAGTGTTGGCCTCGAAGCCAGAGAACTAGGGCCTGGTCTACACCTAAAACTGAGGCTAACCTAAGGAGTATGAAATATTCACACCCTCGAGAGAGTCCATAACCACCGGTGTAGGCACTGCTAGCTGCTGCTTCTGGAGGGAGTGATGGAAAAGCTCCTGTCACTGTAGCAAGTGTTAACACCGCAGGAGACTCGCTGCTCTGTTGCAGCTGTGCCCGTGTGCCTCCGGATCACTTATAGTGAAGACAAACCCCAAATACTAAAATATTATAGGCTTTGTTTGCACTATAAAAGGAAGAGCCAGTGTGGTCTAGTGCACCGGGCGTTGAATGATCTTGACTGGACCAGTCACTTGCTGTGTGACATTGGGAAATCACTTCCTGTATCTCTGTTTCAGTTTTCTCTATCACCCCGTGTTCCATTTAGATTATAAACTCTTTTGGGGCATGATAGTTTCCACAGTTGGAGCCTCCAGGTGCTGCTCTAATACACAGAATACTTAACAGCAGGTACATTGACATCAGTAGGCGCTGTCTTGTAGTAGTTCTGGCAGATTGAGAGTGGCAGGGAGAGTTTCTGGTGGAGAATACAAAGAAATTCTAGCTACAGCTGGATCATTTCAACACTTCTTCGCCTATAGGAGACGTGGAGACATTCTCACAGGAAGCAGCAGAGGGGTATGCTCTGGACCTTCATTATGCTTTTCCAAAGTGACATCTTCCAACCTACGATCCAACAGGAGACAGCTGCTCTGGGGACAGTTTTTTCCCCCCAGCTGGAAGCAAGCTGACAAATGCATGTGTTCTGCTCTGGTTACTGCCTGTCTGCTATAAAAGAAGACCACAATCAAATGAACTTTACCGTGGCAATGCTTTCAGATGGCAGGGCTATGGAAGGCAAAAGGTGCCTGATTTTCAGTTGCTTTGCACTTTGGTGTAATTATTAATATCAGTGCCAAGTTAGTGTAAATGACTACCGTTATAATCTGTCAGCGTCTTCCGTCTATTTTACATTGTTGTTAATCACTACACAAGGGGCAAGGAAATAGAGAATTGGCCACACTATGTTAAGGTGGATGCCATTATCAAGAAAAAATAAACTCAATTCTAGTAACTGCCTGGTTTATGTATATATAATGAGTTTGTGGCTGTATATATATATATGTGTAATGCCGACAGGTGGAAATGAACCTGGGACCTCTGGAGCATACTGCCTGAGCTTCTACCTCTTGAGCTAAAAACCAGCTGGCTCTTAGCCAAGGCTGTAGAGCAGACTCATTGTTCTCTCTGTAAGTGGTCTAAGTGCCACTCCATGGGACAGTGAACCACACCCAGTTGGTGTGTGGATTACATATGCACAAGAGAGGTGGTTGGAAAGTAGGTGTCTTCTCCTTTGAAAACTTGGTTGAAAAATTGAAAGCTGATAATTTTGGAGTTTTCAACAACTAAAACATTTTAGCTGAAATTTAGCCCAAACCAGAAATGTTTAGCCCCCAACTGCCAATTAACAGAAAATGTTCTGTTTATTTTTAATGGAAAACTTTTGGATTTCACGTTTTCAGTTATCTGCTGAACAATTTAAAAAAATAACCCACAAAAGCAGCCTCTGGCTGTGAAAAGTTTTGTTTAGTCAAAACCAAAATTTTCCATAATCAAAAATTGTGACAAAAACTTGTATTTCTGGGCAACACTGCACATGGGGACTACAGATAGTTCAGCTGCACACACAGAAGACAAACATTCTGCAGCTAGTACACACAGAATTAGGAGATCATAGAAGCATATGGCTATAAGGGACCTCAAAATCACCATGTCTAGCCCCCTGCATTAAGTCAGGTTCAAATCAACCCGACCATCACTGACAGGTATTTGCCCAGCCTCTTCTTATACCCTGGAATAGGCTTCCAAGATGAATTGGATTTTTTTAAGTACCCTTACAATTATAGCGCTTTCCCTGATATCTAACCTAAATCTTTCTTGCTGCAATTTAAGCCCATTACTTCCTGTCCTACATCCAGTAGACATGGAGAAAAATTGATTGCTACCACCTTTATAACATCCTTTAATATATATCAAGACTGTTATCAGGTACCCCCTCAGTTTTCGTCTCTCAAGACTATATATGCCATTTTTAACTTTTCCTCATGGGACAGGTTTTCTTAACCTTTTATCACATTTTATGGCATTCCTTTGGACTCTCCACATCCACTTCCAATTTGTCCACATCCTGCCAAAACAGAACAGTCCTCCAGTTGAGGACACAGGAAGTGCTGACTAGGGCAGGATGGTTATTTCCCATGTCTTACATGCAATACTCCAGTTACTACACCCCAGAATATTAGCCTTTTTCACAACTGCATCACATCTTGACTCGTATTCAGTTTGTGATTCAGTATGACCCCCAGATCTTTTTCAGCAGTACTACTGCCTAGCCATTTACTCCTCAGTAGGTAGTTGTGCATTTGAGTTTTCCTTCCTAAGGGCTGTCTACACTAGAGAATTATTTCGAAATAACTAAATTTGACATAAAAACTCCCAAAATAACAAAATCGAAATAGCATTATTCCCTGAGGAAAGCAGGAGTACAGATTTCGAAATAACCAGCCTGTTATTTCGAAATTATGGTCTTGGTAGTGTGGACACTCTGCTTATTATTTCAAAATGGGTGGGGGGGGGGTATTTCAAAATAACTCCCTAGTGTAGACCAGGGCTAAATGAATCACCTAGCCCTTTATCTTTGTTGCATGTAGCCTCTGAGCTGCAGAGGACTCTCCAGTAGCTATCACAGGCATATGCATCTTTTTTTGTAGGCCAGCCACTGGAGAATGGACAATCAGAGATATTTGAAGGGACCCAGCAGCCAACAGTGGTATATCCCTGTAGCTATATTATACATCGAGGAAGATCTTCATTAAAATACCGAAAGCTGCTCCAAAGAGAGGATGTCCCATGATTTAAAAACAGAAAAGTGCAGCGTGAGGGCCAGCCCCTCTTCAAATATACATTGATTTACACCAGCACAGGGCAAGTGCCTGGAGTTACTGAATGTTTCACTGCGTTGTCAGCATGCTGCACATGAATAGAATAGCACCCCCCGGCTTTGACTAGTGTTGACCAGTGTGCTCCTGTGAATAAATAACAGGCCTCAAAGACAGAAAGGTGACCCCCTTATTATATGCAATTCTCCCTCTGCTCCTTTCAAAACTTCCAATCATCAGTCCCATCTCTACTTGGGCCAAAGACATGCTGCTTTCTTTTATGAGCTCGCGATGGAGATGATTGTAGTGAATGGTAACACTAGATGAGGTGCTATCTTCTTTTTTTAATAAAGCCATTCAATTTGTCATGAATGGCTGAGTATTTTTTTGCTGGCGCTTGGGACTTAGATTTCAGCACTGGGAATAGACTGAATGGTAGCAATGATGAAGCTGAGGTAAAAAAGAAAGGGAGAAAAGGGCAAAGGACTAAAACCAACAGAGACAAGCAATTAGAAGGTGTATTAATCTATGCTGGGCCAGGTTGCAAAGAGGGAAGGACTTATTGTTGTCCAAACCTTTTTCTTCCCCCATGAAAGCTAAAGGGGAAGGATGGGAGTATTTGTCCTGCATGCACTTGGAAAGCTGTGGTTGCAAAGAATAAAGGGAGCTTTTAGAACATGGCAGCTGACTCAGACCCGAAGCCACGGTACTTGATACTACAATCTAGCCTCAGTGTTTTTTGGCCAGCTTTTCAGACCAGCAGGGAAGGTATTCAGGATGAAGACAATAGCGAATGTCAAGAAAGAGAGGGGAACTCTAGAGTTTAAAAGGCTACTGAGTGACATGCAGACCAGATCAAAGGGAGAAATGTATCAGGTATTTATAATTATAATGCTAATAGAGGTTAATAGTAGAAACCAAAGCTAAAAGTCTTCCCAATCTTATATATATACAAAAGTTCAATAGCCATTCATTCATTCATTCATTCATTCAATCACTCGATCAGGTTTTCTCTGTTTGTCAGTGAAAAGAAAATTTGTCGCAGGCAATATCTGAATTTCTTTGCTGTCACAGATAGGGAGTGGGTATTTTAGAGGAAAAACACAAGATGGGGCTCATGTATAATCATCTGAGAATCAGATCCAGAACAATTTAAAAATACAACAGGCCCTCGGGTGGGGTATTTTGTTTGTTTAAAAATAGGAAAATGAGATTTATTACCAAGAGATGCCTAAAATGCATCATGTTTTATCTCTAAAAGTTGTGGGGCCTTCCAAGTTGCTCAGCATCCAGTTAGGCAGATAAATAAGAGCCAGATTTTCTGGATGCTATTTGCAAACCTGGCTCCTCTGGTGCACTCTTTTGCATACCCCTATATTCTCCTTGCACCCTTTCCACCCCTCTCCCCATTGTCACACAAACTCATGGATACAAAGACTTCTACAGGAGAGTCTCCATGCTCACTGTAAGGCAATGTTTTATTTATGGTTGGTTGCTTTCTGAAATATGTCCTATGAGTATGTTGAAACAAATGATTGCAAAAATCCCTTTTGCAATAAGAACTAAAATAAGAACTAAACTGAAACAAAACTTGCTATGTCCAGAGTAACTACTTGTAAAATATTTGGCACGTATTATCTTATTTGCAAAACTCTTCTGATGACATGTAATGCCGACTCTAGAGAAAAGCAACCTACTATATTTGGAACAACAGACACATACACGAACAACCAGATTTTATGAAGTGGGGAAAAGGGACTAGCTCTCCCATCTAGGAAATAGTGCGGGATGTATGTATGTTTTCCTGTGGTTTCTCATGGAGGTGAGGGGGTAGACCATCAACTGAGGTAGGGACTGTGCTTCTCTCTCCATGGTCTTTCACTTGGCTGGCTATAGAGGCTGCTCTGGCCAGGGTTGACATGAAGGGACTATGGGGGGTGACATAGTGTATGCCCCCAGCTGGTTGGGAGAGCTGACTGCTCATGTGATTCTCTGGCTGAATCCAGTCCTGCCTTCCACCACAGTGGGAGACATCTGGCCCAGGGAAGGCGCAGGGACAGGTGCACCAGTCCCTGGGGTGGGAGAGTGGGCAGGAGATGTTCTGTGCATAGTGAATCAGCTGCTGATTATGGGGAAGCACAGGGCACCAACTGCAGAAGAGCTCTTGGAGGAACATCATGAGGACCTTCTGGGATGCCTCTTC
The DNA here is from genome assembly GCA_019425775.1 of Rafetus swinhoei. Lineage (NCBI taxonomy): Eukaryota > Metazoa > Chordata > Testudines > Trionychidae > Rafetus > Rafetus swinhoei. The sequence goes on from CM033440.1 coordinate 190,591,299, forward strand.
CCATCCAGGAGCCAGGTCCCCACTTCAATTCAGTCACTCCCCTTCGCATCCCTCCCGTCCCCTATTCAGAATAAGATTCTCTCCCACCTGTGAATAGACAACAAAACCTCCCCATGTGTTGACTGTTAACTTTAGACTGTTAGCTCTTCAGAGCTGGAACTGTCTTTTCCTAAGTGTTTGTTCAATGCCGGCACAATGTGGCTCCAGTCTCTGTGGGGACCTTTCGGCACAACTCTAATGCCAACAATAGAACTAATGGGCTGCATCTAGACTGGCAAGTTTTTGCGCAAAAGCAGCTGCTTTTGCGCAAAAACTTGCCAGCTGTCTACACTGGCCACTTGAATTTGCGCAAGAGCACTGACTTTGTAATGTACAAAATCAGTGCTTCTTGCGCAAATACAATGACGCTCCTGCTCGGGCAAAAGCACTCTTGAGCAAATGCTTTTGTGCAAGAGGGCCAGTGTAGACAACCCAGAATTGTTTTGCGCAAAAAAGCCCCGATGGCGAAAATGGCAATCGGGGTTTTTTTGCACAAAAGCGCATCTAGATTGGCCACGGATGCTTTTGCGCAAAAGCGCTTTTGCGTAAAGCATCCATGCCACTCTAGACGCTGCTTTTGCGCAAAACTTTTAACGGAAAAACTTTTCCGTTAAAAGTATTTGCACAAAATCATGCCAGTCTAGACGCAGCCGAGATGTTTGAAAAACTGGATTGCTTCCCCCAGAAAGTGGGTGGTCAACTGAAAAAGCTGCATTCCCTCAATGGCATTCCTCGCAGCATTCTGCCAGGCTAGCAGATGTTAGATGGCAGTTTCCTGGATACATTTTGGGGAGAGATGAGTTGTTTTACAAAGGGGATACTGGAGCAGTGTATTCGCTCATGACACTTCCCCACACACACCACCAGTGTTGATGCGTTAGAACCAGCCAATTACATGTAAAATGCTGCATAGGGGAAAGTAGAGTTTAGGTTACTTTGCACTTCTGCGGGGTCAGGACCACACGGGGAAAAGGGCATTTAAGATTATTTATCATTCAGTGTAATTTATATGGCAGTTCTGCTACGTGGTCATATGACTAGAAGTGGGACTTATTAATATCACACACTGTGAGTTGGTCTGCCACTGGATGGGGAGAGATGTTAATTCTGACTCTCAGGCCAAGTCTACACTACTGGAGAAAGTCAATCTAAGATACACCACTCCAGCTACAAAACTACCCTATTCCAGGAGACCGCCTTGGTTACAACAATCTTGCGGCTCACTGAGATGAAGGGAGGCCATTCATGCGTCCCATTCACTGACTGAGATTATCCATCGCTACTTTGATGAATCAGAACCCATGATACCATTTTGCTGGAAAAGCAGCACCAATGTGGACAACTTTCATTGCTAAGAGATTGCCTAAGAAGTCAGTATTCAGATCTGAGTTAGGCTTAGGCTAGAGTTCAGATCTGAGGCTCAAGCCAGATGAAGATTTGGATTTGTCAGCACCAGACACCTCGGAGAGATTCAATCAACATTTTAGGCCAAACCATGAAAATCTCACAACATCAGCAGGAGGTGGTCTCTGATTTTGCAAGAGTTCTGCCATTTTGGACAGCATCCAAGCTACATGCAGAAAAGAGGCCTCTTCTTATTTGCAATAGGACGGAAAGCAAGAGCTGAAACAAGTTCAGAGGTGCAAAAGGGGATGTCAAAATGAATCCACTACTGTAGAACTTCAGAGTTACAAACATCTTGAGAAAGGAGGCGGCTCATAACTCTGAAAAAAATGTTACGGCTGCTCTTTCAGAAGCTGACAGCTGAACGCTGATTTAATACAGCTTTGAAATGTTACAGAGCAGAAGAAAAATGTTGCTTTTAACCATCTTAATGTAAATGAAACAAGCACAGAAAGTCTTTTTACTTTGTCAAGTCTTCTAAGCTTTCCTCTTCTTTTGTAGTTGTCATTTAACACAGCACTGTAGTGTATTTGCTTTTTTGTGTTATTTTGTCTCTGCTGCTGCCTGATTGAGTACTTGAGTATGTGGCTGACTGGTCAGTTCATAACTCTGGTGTTCGTAACTCGGCGGTTCGGCTGTATTAATTCCTAAAATGGGGGAGACATGAGATTCCATTCTGGTTCCATCTGTGTTCCATATATATTTGCCTTAAAGCCACTTCCTTTTGAAAGGCATTAAGGAAACACTCTGGTCCTGCATTTTCAACTACCTTCATGGTAAATAGAAAGGTTAAGCAAGAGTAAACAAAAAGACTGACTTAATTAATAGTTAACAGCTGAGAGGTGAATCAGCTAGTCCCTTTCTGGGGTGCCCAGGAAGAGATACTATTTGAAAGTTACTGATCAGAATGCTGATGCAGCCGCTGTGCCAGATTTTCTTAATAATTCATCCTTTGTGCAGGGTTCTTATTTGGTCGATTTGTTACTTGGTAGAATCTCTTATGTGCTCACTGCTCACAACATCCTTGGTCATAGGCGCTGACTCTGTGAGCACACCGGGGCTGGAGCACCCACAGGGAAATATTAGTGGGTGCTCAGCACCCACTAGCATCCAAGCCCTCCTCCCCCCTCCCACTCACTACCCCTCTCCCTCCCAACACCTCCTGCCCACTGTGGAATGGAGCGGAGAGGTGGCAGGGCAGGGAGCAGATCAGGGGAGGGCAGAAGCAGGGATGGGAGCTTGGGGGAAGAGGTTTGAGTGGGGGCAGGGCTGGAGAAGGAGTGGAGGTCAAGAACCTCCCAGCTTGAGGGGAAGTTGGTGCCTATGGCCTTGGTATCTGACAGCACTATGTGAAGGCAGTCACTCTGCCATATATATTAGCCAAACCAGACAGTCTCTATGACAAAGGATAAATGGACACACATCAGAAATAGTAACAGATATAAACCTGTAGGGGAACATTTTAACTTGCTGGACACTCGAGCATGGATTGAAAAGTCTCCATACTTCTACAAAGGAATTTCACTACCCAATTACAGTGAGAGACTGCTGAACTAGAATTCATTTGCAAATTTGACACTATTGTGCTGGGCTTGAATAGAGATAAATTAACTGGTTAATGTACTACAAAGCTAATTTCCCCTGCCTTTGACATTCACATTTTCACATCAACAGCTATGAAAAGGACACATCAACCCACTTAATTAGCCTCATTAACACGGATCCTCTTATTGCCAGGCAAATACTGTTGCTGTTATATATAGCTTGGATTCTGTTATTTCCACTTCAACTGATCTGATGAAGTGGGTTTTACCCAGGAAAACACATGATCCTGTACTTATTTTTGTTAGTCTTTAAGGGTATGTCTACACTACAGAGTTTTGTTGGAAAAACTGCCATTTTTCCAACAAAACTCAAGGAACGTCCACACTGCAATTGTGTTCTTCTGCAAGGAAATCGAAAGAACAGAGGGTTTTTTTCCAGCATTGGTAATCCTCAGTCTACGAGGAAGAAGCCTTTTTCTGAAAGAGCTCTTTCGCAAAAAGGCGTGTGTGAATGGGGAAGAGGGAGTTCTTTCAGAAGAAGAGGAAAGAGGAAAAAGCACAGGTGCCCTGGTGGATATTCCATCCATAGCAATCACAGCTTACATGCGAGAGAGCGTCCATTCAGTCTGGACACTCTCTTTCGAAAAAGCAGATCACTTTTTTGATGCACTTTTGCGGTGTGGATGCTGTCTTTCAGAAGAAGTTTTTTCCGAAGATCTCTTCCCAAAAAAGCTTCTTCTGAAAGAAGCCTGCAGTCTACATGTAGCCTAAGGGTGCATCTACACAGCACCCTAAACTCAAAATAAGATACGCCATTTGTACAACGCAAATTTGCATATCTTATTTTGAAACTATTTCAAAATAGCTTATTTTAAAATTTGGCACATCTACACAGCACCAAATTTCAAAATAATGTGCTATTTCAAACCATCCCTTATCCCTTGTGCAACAAGGTTTACCGAGATGGTGAAATAGCGTGCCTGTTATTTCGAAAAATATTTTGAAATAATGGGCAGCTTGTGTAGACACAGGATAGCTATTTCGGGATATTTCCAGTATCCCAAAATAGCCGTGCTATGTAGATGTACACTAAGATGCCACAGGACTAATAGTTTCAGGGGATAGCCGAGTTAGTCTATACAGAAAAAAACAACAACAAATGGTCTGGTAGCACTTTATAGACTAACAAAACATGTAGATGGTATCATGAGCTTTCGTGGACACAGCCCACTTCTTCAGATGACCGGAGTTTTGAGTTTAGAATGTGCAGACCCAAAATAAATAGGAGAGAAGTGGGGGGCGGGGAGGTGAGGAGGAAAAAAAGGAAGGGGGGTGGGAGACAGAGAGCTAGAGGGAATCAGTAAGTATCTGAAGATTGGGTAGTTAAAACAAAGCAGATAAGAATCAAAGTCAATTGATAGTATCCTTCCTGACATAGGTGTCTACACAAAGAGCTGTTTGCACCTTCAATGACTATTAAGCTGGTAGTGCCCCAACCATCCTTCTTCACAATTGAGTCCATTAGCGTGTGAATTGAATTTGTAGATGAACTCTAATTCCAATGTTTCTCTGCGTATCTGGCTAGAAGAACTGGTTTGTGTCAAGACAGCCATTTGAAGATCTTTTTGTTGGAGGCAAAGGAGGAGCAAGGGGAGAGTTAAAATGGATGTTGTTCTCTTTCTCACCTGTTAATGATGTTATTTGGTTCCCTAAACTGTTAAAGTGTTACCTGTTAACCCCCTATCCCTTCCCTGAGTGAGTGCAGAAGAATGTCTGAGGTGGACACCAGAGGCGGGAAAACTCTGAGGTAAACAGCAGGAGTAAACAACAGAGCACACGGCCCCTGCAGGAGCGCACACGGCCCCAAGAGGCCCAGAGACACAGAAGCTGCATGTGGCTGATCCTTAAAGGAGAGAGGGACAGAGACACGGTGGGTTGACCATCAAGTGGAGCCTCCCAGAACGCCCTCTGCTCGGATCGCCTGGCCAGCGGACCAGCTTAGGAGTCGACTTGGGAAGATCAGACAACATGAACTGCCTTCTGCTCACCTTATCATCCTGCCTGGGACTGTCAGTGTGGTTGAGTGTATGAGCGAGATTCCCCTCCCTTCCCAGTTTTAACTGAATAAACAAACCCTTTACACCCCTATGTGGTGATCCCCTCTCCTTAGTGTTTAAAGCAGTTGCAATCCACATCCCCTTGCAACACTTTTGAACAGTGATTAGGAAGTTTTTAGGAACTATTAGAACTAATAGTTGTTTTTACTTTCAGCACAGACATACCGTAAATTAGCATATATAACCCGCGCACGTGTAGTACCCGCATAACCTGCGGTTTTTTCCTGATTGTGTAAAAAAAGTCTTAGATAACCTGCGCACATGTATAGCCCACAGGAGATGAACCACGGGTACTGTTAATGATTATTAATGAGGGTAATTAACTCAGGCGTCAGGGTCTGAGCCTGTCGCGCAGAAGCATTTGAGCTCCAGATACATCATTGCACAACTGCCAAAGCACAGAGTAGATGGCCGCAGCCCGGCAGGGCAGACTGGCTGCGTCGCGGGAGGCTGCATGGGAAGGGAAGGTGACTGGGCTTACCCCTCACACTGTCTCTAACCCTTCCCACCTGCCCATGGCTGGGAGAGCTGCCTTCCACCCATGCTGTGCACTCCCCCGAGGGTGAGCTGTCTGCCCCAGGCAACCAGATCCAGGAGCTGAGCAAAGGAGCTGTGTCCTTAAACAGAGCACCCCCCATCTCAGGGAGAGCCAGCTACATTCAGAGACTCAACAGAGGGAAGAAGGTCGCAGGGTATTCCCATGCTGCTTTTATCAAGTAAGAGTCAGTCTTGTCTTCCTGTAATTTCAGTAAAAAAAACTTGTATAACACGCGGACGAGTATAGCCCGCGGGGGTGGGGTGGGGGTTTATAAAATTTGCATAACCCATGGGTTATATACGCTAAAACATGGTAGTCATAGTTTCTTTGGGAAGAACTCCCTGGTGCATTCCCACCTTGAATACTGTGTCCAGTTCAGGCAGCCCCATTCTCCAAAATGATAATAGTGAAACTGAAAAAAGTTCAGAGAAGGACAGCAAAGCCAGTCAAAGGTATGAAACAGCTTCCATACCAGGAGAGACTAAAAAGATTAAAACTATTCAACTAAGAAAAGAGACAACTAAGGGTGAGGGAGATAAGATAGAGGTCGATAAAGTCATGAACAGTGACTCTTTCCCATCATACTAAAATCTGGGATCACCCGATGAAAATAACAGGCAGCAGGTTAAATACATGGCCAGAGATAATCCCTGTGCAAACAACTCCAAGCAGCTCTGGTGATTTTCCTCAGTCCTGATCTGCTGAAACACCTAGTTTTTATATAGCACATTTCATCAGGAGATCTCAAAGTGCTCTACAAGGGAGGGGATATCATTACCTTCATTTTCCAGCTGGGAAACTGAGGCATACAGAGGCAACATGACTTGCCCAAAATCACTGAACACAGAAAGACAACCAAGGTCTCCTGAGTCCCAATTTAATGTTATGATCATTAGGCAGCATCACTCCCATTAAGCTCAATAAAAAATATTCCTGTGCATAGGAGTTTGAAGGAGCATGGGCCAAGGCCATCTTTTGGAGAGAATGATCAAGGGAGCCACCTTACATGCCAAATCTTTGCATTCAGGAGAACCAAATCCTTTGCCACGCCCCATTTATTTTGCTTTTTTCATTATGCCTTTTAGGGAGTTGTAGAATAGCGACACCAAACATATTTTTCACTCTGGGTAGCAAAACACTTACGCCCAACATTGACAAAACGAGGAGCAATGGTCTCAAGTTGCAGTGCGGGAGGTCTAGGATGGATATTAGGAAAAACTATTTTACTAGGAGAATTGGGAAGCATTGGAATAGGTTACCTATGGGGATGGTGGTATCTCCATCCTTAGAAATTTTTAAATCCCTGCTTGACAGAATGCTGGCTGGGATGATTTAGTTGGGGTTGGTCCTGCTTTGGGGGCATTAAAATTGACCTTTGGCACTCAACTACATTTGCGGGTAAGTTGTTGTGAAAAGAGAAAGAGAAATGTTGACAAATTCCCTCAAGAAAATGGTAAGTAGTTAGTCACATGAGTAGCTCCACTAGCCAATGTGTAAAAGATTCCCAATCTGGCCCTCAGCCAGAAAGCTCCCACACTGAATAATATCAAATGTTTATGAAACATTCCAGATTAGTAGTATGCTAGTTTATGTGGGCCAAAAATTGAACATGATATTCAAAGGCTAAAAGAATTTAAGGATTTTCAAGAGCACTGTCTAATCTCAACCTGCACCATTCAGAATTGTATGCGTTTTTATGGAGAAACTACTTTATGACATAAAATAATTGAGCATACCCTATCAGGAGCACAGATGCCTTATGAGGTGACATCAACACTGTAAATATGTTCATAATTAAAAAGCCGTTTTATATTGTTTTTAACAATTGCTTCAGTTCTGGACAAAATCCTAAAATAAGAAATGAAGCAAATAATTCCTTATACACGTTTATTATTTTCCACATGGTGAGTGTGTGTGCACACGGCATGTGCAATTAGGCTAGCTTCCACAGGTCCAAAATGTTTCCATTTCCATGCACACAGCTGTGTTCCACACTAATAGGCATTCTACGTTTGTGTGTGACCTGCTTGAGAAGTGAGGAAACTTGGAAAAAAAATCGGAATGATCTGTTCAAAGTTCACTCATTAGAGCTGGGTGAATATTGCAAAACTTCCCCTCTAGCTGACTGCAAGCCTGATTCAAAAGCTCATTGAATGCCATGAGATCAAGCTCTGTGTGAATTTATATTGGCCATGTCGTCATTTCTTTGACATTCATTAACATTTGTGTGATGACTGTTGCGAATGTTCACAGAAACGTATGGCACGAGAGCAAGAGCAGCCTCCTTAGGCTTTAATATGGACTAGCCCTATGGGACACATGCTACTTAGCACAAGCCTAAATTTTGTTTCCCCTAAGGCAGTGTTTTTCAACCAGTGGTATGAGTACCCTTAGGGGTACTTAAGAGAAGTCTGGGGGCGGGGAAGGGACGTCAACACAACTGAAATCTGAAGAAAACTGAATTTTTGTTTTACTTTTTACAGCGTTTACACCCAAAAATTTCATCGCCTGCCCAACTACAATTAAGTAGTTTAAACAAATGTGTTGCAATGGTAGAAAAAAATGTTGTGTGTCTGAAAACTGTAGGTACGGTGAGTACTTATAATTTTTTTTTTGAAAAAGGGGTACTTTATAAAAAAAAGATTGAGAAACACTGCCCTAAGGTGTCTTTATGACAGTTCCTTTATGCAACTAAAGTGTTGTAAAGTGGTCCTATCTGGAAAGCCCTCCTTCCACAGGCCATGGCATGCAGGCACTGTTCTACCTGTAGGCAAAGTCAGCAGCTGCCTAGAGTGGCCAATTTCTGGGCAGCTGGTTAGGTCCCTAGATTTGGTCTGGTGTGCATCAGCTTTCTAACAATGGAAGCTGGTCTAATAAAACCCACCTTGTCTGGCTCATCTCCTGGGACCAACACAACTGCAACAACACTAGTCTGTCTGTCTCATGCAGCTCTGACTCACCAGGTTTCTCTTCCATTTACAGGACATGTGCCCACTTTTAAGCCCAATCAGGGCATGTCTACACTAGGAAATTATTTCAAAATAACTTATTGCGAAATAATGACTCCCGAAATAACTATTTTGAAATAGCATGGCCACACTACAGGGAAGCCTCACATTAGTCCAAGGCAGGCTCCCTTAATATGGATGCGCTACCTCAACTTAGAGCCCCCAGGAAATACTGGGGAGTAATTACTTTGAATGACTCTGGGGAGTGGTTATTTTGAAATAGCAGCAGTGGAGCGTCCGTGAGACCGCTATTTCAAAATCACTATTTCGAAGTAAGCATTATTCATCATGGAAAGGAGGAGTTATTATTTCCAAATAACCAGCCCGTTATTTTGAAATAACGGGTTTGATAGTGTGGACACTCCCCTTATTGTTTCAAAATAAGGAGAGTTATTTCAAAATAACTCCCTAGTGTAGACCAGCGTTTAGAGTGAGCTGATGAGTCATGGATGCACTGGCCCCGCTCCCTCTGAAAGGCCCAGGGTTACCCTGTGACAGGGGCTTTAAAGTGGGTGTAAATACATACTAGGCAGTGTGGCCTAGTATTATGCGCACTGGGCTGTGACTTGGAAGAGCTGGGTTCACTCTAGGCAAGTCACTTTGTTTCTTTGGCTCAGTTTCCACATCTGTAAAATGGGTAACAATATTGTGGATTTTTTTTTGACTATGCTTTGAATATATAAAGTGAATTTGCTGTCAATATGTGAAAAGGAAAAACAGGTAATTTTCATGAGCCCCAAACTTGGTCCAGGTTCTTAAAATGTTCACATGAACCTGGATTTTGGAGGAACGTGGACTGAATTTCTGAATGTCTGATGACTCTATTACTTTCTTCTTTGGCAGGCTCAGGGGGGATTTATGATTTAGGGTGGAAAACAGTTAAGACTCAGTAGTTTACCACATATATTACAGTATTCTGGCTGAGTTTCTCTCTGAGTTTTTGAGTTCATGCATTGTTTTCAACACCAACACAGTGCTTGTCATACACATGGTGAAGAGGAGCCTCAGCAATTTTGTAATAGCTCTGGACTAGGATGATGCATTTGGACTAACCATCTGTGTAAAGAAAACAAAGATTAAGGCACAAGGTGTGTCGATTGCACCAGAAGTTTTGATAGTTAGCACTTTGCCAGAAGTGGTGAACAAGTTCTGCTATCTAGGATCAAGTGTATTGGATAACTTATCTCTAGGCAATGAGCTTTTTTCTGCATCAGAGAGACAGCCAAATGACCAACCATGCAGGGGATAACGGGAAACTGATATTCAAGATATGGGTTTATGTGTGTTCTGAGCAGGCCTTCTGTATGGCAGCAGGCAGGAAAGAAGGCTTCTGGATGGCCTTCTGTATGGAAAAGCAGGCAGGAAAGAAGGCTAAACACCTTCCGGACCTTTTTTCTTCATTTTACTTTAAATACAAAGTGGGAAACCAAAGTTCCTGACACCTAATACTGGAGAAAGCAAAATTGCCAAGTCTAGTGGCTATTCTCAAACACTGATGTCTCCAATAGTTTGGCCATCTGTGCCAGGTGGAAAATGAAGACATTCCAAAGGATCTCCTGTATGGAGAACTTTCTCCAAGGCCACTGAGACAACCGAGGCTCAGATTCAAGGTCATTTGGAAGAGGGAACTGAAAACTTTCAACAACCACCCTGCAAGCTGGGTAGATGCAGCTAGAAACAGACAACAGTGGAAGTCCGTGTTGCACCAGGGAATCAAAGAGGCTGAAGAGAGGCGATTGAGAGAGAGGAAAGCAAAGAGGAAAGCTCAAGCAATTATAGTGTGCTGGTTTCATCTTCAGGCCCAGCATCTTATGCCTGCATTATCTGTGGCAAGGACTGTTGCTTGATCATTGGACTTTAGAGCTGCTCATGGAGCTGCAGGATGATGCCTGGTAATTGATCTGCCTTGGCTCTTATACCATGGTCTTCTGAGATGGACTACAGCCGTTACACTAAGGATAGCGCTATCAGCTGCCCTTTCAAAATGACTTTCATTGATTTTCAGACATCTATGTTAGCATGATAGACCCACATCCAAAGATCAAGGGTTCAATCCTCAGGTGCATCACCACTCAGTTTAGTTCACCTGGAATAAAGATGGCGTGACATCATGTCTCTGGCTCCTGTCGTCCTGAGGCAGGCTGGCCAGTTTAGCACCTCTTGTAAATTAGACCCCAGTTCCTCACCTGCTGTTATGGAATGGCTTCCAATGACCTTCCAATGCCTTCCTTCCAGGCAAGGAGCAGCCAGAGGATTCTGCAATCCAGCCCCATCCCCTGCATGGAGATGGGTGGAGAAAAGCCAGTGATGTCACCTTTACATCATCTAAGGAGGGAATCCTGTTTACGGGAGCTTTAAGCGCATTTGGCACCTCTGCCCCAAGGCACAGGGATCTTTCTTTGCAGGACTAACCCTCTAGAATGTGTGTTGGGGCCCCAATCTTCCAGTTCTCATGAGCCACTCCACCTCCTTAAGGATTTCCCTGGTTTAACTTGAATCTCTTGGGGTACGTCTACACTAGCTCGTTAGTTCGAGCTAGGTAGGGTAATGAGGGCAAGCGGAGTTGCAAATGAAGCCCGGGATTTAAATATCCCGGGCTTCATTTGCATGTTCCCAGGAGCCGCCATTTTTAAATCCCCCTTAGTCCGAACTCCATGCCCGCGGCTACATGCGGCACGGAGCAGGTAGATCTAATTAAAGACCGGTACTCCTGGAAGTCCTGCAACAGCTAAAAGAGAACTGAAATGTGTGGGGTTCGGTTTTTTGGTTAATTTGGTTTTACAAGCAGCTGAATCATAGAATCATAGAACACTAAGAACTGTAAGGAACCTCGAGAGGTCATTGAGTCCAGTCCCCTGCCCTCATGGCAGGACCCAGTACCATCTGGACCATCCCTAATAGATGTCTATCTAACCTGCTCTTCAATATCTCCAGCGATGGAGATACCACAACCTCGCTAGGCAACTTATTCCAGTGTTTAACCACCCTGACAGGAAGTTTTTCCTAATGTTTAACCTAAACCTCCCTTGCTGCAGTTTAAGTCCATTGCTATATGTCCTATCCTCAGAGGCCAAGGAGAACAATTTTTCTCCCTCCTCCTTGTGACAGCCTTTTAGATACCTGAAAACCTCTCTCATGTCCCCTCTCAGTCTTCTCCTTTCTAAACTAAACAAGCCCAATTCTTTCAGTCTTCCTTCATAGGTCATGTTCTCTAGACCTTTAATAATTCTTGTTGCTCTTCTCTGGACCTTCTCCAATTTCTCCAAATCTTTCTTGAAATGTGGTGCCCAGAACTGGACTCAATACTCAAGTGAGGCCTAATCAGTGCAGAGTAGAGCAGAAGAATGACTTCTCTTGTCTTGCTCACAACACTCCTGTTAATGAGTTAGAGCATCCCTGATTGTGTAGTTGTCCGTACTGTATATCACTGAGTCCTCAGATATGGACTCAGTCGGGCAGACTGGTGACCATAAAGGTAGAAGCAAGCACTCTCAGCGTGTGAAGATAACAAATCCCATCAAAACTAGGATGGGACAGCTCCCAGAAAAGTCATCAGCAGACTGATATTAAACAACGATGAAAGCAATGGCCAGAGAAGCCTATTCTGCCAAGTGACTGATTACAACACGATGCAGCAAAATCCATAGATTTGCATCAGAAAGGATTCCTATACAAGAGGGAGTATCTTGCCTGGTTCTTCGGGTTCCGTCCTGCCAAGATCCTGGAGCATCAGTCCAGAGTGACAGCAGCCTGGCCCCTCCCTTGCATTCTGCTTAAAGGGCCACTAGGTCAATGTGAGCAACGGACTGGTAACTATAACATCAACAGGATGTGTGTGTGTGAATGCACATACTTTGTATTCTCAATAAACATGGCATATTGCCTTTTCTCCCATGTGCTTCTCATAAGCACAACATGTATAAAGGCATGATGGTGTGGTGATAACTGTACAAAATACCCATCCCCTTCTTATTTGATGGGGTTAGGGTACAGTACATATACTTCACCATATGTACCGACCGCATGGCGCTCGGACTACAATAAGAACTATGCCTGTTCTGGTTGCATACATCAGATGCACTCCCTGTTTATTTTTTATTCTGTGTTAACTATGCATTGATTTGATTTCTTTAGCTTGACATATACTGGAGTGCTGTCAACAGACAAAACAAAGTCTCTGCTGGAAGAAAATCCAATTGAAGATACGCAACTCCAGCTACAAGTATTGCGTCACTGGAGTCAAGGTACCTTAAACAGAGTTTCTGGGGTGGGTGACTCTCCTGTCGACTTTCCTTACTCCTCATGACTCCAAAGAGTCCTGGGGTCAATGGGGGCACCTCAGCATTCAATGTAGCCGATCCTTACTAGACTCACTAAATCGAACCCTGGAAGATTGACCTCCAGAGAGTCAATCTTCCCGGAAGTATAGAGAATGCCAAAGCCTGCATGGATAGGTATGTTTTGGCTAGCACCTGACCTCCGTGCTTGGAACGTATGCCCTGGGGATAATCAGACAACTGTATCTCAACATTCAGCTGCGTTGGTTCATAAGCTTCATGCACTGTGTGCCGGGGCAGTGGGGCAGTTGCCTGAATGATGAGTGACCGGGTACCATGGGTCATAAATTCCAGTCTTATGGGCTAGAGGCAACAAATGCAGAAGAATGAATCCTGTATATTTGATTCCATAGCAATAGAAATAGCAACCAGCTATGATCCTCTCTTTTCCCCACCTCTGACTACAAACAGACAAACACATTTTCCTGATGCTAGCCAGTTGCACAACCTTTCACCAAGACAGCAACAACCATCATAATAATGCTGAATAAATTGCCTAGGGGCTCTGGTTACATTTCAAGCCATAGTGCCAGGGACTAAGAAGTAATAAACAGTCGGTTCTTGCCTCATAATGCTCTCCATATATAGTACTTTATATGCCTCATTCAGGACCTGGCCCTTTAAAATTCTTCCTGCCCTGCAAGGTATTTCTTGCCATGAAAGGCAAATTCCATTGGATAACATTGAATCTTTTTTTACTTTGATATGAACGCAAAGGGCCAGAATTATACTGGGGGTTAGGAGCTTAATTGCTATCTTGGTGGTTAACTAGTACTAGCACACTTTCACAGATGGGTAAAACAAAAGCAAAAAAAAGGTTCAGTGCCTGGCCAAAAGTCACACAAGAAACGCAGGGCAGAGCTGGAAATTGATAGCTCTCTGATGAACACTATTGAATTAGGAAGGTGTTTGATTTATTTGGATTTAAATAATTACAAAACAGATGCCTATCAAAGGCTCCGGGTGCTTTAACAAATCATCGATGCCATGAAAACTCAGCTGCATTACAACAATCATTGGAACAGGAACTCAGCCAGCTACCTACTTTCTGTCTCCACCTGTCATCAAGGAAACCTGCCCCCAGCATCTCCCCAAGCCTGACCAAACAGATGGGTATCTTTTGCAGTGTACCTGGGAGACCACCACATTTGGACTCTTCAGAACTAAAGAGAGATGCAAATTCCAGACTGTGGAAGTTCTATTGAAAGAGTGTGCAAGTGTGTTTGGTGGGCCAGAATTAAGATTATTTTCTGAATATATAAGGTGAATTTACTGTATGCTCTGCGACTCTGTCGGAGACAAGAGGAAGAGAGATGGAAGCCGGACTCCCAGGATCCTCCGTACTTTTAAGAACGCTGCTGAGCAGTGGGGGCTGTATCAGCTATATTGAACAGCAAGTTCTATGCCTGCAGGGGTAAAATGACTCAGACTTTGCCAATCTAACACTTCCACCATTAAAGTTTTCCATTCATAAAATTTTAAGGACCAAACCTGGAGGAGGTCAAGCTGGGTTTACAAGCGTAATACTTTAAAGGCTCAAAAGAGCCAGGGCTCTCTAACTTCCATTGCCCTGCAGAGCAGCTAAACTCCATAGGGTTCCTGGTGTACCCGGCTGGACCACACAGCTATTGCTGTCCTGTGCAGCTGCTACACTCAGCAGTGTTCCCTGCCTCCCCACATCTTACTGGCCTTCTTGACATAACAAGTGAAATGGTCCCTGCCAGAAGCTCATTATCTCAGGGCCTGTCCAATTCACACTAGAGTAGCCCCATTGACATAGCTACTTCAGGGCCAGCCCATGATGTAAAGAAGCCCCATTTAATTCGCACTGCTGCAGTTCTGTCCAGCAAATTTCCCTGCTGGAGACAGGGCCTAAAATCTTTCTGCGGCAGCTTTGGCAATGGGTATTTTGTCCCTGGTGATAATAAAAGCAAGGATCACTCTGGGGGCTTCAAAATGAGTTCTCTGTGGGGCGCCCCTTGGCACAAACTGATGGTGCCCATTAGAAACCATATCAGTTTGGAAGTTTCTGAGAGGGTGTTCTATGCATTAGGGATAGCTCAGTGGTTTGGGCATGGGCCTATTAAACCCAGGGCTATGAGCTCAATTCTTGAGGGGGCTATTTATGGATCTAGGGCAAAACTGCCAGGGATGCTTTTTCACAGTTCCAAAAGGTTTTGTGTTTACTGGTTGAAACGATTCGGTGTGGGTGCAGGTGCGGGTGGGAAAGGAACCTAGCTTATTACATTCTTTTCAGAGGAAAATTGGAGAGGTAAAAATAAGACCTATGCTGGAAAGTCTCAGAGGGGTCGCCGTGTTAGTCTGCAACTTTAAAAAACAATGAATGGTCCTGTAGCATCTTAGGGTACATCTACGCAGCAACATTATTAGTCCGCGTCTACACAGCAAGCAGTTGTTTCAAAATAATGTGAAATACTGTCAAGCTGGAGGACTTCTTACTCCTACTCCTGTAACCCTCATTGTAAGGGAAGTCGGAGGAAGAGTGCTCTGTTTCAAAGTAAGTGCTGTGTAGACGCTCCCAATTTCGAAATGAGCTACCTAATTGACATAGCTCAATTTGTGTCACTTATTTTCAGTTAAGCCCTGCTGTTTAGACGCACTTAGGGTGTATGTAGACTACATTCCTCTTTTGAAAGAGGAAATCGAAAATGCAAATGAAGCGCAGATTTATAAATCTTGCGCTTCATTTGCATAATCACGTCCGATCGCTTTTTCGAAAAAGATGATGTCGGGGAAAAAAAGCAGTCTAGACGCGGTTCTTTCAGAAAAAAAAAAATCTTTTTCGAAAGAACCCTGTAAACCTCATTTTTTCAGGAATAAGGGTTCTTTCAAAAAAGGTGGTTTTTTTTTCCCAAAAGAACCGCGTCTAGACTGCTTTTTGTTTTTTTAAATAACCTTTTTCAAAGGTCTAGATGCACCCTTAGAGACTAGCATATATATCTAGCTTTCATGGGCAAAACCTACTTCTTGTTTGGAAAGCGAGCCATGGAAAGCATTACCTCTCTACTGTCATTCCTGCTCAAGTGGTAGCGGGTTGATTTGAGGCACTGATTGCCAGATTGCACACCATCCCTATCTTACACAAAGTGCTCCCAGCGTGTACATGAGGGCTTACAATTCAGCCCATTCAGCTGTCACCTGGTTCTGAATGAAATGTGGCCCTGCTGTAACAGAGTGAGCTATTGCTTTATTGCTCTGCCCCATTTCCTCCTCCCTCCTGCTTGAGAAACCACACTTCAATCAATTGCGAATGCCAGCCTGGGAGCAATAACCTGCGTTTATAGCAGCCTGTTGGGACATCTGGAAGGGCCAGGGAAAGAGAAGGGGAATAAACCCGTCAGCGTGTGTAAAGGAAGCTGTTAGCCACAAGGCCTTTGGATTCAGCAGGGCTTGGAATGCAGGATGCCTTCACCAGTCTTTCCATTTGCTGTGGCTGCTTCCACAGAAGAACCCAGCAAAGCCAAGAGAAAAGGGGACCTCCTTTGTGGCAGAGGGGTTTGTGTTTGTTTGGGAGGTGCAAAAGGAAAATAGTCTTTAAGGTGGCACAGGACTCCTCATTGCTTTTGCAGGTACAGACTAACATGGTGACCCCACTGAGACTAACAGATTTATTTGGGCATCAGCTTACAGGGGAGAAAAACCACAAAACCATCAGATGAAGTGGTTTTTACCCACAAAAGCTCATGCTCTAATAAATTTGTGAGCCTTTAAGGTGCCGCAGGACTCCTCGTTAGAAACTGACATCTCTAAGGCTATGTCTACACTGCAGGCTTCTTGCACAAGAACGGTTTTGCACAAGAGTTCTTGCACAAGAGCGCATCCACACTGCCATGTGCTTTTGCACAAGCGCGTCCATGGCAGTGTGGATGTTCTCTTGCGCAAGAAAGCTCTGATGGCTATTGCCGGCTCTGATGGCTGTTGCCGGTCCACACTGCCTTCTTGCGCAAGAGCTCTTGCGCAAGAGGGCTTATTCCTCGTGGGGAGAGGAATAACTCTTGCGCAAGAAGCTCTCTGTTCCAACGCTTTACTGTAAATTTACTTGTGCAAGAACACGCGTGCAGTGTAGATGCTCCGCAAGTTTTTGCACAAGAACAGGCATTCTTGCTCAAGAAGCCTGAAGTGTAGACGTAGCCTAAGGGTATGTCTATGCTACCATGAAAACCCCAAGGCACTGAGTCTCAGAACCCAGGCCAGCGAGTTGTGGGGCTATGCCATTGCAGTGTAGATGTTTGGACTTGGGCTCTGAAACCAGGGCGTGTGAGGGGGCGGGGACGTCTCAGAGCTCAGGCTCCAGCCTAAGACTGAATGTCTACACAGGACGAACCTCTGTGGTCTGGGACTCTCTTGTGAGACTAGAGAGCCCCAGCAGCAGATGTTGCCGGTGGCTCAGAGCGGAGCCGGCTGGCAGGACCAGTGGGGTAACGGAGCCTAAGGGGCACCAGAGCCTGCAGCCAATGGGGTCAGAAAGCCAGCAGGGAGGAGGAGCTTGTAGGATAGTGGAGCCCACAGCCACCCACAGCCACTGGGGCCACTAGGAGCTCCAGTGGGGAGGCAGGGCTGCTGCCAGGCAAGTGGGGCTGCCCAGAGCCCTGAGGGGAGGCAGGGCTGTTGGGAGCTCTGGCAGGGCTGCCACAGCTTTCAGGATCAGGAGTCTGAGGAGAGGAGCCCAGAGGGGAGGCTGATGCCCCTGCCCCGCTCCAGATCTCCCCTTGTCTGACAAAATTCCTTGTCCGGGACCGGTCAGGTCCCGAGGGTGACAGATCAGGGAGGTCCAACCTGTACTGCAATTTTATAGCCTCACAAGTACAAGTCAACTGACCTGAGCCACCTGCTGCCATGCCATGCCATGGGCTTTTTATAGCAGTGTAGCTGTAGTCCTAGAGAACAAGTATGGGAAGGTTGGCCTTGTGGTGCTACCCTCTGACTTGAAAGATCTGTGTTTCATTGTAGCTCTGTCACAGATTAGCTGGACTAGTTACTGGGGCCCAGGTCACTGAAGGTGTTGAAGCCAGTGGGAGTTAGTGGCCAAGATGTCTTTGAGGATCTGGGCCTGAATCTGTCTGTGCCTTGGTTCTCCACTCTGTAAAATGGGAATAATAATACTGCCTCTTTTCCACAGGTTGTCTGTCTTCTCTGTGGAGGTTGCTAGCTCTTTGAGCAGGAAGCGTTCCTGACTTTGCTTTCACCCAGAGCCTTCCACCAAATAGCCACAAGGCCCAACCGCAACATTAGGAAGGACAGTCAGAGAGATGGTACCTCTTGTTTGTGCTTGTGGCAGCAATACAAGACTCCGGCACCCTCCAACAAAAGTACTTTTTTCCCTGGCTGATGCTGAGGATGTTTCTGTCACCATGCTCACATTTTGCCTTTTTGGAGAGATGAGGATGGCAAGTAGACCACAAAAATTAATGACATGGACAGATATTCATCTACCCATAAACCTGGCCCAAGGAGGGCTTTGGTGGGGTTATCAATTCCTATTGTTTTGATCATGTGTCAGGAGTAACTGTCAGTTTTATTCAGGACTCAGTTCACCTTTTTGTGGCCAAGCTTCTTATAATGAAGATGGGGTTACTCTGGCTCCTGGACAAAACTGATTTTTCCTGAAATTGGTATAAGTAGAAATTCAATTTTCACCATATAATGTCATTTCCTCAGCCCAAGACAGCTTTTTCTAGCAAAATGGTATTTCTCTCTTTGACACACCTTCTGCTCATAATACCAAAACATTGAGGGCAGAAGAAAAAGAGCTTAATTCTTTCCCAAGACTTAAAACGAAAAAATAAGGGGGGGGGGAGGAGGGGAAGGAGGATCAGAGGTATTCTTTGTTGGTGTTTTACTGTTTGGGCCAAAATTGCTCATTCTTTTTTGAAAAGATGATCGAACACTTCCACAGGATGCAGGAATATTCCAGTTCTGTTTGTTACCAACCAGAGTTTTGATTTGAACCAGTCACTTAGAAAAGGTTACATACCATCCCATGAGCTATTTGGATCACTTCCTTCACCTTCCAGATATCAATGAAGTCGCTAGTTATTCCTTAATTTATTAAACCTGATGCTTGGGAATCTTAAAATATTTTGGAGTTGCTGTCATGCATTTTGCATTGGTAGAGCAATGTGACCTGATACATTTTGCACAGCTCTGTCCAGGCATCCTGAATCAATCTGCACAGCATTGAATACAGTTTAATTAATGTCCAATGTACTGTGCCTTGGTAAAGCGGACAGCTGGCAGCTTATCTTATGTGACCTTGAGTGACAGACACAATCTGGGATAGTGCTAATGTGTGTCTTTTGTCAACTGATATCAGGGGAGCTGAAAAGTCAAGGATTCAACAGCTGAACAATTAGGGGGATAAGAGTAGAGAAAAAGATAAGTCCACCATGAAACCCACTAAGCACCTTGTAATTCACAGACAAGCAAACACCAGGATGCTGTACAATAATATTTAATTGTATAGTTTTACAGGGACCCAGTTTGTTCTAGTGGTTAGCATATGA
Organism: Rafetus swinhoei; assembly: GCA_019425775.1. Taxonomy (NCBI): domain Eukaryota; kingdom Metazoa; phylum Chordata; order Testudines; family Trionychidae; genus Rafetus; species Rafetus swinhoei. The sequence goes on from CM033440.1 coordinate 190,610,810, forward strand.
GATTCGTACTTAGGAGACCTGGGCTTTGTTCTTGGTTCCTGCAAAGACGACAAACCACTTTGCTTTTCTGTTCCTCAGTTTCCCTATTCTCAAAGGGTATGTCTACACTACAGAGTTTTGTCAGACTTTTTCTGACAAAACCTGAGTTACGTCCATAATGCAATCACATTCTTCCAAAAGTAAATCAGAAGAACAGAAGGTTTTTTCTGGCATTTAAAATCCTCTTTCTACGAGGAAGAAGCCTTTTTCTGAAAAAGCTCTTTCGGAAAAAAGGCGTGTGTGGATGGGGAAGAGGGAGTTCTTTCGAAAGAAGAGGAAAGAGGAAAAAGCACAGGTGCCCTGGTGGCCACTCCATCCATAGTAAGCACAGTTTAAATGCGAGATAGCATCCATTCAGTGTGGATGCTATCTTTCGAAAAATCAGATCTCTTTTTTGATGAGCTTTTGTGTTTGAACGCTCTCTTTCAGAAGAAGTTTTTCCAGAAAATCTCTTCTGAAAAAAGGTTCATCCAAAAGAAGTCTGTAGTCTAGACATAGCCAAAGTGAGGATAATGACTGACCATTTTGTAAAGCGTGTTGGTCACTGCGGTTGTTCTAAAACATCTCACAATATACCATGGGGTGTGAGAGTGGGGACTGAGGCAAAAGGGGGAAAAAACTTAAGAAAGCAAAAGGTTTGGCAACAAAGAGCAGGAAGCTAGTTGCTAGAGATGTGAGTGCCCATATTAAAAAGGAGGCAGTGAGTCAGTACGATGGAGCCAGCTTGTTGCACATGGCTGGTGTGGAAGTATTAAAGGATTTATGTGTCTTGGAGGAGATGACTGAGGAAATGACTAAGACTCAGCCAGAAAGGGCAGAGGAGAGGGAACAAGTGGTGTTCCTGAAATGATCCGATCCTGGCAGCGCAGTGCTGAAAGACTGGGAAGACAAAGAGAAGGGTGGGACCCATGGAGGACTTTGTGATTTAGTTTTACTTATTTATTTCGACTGAACACAACGAAGAGATGGCTATCCAAAGCACGTCCATTGATCGTACATTAATGACAATACTGAAATTTTGCAGCAGCATTAACATTATTTTTGCCAAGGGATGTTTCCTCTTGTTTGTTTTGGGAATTGCTGTTGGGGAGAAGAATTGGTTTTTGCAGTTTTGTTTTTTTGACAAAAAATGTTAAATATTTGTCCATGGAGGAAATATATCAACTGCTGTTCTTTTCCTGGCTTTATTATTATTTTTTTTTCTGTGACTGTTTGTCTTTCAGTACTTATACATATATATTATGGGGTTTGCTATGGCTTTTTTTTTTTTTTGTTATTTTGTCCATGCTTTTGTAAAGACGGTTGTAGAGAATCATTGCTCATTTCATTTTTTATAATACAAATAAGATATTAAAAATCACATTGAAAACAGGGAAAAATAGCTCAAACAAAATAACACACACTCTACCCTTCTAATTCTTAATGCAAACTTCCCCTGCAATTAACCATATTTGATTTTCAAAAATACTCATTTTATGTTTGTTCATTTTCATGCATTTCTCTTTAGCATTTATTCAGCACCCACAGTCTGCTAAAGGCTTCTCATACGACAGGTCTTAGCCCTGATAAATGACAACAAAAAAAGTCCTGAAAGACTACAAGAAAGGCTTTTCTCAGGTTTTTTTCATTAAGGAGGTAAGTGCAAGAATTTTGCAAAAAAAATAAAAAAAAAAAGCCAGTTCATGGAGATTTCAAACCCAAATGGTTAGATTCAGATGATTAGGTTTAGAAAACTTTTGAATAGGTATCCAGATTTGTAATTCTTATCACAGCCAAATGACTGTGGTTTGGCCGGTCACCATTTAAACTATTCCCATTCTAACATAGCTAAGCAATGTCAGATCACTCTCTGAGAAAGAAGGTTAGGGCTTATCTCCACTATACCGGGGATCAATGCTGCAGCAATCGATCTACTGGCTGTCTACAATCTGCAAGCACTCTCCTTTCAGTGCTGGTACTCCACCAGGATGAGAAGAGTAGCCTGCATTGGCAGGAGAGCAGCCCCCACTGACATTACTGCATACAAGATGCCGGGGGAAGTATGTCAACTTCAGTTACGCTATTAGTGTAGCTGAAGTGACATAGATTAGACCGACGTCGAGGGTTAATATAGACAAAGCATCAGTTCAAATGCCTTCAGAATGATTTAGCCCAACTGTGCCTAAAAATTAGTGCTGCCCATTTTCAAGGCTTTATCCACGGGAGAATAAAGTGCTCACATTGACTGAAAGGCTTTGGTCCACTCCTATCCAGCTACAAGGTGTCTGTATCACTTCTAGACTTAATTGTCTCCTGTCTTAGCACTGCAACCTTTTGATCAGGAAGGATGGGTCTACACAGCAGGGCTTAACTCGAAATAAGCTATGCAAATTGAGCATGCAAAATCGGCACAGGCACATAACCCAGCTGCAGCAACTGTGCGGGCAAATGACTAACTACAGATGACTAATTATGAAACGAATGGGTAATATGTGTGCACAATTACCATGACTGCGTATGTAACCGCAATTAATTGCATAAGCAAATCAAGAATGGTATTAAAAATATAGCCAGTGATGTGAGGCCAAAAAAATCAGGTACAGGATTGATTGACTGATTGAATGAACAAACCCACACACCTGCACAGAGCTGCATAGAGGTTCTTTGGGGCCCAGGACATGGTCTGAAACTGAAGCCCCAGGATGGGGTCGGCTGGAGAGCAAGCTCACCCTGCAGCTGATGCTCCTGTCCTGTGGATCTGGGCCTAGCTCCCTGCTCTGTGTTGCAGCCTGTAATATGTGATCACTCAGGCTTGGCACGGCTGCCCCTCTGTTATGATGGGGGGACAGCCAGGCCAAATTTGGGGGGTATCATTGTTCCCTGACATGCAAGACTGCTCATTCCCCAGAGTAGCTGGGCCATACCTTAACGGCAATGTGATCCCATGCCAAGTCGTCATGCCACTCCCTCCAGAGTCACAGGTTTAGGGGCCTTCTCAAACAAGGGGCCTCAGGCGAACTGCTTGTGTGTGTGTGTCTGGTTGGGGGATGGTGAGTGGGATCTTTCCAGAGATGGCACCAAATCAGGCAGTTTTCAGAAGGGTCTGTCTGAGCAGTTTGCACCCATCTACTGACCCATACAAGCAGACGTCTGTGTGTAAACTGTTTTGTGAACCTGGAGGCCCAGCTGTGTGGACAAATTGAGGTTTTGCACATGATTCTAACAAGGGGTGCTAGAAGACTTGGGAGGGAGGAATCAAATCAATATGAAACTTACAAACTCATGCACTAAGATGGTGATGGATTGTCATAACCAGCCTAAGCTTTTTGAAAATTGGTCCCCCAAAATGTGCCTTTCACACAGTGCGGGTTTTGTTCTGGCCCAGAGACTTGGTGTATATGTTTGTCTAGCAACCATATCAGCACGGTTAGGAATTGTTAATCCTTGAGTCTGTTTGCACAGTCAGGAGGATTTACAAGGAGACTTTACCATTGAAAGTCTGTGTTTCCAAAAGATCCACACGATAGACTGGAGCAGCAACTTCCATGCTTTTGACAGCTTTTGGAGTTTTCAAATGTTTGTGTCAAAAAATATATCCACCCTGCTAACTAATACACTTGCAAAACTGTTCGGCCAAATCCTCCACTGTAAACTGGCGTTGCTCCATTAAAGTCAATGAAGCTACACTGATTTTTCCAGGGAAGGGCCTGACCCATCATTTATATATCTAGGGGCATGTCTACACTAGCCCCCTAGTTCGAACTAGGGTGGCTAATGTAGGCATTCGAACTTGCAAATGAAGCCCGGGATTTAAATATCCCGGGCTTCATTTGCATGGTCACGGGCGGGCGCCATTTTTAAATCCCCTTAGTTCGAACTGACTGCCCTCAGCTACACGCAGCAGTCAGAAATTAATCTGAACTAAGTCCTTAGTTCGGATTAACTGTTACTCCTCCTGCAATGAGGTGTAACAGTTAATCCAAACTAAGGATTTAGTTCGGATTAACTTCTGACTGCCATGTGTAGCCTACATTAGCCACCCTAGTTCGAACTAGGGGGCTAGTGTAGACATACCCTAACATATGTTTGAGATGGGGATGAGCAGCAAGAGTTTGAATCCAGTATGAGTGTCTCAAAAATTTGGAGCTGCATAATTGGGGTGTTAGAAGACTTGGGAGGGAGGAATCAAATCAATATGCAACTTACAAACTCATGCACTAAGATGGTGACGGATTGTCATAACCAGCCAAAGCTCAGCTGCTGAGCAGCCTCTGGGGCCTTTAACTACAGGGATGTAACTCAATAGCTTGAGTCTAATGTAAAGTGGGGCGGGTATGCAAATGTATTTTTAGAAGCCATTCACTGGAGCTTCTACACGCATTTGCTTGGACTATGTTCTCATCCCATTCTGTAGCAGTTTTCTGCAAATATTCACTCTAACAAGCTTATAGACAGGAAAGCCAAAAAATTGGAGTTTTTTGGGGGGGGTATGGAGAATGGGATTTTTAATGTTTTCTTCTTTATCTCCCTTTTTTCCTCACTCCCCTCTTTTCAGGGAGGAAAAAAGAGAAACAAAATACCCCAAACAAAAATATTTATAATTTTTGAAAATAGAAATAAAATGTTTTTAATAAAGCAATTTTTTTTCATTTTAATAAAAAAATGAAAATGTTCCATTGGGATAAAAATACTTGATGGTTGATTTTTTTCACAGACAACCTTTACCATACTTTGACCATCCCTAGTATGAATACAGGCAGTCCCCGGGTTACGTACAAGATAGGGACTGTAGGTTTGTTCTTAAGTTGAATTTGTATGTAAGTCGGAACTGGTACATATTGTAGGGGAAACTCTAGCCAAACATTTCTCCGGAGCTCAGTTTTATTCTCCCACACCTCAGTTCCGTCAGTCCTTTATTCTCAAGCTGAGGTGTCTGCTGAGAAAAGCGCTCCGTCTCCTGGTCTGCTGGGGTGCTGCTTCGCGTCTCCCTGGTCTGCTGGGGAAGCAGCTAGTGCGGGGTTGCCTCACCCCGTTTGTAAGTAGGGATCCGATGTAAGTCGGATCCATGTAACCCGGGGACTGCCTGTATAGGGAGAACACAAAGGGTTTGATCCCTTGCTCAGTAAAGTCAATGGCAAAGCTCCCATTGACTCTAAAGGTCCAGGATCAGGACCTCATCTGGGAGGACTTCAGAGAGACAAGAAACAAAAACACAATCCAACATGGAAGAGAATAAAAGAATGGACAAGAGAGTAAAGTATGAATCTGAAAGTTACTTCTGAAAGGAAGAAGAAGGCCTTATTTTCAAGAAGAAAACAATGAGTAAAGAAGAACTGAGAGAAGAAAAGAAATCAGCATAAAGATGGATAGAATGAGTTAGAGATGGAATGGGAGAAAATGGACAAAGAAATGGAGTCAGGCAACAGAACTTTCAGAAATTTTGTGATATTGAGTTTTTATGTAATTTATTTCAACTCCTTTGTTAATGTATTTCCCTGGCAGACATCCTAAATATCAGTGAATTTGGAAAGAAGGAATGTGATGGCTATCTGAAACAGGTTGTATATTACTGCTGGCTACTCAGCATGTTATTGTTAAATAAAATGGAGACAAAGGTAAAGAAAATAATGTAGTAGTTACCAAATCCCCAGAGCCTTTCCAATACAAGAGGTCTCCAGTTTAGCTGGAAAACTGCCCCTTGATACTGTTTAATAATATTGGTAATTAACTATACCTAGGTTCATAGCTTTGAAAGTCAGAAGGGACCAGACATGCATAACACTGGCCATAGACATTCACCCAAGGTATGTCTACACTGTAGAGTTTTTCCGGAAAGTGCCGGCCTGGGCTCTGGTGGCTTTTTAAAGTGCTCAAGAACCCCGAGCCCTTTTGAATCATTGGGCCCTGGAGCAGTTGCTCCCTTTACCCCTTCCCCAATTGGCAGGCCCACAAGCACTAAAACCAGACTTGCTTCAAGCCAATCAATTGTCTTTTCTCTTTTATTACGCGGGAGTGCAGATGATTGGTTTTATGGCTTTGCATTAAAACTTTAGCTCCATTTAAATGTAGTTTCTGCATCGCGTTTAGCAGCGTATACCACTTAGTGATTCAAATGGCTCTGCTGTTAGCAGAGCCAAAAATCCTCACTTGGGGGCAAGTGAAGGATGTAATTACAATTGGGATGTTTTCAGTATAATTTACTACTCTTCTCTAAATTCTTCTCCTTCTCAATTTATGTCCAGCACAAAGGGACTTCTTCTCCGCTCTGAAAAGAGTGAGCCAGCTGTGTGTTAATGCAAGTGCTCCTTTGTGGTCAGAGATCTGGAGGTGACCGTATCCTCGATGACTGACTGGCAGGGCTGCAAATTAGCGTTTGCTTTTCCAAGCCCCGGTTTTCCATCTAAATGATTGTGAGACTGTAACTGCAGAGAGCCAGGCATTTGGATTGATTGTGAGCAATGTCCGGCAAAATTTACAGGTAACCCCTCCTCCCCATATTATTTGACATAGGTCTGAAGGCAGATCATTAGCATTGGGCTATGACAGTGCCGTTCAGAAGCAGAGGCAGTGTCCGGCTGAAAATTCCCATTGATATCAATGAGAATTTTGCTGGCTTAAACACTGCAAGATCAGCTCCAGGGTCTGTTTTCAGGGGGCATCACTGCTGAAAGGCACTGACCCTTGGTGCCCACATAACACAGCAGGGGACACCTTCATCAAAGGTAGGAAAAAGGGAAAGCATCGGGAGGCATCATGATGCTCTTTCTTCGGCACTGGTGAAGCCACATCTGGAGTACTGCATCCAGTTCTGGGCCCACCGCTACAGAAAGGATCTGGACGCATTGGAGAGGGTCTAGCGAAGGGCAACAGAAATGATTAGGGGGCTGGAGCACATGACCTATGAGGTTTGGGCTTGTTTAGTCTGCAGAAGAGAAGAGTGAGGGGGGATTTGACAGCAACCTTTAACTCCCTGGAGGGGGTTACCGAAAAAGATGGAGAGAGGCTGTTCTCAGTGGTGACAGATGGCAGAACAAGGAGCAATGGTCTCACGTTACAATGGGGGAAGTCTAGGTTGGATATTAGAAAAAAACTATTTCAGTAGGAGGGTAGTGAAGTACTGGAATGAGTTACCTAGGGAGATGGCGGAATCTCTATCCCTAGAAGTTTTTAATCCCAGCTTGACAAAGCCCTGGCTGGGATGATTTAGTTGGGGTTGGTCCTGCTTTTGGCAGGAGGCTGGACTCGATGACCTCCTGAGGTCTCTTCCAGTCGTAGGATTCGATGAAAAAAGCTACGTGTTACATAAAATTGAGATGATTAGGTCATCACTGGGGATTCAAGAGAGAGCTCCGTTTGTCACCAGCGTTCTGAAGTTCTGTTTCTCTTTGTACTGCAGTAGCAGCCCCAGGCCCCAGGCAGGGCCCATTGAAGTATATAATTGTATATATCACATTAAGACAGAATTTTCATAGCAGAATATCTAAAATTATGGACCTAAATAAATGGCCTAGTGTCAGAGATATTGCGTATCTGTGGCCTATGCTGACTTAAACTGTCATCTTCATTTTTGCACATGGGGCGATGTAACCTCACTGTCTCAAAGAGAAATTCTGCTCACTTTTACTCTTGTAATTTTCCTGTAGTCCTGTTTACTTCAGCAGGATTACTCACATGTGTAAGAAGCATATAAATGAGCTTTAAGTGACTTATCCAAGGCCACACAAATCAATGGCATATCTTGGATCAGAATTCAGGGAATCTGGTCTCATCCCCATGTCGAACCACTAGGCCATTTTGTGTTCAAATCTGCATAATGTCAAGGCCATAGGTCACATCCAAACCCTTTCATCTAAGGAAATGACATAAACATACATGACATATGACAAGACCAGCAAACCCTGATGTCTAGAAGGAATGCAAGTCATGCTTTCACAGTGGCTAAATTACAATCTGTATATCATGATTCAGAGCAGCAGGTGAAGTTTCTACGAAGCAGTAAGTTTTAAAGATTAACATTTTTGCTCTTAGGGGTTGGAATTTGAAGCTTATCCAACTTGCTGGCATGTAGAGGTTGAGAAAAGGTGACACCCTGTAACATCAAATGTGCGTTACCCCGTGCCCCTAAATCATGTGACTTGCAAAGTTTTGCCAGAAAACTTTAGAAAACATGTACAGAACAGTTTGTAGCCATATATTGCTCAACTGAGCTGTTACAGATTGTCTTTATGCTTGACAAGGACTTCTTGTTTTTGTGATAGGACATTTACAAACAGCTATGTGAGGTCTTGTTGAAAAGCAATTTAAGAGAGGCTAGCTAATCATTTTGCCAGCAAACCACAATAAGGTTTGGAACAAAACTTCTCCAGTATAAATTGTCACTTCTAGAGGCCAATACTGACAGCAAAACTTGCCAATCCTTATCTCTCAGGGTATGTCTAGATTACATGCCTCTGCCGACAGAGGCATGTAAAATAGGCTACGTGACATAGTCAATGAAGCGGGGATTTAAATATCCCCCGCTTCATTAAAATAAAAATGGCCGCTGCACTGTGCCATGAAACGAGGTTTACAGGAGCGGTCGACAAAGTCTTCCCTTGTCGACCGATCCGCGTCTTGACTTGCGCACTGTGCCAACGATCAGCTGAGCCGGCACAGTGCGGCGTCTATTTTTATTTTAATGAAGCCAGGGATATTTAAATCCCCGCTTCACTGACTATGTCGGGTAGCCTATTTTACATGCCTCTGTCGGCAGAGGCATGTAATCTAGACATACCCTCAGCATTGTTTCACTTGTACAAATTAATTATTTCTGTCATTTCTGCATAGCATCATCTCCTATTAAATTCTCCAAGATGCCTAATAGAGTCAAACACTGAGTGAGCTGACAGATCACAGAATTACAGGAATGAGAGCAATGAAACTCTGTAGGATTGTTGCCTAGAATCTATTCTCTAGTCAGTGTAGTTCACATCCTGTCCACTCTTGGGTTTAGTCAACACTAGACCAGGCAAACTGGCTTATGGTACGCCATCCAGTTACGCAAAATGCGTAGCTGGATTCGTCTTAAGCTGAGCCGCCGCAGCATCTATACTGCAGGAGGCTGAGGGGGGCGTGTGCTCCCATCAGCTACCCTTATTCCTCACAGAATGAGGAGTACTGGATCCTGGCAAAGGCTGCCTTCAGCATTCGATTTGGGGGTCTACACTAGATCCACTAAATTGAACGCTAGGAGTTCACCCTCTGGAGTGTAGTGTAGACATGCCCTAGTGTAGACATGCCCTTGGGTATTGTCACACCACAGTCTAAGACCTGAGCCCATGAAATAATGGAATAATTGAATAGCTTCTTATAAGGAATAATGTGATGATACCTCACTTATTAAGGAACTGATTTTCCAGGTATATAACTTTTATATAACATTTTATTCATGCACAGACACAAACCTTGATTCCACTGAAATCAGCGGCAAAACCCCCACTGATTTCACCTGGACCAAGATTTGGCTCACAGGGGAGCCGACAGCCTGTTTGGGCTCCCGGGCAAGGTGTGCGGGTGGGTCGGTTCCACTCTCCCAAAAGGGGCAGAGCCTCGGGAGAAAGGGGGAGGAGTGGTGGGGAGCCAGACATTCATGCCGCCCGGAGTGCAATGGTCTCCCCCCATAGCCTGAGAGCTATGTGGAATGTGCCGCACAGAGCTCCAGTGACAATTTAAAGGGCCCAGGGCTTTGACCACTGCTGCTATTGAATTTCCAGGCCTTGGGGTAGTTGTCCCATTTGTTCCCCCCTCCTGCCCCCTCGTTGGCAGGCCTGCTCATAGCACATCACAACATGCATCGCCAACATGCGTCAGTGAAAACTTCTGGCAACGGGCAAAGATCATTAGCATTACATAAGAAGTTTTTAAGAGCCAGACACAGCCAAGTTAACTCCAGAGCCTTCAAGGCAAAGTGCATCCCTAACTAACCTGCTTGGCCAAGCTATAGTAGTAGTTAGATGGAGCAGGAACCCTCCTTCTCTCTGAAGATTAAACAACAAATTATAATTGCCACAGGGATGGCAGGCTGAGATGTTAAGAGATAAAATACCAAGGTTACAGGCCTAAATCTGCAATCACCTGTATGCTTGCAAGAACTGATTTCTCACAGTAGTGTTCTCTGCCAAAAGTGAGATGAAATTGTAATCTGTATATATCGTTTTTAGAGTGCGTCTGTCTGTGTCTGTCTACGAGCCTGTTTATTCAAGAACTCCTCCTACATGGTAAGAGCTAGGGCCATCAAGTTTGGTAGGCAGTTTCCTCTTCTCCTAACTTAAAGCAAGGACAGGGTTTGGTTGTGCCAGGACAACCAAATAGCCCCAGGAAAAGGACAGTTTTCCAGAACATGCAAAGGGAGGGGCTGCTATTTGGAGGGGCACAATATGAGAGTGACCATGAAGGGCAGCAAGCCCGTAGGGGAGGGCTACCCTGCAGAGTGTCCACTCGTGACAGCCGCACCACCTAGGGAGTGACCAGCAGGGCTGGGATTCCACCATTTTGCCTGCTACCACGCCAAGTAAGTAGTTCCCCCTGACCTAAATATTTCCCCACCCCCCACAGCCCTTGGCTACAGCACCGGGTGGGGGGGCGGGGAGGGGAAGAAAATGCCGCTGGTGGCTGAGGGAGGACTGGGGGGAGAGAAAAGGCCTGTGCCCAATGGGACCCCCGCCCCGAGCCTCTCCCCACCCACCAACACTCACTCTTGCACCCCCCCACCTCAAGCCTCCTGCACTCCCCCCCCCCACATCTCCAAGGCCCTACCCTGACTTCTGCACCCCCACACCCTCAGCCCTGAAGGACTTGGGCAATGCTGAGTAAATTTGCTAGTGGAATATAAATTTCAGTCTTTCATAAGTGAACACCAAAAAGGACAATGATGATTGTATTCATTACCACTTTCACTGAGGTGGCTCCAAAGGCACCTAATACTTCCCAACATTAACAAACTGATAGCTGGAGTCGGTGTGCCTTAAGACGAGCTTGGCGCCTTTTCCACAGTGGGAGGTCAACAGCAGAAATGCTCCCATCGATTTCCCTTCCTCCTTGCGACAGCATTTAAAAAGCAGAGGCACAGCATCCTGGGACTGAGCGTGAGCCAGAAATCAGCTGATTCATGGCTTGCGTCTGGTCCCAGCTGCCTTCCCTGCCCCCGGCAGAGACAGTGCTGTGGGAACTGGCTTTTAAGCCAGCTCCCACCAGCACTGGCTCCTGCTCCCCCTCCCCCTTGCTGCCTCTATCTGATAGAGGCAGCAACGGGGGGGAGTGACTAATTGAGGGACTAGTCGACTAGTCTTTAGTAGAGCCACTAAATCAGGACTACTCAACATGCGGCCCATGGGCCACATGCGGCCCGCGGTGCAGTTTGGGTTTACATGGGGATCAACATGCGGCCCGTGGGTGGGATCCTTTGAACACAGCCTCCACTGGGAACACGATCCACAACGGCAAGGTGTTTCCCAGGTGGGGTGAGCATTGAAAGATGCAAGCAGACGGGCTGGCTGGAACAGACGGGTACAGGGTGTCGGCATTTCTTGCCCCCAGGGAGGAGGTGCCGGGAATGCTGGGGCATTGTGGGAAGTGTTTTGTATTCATGGCCATCAGTGTGAAAGAAGCTATTTGCATATATATTTGCATGTACACAACCACACTTAAGTTGCAGCCCTCAGCATGTGCTGTGAGTATCATTGTGGCCCCTGGGGCTTCCAAAGTTGAGTAGCCCTGCACTAAATTAAACCCCAGAAGATTGATCGCCAGAGTGTCGGTCCTCCGGTAAGTGGAGACATGACCTCAGACACAAAAAAGTGCTGAGTATCTAATCTTGGAAAAATTAGGTCTTGTTTGGTGGTTTCGAAGTTGGGTGCTCTAAGTGACTATGGAAAATTTTGGCCAGTAAACATCAGCCAGCTCGCACAAGACAATAAAAAGGAGAGGTCTTTGTGCAGAAAGATATTTGAACATGCATGTTCAGTTGAAGCATCTGAATAGCCCCATTGACTTTAGTGCGATGATTCTTATGCTTAAAGTGAAGCATGTTCTCAAACGGCTTTTTGGATTGGGGTCATGATGCCTGAAGCAGCGGATTAGTATATTTCCTTTTTCAGCCTAGAATTAAATGATTAACCACCTTTTTTTTAAAAGTCACTGTACATATTCACATACTTTTTATTAAGCATTCCCCCCCTAAGGCATAACTGAAAGGAGAAGCATTTTACTATGCATGTGCATGAAATGCCACCTAAATTCTTGGCTCTAGATAAACGATTTTGGTTCAGAGTGATGATAATATCATTTAATGAAATTGTTTCTTAATTACTTATGAGATTGGGTGGATCTGAGACTGGATTCCCACCAAGCTAAGTCTGAAGCGATATCCCCCCTTCTCTCAATGTGTTTATTTTATTGATTTAACATTCATACAAGCTGCCTGTCAATCGACTTCTAGGTTCAGATCAATATAAGGCAGCATCAGAAGAAAGACCCTTCCTCCCCCACCAAACAGAACGAATGCAAATGCAGGATATGGTCCAAACACAGCCGTCTTTCTGTATGTCCAAAACATATGTGAGACTTTAGCCTTGTGGGCTTAAAGAAATTGTAGCTCACAACTGCCATGCTCAGGAATACATGAGGGGAGGCAGTGTTGCCTATTGGATAACTAAGGAGACTTAGGGGTCAACTCCAGGCAATACCACTGCTTTGCTTGATGACCTGAGGTAGGTCACTTCACTGCCTGTGCTTTATTTTCCCAATCTGTGAAATGGGGATAATGAAACTGACATCCTTTGTAGACTACATTCAGATCTCTTCATGAAAAGCACTAGCAAGGAGGTAGGGATTATTATATGCTGAATAAGCTCAGTGAGCCTGTGCAACACTTGCAATAACATTTTTGTTTAGACTTGAGTCCGGCAGAGCTAACAGAGAGGAGGGAGGGTATCACACCAGGCCACCCAAGTAACACACAAAAGAGTTCTAAACAACTTGTGTGGGTCTAGAGACCCTTCAGAGACATAAGGGCTCCATGACAGTGGTCCCTTTCCTGGCTTTTGGACCTGCGCTGCTAGAATGCAAATCGGTTTGCTGCACAGCACAGAGTGGCTTGGAAAAAATTAATCTAATCCTGAATTGATCTAGATTCATCCACCACCAGAGGAGTGTTTGTTATTTCAGAAGAGCAAGCCAATCATTTTATGAAAATACATATTAAAGCTATAGCACATTATTTTGGGTTATGTGTGAGTACCCACAGCAACTGAAGACTAGCCAGTAGCATTGGACTACTCAGAGGTGCTCAGGAAGGCACAAAAGCACATGCTTGCCTTTAAACAGATTTGAAGTGATGTCCTGAATAGAGATTAAGGCTGTCTCAATCTTTTTGTCAATAATTTGAAAAGTAATTTTCATTCCAAAAAAGTAAGTGAAAATGACAAAGGAAAAGTTTACTACAGGTTGAACCTCCGGCACATTGGTCCGGCAACATCCGTGTTCCAGCAGGAATTTAATTAGCCAGATAGCCACACCCATGATAAGTGGACAAGTGTCCTGTGGTCCCATAAAGTTTGTTTACAGGCACCAGTCTTGGCTCTCAGTGTTCTGTGCTGTTATTTAGCTCTAATTTACCCCTGCATGTCTTCTCGGGCCCAGGAATCAGTGGGAGTGTTGGTAATGCTGCTAGAAAATATTGACCTCCCATGGTCCAGCAAATTCTCTGGTTCAGCACTGGTCAGGTCCCAAGGGTGCCAGACTAGAGAGGTTCAACCTGTACTTGAAAATGGGACAAAAAGGAGCAGATGGGGAAAAATGGAATAAGATGGAAAAATCAAACAATGTTATTTCACACCTGGAAAATATCAATTCTCAATTTCAGTTTTTCATTTAAAAACTGATTTTTCCAAAATGTATGACAAAAAAATTACCTGACTTGACTCTGCCTAATAGGAACGACTTCTTGAATTAGAGCCCAGGATATAGTGAATAGCACCAATGCAAAATTCTATGATTGATAGAACCTAGTTTAACTAATTGGTCTTGATATTACAGACCAAGGATTATCTATGCATGAAATATTTGTCATATGTTAGGCCCCATTTCAGCAAAGCAAATGGTTAATTAAAAATAAGTCCAACTGCAGTCAGTTCCACTGCATGCTGGATGTTAAGCATGTGGTAAATGCTTTGCTGAATCAGGACCTGTGGGAGGTAATAATTTAATTGCTCTCTATTCAAGCTGTTTATTGTGCCTGGAAGCAGCTATTCTTAATGCACCCCTTACAAAGAAGAGTCTAATCAAATTAATATCTTGTTCTTTCATTCCTTGTGGCACCTGCATAAGTTTCAGTGAGGACCAGGGTAAAGAAGCATGAGAATTCTGAAGAATCAGATGAAGGAATTGGAGCAGTTTACTGAGCTACAGCTGCATTGCCAGAAGGAGATTTACCTTGGTGAGGAACAGAAACTATAATCATTGTGGATACTTCCTGGGCCAGGAATTCAATCTGTGTGCCAGAGTTTAGGGTCTCACGTGAACTGGTCTACAGTGTCTAGAGAAGGAAATACTCTGAGCACCATCAGTTATTCTAGACTCCCTCTCCCATCAGGGAACAAGGAATTCATTCACTGCCTTACAACATCGTATGATGGGCAGTAGAAAAATCACTTAGGGCTAATACCTCCTAGTCACTGTCAGAGATTTGAGTGTTGATATAACCTAAAGTCAGGGATCCAATACCCATGGGTGGAAACTTGTGCCTGCAAATATGTATCTCTGTATCTTGGGACACCAGGAATGGAAAAGCTGGCTCAAAATCTCAAAGGAAAACTCAGCCACTGTGTTTTGCCTGGATTTTGATCAAGATAATGCAAAAATAGGCAAGTTTTACACAATTTCACTCAAGAATAGAAATTTTTCCCCAGTGTCTGAAATTCATCCTGGATTCTTTCCAACCTCAGCCTTATCTCAGGGTTGCAAGACTCTGTCAACAACTTGGTAAGCCTGACTTATGGTTCCAGTTTGCAACAAACACAGACATCAGAATTTTCTTACATACATTCTCACAGATTGACTAGCGTGTCATTTTTTACCAGCATGAGGCTCCTCTACTCAGAAATGTTTGGGCATGTAATAATAATAATAATAATAATAATAATAATAAAGCCACATGGCCAAGAAATCTTTGCTGACATGTTGAAGCTAAAACATTTCATGGAAATGTCCATTTTCTTGAGAAGGTTTCTCAAATCCAGAATATTTGTCATCAGAGAGCAACAGACAGATCACTGGATAGCTAATGACACAGTGGGTAGGGCACTCAACCAGTATGTTGTGGGAAACCAGGTTTACATACCTGTTCTGCCTGATTCAGACCGGAGATATGAAGCTGGCTCTCCCATATCTCAGGTGAGTATCTTAACTCTGGTCAAAGGATATTCTGAGTCCAAACCTAGAATTTTTTTCTTTCAGGAAACAAAATTCTTGGTTTTGGGCAAGCCCTCAATAAAGGGGATGATCACTCTGTGAAAACGGTAGTCAGTGCTAAAATGATCGTACTGTTTCTTAGCATGACAGGTTGCAACTCTATGAACCAGAACTCTCTGCTCCAGCAACATCTGTGGTCCAGCAGAACCATGGATGTTCCAAGTCCTGGTTGGGAGCCTCGCTGGGCTGGGGCAGGAGGAGCTGGGGATCCTGGCATGCTCTACACAGCTGGACTGCCCAGGGGAGCCAGGGAGCCCGGTGAGGTGAGCAGGGGAAGCTGGGAAGGGTGGCAGTCCTTTATGTCAGAGAACCTTGATTCTGGACCTTATTTGGTCGTCCCCCCCCCAACCTGAACTTTGGTTGATGCTGTAGGGCCTACTTCAAAGAGCATCTATTTTCTAGGGGGAATTGTGAAGGGCAGGGGTTGAAGAATCTAGGGGAGCTGGAAAATAGAGGTTAGTCTATGATTGGATGATTAATATTTTGTCATTTGGAGTTACTGCATGAAGATAAGTCGCATCCTTTGAGCATTTTCCATATCTGTTGAAAATGCAGCTGCTGGGCTAGGAAATACAAAGAGATTTAACAGAAATAAATGTGTGAAATTATCAGTGGTTCATCCTTCTCTGAGGCCTTGTTTAAAGCTGTTGGTATCTGACATCCTGCAGGCTGCTCTGGGATATACTGAATGCCTACTCACTCATCACAGTGTCTCCTGACAGTCTTGGAGGGAGCATATCCCCAGGATCCTGACAATCCTTCTACATGCTGTGTTCTCAACAACACAGGGTAAAAAGGGGCAGGGTGGCAGACAGCCAAAAATGGAGGCATGGACTGAAGCATGATCCTCCTGGTGCAAATTAAGCACTTCTCCATTTACTGCTAGCTGGGCCCTCACATGGAAGGAAAAAGGATAAAGTCTACCGGGGCCAGGAGGCCCTGGGGGGCCTGATCTAGGCTGCAGATTGTGGTCTGTCTGTGGCAGTAGCCTGTATCACAAGTTTGCACTGGGCCCAAAATAATTATGCTTAGGCCTGGCTGCTAGAAGGGCTTGATCCAAAGGTCATTGAAGTCAATGGAAAGACTCCCATTGGTTCCCACTGGACTCCAGTGGACTCTGGCTAAGTCCCCCAGAGAGCAAAATATTCACATCTCCCTCTCGCCGTGTTTTCCAAGGTCAATAGTTTCAAGCCAATGCCCCGACAGAGCTACTTCAGTTTGGAAGTTCTAACAAGGGCTGGGTGTTCACATGCTGAAAGCAGATGCATCAGGGAACGCACCCACGACAGCAGAGCTGGGGCACCGCTCTTTTAATTGGATCTGTTAGAGACAGCCGGTGCCTGAAGATGTGGAGATCAGGAAAGAAGCCAGGGAAGCTGCATCTGAAAACTAGAAAGACTCCACTTATTCAGAGGTCAGCTTCAGTTCCCTGTCACAGGAGGAATATTCATCCCGTCCTGTATCTCACCTGTACCACATCGACAAACAAAATACAGGTGACACCAGCATCGGTCATTTCCCCTGCTTTTGGTCATTTGTAGTGCCAGCAGCTAAAACACTGAGATGACACCTCTTTTGGTTTGAAAAAATTGTGCAGCGGCCTCTCCAAATCAAGAACAGCGGGGCTGAGTTTGTGACTACTTAAGACAGCAATCCGGTGCTATTGCAATAGGTTTCTTCTGGAGCCACTTTTACCGGCTTTGTCACTAGATGTCACTACATACACAAATGTGCCTTTAGACCGCCTGGCAATTTGAGCACGAAGGCTTGAAGACACTGGGAGAATTCAGTTAGTTTTGATCAATGTTATAGTGAATCAATTGGGTCCCTCATTTGCCGTATCAACGGCATCTCTTTTGGTTCAGGTATCATTTATTTCTCACCAGAGGCATTGATTTCAGAGCAGATGCAAATTCATTTGGCTTTACAGCAAATATTTTCCAGTTGATTTTAGCTTAGACAAATTGGTTGTTTCCTTTTATTCTTGCCCATTATGAAGTATACAAATGTTGCAGGTAATAATAACTGTAGCAATCTTATCAGACCCTGATTAAGTATGGTGCAAAGTGAGACTACTTCAGTATCAAGTTTGTGGCAATACGGCAGGCTGCTGAACGAATAGCTCAAATATGCTCACAATATAGATCTAGATTCTTCATCTGTATGCAGCTGGAGACCAGAATTCACCCAGCTATTCAGAGTGAATCAGTTATTCTGTGTCCTTAGCCATTTTTCTGTTAGGGCGACACCTTCCCCATCATAAACTCTGTATGCCACACAGTCCCACTTATGCCTTCTCCCTCAGTGAATTATCCACCAACAGACTTGGATTTTTGCAAATGTGTTAGGAAATGTGTCACTGACATGTTTCAGCAGATAAAATATGAACTTGGTTTGATTATTTGCTCTATGGACTTTGAGTTCTATGACTGAGGCTATGTCTAGACTGCAGGCTTATTTTGGAAGAAGCTTTTTTTGGAAGAGAGCTCCTTCAGAAAGAGAGCGTCCACACACAAAAGCGCATTGAAAAAGCGATCTGCTTTTTCGAAAGTTAGTGTCCACACTGAATGGACGCTGTTTCGCATTTATGCTGTGATTACTATGGATGGAGTGGCCACCAGGGCACCTGTACTTTTTCCTTTTTCCTCTTCTTTCGAAAGAACTCCCTTTTTCCCGTCCACACGCCTTTTTCCAAAAGAGCTCTTTCGGAAAAAGGCTTCTTCCTTGTAGAAAGAGGATTACCAATGCTGGAAAAAAACCCTCTGTTCCTTCGATTTACTTTTGGAAAAACGCAATTGCAGTGTGGACATAACTCAGGTTTTGTCAGAAAAACGGACGTATTTCTGACAAAACTGTAGTGTAGAAATACCCTGATTGTCTACTTCATGTATTATTTCTGCCTTCCAACCGGATACTAACACTTCTGTGAGGAGGACAGTTGAAATTAAAGTGATTTCAAGATTTCTACACACATTTTCTCACTAATACATGTTTGCAAAAGTGTTTGTGAGACTTCTAATTCTAACAAACATTCTTTCGGACAAATTTCACACTAATATGCATGGGTATTAAATGACTTAAACACCCTACACAGGACTAGAACCTGAGCATCAGTGTTTCTCTATTGACTTCTGATTTAGACCAGTTGAGACTTTGGCCTAAAGATTTCATTTGTCTGGATGCTCATATATAACTTTTGCGATTCATCCACTGAAGCCTGTTAAAACAGCCAATGATAGATCTTTGAACCACTTATTTTATATTTCTTATACATGAGGCTAATATATTTTCAGATCTCCTAGAAGAACAATCTTCAAAAAATGGATGCTTTTGCAAGAATGTACTAAATAGCAAAACAAGAACACAATAGACCCGATCCTGTCTCAACTTTTGACTATGGATCACTGAAAAATTGTCCTGTTTTATTTATTCCCTCTGAAGTATCTAGCGCTGGTCACTGTCTGAAAACAGGACATTAGACCAGGCAGACCATGGGTCTGATCCAGTATCACCATTCTTACACCAATGTTTTTATGAATATGCTTGTATTTTCCTCAACTCCCAGTGAAATCAACAACCATTAAGGGTGCTGTCCACTTCACAGGCTCATATCTTTACTTGTATAATTCTTTTGGGAAACAATGAAACTAAGAAAAAAAGTCACAGAAAATGATTTATTCCATGAAAAGAGCCTCTTTATCCCTGCACAGGAAGATTTGCAAGAGAAAATCTGAACCATATTTTTGGATTTGTTAATCAAAGGGCTGATGGCAAAATGTGCGTCGGGAGCTGTTTTATGTAGATGTGATGGGTCAAACAAGTCAAATGGGATTGTTTCTGTCTTCTGGCTGGATGATTTCATGCACGCTTATGGATTTCACCTGAATGTGTGTGCATCGCAGTTTCCTTTTAACCCAGGTTTGAGTGAATCTGAAATACTGAATGTTCAGGCAGAGGGAAAGCAAAAGAGACACGGGCATTGCCAAAGTGTGTCCGTGCGCGAATCCATACTAATAACAGTATGGAAAATGTTTGTGCGTTATTTGCCCTGCTAGACGCAGTGGAGATGCATGGCTCCATTGTTTTGTGTGGAGCTAGCCCAGTTTACACCAGCTGAGAATCTGGCCCACAGTAGGTAGATTTCCTCCCTGACACCAGCTCTATGTGTTTGTGTGTCTGTGTAAAGTAGAGGCATGGGCTTCAACGAGTCCTCTGCTGTCATACATGCATTGCAGGTTTCTCTTTCTAGATATCCACTAGGAGGGGATATTTTTTTGGCAGGACTTGCCCTTTTCTGCCTCCAAATCAAGACCTTCATGGCTCCTATGAACATTCATCGACTGTGTATTCGAGAGCTTGTCTATCTCTCTGTTTGTCTCTCTGTCTGTTTATCAAGCCAGGACCACCAAATTCGGTATGCAGCTTCCTCTTCTCAGAACTTAAAGCTATGTAGGAGTTTGATTGTGCCAGGAAAAAGGGATGTGCCTGGAATACAAGGGGCAGTATGGGACTGCCCCCCCCCAATTCAGGACTTCCCCAGCCTCAACCCTCCCACCAAGGTGCCCTTTGCGGGGGAAGGGAGGTTTGAAGCTAGATTTATACAGGGACAATGCTGGCCGTTCCCCTTCATCAGGGAGTGAGGGGAAAGTGCACAGTTTGCTGCATTCCCCACTCTGGCTGGGGAGCTCAGGGGGCAGACGAGCTTTGCTCTAGTTCCCTGACAGGGTCAGGAAGAAGAAGCGGAAGCAGCTCTAGTATGAATCTTGGGGGTGGGGGGCGCTTCAGCCCCCACCCTTTCACCACATGCCCCTACACACACAGAGTCCCCTGCCCAGAGCCCTTCCTTGCCCCAACGCTGTGACTCTTGCATTCCCGACTCTCCCAGCCTCCTGCCCGGAGCCCCTCCTGAAGGACCCGCCCGGTAAATGTGCCAGTCTTGTTTGTAATCATCCAGTTTAGCAAACCAATATTCCAACAGTGGGTCAGATCAGTGCTTGAGATACTCAACTCGGTCTCATCTACAGCAGCTTCGCTCCTACGGGTGTCACCTTGCAGGTTAGTTATGGCCACCATGGCTTCCGATCTGTCCAATTCAGCAATGCAATTAGTTCGGTTTCAGCGGTCTGAAAACCCCAGGACAGCAGAATACATTATTTATTTGGGAAACGAGGCCCGGCTTCAGGTGTTAACCCAGAGCTGTTAAAGACTCCACCTGGCTCCTACGCCGCTGGCTGTTGTGGGCGGTCAGTCTCACGAGAGCGCATGCTGTTGTGCTGTAACAAAATTCAGGTAGTGAAAGTTTTCCAGCCGGCAGTAATAATAGCAGGGGAAAGCCAGGCTTTTTTGAAGCCATTACAATCAATACACAATGCTATTCATTTAGAAAAACAAATATGCTGGAGACTTTCTCATTGAAAAGGGGGGGAACAATTAATGCTTTTTAAATGATGCAGAAGCAGGCAGGAAACCGAGACAAGGGAGCTTCTGATTCTACCACTGTGCCTACTATTTTGGTGGAGATCACAGGTCCAAAAAGTGCAGTGGTGGAAGGTGCTCTCCAATGAGTGACATCCAGGTTCAGATCCTCCAATGTGTTTAGGTTTCTATGGGAAGGCCCACCTTGGAGGACCTACCCAGTTCCTTGGCAAATCCTCCGCACAGTGTGTCCTCAGCTTTGGGGGAATTGTCTCAGTTGGTCAGATGGTTAGGCTGTTACTGGGCTCTTGCTGCCATTTTCTCTCCCCGAGATCTTGTTATTAAAAGGGATACGATTCTATGGTTTTAATTAGACCGAGGAGAGCTCTTAGAACGTTGCAAGTGGCTGGGCCATGTATAACAGCCCCTTTAACATACATCTACAAAGTATTGCTCAGGCCTGTACCAGGACAAATCCTAGGCTACCCTCTTCCCCTGGGGCACAGGAAGGCTCTAACTCCAGAGGAAGTGTCTGAGTTCCAACGCATGGAAAGCAGGCCAGGGAGGGGCATACAGGGGGCCTTATACCCGCCTTGTCAACCACAGAGCCCTGCTTTCCATAGGCTGTCCTGAGATCTGCAAGGATTCAGGAAGAGGGATTGAAGGGGATGGTTTGGATGGGGAGGACTATGGCTAGTGGACCCAGACATATGTAGATACACTAGGCAACACCCCCACCCCACCCCACCAGCTAGTGGGTGCATGTGCATCCCAGTTGGCACCATTCCTAGAGCTGGCAAGCTTCTGGAACCATTCTACTGTTGTTCTTTGTCCGGGGGGAAGGAGGATCCCCTCACTCGTGGCCCGCCGGTATCACCTGTGTGAGGTTTTATTATTCCAGGAACATTCAGAACTCCAGGGCTTAGCCAGAAGCTTTTAGTTTCTGATGTGTGTGTATGTGTGTGTGAAGGGGGACGGGAGAGGGGGATGTTTGTTAATTCTTTACCAAGTGCAGAGTCTCATCATCACTTAATTGAGGGCTAGTGCAGACACAGCCACAGCCACAGCCACAGCCACAGCCACAGCCACAAGGAGAGTGTTGCTTTATGTCTCCTGCTAGATGCTGCGGCATGAATAAACTGAGAGACAAGGAAAGCACCTCTGGAGCCTGGGACCTGCCCAGAGCCCCTGGCTGCACCTTTCTGGGGGTGCCACAACTGGCTCTGGTATTTGTCTGTGAGCCGCTAGCACCAGGCAGTCCCACAAGGCCTGTACTTCTAGTCTGGGATGGGGAACCTTTTTTGGGTACGGGGGCCGCTGACCCACAGAAAAATCAGTCGGGGGCTGCACACAATTGAGAAACAACTAAAAAAAACCCCACCTCATTGATGTGGCCCCCTGACTGAGAAGCAAAAAGACACTCCCCACATTCTCCTTGCATACCAGAGTGGAGGGGGCCAGGCTAGTAGATTGTGTGCTCCAGCCCCATAGGGGGATGGCAGAGGGGCTGGAGCACCAGCATGGGCTCCCCAGTGCTGGAGGGGAGCCCCAAGCCTTGGGGGCCAGATCCAGGCAAGCAGGGGGCCGCATCCAGCTCCCAGGCCTTAGGTTCCCCACCTCTGTTCCAGCCCCTTCTTTCATGGATACCTCCCTTCTGGCTCCCCAGGGTGTAGAAAACCCCAGCTTAGTTGTTTTGACATGGCAGTCTGGGAGAGGAGGTAGGTCTAAGTGAGCAGAGGACAGCACACGTGAATAACTTACACCCTCTCTCACCTGCCTTCGGCCCACTTTCTGTATAACATGCATTGAAATACACTCGGCGGGGGACTGACACCAAGGGGGCTGCTAAAACAGTAACAAAGGTCCCTTTGACTCCTGTTAAGATGTCACCGAATGCGCACAGGTTTCAGTAGCTTCATATCACTCCGGGTGAAGGCTGAGCGAATCCAGGATGCACGGAGGATCATTGTTGTGTTCAAGTACTCGGGTACTGGATGAGGATTCGGGGCCTCCTCCTGCATAAAAGAGGTCCTCAGCACCTTCGCAAGCTGGCCTGGTGAAGTGAACCCGGACATTGAGAACTTGAGTGTGCAAGGAGGGGGAAAACCCAGACCCAAAGAGTTTATGGACTAAGCACAAGGACATTCAGGGGTTGTTCCCCATATGTAGCATAATTTGCCCAGGCTAGAAGCTACAGGGTTTTAGAGATGAATTCCAGGAAGGGCTGTCTCCAGCAGCGCTTCTTCTAGGAATGATGTTGCAGCATTATTGTAGAACTAAGCCTCATAGTTCATTATCTATCCATTGTTCCCCAATGTACCAACTACTAGCCAAGCTGCTTCCAGAAGTGGCACCAGACCCCACTATTCAGAATCCCCAGCAGAAATAGAGGTAAGGAGAAATCCCTTCCGCGGAGCATTAGTTCCTCTCTCGCCCTACTCCATCTGGTCTGTATTAGCGCTGAGATACAGAGCTTTGTATCTGCTGAGATGCGAGCGACGAGCTGCTCTTGGCCTGTCTCCCCGTGTCGTGGCCTCTTTCACATCTGAGGTCTCTTTCTCTCCATTGTATTGATTTTTTTTTAAGCTAATGGTTTTCATTATCTGAGCCTGGGAACTTGGATTTCACTGTAGCACTTAGTGTATGTCAGGGTGGCAAGAGCTACTGTACTGGGGGGAAAAATCAATGGCGAGGTAACTGAATTGGGACTGTGTTTGTGATTCAATCAATGGAGGAAGACTCGGGGCCTCATCCTGCACAGTGCCAGGTATGGCGAAGCTCCACATGGATGTTCACCTCATAAAAGAGGTCCTCAGCTCCTTAGGGAGTTGTCCTGTTTAAGTTAACCTGCTTCCAGAAGTAAGACATGGAGAAATCCCTCAGTGTATCTAATCTAGTAACCCTGTGAATGAAAGATTGCTCACTGCTGCGTCTCACCAGCACCTCCAACTCCAGGAGAGCCAGCAGTGACGGGTGGGGAGAGGGCAGAAGAGACTATGAGGCCCTGGGGGAAGAATGGTTCAGGGGAGATGGAGGGAAGGGCAGTAGGTCCACTCATTTTGCTTTTGGTTTACAGTGAATTAACTGGGAGCAGGGGATGGCCTTTTGTCTTTAATCTCTATTTAAAATGCATTATAGACAGCGATAAATCATAATCATGCGCTCAAAGCGCTCCAGTCCTGGGTTAATGCATGCAACAACTCAACGATAGCCTCTCATGTCACTGGTGGCCTGACCCCAAGCCTATTAAGTCAATGGAAAGGCTCCTACTGATTCCGGTGGGCTTTGGATGAGGCCTTAGATCACCTCGTTTAAGATGGAGTCCAATTCCCACAAAATTTTCCAGCACTTTTCGGAGCAGGCTGATGGAGCTTTTGGCCCCTCTGTATAACCTGATGATGATCTGTGTGAGAGGCTGGTAGTCACAAAGGTTAATGAGTGAAAGCGATTTCCCTCAGGGAAGAAGCAAGCTAATGTTCTCACTTGCTGATAAGAAAACCAAACACATTTTGGACCACTCTTGCTTGGCTACAGATGTGCAAAGATTCACCTGCCATCAGCATGCCAGGAATTCATTCAGCTGTCGGATTGTTTTCTTGCCGTGCACAACAACTGCCCGGTGGTACACGTAAGCATTCCTGAGCCGTTGGCCTGAGGCGATTAGTGAAATCTCTGCGCTCAGGTAAAGACTGAATAAAGGATCTGTCACTGCAGAAAAAGCTGTGGAACAAACACTTCCAAGGCCTTTGCTGGAGCAGGTGATGGAGACACCTTTGGTTGCTGAGCCATAAATGCACAGCGATGGAAATAAGCCTGCGATACCGACTTGGTTGCCAGCAGCCTTAATTACAGGACATGCCATCATTGGATTCACAATGGAATAAATGGATGTATTTATATGTTTGGAAGTTGGAAGGAGGATTTCCTGATTGCCAGATGAAGTCATGCCGGTGCTACAGGAGCACTGTTTGCACCGCTGTATAAAGTGATGTCAGCATTTCCATTTAGGAAAACCCCACAAAACACTGTGTTCAGGGCTTTTATTATTACAGATCTATAAATTCTTCTACCAGATGAAACTCAGGTCTTATCCCAGGAGGGAGCCAGACTCACTGGCTGGGGATTGGCTGTTCCTCCCCAACCCCAAGAATGCAGATAAATAAATGGAAGGTAAGTCGTAGCAAATGGTGTCTTTCACATGCCAATAAACCCCACCCAAACCACTGCCTATAAACGTTAAACATAGACCTGCACCCGGAAGTATTAGTGGAGAAATATGAAAAACTACTGAGTGCTTTTGTCTGGGCAAATGACTGGTTCCCATGGGCCCTCTTTTGTGTCCCAAAGTAATTTCACAACGTTGTTATTTACTGAGGACTCTGCTCATTGGATAGGCTAGTTCTTTTGACGAAGGCATTAGCGTAATACACCAAAAATGGGGGCCAGGGGTTGGACTCAATGACCTCCTGAGGTCTCTTCCAGCCCTAGGATTCTATTCGAGGATCCTAAGAGCTCGGGGGCAACTCAGCGCTATGGAAATGAATGGCATCGCACGGGTGTAAGACGGGTGTCTGAGCGAGCAGGCAGCAGGCCCTTTATGCTCTACTGAGCACTGCCCCAGAAGCCTTTACACAATAGGCTGCAATGACTTCAAAGGGGCCCGTTGTCTTCTTTCATGGGAATAATCAGCATACAATGCAACCTTGTTTATTCAAAGGTCTCAGGTAACACCCAGACCGTTCTGATAAATGGGGGGCTGGGAGGAAAGAGGGAACTGGCCAGCTGGGTTTGAAAAGGCTGCCCCTCCAGGGATCCAGAATCCTTTCTGCTTGTTGAAATCCTCCAGGGCAGTCTGTTGGAAAGCCCATTAGCCTCCCTTTAATGGGCTGCCTTCTGTGGCTGGTTGAATGGAGCCAAGACTCCGCATTAAGCATCGTGTTCCTGGGGCACACAAAAGCCCACTGCGTTAGCCTCGCAGGCCCCGTACTTTGTCCCTATCTCACAGTGCCCTCACGTAGCACCAGGTCTCTGTGAATTCAGATGCTGCAGCTCCCAACCCATATATATCCTCATGGAGCACCTAAGCGGTGATCCGTGAAGACAGTACACAAGCTATAGAATAATTTCCTAGCATATGTAGCCTTTTGATAGACACCAAAGACAGAGGAAGCAGTTGTGCTATCTCTACTTCGGAGTTCCTTTGGTGTGCTGACCTGTCAAATAAAGGGTCCCAAAGAAGTCATGGGTAGGTGGCATCTCTCATAGCTCTCCTCACACCAAAAAGGAAAAAAACATAAACTATATGGGTGAGTGACTTATATATTTCAAAAGCTTCAGAGGGGTAGCCGAGTTAGTCTGTAACAGGATAAACTTAAAAAAACAACAAATAGTCTGGTAGCACTGTAAAGACTAACAAAACATGTAGATCAGTGTTTCTTAAACTTTTTAAGGCCGAGGAACACCAAACAATTTTTTTTATGAGGAACACCAAGGATTTTTTGTTGAGCAAAAAAAAAAAAAAAAAAAAAAAGAAAGGGGGGGGCAGAGAAAAGTTATTGACCCCCCCCCAAAAAAGGTCACCTGCCCCTTTTAGGGTGTCCATTTTGAACTCTGTTGTTCTCCGTGGCACACCTCCGACTGCCTCGCGGCACACCGGTGTACCACGGAACACAGTTTAAGAAACACTGATGTAGACGGTATCATGAGCTTTCGTGGGCACAGCCCGCTTCTTCAGATCTGAAGAAGTGGGCTGTGCCCACGAAAGCTCATGATGCCATCTACAGGTTTTGTTATATATTTCACTGAGCTTGCTTAGATTGCCAGATTTTTTTCTATTTCTTTTTAAAATATTTCTTTTGGTCGAATACTTAGGACTTGGCTACTCATCACATGGCTTGTGGGCTGCATGCAGCCCATGGCCTGTTTGTTTGTGGCCCGCGGTGGAGTTTGGGTTTACGTGGGGCTCAACACACGGCCCATGGGTGGGATCCTTTGAATATGGCCCCCACTGGAAACACGCTCCACAACAGCGAGGCATCTCCCAGGCAGGGTGAGCATTGAAATATGCAAGTGGATGGGCTGGCTGGAACAGATGGGTGCAGGTGTATAGGCATTCCTAGCCCCCAGGGAAGAAGTGCCGGGAGCACCAGGGCATTGTGTGAAAGAAGCTATTTGCATATATTTGCATATATATTTGCATGTACATGCAACCACACTTAAGTTGCAGCCCTCGGCGTGTGCTGTGAGTATCGTTGTGGCCCCCGAGGCTTCGAAGTTGAGTAGCCCTGACTTAGGAGATGGGTGAAATACCAGAAGAATAGGCCACAATCCTACTTGATGGGTGAACAAATCAGTAAAGAAAATTAAATAGTCAAAGACGTTCTGTTAAGTCTCCTGCAAAAGCAAGAAAAATCACAGTAAGGCTGGAGCCTTGTCCCCATGTCTGTTTGGGGACCATCAGAAGGGCCTCCAAAGTAGAGCCGAATCTTCAGGACCCACTCAATGCCTTGATACCACAACGTAAGCTAAGGAGGGAGTCTTGGCCTTAACGTTGCATGTTGCTCCTTCTGTGTTTCAAGTCAGACTCTCAATGTTAGTGCAGCCTTTTTTTTTTTTTTTTGTGGTTTAATAAATCACAGGCTGCAGCTTATGTAATGACTCAGAGTGAGGGATTGTAGTCTCTTCTGGCCCAGAGGTGGTGTCATCATATCCCGGCTCTGGAAAGCAATGGAAATCAATGGTTGCGTCTGGATTCATTTCAGGCTGGCTGGGCGGTGTGGAGGTGGCGAGGGGCTGGCTTGAATTTTAAAAGTTTACTCGTTCCAGATGGAGCTGTTTACAAAAAAATAAAACATTTTTCTAATCAGGAGGTGGCTTGTATCTCCATCCCGACCTTCCCTCCCTGACACACACACACACAAAAAAAAGACCTGGCTGGGTATTTCTGATGATTGACACTCAGGCCTTGTTTTCCTCTTGCTAATAAAGTTTTACAAGTCGAACTACCTGCCAGAGTTTAAACAGCCTTGCAAGCTGTGCAAGGTTGTGAAATCATACGCTGCTGTGGGCCAGGTTTGCTCTTCTGCATATCTAGCAATGAAATCTGAAGCGGCTTCTTGGAGCACACATCCTCCTCATTAAAAGGCTTTCCCCGTTCCAGGAGAAGCCTCTCCTATAAAGTGCTTTGGCATCCAGCTTGATTACATCCCTTTGAAATCATCGTTGTCGTGACACGTCTGCGCGGAAGGTGGGGAGCGGGGGCTCGAAGGAACGCCTGGCTTTCCTTCCAAAGGTTCGTTCCGCAAGGCAGCCCAACAGACTAAGAAGAGACGAAGAAACAAGCCTGGGAAACCCAGGCGCCTGATTCTGCTGGTGCAAAGAGGGATGGATCTGCCTGAGCCAAATTTGGCCCCAGATTGAAACAAACTTCTTATGATTTCCGTTCCCTTTAAGGCGCATTAGGGCCGGACTAAGGCTGAACTCAGGGAGCAGGAGGACAGCTGGAGGCTAGCACTGAGAGACCTGGCGCCTGCCCATTTCTGTACCAGCTTGCAGAGATGGCCAGTTACCAAGGGCAAGTGGCGTGGGAGCATCTCTGAGCCCATGTTCCCCCAAACTCATTGGAGGGGCAGAGCCTGCCTCACGCAATGGGGCCAAGTCACTGGGGTCAGAGAAAGAGGACACAGCTTGCATCTCTCCTCAGTGGTATGGAAACATTTTAAAAAGTGAAGGGGGAGACTGAACCCCTTTACTTCTGTGTATTCCCAGCCCCAGCTGAGGCCAGGAACAAAGCCCTGGAATATAGGGCCAGCAGCCAAGACCCCAGGCATGGGTCTGGCAGCAGAGGCCCCCGGCAGACAGAGCTCAAACTGGGACCCCAGCAAGCAGAGCAGCAGCTGGGAACCTGGCACGTGGGACTGGCAGCTGGGACCCCGGGAGCTAAACCAGGAGCCCTTCCGCTGCCCCCGCACCTCTAATTCCTGTGTCTATAACTCTCCTATCCAGTGGCTGCCAGTGGCCAGTGCATCCCACGGAACAAGCTAAGACAACTTTGAGAGCTTCCTTAACTTGGGCCTTCTGCTGCCATAACCCCGGTGGGGTTTGTAGCGGTGAAGGATCAGGCAAATGGCCTTCACAGGCACATTTCCTCCTTCCCCTCACCCCCCTCTCCACCACAAATGCCTCCCTGCCCCGGTGGTGGCTGCAGGGTCGGTGTAGTGCTGGAAGTGTGATGTGGAGGTGCCCTGGACCAGCGCTCTCCATGAAGGGGCCTTACACTAAACCTGAAGCTCGTTTGTGCTAGCTTAGCCAAAGGGCTGGGACTAAAAGTGTGACGCTCAAGCTAGTCCACTGCCTCAAGTCATTCCTGCTGGGGTGGGAGATCGGCACACATCTACGATGAGCTGAAAAGGGCCTGTCTCACTCTGAGACTGGCGCTGCCACTTTGGAGACCTGGATGTAGTGACCAAGGGGGGGAAAAAAACCCAACCCTGCTCCCCAGTCCTTAGCAATGAGTTGAAATGAAGGCATAGCTGCCGCAAGAACAACTCTGTTAAAATCCCTTCTCCCGGCCAGCCTCCTACACTCAAAACTCTGCCATGCACATTTACAGCCGGCATTGCTTTCTTAGAAGTCATTGCTTTCTTGATTCATGAGCAGAGCCAAACACTTAATGCATCAACAGCACAATAAAATAGCCTACGGTGACTGTGAAAACGTGACCCAGTTGAAAAAAAAGACATGAATCAAATTCAATATATCATGTGTCTGGCATGGCTTGGATTCCGGGGGTGGCTTGCAAGCTGCAGGCAAAAATGATTTGTTTTCCCGAGACAATTCTCCCACCATGACCCACAAAAAGAAAGCTGCACCCTACAAAACGGAGCCCAGGCTTGTGAAACTGCAGCTCGTAACGTTCAAACTCGGGTTCTGCTCCTGCTTATGTAATTCAGTCCAACAAGCCCTCATCAAAATCGCTTTGATTGGGTTACACTTGGAAAGTTTACAAAGTTGTTTTACTGAACAGTACTCCACAGGGGTTCAAGTCAGAGGGACGCAAGTTGACTTCCTCTGTATACTGTGGATGTCTGGTGAGATGAAGTGTGGGGTTTAACAAATCTTCTTGGGAAGAAAATTGAAATATTTGAGGTTTTGCAAGGGGAAGCTTTTTATTTAGTTAGTTAGTTAGTTAGTTTGCTTGTTTGTTTGTGGCTTTCTTTTTCTTTTTTTTTTTTTTTTTTGGACCATGGTTACATTTGTCATTTTTTCCAGTTTGTAAAAATGACGAGACAGAGAAATAGATGGCTGAAAAAAACTGCCTCACCCAAATTGCTAAGGTTCTGAAATCTAAGCAACAACATTTTAAATTGACCCTAACTCTCCTCTGCTTCATAGCTGAGAAAGACGAAAATCAGGGTAATGGGAGATGATGAATGACACCAAACTGTCAGATTTTCCTTTAATTATGGGGTGAGAGAGAGGGAAAGAACATTTGTAAATTGTCCTTGTGCCAGAATTCTTCCTGAAATGCTTCACATCTGATTCTGAATTGCATTATCTTATTCTTTTTGTTTTAATCATTGTTTCTTTATTGGTTTTCATTACAGAGAGGAGATTATCCAACCCCCCTAATAATGAAATGCAGAACAAGTAAGAAGAATAAGAATTGGAATTCCCCAGAGAAGCCCTGTCTAAAAAACAATTATGACTGTAGCTGAGAAATCAGAAAGTGGTTTTGTATGTAATGGAGCGGTGAGAATCATTTGCAGTGAAACTTGTTCAGGTTTTGTTCCAAATTCAACATTAGAAATGGGCCTGGACCAATCCCCCTGGAGCTTAACTACCTTTACCTTGTGGGGGGATCAAAATCAGACCTGGATCCCAGTTGTGCATCTTAACCCCATCTCTGTTCAGAGCTTGGTTGGAGCGCCTGATCCACAGCTGGCATAAACCTACAAAGCTCTATCAGCTTCATTCTGATACATGTCACCTAAGGACTGATCCCGCTACGTAAAGGATTTACTGTGATTCACAAGCCTTTTCAGTGGACTTGGCTGAC
Source organism: Rafetus swinhoei (assembly GCA_019425775.1). NCBI lineage: Eukaryota > Metazoa > Chordata > Testudines > Trionychidae > Rafetus > Rafetus swinhoei. The sequence continues at coordinate 190,641,807 of CM033440.1, forward strand.
TTAAGGTTTTGCATCAAAATCACATTAAATTTGCAATCTGGTGAGCCTATGACATTAAGCCAGGGGAAATTCAAGGGTTATGTTTCACTCTGAGGCCGGGGATATGAATCAAAATGCTGGGGAGTTGAATCTGTGTGGAACAAAACCAAAAAAAAGGCGTTCGCATTCCCCTGCACAGAGAAATTGAAGCGTTTCACCCAGCTCTAATATTGAATAAAATAACATCATGACTGGTATGGAGAAAGTGACTCAGGTCATCTCATCTGAAGAAGTGGGTGTTGCCCACGAAATCTCATAATACTATATATATTTTTGTAAGTCTCTAAGGTGCCACACGTCTACTCATTGTGAACAAAGAAGAGTTATTTACTGCTTCCCATAACACAAGAATTAGGGGGTCACCAAATGACGTTAATAGGCAGCAGGTTTAAAACAAACAAAGTAAAGTACTTCTTCACACAACACACAGTGAACCTGTGGAACTCCTTGCCAGATGATGTTGTGAAAGCCAAAATTATAACAGGGTTCAAAAAAGAGCTAGATAAATTCAAGGAGGCTAGGTCCATCAATTCATGGAGGATAAGTCCATCAATAAGCCAGGATGGGCAGGGATGGTGTCCTTGGACTTTGTTTGTCAGAGCTGGGAATGGGAAACAGGATGGATCATTTGATGATTACCTGTTCTGTTCATTCCTTCTGGGGCTGACATCTTGGCCACTGGGCTAGATGATCTTATGTTCTTATGAATGAGCTGCTCCAGAGATTGCACTTCCACAAATGTATTCGTTATACACTAGCATGTCATGCAGACCTTCACCATTGCTGTTCATTGGCTCGAGAACTGGCCTTAACAGAACATGACAGAGCATAGCTGTATGGGTCAGAGGTGTCTTTTAGTCATACTCTTCCCCTAGGTCACCTTTCTGTTTCTCCGTTCTAGAATTCAAACAACCCTTTGGAAGGTGCATTTCCTTCCCAATGGATGCCATCATATATGCTTGTGCTGCACTTAATTATCCTCCTCATCCTGCGCTGCTGTTTTGCATTCTCAGTGACATGAACATTCAATAAAGCGCTAGGCCAATTTTTTTAACTGTGTTAAGTGAGAGTGAAACCTTCTCTGGGGACGGGAATGTGAATGGGCCCGAGCAAGTTTTTAAAAGAATAAAAAGAAAGTGGGTTGACCTCAGCAGGGGTCTTGTCCAGTGCTTCTCAAACTGGCTTGCACTGCACTTTCTGGGAGAGTGCAGAGAATGGGCAGATGCTGGGTCTTTGGTTTCTCCTCCATCTTTCCAGCTGCTCTTCATGGCATCCAGGTTCTTCCTCCCAAAGAGCCCAGAGTCTGCCCTGAAAGGCAGCTTCAAGCTAGGAGGAGGACCCATTGTAATTGCCTTTCCTACTGAAAATAGGAGCTTTCCTCAGGGACCAGAGCTATCAGCAAGACTGGGGCCACCAGTGGTAGCCAAGAGGAAGAAAGGAGTCAGGAGCTAACAGTGGTACGGGAGATGCCAGTAGAAAAGAAATATCTCCAGGGGAGAAAGGAGAAGCATGTTCAGAGGAGGAGAGGAAGCTGAGGACCATATGCTCAGGGAGCATGTCTAGGGGACCAGAGGAGAAGAGAACCAGGTGGCAGGGATACATGTGCCGGGAAGGAGGCCCACCGAGGAGGGAAGAAGGGGGAAGGGGAGAAGAAAGAAGGGAATGATGTAGCAAAGTAGAGAGGGAAACAGAACATGGAGGCAGCACACCAAGGCCCAGAATCAACTTGACGGCAGCCAGCCAAGTGGAACCACGGCAGGGAAGGAGCCCTTCAGTGTACGGGATCCTAGAGCGCCGTAGCACCGCTCCCCATCCTCCTCTCTGTGGCTGGTGTAAGCCCGGTGGCCAGAGTAAAGGGGATGTGGCTCTGGTGCCTTGGCCCACCATAGCTGATCTCCTGCTGCTGTATTTCATGCCCCCCTGCCTGGTAAATCAGTTGCTGGCTGGCATAATTTAGAGCAGACTTCAGCACTAGCGAGGCCTGGGATAGGGGGAACATCTACCCAGCAGCGTTATTTCGGAGCAACCTCAGTGATTCCGAAATACCATAGTGCATGTCTACACAGCCAGCCCGTTATTTCAAAATAAGGGGCTTCTTACTCCGACTCCTGTCACCCTCACTGTACCAAGGGGTAAGGGAAGTCAGGGCGGGGAGAGTGCCCTATTTTGAAATACCTGCCATATAGACAGCGCCCAAAGTCGAAATAAGCTATTAGCAATTAGCGTAGCTCAAGTTGCGTAGCTTATTTCGAGTCTAGCCCGTCTGTGTAGATGTGCCCTGACTGTGCTTTAGTCCAGCAACAGCCAGGGATTGAGCCGGGACAAAACATTTACCGCCACAGTGAGAGTCAAAAATACCTTGATGCTTACGCCTCTCAAAGGGTATGTCTACACTGCCACCCTAGTTCGAACTAGGGTGGCTAATGTAGGCATTCGAACTTGCAAATGAAGCCTGGGATTTAAATATCCCGGGCTTCATTTGCATGTTCCCGGGTGGGAGCCATTTTTAAATGCCCGTAGTTCGAACTACCTGCCGGACTAGGTAGTTCCTCCTGCAAGGAGATTTAACGGTAGTTCGAATTAGGAGCTTTAATTCGAACTACCTAGTCCGTGCTGCGTGTAGCCGCAGGCAGGTAGTTCAAACTACGGGCATTTAAAAATGGCGCCCACCCGGGAACATGCAAATGAAGCCCGGGATATTTAAATCCCAGGCTTCATTTGCAAGTTCGAACTAGGGGTGGCAGTGTAGACATATCCAAAGGAGTTACCTGAGGCATTACCCCAGGTGACCATGATGGGATCTGTACAATCACAAATGGGGTGGGACTGGAGTTAGTGCATGAGACAATCTTCCTAGGAAAATATGGTTCACACCAGCAAAATGTTGGAGCCCTCGGTTTAGTATTATATCTGGATCATCTCCCCTTCCTCCCCCCCCAGCGATCGGCTCACAACACTGGAGTGAACAATGAGGCTTTAATCCGATCCATTCCAATTAGCAGCTTTGAAAGCTTCCCCCCCCCCTCCCCGTCCCCTCCCAGAAGTCACTTTTCCTATAAACATGCTCCTTGGGAAGGAATATTAGACGCTGCCATTGCAAGGGATCACAAAGACAGGGCTGTTTGTGTCATTTCAAAGAGCTGGCAGTGACAGAAGGCTGCTGTACTGAGCAATGCACAGGAGAATAGATATGAATTACCCCGAAGGAGGAACGCAACTTCGGAGAGGCCAGCGTTAGAGAAGGTTTATCATCACTGGGTCAGGAAACGAAAGGGACCCCCAGCATTTCAGTGGGGATTGATAAAACCAGTGGCTGACATGGTATCCTAGCATTTTTGGAAGAGATCATTTAAAAAAAAAAAAAAAAAAAAAAAAAAAGGAAAACTCACTAGAGAGGTGAAAAATGAGCAGCTGAGGAGATAAAAGGGATGGAGGTTTTGCACAAAAGCATATTCTCCTATAAACCACCTAATTCTCCTACTTGGTATTCATCACTGTCAGGTGTCTTTATCCCAGTGAATGAAGGCTTTATGTTTAGCCTCATTATCAGCTCAATGATAGAGGGCAGGCCATGCAAATGAAGTTCAGTACCACAGATAGGTTGTTAAAATGCTGCAATTTGTCAGCATTTAGATAAACAAATGAGGGGCAGACTGTGTGTGTGAAGTGACCCTTGAAGCGCTCCTGGGATATTTTGCCACTTGTTCAGGGGAAAAAAAAATGCCTTCAAGGTCCCTGTTTCGGGCTGGTTTTGGTGGGAGGAGGGAAAAGAAAACCTCATTTAAAAACCATCTCTTTTATTAATGGGCCTTTGACTGAGATAGCAGTAGGCCGTGGCTCTTTTATTTTCTAAAATCTCTTTGTCACTCTGCTCTTTGTTTATTGCTGCACTTCCCTTAAGCATAGAAATTCCTGTCAGGGAGCTCTCCTGGGTCCCATTCTGGTTATACTGAGCTCTGTGGTAAGCTCCCATTTCTTCCAACAAGAGAACGATTGAGGCCCTCTGGGCTGTAATGGGTTGAAAAGGGCCCAATATTCTTTTATTGGTCAGGGGCCAATGACCCACAGAAAAGTCAATTGGGGGCTGCACACAAGTGAGAAGCAAAAAACCCCCCAAAAAACGTACCCCCCCAAACCCTCACTGACGTGGCCCCCAACTGTGGAGAAAGACACTCCCCACATTCCCAACTCACACCAGAGCCTGCGGGGGGAGGGCAGCCTAGTAAATTTTGTGCGCTCCAGCCCATTGTGGGGAGGGGAGTTGAAGTGCCAGCGCTGGCTCCCCAAATACTTGGGGGGGGGGAACCTGAGCCTTGTGGGATTGACCCAGGAAGCTAGGGGCTGCATCCAGCCCCAGGCCTTAGGTAGCCATCATGAATTAACCTTTCCAGTAGAACAGGGCTGGCGAACCTATCTGAAAAAGCAGAGGGGTCACCGTGTTAGTCTGTATCTGCAAACACAACGAGGAGTCCAGTGGCACTTTAAAGATTAACAGATTTATTTGGACATAAGTTTTCATGGGTAAAAACCATTTTGTCAGATGCATGTGACCAAGTGGATTTTTGCCCATGAAAGCTTATGGCCAAATAAATATTGTTAGCCTTTAGGGCCATGTCTAGACTATAGAGAAGATCAACACTGCGGCGGTCGATCTTCTGGCGTTCGAGTTAGCGGGTCTAGTAAAAACCCACTACATTGAACACTGAGAGCACCCCTGTTGACACCGGGACTTCGACTGCTCACGAGGAGTAAGGGAACTCAATGGGAGCATTTTTCCCATCAACCTCCACTGTGAGAATGGTGCTGAAACTTGGCCTAAAGTAAGTCGACTCCAGCTATGTTTTTTACGTAGCTGGAATTGCGTGCCTTCAGCCGACTTTCGGCTGTAGTGTAGACCTGCCTTAAGGTGCCACAGGACGCCTTGCTGTTTTTGCAGATATAGATTAACCCAGCTACCTCTCTGAGACATATCTGAAGGAAAGTATCTTTTCCTGATGATAGTAGTGATCTAATCTATCAAAGCACAAAGCTAATGGAGTCAACCTTTCTTCTCTCCCCGCCCCACAAATGTTGCCTTGTAACCCTTTCTTCCCAGAGTCAGTATTTTATTTTGCTCCCAAATGTTTGTTTCATTGGGGGCTTATGGTTGCCTTTTTCCTGTCTACCCCTTCTCCTGGAGCTCAAGTGGAATACGCTTAAGGAGCAGACAAAGCCCCCTTGCAAAGGACTCCATTCTCCAGTTCCTTAAAGGGGTTTTAATGACACCCTGGAAGCCAGGCATCCTAGAAAATCAAATCAAATGAATTGTAACACTTTCTGAAAGGCAAGATTACGCTACAATGGGGTTTCAATCATCTCCGGGGGTACGTCTGTCTGAAAGCAGGCCCTCCACAGATTATACACAGCTGTTGAGCTGCCTAATGCTTTCCCAGCTTCCCTCTGTCACAGGCAAACCGTGGTGGCATGAGCGCGCCATCCATCTCAATCCCTGGCACAAAGCGGAGTCACTAAAGTCTCATTTGCAGGCGCTTTTCTTCTTGGCCGACGACACACACAGCCTTGCCTGCTCATTTGAGGAGAATGATGTGAACTTAATTAAGTGTAGTGACTTATTGGTAGCGTGGTGCCCGCTCAATGAAACGTGCAGATGTGGAGTGAAATGATAGGGCGGCTGTGTTGTGAAGAATACTGATCAGGGCCCGGGCTATTCTTTGTCCCCAAAAGAGGTGATTTGGGACTCAATTATCCCATTCATTGTAACTGCGGCGCACCAGATGGTTACAATGCGAAAGAGCCTTCCGTGACCACAAGCATTTCAGTGAGCACCTTTTCTTCTTCTCCAATTCGCCGTACAACGATTAGTTTCTTATTGGGTGTGTGTTGAAAGGAGGGACAGATTTGGTGCATCACAGAACAGAAGGTGGGGGAGACCCATGAATTAAAAGAAGAGACCGCAGTGCGCCTCTGTTGTTTTCCAGAGCCCTGGAAACTCGCCCAGCGGCTTATCTGCCATGACCTTCCCTCCCCTGTGCCTCTTGTCCCCCTCCCCAAATCCAGGAGATGGAAAGTGTTTCAAATCTGACCGTCTGCCGTGCCGTCTGTCAAAGCCCTTCCAGTCAAGTGAGCAGTTTTTCATTTAATTCATTGAGTTGTCCTCAATAAAATTAATTCCTTCTCATTGAAGCAGCGAGTGGGAACAAAACCAAACGAGGTTGTGAATATAGTACCGGTCATTAACCAGAGGCACCCGACTCTGTCATCTGTCCAGCCCTTCATCTCTTGGGGGAGTTCATGATTTAAAAAGAAAAGAAAGGACCGGGGTTAAGAAAATGAAAGCGCACAAGCTTAAAAGGCCAGATCCTCAGCTGATGTAAATCTGCAGCGGGACATGGAATTCAGTGGAGCAATGCCAATTTACACCAGTTAAGGAGCTGGCTGTAATTCCCGTGAGGCACTTGTAGGATTCACATGTGCATCTGTTTGGAAGCCTACTAAGCAAGGCACAATCTGTTTTAGGGGCATCTGACATGCAACCTTCGCATGCGTGGGAAGCGGGGGGGGGCAGAAATTTGACACACTGTAGCCATATGTTGCCCAATTAATTTTGGACTCATTCTCTCTGGAAGAGAGATTTTCTGTTTGAACTCAGGTAAAAGTCCTTTAGATGGGCCCAACCCAGCTGACACCAGATGCGGGTAGATTGTTCAGAACTCCTTTCACATAGCAGAAGGCAAAATATGGCGCAAATGAATTGTGCAGCTTAGCATCCACCCCACGCCCCCCGCTGCCAGCAATAATCATCTTCAAACAGGTCGTTTCTCCCTGTCCCAGCAACGCAGTGGTACCTAGGCAGCAGTGTGAAAGGGAGAAGAAGCAGGCAGGCTTCGATTTCAGTGTACCTGTTGTTATGGTTACATTTGTTTGCTAAACATAATGGTGGTGTTGAGAGTAATGCGTTTATATGACTTTCCTGCCGAAGACAACGGCATAGCTTTGGTGGCGTCGACTTGAAACTTGATCATGTGGTTTCAGAGGCTGGCAACCACATCCTACTTTGGGGTTAGCCAAATAAAACTATATTTTGGTTTAGTGTTGCTAGATTTGAGGAAATGATGGTTATGCTATTTGGGCCAGAGTTTATGTTTACGTAAACTACAGCCACCATGAGACAGAGACCATTTTTCCTAATTTAACAAAAGAAAATAATAGTACTTTCCCTCAGAAGCATATGACATGCGATTTTTTGAAAAGACAATTTTCAAAGGTGTTTTCCAGTTTAAAGACACAGACACAGCCATTCTGTTTGCATACCTAAGGGTAGACCGAACTCACACACAGCTGCAACCTACTAGCCCAAGCCAAGCGTTACAAGCTGTTTATTATTCACAAACACATAAGGCTTGCTGACGTGTAGCGCATAGATCTAATTTCAACCATGTCTTTTCTTTAATAAACAAAACATGCTGTACCAGCAGAGCAATAATCAAGTGACGATAACATCTGGCTTTCAGACCACTTCTGGAACAGCAAAATCATTTTTTCTCCTTGAACAATAACAACAATGCAAAAAAAAAAATCAAATTCCCAACCTGCTTTGGCGACTCTTTGGATGAGGATGGGGCAACTTTCCCAAAATGGGAACAGAAGTAAATATCCCATGTGTATAGTCTTTATCTAATCCCATATTCTTAGCTGTACACTAGAATTGAAATGCTGCTCTAAGATCGCTAGTTCAAACAGCAACATACATGCCCTAAGATAACTCACACCTACTTTACAAGAAAGGCACACCAGGAGACAGAAAGCTAAGGTGAATGGTTTAAGATTTCATTGTTTCCTTTTCTTGCTATAGTGCCTACTCTAGTCACTGTGGGTTCCTTTAATCCTGTTTTCTATCTCAGTTACACTCTTCGCACACAAAGGAGATCTCTGAATTGCACTGCCTGTGAATTAGAGCAGGGTATTTGCTATATTGTCTAGTTTAGGAATACTTTGCACTTATGTAGGATCTCACATCTAATTATTCCAGTGTGCTTTACAAACATTAATGAAGACTCACAGGTAACGTGCGGGAGTAAGAGGTAGGCAAATATTACTAGTCCTTGTTTACAGATAGATTGTGTCATAAAAGAGATAGAAATTGACTTGACTAGGGTCACTTTGTGAGTCAGTAGCATCACTGGGAGTAGAACCTGGGAGCTGAAATTCTAGTCATCACCTCTAATGTATAGATAACTCACTTTCCACTTATTGCATTCACTAGCATTATCTAGTGCACACTCCTTGGATATGGTTTCTCCAAGAGGTGGGAGAAGAACACCGTTTACTGTACATGGGATGCAGTTATTGCTTTAGTGATCTAATGAGCTGAAACAGAATTTTCTTTCAACAAGCCAAGCAGCGGTTCCATCCCCACCCACAACCATGGCAACCTTCTCATTTATTTTGAAGGGGACTTGGTTTTGATAAGTATCTTGTGTTAGTCTATCCTGAACTATGCTGGAGTAACACCAGGGCTGACTTTGCACTGGGATTGGAACTGTGCTCAAACATGGCTGCCATGAATAGCATTGTCTGGCACCATTTTCATGACCAACATGGCCATGTGTGTTTCTTATGTGACTTGTGCCAGCCAAGCTGGACAACAGCCCATACCTTCCTAGACGAACTGCCATGTAGTTTTATATCTTGATACTCAGAATAATTAACCTCCATATACGTCCCATCTACTCTGGTTTGGAAATATGGCAGCTTCCCCTCATCCATGGGCAGCAGGTGAAGACTCAGCTGGGGGAAGGCAGCTGAAGCCCCACCCCTTCTGCTCAAAGCCACACCCCTTCCCCGAGACCATGCGGTGCGGTCCCAGCCTTCCCCTGCCACCAGGGAGCTAGGCTGCTACGTGGAACGGCCCTAGCTTCTCACCTCTCATGGATGGCTGAATAGTGTAGGCAATTTTGGGAAGGCAATGCCTTCCCTTGCCCACATTACCCACCGCCCATGATTTGCTCACAATGAAAACTAGCTCATCCTTCTGAATGGTCTGGGCAGTGCCTACTTCGTAATGAAAGAGGTGCCACAACTCAAGCAATAAGGTGCCGTGGCTCAAACAATTTTTTTTTACATTCATAAGTGATGGAGCAAGTCCAGAGGCACCAGGGCTAAGGACGGCCAAGCCTAGAGGTGCCGGTGTAAGAACTGCCAACCCTAATGGTGCCAGGATGCAGCCCTGGAAAGTCCTGGCACAAATTAAATTCTGGACCTGAGTAACTCTTCTGAGTGCACTAGAATGAACCTGGGTTCATGAGAGCAGAATTTGGCCCATGGGTGTGAACAGCTGTTGGTAGGGTGCTGGGACCTGAAGGCCTGCAGCAGCCCAATAGGCTGTTTAATTTAACGAAGAGAGGCATGAGGGAGCAGGCAGTTCATGTGTCGAGCTCCTGCACACTGGGCCCCTGCTGAGTGCCCTCTGCTCCCATATCACTTTTATTTCTCTCTATTGTTATTTTTTCATTTATATTTCTGTGGCCCCCAGAAACCTCAACCAAGCCAAGGCCCCATAGTGGTAGCCCATGTACGAATCCATCGACTATGAAATTCTCAGTCTAAGAGACGAGGCCTAATAGGTAGAGCACGGCTTTTCTGGGGAGAGGAAGGCATAGAGCAAACCCCTCCCTCAAACGCTGCTTCAGGGTGACCAGAGCTATCCAAGAGTTCAGGTCAAATGCAGCAAATCATTTCTGCCGAATGAAAAACGAGGACAAAAAAATTGAAAAAAAAAATTGAAGCTGTGCAGAACAGTTTCAGTGTGTTATTTCTAAATGAACCATTTTATTCAGAAAGTGTCCATCTGAATGGATTATTTTTTTGCTTGTTTCAACATGTTGCTTTATTTGACCCAAACAATATTTCTCTTTATTTTGGTGAGAAAAGGCAATTAAAAATCAGTTTTGTTGTTTGTTTGGTTTGGGTCTCCCTACTCCAATTTGGCCACTTTGATGCAAAATACCAAGGATTTTCTCAGTTCTGATAACAGGTGGAAGAAACTAATACGTATCTAGGGAAGGAAAATTGAGTAATGAGGCTCATATATCATGGACTACGGACCCCATCCTTAGCTGATACTTTTTAGAGGGGCTGTGCCCATTTCACCAGCTAAGGATCCAGTCCCACCCACATATACAATCAATAGCAGTAATAAACAATCACCACCATTAGCCTTATAAGTCAATTAAAGGGGGCTTTTATATTAGTGTATTTTATAGGAAGGTGTATGATGGGTTAGTTTTATGTTTTAATTTGACTACACTGGATTTTTTAAAAGTAAGTTTTGTCTATGGATGAAATTTTGTTTCAGAATTTCCACCGAAAGTGCCCTCAATGCACAGAGGAGTGGAGAGGAAGTATTTATGATGTTGATGGGTCTCACATAGCAAGAAAAGAAGTTTTCCCCCCCAGCTGTTTTGTTTTTATCTTACGTGTTAGTGGCGATAGACCATTTGTTTTACACAGATCTTGAGTCTGTGGTCTTTATCATGAGTACAGTGGTGCAGAAATACTTGTAACAAAATCTGAAATCACATGAGACTTGCTGATGGGGAATTTTGTTACAAACGTGAGACTTACTCCACGTTCAGAGAGAGGTTGGTCAAGGTTCATCAAACTGGTCAATACATATGAGGCGTCCTTGGAATGTGTCTTATTAATGCACACTTATATATCATCTGCAAAACATGACTTCTCTCCATTCCTTTCCCCCCTTTTATCATTTCATTCTGTCATACATTGGCTGGCAGAGGTTCACTTGCAAGATCAAGAGGTGTTTGGTGGAGTTATAGCCTATTTTATGGAGGACCAGAAATATATAGTTCCAGCTGACTCTGTCAGGGGTTGTTTCTCCATATCTGAGGAAATGGCTGAAGTGGGGATAATATTTATGTTGATCAGTGTAAAGTTCAAAAACAATCATCCCTTTTATGCCTATTAATTTTATTACACATACTATTTGGATAGGGTGGGTTGTTTTACTTTGAAAAATAAGCTTACTACTTTTAAATTCTTTAGGTCTGGGAGCTATTGTTTTCCAAATGGTCAGCAATACTTATATGGATGGACACTTGAAGTCTAATTTTGTTATTGTTGTTGTTTTCAGGATTTTTTTAAAATAAAAAGGTGCTTTATTTTAAAAGGAAACTTGTAAAATCCAAAATAAGCCCCACATTTATTGTGCCTCAATGACTTTCAGAACTTATTGTTACATTAACAAATAAAGGGGTACATCTACACTGCAAGCTTATTTCGAAATAAACTATTTTGGATTTTTTTTTCCAAAGTAGCTTATTTTGAAATAGCATGTCTACACTACAGGGAAGCCTCAAAATTAGTCTGAGGCGGGCTTCCCTAATGTGGACATGCTCCCTCAATTTAGAGCCCCAGGAGGCACTGGGGAGTAATTACTTTGAATGGCCCTGGGGAGGAGCTATTTTGAAATAGTAGCAGTGGAGCATCCATGCTACTGCTATTCCGAAATAGCTATTTCGAATAGACATTATTCCTCGTGGAATGAGGTTTACAGATTTCAAAATAAACCATCCGTTATTTCCACATTATTTCGAAATAACGGAATTTCTGTGTAGACTTTGTTATTTCGAAAAAATGTCAGCTATTTCGAAATACCTGTGCTTTGTAGATGCTCCCATACTGATTTTTTTTCCTGTTTATCTGACGGATAAAGTAAAGATAAAATCTTTACTCCATTGAAGTCTGTGGAAGTTGGGAATCTGAAAAATTAAGCAGGATTCTTTGTGGCTTGTGCATCTCCAACAATGAAGACTTTGCTGCCAAAACATGGTTCACAAGTCAGCTGGGTCAAGCCAAAACAAAACTCACCTCGTTCTTCCAGAGCTGTACTAGCTAGCAGGGCTAACAGCAGTGAAATACTTTTGTCTAACCCAAGTTACTGGGCCTAATAAGGGATCGCTGGGTGAATTTAATGAGCCGTTTGATACAGGATGTCAGACCAGATGACCTAATCATCTTCGCTGCCCTTCAACCGTATGAAAATAGCCAGTACAGTCAAGAGATATGACCCCGTTGGTGTATGTTTGCAAATATACATGATGCTTCCATGAAATGATGCTAATAGGCTGGAGGTCAGATCTTCAGCTGGTGGCAATATATTGATTTCATTGGAGTTACACCAATGTACCCCAGCAGGGGAACTGGTCCGGAACTTCCATCAGCCATGCAGGAGTGGGCAAGTTGTCTCCCTGCACGGCAGTTCCAGAGCCGCCTATGACAGCAGAAAGGTGGATGATACCTGGATTCATTAGTGTCTGGGCTGGGTCTAAATATGAAGACACCACACTGCAATGTGAATAGCCAAGCTGTGTTTCCATGGCCTCTCAGTGCTAGAAACGTAGCCTGTGACTAGGGCAGAACTCCCCCTGCTAACTAACCTGACTGGGAGCTAATCTGCTCCCTCTGGGGTCTGCTTCCCTGAATGCAGAAGCCTGGCCACGTAGGGAATGATTTCTCTGAACTGTGAATAACCCATGAGAGGGACTCATGCCTCCCTCCCTGACGCCCACGAGTGAGCGTCTCCACTCCCAGATTCTTCTCTGGCCTGGGAGCAGGCATGAGAAGGAGGGTCCAGAATTTAGGGTGCTACCCTAGGGCTCAGGAAACTTGGGTTTAGTCCCCTGCTTTGTCACAGGCTCCCTGTGTAACCTTGGCCACTGCTTAGTGCCTCAGTGTCCCATGTCCCTGCCATACAGGGGAGAGGTGACAATAGACAAATCCATTTAAAACAAGACTGCCACGTGCTCAGACACAACAGTAATGGGGACTGTATGAGATCCTGAGGTGGCCGTTGGGTGAGAGGGATGGAGTACCCCTTATACTTCCCCCCTAAAATATAGCATAGCTCCACACAGACAAGAGTCCCTGAAGTGAGACCAGATATCCCAGTGCCCGGTGGCAGTTATCCACTTGTGGTTTAATGCAGAAGCCATGCAGGACGGCATCTGGGATCAGTGGCCAGTCCGTTCTCACAGGGCTCCCCCTGGTTCCACCTCATGAAACCCAATAATGGGCTATCCTGCCGTACCTACCCTCCCACCCACAGCCACTGGAAATACTGGAAATGAGCGACACACACGGGGTTGTTCTCCCTCCGTCATCAATCTTCCTCCTGACAGAGTCAGCTGCGGCTTTGCAAAGCCCTGTGGATGGAACAGCACGTAGTCCTAATCTGGTGTGGGAGACCATACCCAGCACCAGTCCTGTGCACAGCACAGACTACGTTCCCCTGTGCATGGGTTGGGTCATTTTAGGGGAATGGGGCAACTCCCCTCACCTCCCCACAGTATGGGGAGTGGAGAGTTTCTTATGCTTCCTAACTACTCCCGCCCCCTGCCACACACACATGGGTATGGCTGACAGATGGAGCCCATATGCTCCTTCGCTTTCATTTTGCTGCCATTTGGATCTTTGAGTAAGACAGAGTGTAACCCACACACCTAGTGTGGTTCACTGTCCCATGCAGTGGCACCTAGACCACAGCAACATTTAAGACCAAGAGATCTCCACAGCATGGGCTGAGAGCCAGCTGGCTTTTAGCTCAGAGAGTAGAGGCTCCTATACTAAGCTCCAGAGGTCCCAGATTCAAATCTGCCGGGTGGTTACAAGAGCTCTGTCACCGGTGTCTCTTTGCAGGTGGGGAAAGCAAAGACAATCTCTCACAAGGTGTAAGCGTTTCCTCAGAGGCTGATGGCTGGGGATGGAAGGCTCCTCACAGGGGTGGCAGATAGAAGAGGTGGAGGAAAGAAATGCCTTCTCCAGCCTGGCCCTGCCTATACTCCACTCCAGAGAATGCCTACTGCAGACGTACTGGCAGTGGAGTGTTGCTGCTCCTGAGTGCCAACTCTCCCCATGCTCTGGGGCGGGGATACTCTGACCATGCACCATCTGCTCTCCCCGTGCTCTGGGGCTGGAGAGGCTGGGACCATGCACCGCCCACCCTCCCTGTGGTGCTCCAGGCGGGGGAAGGGCTTGTCTTCCATGGGGGCGGAGCCTGGGACAGAAGAGGTGAGGCTGGTGGCTTGCTTCCCTCAGGCCGACCTTCACCCATCGCCCATGGCTCCTCATTATGTCTTCCCCCTACAAATCCCTTTCCCTCAAAGCTGGCTCTGCCCCTTTTTGGTGCTCTCTTCTCCCCTGCTGCGCCCTGTGGACAGTGCCACCCGATGTGTTTCAGCAGCGTGGGGGAAGGGTGCTTTGCGATGTGCTGCAGATGTTGGCTTTCAACAGGGTGTTCGCATGGGACTGAAACTGTTGAAACTGGTTTTAACCCTGTGACTAAATGCTCCAGCCTGCCAACACGAAGCAAAAAACCAGGGCTCCCGCCCAGACAGAAAAGCGCAAGTTGATGAACGAACCCCCCTCTATTGCAAGTCACAGGATGTATAAAAAGAAACCTAAACCCCACACATTTTCAATGCTAATTAAGCAACAATGATCAAGGCACACGGTATTTCCTGGGGACGAATAACTAACCGGGAGGAGATGATGACCCCAGACAGCCATTAATCCCCAGGAAATGCCCCGCATCAAGGTTGTTATTGCTAGTTCAGCCTCAATACGTGAGAAAAGTGCTTTAAAATAGTCCCCGTCTGTTGGTCTTTCCGTGTGCTGCTGCTTGTGACTGTGAGCATGCAAGAGGATACATTCCCAGGTCCATCAGCCAATCAGATTTTCCTCTTGCTCCCCTTGCTAAAACTGCCAAGTCAAAGCTTCTGGCCGACACGTTTGTGCCAATGTAGCCTCCCGTGTGTTGCCACAGTAATGGATACACCAGTTATAGGGCCTGATCCTGAATGGTTTTCAGCCCCTTCAGAGCCAATTGAAATCAATGAGAATCAAGGGTGCTCAGCAGGAATTGCAGACACTTAGCAACTCCTAGGGATTGTTCCACACCTTTCAGTATTTCACCCTTTTGGATGGAGAATTAACTTCGGACCTCCCTGGTCCGGCACCCTTGGGACTTGAGCAGTCCCAAACCAGGGAGTTTGCCAGACCAGGGGAAGTCAGTGCTCCCCTGCTGGCCCCCAGTTCATGCCTGGATCCTCTCCGGGCTGTGGGGATCCCCACCCTGCTGCCACCCCCCAGGCCCATGTCCCTTCAGCCACCGCTGCCAGGGGGCCTAGCCAGCCCCACTGCTACCAGGGTTCCTGGATAGGGCTCCCGAGCCACCACTGGCCCCGATGCTGCTGGGGGTTCTTGGCTGGGGCCAGAGCTCCTCGGGCAACCCCACTGCCACCGGAGACTCCTGGCCAGGTCCAGGGCTCCCTGGCCACCACCAGAGTTCACTAGGCTGGAGCTCCCTGGGGCTGGGCTCCCCAGTTCCCACAGGACTTCCAGGAGTCTCCCACTCCCATCCTCTGGGTCTCTTTGTTCCAGCAACATCTGTGATCCTGCTGGACCAGGGATGTTTGTGGACCAGAGAGTCCCAGAATTGGGAGGTTCAACCTGTATATGGGAATGAGCCTGACTCTCAGGATACTCACTGTACTCTGTAGATCATTCATCAGGCAATGTGGGACTTGGGTCTTGTCATGGCATTGGGAACTGCCTCATCTTCAATATTTCTGTGCATGTTCCTCAGTGTAGATTTACATTATAGTTGGGGTAACTAAACAATACTAGCAACAATATTCATTGGATGGTTTTCTCTGAAGGGCCACTGTCAGAGCTGCGCAAGCCCAAACCAGAGCTTTGGAGAAACAACACCTGAGATAAAAGTGTTCCCACTGTTATTGTTATTGTTTAAATTCTAATACAAACCAATTTCTCCTGCTTTCCATATCAAAAGCTATTTATGGGATACATCCAGTCCATGTAATTAGCCTCATTAACACAGGTCTCACAATTGACAGGTGTGTATATATATATATATATATCTTGGTTTCTGTTATTTCTACTCCAATTCATCTGATGAAGTGGGTTTTGTCCACAAAAGTTCATGATTCTATATATTTTGATTAATCTCTAAGGTGGCACAAGACTACACATTGTTTTTAAACTGTGGTTTTCTTTGCCATGAAATATCGTGACTGTTGCTGCTCAAACATTGCATAATAACCAGGAACTGCAACCGCTTACAAAGAAAAGTGAAAACAACTGGTAGATTTTCATCACCCAAGCTGAATAAAATACAAAAAACAAACAAAAAAAACCCCTCTTACTATAAATGGGGCAAGATTAATTATTTTTAAAAATTCTTCCAGCTTTAATAATGAACGGTTTAGTAACGACACAAGTAAAGAAATGTGTTCTTTAAAAAGATAGGCCTTTCAATTTAGCATTGTCCTCTTAAAAATTACAGGCCCTTTTCTCCACAGCCCTGCAGTACTTTCAGTCAGCTTCAGTCAAAGTTGTCCAAGTGATTTGAGCCCTGTTGCTCTGCTGGAGTGGCTGGAAATGGCACCAGAATAGTCACTCGCTGTTCATCTGCTCCTGGCATCTGCAGAAAACAATCTGTAAAAGCACAGACGTAGAAGTCCTGAGACAGTAAAGGGCTGTCTGACCTGAACTCCCACTTCATCCAGCAAGAATGAATAGAATAGCACCTTCTAGGACTGAGCTAATGAAATAGCAGAGCAAGCTCAGTTCTAATGATGGGGCAAAGTTTGCTGTGTTTTTATCCAGACTAGTTCGGCTCATCTCTAATGACAGCATCTATAATCAGAAGAGAAGAAAGCTCCCTACAGCACCACCAAGCATTGCAGAATGCTAGGATTTGAATACATTTCTGTAAAAATGAGTAATCCCCTGCCGTGCATGGCACTCCCCCTGAATGCTTTCCCAAACTCCCTGCCTTCTTCTCCACATAAATCTCTTCATTTGCAGCAATACCGGCTTCTTGTGTTAATAACATAATGTCACCATTCTTGTAAGATTTATATAGGAAAACTGCCCTGAAAATTGCCCGGTCATTATACATTCCTTTGGAATCAATGTAACCCTGTAAATTATATTTAAATGCCTGCACATTGACGTTCATTAGTGGATGTTTAAAACAGTATTACAGAGGAGAAAAAAACCTTGTAACTAAAACCTGCTCATTTAATATTGTTTTTAAATGACGGAGTAAGTAAACAGTGTCTTCTTACATGGGGGAGGGAGGTAGGGACATGCTTGTTAGATGAAAATTAATAATCATTCAGAAAAAAAGAACCAACCCTATTACTAATCCATACCAAACCGGCAGTCTCTTGGTCTACAGTTACACATTGGCCTATTTCGTATTAGCCAGACTAAGCGGGCATCAAGGGGCTATCGTCTGTCAAAATATCAGCAGGAGGAACAATTGACAAAGCCACCACTTGAGAATGTTGAGTCAACTGGGTAGAATGCAGTGAAAGAAGCTAATGTGCAACCTGGCACACAGTGCCAGCCCAAGCCGTGAGAACCACTTATGTGATAATTGGCCCCTCGCAATATCTTCTGCTCTGCACAACATTGTCTTGGGCTTGTCTTTCAGCACAGGAACTGATCGCTTTGAGACGCCGTGAAATAAACCCCCAGCTTAACGCCCCCACCAGCTGACAGGGTAGGAATTCAGGTGGGAAAGCTTGCTGTTTCGAGGAGGCTACAAACAGTTTCAGGTAACGCCAGGCTCGCCCAGGGTCAGTAGGAAAAGAGCAGGAAGCTCTTCTGAAAGAAAGAGTAAATTAGGGCTTTCCTAGGCATCTTTTTTTTTCAGCTCAGAAACATGCAATCTCAGTCATACACACAGTTTGTGTTTCCCTTGTTTAATTGCCTTGTTGTCCAACTTTAAAAGCATCCTCTTAGCATATTATTTGATCACCTTGGAGGGAAAGAAATATAAATCTGAACTATAACAGAGCTAGCACAGGGCAGGTATATCTACTAAATATGTGCTCAGATCCTATGGAGGGGAGGAGATTATAAATACAGGTTGAACCTCTCTAGTTTGGCACCTTTGGGATTTGACTGGTTCTGAACGAGAGAATTTTCCAGACCATGGGAGGCCAATATTGTCTAGCAGCATTACCAACATTTGCACTGCTTACAGGGCTCTTAGAAGACATTTGGGGATAAATTAGAGCTAAATAATAGCACAGAATACTGAGAGCTAGGACTGGTGGCTGCAGACAAACTTTATGAGACCATGGGAAACTTGGCCACACCTATGAAAAGTGGACATCCAGCTAACTAAAATCACTCTGGATGACGGATCTTTCCGGACCAGAGAGTTCTGGACTACAGAGGTTCAACCTGTACTTGGATAGATGGATGGACAATGACAAATGCTGTAGAATATTTGTCTTCTAATCAATCCAGGACTTTCTAGACCTTTCAGTTTTAATTGCTGGAATGCTTTATTTCCATTTTAGTGGGAAAGGTGAACAAAACTGGAGTAGTAATAATCATCATCATAATTCCACACGACAACTCCTATATACATACATATTTATGTGTGTACAAATCTTTTATATGCATCCAATATATATAGGGCTTCTGTTTGTTGGGGCTTATTAGTTGATTTTCTGGGGTTTATTTTTAGCAATTTTTTAATTCTATGTAGCTGTCCCAAAATTCTGGATTTTCAGAACTTTCTCCTTGTACATACATGTAGTACACTATGGTACCCATCCTGTTCCCTATTTTTCCCTGCACACACACTCCAGATTACCCCCATCTCTGGGAACTCTAATGAAGCATGCTTGGGAACCATTAGTGAGCATCAACATGGTCTATTCAGACCATTTAAAGCACAACAGGTTAGTGTGCTTCAGAAATCACACCCCCAGAATTCACATTACTGCTCTGAGTAGATAAGACCTTAGATACAAACCACAGAGCAGGGATGTTGTCTACAGAAACACACTAGAAGATTCACCAGCATTGCATGGGTCCTTCAGGGCAGGCGGCTAGGGTGTGGGGGGTGCAGGAGTGAGGGCAGGGGTTGGGAAGTGTGGGGTTTCAGGGCAGGGAATGGGCAACTGCTCCCTGGGGCAGGCTGGAGTGACTGGGTATGTGCCGGTGGCCAGTGGCTGCTCCCCAGGGCTGGGCTGCTTGCAGCCCTCCTGTGGTCATTCTGGGGTATAACTGCCCCCCGTAGTTATTGCCCCCTTGCGCTCATTGGTGAGTATAACTGTCCTTGCTATCACACCCCCTCCCTTTGCATTTGATGAGAAACAATCACATTCCACGCACGACCCATTGTCCTGGCACAAGCAAACCCAGACCTTGCTTTTAAGTTATGATAAGAGGAAGCTGCATGCCAAATTTGGTGGTCCTACCTCTTACCATTTAGGAGGAATTCTTGAACAAATGGACTCACAGATGGACAGATGGACACACAGACAGACAGATGCACAAACTTTCTCACATATATAGTAGAGTACACTGTGAGAGGGGTGAGCTCAACACAAACTAAGTGTCCATTTCTGGGGTTCTTCCAGTGTTTATTGGATGAACGCTAATTCATTTTTTTTAATTGGGAATGTTTTATCAGTGTTTATCAGATGAAACATAAAATCAGATGCCATATACCCATGGGAGATGGCAGTAATTTTGAAAGAGACCACTTTTATGAAAGTTTCTGAAAGTGAAGGATTCATTCCTCGGTGTCTTCCAACAGATGAACTTCCAGTTCTGAAGAATAAGGTGGAAAATGTCTGTTCATCCTAAATATTTCTTTGCATAAACTCACCTACACCTAGCTCTAAAGGGAAGGCAAGCAGAAGGGGAAATCCAGGTGAGGGTGTGTACATGCACGCATGCATGGGCACATGCACACAAAATGTGGAGCACAGCAGAGAGGGAGAATGCAGATGTGTGTGCTGAGAATGTGGAAGTTGGGAAGGAGGCAAAAATTAGAGTTACGTAGCAGCACATACAGGGGCGCAGGAGATGGGGTAACCTGAGGTGTGAATAAACAGGAACAGAGGGGACAGGTTCCTTTGTGTGGCAGCAATCCAAAGGAGCTATACATTCAGCTTAGCTGGTGGCTTTGAGCTGCTCCAGTGATGTAAAGCAGCCAGTCCATATGGGCCCCCAAAATTAAAAAGAAAACAACAACAAAATCCAAACTCCACAACACTCCATTGAAGGCTGGACTATATAGTTTCCAATCACTAGAAATATCATCTGGTGGCATTATCTTTGAGTTCCTTCTTCAGTCTTCATGCTTGAATTTATTCAGAAAAAGAAAAACTTACTTAAGTGGGAGGGCAAGTTGAACGTGCACATCAGTAATTTAGGGTAAAAGCCATTACCGGGCTGTTGCAATATCCCCAGAACAAACCTTTTACGCTCTGCAAATTCAGAATTAAGGTTACATTTAAAAGCAATGTGTTGAGATGAGGAAATGCACAGTGGAAGAATCCCAAACAGTGTTCACCCTTCCCAGGAGTGACTCAATGAGGGGGGAAGAAAAGTGGGGGGAATCTCCTGTGTGTTTAAAAATCTAATCTTAGCTGGACCACAAATACTAACATGCATTAATCATAAAGCATAGGGGTTAGAGCAATATGTCCCAGCAGGGTTAGCTGTGTCTTTTTGGAAGTGAAGAAAAGGGTCTAGAGGGATCCACTGACACCAATATTTTGAGCCGGATTACAACTTGTGTAATGATTGGCACTCTGGTGCAGATTGTGAAACCAGCACACTTGTGTCATTCTGCAATGCCAATTCCAATAGATGCTCATTAGACAGCTACATAGTGATCGTAGGAACAGTCATGTGAGGTCAGACAAAAGGTCTATCTAGCCCAGTATCCTGTCTTCAGAAAGTGGCCAATGCCAGGTGCCCCAGAGGGAGTGAACAGAACAGGTAATCTGCAAGTGATCCATCCCCTGTCACCTATTCCCAGCTTCTGGAAAATAGAGGCTAGGGACACCATACCTAGGAACTCTGCAAATACCCTTTCAGTATCACATCAGCCAAGGATCACACCCACTTTCCCATGAGACTGAGCAGGGACACATTCTAACTGTCTCTCTGAAGAATAGGTGTGTGTCTCATAGTTCATACAGAGCTTTGGGTTCTTTGCATTATTTTATTCATTTCATCAGATTAACTCCATTCTAGCTGCATTTAAGTCTGAACACCTGGAGACTTAGCCTAAAGGATTGAATTTGCCTCAGCGCAGAATAACAGCACAGGACCTATGCACCGAAGCCAACAGCCACTGTGGGCCCCAAGGCAAGGTGTGTGTGGGCCCGGTTCCGATTCCCTGGAAGGGGCGGGGTTGAAGGCAGAAGGGGCAGGGCCAAAGGCAGTCACCTTAGTGCCACACAGATCCTGGTGCACTCTCTGCAGCCCTCAGAGCCGCATGGAGTGGTGCTCCAGAGGTCCTGTAGCAATTCAAAGGGACCCAGGGCTCCAGCCACAGCAGCAGCAGCAATTGCCCTCTTTGCCACTCCCACTCTCCGATGGCAGGCCTGGCCCCAAGTATAACCAATCTGGAGGGGCTAGAAAGGGATTTAAGTGGTGCACAGGCTTTGAGCTGGCCCGCCACACAGGGACAAATGTCACTTTACATCTAGACTACATTCTTCTTTTCGAAAGGAGATATGCAAATTTGGTGCTAATTTGTATATCTTCTTCCGATCACTTTTTCGAAAGCGTTTTTTTCGAAAGTGAAAGCAGTTTAGACGGGGGGGTTTCGAAAGAACCCCCCTTTTTTGAAAGAACCCTGTACACCTCAGTTTTAAGGAAGAAGGGTTCTTTTGAAAAAGGGGGGTTCTTTCAAAAAAAACCATCTAAACTGCTTTCACTTAAAAAAAAAACACTTTTGAAAAAGCAATCGGGAAGAAGATATGCAAATTAGCACCAAATTTGCATATCTCCTTTCGAAAGAAGAATGTAGTCTAGATGTACCCTCTAAGTGGGAAATTAGTTTACGGGGCAAAGATGCTCACACTGAACTTCAACGGTGACCTGTGAGACTTTTCTCAAACAGGATTTTCTTGAGAGAAATGGCCTGATTTATAGCTACCGGAAAATATGAAATCCATGTATGCTTTGGCACATCTGTAGACCCTGAAGAGAGAAGAAACAAGCCTTTTGTTTTTTAATGATTCACAGAATTGCAGCTTTCCCTTAAAAAGTGGGAGACCTAAATGTTTGCACAGCAAATATAACTTCCTTTATGACAGAAAATTTCCCGTAGTAGAATTTTCTATGCTTTATGCTTTCTAAAAATAGTGATCCTTCTGAGCTGTTGCTGGAGCAACATACTGGTGAGCTATTGCCGTTTTCAAGGGATACATTCAACAGGCTATTTCATTCATCCTTATATGGCGAGTGTGGTCTTGTCACATTAAACGCAGGAGAAAATCATGGCTGAATCATGACACTTTCCCCCTAGGTTTCATCAAACCTTATGATGGCTGTGGTGTTGCCTTTGGCTGCATCCTCTTATCTTCTGATCCATTCTACCTAGCAGCAGCATGTAGGGGCCAGTGCATAGAATCATCAAATCACAGAATACTAGAACTGGAAGGGACCTCAGGAGGTCATCACATCCAGTCGCGTGCCCTCACGGCAGGACCAAGTACCATCTAGAACATCCCTGAGAGATGTCTAGCCAACCTGCTCTTAAATATCTCCCGTGATGGAAATTCCACCACCTCCCTAGGCAATTTATTCCAGTGTTTAACCACCCTGACAATTAGGAAGTTTTTCTTAATGTCCAACCTAAACCTTCCTTTGCTGCAGTTTAAGCCCATTGCTTAAATGGTCAATGGGGTCTACGCCAATGCCATTGTATCTCTTCAGTTTAAAAATACAGCCATATTCATGCATGGTCCAGTAAACTGCCACACCTGAGGATCGATCTTAGAATGAACAATTCAGGCATTTGGCTCCCAGATTAATAATAAACATCTTATAACAAGATTTCCTGAGGTCAGACCAAGCACTGGCTTGCATCAGCGCCAACATCAGGCTAAAGACACGACAAACAGAGCCAAGAAAAGGAAAGCCGAGAAATTGGATCAAATCCTGCCACCTCCCTTCTCCCCCTGCCACCCATGAGAGAGCTCCTCGCCCCATTCCAATGCTGCACAAAGGGCCAGAGTGGTGTAAAGGGCCCTAAAAGCCATGTATTCAGCCAAGGGAGGATTGCCCCAGCAAAGGCGTTTGTGGGGACAGCCATAAGACTGTCCTTCAAGGACCCCTTCATAAGCCCTGATGCAGCAGTCATCACCGTGGACACCGTGGGCATAAGGCGGCCTTGAGGAGGCAGCTCTAACATAGGCCCCAAGGAATGTCTTTGTTATGCCAGGGTCCTCGCCAGCCACCAGAAAAGCCCAGCACTGGGAGGGCACAAAGATGGTTCCTAGTCACCATACCCCCCGTCCCCTTGCTGGGCTGCAGGTTCTGTGCTTTCCCCTCATGCCAAGCTGTTGCTGTACCTGCTCTGGGAAGGCGGAGCCAGTGGGAAAGGTCGTCAGCATTGATGGAAGGATGCATCCATTCGACATGTGTACATCTGAACCAGCCAGAAGTAGACATCCGCCCTTAACATGGTGCCTGCATTCTGGTCCTCGGGCAACGAGGGCCTGATCCTGATCTCACTTCTGTTGGTTTCCAACTGGTATAACACCATTGACTTCAGTGGTGTGACCTCTGATTTACACCAATATAACTGAGAACAAATCTAGTCTCTAGCCTTGCCATAATCAGACTGTTAACCAGTTGAACACACAGGAATTTAGAGTCTGGATGAATCTCAAGGATGCTTGGGGGTTGCCAAACAAGACAAACCTGAAATCCTCACATGATGTACCCTCCTTCTAAACCACCAATAGCATGTGACATGTTCTACACATGGAGAGATATAGCTACACACATCTGGCACCCCCGTGTCTCAGCAGATATTTGGTAGCATGCCAGCATTTGGGTTTATTGTGGGCATCCCACAGTTGTTATTTACCACCAAGAGAGGTTTGCCCACTGGCATTAATAATAATAAAGGCCTCCTCCATAACAAACTAAAGGTTGGAGACAGAGTCAGAATCATACATTTCACTCCTCTCCCCTCCATTCTGAGTTACTAGACCACCCTCCTCTTCATCTGCTTGGCAGATTGCTTGTGTCACACTGAGGTGGGGACAAGGGATACCACCGACTGAGAGTCCTTTAGTGCCTGTCAGCTTTTCAACAGCGCTTGGTCTTTTGATTCCCAGCATCTGGAGGAAGAGAAGGAGGAGAGGAGGGAGGTCAATGGGTCCTTGATGTTATTCAGTAGTACCAATAGTTTTCAAAGACTATGGCTTAGTCTACGCAGCAAAGTTAGGTTGGTGTAAGCTGCACTCTGTGGACCTTGTTGTGCTTGTTTCTACACTTAAATGTGTTTCCTGCTGATGGAAGCACCCTGCAAGAGCAGCACCTTCTCAAGAAGCATCAATCCACAGTACATAGACTGAGACTGATACCAGAGGTATCCCGAAATAGCTACCCGCATCAACACAAGCTGCCCATTATTTTGAAATATTTTTGAAATATTGGGTGCACTATTTCGCCAACCCGGTAAACCTCGTTGCACGAGGGTATGGGGATAGCTCAAAATAGCGCATTATTTCAAAATTTGGCGCCGTGTAGATGTGCCAAATTTCAAAATAAGCTATTTCGAAATAGATTCAAAATAAGATACGCAATTTGCATAGCGCAAATTGTGTGCCTTCTTTTGACTTTAGGGTGCTGTGTAGACGCACCCTAACAGTCCTCCACCAGCTGGCCCACAACGCGTGACACTGACCATTCTGGTGACACATGTGAACCCTTCTGCCCAGGGGTCACAGAGTCTGGAATATCCCTCCCCCTTTCAAGCACCACAAATATTTGAAATTCTTTCTCCTTGCTACCTAGAAGCGCTCCACTGTTGTGTGTGACCACCCAGTGGACCATGCGAGCTCCGTGTTCCAGAAACACTCCAGCTTGGAGTAGACAGGAGATAACGGAGGAGAGAAGAGGCTATGCTAGCACAACTAGGGACCGGCCATAGGTGAGCAGGGATCCAGCTATGCTATGAGCCAGTTTGAGACTCATCTGAAGTCCAATCAGTCCCTACACTTGAGCATGGGCAGCCCCGATGTAGAGGAAGGCTCCTCAGGGTAATACAGAAACGTATTTTCCATTACACTGATGGTGCCCCCAACTTAACGGGACAGAGCTATTGACTTTTCTGTAATTTACTCATGCTAGTGAAGTACACCAAAGAGAAGTTGACTTGTTACCTGGGACTAGGTTAATTTAACCATTGATATCCCTAGCCCTTCCCTTTTGAGTCAATTTTTGCTCCTCAAATCATATCAAGAGCAACAAAGATTAACAATTCAGGTTCATAGTTCTCTTATCATAAGCCCCCTAAACGAGCAACAAGAGGCACATAAAAGTATCAGCTGCAATGCTTCATCTGACGGTCTTTCCCAACAAGCAGGAGAAGGAAAGCTTGCCTAAGACAAAGAGGGTGTGTTAGGAATATGCTGCATCTGATGAGAAATTGGATAAGTGGAGTTCATTGGAGTCCAACACTCCTTTGCTGTTAGAACTTCGCCAGAATAATAACTCTAGTGCTCTTACCCGTGGGTCACTAGATATTTAATCCTGGAGCCTTGGTTCTGCATTTCATCCAGATTAGTGGGGTGTTGTGAAATAGGTAAAGGAAAGGCTCTTGGCCAAAGAACTATAAAAGGCAAAAATGTTAGACTCCAAATGACTGTTTCCAAGCAGTTATTAGGAGATTGTCTTTCTCACCCTTACTGCCACCACAAGAAAGTTTGTGATGTGCCTTTACATAGGGCCTGGTTTGGCCGGTGGCCACCTCTGACTAATTTGACCACTGAGACTAATGTATCCTCTTTACGGTCACCTTCTCCCCCAGCCTACCCTCATTTGTTTATTCTCTTGTTGCCCCTTGCCAACATCCCGCACGACAAGCTCTCTGGGGCAGGGACTGGCTTTGTTTTACTTATAGGCCTTAGAGTCCCAGCTGGAGCCTTTTGTCCCTTGGGTAATGTGGTAAGACTAATAATAAAACCATAAACACTCCCCAGTCTTTACAGAACTAACTTCCACCTTCTTCTTCACCATTTCCCTTAATTTTCTGATGTCCCCTGACCTCGCTAGGTTGTAAACCCTCTTCCATGCCCTAATTGGGCTGCTGGTACCTTGGCTTTCGGTGCAATGGAGTAAGCGGGCTCCTTGCTGAAAGCAGGCATTAGGTGAGAAAGCACGTGATAGGTGAGCACTCAAGCTCTAGACTAGGATTTAGGCAAATTGTGTTCAGGCACTTGCTCTGCCACAGACTTCCTGTGTGACCTTGGGCAAATCACTTAGCCCATCTGTGCTTCAGTTCCCTTTCCTCACCGGCGTGTCATGTGAATACAGTAATGAGTGTGAGGTGCTCAGATGTGAGATCTATGGGTGCCCAAAAAAACCTGCTTTGTAGCCTAATGTTCTCTCATAGTCATGCACTTCAAACAATGAACTGGGTGTTTTTAGTGTGAACTGAAACTCATGTACTTATGCTAACTTTGGTACCCGGATGAAGTCAAGAAATTCACAGCTGTTTCCAAGTATTACTGAAGAAAGAGCCTGAAAATCTTTCTTGTCATGCCAAGTCTATCAAAAGTCACAGGTGCTGTTGGCTAGTTGGGTGACCCAGAGGAAGAGAAGAGGGATGGGGAATGAAACAGCCTGAAAGAAAGAAACAGAGCCTTGCTTGCTCACATAGCTGTCTTTGACAAACATAAAATATAATTAATAGTTGTAATGTCTTGCCCCACTTTTAGCAGAACAGAGCTTCCCTCCCAGTAAAGCAGCTGTGTTTTCAGGTTGCTGACTGATTCCTGTTCGAGGGCCAGGAAGGAATTTGTCACATCAGGGCCAAATTGGCTTCATGGCATCCTGGAGTCACAGCTGGATTACCTAGATAGGCTTGGAAATGTAATGTTACGAATTGTATGAAGGCTACATTGCAACATGTAGCTGCTGTCCCATGTGGAGAAATTGGAGAAGGGCCAGAGAAGAGCAATAAAAATGATTAAAGGTCTAGAAAACATGGCCTATGAGGGAAGACTGAAAGAACTGGGCTTGTTTAGTTTAGAAAAGAGAAGACTGAGGGAAGGGGGAGGGGATGACAGCCACTTTCAAGTATCTAAAAGGGTGTTACAAGGAGGAGGGAGAAAAATTGTTCTCCTTGGCCTCTGATTATAGGACAAGAAGCAATGGGTTTAAATTGCAACAAGGGAGGTTTAGGTTGGACATTGGGAAAAACTTCCTAACTGTCAGGGTGGTTAAACACTGGAATAAGTTGCCTAGGGAGGTTGTGGAATCTCCTTCCCTGGAGATATTTAAGAGCAGGTTAGATAGATCATCTATCAGGGATGATCTAGATGGTGCTTGGTCTTGCCATGAGTGCAGGGGACTGGACTTGATGACCTCTCGAGGTCCCTTCCAGTTCTAATATTCTATGATTCTATGTGGCTAAAAGGCCACAGGGCCAGCAACCAGAAAATAAGAGATATGGGATTTTGCTGCTGGCCCCAGGTACATAGGCCAAAGAGAGGCCTGAAGGCCTTGCATACAGGGGTATCTTCTATTCCCTTTGCAGGGGGGAAGGAGAAAGAATTTAAAGGAGCAAGCTGAATCCTTTTCAGGGGGAAGGAGGAAGGATTTAGCAGAGCAGGCTGAATCCTTTGGGTAGGTAATTGATAGTCTACCCCCAGTTATGATCTATGACAGGGCTTTTCAAAGCTGGGTCGCGGGCCCGTGTGGGTAAGCTGCTGGTGGGCCTCAAGATGCTTTGTTTATCTATGTGTCCATGGGCACGGAGCCTCAACGATTCCATGCGGTTGTCTGACTTTGAAATCTATGACTCTAAGGGCTTTCATATTTTGTGCGGCTTCCATTTTCCTTTAGCTGGACCAAAACCAAATACCAGAGAAGGGTTTGATTCCAAGCCCTCAAAAGACTTCGTACAATTCAAAGCTCTGGTCAATCACTGGGAATACAAGAAATTATAAGAAGTCCTTTCTCCACAGACCTGAGATCTGATAATGACATCCCCTAGGAAGTCCACTGAGGTTGAAGAACAGGATTAGGCAGTTAAAGAATAGGCCCCTCATGTATACTGTGCATACCAGCAGAATTACACAGAGAAATGACAGACTGGCTGTAAATTGCAGGCTTTACTGCATTCAGCATTGACAGCTTCTTGAGCTAGATTTCATGCAGAGCCTGAGTCTCATGTACTCAAAGAGCTCATGTGCCAGGAAAAGTTATACGCTTTAAGGTATGGCCTGGCTTTAAAGACCTATAGTTAAACTGGTGTAATTCCTTGTGTGAACAATCTTCTCCCAAAGTAAGAGGGCCTTTTTCCCAGATTACTTTATGTGACTTTGGATGCTGCTTAAACTAAACCAAAAAAAAAAAAAGCCATTTATATTCTGGAGTAAGTATGCCCACACTGAGAGCTGTACTGGTTTAATTATATCAGTTTAACTGTACTGGGATAATTATATCATTATAACTGGTAAGACTTTCCCATGCAGACCAGACCAGTGCCCCTTTACACTGTGTTGGCAAAGGGTGAACTGTGGGTGTAAATGTAACATGCGTCACTGTCAGAGCTGTTTAAAGGATCCCTGGCGGGTGCCCTCATGTTTTCATTATGCAGCTGAGTCATCCTCTCACACAGCACATGCTGAGGTTGGAGAAAAGAGGATAAAAATTGCACTAATTAAATGCAGAGGTTTTTGCTTGCAGCCCACCTAGTAGAACCGCAGGGGATTCTTTTGTTTCTGATTTAGGAGAACAAAAAAATGTATTCTTCCTTCTGCAGAAATAAACAAGTGGGTTTACACCTCTTCCCTGGAGGATTCACCATCCTGGCCTGCCTTCAAGGACGGCGTCCATCTTTTCAAAACAGAGGAGTCAGTGGGAAATGCGGGGCTTCAACAGTATATAGCACTTATACAATGGCTTCTTGTTGAGGATCTCAGTCCTTCACAAAGATTCATAATGAATTATGTCTCACATCGCATATTTGAGATACACTAGGGAAGTATTATTCCCATTTTACAAATGGGGAAACTGAGGCACGGAGTGAGTACATGACAAATTGAGGGCCACGTGGAAAGTCTGTGGCAGCATCAAGAACTGAATTCAAGTCTTTTGACCTCCAGTCCTGTATTTTACTCAAAAGACTTACTTTTGCCTCACTGTGACAATACTTCTAATGTAAAGTTAAGACGTGTCCCAAAATGAACCTCTTACTTGCCTCTCCTACATTATATTTCTCCACAGGAATCTGCCCTAGGAATTATTTTGGAGAAGTGCTGTGGCCTATGTTATATAGGGGGCCACGTGGGATGATCACAAGGGTCCTTTCTGGCCTTGGAGTCTGTGAATCTGTGAATGACAACGATCCTTCAGAATTTGATTATGTGTATTTTGTCCTTTTTCAGTGTATTTTACGAGACTTTTGGAGCCAAATCGGAGATGTTACTAGCTCTTCCCAGAAAAGCAGGTGAATTCCTTTGCTTTACAATTATTTATTTTTCAGAACCCTCTGTAACAAATCTCGCGGACTTCGAAGAGGCGTAAATGTTAAATTAGCCCCCACTGTGCAGGCTTTGGCAATCCCATCGAGCTCCTTGACTGAAATTATTTGAATCAGAAAGACAGTGATAGAACAATGTCCTGTTTCCGTAATAGTGGGAGACATGGCTGCATGCAGCTCCAGTAGCATGTCACATTGTAGCTAGCACCAAACCTACCACCTCTCTGTGTGAGATTATGGATGCTGAGAGAGAGAGGACATTGGGCTGGGCATAGTCCTGGAAGGCAGAAGACTTGGGTGTTTTTTCCAACTATTATTTCTCCATGGCTTTGGGCAAATCTCTCAGACTCTCTGTGTCTCCATTACTAGATGTGTAAAATGTAGACAATGTCAGTGACCGATTTCCTGCAGTACCTTTGAACCATGCAAGTTGTAACCCCTCTCACATGGTTTGGGTCCATGGATTCCTCTAGATGCTTTTCTTTCCTTCCAAAAAGACATATCTAACCATGCCAGCTCCATTTGCAATAACCACATAGTTTTACTACTAAGCGCTTTAATTTATGCGGATGAAAATTGCTATATAAATACAGCATACTATAAATACAGGAACAAACTTGACTTCAGTCACACTGAGGAGGGCCTTACTCCACGTGACTTCCTGGTGTTTTCAACAGGCCAAGTTGTGGAGTAAGATACCACTCCCTGTAAGGACAACCTGAACCTGGTCTGTAATGGTGAATAAAGACTAGAGAAGACTGAAGTTTTTTGACTGAAAATGTTTCCTTGGAAGCTTTTTTCATGGGCAACAAAGGTCATTTTCAATTAAACGTTTGGTTGAGGATATTGTAAAACTAAACAAAATGAAAAGGTTTGTTTTGATTTTCAAACACCGAAAATGTATTGGAACTGTGTGGATGTTTGCATTTTTCCCACTTCCCCCCACTTTTTTGATGATCAGTGCACTTGCATGTATGTAGCAGGAGGGGATATCACTTTTTCCTTATTTTTTTTTTCCTTTGCCATTCTATCACACTTCAAAACTTCCTCAACTTTTGAGATGTGACAGAGTTCCTGTGTTTTGTTTTCTCTTTTGCTGCCCTGACAATTTTCCAAAGTTGGGGAAGGTTTGACGTTAGAGAATGGAAAAAGGGAAATGGCAAAAAGTTAGACAAACAAACAAAAACAACCATAAACATTTTTCATTATATTGGACTCAGTAGCCTAAATCTGGGAGCAGGGTAGTAGGAGGGGGGATGAAGAGCTGAATGTTGGGCATCTCCTACCCTGGTCTTGCTGAGTCCAGCTCTCCAGCCTGCTTTAGCACAGACACAAGGCATCTGACATATCGTGTAAGCAGCACAATACATGACCTTTTCCTAGCATGCATGTACACAGCCTCTCTAAGGCCTGGTCTACACAATATGGGAAGATCGAAGTAAGATATTCAACTCCAGTTACGTAAATTACATAGCAGGAGTCAATGTATCTTAAATCCCTATCCACACAGTGGGAAGTCAATGGGAGCAAACTCTCCAGTCAGCTTCCCTTACTTCTCGTGAAGAGCAGTACTGGCCATTTGAGTTTGATGTAGCGAGTCTAGACCACACCCATTAAATTGAACCCCAGATGTGATATCTCATGAAGTATCTCGCATGAAATATTTCACAAGAAGCATATTCCAGTTATGTCCAGGAGTGACTGCTGTCTGTGGGAAAGGGGGTGCAGGAAGGGCCACCCAGCGGGGAAGGGCGGGAGCATGTTGGGGCACCCTATTTATTAATTAAAACATTGGCATGTGCATGGGGGGCAGAATACCTCCTGATTGCTACCACGAGTCATGTGGTTATGCCATATTCATATCCATAAGCATGTTCCCATAAAGAATATGGAATACCCTGTCACAGTGTAATATAGGTGGTATCAGGACCAAATGTCATGGTTCTTACTGATTTATGGAATGACACATAAAAGCTTCCAGGTCTCTATATTGTTTAGCACTTGGGAGTTGGGTTTGTCAGAAGAGAAGACCCAGCATGTGTCATTAATGTGGCCCTTTTTGACCCAAGTGACATGTCAAATTCTGGAAATGTTCCAGTTGGGAACAGAAATAGATGATGGAGTTTGGTATTTTCTGTGATGTGGTCATGTTTAATTACAAGGAATGTACAAAGTCCTGCTTCTCCAAATGCAGGAGGGACTAAAACCAAAACAGTTGTTTCTTAGTTTACATCCCCAAGCCTCTTTATCAACACCAGGCCCCAAAAACTCTCTCTAGCTTTTTTTCCAGCTCATACCATGCTTACTGGCTGCTGCTTGTCTTGTTTGCTCTGCTTCTGTGTATCCGGTGTCTTTCCTTCCTTTGTGTTTTGTCTTCTCTCTCTCTCTCTCTCTCTCTCTCTCTCTTTCTCTCACACACGCACACACACAAACTTACAAATAATACTGAACAACGCCCCCCCACACATAGTCCAAAACCTCTGGGGAGGTTCACCCTCCCCGGTTTTGTCTTAGATGGGAGGCTTGTAATGGAAATATCTGTATCACTGTTTGCTCACAACAAAACTTAGGTGAGAGCATCTATTCCCAGCCATAGTAACATACAACCTATCTGTATGCTATTTCTTGATAGATAATGTAATTCCCCTAATCTGGAACATAGAACTTTGAAATAGCATACCAACTGGTCAATGGAGATGTATATATTTTTCAGAATCTCTCTGACATGGGTAGATCTATTAAGCCCTTTAAAATGGCCTGAGACCTTCTTAACGAGGAGACTGTGACTCACTGCGTTAAGAAGCCTGAGCTGTTGCCATGTGGGTGAAAAGGAGGGGGGGTCTGCTGACAGGATGTTCTCTGTGAGGGCCCTGCCCCTTTGGCACTGACTTCCCACCTTGGTCTGTAAGGGTATGTCTACACAGCAGTGTTATTTCAGAACTAGCCAATTGGATTTTCAGGTCTCTCCTCCACGTCAGTCCTCTCTCCTGAGCCTCCGATCTCTCACTCAGTCTCTCTCTCTCTCTCTCTCTCTCCTCCTCCTACTGCCTCCCCCTCTCTCTCTCTCAGCTCTCCTCCGCCTCCTGCCTCTCTCTCTGTCTCTCTCTTTCTCTTCTCCTCCCCCTCCTGTCTCTCACCCAGGGGACCGCGGAGCCCAAACGGAGCAAGCGGCTGTTTGGGCTCCCCTGCGGCAGCCCGGCTGAGCGGCGCAGAAGTCAGCCGAGCGCCAGGCGGGAGGCGAAGGGGGGCAGGGCGGTGACGTATATGGCCAGGCCCTCTCCCCTGGCCATGTACATCACCACCCCGCCCCCCTTCCCCTCCTGCTGTGGCGTTTGGCTGACTTCTGCGCCACTCAGCCGGGCCGTCGCGCGGGAGCAAGCAGCGCAAGCGGCCGTTTGGGCCCTGCACTCCCCATGCAGCACGGGCCGCCCAGAGGGAACAGTCAGCATTTCAGCAACAGCGCCGCCCAGAGGGAACAGCCAGCATTTCAGGCAACAGCGCCCCCCAGAGGGAACAGTCAGCATTTCAGCGTTACAGACTCACAGACATTGGGCTACTATACATATGACTAGCCAATTAGCCCGTCATAAGATGGGATTTTCAGGTCTTGTCTCCCGAGCTCTCTCGCTCTGTCTCTCTCTCTCTTCCTACTGCTTCCCCAGCTCTCCTCCGCCTCCTGCCTCTCTCTCTCTCTCCTTCTTTCTCTTCTCCCCCCTCCTGCCTCTCACTCTCCCTTTCTCTTCTCCTCCTCCTCCTGCTCCTCTCTCCCCGCCTCCCCTTCCCTTCCCTTCCTCCTGCCGTAGCGCTGGCTGAGTGCTGCCTGCTCAGCCGGCTGCTGCGAGGGAGGGGGCGGGGCGGTGACGACACGGCCGGGCCGGGCCGGGCCGTGGCCGTACATCACCGCCTCCCTTCCTCCCACCATGGGGGAGCCCAAACAGCCCCTTGTGCTGCTGGCTCCCCTGGCGGCCCTGCTGAGGGGCGCAGCACTCAGCCGAGTGCCACAGCGGGAGGGGAAGGGGGCGGTGTGTACACGGCCCCGCCCCCTATCTGTGTACATCACCGCCCGCCTCTTCCTCCCTCCGTGGCGGCTCGGCTGAGTGTTGCGCGCTCAGCTGGGCCGCTGAGGGGGAGGAGGGGGGGGCAGTGACGTACACGGCAAGGGGGCGGGGCTGTCTACGTCACCGCCCCTCCCTCCCCTCTCCCGCAGCAGCCCGGCTGAGGGGCGCACCACTCAGCACCATGGCGGGAGGAGGAAGAGGGGGCGGTGACGTACACGGCCCCGCCCCCTGGCCGTGTACATCACCGCCCTGCCCCCCTTCCTGTCCCACCGGGCCCACCTGAGCGGTGTTCAGCTGGGCCCCAGCAGGGGAGCAAGCGGCGGCAAGCAGCCCTTTGTGGTCAGGCTGCGGCCAGTGGCTGCACCTCCCCCCTCGCCAGGTCTGCTTCCCGCCCCCTCCTCCCGTCCCAGCCCCACGGCCCCGATCCCCAGCTCTGCTTCCCACCCTCTTCCTGCCGGCCAGCCCCACGGCCCCGGATACCCCACCACGAGCGCTGCTTCCTCCCCCTTCCTCCGGGCCCCCATCCTCCCCTCCAGCCCCACAGCCCCCAGCTCTGCTTCCCACCCCCTTCCGGCCAGCCCCGCCCCCTTCCCCCCCTGCGTGGCGCCCCAAAGGGCCGCTTGCTGCCGCTTGCTCCCCGCCGGGGCCTGGCAGGAGCGCTGCTCAGCTGGGAGCAGCGCAGCGAGCTACAGCGCACCACGCAGGGAGGGGAAGGGGACGGGACTGGCCGGAAGGGGGGTGGAAAGCATAGCTGGAGGGGGATCGGGGCTGTGGGGCTGAGGGGAGGATGGGGGCCGGAGAAAGGGGGAGGGAAGCAGCGCTGGCGGGGAGGGGTCCGGGAGCCGTGGGGCCTGAACAGCCAGGGAGCGAGGGGAAGGGGGGTGGGGCACTGACGTACATGGCCGGGGGCATGGCCGTGTATGTCAGCATTACAGACACACAGACACTGGGCTACTATATATATGATAATTGACATTAGTCTGCATCTACACACAAGTAGTTATTTGGACATAATGTCAAAATAATGTTGAGTTGGGGGACTTCTTACTCTGACTCCTATAATGCTCATTTCATGAGGAGTAAGGGAAGTCGAAGGAAGAGTGTTCTTCCTTTCACTTCCTGCTGGGTAAACAGCACCAAAAGCCAAATTCAGCTATTTCGTCTTCAGCTACGCAATTGATCTTGCTGAAGTTGCGTAGCTTATTTTGGCTTTAGCCCTGCTGTGTAGACGTGCCCCAAGAGCTTGAGGCTGTTAACTTCTGGATGCACTGGAAAACTTATTTTATATCTCCAGGGACTAAAGGAGTTGACAGATGGGTGAGGTTGGAAGTGGCTGATGGGGACTATGAAGGTGTTGTTGTTGTCAAGGTTAATTAAAATCTTTGTTATACGTACATTGCTGTCAGGATAACGTTACCTGCAGAGAAGTGCCAGAGTCTGTTTTTTATTATATGTGTTTTTTAACACTACCTAGTGCTCAAGTGCTTTTTTGTTTAGTACAGTAGACATGTCATATGTAACTAAATTCCCTTCTCTGGTCCTGGTTTTCCACTTCTTCTCTACAGGGGTCTATGGTGCTCAGGTGTTTCAAATAAATCTCAGTGATTCCATTAGTGTCTCTGGGTGTCTGATTCCTCAAGACTTGAACATGACTCTTGCTGGCTTCCAGCTTGTGTCGGTTCCCAGGTGGAGCCCAGTTGTTAGGCTAGACTGTGGTTTTGTACATCTTCCAGAGCCCAAATTGTTGTTGCCTTTCTTTCATTTGAATTTTCATGTGTAGCATTTGCATAGGTTTGAGCAGGAGTGAAATTAATTTAATTTCTTACAGGTTCTGTCATGTCACAAACCCACCTTGGCAGGAAGCGGGCTCAGGGGAGAGTGTGATATGACAGTACCTGTAAATAATGTAAGTGTGTGGGGCCCAAGCCAAGGGATTGGGGTGTGTGGTAGCATGAGGGAGCTCAGAGCAACGGGTAGGAATGTCAGGGCAGGGGGCTGGGGTGTGTTGGGTGGGTCAGGACAGGATCTTTGGGTGTGTGGAGTGTGCAAGGGGAACAGTGTTCAGAAGCTTTGTTTTGCTTAGCTCGACCTCTTGCATTGTCTGGGTAAAGTGTGTGTGTGGGGGGGGGGGGACTTTGGAAAGCAACTTGTATTCCTTGCTTTAATGTCATGTTTCCTAAAGAGTTACAGTATAACCCAGTGACCCTGTTGGTACAGACTGTGAGAGAAGTGCACAAGTTGCTGAGTGGACGGGGGAGGTTCAGACAGGGTAGAAGGAAGTTGGGATTTTGCAGTCTGTATGCCAAAGAGGGGTGCCAGACACTGAATCTTCTTTGCTCCCACCCCAGCTCATCCATCCCAGCCCCCTGAGGCCAGCCAAGGAGCTGCTGGGCTGCCGAAGTTTTCTCCCCTCAGCCCTTGCAGCCAGCTGAGAAACTGGCTGTGCCCCCACCCCGGCTCCCTCTCTCTGGAAAAAGGCTCACCTGCCCCCAGTCAGAGCCAGACTAGGAACTGCAGTCACCACAAACCACAAAACCAGCTCAATTCCAACAGATGATAAAGGGCTTTGCTCCAAAGAGCTGATAGACCAGATGGGGGAGCTGATTGGCTGATTGGCCTGGAAAGAGCTGATGAGGCTGCTCATTCAGTAGCTGATGGGCTGCCAGCAGCTGGATTGATCAGATGGGGAGAGCTGATTGGCTCTAGTGCCCAGAAACAGCTGATGAAGCTAGCAATGCAGTAGTTGATTAGCTTCTAACAACTGATTCTCCCCGGGTGCTGAATATGCATCTGTCTGTGGGTCGGTCTGTTCATCCCTCTGAGTCCATTTGTTCAAGAACGCCTCCTAAATGGTAAGAGCTCGAACAGCCACATTTGGTACGAAGCTTCTTGTTATCATAACTTAAAGCAAGGTCAGGGTTTGGTTGTGCCAGGACAATGGGATGTGTCTGGAATTCGACTGTTTCTCATAAAATGGAAAGGGAAGGGTCTGGCAGGAGGGACAGTTATACTGCAGAATGACCACAGGGGGAGCAGTATGATGCCAGAAATGAGGACCAGGACAGCTATAACCCCCTTGGACCAGCAGGGGTCAGAGGTGGAGAAAAAGGGACAGCTATCTACTATATGTTTCAGGGAGTTTGTCTGTTCCTATGTCTGTCTTTCCCCCACCCGGGGGCCATGCACTCCTCTCCCCCAGTTGTGCCAGCTGGAGCTGCAGTGGCTATGCAGAGACACTTCTCTCCTGGCCCCAAGCTGCTGGGGTGACAGAGGGCTGGGGTCATCCTCTCTCCCCGGGACAGCCTGAACCCCTCATCCTCAGCCCAACCTCAGAGCAATGGTTTAAATGTATTAAAACAAAACTTATTTGAATTAAGGACCCGAGCACCACCAGGTAAATCCTGTACTGGGAAATAAAGTCCTTTTTTCATTTGCCCATCCACAGGTATTTCAGCAAAGCCAATCCTTCTCTGAGTGTACGCCTAAGATCCAAGAAGACTAGATACTGGTTTGCTGCATTGGTTAGTCCTTAAGTCTCCATGGACCAGACTGTGATTTGCACTAAGGCTCCTTCACTTCAGCCTAGCCTTAAAGTGAATGTAAGTGGCTCCCACTTTAAGCCCTCTTTCTCTGAAAGAACCATATAAAGTGACTTGGATGTAAACAAGAACTAGAGGCCCATGAATTCAGAGCGGAACTCCATCAAAAATGCATTGATAGATTCAAAGAAGGCTTCTCCTTGTTTTTGCCCCGGTTTCTCTAGATTTTCATGACTGTCTCATGCCAAGCTGCTTGTATTCTTCCAAAGTTATTGCATGTATGAACAATGATCTACCCTATTTAGTATTAAAGCACACATCCCGGACCAGGACTGGTCTCCTTGGTAGGCTACATTTTACAATACCTAGATGATTGCTAAGTAGTTTGTTTTGTCACTGGTGCAATATGACAGTTTTCTCGTTTTAGCAACATTTTGCTCTTTCGTTTTAGGCCCACCGTCTACATCTGTTAATATTGGTCTAACTGAGATGGCATTTCTGGGTTTCAGTTTGAAATTCTGCTAATTTTGAACATGCCATTGAGCTCATTACAAATGTTATGTTTGTCAGTAGCACAGGGCATAATAAGCTCTTACAGCCCTGCTAATGGTATAAATGGAGTAGTGTTCCTTCCCCAATTTATATTCCACCCGGAAATCTCAGGTGAAATCTTTCCCCAGTGCAGCCAGTGGGAGTTTTGCCATTGGTTTCATGGGGGCAGAAGTTCACCTTCTGTCTTTGCAGATTCAAACTCATATGCTGGTTCTAGACTATACTGAAGATGAAGGTTGGAAACCGTGAAATTCCAAGTATTATAAGGCTCAAAGGGATCATTGTGATCATCGATAGGTACTTAGTTGCATAAATGCTCAACTTAGTCTGAGCCCGTTCAGGCTCCTGGCAATACATAGTTCACAATGGCATGCTCAGAGGCCAAATACTAGTCTGTCACATAGTCAGTTCTATGCTATTAAAATGGTGCTGCTCTGAGAGGGAGAGCCATGTTAGTCTCTAAGGGTGTGTCTAGACTACAGGGTTTTGTCGACAAAAGTGGACTTTTGTCGACAAAACTATACTTGCGTCTACACTGCCGCTGAGTTCTGTTGACATAACGTCGACAGAACTCAGCAGTTTTGTCGATGGCTGTAAACCTCATTCTACGAGGAATAACACCTTTTGTCGACAGAGTTCTGTTGACAGAAGGCGTTATTGCATCTACACTTTCCTTTGCGTCTACACTGTCATGTCGACAAAGCAGCTTGCTTTGTCGACAGAACTGGATGCAGTCTAGATGCTCTTTGTCGACAGAAGCTTTGTCGACAGTATCTGTCGACAAAACTTCTGTCGACAAAAGCCTGTAGTCTAGACGTACCCTAAGGTGCCAGAGGACTCCTTGTTGTTTTTTAAAATGATACTGACCTTTACATTGTCTAGCTTAACTGCACTTGGCCAAGATAAATATAAGGAAGTCTCTATTCCTGGGGCCACACTGATGGCACTGTTTAAGACTAGAGATAGAACTTCAACCAAAAATCCAAAACAACACCTACTCTGTCCAGTCTAAACATTTCTCCTCTGACATCCTGCTCTAGACAGATTGCACATTTTCTTTTGACACTTTTGCTTGCAGTACTGCAGGTTGTGCCATCTTGGTCTGGCACTCTCGGGACCTGACTGGTCCTGAACCAAGGAATTTGTTGGACCAAGGGAGGTAAATGCCAGCCCCTCTGGTGCTACTGTCTGTGCAGCTTCGCTCTGGCAGCAGAAGAGGGGCAAGAATTGACTGAGTGTAGACTGGGGAGGGGAAGCTCAGGGGAAGAGGCAGGGTGGCTGCAGAGCCCCATGGCTGGAGGCCAGGAGCTCAGCCAACAGTACACTGAGGCTCACTGCCAGCCATGGGGCTGTGCTCCTGGGCCCCACCTATGGGGACCTGCAGCCACCCTGCCTCTTTCCCCAAGCATTTTCCCCATCCCTACTCCTTCCCTTCCCTCCCTGACCATGAGGGCTGCTAATGAGCTATTTGTGGCACTGGAAGTTCATCATTCCCCCGGATGGTGGGGGAAGAGTTCCTGAGCACGGGGGCCCTGTTTTTCCCCATGAGTGCTCCAGCCCAGGAGCACCCATGGATGCCACACTACAGAAGTTGCTGGATGTCCAGACTATAGATGTCCAACCTGTAGATACATTGGAAAACACTGGAATTGCCAGCCTGGATCAGACCTGGAGACCATCTCTGACAATGGCTAGAGGCCACCATTATGACGGAGGCCCCAGTGTGCTAGGAGCTGTGTAAATACATCTGAAGATAGGTCCCCATTTAATCTAAACTGGTTTGGAAGGATCAGGATAACTTCCTTTAAAGAGAGACACCAATCCAAGCAAGATACCTGGCTGCACAGTCATGCAATTGGCTGCATGTCCAGAGACACAATCTTTTTTGGTGTGGAAAATACTCTGTAGGAATGCTATTGGCCAGTTTGCATTGATTAAGTGGCAATCCTTCCTACTGGGTAAAAAAAAAAAATTAGGCAGCTGTTTCCGGCACAGCTGTATAAATGCAACTGAATCTCAGGAAAAGCGGTGTATTCATTATAATATGGCTTGAGGCAAAATATGGCCGAGGTTATTAAACTGTCACTAAAAGTTAGCCACAATAAAAATATTGAAAGTCAAGATTAAAAGCACATAAGTAATATATAGTGTGACTCTTAGTTTTGGGAGTAGTGGAAGGATGGGGAACCAGTTTACAACTGGAAACATTAACTTCATAAAATCCCTGTTCTTGTGGCCAATATGGTCCCTGGGATTTGAAAAAGGATGTGGAATGTCTGCCAGTTACATTCAAAAGGAATGTTATAAAAAAAAAAAAGGTTATAAAATCAAAAAGGTCCGCTCTTTCAACAATGATGCTGATAACACTGCAAAGGCCTTCAAGCGGCACCATGTATCAAATCATAGTCTTTTCACTGCCGGGATTATAGAATTATAGAACTGTTTTGATAATGCAACAGTTGGCCCGGATAAACCTTTATCTCCATTTGTCCCATTGTTACTTGTATTTTTGTAGACTTCTGGTAGCAAGAGGTCACATTTCCATGAAGATAAATTCCTTATTAGACCCAACTATGATCTGAGGTCATTGCATATCTGTGCCAGGACAGACTTAAAAGTGATGGTGAATAGGAAGTTTTTATGTTGTATTGTCCCAGTTTACAGTGACTGGAGCCAGACAGTGTTTGGACCAATATCAGCATGGACTAAAGCAGGCATATCTTTCTACTTGCTCATCACACAACAATGAGTAAATAAACACTGTCCTCCATGCAGACTGAGCTGTCAGACCAATTAGGCGTGAGAATGTCCTAATGCACCGTGTTTCCTATATCTTTACCTACAGCTTCTACTGCTCATATGCCTGGGGTGATTTTGGATAGACATGGCTGTATTTAGACACAGTTATAACTGCTGGCAGAGGTCAGAGTCTGCTGTGTCAACACTAATCCTTCCTGTCTATTATCAGCTCATTTGACGTTTGATTTGTGTCAAGTTTCTATGTCCACTGGAAGCCAAATATCAAGGCTCGGAGATAACATTTTGCACCTCTTTCTTCCAATCACAGACTGAGTTCGTGTTTTCTTTATCCGAGAGTCCAAAGTGGAGAACCCAGGGGTTACCAAGGAAGAATTTCATATTCATGAGTTGTAAAACTGGGGGAGCCTCCATTTTTCCCTATAAATTCTGTAACAGTGAAAACTATATTTTCCGGCATGGTAATTAGAAGATCATCAATGACAGGAGCTCTATATTTGAAGTCCTGGACATCACAGGGAAAATCTGTTCCTTATATTTTGTCTGTTTTAATTGAGCAGGCCTGGTCTAATATTTAACTTTATATGCCCCTTAAAATCTGACCTGAAAAAAAAAAAGAATCCAGCCATTCACAGCCCAAATTAACTCAATGCTCACATCAGTCTTTTTTTCTTAAATCAGTGCTAAGAGTTCCTTTACCCCCTTTGACACTGCTGCACAGTTTGTTATGGCTCTGTGATAAGGATCAGTATCTATTGAAAGATAAGTCAGGACCACCACCATCTTGGACCTTCAAAGCATTACTGGACTGCATTATACCACAGTGTGAAAGGACATGCCTGTCATGGAGGTGCCGGTTCTTCTCAGGAGACTATTCTTCCCACCATTGCATGATAGGGAGGATTTTCCCATGAGTGCCAGAAGCAGTAAGTACTATTCTCAGTGTTTGCCATGTGATACATAAGGTACCCGGCTCATGAATATTATGTATTGCATGGCAAACAATGAGACAGCAGAGTAGGGAGTCAATGAGTTGCAAGCTTATGCTAGTAAGGTTCATAGCTAAATAAATATATATACATGGAAAGCAAAACCGGTAATAAAGAAAAACAAACCCACAGTCTTCTGATTTATGAAGATGACCTACATATCTTTTTTTTTTTTAAATAAAGTTTCAGAGTTTCAGTTTAGGAGAGTTTTTAATGTACTTACGCAGTTTTCCATACTATCTCTATATATAGACACACATACATACAGACAGACAGACAGGCCAAACTTGGCTGATAAAAGTTAGCCATTTTTAGGCACTTGAATAAGGTGTCTGACTTTCTGAAGTGCTAAACATCACAGTTCCCATTCACTTCAATGACAACTGAAAGTGCTTGGGTTCTCTGACAATCAAGTTCCTTTTATTATTTACAATTTTAACAAGAGTATCTATCTATCTATCTATCTATCTATCTATCTATCTATCTATCTATCTCATGTACATAAGCTCACACATATTTCTCATGAAATTTCCAATATCGTGTTCCTTTAATGGTCTTGATTTATTTTGGCCTTCATGCTACAATTTTCTTCCAAGATCAAAATCAAAACCGTTACCTTGGGAACAAAGGGGGAATTTAATATATTTATTTAAAAACCTCTGATTTATGTTATCATAGCCATCAAAGCTGAAAGTGCTGTAATCCCAGCTCCAGAGTGATATGATCAAAAATAACACAACACAAGGATATATATGTTACATATGATATATGCGTTGTATCAGATTGGTATAGTAACTAAAAAGTAAAAATCTCACTGTATGTGCATGCGTGTGTGTTTTCATATGGAGACTAGTAGTTTTTTTGTGTTGATTGGCAAACACATAATTGGTATCAACAGTAAAGAGTGAAGGTATATATAAACTGGAAGGTTTATATTATCTGGATTAACTAGGGTACATAGGACCCATGCTTACAATATGAGTCCTAGGTACCCTATTTTGAATGTGTTATGCCATCTTAAGAAATCCTTGTTATAAAGAAGTGAAAACTGCTTGAACTCATCTATCTCTTCTTTGGCAGTAATGCGGAGGGGGGAAGGGGGAAGAATTTAGGATTTAAAGTTGCAAGCTCCCTCTTATTGCAGTCCCAGTATTTTACATCAGTTGTATAGGAACATTTTCAAATCAATTGCTCTGGCTTTTAGTGACTCATTAAGAGTGATTGTGCTAATCCAGTGTTGTGGGGAAGAGAATTCCACAGAACTCAGGCTTTAATTCTTATTAAAAAGTACTTACCTGTTAGACGGTGGAAAAAATACAATCAAGACTAGACAACTCATATTTGGACTCCGATCAATGAAAACTAAAGTCAGTTTCATTTATCATCTTAATATTCAAAAGACTTAACTGAGACACTGGCGATCTAGGGCCGCCCCAAACTGGAGGGGTTTCCCCAGGGCTGTAGGTTTCAGAGTAAACAATCTGACAAAAATGAATGGAACCGGTCACACCCCAACTATTGTTTCACACGGTGTGTAGACTCAGGCAGACTCCACTGTACAGTTAATACACAATTCAGGTTTGGAAGTTTCCTCTGTAGTGTTAGCTGCTGAAGACTTTTACATTTCCTTAAATGAAAGAGGTGTTTCTGAAATCAGGAGACTCCAGGAGTTAGGTCATAAACATGGGCCTACAGCAGGGGTGGGCAATAATTTTTTCAGGGGAGCCACTTCATGAATTGTGATAGCGGTTGCAGGACAGATCCATCTCCCAGAAAGGGTGGGGCCTCAGGCATAAAGGGCGGGGCTTTGGGCGGAAGGGGCTGGTCCCTCTAGGCTCCGCATGCCCCTGGCAGAGGAAGGAGACTTTGTGCGCTCCCTCACCCCCAGGCCAGTTGGAGCTTGGGGGCAGGGCAGTGTGTGAAGTCTTTCACCCCCCGCTTCACCCTGCCAGTGGCAAGTGGCGCCTAGAGGGAACTGCTAGCCATTTTGAACAGCTGGCAGTTGCTTCTAGGTGCCGCGTACCCCTAGCAGGAGGAGAAGACTTCGCACACTCCCACCGTCCCCAGGCCAGTCGAGACCCAGGGATAGGGGAGTGTGCAAAGTCATTTGCTGTTCAAAGTGGCCGGCGGCACCCTCTAGGTGCCGCGTGCCCCTTATGGGGGCAGGGAGCCTCCAGCAACTTTGAACAGAGAATGACTTTGTGCATGCCTTGCCCTGGGTCTCAATTGACCTGGGGGCAGGGGCATAGCAGGGCAGCCACAGGCTGGATCAAATGGCTTGGAGTGCTGGATCCGGCCCATGAGCCAGATCTTGCCCATCCCTGGCCTAGACTGTCTTAATCTAGCTCCACTGTTTGTATGTGAGACCTAACTTGCATTGTTGTCACTAACCAGTCTGGCCTTTCACCCATCAAACAGCATACCTGATGGTATGATTGTGGGTAACCCCGATGGAGAAAAATGCACCCTTTCCACCTCTGATCCCAGAAGCGGGATCTGATGTTGGAACTCATTTGAGTGCACGGGAAGCATTATTATTGAGAGGAATCAAATCCAGAAGAGAGAAATTTACTTCTAATCTTTCATAGTGGAGGAAAATAGAGTTGGCAGCCAGGGGTAAAAGAGGAAAGAGTGGTAGGAGGAAAAAAAAGAAGAGAATACAAACTAGTTTATGAAGACAATATAAAGGAGAGCAAAGAAGTTGTATAAAGTACAAAAATCTTGGGAGAAAACTGGCTGGATCTGAAAATAGGAACATAGACATGCAGTGCCACCCCACTGCATCTCTGTCTTGCTAATTCATTAGTGACAGAACTGCAGAGGATACTTGGTCCCAGATGTTTCCCCATTCAGCCAAACAAGGCTTCCCTTGCCAGCTGCTCCTTACTGCAGGATGCTCAGCAATTTCAAGTCACTGGGAGGTGACAGTGCTCAACACCTCAGTTTCTATCCAAAAATATTGACGGATTTCCATGGGAATTTTGAATGTGCAAAAAACTAGTCTGAGGCTCATACAGCACCCCAGGGTTAAAATACGATTCTGTAATGTGGTTATAAAACGGTTTTTCGTTCCAGGCACACAAGTTGAAAACATAGTCTGGCCATGTGTTTAACATGGTGATTTTTGAAGTGTTAGTTGGGTAGTAGGTACCACTACTATCATCATATGAGTAATGGGGTGGATCCTTCTCTAGAGTTTGGGAGTAAATTAGATGAGGATAGGAACTAGCCAATGTCCAGATGAGCAGAGATGTA
This sequence comes from Rafetus swinhoei, assembly GCA_019425775.1. Classification (NCBI taxonomy): domain Eukaryota; kingdom Metazoa; phylum Chordata; order Testudines; family Trionychidae; genus Rafetus; species Rafetus swinhoei. The sequence continues at coordinate 190,686,595 of CM033440.1, forward strand.
ATCTGAACTTTATTTATGTTTTCTTCCTTCCGGGCAGACAGAGAGGAGCTCTGAGCTCTCTTCATCTCCTTACTTGTTGTCATCTCAAGTGTTTGCCTTAATTCTTTTGGTCACAGTTCATTTGCGTATTATTCATCACACCTTTGACACTCCTTCTCCCAGTGGTGACTAGCATGGGCTGAGTCACACAGGGGCTGTTTATAAGGAAAGCTGTTTGTATACGGTAGCCTAGCACTGTTTATTTGAATTGATTCGCTGTTTCTCTTTGGTGTGAAGTGTGATTTCAGGAATTCTTTAGCATTCTGTTTGGAATCCGGCTGCAGTGCTGATGTAGCAGAAAGTTTAGAGGGAAAGGAAAACTTCTGTGCCTGCCAAAGATGTAGCTGAGGGCAAACCATATGTATATATTAGAACCATGAACTCTCACTCCAAAACGGTGTCAGGCGGGAAAAAACAATCACTCTTTTCAAAATCAATAGCATCGAAAGCCAGATTGTAATAATTGCTGTGCAGAAGAAAGAGCTATCTTATCAAAATCAGGATACAGAATGTGAGGCACCATACAGGGAGATGTATCCTGTCCTGAACTGTGGTTTGGCCACAAGGCTATGTGGTTGGACAGCATGACTGGTTAAAATTCACAGTGTGTCTAAAAGCTTTTAAAATGTTATCTTTTTTATTGTTAGCAATAAAGACAGCTCAGAATCAGACAGGCTGAGTCATCAGCAAGTATTTCTCAGACTTAACATCAGAAGACAATCCGCACAGGCCTTTCCTTTAGCTCTCTTTCTGCCAGCAGACTGAACTTTACCCTGGCTGTGTCAAATCATAAATGAATAGTGCATTGATTCCATGTTAGCACCAAAGTGACGGATAGGTCAGGACACTTAACATGGTATCTACTGAACATCATATTCCCTTCCACACTCTTCTTCTGCTTCTACTTCTCTCTCTCTACCACACAGAACAAAACTAAAATAAAAATAAAAAAACAATAAAGAAAAATTTATGTGCCCACGTGTAGACCCTGTGTGGATACAAAATTGGTATCTGCCTCTGCATTGGTGAAAACGATCCATGGATATCTGCAATCTGCATCCACATCCACAGATTTGGATTTCCGTGGATATAAAGTGGATATCCACAAATTTGCAAGGTTGTAGATGCAAAATTTAGATACAAAATTTTGCTGTATCTGTAAAAATGAACTTCAGATATCTGCATCCATATCCATGGACATATCCATGGATATAAAGCGGATATTTGCAGATTTACAGGACTCTACTAGGGAGTGTCCTTCACGCTAAGTATGCTATGGAACGAGCAAAAGAAACAACAATTGGTGACAAGAACAGGAACTTAACCAGGAATACAGTGAAATGGAGAGACTGTGGAGAGAACTGTTTTCCTGTCATGAATTAGGGGCAATGATGCTATTCTCTGAGCAAGCTAAGAGTTGGGTATTAGCCACAGTGCAAACGAAACCGAAAAGACAACTTCAGCCGCTGGCACTGTGAGCCCACCACTCATGGAGGAAAAAGGTTTTGTAAAGGATTTAGAATGTCTCTTTTTGGAGGAAATGGTATTGTTTGATAGCTCAGACACACTCAGAACTAGTGTATCCTGTCTCTGCTGAGAAACGGGATCAGCGTAGCATCTTGAGTAGTGTTGTGTCTAGGGAGAAGGTTAAGGAGGAGTGGGGGCTACTATTTATAATCTGCTGTGTAGCTTTACAAATCCTATTACACCTGAAGAGAGCACTTTTTGCTGAGATTGTGGAACTTCTCCACACTGTCCCCAAACCTCAGGGGGATGGAAGAACCTTTGTGCTTTTACAAAAGGGATCAAAAAGAACATGCAACAATGTTGGGGCTGAATTCACAGAACATTGCCTGTTTGCAAAGGCTTTAAATGATGGCAGCAGGAGACTGGTTGATGTGTAGTATGCACAGTGAAGAAATCCACCACCAGCTACTCACTGCGGCTGGAACATGTGCACTAGAAATCGCTATAGAGATAGCTATTGAAGGTGCTAGGGAGCGGCACAGCAGGCCCATATGAGCTAATAGTCAAAATCTTTTCTCTGTCCTCTTCTCATGCTAGATATCTCTCCCACACTTGCCCTATGCTTGTGACCCCAGATGTCTTTTGTGTGTGTGTTGACCCTCCCTCCCCCCGTTCCCCGTCCATCTCTTAGTGCCCTGCCTCTGGCCCTCCTGCTGTGAGGTCTGACAGGAATCAGGACTTAGGGATGTTCTGAGCATATCTACAGGATCGGGCCTGGCTGGCAAGATAGACATTCCCCTGCCCACTTTGGGACTCCCACTCTAGGGTCTCCCTCGAGTCTTTGGCTTGAGCTACAGGTCTGAGCAGCTTGTGAGCTGTGGACAGGCCTGCCAATGGAGGGAGGGGGGAAGAAAGGGCAGGAGGGGAGACAGCTGGAGCAGCAGGCCCTTTAGTTAGTTGCCGTAGTGCTGCACAGTATGCTTCAGGTGGTTCTGAAGGCAGCGGGGAGTAAGGAAGGGTATATGGCACAGTGGACAGCACAGCACTGCCCCTTCCTCCTGAGGTCCCGCCAATTCTAGGAGCATGGAACCATCCCCTCCCTGCTCCCCACGTTGCCCAAGGGCCTGTCAAGTCTGTTGGCACTCCTGGCTGTGGGGCAGCATCAACGCTTCCGTGGCACATGTCAACCAGCAGAAATTTAGGTAGCCAGGGACTGAGGAAAGGAACCAATGAGATTAGGTGGCTGCTAAGTGGAGGTTTTAAAAATGTCAGTGACAACTAAATGGTGAATTCAGGTGCCTGAAGAGGCAAACTGGCAGCTGAATATCTTTGAAAGTCCAAGTGTACGTGCTTTTGCAAATGTTTATCCTTGGTCACTAAACAGGGCAGGTACAAAACAACTCTCGTGGTAAGGACTAAATCTATTAATCTTTTAATTCACATTCACTTGGAAATGTGTCTCTCATGGCCTGGAAAAGAAAGAAAGAAAGAAAGAAAGATCATGAACTGAACTGCATAACACTGCAACATGAATTTATTTCATTGCTCCCCTTCCCTACCCATCCCTTGCTACAAGAACATGGGACTAGAGAGAATTGTAGACCATTCGCTATAATCATAAAGCAAATACCATAGCTGATTAATGCCGTCAGTGTTATTTGAACCTCAAGCAAGAGCTGAGTGAATCAAAAAGTTGTCTGAGTTTTCAGCCTTTAATAACAAGGCTGGCTAGTTTGCATTTTTTTCTATTTTAAAACACACTTGTCTGTTTTTGCTAATTATTATAAAAGGTAGGGTTATGTCTGTGTGGCTGGATGGGTGTGTAAAAGCAGAGCAGGAAGGCAGCTGGGCCTCATAACAAAAACTAAAAGAAAAGCCTCTCTCTTCCTGATTAAACCAGATAAAAGAAAAGCTGCTGAGAAAGCAGGAAGAAAATAGGATAAGAGAATGGCAGTATAAACAGTGTTAATGTTCAGAACGATCCATTGTTTCATACCAGGGACTGGGCCATATTAGCAATGTTGAATGCATCAGATGTGTGGGTGCTCAAATCTCAATTTCTTAACAGTAACAGTGCCCCATTTTTTCATAACACATTTCTTCCATAGAGTGCTTTATGAAGGAGGTCAGTATCTTTATCCCCATTTGGCAGATGGGTAAATTGAGGCACAAAGAGGTGAAATTACTTGCCCAAAGGTTGCCCTGTAGGCCAGTGGCAGAGCTGTGAACAGAGCCCAGATCTCTTGAGTGCTAGTCTAATGCTCCATCTACTAGGCCACATTATCTCTGACCTTTAAGAGGAGGAGAATGAGGGGGCAAAGTTATTAATCTTCTTCAAAGTTTGCAATGGCTTCTTGTAGAGATCTAAAGCCCTGAAAGCTTTTGGTTTGGGTGTTTTCTTTATTATTTTTGCATCTTTAAAAATATCGTTGTCTGCCACCATTTACATTGATCCCTGTCACTCATTCTATGCAAGATCGCTATTTGTCCTGTGTGGCTGAGGAAGGGCATAAAATGTCCCCTTAATCTGGCTGCTACAAAAGGGATCACAGCTAGGGGCAGGAGAAGTCTCCAGAGGGCTGTTATTCCCCTCCCAGACAGAGGGTGGCACTGCAGCTGGGCCCGGGTGTGGAGAGTAGGAAGCCCAGACCCTGCCATGGGAAGAGGGAAAGCCGGGATAGCTATTCCAGCACAGTGATGCTATGTACACCCATTTGCTTGGTGCTAATGGTACACCTGCAACCTAGCCCTATGTGGACTATGGCAGATGGTGTCTGCCTATGAGTTTAAGAGCTTGCCTCATTGGAAGGACTCGTCTACCAAAAACCATTCGAAAAGGAAAGTACATGGTGTGTTACTGAACCAAGTGTGGCTAGAGATGCAAGGGAAGCTGAGAATATATAAAAGCTGTGAACCTGCAAGACACCTCTCCCCACCCTACAGAAAAGGCAGCAGTTCAGAATGCTGGAAATGTGAATTCAACTTTTTCTGTGGGGCCGTGTTTGCTCCAGAGAGAGAAGTGGAAATTTCCGCCTTATTGGTGTGCAGCACAGCTAATAGACTCCTTGCCAGTATTCGCAGTGAAGACAATTTGAGCCAATTATTTTTATGTTAAAACATGAACTTTCTGTCAGGCCATAAATCCAATCACTTGGAGGCAGGAAAACATTCCATCCCCTTGATCCACAAGTGCTGATGTCCTTCATTACAGCTGTTAGCACATTGCAAGAAACACAATAACACGACCAAAATGGACTTCTCACTATGCCGAGTGGTTTGCAAACAACGCTTCTTGACTCTTTTATGAGCATTTCAGAATTTCTTGGGGCTTTCCAGCTGTTTTTTTGAGCGCTGCCTTGACTAAGTCACAACAAGGCCCAGCCAGCCTCTTTTCCGAGACAGGAACTGGAACACATGGCTTGTGGTTGTGGTAAATTAATAAGGGAGAGAAAAAAAATAAAACAGAAGGGACTTTTCCCATGTGTTTTACAACTCTGCAAATCTATCCACCCTTCAGTTCATCTGCAGTGTATCATGTCCTTGCCAGTATTCACTCTTGCTATATGATACTACATTATGTCAAAACCCTACCATTGTAACTTTACTGAGCCCTCTGAAATCCACAGCCTCCACTGATGCAAATTTGTGTCACTCCACTGAAGTCTTTTCGCTGAGGATCTGTCCCTGGTATAATTTTGAGGGATTCCTTACTTGCAGGACATATAGTCTTAGGTATCTATATGATCTGGGTGAAATTTTGGCCTACTTCCACCCCTTCTCTACCCCCACCACTTACCAAAGGATCTCAGAGTGGTAGCTGTGTTAGTCTGTACCTGAAAAAACAATGAGGAGTCCTGTGGCACCTTAGCTTTGGTCTACACTAGGACTTTATTTCAAAATAATGCCCCCAAGGTCGAATTTATAAGCATGGTGTCCACATTACTAAGCCTGTTATTTCAAAATAACGGTCTGTGGTATTCAAAATCTGTATTCCTGCTTTTCATCAGGAATAATGCTAATTCTGAAATAGTTATTTTGAAATAGTATTAGTGCTGATACTTTGCTGCCGCTATTTCGAAATAACTGCTCTCCAGAGTCATTCGAACTAATTACTCCCCAGAGGTTCCTGGGGCTCTAAGTCAAGGGAGCATGTTCACATTAACAGAGCCTGCCTCAAACTAATTTTGAGGTTCCTCTGTAGTGTGGACATGCTAGTTTGAATTTGTTAAATCAGGAGTTATTAAGTTGAATTTAGTAATTTCGAAAAACTTTTCTAGCGTAGACATGGCCTTAGAGACGAACATATTTTTAGGGCATAAGCTTTCATGGGAATAACTGTTTCATCACATGAATTGGAGTGGAAGTTACAGAAATGTGCTCAGAAGCCATTTTGATTTATTCCCTTGGGCCACCAGAGCAGGAGTTGGGAGAGACAGACCTCAAAAGATGCCGGAGGGAGGAGGGGCGCACATTGTCGTGAAGCACAGAAACTGAGGCTTGTATGAGGATTTGTTGTGGGGAAACTGGCTCACATATAATTACGGTGTTTTGTGTCATTCCGGGGCTTTTCAAATGTATTATTATTATTAATTACACAGCAGAAACCAAATAAAAGTTATTTAGAGGAGGGAAAGGGCTATGTTTGTTTTCAGTTTGAGAGTCACAGCTGAGCAGAGGAAACTTGAAAGGAGAAATGACCCCCTTTTCCCCTAAGCAAAGAACTCAACCTCCCCCAACCCCTACAAACCTCTGTCTCCTCTCCTCTTTAATTTTTATCCAACTGAACAAACGTTGTATTCAGCTGCTCCTTTAGCTGTTAGATGATCTTTACATTGGAAGGGGTGGTTCCGTTTTCCCCTTTTCTTCCTATCAAGTTTATATAAAGGAAATAAACCCTAATATTTCAGAATATAAGAAAAAAAAACTAAGTGCCTGGGACTAGGAAGAGGTTTCTTCTAAGCTCAGATTATTCTAAAGGAGTCTTTGAATCTTTCTTTGGACCATCTGGTATTGGCCACTCTTGGAGACAGCATACTAAACTAGATGATTGCTGTAACTCTTCGCGGTGATTCCTAAGTTCCTACGCTTATAGGTGTAGACACCTGCTGGCATCCATGTTCCACTGTCTGAGTAGAGTAGGGATTAGAAACGTAGGTGCAGGTTCTTCTGGGCCTGATCCAAAGTCCACTGAAGACAATAGGAAGCCTTCCAGGCACTTCAATGGGGCTTTGGTTGAACACCCAAACCTTTTTGTGAATACTCTTGGGGTGCCTCCACATTGAAGTCTAAGTCTGTGTGTGGCTCAGGGTCAGAGGCATACCCTTATCCACATTCTGTTCATTTACCATAACATCACAAGACCCATCCCTCATCCAAGATGTGACTAAAAAGCAGATGATAATTGTTGGCATCCAAGATACGTATTATGGTCAAGCCCCTAATTCATGTTCGCGGGGCCAAAACATTACATATAATTACTTTGATTGGGAAATGTGAGTTCTCCCGCAGTGCATTATTGTCCTTCCTCTCCACCATTCTTCAGTGCCAGGCATTACACTGAGACTTAAAAAATATGTGTTGACAGCTTTAGCTTGGTACATAGAGGAAAAAAATTGTCCAATTGCAGATCAGCCATTTAGTATGAGGACTATACATGGACTAGAGAAAGGTTCATTTATTTAAACAACAACAACAACAACAACAAATGTAATTCAGGGGAGCAGGGATGGGAGATTTGATGGGAGAATTAATTATCTGCCTGCTAGCACTATGATATGATTTTTTATACACAGTCACATGGCCTTTAAATGTATCTCTCTAATTTTCTTCGTGCAATAGTTTGCTTCTGTGTAAGGAAGCATTTACACACCCAACTCAGGTTGTTAGATGCATAATGTGTGACTTGTGAGACCAAATGTCACTTGTGCACACAAATATGGGTTTCTACAAGGCCCCTGCCTTCCACCCAAAAAAGGTATAAAATTATGGCCACACATGTGGAGGCCTGTTTGAAAATTAAGCAATTGCTGCTCCTTTATTTCCAGAAGCCGAGGACTGGCAAGTGCTCTACACAATGGGAATAATGAGGCCAAGCACTTAGTATTAATTATGATAAGTCTGGCTATAAATATCCAATCCTGTTTTGAAGCTTGCTATCATTGAGTTTGGAGATGGATATTAAATGTCACATTTCAGGGTTTAAGCCAATCTTTATAAAGGATTAGGAAGAGAATTAGTATTAGGAGATAAATTATCCAACATCTGCCTTATGCAAGGTTCTAGTACTGTTTTCTGGTATTAGCCATCGTTGGAGCCAGGATGGTGCTCTAGATGGACTACATTGGTCTGATTCAGTCTGGCAGTGTCTATGTTTCTAGGATTGTGTACCTCATGTTCAGGGAAAGGAGGTCCAAAGTCTGCACACACTTGAATAAGAACATAAGAATGGCCACACTGCATCAGACCCAAGGTCCATCTAGTTCAGTATCCTGTCTTGTGACAGAGGCCAATGACAGAGGCCCCAGAGGGAGTGAACAGAACAGTTAATCATCAAGTGGATTCCTCTCCTGTCATCCATTTCCAGACCTTGACAAACAGAGGCTAGGGACACCATTCCTAACCATCCTGGCTAATAAGTATTGATGGACCTAACCTCCATGAATTAATCTAGTTCATTTTTGAACCCTGTTAAAGTCCTGGTCTTCACAACATCCTCTGGCAAGGAGTTCCACAGGCTGACTATGCGTTGCATGAAGAAATACTTCCTTTCATTTGTTTTAAACTGGCTACCTATTCATTTCATTTGGTGACCCCTAGTTCTTGTGTCATGGGAACAAGAAAATAACTTTTCCTTATTCACTTTCTCCATACCTGTCATGATTTTATAGACCTCTATATCCCCCCCCAGTCTCCTCTTTTCTAAGATGAAAAGTTCCAGTCTTTTTAATCTCTAATTATTAATAGCTACCTTGTGCATACAAGTGCCACAAATTCTCATGCAAACAGACCATTTGCATGCGTAAATTTGTTGCTTTACCCTTGTGACTCTGAACATGGATGATTTGCAGGCACAGTTCTGGTAACTGTGCAAAATAAAATAAAAAATATATGTGAAGAATGAGGTTCCCCATCTGAAAATCAAGCCCTTTATCTCCTATCCCCCCAGGCATTCTGTCCTTCCTCACAGATTCACCTCGGGCCACCTCCTTTTTTTTAAAATTTAAGATCTGCACCTTCCATTAAATCATGGCATGCTGAACAATATTCAGTAAAGAGACTTCTGAGAAAAGAGTTCAACAAGATAAGAGTCGAGACATTTTTAGACCCCTTTTTCATGAGAGACTGTTCCTGACTTGATTCCTTCCCCCTAATTTTTAATTAAGAGCAGCAATAAAGGAGTGCCAGAGAGTTATGAGCTATGACTCTTCCACACAGGCGCAAGGCATGGGGCTACAGGTGCACGAGTAGCCTTCAGACGTTGCATGGAGGAGGGGGCAAGACTGCTGGAAGTACTGAAAGCAGTGATTTATAAAGTAGGAAATTACACAGTACACTCTTGAAAATGTAGTTTTAAATGATTGATACAGCTTTAGTTTGGCTGAACACGGACAGTAGATAGATTTAGTGCCTGGCTGATCTGTCGGGTCCTGAGTGTTCATCAGTCAATCTAACAAACAAGCTGAAATTCAATATTGTGGTCAGCAAATTCATATTCAGCCAAAAGTACAGGGGCTGCAGGGCACTCATTCTATCCAGAGACCACAGTGGATTGTTTCATGCTTGAATAGCCCAACTGATGCTCCCCAGCTAGGAAAGGAAAAGCTGCAGACCTGCAAAGTGAATTGACATCTTGGATTTCCTTTCCCTTCCTCGTCACTTTTTTAACATCACCTTAAGTAACAACTGCTGAAACCCATTAACAAAATCAGTGTCCAGTGCCAAAAAACTCAATAGCTCATAAAATTGTGTTATGAAGCACATTAGATTTCGCACAAATCAAATGTGATTTAATGGCTTTGGTGTTTGCTGTGTGCCTGGAGCTTTCCAGCCTGGAACACCAAGTAGCTTAATGTTGTTAAGACGCAACTCATTAGGTGAAGTAAAAAGAAAAACTCAGTAATTATGTCCTCATTTTTAGCTGGTGTAAGTTGTTGTAGCTCCTTTGTCTTCCTACAAAAACACTGAGGGACAGGAACTCTCTGCTGGTGAAAATAGATGTAGCTCCATTGACTTGAAAGAGTTAGCACCATTTCTGACTTTAATGGAATTATGCCAGTTCATACTAGCTAAGGATTTGGCCTTCAGACTTCACATAGGTATGACAAATTACAGACATGCATGATCCTAGTACAGTGTTTTCAGAAAATGCCCTAGAGTTTCCTATGGAGAATTCCACACAGGAAAAGCTGGTTGTGGAAATTTCTTACCCTCTCCCCTCGCAAAAAAAAGGATCAATAAACTCAAACCCTCTTTTGCAGTTAATCTTGCTGAGTTTCAAACAAGAATGTGGAAGGACAAGGACCTTCTCAATAAAAGAGGCAATGGACACGAAAGTTGATGCGGCTAATGAAAAACTTAAAATTATATCACAATGATTTTAAATGAGAGTGATCTCAGTCTAATCGCATAATACTTTCTTTTGTGCTCTGGGTCACACAGTCACTTGGATGCAATATTCAGGAAGCACATTTCATTAGACTAAATAAAGCTTCAATCATGTGTAAAATTTCCAACTTGAATAGGCAGCCATCATATCATTCATCAGTCTCCATGTATTTAATGGGAGTAATTTCTTCCTCATATTTCTATGTGTTTATTGTTTCATTTTCATGATAGGAATTTGGGCACCTGATTAAGAGGGCTTTTATGTTGCTTTTGTTGAATCTGGGCTGAAGTAAATAATGCTTTATAAGGAGTGCACAAAAATATGTTTCTTCTAGATTGTTAAAGAAGAGAGTGATCTGATTGAAACCGAGAATGATTCAGAATAAGCCAAACAAACATAAAAAAAAGGCAAGGAATTGGATGGTGTTGCACATGCATGTATGGCTTACTATGAATTCCCCTGTGCTTAGTTTTGACATATTTTTTAGAGTGCATCTCTCTGTCTGTGAGTCCATCTGTCTGTGTGGCTGTGAGTCCATTTGTTCAAGAACACCTCTTAAATGTTAAGAAATAGGGCCATCAAATTTGCTAGGCAGCTTCCTCTTACACTAGCTTAAAGCAAGGTTAGGTTTTGGTTTTGCCAGGAAAACTGAAAGTGCCAGGAATGGGACTGTTTTCCAGAACATGGAAAGGGAGGGAGCAGAGAGAAGAGATGTGATGCTCACAATGGCCACTGGGGACAGCGAGCACACTACAGACTGACCATTGGGGGCAGCCACACCACCAGGAGAGTGGCCAGCTGGGGGGTGGGGTTTGCCTCTTGCCTGCCACCAGACCGGGTAAGTAGATCCCCTGCCCAAACTCTTTCCTCCCTCTGGCCCTTGGCTGCACTGCTGGGGGGTTGGGGGAAAGGCCCCTGCTGGTCCCTGCCAGCTGTGGGGACTGGCGGGGAGAGAAAAGGCCCCGCCAGCCATGGAAGGAGAGAAAGTCCCACTGGATGGGACTCCCCATCCCTGAGCCCCTTCTTTCCCCCCAACCCTCTCTCTTATACCACCCCATATCCCCTGCCCCCCGCCCGGAGCCCCTCCTCAATCCCCCACCCTGATTCCTGCACCCCCACACAACTAGACTCCTGCCATACCCCCCCTCATCTCCAAGGCCCTGCCCTGACTCCTGCACCCCCCACACCACCAGTCCCCTGCCCTGAAGGACCTGGGCAATGCCAGGTAAGTCTTCGAGGGTATGTCTACACTAGCCCCCTAGTTCGAACTAGGGAGGCTAATGTAGGCATTCGAACTTGCAAATGAAGCCTGGGATTTAAATATCCCGGGCTTTATTTGCATGTTCCCGTCCGGTCGCCATTTTTAAATGCCACTAGTCTGGACTAACTGCCCGCGGCTACACGCGGCAATGAAACGGTAATTCGAACTAAGTCCTTAGTTTGAATTACCTGTTACTCCTCCTGGAATGAGGTGTAACAGGTCATTCGAACTAAGGACTTAGTTTGAATTACCATTTAACTGCCGCGTGTAGCCGCGCAGTTAGTCCGACTAGTGGCATTTCAAAATGGCAACCGGTAGAACATGTAAATAAAGCCCGGATATTTAAATCCCGGGCTTCATTTGCAAGTTCAATGCCTACATTAGCCTCCCTAGTTCGAACTAGGGGGCTAGTGTAGACATACCCCTAGTGACAAATAAATTGAGCAGTGTTGTTCAAACATCATTGCCCCCTTTTATTGCACTTTTGTTTCCACTGCAGAAGATAGGTGCCCTATTTTTAAAAAAATTTAAGCAGCTATAAGACCTAATAATGTGATTGGTCCACTCCCCATTTTCTATCCCCAACCTCCATTTTGAATAGGTTGCCTCTCTGACCAGGGAAGTACAGGTATTGCAATAAAAACTTCTACCTTCCACATTTTCCAAAGTTTCATGAATGAGATGAACCAGTGACTTCAGGAGATTTGCAAACTCACCAGAAAGACATAGTAGCATGCCATGTATGCTACCCACATGAACTCTTTGCCCTATGGCTTAATTCTAAAATCCGAGAGATTTTCTTCTCACCCTGTAATCTATGGTTCTGAAGACACTGGCAATCCTGCTGTCACAAAATAGATAACTGTGTCTTAAAATATAACTCTGTGCTACTTCTACTTTCAGAACTTCTGAATTGTTAACAAGGCTTAGTGGTCTATTTGGCTTGGATATTTTCTTCTGTGCTAGGCCTTTTTTTTTTATGTTTCTCTTATTTCTTTTAATTTTAAACACTTTCCTTTTTTTTCCCCCCCCAAAACTTCTGAAGTTCTAAGCTTCGGCCAAGTATGCAGTGGGAACATTTCTGAAATCTTGAAAAGTTTTGCAAAGTGGTCAAATCTGCTTCCTGACCAGTTGTATTCTGATATAGGCACCTAAATAAAGCTGGGCTGCTGTTCAGAAGTGTTTCCGTTGGCCTCAATGAGAGCTCAGTGTTTTTGAAAATCTGGATGCCTAACTTTAGGTTCCTATTTTGGAAAATCTCATTTACAGTCTTCTCCAGCATTTAGTGGCTTTACATATCTTAGTCCAGTGATTCTCAACCAGGGGTATGTGTACCCCTATGGATGTGCAGCTGTCTTCCAAGGGGTACATCAACACATCTAGATATCAGTGTTCTCTGTAAGCTATGTGCTTGTGCGGCTTCTCAGGAAAGATTCAAATGCTGCCCAGGTGATTAGCAGAGTGCCCACAGATAAGTTTCTGTTCCTACTGGTGGTGCACATTCACATATGCCTTAGTGCTCATAAAATTTATTCCACACATGGATGGAAAAGATTAGAGGGAACATTGCTAGATATTTACCTAGTTTTACAATGGGCTAAATAAAAAAAGAATTGGTGAAGTCAGTACAAAATGTAGGCACAATATTTATATTCCAATTGATTTATTTTATAATTATATGGTGAAAATGAGAAAGTAAGTAATTTTTCAGCACTAGTATAGTGTGCTTTGATACTTCTGTGCTTTTATGTCTGATCTTGTAAGCATGTCATTTTTAAGGGAGGTAAAATTTGGGGGTGCACAAAACAAATCAGAGTCCTGAAAGGGGTACAGTAGTCTGGAAAGGTAGAAAACCACTCTCTTAGCCAGTCTCTTTTATTGTTTTGACAATCAGGATGCTCTAGAATGAACTCTCACAGAAAAAATCCTGTGCGCAAACTCCTTTCACAAAACTGTCAGTCCAGGTCTGACCTCTTAGTCCTCATCCTCCAAGAAAACCTACACAACACTTTCAAAAATGAGCCTAAGATCTTACATTTGTCATTTTGCCAGACATTAAAAATCATGGACTAAATAAAGACACGGGATTTATGGGTCATTACGACAATCTGTGACCCATTAACCTCCTTTGTCCTGCAAAGGTACAGATGTTAACTGTCCACTTCCCCTTGAATGGTCTCTTGCACTCAGGTTTACTTCTTATGCTTAACCATCTGTTTCACCATGTATTTAACTATAACACCCTGAGTACATTTCCCAAGCCTGAAGGTGGAGCGCTGTGTGAGCTCAAAAACCTGCCTCTTTCACCAACAGAAGTTGGTCCACTAAAACATCTTTGCCTCACTCTTAGGGTATGTCTACACTGCCACCCTAGTTCGAACTAGGCTGACTAATGTAGGCATTCGAACTTGCAAATGAAGCCCGGGATTTAAATATCCCAGGCTTTATTTGCATGTTCCCGGGCGCCGCCATTTTTAAATGTCCCGTAGTTCGAACTCCCTGATCGCGGCTAGGCTGCAAGGAGGTTTAACGGTAGTTCGAATTAGGAGCTTTAATTCAAACTACCTAGTCCGTGCCACGTGTAGCCGCAGGCAGGAGTTCGAACTACGGAGCATTTAAAAATGGCGGCGCTGGGAACATGTAATAAAGCCCGGATATTTAAATCCCGGGCTTCATTTGCAAGTTCAAATGCCTACATTAGCCACCCTAGTTCTAACTAGGGTGACAGTGTAGACATACCCTTATTTCTCATTGTTTTGAGGAGGCAGCCTGTTGCTATCTCTCCTACCTAACATACGGATTTTTTGCATATGTTCCTTTCAGTGAATTAGTTCTTTGCCCCTAGATTTCATGTTGCATGGATAGTTTTAGATGTCCCAATTAAGAGCTCCATATAAATCTGGATGAGCAGCATTATGTTGTCATAATGTTCAGATCTCTTAATCATGCAATTATTATTCCCCCATTTACACTGCCGTAGTGCACCGGGGAATCTAGTGCCAGCTCTTTTCAGGGTGTGAATTCTCACAGAGGTGTTTTGATCACCTTCTCTTTCTTTGTAGCTAGTGGAAAGTTGGCCTGAAACTTTTCTTTTCTGTTATAACTTGAGGGCTAGGTATGGAAAAAGTGGACACCTCGGCTGCGTCTAGACTGGCATGATTTTTACTTTAAAAGTTTTTCCGTTAAAAGTATTTCCGCAAAAGAGCGTCTAGATTGGCATGGATGCTTTTGCACAAAAAGTGCTTTTGTGCAAAAGCATCCGTGTCTTTAGAAGAAAGCTCCGATGGCCATTTTAGCCATCGGGCTTTCTTGCGCAAAAAATTAAGGTGCCTGTCTACACTGGCCCTCTTGTGCAAGTATTCTTGCGCAAGAGGGCTTATCCCTGAGCGGGAGCGTCAAAGTATTTGCGCAAGAAGCACTGAATTCTTACATTAGAACGTCAGTGCTCTTGCGCAAATTCAAGCGGCCAGTGTAGACAGCTGGCAAGTTTTTGCTCAAAAGCGGCTGCTTTTGCGCAAAATCTAGCCAGTCTAGACGCACCCGAGCTCCTGTCTTAGAGCCAACCAGTAGGAAGTGGGCTAATTTAAAATAAAAGCTAAAAAAAAGGATTCACATAATGAATCAGAGGTGATGCATGGTAGCACTTGGGTTTGCCCCTGCCAAAATTGCAATTGTTAAGTGGGGTGCCCCTTCATTATCCCTCCCTGTCCCTTTGGGTTGCCTACCCTGAACCCCCTCTCTCCGCAGGCACCAATTGCCTATGGAATGAATGATCCATTTGCATCTCCTACTATTTATATTGGAGAGAAATTGCAGAAGTTCTCAAGTGTAAGGCATGTCCGACTCCATTATCAAATCATTCTTACACATTCTCATTTGGAAGCGCGGTGTGGGAAATGAGATGGACATTCAGATCAATTCTGGCCAAGTCTCGTGTGGAACTTCTTGCATGGGAGAACTCCAGGTCAACATTTCTTTAGCTTCAATCTTATACATACATTACATTCAAAAGTCTCAGAGGGGTAACCGTGTTAGTCTGTAACATTAAAAACAGCACGCAGACCTGTGGCACTTTAGGGTATGTCTACATTGCCACCCTAGTTCGAACTAAGGTGGCTAATGTCATTCGAACTTGCAAATGAAGCCTGGGATTTAAATATCCTGGGCTTTATTTTATATTAGCGCCGCCATTTTTAAATGCCCCGTAGTTCGAACTACCTGCCCGTGCCTACACGCGGCACGGACTAGGTAGTTCGAATTAAAGCTCCTAATTCTAACTACCGTTACTCCTCCTTGCAGAGGGGATTAGGAACTTTAATTAGGAAGCTTTAATTCGAACTACCTAGCCCATGCCGCGTGTAGCCGCAGGCAGGTAGTTCGAACTACGGGGCATTTAAAAATGGCGGCGCCCGGGAACATGCAAATAAAGCCCGGGATATTTAAATCCCGGACTTCATTTGTAAGTTCGAATGACTACATTAGTCACCCTAGTTTCAAACTAGGGTGGCAGTGTAGACATACCTCTACAGACTAACAAAATATATAGGATCATGAGCTTTCATGGGTAAAACCCATGTCATCAGATGAGATGGAGTGGAAATAACAGAAACCAAGATATATACAGCAGCAAAAGCAGTTACCTGTCAATTGCAGGACCTAGGTTAATGAAGCTAATTAATCATTAAATATAAAGAAGTGGGTTGTACCCACGAAAGCTCATGATACCATCTACATGTTTTGTTAGTCTTTAAGATGCTGCTAGACTATTCATTGTTTTTTAACTTTTTCCAGTTACAGATTAACTCAGCTACCTCTCTGAAGCTTTTGGAGCTAATTAAGTTAGGTGGGATGTATCCCATTCATAACTTTTGATGTGAAAATGCAAATGTCAAAGGCAGGGGAAATTGGCTTTGTAGTGCGTTAACCAGTTAATATCTTTATTCAAGTCCAGATTGACAGTGTCAGATTTGTAAATGAATTCCAGTTCAGCAGTCTCCCTCTGTATTTGGGTTGCAAAATTTTGTAGATGAATGGCTACTTTTAAATCCATGACTGAGTGTCCAGGTAGGTTAAAATGTTCCCCTTTGGGTCTGTGTGTGTTACCATATCTGTTGTCTGATTACATTACAAACAGTACATTTTCTTAATCCCACAACTATATTTAGGATCATGGAGGTATCAACAGAATTTCACCCAAGGCGACATGCTTCCTAATTCATCTATAATGGCAAATTACTGGTTTTATTGCTATTATTTGCAGGCTAGTAGCAGCTATAGGCCTCAGCCACAGCTGGAGCCCTGCTGTCCAAACATATAGCAAGATCTTACAATGTAAATGGACAAGACAAAGAGAGTAGGTGGGGAAACAACCTCTCTTCTTTGTGCTTCTATCTGTCCAAAGTCAGGCGGCAGGTGGCAACTGAGAATACAACATAGGTCTACTCTGGCCTGATCCCCCCCAAACACACACTTCACTTGCATCCTGACAGTGTGTCCTGTTGTTTCCTTAAAGTCAGTCATGGACACAAAATCAAGCACACTCACTTTCATGGACAACTTGCTCAAAATTTTCCAGCTGGACAATGAATTTCCACAGTAAGGAGGTGCACTGGTCTAGTCCCCTCCTGTCAAGTACCAAGTTCATCTGCCTTTGATACTAGCAACAAGAGAGGCAGAATAGCTCACAGGGCATGAATGGAAAGAGTTAATGCAAGTGGAAAGTTGTATCCAGTTAGCAGCAATGGAAAAATTGCAGAGCAGCTTACACCAGTCTCTAATAATAAAATTAGTATCTTGTAAAGAAGCTTTTAAGGGCAGATACCCTGCACATTCTTCACATTTTTCCTCAAGAAATGGAATTCAGTGCCAGTAATCCCAGCTTTTGGGGATAATGCTTTTGATAGCTTTTCAGGTGACCCTGATACTAAGGAAGACAATGGCTAGAAATTATACCCCCGCCAAAAACATAATTCAGCCCAAACCTGTCGTCTGTTCATTGGTATAATGGGGTTTCCATCTTTCTGGCTGACCCATCACATAGATGAAAATACACAGGTTGCATTAAAATCTAATATTATTGCTGGGACAGCCCCCACCAGTACCTATGGGGAACACGGAATTAAACTTGAGAATGGTTTATATCTGACTGTGTTCTATTCCAGGGGGGAGCATGATCACAGCTCCTCCAGGCACTAAACACTGTGGCACTGGCTACTATGAGAAGAAAGGACCATGGGCTAACTGGACCATTGGTCTGACCCAGTAAAGCCATTCTTACATTCTTAAGACCCTTGTGAATTGTGAACCACTCTAGAGAGTCTCTGCTGGGCTGTTGGCAGACTGATTCAGACTGGGTTTTCCAGAGAGTCACACAAAGAGAGAGCTTTTGGTTTAAAAAGGCTATGCTTGAACAGACATATTGACATTGGCCTCCTTTCTCATCCAGCAAGCGGACAGCATGTCCTTGTGGAACGATTCGGGCCTTCTAAGGCCCTCTTCTGACTTACGGGTGACTCCTGATATGCTTAAGGTATGTTTAAAGCCATTCATCGAGGGTTTTTTTTTTTTTTTTACTTTCTTTGCAATGATTTTACATAAGGAATAAATGTGCTTGTTTGGAAAGAGCTATATAGTAACTCGTAACTCTTGGCAACACGCTCATCGTAGACCTTAGAGTGATCTTAGGCTTTAGGCAGACTAGTCTATTGTGGATATCACAGTGCAAGGCAGGAGGTTGTTCAGCCTTTAAACTCATGGTCAGAGCAGAGTAGGACAAGAGTCCCTACCCAGAGATAGGTGATGGCAAAAAACAAACAAACCCTGAAACCTAACGGGGCATTCCTGGAGGGGCAATAGAGGTGGAATAACCCTGAAACTGTGACAATCTTATGATATATTTTATAAATGTGTGTTGGTCCATCAGTCTGTTTGTTCAATAACACCTCCTAAATGGTAAGAGTTAGGAACACTAAATTTGGTAGGCAGCTTTCTCTTATCATAACTTAAAGCAAGGTAAGAGTTTGGTTGTGCCCAGATAATGGGAGATGCCTGGAATTGAATTGTTTCTCACAAAATGGAAAGGGAGAGGTCTGGTAAGAGGGAGTTATACTGTAGAATGACCACAGGGGGGCAGCAAGGGGCCAGAGGTGGGGACTGGGACAGCTATAACCCCATTGAGCCAGGAGGAGGCAGGGGTGAAGAAGCTGTCTATTATATATTTCAGAGAGTTGTCTGTTTGTCTGTGTGTCTGTCTGTCCCCCAGCTGGGGAACATGCATACCTCCCCCAGCTGTGCTGTTGCAGCAGTCATGGACAGGTGCTTCTCAGCAGGCCCCAAGCTGCTATGGTGATAGAGGGCTGGGGTTGTCTTCTCTCCCCAGGGCATTTCGTCCCCAGCCCCACCCCAGAACAATGATTTCAATACAAAAAAATGTATTTGAATTAAGGACCTGAGCAACTCTGCGTAAGTCATCTAGTTGCTTTATAATTTCTGAGGTGAGTTCTAAACATAAAGGCCAAAATTTTCCACACGTGGGCACCTGAGAGTTAGAATCCTAGGTCATGATCTATCAGAGCACTTAAGAACAGGCTTAACTTTCAGCCTCTGAATAGCTCTGCTGATGCCATTGAATGAATCCTAAAGCCACGTTTAGGTACTTCCCTGAACCTAATGTTATTTCAAAAAGTTCCAGACACTCTCAATCCTCACACAAACCAATGGGAATGAAAAGTAGCCAGCAATTTTGAAAATCAAGTTACATTTATTCAGTCCAGCTTCAGGCATCGTTCCAAACTTGGGTTTAAGATTTCATGACAAAATGCTAATCCGTACCAACAACCACCAAAGTCAGTTGTCGTTGACTTCCTTAGGCACTGGATCAGATCTTCAAGCTGTCTCTCATTTACAAGTGGCCCAGTGATGTAGCTTACTGTGAGACCTAGGAAATGAAGGCCACGTTTGGTGGAGTCGCTTTAGGCTGGAAACCAGACGCAGAGGTGCTTTGGAGCAGTCACTTTTTTTCAACTTACTGGAGTGCAACAAGGTTAACAACAGCCAATCCTTCCGTGAGTCCACTGTTTTGGTGTCCCCAAATGGTCAAATAGACAGAAGAACATTTAGGCATGACAGTCACCATGAACCTAATGCATGAGTATTTGCTCTGGCTGTAAGCTCTGTCTCTCACTATGCATTTGGAACGTGGCAGGCCCAATGAGGCCCTGCTCTTCACTGGGGTCTCTGTGTGCAATAATAAAAATAGAGTTAATGCCTAAAATGAAGTTTGCGTTTAAGGGCAGATCAAAAATTGCGTATTTTTTTTCTGCAACGCTTGCAGTGTTCACCTCTTTGCTTTTGTTTAAATTTTGTGACAGCGAGATGACACACATTTGCAATTATTCGTGCCCCACGTTGTTTAGACTAAAGTAGCATAGCATTGCATGATGTGGATGGTTTCAAACCAGCTCATTAAGTAATTAACAACCTGCAGATATTTCTTGTTATTACTGTGGTTGGTGTTATGTTTTATGTGCTTTGTTAATATGGAGTGGATTGGCGGAAGCAGCTAGTTTATGAAATATATCTAGGGTGGGCCCTTTTATGAAAGGAAAAATTCCTGCTGGTCTGACTTCAAGGCAATTAAAAATGCTTTATTGTTTCTTCTGTTGAGCCCTCTAGCTGGACTGCAGGCCTCATGGGCCCAGTTAGTCCAACCAATGGAAGCATGCATTATTTATCTAGTGTCTCCCACAGTTCCAGCTAGGAGTCAGTTTCCTGACAAGCAAATATAGTTTTGTGAAATGGGCTTGTCTTGCTTTAAATTCTTCACCTGCTCTTGGTCAGACTCCTATGAAGAACTTGCAGGCGTGGCAAGAGATTTTCTACAATGCGCACGTTGCCAGCTAATTCACATGAGAGATGGTCCCAAACTTCCCTGAGGTTCTGGAAAATTCAGATCCAGATCCTGCCTTCAACATTTGGCCCTGACTTTGTCATGGGGAAAATCAAAATCCTGCATTTGAATAATCCACATTTGGAGAAAGTTCAGACATCTATTGACATTTGGCAGATTAGTACTTTATACAGATTGCACCTCCCTGGTCTGGCACCCTCAGGACTGGAGCAGTCCTGAACTAGGAATGTGCCAGACCGGGGCAGGTCAGGCCTTGGGCTCTACCAGGGTGCCCCTCCTGGCTGTGGCACTGGCCAGCCCACTGACTGGGTTCTGCTGCCCCTAGCCCTCTGGTGGGGCTCCATTACAGGCTGCCAGCCCCACTCTGGCTAGCCGGGCTCCCCTCTGGGCTACCACAGGGCTGTGTGCCCCGGCCGGCAGGGCTTCTCTCCGGGATGGTCTCACTCTGGCCGTGGCAGGACTCTGAGCCCCCAACCAGCAAGGTTCCTTGCCCACAGCTGCTGGCCCTGCTCCAGCCAGCAGAGCTCCATGCTCTGGCTAGTGGGCTCCCTGCCCTCAGCCACCAGCCACAGATGTTGCTGGACCAGAGTGTCCCGGACCAGCGAGGTTCAACCTGATTGAGTTCCTATGTTGAGAAAAAAGAAAATACACTGCATGTACAGAGAAAAAGGACAGAGGAAGGTTGAACCTCCCTAGTCCGGCACCCTCAGGATCTGACCGGTGCTGAACCAAAGAATTTGCCGGACCATGGGAGGTCAATATTGTCTAGCAGCATTACCAACACTTCCACTTCTGGGTCTTAGGAGACATTTAGGGGTAAATTAGAGCTAAGTAACAGCACAGAACACCGAGAGCCAGGACTGGTGGCTGTAAACAAACTTTATGGGACCACGGGACACGTGGCCACAACCATGATAAGTGAATATTTGGCTAACTGAAATCATGCCAGACCATGGGTGTTGCCAGAGAATGCCAGACTAGAGAGGTTCAACCTGTATTAGACTAGAACGGTGTGTCCAGGCTTCTGTAATTTTGCATAATGAATAGTGGGCCAATTAAAGAACATACTTCCATTGAGAATTCTAAATTATGGAGCTGCACCTACATACAGGCACTGAAGTCTAATAAGTGCAGCCTTTGGGGGAAATAAGAGCCACATTTTCAATCAGGCTCCATTAGGGACCTGATTTTCAGCCATGAAGTGCCAATGCAGTGCTGCTATGTCCAAGAGGAAGGAAGCACGATCTAGTCAACAGAAAGCTGGCCTATGGCTCAGAAAATGTGTGTTCTAGTCCTAGCTCTGCTTCTGGCTCATGTAAGGAAAGTCACTTCTTTCCTTGCCTCTGTTTCCCTATCTGTAAAATGGGACCAGCGATACTGCCTTGCTGCAAAAGCCCTTTGAGCTCTACTGATAAAGAGTGTTATATGTGAGCTATGTATGTATTCAAAACATATGTGCTAATGCCTGCACACACCCATATTTCTACATGCACCTTATCCATGGAACTCAGCCCAGTGCATTTTCAATTAGGTGGTTTGTGTGAGTGGTTTCTGAGGGTACCTGCAAATTTTAAATTTACTTTTTTGATTATTTGAAACATAGTCAGAGTAGAAAGAGAAGGTTGGGATTGGTCCTGCCTTGGGCAGGGGGCTGGACTTGATAACCTCCTGAGGTCTCTTCTAGCTCTATAATTCTATAATTCTATGATTAAGGTTATAGAGTGGTTATCAAAATAGAGAAATTTGCAGACTAAAGAAAACGGAAGTTCAGTTTCTGTCAACCTTCCTTACAACAAGTAGTACCTCTCTCCACAAATTTCCTTGCTGATTTCACCATGACTTCTGATGGACTAAAGTAATACTGGGCTTGGTGCAAAATTCATAGAAATCACTGTCAGTCTTTCCATTGACTTGAATAGGCTTTGGATTAGGCCTGTGTAAATAAAGGTGGCAAAATGACACAGAAAAAATGCATTTCCTTTTACAACTAAAGAAAAATCTCCTCTCTGTATCCAATCCATAGATCAATGTTGAAGTCTATCATCCTTCAAAGGGCTAATTGAAATTCTCTTCTTAACCCGATTGCTATCTAGTCTGATTTTCATATTCCTTAAATCAACATAGGAATTAAGTTAAACATTAGAGATTCAAGAACTATAAATCAATCCATATTCATTCTCATGTAAAGAGTTTGAATGAAATCCTGGCCCCATAGACATCAACAGGAATTTTGCCTGTTTCAGACCTCGAGGAGAAATTTATAATCCCAGTTTGAAAGCAAGACATATAATGAAAACTGGCCCTGGGTCATTATGGGAGCTGTACAACAAAAACATAAATAACCAAGTGAACAAAGTACACAAGGGATTGCAAATGAGATTAGGAGCATTGTTTTGCCGCTGCGGCTTTCTTAGCGCTGTGAGAACAAGCACGGCAGCGCTGCAAGAAGAGTTTGCACACAGAAACGTGGAGGGAAACAGAAAAGGGAATATAAAAGAAAAGAAAAATATGGCTCAGGCTAGGGAGAAAGTAATTGGGACCAATAATAATTTGGATTCCACTTTGTATGTGTGTGGTAGATGCTCTAAAATCCCTGCTGGATGGAGCAGACAGAGAGACCATGGCAGTGAGAATGATTTTATGTGAAAGGAAGTGGAGAACAATGGTCTTAGAGAAGTCATGACAACCAAAGGCCTGGCGCTCTTCAGGCTGAAAGTATGTGTGGCTTTTATTGATGGGATTTTTTTAGACAGCTTAAATATTGTGAGCAATATCTGTGCAACCCAGAAGTGCCCTGATGATAGAGCTGGGTGAATTATTTGCTTGGGTAAATTACCCAATGCTCTGAGCGCTTTCTTTCATTTGGAAATGTTCCCCAGACTGATTCAAATCTCTGCTATTGTATTC
This sequence comes from Rafetus swinhoei, assembly GCA_019425775.1. Lineage (NCBI taxonomy): Eukaryota > Metazoa > Chordata > Testudines > Trionychidae > Rafetus > Rafetus swinhoei. The sequence goes on from CM033440.1 coordinate 190,709,782, forward strand.
ACTACAGTCCTAACCCAGGAAAGCATTCTTAACTTTAATAAAGTCCTATCGACTTTAATGGGGCTACTTGTGCACGTGCTTACTTGCTTTGCTGGGCCAGGGTCTATTTAAATGTACTCACCAAAGAGCATAGATGAACCAGTGTCAGCATGGTTTAATGGGTACCAGCCAAGGCTCAGAGCCAGAAGACCCGGGTTTCCGTTCTCAGCTCTGCTAGGGCTTCTTTTTCTTTCCCACCTTCTGTCTGTTTTGATTATGAGCTCTTTGGGGGAAGAAATATCTCTCTACAGAGGCTATCTCTGTGAGGCCCTGATCTTGGTTATGGCCTGTGGGCAGTACCATTATACAAATAATAATTAAGTGGAGCTCTTCATTATTCTTTATTGAAGGGCCATGACTTATGTCACATGGTATTATCTCAGCCTTCTTACTGGATGATTGGTACTTTTAAAGCAGGAGAATAGAAAGTAACAAGTTGTGAGTAAAGACCAGAGACTGAGCGCTAGTGATCAATATTCTCTCTATTTTTTTTCCCCATTCCCTGTGTGGAATAATTGTTGTTATGTGCACCAAGGCATGTGTGGGTGTGCACCACCAATAAAAACACAAGCTGCCAGCTGTGGGCATTGTGAGTACTCTGCTAAACAGCTGGACAGCAGTTGAATCCCACCCATCCGCTCAGCTTACAGGGAATAGTGCTAGTGACTATTTAGGGTTGGAGTACACAGACCTTTGTGCAAATGCAGTAATTTATATGAAGAAGAACCACTCCTCAGACAGTCGACTGAACAAGGCCCTTGGTACAAAGTGTTACAACAGTGACCTAATAGGGGTGCCTGCATGTCAGTGCTGTGATTGTAGTAAGGCTCTGCTTTTCAAAGCTATTTAGGTGTTACTCACATTTTCAGAACTGTTACTCAGCTGCCTCTTCACCAAAGTCCCCCGGGGAACCTACGTTTCTTCTGGTCGGCATGCACAAAGCTACCTATGGGCTGCTGAGAACACTGGCTGAGGCCAAAGCCTGGAAGTCCCAAAGTGGGCTCCTCAAGCAGAGGAGTCTCCATCTTGCTAGTGGGGCCAATACAGTAGGTGTGTTCAGAGCATCCCTAAGACCTGCTCCCTATCAGACCTCACAGCAGGAGGGCCGGATGCAGGTCACCAATAGGTGTTAGAGCAGCACAACATCACACAAAGACATCTGGGAGCACCGGGCTGTGGAGGAGGAGCATGAGAGAGGTACCTAGCAGGAGACAGAGAGGTGATTTTGACTGGTAGGGCATGGGGCACCTAAATGGCCGATGTGGCTTAGGTGCACTTTCCTCTCCTTTCCCACCCCATCCCCTCAGCATTTCTTCCTGGCTAGTTCCACAAACAGCACCCTGGCTTTCTTAGGTGCCTAAGTCCCCTGGCCTGGTATAGGGAACCCGAGGGCCTAGCTGCGGCTCGGGATTCCCCTGAGCACTTGGGAGGGTAGCCCACAATTCAGTGCTGTCACATCAAAGCCCCTTTGTGGGTCCCTTGAGTCACCCTCTGTTTGCCCTTGAGGTGACATGCCAGGGAGAGCAGCTGCCCACAGGTAGGTCGCCCTTCCATCCCGCCGTCCTGCCCATCCTCTTGGAAAAGGGAAACAAAAAACGAAGGGGGCGGGCGCTTTTCTTGGCATGCCTGGGAAAGGAGACGTTTTACTGTGGGAATCTGTGGGTGTGTAATTCACTGAGGTTTGAACTCAGGAACTGTGCATGGAAGCTCAACATCCCAAACAAGTAATGTGTAGCAGGAGCCAACACACACCACAGACCACCGAATAGCTGAAACCTCCTCATTGGAGCAGTCGCCCACAACAGCTACTCTCCCGCCGCGTTCCACTAACCATCGCAGAGTCTGGCTCACATACCCTCTGCAGTCTATGGCCTCTTCAGATCCCTTCTTGGCTGCCTGTAATTCTGGATGTGTGATTAGCAATAGCATGATTCGGATTCGGATTTATCTGAGCAGGAAATGCTAGCCCCACTGAGAGTCCCATGGAAAACGAACTGGAAGTTTGTAAATTCCCACAAACACCCACAAACTTCCCCATGTCCTCCTGTTATGGTTCAGTGGACAGGGCTCGGCCGTTCTACGAAGGCTGTGCTACTGAAGCCAGCACGTAGTATGGCAAAGCACGCTGTGCTGATCCCAGAGGCTAATGCTGGTTTGGATAGAAATGTCAGTGTTACCTGTAGTTGGGGAAACACCCCTTTGTTTTGGAGCATGCTGGTATTGCAGGGTAATGTTGACATATTTGAAAGCGCGTGCACACACACACACATAATGATTAGGTGTGTGTTAAGCACAATTACCTCCTGCATTTTGATGTAGCCTACGTGTCATAGACTTTAAAGCCAGAAGAGCCCATTAGATCATCTGACCTAAAGTATATAGCAGAGGCCATAGAATTTCATCCAGTTACTCCTATACTGAGCCTAATAACTGATATTTGATCAGTACTATGTAGAGTGGTACTTGCACAGAGGATCTTCAGGGAATGCCCAGCTATTGTCGCTAGGTACTGTTTGGTGGTTCAGTAGGCACCTTTCACCAGCCAGCTGTTCTAGGATGCTTTACTACCATGGCTGTCAATCTTTGGACCAGACCTATCACTGTTGTCCTGACTACTCTGATCATTAAAAAGCCCTTGGCCCTTTTTTGTGTTTGTGTGCTGGCCACATTCCATCTTAAATGATGACTTTGAATCAACCTGTGGAACTCCTTGCCAGAGGATGTTATGAAGACCAGGGTTAAAAAAAAAACTAGATACATTAATGGAGGTTAGGTCCATCAATTGGTATTAGTCAGGACATATAGGGATGGTGTCCCAATCTCTGTTCGTCAGAAGCTGGGAATGGATGACAGGAGAGGGATCAGTTGATGATTACCTTTTCTGTTCATTCCCTCGGGGACACCTGGCATTGGCCACTGCCAGAAGACAGGATGCTGGACTAGATGGACCTTTGGTCTGATGCAATATGGCTGTTCTTATGACACGCACCTCCCTAAATGTTCCACCACCTGCTTCCCATGGATTCTGTCTCCCTTCCTGTTCTAAATCTGTTGCGCAGCCTTGGGTTAGGCTGTAACAAATGCCTGACTCCCAGTGGAGAAGAAGGGATCATGTTTCTTAAAGGGGCCACACTTTCAAAGAGTGTTCAGCCCTCTCTGGAAATCAGCTCCCCAGGTCCCTTTGGAAAGGTGCCTCAAATAGAGCATCCCAAAAGAGGAATCACTGCTCACATTTGGAAATCCTAGCCCCAAAACCGAGGCTTCATTGACGCTGCTTTCCACCATAATTCCATGGGCTTGTAGATTTTCATGCCAACTATCTTGGCCTCCAGCGTAACACGGGCCATAGAATTTCACCCGGTGATTTCTCCATCGAGTCTGTCACTTCTGGGACTCTTGCTTTTACAAAGACAGCCTTGATTTGAAGAGGAAGCATCCATCACATCCCAGAAAGTGGATCCATTAAGTGTCTACCGAGCTAAGGGCGAAGGACAGCTAGTGAGCGTGGCTGGGTTGTTCAAGGGATCTGCAGGAGTTAGGAACCCCAATCCTCAGTGACACTGCCTGGCTGTGGGGTGCTAACCCCCTTTCACACCTTTGGAACTCCCTGCTTACGAGGGTCCATCTGTGGGATGACCCAGGATGCTCTCCCAAGCTCGTCTGCAGTTCAGCAGTCGCCAGCATGAGAAGCAAATCAGGGGTTTTATTAGACTCCAGCCAAAATGGAACCTCAAAGACTTAGTCGCCACTGCCAAAAACTACATTCTGATGTGAGGAATGTTGATTGCATGGCTCCCTTGCTCGCCCCTTACTGTGAAAGGCATTGTTGTGTGCTGTAATCACCTGGGAGAAAGATGGTCACAGAGGGGAGCAGTGAGTGAATGAACATGCTAATGGTCTTTTTTTGGGGGTGGGAGTACCAACATATTGTTATATTTAAAAATCAAAGTGTTGAAAAGAAACAAAGCAGAAGTTGGGGTGTTTTTTTTGTTAAAACAGATTGATTTTACAGTCAGTGAAATGATCAAAAACTTCCTGCTCGGAAGATTCTCATTCAGTTTTTTTTATTAACCAGCTAGAAGGGAGGCTTGTGGTCAGTGGCCATTCATTAAAATAGGGTGTAACTGGTTTTTTTTTCATGACCTGATGGCATTGTGGCTACACCACTGAAAGGCCGTGGCACATAAAGGCTCATTAGGTACTTCAGGAAAAGGAGCGGAGTAAATGATGTGAAAACAAAATGTCTTACCCTTTTTCCGGCAATGCTCATGTATTATTTGTATCATGGACATGCCCAGAGTCACTCGTGGAGCATAGAGTCACATTATGTGTGGATGTAAGTGAAGTTTTTTTGGAAAAACGGCTGTTTTTCCAAAAAAAATCCTCTGTAGTGTAGACATAGCCTTAGTAGGAAATAATATAGAATTGGTGGTATGTTGAAATGGGGAGAATATGGAAATAAATAAACCAGATGTTTTTATTATAGGGATAGGATTAATGATAAAGAGCCCTCTGAGTTCTTATAATCACTCCATCAACATTGGCAAATGTAATTTGCTACTATAAAAATACAGTAGCAGGTTATTGATAGAATTTGAAATAGGTGCCGATAATGAGAATAAACACACATGAATCAAGGGCCTGAGGCACTCGTGTCAGGGGCTTAGATTCAGGCCCTAATATAAAATCCGATAATTAGTTCCCATAAGTCTGAAACATCAATTAAGGGAGAAATGTTGAGAGGCACAAAGGGCTTTTAGCCACTCAACCCCCATTAAAGTTCAATGGCATTTAAGCCCCTAAATCCCCATTATGCCTTTCACTATCTCTCCCTCTGTGATACAGGCTTGCAAAGAAAATCAGTATTATTTATTTCTTCTTTGTAGCAGAGCAAAGGGAGCCCACGGTATCATTGCGCTAGGAGCTGTACACACGTAATCAAAAGGACAGTCCCTGCCCTGAAGAACTTGCCATCTAAACGCAATAAAACAGACAGAGGGAGAAAGAACAAGGAAACAACAAGATGACATTAGCCAGCATGAAGAAGAGAGGTTACAGCAAATCAACTGCCTAGTTTTCTGCATGCTGGCAAAGCTTCAGTAGAATCCATAGCATATTTCTATGGCTCAACCAGATTGTGAAACTTCCACATGGTTTCAAGAAGCCAATCAGTCTATAAAACCCTGTGAAACTTCCACACTTGCAAGAAGCCAATCAGTCTATAAAACCCTTTAGCCTCTTTAACCTTTAAGCAAACTGGGCTTGTTTTCCCGTTAGAACAATGACGGTATTGTTGAGGCTAAAGGGTAGTACATGGCCAGCCATGTTAGGAAGTGAATGAATTGTTTTGTTGTCAACAGTTTTTCCCCGCCCCTGCCTACTATATCTAGGAATTTCTTTCCATGCATTCAACCTTAAAGAAAATACACCACTTTGGAGATGGCCAGAGACATCCTTCTAAATTAGCATGCTGCCACAGTGCAGAACTTAGATGCCTGAAAAGCCCCTTTTTGGAGAGTGAACAGCACCCAGCCACACTCAGTGTGACATTCAAAAGCCAATGAGTGGAGCAATTTGAAACTCTCACCTCTTACACTGGTGCTGAAATGATTTCTACATTCTGCCAAAGTTCTGACCAGACTGTGCGGATGCCTCGCTTTGGAATATCTGAGGGTACATCTACACTAGCCCCATAGTTCAAAATAGGGAGGCTAATGAGGGTGACTGAAATTGCCAATGAAGAGCAGGATTTAAATATCCCGTGCTTGATTAGCATATTCCCAGCCGGTCGTCATTTTGGAAACTGACTAGCCCGAAGTAACTGCCCGCCTCTACACGCGGCAGAGAAGCGCGATTCCGAGATAAACCCCTTAGTTCGAATTAACAGTTAAATCTTCCATGAGAAAGAAAGAAAGAAAGAAAGAAAGAAAGAAAGAAAGAAAGAAAGGCTTTTCTGTACAATGCAACAGATGCTGAGTAGTGAATGTAAACTGATGCTGCTTCATTGAGGTCAGTGGAGTTACAGCAGGGTTGCCAATTTTGGCTGAACATATTCCTGGAGGTTTCATCATGACATAATCTTCACTTAAAGATTAATCTATAATTCCTGGAGACTCCTAAACAATCCTGCAAGGTTGGCAGCCGTAAGTCACAGTGATAGACTCTAGCTATGGATGTAGCCTTATATGGGTAAGCATTTGGCAAATTGCTGCTGTCCCATGTCCATACAGATTAGTCACTGACATGAAAACCTTGTTTGGCTCTCTAATAATCATATGTTTTAAGAATGCTTTATCATTCTGTTATCTTTGTCACTCAAAGTGTGCTGCTTGTATTTAGTTCCTGTGTTTGATCCGTAGAACTTGGTGTTTGACAACTCATAGGTGGAATGTTTTATGTCACCAAATTCCACCTGGCCAAGGTTCTTCTCTTCTGGGAGGCCTTCTCAAATGATAGCACCAGCAAAGAGTCACAGCATCCTTTGGGAAGTTCACAGCACCACCTTCAATAAATTTTCTCAGCATTTCCTAAGGGCTTTAGAGAGCGAAGAGTGGCACGTTAGCTGCACTGCAAGTAGAACAAGCCCAGGAAGCACTAGGACTCAGAGACACCCTTGGGAGTCATGATTCCTCTACTGCTTAGTCCTGGCACCATGAGCAGCAGGGCTGGTGTGTAGTAGACCACCATGACTCACCTACCCTGGTCAGTTAAGAAGAGTCAATGCTACACCCGTGCCCTGCCCTTCTTACCTACCTGCCCAGGGCAGAGGGGGAAGTGAAAAGGTATGTAATGCCAGTTATTTCCTACCTGCCTGACCCCAGCTCTTGGTATCCCTAGGGAGGCATAAAGAGAGATTTTTACTCTAAATTCCTCTCCAGCCTGTCCAAAACATCACCTAGTCCTGAGATATTTGGCACTGTGGTGCAGGAGCAGAAATTACACCAAAAAGAGTCAGCCTTTCTCCCGAGTGCAGCCAGTCTGTATGACATCTGAGTGTAGCCAGTCCGTATGACATGCATTGCTTTCATCAGTGATTATTGTGCTGAAATAGACCAGGGGTATGTCTTCTCAGCCCAATCTGTTCATTGGCTAGCCTACTCCGCCTAACTTGAATCCAGTTAGCACCAGCAACAACAGCCATGAAGACAATTTAGCATAAGCAATTCAAGCCAGCCATGGACATTAGAGATCTACTCAGCTCACTAGCCTGCTCTGAAATCCTCACTGTGTGGTCTCCATTATTCTTGTTACCTGCTCTAGCTGGACTCAAGCTAACTCACATTGACTTGCCGATGCCCAGATTTTGCTGTGGACCCTTTGAGACAGCAAGTAGCACAGCAGCACTTGTGCTGGACACAAGAACAAATGGATATAAGCTGGCTAGTAGGAAGTTTAGACTTGAGATTAGACCAAGGTTTCTAACCATTAGAGGAGTGAAGTTCTGGGACAGCCTTCCAAGGGAAGTAGTGGGGGCAAAAGATCTATCTGGCTTCAAGATTAAACTAGATGGGTTTATGAAGAGGATGGTTTGATGAGATAACATGATCTTGGTAACTAATTGACCTTTCACTATCAGTGGTAAATAGGTCAATGGAGGGATGATAGGAGTTACTATAGAGAACTTTCTGGGTGTCTCGCTGGTGAGTCTTGCCCACATGCTCAGGGTTTAGCTGATCACCATATTTGGGGTCGGGAAGGAATTTTCCTCCAGGGTAGATTGGCAGAGGCCCTGGAGGTTTTTCGCCTTCCTCTGTAGCATGGGGTACAGATCACAGCTGGAGGATTCTCTGCATCTTGGGGTCTTCGAAATATTTGAAGGCTTCAATATCTGAGATATAGGTGAGAGGATTATTCTAGCAGGGGGGTGGGTGAGATTCTGTGGCCTGCATTGTGCAGGGGTCAGACTAGATGATCATAATGGTCCCGTCTGACCTTAAAGTCTATGAGCACAATGGAATGAAAGGTGGGCACCCGGGATTTGAAACTCTGTCTCAGATTTTTTTTCTCTGATGTTGTCTCAACTAGGAGCTAAGGTTTCTGTAACTGAAAGAGGCTCGGGAGAAAAATGAATGTCATTCCTAAATCAGCCTGAGGGGGTGCTGTTGAACAGCTATGCACCCCTACGGATGTCTGGCTGGCTGCCATGTCTCTGCAGCAATGCTGGTTGGAATATTTTAATCTAAACTTTTTTTTCAACATTTTTGTAGAAAATTTTCATTGTTGTCAAATTTTCCATAGCTCAACTGTGGAAATAAATGATTTGTTGAAAAAAAATCTCCCAGTTTATTTGTCAGCATGTGTGAGATCATCATGGCTCCAAAATGCATAGGAGATGCAAACAGTCTCCGGCTTTTATACAGGTTGAACCTCTCTAGTCCGGAACCCTCAGGACCTGACCGGTTCCGAACGAGAGAAATGTTTGGACCATGGGAGATCAATATTGTCTAGTAGCATTACCAACACTTCCACTACTTACTTGGCTGTTAGAGGACATTTAGGGGCAAATTAGAGCTACATAACAACACAGAACACTGAGACCCAGGACTGGTGGCTGTAAACAAACTTTATGAGACCAGGAAACTTGCCCACACACACAGAAAAAGAGGACATCTAGCTAACTAAAATAAATCTGGATGACGGATGTTTCTGGACAAGAGAGTTCTGGATTAGAAAGGTTCAACCTGTATTCCATTAATTAGAAATTGAGCATATATCAGATGTATCATCTTGCAGAGTTTTTAATCATGGAACATCAAGCATAGAGGAGCCATCCTGAAATCTCATGAATGCATCCTTCCAGCAGCAGCACCTCTTCCTCTCTCACTGCTTTAAGCTCTGCCTTACATTGGTTATTCAAGCCTCATATTTAGTGGGAAAAATATTATTTTTTAAATCTTTTTCCGTGTGCCAGATTTAACACATACATCTACAAACAGACTGCTAACAGAACCACATAAAATATTTGGGAGGACTTTATGCCCCTTAAAATACACTTCTGCAGTTGTCCAATAAAATGTAACTATACAAACAACAAATTCACCTGATTTGTGAAATCTTTACATCTCAGTTTTTTACCCAAAACAAATATAATTAATAACTATAAAAACAGAGGGAAGGAAACCACCATTACTTTGCCAAACTGTAGTTTGTTGACAATGGTTTTGCTTTAATAGGAACTTGTGGTCTATTGGGAAGAGTAGGATTTTTTAGAGCATAGATAGGGATGGGTGAAATAGTTAATAATAACGAACATGAGGCTTTATCCAGAACTCAAACCAGCACATATCCAAAGCTATTTTGATTGGAAATGGGGAAAGAAAGTAATGTTTAGATCCAGATGTGAATTAAGTTTAGGCAGTCATTTGAGGCTTAGTATCAAGGTCGAATCAGGGCATGGGACCTGGTTTAGATCTGATGTGGTTTTGAAATCTTGCAACCGAATATCATGAGATTTTCGCTCCCCCAGAGCAGAAGTCTTATATTACAGATATTCATTGACTGGCACCTTGAGTGTCCATGTACCTACTGAAATTTGCTTCTCTCAATCACTGTTTGCCATAGAATATAGAAAGAATCCCAGATTCAAAATCTGACCTTGCCCTCTAATATCACCCAAAATTGTTCTTTTCATTAAATTTCATGCATTATAGCACCAGTTTAGCAACACACTTTAACAACATTCTTTAGTCCAGCTTTATATAGCAAATCACTTGTATGATTTAAATAGGTGTCAGGCATCTACATAGCTTTAAAATCTAGCCCTTAAACTCCAGTTCAGACAAACACAAACCCAACAAAATCATGGGACTGGAAGGGACCTTGAGAGGTTATCTACCCCCATCTCCTGCACATGTGGCATACTGAAATACAACACTGTTCAGGAAGGTATTTAAGCAGGTACTCAACTTTAAACTTCTTTTTAAGTAAGGTTGAAGTAATTGGGACTTAAGAATGTACTTTAATGTTGAGTACCTGCTTAAGTGTGCTGCTCAGTCATAACCTACATGCCTTAGTATGCATATTAGAGGCAAACTTTTAAAAACATTGATTTTAATTACCTCTTCAAGATAGTTACATGGGGTCTGAGGCCATCACTTTAGGAAAATGAAGGTCATCAGAGATTAGTTCCATTGATCAGAACTTAATATGATCATTGCCATAACACGTCTGCAAATAACATATTCATCACAGAGAACTGACGTGTGGTCATGAATGGAGTTAAAAAAATTAGGTCCTACACTCTACAAAGAAAATGCTTTCACATAGGAACGCAGGAATTGACAGACTGGCTCAGTCCCAAGATTCATCTTGTCCAGAATCTCTGACAGTTGCCAGCACCAAGAGTGTCAGAAAAAGCTCCAAGAAACCCTACAGATTTGGGATCATTTGCCTCCTGCCCACTTTTTACCCAAAGTCTTCCTTTGTCACTGTTTTACTCTTCTCTGACTTCTGCTGCAGATCTGTTTTGACCATGCAAATTTGTACCAGTGGGCATTTTGCATCTACAATGAGTGGGAACATGTACAAGAGATATCAGCAGAATGGGTGAAGGAAGAGAATGTTGCGCCATTTTAGGAGAGGCAGGACCAAATTGTGCCTTCAGAACATGCTGCCTTCTGGTAATGTCTTACTCCCATTGGTTTCTGTGAATGTTACGTTCTCTCATGACCGGGTCCAGATTAGTCCTTTATTGGTGGGTTAGAATTACACATTTGTACAGTCTCTGCGTTAATTTTTGCCAGTGTGTTAAAATTAATAGATGAAAAAAAAATGTCTACTGTACATTTCCCCCATTGTAGATTTTTAAAAAGTCCCCATTTACGATGAATCCACCTCATTCGTGTGTGTGCGTGTGTGTGCGTGTGCATTCATACAATGCTTCTCCATATAAAGTGTGGCTAAATTCAATCTGGATTTAAGAGGGAAGGGGGGAAATAGCCAATCGGCAAAACACACAGATTATCAGACTAAATGAAAGAATTTTTTTTTAAAAAATGTCCCAAATCAAGACCATGTAAGGTATGCATCCACCAGCTCTGAAAAAGGTTCCCAGTGGAATCCTTCCAGCCTAAATCAATGAGTCATCGCCTAAGGAATCTTGTCCTCACATGAAATGTATAAATCATTGTCCATTTGGAAAAATGCTGCCGCCGATAGCACATAAAAGGCCAATGTATTTCTTTAAAATGTGGGAAAAACCAAGACAAGTTTTTGTTCAATTAGCCCCAGATTCTACACCAGCTGAAGTCAAGGGCAACTTTGCCATGGGGCTTGAATGATTTTCTTTCTTTCGCTTTTACGAGCTGAATAAAGGAAATGCTTTGGGAGACCAAGGGGTTAGTTGTAGTGGGGAGTGAGAACATAAGATCTTTCTCACGACAGATTGAAACTCCCTGGTCCAGCACCCTTGGAACCTGACCAGTCCCAGATTATGGATTTTACTGGACCAAGGCAGGTAATTTCTGACCCCCACTTCCCTTGCCACTGGCCTTAGCCTGACCACTGGCCTCCCGGCCACCTCACTGACAGCCCCACTGCTCTGCCAACCCCACCTACCAATGATTACTCAAGGAGTCTGTGGCAGAGTCAGAAACTGAACCCCACGTTTTAATACAAATTGATCTTTCCTGCACTGAGCAAAATCACTATCTCGTCCTTTTAAATTCCTGAACAGAACAGGTCAAACAGTGGGGACACTTAACCACCAATACATTATTCACCAATTGGCCAGGAAATAATTGAATAATTAATTTGACTCTCCTAGAGCTCTTCCAATGATACTTATTTGCAAACAATTACTCAGTGAAAAATGGGCAATATCTGCCATTAATAACAGTCGCCATCGGTTATTCTACCAGCTTAGTTGCTTTGTACTGCACGGTAACAGCCATTCTTCCTTTTCTGGGAAAATGCAGGGCCATTGAGCACTGTCTACCTGTGGGGGTCAGTGGATATAACTAGGGCTAAGTCTACACTGCCACTTTAACTTGCTGCACTTGGAGGGGGGTGTTTTTTCACACCCCTGAGCCAGAAAGATGCAGTGAGGTAAAGTGCTGTAAAATGCCAGTGGGAACCAGGCTACAGCACTGGGAGCTGAACTCCCAGCCCTGTTAGCTACTCCCCTCATGGAGGTGATTTACCTAGGAGGTGATTTTCCTCTCTCCCAGCACTCATCCCATGGCCACACTGCCCCATTAAAATGCTGCTGCAGCTGCACTTTAATTTTAGAAGGGTAAACAAAGCCTACGTCATCTAGAGTGTGGATTTTTCAGACTCCTGAGCAACACAGATTTATTGCTATCGGTCTGTAGTGTAGCTCTGGCCTGACTCACTGTTCTGGCCTGTTATTACTCAGTGTTTGGAAAAGTGTGGCCCTAAAATGCAGAGATTAAAGGAATCAAAGAGGGGGTGTTCTTCTCCCTGTATCTAGCAAGCAGTGGCATCTTCTAGTCCAACATTCCCTTCCTCAAAGTTCAGTCCATAACGCTAAACATATGTCCCACCAAATCACAAGGCAGCAGAGGGATCTGTCTTTCTCCTATGAATAAGTACAAATGAAAGACAAAAAAAATGCATGTTTTCATGCAAAGATAGATGGATAAAGACAGGGTGGGTGAGATCAGATATTTCATTTGACCAACTTCACTCGATGGGAGAGACAGAAACAAGCTTCCAAGCTACAGAAAGTTCTTCAAGTGTGGGAAATAAAATCAAAGTGTCCCATCAAAGTGACAAGGTGGAAGAGATTGTTAAGCACAGGAGTTAACACATGTTACAAGGGATCATTCAGAATGAAGCTGGCCATTAACACCTCTGCAGTTCTAGGACAAAGGCGCGTTTGTGGGTTACTGTTGCAAAGAGACATAAATGAGCATCCCTGGCAATTCCATGACTCTCAGTCTAGCAAACTTAGCTCCACGTGCTGGAGGAAACACAGGCTAGAGCAGTATTTCGACCTCATCGCTTCCTTTGAGCTGCTGCAAACCAAGTACTCACTCTACAACATAGCAGTGAGACTGTAAATCATGGAAATTAGAGAAGGAAAAGACTGACTGATTAGCTCAGCAAATGCACCACACCTCTCCAACAACAGGCCCAGCTTCCCACAATGTATCCTAGAGTGCTTCCTTCAGCTCCGTTTTAAATAACTCGAGACATGAGGCTTCCACCACTTGCCCTAGGAGAATGTGCCACAGTCTAATAATTCTCCCCATTCAGAACATTTCCTGACGTGCAGCCTAAGATGCCTTGTTGCTCGGTTACTTCCCATTAGCCTTAGTTATACCCCTTTATATCATGCTCAGTATTTCCTCCCCTCTGTGGTATTTACACCCTTCTATTACTTGTAGACAGCTCTGCTTACCCGCCATTTAGCCGGCATGTGGCCTTATTAGCATTTACATTTTATGGTCGTTCCTTGGCACTCCTCCGTAGACACTGTAACATTTAGTCTTACAGGCAAAGAAGGGAATTGTTCAGCCTCAGCGGAGTAACCGCATTGTAGACTTCAGTTAACTGTGCAAATAGCACTGAAAGCATGAGTACGTTCTGTGAAACAAGCAGTTTTACTTTCCATCCATTCAAAAAAAAAAAAAAACCCCAAAGCCCTATCTTCTTACATCATAATCATATTCATGGCTCCACGGAGTATTTATTGTTGGGAAAACCACCATGACCAATGCCTATACTACCTCCAAAGTAAAATGCAGCCATAAAAAAAGGCAGAACTAAACGGCTTTTTCATTCAGCCAAGGGATATCCCGATACAGATTTGTTAAATGCATCCAAATCCCGAAAGGCTGTTGCGACACAATGAGTCATCTGGGCCACCTTCCAATATTTTTCCCAAACATCTGTGCTGTCTCTGTTTCTGCCTGAAGTAGCATGCTGTCTGCTACCATTTCGGTTTTGTAATGTTGCTGGTAGTAAATATGGGGTTACATTTCTCACTAAACACATTGAAAATATAGCCTCATAGAGTCACAAAGAAACACTGGGAACTACACCAGCAGTGAAAGAAATCAGGGGCCAGAGATGAGCCAATGTAATTCTGAAGTGCTGCACAGAAATAGTTGGAGCTATGCCCCTTTACACCAGCTGTAAGTGTGGCCGCAAATCTTTTATTGCAAGAACAAAATAATCCACATTACTAGTCTTCCCAAGCTTGCAATACCACCGTGACTATTCACGGATGATGCACCTGGGGATCCATCACTCGGGGTTTAATGCAAGGTACGTGAATGAAATATGTCAGAAGCACCCCTACTTAACAGCACTCGTGCCTTCTCAATGCATCATTCATGCATGACCCTTGCCTTTTTGTATCCCTGCTGTTTTAGAGCACACTGGATCTTGTCAGTGACCGTATGGGCAACTTCCCAGGAAATCTGAGGGCACTGTAAGATGGTATCGGTAATGAAGATGGCTCACCGAACAGACAGCATACCTTTCTGTAAGTAAGTACTGAACCAATGCCCCAGCCACGTGCTAAAGGTAACACAGCCACAACAAACTAATTAGCCTGATTGGGACAGGAAACAGTGCACTAGTGACATCTTCACAAAGCCAAGGTGCACAAACCCCCTACTCCTCCGGGTGACCACACTCTCCAACACTGGCCTCAGCTGGCATCAGTCTTCAGGGACAGCGGAAGGCAGTGTACTGCCAGCCTGCATTGATTGTGTCTCACTTTCTCCAAAGCCTGGTGCCTCACTGTGTTTTCTCTGGGCGCCTGTCTCTCTTGGTCGTTTTAGTTGAAGTTATTGGAAACTGGCCCTTTAAGAAGAGCTGTTGAGTGTTGTGGGTGACTGACGCTTTTCTGTTGTGGTTCAGCCACACGGTGTGGTTCAGGTACAGTCTCTGAAGCACTTTGGAACCATACTGGGTGCCTGTGTAGGGTTCTCAGCACTCCAAGGAACAGCGCCATCATGGAGGCCGAGGCTGTGAGAGGCCTCTTTCTATGTGCCCAAGGGCAAAGACAGCCCAAAGCCTTCAATTGGAAGAAGCCAACTTCAGCTGTAGCCCTTGTGCTCACACAGGTACAAAGGCTATTCAAGGCTCGCCCGTCAGGCCACCCTTTCCAAGCAGGAAAAGGGAGGCAGGGTGTTGTCCCGCTGGCCTGCTGTAGAACGGGATAACTGTGGCACCTTCCTAATATCTGGCTCTTCCTTGGGGCACAATGACAACACACTACAGCCTTCAGATGGTTGTGCCCTATGGCACGGCCTTCTCCCAGGGGAGCAAATGTCTGGGTAACATGGTGTGTGCTACCTCTGTGTTTCCTCACAACCGCTGTGGGGATGAATGAAGACTCTCCAGAAAAGCAAGCATTGGAGTTGGCACAGGGTTTCCCTACCCCATGTCACCACTTGACACCCACAGAGCAATGAACCAAATTGTTCCTTGATTTCATTCGACAATGACAGTATGGGCCAAATTTCTTAAAGGGGCCCCGATCGAAGTTATTTTGCACCCTCAATACCTGAGAAGGCCACATTGGGGCATTTAGTGATCTGTCTAATTAATGAGGTGCCCATGGGTGAGAGGCCTGGACGTGACCATTAGCATCTGCAATTAACTGCAGGCACAAAATGGTGACTCCAAGATTAAAGGCTATTTTAAAACATTTGGCCCGGTGCATGCTGGGTAAAAGTATTAACACAAAATTGGCAGGGGACTTAAGGATCAAAATGGCTGTATCGCCAGGGAATGCTGTCAAAGGGCCAGCTGTTATTTTTAAAGCAAAGAGAGAGATTTTGACAAGCCTCCACCAGCTATATCCAGGATGAAATGTCCCACTTCCACCATCAGATGCAACATTTGGTGGGAAAAAGTGTGACATTTCAACTTCGGAGCAAAATCCTCAACATTTTTTGCTGGCTGTTTGGTATTTTCACACAGCTCAAGTCTCCACCTAACTTCATGCCTGAGTCATGAAAAAATGCATGTCCCAGCTGATACAGGGCTTTGACGACAGCTCTGGCATTCATTAGACTTTTTGCTGCATTAACAAGGAGCCAAATTCTGCCCTCAGTTACGTCCTTGCCAACACATTGACTTAAGATTTTCTTTGACTTTCAGGAGGTTGCAGGGCTGTAGCTCAGAGCAGACTTTGCCACTGTGATTCCAATGTGTGTCCAATGAGTCTACAATCAAAAATCTCCAGTGAAAAAATGTAGCGGTGGCTGCCTTTTTTCTGGAGTATAACGTGCAGGCATTCACTTCCGTTTGGTTTGGTGGTTAGGGCAATGGTGTGGAACTCAGAAGAGCTAGGTTCAATTTCTGGCTGTGCCATAGATTCCCTGCATGACCTTGGGCAAACCAATTAGGACCTGATGCAATGACCACTGAAATATTCCCAATGATGTCATTTGGCTCTGTGCCTCAGTTTCCCATCGGTATACTCATAATAACATTTCCCTACTTTATAGAAGTGTTGTGATTTATTAACATTTGTGAGGCACTCGAATACTACAGTTACAGAGTCCACATAAGCTCCTGACAATTAAATTAACAGACAGCTCTTGCCCTTAAGGCTACCAGGTATCAGTCATAGTCTGCCCTTACTGGGCCAAAATCTGTCATAAGGTGGGTGAGGATGCCTCACACTGACATTAAGGGGACAGGTACATATCTGTGTCTCATCTCACATTAGATCTTGAATTCAGCACAAACTAAACTTTTCACGTCCTTCTTCTCCTCGTCTTATTTTTAACTCACTTATTTTCTAACCAGAAATGTTAGTAGGAGAGGTGGGGGGAGGGGTTCCCTGGGATAGAAAGAACAACTAGTGGATGAGGCCGTGTGTGTTAAGAAAGAACCATAACAAAATTCCAATATTGTTTTTGTTCAAAATCAGAACAAAGTCAAAACTCTGAAATTTCTCACGGAATGTAAATTTAGAAAAAAAATATGTATGTGGAAGCATCAGAATGCTTCATTTTGATAATTTTGAAACATTATAATATACTAATCAAATACAGTGAAACCTTTGTTATCCGGCACTCTGTTAACCAGAAAACTTTGTTAACCGGCATTGCCCCCAGCCACAATACTGTCACATCTTCAGGCGCACAGGCCTGGCTTGGTTTACCATGATTGGCTTAACAATTTTTTATTTAAGAAGTACTAATCATCTTTAATTCAAAATAGAAATGTGAGACCAACTGCCTCACACTACAAAACTACCAATATAAAAAACTTGAGTTTTACTATTATTGTCCATTGTTTTTTCCTAGGTTGATGAGACCCTCAGATAACCGGAATTTTTAGATAACCGGAATGCCCTAACACAGTTTTTACTGTATATTGATAATAGCAAGTATGCTATATAAACACAACATAATATTAAAATGTATAGTACACTGTAAAAGTTGAAACAAAATGAGAGTGCCAACGTGGAACATGAACGCTGAGACAATCGGTTTCCATTTTTTCCTACCAAATATTCTGTCGAAACGGACATGTGCCCACCAAACGTTTCCATTTCGATGAAACTGCGTTTTCTAACAGAAACCTGGTTCATCAGATTTTTTAGACCACTTCTATTCATTATCAATTCACTTTGCACATTATTATTGCACCATGGTCTGAGTAGTGTCCCCATGCTCCAGTGGATCTCCTGTGGTTGGATGTCACGGGTCGCAGGGTGTGCAGTTAGTGAGCCTAACATGCCCAAGACGGATCATCCAAAACTCATGCACATGCTGTGTATGGTTTACTAATTTGGATCTAACTCAGCAAAGACTGGGAGTGGTTGAGCCATGTTGCTCTTAGAGAACACGCAATGCATTCTGGGATAGAGTCTCAGCTGGAGGAAATCAGCATAGCTCCATTTAGTCACCATGAGTGTCCCTGAATTAAACCTTTCTCCTTACATGCTAGATTTGTTTGCTTTCCAGTAGTGAAATTGTCTTATCACTTTACTGATACTGTAGGTAAATAGCTGTGTGTGAGTTTTGTTTTGCATTTTGATGGGAACTATATCCCACACCTGTATTTAAACCCCACACCTTATTCCATTGTTACTGTGAAGCTACAGACAATGAGGTCTCTATGCAAGGAGCTTGCGTAATCCCAAGTGTGGTCAAACCTTCCCGCACAACTATAAAACTATCAAAGTTGAGCAAGAACACACTGGAGCTTTCAAGACAGAAGTCTTGTCACAGACATTTGACTAATCTGATGATGTGCAAATGGTGTGATGAGCACCAGGGCAGTGAACTTGCCTATACAAGTCGCACCCTTTTGCTGCTCCACAAGGAGGGTAACACCATGAGCTTTCAACAAGAAGTTTCACACAGCTGATAATCAGCCTCCAAAAATAAGTCTGTAAGAAGAGACATAGGTTACGTCTACGATAGGGATGTGAAAGGTGAACTAGTTAACCAGTAAACATCACCTGTTAACTAGTAGGGGCTGGAGCAGCTTCCCACCTGCCAAGGGGAGGGAGCTGTTCCAGCCCAACAGGGGGACTGATGCAGACAGGGGCTGCTCTGGTCCAAAGCAGGCACAGGCATCCCATAGGCAGGGGCTGCTCCAGCATCTGGAGTAGTCTCTGTTCATGAGGAGCCTGGCCCACAATGCTGCTTCAGAGGGGGCTGGGAGCTGGGAGGGGCTAGGAGCCAGCAGAGCCAGCCCTAACTCCAGCACCAACCCCTGCATGGGGGCAGAGAGCCAGCAGCTAGCCCCAGCACAGGGCTGGTAGTGGGAGCCCCACGGGCTGTGGGATGCTCCAGCCAGGCTGGAGAGGTCCCCCACCTGAATCCCGCTTAATCAGTTAACTGGTTAAACATTAACTTAACCTAATATTTAACCAGTTATCTGATTAACCAGGATTATACTGCCCTAATCTACACTACAGCCAGGATAGATGCTCTGAGATCAATCCACTGGCGGTTGATTTATTGGGTCCAGTTAAGACCCACCGAATCAACCACAGATTGCTGTCCTGTCAACCCTGTTATTCTACCCCAGGTGAGAAGCATAATGGAAGTCAATGGGAGAGTTTCTCCTGTTGATTCCTGCCCCCTGCAGTGTAGAGCCCATGGTAATTTGACTTAAGGTACATCAACTATGTTATTCACATAACTGGAGTTGTATAGCTTAAATCGATTTTCTGTTGTAGTGTAGATGTAGCCCTAGACAGAGATTCACATACACCAAGGAGCAGATTGTTTTGTCTAAACTATGGCGTTAGAGGGAGGAGCAAAGGGACAGATGGAGCAAAATTCCTGAAAAGCAGCCTAACATGAGCAAACCAGAATGGGAAAGCAGCAGGCTCCCTCATGTTTGGGCACTGAGGCTATGTCTAGAATACAGGGTTTTTCCAAAAAAAAAAAGTGGTCTTTTTTTGAAAAAACTTCACCTGTGTCTAGACTGCCACCATGTTCTTTCGAAATGAAATAGAAAGAACGCGGCGGGTTTTTTTGACAGCGGTAAACCTCATTGTATGAGGAAGAATGTCTTTTTTCAAAAAAAAGGCGTTCTTGACTGCAAACAGGGCTTTTTTGAAAGAGAGCATCCAGATTGCCTGGGTGCTCTCTTTCTAAAAAGCTGATCACTTTTTCAAAAAAAAGTTGTGGCTGTCTAGACGATCTCTTTCGAAAGAAGCATGTAGTCTAGACGTACCCTGAGTTCCAGACAAGCACAGCCCTGGAGAAACAATTATGATGCATGGAAATTGAGGCATGGGTAAGGCAAAAGTACCAGTGCTACATGTTCACAAGCAATGGGTGGGCAGGAACATTTCGCCTGAGGTTTAAAGCGCCCCTGTGGGCAGGTACATTGCGGTTTGAAGGCTGAAATGCAAAAATAGTAAGTGGAACAAGTCACAGCGGCCTCATCCAGAGTCCTTGAAATCAGCTTTGCTGTCGGCCTGTCTGGGAATCAACCACTGTGTGGCAACTAGTATTGCTACCTGGCTTGATTTCAGGCACTTCCTTGCTCCTAGACGGAGTTTGTTTTATGGTAATCCCTCCCGCTATACCTGTTTGATCTTCCCTTTCATGGCCTCTCTCTCTTACCTGGGACAATCGGTGATTGCCACTGATTTCTCACCTCGTCAAAAATGCGATACTGTTGTTTGCAGCACTATGCAAACACTTCTTTGCATGCCCTATGCCAGGATTTTCAGTGCCCTGTACCAGAAACACTCCTTATCTCACAGCGGTTCTTATGAAGCAGGTATCATGTCTTGTGAGCCATGAGTAAGTACGCCCAGCCCTGCAATCGTTTCCTGTGACGCTTACTTCCCAGGGGGCCAGCCAACAATTTCATTTGAGGCTCACACTTGACCAGCTTTTCTCTCAGACCAGAACATCAGAATCAGAGAAGTAGAAATGCCAATAGTGATCCTGGGCGACCCAGCCTAGCCCTTGCTCCTGTGGCTCATGAAGCCTTTCATAGGCAGCCTGGATCACAGTAAGGAGCAGTTCAATTACAGGATGAGCAAGTGCAGAATGGTGGTAGAATGTGCTTTTGGGCATTGGAAGGGAAGGTTTAGGAGTCTACTGACTAAGCTGGACCTCGGTGAAAGCTAAAAAGTGGCTTATGTCTTGAAAAACGGATGCTCGTCACTCTTTGATCCATGATACATTTTGCCCACTGTCTTCCAATTGGTCTCCCTGCTTTGCCAGTGTTGAAATATTAGTTTGGCAGCCAAAAGGCCATCACAGGCTCCTCTGTGCTTATCAGCGTTTGGCCAGGTTGCTCACTGACAGTGCATATTGCTGCAGGAGCCATAAGAAACATGTTCGATGGCACAGGCTATGTCTATTACTCATGCCACAGCCGCCTCAATATGGGGAAAGGTGCACTTTTCCATGCAACAGGAAGATCTCAGTTGCAATCCCTTGTTTTGGTTCAACATTAATTTTCTCGGTGCATGTTTTCCTGCCCCCACTGGGCCTGAGTAGTTACATTAGCCACATCTGCAGCCAGGAATCAAGCCTTCCGGTTTCCAAAGCAGAGGAGTCTGGCACCTCAGGCATAAGGTCAAAATTCTGCCATTAGTGATGTGTGTACAACTCCCATTCAGTAATGTCCTTAAAACAAAGGGGGAAAGGGGCAGGTTGGGCCAGTCTTACAGCTCACACCTGGCAGGTGTGAAGCAGGCTGACTCAAGCCCTTTAACCCTTCCCCCCAGCTCAGCTCACTCAACTCTGGAAGGGGGGAGGCTTGTTCCTCCGAGACCTCTTACCATGATGGTGGTGTCTCTCCTGCAAGAACTGGTGGCATGTTTTACAGTTCCCACATTTAGGGTAGCATGATTAGTGACCCCACAACAGTCCCAAATTATTTACAATTCTCCACATTCCATTTCAACACTGACCCTCCATCAGCCCTGGCTGAATGGGATTTACATAGCCACACCTCGTATTCTCTCCTGAGCTGTATTTACATATCAACAGTTAACAGTTAATTACCTTGCAGAGCTAAACAATTGTAGCGGGCACACCCACCCCTCCTTTTAGCTGGCTGATAGCAAGCAGCAGTTCAGCCCCTGCTTACATCCGTCAGTGCAAAGGGATCGAGTCTGGTTCTAACCCCTTTCTGGGAGTTGCTAGTGAACTCTGAACTGCCTTAGCTGACTCCCTTCACTGTCCTGGCAGCTGCTTGAGCTAGTTAAGACCCACCGAATTGACCACAAATCATTGTCCCGTCCACCCTGTTGCTCTGCTCGGGATGAGAAGCGTAAGGAAAGTCAACAGGAGAGTTTCTCCTATCAAACCTTCCCCCCCCACACACACACACCGAGTGTAGAGCCCATGGTAACTTGACTTAAAGTATGTCAACTTCAGCTACGTTATTCACGTAGCCGAGTTGCATAACTGAAGTCAATTTTCTGTTGTAGGATAGATGTAGCCCTAGAGATTCACCTACACCAAGGAGCCGATTGCTTTATCTGAGGTATGACATTCTAGGGAGGAGAAAAGGGGCAGATGGAACAAAATCCCTGAAAAGCAGCCTAGCGTGAGCAAACCAGAATGGGAGGGCAGCAGGCTAGAGGTGGAAGCAGCACTGGGGATGAAAGCAGTGGCCAGCATGCATTAAGCTCAGGCAATGCATAGTAGGTGCTCAGACCACTGGGGATTGTTACCGGCTAGTGTTACCTAGAACTGATCTAACCTGCACTAGAATTGGGGGAGTAAATAGGAAGGTGTCAGGGCATCCCCGTGGCTCTTCCTTCCTCCCCTTTGCTGCCCTCACTGGAAGCCAAACACAGACAAGAATCTGGCTGAGAAATAGCAATGAGCCAATGGCAGAATTTGTCCCTAGATCCTGCAGTACTTCTGTGGGGCTTGAGGCCAGGACCAATGTGTCTGCGTTACTCTCCTAACGCCTCATAAAGGAAGAACAGAATGTTGCCTTATAAAACAGGCCAAGTGAGGTAAGGAGGAAACAAGCAGGTCATTTGCAAGATATTTATGGATGAAACCCAGTTTCATTTTTTCTTCTTTTTTACTGTGGGAAAATTCCTCTTGTAATAATAACTTTCATTTTTATGAATCCCTCGTGCTTTGCAAATTGCAGATTATCTAGAGCGGGGTCACCTCCCCCACCACGGAAATGGAGCCATCCCAGGAATAAGACACCATGGCTACGTTGCAGCACTACACACAAGCTAGGGGAAGGATGCAAAGAACCTCATGGACAAATACAAGGGCTCATAACTTCAGAGGTGTTTAGGCACCTCACCTTCCATTGACATCAGCTAGCCAGACCCCAACTATTATTGATTTCCGTGAGATTTCTCAGCATGCTCTGAAAATGGTCGGGGCACTCTGAGGGCTTGTCTAGACTACGGGGAAGATTCGAAGGAGGATATGCAAATTCCGTAGGAATTTGCATATCCTCCTTCGAATCTTCCCCGTAGTCTAGACATAACCTGACATTCCAAACCGACACTGTAAACTGGTAAAGACCCATATGGCTCAGGACCTGGGAATGTGAGAGACCGTCCCTACACTGCCATGCCACAATAGAGATGCTAACAGCTGCTCAAATTGCTCTACTGATATAAATGAGAAGGAGCTGCTGGCAGGAGACTATGAGCCTCAAGAATTTGATTCTCTCTTTGGCCTAATCTGATCACCTTCACTCCATGTCGGAAGGCTGATCTGTTTCCTCGAGGCATTGACAGTGGTTTGGGAGTGGGGAATAAAAGGGCAGCTAACTATTGGAGGAGTAAGAGGGTTTGAGTTTGCAAACTGTCTGGCTTATTCACAGTAGGCTATATTAAATTGAGCTAATACTGTTAACCTCAAATGTTCAAAAATCTTAACATTGGATTATAGATCATGAGGTTTTAAAAAAAATCTCTTTTTAGTTCCCTTCTGTTTTCTGAGTCCTTAGGGTTCTGCTGTTTCTTGGCAGCCATGATAGCTAGGCATTTATTTTTTTAATAAAGGCCGGGATGCTCATGTCACATGACTCTAGCAGCTGGGGCTTTAAAGAGCAACATTAAATATGGCTCACCATACAACTACAAATGTTTAAAACACTGTTGTATTGTAGCATATAGCTTAGAAATACATCCCAAATACAAATCTATCTCTAGGGTGCCTAAAGTGTATGGCTAAGTGCCCTTGTAGTGTAGAATTGCTACAAATCTAAATAAATATAATAAACCAGATAAGGATGGATGCTTGGAACAAATTTCTCCCTCACGTATATCTTGTGCACTCCTCTTGCATACAAGCACCACAGAGCACATAATGAGTTCACAGGACAGCATTAATTGTCTGCAAGTTGTCTGCAGCCTTACGCTGTCCAAGTAATATCACATATAGCTGAGATTAGGGCCCCAAATCTGTAACCTATTCAGGTTTCAGAGGGGTAGCCGTGTTAGTCTGTAACTTTAAAAACAACAAGTAAGCCTGTGGCACCTTAGCCCTGCTCTACACTAGAGAGTTATTTTGAAATAACTCCCCTTATTTCGAAATAACAAGGGGAGCGTCCACACTACCAAGCTCATTATTTCAAAACAACGGGCTGATTATTTTGAAATAACAACTCCTGCTTTCCACGAGGAATAACGCTTATTTCAAAATAGTTATATTGAAATAACAGTAGTGTGGACACTTCACAGCTGCTATTTCAAAATATCTACTCCCCAGAGTCATTCAAAGTAATTACTCCCCAGTGCTTCCTGGGGCTCTAAATCAAGGTAGCACGTCCACATTAAGGGAGCCTGACTTGGACTAATTTCAAGGCTTCCCTATAGTGTGGACATGCTATTTTGAAACAGTTATTTCGGGAGTTATTATTTTGAAATAAGTTATTTCAA
Source organism: Rafetus swinhoei (assembly GCA_019425775.1). Classification (NCBI taxonomy): domain Eukaryota; kingdom Metazoa; phylum Chordata; order Testudines; family Trionychidae; genus Rafetus; species Rafetus swinhoei. Next base: position 190,734,110 of record CM033440.1, read on the forward strand.
AATAATATTCTAGGGTAGACATGCCCTTAGAGACTAACAAAAGTATATAGTATCATGAGCTTTCATGGGCAAAACCCACCTCATCAGAAAAGTGATAGAAATGTAGCCGTGTTAGTCTGGTGTAGCTGAAACAAAAAACCAAAAACACTGGAGACATTCCACAGAGATTTTAACAACCTACACCCTACCATCAATCTCAGCCTGTACCATTCTACACGAGAGATCCATTTCCTGGACACCACAGTACAAATCAGCAATGGAAAATTAGACACCACTCTCTACAGAAAACCCACTGACTCATAAGTTACCTACATGCTTCCAGCTCCCATCCAGAACACACCATATGATCCATCATCTATAGCCAAGCCCGTCGATACAACCGCATCTGCTCTAATCCCACTGACAGAGACCAGAAACTTCAGGATCTCTACCAAGCATTTATAAACCTCAACTACCCACCCAGAGAAATAAAAAAGCAAATTGAAAGAGCCAGACGAATACCTAGAAACCATCGACTTCAAGACAGACCCAAGAAAACCAACAATAGAACACCACTTGTCATCACCTACAGCCCCCAACTTAAACCTGTCCAACACATTATCAATAAACTACAGCCTATACTGGAACAGGATACTAAACTCCAAGAGGCTCTGGGAGACAGACCCATAGTCTCCTATAGACAACCACCTAACCTCAAGATGATTCTTACCAACAACCACAGGACATACCACACTAATACCAACCCTGGTACCTTCCCTTGCAACAAACCCCGTTGCCAGCTTTGTCCACATATTCACTCTGCTGATACCATTATTGGACCTAACCAAGTGAGTTATAAGATCAAGAACACATATTCCTGCGCATCCAGAAATATAATTTATGCTATCATGTGCCGAAAGTGTCCGTCTGCTATGTACATTGGGCAAACGTCTCAGACACTTCACCAAAGGATCAATGCCCACAAAACAGATATTAGACAGGATCACAAAGAAAAAACAGTTTCTTGCCATTTCAACCAGAAAGGACATTGTCTCAACGACTTGATTACCTGCATCCTGCTTCAAAGGCCTTTTAAGACTACACTTGAAAGAGAATCCTCTGAACTGTCATTCATGCTTAAATTCGACACTTTACACCTAAGTTCTCATCAGAAAACTTCAGTTGAAATTGCTCTAAAATACGTTTCATGATAAGAGATTATTTATTTCCTACCTCACTCCCCCTTGCCCAAACCAAAGCAGAGCCAAGTGTTTCAATTTCCAAGAGACACAGAGAACAGCCCCTGCCTGCCATCTCCATAGTGGAAAGAGAACCTCAGCCCAAGTTTGGCATTTGGCTTTCCCATTCCTAGACAAGTCAATGGTTATATCAGCCTCCAGAGGGGCCATTGACAGAGATGTGGGAATTCCTGAGACATGTCTCCAGGCACACATTAATGAATCCTGCTGAAAAGGGAAAGAATCCAGCCAAATCAAACTCAAACTAAAGTCTCCCAACAGCCCTTATTAAGGTCATGTAGCTCAGTGCACTCTTATCACGTATTCCATTTCAGGAGAAGACAACCCACATTGGAAAATATATGACCTGTCTTGATTTTCCAGCATTTTTGGTGAGGGAGGGACCCGGGTTTCAGATATCTGGCTGTCTGGGAAAAAGGTGGCACAGCAAGAAGAAAAGACACACAAATTCTGAGTTCACTGGCTCTAGTTGGGCTCCTGGGCTGTGTGATTGTTAACTCATAAAACGGAAAACAAAGCAGTGATTTCTTAACCCTGTCTCTGCACTTTCTTTCCCTAGGCAAACCGAATCAATGATATATTTGATATATAGATTCCACAATCAGTTGACTTCCATGTGCATTTCAAGTTCTTAAAGTGCCATAGTACACATGTGATTCCAAAAATGACATAATGGAGTTGGTTGCAGTGTTGTAGTTGTTTTGGTCCCAGGATATTAGACAGAGATAAGCTGGGTGAGCCATATCATTCATTGGGCTGACTGCCAGTTAAATGTGGTCCAATAAAAGATATGACCTCACCTATCTTGTCTCTCTAATATCCTGGGAGGAACACACCTACTACAAGTCTGCAAACACCAATGGAAGATATCAGATTTTTGACATTTAAAATGGAACCTCCACAACGTGAAGAGAAAGGACACAAAAATAAACAGCAACATTTATTTCCTGAGCAAATGCAAGAAATAAGACTTTATCCCCAGAAAACTCACCATCTATAACCCTATGAGCACTATGTACAACTCCAAATATACTAAATAGCTCTGGAGAAGGGTTTGAGAAAAATTGAAGAACCATCTCCTGCATCTCACATGCTCCAGAAGGGGGAACCTCAAACAAGAAATCATTCCATGCTCCCACATGGAACGAAATAAGAAGCTGGTCCTAGAAAAGATATTACCTCACCCACTTCATCCCTATAATGGAGTTGAAAAATTCAGAGGTGTTTGGGGTTGTGTGAGCCAAATATATCAAAACCAACAGAATACATTTGTTTAGACCAGTGTTTCTCAAGGTGTTCCATGCGTCCACTCTGGGAAAGCCACTAATGGGCCCATCCCACTTTGTATATCTAAAGGGCTCGTACCCACAGAGCCTCATGGCTCCCATTGGCTCCGGTTGGCCATTACCACCAAGGCGAGCCACTTTCATTAAATCTTTACAGATAATTTAGCTGTATGATCTTGCTAGCAATGCGGGCACATGGAAGTAAAAGGTCTTCTGCGTACTGTATTTTTTTTACAGAGAAATCAAGCTCATTTGTAGTACAGGTTGAACCTCTCTAGTCCACCACCCTTGGGACCTGACTGGTGCCAAACCAGAGAATTTGCCAGACCGCAGGAGGTCAGTTCAGTCTAGCAGCATTACCAAAACTTCCACTGCTTACTGCGCTCTAAGACAGAGGTAAATTAGAGCTAAACAACAGCACTGAACACTGAGAGCCAGGACTGGTGGTTGTAAACAAACTTTATAGGACCGTGGTAAAGTTGGCCACACCCATGATAAGTGGACATCTGGCTAACTAAAATCATGCTGGACCACGGATGTTGCTGGACCAGAAAGTGCTGGACTAGAGAGGTTCAACCTGTGTTACTAATTACACAGTGTGGTGGCTACAACCAAGACCAATGCACAGGGGATTGCACTGTGAACCTCCAGAGATAAAAACATAAGTCACTAAAGTTTGGGTGACAGCCACGCTCCATAGCTGGGAAGTGTAACAGAGGAAGATGCAGTGGGCTACTATAGGGCCATAAGGTTCATGTGCTTTGAGGTGTACACAGCTTATTTTAGGGAGGTCTCTTGCCCAATGGGCTAAGGATGAGAGTCTCAAACCTGCCTGATAATATGTGGCTCTTACACAGCCCTTTTCATCAGTGAATCTCAAAGCTCAAGCCAAAGGAAGTCTGTATTATTTCCCACTTTACAGATGGGAAAACTGAGGCCCAGAGAGCTGTTAAGTAATATGCTCAAGATCACCCAGCAGACTGGTGGCAGAGCCAGGAATAAAATTCAGGTCTCTCACATCCAATGTTCCTTCTAATTTTTTCCATTCGTGTGTGGAATAAATTTTGTCATTTTCCCCAAGGCATGTGCAGATTTGCACCAAAAGTAGAAACACAAGCTACTGACTTTGAGCCGTGGTGGGTGCTCTGCTAGTCAGCTGGGTGGCACCTGAATCTCTCTTTGGTGGCTGCCCAAGCGCTTAGGTTACAGGGAACATTTCTCACATCCCAGACTAGTAAGCTGTTCAGTAGACCACACAGTTAGGGGATTTAGATGCTGGACTCCCATCCATTTCATCTGGGCATCCAAATCTCTTAGTCAGTTTTGAAAATCTAATGCATGTGGTTTGAAATGGACAGATTAAGTACTGGGAACACTATGGAGATGAGGCTGAAAACAGAGTTATATGTTTCTTGGTCAGGCATGGAAGGTTTGATGAAAGAAGAGGGTTTTAAAGAAAGACTGAAGACAGGGAGAGGGAGATGTTTGGCATGACAGTAGAAGGAGTCCGTTCTTTCCAAAACCAATACAGCCCCAGGAGGGACTGGATGGCGCCGAACTATATTTATGAGACACCTAACCTTTCACGGCAGTGTCAGGGGTTCCCGTCTCAGGGCCCAAACTAAATACCTTTAATTCGCTGGTTGTTATGGCAGTAATTCCACTGGCTGCAGTAGGAATTTCTAGGGTTTGGTATTATGTAGCTGATCTGAAGCCAAAGAGTCTTTCCATTGACTTCAGTGCACTTCACATCAGGTCCTAAGCCAGGAATTGTTCAAGTCAGTAGAATGATCGATGGCTGTTCAGTGGCCTATATAAAATGGTTTGTGGTCTCCATGCAAAGCCCAATGAAAATGTCCATGTGGCATGTGTTTCATCTGCCTTTGGGGCCGTCTTAAGAGAGAGGCCAAGCACTCAATGGATTTGGAAACTGACATCATAATTATGGCAAAAGTGGTCCTTCCAGGTATGTGAGGCACAGGAGTGAGGTTCTTAGGGAAGCTTGCACTGCTGGTGTTGGGCTGTACCTGTTCTGTGGACAAAGATGAACCTTTACTCCTAAGAGTCGTCTGCCCAACGCTTTCCTGCCCTGTGCACTTCGTCTCAGACGGTCACATTTACCCATTGCAAACTCAGCTTGCACTCAAAGGGGCTGGCCATTGACAAATCAAAGGCACAATATACACTCAGACCGCCCGAATGAAACCAGGTAACAACTGACGCTGGATCTGAGAATATTTCAAAGTTTCATCAAATATTTATTTTAGTGCCGCCCCCTCCCCCCAAAAAAGGTGAGGAAAAAAGTCTATGTGGGGCCTAATTCTCATTGATACTAAGGCCATCTTACACTACTCTGATAATTATATTACCATGCACTTAAAGGCCTCCTTTATTCTGCCAGAATGGTGTAAAATGGCTTCTGTGTAGATGACACTCAGGATGAAATTCTGGCCGTATTGAAGGCAATGGGAGTTTTGCCACTGGGGCCCAGAATTCATTCCGGGTCCTTAAAGCTAAGTTATTATCAGTATAGGTGAAGTACCTGGGCCTCATTTCTTTTACACCTCTGGTGATATAAAGGGTCCCTGAGGTGAGCACCCATTATATGTACTCTTACATTAAAGCCCCTTTATATGGGCAGTAGAGTGTAAAATGGCTTTCGTATGCATAGGAATCAAGCCCAAAAGCATTTGAATTACACAAACCAGTGCAGGCATTGAGACATTTTTCTACTCTATATTTGAGAGAGTTTGTCTGTGAGTGAGTGAGTGAGTGAGTCTGTCTGACCGTCTGTTTTTTTCAAGAACTCCTCCTCAACAGTAGGAGCTAGGACCACCAAATTGGATATACAGCGTCCTCTTATCACTTAAAGCAAGATAAGGGTTTGCAAGGGCGCATAAAACAATACAGAAAAGAGACAATCGCCAGGCAGGTGAAAGAAGTGGGTTGGGGGTGCACCCCCTGTCTGGGACTGCCCCAGCCCTAAGCCTCCCACCCCCCAGATGCCCTTTAGGGAGGATGTGGGCAAAGGGGGGGGGCAAGCTGCAACTCCACCCTTCACATGGGACCATTGTTGAATGTTCCCCTTCATCAGAGAGAGGGAGGAAAGTGCAGTTTTCTGCATTCCTCAGTCTAGCTGGGGAGCAAAGGGGGGAGACAAATCTGGACCTGCCCAGCCGGTGGACATGCACCTCTCCCCCAGCTGTGCTCATTAGTGCTTCAGCCACCATGGAGAGACATTTCTCAGTTGACCCCCAAGCTGTTGTCGTAAGAGAGGGCTGGGATAGTTCTCTCTCCCTGGGGAAATCTGCTTACTGAGCCCCTCATCTCCAGCCCCACCCCAGAGCAATGATTTAAATAAAAAAACAAATATTAATTGAGTTAAGGACCTGAGTAACACCGGACAAATCCTCGAGTACATTATAAATGTAATTTCGATCCAGTTTAAGGCTCCTTACACTGCCCCAGTAATACAAAGGTGCCATCCTGTAAATGAGAATCAAACACCGTGAGTTTTGCACTAATATTGACTTTCTACTTAGGCTTTGTCTACACTGCAAGTTTTTGCGGCAGAAAATATGCTAATGAGGGACTCATTAGCATGAATTGAGACATCATTTGCATATTTTCTGCCGATTCTTTTTGAGCAAGGGCTTTTTTGCACAAAAAGAAGCAGTATAGCTGCTTCCATTTTGCGCAAAAACCCCTTTTGTGCAAGATCCTCCTGGTGGCACTGCTTCTTTTTGCGCAAAAAACCCTTGTGCAAAAAGAATGGGCAGAAAATATGCTAATGAGTCCCTCATTAGCATATTTTTTGCTGCAAAAACTTGCAGTGTAGACAAAGCCTTAAGGAGGGAGTAATCTTGCATTGCTTCAAAGGCTCCTACATCAACGTTTCTCTGCTTACTTTTATTTGAAGAAATAAATGCTGCATATATGCACAATCTATTTTTAATCTGTCTGAAGAGCTAGATTTTGTGGGAAAACTTAAATTGAGTTAACACACAATCAACAGGTAAGTGGATTCAAATGTGAGCATCTCACTGTGCATTGCGTAGTTTGTGAAAAATGCAACATTAATGCCTGGTGGAAAGCAACAGATCTGTGGAACATTACAGACTTGCAACACACATCTGAAGGGCTGGGATTGTAGTATAAAAGAAAGGCACATGCAAACTTCACTGGCAAGGCATGCATTTTAAATAAAGCTTCAGTCCTCGAACACAGACAGTCTCCGTTCTCATTCTGAGTAATGTCTGCCTTCTATTCAGCAGTGCAGCCCACGATGAAAGTAACAAAGACATGCCAGATGAAAAACATCACACGACAAAATCCTTTGTATGCTGGAGAAAATCCTGTAATTGCTTACTGGAGATATTTGCCTCTGAAAATATGTGGGGAAAGGGAAACTTCTTTTAAAAAAAAAACACCAACCCCAAACAACAAACTTTATGTCTCGATGAGTCTCTTTCAAAGTTTTATTCTGATCAAAAACTGATTTCTGTGGTTTTGGCCCCAGAGTGTGAATGGGGCTTCCCCAGCTCAGCTTCTGTAGAACTTAATCCAATTTCACACACCCAAAGCTGCTTGGCAGTGGTCCTGCTAAATTCAGACTAAGGGCCTTGCCAACACTCCTTGACTAGGCATAAAACTTGTCCACATGTCCTGGATGGAAAATGGCCCATGTGTTGATGTCAGGCTGACTCCAGCTCTCTATGCTCACACAGACTGGGGGGCGTTGGTTTTTAGAGCTAGCTAAGCAGCACACATGAGATACGCAAATCTATCGGTGAAGAGTTTGAGGAATTTGCTCTGCTGTATTTGTGGGGTCATATCATTTATGATTTGTGAGTCTTTATAGGGCTGACCCAAAGCTCACTGCAGTCAGTAGAAAGTCTCCAATTGATTTCAGTTCAGTTTATATCAGGCCCCTATCTGAGCATCCCTTTTATTTGTGACAATAAGTCTCAACTGTTTCACAAACTGCATAGCGCAAATAATTAAACATCCCAAACTTCTTACTGAATGTAAAGCTGCAGTTGTTCTTTGGTTACTGTTCTTTTTTCTCCTTCATTCAGTGTTCAACGGTCATTTTCCATTTGCCCAATCAGAGAAGACTAACAACACCCTGTGACACAGGGGACCAAATCAACACTGAGTAGTCAAAGTGAAGGGGGTGCAAATTCGAATCATAGAATCCCAGGGCTGGAAGAGACCTCAGGAGGTCATCAAGTCCAGCCCCCTGCCCAAAGCAGGACCAATCCCAAATAAATGAACCCAGCCAGGGCTTTGTCAAGCTGAGACTTAAAAATCTCCAGGGATGGAGATTCCACCACTCCTCTAGGTAACTCATTCCAGTGCTTCACCACCCTCCTAGGGAAATAGTTTTTCCTAATATCCAACCTAGACCTCCCCCACTGCAACCTGAGACCACTGCTCCTTGTTCTGCCATCTGTCACCACTGAGAATAGCCTCTCTCCATCCTCTTTGGAACCTCCCTTCAGGTATGTCCCGGGGCAGACTGACCACCATGGCGCCTCCAGCTGGTTGCTCTGGGAATTAGCTTGTTGTTTTGCTGGACGCCTCCCTCTATCTGGTGTCTCCCCGTGTTCCTCTTTGACCATGGTATCCTCTTCAGGACACTACCCTCTGGCAGTGCCCACTCCAGTGTCTGAGCCCCCCTTCCGGGGGTTGGTGTTTATTCCATTTTGCACTCCCGGTTCCTCTGCTCCCCAGGGGTACCCTGCTCCCCTCCCAGGAAACACCCAGTTCCCCTGTACCCACCTTGCCTCAGTGACCCACTGTCAGTCTTCATCTAGCCCCTACCTCAGGGGCAAACTGCAGTCTGGAATGGCCACTCATCATGGGCAAAGGAGTTTGGACCTGCTGCCTTTGCCTAACCTGTCTGCTTCAGGCCCTGAAGCCTGGGACCTTGCTTGGCCAGAGCTTCCCCAGCCCTGCCTTCCTTCCCCAGCACTGCTCTGCTTTCTGCTTCCCTGGCAGTCAGGTCCCTACTGCTCTCTCTCCAAAGCAGCAGTCAGTTCTCCCTCTCCTTCTAGGAGTCCTTCTTTATATAGCCCCCAGCTAGGCCCTCATTAGCCAGAACTGCCTCAGATGGGGCTTCACTACCAGCCCTTACTCAGGGCTGGGGTTTTGCCCTTAAAGGGCCAATGCAGGGCAAGCACCCTGTCACAAGGTAGTTGAAGGCTGCAATGAAATCCCCCCTCACTCTTCTCTTCTGCAGACTAAATTCCTCATTCCCTAAAATATAGTCACAAACTAGTCCATGAATAGTTAGGCATAACCAATATATTTGTATAGACCAGGATTTGTTTGTGAATGATTCACAAACAGAAGGAAAAAAGGGAGGCAGTCAAATGATTATTTATTTGCAACAAATAGTCCAACCAGTTCTATTAGTTAATAAAAATGACTCTGCAGCCTTGCACAGATACAGACAACACAGCCATGACATGAAGAAGAGCTCTGAATAAGCTCAAAAGCTTATCTCTCTCCCTCAATAGAAAGTGGTCCAATAAAAGATATGAGATTTCCCACCTTGTCTCTCTAATATCCTTGGAGTGACGTGGCTACAACAACACTGCATACATGCAACACAGATAGGAGACAGGCATCAAAATAAGGCACACATTTTATAACAGTGCGGGTAATTAACTACTGGAACAATGTACTTAGGAATGTGGGTGATTCACCATCATTTGACGTCTTTACATGAACACTGGATGGCTTTCTAAAAGTTCCGCTGTAGCTCAACCAGAAGTTATGGGCTGGGGACAGGAGTCACTTAATGAAGTTCTAGGGCCTGTGTTAAACAGGAGTTCAGACTCGATGATCTTAGTGGTCCCTTCTAAAAATAGATGAGCAAAGCTAAATAGCTGCAAGCTGCATAGAAACTTTGTAAAAATACCACAACAGAGGCTCAGGTTATCTGTATACTCTAAATTAAAAAAAAATAAAATAAGAGGATCAAAAATGCCACCATGGCTGAACAGCAAAGTGAAAGAGGAGGTTAGAGTTAAAGGTGTCTTTTAAAAATTTGAAGTCAACTCCTACGGAGGGAAATAGAAAGGAACATAAACTCTGGCAAGTCATGTGTAAAAGTATACTTAGGCAGGCCAAAAAAAGAATTTGAAAGCAAAAGACTCAAAAACTAACAGCAATGTTTTGAAGTACATCAGAAGCAGGAAGCCACCGGACAATCAAGATGCTATAGCATGACTCGAGGAAGACAAGACCACTGTGGAGAAGCTAAATGGATTCTTTGCATTAGCTTTCACTGCCGAGGATGTGAGGGATATTCCCACACCTGAGCCATTCTTTGTAGGCAACACATCTGAGGAACTGCCCCAGACAACAGTGTCAATACAGGAGGTTTTGGAGAAAATTGATAAACAGTGATAAGTCACCAAAACCAAAGGTTATTAATCCAAGAGTTTTGAAGGAACTAAAATATGAAATTACAGAACTACTGATTGTGGTCTGCAACATATTGCTTTAATTCATCCTCTGTAGCAGATGGCAGGCAGGTAGTTAATATAATGCCAATTTTAAAAAAAGAATCCAGAAGTGGTCATGGTGGTTATAGGCTGGCAAACCCAACTTCAGAACCAGGCAAAGTGGTTGGAATTACAGTAAAGTACATAATTATCAGACACACAGATAAACACGATACAAACTCATGTATTGATGTTTGGGGAACAGTCAGCATGGCTTTTGCAAAAGGGAAATCATGCCTCTCCAATCTATTAGAATTCTTTGAATGGTCAACAAACGTGTGGGCAAAGGGAATATAGTGGATATAATATACTTGGACTTTTGGAAAGCTTTTGACTTGATTCCTTACCAAAGGCTCCTAAACAACGTAAGCAGTGGTGGGATAATAGAGAAGGTCCTCTCATAGAACAGTAACTGGTTAGAAGATAGGAAACAAAGGACAGGAATAAATAGTCAGTTCTCACTGTGAAGAGAAAGGCAAGTAGTGGGGTCCTTCAAGCATCTATACTGGGGCCAGTGCCATAAATGATCTGGAAAAATTGGTAAATGGTAAAGTTTTCAGATACAAACTTACTCAAGATAGGTAAGTAAGTGCAAAGCAGACTGCAAAAAAGGTATAAAGGAATCTTACAACAAATTGGGCAACAAAATGGCAGACGAGTCAGCACTGATAAATGTAAAGTAATGCACATTGGAACACATAATCCCAACTATACCTGCAAAAAATTGGTGTCTAAATTAACTGGTACCACTCAGGAAGATCTCAGAGTCACTCTGAGTAGTTCTCTGAAAAGATCTGCTCAGTGAGGAGGGGCGATCAAAAACCTAACCAAATGTTAGGAACTATTAAGTCAAGGATTGTAGTAAGACAGAAAATATAATGCCTTTCTATCTACCCCCGGTATGCGGCAACTTGTTTGTTGCAGTGCTGGTTGCCCCATCTCAAAAGAGAAATATTATAACGGGAAAAAGTTCACAGAAAGGCAACAAAAATGATTAGGGGTATGGAACAGTCTCTGTATGACAAGGTGAAAAAGGCTGGGGTGCTCAGCTTGGAAAAGAGACATCTCAGCGGGGAGATGATAGAGGTCTATAGAAGGAACGATGAGGAGAAAGTGAATATGGAAATGTTATTTACCCTTTCATTATAACAAAAACCATGGGTTACCCAATGAAATCAACAGGCAGCAAGTTTAAGAGAAAGACAGGAAAGTACTTCTTCATACAACATGCAGTCCACCTATGGAACTTGTTGACAGCAGATGCTGTGAAGCTCAAAAGTACAACTGGATTCCAAAAAGAATTAGATAAGTTTGTAGAGGACGGGTCCAACAATGGCTATTAGCTAGAATGGGAAGGGATGCAACCCCATGCTCTGGGGATCCCTAAACCTCTGACTGCCAGAAGCTGGATTAGATGACAGGAGATGGCCCTATTCAGTTAATTCTGTCTGCAGAGTCTGGCATGAACCAATGTTGGAAGACAGGATAGTGAGCTAGAAGGACTATTGGTGTGACCCAGTATGGCTAGTCTCATGTTCTTATGCAATATGCAGTGGGTTCTGTGTTTACTGGGTGAGGTGATGTAACGGGTGGAAAGAACAATTATATACCGGAGTCTTCCCATTAAATCTTTGTGAGAAACCTCCCTAGAACAAGAACAATAGAGTACATTTATTACCAGTTGAGCCTTCAACTATTATTAATTATTATTTGTACTAAAATAGCATTTGTGACCTCATTTATGGTCAGCGTCTCATTGTGCTAGGCACTGTACAGACACCAACAAAGAAATATTATCAGATCATTTGGTATGCAAAGAAAGCCTAATAATAGGGATGTAGTCTCATTTTAATACCTAAAGTTAAAATTGCATTTAGCTGCAAACCCAGAATGCCTTCATGGGTGGATGAATGATATGCTACAGATTATTTAGTCAGATCTATTATTTAGAAGGTACCGCCCTTACTTCTGTAATGCTATTGAGAAGGGGGGTGAGTGGAGATGAACATATTTCTGGGAAGCCCTTTATTTATGTAAATTTATGGAATAGGCACCCAGAACACACAGTAGGTGCCTAGATTGATAGCTTTAGACATGTTTTGGAGAAGCAGCACACAATGCTGTTAACAGGTAAAAATACACTAGATAAAATCTCAGCCCTGAAGAGTTGGCACTCTGAAAAGGAGTAACTTAAGCAATACTTTGAAGATAAAAATTACCATACCAGAGAGCATGAACCATTACTTTTAAAATGTAAGCCATTTGGAGCAGGGACTATCTCTTAGTAGGTGTTTGTATAGTGCCTATTACAATGGGACCCTTATATTTGATTGGAGTCTTTTGGCATTATACTACTACTACGACTAGATAAATTTATTATCAGCATACGAAGCCTCCATAACAAAAGAAAAAGAAAAACAGGCCAAATGCCCCAGATTTAAATCTCACTATGAATATGATGGCAACGCCAAGTTAGCTTGAGATCTGCAAACCCATTTTTGGACCTTGGCCAAGTTTTGAGCAAACCAGAGGTGAGTTTTGGGCACTAATTTATGGTTTCAGGTAGAGACCAGGCAACATTCTTGGGTTTTGTCATGAATTTTTGGGTTCAATCAAAACCGAAGGTGCAACAAAAGGCACAAAAGGCAACAAAAGGCAACAAAAGGTGCAACCCCATTGTAAATGATAACTGTAGGGAGCTAACCATGAACCCCTAACTAAGCAAAACTGCTGAGATTAATGTAACTTTAGCTGTATACGCCTGCTAATGCACCTCATCCAAATCCCACTGAAGTCAATGGAAAGACACCTTTTGTTTTCTGTGGGCTTTGGATCAGGCCCAATGTGAACAGGGACCTGAAGCACAACCTCAGTTGATTTAATGCCACCTTTTTGGGCACACGAATTAGCAAATTAACAACCATTTTATCAATGGCAATATCACAAGCCCCCTAAATACAATCAGATGTTGTGATGTCTCTCTGGCATTTGGCTGGAGGCAGAGCGAACTCCACATTTTCCGTTTTCGTACAGTTACATTTCTGTGCAATTAAAGTAAACCCGATGGTTTCTACCATGGTGTTTTTATTCCATGCCACGAGGCTGATGTTTACTAGGCTACACGTGCCATCATGCATGAGCAGATTGAACAATTAAGGAAAGAGGGCGCATGGACCAGATTCACTTTTAACTCTCCCCTTTCTGTAAGCAGAGCCTTATTTTTTTTTAAGGTTTGCCCACCCATAAAACAAGACACATGATTTTGTTATACTTGGCACTTGGCTGTCAAAACACAGTCAATATGTTATGTGGTATTGGCCTGCTTCTACTCCACATGATAACAGTGTTATGCTAAGTCATTTTAAACTGCACTTTGATATACTAGACACATGAGCTAACGCACATATGTATTTATGCACTGTAAGCTTTGGAATGAAAAGGACACGCAGCAGTGTGGGAAAAAATAGGCAAACGTGGGTACAGGGGGAGGGGAGACCTCTATAATTCCCATAACTTAATCGAGCATAGTGCTAGGTTAACACACAGACCAGTGCCTCTCAAAACCCAGTCACTGGCTGACAGAATTAGATTCTGATTCATGCTCTGTAGCTCACTGTAGTGCCAGGCAGGCATGAGAACATTCCCTGGGAACATTTTAGCCGGTCCCCTCCTTATCAGCTCCGAACCAGCTGCCAGACTTTACGGTTGTTTGATAGAGAATTGAATTCTCAAGATCATACATTAATTTCTAATTTTTTTCTTATCCCTGGGCTGTGATTTAACATGCATTTAATGCTTCTCCCATCCACACCCGTCCTTCCTGCCTGCACACTTCCTTCCTACCGATTTACCCAGACGTCTTTGTGCTCATTAGCTTACTGAATCTCTTTGTCACAGTATACACAGGCAGGGGACCTGATTCTGCTCTAACATATACCAGTTTAATCCAGCCTTAGAGATATTTTAAATAAGCTCGCCTGTATAAACAGTATACTCTACTTGTTTTTCTTTTACACACAAAATAATATGGAGCTTATCTTCAGGTTGCAACTAACCATTGAAATTCTGCTTTACAATAACATTTCTCCACCCCAGAGGCTGGTGCAAGTCTGAACTCATTAACGGCTGCATAATGGTTTGATGGAAGATGCTATTAAAGAACAAAATGTTACCCTTATTTATAACCCTCTGCTTTTTATTTTAAGCTGTTCCTGATTGTGGGGTAGATCGCAGAAGAATAACTGCACTAAATCAATCAGCTGATGACTTAAAATGCTGGCAAGAAGAACTGGGACTATGTTAAAACAACGAGGAATCCTGTGGCACATTGAAGATGGACAGATTTATTTGGGCATAAGCTTTCATGGGCAAAACCCTACTTTGTCATATGCATGGAGTGGAAATTACAGGTATGGCTTTTCCCCATGGAAGCTTATGCCCAAAGAAGCTTAGTCTTAAGGTGCCACCGGGACTCCTCGTTGTTTCTGCGGATACAGACTAAAATAGCTACCTCTCTGACACTTGGGACTATATTGCAGTGGAAAATAGCAGTATCAGAAATTAATGTGGCAAGATCTCCTGAGCTGCCTAGGCTCGCTCAGTCTCCACAGTTGTTTCCTGGATAGAAGTAGAATACATACCCAGTAACATGAATTGCATGCACACAGGAGTAAGCCCAAATCTTCTACTTCCATCTTCTTTTGGTCTGCCTGCTAGAATATAAGTCTTTCTAGGGGACTTCCCCCAATCCAAAAAGATAGACATAACTGAGGGTATGTCTACACTGCCACCCTAGTTCGAACTAGGGTGGCTAATGTAGTCATTCGAACTTGCAAATGAAGCCCGGGATTTAAATATCCCGGGCTTTATTTGCATGTTCCCGGGCGCCGCCATTTTTAAATGCCCCGTAGTTCGAACTACCTGCCCGCGGCTACACGCGGCACGGGCTAGGTAGTTCGAATTAAAGCTTCCTAATTAAAGCTCCTAATCCCCTCTGCAAGGAGGAGTAATGGTAGTTCGAATTAGGAGCTTTAATTCAAACTACCTAGCCCGTGCCTCGTGTAGCCGGGGCATTTAAAAATGGCGGCGCCCAGGAACATGCAAATACAGCCCGGGATATTTAAATCCCGGGCTTCATTTGCAAGTTCGAATGACTACATTAGCCACCCTAGTTCGAACTAGGGGTGGCAGTGTAGACATACCCTGAGGTACCTTTTATCAGAGGGGTAGCCGTGTTAGCCTGGATCTGCAAAAGCAACAAGGAGTCTTGTGGCACCTCATAGACTAACAGATGTATTGGAGCATAAGCTTTCATGGGCAAAGACCCACTTCGTCAGATGCATGTGACGAAGTGGGTCTTTGCCCACGAGAAAGCTTATGCTCCAATACATCTGTTAGTCTATAAGGTGCCATAGGACTCCTTGTCGCTTTAGGTACCTTTGTTCTTTCTCTGATCCTAGAGCCACCTAAGCATGTCTGGTGATGGGCAATCAGAAAGATTAACTAAGATTAGACAAAGCAGTTTTATAATTTAATGTCATACAGTTTATGAAACCAAAATAATTCATTTTGCCATGAACAATTTAATTTAAAGTCAAATCTGTATGCCTGGCGATCCCGCTACACAGATTTGTCGAAGCACACGTGTTTGTACAGTGCCTTGCACAATGGGGTAATGATCCATGAATAGGACAATTTGGGAATACTAATAAACAACAAGAAATAGGAAACAAATCAGACCAATGTTCTACCTAGTGTAATATTCAGCAAGAAACCTGAAAGTTCAAGACATCTGAAAATGGGCAATCATTGAATGAGCTGCTCAGATTTTTTTTTTCTTCCTAACCTGTACCAGTAAATGTTTGGAGGATGCCCTGAAGCGTATAGAGGTATGTACCTCTGAATGTGTTTTATCCTGCCTTCTACAATCATGGGTATTCTCATTATCCTTCTACATGTCTAATCCTTTTTGGAATCCACCTAAGCTCTTGGCCCTAGTTGCATATCTTGTGGCAAAGAGTTCCACGTGTTAATTATGCATGGTGTTAAAAAAATCAGTTGTTATTGTGTTGCCTTTCAATTGCTTTCAGTGTCTCCTTGTTCTTGCATCACAAAATAGCTGCTCCTGGTTTTCTCTCTCTGTACCATTGTTGTGAAAAGCAGCAAAGGAACAGAAAATAACTGGTGTATCAAATAAATTATGGTGAAAGATAGTGAAACAAGCCCTCATTCTTATGGGGATTCATCCTTTTCTCATTGAAGTCAATGGCAAACCTCCCATTAATTTTAACGGCGCAGGATCAGAGTGGTGAAGAGTGTCATAAGAACTTTAATATCCAGGCTAAGCAAATAAGTTTCATCTGCAAACCCTGAAAAGCTCATTCATTATGGAGATCAGCTTATCTACCCTGGATGCCCAAAGAGGTGAGATAAACTTGATGTTAAGATAATTAAGCCTCTTCCTTTCTTATTCATCATTGTATAGCATCCAGTTAACCCCGATGAGCCATAGCATGCTCCAGGCATCCACAGAGGGAACTCCAATGGACTGCAGATAGTGATATCATAAGCCCCTTCCTCCAGCTTCCATCAAGAGACAGAAACTATATTTTATGGCCTTGCCAGCTGAGGCTGCTTTGGGAGACATGCTGCATCATTGAATCTCCTGATTAGCCTGTTTCCACCTCTACCCACTTTGTGGGCCACTTCTGATAGCTCCTGGCCCCTAATAGAATGTTCCGGTGCACCGCCATACTAGCCACTGGAGTGGACACGCAAATTGGCACCAGTGTAATCTAAAGGAAAACATGGACCAGAAAAAAATGGTATGAATTTACATTGATTAAGAAGGATAGACATGATTTCGTCACAAGGTTTTGAAACAAAGCCAGTTACATTGAAGAGGAACGGCCTATGTATGTGTCTTGCCATAGTTCCCCTTTTCCCTATATAAATGCTGCATGCGGAACTCCATTCTGAAGTAACAAAGAGTGAGGAGCTGCTATCCATGCAAACAGTTTTGGTGCTATTCTCCACAAACTAAATATGCTTAGTAACATCTGTGCCAGGGCTCAGCACTTGCAGGAGAAACTTCTGGCTCCCACTGCCGGCTATTTCTGTTCTCCTTCAGAAGGAAAGCCAACGTTCAGAATGCATTTTTGCCATCCATCCTGCATGCCCCATTTGAAATGTCCAGGGAAGCTGTACAATAGAAGCTGACCAGCCCCCACACTGTTCCTCACATAGTAATACATCAAAATAGGACTACGGCTTTATAGTGAAATGTTCTTTGTGGATGCAGAGAGGCTATATTTAATTTGTCTTTGGAAACAACTGAAAACTGGTGACAGAGGGCCTGTGTCTTATTTTCTGTAAGGTCACTTCCCACTGCTCTGGCAATGTCATAGGGGCCCTACATAGATATATGTTACATTGGCACTCACTTAGGGTCTGTCAAGCACCAGCTGTGATTGCAGCTTGAGTCGACCTACCTCAGCCAGGTGGCTAACTTGCCCCAACACTGGGACGCTCTGCCAATAATTGCCCAGGATTGTTGGCAGGTTGGTACAGCCTGCTCCAAAGCTTGCACTGCTACCACTTCATTGCAAGCCACATTCTTGTAAACTGGGTAGATCAGCTGGAAAGTCAATCCCACCCATGCCTGGAAGGGCCAAATTCCACTCTGGAATAAGTCCATGGATGTAAATGGATTTGAGCCATCTTACTTCAAGTATGAACAGGAACCAGCTGCCATAGTGTGTGTCTCAGAGCATGCAGCTCTTCTGTACGACCCCCAGAACTGGCTGTTCCTTTCTGAATACTTGATAGGACAAGCTCTCTTTCCCACACTAGGGTTGTTTCCCTGTTATCTGCCTCGGGCTGCTGATTTTTTCCATAGAGGGCACAGGCTATGGGCCTGTTCGGGGATAGGCTTAGCTGCATATTTCACAGCGATAAGCACCAGTTATTGATGATGGTGTTCGAACGAAACTAAGTGCTGGCGTAGAAAGGACACAGCAGAGGTTGTGAGAATGGCCACACAGCAAGCCAACAATATGTGAGATGGGGAGTGGAAGCAGAGGATGGGAGTGAGTTTGCCCTCCCCCCTTTAAGCAAGGCCTGGCTGTCCATAGTTACCAGAAAGTTTCCTGCAGTACAGTCTATTTCTCTAGCACTTAGGTCTCCCAAGATATGTCAACACTTGCCAGATTTAGTGGAAAAACCACACTAGCGTCTTCCCTTGAAATCCACATTTTGCGTTGAAACTGCTGGGTTTCAGTGCAAAAATAAAATCACCCCAAAGAGAGTCTTTTGGCGCTGTTGCTTCTGCACTGATGTGCCAATCAAGACTCTTGACTGGTCTAATTGCCCTCCAGAGCTATCCCCACAATGCAGAGCAGGAGTGGCCGCTCTTTGAAACTCAGCAGCCCCGCCTGTAGGTACACTCCCTCCTCCCCAATTAGCTCTGTTCTCACAACCTGTGCTGCCACTGGTCCGGGACATTAAACAAATCATGAGTGTTGCCCATGCTGTGAACAGAAGCAGACAGACAGAATGTGCTGGGCAGAGACATCAAGGGAGGTAGAGTCTGATGTCAGAGTTGCAGGGGCGGCCCGTCCATATAGGCGAACTAGGCGGTCGCCTAGGGCGCCAAGTTAAATGGGGCGCCAAATGGTGGCACAATATCATTGAGGGGTTTGGAGGTGGGGGCGCCGATTGCATGGTTCACCTAGGGCGCCAGTTGCTGGCAGCTAGTCTAGGGCTGCCCCTGCAGAGTTGCATGCTCCCCCTCAGGACTGGTTGTTTCCGGCAGCTGTCACACCCATATATCCGCCACGGCCACAGTACTGATTTGCTTTGAGCTCTAGAGCAGTGCATGCTGGGATAGCTACCGCAGCGCCCTCATCTCCTTGGCGAGGCAAGTGCTGTGTGTGTAAACATGCTCTGACGCCCATGAAAAATAATCTGGACACAAACCTGTGCTTTCCTTTTAGCACTTTTCTATCACCAACAAAACTGTCTGCAAAAAAACCCTGCAAGTGTTGACGTAGCCTACTGCAGTTCTTCAAGGCCTCACGAGGTATGTCTGCCGAGGGATAAAACACCCACAGATGGCCTGCATCAGCTGACTCGGGCTCCTGGGCTGAAACATCCCCGTGTAGATGTTTCAGCGCTGGGACTGTGAGAGACTGGAATGTCCCAAACCTTAGGCTGCAGCCTGAGTCCAAATGTCTATGTAGCTTTTCCTAACCTTACATCCCGAACCTGGTGGGCCCAGCTCAGCTGACGTGAGCCAGATACAGCTGCACCACAGGTCTTTTATCCCTGGGTAGACATAAACAGGGTGATTAAGCCCTGGAATAAATTGCATAGGGAGGTTGTGGAATTTCCATCCCTGGAGATATTTAAGAACAGATTAGACTGACATGTATCAGGGATGATCTAGATGGTGCTTTGTTCTGCCATAAGGGCAGGGGACTAGACTTGATGACCTCTTGAGGTCCCTTCCAGTTCTAGTGTTCCATGATTCTGTGATTCTATGAAACATGGTTGCAAGACAACCTTACCCAGTTGACCTGTGTCCCAATATACCTGCAATGTGGAGACAACACCGGGTCATAGCTGGAGACAGATGGCTAGATTTTGAGCTCCACTTCTCCATATGAAGGCAGAATGACCTTGCTGCAGTTTATACCAGCATGACCCAAGAGCACTAACTCACTAACAAACTCTTTTTGTCAGACACAATCTCCCCTATGCCCCGACAAATAAGATATAGGAACATATTAGGGAAATTCAGGGTACCTCAGCATCATCAGAACAAACCGGCATTACCCCTCCTACCTTTCAAATGGTAAGAACTTCCCCTCCAGTTGTCCTATAGGGTCTTTTAGCCAGGTCTGTCAATGGGGGAGGTGCAAAGGGGGCACCTGCAGCAGTGGCAGAAGCCGGAGCTCCTGGTCCTTCAAATCACTGCGGGAGTGCCACATCATGCGCTCCGGGTGGCTCTGAGGGCTGCCTGAGGATGGGAGGCTGTGACATGTGACACTAAGGGCTGGCTGCCCTAGCTCCGCCCCTTCTGCCTGAAGCCCCACCCCTTCCGTGAGCACAGAAGCAGCCCTCCACACACACTTTGCCCAGGAGCCCAGCAAGTCTGTCAGCCTCTCTTCCTGGACCTCAGTAATGGCAGTGCAGATCAGCCACAGGTGTGATCAAAAACTACAGACACATGCCATGTTCACGGTGCGGAGGGGCATGCGGAGACATAGCCCTTAAATTTTTGTGAGTTCCCAGGACATGGTGCTGAAAAATGCTAAGCGTTCGTCTTTCCACAAATAGATGCTACAGGGATATTTATTTAAACCCGTGAGGCTGATAACCAGCCCAAGTGCTTCCCAGACCCTCGTCTGCTTGGGAACTGCCAAGTAGTGGAAACGGAGTCCGTGAACCTCACAAAGATTATGTCTGTGTCTATGCTCAGAAGCGGCGTATAGAATCTCCCGGGCAGAACCATCTGCTGATCCTTCCCAGTGAGCAGCTGCATGATCCAAGGGACCATGTCCAAATTCTTTGGGGAAATCCAGGGGTGTGATTGATGTTTCTTCTTGCAGACTTGGAAAAGGGCTGCATGCAGTCCAGAGGAAATGTAACTGGGCAGTAAAAGGAAGCTCATTCTGCTAATCAGGGTTAATTCTGGGTGGACTTCAGGAGTCTCAGTACACGAAGAAATTATTTGCAGAGGTGACCCGAGACACGGGATTTTCATGATGAGAGTGTGTCCTACAGGTAGCATTGCACGCCTCTAAGCAAACATGGCAGCCTGCCATGCTGGTCAAAGTCAATGGACTCTTGGCCACTTTGGTGCTGCCAAATGTCATGACTCAGAAATTCAGGGGCAAATGCCTTGCAGTTCCCAGGAAGTGTATACGGGGAGAACGCCTCTCTACTAAAACAAAAACAGCCAGGGCCAGACACCTGCTCCTGGGCCCATTAGAGCTCTGCAGGAACAACAGATAAAGGAGCATACTGGGGAAACCAAGAAGATATCAGAGTGTTTTAAAGGAGAGGAGACCGCTTTTTTGTTTTTTTTAACTCTGCCACAGTGGCAAAGAGCTTGATCAGATTCAAGATTCAAAATACATACGAAGATCCTCAACTGCAGCTGAGCAACCATGGGCTGGAGGACAGGTGCCAAAGTGCCCTTTCTGCTCCCCCATCCTGGGGCCACTCATTGCAGACCAGCCCCATGACTCAGGTCAGGTTCTAACGGTTGCCGGCTGCGTCTGAGACTAAGATGTTGTTTGAGCATCGGGGTGCTGCCACCACAGCCCCTCTGGCTATGCCGCCATCCAGTGATTCTCCCACGTAACAGAGCTCCAGGAGGGGCGGTCTGGATCCTAGAGAGGGCTGCTCGGCATGAGCAGGGTTGGGCAAACAAACAGGGCCAGCCTCTGCAGTTCTGTTATCTCAGATAAATATGTCGCAAGCCCAAGGACAAGCTTCATGCCTCAGGGTGTAAACTGATCACCAGCACTAAGGGGGGGGAGTCCCTCCCTCTCCCCCGCACTGTCAGAAAGCTGGCCTGGGGCCTTATGTTCTCAGCAGGAAGGGCGGGAATGAGGTCCACCCAGGCTCTGCGATAGGGGGGCAGTAAAGAGGGCACTTGCCCTGGAGCCCAGCAATTCAAAGGGGCATGGGACTCCCAGCTGCCACCACTGCTACTGTGGTAGGGACAGCGGCCGGAGCTCCGAGCCCTTTATATCGCCACCAGAGCATCACGACACATGCTCCGGGCAGCACGCCGCACTCTGGGAGATGCTGAAGGCTGCCTGACGGCCGGCGTGCTGTGCTCCAGGCGGCGCTCAGAGCTGGCTGCCCCCAGCCCTGCCCCTTCCACCCGAGGCCCCGCCTCTACCGGGAGTGGGAACCGAGGTCCCACACACACCTTGCCCAGCACCCTTGCATCCCCCCTCCTCTAGAGCAGGGCTGAGCAAGATGCAGCCCGGGGGCTGGATGCGGCCCACCTAACACTTTGATCCGGCCCATGGACTACACCTGGCCGCTTCCTATTTACATCCCGCTGCCCATGGCACTGAATTTCCAGGCAGTGGCTCCGACAGCAGGATCCTATTTAAACGGTTCATGGCTCATGGTCACAGCACTGCCTCAGAAGGGACCAGAGTCACGAGCCCTTTAAATAGCACAATTTAATGGGCTTGTGGCTTGCGGCCCTGCCCCTACCACATTGCCTGGCTGCAGCTATTTAAAGGGCTCCCGGTTGTGGTGCTACCTCGGCAGAGACTGGCGCTATGGGTCCCTTTAAATTGCCACAGAAACCCCGGCCGGCTGCCATTCAATGCAGTAGCAGAGGAGCTGCAAGCTGCGAGCCCTTTGCTCTGTTTTTAATTTGGAGCTTCTGGCCCCAGACAACTCTAGGGGGAAGCTAGTCCTCAGGCCCGCCCCTCTTCCCCAGGCCCCGCCCCTTCTTCCCCAGGCCCCGCCCCAGCCCATGCTCATGTACCAAAATTCATTAAGTGGCCCCACTGTGAAAATTATTGCCCACCCCTCCTCTAAGCTTTACCAACACAGCAACTTCCAGAGTAGGGAAAACCCAGCAACCTTTCCTGCCTTCTGGTGGATGGACACGAAGACCACAGTTTGAAAGTTTTACTCTATCCTGGAGGGGTTCTGAGAGAAGGTACAAAAGTTACAATTTCCTAAAGGTGCACAGACATGCACCATTTCATGGAGAGAATTATATTTTTTCCATTTGTTTGGAAATTCACTATTTTGTCTCTTTCACTATTGAACTTCTTAGTAACAGGAATTATTAGCCTTTGGGGCTGGATCAATACACATTCATTATTAACAGTTTTTACTAAGATATGTACCTTTTAATTATCCACTTCACTCTGTTGAAATCAATTGTAAATTAAGGGTTGTCTTGCAGGGAGGGCTTTTTAACTGGATATGCCAAGACTGCACTAATGCCCAATCCAATGGCAGTATGGTCTGTCCTACCTGTGCATGACCAGAAAACGCCCTGTTTCATAAGTGAGAGAATTTATCTTAATGAGCCCTAGAAACACACAACTGAGAAACTGGACTGCTGATGAATTTCTACCTAGCACAGAAATGACAGCAGGACAAGTCTGAATCAGGCCTGGCTCTCTCTAAATGAGATGTAGAAATGAGATCCTGACAACAGTAAAGGGTCTGACACATAAGAGGTCAGGCAAGAAACACCACTGAAGTCAAAGGCAAAACTCCTGTTGACTTCAATAAGGCCAGTATTTTACCCCTAGATTTATCTCCTGCAGTCAGACACATGATCTGGGCGACACTGACATGGGTCACTGTCACTGTCACATCAGAGGGGTTTATGTCTATTGACTTCAGTGTCTACTGTTACACTGATTGCTCCTGGTCTTTCAAAATCCTATGGCACTTTTGGCAGGTGTAGGAAATTAGGCCATGTGCTCGGATTAAATTCCAGTCCAGATTTTTAAACTCTTTTTACCTAAATTTCCTTGGGCAGTTTCCCTCTAGATAAGCTGTACAATTCCATGCAACTTAGCTAAGCTAATATTTATTAAGTCAGGAGATCCACGAGCTCAGTGTTGTCTGGTTTCCCTTTCCCTTCTAAATCACTGTGTAATGCTGTTGGTAACAAAATGACTGTGGTATTACACCCCAGAAGCAGTTGCATTGCATATGGTGGCTGAAATAATACTTCAGAGCGGCTGTATTAATTTCAAAGCAATAACCTTTGATTGAAAATAAAAATGGGATGAGGTAAAGGGTTAAGGAATTTGAAATGTAAAATATTAAGACTTTTTTCAACAATAACTCTTGTTCCCTTTAGCTGGAGAGAGTCTTTAAATGTGAGAAACTCCTTGTTTTGACAGTGGTAGTAACAGTCTTGTTTGGAGAAAATAGAAGTTACTTAAGAAGGGCTGGGGCTATTGTTAATGTTTAGTTCCATGTCCTAGAAGACAGAAGCTGCAGTTTTTATATTTGCTGTTCTTTACTTTCCCTTTTGTGCGTGTCTGTCTTGTTCTGTCTGTACTTGGATCACATCTTAAATTTTTGACTCAGCTCCCTCTGTGTTTAGGGCTTAACTTTTGTGTAAAAACAGCAAGGAGTCCAGTGGCACTGTAAATACTAAAAAAATGTATTAAGATATTAGGGCATAAACCTTTGTGAGCTACAACTCACATCCTCAGATGCTGAAGAGAAAAAGAAAGATGGGGGGTGGGGGGAAGGATATCGAGGTGGGACGGTGACATCAGTGCTAACTAAATCAAAGTGGATGTGACTCTTCTCCAACAGGGTACATCTAAACTACGTCCCTTTTTCAATAAAGGGATGTAAATTAGACATATCAAAATTGTAAATGAAGCCGGGATTTGAATTTCCCATGCTTCATTTACATAATGGCAGACACAGCTTTTTTTCAAAAAAAAAAAAAACAACCCGCGGTCAAGACAGGGATTTTTCGAATGTAACCCTCATTATGTATATTCAACTCCCAGCTTCATTTACAATTTCGATATATCTAATTTACATCCCTTTATCGAAAAAGGGAGGTAGTTTAGATGTACCCATAGTGATGAGAAGGTGAGAATGGGAAATTACCTATTGTAAAAAGGAGAACCACTCCAAGTGTTAGTTTAGACCTTGGTTCAGGGTGTCAAATATGCATATGAATTCCAGCTTCACAGTTTCCCCTTGCATCTGTTTCTGGAGGTTTTTTTGCCTGAGAATGGCAACTTGCGAGTCTGAGACAGCATGCCCAGAGAGGTTAAAATGTTCCCTCACTGGTTTTTGGATTTTGACCTTCTTGACGTCAGATTTGTGTCCATTTATTCTTTTGCATAGAAACAGTCCAGTTTGGCAGATGTACATGGCAGAGGGGCATTGCTGGCTCATTTCTATTCATGCCACCCCTATCCACAATAAAAGACTGATTATATTACATTATTAGATTATTAGTTGTTCTATATTACATTAGTAGATGCGTAAGTGACAGTGATTCTGCCCCTTCCAACCTCATGCTGCTGCAGGTTTCCACTCTCCCATGCAATCCAGAAAGGAACCACTCTTGTAGAGAGCTCCTAAGCCAGCGATGGGCAACCTCGGCCAGTGGGTAGGCCGCATGCATGGCCCCCATTCATCTCAGTGGGCCACAATATTGTCATAATCAAGACAGTCTCCCGGGACAGGGTAGTTTTGCTAACTGCACTTGCATACCTAGAATTTGCGGGATGAGCTGATTGAATTGTAGGGGCGCATTGACTGGTGGTAGAGGGAGCGCACGGCTCTCACAGTCAGTGTTGTGTGCAATGAGCACACACCTCACTTCATGTGCCCTGGCTTTACGTGCATATCGCTTTAGTAGGAAAGAAAAACACTATGCGGATGGGAACCAGCGGAATCTGGCAATGCTGTGCATGAGCAACGATAAATAACATGTCTCATGGGCTACACAGAGAACCCTGATGGGTCACGTGTACTGCAGGCCGCCGGTTGCCCTCCACCGTCCTAACCCCATGGAACAGATATCTGCTCTGCTGTGACTAGGCCCTGATCTGCACTAGGAAGTTATTTCGAAATATCCCCCCTTAGGCTGAATTAATAAGCGGAGCATCCACACTACCAAGTCCGTTATTTCAACATAACGGGCCACTTATTTTGAAATCTGTACTCCTGCTTTCCTCGGGGAATAATACTAATTTCGAAATAGTTATTTTGAAATAGTGGTAGTATGGATGCTCTGGTGCCGCTATTTCGAAATCACTACTCCCCAGGGTAATTCAGACTAATTGCTCCCTGATGCTTCCTGGGGCTCTAAATCAAGGTAGTACGTCCACAATAACAGAGCCTGCCTCAGACTAATTTTGAGGCTTCCCCATAGTGAGAACACACTATTTTGATTTTGTGATTTTGAGTGTTATTAAATTGATTTCAGTGATTTCAAAATAGTTTCCTAGTGTAGACGTGCCTTAGGGTGTCAGATGGTATAGATTTCCTTCT
The DNA here is from genome assembly GCA_019425775.1 of Rafetus swinhoei. Taxonomy (NCBI): domain Eukaryota; kingdom Metazoa; phylum Chordata; order Testudines; family Trionychidae; genus Rafetus; species Rafetus swinhoei. The sequence goes on from CM033440.1 coordinate 190,760,186, forward strand.
GCTTCTATTACATATCTGCTTCCTCCAAGACAATGCTTGGACCCAGCCCTGTTTTTCCTTCTACTCAACAAGTTAAGAGAAGTTTAGCTGCCATGAAGAACTCCCCAGCCCCATGAGCAATGCCGTATAATTCCCGGCAACACCATTGTGCAAAGCAGGGAGCCTTGCTGAATATTTTAGGTCATATGACTGTGCACACATATACGTAGCTTCAAGAGTGGAGGAGTTAAGGACTTGCACCTACTGCAATCAGCGAGTGTTTTGCCGCCGACTGTTGTCTGAACTGGGTAAAGGCCCTGATTGAAGTCAGTGGAAATGTCGCGATGCACTTTGGATGAGACTCAAAGTCAGCATCTTTGTCCAAGTTCTCCTTACTCCCCTCCTACAAGGACACTTATTTCCTGTAAAGATGCTCAATATAATTCATACCCTTTAGGGAAGTAAAGGGCAGTTGTGCCTGAAGTGTGGGTAAAGGAGTGCATTATTCAGCCTACTCAGGATCACACAGTAGATGTGCACACCAGACAGTAAAATAAATGATTAATTGATTTCATTCTACTGAATGCAACAATTGCATGCTTTTCACTGGAGCACACAAAATACATGTAAAGTGCCTCTTTTATTCTCTCCAGAGACCATATATTAGCCTGGACTCTGCTTTAGCAAAGTACAAAAAGAGACAGTCTAACATTCATGTTCTGAGATTTTTGGAAAATGGAGACACTGTCGGGAATATGCAAATGGAACAATCTCAAATGATTTCAACACAAGTGCCAAAAGAATTTGGACCCAAATCGCAATCCTATAAGCATTCAAGTTCATCCAGGAGAGTTCCATCCAAGAAATAGGATCAAATATTCTCTATTTTTTTTTAATCTGGCTTCAGCAAGAGAGAGGCGTTCTAGAAATGTCCAGTGAGTCCATCTGAGATAAGAAAAAAATAATCATAAAAAGCAGGCAGCACAAAATGTTTTAAGATCCTGTTTAGACTCCTCCATATCATCAAACATTATTTTAAGGCTTAAGATGAACTTGCCATAAGCTAAAGTAATTTCTGATACAGCCTATAAAGAGAACAGAAAATGTGTTATTCTCGCTAAAAAGTCTAGTAATACCTCATGGAAGGCTTTGAGAAACATCCTATTAATAGCTAGGCTTGCTACTATGACATAATTATTAGATTTTCTGCCTAATCCTGAGAGATTTTAGCATGAAACTGGTATAACAGGCCAGTAATGTTTGCCTGAAACATCCCACACTTTCTGCAAGAACTGTTGGTGCTATGAAAAGGGTAGGTGGGTTCTGCTAACTCATCCTAGTACAATGGATCCTGATTCATCACTGAGATATGAAGCAGGGGCTCCACCTGCGAGGGAGAGGATCTAGGATGGGGGCTGAGGAGTCTGGAGGGAGGAGCTGAAAAAAGCCCAAGACACCTCCAAACTAGGAAGGATGCTTGAGCTGATCTTTTTGGTTTGTGTTTGTCAGCAAGGTCTTACCTCAGGAAGGGGGTGAGTTTGGACTTTATAGACTGAGTGTTCGATGCTTGCAGAACAGGTTGGGAAAAGTGCCAACCAGTTCACACATGCATGTTTTGGTTTTAAAGCTCTATTTCCGCTGTGCCTTATTCTCAACCTAAACTCATAAACTTCTGTTTGAGAGATGATAATTAGTTGCTGTGAAGATGATTATTGTGGCTCCAAATTGCAGGGGATAAGGATTGTAAAAAAAAAATTCTGTTAACACAGAACATTTTATCACAAAGAAGCACAGTATCTCTAGAGTCATATCTTGAGGCTAAAGATCATGGGCATTCTGGCTGAGATGCCGAATTTGGCACATATGACAGAATCACTGAAAAGGAGGTAGCACTGATAGGTAGGATCAGAAAAGACAACCCATGTCTACTCAGAAGACTATCCACTGACAAACAGAGGGGAACACCTGATGATCCAAAAGGGGTTTGAAGAAACCCCTAGGATAGAGAGAGAAACAAAATTCTTGCTGGAAGGGAAGAAGGTAGGAAGGAAGGAGACGTATCTGCAGAAATTGTTTCTAAACACAATAATTGTCTGTGCTCTGTGGTATGCCAGCCGTCCCTTACTGCTCACATCTGGAATACATGAAAGGAACAGCTGCCTGAGCTAAAAGGTATAGAGGTGTTTGGAAATGTTCATTCATCTCAAATTGGCTACATCAAAATAAAGTGAGAACGAGATTCCGACCTTCGAGGTGCATGAGCCCCAGGTGTCTTGATGTGAAAGAGTGAAATGACATTCTGATTCTTTAAGGAGCTGGCTGCTCTCTCAAATGCACCTCCGCCCTCCTTTAATTTGTGAATAGAAAAATATAGTATCAATTCCCACATAATTTCCTAATAAGGAACATAATAAAGGAAAGAAGTGATGAATTTGGCAAGCAGGAGTAGCTGCATCCTCCCATCCAGACATCAAACAGCCCTACCACGTTGCGTCAAGCTAAAGAAACAGGAAAGGACAGATCACACAGCTTGAGTTCTTTGGCTCCGATGAGTCAGGAGCTCTGCCTCTTTGGCAGATTGAAATCCTCTGCTCTTCCTGTGGGGCAGGAAGTACCTGTAAACATCTCAGAAATATTCTGCTGCAAAACACGGTCGACAAGAATACATCAGATGCACTCTATCGGGCCATGTAGGGGAAAGAAACAAGGCAACCTTGAATTCAGCCCGGAGGAGGAGATGGTACGGGAACTGAGTCACAGCAAAAACAAAATTTTTAAAATTACTTTGGGAAAGGACATGGATTGAGATCATGAAGTGGGGTCATTTCTGAGGAAGGAAGGAAGGAAGGACACCTGCCACCCACTGCAATCCTATTTTATTTTGCACTTGTATAATTGCAACATCTGCCCTCCCAGGATCTGAACGCACTGTCTGCACTTTAATGGAGAAAGAGTCCCTTTCTGACCTGGTAAAGGAGTATCGCTGTCTCACCTCTACAGAGACACACACAAACGGCTCACCCTACGGTTCACAAAAAAGTCTTTGGCAGCACCAGGAATGAAGCCATCCCAGTTCTTTCGCCTTGAGACCATCCTTCTCTTGTTCGGAGTGCAAAGGTGATCCAGAAGAACACTATCTGAGACGTGTGGCCAGTGTTCCCTCTAAGCTGTGTGCTTGTGCAGCCACTCAGTAGAAATTCAAATGCTGCCCAGCTGCTTAACATAGCTCATAGCTAGCTTTTGTCTCTATTGGGGGTGCACATTCACACATGCCTTGGTGCATGTAAAAAAAATTATTCCACACGTGGATGGAAAAAGATTAGAGGGAACATTGACTGCGGCTGTTCAGAAGTTGGCCAAAGGTATTCCAAACAGTTTTGGAAGCAATGGAGAGGAGGGTAGGAAGCTGATGCTGCAATGTCCTGCATGCCCAGACAGACTGTAGCACCTAGTACAATAATGCTTCAGCATATAAGGAACAATATCATGCATAGCATTACCTTGTGGCTTGCCACAGCCCCAGGAACAGTCTGGAATGCAGACAGTGACTCGAAGAATCAGTGACTGCCTCCTGGTTCTCCCATTGCTCCAGGGTGAATACACCTTATGCCAGGGTCCTGTCTGGCACAGAGACTGTCCCTCAGGCTTTGTGTGGCAGAGCTATGCAATATAATCAAAGGAATTATAGGACCACATCTTCACTACTTGGAAGATGGATGCTGCCACGATCAATCTTCCATGGTTTGAGTGAGAGGGTCTAGTGAAGACCCGCTAAATCGAACTCAGAGGGCGCCCCCATCTGCATTGGTACTCCAGGTCCTTATGAGGTGTAAGGGAAGCCAGCGGGAGCATTTGATCCCATTGGCTTCCTGCTGTGTGAAGGGTATGGAAACTTGATTTAAGATATAATTAAAGTAATAAATGTAGCTGGAGTTGCGTGTCTTAGTTCTACCTTTCACTATAGTGTAGACCAGGCCTAGGACTGGGCTGCCTGCAATAGAAGGGGATGAGGGGTTTCTTCCAATCCTGTGTTTGTTCTTATGTTCTCACTTGCTCTACCCACCCATGTATGTGAAAGAGAGAGAGCCGGGTGTGTGTGTGTGTGTGTGTGTGTGTGTGTGTGCAAAGTCTAGTCCTATACTCTGGCAATACAGCTAATGGGTCCAGGGAGGCATGGGAGGCACCTCACAGCCCATTGTTCCTCTGAGCATTTAAGATGGACCACAATCATCTGGTGGCCCCTACCACATAGTCCTCTATAAATGCGGCCTGCCAGACTAGCATTGGGTAACGTGCCCCGTCTCTCCCCTTCGGTTTCCACCAAGACCAGGCGCGCTCTCATGAGGAGCATTCTGAGAGTTAGCAAGTGGTTGCATGGCATTTTTGATGCTAGATGTAGGCCAGCAATGTTCAGGCGCCTGTTTATTTTAACGCAGAAGAAGCCACCCACATATTCAGATAAAACTCCTTTCTCATTCCAGGCCATGCCTGGCTGGAGAGTGGTGTTATGTGCTGCTTACTAGAAATAAGTCCCCTGCTTTCATTTGAACTGGGGTTGGGTTGGGTTTGGTTGGTTGAAATCTGCAAACAGACTGACATACATTCCAGCAGATGTTTCCAGTCCTAAAGGCAGTGCACTCCGAATCCAGTTCAGAGATCAGGGGTAAATGCTAAATGATGAATTGTGAGGAAGAGGGAAAAAAGGTAAAAGATGAGGTGGATATTTTTTCCAGTTCATGAACTCACAAATCCCTACATTCAGTGTGTAATAGTTATGCGGTTGGATTTTTTGAACAGTGAGATCCACCGCCACCCTGTAAGATAGCTCTTAACTCTGGCAAAATGCGGGAGATGGAACCAAACCAAAACCATGCCAAACTCTGGAAAGACTTGAAATCAAACAGAGGAACTAGATTGGATTTCTGCAAAACTTCTCTTTTTATAATGGGGTGAATCATCAATCCAAATCCCCCAAACCTTGAGAATTAAAAAAACCTAAATTCCAAGGCACTTCCCTGTCCAATAGACACATGCTAATACAGCTAATTATTTTTCTATGTTGCACACTACCAGAAAGGGTACTTTTTATGAAGTTATAATTTTTCCCAGAGAGCAAAGGGGAGAGGTAAGCAGAAATAGTAATGCCATCAGACATACATTCCTTTATCAAGGAGGGCTCAAAGGGATGAGGAAATAGTGTTATTATCTTTATAATTTACTTACCTACACACTTGTGTGGAACAATATTGGTCTCTGGACAATGCATTAAGTAAAGAGAGCATGACTCGAATCCCACTCTACAATCCTTTAAAATACATGGCACTGTGATTTGTGTGTGACATCAAACAACCATCTGAACTCGACTTTGGCATTCAAATCACTGGAATATTGACAAGCCTTAGAGTCAAATCACAGGAGTCATAAAATACCTAGAAAGAGAGCATATTCTTTAAAGACATCAGGCCAAAGTCCCAGTTACTTAATGGCCATTTGACAGTGCTCTGGCAGTGCTAAAGAATGATGGAGTGATTTAAAGAAGCCTTTAGTGTAAGTCAAGACATCCCCGGTGATTGGCTATTCCAGGTGATTGGCACCCGCATCTGAGCACCGGGGTTTGTGTAGTTCATGTGTAAGCAGCCACACTACAAGGCCTATCTGAGAGACTGTGTCCTCTGTACTCCCCCATCTATCTGAGGGTCTGCTGGGGGAAACCCCACCACCACCTGGTTCTTTGTGCTGCCATAAGCTGAGGCATTCTATGATTCTTTCCGGTGAATTGTGGGAGACTTTGCCAATCCTTCTGGGTGCACATGGGGGGAGCTGTGGGAGGCATGGGAGAGCTATCAGCACTTGTGTGGTTTAGCCGGCGTCCTCGCTGCAAAGTTGGCCGGTTACCAGTCCTGAGTGAAAGCAGAACCTGAGCACTAACCCACAGTCACAGCTGTGTCAGCGAGCCTGGCTGAAAAGCACCACCGCACTCGGGTGGGAAGGTTTTCTGTGTGAACTGGCGGGTGGTTTTTGTGAAATGCCTGGCTCAAAGCCTGCATTAACTCTGCAATGAAGATATACTCTGAGAATCAAGGCCATCCATAACCGCCATGAAGATCCCCAGGTCCCATGTGTGACTCTTTGTGTGGAAGGGACAATGAACTACAGCCTTCAGCAAAGAAAACCGCTCTTGCATTTAATCAGAGACACATGATGTATTAACGGGATGACTTCAGGCTTATTGAAACCATTGCTAACAAAAAATTATGGGCCTAGAAAGTAAGATCATCCAAAAGGTTTAGAACTATTTGTGATGATTAAGCATCAAAGCCCCTAAGTAATGTAGCCTGTACCGACTATTCAGATCTTTGGATAAGGAGCTTGACAGACACTTCAGAAAAGTCTGAACAAGGGGGGAACTCGGTTGAGTTGAGCAGACAGGCAATCAATTTGGAGACCATGCCACTGTGCATTTGTTGCCATTCGGAAAATGAAAGGCTCCCTCTTTTCTGATAAATCCTCTGCACAAGAAGAAATTGAAATAAATATCTCAAACCCCCAAGAGGTGATTAAAAGAAGGAGAGTTTCTTTTGTGTTATATATGTTTGAGACAGCAATTTACACCAGATGGCTTATAAAATGTAGGGGGAGGGAGTTCTTTTCAATAAAATTAGGTACATACACACATCAAATCCAATGAAAGCAAACAGAAAAAAAACCTAGCAAAATCATGTATATTTAAACACATATTTTTTTTAACCTGCCTGGACAGTCAGTCACGGATTTTCAAGTACCCATTCTTCTACAAAGAAATTTCACCAGCCAATTACAGGGAGGAGACTGCTGAACTGGAATTCATTTACAAATTTGACACTGTCAACCTGGGCTTGAATAAAGACATTAACTGGTTAATGCACTACAAAGCCAATGTCCCCTGCCTTTGACATTTGCATTTTCACATCAAAAGCAAAAATGGATATATCCAGGTCACTTAATTAGCTTCATTAATATGGGTCATGCAATTGACAGGTAACTGCTTTTGCTGTTGTATATATCTTGGATTCTGTCATTTCCACTCCAACTCATCTCATAATTCTTTTCTGGACAGTCAGCTAAATATGTCTCAGATGAGTAGCCATGTTAGTCTGTAACTTTAAAAATGAATCATCCTGTGGTACCTGAGAGACTGTAGAAAGTTCATGATCCTATATATTTTTATAGTAAAGACCCACTAAATCGAATGCTAAGGGAACCCCTGTCAACCACACTACTCCTTGCTGCCACAAGGAGTAAGGGAAGTCGACGGGAGAATTTCTCCCCTCAACCTCTCACTGTAGGGCCACCCCAGAAATTCTATACAAGGTACGTCGACTCCAGCTATGGAAGCTGGAGCAGAGGCATAGTGAGGGTGTTATGCGCCCGGGAGCAAAAGCAAAATTTGCACCCCATGCCTTGCAGCCACCACGGAGCAGGGCACTGGACCTGGTGCATGGCTGAGCCTGATCATGGGGGGTGGGGGGAGGAGCTTGTACCACGTCTTCCAGGCCCCTGTATGCACTAACCTGCCGGCAGAGATGGACGAGGGTCGGGCTGAGGGCGGAGAGGTGGGGAGGAGGCTCCAGCCAGCTGTGGTGGGCGGAGGAGTAGCAGGCGAGCCAAGGGATGACAGAGGGAGCTGAGGGGGACTAAATTGGCACCCCCCTAGCGTGGCGCCCGGTGGACAACTGCCTTTCCCCACCCCTTCCTCACTACGCCACTGAGCTGGAGTTGTATCTTGTGTCAATTCCCCGCCTGCCCCCCCAGTGTAAACCTGGCCTTAGACTCCGTTAGCCTCAGTACAGGAGCATCTGTGCCACTGCTCTGACTTTACAAAGAATGTGAAATGGCTGGGTGGCGCCGCATAGTCAGAGACTCATTGACCTCAGCTCTTTCTCATCAAGGCCCCTGTGCAGCAGTATTCATCTGTGCTAGGACTTGCAGTCCCTCTAGGGAGACTTTCCAAATACAGTCCGTTATGCAGCAGGGCTTTGCTGGTTCTCACATGGGGAGTGTTGGCAGGATCCACCTGAGGAGTCAAACCTCACAGAGGAGCGTATGTTGCCACCTTTACTCACATTGAGCAGTGCCGCAAGTAGGCTGGGCCATAGTGAGTAGCGCTCACACACTCAGATGAGCATATACTCATACATTGGGACTGATCCGGTACATGACTGCTCAGCAATGAGAGGAAAAGATTCATAAATAAATGGAGATATACCTAACCCAGGGTATGTTTACACTAGCCCCCTAGTTCGCGGCACGGAGTAGGTAGTTCGAATTAGGATCTCTAATTCGAACTACCGGTACACCTCGTTCCACCTACCTACTCCGTGCCACATGTAGCCGCGGGCACGGAGTTCGGACTAAGGGACATTTAAAAATGGCGGTGCCCAGGAAGATGCAAATGAAGCCTGGGATATTTAAATCCCGGGCTTCATTTGCAACTTCGAATGCCTACGTTAGCCTCCCTAGCTCGAACTAGGGGGCTAGTGTAGACATACCCTCATAGAGCTGGAAGGGACCTTTGAAAGGTCACCAAGCCCAGTCCCCTGCCTTCACAGCAAAACTAAGTACCATCCCTGACAGATTTGCCTCAGATACCTAAATGGTCCTCTTAAGGATTGAACTAACAACCCTGAATTTAGCAGGCCAATGCTCAAATCACTGAGCTATCCCTCCCGCCTACTAGTGCTTGTGCACTAGTGTGAGTAATGGTGGAGTTTCCCCTCCATAGATACCTATGCCAACAGTGCAGTAGATATGAGTGAGCAAAAAAGGCACAACTGAGGCATCCTTGTTCCTCAAAGGTTTGGGGGAATGTTGGCCGTGAGAGAGATTTAGAACAGCCTTAAGGCTGCTTTAATTTGTAGCATCCTGGCTCTGAGGCTGTTGAAGATTAAAGTCCAGAGCATAGAGTCAGCCTCACCGAGGTCTCCAAAATTGCTCGGCAGCAGGACCCAAGATCCTGAACTTGCTCAGAAAACGGAAGAAAGACGAAGTAACATTGTGTTTATAATCATTTTCCCAGAGAAAGTCTTGGGCTGTGCTTAGGCCCACAAGTATGACTGGATTGTTTTTCTGATTGAAAGTCAAAACAATGGAAATACACCTTAAAACAGGAACATAACGGATGTAATTTGAAACAGGTGGCGATAAGGAGAGTGTACAAGTTACTTAGTTCACCTCTTCTGTAGTTTATGAAAAGAAATGTAACAATATAAAACACTAGAAAATTTACCCAGTGTTGCTCGGGTCCTTAACTCAATTAATTTGTGGGGGTTTGGAAAAGAAACTGAAAATGTACATGCTTTATGTAAATCATTGCTCCGGGGTGGGCTGGGGATGAGGGGTTCAGTCTGCAGACTTCCCCAGGGACAGAGGACAACCCCAGCCCTCTCTCACCTCAGCAGCTTGGGGCCAGGTGAGAAGCACCTCTCTGTGGCTGCTGCAGCTCCAGCAGGCACAGCTGGGGGAGGGGCTCATATCCACCGGCTGGGGCAGGTCCAGGTTCGTCTGGCCCCTGCGCTCCCCAGCCGGAGTGAGAAATGCAGCAAACTGTGCACTCTCTCCTCTCTCCCTGATGAAGGGGAACCGCCAGCACTGTCTCTGTATGCACTGAGGAGGAGCTTCAGCCCTGTCCTGCTCTCCCTAAAGGGCACCTGGAGGTGGGAGTCTAAGGTCTGGGGCAGTCCCAAACAGTGGGGGGAGAATGTGGCTTTATGAGACACAATCCCATTCTGGGCACAGCCCACTTTTTCTGGCACAACCAACCCCGTGCCTTGCTTTAAGTTACGATAAGAGGAATTTGGTGGTCCTAGCTCTTACAGTTTTGGAGGTGTTCTTGGACAGGCAGCTGAAGGGAAGGACAAACTCTCTCAAATATATATAGTTTACCATTTGTGGAGCAGCATCAAAGTCAGTAAATGACATGTATGCCCACCTAAAGGTCCCGTTCCACTGCCAGAGTAGTGCCAAGGGGCCTGAGCGTGAATGAGATCGAAGAGATAACATAAGAGTGACCATTTTGTGTCAAGGCCAAAGGTCCATCAAGCCCTGGATCCTGTCTTCCAACAGTGGCCGGTGCCAGATGCTTCAGAGGCAATGAACTGAACAGGGCAATTTTGAGTGATCTGCCCACAGTCATCCAGTCTCAGCTTCTGGCGGTTATAGGTTTCGAGACACCCAGCGTATGGGGATACATCTCTGACGATGCAGGACAATAGCCATTAAAGGCCCTATCTTTCCTCCACAATACCCTCAGCAACAAGTTGCACAAGTTGACTATGTTCCCCATTCACTTTCTCCTCATCAATCATGATTTTATAGACTGCTTTTATACCCCCCCATTAGTGCTCTCTTTTCTAAGCTGAATATCCCTGTCTTTTTAATCTCTTCTCATATTGAAGCTGTTCCATACCCCTAATCATTTTTGTTGCCCTTCTCTGTATCTTTTCCACTTCTAACCTATCTTGTTTGAGAAGGCCCTCAGTGTCCTTAATTTCTTACCACATACCTTAGCAGAATATAGGAAAATGGGTCAATCTTTGTGACTGGGGCTTTGCTTTCAAAACACACTCTGAGACGGGGGAAAAAAAGAAAGATTAATTTTCTGGAGGCTTTCTCTGTCTCTGCATGTGGAATGTTCAAATTGGAGAGAAAAGCCCTTGTTCAAAAGTATTCTTATCTCTCTCAAATTTTGCAGGAGTGATTTAACCACATGTTTTTCTAGGAAACACCGCAATCAGTCCAAATTTCATATGCTAAAAAGGCAAAAATTCTAAGAAATCCAAAGACTGGGCAGAAATCTCACATTTAATTGACACGTTGCACTCTGTTTGGTAAATAGGGGCTATTGTTTAGAACAGAATGCAGTCAGCATTCATTATATTTTGACTCAACATTCTTCATATGGAATACAGGAAGTGGTTCAGACTAAAATATTCCCCTATGTTATTTGACCTGTAAAAACTTGGCTACTGGCCAGATTCTGCGGTCCTAAAACAGACAACACTCCCATTGACTGTGGGACTGGACCCAAAGATTGAATGGACTATTCCATTATGCTACCTAGTTTTGTGCAAGGCTGAAAATCCACTGAGTAAGAGTGCTCAGTGCGGTGGTTGTAGCAATGTCAAGTGATGGCATTTTGACTTGTACTGCACCATGGCATGTGTGCCTGGAAAGACAGCTGTCATTTTCCGAGTGCAACATCATAGAGAGGAGATATACACACAGAGACACACACACTGTGCTCTCTCCTGGGGTTTTACTGGTCTTCTTTCCCATTCTTTCCTTCATCTAAAAGAAAAGTCAATGAGGCTGAAAGCATTCAGTTGCCCTTTGTATATAAAAAAAATAATCCTCGGCACCTCTGCTTTCTACCCCAGAGCCACAACGGTATTTAAGTGCCTCTTAAAATCAATGGAGTTTAAGTGCTTTAATGCCTTTGAGACTCTGGGCCTCATTTCTTTGGAGGGCTGGGTCCTTAAATGTCAGCTAGCCAAGGATAAAATTGTGGCCCGACTGAACTCAATGGGAGTTTTGCCCACAAAATCTATGCAGTCCTGAGATTTCATCCCAAATTCTTGGCAATTAAGGGAAGCTGGCTCAACCCTTCACAAACACACCAAAAAACAGCATTATGATGTGTTCACATTTTGGCCAATCTTGGCCCCCTACCTACCCACGTTGCACATTCGGTTTGCACGCAGAATAGGAATAAAGGTGCACAGGAATTTTGGCTTGGTCTGCATGGACACTTGTGCATGCAATTGCTCCCCATGGGCATACTCAGACATGCCCCTCCGTCTCCTCTCTTGGGGTGCATCAGATTGCGGGGGAGGTTCAGAAAAATGGCCATTTTTCCAAACAAAGTCACTTACATCCACACTGCTATTGCGTTCTTTCGAAAGAAAATCGAAAGAATGCAGGGGGTTTTCCGACATTGGTAAACCTCATTCTACAAGGAAGAACGCCTTTTCCGAAAGAGCTTTTTCGGAAAAAGGCATGTATGGATGCAGAAGAGGGAGTTTTTTTTGAAAGAAGAGGCCTGCAGGAAAAAGCACAGGTTCCCTGGTGGCCATTCCGTCCATAGTAATCACAGCTTACACGTGAGAGAGCGTCCAATGAGCGTGGACGCTCTCTTTCAAAAAAGCAAATCGCTTTTTCGATGCGCTTTTGAAGTGTGGACGCTCTCTTCCAAAAAAGCTTCTTTTGAAAAAAGCCTGCAGTCTAGACGTACTTTTGGAGAAAGTGCAGTCTGCAGAACTTTGAATGAGACAGAATAACCGCATAGCGGGGCGGGGGGAGGGGGCGTACGCTTTAGGGCATGTGTCTACAATTGTCCTGACTATGAAAGCCTTATGTTCCTAGACAGTCCCATGAGACAACCTGTAGGAATAAATCATCACCAACATGATGGGCTCTGAAAACTGGCCTGTATAGGCATGCTGGGTATCCTATGGAGAGTGTGAATGAATGTATTCTATGGGTGGGACTCACTGTGGTCCTAAGTCACTTAGATGCTTTTGAAAATCCCGTCCTACATAGCCAAAAAATAAACAGCTCACATGGACATTTAGTTCAGGCGCAGCACAGGATGTTTTTAGTTCAACATGTGCAGGTGATATTAATATTTAACATTTACCACTTAACCATTAATCACTCCCAGATAGGAAATGCTCAGTATGGCAAAAGTGAAATGATTACCTACCTTTAGCTCACTGATTACCTATCCACATACTTTCAAATATATTTTGTTTGTCATTTATTTGATTTGATACTCTTTCAAGACAGGTTAATCTATTAAGCTTTATGCACCATTGTTCTATATGCAGCCAGGTAAGGATTTCCCGCTTCTTGTAGTATTCTTTCTTGGCAGTCAGTGTTGTGCATACTATGAATTTCTTTGTCTTTTATCCAGCACAGGGCTTGCCTTATGCTGTACTATGAGTTGGAACACATTCCTTTACAGGAATATGGAATTCCCTTCTTTTGTTGACAGAGAATTTGGCAAGATGTAGGTGGTTTGTTGCGGGGGGGAGGTTCCATTTCTTTATATTCCATTCTGAATGATCTTGCTGGATTCTGTAAAGAATTTATTGTATATTTTATAGAGTGCATTTCATATCTAATAGTCTTTTTGGAAGTGCGGTCATTTTTGTTAAGTTTATCTTGCCCCACAGGTTCAGCTGTAACTGCTTCCATCTGCCAAAATCTGTGTGGAGTTTGTTAATTATTGAGTCCTTATTTAGGCCTTGCTCTTTCTTTAGGTTTTATTGCTAATCATTACACTCAGGTAAAATAAACTTGTTTGAACTTGCCAGCAACAGTTCCAAGAACTCAGAGAGAGGTTCTTGGTGCCTTGGATTGTTGTTACCTTTTCTAAAAAAACATTCCTTCAGCAACCAGATAGGAAATTGTTATTCGTTGTGCTGGTCACAATGTTTCCATCAGAACTGTTTTTCTATAGAAAATTGGTTTTTCAACCGTATGAGGATATATTTATGGAAAATGTCTGCTTTCCACAGAAAATGTAAAGTTTTCATCTAAAACTTTTGGTTTTTCAATGAAAAATCAAAATTATTTAAAAGAAACAACCTCCTCCCCTCGCATTTCTATCATTTCTAGTTATACATAAGATTTATGTTTCTCCTGGACATACAATGTGTGACGTAAACCATGCTTTTCCTAACAAGTCATTGTATTGTAACCAGTCGAGCACACATCTTTCATATTTTTTAAAAAATGTGGCTCCATGTAGATCTAGTGTAATGCAGCAGAGAAGAGTAACCTGGACTTTTAATTGATTTAAATTACTTGTTAGTTATTATAAAAGATCTTTTTAAATAACTGTGGTGGCAAAATAAGGGATATTTTTCCTAAAAATAATGGATCTTATGCTATTTTTTCCCTCTTATAAACTTGTAATTTTATTTTCTTTTGACACACCTATGGTTTTTCTCATTTTTTGCCATGGTAACTAGCCAGCCTTAGGACCCAATCCTGATTTGCTGTCACATCATTATGAGTCATTATTGCATGGTGGAAATGGGGGGAGAGGGAAAGAGGATATTACCATGCCCCCTGGCTTGAAGTGGTTTCCATCATATACAGGATTTTCAGCTTGGTTCAGTGGCTCTCAGCACCCTCCCTACACAAATTGTTCCATCTCCTCTACCCCATTGTGCTCCTCACTGAAATAAGGAATCCATCCAGGAAGATCTAAGTGCAGGATTGTAGCTTTCGATATAAATTATATGGCATAAAGCCCTGACAATCTCATTTTCTACAGCACATTCAAGTGTCTCTTAGGCCTAAAGGATAATTAGATGAACTCTACTGCCATTGACTTCAGTCAGACTAGGAATTCATCCAGTATCCCATCTTTAGAGACCACCAATTCATATGTCTGAGGAGGAAAAATCTTCTTTTTAAAGATTATTTAAAAATGTAAAAAAAAAGTTGAAGATCACATGTGACCACATTAATACAATGAACTGATTACATATCAACAAATGTGTGCACTAAAAATTGGGATAATTTTAAAGCTTTGTCCTTATTTCTTAGCCCATAAACAAGATAATTTCCCACAAAAGCTGGTAAAATAAATGTGCAATGAGAACACAACAAGCGAAAAAAATAATAGTGGACAGGAATATTTGAAAATTATCAATAATAGGGTCTTCCTTCTCCTTTCATTGTAACTGGAAAGAGGTCATCTTGATATTCAGAAACCCCTCAGTATCACAATGTAACATAGCAGCATCACTGAAATGTTTATGTATTGATTTCCGCCATAACATGCATACGGTATGTCAGGATTAACATAGATACTGTGCATTGTATATATATATATATATATATATATATATATATGAGTCTGTCTGTGTGACTGTCTGTGAGTCTGTTTGTTCAAAAACTCCTCCTAAACGGTAAGAGTTAGGCCACCAAATTTGGTAGGCAGCTTCCTCTTCTCCTAACTTAAAACAAGATCAGGGTTTGATTCTGCCAGGATAACTGGAAGCCCCAGGAAAGGACAGTTTCCCATAACATTCAAAGGGAGGGGCTGCTGTTCGAAGGGATGCAATATGAGGAGGAGGAGATGGGAGTAGAGAAGGAGAAAGCCCCCCCTTGTTCCAAAGTGGCTGGGGGAAGAGAAAGATCCCCCTTCCCCCTGAGCCAGGCCAGAGAGCCCCCGCTGGCCCCGGAGACAAGCTGGTGGGTGGGTTGCCCAGTCCCCTATCCCCGGGGAGAAGCCAGCAGCCACCCTCTGTCCTGAGACCCTCTTCACCCCCTGCCCTGATTCCTGTGCCCCCCACACCTTACCCTGAGTCCCTTCTCACCCCACAACCCTAACTCTCGCATCCTCACGCACCCTGATCTTCCCTGAGCCCCTGCCCACAGTCCTAAGCCCCTGCCTTGCTTCCTTCACCCCCACATCTACCTCTCCCCCCCACACACTGCCACTCCCCTGCCCTAAAGGACCTGGGTAACACCAGGTAAGTCTTCTAGTTGCTTATAAACTCTTCTTTCATCAACTTGCAGTAGGGGGCAGCTTTTCTGACATGCAAAGGACCTACACATTGGAGACAGTTTCAAAAGTGCCTGATTCTACAGCTGGTGGAAGTTGTTAAATATCAAATTAACAGTGTGTGTGGGGGAGGGGGGAGGTTCTCACTGAAAACTCAAATTCCAAGTTTTTAGCCGTTTTTTCCAGTTTTTCCAGCATTCGAATTCATGCCCCCAAAATTCGATTTTTGAGTTTCGTTGATTTTTTTTACCAGCTATTCAACCAGCTTGAAAACAGTGGGCACTATTGGATGCTCAGCGCTTTTGAAAATCGGGCTTTTGCCTAGTGAAGAAATGCCGTCTTCACTTTCTTTTTAGTTTGGCTTCTGTCTGCTACTCATATGAATGCAAAATATGGACAGAGATCAGATGTCAAGAGGTGAGAAAAATATAATGGATGGTGAAACATCAACAAGAAATAAACGACAAATGTCTACACTCGACCCTCAGGCTAACAGAGAACCAATGTTAGTGACTAAGAATGAGAAGAGGTGCTCAAATTCAGTCAAGAGGTGCACTCCTCTGCAGGCTTGCCAGCAATTCCTGGGGGATGAGTGTTGCAATCCTATAGACATCTACCAACCCCTAATTATTGCACCTGCCAAATAATGTGCAGCAACATGAGGCTCCAGTTGTCGTTGTAACTGTAGGGACTCAACAATCAACTCTGCTCTACAATCCTCACTGGTGTGACCCAGACAACCCCTATCTCCAGTCTCCTCCTGCATTTGCTGTCCTGGATCACGTCTACACTATGGGGAAGATCAAACCTGCTGCAGTCGATCTTCCAAGGTTCAATTTGGTGAAGACCCGCTAAATCAAACTCAGAGGGCGCTCCAACTGGTGCCAGTACTCCTGCTCCTTATGAGGAGTCAGGAAAGCCAACAGGAGTGTTTGCGCCCATCGGTCTTCTGCTGTGTGGATCGTGATTTAAGACACATCAATTCCAGCTATGCAATTAACATAGCTGGAGCTGCGTATCTTAGGTCAACCTTCCCCCTCCAGTGTAGCCCAGGTCCTAGAGATTAGGTGTGAAAGCAGGACCCTGGATGTTACTACGTCCAGCCACCTGCCAAGACAGCTCACTTCATATTTTCATCCCAAAATCACACCAAAAACACTAGCTGCAATCAAGATGACACTTTTCTGAAATATGTGAGCCTTTCACACATTACACCAGACACAAACTTCCAATGGCACAGTACCAACAGGTGGTGTGGGACTATATTTTGGACTGATGGCCCATTTCTTGGCAGATAGACAACTTCAATTTGCATCCCCAAATCTACTGAGATCAGGATCCAAATATCCTTCTTTATTACAATTGGATACTTTGTGGTAAAAACCAAACAGTGTGGCATCTGGATATGGACTACCCTCTTGATCATCTGGAGGGTGAATTGATGTGCTTGATGGGTCTCTACAATGATAGAATGGCAACACCACTTACCCGACAGCTAACTCATTGTTTGTGCCATCAGAAGCCATACACCAGAAAAATGGCATAATAGGAGCACAAAAGGCATCACAAATGAGTTTGCTTCTGTTTTAGTATGTTTAATAATGACGATGTTAATTAATTACATATTTTACAAAATGTTCTCTACTCTGAGATCTTACACGTTAAGACAGCATAAAGAAAACTTTTCTACCCAAGGTATAAACTCTGTTTTTCTTCTCTCATCTGGTTTATATTTTATACAGAAATTGAAGAAAGGCTTGTTTTAGCTGTGCACAGTTATTTGGGCTGTACTCTTATCAGGTAAAGTGTAGGCGTTATCCTATACTCACATAGGAAAATGGTTGTAAAATACACCCTGACCGGAATCCTTCTCAAATGTCATCTTTAACTACATTGCTTATATGATGGAAAGGCAAGGTACCACACTCTGTGTGTGTGTGTGTGTGTGTGTGTGTGTGTGTGTGTGTGTGTGAGAGAGAGAGAGAGAGAGAGAGAGAGAGAGAGAGATATCAATCTAGGAAATAGCGCCTCAAAATAGTTCCAAAGACATTAATTTCTGCTCTGACTTGTAATTTTATTTAGTATCTCCAATTAAAGTTTTCAGCTGATATCTTGAGAAGGACTGAAAGGATTAAAGTGATTTTCAATGGGATTTTAAATGGAAGTTGTGTGTCTAACCCCACCAAGCACCTTTGCAAATTCCTCCCTTTTTGTTAAAAGGTCTTTTCCCATAATACTGCAGGTATTCGGTCTTCAATCACTATATCATAATTCTGGGAGTGAGAGAAAAAATATATGGCAGGTGGGACTAATTAATCCATCGTAAATAATTTTTCAGTTCATTTTACTTCTTGCATGTGAAAAAAAATCATGATTTTCTCACATGCACTCATTTTTCATGATGAGAGTCTGATTTTGTGCGAAGGAAAGATCCTGCTTCTTGGACCTAATTATAATTTTGGTCTTTTTCTTTTACATCCATTCCATTTATACGCTGCTCATTATACCCTACAGAGCAGCCAGCACAGTCTATTTTATTGGATCAACACTAGTTGACAAAAGTTATGTAAAATATTGGCATGAAAAAAATCAAAATCTGAAACAAGGGGCTCAGATCTGGTACAAATCTATGAAGTTTAATTGGCTCCAAAAGTACTGTGCTCATTTACACCAGCTGAGAATCTGGGAAAATGTCTTAATGGAATATAGTTGTATTTATGACACTAAAATATTACATCATTTTCCAAAATTTCAAAGCTGGTTTAGGAGCTATTATGGTGAAAATCACATTTGTGTGTGCAAATTGGGAATTGTACATGCACATGGGGAAACTGATCATTTCGTGACAATGTGAATGTTTGTGCACATATATACAATGCCTTACATTTGACTCTTAGGCCATGTCTTCACTATGCAGAAGATTGATGCTGCCATGGTCGATCTTCCGGGGTTTGTTTAAGCAAGTCTAGTGAAACTAAATCAAACTCCGAGGGTGCTGCTGTTGGCACCTGTACTCTGACTCCTCACAAGGAGTAAGAGACGCCGATAGGAGTGTTTGCTCCCATTGACCTCCCGCTGTGTGGACAGCGCAAAAACACGATTTATGATACGTCGACTCCAGCTACATAATTAACATAGCTGGAGTTGCATAACTTAATTCAACTTTCTGCTGTAGTGTAAACCAGACCTTAGTGTCTTATGGGCTACCAGGGCATGAAGAATGAGAAAGGCACTCACATGCACAAAGACAGAAGAAATGTGATTTTTTTCCAGGTAGTTCTTGAATTTTTTTCTCATTGAAATTTGCATGAAAATATCCTCCCTCCTCCCCTGTCCCCAAGGATGAGGCAAACAATGCAGCTATGATTTATATTACAGCTAAAACTTTCAAAGCCAGCTGAAGAGGTTTGGACTCAGAATTCTCCAGTCCCCCAGACAGTTGAAAACCACAACCTATAGTTTTCATTTGCAGGCTGGATTGGGTTCCACTTTCAAAGCAGGAAAGATGAGATGAGCTGGAAGCTGTTCATTCTGATCAGCCCACCCTTCCCCTTGTTGTCAGGAGGGCTAGGAGAGGTCATTTTGTCTGCAGCTAGGCTTCCCTCTGCAAGAGGGTAAAAAAAGTAGGCCTTGGTCCTTGTGATGGGGCGCCGGTTCCTGCGGCCCAGGAACCCACGGCACCCCGCACTCCTGAGCCCGCGAAGGGCAAAGGAGACACCGGCGGGGCTGCTGCGGCACAAGCCGCGGCAGCGGACGACACCGGGAGGCGGGAGCACGGCCGCCTGCAAGTGGCACCCGGGCGTACGTGCCCCGGCTGTACGGGGATAGCCGGGGACGTAGACGGCACCGGGAAGGGCCCCCCCCGGGTGACGTCATTGGTCGGCACCCGGGAGTGAGGGGTGGGGCCCTGGAAGGCGGGCCCTTCAAAGGACGCCCGGGAAGGCAAGACTGGGGGAGAGGCGCTCGGGCAGAGGGAGACCAGCCCGGCGTGGTGGGAGCGGCCCCCAGCGGCAGAGGAGGCGACGCAGCTCGTCGCGGGAGAGGCGAGCCCGGCGAGGAGGAGGAAGAGACCCAGGACGGGGGCGGAAGGCAGCGGCGGCGTCTCAACCGTATCCCAAGGGTTGGTGAGTTACGGGGGAATCCCCACCAACCAGGCAGCAGCAGTGCACCGCTGCCTTTAGGGTCCTGGGTTGGGACCCAGAGTGAGGGCGGGCCCGAGTCCCCCTCCTCCCTCACGACCATCTCATAGTGCCGAGAGAGACTGAGACTCAGTGAGCTCTTAAACGGGCCACGGACTTTGTGCCGAACTGGGAGTAGACTGGGGGAGAGCACGGGTGGAGGGAAGGTGCGCGGGCAGGCGGCCCCGATGATGACAGGGCTGTAAGCCTGAGGGGTGGCCTAGCCCGTGACAGATGGTGGAGAATGTGGGCACGTTTGGCCCCCCGCCCTAGGGTGTAGGGTGTTAAAAAAAAAAACAACCACCCCTTACCGGGGTCATGGAGGCTAAAGAGGTGTGGGCCTGGCTGGCCGAACAGCAACGTCAACACCAGCAGCTGCAGACCCAATTACTGCAGCAACTAGCTGCTCAGCAGCAGGAGCAGCAGAGACAGTTAGTCAGGGAACTAGCAGAGC
Source organism: Rafetus swinhoei (assembly GCA_019425775.1). NCBI lineage: Eukaryota > Metazoa > Chordata > Testudines > Trionychidae > Rafetus > Rafetus swinhoei. The sequence goes on from CM033440.1 coordinate 190,780,356, forward strand.
AGCAACAAGCTCAAAGGGAGACATGGCTCCATCAGGGAGCCGCCCTAGCAAGGGCTGGAGGAGGCGGGGGGCAGGAGAGCGTTCCCCAGTCGCCTATACGATTGACCAAAATGGGGCCCCAGGACGACCCCGAGGCCTATCTGGAGACTTTCGAGTGGGTGGCTACGGCGGCCCGGTGGCCCGAGGATCACTGGGCCACGTTGCTGGCGCCTTATCTCTCGGGGTCCACCCAGCTGGCCTACCGGAGCTTGGACCCCCGGGAGGTGCTTAACTACTATAAAGTGAAGGAAGCCATCCTAGATCAAATCGGGGTGACCCCCGAGACATTCAGGCAGAAATTCAGGCGAGAGCATTACCCAGCCGGGGCGCGCCCTCAGGCGGTCGCTCAGAGGCTGCGGGAAGCATGCCGTAGATGGCTGGAACCCGAGAAATGGACTAGTGCTCAACTGGTCGATATGATAGTGCTGGAGCAGTTCCTCCAGATTCTCCCTAGTGACCCCCAGAAGTGGGTGCGCCGTCAACAGCCCTCAACCTTGATCGACGCCGTCACCTTAATGGAGGCATATATGGCCGCAGAGGGAGCCGGAGAAGGGCCCCGGAACCCGGAGAAGGGACAGGGCCAGCGCCCCCCGGACGTGCGGGCCAGGACCCCACGCGGCGGCAGAGGGTGAGGCCTGGGGGGGCCGAGAGGGTAGGCTGAGAATACATAGCGCCCAGGGGGAATGGGCCCCTGGAAGAGGGGCAGAAAGGCGACAAGGCCCCCGGGAAGGAAGAACCCGCGGACCGGCCGGGTTTGGGGGTCAGTAGTAGGGGGGCATGTTACGAGTGCAGCCAAGAGGGCCATTTTCGGCGCGACTGTCCTTTTATGGATTGCTCGTTTGGGCAGGTCGTAGCCCCGAGCTTGAGGTCCCGGCCGCGAGAAAATGGGAAGGTACTGGAGAGGCTGGACGTAGAAGGACAGATGGTGTGGGCGCTGGTGGACTTGGGCTGTGGCCAAACCATGGTCCGGGCCTCGCTGGTGCCCCAGCCTGAGCCCGCAGGGGTGCCGGTATGGATGAAGTGCGTCCATGGGGACATCCGTCCCTACCCGACGGCGTGGGTAAGGCTGTCCGACGGGCAGGAGGAGGCAATATGCCAGGTGGCCATAGCGGAGAACCTGGAGTACCCAGTATTGTTGGGGCGAGACTGGCCAGGTTTTCGTCGGTTAATCAAGTCCTGGACCCCCCGACCGGCTAGAGGATCACAGACTGGGGGTGTGGAAAGTATGCTGGCTAACCGCCGCCTCAAGCCAAACCCGAATCCAACCGCCGAGACCACGGAAAGGGCACGGGGAGAGGAGCCAGGATCGCACCAGGAACCCGGGCTGAGCCAGGGCGAGGAGATGCCGGATGACTTCGTGCAGGAGCAACGGGAGGATCTGGCGCTGAGCCGGGCCTGGAAGCAGGCCGGGGAAGGCGGCGAAGAGACGGACGAGGAAGAGAAGGTGAGGCATGGGCCCTATTTCGTGGTGCGGGGGGACCGCTTGTACAGAGTAACAACAGCCGGGGAGGAACATGGGGTACTCCGGCAGCTATTGGTACCAACACCGTTACAGCGGAGGGTCCTAGAGCTGGCACACTCCAACCTGTGGGCCGGCCATCTTGGGAGGGAGAAGACCCTGCAACGAATTACTCAGAGGTTTTTCTGGCCAGGAGTGCACAAGGAAGTAAGGGACTTTTGTAATTCCTGCCCCGAATGCCAGCTTGTGCGACCACGGGAGGTAGCGAACGCCCCACTGGTCCCCCTACCAGTAATTGGGGTGCCCTTCGACCGCATTGCCTTAGATTTAGTAGGCCCCCTAGAGCGGTTGAAGGCAGGGTACCAGCACATAATGGTGCTGGTAGATTATGCGACCCGGTACCCCGAGGCAGTACCCCTGAAAAACACCACAGCCCAGACCCTGGCGGGAGAACTAGTGAAGATCTTTTCCCGCGTCGGGATCCCCCAAGAGATACTGATGGATCAAGGGACAAATGTCTCCTCGAAACTTATAACCGAGTTGTGCTGTCTCCTACGGATCAAAACGCTCCGAACCTCGGTGTATCACCTGCAGACAGATGGGTTGGTGGAGCGGTTCAACCGCACCCTAAAGGCTATGCTTCGTCGCTTCACTGAAAGCGATCCCCAGGAGTGGGATAAACTATTACCCGCCCTCCTATTCGCTGTTCGGGAGGTCCCGCAGGCCTCCACCGGGTTCTCCCCGTTTGAGCTCCTGTATGGGAGGCAGCCCTGGGGGATCTTGGACTTGTTGAGAGAGACTTGGGAGGAACAGGACACCCGGGTCCAGGGGACGGTAGCCTACGTCCTTCGTCTCCGCGAGAAACTACAAAAACTCGGAGGGTTTGCAGAGGCCAATTTAAAACAGGCCCAGGACAAACAGATCTTTTATTATAACCGAGACGCCCAAACCCGGGAGTTTAAACCCGGCGACAGGGTCCTTCTACTTTTACCTTCCAGCGAGTCGAAGTTATTGGCTAAATGGCAAGGGCCCTTTGATATTATTCGCAAGGGCCCTTTGATATTATTGGGGCCTGTAGATTATGAGGTACGCTTGGTAGGAAAGAAAAGGGGCAAACAGGTTTATCACGTTAACCTGTTAAAAAAATGGAACCCAAGGGAGAATCTATTCCTAGGCCCCCAACCCCGACCCACCGAGTTAGGGCCCTGGGCAGGGGACCTGGAGGCGTCCTCGGGCCCGGACATAGGGCCTGACCTGACCCCGACCCAAAGACAGGCAGTGTGGCAGTTGCTCCGGGAATTTGAGACAGTGGTCCGAAAGGAGCCGCGGCGCATGACTTGGACGAGCCACCATATAGCCACGAAGCCCGTATGTAAGGTCCGTGAGCCGGTACGCCCCCTTCCCAGGAAGATGTGGGACACCGTAAGGGACGAAATCCGAAAGATGTTACAGTTAGGGGTGATAGAGGAATCACGGAGCGAGTGGCGAAACTCTATCATTCTGGTCCCAAAACCTGACGGGTCAGTAAGGTTTTGCATAGATTTTCAGAAAGTGAATAGTATCTCCAGGTTTGATGCCTACCCCATGCCCAGGGTGGACGAGTTGTTGGAGCGCTTGGGGCAACCCCATACATCTCGACCCTGGACCTCACAAAGGGGTATTGGCAAATTCCCCTGACCCCAGTCTCGAAAGAGAGAATGGCCTTTTCCACCCCATTTGGGCTATACCAATTTAAGACTATGCCATTTGGACTCCACAGGGCCGCTGCAACCTTCCAGAGACTTATGGATAAAGTGCTTAGAGGACATCAGCTGTATGCCGCGGCCTACATCGATGATATAGTTGTATATAGCAGGACCTGGGCGGACCATCTCCAACATTTGCGGGCGGTCTTGGAGGCATTGCGGCAGGCAGGGCTCACGGCAAACCCCGAGAAGTGTCACATAGGGCAGAACGAAGTGACTTATCTAGGGTTTATAGTGGGGAAGGGCCAGCTGAGACCACTGGCGAGTAAAGTACAGGCTTTAGCAGAGTACCAGCTGCCTAAAATGAAAAAACAGGTCAGACAATTCCTGGGATTAGCCGGGTATTATCGACGGTTTATACCAAACTTTGCGTCAATAGCCGCACCTCTAACAGACTTGACCAAAAAGGATGGCCCAAAGTGGATAGTTTGGACCGAACAGGGGAGGCAGGCTTTTCAGCAACTCAGGATGATACTGACGCGGGCCCCGGTACTGAGGCAACCTGACTTTTCAAAAGAGTTTATCTTGCAGACTGATGCATCCGCCGTGGGGCTGGGAGCCGTGTTGGCACCACAGGGGGACGAGCACGAACATCCCATAGCCTATTTGAGCTGTAAGCTGTTCCCCTGTGAGCAACGATACGCCACCATCGAGAAAGAAGCGCTGGCGGCCAAATGGGCAATAGAGACCCTCAGATACTATTTGCTCGGAAACCCATTTAAATTAGTAACAGATCATGCCCCGCTGTGGTGGATACAAGCGATGAAGGAATCAAATCCCAGGGTGATGAAATGGTACCTCGCACTCCAACCCTATAAGTTCGAGGTACAACACTGCGCTGGCGTGAGACACAAGAATGCAGATTTCTTCTCGCGGATAATGGAAGAGGAGGAGAGTCTGGTTAGTGAGATGGTGAGTAACTTAAAGAGGGGTGTGTGTGACGGGGCGCCGGTTCTTGCGGCCTAGGAACCCATGGCACCCCGCACTCCTGAGCCCGCGAAGGGCAAAGGAGACACTGGCGGGGCTGCTGCGGCGCAAGCCACGGCGGCGGACGGCACCGGGAGGCGGGAGCACGGCCGCCTGCGAGCGGCACCCCGGCGTACATGCCCCAGCTGTACGGGGATAGCCGGGGATGTAGACGGCACCGGGAAGGGCCCCCCCCGGGTGATGTCATTGGTCGGCGCCCGGGAGTGAGGGGCGGGGCCCTGGAAAGTGGGCCCTTCAAAGGACGTCCGGGAAGGCAAGTCTGGGGGAGAGGCACTCGGGCAGAGGGAGACCAGCCCGGCGTGGTGGGAGCGGCCCCCAGCGGCAGAGGAGGCGACGCAGCTCGTCGCGGGAGAGGCGAGCCCGGCGAAGAGGAGGAAGAGACCCAGGACGGGGGCGGAAGGCAGCGGCGTTGTCTCAACCATATCCCGAGGGTTGGTGAGTTACGGGGGAATCCCCACCAACCAGGCAGCAGCAGTGCACCGCTGCCTTTAGGGTCCTGGGTCGGGACCCGGAGTGAGGGTGGGCCCGAGTCCCCCTCCTCCCTCGTGACCATCTCATAGTGCCGAGAGAGACTGAGACTCAGTGAGCTCTTAAACGGGCCACGGACTTTGTGCCGAACGGGGAGTAGACTGGGGGAGAGCACGGGTGGAGGAAAGGTGCCCAGCCAGGCGGCCCCGATGATGACAGGGCTGTAAGCCTGAGGAGTGGCCTAGCACGTGACAGTCCTGCTATGAGTTCCATTTGGGCAGATTTCATGTGCTTGCAGAGTCCATTTGAAGTCAATGGGGCACCATACTGATTCAGGGCCCCACCTGCATGAAGTCCATTATAGGATCACTTTAAATTATTTTATTTGAAGGCCAAGCTGCATAAGAGGTGCAAACAGAACTCGATGCATCCTTTTGTCATATTAATACTGTGTTACTTCTCTACACACAGCAGTTTTCCACGGAACTGGGTGCATTCCTCCCTGGAGGTTTGCTCCAAGCCATGACAGCTTTGTCAAGTTTGTTTTCCCACTGGCTTTACAATCGGGACTCAGTGCACCAGCGACTGCTGTGCACAATGAGTTCCTTTAAAGGTTTTCTGGAACGCTCCTTGTCGCTGACTCACCAGCGATTGGCCTGATCTTGCTCCTGTTGATATTCACAAGAAGATGATTGGGTCCCGAATGAGGTAGTGTCTTTGACTTCTGAGTCAGACGCTGCCACTAAAACTCATGTGAATAAAATGCAGCCTTTCCGTATTCTTGCATGTGGTCCCCAAGATTTTTCAATAATATGTATATGTATATGTATATGTAAAATAAAGCTCCAACAAACTTTTTATTTGTTTTATGTTGGGGAGAATCCAGGAGAATTCTGCAGGGACTTTCTTTTCTTCTTCCCTATGATTAATTTTATATTAAAAATACAATGGGAAGGAACAACGGTAGCTGGCGTCAGCAGCCAGATGGGCAAAAGTCAGGGAGAAAATGACAAAGATTGAGAAGCAGAAAGACATTCTAATACATCAGGCTCTGTTCTGGGACACAGGAGAATGGGTTAGTTCCTGGCTCAAACACAGACTTCCCATGTGACTTAGGCAAGCCCCAGCAGACTTTTATTACCTCAGAGGGGTGGAGGGAGGGTAAAATTCAATTAGTGGCTCTGAGACATGCAGGGCAAAACTACAGTGAGGTGTGTAAATAGCCCCAATATGCAATGAAAATGTCGAAGGGAAGATTTACTTAGAAACAAGTCTATAAGTGAGTTTCTCGTAGAAACAAAAGAAACTGCAGAGAACTCTGCCTGGGAATTAGGGATCATCTGTACTATATTTTAAGGGTCTCCTGTATGGAAGAGTGCCATTAAGTTCCTGGGAAATTCCACTTTATTTTATCCTGAAGGGACATATTAAATATAAACCTGACCTATTTTCAGCGACTTAAGAAAAAATGGTCATGTGGGACCATGCGCACCTAGCAGCAGGACTGGATTTTCCCACTCTCTGAGTTTGAGCCACCTGACATTTTCTCTTAGGAAAAAAAAAACCCCACAGGAGAAAGGGACAGAGGGGAATGAAAACAAATCGGCTACCTCTAATCACTAGTGACTTATGTAAAAAGCTGAAATGACAGGCTATGGCCAATCTGTTTGAACTGCCAAACCCTATCAGCAGGGTGTGATTACAGACAAGACCACCTTCTAGGGCTTTCTCCCCCCACATTGTGCATTCACTGCAACTGACAGTCAATTCTGCCATGGCAAGGAAACTTTTGCTTCCCTTATGTTGATTGGAGTTGAATCCCTATCCTGGAATTTGACAGGACCAGTCATTAGCCTATTATACATTCAAGTCTGGATATGATCTTTGAAACAACACAGCTTCCCTCTTGAAGGGGACTGCTGCTACCCTGAAGGCAAGGGAAATCCCGGTATGCGATTCAGTTCTCTGCTTTTCGTTTACAGAAATTCTTCCTTTGTTTCAAAAGTAAGGCTGTAAGAAAGCAGGGCCCCCCAGAGCACATTTTACATGACTTCCTTCTGCTCAGCGCAAACTCCCATAAAATATTTTTGAATGAATAAACCATCTTGCTCCTTACATTAAAATTCCTGTGCTTTTAAGGCGAGGCAGAGTGACAATTAACCAAGGTCACAGACGGCCTAATAAACCACTACAAAAACATATATACCTGGAGGATTAGGAGAAGGCACCTTTTTTTTCCCCCTGTAGGCATCAGAACAGAAAAAGTTTAAAAGAGCCACAATGTATTTCCACAAGAAAATGAAAGCAAAACAATCAAAGAAATTCAGAGTGTACACATAATACTCTAGATTTGGATCCTAAAAGGCCATCCTAGTCAACAAAGCTTTGATCCTGGTCTTATGCGGCTCTAATTCAATGGAGTTGCTCCTGGTAAATGAAATTAGAATTAGGCCCAAGATGTAGGCAATGTAGAACTTCACTACTAATATACTGATCTATGCTTTATTTTAATGCACTGATCATTTGATCCTGTACTCCATAGCTAGGCAAAAAAACCCATTGATAGCCTGGGGTGTTTCGCCTGAAGAAAGAAAATAGGATGGAACCCTTTAATAGCAGCCTCATTTTGGCTAATTGCATGCACGTCAGGAGCATTCCAAGATTCCAATCAATAGAAGGTGGCATGGCAAACTGAGGCCTGGTTTGAACTCCCTTGCAGAAATAGCCAGGGGAGCAGGAGGAGGGGAGTGAATCTGCTTAAGGGCCTCTTTGTAGTTCCCTCCTCGTCCCCAAATCATTTTGGAGGCAGAGGGTTACCCCTCCTACCAGCTGCAGTGAGGGCTGGCTCCACTCCCACATGTGAACCATCCGACTCTCAAGGCCTGGTGCTAAACACCATTCCTCAACCCAAAAGCCAGACCCTTCAGGGAGTCTTAAGAAGGGAGGATAATGCCAAGGAGGCAGCTCAACATCTTCCCACACAAGATAAGAGAAATTCATGGATAGAATGGACTCTTCTCCTCAAGGCATGGCCTAAGAGGGGCTATGGTCAGAGCCATGAGGTACTTTATGTACATGTACCAAGGGCTCTGACCGTATGTATTCAAAGCAATGGTCCTTTAGTGGCATGTGTGGAATTGCAGGTTTGGGCCCACAATCTGCAGGACTTTTAACTGTCAGTAATGGACATATATCACCAGAAGTACACCCAGGTGAATATGTCATTCTTGTTATATTATATAGTTTCCTTACGCACTCACCCTTACTTCACAGTCTTGAATTGCTCCGAGCATATGTCACCTCTCAAGGGGAGAGGCAGAATTGGGCCCTTGTGGCCAGATGATAAAAGGAACTGAGGGACAGATTTAAAAAAAAAAAACCCTTCAGCCTAATTTTGTGGCACCTAAATAAGAGCCAGATTTGTGCAGTTCTTAGCACCTGGCAGTTCCCATTGTGATACTTACAGCCTGTGTTCCACACCCGATTTATTTTGGTTCCTTGACAACCTGGCCCTTAGTCTTCATATAAGAACCACACACAGGCATATTTCTGAAACAGAAGTATTTCCTTCTGTGCCATAAACAGCAGGGGGAAAACATACTGCTACCCACTCACAGACTAGTTTGTTCTCTAAGAAAATCTTCACATTTCTTTTCCAAGATGGTTTCACTGTGAGGTCAAGGTTGTGTTATTCGAATCCTATGTCCTATTTGGAAGCCATTACTTTAAAATTCCAAACATAATAGGTGGGGTTTGGAGGTGGGGGAATACGGATACTCAAAAATTCTCAGGCATAAATCGCATAATTTAAGTCTCTTAAATCTGTGAGTCAAGCCACCTTTTACAGCTGTTGCTCTGTGTGGGGAAATTGCCTGGCCCTTAATGGAACAGCATCCTATTTCTTTGGTCCTGCCTAAAATATATTATCCATGAACCAGGGCTTTTCCTCCCATAAGAATACTCAGATGGAAAGATCTGCATTCCAGGCACCTATCTCGCCTGGATTAACAAAGAAAACACTTAACAGCTAAGCAGTGAAAAATGACGCTCATAATGATGAAACGGAAACTCTTCAATTGAGTGTGCTAATTTAGTGGGCCACGCTAATATTTTATCCTTGCATCATCCCTGTTTGTAAAAAAAACCAAAACACAATGAGAATAAAATTATACAGGAATAACCCAAAACAGCCAGGGGAAACTACAACATATCCTATGACTTTACAAGTTTTCTTCCCCACTATTTTTTTTTCTGGGTGCATAATGAACAGCTGTTGATTGTTTAAAATAGCACCTCTTTCTAAGGTCTTTTTCACGTCAAAAGGAAGCCATCTTATCCGTCCACTCCTCTAACATTAGAGAGGAGTAAACATTCATTTCCTAGCTATAGCCTTTATAAATTTCAGAGCTATGAACCTTGGCATCTGATGACCAGATTGACCCTACGTGTTTTTTTTTTCCTTCCCTTCCTCCCCCCATTTAAATGCCATAGTAGTCTGGAATTCACCTTTTCTGTAAGTTCTTTTTATGAACCCTTCCTTGTTTTCATTCTCCCATGTCTGACTAAGCCAGAGCTACTGATGTAAAGGGTGGAGATGGCCATTATTTTATGATTACCTTATCAGTGGGCTGATACCAATGTCTCAAAAGAAACTTTTTAATGGCCGAGAGATTTTTTCAGCATTCTCATGTTACCAGCATTTTACATTAGTAGCTGTTACTCCAGTATGGCAAAAGTACCAACTGACGTTGCCCTCCCCCACCCCTTAAAGCCACATCATGTCCTTGGAGAATGGTTTATGATTGCAAGTTCTCAAGCTACTTTATCAATGGCAGCATGATACATTGCCACTGTTTCACCAGCCTAGGAAAACATCACTCTCCAAAATACTCTATAATCTTTTTTATTTTAACCGAGGTTTTCAAGCCTGTCAACTTTTAAACCCAAATGGCCCACTTGATCTCAAGCCAAGACCTTTTTCTGATAATGCAGAGCATGGAAAACCTCTGTCCAAGTGGAAGCATGTACAAAGAATTTAGCAACAGCGCTTTGGGATAATGCAGTCTTGATCTGTAGTCACTGCTTCCACCTCCTGAACAAGAACATTTTCACCTTTTCAGAAACTCAGCCTTGATTTTTTTTTTTTCAGGATTTAATTACAAAGACAAAATGCAAGATCAGGAGTCTAGGTCAGGTTCTATGCCTAGGCACATCTGTAGCAATCCTAGGTAAACTCTATTGAAATGAAACAATTGGCTCCAGATTTACACTGATGCCAGTGAGAGGAGACTGAGGTCCTAAACACACTCAAACATATGCACACAGGGAAAAAATAGGCACTTAACTGAGTATACTGCAAACCCCTTAGTTTCACAACTACTCCTTCCCCTGTGACATCAAGGGGACCATTCGTGCCAGCATTAATTGTCACTTCCAGAATCGTGTATTCTTACCAACACTGAATAGCTGCTTACTCAACAAATAGACCATCAACATTAATGGGATCACTTGGAGTGTACAAGGCTACATGTAACCAGGCACCGGTGAGTACCTTTTGCAGAATTAGACCCTCCAAATGCCATTTCCAGACTCTTCAAGCCTGATTCTCAGTTACATAGATGGTGCTTTCCCTGATTCTGCATGATGGAGGCAAATTGCAAATTATTTTGCATTGCCAGCACCCCTTTGCCTTGCCAGAGCTATGTAAAGTGGCCTGTAAAGGAGAATCAGACCCTCGGAGACACAATCTGCCTCTTGGGCAACGTCCCCACAGCAGGAGGTCAATGGGAACAAATGCTCCCATCGGCTTCCTTTGCTCCTTGCAAAAGGAGACGTACTGGACGCCAGCGGGAGGAGCCCTCTGAGTTCAATTTAGCAAGTCTTAACTAGACTCACTAAATCAAACTCTGGAAGATCAATCACAGCAATCTTCCATATAGTGAAGACAAGCCCTTCCATATAGTGAAGACAAGCCTCTGAGCCCGGGCTCAGAGCTTGGGGCTCAGGGCAAAATTACTATTTATCTGCCAGATAATTTGTCTCTCTAGTGTTCTCATGAATCAGTGCTGTACAGTAGTGAGTCATGTGGCCACAGCCACACAAACACTTGGAAAATACAGAATTTATCCTTTACTATGCAGGACTCTTACAGTTCATCCTTTACTACAAGGCTGGGCAATTTTAACTATTTTTGCCATTTGATTTCATGCAACAACGCACATCCTAAATATCATTTTATGCACCATTTCCAATGAAATGCCTTGGTTGCTATCATGAATTTTTAATGAAAAGCCATTTTTTTCTTGATAAGCAGACTTTTTTCCTTTTATTTTGCCCATTTGACCCTTCCGAACCTGAAAACTCCAAATAGTCAAGAAACATTTTTTTTTCATGGCAATAGTCCTATTTTCTAGCTGGTAATGGAATAAATTTGCTTGACCATTTGCTTCCCTCATCATTAAAAACGTAATGCTGCCTTTTGTCCAGCATCCCCAAAATCAGTATTCTCATTCTTTCGATGTTTCGATTTTATTTTAAATCTCTAGGCACTCAGCAGGGTTCTGCCCAAAAGAGGACAGTTTTCTCTGTCCTATAGTTTTTATATTTGAACTCTTATCTAAACCAGGGGCTGGGAAAATAGCCTATCACAAGCATCTTTAATTTGCCCAGTCAACTCCCTCCTCAGGCAAATCACTCTAGGTTTCACTGACCTTGGCAATATTATGAGGATCATATTTTCCTATGGATGAGCTGTTCATGAACAATTTCTCCAGTGTGTTAGGCACAAATTGGCTTTTTTTCAGCATCAGGCATGCGTGTCTTCTTTCCTTTTTTTTTTTTTCTTTTAGACAAACATATTTATTGTGGTCATCACTAGGGAAATCCCATTCTCCAAGAATGTTTGAGTTTCCCATATGCCCCTCTCGGCGTGCTGTATATCAGGGTAATCATTAACTTTCTGTATTTATGTCTATTTTTCTTGGAGGAATCCTCTTCTCCCCTTTCGCCAGTGAAACAGGGGAGGTTATTTCTCTCTTCAAACAGCAGTCCACTCTCTGGGAGGGGGAGAGGAGGCAGATTGGAGGAGAAGCAGGGAGATTTCTAATTCTAATATCTAATTATCCAGAGTGACATACTCCCAGAATGGATCCCGTATTTTTTCTCCCCCAAAGCAGGCACGGGTACTTAGTCAGCAATTTTGGCTGGGGGTGAGAAGCTGCAAGATCACTAAGTTCAGAATGCCTCGAGAATGAAATCCTGGCCCTTCTGAAGTCATAGGTGAAGGGAAAACTCCCACTGATTTCAGTGGAGCCAGGATTTCACCGAGAGTGACTCCTAAAGTGGTTCTCGCTATTATAATAATGCTCTGACTTTCTTTGGGGCCTTCCAAGGAACTTGATGAACATCCATTAATTATTCTACTCTTGGGTGGCAAAGCGGGATAATATTACACCCATTGTTTTAGAAAGCTACAAAAAGGAGTTAAGTGATTTGTCCAGGGTCAGACAAGTGCATCACTGACACATCTGGGAGGAGCCGAGCTCGCAGTCATGTGTGTTAAAACATGCCGCTCTTGTGTAATGAGAAGACAAAGAGAATCCATGTAGCTGTAGCAGAAATGTGGCTTTGTACAGTTACTGGACCAAATCTTCACCAGGGAGTAGTTTGGGCATGTCAGGATGCTGACAGCCTCCGTGGTCCCCTGGGCAAGGTGTGGGGGAAGGGCTGGCTCCGTGCTCCCAGAAGGGTGGGGCCTCAGGCAAAAGGAGCAGGGGCGGGGCAGCCACCCCGAGCTCCACCCAGAGCGCACCACGTCAGCACTCTCAGTGCTGCCCAGAGTGTGATGTGCTCCCCTTCCCCGCCTCGAGCCCTCAGCACCACTCAGAGCACACATATCCCCTCCCCAGCTCTTAGCACGGCCCAGAGTGTGTGGTGCAGTGCGCTGGTGGCGATTTAAAAGCCCCAGGACTCTAGCCACTGCTGCTGCTCCAGTAGCAGCGGCCAGGAACCCTTGGCCCCTTTGAATCACTGGGTCCTAGGGCAACAGCTCCCTTTGCCCAGCAGACCTGGGGACTATCTTCAGAGTACTTTGGCTTGATGCTATCTGACTATCTAGCCTTGACATGTGGCCATATTTTCAAACTGGGCATCCCCGGGCTCCTATACAGTTGCATGCCTTCATTTCCAGGCACACATTCCATGAGTGCGGATGCACATCAGGTGTTTGCATGCTAATACTGCTTGTTAGATATGCAAATGCGGGTTTATTTTGCAAATGGCACTTGCAAATTTAGCCATGCAAGTGCATGCACGTTTTCCCACAGAGTCCATGAGCTCTTCTTTCAGAAGATGTGGATCCATGGGTTAGATCCTTTGTGGATCACTGAAATCAACAGAGCAAATCCAATTTACAGCAAAGTTTCTGGGAGAAGGAAATCTCCCTCAAGTGTCAGAGTAATCATAATTTTTTAAAAAGTCAGAGGAACAGTACGAAGAAGAGCTTCCTTCTTTCAAGCAGGTAATGAGGATTACTGGATGCATGGAGCTATGGAACACTAAATAAAAAAATATCCTTCTTATGGGCATGAGAATTTATTCTTGAAAGGAAAAGATTATTATGTTATCTAATCTGGTGTCCTGTATGTCACAGGCATTACATTTCACCCAGCTACCCATGTACTGAGCCCCGTAACATGTATTTGTCTAAAATGTAACCTGCAATTTTGCTTTGCTCTGGTTTAGAGATTTCAAATCATTTTTAAAATGAGCCCTCTCTCCCCAGCAGGTTTTCTCAGCCACGGTTTCATTAGCAAGCATAAAGGATTATGCTCCTGAATTTTATCACTAGGTATGAGAAGGAAGCAAACATGAAATTCCCATTGACTAAAAAAAGAAAAGCAAGTATGAACACCAATGAGTAAGAGACTTGCTGACTCACTCCGGAAGGTCAGTGTGGAATTAATGATCCTTGCTCCTTCCCAAGGGTCAGCTTCCTTTGCTGCAGTGTTTTTCACTAGTTCAGATACCTAGGAAGTAGAAATGGATCCAGCTACACCCTATCCAGCAGACACAACCAGAGACAACCTTTGCAGCTGGCGCCTCTCTCCTCAATGAGTCAAAAGGGCTTTTGGGGGAGTGCTGATTTGTCCCAGCAGAAATGGAACAGCACAAGAGCTGTGGCCCCCAGCGTGCACATAGCTGGGAAGGGACAGGGATTTTAGGCAGCAGCAAGAGCTGTTCTAATTCCACACAGGCCTCTGTTTCTCCCTCCCAGTGCAGCCTTCCACGTTGCACAGCAAAACCACAACTGTTCCACGCCACAGGGACCTCTCCGGAGGCCAGGCCTCAATCTGTCTCATAGAATGGGTGGGTCTGAGAAGACGATGATGTATCTGAAATAGGGAGGAACATCTTTGGCCCTGAGCCTGCAGTGCCTGCTCAGGCATACCTCCTGTCAACATCAGGATTTGCTGAATGGGAGCCATGCTCACGAACGAACGCTGAAGCACGTTTTGAACTTGAAGAACAGGAGCGCTCCTGTTAACCTCAGCACCACTGCTCACACTCATCCAGGCATGCAGGCATTTTTACTATCCTTATGGGGCATGCCTCTTTGTCAGACTTAACTTATCATCTCAGAATGATTACTCGTAACGAGCCTCCCGATCCATTAGGCATTTTCTTTAAAGCTGAGCCTTTGTCTCCCACCCAGAAAGCCTCATGGCTGGCAAGCCTGAGAGGACAGGGCCTAGACGGTTCTATTGTCCTGGAAGTAGAAGGCTGGTGAGTCAAAAAGCCCTGAGTTCTACCCCCAGTTAAGCTACCATCTCAGCATGTAAAATTTACTCCTCACTAGATTCCCCTTTTGTCTCGTCACCTCAGCGGGATACCACTGCTAGCCAGAGGCAGCTTTTGAGCCAACACTTTCTTGGGTAAACAAATTACAAAAATAAAAATGCTGCTTTGGAAAGTACTAATTAATGCCACAAGCTCATCTCTTTCATTTTAAGATTAATATGTTCAAGCCTGTTGCCCCCTTATCACAGCCCCACCTCAAGTATGTATTATAAACTGACCTAATCAATACACAACCCGAAGTTGCTCTCAAGTGAAACCCCTGCTGTGATTTCTGCCTCTGCTTCCTCAAACACAGCTGAAATGAATCCAGTCGTGACTCACTTCACTTTCCCAGGCTTGTCCAAAGCAAATGCCAGAGACACACGACCAGAGGGAAGCAGAGAATTCCATAATGGAGAAAGGTATGTTTTGAGAAAACTCAGAATGGTTTAGGGACAGTTCATGATATCCCCTTCAAGCGCCAGCTGCATTTACCTCACCAAAGCCCCCTGCTAGGTCCATGCCTTGGAAAAACAAATAAAACCCACCAAATATAACCCTCCTTAGCACTTCCCCAATTATACAGTTCAAATCTTTCTCCGGGCTAATTGTCTATTTATTATTATTATTATTATTGTTGTTGTTATTTTATTAATCTGATTACATAACATCTTCCACAGATATTTGGAAGCTGTATAAACTTCACAATGAACAAAGCAACAATGCACAATCTAAGATTGAAAATAGTGGAAGAGGAAGTTTCTGACTTTATGAATATCAGAAGACTCATTCAAATGGAACAGCCTTCTGTCAGATTTCAGCCATATCACACAGAGCCTTAAAACAGGAAAGTGAGGGGTATGATTTATTTACACTTACTTATTCATAGATTTTAAGGCCAGAAAGGACCTTTGTGATCCTATTGTCTAATCTCCTGCATAACACACGCCATAGGGTTTCACCCCTTAATTGATATATCAAACCCATAACTTGAGGCTAGACAAGGGCATATCTTTTAAACAGGCCCTCCAATCCTATTCATGTTGTAAACATTTACATCTACCCCATTCTCCATAGGTCTGATCCAATGCCCAATGAAATCACTGGAGAGAGAAAAGCTGCAATAGAGCATGAAAGTCCATGTGACTTGGACGAAGGTGGAAAACAGATTTCTAAGCCAGTAATACCCTGTCACCAGTCACCTCCTGCCAGTATTAGGAGGGGCCTTTTATCTGATACACCTCAGATAATTGCAATTATTGCAACAATATATCGATTTGGTTTCTTAGATAGCTACAATCCAAATCCAGTCCATCTGAAAATGTCCACTGTTCTGGCTCTTCCTATACGGATTACACCTCGCTAGTCTGGCACAGTTGGAACCTGATCGGTTCTGAACCAGAGAATTTGCTGGACCGTGGGAGGTCAATATTGTCTAGCAGCATTACCAACACTTCCCATGCTTCCTGAGCTCTTAGAAGACATTTAGGGGCAAATTAGAGCTAAATAACAGCACAGAACACTAGTAAACATGTGTTTACTTTCTTCATTGTATTCCTTTGTTATATATGGTCATGCCAATTCACTTTCAGAATATGATCTGAGGAAGTGGGTCTGCCCCACGAAAGCT
The DNA here is from genome assembly GCA_019425775.1 of Rafetus swinhoei. Lineage (NCBI taxonomy): Eukaryota > Metazoa > Chordata > Testudines > Trionychidae > Rafetus > Rafetus swinhoei. Next base: position 190,796,521 of record CM033440.1, read on the forward strand.
CATCACCTAATAAACTAACTTGTTAGTCTTTAAAGTGCTACGTATTTTTTTCCTTTTGTTTTACCAAGATCAGACTAACACGGCTACCTCTCTATTACACTAAAAGCCAGAGCTGGTGGCTGTAAACAAACTTTATGGGATTGCAGACAACTTGACCACACCCAGGAAAAGTGGACATCCAGCAAATTAAAATTATGCCGGACCATGGATGTTTCTGGATCAGAGAGTGCTGGACTAGAGAAGTTCAACCTGTACCTGCTGGTTTTCCATTATCACTTAAACACCCAAGTTCCATCCCTGTATGTTTGCAGTTCCAGTAACTGTCTTCTAAAGCAATTTCAAAACTGAAAAATAACCCCCAGGAGGAAAAAAACCTTACAGAACATGTGCTTCATGCATCCAGTGTATATAACCCATTCTGCTGGGTCTCCTGTCATTTATCTTCATTCATGAGGAGGAGAGATGGAATAATTCACTTATGGCCATGCAGTATCTTTTGTGGTTATCCTGCTTCTTCCCACTCATAAAAATAAATGTTATAACCAAACTTAGTGACCTTATATTATAATTTGTGTGTGCACTTACATATACAGTTATATGGTTACATAATACACAGGCAAATGTAAATCTGCCTGACTCCATGGAAGTCAATGGAGTTAACATCTCTCCACACCAGCTGAGTATCAAGCTTATATTTTCAGCGCACCACAGCAAATTTCTATGATCCTTTGCCCTTTCTTGAGCCTCAGCATCAAGGTCCTTGTTAGTGATGCACAAGGAGGCCAGGGGTTCTTTCTTGTTGTGGTAGTAAAAGCAAGCTAATGTTTTCCAGTTGGCATATTTCCAAGCTTCTGGTATTTAGCTGTGAGCAAATAACATTTCCACTATATAAAAAGAGTTTGATGAGGCAACATAAAGTCTACTAGGGGCACCCACTACATTCTCCCAGGTCAGTAATATGCCTTTTTAAAGTGTTCCAAAATAGCATATAAGCTTTTTACACAATAAATTATAATTGTTCTTAAAAAAAAATCCTCTTCAGCTATCAAGTTACTATTAAAATCCTTAATATTTTTTGTAAATCCCAGAGATAATTCTTTTTCTACATTAGTAGATTCATAGGAGAGTCTAAAGCACTTTTTTCCTACTCTTCCAATGGTGTCTTTGCTAATAATATTGCGAGACTACAAACCAAGGAGAACGGAACTATAACAAGAAAGCTGTCACCAAGTTGAAGAGTTGGATTCTGTCTCCTGCATGTAGACCACTGGCTTAGAGCAGCCAACTGCAGGATATAGGGTACGTCTACACTAGCTCGTTAGTTCAAGCTAGGTAGGGTAATGAGGGCAAGCGGAGTTGCAAATGAAGCCCAGGATTGAAATATCCCGGGCTTCATTTGCATGTTCCCGGGGCGCCGGCATTTTTAAATCCCCCTTAGTCCGAACTCCATGCCCGTGGCTACACGCGGCACGGAGTAGGTAGTTCGAATTAAAGATCTTAATTCGAACTACCGTTACTCCTCGTGGAATACCATGACTGATACCAACCACGCATGGAAACAACTGCCCTAATATAAAAGCAGAGAGTCTCAAGACTCCGGAAGCTGGAGCATGAAGGAAAAAACCACATATCAAGGAATTTGCAATAAACTCATGCAAGTTGGCAACCCAGCCTAAGCATCAGAGCCAGGGTTAGGATTCAGGAACAGAGCTGGGTGAATTTTTTTTTCAACCAATAGATTTGTCATTGAAAAAAAATGCACATGTAGGTTGTCTGGGGTGATTTGCAAATTCGGGCTGAATTAGACAAATAGTTTCTGCTCCGAAAGGAACTTAGACCCCACTGAGGGAGTAATGACAGTTTTACTTTAAAACAGATGCGTGACGTGAGTGTAACCTACCATTTTCTAAATTAACATAGCACTGCACATTACTCAAACTCCTGTTATTTGCAATTCCCCAGGATCCAGATCAGCACCGCACTCCTCAAAATGCATCCACTTCAATGAGCAGCATTGTCATACAGGTTGAACCTCTCTGAACCAGGACTCTCGGGTCCAACAACATCCCTAGTCTGGCAGGACCAAGGATGTCCCAGGACCAGAGAGTCCTGGTGGAGGGCAGGTGGCTGGGAGCCCTGCAGTGGGGCTAAAGCCCAGAAGTGGGGCTGCCCTGTGGCAGCGAAACCGGGAGCCCAGCAGTAGTGCCAACACTGCAGGGCTGGGGGTGGAGGCAGCGGGGCTGGAGCCAAGCAGCAAAACTGCCCCGCGAGATGGGAGGCAGTGGGGCCGCCCGGCAGCACAACCAGGAGCCTGGCAGCCTCACTACCACCCAGCGGCTCAGCTGTCCAGTGAGACTGGGAGGCAGCACAACTGCCCCACAGGGCCAAGAGCCTGACCCTGGGGCTGCATAGTGGTGGGACCAGGAACCCGGGAGTGGGGCAGCCCAGCAGCTCAGTAAAAAGCCCTGAAGCAGAGGAGCTGCCTGTTGAGGCCAAGAGGCAGCCCATCGAGGCTGAAGCCCAAGCGGGGCTTGTTGCCCGGTGGCACAACTGGACCCCAACAAAGGGGCTGCCCCACGAGGCTAGAACCCGACAGCAGGGTGCTGTATGCCAGCGGCAGGGTTGCCATGGTGGGACCAGGAGCCCTGCATGCGGACAGGCCGGCGGCAGGGGGAAGCCAGCTGGGAGGCTAGCAACAAGGCCATGGCTGGGGGAGCCGGTGACAGGGCTGGGCCCAGAAATGACTTTCTCTGGTCTGGCAAAATCCCTCATCCAGGACCAGCCAGGCCCCGAGGGTGCCGGCTCGAGAAGGTCCAACCTGTACAATGAAACATTGTCATATTCCTTGCTCCCCCATATATACCAAACAAAATGTTGAGTGCCCGGATCTCTGTTCTCCAAAGTTCTACAATATCCATGCAGCCACGGTTGTGTTTTATATTATGTCCCACATATTTTTCATTTCATTACCCTATCCAAATCGACTTAGGTTCCCATAATGCCTAAGTAGATTCAACACGAATGCCCCTATTTGGATGCCTTCTGGCAAGGGTGGAGGACCTCTGGCCCACTGGCTGGATCCAGCCCTCTGCTTAAGTTGATTCAGTGCGGAGAGTTGCTGCCGGCTAGAAGCCCTGAGCCTTGGTGCTCCCTCCCCCACCCACTTCTCCAGGGCACTGTGAGCATGGGCTTGGCCTGCTGTGGGAGGAAGCTAGGTTGGCTCCCTGTCGTCACTAGGCACAGGGATGCCAACGTGTGCTGAGGGGGAGAACAGGGAATCTGCAATAAACTCATGCGAGGTGGCAACTCAAGCTAAGTGTGAGAGCCAGGGAAGCTCTGAGGCCGTGTGCACCGCCCATCACGGCCAATGGGACTTAGGCAGGGTGGAGCATGTGGGAAGCATGCAGTGCCACTGTGGCAGCTTCTGGGAGCAGGGCAAGATCAGGGCAAGGGGTTGTCTGCCTTAGTCCCACTGCACTGCCGACTGTCAGCTACCAGAGTTAAGCAACGCTATCTGGAACCATCACTGCCCCACACACACCTGAACCTCCGGCCCAGCACTGTGCCCCTTGCCATAGCCCACACCCCTACCCTGAAATCTTGCCCAAGGCCAGAATCCCCTCCTGAACCCTAACCCTGTTGAAGCCTGCACTCCCAGACCCCTGCCCCAGCCAGGAGCCTACTCGCACACTCCAAACTCCTTAGCACCAGTCCGGAGCCCCTTTCTGCACCCTGAACCCCTCATTTCAGGGCTCATCTTGGAGCATAGGATGTGGGGCACTGGCCCCGGTAGCAAAAAAAGGTTCCCCACCCCTGCCTTATGGTCAAGAAAGTACTCTAGAGAGGTGACTCATTCAAAGTATAGAACAAGCTGTAATCTACTACACATTCTGTCTGTGGGTGTGTCTGTCTGTCTGTCCATCAGTCTGTTTGTTCAAGAACCCCTCCTAAATGGTAAGAGCTAGGACCACCAAATTCAGTTTGCAGCTTCCTCTTCTCATAACGTACATCAAGGCAGGGGTTTGGTAGTGCCAGGAAAATGGGATGTGACTGGAATGGGATTGCTTCTCATAAAACATAGAGAAAGAGGACAGAATCACTCACCAGGCAGGGCTAGCTGGGGACAAATCCCGCCCCCCTCTGTCTGAAACTGCCCCACTGCACCTGAAACTGTCCCACTACACCTGAAGGTGTCCTTTAGGGAGGGTGGAAGTGGTGACGCTTCCCCCCCCCCCCACCGCCCACACACACACACTTGGTACAGGAACACTGCTGGCTGTTCCCCTTCACGGGACGAGGGGAAAGTGCACAGTTTGCTGCATACCTCACTCTGGCTGGGGGGCACAGAGGGCAGATGAACTTGGACCTGCCCCAGCCAGGGTACATGCTGGAGCTGCAGCGGCCATAGGGAGACACTTCTCACCTGGCCCCAAGCTGCTGCAGTGAGAGAGGGCTGGGGTTGTCCCCTTCCTGGGGCAGCCAGCATACTGAACCCCTCATCCCCAGCCCCACCCCTGAGCAATGATTTACATGAAGAAAACCAAAAATTAATTGAGTTAAGGACCCGAGCAATGTCAGGTAAATCTTCTAGTTTTAAATAATTGGAACATACCATGTATAGTACAAGAAAAATGGGATACTAATCCTCAGATAGATCTAGCCTTTTAACCATGAAACACACACCACAAAACATTGCTTGTGGTGGACTAAAAAAAGAATTCCTTTAATAAAATTTAATGAGTGTAATGTTTCTACTTTTTATAGGGCACGGGGTGTGAAAAACAGCTCAGTTTTAGCCATGATGACATTTTCATATAGGTGGAAGTAAAAATACAGAGAGATGTGACATCTTGAAGTAGAAAGGGCAAAGTATTATGTTGCAAGTGTGCGATGTACAAGTTTGGAGGGAAGGCGTAACATCTGATTCTCGTTCTGAGCACACATGGCTACATGAAGAGAAATCTGGGCTTGTTTTCCTTCTTTAAAGTTAGCAGATGATACAATGATTTGAACATGTTCAGGGCTCTGGGCTGGAATTCCAGGTTGGAAAAACACATACATTATCCTAACAACATGAATATTGTAAAATCTTTCTACATAACACTGGATGCTACCATCCTAGAATCACGGGGCCTGATTCATCCCTGTGTTACAACAGTCTGATGCTGGTGCTTCCCTGTGGTAACTAGTCATAATCAATGAAGATACATCTGAGTCATTCTGAAGTAGAGTTGACTAGAAAGCGGAATTTCTGTTGTGTATCACATGCAATATCTTTGGGAACCGTGTGCTATTCAACCTAGGAATGGTTTATGCATGTTAATGTTCTACTCCATCAGTGAGCACTAGATAAATTCATGGAGGTTTGGTCCATGAATGGCTATTAGCCAGGATGGGCAGGGATGGTGTCCCTAGCCTCTGTCAGAGGCTGGGAATGGGTAATGGAGGTGGGATTGCTTGATGATTCCCTGTTCTGTTCACTCCCTCTGGGGCACCAGGCATTGGCCACTGTTGGCAGACAGGACACTGGGCTTTGGTCTGACCCCGTCTGGCCATTCTTACGTACTTATGAGGGTTGTCATAACTCCTACACAGGCTGCAAACAGGGTGGGGGTGGCAAAGGGAACAACTGTGATTCTAAAGGGCCCAGAGCTCCTGGCTGCCACCACCACTACTACCAGTGGTGGTACGAGATCCTGGGCCCTTTAAATCACCACTGGAGTACCACATGGCACGCTCCAGGTGGCTCTAAGAGCTGTCGGGGGTGCACGATGCTCCAGGCAGTGCTGAGGTCTGAGGAAGGGTCGGCATGGCACACTCCAGGCGGCTTTGAGGGCTGGCTGCCTAGGCCCCACTCTTCTGTGAGCTCAGAGCCTGGCCCCCCAACCGGGCCCTAAGGCCCAGCATGTCCATTGGCTCCCCTGCTCCTACAAAAATCAATAGGAAGTAGTTAAAGTGAATCATGGGACCAAGTGACTAAGAGAAGTACAAATCCCTGGAGTGGTTTGCATGTACTGGGTCAGACTGGGCTTTCCAGAGACTGGGAGACAAAGGACTTTGGGTACAAAAAGGATGACCCTGAACTGACACATCTACTTCCTGGTCCAGCAAATGGAAAGAACCTTCTGTTCAAAGCAGGACCAACCTCTCGCAGAAGGGTTAAAAGGACTTTGACCTAGTAGCCTCATAATACTGATGGGTGACCTCTGGAAAGCTTTTCTTCGTGTATAGGAACATTTCTTGGTTTTATATGTTTTTGCTGCAGTGCTTTTGCATTAAGAATAAACGTGCTTGCTTCTCACGAGCTCCATGGTAACGTGTAACCATTCACAAGAGCCCTCAGAGAGAAAACAAAGTAGAAGTGCTGGTCTTCAGGCAAACTAGCTTGCTAGTGATATCACAACATTACGCAAGGAGCTGTGCAAACTTAACCAAGCCTTCCAGCCCAGTCAAAGGGAGCATGACAAGAATCCCTACTCAGGTGACAGATGAAGACTTGAGAAATGACTGGGAACTCCTGGAGTGCACCCAAAGGGGTAGAATAAGTGCAGTTATCCTACAATGGTGACACCAGTATATCTAAAACATGTTCTTTATTCTAAATTAAACTAAAAATCTAAAATTTTCATGTACTTTGGAATGGAAAAAAAATCTGAAAATGGTTGGTTAGGAAATACCAAAACGTTTCATTTTGATGTCATCAAAACAATATAATGGACTATAAATAGTGTCAGCAAATAGCTAGGTTTGATTCCACTGAATTCTCTCTCCCCACCTTGGATTCCACTAAAATCTTTTGCCACATACCACCCCCAACTTCCACAGTGTGTGACTGAATCTTTCAGGCTATGATGGTACCACAGACTAACATCTATGACTTCTTCGAGATCTGGATGGGATGGTGAAACATGTCAGTTTACCTCACAAATGGCCATCTTTGGTTGTTTTTGTTGAAATACGTACTTGTTGTGGCAGAGGGAGTATTTTTTCACCCATTGTCAGGCTCAAAGTCTTGTATGGGCAAAACCATCAAACATAAATCTCTGTCATGGCTGAAAGACAAGGGATGTTTTGATATTAGCCAAGAACAGATATAAATCCTAGAGTGATAACTATCGACATATCTCAGCTCCGTCTGATGTCAAGGACAGAGCTGTCACTCATACAGAAAAGAACTCCAATTCTCATCAGGACCTCAGGATAGGCTGTAGACACTTTTACTAATACTGTTCTGATGTCCCTCGCAGTTGGTTGACTGCTTTATTTGGGCATCTAGCTGAGGATTTTGGACTGGTGTTAGAAATAAGAGAATAGAGCAGATGGTCTGGTGCCTGATCCAAAGTCCATTGAAATCCATGGAATTTTCCCAGAGATTTCCAAAGACTTCGGATCAGATGCTTGATCTCTTATATATATGCTGGCTTTAGACTTAGCTGGCAGGCAAGGGAGACCCACAGTGCTTCAGCCGGCCAGCAGCCACAGAACCTTTTATTTTCATAACAGAACCATAAAACTTGTATTACAACTATGATCAAAGCAGTCTGAGGTGGAAGTGAAGGGCAGGAGGCTTAAGCTAGAGGTGGAAGAAGTTGTGTGAGTGTGGCAGAGAATTAAGTTGTTGTAATATTTAATTACAGTGCAGCAGCACTAACATTTGCAATGATCTTTGCAAATTCTCCAGCTTTTGGAGAAAGAAACCAACAGTTCTGGAACACGATTGTTTTCCCTTTATCCCATTAGCTGATATTGGGCAAGCATCTTCAACAGCATCCCACCTGCTTATCATCGTCTTTGATGCATCTATTCATGGGTGAGAGGTAATGTAGGCAAGGTAAGGCATTGCCTTCCAAAACTGCCTATGTTCTCTGGCCTCCCAGAAGGACTGGAGCCATAGCGTGGCAGCCCAGCTATCCGGACAGCCACCTGGGAAGAGTGGGGCTATATCATCTGTTGGGATGGGACACAAGAAGAGGACTGGAGGCATAGGAGTAACCTGGGATGGGTACTAAGCTTGGCTCCATGAGGAGGAAGTTGTGGAAGGGGCGGAGCTTCAGGCAGAAGAGGCGGGGCTGGGGCTTGCTTTCCCCAGCTGGGCCTTCATCCATCACCTGTGCATTTATTGCTTCCTCGGCTTTCCTCCTGGTTTCTTTCCTATCACCATTTTCGACCATGCTATCTCTAGCAGGTCTTCTTTATCCATCCTCTGCATGAGTACAACCGAATGAAATCACTCTTCCTGGATTTTGTCCACCATGTCCAAGACTTTGATTCCATCCTAATGCTTTCATTTCATTTCTCTTTGGTGGAACTCTTTTTAATTGTGCTCTGACCTCTCAACCTACTGTCTCTCCATTATCCATGCTCCTGCACATACAACACTGCTGGGCACATCACTGCTCTATGCGGTTGGGCTTTCAGTCTCCATGGCATTCACTTCTCCTTTGAGAAGTGAAACGTCTCAGAGGGGTAGCCGAAAACATTTTACATCAGGCCACCCAAACATTAGGAACAAACATTTGTAGCTATGAAAAAAAATGTGATCTGGCATGCCAGCAGATCTCAGGCTATCCTATGAAAAACTGAGACTGTCCCCATGAAATTGGGATGCAGGCCTCAATATTATTTATAGAGAGGTATCTAAGTCATGAAGTTTGGATCCAGGTCTGGGTGTGTATTTCAGCTTCCCCATAGTCTGAGTGAAGTGAAGATTTCTTGTTCTGGTTTTAGGCCATCTCTAATTTAAAGTCAGGAAGGTTGGATGACTCCTGCACTGACTTTTTTGTTTCTTCTTATCAACAACACTATTTCCTATTTTTTATGGATGATCTGAAATGTCCATCACATCTTTTTTGGTTGATAGAAATTTGAGGTTTGGATTGAACTAGAATTTTCATCAAGGAAAGGGTTTGGTATTCCTTCATTGTTGTTTTTTTGTTGTTTTGGGTTTGGGTTTTTTTGTTTTTTTTTTGTATCAAATAAACCCAAACCAAAAATCTAAAAAGTTTTCACTTTTCTATGAGAAGTCAGAAGAAAACACAAACCTTTTTGATCCAGCTGCAGTGCTTTATAAGGCCAGTCCTATGCTGTAAGGAGGGGTGAAGAGGGAGAGGAAGAATTGTCCAGCGGTTGAACACTACCCTAGAACTTGGAATATTTCACTCCCTACTGTGCTACCCTCTTCCAGTGTGAGCTTGGGCAAATCATTTAGGCCCACATCCTCAAAGTATTTAGCTACCTAAATCCAATGAGGATCCCCTGTCTGTATCATTATCTACCTCAGGGGATGTTGTGAGGAGAATACATTAAAGACTCTGAGGTGCTAAGATACTAGGGCAATTGTGATCATATTAAGTACATAAAATGGATAGCTAATGATTATAGGCACATCAATCAATATGAGTTATAAAAATGAGTACATTCAAGGCATATTGCCCCAGTCTAATTATAGAGGATATGTAAAACTACAATTATTTCCCATGCAATCTTTCTAGCCTCTTTCCAGTTTATTATTTGTTTGAATTACATTTTATTGTGTTTGGCTTTGTGTCATTGTTATTGCAATATTGTAATGCATCCTGAGATATACCTGAAGGTGCTTTATAAATCTATTAGTAGCAGTAGTGATCATATAGATTTATTATTATATTGGAGTTTTGATGGAGCTGGTGATAAATATATAAAACAATGAAAAGGAGATTCATCTCAGTCATGTTTAGATGCTAACTATTTCTTCCTTTTGACATACTGGTTCTTCCTCAATGATAACTTCTGTTAGAAAGCATTTAAGCTTATTCCTAAGGAGGATAAATACTTCAGCTCATTCGTGACTCAGAAGTTCCTGGAGTTTACAGTACATTTAATTGGTCTGAAAAAGAACATGTAACATGAGCAATGCAAGAAAAATAAAATCCCATTAATTAAAGGGAGTCTCCTGAAGGTGTCTATGAAAAAAGCAGCAAGCCCTTATTAAAAATCCTTTCCCTGGATCTGTTCTCATAGGACCATCATTTCCCACATGTTTGGAAAAAGTTCCAGACTTCCCAACACGCTGACTTACTTCTCTGCCGAGCACGTGGCATGCTGGGCTGTTCTCAGCATGCTGGGAAGTTCACAGGGTGATTGATGATGAACATAAGTTGTTTCACTCCTCATGGGACACTGTGTTGGGGAATTTCTTAAAGGGGCATTCTCCCTTTTGTTAATTAAAAAAATATAATCTCCCCTTTGTGTTTAGCACACATGTTTCACACAAAAATGTTAGGAACCAGTGCATAATTACTATCATGTGTTATTATCTTGTAGTAGAATAGTCCAAAGTAATGGCTATGATTAAGTGTCAGAACCATGGAATTTTGTTACATGGTTCTTCAAAGATGACCACTAGATGAGTCTCATATCAAGTGAAGTCTCGCCTAAGGAGGGGTCCATTTCACAGGTCCAAGTAGTAAAACTGAACCATTCTGGGATTTATGGAACAACACTCATATTGGAGGAGTGCTCCTCTGAGCTGCAAATTAAATCCTCATTCCTTCTCTGCTTCATGGCAATGGCAGAACATTGCCTCTCTCACTAACACAATGCATTATACACAGTGAGGCCTGGGCCTTCTGTGGGGACAAAGATGGTAATTCAGCCTGGAACTGCTGCTGTTGTCATAAACTTTTATGGTGACATCACTTGGCCCTGAGCTGCTGAATTGGAGCTTTGTATTCTGTCTGCTATCACACACTAGTATAGATGTACAAGCTGCATCTAGGAAGGAGTAATTAACCCTTTATTTTCCCACACGTACAGAGTGGAAAAATTCCAGTGGGAGTGAAGGAGAGGAGGAACCAAACCAGCATTAAGTTCCCACTGGGTTAATTTTAAAACCTCTCTGATTATTATCAGCTAGCACAGAAGTGTTGATGTTCTGAGTACTGTCCCATGTTCAGCTACAGCAGGAGAGTCTACACAGTGATGGGCGACCGAGACTAATGAGTGGGCTGCACAAGTGGCCCTCCTTCATCTCAGTGGACCACGAGATTGTCATAACCAAGATGGTCTCCTGGAATAGGGTAGTTTTTCTCACTGCACTTGCGTACCTAGATTTCACAGAGTGTGCCGACTGAACTGTAGCAGCGCTTTGATTGAGTGCACAGGGAGTGCCCTGCTCTCACAGTCAATGTGTGCAATCAGCATGCACCTCGCTTCACATGCCCTTGCTTTATGTGTGTGTTGCTTTAGTAATATTGGCAAGAAAAAATACTATGGAGAAGGAACCCAGCAGAATGTGACAACTTTGCACATGGGCAATGGTAAACAAAATGTCTCATGGCCAAACACATAGAACCCCAATAGTCCACATTTGGCCTATGGGGCACAGGTTGCCCACCACTGGTCTACAGGGACATCATAGAACAGGTTGATCACCCCCTGCTGGCCACGCAAAGCAAAACTAAATACGTTTTTGCCTTAAGTTTGAATTTTTCACACACAAAAATGAACGTTTTTAAATGAAGCAAAGGGAGGATAAGATTGCTCTTTTAAAAACATTTCACAAGAACGGAATTCTATATTTCAACCAGTCCTAAATATGGAGTAGATCCTGTGATGTGGTCCAAATGTAGTGAGGTCAGAATATACTCCACCAAGGGCTTGTCTAAATGGTGCGGCAATGTGTGATTTTCCCAAACCAGGTTCCTCCAGATCTTTTCATGGTATCAAAGTTCTAGAACCCCAAGCTGCAGTTTAGGCTGTGATGGTGTTTGGTCATTAGACCTGGGCCAATAATTTGTAATGACAAACTGTGACATATTGTAAGCAAGTGGATTTTGATTTTCTCCAATGTAGGCCTCATTCAAAATCATTGCTCAATGGTTTTGACAAACCGTGTATAGTCAGAAGATTTTATCTGAGCAGTTCATTGCAAATATTCAACATCAGACATGCAAGCTCCGTCAGTTAGGATACGTCTACACGGCAACATCATTTTGAAATAACTAGAGTTATTTTGAAATAACTATCTGCTGTGTAGACACGGGCTAAGTTATTTTAAAATAATGTTGAAATACTGGAGGACTTCTTACTCCAACTCCTATAATCTTCATTGTATGAGGAGTAAGGGAAGTCGGAGGAAGAGTGCTCTATTTCAAAACAAGTGCTCTGTAGATGCTCCCAATTTCGAAATAAGCTATGTAATTGACATGGCTCAATTTGCATTGCTTATTTTGAGTTAAGTCCTGCTGTGTAGACATACCCATAGTTTCTGTTGGACACAGAGGCCAAGTACACTAATTCTGTTCCCTGAGTGTGTGTGTATGGGGGGGGGCTAATTCTTAGAATCAGACTGCTTGTGCAAATACGCAGAGTTACACATTCACAATTGTCATTTTTGCACCTATTACCTGACAGTCACCCCAAATTCTCTTTTTCTGTGTCCATTTTTCTTAATGAAAAATAATGTGCATGAAAAACATACTTGTTCAGCTCTATTCATCATTAAAGGGCCTATTCCTTTCCTGAGCTTCTTTAAACCCAGCTGAAAGCTGTCAGACTGAAGGCACTCTGAACCTCTCACGACGGAACCCTAGCATCCGGGGATATGTTTTTGGGAGGGACTAAACAAAAGACGAGCATCACAAGAGTATTATTTTCCTTACAATGTGTTCCAGAGGTTGTATCCCACACTCCCAGGGAGGTTGTCTCTAAAAGCAACAGCGGTCTCCGAAGTACGCCATGAGTATCCTATTGCAGAACTGAAAGTGCCTACTAAGTGAATGCAGTTGCCTTATTTGTTAAAGGTGGTGCCAGAAATATTAATAGGTTTCAGACTCATTCCCTGGATGGTGGTAGAAAATTCTTTTTCAAATCTGTCCAGCAAAGCAGTTAGACTTAGGAATGTCCGCTTTTATATTTCCACACTCGTGTTTCTTTGCTTTCACCGTTGCCTAGTTAGATATATAATATTTATGTGTGTATAAGAGAAACAAATGTGTGAGCGTGTTTAAAAACATACAGTCGAGTGAGTATTTTACAGTAACTACTACTGCACTTTCTATCATCAAGCATCTAAAATCGATAGAAGTAATTTACTGTTTCAAAGCTTCCAACAGCTAATATCTAAATTATCAAGACATGACAGTAGAGGGTGTGAGAATGATGAAACCTCTGAGAAACTACTTTTAATTCCCTGAGCACTCTGGCAGAGCAACACACCAAAGCACAGCAATGAAGAAGTAACTTTCTCTGAATGAAATCATCTGTCATGGTGTGAATAAAATGAATACAATGCCGATAAGGGTAGCACATCGTCCTGGAAGGGACTTCAATCTCTTCCCCACAGCTTCAGGAATGTGCTCCGTATTCTCCTCAGAAATACCTTGCTCTTCCAGGCATTCACCTACTTCTGACTCCTGGAGCCGAACGGTTGGTTAACCAATCTGGCGTTTTCTCCTCTGCTGTTTGTTTCTTAATTCTTTTGCCTGTGGAAGGCAGGCAAAACAATCAGAGCATTTAACATATTAAACTCATGCAATGTGCTATTAATAATCCTCAGAATTGTTACTACAGGTCCAAAGCCCTTCAGATTTTCTTCCATTGGAAGCCACAAGATAATAAGAGGAGGCTCCAAGAGAGGTGTGGATCGCCCGCAAGAGGTCTGAACAGCAACATGTATTTTTACTGGAAGTCTGCTAACTAGCCAAAGCCTTTGGAAAGTCATGACACCAATTTGGCAAGGCGCTATCTCTGTCTGCTATATTGAAAACATCTTAGACAGCATAATAAATAAAACATACTTCGTTTTCATGGTTTTAAGCTTGTCAGCTTGAAAGCTGGTCTTTCTGTCGGCCTGCAGTCTGTCAAAGAGTGAAGATTAGGAAACTCAGTGGAGCTGAACCAATTTGATTTGACAAAATAAAACAGACAGACAGACAGACACGCAGACAGACAGATGATACCTATCCAGAGGTCTGGGGTGGGATTTTTTCCTCCAGTGATGCAGCCCTGCCCTTTACTTTATTGAGGACCTGGTCCAAAGTCAAGTGAAGTTAGTGAATCTTTCTACTGACTTGAATAAGGTCAGGCCCTATCACCCTAAACCTCCAAATTGCTAATAAATATTTTCTGGGGCTATATACTAGAAATAACTGTCATGGTCACCAAATAGGAAGCTCATCTGAGGAGCTCACATTTTGTTTGTTGGGATGGTAACTAAAACAGACATAGTAGTGCTCTGAAGAGTATAGCTGACTTGGAGTGAGTCCAAGTTTGGTGCCTACTCAGGTGTTCACAGTACAGTCCCAATCTTGACAGAGTTCTTCTATCCCAAAAGCAAGAATTATCTCCTGTAGCAACAGAATATTACCGTGTGGTTTTATTCTGCGATGGGATAGGATTTCCTGGCATCAAAGTGACAATGCCTTATTTAAATATCTTATTATAAACATCTTTGTCTCATTACCCAGTAGCCAAGGATAACGTGTAATGAGGCTGCTCAAACCAGACGCGCAATTCAACACGTTGCTTGATTTCCAAAGCTGTTACCTTCTAGGCAGTAAAAGAGAGGAGGCAAATACAAAGAGACTTGCAGCACATAGTCAAAATGAAAATCCAAACGAGAGCTTCAAAAGGATCAGGACTAAATAAAGAACAGAGTAGGGATGTTAAGGACTAGTCGACAGAATAGTCGACTAGTCACTTCCCGCCCCCCGCTTGCTGCCTCTATCAGATAGAAGAGGGGGGTACTTCAAAGAGGCAGTGCCGCATGGAGCCCGGGGTCAGCTGGGGATTCCCCAGCTGACCTGGGCTCCATATGCCGCTGCCGCTTTGAAACAACACAGCACCAAATTTAGAAATAACTCGCTATTCCGAAATTCTCCTCGTTCCACGAGGGTCACTGGGATGTCGGAATAAGCTGCCTTTTATTTTGAAATCTATTTTGAAATAACAGGCTGCTTTGATAGATGCGGAATAGCTATTTTGGGATACTTCTAATATCCCGAAATAGCTCTGCAGTGTAGACGTACCCCTCTAGAGATGTTCAGTAATTTATTCCAATGATTAACTACCATCACAGTTAGAAAGCATTTCCTCATGTCCAACCAAACCTCCCTTGCTGCAAGTTAAGCCCATTGCTTCTTGTCCTATCATCAGAGGTTAAGGAGAGTAATTTTTCTCCCGCCTCCTTGTAACAACTTTTTAGATATGTAGCGGGTTTGACTCACTTTCTGCATGGTTCTTCCCTCAGGGTGGCTTTGGGGAAGTAACTGCGACACCGACGTGCCCCCTTTGGGTGAGGTGTTACTCTTCAGGGCACTGTTCTCCAGCAGTGACCACTCTGGTCTTGGTCTGCGCCCCCTTCTGGGGGGTTGGGGAGTCATTGTTCTTTCTCCGTGCCTCCTCCAGGGTCCTCCCTAGGACCCCCAGTTCTTCTCCCACTCCGCCTGCCCGGTTGCCTCCTGCAACCCTGCCTTGCGGACTTATGGCCTGGGGCTTCCCTGGTTCAAACTCCCCCAGCCTACTGCAGCTGCCTCCTTGCGAACCGTGGCTGCCTCCTTGCAGCCCGGCCGTTTAGGGCTGCCTCCATGCAAGCCCCGCCCTCCATGACTGCCTGCTTGCAGCCCCTAGGGCCTCAGGCCGGGTAGCCTGGGTTTGCTAGGCTGAAGCCTCTCTCATTGCAGGCAGGCAGGCAGGCACCTCTCCTCCTCCCAGGAGCTGCTCTATATGGCCTCCAGCTGGGCCTCCCCCTGACTCCAAGTCTCAGCCCCTTAAAGGGCCAGTACAGGGCAACGCCCTGCCACAGATACTTGAAAACTATTATCATGCTCTCTCTTAGTCTTCTCTTTTCTAGGCTAAAAAAACCCTAGTTCTTTCAATCTTCCCTCATAGGTCATGTTTTCTAGGCCTTTAATCATTTTTGTGGCTCTTCTTTGAACGTTTTCCAACTTATCCACATCTTTCCTGAAATGTGGCACCCAGAATTGGACACATCACTCTATTTGAGGCCATATCAGTGCGGAATAGTGTGGGAGAATGACTTCTTGTGTCTTGCTTATAACACTCCTGCTAATACATCCCAGAATGATGTTTGCTTTTTTTGCAACAGTGTCACACTGTTGACTCAAATTTAGCTTGTGATCCACTATGACCCCCAGATACCTTTCAGCAGTACTCCTTCCTAAATAGTCACTTCCCATTCTCTATGGGTACGTCTACACTAGCCCCCTAGTTCGAACGAGGGAGGCTAATGAGGGTGACCGAAGTTGCTAATGAAGCATGGGATTTAAATATCCTGCACTTGATTAGCATAATCCCGGCCGGTCGCCATTTTGGAAACTGACTAGCCCGAAGTAACTGCCCGCGTCTATATGCAGCAGAGAAGCGGGATTCCGAGATAAACCCCTTAGTTCGAATTAATTGTTAAACCTCATTCCACGAGGAGTAACAGTTAATTCGAACTAAGGGGTTTATTTCAGAATCCCGCTTCTCTGCTGCATATAGACGCGGGCAGTTACTTCGGGCTAGTCAGTTTTCAAAATGGCGACCGGCCGGGATTATGCTAATCAAGAGTGGGATATTTAAATCCCGTGCTTCATTAGCAACTTTGGTCGCCCTCATTAGCCTCCCTAGTTCGAACTAGGGGGCTAGTGTAGACGTACCCTATGTGTGTAACTGCTTGTTCCTTTTTAAGTGGAGTACTTCGCTGTTTACCTCAGACCATTTCTTCGGTTTGTGCAGATCACTTTGAATTATAACCCTATCCTCCAAAGCACTTACTACTCCTCCCCTCTTGATATCATTTGCAAACTTTGTAAGTGTACTCTCTATGCCATTATCTATATCATTGATGGAAATATTAACCAGAACTGCATCCAGAATTGATCCCTGTGGAACCCCACTCATTAGATTCTTCCAGAGTGGATGGTGTGGCTAACTGTGGCAACCCAAATTTGAAAATTTTGGTCCTTAAGGGGTCAGATGCTGAGGAAATGTGCCCATTGTAGGACATTGTTTTGTATCTGGATCCCTCAGTTTCACATTAGGTGGCAAATATCTTCTTGTGTAGCTGCATTATAGTCTCTGAAAAGGTGACAAGTTTTCACTAGAAAGTTATCAACGCTTTTACCCTCATATGTCAAGGATCAGAAACATATGGAACCCTAATATAAAATCACTTCACCTACCATTGAAATGCCACCAGCTCAGCTTTGAGATGCAGAGTATCTGTTTTACAGTGCCCAGAAAGCCTACAAAAAACTTCAGAGCACTTTTGAAGAACACTGTATTCAGAAGAAAACATGAGGAACATTTAAGTAGAGAAAATGGACCAGACTGTTAAATGCTGATTTGCAGCATCTGAAGATCTGCCTCACAATATTTGATACATGAAATCCAGGCACCTTATAGAACAATAACCGAAGAAGGAAGCAGCTACAGAGACTGCCTACGTGGATTTGGCCTCCGTGAGCCCTGAGGATATAAGCAAGTCTGCAGTGCGGTGTGAGTAGGTCCACATTTAAAGCTCTTATCAGCTTGACTAATGAGGCTATAATAGGGATATGAGTAGATGAGCAGGAAAAAAAGCAAAATGTGTTTGCTGTGCTGACAGACTTACAAGTCAATTTGTGGTTATCTCATGCAGCAAGAATTTGTGGTTTATTTAAACATTAAGGTATGGTTTTAACTAGGGCCACTGTCAGTCAGAGAGTGACTGGCTCAGGCAAGTGGCTGAGTCTTCAACCAGTTATTACTATGAATCAACAAACTAAAGGGAAAAAAAATCCTTCAAGCCAACCCAGAATAATTTCTGATGGTTGAAATTATTAGAGTGTTAACACATAATGTTCACATCCCTCCATGCTTCTTGGCTGCAGCACATACACTTCAAAAAAAGATTGCTCTTGTGGGCCCCCTTCTCCTCTGGGTCTTTGGATCAGCTGAGAAGCTGGCCTAGGCAGGGGCAGCCCGTGAGGCTAGGCAGACTAGGTAGTTGCATAGGGCGCCGCCGGCCAGGGCTCCCCGTGATTACGTCACGCCATTGGCGGCCGAGCAGGCGGGGGCGCCGATCGCGCCTTCCGCCTAGGGCGCCAGCTGCCGCAGCCGGCCTTGGGCCGCTCCTGGACCTAGGCCCTGCTTATGTTAGACTTCTAGGCCAGTTTTCCCATGTAGGCATTGATCAGCCTATCATTTTCAGGAAGAAGCACTGGAGTGGTGGCGCTGTTCCGCACATTCATCCCGGAGTCCTGTGAGAAACACACAAGTCCTTTTATTCTTACCTTCACATTCCCCACAAACCAATTTGTTCCATAGCTGCCACAGGCAGCTCTCTGATTGGAACGGCCTTCAAAGCCCTGCCTTCCTATGGGAAGAGTGACCCTCTATGTTCTCCATCCAGGCCCTACAGAGTAGCAGCTTCTCGGTGTCCGGAGGATGGTTCTTTGGTTGCCCTGCCATGATTGTCAGAGTTTGGAGATAGGCAGCTGGAGCCCCAGTATGAAAGGAAAGACAAAAGGCAATAATTTCATTTTAAAACAAGAGTTTTAATGCAGAACCACTGCCGCGTCAACAGTTGCTTGGGGGACCAGGTGGCACAGAATAGATAAAACCTGCCACCCACAACTTATCCAAAAGGAAATTTAATTTAGTGGATAGCTAAATGCTGTGGCAGTGGTTTTCAAACTCTGAGTCGCGGCTTGTAAGGGCAAGCCACCAGCCGGCAGCAAGATGCTTTGTTTACCTGTGCCTGCACAGGTATAAGTGATCGCAGCTCCTATTGGCCGTGGGTCATTGTTCCTGGCCAATGGGAGCTGCGGAAGCAGTGTGTGTCGGGACGCTGCTTTCCACAACACCTATTGGCCAGCAATGGTGATCTGCGGCCAACAGGAGCTGTGATCGCCTGTAAACACAGCATCTTGTAGCCAGACAGTGGCTTGAAAATGTCTGCTTACATTTGACCACAGAGGGAGAAACAGAGAACTTTGCATGGCAACTAGAGCTAGTCAAAAATTAGGGAAATATTTCAGAATTTCTAATATGTTTCAATTTTGTTTCAGAATGAATCAATTCTCTATTTATTTGTGACATTGAAAGTTTAGCTGAACATTTTTGCATGTTGAAATTTGATTTTTGGTGAATGAAATGTGCCCCATGATTCTGAAGATGACTTCAATTAATAAAACTTTTGATGGAAAGTTGATAAAAATGTTACAGAAAATTATTTTAAAAATGAAAAACTCTCACTCTCAACAAGTTTTAGGTCAAAATGGCATTTTTTTCCTGTGAAAAATGGGAAAATGCCAGCCACTGCTAGTGGGCACCATTAAAATGATGGGTGCACTATTGAAACCTAAAGCAACAGACGGAAACATGTAGATAAATCTTTACTGCTTTTTCCAGTTCAGTAAGAGTGTAACCAGTAATTTATATATCAGTGTATATAAATTCTCTGTTTTCTCTATCATGTGAGTTTCACAATCTGATACAAAACACATTTGTAAGAATGTATGAGCACACTCACTAAATTAACCTGTTGCCTTATAGCAGCTGTTGTCAGAAATGTGCAGATTTAGAATATTAAATATTTAGTTTACATTTACTATTAGCTTTTACTTTCATCAATCTGGGGGGAAGGGAAGAGAAACAGAGAACCTTTCAGAAGTCTGCTTCTTGCTTGCAACAAATCCAGGCTTCTTTTAAACACTGCACCACTATCTGATTAAATTGAGAATGTCAGAGGATGCAGTCCAGCTGGAGACAAGATTGAGGCCATGAAGAATTATAAAATGGTGGTACTTTGTTTATTTTGTTTAATTTTGAGCACACTTATTGGTGCTTTTATGTTAGGCTTCTGGAAGAAAGAGAGTCCAAAAGTAAAGTGATTCAGGGAGAAAATAGGAAAGATTAAATAAAGTTTTGGAAAATCAAGAGTGAGGCTTGACATAGAAGCAATTCTGGAAGAAGGACAGAATTCACTGAAGTTTAATTGATTTAGGAGGGGTTGTTCTCACCTTTGGCCTGATCCAAAGCCCACTGAAGTCAATGGGAGACTTTCTACTGACTTTAGGGGACTTTGGCTGAGGTGCCAAATGGCCATTTCAAATCTCCACCATGTTTTGTAGGAGACAAGGATATCCACTATCTAGTTCTTGTTAGTATGCTGCCTTTACTAGACATTCTACTTTGCAAAATCTAGATACTCCATTGGTCTCATCCGTTCACAATCAGTTCTGTGAACTTCTGCCCATTTTAGCTTGGTATAATTAGCAGGTTTGCATCGAAGGGATGATCTATCAAGAATGATCTAGATGGTGCTTGGTCTTGCTGCAAAGGCAGGGCTGGACTTGATCTCTTGAGGTCCCTTCCAGTTCAAGTATTTTATGATTTTATGATTCTATCAAAGGCCTACGAACTGGACGGGACTAATTCATCTCCATTTGCAGAAATGTAAAGGACTGCATGGTAATCGAGAGCAATTGCTCTCCCCGGGAGTGGAAATGGTTTAGTATCTTGAATTTGTTTTAAGACATAGCTGAGGCATGACTGGAAAGAGATCAAACCCCTGTTTCTTCCTGGTCACCCGTCCTGACCTGCTCTGGTGAACACAGCTGGAAAGAAAGGAAATGGAAAGTTGAGAGGCTTTGTGTGGCTTCTTTGGCAGCTAAGCCATGAGGAAAAGGGGTATTTTGCATGGCTGGTTTCAACATGGTTCACTCCACAGGTGACATCTCAGACCCCGCTTGGAAATCTTTAGCCTGGATCTCCAGGTCTCCCTGGAGTGCTGGTTGGAAGATAAATGGATTATTGTCACTGTAATGCAGAGGTCCCAATAAGAATCAAGGCCATGTGGCAGGGCAGGTGGGCCTTTCTCACCCTGGGATTCCTCTTTCACACCCTCCTCCGGATGCTTTATTTGCAAAGTGCTGTATGATTCCTTGTCTTCCCTCCCTACCAACATAAGGCCTTGATCTGCTCCTGAGGCACAGAGAAAGGTGCTGTGGGGGGAACTCTCACCTCCCTGAGATCCTAGTCTTCTCTATCCCTTGTCCTCAATTAACGAGATGAATCACTTTGATAACTGGTGAATCATCAGGCATTACACCAATTATTTCCTAAGTGTGGTCCATATGGAGACTCTTGCCAAGCACATGAGGTGATGAGCGAGCCATGGGTCCCACTGAGCAGGAAACAGTGGTAATGATATAAAAAATAGGGTAGTGTAGTCTGTAGTCCCGTAGCAACTGGGTAATAGGGGAATGTTCTGTTCCACTCAGCCTCCAAGCCATTAGCTCTGCTCCTCAGGCCGGTGTTACATTCCAGAAAGCATTGCAGTTATTGCTATTGGCCCTGGGTAGGCAGTCAGTGGATGGCAGAGAACGAGTGAGGTCCATACATGCTTTCACCACATCAGGAGACCAGTCATCTCTCCAGAAAACATTTTATCAGTGCAAGAAAGTAAAGGCCAGCCAAGCATTCCCCTTCACTGCTGCCAGGGCTTCCAGCCCTGCAGTTCAGAGAAGTTTATTTGGGTTGTAATTCAATAAATTTACAGTCATTTTCCAGCCATTTTAAACAATGAGTCAGTGTCATGATGCAGGCGTGTCCTCGACAGGAAGGTCTTTATGGAGGTCAGCCTTAAGAACAATAAGAAATATAATGCCCAGCACTTCTATAATAATTCTTTGCTCTTTTATACTGCACTTTGCATTCACCAGTCTCCAAGGCCTTTACAAAGACAGATCAACATGATTAGCCCCAGTTTTGCAAATGCGTACGTTGAGCTGGCTGCTCATTTGCACTCATTGGCATACTTTAGAGCAAAAAAACCCCCCAAATGATCCAAAAACAGAAAGAAGAAAGCATAAGCCAAAGTTGGGTGGGCAATGAAATATATAAATATAGTCACATCCTAATCATGTCTTTTACAAAATGGCAATCCTGTTGGAAAAGACAGCATTCAACACAAACATCACAAACCAAAGTGAGGAATAAAGAGCCAAAGGTATCAAGATGGAACACAAATCTCAAACACATTAGAAGCAAAGAGGGGACATTTTTGATCATACGGGTAGGCTTCCAAGACCCCCCTGAAGCCCAAATCATGAGCTGAGTAATTAAAGAAGATGGCTGAGGAGTCAAGTAGTTTTATCCATTTAATTTTGCTGGCTTTACTACATGTTGATGAGAACATTCCTATTCTATGAGCACTTTCCTTGGGAAATATTATGTAAGAAATGATGAGGCCACTTGAGAGTCTGAGGCTGATTAGGGTTGGAAGATGGACCTCTGAAGGTCTGCAAACCAGAGACAAATGAGAACATGCATCTTGGCCTGAGAAAGAGCATCTGAGAGCACTCGGGATGGAAGAATCCCAAGCATTGTTACAGGCAGAGGACCGACTGGCTAAGTAGCAGTTTAGCAGAAAAGGACCCGGGGATTACAGTGGATGACAAGCTGGATATGAGTCAGTAGTGTACCCTTGTAGCCAAATGGCATATTAGGGTGCATTAGGAGGAACATTTCCAGCAGATCTAGAGAAGTGATTATTCCCCTTTATTCGGCACTGGTGAGGCCACATCTGGACTATTGCGTCCAGTTCTGGGCCCCCCACTATAAAAAGGATGTGGACGCATTGGAGAAGGTCCAGTGGAGGGCAACAAAAATGATCAGGGGGCTGGAGCACATGACCTATGAGGAGAGACTGAGGGATTTGGGTCTGTTTAGTTTGCAGAAGAGTGAGGGGGGATTTGATAGCAGCCTTCAACTTCCTGAAGGGAGGTTCCAAAGAGGATGGAGAAAGGCTGTTCACAGTAGTGACGGATGGCAGAACAAGGAGCAATGGTCTGAAGTTACAGTGGGGGAAGTCTAGGTTGGATATTAGGAAAAACTATTTCACTGGGAGGGTAGTGAAGCACTGGAATGGGTTCCCTAGGGAGGTGGTGGAATCTCAATCCCTAGAGGGTTTGAAGTCCTGGTTTGACAAAGCCCTGGCTGGGTTGATTTAGTTGGGGTTGGTCCTGCTTTGGTCAGGGGGCTAGACTTGATGACCTCCTGAGGTCTCTGCCAGCCCTGGGATTCTATGATTCTATTCTATGTTTCTATTCTAATACCGAAGACTGAGAAGTCATCACGGTGGGAGCCTACTTTTAAACATGGAACCAAGTGTGACCTCAGGAATGATATACCTTCACTATAGGTAAAGCTAGTCAGAAGCCCAATTAAGGGCACAGCAGTATAATGTCTAACCTAATAAGGCCAGCACAGGTTCTGTAAGGAAGCATTATGCCTCTCTAATGTGTTGAGTTCTTTGGGCAAGTCAATGACCGGAGATAAAGGTGACCTGGTGATCATAACTTACTTGGATTTTCAAACAGCTTTTATCAGGTTCCTCATAAGACCCCACTGAGGAAAATAAATAACCAAAGGACAAAGGTTAAAAAAAAAGAGGTCAAGCAGCAGAAGAACTATTGTGTGGGACAGCTGCTCTTCAGAGTGAAAAAATGTTGTCTTTGAGGTAGCGCAGGAGTCTGATTTGGAGGAGGAGGAGCAAACCTTTTATTTTGGCCTAAATTCTGGAATCCAATGAAGGTTCAAGCGTTCAACTTGAACATAATCAGGCTTCCATTCTGGGTATGAGAGACTGAGCTAAATCAATAAAAAACAGAGATGAGTGGAAACAGTAAAAAAGAAAGGGAGTGCAAAAAAGAGGAGCAAAGGAAGGAAAGAAAGTTATAATGAAAAATAAATTGTGTGTCTATGTGTGTGTGTGTGTGTATGTTTATGTGCATGTACACTACATATTTCCAGCATAACGTGGATTTTTTTTTATTTTAATTTTAATTTTTTGGTCCCTAACACATAGCAAGGCCTAGAAAACCAATGCTTTTGTTTATAAATTGAATCACCTTAGAGGAAAAAAAATCTTGGGTTTAAGTAACAGGAAAAATAACGTCTGTGACTTCAGACTAGTTGTACAGACCCATCAAACAGCTCAAGTCATGCAGAAAACCTCAAGATCCACAAAGTTTGCCCGTCCCATTGGATATACTTGAAGCCAGACTGCTCTGCTGATGTGTGGGAGATTGGAGGTTCTCCAAACCTCTTCGTCCCAGTGTCCTCTGCACACACTGTTTCCTGGACACAGTCACAGACCCCACATTCTCCCAAGTATAGCGACTGTTTCCTGCTTGTGCTCCCATGGATGCTAGCCACTACTGTGAGTCAGAGCTCTTCTCTCTTGCCTGGCAAACAATAGGGCACATGCTGCTCTCACTGGGGGGTTATAGCACTGGTTACAGCTCATCTGTTTGTTTGGGGCCCCAGGAGGGTTTGTGCTTTTTGGAGACCTTCTGGAATAATGCTACTGCACAGCCTTCTACTATGGGCCAGTGCAATCCAGCCCTTGCTGTATTCATTGTACGGAGGTGGGGAATGACTAGCAGATAAATAACATTGATGGCATGTGGTATCACCAGTATTTCCCCTCGGGCCTTCAAAAATGCACCAAGGACTTGTCACACCTGCACTTCGGGGCATGCACACGTCCAAACGTGCGAGTGGCCTGCATTGAACAGAGGCATTTGCATGAATAAGGTCTTTGGGTTGGCACATACTTGAGTACAGGTGTGGAAAACTGTCGATTACATTTTATAGATTGAAAAGAAACTACTAAAGCCACCTAGAGGTTGCCTGGTGCATTTTTAGCAGCCCATCTAACATGGGTGTGGTTGCAAGTTGGGAGGACAAAGGCACTGACGATGATTCTGGGGGGACAGTTAATCCCCTTCAGGGGTTAGCAGACAATCCACACATCAGTCCATGCATGGCATTGCAGGACAGGCTGGGTGCACCATCCGTGATCAGCCTCTGTTGGCAACAAGTTACCAAATTATAACCTTAGCTGCCCAGTGCAGGAAACCCAAGAGATGGATGGAGAACAGAAAGCTGGCAGAATGTGATGCCCTGTCCTTGCCAGGCAAAAGGACAGTCTTCCATGCACACGTGATTCAGTCAGGGAAAAGATACTTCTTTGAAAAACTTCTGATCCAAACGACTCCATTTCAGGAGAGCGGGGCATGGCAGACGTCGTCCCATGGGAGGTGGAAAATGTAACGTATTCAAACTCCTCATCAGCCCCATGTCTGCATTGGTGGCTTGTGTTAAGCAGGTTGCTCTCATGGCAGCGTGATGGTGGAGAGACGTCCCTATCATTGCCAGCCCATCGCAATGCACTTATCACAATCCACCCCCATACCACTAGCCACCGCCCACAGCGACAGTCTGAACTACAAGAGCTGTGGCTGGACGAGTGACTATTCTCTAGAGCAGCGGCTTTCAAATTTTGGGTCACAACCCAGTCCTGGGGGGGTGGAATGTCAGGCACTGGGTCTCGTTGCTGTAGGGGGATCAGGTGACCAGTGGGGGTGCTAAGGCACCTCCCTGCCTGTCCTGGCACCACAGACTGTGCCATGCCCCAGAAGCGGCCGGCAGCAGGCACAGCTCCTGAGGGGTGGGGGGAAAGTGCACAGGACTCCGTGCACTGCCCCTGCCCTGAGCACTAGTTCCATACTCCCATTGGCTGGGAACCTGCTATTGGCTGCTTCTGGAGAGGCAGGAAGCCAGCCTTAGCACCCCTGGTTGTGCCACTGACTGGGAGCCACTCAAGATAAGCTCCTCCTGCCCCAGCCCTGACAACCTCCCGAAAGCCAGAGCCCCTTTCTGCAGGGCCGCCCAGAGGATTCAGGGGGCCTGGGGCAAAGCAATTTCAGGGGCCCCTTCCTGGCACTCCCTGTCTCAGACCTCAGACTTCAGACATTCTCATGGGGGCCCCTGTGGGACCCGGGGCAAATTGCCCCACTTGCCCCCTCCCGGGCGGCCCTGCCCTTCTGCACCCCAAAGTTCTCATCCTCAGCCCCACGCCAGAGCCCACACTCTAGTCAAATTATGTTAGGGTGTGGGCATCACAAAATTTTCTTCAACAGGGTCATGAGAAAAAAAAGTTTGAAAATCACTGCTCTAGAGGTAGAACATGGACCGCAGACCACAATAGTCATTGATGTTGGAACAGTTTTTATAATGGGGGTCTGAAAACCTTTGAAATAAACCATAAGTTCTGTACATGATGGAAACTACTTCAAGCTAGATGGTGCATGGAATACCCTCAGCACCTCTAGTTCCAGCACCCCTAGTAATAGCCAAAATCTAAAGAGGAACCACTGCGCTGCCAACAGAGGAGAAACCGAGACATCGAGTTTGGAGCTACTTGGAGATTCCAAATACAAAGTTGTGTGAGAAAGGTATTTCCTCACATGTTCTAAGATTGCACACATTTTGTTATCAAAAACTGAGGAGGGGAAATTTTGGGGGAAAGGGAGGGAGACCACAGACAATATCAAACTAGGTAACTACCTACCACTGGATTGGGAATGGGCGCTAGCAACAAATAGGGAATAAAACTCCCAATGCAGAATGAAACCCTGTCCTGGGCAAATAGTACTTCCTACTCTTATCCCACTGGATAATACCACGCGAGTCAGTCTCTCCCACACTTTGGCAAACCTTGTAGAGTTTGCCACACCAATACAATAGTATTGAATTGACTTGTCTGGACAATTGGAATAAGGGAGCGTTACAAAGCACAAGAGTCAGAAACTTTTTTGTGCAGCATCTAGTACAGCAAGGCCGTGGTTTGATACTGAGGCACCTAGGTTGCTGCAATAATACTTATAATAAATAAATAACAAAAATGGCCTGTCTTCTTCTACCGTCTTATTCTCAGAGGCAGCCCTTCAGATGCTGTAGCCACTCACTTCAATGGAACGAAACTAATTTACACCAGCTCAGAATCTGGTCTGGAAGGTTTATTTGTTTTGCACTGCATTTTAGGGGCATGGCTACACTATTGAGAAGATCAACCCTCCAGAGGTCAATCTTCTAACGTTCAATTTAGCAGGTCTAGTGTAAACCCAGGGCCAGCTCGAGCCATTTTGGCGCCCTGGGCTCAGGCACGCAGTGCCACCCCCGGGAGCACGGCGCATGCGCAGGCCCACCCCTGGGGCGCGGGCCTGCCCCTAGGGAGCATGCCCCCGGGCGCACAGCGCATGCAGTGCCCAGTCTGGCTCAGCCACTGCTGCTGGCTGGCAGCCCGGGGCAGGCCACGCCTGGCTGTGCAGGGCCCCACGTCCGTGGGGGGAAGGGCGCTGCTGGCCAGTGCCATGTGCCCCTTACAGCTGCCATCAGGTGCCCCCCATCGGTTGGCGCCCCGGGCAACTGCCCGGCTTGCCCACCCCTTAGTCCGGCCCTGTGTAAACCCCCAAATCAAATACTGAGGGCAGCCCCCGTCTGTGTCCTGTACTCCTCATTCTGTGAAGAGTAAGGGAAGCCAACAGAAGCATGTGCTCCTATTGGCCTTCCGCAGTGTAGAGGCTGTGGTGGCTCAGCTTAAGGTAAGTCAAATCCAGTTACACGTTTTGCATAGCTGGATGGTGTACCTTAAACCGACCTGCCTGGTTTAGGCCTACAGGGAAGTTTGGAGTTTGAGAGGTGACTGGGCAGTGTGATCCATAATTCATTTTTGCATATTTCTGTATATTTAAGAGGAAGAAAGTAAGTGAAGGGAAATTTCTATTTGATTTTTTGAGAGATATATTTAGAGAGAGAGAGAGATTGAGAGAAGGAATAAATATGAGTCTACAATTTTCCTTCACACTTTCATTTCTCTTAATCCATTTGATGAGGAAGCTTGGGCAATATTTATTAGCTGCCACCTACTTTATCTCTTAGAGTACATCTACACAGCAGGGCTAAAGTCGAATTAAACTACGCAATTTCAGTTACGTCAACTGCGTAGCTAAAGTCGAAATAGCTTAACTCAGCTTTTGGCACGCTCTACACAGCAGGAAGTCGAAGGAAGAACACGCTTCCTTTGACTTCCCTTACTCCTAGTGAAATGAGGGTTACCATAAGTTGGAGTAAGAAGTCTTCCAGCTCAACGTTATTTCGAAATAATGGCTTGGAGAGTAGATGTGCACTATGTTATTTCGGAATAACATTAGTTATTCTGAAATAATGCTACTGTGTAGATGTACCCTTATTGTATTCACTGTGGGTGCATCTACACTGCACCCATACTCGAAATAAGCTACGCAATTTGAGCTATGCAAATTGCATCGCTTACTTCACGTCAATTTCAAAATAGCTTATTTCGTAATTTGGCGCTGTCTACGAAGCCAAATTTTGGAATTACCCGCTATTCCAAAATGTCCCTTACTCCTTGTGGAATGAGGTTTACAGGGACATCAGAATAGCGAGCCCATTCTATTTCGAAATGACGGGCTTGCTGTTAAGATGCAGGATAGCTATTTCAGGATACCTCTGGTATCCCGAAAAAAAGCTGCAGTGTAGATGTAGCCTGTGAGAGTTTCTTTTTGGATAAATAGTTTTTCCTGTTGCTCAGAGATGTTTGTACTTCTAGAGCCTTGGCCATTTCCCTTCTCTTATGGATGTTTGGCCTCCT
This sequence comes from Rafetus swinhoei, assembly GCA_019425775.1. Lineage (NCBI taxonomy): Eukaryota > Metazoa > Chordata > Testudines > Trionychidae > Rafetus > Rafetus swinhoei. The sequence continues at coordinate 190,825,013 of CM033440.1, forward strand.
TACTTCCAGTTTTACCTGGCTTGTTAACTACATTTTCCATTTAAAGATCCTCCTTTTATAGCTCTCTATTTGTGTATTTCTTCTGCAGGATGGATGGGCTGCTGATGTGTTATGGTGAGTTTCAATTAATGGTGAACAGGGGGTTAATGGTTACACTTGCGGAGGAGAAAGGTTTATCATGAGGAGATGTTTACTTTCCAGTTCATTGCTCAGAATGGCAGGGACAAGGCCTTGTGATCAGGGGAAGACACGGTCAGTCAGATAATACAAGAACTTCAGTCAAGATCTCCAACATCTATTTTTTTTTCAGGTCTCCAAAGTTTAGCTACAGTTAAATAGTTAGAAACCAGTGAATAAAATTAACTGAAATTAAGTAACTTAGGAATCAGCTAGTACTGAAAGGTCTAGGATAAAAGAAGCAAAAGGAAAAACCTGTATTACCTTAAAAGGTATTCAGTACACATGAAGGCTTAGTTTTTCCTTCAGCTCATAACCTATCTGGTTCTATGGATAAGCTCCATTTTCATTTTGGCTGTGCATCAGAAAGAGCTCATGGTTTCATTTCATTTTCATTTATTCTATGCCATTTCCTCAGAGAATAGAATTAAAAATGGCAGCTCAGAAGTGAGATCATGCTTGCGAGAGCTTTAAAACCCTCCTCATTACTCCAGGGGTTCGTAACACTCTTCAAGAAAGGCCCATTAAATCCAGCAGTCTTGCAATATATTTTTTTCAGCCTTGCATGAAAGATTGCCTTAGAATTTTCTTCTCTGAACAGACAAGCACATCAGAATCACAAGAGTCTTGTATGTCTGTGTACCTGAAGAATTTACATGGGCCCCCATCACTAAAGCAATTGGGCACCTTATGGCCTTTAATGAGTTTATCCTCACAGCACCTCTATTAGATAAAGTAATATTATCATCCCCATTTTACAGATGGGGTACTGAGGCACAGAGAAACTCACGTACCTGTACATGCCTGAGGTCACACAGGAAGTCTATGGGCGAGCAAAGACTTGAACTCAAGTCTCTCAAGGTCCCAGAGGGCTATAAGCAGGTCTCCCAATTGTCTGCTTATCATATCTCTTCTAAAAACAGAGACAGATCTGTTGGCCAAATTCTGTTCTTGAGTTACAGCTGCGTAAATCCAAGCTAACTCCACTGAACTTCTCTGAGTTACTATGGACACACCAGCGTAACTGGGAGCACAATTTGGCTTTGAGTGTGTTAAAAAGAACAAAGATAGAATTATAAGTTTTGCTTTGTTCACACTTAAAAGAGGGAAAGCACCTTTTTAACAAGAAAATGCTATTTCATAAATGCTGCAGTTTACCTTCACCAAACAAGTGCCAAAAATTTTAACAGCTTCCTGATCTTAAATTCAGAGATCCAAAATTCAGTCTGATCTCTCCTTTATTGGTCTCATAATCTTTTGGACACTCCATTAAGCACATATTTTTAATATAAACTATACTAATAAATGTGGGACTGGCTTTATTAGAAGGAAAAGATTTTACACTAACAAATAACACTGACATAGTAATGACAAAGGAAAGTCTAAAAAGTCTGAGAGCTTTAAAACAATGAGTAGTCCTGTGGCACCATAGCCCTGGTCTACACTAGGGAGTTATTTCAAAATAACCCCCCTTATCTCAAAATAATAAGAGAAGTGTCCACACTACCAAGCCCGTTATTTCAAAATAAAGGGCTAGTTATTTTGAAATCTCTACTCCTGCTTTCCTCAGGGAACAATGTTTATTTCAAAATAGCATTAGTGTGGACACTCCGTTGCGGCTATTTCAAAATAACTACTCCCCAGAGTCATTCAAAGTAGTTACTCCCCAGTGCTTCCCATGTCTAAGTCAAGGTAGTGCATCCTCAATAACAGAGCCTGCCTCAGATTAATTTTGAGGCTCCCTGATAGTGGGGACACGCTATTTCAATTTTGTTATTTCAGGAGTTATTATTTTGAATTTAGTTATTTCAAAATAAATTCCTAGTGTAGACATGCCCTTAGGGTATGTCTAGACTACATGCCTCTGCCGATGGAGGCATGTAAATTAGACATACCAACATACTCAATGAAGCAGGGATTTAAATATCCCCTGCTTCATTAGAATAAAAATGGCCACCGCGTTGTGCCAGCTCAGCTGTTTGTCGGCACGAAGCGGCAGTGAAGACAGGGATCGGTTGAGAAGGAAACCCTTTGCCAACCGATCCTGTAAACCTTGTTGCACGAGGCATAAGGGATCGATCGGCAAAGGCTTTCCTTGCTGACCAATCCCCGTCTTGACTGCCACTTCGTGCCGACAAACAACTGAGCCGGCACAACATGGCGGCCATTTTTATTCTAATGAAGCAGGGGATATTTAAATCCCCTGCTTCATTGACTATGTCGGTATGTCTAATTTACATGCCTCGGTCGGCAGAGGCATGTAGTCTAGACATACCCTTAGAGACTAACAAAAATGCACTTCAAGGCCAATTTCCCCTGCCTTTGACATTCACATTTTCACATCAAAAGCTATAAATTGGACACATCCAGCCTGACTCAATTAACTTCACTAACACTGGTCCTACAATTGACAGGTAACTGCTTTTGCTGCTATATATATCTTGGATTGTGTTATTTGTATTCCAACTCATCTGATGAAGTGTGTTTTACCCACATAAGCTCATAATCCTATACATTTTTGTTAGTCTCTAAGGTGCCACAGGACTGCTCATTGTTTTTAAATGAAAGTCTAGAACATCATCTTGATTCACACCTGGGGGGTTGGTTATGACTGACCATGTCATAACCCCATGCCCATGCCCATGCCCTTTATTTCTCACTTGGAGACAGTGAGTTGGGAGCAACTAAGCAGGCAAGGGATAGAACATAGAAGTTCACAGTTTGGGTCAGGTCCTTAAGTCCATCTAGTTCAGTTTACTGTCTCTAATAGTGACCAGTCAACCCAATGCTTTAGAAGAAGTATAAGAAACCTCTAAATCCCAGTTAGGGTATGTCTACACTACAGCACTATTTCGAATTAACTTAATTCGAAATAGTTAATTCGAATTAAGCTAATTCGAATTAACTCATTTACACAAAAAAACTATTTTGAAATAGCGTTTTGCTATTTCGAAATAGCGCGTCCACACTGAGTGGACCCTGAACCAAAGTTAAGGCTGGCCAGAACCAGTGCCGGCAGGGCATCAGGTTAGGAATTAGTGTGTGGGGCTGCTGCCTGAGGCTGACTGAGCTCCATTCTTAAAGGGACCCCAGCCCCACCCCGGACAGACAGTTCTCAGGGTTCCCCGCTTGCTTGTCTACCTCAATGAGGGACAGCAAAGCAGTCCTGTCTTGGAGTGCTCTGAGTGCCCACACTCAGGACACCACAGCACTCAGCCACATGGAGCCAGAGCTGCTCCTGGGCACGCCGGTGCATCTTGTGGGGTCATTGCCATCATCCCGGCTGCACTTGCTGCAGGCTGCCATCCGGGGGGTCCATTGGGGGGCTATCAGGATCCAGGAGGCCCTGCGGGAGAGGGTCCACCCTGAGGAGCCTTCAGAGCCACCCCGGTCCTCCCCACCGGGGGCTTGTGCCCCATTCCTCCCTCGTGTCCTTCCACTCACCCCTCCCTAGTCCCCCTTCCTGGTGTCAAATAAAAGACACGTATGTTCAAAAATAGAAACTGGGTTTATTGAACAAAACTGGGGAGGGATGAACCTCTGGGGAGACTGGGAAAAGGAGGTGGGAGAGGGGAAGAGAGAGGGTAGGAGAGGGGAAGGGGAAACCTGGGAGGAGGGAGCTGGAAGGGGAACGCAAGGGGAAGAAGAGGGAGGGGAAGCTCAGGGCTCAGGGTTGCGGGTCTCGCCGGACCAACTTGACTTTCATGCTAACCTGCTCCTGGGTTCTCATGTGGCCTTTGGTGGCCAGGCTGGCAGCTATCCTGCCATAGACGGCCGCATTCCTCCGTCTAGTGCAGAGATCATGGACGTTGGGGGCATCCCCCCCAAACCTGAATAAGGTCCATGATCTCCACCCTGGACCAGGAAGGCACCCACCTTCTCCAGCCCCTGTCAGGCTCCTGGGAGCTGGCAGACTGCTCCTGGGGAGCGGTGGAGGGCTGGCTGCCAGTGGCTTGCTGGCTCATGTTTTGGGGCTACTGGGTCAGGGGCCCCGGTGGCCACTGCTGGCTCTGGGCTGGCAGGCTTGGAGCTGGCACAGGCACTGTGGCCAGGGTCTACCCCTTTAATGGCTCCGGGGCTGGGGGAGAGGAGAGTAAGTTTTCCTGGTTGTGCCCAGAGTGGCCACCAGGGCTCCCTGGGAAAGGCTGGAGGCCCCCTATTCGAATTAAGTGTCTATGCAGCACCGTCACTCCTCATAGAATGAGGTTTACCAAATTCAAATTAAGTGCTCCGCTATTTTGAATTAATTTCGAATTAATTTCGAAATAGCGGTTTGCATGTATAGACGCTATTAAAGTTAATTTGAAATAATGGCTGTTATTTCAAATTAACTTTGCAGTGTAGATATACCCTTAGAGATTTGCTTAAGCCATTAAGCATGAGGTTTAATAGTATTTCCTCAATTTATGTAGGTATTAAACCTTGAAGGGAATTTTTTAACACAACATCTTTTGATTGGGAAAAGGGTAGATCTATTGAAACCAAAACTATTCACAGAAAGAGGTCATTTTTTATATATTTCCCATTTTGAAAAAAAGTTTCATTGTCAAGACACCCAATTTTGACATTTTATGAATGCATAAGGTCCCTTTTTTTCCCAAAATGTCTTTTTTTTCCCCAACATGTAAGTTAATTTAAGGTAAAAATGAAAAAAGGGTAAAAGTTAAAACCAAACATTTTGAAATTATTGTAATGAAACATTTTGGTGGATCTAATCTGGGTTTGGGTTTGTTTTTTCACTCATAAAAATTTTCAGGAGTAATTTTCATCTCAAATTAGGATAGGAAAACTTTAAACATCTTGAAAATTCTCACAGGATGGGGAAATTGTTTCCCAGGCAGCTCCATTTGGTATTAACCATCATAACATAGGAATTTCGTGCCATCTTTTTAAATGCCCAGTCCCTCTTTCAAATCTTGCTAGGCTTTGGGGGCCTAACATCCAGTGGCAATGAGTTCCACAGTCCAAATTTACGTTGTATGAAAAAGTATTTCCTTTTCTCAAGTTTTGAATTTGCCACATTATCATTTAACATCTCCGTGTTCGTGAGTTGAGACTTGGGTAGAGAAAGTACTTCTCTATCTCCTAAACGTGCTGTGAGGGTAAAAAGAAGGGGGTAGAACTGTGGAGAAGGAGAACATCCTAAAAGGGCTCGATTCTCAGAGGGCAGGTGCTCTCTACTTTCTACCAATCAGGACTTCTCAAAATGTGACAGTTAAAGCAAGTTGGATAGCTAACAACAGAGGCATCCAAATTCAACTAGTCACTTTCGATTTTCTTGGCTCCGTTCCACTTCAGGCTCATTCCTAAAAGCAAAATCAAACCCTAAGTTTGCTCTACCTAAGATGGTAGGAGCTCACACATCAGTTATCCATGTAAACAATGCTACTGAATGAAAAATGAATAGCCTAAATGGACACAGTAGACAGGCAGACTATACAGACAAACAGAATGGAATTAGCACTGATGCTTCAGTCAGAGGCAGGTTACCATCTCAACGTGTCTACATGATTTAAATAAACCTTAATGACCAGAGATGGAGGATATGCAGTTTAGTAAGGGGAAAACATGGCTGTGACTGAGAGTCAGAAATACAATCCCTCCTTTAAAACAAACAAGACACAACTTAACTCATATAAAAAGACAAGGCTTTTTTGAAATAAGTGGCAATTTGGTTACTTTTCCTTTTCACTTTTTACTTGAATCTTGACCTTCGTCCTGCTCCCTTACTAGGTTTTCCTATTTCCACTTGGCCTTGACGAAAAACAGACCTGTCCTTAAATGTGTTATACAAACTAATCATTTTTACTGGGAGAGCTAAATGGATGGTACAGAACCCTTTTGAACCAACGTTACATTTTAACTACTTTAAACACATCCAGCTGTGCAAAGTTCAATCATTCACTTCAGCAGGTAAGTCCAGAGTGAGATAACATGGGCAGTGTTTCTTTGCAGATCAACCAAGAAAGGGAAAAATACCAGAGTCCTAGGAAGACAGTTGATCAAATATTTGTAATTTCTCAGACACACTGTCTTACTACTTTCATGTCATCCTATTTTAGTTAAAACTATGCCACTCTCGCTGTAAATAATGCGCCTGAGCTTTCAAAAGTGACTACCGATTCTGAATGCCTTCATTCTTGGGTGATCAACTTGAGACACCTTAAAAAAGCCCAGTTTTCAGTCGCTACTACTATAATCATTAGCCACCTCTGAAAATGTAGGCCCTCACTATATTGTTTGAGCTGATTTTGCCATAATGCTTTTTATTGTGGAACAGAGGATAGGCATATTAGGTGCCATTTTCCCTGAGAAATTTGGGGAAGGAGATTGTTTTTCTTTCAATTTGCTGTTTTCAACAATGAAAAGGGGAAAAGGCAGACTCAAAACCCAAACAAAAATCGATTTTGGTTTCCCAAAGCCCAGACATTTCAACTGAAAAGATTTCCATGAGAATTTCAAGAACACAGAAAACTTAAGCCACAGTGAAAATTTGTTGCAAAAATGTTTCTCAGTGTTCAAAAAGCTATTGTATGTCAAAAATGTTTTACTGAAAAACAATGCTCATCCACACCAGAATAGGGGACTTGATATGATATGTGGCACACCTGTTATTCCCCCGACAAGTAATTGAAGTTTTGGTGCCTAAAAAGAATGGAGCTGTAATGATACAGTGCAAGTTTTGACACCTGCAGTTACAGCGAACAGAATATTAGAAAATTAGTAAATTGTGTTAAATTAATCAATAAGTTTTGCCATTTGGGACTTTTTTCTACTTTGATCATAAAACGTACTCCTGAAGACTACCGAATTTCGTGTGAACATAGTGTGTTTGCATTAATGGCTGGCACCCTCACATAATTGCCACAGTTGGGGTGACAGTAACAGCATTGTGAAAAGCCTCATGGGGTAGCCATGTTAGTCTGAATCTCAAAAACAACGAGGAGTCCTGTGACACTGTAGAGTCGGACAGATCTATTAGGGCATAAGCTTTCATGGGTAAAACCGACTTCATCAGGTGATGTGGGTTTTACCCACAAAAGCTTACACCCTAATAAATCTGTTTGTCTCTAAGGTGCCACAGGACTTCTCGTTGTTTTTGTAGGCACAGCATTGTGTCTTGTTGAAACTAAAGATCACAGTGAGCTGTGAAAAGGTTAGCGTGCAGAAAGCCAGCAGAACCCCATTATACAGTTCTGTCTGAGGGAATGGGCCCTTTTTTGGACTATGAAAATACCTGGATTTCATCTGAATCTGGGAGTGAAAGGATGGATTCACAAAACAAAGGATGGATTCTGGTTCATTATCAGGCTCAGAAGATGAAAAGGGGATATTGCATGACTCTGAGGACCTATTTGGCGTAAGTGGTTGCAAATAACAGAATCATAGAAACTAGGGATGGAAAAGGCCATTTAGGCCATATAGTCTCCTGGCCAGTGAGGAGGAGTTCTCTACGGGATAGTTTCCAGTTCTTTTTGGAGAAGGCTTGAGTTCTCCAGGAGGTGCTGAAGTCTATCATGGAGGTACACTAGAAAGGGTGAAAAGCCTCTTGCCAGCTGGACTCGCTCACCAGTTGGGGTGTAAGAGTCCCCTGTAGGGGTGTGTGTTTCAATGATGTAATGCCTAAAGCACATGATAAAGTCAGTCATTGAAGGTCTAATAGGCTAAAAGGGTGGGAACGTCTGAAGGCCAGACGGGTAGGGGTTCCAACTGCTCATCTCTCATTGCTTTGAGAAAGGAGGCAATGTCAGATCAAAGCAGATATGGGCACTAAAAAAAAAGGGAGTCACAAGGCCTCTCTTACTCATACATGCTGGGTGGTAAAGCCATGTTCCTCCCAAACAGATGCCACGTTTGATCTCTGGGCAAAAACAATAAGCGCTAATGAGCCAAATTCTGCCTGAGGATTTGTACAAACAGATTCCATTAGGTGTGGTGGGAGCCACACACATAGACCCCTAAGGGCAGAGTTTAACCCATTCAGTTTATCTTACTCCTCCTAGGAGTATAAACAATAGCTGCAAAGTCGCTCCGCTAACCTATGAGGGGCAAATTCTTCTCCTTCTTCTGTGCTTCTGGAGGGCAGTCCGGCCTCTGAATGGGTAGATGCAAAGGGCCAGGATTTGAGGCAGGGTTTCGTGGCCTGTACAAAGAGGGAGGACAGAGGTGGGAAGAAGCAGTGCCAAAAATCTCTCACTTCATACAGTGTCTTCTTACCCCCACATGGAAACACAGTGGTGTCAGCAAATGCCAGTTCCACCACTGGCTACAGCAGCTTCTACAGAACAGCTTCAAAGATGTTCAGCAACTTGGACAGGGTGGGATGGGGCAGAGGGGAGAAGAAGGGAAGATTCCTGCTAGTTGGCCTGGATGCCTGCTTGAGGATTTGCCCTTTGAAAACAGTAGGAATATTTACTTTTTACCTGTTCTGCATCATGTCTGAAGGGGGAAGAGGTATATTTCCTGAGAACAAACCAGTCCAAGGGAAAACTTTGTCTAGTTGCAAGACAAGCCAATGATTTAACACCACACAAACAAAGGCTTCTTGATGAAGCTTCAGGCCGCGCCAGGTGTGTGAACACGGTGGAAATGGTATTAAAAGAAACATTCAGGGGCTGATTCTGCTGGCTTTTATCAGCTTGAGTTGCACCTTGATCTCCGAGAAGGCCCCCAGGAATCTATGAAACTCTTGGATTAAGCATACTGGTAGCGGAATCAGATTCTTTTAACGTACAAGGCAAGCTCTCCAGCCTAAATAAGAATCACGTGACCTACCTTGTCTCCTTTCACCTGAGGACCAATATGTCTATGAACACTTTCATTGCTAACTGATTTGAGGTTGTAGTCCAGATCTTCAGCTGATTTCAGTGGGACTATCCCGATTTACACTTGCTGAGAGTCTGACTTTTTAGTACCACTAGGAGAGCATATTTTTCATATGCTAACTGAGCATGCTTCTGTTTAAAATAATTGCTTTTTGACGTTGACTGGAGCCTTAACTCCCTGTGAGAATGAAGGAGGTTTCTTCAGAGGACATGTGGTGTTGATTATTATATTAATTAAATGGGATAGTAGTCTGAATCTTTAACAGCTTCCACACCCACATTAAAAAGTGCTAATAAGTCACTGTACTTTTTTCCTCTCACTCATTGTGTAAAGTAACAAATTATCATGGTGTTTTGTGAATCCAGCCTTCTTGACAACTGCTTATTTTGCAGGAGATTCATGACTTTATATTTGCTACAGTATGTCATAGAACTCATGTCATTCTAAAAACTGGCCTTTTCATTTTTTCCACTCCCTTTTGTTATTTCTTGCAGAGTGTGTTTGCAGCCATGTAGCTGAAGAGCGAGGCAATACATTAGACGAGGGCTACTCAACCTTGGAAGCCCAGGGGGTCACAATGATACTCACAGCACATGCCAAGGGCCGCAACTTAAATGTGGTTGCATATACATGCAAACATATATGCAAATATATGCAAATAGCTTCTTTCACACTGACAGGCATAAATACACAGATTAAGGCAAGACTACACAACACACGGGCCCCATTTAAGTCAGTTCTGCTGATATTAATAAAACACAATATTCACCCAATTTTCACTCATATGACAGCACTTTTAATGAGCAATGACAGTTCAGGAATGTAACTATTAAAACGCATCTCAACAGAAGACCATTCTATTGACTGCTTTTTTGTTTTGGCTCCCACCCGCGGGCCGCAAAGAAATAGGCCGTGGTCCGCATGTGGCCCACAGGCCGCCTGTGGAGTAGCCCTGCATTAGACAGACTCTAGAAGAGCTCTGGAATAAAGAGAAGCCTGATATGGAAGCAGCAAAGGGAGGAGCATGTTTCGAAGAGAGAAACCCACACATTTTCTTCAACTCTTTTCCATCCCCAAATGAAGAAAATTGGGGGCAGGTTTTTTACCTGAGGTACAAGGGCTGTGGTTAGAGCTGCCAATAGTAGATACAGGAGGGCAGTGCTTTAAAAGGGCCCAGGGTTGTAGATCCTTTATCAGGAGGTGAGCAATAATTTTTGCAGACAGGCCTCTTAATGAATTTTGCTACATGGTTATGGGCCAGCTTCCCCTCCCCACTGGAAGGGGCAGGACCTGGGGCAGAAGGGGCAGAGTTGGGGACTAGCCTCCCCCCCAGAGTTGTCTGGGGCTGGAGGTTTTGAATTAAAAACACAGAAAAGGGCTTGCGGCTCCCGGCCCTGCTGCTACCACGTTGCCTGGCAGCTGCCCAGGTTGCTACAGCTATTTAAAGGGCTCTTGGTTCCAGCCCCCACCGGGGTAGCATTATGACCCTGAGTCGGGAGCCATTTAAATTGGATCCTGCTGCCTGGGCCACCACCTGGAAATTCGATGGTAGAGGCAGCGGGATAGAAATAGAAAACAGCAAGATGTAGTCTGCAGGCCAGATCAAAGTGTTAGACGGGCCGAATCCAGCCCCCAGGCCGCATCTTGCCCAGCCCTGCTTTAACTGATCGCCGGAGCCCTGCATGGGCTGCTTTGTTCTGGGTTCGGCATGCAAGAAAGCAGCACCTTTTTATCTCTGTGCCCCTAGACCCAAGATCTAGGTAGATTCTGCAAGAGAGTTAGGAGAGTTCTTTCTCTCCCTGACTCTTTTTTGCAGGCTTCTCATCCAAGACACACTCTAGCCCTAAACGAGCAAAAATAAATAAATAAATCATTAAACAATTTAAACCATTCCATGGAAAAATGAATCGTTTCTTTCCTTCTTGGCTTTTTGTCTTGCAAGGGCACATGGAGTTTTTTCATAGGACTAGGAAGAAAAGTGACACCAGCAGAGAGAATACACTTTACCTTTTCTGTCTGTGTCATTTTTAAAGATATGTGCACCAGACACCCCATTAACAAGGAAGAACATGTGTAGCAACGTGGCACTGGTACCTTTTTTCCCCATAAAATATTTCATTAGCTCCCGAGCCCTTTAAAGGCTTATCTTTAAACAGTGCCTGGAGCCTGGGTCAGGGAAAGGGCTGCTGAAAGAAACAGCCTGTGCCACAGGTCAGTGAAGGCTTCTTTCGGCTTCTCACTGCTGTTTGTCACCATCGCCAACCCTGCTTCTGAAGGTTTGCTGTAGCGTTGAGCCGGCTTACACAGCTAGACAATGTAAAGGCCACAAAGAGAGCCAGAATCCTCCTTGCTGGAGTAGGACTAGCTGTTACACTTACTGGACACACTTTGCTTGGTTGGCCCACTGCCAGAAAAAATAACCTATTGCAGTCAAAACCCAGTTAAGCCAAACAGCCCATGCTTAATGGAGCCCGCTCTGAAAGTTTTCTGCTCAACAAAGCTGATATTTTCAGCAGGTGAGACTGAAGCTGTCCAGCACATCGTATCCAATCCAAATCCTTAAACGTGGGTGTCCATGGGGTGTGCGATGCTAATTCTGAAAGGGGGACACGGCTGGATCCCAGAATTACAGGATTCACAATATAAACTTAAGCTAAAAATCTCCACCAGCTCCAGCATCATGTACAAAATGGAAAGATTTGCTTTCATTTTTGACCTAGAGGGTCCAGTCTCGTGAGGTGACTTCCAGGGGCCTGAATCCAAGTCAACACTTGCTACTGACTAAGAAGTGGCCCCATTGTACCTCAGTAGTGGAGTGGCTCTCATCTCATGCGATCTCCACCCCTTACCCCCCGTCTTACCGAGTGTGTTTGCCTGCACTGCCTCTTTAAAAGCCTTTTTGGCTACTGAGCCCTCTGACCACGTCACACTATGTGTAATCACAACCCCTTCTGGGGGACACCTAACAGGGGCTCATCCCGGTGCCCTCTGCTGGTGTCTCCAAGTCTGGCTGGCTGTGTCCCCTCAGTTTCTTTCCACACTCAGTGAGAGCGGCACCTCCAGCGCTTCCTCTACTGACAGCAACTTTTCAGACAGCCTCCAAAGTCTGCTCACCTTGAGCTCTGCCCCACACTGATTGCTGCTGAGCTTTGCAGCTCCTTTTGTAGGCTGTCCTGGCCCCTGATTGGCCAGGTCCTCCAGAGCCTCTCTAGCCTCCTGGAGGACTTATCTATGGCTCTCTTGGACTTAGGACCTAGCCCCATTACAGCCTTATCATGCACTCAGCGCACATTGGAGTCTGTAAGAGTTAGCTACCTATGATGGGATCCTGCCACTCAACTTCAATGGTGCAGAATTTAGCCCCATCTAACTTCCATGCAAAGTCAATGGGCACTGACTTAAAGCAGTGAATAGGAGGGCAGATTTTAGCCATTATAACCATAGAGATTGGGGCTATTACAGGTCAATCCCATACAATAGAAAGATAAGGCAGGGCCAAAAACATCTGTAGCATGTGTACAGACATTTGTCAGTGCTGCCTCTCTGTAGAGATGGACACAGCCAAACAATCAGTGACTCTATTTAAAAGGTTCTCTCATTTTCAGACAGAGGTGAGCCAGCCAGGCCCTGACTTGTTTGGGGATAGGGTGTTTCGTTGTGGTTTGGAGATGTGTCCAAGAGCTTTTATTACTCAGAAACTTGGGTTCTGAGTGTGTTTTTGTAAGGAGTCTGAGAATGAAATCTGATTCATATTTACATCTGTTAGCATGTTGGGAAGAAAAAAGGATGAGCAAACGGCTGCTGAAAGACAAATAAAAAAAAGCTGATTCCATTTCCCACAACACTTTCTAGGTTTGGGCTGCATCTGTTTATGTTACCAGAAACTTTGTAATAGAATTAAAAGTGGCGGACAATGGCAAAGTCAGCAACGGCTATAGACAAGCATCTGGTCTTCTTGAAATGTTGATTTGTATGGAATATAAAAGTCGCTGCTGTAAATTAGTTACATGTCAATTTTGTTTGTGAAAAGGTCCTTCGGGCTTTTGAAAATAACAGCTTAGTTCCATGATGTAATCTGCTCTGACTGTCCAGATTTCATCCCTGTAGAAAGAATACATTGTAATGTCTGTGTGAGTGATGAGTGTACATACCCATAGAAATGAGATGTTATGTATATTACTTACCACATAAATCTGTACTATCATAATAATAGTGGAAGTATAATGGAGGAAAAATGTCATGTATTGCAAAGCATTTTTTCCCTACATTAACCTCCATAAATGCCTTAAGGACACAGAGGGTACATCTCATGAAAGGACCTTTATAACATGACATTCCATTCAGAAACCCAGAAACAAGGCAATATGGTATATGCACACATTTCTGTGAATCCGGGTATGGCAAAATGTTAGGATCTCCATGAAAAACACTGGCCTCACGGGCTGTAATTTCTCACCCCGATGGAACAGGTTTCGAATTTGCAAATACTACATCTGAAAGATAATGGGCCAGCGTGCAGATTAAAACCACGTTTTCCTCCAGAAACAAATATTACCCTTTAACAGCCAAAAAATATTATTTGTGATACAATAGGTACTAGAAATCCCAACCAAGGCCTCTTGGTGCTAGATGATGTGCATATACCTAGAAAGAGCTAGTGCTAATTACCTGCAGCCTAAATAGGCATCACAAAGCGAGGGAGAAAAAAAATATTATCCCCAGTCTTACATATAGAGAACTAGAGCACAGGCAGATGACATGACTGCCCAAGATCAAAGAGGAAGACAATAGTAGAACCAGGAACTGACCCCAGATCTCCTGAGTCCTGGCCCTTTAAACACAAGTCCAATCTTCTTCAATTTTGGGTTAGCAGTTGAGATTTCATTGAGAACGTGTAGCACACCCAGAGAACGTAATACTCGGACCTGAAATTGCTGACCCTTTATTGTGTGCAATCATATTGCCTGCAAGAGGAAGCATTTGTGGGCATGTGGCTTTATTTGGCATGACACAGTTCTGATAAACGCTGTCTAAAAATGCTTGAGAGGGTGAAATGATACAGTAAAAAGAGAAATAGAGCACAGGGAGAGGGAGAGTTGTAGGCCAGACAGAATGGGAAATGCCTGTCAGATGAGATTGGAAAGGCAATGGAAAGTAAATGAGGAAAGAGATAGAGGAAAGACTGTTCCCAATGGCAAGAAAAAGTCACATTACCAATAATGACAAGATTGTGTGGAAGAATATAGGGAACGGCTATATAAAGATCTCAAACAGAGCCCAAATAAGCTTAAGAACATAAGAATGGCCATACTGGGTCAGACCAATGGTCCTGGAGGGAACACAACAGATAATCCACATGTGATCCCTCCCCTCTCACCCATTTCCAGACAAACAGAGGCCAGGGACACCATTCCTACCCATCCTGGCTAATAGCTATTGATGGACCTACCCTCCATGAATCTATCTAGCTCTTTTTTGAACTCTGTTAAAGTCCTAGCCTTCACCACATCCTCTGGCAAGGAGTTCCACAGGTTGAGTGTGCACTGAGTGAAGAAAAACTTCCTTTTCTTTGTTTTAAACCTGCTGCCTATTAATTTCATTTGGGGACCCCTAATCCTTATATTGTGGGAATACATAAATAACTTTTCCTTATTCCCTTTTCCCACACCAGTCCTGATTTTATAGACCTCTATCATATCCTCCCTTAGTCTCTTCTTTTCGAAGCTGAAAAGTCCAAGTCTTTTCAATCTCTCATCACATTCCAAACCCCTAATCATTTTTGTTGCCCTTCTCTGAACCTTTTCCAATGCCAAAATATCTTTTTGGAGATGAGGCGACCACATCTGTACACAGTATTCAAGATGTGGGCGTACTATGGATTTATATAGAGGCAATAAGATATTTTCTGTTTTATTCTCTATTCCTTTTTTAATGATTCCTAACATTTTATTTGCTTTTTGACTGCCATTGCACACTGAGTGGATGTTTTCAGAGAATCTCACTGTTTACCCCTTTCTCTAGATCATTTATAAATAAGTTCAATAGGATTGGTCCCAGGACAGATCCTTAGGGGACCTACCTGCTTTACTAACAACCAGTAGTCCTGTAGCACCTTGGGGCATGTCTACACTAGGAAATTATTTCAAAATAATTAAATTTAAAATTATAACTAATGAAATAACAAAATCAAAATAGTGTGTCCCCACTACGGAGGAGCCTTGAAATTAGTCCAAGGCAGGTTCTGTTATTGTGGTTGAGCTACCATGATTTAGAGCCCCAGGAAGCATGGGAGAATAATTACTTCAAATTACTAAATTTAATATTATTCAAATTATTAAATTCAATAATTACTCTGGGGAGTAATTATTTCGAAATAGCAGCAGTGGAGCGGTCACACTAATGCTATTCCAAAATAACTATTTTGAAATAAGCATTATTCCCCAAGGAAAGCAGGAGTACAGATTTCAAAATAACCAGCCCCTTATTTCAAAATACCGGGCTTGGTGGTGTGGCCTCTTCACTTATTATTTTGAAATAACAACTTTTTCCACACCAGTCATGATTTTATAGACCTCTATCATATCCCCCCTTATTCTCCTCTTTTTTAACCTAAAACGTCCATGTCTTTTCAATCTCTCTTCATATGGGACCCATTCCAAACCTCTGATCATTTTTGTTGCCTTTTTCTGAACCTTTTCCAATTCCAAAATATCCTAGTGTAGACCAGGGTTTAGGGTACGACTATACGGCAATGTTATTTCGGAATAACGTCCGTTATTCCAAAATAACTATGCAAACATCTACACAGCTAGCCCGTTATTTCAAAGTAATTTTGAAATAACGGGAAGCTTATTTTGGTGTTTGCAACCCTCATTCGACGAGGAATAATGCTTCTTCCAAAATAATGATTTCGGAATAGCAGTAATGTGGATGCTCCACTGCTGCTATTTTGAAATAGCTCCTCCCCCAAACCATTCTAAGTAATTACTCCCCAGTGCTTCCTGGGGCTCTAAATTGAGGTAGAGTGTCCTCATTAGGGCTATGTCTACACAGTGGTGTTATTTCAGAATAACTGATGTTATTCCAAAATAACATAGTCCGCGTCTACACACAAGCAGTTATTTCGACATAATGTCGAATTAATGTCAAGCTGGAGGACTTCTTACTCTGTTACTTGTAACCCTCATTGTATGAGGAGTAAGGGAAGTCGGGGGAAGAGTGCTCTATCTCGAAATAACTTCTGTGTAGCGTCAATAAGCTATTTCGACTTAAGCTATGAAATTCATGTAGCTCAAGTTGTGTAGCTTGTTTCGAGTTTAGCCCTGCTGTGTAGAAATGCCCATGGGAAGCCTGCCTCGGACTAATTTTCAGGCTTCCCGGTAGTGTAGACGCGCTATTTCAAAATAAGCTATTTCGGAGTATTTCTTCTGGAATAGCTTATTCCGAAATAATCGTGCCGTGCAGATGTAGCCTTACAGACTAATAAATAGACAAATAGTAGCAAAATCCACTTCTTCAGATGAGATGTTCTTGAGTAGAGAAATAAAGGGGGACCCTCAGAATAAGAAGGGAGAGGGAGAAAAAAAAATGACTTGTCAATTGTAGTGCCAGTGTTAATGAGACTAACTGAGTGGGCTAGAAGCGTCCCGTACTTTGCTTTTAGCCTGCTTTACTGTTCATTGTGTAAGGCAGCAAGAAGAAAACAAAGTGGAAGCAAAATGATTATTATTAATATGATAGTAGTTCCCAGAGACTCCAACTGTGATCAGGGCCCCATTGCGCTGGACACTGGTTAGACACATCGTGAGAACACAGACAGTCCTGAAGAGTTACCATCTAAACAGACAGGGATAACTAGGTCAAAAGGAACATAGCGTAGCAGGTCAGCAACAGACCAGGGCAGTTCAGAGCACAATGTACTGGGCCCCCTCGACATCCCAAATTGTCCATTCCCTCAAAATGAAGGTGGGGCACAAAATTCCGCATATAACAAAAAGCCTGGGAGTGAATGACTATCCATGCAGGGCCAGAATCCCGAGTACATTCGGGAGTGCTGCAGACCAGATGGTACGTAGGCAATTTGTCTATCTGTCGGTGCTGTGGGAGGAATGCACAAAAGGAGCCCCAAAGACCTTGCACTGCTTGTGCAAACTAATCCAAACCCTTGCTGAAAATTGCTGCCCTTTAGTTAATTTTGCTAATTCTTCAAGGGAGGAGGGCAACGCAGAGAATAAGTGATACCAGAGCACTGACTCCCTGGAAAAATCTACTATCCCACCAACGGGGGGTCCCACGATTGTTACGCTAACAAGCCTGTGAGGCAGCATGAAAAGACTTTGAGAGCATCAGAGATGGAAAACACATGCTGGCGTACCCACTGGAATGATGTGCACAGCCATGGGCAGACCACCGACTGACTACACATGCATAAGTGCTCCCTGGATGGTGGGCCTTGACTTCCTAGCCCCCAAACAAGTGACAGAAAGATTCACACCCTCTGGGGAGGGCTCTGACATGCCGCTTGTGCGGGTTTGGAAAGAGAAATAATCCCACAGTGCAGTGAACATGCTGGAGAGGTCACATGATGAGATCAAGTGGGGCTCACCCATTGGTCGCTCTCCCTGAGTTTACTGTGTCTGACCATGAAGCAAGTCTGGTGGGCGCTGCTGGGAACGCGGGGTTTGGTCACGTGTCACGTTTTGCAAACTCATTACATTGTTCCTGGGTTTTCCCCGGAAAGCAAACGACGACGGGCATCGGAGACAAATACTGACCTTTGCCTGTCATAGAGACAGTCAGTCTAAGACATGAGAAAAAGACATGTGCATATGAGACAAATGTCCATGGGCGTCCGGTGGCTTAGGCGGGGGAAGGCTCAGCCTGACCAATCCGCCAGCCTGGCCCTGACCCCACTCGGCCTCCAGAACACCTGCTGTAGGTGGAGCGGGGCGGAGTGTTGCTGTCCCAGAGTGCCCGCCCTCCCCTGTGCGCCAGGGTGGCTTGGGCCACGCTGCCGCCTCCCTCCCCAGTACTCTGGAGCCAGGAGCCATGTGGCCTCCTCCCTTCTCTCTGCTCCCAGGGCCGGGGAGTCTTGGGCCGGCTCAGGCCACATGGTCTCCTCCCTTCCTGCTGCTCCCAGGGGTATGGAAGCTCACGACGAGTGGCAACTTCCTTCCCTGCTGCTCTGGGGATGCTGGGGCACATATGCTCTGGGAGCGGGGGGCACACGTGCTCAGCGCACGGCTCCTCCTCCCTCCCCATGGTGGGGGCAGGGCCTCAGCAGAGGGGGCGGGGCTGTAGGTGGGTCTGCAGGCTTGCCTCCCCCAGCCCCAGCTGTACTGACCACCCATGCAAATATCTCTCCTGCCAAATGTGCATCTCTGGTTTTCAGCAGCCAAAAACACTTCAGAGACTTTGGCTGCCTTTTAGTTCCTGTCCCTCCCCTGCACCCTGTTTCCTCGAATTACAACAGGGAATTTTCTGTTTTGCTCTGACGCCTTCTCCCCATTTTCGATATTGTTCTTTTTCACTTCCACAGGGGGAGCGCAGGCCTCCCCTCTCCTCTAGGTTGTGGACAGGGACCTTTTACTAAGCAGTCATGATCTGGCCTCCCTGGACCCTGTCCTACCTGGCCCTGTCTTGAGCCTCTGTCACAGCATCTTCCCGGGCTCACAGTACATGAGTAGGCCTCGCTAAGCCTCTACTAGATGCTCACTATCGAGCGTTGTAGCACTTTCTGCCACCCAACTGGTTCTGCTGCAAGAGAGGTCACCAACTGTCCTGGCACGTCCATCTTTGCCCCACCAGGAGTTTTCCTGCTCCCTTCACCAGCACAGAGAATCCTGGGCAGAGTCACTTCCCCCAGCTATCCTGCTTGACTGCCTTGGGCTCTCCGACTCAGGCCTGCCTTCCCTCAGAGAGGCTCTGCCAACCAGCAGACTTCTGTCAGGCTTCTCTCACTGACAGCCAGCAATCTGCTCTCCTTCTGGTCCGTCCTGCCCCTCCCCCAAAGCGTGGCACTTACTGGTGGCAGCGCACCACCCACTGGCCCCACTGACGATCAGCCATCCTGTCTGGCCCCATGTGGGGTTGGAATTCCTCTTCCGGGTGGCCTTTATGCTGCAATACTTTGAGACATTATGTTGTGCACAATGTGGTACAGCTACGGTTGCCACCCATCCAGATCCCACCCAGACAGTCTAGTCTTTGGCTTGTGAGTCCGGTACCATTTGACAAGTCCTGATCTCTGGGGGTCTTCTGATCTGGGGGGAAGCGGCAGAGCAGGGGCAGAGGCTAATGGAAAGAGGTAGAAAAGGGGGCAGAGACTTCAAGGGAAGAGGTTGAACAGGGGGACAAGGGGGGTCCCTATGGCGAAGCTGCAAGGGATACCTTTCATTACAGTTGCCTAATATTTTGCATAAGACCCTGTAAGACCCTGATAGAATGTATACTGGAGAAAGGATGGTGTAGTGGTTAGTTAAGAGTCTAGCCTGAGAATGCCAAAATTTAGGGTCCATGTCTGGTTCTGCCACAGATTGCTTGTGCTACCTTGGGGCAGTCACTTAATCCCACTGTGCCTCAGTCCCCATCTGGGGCTAAGAATATCTCCCTGTATCACAAAAAGTGTCATCTAGCTACATCCAAAAAAATTTGACAGGCCCTCAGGTTCTCCAGAAAGAGTGCCATGGTTCAGATTGCTGCAGTAATATTCCTGCCAGCGGTAGTGAACCAACTCGCTAGGACACTATAATATTGTTTTCATACCAGGGCTCCAGGTCTGAGTTCTGCTCACATCAGTGCTTCATGACAGTGAGGTCTGAGGCCCCAGGGAAGCAATAAGCTAGTGGTTCTCAACCAGGGGCTGCGACTCACTGGCGGGCTGTGAGCAAGTTTCAGAGGGTCCACCAAAAAAAAACAAAAAAACAAACAAAAAACCAAACAAACAAACAGAGTGCAGGGCCAGTGTTAGGTTCTCTGGATATGCCAAAAAAGAGTTCTTATGGAATAGGCAGGCCATGGAGTTTTTATAACATGTTGGAGGGGAGGCATGGGCAGCTGGTAATGTAGGCAAGGGAAGGCACAGCCATTCCCAAACTGCACTGCAGCCCCAGTCCTCCAGGTGCCCAGGTAGGATCGGGTGGGGGGTGGGCGAAGCTTGGCTCCAGGGGCAGGCCTTCAAGCAGAAGGGGTGGGGTTGGGACTTGCCTTCCCACCTGGGCCTTCACCCACCACTCATGGGGGGAGGTCAGAAAGAAAAAAAGGTTGAGAACCCCTGCAGGAAGCTGTACATAAATTTCCAATTTCCACCAGCAAGAGACCTGCCAAATATGTCAGCAGGCAAAGAAGAAAAGTTGTGAATTTGGATTTCCACAAAAGCCAGGATGAGCACAAACCATGCAGGCGCCCAAATATCTCACGGCTCCAACCCCTCCCTTCCCCGACCAGATGCAAATATTTTAATCTGAATATCTGTTTCTTTTGGAGGGGTTTTCAAACAGACATCAAAGAGTCATCTCTGAGGCTGCAATGGTGAGAGATGCAGTGTTAGCTTGCGATGCACAAAGCACTTCATTAATAACAGAGCCTTAATTTTGAGGACATGAGTAAGCCTATTGATATCAATGGGCATGCTCACTTGTTTAAGATAAAAGTCTCTGTTTAAGTTTATTCCTGAACGCAGTATTTCAACCCAGGAAAAGATAAGCTCTCTCATTGGTTGTCCTTCACTTTTAAAATAATCTGTGGGAAAACATAAGCGGAAAGACAAATGCAGCTAAAGATCAGTAGGAAACAGAAATACACGTGAACCTCTTCAATCCAGCAACCCTGAGAAATAGGCCCTGCTGGATTAAAAATTTTGCCATGCCAGGGAAGACGCGGTGAGGTCTGGGCGTGAGGGGGTAGGAGTGGGGAGCTTACCTGGTGCGCTGCTCCCAGAGGCACACATGGCTCTATGTTCCCTGCCGCTCCCAGGTACTGCCCCCCGCCACTATGGAAGCGACAGAGGAAAAGGGGAAGCTTTCCCCTTTTGCGGAGCGACAGTGCAAAGGGGCCGCTTCCTCCTCTGTTCCACAGGAGTTCCCAGATTAAGGACACTCGGAGTATGGAGGTCCAAGTGAATTATGTCCCGTATGCTCTCTTACAAAGAAGAGGAGGTTTGCATGTATAGTGAACCTGGTAAATGGGACTGGGGTGGGAAGGAGGAAGGAGGAAGAACAAGTGTTTCCGCATGTCAGGAAGTGGGGTGATGGTACGTTTGATTTCTTTTTACATATTTGATGCCTTCAGCTGTAGGTTAGCTTTATAACAACATGTGGTAATTTGATACTTAGTTAAAGACTCAGGCTGTGATCGAACAAAGCACATAAGACTATGGACAAATCACTTTAAGCTGGTGAGTCAAACTTAGCTAAATTCCTCACTGATGTAAATCAGCATAGCTTCACTCAAGCCAATGGTGTTACACCAATGTACACCACTAAGAATCAGGCTAATTGACAACAATGGGACTTGCATAAAGTGATGCATGGTTCTGTGATTTGCATAAGAACTTTACTGGGTCAAGACCTAAGAGTGTGGGCCATGCTGTCAAGAACACATCCCATATAACATCTTTGGTCTTCCAGTTCTAGCCTGCTCTTGTGCTAGATTAATTAGCCGGTGTGGGGACAGGGAATTGGATTTGGGATGAGGAAGGTTATCCATCCAAGACTAGGATGAGGCAAAATGACTCATTCTGACATATGACTTAAATCAGTCTCAGGTTGCAGAGATGAAAGGCCATTGCATGAAACCACTATATGGTATTAGCTCTTTGTAGTTCTCTTTCTACAGTAGAAAAATGCAATGTTGAGAACATGAAAAACAGTCTGTTTGTTTCTACTTAAAACTGACGTGAAAATGAGCTTGTTTTAAACTGCACCACTCCGAAAAGACAACCAGCTTCGTTTTTAGCATGTCGATGATGCATTCGTAACAATTCAAACAATTATTGCTGCAGTAAGTGCAAACATAATAATTGTTGGGATATTACTTAGTAATTGCTCTACAATTGGAAAGATTTTATGTAACCACCGCTGAACTCTTATTATAATTAAAATACATAGAGCTAATTATGTAATAGCCATGTACTATATACACAAGTGTCATTCTTGGAAATGAAACAAATGGTAAATCTCCCCGAGGGTTAAAAAAGGGCAATAGATTGTGTCACTGAGTTGATGAGTAGATAAAGTGTCAGCATTTCAGTTTTGTCACTGTGGATATACTCCAGCCTGAGGTTAACTTAGAATGATAAAAGACCTGAAAAAACTTAAAAAATAATGAATAGTCTTGCAGCACCTTAGGGTACGTCTACACTAGCCCCCTAGTTCAAACTAGGGAGGCTAATGAGGGTGACCAAAGTTGCTAATGAAGCACGGGATTTAAATATCCCGCGCTTGATTAGCATGATCGACCAGTCGCCATTTTGGAAACTGACTAGCCGAAGTAACTGCCCGGCGTCTATCGCGGCGAAGCGAGATTCTGAGATAAACCCCTTAGTTCGAATTAACTGTTACTTCTGCGTGGAATGAGGTTTAACAGTTAATTCAAATTAAGGGGTTTATCTCAGAATTCCGCTTCTCTGCCGCGTATAGACGCGGGCAGTTACTTCAGTCTAGTCAGTTTCCAAAATGGCGACGTCGATCATGCTAATCAGCGTGGGATATTTAAATCCCGCTTCATTAGCAACTTCGTCGCCCTCATTAGCCTCCCTAGTTCGAACTAGGGGGCTAGTGTAGACGTACCCTTAGAGACTAACTAAAAATGTCTAAGGTGCTGCAAGACTATTTGTTATTTTTTCATTTTTAGTTACAGACTAACATGGCTACCCCTCTGAAACTTTTGAACATAAAAGACCTGGTGGTCTCTCTTTGGCAGGCAATAGATTCTAGCAGTGCATGACAACATACTGTCACCAGGGTCACAAGCTAAACAGCACAGCTATGGGATAGAGTCAAGGATCTTGTGCTTCCAAATCGAATGACTGAAGCTACATCTATTAGCTAAGACGTACATTAGAGCTGGTCAAAATGTGTTAAATGTGATTTTGGGGAGGGTTGAAAAATGGCTTTGTCCATGCCATTTTTTTGGTGCACGCATGAAAAACTATCGACATTGCTGACATTTTCCTTTTATTTGGCAAAAGAAAATTCTGGACCTCAAACTGAATTTCAATCAACGTGGTTACCATTGTTATTATTGAAAACATTACTGGAACAGTTATCAGTATTTTAGTCTGCTAAAAACCTGGCTTTCAGTAAGCAACTGTGTCATGGATCAAAACTAAGGTTCTGGAAAACAAAAAAAAAGTCAGTAACTATTTCAATTACATTTTCAATTTTAAAAATATAAAAATAAAAATAGGAAAAAAACGTATTTGAATCCATTTTAACTCCTTCATGAAAAAACAATTTCAACCTTTTGATTTTTTTCTTGATTTTTTTCAACAAGCTCTAGCTGTCATTAGCCCACCTAGAGGTCGATGTTACAAACAATTGACTCTATCTAACTAAGGTCAGTATGATACATATACAACAACCAAAAGCTGATGATGGCCTGTATAGGACAGAACATGCAAATAATCATTGCCTAGAAAGGCTAAGGATTTTGCCCTGAGTCCCGAAAATCAAAGGGAGCTTTATCATTGATTTGAAAAGGCACCAGATGAAACCATAAGAGGACAGCCCTCTAGGGGCATGTCAACACTACAGCATTATTTCAAAATAACTCTCATTAATTCAAAATAACAAGGTAAGCATCCATGCAGCAAGCCCGTTATTTTGAAATTATTTCGAAATAACAGCATTCTTATTCCAGAATAATAAGGCCTCCTTTCATGGGGAATATTGCCTTTTTCAGAACTGCTATTTCGAAATAGCAGTAGTGTGAATGCTTCATGGCTGCTATTTCGAAATAGCTCCTCCCCAGGGGCATTCAAAGTAATGACTCCCCAGTGCCTCCTGGGACTCTAAATTGAGGTAGCATGTCTACATTAAGGGAGCCTGCCTCAGACTAATCTTGAGGCTTCCCTGCAGTGTGGACGTGCTATTTCAAAATAGTTATTTTGGGAGTTATTATTCCGAAGTCGCTTATTCCGAAAGAAGTACGCAGTGTAGACATATCCTGGATTAATGTGGCCTTCATTTCCATAAAGAACAGTCCTTTCTGGTTGATCGCATAGTGGGAAAGAAGCTGGGAAGGAATTCAGTAGCCTATGAAGAAAAGTCTAGTGCTACTGATTCCATGATTGATTCCCTAGGTCCTTCCCAACATAGCAGTTCATTCATAACTAAATGACAGAGCACTCCACACTGGTCTCATGGTGGAACTCGCGAACTTTTCTGCATTACAGAATGTTGTCTCTATGGTGGGCTTGTCTTACTTTTCCATTGTTTTGCTTCACTCTTTCCATCTGCCACTCAAATTCCTTTCCAGATTGCCCCCTGGCGCTTTGTATCTCTTGGGCCTCAAATAAGAGGACTGCATTGGGACATTTGCTGCACCCACAATCCACCTGCTATCCACTGGTGGCCCAGTCACACTCAGCTGAGCTTCCCCGGAGTGGTGTCGGAAGCTAGGGAAAATGTACAGCTCTCAGGAAAATTCTCCTGTCAGTCTATTTATTTGTATTGCAGCTAACACGGCCTATATGTTGTCTGGCATCCTGGCTCCAGCCCTGGCACACGGGGCAGCCGCCCGCCATGCGGCCCTATCCCAGAAGCAGCGGGGCAGACACCATGCAGCCTGAATCTAGCTTCAGCCCTTCCCCAGGGCTGGAGCTGTGGCCAGGGCTGCGTGGTGTCTGCCTGGCTACTCGAGGCTGGGCCACATGGCGAGTGGTTACCGGAGCTGGAGCTGGAGCTGAGCTGTGGTGCTGATGCTCCTGGGGCCAGGGCCCCCTGCATACCTGTTCCCCTCCCCCACAACTTTCCCCCCCTCACAGCCCTCTGGCTTTCAGAGCCCCTGCCCCTTCAGTCCGCTACCGCCCCCCTAGCTCCCCACATGTTGCTGCCCCACCCCCAGCACCACACTCCCTGCAAACCCTGGGCACTGGCAGCTGCTTCCCTCTGCCCCAGGTGGGGACTCGCAGTCAGCCCCATGGGGAGCAGCTTGGGGCAGCCCCTGCCCTGCACAGAGGCTGCCCTGGGAGCAGCAGTCCCTGGGGGTGGGGGGGCAAGAGGCAGGTCTCACCTTCTCCCCATGTGGGGGCTGCATGGGAGCAAGGCTTGGGGTCCCAGCAAGGGGGGTCTGGGCTGGGTTCTCTGTGCTGGGAGAGTCTCTCAGAGAGCAGCATCATTGGTGGGTACCATGGTGGCACCCATCCAAACAAGCGCACATGACCTCAATATTGGTGCACAAGGCAAAACTCACTCCACTCATGGATGGAAAATCTTAGAGGGAACACTGGTCTCAGTATAGTGCCACTGAAGTTGATGAACGCACGCTGCTTTCCACCAGCTGTGGATTTGGCCCTAGCACTGGGGGGGGGGAGAGGAACTGGTTGTTCATGTAAATGGGCTAAACTACTGCAAAGTCAACAGAGCTGTGCCCACATACACCAGCATTGAAATCGGTCCTGGGTCTCTATAACATGCTCTGTACATAGCCTCTGACATTGCATGACTATTGCATATTTTAATGTCAAGCAAAGGAAAAATATTGTGAATCTTGATTGCCTGAAAAACGCAGCAACCCTCATAGCAAGGGAAAAGACCAGAGAAAAGCAGTTCTGACTCCAGCATTTCTTGTGTTGCAGAAACACACCAGATACTCAAAACTCCAATTTTTTTTATATGAAAGTCCATGAGAAAGAAGCTTGACTGCCAGCCCTTGTGTTATCAGCGTGATTTAACATTGAGTTACGCTAGCAGGACCTATAAATCTTTACTAACAGCTTAACATGTGAGGCATTTGATGTGTCTGGGAACCTGCTGTATGAACGAAATTAGCTGTAAAAAAGAAGTGAAATGCCTATTCCCCTGGGAAGAGTCTGTAAGGCTGCTAATAGATCATCTGTTCATTTGGAAGACACTTGTTCCTCTAGTAAAACAACAACTAATATTTTTGCTCTCCGCTGCTTGGACAGGAAATATGGTGCTAAGGGCCAATAGACAGAGCAAATTATCATATTAATTACACGGTCAGTAAACATTTGCAATCCCACATTTCCTAAAGTCTGAATACTTCCTGGCTGGATTTCACCAGTGGAACCAGCCTTGGTTAACTGTTTCCCTCTGAAGTGAATGTCAGAGAAGAGGAATCACGTTTTAGAGGACAGCCAGGTTAAACACACTCCTCGTCCCAGGAGGGAAGCTTCTGTCACCTAGGAAAGCAGAAAACCTTCAGCACGACCAGCATTCAGGTCACAATTTTCAAACATGGGCCTCTAAAATTAGGCACCTAAGTCGTCTCTGATCCTGCAAAGAGAACCTCTGCTCTGTCACAGAGCCGCATTGATTTATGCCCCCACATTGTAAGTTATAGGATCAGCACTAATGCAGAGCCACATGTTCACCTCCACTGACTTCAGTGTTCACTGTAAGCTGAGCGCTTGTCCCAGGAGAGATTCAAATGCCACTTAGCTGATTAGCAGAGCACCCACAGCACCCACAGCCGGCAGCATGTGTTTCGGTTGGTGGAGCAGAGCTGCACATGCTTTGGTGCACAGAACAAAAATTATTCCACACACAGATGGAAAAAATAGAGGGAACCCTGACTGACTTTACACCAGCTGATCATGTGGCCCATGACTGGCTGAGCTGGGAGGGACCGGAGTGCAAGTTGGATAAAGGACTTCAGGATTTGGAGCTGTGGCAGTATTTTCTGGTTTCAAAAGGAGAACCTATAGCAGTGTTTCTTAAACTTTTTAAGACTGAGGAACACTAAACAATAATTTTTTTTTATGAGGAACACCAAGGATTTTTTGTTGAGCCAAAAAAAAAAGTCGTCAGGAAAAAGGGTCGGGGGAAAGTTATTGAACAAAAAAAAAAAAAAAAAGGTCACTTGCCCCTTTAAGGGTGGACATTTTGAACTCTGTTGTTTTCCATTGCACACCTCTGACTGCGGAACACAGTTTAAGAAACACTGACCTACAGCAGCTCTAGCATAAATGTCAGGATCAACATGCAATTTACCTCATTTCATTTTGCAAGCCAGAACCCCAATGCAGCACTTACATTTCCTAACCGACACTCCTCCATTTGGGATGTGCAAGTCATTAGGTTCAGCCAGGTCAACTTCAAAGGGGAAAAAAACCCAAATAAACAGCAGACTAGTTTGAAAATGCTCCTATGGAATGCTGTGTCTTGTATCTCTTGGGCAGGGCTTCAGCCTCAACATTTTGGCTAAAATCACTCCCAGATTTTCATCCTAAACAGGACAACTGCAATCAGAATAGTTCAATAATTTGGAATTATTTCAGTTTGCGCCAGAGATGGTTTGAATTATTGCCCTTAATTCTAATACTAAGACACTCCAAATGCAAAGGAAAGATGTAAACGGTGTGAATGACCATGTACCATCTATATCAGTTGGAGGTAGGTTGATTCACACCAGCAGAGAAGCTGGTCCTATATGTTTATTTTGTGTGCACTCAAAATAATTAGGGCTATACTTTGAACCTCATGTTTTCACAGTGGCCACTGAGGGCTCATCTCCACTATGTCGGGAATCAATGCATACATGTGATACAATGATCTCCAAGTGCTCTCCCATCGATGCCAGTAGTCCATCAAGACGAGAAGAGCAGCCGGTGTTCACGGGAGAGCAGCCCCTACTGCCTTACTGCCCGCAAGACGCTGTGGTAAGTCCGCTGACGTCAGCGACGCTATTTGCGTGGCTGAAGTCGTGTAGATTAAATCGACTGCAGGGGTTCGTGTAGACCAGCCCTGGTTTACAAGGGCTCAAGCTCTGGACACTCCATCTGAGATAAGTTCAGGGACTATCAAGTGCTAAGCAACCACCTCTGCAACTGAAGTCAAGGGGAGCTGCAGGCACTCAGCACTTCTCAAAATCAGGCCCCGGGTGTGTCAGGTTAGAAAATGCTTCTGCGAATACAAAGGGCTAAATTCAACCCTTGCCAATTGAACTTACTGAAGGCTGATCATATAAGTCTCAAATTTGGCCCCTACACTCATGGCACTGCATGATGATCTGGGTGACGACTAGAGTCTGTTTGCTACTTATTACAGGCTGTTTATTCAAAGCATAATGTGAGGGATGTAGCAGAGTGAATGTAAGGGGACTACATTTACTACTTTCTTTTCTATTTTAAAAGTTCAACTGCAGCCTCCTGCAATTATTTTTAAGTGATATTTTTTAGCCAACTTGTGGCACTAGGGATTCGGAGCACTTTTCCCATAGTGGCAGGTTGTTTTATTGGTCTTTCACCAAACATACTTAATGGTTTTATTTTCACCTCTATTAATGCTTAAATGCTTCCATGAGGCACCGTCGTCAGTTATTCTCCACAGAAATCGAAGAATAACACAAATGACAGTGCATTTATAAACACACCGAAAGTACCAGCGTTTTCTCCATTACTCTGTCATCAAAGCTATCAGCTCTAGGTTGTGCTCAGAGCATTAGCCCATGTAGCCTGATATGAGTTCATGAGGCTGGAATTCAAAACACTAACCAGCTGTGGGAACCCGGGAAGAAGCCTGTCACACTAAATGGTATCCAGATTAGAGCTGTGAGAATTTGGGAAAGCCCTTCTAGCAAGCAAACTCCTTTGGGGGGAGTGGGGGGAAATGATTCCCAAGTAGCTGTACTTATAAGCCTAGATAGAGGAAGCAAGGCCTACATTAGAGAGAGAAGTAACTAGACCTGTATGAAAATAAATCTACGTTAGAAAGAATCTTCTGAAGGGAAGGAAAGTAAGTTCCGCAAGTTGTTTCTTAGGCCTCCTTTACACGATGCTGCAGACATCGCTCTCCCGGGGCTCAATTTAGCAGGTCTAGTAAGGACCCACTAAATCGAACACTGAGGGTGCCCCGCGACGACTCACATACTCCAGCAGGTCACGAGGAGTAAGGGGAGTCGACAGTAAAGTTTTTCTCATCATTCCTCTGTAGGGGGATGCCATGGTAAGCCAAACTATGGTACGTCGACTCCAGCTATGCTAGTCTCTTATCTAGAGTTGCGTACCTTAGTTCAATTCTGTGCCCTCGTGTAGACCAGGCCTCAGTTATGATGTGGCCTTTCTCTTGGATAAATCTCTCTCTCAAATGCAACCTCAGGGCCATATTCTGCTTTCAGGTGTATGTGTCTCTTTTTGGCAGGATTCAAGCCTAAGAAAAGATTTCACTGTGTATCATGCTCTGAATGATAGACCCGCTGTGCTACTATATGTGTAGTGCTGCTCATGTCTGGCAGGCAGGTCTTGATTTTGACACTTCAGCTAACTAGACAGAACTGTCAAGGTGGACCACCCACAGAAGAGAAAGAGAGAGGATGGGACGGATACAGCACCCACCTTACAACAGATTTCATGCTTTGGGCCAAGCAATTACTCTCCTTCTCTTCTTCCAATCCTGAGACACTATCGGATTTCTGACACTTTTCCACTAGTAGGGAACACACCACCTGCTGAAAGGTATTTATGGCTGACCCTGCTAGATGCAGCATGTTTGGGGACTGGGGCTGTATCTCTTATTTGATTTACAACATCCTTTAACATGGTCTTAAAGCAGTTCTTTGGGGATGGAGAAAGGAATGGTGGCTCTTTAGATTTGTTCAATCCCATTCCAGTCACTTGTCTAAGGGTTGGGCAACACTCGGCCACTGCAGTGAATGCGCTGGTTTCAGATAACTCCTAAGGTTGTAGCAGCATGAGATTCAGGCCTGGAAAAACTTAGGACTCTGTTACTAGTGTGGCAAATTGCCTTGGGTATATCCATCAGTGTCAATACTGGATAAGTGCCGCACATCAGGCACTGGCTATTTGAGGCTTTTGACATGAGGTGGAAGAGGGTCACCCCAAGGCAGAAATACTTCAGGAAGTGATCTGTTTTCTGCATACTTAGTTAGTGACCCTGAACACAGCAGCCACACAGATGGTGTCAGGTCCCACTGAGGTTCCAAGGACACGGCCAACGATCTGATTGATGTTACACCTGTTAAGACCCGTGGGAGTAACTAATGGCATGTGTCTAATGAAATTCTCATTTGTGATTTCCCCTCTTCCATTACATCTATGGTCTTTTTAGCCTCTAAACTTTGCTCCTGACTCAGAAGAAAATCACAAGCCATTCTCTGTCCACACACGAATTGGTGTGATTATGAAGTAAAATACACCTTCTAGACACAATTTAAAAAAAGGAGTACTTCAAAATGCGATTTCCATTTGTCTTCGCCTGGTTTAGAAATGTCGGTCACTCGCCCTCACACATGTAACAACAAGAAAACAAACTTTTTTGAGTGGGAGGAAGGGGCCCACAAGAACTTGCCTCTCCTGAGGTGATTTTGGGAGGGTTGGTAGGAAAGAGAGCCTAAAAAGGTCTCTTTTTGGCCTGATCTCCCTCCCTACCTTCTAAATGTTCAACTAATTAAAAAAAAAGAATAAATCTGGTCGATATTTTTGAATGAAATGTTTTATCAAAAATGACTGTTTTAATGAAAAAAATCATTTTTTCTTCAAATTTTTTCCTTTTTATATGAAACACAGACTTGGAAAAAATGGGGCTATTCATTTTCATTTCCCATCCCACTTCCTACCCCGTTCCCTTTTCAGTGGCAAAGTGTTCAAAGACCAAAAAAAGGAGAAAAAGGGGAGAAAGAAAGAACAAAGAACCTTGGGGAGAATGAACCCCAAATTGTTGCTTTAACTGCTCAAGAAGTTCACCACTTAATAATTAATTAAATAAAATAACTGAGTTTTCATGCTCCTCTCCATGTCCTGACACTCACTGGAGGGGAAAACTCCACCTGGGTCATTCTCACTCCTTCCTCCTGCAGCAGCCTCTGCTTGGAATTCCTGCTCCGTACTCCCAAGAAAAGATGATGGAGAAGTAATACAGCTTTAGGCTCTGTTCATTACTGCTGGACTGCCCCTCAGTACTGGAGAGCACCCTGGTGGTGAAGGGTTCTTGGGTAAGCATTTGGCAATGTGGCTTCAAAAACTGTTCTCCTGTCTGGTGTTCTGAGACATGAGCATTATGGGAGCTGATGCAATGGAGTCTTCTGTAGCAGGCTGGTCCAGTGTGAGGCTTTCTGAGGAACTGCAAGTTTCTCAAGCAACCCATCTTGCAGTGCTTACTCAGACAAAACTCCCACTGTGGATTTTGACTACAAAAGGATGTGCAGGATTAGGCAGTGAAAGGATTAAGAGGTCCTGAGGCCAATTCTTCTTAATGTAAGATTTATAAATCCAGACATCCATTATTGAGCTTGGCAGACAGATTAAGCAAGAAGAGAAAACTATTTCTTCTGAGTAATTCATTTAAGGTGTGTCTGGCTCAAGATGCCCCTGAGAAGAAATGCACATAAGGATTTGAAAATTTCCACTGTGCTGTATAGCATGGAGGATAAATGTGAAGGCCAAAGCAACTTTGCCCCCAAAACACTGATCCACCAAAAAACAATCAAGATATAACATGTACCAACACCTTCTCTTGTATGTATAATTGTGAAGCAAGACTCCGCAAAAACCTCTCTTATCTGTCTTAATACATCTTTTGGAGTTAAGTCTACTTTATTGCCTTGCTGCAGATCATCACAATCTTAGGAATACTACCTGGTTATACTTACTACCCTTCAAATTTGGATTCATATCTGATTATTATTGTAGCCCCTTTAAAATGATTAATGTTAGTTATAATTTATAGTACAAATTACTCTCTCCAATGGTCCCAGTCGAGCTCAGGGTCCCATCTTGCACAAACACAAACTCTGCTTCAGATGCTTGACGAGCTAAACAGAAAAGATAGACAGAGGGTTGGAAGAGAAACACCTCAACAAATAGCCACCCATTCCATGACACCTTCAGATGCACAGGTACATCCGGAAGGAGCATCTCTCCCTATAGCCTGGCTTTCAAACAAAAGCTATAGGCCAGACCCTGACACAAATTGGTGTGGCTCCACTGAAGCAGAAAATCTGGCCAACATTTGGATTTACCTATTTTATCCATGTCACCAGGACTAATTTCCTCTCTTCTTTATTCTGGCACTAAATCATTTCCCTACCTTTGCAGCCCCACCCATTCTTCTCTATTCTACCAGTTATTCTCACTTTCTCCGGTCAGATCCCTGTTTACTGCTAGGCCTTTTTTTCTCCTTCTCCGTTACCATGCCTTATCTTCTCTGTTTCCACCCTCCTCCTCTTCATACCTCTGTCACTCGCTCCCAACCAGCTATCAATCCCACCTCTCTCTCTCTCTCTCTCTCTCTGCTAATCCAATCCTCTGCCTGTGCTTGCCCAGTTTATTTCTTTCCTAAAGGCTTTATTCTCCCCTCAAGGACTCTGACTCTGAGGCAGTTTTTTTCTTCCATCCCGCCCCCTTCTTTCTGACATATTCTACTGATTTCAACCTCTCACAGTGAGACGCCTGAGGGAAGAAATTAGTGCAACGACTAATGGACCTGCTTTTCAAGTGGCAGGGCTGCAGGGGATGTAAAGATTTTGATTCAAATCCCAGCTGGGGCAGATCCTTCATACCTGGTGATATCACCACAGAACTACTGAATGCTGGTGAATCAACCAGCACTGTCTTGATACAACTGCTTCTCTTCTCATCACAGCAATACTTAGCTTGTAAGTTACCATCTGCTAGTATGTTCACATGGGTTAGTTGAACAGTCACTATCCCATCTTCACTAAGGGTATGACTACACTTGCAGCCTAATTCAAACTAGGGCTGCAAATGTTGGCATTCGGAATTGCAAATCAAGCCCGGGATTTAAATATCCCGCGCTAGATTTGCATCTTCCCAGCCAGGCGCCATTTTTTGAAATTTACAAGCCCGGACTAGCTGCCCACGTCTACACGTGGCAGGGAAATGGGCGTTCAAAATAAAGCCCTATTTCGAACTACCTGTTATTCCTCCTGCAATGAGGTTTAACAGGTAGTTCAAATAAGGCTTTATTTCAACGCCCGTTCCCTGCCGCATGTAGACGCAGGCAGTTAGTCCGGCTTGTAAATTTCAAAAATGGCACCAGTTGGAAGATGCAAATCAAGCGCAGGATATTTAAATCCCGGGCTTGATTTGCAATTCCGAATGCCTACATTTGCAGCCCTAGTTCGAATTAGGCTGCAAGTGTAGACATACCCTTAGACAGCTTTACAAAGGCCATAGTTTCCAACAGAACTATAATCTTAACCCCCAGATCTTTGAAAGAACCCATTTTTTCTCTGGCACTGAACATATTTTCTATTGCATTATAGATCTTAGAGAAAATTGATAGGGTAGTTACATTTGCTAACAAAGGATGATGCCTCTTTCTGAGGTTATTTACATACATGAAAGGAAGGCCTGCCCCTTGTTTAAACAATAAGTGTCTTGGAGTTTTAGCAACTGTTACACAAGTTTTTCTAATTGCATTTCGGCATTTGATAGTTATTTTCTTATTAGTGGATAATTTTCATCTGCTAAACATTTAGATCCTATATTAGAAACTTCAAAGGCCTCAGAACTTTTATGACATTAATCTCCATCAGTGCATACCAAGTCACAAAAAAGAAAAGTCTAAACAGAAGGCATTCAAAGACAGACACCATGGAACAGTGAAACATGACTAGCTTCAAGCAATTATATAATAAACAGTAAACATTGCTCTCTTCTGTTGCCTCATACTAAGAGATGCCCATCATTCAGTCAAGACAAGACTAATTCATTCCAGCCTTTCCCCTTCCTTACAGCAACTTTGTCACTTCTGTTATAGTTTAAGGACCATAATTCTAACCTCAGATCTGTGTACATGGCTGCTGTGATGTGGCTATGAACAAGATTCAATGCTAGATGCAACATCTTGCACTGGGAAAAGAATCTTGGACTTAGAGGTGTGAGCAGCAGTTGCAATTACTATGAAGAATTTGTTCTATTATAAAACTGGTTATTTCATTTTTTAGTGGAAGGTGTTACTCAAGGAATAGGCACCTCCTGGAATTGATGAAAAAAATGAGGGAGAAAAATTTACAAAACTGAAATTTCAATTAAATTTTTAATCTTTCTTTGTATTTGACGCGTTCCCGTGCATATGTTAAGAAAACCCACCTTATCGTGCCAGCTAAGCCAAATGTGAGAGCTGGAAATCCTCTGTGAACTATTCTGAATTCAGACTCTTTTTGTTTCACAGCCAGAGAATGTCCCCAGAATAAATAACCAAAATCAACAGTCTGTTCTCACACAGAACCCCATTGTTTGCCAACTCGGTAGGAGCATTTCTAGGATCCGTTTAGGTGGGGCTTGAAGCGTGCCTCTGGAGTTCCCCTTGTGACTACTACCAGTGGAATGCACTAACTAGCAAGTCGGCACCTATGTCAGACAAGCAAAGGGCTACCTTTGTTTACTTGGAATAATTCCATTCTTTGGTAAATTTGAGAGTGGAGTTTTCTGTGCTATCCCACAATCCCTCTTCCTAGACATGCAACACTTTGGCTATTCCATTACCATGCAAATCCTACATCTTTTCACCATCTGTGTCTTTTGAGTTAACATTCTGTCATTTTCATTCCCATTTTAGACCTTGGACCTTTTTTTTCAAATACAAGGGGAGCAGCAAGCTAGCAGGGTACCACATGAACATTACAAGATAGTTATTAGTAACAATTATTTGTATGACTATAGCAGCCCCACTGAGGGACCAGGATGTCATTGTGCTAGGCACTATACAAACACAGAGTGGCTTTGAGCCATTGTATAGCAGAGAAGATAAAAGAATTTGAATTTACAGGATAGATTGTTAAAGATGAGGCCAACTTCTGAGCTAGTATGTATTAGCATTCTGGCCATGTCTACATTACATGGAAAATCAACGCTGCCACAGTCGATCTTCCAGGGTTTGATTTAGTGGGTCTATTAAAGACACACTCAATTGAACTCAGAGGGGGCCCCAGTTGACGCCGGTACTCCTGCTCTTCATGAGGAGTAAGGGAAGCTGACGGGAGCATTTGCTTTCATCGACCTCCTGCTGTATGGATGGAGTGAAAACTTACTGACAGCCGTAATTTACATAGCTGGAGTCACGTGTCTTAAGACAATATTCCGCTGTAGTGTAGACAAGGCCATAGTGATTTACCCCAGCTGGAAATCTGGCTCATAATCTGTAATGGATGGAGATGCAGCTACAGTGGCAAACCTGTTGGTTTAATTAACATTTTAGGATGCATTTTGGCATTGTTCGAACAAGGGACAAGAATTATAACCTGCCCTGATGAGAACAAGCAGGAGAGTAAGGGAGGAGAAAGATGTCTCTTTACTCCCTGGCGTTGGCTACCTGAATGATGGGTCCCAGCACAGGTCGCAAAGCAGCTTCAGGAGAAATACTACTTCATTGCATGCAGTTTTGCAGGCAGGAGAAGACAGCGGATGGGCATTGGTTCCACCCTGCAGTGTGCAGCTGAGTTGGTGCAGGAGGGCGAGTGATCTTCTACTGGTAGGCATTAGAGTACAGGAGGAGCAGATCACATCTTCCCTCGAGCCATTGGGCTACTGTGGAAGAACTGTGTCTCCCAGTGTTGTAGTTTACAACATCGTCTGTTTCTAGAGTAATACAGTTCTCCGCCACCCCTACAGCTACAATGTGGCCCACGATAAACAGGCAAAGCAGTATTTGCATTTAACTTCTGTTCCAGCTTTTTTAAAGCCTTTTATGCAACTCTTGGATATACGCACATGAGTAGAACTGGATAACTTTGGCATGTGGCATTCCAACTGAAGGCAACAGGAGGTTCTCTGCAAGCAGAAGAACTGCAGGACTAAGAGCAGGTCTTCACTCACTGTGCTGGTGATTGATGTTATGGTGTTTGATTTAGCGGGTCTAGCATGGACCTGTAAATCGAATGCGGAGGGCAAGTCCAGCCAGCACCTGTACTCCTCGCAGTCACATGGAATAAGGGAAGCTGACAGGATTCTTTGCTCCTGTTGGACCTCTCACTGAGTGGATGCTGCCAAGCTCAGTTTAAGGTAAGCCAACTCCAGCTATGTATTCTACGTAGCTGAAGTTGTGTACCTTAAGTCAACCTTCTGAGCTTAATGTAGACCTGGCCTGAGTGTCTGTTTTGTAGCAGTTCTCCTACCACCAGGTCTTTCAAACTCACCTCATCCAAATACTCCTGACTTCCGAGTCCCATTCAATCAGTGAGACTATTTCCCTTCTCCTAGCAGTGAGACTATTTGAGGGAAGATTACTTTATTTTAGTAAAGTATTTATATGATTAAAAAGAAAATATGTGACTTACGAAATATAGTAAGAGGGTTATTGCAGCACAGCTAAAATAACTTCTGTTTCTGAATGGATATATGTGTGTATGTTCACACTCACACCCACATTCCTAAATATGCACTTTTATCGGGTTTGTGCTAGCACATCTGTGAGACCTGTAAGAGGAAGATTTTTAAAATCAGTGTTTTAAGACTGCTCATGCTGAAAAAATTATCCTAAGGATCAAATGTCTTTTTTCAGTTTGCAATTAACACAATGATAGGAGAAGGAGGGGGGGAGGAGGAAATGTAAGTGCCAAGGGATGGGAAATGGGAGGCCTCATTTCTTTTCCAAGATTAACTCTGGAGGCTGAAATAAAATTCAACCTGTTGGCTAAAATTTGGCTCTTTTCCTATTAAAATACCTCCTTAATCAGTTCTGCATGTTAGATATATATCAGACTGGGCCATACCTCTATGAGGAAAACAGAACTGTCGATTTCTATTATGTGAGTTAAGGTAGCCATGTTAGTCTATAACTTTAAAAACAAGGAGCAGTCCTGGGGCACCTTCAAGACTAACCAAAACATATCGAATCATGAGCTTTGGAGGGTAAAACCCACTTCATCAGATGAATTGGAGTGAACATAAATTATTTATTTATTTCCACTCCAACTCATCTGACCAAGTGGGTTTTACCCTCAGAAACTCATGAGTCTATATATTTTGGTTAGTCTTGAAGGGGCCCCAGGACTACGCATCGTGTTTTATGTTGCATATATTTCACGATTTTTCTTCTCATAGAGCTTGCAGTTTGCATAAAGAAATAAAGCTGAAAGAATGTCCCAGCCTGATAAACTTCAAACGTTTCGATAATTTTCTAATAAGCACCTGAAGCAAAAAGTGAGGTGTATGATATTTGCTCATCAAAGTCAAAAGCAACCAAAAGTTTTGACACTTCAGGGCACTTTAGAAATGCTGATAAATTAGCCATTGTAGGTTAGATTGTGACTTGGACCTTGCACGCATAAGAGGGAGTAAAGTGCTGGTTCCTTTTCGTCAAAGCAATTTGTGCTTAATTTCAGGCTTCTGCTTAAGTCTCACTGACTTTAAAAAGAGCTTTCATAGAATCAGCAAGGCCAGGGCTGCAGGGGTCTCTAAGAGAACATCAAGCTATGCTCCCTGCAGTGAGATAGGACCAAGTATCTGAGCATATCTGACAGGTGTCTTATCTTAAAAACCTTGAATGATGGGGATTCCACACCTTCCCTGGAGAGCCAAAGCTTAACTGTCATTAGAGTTGTATGGTTTTCCTAATAACTAACCTAAATCTCCCTTACTGCAGATCAAGCCCATTATGTCTTGTTCTACCTCCAGGGGACACGGAGAACAATTAATCAACATCCTCTTTACATATTGGAAGGCTGTCATCATGTTCCCCCTCAGACTTCCACCCAGGTTTTTTTAATCTTTCTTCATAGATCAGGTTTTCTAAACCCGTTATCATTTTTATTGCTTAAATTGCCGGTACTTTCCTCATGCTTAAATGGTTTGCTGAAGTGGGCCCTAAGAGGGAGTAAGAAAGCCTACACCTACATAGGCTATACCAGTGTTTCTTAAACTGTGTTCCACGGCACACCGGTGTGCCATGAGGCAGTTGAAGATGTGCCGTGGAGAAGAACAGAGTTCAAAATGGCTGCCCTTAAAGGGGCAGGCGACCTTTTTTTTTTCAATATCTTTCCCCCCCGAACCTTTTTTTTAATAACTTTTCCCCGCCCTCCCCCCCTTTTTTTTTTTTGTTTTGCTCAACAAAAAATTCTTGGTGTTCCTCATAAAAAAATTGTTTGGTGTTCCTCTGTCTTAAAAAGTTTAAGAAACACTGGACTATCCAGACCTAGGGGGTGGATGAGTAGGAATAAATGGGCTCCACTCCTAAATACTCCCTCACTGGAGAACATGGGCTGGGAGAAGGAGTATCCCTAGTTCCACCCCCTAATCATGGCCTGTGTAGCTAAAGCAGCACAATTTACTTCTGGTTTATAGCAACACCATATAACTACCTGCCCACTACCAGAGCAAGTGGAAAGCAGGGGTAGAACTGTGTCTCAGATACGTCTCTGAGGTGCGTTGGTGCCCAGTGCTACGCCTGGGTTTGAGGTACTGGAAGGGGGGCCAAGGGACCTTGTCAAAGTGGATGGTACTGGCCCATACATTTTCCACCTGGGATCAGCCCTCTGCGCCTCCTCCTGCCTCCCAAGGTCTTGCCTCATGGCCAGGCTAGAAGCACCTGGGAAGCCCAGGCAACTGTGAGAAGCTGTGGACCTGCCACCTACTCCAAGTGAGGGGCCCAGGGGTCAGGAATATAGGCCAGGGATGGCTCTTGGGTCCTCCCACCCTGGGCAGGTGGATGGGCCCAGGGTCCCCAGCCAGGCTCCGGTTTCCAGTAGGACAGGGGGACAGGGTAACAATAGAGGTGGAGCCTCCTCCCCCCCTTCCCCTTTTTTTAGGAAGAATCTGTCACCCAGGCCTGGCTGGTACAATTTGCACACCAACGCTGGTTTGGGATATCCCAGTAGTCACCCCTGAGCTCTCTGGGTATGTCTAGACTATATCCCTCTGTCGCCAGAAGGATGTAAATTAGACATACCCGAAATTGCTAATGAAGCGGCGATTTAAATATCCCCCACTTCATTAGAATAAAAATGGCCGCCGCTTTTTGCCGACACGGCAATTTGCCGACAAAAAGCGGCAGTCTAGACAGGGATCGGTCGACAAGGTAAGCCTTTTCTGACCGATCCCTTATGCCTCTTGCAACGAGGATTACAGGATTGGTCGGAAAAGACTTTCCTTGTCGACCGAGCCCCGTCTAGACTGCCGCTTTTTGCCGGCAAATTGCCGCGTCGGCAAAAAGCGGCAGCCATTTTTATTCTACTGAAGCAGGAAATATTTAAATCCCCGCTTCATTAGCAATTTTTGGTATGTCTAATTTACATCCCTCTGGCGACAGAGGGATGTAGTCTAGACATACTCTCTGTGAAGAGAAATAAACAACAGTTTTACATATACTTGGCCACGTGTCCCATGTAACATTACCCAGCACTTTGTAATTAT
Organism: Rafetus swinhoei; assembly: GCA_019425775.1. Classification (NCBI taxonomy): domain Eukaryota; kingdom Metazoa; phylum Chordata; order Testudines; family Trionychidae; genus Rafetus; species Rafetus swinhoei. The sequence goes on from CM033440.1 coordinate 190,864,530, forward strand.
CAAGAGTGAATTTTCTAAGGCCCAGGCTGATTTCTTCCAAAGCCATCCTAGCAGTAATCAGTTCCCCTTCCACGCTGTCTTGATTTGTGTGTTCTTTTGCCTTGCTTTTTCAGGACTTCTTATCATTTATACCACCTACTCAGCAAGTTTCAAAGCAGTCTATATAGACTGACCACAGCTATATAGCAACCTAATGCTCACTCCAATCATCCTCAGCAATATATGGGTTAGATTACATAGTGCCAGAAAAAATGATCTATCTCAGATCTAAATCATTAAGAATGACCCTCTGGAGACAATAATCTCTCCTAAACTTGAGAGCTACAGACAACTGTCAGAATGTTGTCTGGCTCTGGAACGCTTCCTCCTAACAAAGCCGGTTTGTGCAATCAATGAGGCTGACAAATTCTTTGAGATGCTCTCAGGGCCTAAAGCAAAGCATACTGAAGTCTGTGGAAACACTCCATTGACTAGACCTTGGTGGGAAACTGTTTTCCCATCTCCTGAGAATTTTCAAGGAAGAGAAAATCAATCAGGTCAATTGAAACATTTCAATCAGTATTTTGACCATTTTTTTTCCTTTTTACTGGCCTTCATTTTACTGTAAATTAACCACATGAAAAGGGTTTTTTTAACTGAAAACAGACCTCTTTAGTTTTGACATTTTCAGAACAGGGATATTTTGATTATTTCAAACTTTTTTTTTTAATTTTGAAATGGGAAAACTATGGAAACTGACCTTTTCCCACAAAAAGCTGGCTTCAATTCAATCAATCACATTTTTCTGGTAAAAAAACATTTAGTTGAAAAATTCCTAACCAGCTCTACAACTGACTTTATACATCATACACTATTTTCTTGTCTTTTTCACCAGAGTACTTGCAAAACACATTTGATATAGACAATCTCCTTTTTTATACTACCAGCACAGTTTAAATTCCTGCCAGTAAGGAAAGATTTGCTTGAGTTAAGCACGCTTGTGACAGAAACCCTTTAGCATCCATAATTTGTAAATAAAAGAATAATTCTAAAAGTACAATGTGCTGCCTAAGTTATGGGATCAATATACCGACAATATTTGTTTTTGAAAATATGGCTTTTCTGGAAAACAAAAATGGTCTTGAACTTTTTGTATTAAAGTGGCCCTGAGAAGTCCTAACCTAGCTTGGGCCTCCATTGTGCTAGGCGCTGTACATACTATTAAGACCAGACGCAACGGATGGTGATTTTTTCATAGTCTTACAAGTTCTTAGCCTGCAAGCATTGTTCTTTCTTTGAAACCATATTGCATTATTGCTAGTTTTATGATGTAATTTCTTTGGGGGGAAGCTGTTGCAAGCACAAAGGGTGTTTGCTTTGCCTTAATCTGTCTAACTAGACACTTGGCCTGCAGGAACTGGTGTTTTGGACGCGATGCCTGAAAGCGGGGATTGTCTGCATGATTGTGACAAAGCCGGGGATTGTATTCGTTCTGCTTGCTTGTTATGTTGCATGTGAGTCTACACTCCTGTATTAACTCTGTGTGTGTGCCTCAGTTTCCCTGGGCACTGCACCAATACCTAGATGGTGATGGGAATTTCAGGGTGAGAGTCTCCCTCGTGCATGCAATGACTGATACTTTCTGTAACTTGAGTGGGGGGGGGTGGGTAACTAGGCAACACCTTTTTCCTGGGAAGCTGGACAAAGGCAGGAGTTGGGGCTGGCTGCAGGGCTGGGGTGAGCTTCAGAGTGTGTGAGTCAGTCTCTGGCTTGGGGGTGCAGAGATGGTGGTCAGGGCCCTTAGCTCTGAGCGTCCTCTCCCCAAGATGGATTGTGCTGGCTGCCTCTGGATTCTGTGCAGACAAGTCTGTTCTACGCTGGACCGCTGTCAACTAATAAACTTTTGGCTGGCTGAGAGTTGTATCTAACTGCAGATTGGGGTGAAGGGCCCGGTGACTCCCCCCACCGCGGTGACAGTGATGATGTATAATCATCTCTGATCCAAGGCTGCTCTCAAGTGTGTAAATTAAACAAGCAAATTGCACTAAGAAAATGCCCATTGATTTCTCCTCCAGCTGGAAACGAATCTGCAAAACAAACAATGTCTGCTCCCACTCAGAGATGTCCCTGCCCAAACTAACCATCTAAGGACCAAACAGAGTAAGCAAATATGAGGACTGGTGTACACTTAACCCATCCTGAAATACTCTGCGGTGTGATTTTTTTTAAACTGACATAGCTACATAAGCCTTAATGTAGACGTGCTAATACCAGTATTAAAGTGCTTTGCTGCTGCCTTTTGGGCAACTGGTCCAAACTATATCAACAGAAGCACTTTTATGTTGGAATAAGCTGCATCTCACTAGGAAGGTTTGCTGGTACAGCTTAAGTGGGTTGCGCCCACGAAAGCTCATGATACCATCTACATTTTTGTTAGTCTTTAAAGTTCTGCAAGGCTATTCCCGTTACAGACGAACAGCACTACCCCTGTGAAACTTATGCCAGGAGAACCGTTCTAGTGGAGACCAGACCTTATTCTAGCCACTCTTTTACAGATGGGGTGTGGTGTTCATTGATCACCCACTGCATAAGGTGCTTGCAAGGTTCCTTTATTCTGTGCCAGGTTCCGGCTCACTGTGCATCACCGCAGCACCCCAAGCTGACATGCCATCTAGAAAGCTCAGCCCTTAAAGGCACAGTCCATAATACCGCATAGGGATCCGAGGCACAGAGAGATCAATTGATTCATTCAAGATCTTCCAAGCAAGCAAGTGGAGAGGCAGGGAATTGAGCTGGACAAAATATTCTGGGCAAAGTTCTGCCCATTACTAGTCTGATGGCAGCCTGGGATGTGTAGCCCGCACCTGCCAGAATATGACCCATGATCACATGTAACTCTTTTTAAAACAGTAGTTTTCCAGAAAAAAAACCTCCCCATTACTATGGCTATTAGTTCTATGCAGCAGAGGAGGGAATGATTCTTTCTGCACAAACTATGCACACACACGAAATCAAGCTAAGCGTGATTTCTTCTGTCACTGCATAATGCTGAATATCCAGAAACTGATAAAAACTTAAGCTGAGCGTGTAAATGACTCCTGATCCAGCTAGACAGCTCCTTCTTGCATCTCTGCCTTTCCACGAGCTGTCAAGAGACATAGGCTAGTGCTCTGACCAATCATTCCTAGATGGAGCCTCAGCCCTGTTCAGCAGGCCCTCACTCAAGCCTCCACTTCAAACCTCTTGCTGCATGTGCCATGTTCTTTATCACCAGGCACCTTTCCTTCAGCTATCGCCTCAGCTCCCACAGTGAGCAAATTTAGCAGCCTTCCCAATATGGAGCCCTTCCTACAATGCTTCCTAGACAATGCAGAACTCTAGCGGGCTCCCAGAGTTTCCTGCCACCTCACCATCGATTCCCCTTCCACAGGCCTCAGGACATTTCTTTGTCTTGCTTCTGCCCAAAGTCTCCTCATTCCAAGGAGGTGCAATGTTATTCCTTGCGTCTGAAATAGGCTTCATCTAGGTAAGGAGGGCTATTTCTGAAGCCTGCAGAATAAAATTTCAGGGTGTCGTCAGAGGCTTTCTCGAGGTGCATGGTGCTGTCCAGGGCAAAGAGAAACAGAAGGACATCTGCTGAGGGGGATGATTTTGATCTTCAAAGCGCTCCTTCATCAAACACTACAAAGTGTCTGCACATTCAAAAATGGATACTATATAGGCCAGTTGTGTGAGCTGCTGCTTCACGCTGTGATTTAGTTCTGCCAACAAACTTCTCTGAGTTGTTACTCTTAATTCCCCGCAGTGCCTACAGATGGTTGGATGGGGTTTTGTGTCACTATTTTGTTACTTGCCTGGTCTTCGCATACACATCCACCAGTTGGAAAGATAATAGGTGCAAATGCTGGTTGTTCTTTATCCATATTAGCATTTGCTTATTAAATCTGGGCATTATTAGTTTGATTCCTGTCTGCTATCCCTGCACTTTATAGTGCAATATTTCAGCAAGTTGGAGTGACAGTACACATTGTACTAATGTGCACAGAACTTCCCAGTCGCTCCTATGGCTAGGTTAATGGGGATGTATATAAGAATTATTTCACCCATATGCCTACTCTTGATCACAGAAGCAATGAGAACATTTTAATTGATACCAATGAGAGATGGGGGCTCTAAGGAAAGAACATAGTATATGCCTCAAAGTTCTAATTATAAAATATATAACTGGCCATTTCCATAGACCAGTACACTAGATGAATTTATTGCTAGTAGTAGCAATAGTGAAAGCTGATTATAATTATTCATGCAAAAATAATTCTTGAAAATGCCTCTTTGCTTAATTCAGAAACATTTTCAGGAGATTGTTCTTTTTCCTTTTTAAAATAAACTGGAAAACAAAATGTTTAGCCTTTTTCAGAGGGTTTTCAGTTTTATTCCTTTCCTCTTTCCACCCCCTTTTTATGGCAAAAGAAAGAAAGAAAGAAAGAAAGAAAGAAAGAAAGAAAGAAAACAATAACACCCAAAAAAGTTTCACAAAACATAAAAAGGCAGCCCTTTCTTCAAGGAGATTATAAGTGCAATTGATATGTAATAATAAGTCATGTAACACAGGGTGCGTCTACACTGCACTGTTATTTTGAGATAATTAGCATTGTTTCAAAATAACAATGCGAGCATCTACACAGCCATTCTGTTATTTTGAAATAATTTTGAAATAACAGGCGGCTTATTCTGAAATCTGTAAACCTCATTCTACGAGGAATAATGCCTATTCCGAAATAGATATTTCAAAATAGCTCCTCACAGGGCCATTCTAAGTTATTCCTCCCCAGTGCCTCATGGGGCTCTAAACTGAGATAGTGCGCCTACATTAGGGAAGCCTGCCTCGGACTAATTTTGAGGCTTCTCTGTAGTGTAGATTTGCTATTTCGAAATAAGCTATTTTGGTGTAGGCGTACCCACAGTTGTTCACTAATAGCAGAACATTCTGAAAAATACAATGCGGGGGGTAGGGGTGGGATTAAGGTTTCACATAGAAATGTGCTAACTTTGTATCACAAATGATAATGTATAGCAAAAAAATCTGTTTGGGGATTTTAATAAATCAAAACATATCGTGTTCTCCGCTGTAGAGCTAAGGGAGAGTTTTATTTTCACAGCTCTTTGCGCAGGCATACCACTTCCACTCCAGAAGACTAAATAAAGCTACAGGTTTTGAAATCAGAGATACCAGTATCAGTGACATTTTTTAAACCTAAGATCACTTTTTTTTGTATGAATAAAAAATAGCATCAATTCCTGGTGATTAACAGATGAGGAGATAATTAACTAAAGTAAGAATGCTATTTCTAAGAGCAAAGTCTAAGTTTGTGGTCTGACACAACAGCTTTTCCCTGACATTTTGGAGAGGGGAGGAAGTAAACCGGGCCACTGACTTCTGCAGAGATGGACTCCACAAGTATTTGCAGTCCCCAGGGACTGACATCAACAGGACTTGGAAAAAGAAGCTCTGTTTGCTAGGGATGCTCTCTGTTCCCTTTGAAAAGTTCTTGTTCTGACCTTATATCAATCCTGTGAAAACCTGGACAGCCTCCAACACTTTTAGCAATATAGACCAAAAGTGCACAGGACTGTGTATAACACAGGCAATTTTAAAGTAACACTCTTCAGCGTAAGTGTAAACCTGGACAGGCGTCCCATGGAAGTTATTATCTTAAGAAAGCCAGGTCTGTTTTCTTTTCAATGCCATTATTACTATAACTTACTGGAAACAAATGGATGTAAGTAAACTCTTGCACCACTGAAGCCACTGGGAATTTTGCCAGTGGCACAGCCTTGCACGCTATCTCCACATCATAAATAGCTACCCAGTTGTGTGATCAGAGGACAAATTCTCACCACGCACTCACTTGACAATTTCTAGCCTAGATGTCCAAGCGAGGCATCCCACCCACTGCCCTCTCCCAATCCAAGTATGGTTTCAATTAGACGGAGCCCTGACACTGAAATAATAATGCGCTTTGGACCAAATCTCGCAGGCCCGCCTTTGCACCATTCAATGGGAGTTGTGCCTGCTGGATCTGCCCCTTAATTGCTGTCTTGTAAATTGCTCGGGAGCTACACAAGCTTTCCCAGGCTTTAGCTACCCTGAGAGTATCTCCACTGGGAAAAGGGAGGAGAACTGACACAGCTGGGAGGTGTCTGCCCATGTCTGACCCTAGGTCAACAGTGGGCTGTTCAGTTACCAACAATGACCCAGGGGCTTCGGGAGTCCCACTTTACCTTCTGTAGGATTTTCACAGCCCCACATTTTTCCAGTGGAATATTTCATCTCTCCCCTCTCCCCCCACCGAGCGGTGCTTGAGAACAATACCTCAAATGTGATTTCAATTAGGTCAATAACAAATTCATGGAGGTTCAGCCCTCGCCATCTGTCCAGAGGGAATGAGACTCTGTGTTTTGTTTTGTTTTTCTTTCTCTCTTATGAAACCTCTGCTTGACAAAAGCAGCTTCATAAATAAGAGAGATGAAATGGGCTGTATGGCCAAAAAAAAAAAAAGAGTAAATTAATAGTGGGACTACCTCAATTCTCAGCACATCTCAGCATTGTATAAATGTATCATTTAGCATGGACATAATTTACCATGATTCAATCACATTTAAACACACTAAACAAAGACCTAGAGGACAGCATGGATAGCACACAAAGAGACTCATACGTTTTCAGAGGAATTACGTTTGTGTGAAATAATAATGATACAAAAAACTTTCATTTCGGAAGTTTAGATGATTTTTGCAATGGGCCAAACCGCATAGCTAATGCTGTAGATACAATCCAGCGTAACAGAAACAGAAGTACTGTACTAAGATTTTTGTAGTTCAGTGGTTATTCATTTGATGTCACTAAAAGTTCTGCATACTTTACATCAGTGTTTCTCAAGCAGTGGTACGAGTACCCTTAGAGGTACTCAAGAGATGTCTGGTGGGGACATCAACACAACTGAAATCTGGAGAAAACTAAATTTTTGTTTTAAGTTTTACAGCGCTTTATTATTTTTGTACTTTTTACACTCAAAAATTTCATTGCCTTCCTGGCTACAATTAAGTTGTTTAAACAAATTTCTTGCAATGGTAGAAAAAAATGTGGGTCTGAAAACTATAGGTACTGGGGGGTACTTATAATTTTTTTAAAGGGGTACTTTATAAAAAAAGGTTGAGAAACACTGCTTTACATACATTGATGGTTAATCACAGTAGTAAAAAAGGATGCAGCGTGTCAGATACTCTGTCCTGGGCATTGCTTCCAAATAGCAGCCTGCAGGGTAATTAGTGGATGATAACAAAGGACAAGAAAAGGCTGATCCTTCAATTTCTTTCATGTGTGAATAACTTCAGTGGTACTGCTCACCTGAACAAACTTGGACCGTTTGCAAGTCTGGGCCCTTCATCAGGAAAGTTCACACACAAACCTTCTCTCTCTTCAGTGCAAGCAACTAGCAGCACCACATCAGCCAAGAATGGACGCCTGTGCTTAAATCTGTTTCTATTCAGTGATGCGTTTAAGTAAGTGGTTAGCTTCAGACATGGGCTAAAGTCTCACTGAAGTCAATAGGACTTAACATGTCGGAAGCAAAGCTATTTGCTGAGTTGGGGCCGGGTGGAGACAATGTGAAAAATATATGAGAGAAAGAAATAAAAATAGGGAGAGAAAGTACAACCACGGGCCTAATTTTGGAGAATCCCTCTGACAGATTTTTAGCTCCTTGAGCTAATGTATCAGCGAAGGGTGGAATCTACCATCATGCCCACATTAGGTAGCATTGAAGAAAATGGAGCTACTCATGGGCATACCTACACTATGCAGAAGATCGACGCTGTCATAGTCGATCTTCTGGGGTTTGAACTAGCGGGTCTAGTGAACACCTGCTAATTTGAACTGTGAGGGCACTCCCGTCGGCTCCAGTATTCCTGTTCTTCATGAGGTGTAAGGGAAGTTGACAGAGCATTTGCTCCTTTGAACCTCCTGCTGTGTGGACAGCGTGAAAACACAATTTAAGATAAGTAAACTCAGCTATGTAACTAACGTAGCTGGAGTTGCGTATCTTAAGTTGACTTCCCCCTTTAGTGTAGAGTAGACCATGGAGTATAATGCAATTGGTGTCAATACAGGTCGCATAATCTGGCCTTTAATCCTCGCTGGTGTTCCATCATCATACTAAGAAGGGAATAGAAATGTATTCATGCCATAGTGGAAAAATATAGTTTTGTCTCAGTCACCGGCTGCAAACCCAGAAAATAACATCAGATCTCTTTACAAACATGGTAGCTTCTTATTTTATATTTCTGTGATTATTCAGGAGCATTTTCTAATGTATTCATATTCAAATACACCAGTGAAAGTATAATCACTTGCACTTCTCTTCTTTGCTTGACTTCTTGAGCCCCAAATGAAATCTCACTGATGTGTGATATCTAATCTTTACATAATTATGGCACTATTTAAAGACTGGGAACACAGCATGGTGCTCATTAATAATCCACCATCTCTGAGAAATTAAATTGTAAAGACAGACTCACCTTTGATCTTTTGTGCCCTTCATTGAAGGCCGGGCAGGAATGCAAATTAAGACAATTCCAGAAGGCGGGCAGAAAAATAATCAATTGTAATGGTTACAAGTAATTAAGACATACAGCAAGAGACAGATTTTGCGTATAATTAAGTGATTAACCCCAAGTGAGAGTTAAATTGGTCAGTGCAAACATAGGTGACAAAAAACATAAATGGTTTATGAAAAGTCGGATAGGCTATGCAAAACCCCTCTGCATTGGCTTAACTCTGCTTCTGCTGGAATCAAAGAGAACTTTATCACTGGTTTCAGAGGGTCATCTCAGGCCAAAACTGAGCTATTCTGAAAAGCTCACCCATTAATCCTACCTAGGCTGTGAGCCAATGCCTCTCTGCCATGGCAACCTCCGCAAGATGGAGGACAAGCTCCAAGAGATTCTCCTCATGCAGAGGTCCTCCCACATCTCTAGGGGGGGTTTCACCCCTTGTGGAATAAAGAAGGGATTCAATTTTCCAAACCCGAAGATCCCTCCCCACAAACAATACTCAGTTAAGAGACTGAGTGGTGGTCAGGTCTGCACGGAATCTGAAGCCCCTATTCTAAGAGCCAGCTCCCTATGTTATGCTTATAAGACGCACATGGGATCTTTTTCAGGGGAAAAGACAATATGCTGCATTTATTGAGAATACAGTAGAAAAGCAGTTAGCATATGCTTCAAAAAGGCAAGCCCACACATACATACACACACAGAGGCACACACACACACACACACACACACAGGTCCTGCTGATGGTGCATAGTTTCCAGTCTGTCATGGCTCAAGTCAGTCTTACTGGCCAGGCCAGGCTGACTGAGTGAGGAGTTGGGGATCCTCTGAGGCTTGACTTGCAGGACTGAGCCCAAAGTTCCAATGGCCAGAGCTCCCCTTCTTATACATATAAATTCCCATTTGGTCTATGGATATTGCAGTGTCATGCTGCAGTCATCCACCCTTAAGAGGTGTTCATCTGTGTTTTCTAGAGTTATCCTTTGATGGTGATTGTCAGGCTTCTCAGCGTTGTCTCAATCTTGGTGGGGCTCTGCCTGTCTCCAAGGTTGTCAATGCTGCTAATTTAATTCAGCCTCCAGCCACAATGCATGTTTCCTCGTTATCTTCAACATTTCCACATCTTCTTGATCCACCTGGGCATCTGTGATGGCTTTCACACTCACACCTCCTCCATTGATACCACACAATTGTACAGAGTTTCAGACAAGATCAATACTTACTAGAAGACACAACTTAGTTTGTGATGCAAACAAGGGGTACAACTTAATTTGTAATGCTAACAGGAAGCAAGGCCTTGCAGTAAACAGTATCTAATCATGGGAGACAAAGAGAGAGAAATAGAAGCAGACAGAACTTATAAACAAGTCATTATATATGAAATCATTACGCATCATACTTATAGTCTTATAACCAATACTAACCAATACTAAAATATACATGTTTGCTACTAGGGGCGGCCCGTGAGCCTAGGCAGACTAGGCGGTCGCCTAGGGTGCCGCCGGCCCGGAGCGCCCGATGATGATGTCATGGCCATTGACGGCCGTGCAGGGGGCGTCGATTGCGCCTTCCGCCTGGGGCGCCAGCTGCCGCAGCCGGCCTCGGACCACTCCTGTTTACTACACCTGTGGCTACAACTCCATTGACTTACTCTGCTAGGGACTCTCCTGCTCAAAGTGGGATTCTGTGGAACCCCAGTAGCAAAAGGGCCGTAGCCTAGGAGGATATAACTTTGCAATCAAATCACCCTTTCCTCCTTATGCTGAGGTGGGAGAGAGGTCAACATGGGCTGCATGCTCAGCACCGACTCAACCCTTACACCGATGAGCAAGTCCCTGGGTCCACTGAGGCCCCTACCTGTGGCTAGAGACAGAGGAGGATGGCCCTACAAAGGCATCTGCCTCCTTAGAGGCTATGGGGGAAGGGGAAACCCCGCCCTTCATAGTTTTTTGAGGAAGGATAACTCCGCCCTCCTTCCATCTGTAGATTATTACAAAAGTAAGGCAAAGGTTAATTAGTCTTTACGCAGAGACCTATAGATCAGGGAAACCTAAAGACATTATAGAAATCATAACTCAGGGTGCTCCCCTTAAGGCTTTCTAGAGTAAGCTACTTTGGTATTTAAATTCTCCCCCTTTGGTATTTAAATACCAAGTTTTGACCAAGAATATTTTAAATATCATTTAAAACAGAGAAAACAATTGTCTGGAGGGACAAATCCTGATTATGTTGAAGTCAGTGGAAGTTTTGTCACTGACTTTAGTGGGATCAGGATTTTCACTCTAGATGGTGTCCTTGGAAACCTTACCGCAAAAATGTTTCAGGGTATTTTAGGTTCTGGCTCGATGCTATTTCCTTTATTGGACATTTCCTGACATTCAGTGTTTCTGTCATCGGCATACACCTTTTGCAACAAAACAAGTTATGGATTTCCATAAAGTCAAGCAAAGTGCTTCAGCCATAAAACTCACCCTTCTTTATGACACTCTGAGGAATGACTCATAATTCTCAATTTCCTGGCCAATAATACTTTCTTTGCACAAAACAGCAAAGCAAAACAATTGACATTATATGTGGTGGAAGGAACAAAAGAGAAAAAGTTTACTGGAAAAGAAAAAACGGGATCTGTTCTGTTAGATGACGCAAGAACAAAGAGGAGTATCGTCCTTCCAACATAATGGATCACTTGCCTTTGATTCTACTTTCTAAGAGCAAGTCTTCACTATCCACTGGATCAGCAATCGATCCAGTGGGGGAGGTCAATATAGACATGATAAATCGATCACAGAGCACTCTCCCATGCACTCTGGTACTCCATCAAAATGAGAAGAGTTGGGGGAGTCAGTGGGAGAGTGTCAGCTGCCGACTTACCACAGTGAAGTACGTCAACTTCAGCTACATTATTCACATAACTGAAGTTGTATAACTTAGCTTGATGGCCCATGGTAGTATAGACAAGGTCTAATACTGATGGATGAAGTCAATGGGGCTATAATGGGCACAGAAAGGTTTTGTGTGGATCAGTCTGTAGGATCAGGGTCTATGTTTAGCTAAGGACTTCTTACTGTGACTGTTCAGTTAAATCTTATCCAAAAGACCAAAAATCTACTGACTGCAAAGTTTGTTCAGAACATCTCATGGGCACTGAGTTTTCTGGTCAGATACCTGCTACTTCCTAAATTCTCACCTGACCAGAAATACTGCCAGTGAACACCCTTTTCCTCACAACATCTGATACTTCTTCTATTTCCAGCAGCAAACAGAAAGCATAGAGATGCAAGAAAACAGAAAGAGAAGGTTCAACAGAGCTCTGCTTCAAACTTATCAAAGTTTAATCTGATTTAGTTATAAGGGGTTTTCCCCCTACCCCAGTTCCATAAAAATGAATTGTGTGTTCAGGATTTTTGGTCCTATGGTAAGTGAAGAAGATAAGAATCAAATTAGCTGAACACCTACAGAATGTGCACATATGGAGAAAGGCTTTCCAGGTAGGTCAGGGATAGATTGTCAGAAGCACTGAGCTCCCCATTTGAGCATCTAAATAGAGGCCAGATTTTCAAAAGCCCTCTGAAGCTCTCAGGGTTGCACAGAGAGTCAGATTTTCAGAAGATGTTTTCTGTCCTCCATGCTAAGCTCTTCTACAACTCAGATCGCTTATTTTGGTGTCAGGGGCCGTGTCTACACAACAGCGTTATTTTGGAATAACTGATGTTATTCTGAAATAGCAAAGAACACGTCTACACCGCAAGCCATTATTTCGACTCCTGTAACCCCCATTTCACGAGGAGTAAGGGAAGTCGAAGGGAGAGTGTTCTTCCTTCGACTTCCTGCTGTGTAGGAAGCGCCAAAAGCCAAAATCAGCTATCTCGACTTCAGCTACGCAATTGACATAGCTGAAGTTGCGTAGCCTAATTCGACTTTTGCCTGGCTGTGTAGACATGCCCTAAAAAAGCTGCTGAAAATCTGTCCTTGAAAATCTAGCGGCAGGATTTTTATAGGGGAGACTCACCACCTTTTATATAACACCTCAGTGCACGACGCTATCGGGATCTGGAAAACATACCATGCACTCTTCAGCTATGTAGGAATGCGGGAGTGTCAGTTTCAATCAAGTCTTAAACAAAGCCAATATTTTCAGTGAAGGTAAACCTTGAGTGCTTAATATTTAATAAAAACATCCTGTTCCCATACACTGATTCTTTTCTAACAGTCTAGCTCTGCCATCAGAGGAGTGAGATTAAAAGGAACATGCCTTTAAATTTTAGGAAAAGAAAGCAGTCAATGATTACGTTCAAGGCCAGATCCTCAATAGGGGGAAATCAGCCCCTGCTTTAATGGTGATATCTTGATTCACACCAGCCTAGGATCTGGCCTGATGGGTTTAAAACTGATTTACATCTGTGCACTTGTGGTCAAGTGTCGTTGAAGAGTTTTGAACATCTGCTTTAAGCTGTCTACAGATTCCTATTAACGTTTTTTTCCATTATAAATTTGTCTCTTTCCCCTCCTCCCCCCCCCCCTTTTTTTTTCATTGCTTCCAAAAGCCTGTTTGCTTTTATTGTACTTTGGTTATTTTTCACTCTTAGAGGTTTTGGGAACAGCAGCAGTGGAACTGAAGCTATCTGGTTAAACTGGGGTCAGGCCCGGTGTAGCCAGCTGCAATCTATGCTTCCCCACCCTGCTCCACCACTAACCTAAACTTTGACCTGCAGGGACCACCCCTACTCCTCTCTCCTGTGATAGCACAGTCCAGATTTCTGCTAAGCAAACACAGCCAATTAGCTACAATGCCAAAAGAGCTATGTGTGAAAATATATACACATGCTGTCAAGTGTCTGTAACTTGTACTGCTGGAGAAAAACCAAGACCACCGAATGCATTTGGCAATCTGGAATCCAGGCATGAATCAAGTCACTTGGTCTTTCTTCTTTGCCCTGATGAAGGCTTTACAGTTTCAACTGCAGCCAAGGTTCCAAAAAGGAGGTGCCTAAAGAGGCCATGCTGCCTAGTGACTAGAGCACTGGACTGAAACCCAGGAGACCTGGGTCCTGGTCTTGGCTTGGCCTCTGGGATTCTGGGGGTACATCTACACAGCAATGTTATTTTGGAATAACTGATTCCGAAATAACAAAGAGCACGTCTACACTACTAGCCTTTATTTTGAAATAAAGTCGAGCTGGAGGACTTCTTACTCTGACTCCCATAACTCTCATTTTACAAGGAGTAAGGGAAGACGAAGGAAGAATGTTCTTTCTTCAACTTCCTGCTGTGTAGAGAGCACCTAAAGCCAAGTTAAGTTATTTTGACTTAAGCAATGCAATTGACATAGCTGAAGTTGCATAACTTAATTCGACTTTAACCCTGCTGTGTAGACGTACCCTGGGTGACCTTTGCCAAGTCATTTCACTGCTCTGTGCCTCAGTGTTCCCTGCTGTAATATGGGGATAATAGTACAGGGCCTTCTTAGTAAAGCACCTAGAGATCTATTGAGGTAAAGTGCTATATCAGGGGAGGTATTACTACTGTCTGGCTCCAAAATTCACATGGAGGACTGTAAATCAGTCCCCTTAATTCAAAAGGGCACAGCCCCCAGGACCTATGGTTGACTTCAGTGGGAGCAGCTAGGTGCTCGACACTTTTAAAAGCCAGGCTATTGATTGGGGGCTTATCTATTGATGTAAAAGTGGGATTTTCAAAAGGATGTAAGTGCTTAAGGCATGCAAGTTCCACTGACTTCCTCTGAGACCTGTGCCTGAAAGCACCTAGGAAAATCCCACCCTAAGAGCCTAACTTTAGGCTCCTGCTTTTGAAAATCTTGGCCTGTATTTAATTGTGGGTATATTTATTACATCAGCCTAAACCCCCAGGACAAGGTCAGAGCCTCGTGCTATGCACGGTATGTACCCATGTTCAGAGAGGGTTTCTACTCTGAACAAGTCGCTGCCTAAATGGAGAAGCCAGGCATAGGAAGGCTATTATCCCCATTCCATAGCTGGGGAGTTCTTGTCCAAGGTTCACCGGGAACTCTGTGGCATATTCAGAAATTGATTCCAGAGCTCTTAGTCCAGTGACTTACCCACCAGAACGCCATTCCTCTCTATAGGCTGTGTCTAGACTACACCTATCTGTCAACAGAGAGATGTAGATTAGGCACGTCGAAATTGCTAATGAAGCAGGGATTTAAATATCCCACACTTCATTAGCATAAACATGGCCGCCGCTTTTTTTCGAAAAAGCTCTGTTCCTCAAAAAATGAGGTTTACAGGATCTGTCAAAAAAGGGTTTATTTTCAACAGATCCGCATGTAGACTGCCATTTTGTTTTCGAAAAAGGTCCAGTTCGAAAAAAAGTGGTGGCCATGTTTATGCTAATGAAGCATGGGATATTTAAATCCCGGCTTCATTAGCAATTTCGATGTGCCTAATCTACATCTCTCTGTCGACAGAGAGGTGTAGTCTAGACACAGCCACAGTGAGGGTTACAGGCGATAGATTAAGAAGCCCTTTATTTCTAATTTATTTCAAAATAACGGGCTTGCCGTGTAGTTGCGCACTACAATATTTCAGAATAACTCACGTTATTCCAAAATAATGCTGCTGTGTAGACATAGCCTTGCACACAACACTCCTGCTAATACATCCCAGAATGATGTTGGCTTTTTTTTTTTTTTTTGGTGCAATATTGCCTCATATTTAGCTTGTGATCCCTATGGCCCCCAGATCCCTTTCTGCAGTATTCTTTCCTAGGCAGTCACTTCCCAGATCTCCACAGAACTGAATCATATTTGTGGGGTAGTGGGGCAGAAAGAGAATCCTCAAGATAGGAAAGATTCTTCCGCCGGGCAAAGAGTGTGGTTGGATAGGTTGACAATGTTGCTCGGTGAGTTGAAGGTACTGGGATTGAAATATCCTGAGGCATGTAGGAGTTTGGACAGTTTATTGTCCTTTTTCTTCTGAAGGGAGAGGAAGTAAGCATTGTAGGTGGCTTGTTGGGTTTCAGTAAAGTCCAGCCAAGGGGAAGTGTGTGTGGAAACTTGTTTTTTTATGAGAGTCTGTGGAGTTCTGTGGAGATCTGGAAGCCTATTTTCGCCACCTCCGTCTAAAGGAATATTTCCAACACACCAATGAACAACATACTGACCCTCCAGCTCCCCTCCCCCCTTCCCGGGCAAACCCCACAACAGGAAGGTATCTATGTGGACCCCTCCTGATGGTCATAATGAGAGTCTTGACTTGTACATCAATTGCTTCCGCAAACGTGCACAGGCTGACATTGTCAGCAAACAACATGTAACATATAACCTCAGTCATACAGAACTCAATGCTATACACAGCCTCAATAACAATTCTAACATCATGATCAAAGAGGCTGACAAAGGGGGCACGGTAGTCATCATGAACAGAACAGGTTATGAACAGGAGGTTGCCAGAAAACTCACGAACATCAGATTCTACAGGCTTCTCTCCTCTGATCCCACTAAAGAATAGCAAAAAATCCTAAACCATCTGCTCATGAAACTTCCTGCTACAACTCAGGACCAAATCTATACAAACACAACCTCAAATCCCCAACCAAGACTTTTCTATCTGCCACCCAAGATACACAAACCTGAAAATCCCGGATGACCCATCATCTCAGGTATTGGCACACTTACAGCAGGATTATCTGGTTATATTGACTCTCTCCTCAGACCCTATGCTACCAGCACTCCTAGCTATCTTTGAGATGCCACCAACTTCCTGAGGAAACTACAGATAATCAGTAAACTTCCTGAAAATACCATCCTGGCCACCATGGATGTCGAAGCTCTTTACACCAACATTCCACACGATGATGGATTACTGGCTGTCAGAAACACTTGCGCAAAAAGAAATGGCAGAAAATATGCTAATGATGTCACAACTCATGCTAATGAGTCCCTCATTAGCATATTTTCTGCCAAAAAAGCTCATAGTGTAGACGTAGCCTAAGTGACAATATTTCCCCCCTTTTTTTTCTTCTTTTTCTTTTTCTTTCTCCGCTATTTATTTGGAAACTAGACCCCTTAACTCCATTCTTCTGAAGAAGTGGGTTGTGCCCATGAAAGCTCATGATAACATCTACATTTTTTTTAAAGTCTCTAAGGTGCTGCAAGGCTATTCGTTTTTTAAAACTTTTTTTAAGTCGAAATAGCTTATTTCAGCTTTTGGGCCTGTCTACACAGCAAGAAGTCTGAATTAGAGCACTCTTCCTCTGACTTCCCTTACTCCTCGAAAAATGAGGGTTACAGGAGACAGAGTAAGAAGTCCTCCAGCTCAACATTATTTCAACATGATGTTGAAATAACTGCTTGCAGTGTAGATGCAGACTATGCTATTTCAAAATAACAGCAGTTATTCCACAATAACGCTGCTGTGTAGACATAGCCTCAATGTCCTTGCAGTTTGACTTTCTCATATCCTTTATATGGATAATTTTAACTGGTTTAAAATGAACAAACAAAAATTAATAGCTATGCATATATTGAAGAAAGACTCTGAAACCTCCGTGTAGTAAGGAAATGTGCAGTAGCATTTGTTTGCCTGCACAGATGAGGTAATTGCAGGCCTAACAATCTGAGCTTCATATACAGTGGTCTCTCATTTGCTTTAAATAATTAGCTGTGGTTCCTTCCGTATTTCTTACTTTGTCATGCATACTCATGGAATTTCCAAGAATATGGTAAACAAAGAGGCAAAATAACTAGGCTATCTAAAACACATAGGAAGTTGGGTCATTTTTAAAGATTGACTGCTTATACATGCGACCCTTTGTAGATGACCCTTTGTATATGACTAAATGACATGGTTAAATGACTTTTGTTGTTGTTGTTTGAATTTGTTTCTGTCTAGGAAAGAGTACGGCAGAAAGAGATCTGGTGGTCATAGTGGACCACAAGATAAATATGAGTCAACATTGTAAGACTGTTTCAAAAAAAAAATCTGGGTTGTGTTAGGAGTGTGGTAAGCAAGACATGAGAAATAATTCTTCTGCTCTATTCTGTGTTGA
The DNA here is from genome assembly GCA_019425775.1 of Rafetus swinhoei. Lineage (NCBI taxonomy): Eukaryota > Metazoa > Chordata > Testudines > Trionychidae > Rafetus > Rafetus swinhoei. The sequence continues at coordinate 190,882,149 of CM033440.1, forward strand.
TTAGGCCTCAGCTGGAGTATTGTTTCCAGTTCTGAGTACCACATTTCAGGAAGGATGTGGACAAATTAGAGAAAGTCCAGAGAAGAGCAACAAAAATGATTAAAGGTCTAGACAACATGACCCATGAGGAAAGAATGGAAAAAAAATCTGGGTTTCTTTTGTCTGGAGAAGAGAAGACTGAGAGGGGACATTTTATGTATTTTAAAATCATTATCAAGGAAGAGGGAGAAAAATGTTCTTCTTAACCTTCGAAGATTAGACGAGAAGCAATGGGCTTAAACTGCAACAAGGGAGGTTTAGGTTGGACATTAGGAAAAATTTCTTGTCAGGGTGGTTAAGCACTGGAATAAATTGCCTTGAGGTTGTGGAATCTCCATCATTGGAGATTTTTAAAACTAAGTTTGACAAACACCTCTCAGAGATGTTCTAGTTAATACTTAATCCTGACTTTTGTACTAGACTAAAAGACCAAGGTTATTTCCTGTTCTATGATTTTATGATTCTATGTAAATGCAAAGTTTTATATATGGGTGTATGCAAATTCTCCAACCTCATTCCTTCAAGCAGGCTGAAATTTTAGCCCCTTTACCTCTAGCATCTCCTATCATCAAAGCTGCTAGTGTAATAGCCAACAAAACCATTCCAATAAAATACCATAACAAACACAGCTTTTTCCCTCTCTGCTATGTTAGCATGGTTGGCTTTATTACCAGTAGTGAACGTCTGACTCTGATCTAGCAGCAGGATCTAACATATATTTTAAAATAAATATTAGAAGACCACACCCAAAAATCTCAGTAGTAGCAGAAGCTCCAGTTGTTCGACCTATCTAGCTCTGGGGATTACAACAGCTAATCCAATGCCCCCTAAAGTCAATGGAAGGACTCCCCATGGGACTCCGGGTGAGAATGAACAATCTATTCAAGCAGATTTTTGACTCTGCTTAGAGAAGAGACACTCCTTTGACGTTGTAGTGAGGTAGACTGTATATATGATGAATCTACATTGAATGAGTTAGCAGGACTCTCTTGTGACAGGCTCTTTGCTATTAGGGACGGTATTTTCAAAACTCAGAGGTGACAATGAAACCAATGCAGAGCATTTTGAAAATCCCATCTTCAAACACCATGCCCTACAGCCGGAGAAAAATTTTCTGACTGAACACTATTCTGTTCCTATAGGCTGATCTGACAAAAGAGAATGGATTCTGGCAACATTTTCCACATATTGTTATTGAAATGATTCATTATTTTCAGCTTTTTCATTTTGACTTTTGTTATTAATCATCCTTTTAATAATAAAAAAGTCAAAACATTTGTTAACAAGAGGTAAAATAATAACATGAGCTGTTTCAGTACTGTCGAAATGACATATTGTTTCAGATTTTGCAAAAGGAACTTCATTCCATAGGCACTTCAATATCTTTTTCCACCCAGAAATGGGGTGGGGGAAGAAAATATCATAGAATTTTAGCAGAACGGAAATTCTGGCCTTCCACCAGCCTTACAACACATCCTTCCACCTTTCCCTTCAGTCCTGGAGAGCTGAGGGCTGACATCCCATTGGTTAGTCATTCCTCCAGTAGTTGTAAACAATCTGTGCTTCTCGACTTATTCTGTATAGGACATGTATGCCGGCGAAGATGGTAGCATGTTTGAGGCTTTCAACCCAAAATGTTTACAGCTTATAATGAAAACCATAAGTTTCTTCATTTACCCAAATCTGTATACATTCCTTTGACCCACAGGCAAATAGGAGACCAAGGGGGGAGTTCATAGTTATTAATCATTTTGTATTTCTGACAGTTTAATGAGCTTCTAGAAGTGCCATATTGGCCAGACAAACACAAATGCAGCTTTTTCTTTTTATCTTCTTCTTTTCACCCAATCTAGCAATAGCTTTACATAGGTCTGGAAGTAAAATAGATCCTCAAGTATTATCGATGTGACTGAATGCAACTGTACTTCTTTATTTTGCAGGCTGGGTGATTGTTTCAGCTTTATCAAGGAATATGCAAAGAAACAAAACATTTAATATTTTCTCAGTAACCTAGATGTCATTATGTTTAGGAAGGGGAAAAGTTTATTTCTCTTAGGCTGTATTAATCTTCTTGGAAAGCCCAGCCCAGAGGTAATGAGGAGCAACAGAAATAATACTCCTCTATGTGAAAGAGAACATGCAGCCAAATCTGCTTGCTTACAGACAGATGGCAACTACAGCCAATGTTCTGAAACTACAGCTGTGCGTCTATGATCTTTCAGATCTATGTGTGTGATCGGTAAAGATTTTTAAATTATCTAACGCAGCACAGTCTCTTCGAGATTTGGTTCTCCAGACTTTTTTTTTCTTTGGGTTGTTTTTCTTTTCGCAGGACCACATGAAACTCGCCCAGAATACAGTAAAAAAGAAAACAGCTTGCAAGCTTTAAAAAAAAAAAAAAAAAAAAAAAAAAGTATTGTGTGTGTGCACACCCACACAGAAATGGTCTTCATTTTCTCCCATGAAGAGCAATTTGCACACACTCCCCTGCCTCACAGGGACAGCTGGGAATTCACCCACTGGGAGGAAGGCAGGAGACAGAGTAAACCATTGCTCTGCCTTGGAGGGCACCTCCCGGGTATCTCCATCCTTCTTTCTCCTCAGAAGGGTGCAGAGGATGGATGAGGATTCCCTCAGTACAGCAAGGGTTAAGCATAGCATATACCATTGCACCCACACTCCAGGGGCAGATTTCCCACAATTTAAGCACAAGCCAATGCAGAGCTGCATCCATAGGACAGTTCAGGGTGGTCACCCCAAACCCCATGCCTGGGGGGATCCCCGTGGCAGCCACCTCCGCCATCCTATGGACAGGACCCATGGGGTCCAAGGCAGCCTGGGAGATCACGTGGGGGGCCTGGCACAACCCAGCAGCCAACTCCCCTCCCCTGCCCACCTCCCATGGCGCTCCACTCCACCCGGTTCCAGGCCCAGGGCGCTCCTCTTCCCGTTTGCCACAGTGAAGCAGAGCACAGTGGGCTGGAAGAAGGGCCGTGGAATGGAGCAGAGCAGGCCGCCCGGTTGCTATGGCTCCCACCAACATGGTGAGTGCAGGAGGGAGGGCCGACCCCAGCTTCCACCCTGCCCTAGCCCCGGCCCCAGTAATCCCTTGGCTCACGTCACTCAGAGGAGGGGGCTTCGGGCAAAGGGATGCAACGAGGGTGGGAAGGGGTGGAGCAGATACTGGAAGAGGCAGGGTCGGGGCAGAGCAGGGGCAGGACTTAGTGGAAGGGGTGGAGTTGGGCTGGGAGTGGAGTAGAAGCAGGGAAGGGCCTGTGGATTGCCCCAGGCCCCGCGCCTAGGCACTGGAGGGGGGTTGCCTTGGGCCCTGTGCCTCCCTAGGGATGACCCTGCACAAATGCACACATCCTTTTGCATGTGCCAAGACTATACATGGAAATACCCAACGTGCATGTGCAAATTGGGTTTTTGTGGGCCCAGCCGGCCAGATCGATGCCTCGTTAGTCATGTACAAATGCCAAGCCTTCACCTGTGCAGGTAGATGGCGTATTTGCAATGCCTGCACGGTGCAGCTATTTGCCAATTGCACCTGTGGCTTTCACGATGCGGCCCTTTATTATTTTGCAGTGACAAATGTTGAATGGCATCTCTCTTGATTTTGTTGGGTGGGAGATAGCGAGATTTGGAGAGGGGCATGGATGAGACTGACTCTTCCTTCATACCTTCCTTGCTCCTCTGCTCCAGGAGGTCCCCTGCCCTTCTCTGTCATGTTCCATGTAACCTCTTTGGGCTGGAGAACATGGGATAAAGCTCCATTCCCACCTTTAGGTCTCTGCCTCACAGTGTCTCTCACTCAAAATATCACTGGGTCAGCCTCATCCTTCTGTTCCCTGAGGCAGATGGTCCCATGCAGAGTAGATGGGCTGTCAGTTGCCCATTGTCACATACAAGTTGTGTATCCAGGAGCCCTATGTCAGCAAGATAGGGACTGACAAAGTACCATGAGGCCTTGTCTCCACTTACTGGGAGATCGTCGCTATGGAGATCAATCTACCAGGGTTTGATTTAGTGGGTCTAGTATGGACCTGCTAAATCGACTGCTGATTGTGACCCTGTCAAATCTAGTCCTCCACTGGGTCATGAGGAGTTAGCGAAGTTACAAGGAGAGTTATTCTCACTGACTCCTTGCAGTGGGGATGCCATGGTAATTCAAACTAAGGACATTCGAATTCATGTCACTGGAGTTGTGTATCTTAGTTTGACTTTGTCCCCTTGTGTAGGCCTGGCCTGAGACACTACACATACCATCCTCCATTACTGGCTAAACACAAATTATGTCAACTATATGCAAATATACATCATCTTAAAGGAAGGAATTCCAGCTGAAAGTGCAAAAGCATTAGGGGTAGATTTTGAACTGAGTTGAGACCAACACCCAGTTGGGGGTGAGGGAGGAGAGGGAAACAATTTGTGCCCAGACAACTTGCCCTTAAAAAATTAATTGTGGATGCAAATGTAAGTAGCTGTGTCACACTGCAACCCATATTCTTCGTAATGATATGATGATGACATGATGATAGCATAATTATGGTGTATTTTATGCAAGACAGGTTGAGTACAATGTCTTTGGAAAAGTTATTATTTGCAGTATATAATTATCCTATTTGGACTTATGTATTATTTTTATATCTTAAGTTATACATAATGACTATGTAGTTGCACTTAGTTTCACCTGGGCAATGCCCATCAGACAAGAAGTTTTCAGTCTAGATAGCTGGTTGGGAAGGGCCTATTCAGGGCAGTGGGCCATTAGGGAACCCTTAAAAAAAAAAAAGGTTATCTCCCACCTCGCGCACCTTCCTGAGAATACTCTAGACAGGTTATGGCTGCTATGACCCTACAGCTATATCTACACTGCGGTTTTTTTGTAGAAGAGGATATGCAAATGGAACGCTCATTTGCATATTTTCTTCTGATTCTTTTTGCGGAAGAGGTTTTGCCACTAAAAAGCCCCATGTAAACGTGACCATTTGTCGGGAAAAAAAACCTTTTTCGCAAGATCCTGTAAACCTCGATTTTAGAGGAATAAGGGATCTTGCGAAAAAGGGGGTTTTCCCAACAAATGGCCAAGTCTACACGGGGCTTTTTAGCAGCAAAACCGCTTCCGCAAAAAGAATCAGAAGAAGATATGCAAATGAGCACGCCATTTGCATATCCTCTTCCACACAAAAACACCCCGCAATGTAGCCAAGGCCTACAAGGCCATGGGACCAGGTCACATGATTCTGGACTCCATCTGGGGATATGAATATTTTTCCATAGACCGGTCTGGAAAATTTTGAAACAAAGGTTTCCCATCATGTGCTAAGGCTATACAAGACAGAGAGTGACGGTCATTGGTTGTTCTTCTCTCCCCACACAAGATGACTCCTGAAAAAACCCGAGGCGCAAAGATTGAACTGAGGGAAGTGCTGGATCCAGGCAAAAGGGATTTCTAGCATGTATATGAAAGACCTGGGGATTCCAAGCTGCAAAGTAAGTGCAGGGTAAGAGATTAATTCAAATCCTATCTTTTTAGTATGTTACGCTTAGATTGTGGTTTTGTTTATTTACTCGGTAATCTGCTTTGATCTGTTTGCTGTCACTTATAAGCACTTAAAATCTATCTTTTGTAGTTAATGGAGGTACATTATGCTTTCATCTAAACTAGTGAGATTGGAGTGAGGTGTGTGGGAATCTTAGCTCAGAGGGGCTGTTGCATTTCCTCTCCACACTGAGGGGAGGTGAAGTGGATAATAAATTCATACTGGCTGGGATCTGGACCAGTGCAGGATGGTACCTCTCTGAGGTTCTAGACTGGAAAGTTGGGGGCTCTTTTGGCTCCAGAATTTCTATTGTTGGTTCATGCCATGGCTAGTCAGAGAGCCTGCAGACAGGTGTGTCCCTACCTGTGTGTATCCTGCTATAAGACCAGGAGTGGGACTGCAGCTTGTCACAGCAGCAGTGTGAGAGGGAGCCCAGGCCGATGGGTCAAAATTCAGTGGTGCCCCAGGTTTAAGTGGTATCCTAGGGGGAGCCTGTCACAGGTTGCTACTCCCATTACCTGATTTCTACAGTTAGGCGTTTGGAGAGAAATGTAATCAGACGGCAGGCCTACATCTCACAGGGAGAAAATACACCTGCAAAAAGAGAGAACAGAGACAGTAATGAGTTAACTGAACATAAGAATGGCCATACTGGGTCAGATGAAAGGTCCTTCTAGCCCAGTATCCTGTCTGCTGACAGTGGCCAATGCCAGGTGCCATAGAGGGAGTGAACAGAAGAGGGAATCATCAAATGATCCCCCTCCTGTCATTCATTTCCAGACTCAGACAAACAGAGGCTAGGGACACCATTACTACCCATCCTGGCTAATAGCCATTGATGGACCTAACCTCCATGAATTCATTTAGGGTTTTTTTTTTTAACCCTGTTTAGGTCCTGGTCTTCACAACATCCTCTGGCAAGGAGTTCCACAGGTTGATTGTGTGCTGCATGAAGAAAAACTTCCTTTTGTTTGTGTGGAAAAACTGGATCTGGGATTCACTTGGACGTAGTATAACACCGACAGGTGGAACTGAACGTGGGCCTTCTGGAGCTTAGTGCATGAGTCTCTACAGCTTGAGCTAAAAGCCAGCTGCCTCCCAACTAAGGCTGTGGAGGACACTCATTCTTCCTTTCTGTAAGTGGTCTCAGTGCCACTACATGGGACAGTGAACCACACCCAGTAGGTGTGTAAATGACACTAGCACACTTTGTTCTCTACAGGCTCATTCCTTCAGCCTGAAAAAAATAAGGGGGTTCCTTTGCAAACGACCCTCTGCCATTTGAGCAATGTAATTCCCATTAAGTCTGTGTAGAACACTGGCATCTTCTAGACTGACAGCTAGAAAAAAAGTAGGATATATATAGAACACATCCGGTGATGACAAAGGATCCCAGCCAACGCCACACAGCTAACGGCTTTGGAAAGAAGTTAACAGGGAAAGGTTCATTTGTTTTTTGGAAATAGAAGAGACTACCAGAAAAATAAGGGCTTTGCAATCTATGCCTACGGTGGGTGTTTGATCAAACTCCTGGGTGTGCAGCTGGAAAACCCTGCTTATTTAGAAAGTTCCGTCTGCAGTTTCAGCGTGACACATCATTGCATCGCTTGGCTCTGGAGAATTTCTCGGTCTTGTCAAGCTCTAGAAGTTCCCTCTGGAAGGCAGGCCACATAAACTGCTTTGTATACAAAGTTTAGGCAAGTCGGAAATCCAAAACAATCCATGTCATTATTTCCCTCTACAAAGCATTCAGGAGCATACAAAAGATACAGCCGATGTGAAGAGAATGCAGGCGGATGCTGGCTTCATGAAGCAGTGACCAACTCCAGTAAATTAAATGCCCAGGGCCTCAGAGGCTTCATCTGGTCTTAATTTTCAATCGGCTGTAAAATGATACATTTTTTTTCACTTTCATTGTAGCTTGTTTTCATCTAGTTTATGTTCCAAGACGTCCTGTTTTTCAAGCCCTGATCTGTCACATTAAACAAAAAATGGACTTAAAAATGTATAATAGCGACCTAGTGGCACCAGTGAGGCAGCCGCGCGCTTGATTTCCTGGCCTGCTGTGGAATTTCGGCTCTCCAAGCCAATGGAAATCAGGAGCAAGAGGAGATGAAAGGCTTGTCTCTGTGTGTGAGTATGGAAGGGCCCTGGCTTCTCTGCTTCTTGCAAGGCTCCCTTTTTAATCCACCATCAGTTTAGAGAGAAGAGCCCACAGGAGAGAAGAGAGGCCTTTGGTGGCGGTTTGGGGAATGCTGTCTACCCAGCACTACTGGGTAAACAGCAGGGTCAGACATTATCTTTTTTCCCTTCCCGTAAAAAGGGGTTGCAAACCCCACCGCACTGTGATTCCCTGTGGGGCCCATCTGCCTCAGTGCTTGGCTTCCCACGACCACCTACCCCTGCCTGCCACTCATCTGAATAGCACAGCACTTTGTTATGAATTGCAGGGTGCTCAGACCCTATTCTAGGCTGCATTACATGCTACGGAGCTACCCTAAAAGGCATCAGAAGGCAGCTAGACATTCTCTAGTGGGGCAGCCTCCCACTGCCCTTCTTAGCTCTCTGTTCCATGGACCACTGGGAGGTGACCTGACTCTGAAGGGTTTCGAGAGAGGAAGTCTCCAACTCCTGGAGACAGGAAATTGCTCTGCAGGCTCGCCCAAGCCTGCTTCAGCACAGGGCTACAAGGGACACCGCCCTGCTAGCTGGGGAAAAGGTTCCGCGGGGGGAACCAGTTAGAGGAGAAAGATGAGAAGTGAGGGGAAAGACCTGGTATGTTATGTCACAGACAGACAGTTCCCTAAAAGCCCCACTTGGGGTGTGTCTGCAGTTAAAAACTCAGGGCTGGCATATACCAGCTGATTCAGACTTGTAGGGCATGGGTTTAGGGCTGCTTGATTTGGGCTCTAGGACCCTGCAAGGTGGGAGAGTCCCAGAGCTTCGGCTGCGGCCAGAGACTGAACATCTACACCGCAGTTGGCCCAATCCCCATGAGCCCAAGTCAGCTGGCACGCCAGCTGTGGGTGTCGAAATGCAGTGCAGGCATACCCATGGACAACTCCTGGCCCGGCTCTGCTTCCACAGCCAAGAGCAGGGGCGGGGAACCTTTTCTGGGTCAGGGCCGCTGACCCACTGAAAAATCAGTCAGGGGCCACACCCAAGTGAGAAGCCCTTGACTGAGAAGGAGAAAGACTCTCCGCACATTCCCGTCGAAGAGCAGAGCCTAGCAGGGGGCCCAGGCTAGTAGATTTTCTGTGCTCCAACCCTGTGGGTGGGTGGCTGGAGCACCAGCACTGGCTCCCCAGTGCTGAGCCTCAGGGGCCAGATCCAGGCAAGCCTAGGCCACATCTGGGCCCTGGGCCTGAGGTTCCCCACCCCTGGCCTAGAGCTTCTCACAATTCTGTGATCTCTTCAGAGCCGCTGGCAGCAGGTGTGAGTCTGCTGGGTCCCACACGCTACCATATTATCCCACCACCTCTCATCCTCAAACCTCTCCCCAGCCGACTAGAGAGGCCTTAGTTAGAGCATGCCTGATGCTCAATGGCACGGTCAGACATGGAGACAACATGTGACAAAGCTCACAGCCAGCTGCAGGGTGCTGGAGACCTCTAGACCCTCCATCTGGGAAGAGGTAAGGGGAGGGACTGAGAGGAAAAGGAAGAGGAGTTCCCTTCCTTCCCCAGCTCCACAGGAGCTGTGCAGGGGGAAATGTAGCTTGCCAGCAAACTGCACGGCCACAGCAGATGGAAGCCTGGAAGGCGAGGTCCGGGGAAGGCTACTCCACCCAGAACTGACTGGAGGATGACAGTTCCATATCATGGCAACTTTCCAGGTGGCTAAGTTTGCTTTTGCTTCTCGTTGCAAAGAGAGCAAAATATTTTTGGAACAACAGAATGGCCATTTTCTGATCCAAACCTGACTTTTCCCTCTGTCTCGGTAGGCCATGGGCCTGGGCTGGAGGGACCAAGGTCCAAATCCCTACTCTGTCTGATGCAAAGCAGAGACTCTTCCATCCCAGATCGCTCAGAATCAGACCGAGCAAGGACTTCACCGGGGTTTCTCACCCCAAAGGCCAGTGATCTCCCTGCTAGTGTTCAGAATGGGAGAAAGTCTGTCCCACCCCTCAGTGAGATCCACATCAAACATCTCCACAGTATGTCTGGGCTTCAACAAACCAGCAAAATTTACTTTAGTTGAAACTGTTCTGACCAGCTCTAGATCATAGAATTGCAGGACTAGAAGGGACCTTGAGAGGTCATCAAGCCAGTCCCCTGCCCTCATGGCAGAGCTAAGTATTATCCACACTCTCCACCCAGTAAACAGATGTGAAATCATTCTTCCTTCCATATGTAGTAATCCTGACCAGCCTCAGCCTTCCAGCAGACCCAGGGAATCCTCTGGGCATGGTAGAAAGGAGTTATTACTGCTCATCATGGCAGGTAGCATAGGACTAGTATCTAATCCATTGTCTTCAATCAGAAGACTAGCATACATCTGAAGACAGCAGTGAGACACTAAGCCGAGATTTTCATCGACACCTAGGGAATTTAGACATAGGCACCTGGGGGATTTAGACACACAATCCTCATTCATTTTAGTAGGAATTGTACAGTTAAATCCCTTAGGCAGCTTGGAAATTATTAGCCCTCGCATCTCTCATCTCCTAGTAAAAGCAAAACAAAACCCCAGGAAACCGCCCATGGAAGTATCAATCTCCATGCAACTGAAAAAAACAGAATGTGACAGGGAGTGAAAAGGCAAAACAATCAACTAACTAATGGAATGGTAACGAGTCCACAAGTGCAATGAATCCTGCAAATGTGCCTCAGCTAGCTTTACACAACACAGGGCATGGACATTCACACAAAAGCCTTTGCTACTGCCAAATCCTCCAGAAGAACCTCAAGGGACTTTGCCAGAGCTCCAGCTATGCCACTATCTGAGCATCAGTTCATTACCCGGCAGAGATCCTCACTGGATGAGAACCCATTTCGACTGGGTCCAGGGAGCGCTACGGCTTTGCCGCAGGGTGAGCCATCGCTGGATGTGAGCTTTGCAAGTGTGCTTGCAAAAAAAAATTTTTTAATTGAAAAGAAGGCATTTGAGAGAACCAGAGTTGGAGGAGAAATGTCAGAACTTTTCAGGAGCTATAGATATGTATTCCCAAATGTTAGCTCAAATGTTGAACTGTTAGAAGGGGGGGCATGCCTTGTCGTATCCCCTCACCACCACCCTCCTGGTGCAAAATTGCTCAGAAAGCAATTTAAAAAAAAAAAAGTCTTTCCCTAATGAAATAAATGAGCTTAACTTCACCTCCTGTGGTCTTGAAAAATAAATAAATAAAGCGAGTGGCTTGCAGCCCCTTGCTCAGAGGGATCTCCTGGGACTGAATTCCTTGGCAGTGCTTTTTAACCTTGCTTCTCGCTCTCCTCATGGCTTACTCCCCCGCTCCATGCTTGGGTTGCCCATGCCGCCAATTGACTTCCTCTGCCAAGGTCCCTCCCCCAGCCTCTTTTCTCCCGGTCCGCGTTCTGTGCATACAGGATCACCTCTCTGCCTTTCTGCCGTGCCCGATCCTGGGGACAAATTCTCCGTGGGTGCAAATCCGGGGGAGTTTTATTGATTGCAGTAGGGAATGTGGGCCGTGCCTCTCTCCCTGCTTCAGACCGTTCCTCATCCCGGCCTTCCCAGCCTCATTTCACTGGCCCATCTCTCTCGGTCCCCACCCCTCTACAAAAAAAACCCCTCATCTCAAAACATGTTTTCCTCACTCAGGCTGGGTTCATCCTATGCCTGCGGAAGTCCAGAGCACCCCCACACCTTTATCCCCTGGGATTCTTAAGGGCCCATCTCTCAGTTCTTTTTTCCTGGTGGCTCGGATGCTCCCTTAGCCACCAGAGCACATGAACTAGAATGAAAACGATGCCTCCCCACCAGAATGGGGGCACCGTTTTCCTTCTTAAATGTCTGTTGTTTTGATCCTTGTCGATGTCTGCTAACGGCCCACAGGAGACCGGCAGAGAGAACAAAGGCACAGAGGCGCTGGGGCATACCACAGCCTCCCTTGAGAGACATTTTTGAGAGATGGAGCCGTTCACCTCGCAAAGGACATTCCGTTTCTGTAGGCACCTCGGCTGCCATTCCCAAAGGGACTGGAGTCATTTTAACGGGAGTTGGGCAGCTGCCTCAGCTAGGCCTGTGGGAGAATACCAGGCTTAGCTTCCCATGTCCTCACCCAGCCTCAGCATATCTAAAGTCCTGCTGCTGTAAGCAACCTGTGATTAAAGTGAATGGCAAAAGTTCCATTGACACGTCCATCTCTGTGAGGGTACGTCTACACTGCACTCGAAACTTGAAATAAGATACGCAATATGCGCTACTCAAATTGCGTATCTTATTTCAATTTTATTTCAAAATAGGCTATTTCTAAATTTGGCATGTCTACACAGTGCCAAATTTTGAAATAAAGTGCTATTTCAAGCTATCCCTTATCCCTCATGCAACAAGGTTTACAGGGATGATGAAATAGCGCATCCGTTATTTCGAAAAATATTTCGAAATAGCGGGCACATTGCTTGGACATGGGGTAGCTATTTTGGGATACCTCCAGTATCCCAAAATAGCCTTGCAGTGCAGACATACCCTGAGAGACAGAGAGAGACATAGGTGTTGGAACAAAGGGGTGCAGGGCGGGGGGAAGAAAGGGGGTTGCAGCACCCCCTGGCTTGAAATGGTTCCCATTATTAACAGGATTTACAGTTTGATTCCATAGATCACAACATCCCCACTATCCAAATTGTTCCAGCACCTCAACAGAAAGAAAGCGTTGCTTGAGGGTTTGAGGCTTTCAGGCTCAGGATAAGACGGCAGGCGGGGAGGGAGGAGAATGGTGTATTCTTTTATAGTTCCGTGCTTCTTTCGACATACCTTAACAATGCTCACATTGGCTAAGCCTACCATGCATGTTCCCAAGTCACATCTAGTTCCGGGGCTACCCTGTGTATCTTTTGAAGAATGTACATAGCACAGCCTCGGCCCAGCTGTAGTCTTCCTCTCTAGCGTACAGTCCACAAACGGGCGAATATAAGGGAGGGGGAGGGGAAGCATTCCACACCATGATCACTTGGCAGTGTATATTGGTTTCTTTCAAAGGGCATTACAATACATTTCTCTCACTTGGGGAACTTCAAGAGAGGATAATTATTCTTGTCTGCCTTGTCATATATATTAAAAAATGTTCAAATGTGGCTTTCCAGGGAATTCTGCCAAATATTTTTAGGCACCAGACCCAGCTTTACTTAATTGTATATTGCCTTCTTAGTCTATTATAAAATATCCTCCCATGCCATTTGAATTTGGTATAAAGGCTGAAACGTACTCGTTTCTATTAGGAACATAAAAATGCTGCTTTCCTGGAAATGAAGAGTTTGAACTCCGAATGTGAGCACTGTTCAAATGGACACTGATTAAAGCATCTGCATGAAACTTAATGCCCACCAGGGCAAACTCACGACCACAACAAAACAAACACAAATATCCAGCCCTCTTCCAGGAAAAGCAATGTACCAAAAGCAGAAGGGAGATTTAAATATTTATGTTTTTATTAGCATTTTACTAATAGTACAACAGTAGCTCCTAGCGACCCCAAAGAAGCAGACTTTTAGTTCTGTGTTTGTACAGTGCCTAGCAGAGTGGGGGTCCTTCTTGAGAATTGTGGCCCCTCAGCAGTACCACAAACCAAATAATTAAGAATGTACCATCTATATGGGCAAAGGGCAGGAAGGAAAACAGAGGCAAAGAGCAGAAAAAGAACCAGAGGGAAGCAAAGGGATTTGCCCAAGGCCACATGCAGTTGCGGAGGCAGGACTAGAATCCTGGCCAGTCGATTCCCCATTTACTATCTACCCACTAATGTCCACTGCTTCTCTTTGTAGAGCTTGATTATGGTCCGTACACTGGTATACAATACAATGTAACTTTATTGACTTCAGTAGAATCCGTCCTGATTTACTCCAGTCTGAGAGAGCTCAGAATAAAGCCTTCCAATGTTCTAGCTGCGTGTTTCCTGGATATTTTGGTCTTTAAGAGCTAGCTTCAGAAACTGTAGATAATTAGCACACAAAAGTCTCTGTGAAATGTTGTATTTGTGCAAGTGTTTATTTTGGCCCCCTCCAAGAGGCTGATGTCCAACTCTTTTGCTCAGCCCCACCTTAGTTATATTTGTCCTGTGATGTAGCACAAACTTGGAGCGACTCTTAAATCTGAAGCCCGTGGAAACTGTATTCCTGCTATCGCTTTATCATTAACGCACACATTAACTCCCTTCGCAAGTGACCCAAAGGCCGACTGTTTGACATTGCAAGTTTTAAGGGGCAGGTTTCGCAGAGTAGCAACGATGTTTTCCTTTTTTCCGTGGCAATCCAAAGGAAGTGAGCCCAGACGGCCTGCTGAAAACTGAAGCCACTCAGCGGGCTCCTCCTCCTGCCTCTCTCTCTAGTGTTTTCATCTTTTATGGTGGTGGGCAGCTCCGAGCCAGACTCTGTAACTAGAATTTCTTATATCCTTCAGTCACTTGGCTGTTCTTTCCCATAGCCAGGCCAACAGCAGATTAATGTCAATGCGGCCTGAGCCAAATGTATGAATCTAAGTGGAGACCTTTTAATCTAACAAGAATGCTGCTGGACAGTCACTGCTTTTACCCTGAGAGAATGGACTGACTCTGATTTCACATGGGGGTAAATCAGGAGTAATTCCATTGCCATCTTGTTACACTGGTGTAAGCGACGTCAGATTCAGGCCCTATACACAGTGCAGACATGGTAAAAATGCTTTGGGTGCTGCATGGGAAAACATCCTATTTCAAAAGCAGCTGTATGCACTGTCCCGGTGATTAAACAGGCCTAACTTTGCACAAATTCAGGGTAAGCGACTTAATTGCCAGCCCAGAGAAATGGGGTAATTCTCCTGGGGCCTGGTGATTCAAAGGGGTCTACTGTGGTGGGCTCTGTACAGTGCTGAGGGCTGGGGAGGGCTCAGCGCTGTGCGATGGGCAGCATGGAGGGCTGGCTGCCTTGGCCCCGCCCCTTCCACCCTGGCCCCGCCCCTTCCACCCAGGCTCCGCCCCTTCTGGGAGTATAAAGCCAGCCCCCTCCCATCTTGCCCAGGGACCCCGCACAGGCTGTCAGATCCCCTGAGCTCGTACCACACTAGGAGCACTTGGGTGATCTAATATACCAGTAGAGGTTTACCAGTTAAAGCGTTCTTAGCGCAGAACTGGCCTGAGAGCAGCAGCACAAGTCGAAAGCCATGACTGAGAGCAGGACCACAGGCTCCGCCCCTTCTGGGAGTGCAAAGCCGGCCCCCTCCCACCTTACCCAGGGACCCTCATTCCGAAAGCCTGTGTTGTAAAACTCGCATGGAAGGATTCCGCAGTGTCAGGGCTAGACTGTGATTTGGGCCCCCACCCACAGGGGAGAAAGGAGGTTTCCGTCTCTTAACCCTTTTGAGTGCCCACTTACTGCCTGACCGTTGGCCAATGAGGACCAGCGGACGGGGCCTTGGTTCCGCTCCTCCAACTCACTGTCCCTCTGAATTAAAGGGAGGGAAGAATTGTTTTACTTTGGCATAGCCAACTGCAGATTAGACCCCTGGGGTGCTAGGGCTGGAAGAAAGGGAAGGGAGACCAGGCGGGTCATTCTGGCTCCTTGATCGATGATTCCTTTCCTAAGGCAGCGCACCAATGCACCACCTCTTACTGACCAGGCATGATGCAAACTGGCCTTACACATCCATGGCTCTCCACCACCCAAAACAAAAGCAATTCCCAAATTAACCAAGGCTGGAGGGGATGTGTTATTCTGTGGCATTCTGACGCTCTTCGCCATCATCTGGTGTTCGACGCGGTACGGCACAGCTTTTCAATTCAAATGCTAGACCAACATAAAATTAACATGGCCTATATTAAATGGGCTAGTTGAAAGGTCTCAAAAAGCAATTGCAAATGGGGAATCGTTGTCGAGTTGGGTGTGCTTCTAGTGGGGTTGTGCAGGGACCAGGTCTTGGCCCAGTGATGTTAGGCATTTTTATCAATGACCAGGAGGAAAACATAAAATCAGCACTGATAAGTTTGTAGGTGACACAAAAACCAGAGGAATGGTAAACAATGAAAAAGTCAGATCACTGAATCAGAGATCTAGCTTGTTTTGTAAGCTGGGTACAAGCAAACAACGTATGTTTTAATGTGGCTGACTGTGAACGTACACATCCAAGAGCAAAGACTGTAGGTCACACTCAAGGCTGTCCTTATCCATATGCAGAATATACAGCTGTGTAGGGCACTCAAAAATTTGGGCCACCAATGGGTCTTAATGTCCACTACCCATCTCTTCTCTCTTTGCTGTGGCTGCTGCAACCTGGCAAGTGTAACTCTGGAGAGGATGTTTCTAAAAGCTCTGCTCTGGGAATTATTTGGGGAGACACTGCATGGAACTGGGTTGCATGGGAGGTCAGGCTAGCCAATCACAGTGGTCCGTTCTGGTGTTGGAATCTATTCACCATGGAGCCAATTTGCAATGACCAGAAAATGTGTCTGGTCTAAGTTGTCCATTCAAAGTCCTCTTGTGCGTTGCACAAACACAACTCTGCTGTAGTGTTATTCCCCCTTCCCTGTGCAAACAGAAGCAGATGCTTCAGAGACATGTTTGCCAACTTTTATTTTTAAAAGTCCCTTTTTTTAGAAGGAAATAGAGTCCCATTAAAGACAAACACTCTGAGGGTTATGATAACTCAGAGGGTGAGGAACAGTCTTTTACTCTAGATTAAAGATTGGTCTCAAATCAAATCCCTAATATGAACAGACCAAATGTTGGGGAAGTCCAATGTCCAAAGGCAAACACCTCCAAACTTAGGAGAGTGCACATCTAGATCCAGACTTTCCTGCTCAGACCTTTCGATACTCCAGACTGCCTCTTGGACTCCAGACCAGGTTGGTCACAACTGATTGACTGGCCATCTAACAGCTGTTCCATGACCTAATTGACATGGGTTGGAGTTTTGGGCTAGACTGCATAAAACGGATGCCTACATCTCAGAAACTACCATCACACATGACACTCATTGGCATCCTCATTAGCAGTCTTACTGTGAATGGGCCTGGTGACCAAATTATCTTCAACATCATGAAGGAGGTTCTAACAGACAGAGGCACACATCGAGATAGCTTGGCAGATAGAAATGAACATCTAAACAGCAATGATTGGTGAGCATAGGGAGAGAAAATGGAGCTGTTGATGAGTATAACTTATTTTTGAATGTATCAGCGGCTGTTGTTTCTGAGGGCTTAAAAACCATTACGCGGATATTTAAAGTTTAACTTTTAAACTGCAAACACCCCAGAAAGCATTTTTATAGACCTACAGGAGCACTGAACACCAGTGTTTTACAATTTATAATATTAGCCCCTTAAAGAGAAGCCTTTATCTAGAGGCAGGAAGTTTAGCCTATTGCCCAGTGCATACTGTTTGCCTACTGCATTATTTGGGGCTATTTTCATTTTTCACACAATAAAGAGGAAATTCTAAGAATATTTCATTGCCTTTCTGTATTCGATGAGCAGCAAAGGTTTGCAGTTTGTTGACCACGAGACTGCTTTGCTAGTTTGGGCATTCAATTTCACTTCACCTAGATCTGGTGGAGGATAAAATATTTGTTCTTTCTAAAAATGTTTTTTTTTCCTTTTCCATTCCATTTGAGTCCTGCTCCCAACCTCATCTTTCATTATTTCACTAAAATTGTCTAACTGCAAATAAAAATAGCAAGCTGATCCCCCTTCCCCAGTGTATTTGTCTTCTTAATTAAACTGTTCAGGTTAGAGACTGAGGAGAGAGGCACATACACAACACAACTTCCTCCCCTCACAGAAGCTCTTCGGGGGGGTTTATTAGAACAGGGACCATTTTGTGCAACAGCCATCAGTAGATACAGTGCTCACCTACTTTCATTGAACAGTATGATTGTTGATTCTGAACATCAGGGCAGACACTGCATCTCAGTCACTGAGCATTAAACTTTTCTTGTCTGTATAACGTGGGTCTGTGCAGCTGAGATAAAGGAAAGAACCGGGATGCATCTACATTCATTCACTCTTTCAACACTTCACATGGCTCTCCGAAACGGTTTTGCCCCATGTTTTCCCCTTTAGTTAAAAAAAAAAATTAAATACACAAATAAAACTCTATTCCCCATAAAACAGGGTTGTTTTTTTAAAAAAAAGCATTAAGCATTTTGATATTTATTGGAACCAGCGTCTGAGCATTCAAAAATGGGTGATGCCTTTTTGGCTGCCATTTGCTCTCTCCTGCCAACTATATACTATGTACAACTGGCTGGGAAACAGTCCTGTTCTTTCTCAGTGCTCGTCATGCCTTACTCTACGTGTCCCACACACTGTGTGCCAATGTACATTTATTTTTATATTACAGGCTCAGCATATATATATTAGATCAAGGCTTTGGGGACATTTTTATTGCTCAACATCAGCTACTTGGGTGATAAACAGACACATATGACTCAAGATCATCTCATCTGAAGAAGTGAGTTTTGTCCATGAAAGCTCATGATACTTCAGGTTGAACCTCTCTAGTCTGGTATTCTTGGGACCTGACTAGTTCTGAACCAGAGAATTTTCTGGACCATGGGAGGTCGATATTGTCTAGCACCATTACCAACACTTCCACTGCTTACTGGGCTGTTTAAGGATATTTAGGGGTAAATTAGAGCTAAATAACAGCACAGAACAGTGAGGGTGCACCTACACTGCACCCGTACCTCGAAATAAGCTACGCAATTTGCGCTATGCAATTTGCATAGCTTATTTTGAGGTAATTTCAAAATACAGTAGAGTCCTGATTATCCGACTTAAACAGGACCGATAGGTGATCGGATTAACGAAAATGTCGGATAATACGGAACACAGATTACCTGTACAGTAGTTGATTCGGGTGCTCTGGGCGAAGGGCAGCAGCACTTTGGGGATGTTCCGCTTGGAGGCTGCCGAGAAGGGCAGCAGCAGCAGGAGCAGCAGCAGCAGCAGCGCCCAGAGCAACGGCGCAGCGAGCAGGGCCATTCTCCTGGCCCGCACCTGGGGGCTGCAGGGAGGGAAGGGGCCAGGCAGGAATGGGGACCCTGGGAGGTGGGCGCAGGGGGTGATGGGGATGACCCCAGCTGCACCGTGACCAAGCGGTGCTGGCAGGAGGCTCCGACCCGCGGACTGGACTTTCAATCGCCCGCCTCGCGCTGCAATTCAAGGGATGTCAGCGGCTGGGGCAGGGGAAACGGGCCCGGTCACATGGCGGGTCACATGGCGGGCGGCCCCAGCAGCAGCATGGGGTTTTAGTTTTGCTGTCAGGGGCTGCTGCTGGAGCCTCTTCAGCCAGGGAGGCTGCATGCGGCATGGCAGCACGGGGCGGCTGGCCTTGGGGGCTGCATACTCGCACTGCTCTAGGCTGGCTGGGGATTTCTCGCCGCACCCCAGGATTTATCCGGCCATGTCGGATAAAGCGGAATGTCGGATAAGCAAAGGTCAGATAAGCAGGACTCTACTGTAGCTTATTTCAAAATTTGGCGCTGTCTACACAGTGCCAAATTTTGAAATAAAGCGCTATTCTGAAATGTCCTTTAACCCTCATGGAATGAGGGCTACAGGGACACCGGAATAGCATGCCCGTTATTTTGAAATCTATTTCAAAATAATGGGCTGCTTTAAAGACATGGAATAGCTATTTCGGGATACTTCCAGTGTAAACAGTGCCACAGTGTAAACATAGCCTGAGAGCTAGGACTGGTAGCTGTAAACAAACTTTATGGGACTGTGGAAAACTTGGCCACACCAATGAAAACTAAAACTTGGACACATCCGGCAAACTAAAATTATTGTGGACCATGGATGTTGCCGAACCAGAGTGTTCTGGACTAGAGAGGTTTCACACACACACATATATATATATATATATATATATATATATGTTAGCCTCTACGGCGATGGCTACACTACCAGGTTATTTCAAAATAAGTTATTTTGAAATAATAAGTCCTGAAATAACTATTTCAAAATAAGTAGGAGTTGTTATTTTGAAATAAAGGCTGTCATTTAGAAATAATTCCCCCAGTGTAGACATGCTCTAAGTTGCCACAGGACTACTTGTTGTTTATACACACGTAAGTATCCAGACAGGCATATATGTATCTAGGCCCCAGGGAAAGCCCCCAGTTGACTAAGGAGAGTGTTAGATCAGGTCCAGCTATAGCAAGAGATATGGGATTAGTCTCCAGTCAACTTTAAAACTGCTTTAAAATTGACAAAACTGTGGACTGTTTCTCCATTCTGTGATACTGGGTCTCCATCAATGTAACTCCACTGACTCCCACAGAGCAGAAAACCTGCATAAAGGGGCAAAGAATCAGGCCTGTATGATTTATATTTTTAAAGTATTTTCTTAGCCTGCATGCTGCCCACTTTTGCTTATGATCCCCGAGCTAACATCCTTTCAAGGAACTCTGCACATCGGACCCAACGACATTAATGTGACTTTTTCTATGGTGTTAACACAGACTTTGGTCACGAGATATCTGGGAAAGGGACATTGCAGTTTAGTACTATGAGGGCAAGAAGGAACTAATGAGTCGGTGGAGGAGACCATCGGCTTTTACTTAACTTGGAGATCCTCTCTAAAAAACTTCATTTTAAAATGAGTCAAACTTCTCTGATCATACTATTCCCCCTCGCAGAGGGAGGGGGAGTTTAATCACCATTCAGGATGGACTAGAGATACATTTTCCAGACTAAATAGTTTTGCTTACATCTTGTGCCATAAGGGAAAAAAAAGGGAACGTACATATGTTGCGCCCACCTTCTTTTCTGAATACGTAGCCCGTGGTGAATTCCCTGGTGGTGCTGTTTGGCTTTGGTTTATTCTCTTTTCTAGGTTCCCTTCCTAGCAGACGTGCCAGAGTCACATTCTCTCAGCTTCTGCCTCTGCACCTGTTTTCCCCTTTCTCAGAGGCTATTGGTCATCTCTCTCCTGGCAGTCTCCTGTCACTCCCTGCCCGCCTCTACGCCCCAGGTTCCCACAGTCTCAATAGCTCATGCTAGAGCACAGACAGTAATTGCTTTCAGACTAGTTTCCCACAATGCTATTTTTTCTCATTCACTCATACTGGATTTAGGACTCTCACAGGCCAGCCCCTGAATTCCTGGCTCAGTTCAGGCTCCGCCATCACTGCCATTTGCAGGAATCATAGAATCATAGAACACTAGAACTGGAAAGGACCTTGAGAGGTCATCGAGTCCAGTCCCCTGCCCTCATGGCAGGACCCAGTACTGTCTAGACCATCCCTGATAGTTGTCTATCTAACCTGCTCTGAAATATCTCCAGAGATGGAGATTCCACAACCTCCCTAGGCAACTTATTCCAGTGTTTCACCACCCTGACAGTTGGGAAGTTTTATCCAAGTAAGGACTGGATAGCAGCTTCATCCAAGTAAGGACTGCAGGAGTCCCCCCTCCAAAGGATAAGATGACCCAGTGAGCAGGGACCCAGCCTAGGACTTGAATAATCCAAGCTCAGTTCCAGCTCTACCAAGGATTCTGTGTCCAACCTCAGCCATGTGACTACAATTCACCATCTGCAGAATGGGACCACAGGACATCCCTACCTCATAGGAGCGCCATGAAGAGACATTCCATTAAGGATTGCGACCCTTCCAGTACAACAGTACTAGGATCCATCCACCTATAGATAGCTAGACATCATGCACTAAGGCCTCCAGCACAATTCCCAGCCACTTCTCCAATCCTTGCGCCACAGTTTTAGAACATAATGTTTTCTGACAGAATGCAAGCTAATGAGGCAACGGTAAA
The DNA here is from genome assembly GCA_019425775.1 of Rafetus swinhoei. Classification (NCBI taxonomy): domain Eukaryota; kingdom Metazoa; phylum Chordata; order Testudines; family Trionychidae; genus Rafetus; species Rafetus swinhoei. Next base: position 190,903,653 of record CM033440.1, read on the forward strand.
TGATACAATTATGGTGTTCAAACGCAGACAGGAAGATTAGTCTTCAGGTTGAGAGACCTGACTGGGATTCAGGAAATCTGGGATCAGTTTCTGGCTCTGCTACAAACTTCCTGTCTGACCTCAGGCAAGTCATGTAATTCCTCTGTTTCTCATTTCCCCGCCTGTCCCACGAGGATCACCACCTTCCCTTTCGCAGCCTTGTCTAGAACACGCCTGGGACTGGCAGCTCTTTGCAACGTGGCGTACTTAGCACAGTGGGTGTAGGTTGCGGCCTGGAGGGGCTACCGCAATACAAATAATTTAAAATAAGAATAAAGGATCTGAGCATTGTAACTATTACTAATCTACCCAATCCCTATTTGCACAAATAGTCCAATTGACCCCTATGCACTTTTAAAATTTCACATTACCCCAAAGCAGTCAATCCAAACATATGGACATGGGGATGATACAGGATACAAGGCAGGGGTTATCTTCAGCAAGCAACTGCTGCAACATAATGGCATTGGACACAATGCCACTGTACCCTATTCCAAGTACGGGAAGAAATTGTGATATTGCAGATACCGCGGGGTGGCGAGAGTTGGTAAACGGTGATTGTAGTCGCTCGACTTCTGTTCTGTACCTTGTGTCCGCAAAGTAAGCAGAAGTTTGCGTTGACTGAGGTCTCAGTCCCATAACCTTATTCACATGAGCAGTCCTTAGTCACGCAAGCTGTCATAGGAACATCAGGACCGGAACCCTGTGATGCTCGGCAGCTATTTGTATGACAGGGGGACTCACTGGTGGCCTGGCCAAGACATGTGATGGGATGTACAGAATCAAAACCTGTGAGCTCTGGCAGTGTTTCAGAGTCCTGCGCTTGTTCATTCAGTACAGCATGGGCACAAACAACGAGGAGTCCTGTGGCACCTTAGGGTGCATCCACACAGCTGTGTTATTTCGGAATAACAGCTGTTATTCTGAAATGACAATGCAAGAGTCTACACAGCAATTCCGTTATTTCAAAATAAATTTGAAATAATCGACAGCTTCTTCCAACTTCTGTAAACCTCATTCCACGAGGAATAACGCCTCTTCCAAAACAGCTATTTCGGAGTAGCGGCAGTGTGGATGCTCCACGGCTGCTATTTTGAAATAGCTCCTCCCCAGGGCCATTCAGAGTAATTACTCACTAGTGACTCATGAGGCTCTACATTAAGGTAGCGTGCCCACATTAGGGGAGCCTGCCTCGGACTAATTTTGAGGTTTCCCTGTAGTGCAGACATGCTATTTTAAAATAAGCTATTTCTTCCGGAATAGCTTATTCTGAAATAAGTGTGCAGTGTAGATAGGGATGCAAATGTAGTGTACCGAAATTGCTAATGAAGCGTGGGATTTAAATATCCCGTGCCTAATTAGCATAATTGCGTCTGGGCATCATTTTGAAATTGCGTTATTGCGAAATAAAACGCCCCATGTAGCAGCGTTATTTTGAGAGAAAACATTTCTCTCGAAATAACTGTTACTCCTCATTGTATGACGAGTATGAGGAGTAACAGTTATTTTGAGAGAAGGGTTTTCTCTCAAAATAACGCTGCTACACGGGGCGTTTTATTTCGCAATAACGCAATTTCAAAATGGTGCCCGGACGTGATTATGCTAATTAGATGCGGGATATTTAAATCCTGCGCTTCATTAGTAATTTCGGTACACTACATTTGCATCCCTATCTCGAGATAGGGAGCAAGTGTAGACGTACCCTTAGAGACTAACAGATTTATTAGGGATCAGGGAGAGAACAGGCCCCGGGGAAGGCTGGGGAGTTGGGGGGGGGGAGAACAGGCTCCTGGCTCCCACCCTTCTGCATCCCCGCACCACACACACACACACACACATACACACATTCCCAAGGCCCTGCTCTGACAGACCCGGGCAATGCCAAGTAAGTCTGCTCATGGCCCAAAAAACCAAAAACCAACTGTAACAAGGAGAAAAGAAAAGAAAATATCACCTCAGGATAAAAAGTATGAGTCTGTGGGGTATCATCACACTGTGGACATTGTGGTTAGGCCACTGCTGTATTCACAGAAGATTACAAGTTGTATTATTCTCAGGTACTTGACTGAACTGGCAGGGCAGGTTGTATTATGATTAGGTGATGGTTTCTCTGCACATTTCTGTTTTGACTTTGGTTTCCCTTCCTTGCCCACTTCCTCTTTTTCCTGCATATGATGGGCTGGACATCTTTTCACATGAAACATTGGAGGTTACACAGGCAGGTGCAATATGCCACATAGCTACGCTTCCCTTCAGCACAGCTGCCGGACTCCATTTCTTCAGGATCAAGGCAGTTTTGCTTCCTTTTGCTGCAACATGCTGGAGGGAGTCTAAAAGCCTACTTTGTCCGGAAGCAGTACACTTCTCCTTTTATTTCTCTTCATGTTCCTGCAACCATGCTATCATTTCCTATGGACATTATGGGTTGCAGTAACATTGATCATGTTGATCTTGCAAGAAGTACTGCAGGATATTTTGAGTATTGAAAAGTTACCATTGGTCATTGGTATATGATTGAATGCTGATATTCGTGAAAGGAAAGGATAACCCATGAGTGTCTATTTACATGATATTTTTAAGTCCTTTCTTATTGTATGAAGGTAGACAAAGGCTCTCAGAGAAATAAATCAAGGATTATATCTACAAAGATCTTATTTTGGATTCTACTTATGCAAAACAAGCTGATTTACCTGGTGTTGCTCGGGTCCTTCAATCAATTCATTAATTGGGGGGGGGGAATATACATGTTTTATTGAAATTATTATATTTTTCAAAAATTCAGTGTTATTTTTATGAAATTAATTGTAGTAATTTTTTTAAATGGGAATTCCATCAAATGTATTTTTTCCTTCATCCCTATAAACTCTTACCATTCACTAATGAAAAAGGGTTATACAGCCGGTCCCCAAGTTGCGAACAGTCGAGTTACGACCGTTCACATTTACGACCGAAGCGGTCGTAAATACGGTCCCCGAGTTACGAACGCGATCCACGCTTACAAATAGCATGGTCGCCATGTAACTCAATGGGGTCCGAGTTATGAACACTTCGAGTTACGGCCAAGTGTTTGGTCCGTAACTCATTCGTAACTCGGGGAAAGGCTGTAATCAATTTGGTTCCCAATAACATTGTCTTCAGTTTTTCAAACCTTAAGCATTGATTTAGCTGTGCCTAAACAGAGCACTGTTCCACATTTCTCATTTTATCTCTTTTCTGTAAGGTTTATTGTGAAGCAATACTATTGCACGTTCAAACTACCTACTTTTTTCTAGCTCATCTTGGTTCAGTCTCTTTCAACATTCACTCAGTTATGTCAGTTTTGAGGACTGTACTTGCTTTGGTGATTCCGGCTCTTTTCTGTTTAGTTTTATGAGAAGCAATCCCATTCCGGACACATCCCATTTTCCTAGCACAATCAAACCCTTACCTTGCTTTCAATTATGATAAGAGGAAACTGTATGCTGAATTTGGTGGTTTTAGTTCTTAGCATTTTTGAGGCGTTCTTGAACAAATAGACAAACTTTCTAAAAGTTACCATAGATTAAAAGGTGCTTGAGAATAGGTCTGGGGATTGTTAAGGAGTTTGATGCTGAGCCACAAAAACTCAGAAGTCCTTAGGTTCTTTTGAGAAGCCAGCCAGACATCTTCGAATAGTGCTAACCCTTTCAAAACAACCTGCTAGACTTTGTATTCATGAAATGTATAGAAATTGTTACTTCAGCTAAAACACAGAGTTCCGTTTACATCCAGGCACCTGTTCAGTGGCAATTTTGTCTAGTGCAGGAGTGGGGAACATTTTTTGGGTTGGGGGTCATTGACCTACAGAAAATTCAGTCGGGGGCTGCACACAAATGAGAAGAAAAACAAACCTCACTCATGTGGCCCTCGACTGAGAAGGAGAAAGACACTCCCCACATTCCCTTTCCACAGCAGAGCCGAGGGCGGGGCTCAGGCTAGTAGATTTTGTGTGCTCCAGCCCCACAGCGCGTAAGTGGGAGGGCTGGAGTCACCAGAGCAAGCTCCCCAATGCTGGGGGGGACCCTGAGCCTTGGGGGCTGGATCCAGGCAAGCCAGGGGCTGCATATGGCCCCCAGTCCTGAGGTTCCTCACCCCTGGTCTAGTGGATTGAACTCTCTGCTGCAACTCAGGAAACCTGGTTTCTATTCCTGGCACTCCCATTGACCCCCCCCCTGTGCCACTTTGGGCAAATCTCTGAGCTTCTGTTTCCCCTTTTGTATTTCGATTGCAAGTTCTTTGTGACTTTTTTTAGTTGTACACACAATGCCCAGCACACCGGAGACTGGCTTTGTAGCATGGCACCTGTATGATTTCAGCCTTGCCCTTAGTGTTCTAACACTCTTGATTTGATTTACAAGGTCAAATTACATGGGGGAAATTGGGAACCCCTCACTAACTGATGAGCTGGAGATGGAAATGTTTCAGGTTTTTATTCTTTATTTTGGGACATCTATTGTAGCTCTCTCAGTTGTCACTTGGTTCTTTCCATAACAAAATCATTGAATTTTACCTTTAGCCCGGTGATGTTGCTCTCCATGGGAGGCAAGCCTCCATCCCCGTGCCCAGCCCTGCCCCTTCTGCCGAGGCCCCGCCCTCCTTCCCAGCATCATGGAGAGATGGGGCAGCCACTCAGCCCCAGCCTCCTCAGCCCTGGAGCACAAGGAGAGCAATCTAAGAACATAAAAACAGCCATACTGGGTCAGACCAATGGTCCATTCAGCCCGGTGTCCTGTTTCCCAATGGTGGCCAACACCAGATGCCTCAGAGGAAGGGAACACAACAGGTAATCCTCACATGATCCTCTCCTGTCACCCATTTCCAGACTAACAGAGGCTAGGGATACCATTCCCACACATCCTGGCTAATAGCCATTGATGGACCTAACCTCCATGAATCTATCTAGTGCTTTTTTGAACCCTATTAAAGTCCTAGTCTTCACCACATCCTCTGGCAAGGAGTTCCAGAGGTTGACTGTGTGCTGGGGGAATACTTGGGCAAAGCAACACTCTGCCCCCAGTACGCCTACAGTAGTTGTTTTGGGGGTGGAGTATGGGTGGGCTCAGGCTGGTAGTTTGGAAAGGCAATGCTTTCCCCAACCTAGTATATGCGCTGCCCGTGTTCCTCACCTCTCATTAACATTCAACCAGGAAACAAAGTGCATGCTCATTTTAAAGGCCACTTGAGTAGCCTATCAAGTTTTGCAGTGAAATCTGTGCTTGAACACGTACGACTCCGGCAAGTCAGCCTGGTGAGGGGATCCTCAGCTCTTCAACAAAGTACATGGGGAAGGAGAAGATTTTTGGAATTGAGCATCCCCCTCCCTAGGCCTAACATCCCCCGCCCCCAAACCAAACTTTCTCCTTGTTTTGCTCTCCGCCTTCTCCACAATGTCTCTGCTACACCTGAGCTGACTCCATCGTCCCTTCTCAAAGACCACCAAGATTTCTTCTGTGATTTCTGCTTTCCCCAAACTTGTCTCCCTCCTTTCCCAACACCACTGCCTCTCACCTATGATAGGGGATGAAGTGACCCCATCCCTTTCAGGCTGGCAGCTTTAGAAGGACAGTGGGCTGGTTCTTCCACGGGTGTAAATCAATGTAGCTCTGAAGTCAGTGTGTCTACAGCTGTGGTCTCCAACCTTTTTGAGCATGAGATCACTTTTTGAATTTAAGTGCAACCCAAGAGCTACCTCAAATATAAATACCCTTGCCCTGCCCCTTCTCCAAGGCCACGCCCCTGCTCATTCCTCCCTCCCTCGCTTGCTCATCCTCACTCACTTTCACCAGGCTGGGACAATGGGTTGGGGTGCAGGCTCTGGTCTTGAATTGAGGGATCTAGAGTGTGAGCGGGGCTCTGAGCTGAGCTTGGGGCAGGCAGTTGGGGTGCTGGAGGGGGTTCTAGGTGCAGGTTCTGGGACGGTGTTTGGATGCAAGAGTGCTCGGGGCTGGGGCAGGGGCTTGGGGTGCAGGATGGGGTTCATGACTGGGGTAGGAGTTTGGGATGTGGGCTTCAGGTGGGCACTGCTGGTGGCTCCTAGTTGGTGGTGCAGTGGGGCTAAGGCAGGCTCACCCCTGCCCTGGCCCTGGCCCACTCCCTAAAGCAGCCAGCAAACTCCATCCCAAGTGCTGTTGTGCTCCCTCTCTGATCTGTGGAGAAAGGATACAAAGTAAGAGAGGGGGCACCTTGACATCAGCACCCCTCCTATTCCTTCCCTGCTCTGTACCGCAAACTCCTGGGGTCGGGGGGAGCTCCAAGTCAAAGGGCAGGAGATGAGCAGCCATGGGGGGAGGAGCAGCTGAAGTGCCATCACTTGATAGCCTCTTGGCCAAACCAGTCAGGATCACCTGTCAGCGGCTCCAAGATCTACCAGTAGATCCCGACCTACTGGTTAGTGACCACTGGTCTGCACCCTATTATAGGTGTGAGATAGTGGTTCTGGGAAAGCACAGCACAGGGCAAGCAGATGTCACAGAAGAAATCTCAGCTGTCCTTCAGAAGGGATGGTGGAGTCAGCTCAGGGATAGAAGAGACTCCGTGGAGAAGACATGAAGCAAAGAGTGAGAAAGTCTGGTCAGGAGGTGGGCACTAGGCCTAGAGATTATGATGCCCCATAGCAAAAATCTCTATCCCCACGTCTGGCCTGGCCATTCCTCCATCTCCACGACACCCTTCATCTTCTGCCCCCATTGTCTACAAATCCGCCTCAACCCAGAAACCCTTCCACCCTCACCTATTTCCATGGCTTCTGGTGACCTCTGTGTATTATTTGCTGTGCTTGCAGACAGGACAACTGACTAAGCACAGGAAACAGTGCTCTGGCTTAAGGGCATGTATACATGTGTGCACCTATATATGCAAGCTGTAGATACAGTACAGCCGTATACGAAATATAGATTGAATGCTGCCTGCCTGTAGTTGGAGGTTAGAAAAAGACACCTTGAAAACAGAAAGGTTTTGCAGAACAGATTGGAAGTTTGTTAGCCGAAGGGATAAAAAGCAAAGGGAAGGGCAGGAAGCAAAGAGTGAGTTGTAATTATTTGCAATTAATTTAATTTGGAGAGTTGGAAGAATAATGCTGGAAGTGTATTTTTGCTGTCCTATAAGGGCAGACATTGTTTAAAATGTATTTACGGTGATCCTGACCTAATCACTTCTCCTGGGTGTATGTACTCCCACCTGTACTTTCATTGACTTCATGGCAGCAAGGCATGGGGTAGGCAGACACGTGGGAGTGTTTGTGCGTCACAAATCACTGTCTGCGTTCCAGTCTTTCCTAGACTTCGGATAGATAAGTCTCTCTCTCCATTCCCAACCACCACCCTTTGGAAAATGAAACCAGTTACATCCACTTCCATTCTGCTTTGTTAGCAGGACAGCATGAGAAAACGTGTATTGCTGCTGCACTATATCCCAGCCATCCTTCCCACCCGCTTAGAAGGGGGTGCACCATCGCTTTGGGAAATGCAAATACCAAATTTCAGCCGGGTTTCGTTCGAAGCAGCTGAGATGGGAGGTGGTAAAAGAAATGGTAAGTCTTGCTCCACTGCATGCCACTTTACAAGCCTCATTTTTTGAGGAGTACAGAATCTTTCAAAAAAGGGGTTTTTTTTTCGAAAGAACCACGTCTAGACAGCGGTTTCACTTTCAAAATACCTGTTTTTGAAAAAATGTGCAGCCACCATTATGCAAATGAAGCACAGGAAATTCAAATCCTCACTTCATTTGCAATTTCAAGCTGTCTAATTTACATCCCTCTTTCGAAAGAGGGATGTAGTTTAGACATGCCCTACTGTAATGTTAGGGAAAGGGTATTCATAGGAATAATTTTGGAGAAATTTTAATGAATGAATAGTGGTGAAAAGGAAGCTGTTTTTCTTCTTTTTATGAGCCATTTGCAGACAGCACTATCCACCTCGGCTTAGTACTTCTCACTTTCCTCTGGACACGTTACAAATGCTCTACTGCTTTTAATTCAATTTCACACCACAATAAGGAAATATGAATTCCAAGAATAACTAGTTTTAGAAGAAAAGAGACAAATGATTCAATTTCCCATGAATAATAAAACCCCGTGTAATGCTTGACAACAGAAATATAATCAGAAAACAAGAAATGGAAAGTATTTGCATAACGAACAGGTGCTGACAGGCATGCTTAGCTGAAACCAAGTAAAAGTCACATTTTATTTTTGACTTTGAATATGGTAATGTGTAGATGGGGCCAGGCTACTCTAGATTTTATTCTAAGTATGCTGGGCACAGTATCAACATTGAAAGAGTTACAGTCACAGCTCCTAGAAGCTTACATCACAGAGGATAAGCAACAAATGAAGAGAGAGTGATGAAACTTACAAGGATTTTTTTCCCCTTCCTTCTCTCCCCTTGCCTTTCTCCTCAGTCACTGTTTGGCTTTCTAATTTCTTGCAGACATCACTCAATAGGTGGGTTGCAAAGACAAGGGGTTGGGGCATGTGTTAAAATTGAAGCACCCGCCTAACTACTCTTTAAAAGGAGAGTACAGGTTTAAGCTCTCTACTCCAGCATTCTCTGGTCCAGCAACATCCGTGGTCCGGCATGATTTTAGTTAGCCAGATGTCTACTTATCATTAGCATGGGCAAGTTTCCTGCGGTCCCATAAAGTTTGCTGACAGCTACCAGTCCTGGCTTTCAGTGTTCTGTGCTGTTATTCAGCCCTAATGTGCCCCTAAATGTCTTCTAAGAGCCCAGGAAGCAGTGGAAGTGTTGGTAATATTGCTAGACCAGTGTTTCTTAAACTGTGTTCCATGGAATACCGGTGTGCCGCTAGGCAGTCAGAGGTGTGCTGCGGAGAACAACAGAGCTCAAAATGGCCGCCCCTAAAGGGGCAGGCAACCTTTTTTTTTGTTTTGTTTTGTTCAATAACTTCCCCCCGACCCCCTTTTTTTTTTTACTTTTTTCCGCCCCCCCCCCTTTTTTTTGTTTTTTGTTTTTGTTTTTGCTCAACAAAAAATCCTTGGTGTTCCTCATTAAAAAAAATTATTGTTTAGTGTTCTTCAGTCTTAAAAAGTTTAAGAAACACTGTGCTAGACAATATTGACCTCCCATGGGCCAGCAAATTCTCTGGTTCAGCAGCAGTCAAGTCCCGAAGGGTGCCAGACTACAGAGGTTCAGCTTACAGGAAAATTCAATTCAACCTCAGCACTTTTGGATCCACGAGAATATTTCCAATCCGCTACTTGGATGAAGAACATAAGAACATAAGAACATAAGAACGGCCGTACTGGGTCAGACCAAAGGTCCATCTAGCCCAGTATCCTGTCTGCCGACAGTGGCCAGCAACAGGTGCCCCAGAGGGGTGGACCAAGACAATGATCAAGCGATTTGTCTCCTGCCATCCCTCTCCAGCCTCTGACAAACAGAGGCCAAGGACACCATTTTATCCCCTGGCTAATAGCCTTTATGGACCTAACCTCCATGAAATTATCTAGCTTCTCTTTAAACTCTGTTATAGTCCCAGCCTTCACAGCCTCCTCTGGCAAGCAGTTCCACAGGCTGACTACACGCTGTGTGAAGAAGAACTTTCTTTTATTAGTTTTAAACCTGCTACCCATTAATTTCATTTGGTGTCCTCTAGTTCTTCTATTTAGGAACTAATAAATAACTTTTCTTTATCGGCCCTCTCACACCACTCATGATTTTATACACCTCTATCATATCCCCTCAGTCTCCTCTTTTCTAAACTGAAAAGTCCCAGTCGCTTAACCTCTCCTCATATGGGACTCCCAAACCCCTAATCATTTTAGTTGCCCTTTTCTGAACCCTTTCCAAGGCCAAAATATCTTTTTGAGGTGAGGAGACCACATCTGTACACAGTATTCAAGATGTGGGCGTACCATAGTTTTATACAGGGGCAGTAAGATATTCTGGGTCTTATTTTCTATCCCTTTCTTAATAATTCCTAGCATCCTATTTGCCTTTTTGACCGCTGCACACTGTGTGGAAGTTTTCAGAGAACTGTCCACGATAACTCCAAGATCTCTTTCCTGATTAGTCGTAAATTAGCCCCATCATACTGTACGTATAGTTGGGGTTATTTTTCCCGATGTGCATTACTTTACACTTATCCACATTAAATTTCATTTGCCATTTTGTTGCCCAATCACTCAGTTTGGTGAGATCTTCTTGGAGTCCCTTACAGTCTGCTTCTGTCTTGACTATCCTAAACAGTTTGGTATCATCTGCAAACTTTACCACCTCACTGCTTACCCCTTTCTCCAGATCATTTATGAATAAGTTGAACAGGATTGATCCTAGGACTGACCCTGGGGGGACACCACTAGTTACCCTCTCCATTCTGAAAATTTACCATTTATTCCTACCCTTTGTTTCCTGTCTTTTAACCAGTTCTCAATCCAAGAAAGGACCTTCCCTCTTATCCCATGGCCATGTAATTTACACAAGAGCCTTTGGTGAGGGACCTTGTCAAAGGCTTTCTGGAAATCTAAGTATACTATATCTACTGGATCCCCTTGTCCGCATGTTTGTTAACCCCTTCAAAGAACTCTAATAGATTAGTAAGACAGGATTTCCCTTTACAGAAACCATGTTGACTTTTGTCCAACAAATTATGTTCTTCTACATGCTTCACAATTTTATTCTTTACTATTGTTTCGACTAATTTGCCAGGTACTGAAGTTAGACTTACCGGTCTGTAATTGCCCAGATCGCCTCTTAAGCCCTTTTTAAATATTGGTGTCACGTTGGCTACCTTCCAGTCATTAGGTACGGAAGCCGATTTAAGGGATAGGTTACAAACCACAGATAATAGTTCAGCAATTTCCCATTTGAGTTCTTTTAGAACCCTTGGATGAATGCCATCCGGTCCCGGAGATTTGTTAACATTAAGTTTTTCTATTTGTTCCAAAACCTCCTCTAATGACACTTCAATCCGGGACAGTTCCTCAGATTCATACCCACAAAGGACGGTGCAGATTTGGGAATCTCCCCAACGTCCTCAGCCATGAAGACCGAAGCAAAGAAATCATTTAGTTTCTCCGCAATGGCTTTATCGTCCTTGATTGCGCCTTTTATAGTTCGATCGTCTAGGGACCCACAGGTTTTTAGCAGGCTTCCTGCTTCTAATGTACTTAAAAACATTTTGGTATTTCTTTTGAGTTTTTAGCTAGCTGTTCCTCAAAATCTTTTTGCTTTTCTTATTACATTTTTACACTTGATTTGACAGTGTTTATGTTCCTTTCTATTTATCTCACTAGGATTGGACTTCCACTTCTTAAAAGATGCCTTTTTGTCCCTCACTGCTTCTTTTACATGGTGGTTAAGCCACGGTGACTCTTTTTTAGGTCTCTTGCTATGTTTTTTAATTTGGGGTATACATTTAAGTTGGGCCTCTATTATGGTGTCTTTAAAAAGTTTCCATGCAGCTTGCAGGATTTGGCTCTAGTCACTGTGCCTTTAATTTCTGTTTAACTAACCTCCTCATTTTTGTGTAATTCCTTTTGAAATTAAATGCCAGGGTGCTGGTCTGCTGAGGTGTTCTTCCCACCACAGGAATGTTGAATGTTATTATATTATGGTCACTATTCCCAAGCGGTCCTGTAACGGTTATCTCCTGACCTGATCCTGCGCTCCACTCAGGACTAAATCGAGAATTGCCTCTCCCTTGTGGGTTCCTGCACCAGCTGCTCCAAGAAGCAGTCATTTAAGCCATTGAGAAATTTTATCTCCGCTTCTCTTCCTGAGGTGACATGTATCCAGTCAATATGGGGTAATTAAAATCCCCATTATTATAGAGTTCTTTATTTTGGTAGCCTCTCTAATCTCCTCAGCATTTCAATGTCAGTATCCCTGTCCTGGTCAGGTGGTCGGTAATATATCCCTACTGCTAATTTCTTATTTTTGGAGCATGGAATTACTATCCATAGCGATTCTATTGAACATGTTGATTCATTTAATATTTTTATTTCATTTGATTCTACATTATCTTTCACATACAGTGCCACTCCGCCACCCACCCGGCCTGCTCTATCCTTTCGATATATTTTATATCCCGGTATGATTTTGTCCCACAGATTTTCCTCATTCTACCATGTTTCAGTGATGCCTATTATGTCAATCTCCTCATTTAATACTAGGTACTCTAGTTCACCCATCTTATTAGTCAGACTCCTAGCATTTGTGTAGAAGCACTTTAAAAATTTGCCACTGCTTATTTGTCTGCCCTTCCTGATGCATTGGATTCCTTTGTACATGGTTGTTTGTCTGCTCTGGCCCATGGTTTGCTCCTCTCCTCCTCTCTTCTGACTACAGCTTAGAGAATCTCTATCAATGGATTCTCCTCTAAGAGAAGTCTCCTCCGATTTACGTGCATCTCCGCACCAATCGGCTTTCCCATCTCTCAGTTTAAAAACTGCTCTACGGCCTTTTTAATGTTTAGTGCCAGCAGTCTGGTTCCACCCTGGTTTAGGTGGAGCCCATCCTTCCTGTATAGGCTTCCCCTCTCCCAAAAGTGTCCCCAGTTCCTAATAAATCCAAACCCCTTTTCCCTACACCATCGTCTCATCCACGCATTGAGATTCTGAATCTCTGCCTGCCTACCTGGCCCTGCGCGTGGAACTGGAAGCATTTCCGAAAATGCCACCATAGAGGTCCTGGATTTCAGTCTCTTTCCTAGCAGCCTAAATTTGGCCTCCAGGACATCTCTCCTACCCTTCTCTACGTCATTGGTACCCTTGTAGAGAATTGTAGAATTCTCTACAAGGGATTCCTCTGGCTAAGGCATTGCCAGCAATCGAGTGGTGCCAGTGTCTCATAATGCCCAGACCTGGTACCAAACAGTAAGACGTCATGCAAGCCTGCCATGCTCCTGGCTGTTTGCAAGCTTCAGCTCCTCTCATCAAAGATCCTCACGCTAACTCAATCCACATGCCTATGGAATTGAATGTGTAGTAAAGTGACGTTTGAGGAGCAAGTTTCAGATCACCAGCCCCATTTCCTATAAGTTCAGATTAGAACTGAACAGCCCTTGACCTGACAGTCCTGAAATGTACTCATTAAACCACATCACTCCCTATTTCCTGACTAATAATCCATAAAGCTTCACAACTGGTTAACTCTGCAGGCAACCTTTAATCTTGTTTAGACTTGTGAGGCAGACGTCATAAATTTTCCCTCCTAAAGTGTGACCAGACCTTTACCTCACTTGAGATATTCTGAATCCAAAATATCCATCTTGCTGAGGCAATTTCCTCATTATATCAAAGAATTTGGGGAGCAATATTTTTTTTTTTTCTTTCAGGAAGAACAAGGGCTGGTCACCAAAAATGGCGCACGCTAACTACCATCCTGGTTGGTGGAGATAATGATATCTGTAAGCTCTGGTGTTTTATTTATTCTGTTCTTTTGCCGTGCTGAAAGTACCCTTTATTTGTGAGAGGGAGTTTTAGGACTTGTTTGTCACTAGATTTTTTTCTTTCTCTTGAGCTAACTTATTGCCAGTTAGGGCAATGAGCAAACATTTGTAGCCTGGAACAATACTGAGAGAATGTTCACACCAGCCTTTACAAATGTGTCAATTACCTGGAGCTGATTGGCAACCAATTAACCCAGGTAAAAACATTTCATGCAGACAAACCAAGAGAGGGACAACTGGACATTCTCAGGGCCTGGGCCTGAATGGTATTGAGCAATCACACCTGTTGCTAGCCAAAAACTGGAATTTCCAGGTCATGAGGAATGTTGATCTTTCAGAATGTGATTTTGTTCCTAATCAGAACATAACTGTTTCTTTTTTAAAAAACAATGTCTTATAAACCACAATCCCACCTCTTCCCCAAACAAAATACATTTGGCGACACCAACATTTGGTATTCCCAGAATGAAATATGCTCCTCTCCCCAGGACCCACCGTCGCTGTCTGAAATAGACTTTCTCATTGGTTTCACTTGGTAATTGGAATGTCAAATTTGATCAAAAGCTCCCAGCACTTCCACAGTCTGCAGTTCTGGGAGGGCCCACCATGCAGTCTGTCCAGGGGCAAGGTAGCCTAGTGCTTCCAGAGTCCTAGGCCAGCTGGCTCACTGGGCTGCCCAGGAGCAAGCAGCTAGAGCTGACACCAGCAGGACTTTCAGGCTCCATAACAGAAAGCCTGGAAGACATGGCATGGCAGGTCTGCCCCAGAGCCATGGACCATGGATGTTCAGGAGCCAGGCAAGCTGGTAAGAAGCCAGGCCAAAACCTGCTTCGCAAGCAGGGCTCTGTGGAACCCTAATAGGGATTTAATGAGAATTCATCAAACCCAACTTGCTGTCACAGGCCATTTCAAGTGTGATGAACTGGCATTTGGGCCATGTCTACACGAGGAAACGATTTCAAAATTAGGAAATTAGACTTAATGACTCCCAATTTAGCAGATTTGAACTAGCATGTCCACACTCTGGGGAAGCCTTGAAATTAGTCTGAGGCAGGCTCCATTAATGTGGACACGCTAGCTTGGACTTAAAGCCCCAGGAAGCACTGGGGAGTAATTAGTTCGAATTACTCTGGGGATCAGTTATTTCAAAATAGTGGCACCAAAGCGTCCACACTACCATTTGAAATAACTATTTCAGAATTAGCGTTACTCCTGATGAAAACCAGGAGTACAGATTTCAAATTCCACAGCTTGTTATTTCGAAATAACAGGGTTGGTAGTGTGGACGCGCCACTTATAAATTCTGTCTTGGGGGGGGGGAGTGTTATTTCAAAATAAACTCATGGCCTATGTCTATACTGCAGGCTTCTTGCACAAGAATGGCCATTCTTCCGCAAAAACTTGCGGAGCGTCTACACTGTACATGCGTTCTTGCGCAAGTAAATTTACAGTAAGGTGTCTGAACAGAGGGCTTCTTGTTCAAGAGTTATTCCTCTCCCCACGAGGAATAAGCCCTCTTGTGCAAGAGCTCTTGTGCAAGAAGGCAGTGTGGATGGGCAACAGGGGTTTCTTGTGCAAGAAACCCCTATGGCTAAAATGGCCATCAGAGCTTTCTTGCGCAAGAGAGCGTCCACACTGCCATGGACGCTCTTGCGCAAAAGCACATCTCTTGCGCAAAAGCACATGGCAGTGTGGACGCTCTCTTGCGCAAGATCTTTTGCACAAAATCTCTTGCGCAAAACCGTTCTTGCGCAAGAAGCCTGCAGTGTACACGTAGACCTAGTGTAGACTGGGGCTTGGGGATGAATGTGTCACTGGAAAATGTCTATCCTGCACCAATCACTGAAGCCACTGGGAGTTGAAACTGCCCCTCTCCGGACAAAAAGCCCTCAAACCCAGATCCTCAAAGGAATTTAGGCATCGCATTCTCGCTGATTTCAATAGGAAATAGCAATAGGAGTTAGGCACCTGAATACCTGTAGGGATCTGGGCTTAAATCTCTTACAGAACTGGGGCATTTAGGTATTTAAAGTCCATGCAATGACTTCAGATATTCTACCACACACATACAAAGTACTATTTACATATGAGCTGTTTTTGCCATAGAAGAGTTCTTACCATGATGAGTATAAACCCATAAAGTTCTGACTCAGGTATATGCAATAAATGTTTCTAACTGGAAACAGAGTGGAGATCCGCATAGATAAAGGGGCAGACAGAGGCATGTTGTGGTACAAAGGTTTAACTGGCATGACTTCGAGAAGGCTGCATATTACTCACAAGGAGCGAGTTCTGCAAGACTTCTGCAATGAGCCCCAGTAAAACCTGTATTCCCCCACGCACTGAGGCGTGCTTGGCTGATGCTATGCATTTTACAGACAAGCTATTATAGACATCGTAACCGATTTATTTCATAGGCACTGCTTTTTTGTAGCCCTCTATTTGTGAAGCCGAGCTGACTTCGGATTATGAATCTAAGGGTAAGTCTACACTATGCAGCTTCTAGCAACTGTTGCTAAAAGTAATCTTGTGTGAATGCTGTTTGTCAGCACTTTTCTCGACAAAAATATTTCCACCCTCTCACGGTGCCTCCTGCTGGTAGCTTCAGGGAATTAGTCCTTTAGTCCACAGGGTGCCTCCTGTGTGCTGGTGTCTCCCCCATCCTCACTCCATGCTCCTGTTCCAGACCCGTGATACTCCCCGACCAAGGCTTCCTTTTCTATTGGCCACTGCCCTCCAGCAGTACCCACTCCAGGGGTCTTTCGTCCCCCTTCCGGGGTGTCATCAGCAGTTCTTCATCTAGCGCCTGCCAGCGTGGCCAACTGCAGCCTCAGTCTAGCCCCTCGCTTCAGGAGCAAGCCAAGTCCTTCCAGGCCACAGGACAATGGTAGCTAGACATGGTGCAAGTGGGAAGAAGGGGACCCAGGCCCATCCACTACTCTGGATTCCAACCCAGGAGCCCTCTGGCGGCAACCTTGTCCTGCTCACCTCTACTCCGCTTTTTTGTCTCTTGTTCCCTGGGCCACTTCCCTTTTGACCCTTTGCACCCTCCTGGCCCTTGAAGCAAGGCCAGCAGCCTGACCAGTATCAGGCTGGAGCCTCCCTCTCCAGCCCCCATGAGCCTGCCCAGTGTGGCCCGTGTGGGGCAGTCACCCCATCACACACACCTATAGCCGGGTTACACTTTGTTGGCAGGAGAGGGCTCGTGGGGGGCGTTAAGCACCTGTGAGTGACAAAAGTTTTGTTGATTAAGTGCAAGTGTGGACGTGCCCTAACTCTACCAGCCTCAAGGGGACAGAAAAATCCATCTCCGGGGGGTAGCCGTGTTAGTCTGTAACTATAAAAACATCGAGTAGTCCTGTGGCACCTTAAAGACTAAGAAAAGTATCATGAGCTTTCATGGGAAAAACCTTCATCAGATAATGAGCTGGAGTCAAAATAACAGAAATAAGTTATTTATAACAGAAAAAAAAGGATTAACTTAAAAAACAACAAATGGTCTGGTAGCACTTTATAGACTAACAAAACCTGTAGATGGCATCATGAGCTTTTATGGGCACAGCCCACTTCTTCAGATGACGGGAGTTTTGAGTTTAATCTGTCAATTGTAGGTCTGGTGCTAATGAAACTAATTAAGTGTTCTGGAAGTGTCCCGTCAGTATTAATGTAAATCAGTATTAGGGGGTGCATTACTAAAAACACCAAAAATCCTCTTAACACTGAGGTTTTTCAAAGACATGTCCTCCAATCCATAATGTCATGTACCACGTGCTCACATTCACGATCCCATTGCGTCCCTGTGCCAACACCAGAAACTGCTTATGCAGCAAAGTGAAAGTAATCTCAGGGAGTGTGCGTGCAATGGAGGAGGTGGAATAAAGCCAGAAGCGTGAGGACTTGTTTGCTGCACACTTGCCAGACAGACAGTCAGGCCTGCTGAGCACACGGGAGCTTCCACTAGGTCCAGCTGGACCTCCTTGAGTGCTCAGTACCTCGGAAAACCCACCCGCTCATTTAGATGCCTGAGTATGGATTTAGGAGCCAGTGTTGCTGGCTCTTTGAAAGTTTCACCCTAAATCCCTAATAATGGCAGTGGCCTAAGAAAAACGTGCAGAACCCCAGCTGTGCCATAAAGAGGGTTAGGAACAACATTTCCTCACACTGATTAGTTTGGTTCTTTCAATCTTACCACCCGCTTTCATGTTCTGTCAGTCCTAGATTCTGATAGGTCTGCCCAGTTCTCCTTTATGTCGGTTACCAATGTTTCATTATGCGCACTAAGCACATTTCTGTTTGCTGAAGGTTTACCAGAGGCATGGAAGCATTTTTCAAAGATAACTCAGTTAATATTATAAGTCAAAATATTACTCACCTCTTCAGCAAGACCATGCAGCTGCAACCTGGAGAATTAATTTGAGATTGTGTCTCTGTGGATTTTAGGGCGTTGGCCTGACCATACCTTTTGCTAAACAAAACAATCATTGAAGAACTTTACAAAGTTAACACACTGAATGAGACTAACCGAAGGGCAGGAACCAACAGCTAAGCACATGAAGGAAACCCCTTTTTAAGCTAGAAAGGTTATGCTTAATTACGTCTAAAACAATCAGAGACTAAGGCAGAAACGTAATTCTATTAACTCGGTAGCAAAGTATGCTGCTGATGATTATTATAGGTTTCCTTAAAAGGCTCATCGTACTACCATCTAGGCACGTCATAGGCATTAATGTATTGTTCCTCACAGCCCCTTGTGAGGGAGGGATGGAAGGATTATTAGCCCCAATTTACTGATGGGAAACTGAGACATCATACTGTGTGTTTGTAAACAGAAAACATCACACGGTGATTAATGGAGACCTATTGTTTTCTTTTGGTAGAAGTACTGTTTATTAGTATATGAAACTGGAAGATTTGCCTGGTGTTGCTCAGGTCCTTAACTCAGTTAATTTTTTATTTTTGGAAAATAAAATGAAAATGTCCATGCTTTCCGTAAATCATTGCTCTGGCGTGGGACTGGGGGTGAGGGGATCAGTATGCAGAGAGGACAACTCCAGCCCTCTGTCACCACAGCAGCTTGGGGCCAGGTGAGAAGCGTTTCTCCATGGCTGCTGCAGTTCCAGCGGGCACAGCTGGGGGAAAGGTGCATGTCTCCTGGCTGGCTCAGGTCCAGGTGTGTCTGTTTCCCATGCTTCTCAGCCAGAGTGAGGAATGCAGCAAACTGTGCACTTTCCCCTCACTCCCTGATGAAGGGGAACAGCTAGTAATGTTCCTGTATGAATCGGGGGGGACTTCAGCCCTCTTACACCCTCCCTAAAAGGCACCTGGAGAATGGGAGGTTCTGGGCAGTCCCGGACGGCGGATGGGGCGTGTCTCCAGCCAGCCCCTTTCACCTGACTGGTGAATTACTCTTTTCTGTATGGTTTATGAGAAGCAATCCCATTCCAGGTGCATCCCATTGTCCTGGCACAACCAAATCCTGACCTTGCTGTAAGTTATAATAAAAGGAAGCTGCCTACCAAATTTGGTGGCCCTAGCTCTTACCATTTAGAAGGAGTTCTAGAACAAACAGACAGACTCTCTCAAATATATAGTAGATCAGAGAAGGTGTTTTGGCAATAAGACTCTTTCATATTCCAGCTTTCCAAAACCTCTGGAAAGAAAAACCAGTCAATACCTCTAGCCTAGTGACAGTGCAGAAGATAAATATGGTAGCATCTGTGCAGTCAGCGCTTGTTCACAGACAACAGCAAGTGCATGGACCTGGTCTGGGTCAGAGGGGAAATGTTAAGCAGAACTTTAATACCTCCTCTTTCTTCAGAGCAGTAGGTCCTTTTACTCTGCCATTTGCAAATCTGCCCGAAATGGATTGAAAAGATTTGATTTTAACTTCACCCTGCCAGAAGTTGAGTTTTCTTAATTCAGGAACCACAGTAATTTTGTGTAGTCAGACAGTGTGTCCATGAGGACATGATCAGTGGCAGCGATTTTTGGTTATAAGTACAAAGGGCCATCTAAGCAGATGAGCCAAAAGAACATCAATAAAGTTCCCAATAATAGCAGAATTTCTGTCCCAATAA
The DNA here is from genome assembly GCA_019425775.1 of Rafetus swinhoei. Classification (NCBI taxonomy): domain Eukaryota; kingdom Metazoa; phylum Chordata; order Testudines; family Trionychidae; genus Rafetus; species Rafetus swinhoei. The sequence continues at coordinate 190,923,194 of CM033440.1, forward strand.
TAGCAGAATTTCTGTCCCATTAACAAAACAAATAATGTCAACTCATCTCATCTGAAGAATCTACCATCCCTTCCTGAAAGCCAAGACTTGCTGCTTGGCCTTTCCTTGAGCCTCATTCATTAAATCTCCAGCCAGTTTCCTACAGGTTTATCCCCAACCAGATAATCGTTCTGGCTGGGACAGTGAGCATAGATTAAGTCCTTCCCTTAGCACAATGTCTTCCTCTTCCATTGAGCAGATTCCACTCTTATGGGAAGTGCTACCTCTGGGCTGTCATGAGACCCTTGGTCACCAAACTCAGCCAGAACCTTGAAATCAGGTGGAAAGTTTGGTGCATGCACCCAAAGTCCAGTGTCCTGGTACATGCCCAGATGAGGAAAATGAAGGGTGCATGTAAAAATAGCTGCCTGCCTTTCCGTGTCTTTTAGGCCTCTTTCAAACCCCAGAATTTGGTAGCTGGCCAAAATACCATCAGTTTGAAATCCTCTGATTTTAAAATGTGTCTGAGCAGATGGCATTTCAAGCACAACCAGCTTTATGTGCCAGCACTGACCCACCAGTCCTATATATCTTTCCAGCCTTTCCCCAGTTTTCGCTCCAATTTAGGGCTCAAAGCTGCCCCTTACACATAATCTCTCTAATGCAATGACCTCTCTCTTTACTCCAATACTCTCTCCAGCATCTGGATCCTTTTCTTCTTCCAGTCAGGTCTGCCCAAATACTCACAGCGCTGGGCCAGATGAAAAGCAATCATTTTCCCAGCTGTGTCAAGGGCCTGATTATCCTTGTGGTGCCCTTGGATGCTGTAGGATCTTTGAAATCCCCGAGACCTCCACTGAAAATTCTTCATAATCAAAAGGACACTGCATTTCCTACTGAGTGGCCTGGGAAAGAGACTTACAGAAAAGTCTTCGGCTGCTATTACCAGTGGTGGGCTGCCTAGGAGGATCCAAAAGGGGAAAGTTGGAAACAACAGCTCTGGAGGTAAAATAGTTTTCGTTTTAGCATTTCCAAATCAGTTTTGTGCTTACCGGGAGCTTATTTTCCTCTACACTTGAGAGCTAGTTCTATCCTGAGATATGAGCACACAGTTCCCGCTAACTTCATTGTGGGGCCCTGAATGCCGATTTCAGCCCTCTGTGCTTAGCCACAATCTCTGCCATGTTATTCTGCATCTCTACATACTCTCCTCTATCTCCTTTATCAGACCCTCTGACTCGGAAAGAAAATAAATATCTCAGGGTGTTCTTGAGATTTATTTTACAGCTCCCCTCCGTACTGGCCCTAAGCCAAGCGACTAGGTGGGGCCCATAACCCCAGGATGAACTAAGATAAAGTTTATGTAAGTAACCAATTCACAAAACCAATACAAGACAGATGCAGCACTAGCAGAGAGAGGAGTTTGGGAATTAGATTTTTCCTTTAAGGTCAGTGAATAGCAAGAGCATCTAAAGGTACGTTTAGACGGCATTGCTATTTCGGGGTACCAGAAGTATCTTGAAATAGCAACGCTGCATCTTTAAAGGTGTGTCTAGACTACAGGGTTTTTTCGAAAAAAGTGGCCTTTTTTTCGAAAGAACTTCCCCTGCATCTAGACTGCTGCCGCGTTCTTTCGAAAGTAAATCGAAAGAACATGGCAGTTTTTTCAACCACGGAAAACCTCGTTTTACGAGAAATAATGCCTTTTTTCAAAAGTGCTCTTTCGAAAAAAGGCGCTATGTAATGCAAACTATGCTTTTTCGGAAGAGAGCATCTAGACTGCCTGGGTGCTCTCTTTCGAAAAAGCGGCTTGCTTTTTTGAAAGTACTGGTTGTACTAGACTCTCTTTTTCTCTAGGCGCTCTTTTTCTCTGTACTAGACACTCTTTTTCTCTAGACGCTCTTTTTCGGAAAAGGCTTTTTCAAAAGTATCTTTCGAAAAAGCCTCTTTCGAAAGAGGATTGCAGTCTAGATGTAGCCTAAAAGTGCCCACTATTTCGTGAAATAGCGGGTGTGCTCTTCCGGCGTCCCTGTAACCCTCATTTCACCAGGGTTAAGGGATTTGTTGGAATAGTGCCTTATTTTGAAATTTGGTGCAGTTGAAGCTCTTTGGACTTAGACTCAGAATAAACTACGCAATTTGCATAGCACAAATTGTGTAGCTTATTCTGACAGAAGGGTGCTGTCTAGATACACCCTATATGAGTATTTTTACTTCTGTAGGGAGATCTGATATTCATTGTGTGACCTAAAATTTGTCCATCACTTGCTGCTCCATCTGGGGTAACCCTGTAAGTCAAGGTACTCAGATACCATGGTGTCAGATGTGGCACTGATGGGTTTCTCTTTACGTGGCCCACACCAATGAGATACTGCAGGTTGCTTTTCACATGGGTTTTCTTTCTCCATAAAAATAGTGGGAATTTTAAAACAAAGCTTTTTTAGCCAAAACTATTTGTGAAATGGGGTTGGCTTCAATTAATTTCCCAGCTCAAAAATAATGCTGGGGGAAAAATTCAAATTGTCAAAATATATTAAAGGAAAAAAATCCAGTCTCCCAGTTTGAAATTTCAGCTAATTAGATTTTTTTAAAGGGTTAATTTAAAAAAAAGAAACAAAGATCAAGTTCCAACTGAAATGTTTTGATGGACCTGAACCAAAAAAAGATTCTGGTTTCTCAGTTCATAATTAGCTTTGAGATTTTGACTTTTCATCTTGTTGCAAGATGGGAACACATTTTTGAACTCTTGAAAATACTTTTAGGATGGGAAAATGGTTTCCCTTCCAACTCTACTCTCTCTTGCTGCCAGCTGCCCCATAACCCTAAGACTTCCCTGAGGACTGTGCCATAGAAATTCTGAGAAGTCTTTTCCATAACACACAGTTACTAGGAAATACTGGGAGTTCTCTAGTTCCTATTCTAAAGATCATGGGTGTGGGGGTGCTCTTAGCTCATTAGAACTGCTTTCATGCTTTTGCTGATCCATTGGCTATGTAGGAGAGGCTTCCTCCACAGAAACTGGTTAGGGATTGAGGGGCAGGATCCTTTATGTTGAGATACATCCATATACCCTGCTAGCAAAAGCAGAAACCTAGCATAGCCTGAAAACTAGGTAGGAGGGAAAGATGGGGGACAGCTATGCAGCGCCTGATCTGAAGAGATGGTTGCAGTGTTATGCAAGGACTATGGACTGGTACAGGGCAGCACAAACCCAACACACTGATATCCAATGGGTTCATAGCTCTTTGCCAATCTTTCACACAGCCTTACTAGTCACACATGCTTAATCCAAGGCAGTTAGGAAAACGCATGGTCTCTTTCCTGCCCATGACACTGATGGGTGGCTGCTAATGTTGGCACTTCCCTTGTAGCTGACAAGGAACATTACCACACCCTATAAAATACTTTCCACAGCACACGCTGACTGGGCAAGCAAAAGAAAAGAATCATTGCTGCAGGAAACATGAGCTGTAATGTCACTGAGCAAATAATTTGGAACCAATTTATTAAATTCGGCGTCTTTCTGTTCAAATTCTCAAATTGTATTAATTATTTGAAATTCTCCCTGAATACTTTTCATGAGTTTGTTTTTCCCCAACTATATGAATATATCTCATGAACGGTCATTGCAAACATCCAGTATTTAAAATGCCAAAACTCACAAGCTGGTCATTGCTGTAAGTTCCCAGTGTTTTGATTCTTTCCCATAGGGGGTCTTATACTATGTTCATCTCTACAGTATCTAAGCATCTTACAGTAGAGCATGAAACCATGAGGGTACACTTCTGTCAACTGTATGTTCTCTTAGAGTGCGTCTAGACTACATTCCTCTTTTGAAAGAAGAATGCAAATGAGGGAAAGCAAACACGCAAATGAAGTGCAGATTTACAAATCTCATGCTTCATTTGCATAATCGTGTCTGATCGCTTTTTTGAAAAAGGGTTGTTTTTTTTAAAAAAGCAGTCTAGATGCGGTTCTTTAAAAAAACCCTTTTTGAAAGAACCCTGTAAACTTCATTTTTTCAGGAATAAGGGTTCTTTCGAAAAAGGGGTTTTTTTCCAAAAAAAACGTATCTAAACTGCATTTTTTTTTCCAAAAAACCTTTTTCGGAAAAGGAATCAGACAGGATTATGCAAATGAAGTGCGAGATTTGTAAATCTGTGCTTCATTTGCATTTTTGATTTCCCTTATTTACATTCCTCTTTCAAAAGAGGAATGTAGTCTAGACTCACCCTTAAAATCATGGGGTTGGAAGAGACCTCAGGAGGCCATCGAGTCCAACCCCCCTGCTAAAAGCAGGACCAACCCCAACTAAATCATCCCAGCCAGGGCTTTGTCAAGATGAGACTTAAAAACATCTAGGGATGGGGATTCCACCACCTCCCTAGGGAACCCATTCCAGTGCTTCACCACCCTCCTAGGGAAATAGTTTTTCTTAATATCCAACCTAGACCTCCCCCACTGCAACTTGAGACCATTGCTCCTTGTTCTGCCATGCGTCACCATTGAGAACAGCCTCTCTCCATCCTCTTTGGAACCCCCCTTCAGGAAGTTGAAAGCTGCTATCAAAGCCCCCCTCGCTCTTCTCTTCTATATCCTCCCCCAGGCAAAAAAGCCCATGTAGTAGAGAGTCTTGTTTTGGTTTTAGGTTTAGTTTGGTGTCTGTTTCCTGACTGGATGACTTGGGAACACAGCAACTGCCAGATGGGGTCAGATCTCCAACTAATCCAGTCAGAGCTGTCTTATCGATAGTTTCAGGATGGCCGCCCCAGGCCCTCCACTTTGGGGGGGCCCCAACTGTCCTATGGATGGGACAGTTCACCATGTTGATCTAAGCCCATGTGGCCCAGGGTGGCCTGGGGCAGCTGTAGGGGCATTCCCACACACACACACACATACACATTTACCGTTGCAAAGTAAAGAGGAGTGGTTTGGGTCAGGTTGCTCTCATTCCCACCACCATAGTGAAGCAGAGAGACCTGGCTGGAAGCTGGCAGAGCAGAGCAGTCTGCTGGGTTCCTCCATTTCTCATAGCTCCCCTGCTGCTGCTGTGTGCCAGACCCACCCACCTACCCCCGATCTCTGTGGGGGGGGGGGAGGCGGCTATAAGGAAGGGGTATAATAGGGCAGAAGGGGGAAGGAAGACACAGGGAGGGGGTGAAGCTGGGGGTAGGGCATGGGGAAGGGATGGAGTGAAGGCAGGGCAGGGTGCGGGGGTGTGGTTCTGCAGGCCTCACACTCCCCTAGAGAGGGTCCTGAGCCCAGCACCCTGTCTCTGACAGTAGCCAGTGTCAGATGCTTTAGGTGAAGGTGTAAGCACCCCACAGTTGGCAGATAAAAAAAAATGGCCACTCACAGCTCTATCTCATCTTAGTTCAAGACCATCTTAAACCCTAATGCATGAGGTTTTTGTCATCATTAATTCTGGATATTTTTGATATCCATATAAATAGTGTAGATATCCATACAAACATCCAATCCCTTTTTGAATGTTATTAACACAGAATCTTGGTTTATATAATTAACATGGTGTGAACTGTAAATGGGGCATATTAAAATCAAACAGGCAATTTGATTAGCTTTCGGCAGATATCTGAGCACTCAAATTTCACCTTCATTTCTTGTGAGTGTTCATGCTAATGAAGCTTGACCACTGAATGTTCTCAGAAAGCAAATATAAATGGATTGTGACCACTAATGAATTTGAAATCCATTTCCAAAGGTAAATACATTTTCATAGGAAAAATATTCCCACTGATCGCTCAGACAGCGTCAGACTTTAATTTCATTTTTATTTTTTTTAATATGTGACCAAGGAGTTTTTCAGAGCCTGGTCTTTCATGGAGAATTAAACTACCATACTTTGAATAATATGGCCCCATAGAGAATTTGGATTTTATACAATAACATTCTACTCCATGTGTTTTATTGTATTAATAAACAAAGTACACATTCAAATGTTAGCCCACTGCTGCGTTTTACAATGATTTATTATCATACATGTCTTCAGGGGTACTTTTGCCTGACTAAAATATATGATTTGGCCTTAAGTGTGGGTACTTTTACCTTTTGGGGGAAGGGGGTTTCTGTCATGTTGTGTAGAAGCCTGCTATGGCACAATGAAAGTTGCAACAGTAAAGACTGATGGATTGATTGACTGATTTTGCTTAGTACTATATAACAATTGCTGTAGTAGAAGTGTCCCAGATTTTCGTATTTCTTCCTAAAATAAAGCATTTGCAATGGCAAATTACTGTATAACGTCTAAATTCTATTTGAATCCACACTATTCAAAACACTCCTGGGGAAAATGAACTACAAAGTGCAGTGAAGAAACAACTTTCTCAGTACTAGATTAAACATTAATTGGACACCTCAATCTTCCTAATTAAAACTCAGCCCTCATGACTCATGTATGTCACTGTGAAATGTAGTAATATATCAGGCTAGGTTGTGGGTGTGAACTGATACCACGATTTACTCTTGATTGCTGGCCACACTTATCAGTCAAAAATTAAAAGCACATGAGATTTGTTTTTAAAACCAGGGACTAACAGGCATAAGCTAATTGGATTTAACCCCTGCAAGTTTTAGAGTTGCACAAGATTCAGTCACACAGCTCCCGTTACAGTCTACGGAAGTTCAGATCAGTGGGTGTGGTAGGGCAAAAGCTTATGCAGTTCTTGGAAAGTCTAGAAAGAAAAGAAAGGTTTTGCATGACTGTATGGGCAAGACTGTGGAACAGACTCTCCACTAGTATAAATCAGTGCTGCTCTATTGACATCAGTGGAGAATCTGACCCAATATCTCAGGGAATTACTGCCCACACCATATATCACTTTTAAGGTCATAATCAACACATTGAATCACACAGAGAAGTAAATAAGGAGCCATGCAACCTATGACATTTGGGGACAATACACTCTCTGCAGCCAATCTGACTAAGCGAGGGGCCACTGACATTCTGTGCTGGGGAAGTGTGGGGGAGATCTTAACAAGTAGTCCCACATGGAGCAGTGCAGAATCAACCTGTTGGGTACAAAGGCCAGATCTACTGGAGAAAGATGACTTACGATATACAACTCCAACTATGAGAATAGCTTTATTGGAGTCAACGTACTTTCAGTCAAATTTTTGCAGCATCCCCACTGTGATCCTGTGGAATACCAGGTCGACAGGGTCCATCAGTGGTTGATTTAGCAGGTCCTTACTAGACCTACTAAATCAAACTCCAGAAGATCAATCTCTGGAGCATCAGTCTCCAGGTAAGTATAGCCATGGCCAAAGGCACACAGGAGTGTGACAAATTTTCATGGGGGAAGAAAGATCACATGCAGAGGGGAAACTAAAGCCACTCTGACTACAGGACTAATAAAGGATCTAGCATCATCTCATAATTCCCAGGCTTGTTAACAAAAGGCCAGAAAACACCCTTGTTCACGGTGACTCACTTGCTTTGTCAAGCTGGTCATCACAGCATATTTCCCCAAAGCACCACAAAATGCTCTGGCTCCTTCTCTAAAGCCATGTGCAATTCAGTGTGTTGACATTGATCTGTCAAAGCCAGGAGTGAAATCCAGACCCCTTTGATGTCTCTAGGAGGTTTGCTGTTGATTTCAACAGGACTGGGATTTCACCCAATATGCGCTTTGGGACCTAGCCACCGGCAACTCTACATTTTCCTCAGACAAACTTTCCTAGAGGGAAGGTAGATCTTGACATTTGGACGGGTTCAGACCGTTCACATAATTTGTGCGAAGTTCTTACTAATTCCTCTTTGCACGTTTTCTCATTACTGAAGATGCCTTGGCCAAGACTTTCAAGTAGTGGTATCCACAATGAGGCTCTTCATTCCACTGCTCCCATTGATGAGTGGTCTCATGGCTAAGGTAATGGAGGTGGCTCAAAAAAGATCTGCATTTAACTCGAGACTCGATCATAAACTTCCAACGTGACCCTGGGTAAGTTGCTTAGTCTCTCTGTGCTGCGATCCTACAGAACAATGCTGCCTTTCCCTTCCGTGTCTGTCTGTCCTAGTTCTGTAGGCTGCACACTTTTAGGACTGGAAGAGTCTATGTTCCTACAGTGCCTAGCACAATAGGCCTGTGATCACCTCTAAGGCATCCAGGCGCAATTGTAGCACTGTTTGCTGAGAATCTTGGTCTTAAAGGCTTTTTTTTCCCCCTCACAGACTATCTTATCCACTTACTTGACCCCGTGGGAAAGTCAAAGCTAAAGCTATGATGTCACAGTTGCTCCCATGCCAGCCAAGTTATGATTCATTGCAGGATCCAATGGAGGTAAAAGCTCAGGGGTGGGGAAGTGACTTTATTAAAAAATGAAATATCTGCCAGAACAGCCAAAAGGCGGGTGCAAACTGAAATAAATACAATTCTATAAATTGCCAGAGCTCCATGGATGTCCACGCACTACACCACCACCAGCTGAGGGTCTGCTTCTTTCTGTCTCCAAAAAACAAAAATTCCAATCAACGAGTCGGGCTGCAATTTCACATTAACTCTGAAGTCTTCTTAATTAACGTAAAAGGAATGGAAAAATTTACTGAGCTGAGCAAAGCACCTTAAAGACGTGCATAGCTGAGCATGCATGAGTGGTGCTGGGAGGCTACTCGCATGCTCGAAGATGCACATGTGCTTAAGTGTGTTGCCTCTAAATGAAATCACCAAGAGCCAGATAAGTCCCAACACTGAAGTGGGGAGGGAGCAAACAGCATCTGCCAAAGTCTACCTATTTCTTTTTCTGCTCAAAGCTGCCAGGACTTTAGTTCCATGTATTCATAACTCAAGTGCTTGGCAATAAACAAATCTAAAACATACAGAGAGATCAGTTTCTTCCAATGAGGAGGGTCAGTGAATTTCCGTTCGAATGAGTCACTGACGTTCCCAAACCTTTGAAGGTGGAGAAGAGCAAGTGAAAATGAGGTTATCTTCGTAATAGAAACAGATCTAAGGCACACAGAGAGTTTGTGCTTCATTTTAACCTCCATACGTGGCTATGAAACACACTTTTTTGAATGCAAAATGCCTAATTTCCCTCTACAACAAAGGCAATAAAATGTTTCACTTCCAAACAAGCATGTGAGAATATGAACATGATCTTGCACTTCATCTAAGACTACCCACCCAGCAAACCAAGCTGTGCTCTTTCTGGGTGGCTCAGAGAATAGCATATTACAGTGGAAACACCCATTTATTTCATTTACTGCCATTTATAATATTTTCCACTATTTGTAGATAATGATCCATTTTTTGCCAAGCTTACACAGCCTCTTTTAGAGCCAAAATTATCCAGAATCCTTCTGAAAATGTGTTACCCTTCTTTTTCCATGATTGCTTCGTGGTTCTGCTGGAGGGAGCCCAGAATCAACCGTAGTAACAATGCATAGCAACATCTGAACTGTCATGCTTGTTCTCCCTTAACGGCAGGGAGAGTGCCATCCAACTGGTCCCTAAAGTGCACATGATTCAAGAACACAACTGCTCAGGTTACTTCAAAGCAGTAGACAAGAAATGAGGACTTGCCACCAGCGGGTTTTTTTTCCCCTATAGGCATTCTATAGTGACTCTTGCAGAAACAGATATGTTGCAGATTGTCTGATATTTATTTGGCGCTGGTTACTCCCTGTTTCTCTCCAGACTGTATTATGTAGGATACAATACCACAGAGGCCTGTAATGTGGAACATGCCTGAATATATTCAGTGCCCGATTTACACGTCCTTCACTTACACATTCTGACCTCGTCTACTCTACCGCCAACCATCGCTCTAAGTTACACAACGTCAGCTATGCGAATAGAGTAGCTGAAGTCGACCTACTTAGATCATCTTACCACAGTGTCTTCACTGCAGTGAGTCGATGGCAGATGCTCTCCCGTCGACTCCATCTACCTTTCTCAGTCTGGTGGAACACCAGAGTCGACAGAGAGCGCTTGGTGTTGATCTATTGCTTCTACATGCGATGCAATAAATTGACCCCCCCCTTGCCGGCTCACACGCCACCTGTCATGCTGGTGGGTAGTGTAGATATGCCCTGTGAGTGGGTCCACTGAATTCAGCGGGGCTACGGGCAGTGGGCTGGATTGGCACCTTCCGATCCAGCCCAGGTAAGGAGCAATGTGTAGTCGCACTGCCCCAGAAACAAGCCAGGGTAAGAATTGTGACTCAGTGTGAGACAACCCCAGCTGCTTCTGCCTTGCTCTAGTGGGGAAGAGTAAAAAGGCTCACCCTTTGCCTAGTGCAGTAGTTTTCAAACTACAGGTCACCACCCAGTACTGGAATGTGGCATGTCAGGCCCTGGGTCTCCTTGCTGCAGGGGGACCAGGTGACCAGTGGGGGTGCTAAAGCGGCTACCTGCCTGTCCTAGCACTGCAGACTGCGCATGTCCTAGAAGGGGCTGGCAATTGGCCTGGCTCCTAGGTGTGGGGGAGGAGAATGCACAGGGCTCCGCACACTGCCCCTGCCCCAAGCACTAGATCTGCACTCCTGTTGGCCGGGAACCTGCTGCCGGCTGCTTCTGGGGTGCAGCCTGGTCTGCGGTGCCAGGAGAGGCAGGAAGCTGCCTTAATGCCCCACTGAACCGCTGACCAGGAGCTGCTCGAGGTAAGCCCCTCCTGCCACAGCCCTGCCCCCCCAAAAGCTGAAGCTACCAAAGCTCTTCTCAGCCCCACTCCGGAGCCCACACTCTAGTACAATTCTGTTGGGTCACAGGCATCAACAATTTTCTTCAACTGCATCATGAGAAACAAAGTTTGAAAACTGCTGACCTAGTGTAATCTGCTGCCCCCCTCCTCACTAACTCAGCTCTGCTGGCATGGGACTCCACCCGCTCACTCCCCTATTCTGTGCCCGCATTCCCTACTCACCAGCAAGGGAAAGCGAGTAGCAGTGCGGCCGCAGCGGCTCTCCCTTCATTCAGCTTATGGCAATGCGAGCAGTCCATGCATACCTAGCCCTCCTCTGTAGATATGCAGCCCGCACTCACAGATGAGCTCAGCATGTAAAACTAAGCAGGTGCATTAAGTCTTTGAAAGATGTCTTTCCCTTTCTCCTGTAAGGCCATATCTACATGACGCGGAAGTTTGGGGCTACCACAGTCGATCTTCTGGGGTTCGGTTTAGTGGGTCTAGTAAAGACCCACTAAATCGAACTCAGAGGGTGCCCCGTTAGCACTGGTACTCCTGCTTCTCACAAGGAGCAAGGGAAGCTGATAGGAGCATTTATTCCCATTGACCTCCTGTTGAGTGGCCGGCGCAGAAGCAAAATTAAAGATATGTCCACTCCAGCTATGTAATTAAATTGCGTAGCTTAAGTTGACCTTCTGCTCTAGTGTAGACCAAGCTTAAGGGTAGGCTGACCCTTTGATCCTACATCAAGGACCTCAGAGGGAACAAAATCAGGCCCCAAACCTACTGCTTGCTCCAGGAGTCCACCGCTGGAAAATGTTAGCTGTAATAACAAAATAAAGTCACTGCCATAATTACAAACAAAGACTAATAAAACAAGTTTACTTTCATTGTACAAGTTAGTACTGAAGGAAAAGTAGGGCAATAAATGTGCCAACAGTTAATTCTTTGTTTCTGGACATTAGCACTGTTTTCTTTGGCACCACCTGAGACTAGGGAGGGGGTTAGAGGTAAAGGGAACTTCTGGATCAGTGACAGAGGCAGCAGCACTGCCAAGACCTGTGCAACACCCAATTCCCATTGATTGGCAGGGCTGAAGCAGTGCATTTGGCACTGAATGAGTTAATAAGCTACCGTTTGTGATGCTGGAACTGGAGCAGGCGAGGAAGCCACAGAAAGAGTTGAATTATGGCACTGGAATGAAACAGATTGTCATGATAGCACTGAAGTGCTTAGCATTGACAATTTACAGGATTGCAATAAATATTAACACCCCATATTCCTGCTTGACCTCCCACAGAGGCGGCGGGGCTTGCCAACATCTTCCTCGTTCTCAGGCCTTTCCATTCGACCTGACGTAACTGCCTGAGAGCTTTTTAATTCTCCCTCCCTCTAAATGCTGCAGTCCCACCAGGTTTCCCCCTTCTTCCTTCATAGGCCTCCCTGGAATCTATTAGTCCTCTGTGGTTTCGACTTCACAGCTGATCTAGGCTTCTCGCGTCGACCCAAGCCTCTCCAATGTTTGCAAGAAAAGCAAACATGATTCTGGGATGCATTAAGAGGAGCGTTGTGAGCAAGACACGAGAAGTCATTCTTCCGCTCTACTCTGCGCTGATCAGGCCTCAGTTGGAGTATGGTGTCCAGTTCTGGGCACCACATTTCAAGAGAGATGTGGAGAAATGGGAGAGGGTCCAGAGAAGAGCAACCAAAAATGATGAAAGGTCTAGAGGATATGACCTATCAGAGAAGACTGAAAGAATTGGATTTGTTTAGTTTGGGGAAAAAAGGAGAGGGGACGTGATAGCAGTTTTCAAGAACCTAAAAGGGTATTACAAAGAAAAGGGAGAAAAATTATTCTCTTTAACCTCTGGGGATAGGACAAGAAGCAATGGACTTACATTGCAGCAAGGGAGATTTAGGTTGGACTTTAGGAAAAACTTCCTACCTGTCAGGGTGGTTAAACACTGAAATAAATTGTCTAGGGAGGTTGTGGAATCTCCATCCCTGGAGATATTTAAGAGCAGGTTAGACAGACATCTATCAGGGATGATCTAGACCAGTGGTTCCCAAACTTTTCGGCATCACGCCCCCTTTTTGATTTTTGAGAAACCCTGACACCCCTCCCTCCCCGATAGCAGCAAAACTTGTTGAGAAAAAAAAGGAACTGACCGGGCAAACCATTGCTCTTGCGTGGGGCTGGGGAGGGGGGGGTTCAGTCTGCAGGCTGCCCCGGGGAGAGAGGATGACCCCAGCCCTCTTTCACCGCAGCAGCTTGGGGCCAGGTGACAAGCACTGCTGCAGAGCTGCTGCAGCTCCAGCGAGCACAGCAGGGGAGTGGTGCATGTCCCCTGACTGGGGCAGGTCCAGGTTCATCTGCCCTCTGCGCTCCCCAGCCAAAGTGAGGAATGCAGCGAGCTGTGCACTTTCCCCTCACTCCCTGACAAAGGGGAACAGCCAGTAATGTTCCTGTATGAATGAGGGGGGAGATTCAACCCTCCTTTCCTAAAGGATACCTGGGGGTGGGAGGCTCAGGATTGGGGCAATCCTGGATGGAGGACAAGCCCCCCCAGCCAGCCCCTTTCACCTGCCTAGTGATTCTGTCTCTTTTCTGTATGGTTTTCTGAGAAGCAATCCCATTCTGGGCACATCCCATTTTCCTGGCACCACCAAACCCTGACCTGGCTTTAAGTTAGAAGAGGACGCTGTATCCCGAATTTGGTGGTCCTAACTCTTACCCTTTAGTAGGAATTCTTGAACAGCCAGACACATGAACAGACAGACTCTGCCAAATATATAGTGCTTTGTGCTAGCTCCTACAAATCCCAGCCATGGCCCAGGGCCCCAGTGGGTTAGACACAGGACTGTAATCAAAAGCCTACCAGCCCCTGTCATGGGACAGGTGCATTTGCCTTCAGAATAATGTTTCAGTTCCGGGCCTAGGTGACGGACCCTTGCGACAGCTGCTCTTTCCCTGGCTGGTCTCTTGAAGAAGTCTTAAGCCATTCCCCTCCTTGCCTTGCAAGCTTGAGCTAATGGATGTTGGGTGTGTCCTGGCTGAATAGTGCCATCCAGGACATGTAAGAGAGAAGGGTTATGAGGGAATAAACAGCTTCAGCTGGTGATTAAACACCAATGACAGGCAGCTACTGGCTATGGAGTTTCTCTCTTATCTGAGCCTCCTCTCACAGCCTTGGCATGTTCTCTGCTTGGAAGGGGTCTTTCTGGCTTTCTGCCCATTAGGAAACAATAAAGAAAACAGGATTCAATCTATGGAAGCCACAACGCAGAACGGCAGGACTGCCTGACAGGGTGGAAAATCCAATCAAAGTCAGTCAATTAAAACAGAGACAAGAGAGCTGAACATTCAGCCTTAGATCTGGAACCCGTCTGTAGATAATGGGACTCAGTTGTGGCTTTTCCAGGATCCCTGAGAACAGGTCGGTGTGTCGTGAGGCGCAGAGTATGACCTCCTGGTTCGGAACTCCCTTGCTCTGAGGGGAGCTGGTGGACCTCTCTAGAGGATCCCAGCCCCAGATCTACATCTGATCAAATAAGAAAGGAAACTGAGGGCACGTCTACACAGCGGGGTTAAGCCAAAATAAGCAACACAACTTGAGCTACATCAATTGCGTAGCTGAAGTCGAAATAGCTTATTTCAGCTTTTGGCACTGTCGGGAAGTCAAAGGAAAAGCATTCTTCCTCCGACTTCCCTTACTCCTCATGAAATGAGGGTTACAGGAGTTGAAGTAAGAAGATCTTTACAGTGATTTCTGCAATTTCTAATTTTCAATTATGTTAATTCATTTAGAAGTGTCAATTGGGCAAATTCTGACCTCACCTTTACCCAATGAATTCATTGGCGTTATCAAGACCTATAGGAGGGCAACATCCAATGTAATGTATCTGAGAAACACAGTCCTACTATCACCAAAAAAAGATATCTTTATATTTTATTTTACGAGACAACCAAACATTTTTTTTTTATTTTGTACAAGCCAGAGGAATTTTTTTCTTGGAGCAGTAGATAACCACAGCCCATCTTTCCAACCTCACCAACATTTTTTATTCATTTTTGAGGAAGAACACTACCTTGGCTTCACAGTTACACAACTTGCTGGAATTAAGAGCCCGTGTCACAAATATCCAACCCCATGAAATGGAAATGGTCTAACAACTTTGAGCAGCATCCTCTGGTTTGACCAAGCTGAGCTGCTCTCAACAGGGAGATTCACTGGGGGGCAAAGTTGGCTCCTTTGTGGCTCCCCACTCTTGAGGCCTGGTGAGAGCCACTTTAGTGCCCAATGCAACTTACAGCTGCTCAAAGTTACACCCGTTCCCCCGGAATCCGCAGGGACATTCCCACCGCCAAGGATCACTGGACCTCAGCTACACCGTGCCTAGCCATGGGACCCTGGAAAGGTGTTGTATTGATGTGTTATCTGGCTTTTCATGCCAGTGAGGTCAGGATCCCATTGTGCTAGGCTACATACATGTGTACAATGACAGTTCCTGCCCAACAGATCAGACATTCCCAATGAGCAAAGCATGCTCCCCCTTTTACTACTGGGGAAACTGAGGTACAGAGCATTAGTGACTTGCCCATGGCAGAGCAGGGAACCGAACACAGATCACCTGAGTCCCAAGTCACTGCCCTAGCCAGCAGGCCATTTGCCCTCCCTTTCAAAATGCCCCACACTTGAGTTTGTATAAAATCCTTCTTTTAACCACCCCGCCCCCCCACACACACACACACTTACTTACCTGCCTCCACCCAAAAAGAAACAACTTGGACTACAGCGTGCCTTGCAAAGCAAATTAAGGATGCTCACTACACATGGCCCGGACTGTAAGAAAGCTCTTTACATCAAAAATGGCTGGATTGTCTGGAGATAGTGACAGAGGTTTGGGAGGGAAATCCTAACCCTACTGAAGTCAAAGGCAAAACCCCCCACTAACTTCAAATCCATTTTGAGGTAAGCCCGGGGTAGGGTTTAAAAGCAAGATGGGTAACTATGAACTGGGCCATCCTGAAATGAATGGAGAGTTAGCAACGAGGGATTTTTTTTTTTCAGGTGGGGAGATGCAGTTACTTTTAGAAGCTCTTTCCTTCCCTTTCAGGCTCCATAAGGCTTGCAAACTTGGAGCAGGCTGAAAAAAGTTAAAGGCTAACCTACTTGAAAATGGTTTGTAACTCATTCCCTTGCATCAGATTCCTCACCTTCTGTGCCAGGATGTTCCTGTAATGCCTTTCATATTTCCATGGAAAGACTATAAGCTCCCTAAACCCTGGCATATCTGTCATCTCAGCACTATCAGGAAAGAGCTGATGAGAAATGTGATCAGCAATGATGATTACAAGGCCTTTGCACACACAGGAAAGCATGTTCTGCATTAATTGCTAATCTATTTCAGCCAAATTTGGCACCCTGACAAAAGCAACTGGTCGTATCTAACAAGGCCGGGGATCAGAAATGATTCTACTTCAGAACAGCATGTCCAGGGAGAAGTATCAACCATTAATCCCAGGTGACTAGTTTCTTTATAAATATGTTAGCAACATAATGGAGGGTTCTTTAACGGGATTATAACTACACGGGCAGACCCTCAGCAGCTGCTCTGCTAGTCAAAGGCAACATGGCTGACAATAAGATTTAAGAAAGTGAATGGGCGGGGGGATGGCAAACCTCTGGTACAGCACACTTAATTGACCTCATTGCTTAAAAAGTAATTGGATCACGTTGCATATGTGAAAAGAAAACCAAATAAGCTTAAAGCAATCTCTTTGGGCACGCTCATCACCGTCTCCCCAACTGTTCTGGCCTTGACGGGAAATAGAATGGACCAACCCAGAAGCCCTCATCTTTTCACACACCAGGGGGAGATCTGAAAGCCAACAGGGTGTCACTTGTCACATCGAGTAATCGAAGGGACATTGTCATGGAGGAACCCGCCCCCCAATTTTGACACTGAATTTGTCTTTCCTCTCAGCAGAGCTGGTGTAATTCCTTATGCACTTTAAAAATAATGGCTCTTTTGTTGTTTTTTAAAGACAGAAGCCTGTCAACCCTGCACTGGCAAACCAGCGTGCATGTGCAATGAGAAAGGGGGACAAAACTCATTAAGGAATTCATGTGTATGCACTGGACAGTACAGGCAGTCCCCGGGTTACGTACAAGATAGGGACTGTAGGTTTGTTCTTAAGTTGAATTTGTATGTAAGTCGGAACTGGTACATATTGTAGGGGAAACTCTAGCCAAACATTTCTCCAGAGCTCAGTTTTATTCTCCCACACCTCACTTCCCTCAGTCCTTTATTCTCAAGCTGAGGTGTCTGCTGAGAAAAGCCGCTCCAGCGTCTCCCTGGTCTGCTGGGGGCCAGCAGACCAGGGAGGCGGGCGGCTTTTTCTCAGCGGAGGGCGTGGGCGGCGGGACCACGCGCGTCTTGGCGGTCTGCTGGGGAAAGCGCAGCTAGTGCGGGGTTGCCTCACACCGTTTGTAAGTAGGGATCCGATGTAAGTCGGATCCATGTAACCCGGGGACTGCCTGTACAGTGTTCTTAAAAGAACCTGGTCCATACTCCCCCTCAGATTCACCCTGTCCCCCTAGTCTGTAAGCAACGTATTTAGGGATGAGAAAATATGTAAGGAAAAAATAAAATCTCCCCTTTAAAGTCAATGGAAAAACCTAAGGAAAGAATTGGGCCTATTGTCTATATAAATGGGACACACTTTCAACTGATACAAAATGCAGGTCTTGTAGACCTCTTGGTCCAGGGATACTAGAGAGACATGGTAGGTGAGGTAATATCTTTCACGGGACAAACTTCTGTTGGTGAGAGAGGCACACTTTCCTGCTTACAGAATTTTTCTTGAGGTCTGGCCTATAAAATATATTACTTCACCCAGCTTCTCTAAGGGTACGTCTAGACTGCAAGACTATTTCAGGATACCAGAGGTATCCTGAAATAGCTACCCCGCGTCCAAAGAACGCGTCCGCTATTTCAAAATAATTTTCGAAATAACAGATGCATTATTTCGGCATCCCTGTAAACCTCGTTGCACGAGGAATAAGGGATGTCTAAAATAAAGCACTATTTTGAAATTTGGCACTATGTAGACATGCCAAATTTCTAAATAGCCTATTTTGAAATAACATCGAAATAAGATATGCAATTTGAGTATCTTGTTTCGATTTTAGAGTGCAGTCTAGACATACCCTAAGTTACAGAAAATACTTTAAAAAAAACCACTTCTCACTCTTGTCTGCAGTTCAGTGGTTTGATGCTGAGAATAGATTTGGACCTGCGCTGTGCAGAATAACGCATCCATATGACTCTTCCTGTGAAATACAGAACCATAGCTAGATTAGCATGTACTGGTTAGGCAGCTTCATCACCACCAAGTCCAGATCGTGTTGCACAGTCTTGGAAATCTACTGACAGAGGTCCTGATTCAAGACTGCACTTAAATACATGCCTAACTCTGAGGGTGCACTTCAGTCCCAATGACAAGTGCATTCCTGAATCAGGCTAGACTGAGAGAAGCGGAGTCGTCTGACTGACCATACAGGCTGTGCCAAAGCCCAGTGATGCTAATGGAAAGACCCTGATCTTTCCAGACCCTGATCCTAACAGGGATTTAGGTCCCTAATTCTCAGGGGGGAGCCGACAACCTCTGCGGGCCCCTGGGCAAGTTAGGGGAAGGAGCTGGCTCCACGTTCCCAGAAGGGGCAGGGCTTCAGACAGAAGGGGCGGGGCCGGGTGCAGCTAGCCCTCTATGTCACCCAAAGCACAGCGTGCACTCCTCAGCCTTCAGAGCTGCACGGAGCATGCAGTGTGGCACTCCGGTGGCAATTAAAAGGGCCCAGAGATCCTGGCCGCTGAAGCTGCTTGAATTGCCGGGCCCTGGGGCAACTTCCCTCAACAGGCCTGCTAACTCCCATTGATGTCAATGGTGCCTAAATATCTGTGAGGATCTGGGCAGAGACATAGCTTCCCGAGCAGTTGTGCCATCTAGACCTTAGTTTGCTGCCCTCACAACTTTTTGTAGGTCTTATATGTTTCAGCTGCCCTGCACACACCTACGCAGGGTATAACATAAGCCCTTACAGTGCCTTGTATGCTGACATGACTCCTCCGTTTCCCCCACCACCCAGCATTTTCTGCAATGATGTCCCTGGATGGAGGTCACAGGGGTTTCAATGCCTTTGAAAGTTTAAGAGGTTCTTTACTATTCCTTCTGGATCTGATCCAGAGTTCAAACTAGGAAGGCGCTAGCACCATTTCAATAGAGAGATTTTCCTTCATTTAGAACACTATAGAACAGAGAAGCTGATTTCCTCTTAAGTTAGCCCCAAGAGACCATCAGGATGAAACTGGGAGTGTTTAAGGCTATGTCTAGACTACGGAGTTTTTCCGGGATACCAGAGGTATCCCGGAAAAACTCCGCCGCATCCAGGGGACACATCTTCTCTTCCAACATTTTTTGCAGAAGAGCAGAAGTGCTCTTTCTGAAGCCCTGTCTTCCTCATTTTATGAGGAAGAAGGGCTCTTCTGAAAGAGATTTTTCCGAAATTTGGCCCAGTGTAAACGGGTCAAATTTCGGAAAAGCCTCTTCCAAAAAAACAATCGGAAAAAGGTACGCAAATTGTGGAGCGCAATTTATGTACCTTTTCCGATAAAACGTAGTCTAGACATAGCCTAAGAAACATGAACGTATTTACAGACAAGGTCAGGTATGAATACACACGGAATGGCTTGTTGTGGTCACTGGCGAGAGATTGGATGGCTGCGTGGCATAGCAAGTGTTGATAAAGCATTTCTACTCCACCGTCTTGTATTCTGCAGGTGTCACCTCTGCAGCACAAAACCTCACAGCTATGTTGCATATGAACCGCACTGAAATGTCTCCCTGATCAAAAGATCTTTTAGTGAACCAGCTTACTCAGCGTCAATCCAGACACATTTCTCTCATGCTAATTGCCTAGACTGGAGAGACACAGCTTGAGGCTAGTCAGTGAAAATAATCTTCCAGTATAGCAACACAAAGGGTATGTTTAGACTGCATCCCTCTGTAGGCAGAGGGATGCAGATTAGGCAGGTCAACTTTGCAAATGAAGCGGGGATTTAAATATCCTGTGCCTAATTTGCATAAAAATGGCCACCATTTTTGCCAACCCAGCACTTTGTCGGCAAAAAGCGGCAGTCTAGAGGGGGATCTGTTGAGAAAGAAAGCCTTTTTCAACAGATCCCTTATGCTTCCTGCAAGGAGGTTTACAGGATCTGTCGAAAAAGGCTTTCTTTCTCGACAGATCCACCTCTAGACTGCCGCTTTTTGCCGACAAAGTGCTGTCAGCAAAACCGGTGGCCATTTTTATGCAAATTAGGCTTGGGATATTTAAATCCCTGCTTCATTTGCAATGTCAACCTGCCTAATCTGCATCCCTCTGCCGACAGAGGGACACAGTCTAGACATACCCTAAGAGATGTAATGCAATATCCATACTATTACTGAACAGCACTGGCTGAGGTGCACTAAACAATATGTCCACAGAGAAGACCTTAAAGGGCATCTGTAGGCCCTGATCCAGGAAAGCACGTTAGACTGTGATTAGGACCATCCCTATTTCGGACTAAGCACGTGCTTCAAGTTAAGCGTGTTCTTAAGTGCTGATACTTTTTTGACTCAGGCTAGCTCAAGACTGTGAACTCCTAACAAGAACTAAGGACCATCACAAAATTCACCACATTCCACTCTACGTACAAGGCATTCTTCTGTTACCTTCCCTTTTTTACCCGAAACATATAGTAGCATGTGGTATATATGCTACAGATTGAACCTCTGTAGTCCGGCACCCTTGGGACGTGAGCAATGCCGGATCAGAGAATTTGCCAAACCCCAGGAGGTCAATATTGTCTAGCAGCATTACCAACTCTTCCACTGCTTATTGGGCTTGTAGAGGACACTTAGGAATAAATTAGAGCTAAACAACAGCACAGAACACCGAGAGCCAGGACTGGTGGCTATAAACAAACTTTATGGGACCGCAGGAAACTTGGCCACACCTATGATAAGTGGACATCCGGCTAACTAAACTCATGCCAGACCACGGATATTGCCAGACCAGAGAGTGCCGGACTAGAGAGGTTCAACCTGTAATAGCATGTGGTATATACACTACAAGAAGGCACTCAGCTGCTACCATGATGAACATGGCTTAAGTAGCTGAATAGAATAAGAACTGTTGGGATTAAAAATGAAGGATTTGGGGGAGACAGGGTTTTGGATTGTGTAATATTTCAGTTCATCTTTCAGTCTGAAATGGATCAGCAACCATTTCATTTTTATCAAAACACAGTTAGGCTGTGGTGAATGACAGCATAAATCTTAACTAGGAAAGACACAGAAGAAAGACCACCAGGGTGGAACATAACTGTAAACCTGCCCATAAAACTATATTTGAGTCCTGATCATATATTCAGGAACTCCTTTAAATGATCCACCAAGAGGCTTAACTCTCCGCCTTCCAAAGAAAGTGTTACCAATTAAGCAAAAGAAACTTTAACAGTCAATTTTAATTACGCTAAGAGATTTACCAATCAACTCCCAGTTCGAGCTGAAGTTTTTACTAGAGATGACTGGAAACAATTTACATGCTTTTATGTTGCGTCTAGACTTTAATAAGCGGTTTAAGCACTAAGCAACTCTGTGCCAATATCAAACTAGCTTTGCAGCTCACAGAGAAGCTTACCAGCCTTTCTAAAACGCTTCAGAACATTTCTCTGAAAATGGTTTCAAAGGTTACAGAATGCGTTATATAAAAACCACTCTGGGGGCTATTACTGTAAGCACAAAGCCTCCCATTGCACAGCTATTTTTTCTCTAACTAGCTGCTTTAAACACAGATATTGAGCCAGGTACTCAGCTGATGCAAATTGAGGCAACTCCACTGATGACCACAGAACTATTTACACCAGCTGAGATCAAACTCATTAGATTTATGTCTAAAAAGACCCAGAGACTTCAAACTAACAATTCAATAGAGCAAAATCTCTGTGATCTTTTAAACACCATACCAATGTCCCACTGAGGACTTAGTCCTGTACAAACTAAGGCTGCCATTGTGTTTATTAAACGTTAAGGTATCCCTCCCCACCATATACGACTGTACTGTTTAATCAACATGGAAGCACCTAAAGCATCGGAGAAAACAAAGCACCTTGTTCTTACATTATTGAAATTGTATGGTTTCATCTCTGGTAATACTGAACTGCAACTAAGGCAATCACTTTGATCATTGCTGTAGGTCATCCAATCACTCTGAAGCCAAAACAGTCTCGTTAAAAAATTAAACAGAATTACCATTTCGGGAACTCTGATTTTGTTAAGTGCCTGCCAGGAGTGTGAGCCTATATGTGTTAATCATGACCCCACGGAGCAAAGCTAGTTAAACGGAGTGAGATGTATTTAATTAAATGTCTCTATAAACATTCACACATTTTCATTCCGAGAGCGGCTGATGTAATTTTAATTCCAAAGACAGGAATTTGCTGCTTTGGTGATTCAGAACCTCTTAAGATGTTTCCTACAGGATGATGTCAGCATAATAAACCTGCTAGGAGCTCAGCATATCAGAGGCCTGACAAGGTGGTCTTATGGCAGCAAGAGGAAGACTTACCTGCTATTGTACTTTAGAAGAAGCAGCCATTGACTCTAGAAATGCTCCCCCCATTCCTGCTACAGATGACAGCCTAATTAACATTAAAACCCCTGTGTTTTCACTGTTGTTAGTCTTTGGATCAGAAAAGCACCAGGAGGCCCAAGCTGGGACCAGGGCCCCATAGGTGGGTAGCAACAGTCTCTGCCCCATGGAGCTTACAGTCTAAGTACACAGGCCAAAGACCAGAGGAGAGGGGGAAGTGACACACAGATATAGGATATGATTTGTCCAAGAACAGACAATAGGCCTATCCCTCTCCTTAGGTATGTCTAGAGTGCATCCCTCTGTTGGCAGAGGGATGCAGATTAGGCAGGTTGACATTGCAAATGAAGCGGGGATTTAAATATCCCCAGCTTAATTTGCATAAAAATGGCCGCCGCTTTTGCCGACTCAGCACTTCGTCAGCAAAAAGCAGCAGTCTAGAGGTGGATCTGTGGAGAAAGAAAGCCTTTTTCGACAGATCCTGTAAACTTCCTTGCAGGAGGCATAAGGGATCTGTCGAAAAAGGCTTTCTTTCTCCACAGATCCCCCTCCAGACTGCTGCTTTTTGCCAACAAAGTGCTGAGTTGGCAAAAACGGCAGCCATTTTTATGCAAATTAAGCACGGAATATTTAAATCCCTGCTTCATTTGCAATTTTGACCTGCCTAATCTGCATCCCTCTGCCGACAGAGGGATGCAGTCTAGACATACCTCTTGTGACTAAATATTACTAAATGTGACTAAATGGGCTCTTAGCAACCAATAATACTTAAAAGAAATGCATACCTAGAACTTTGATTTAACTTATTCTGATTTGCAGAGCATGCCAAGAAAATATCACGCCATAAAAGCTTTCTTGAAATTCTAACCAAAACATTCAAGTCCAAATGAACAATGAAATACACTCACAATGATAACGGGCATGGTTGTTATTCAGCCTAAGTAATATCTATCCACACACACACACACACACACAGCCATAAGGTCTGATCTGCAGTTTACACTAATATAACACTATAGACGGCAGTAGCGTTGCTCCTGATTTACACCAGCATGAGTGATAGGAGAAGAAGGCTTGTGATGCTAGAGTCTTGAATTCACATCTAATTCTGCAAAGGGTCCCTTTCCCTCAAGGGTGAACGCCAATGAATAACTGCATTCTTGTAAAAAAGCAAAACAAAACACTCCCGTCCTATAGGATGGGAGAAATTGTGAGGGTTCCCGCCGAGATGAGGCTATGTTTTCCACACTGGGGCGCAGCTTTTTGCTGATCTCAGTTCTTTGTGGCAAGTGATTTCAGTCCTTTTCAGAGGCTGTGTACCAGCAACAGATCCGTGTCAACAGAAACGAGAGCTGCTCAAAGCATTCTATGATCCTCAAAGAAGTAAAGGTTTTGTTCCCTTCTATCTCCTTCAGAAAACACAAACAACACAGGCAAGTTAGAATGAGCTCAAAGGACAAGAATAAATTACTGACAAAAGACGCCAATGGCTTCTGTCTCTCATACACTTAAGTCTCCATAAAATAATGTACAATACATAGATTCATGGATTTTAAGGCCAATGGGAACCATTCTGATCTTTCAGTCTGACCCGCAAAACACAGGCCAGAGCATTTCACTCAGTTATTTCTGTATCAAACCCAATAACTTGTGGCTGTCCTAGTGCATTTCTTTCAGAAAGACATTCAGTCTTGATTTATGAGGACCAATCTTGATACGGGAATACCACACATAACAGCTCCTACACAGCCAGAAAGTTAAGATCATTCATGGATATGAGCGGCTTACATCCCAGAGAGATTCTCACTCCAACTTGGGCGGAAACAGTGCGGAGGTGGTTAATAAAACTTCCTTTCTGCAGTGACCCCAAATCTAAGCAGAAGGTCAAAATAATTTCTGTTGCTTCAAAGGCTCAATTGTCATGCAGGCCAATAATTTGGTGGTGAAGAAAGCATGTTCATATCTTTGGTCTATGACGTAGCTAAGACAAACACAGGAAAAGACTGGTATTGTTTACCCAGACTGTATCTCTCTACTGAGGCCTCTGGAAGGACAGTCTTTTGGAATATTGCTCTCTAGAATATTAATTGCTTACCATTTTCACCCATTGGCTACTGAATCTCAGATGCTCATAACCCACCTTATGCCATCAGATGCATGTGTGGTCAATAGGTTTCTGTGCAGGGAATCAAAGGCAGAGGTGAAATCCTGGCTCTGTTGAAGCCAACGACAGAACACCCATTGACATCAATCATGCCAGGACTTCACCCAGAATCTCTAGTCGGGAAGATAGTCAAGGGGAGCAGTTTGGAGGCAACAGCAATGCTAATACACGCCGTAGGCAGTAAGGCATGTCTCTCTGTTACATTAACTTCATTCCCTGGAAGTGCTATGTTACCAGCATATCCTCTTTGCAATGCATGCCCACTCTTATGTAGGCCAATCTCTCTAGTCTGTCACCTGCCTCCCTACAATAACATGAGGAACACAACATGCTAAAACACAAAATTTTGGTTTATATAAAAATATAATACCAAATTATTTGTACTAATACTAACCTGCATTAGGAGGAGCATTGCCAGCAGACCTAGAGAAGTGATTATCCTTTATTTGGCACGGGTGAGGCCACATCTGGAGTATTGCGTCCAGTTCTGGGGCCCCCGTTACAGAAAGGATGTGGACGCACTGGAAGGCAACCAAAATGATTGGGGGCTGGAGCACATGACCTATGAGGAGAGGCTGAGGGATTTGGGTTTGTTTAGTCTGCAGAAGAGAAGAGTGAGGGCGGATTTGATAGCAGCCTTCAACTTCCTGAAGGAGGGTTCCAAAGAGGATGGACAGAAGTTGTTCTCAGTGGTGACAGATGGCAGAACAAGGAGCAATGGTCACAAGTTATGGCGGGGAAGTCTAGGACATTAGGAAAAACTATTTCACTGGGAGGGTGGTGAAGCACTGGAATGGGTTGCCTAAGGAGATGGTGGAATCTCCATCCATAGAGTTTGTAAGTCTCAGCTTGACAAAGCCTTGGCAGGGATGATTTAGCTGGGGTTGGTCCTGCTTTGGGCAGGGGGTTGGACTCGATGGCCTCCTGCAGTCTCTTCCAACCCTAGGATTCCATGATACTATACATAGGGCCCAAATGCTCTTACTGAGATCAGGGCTCCATTGTGCTAAGCGCTGTACAGATGTATACTTGAGATGCAGTCCTTGCCCAGAAAAACATACCATCCAAACAGACAACACAGGTGGGGAAGGAAACAGGCAGAAAAGGTTGAAAAAAACTTGCCTAAGGTGACACAGATGTGTGGAAGAGCCAGGAATTGACCTGGAGAGAATAGAATACTAACTGAACTTTATCCAGTTTTCCAGCACTTTTTAAAAGTAATGCAAATGCCCAAAAAAGTAGCTCTCTTTCATTAATGGTAGGAGGTCATTCAGTTTCAGAAGGTAGCAATATCAGTTCAACACACTCTGGTAGGAAACTATCAACCATGCACAAACCCAATATCTTCAAAAGCAACTGAAATTTCCTTTCAAGCCATGTGAACCTGAGAATAAATCCACCTGTCACCCTATCTCCACTAAGGTCACGACAAAACCCTCCCTTTTGTTTGCAAACAGCTTAGCAGCTACCGAAGAGCAGCCACCAATAAACTTATTTCAAACAAAAGATTAATTCCTGATTAATCGTTTGGAAAGGTAAGAGCCGAAGGTAAGAGCTGCACTAAGCAATGCTCCCGCCACTGAACAGTGAGTAGGGCTGCTGGGTGATTTATTGCTTTGTTGGATCTTGAGGCTAATTGGAGCCAGACAAAAGAAGATAAGGAAAAAAACAAATAAAAGTTGTGAAAAGTGAAGTGAAAGCCATAAAACCCCAGTAAATAATACGGAACAATGGGACCCTAAGCGAAGGAGAAAAGAAAAGAAGCAATGAAAGAAACTGCAAGCTCTGAGTACTTTGCCAAGCAAACCACACATTTGGCGAACGACCAGGGAAATGGAAGAAAGGCACAAATCTTAGCTATGAAAAGTCAGATGAGGCTTGAAGACTTACTCTGAAAGTCTGACCCCATATATATACAAAGACAGAGAGACAGAGATAGTGGAGCAATGCTAAATAAAACAGATGTATCAGGAACGAGTAGAGTGCTGTATTTCTATTGCATAATTTATTTGCCTCCAAACACACTGTACAAACTATCTGTGATATGCAGACACATATGACCACATACACTGTGCTTGAGATTCCATTGGTAGAATTTTTCACAAAGGGGCTTCTGATTTGGCATCAAGTTTTTCTCAGCATCCCACCACTAACTTCGGCACAGTTACTCCTGATTTACAAGCAGTGTAACTAAGGCCAAATCTCCACTTGCCGGAGGATCCACGCTCTGGCGATCGATCCTCCAGGGTTCGATTTAGTGGGTCTAGTAAAGACCTGATAATTCGAATGTTGAGGGTGTTCCTATCGGCACTGGTACTCCTTTTGGCAAGGAGTAAAGGGAAGTTGACGGGAGCATTTCTCCCCTCAACCTCCCACTGTGGGACTGCCCCTGAAAATTGGTGCAAGATATGTCGACTCCAGCTATGCACTTCATGTAGTTGGAGTTGTGTGCCTTGCATTGATTTTCTCTGCCCACGTAGACATGGCTGAAGAGCAAAACCAGGCCCATATTGTAAAATGAATATTTGTGACATGTGCATGACCATAAATAGCCTGCATAGAGTGTATATTTAAGTTTGTTTGTGAGAAGCCAAATCTTCTTTTCTATGCCTTAAAATGGCATGCAATGAAGGAGGACATGGTTGCTAAGCTGCAGCATCCTCTTTTGGAGGCAAAGGCAGCAGTGCAACAGCTCTGGATGCAGGAAAGGGTGCTGACGTTGCGAGTCACAGGAGCAGATCTCTGACCCTCTGCACTCTGCATTATGGCCGCGGTAGCCCTGCTGAAGATCCCAGATCATAGAGGAGCAAGGGAACATGAGGAGAAACCTCCAACCCCCATTTTGGGCCTAAATCTGTCAGTTTTCAGTGACAACATATTCTGTCAAACACCATTTTCTGCAGAAAGCTGACACTTTTTGTGGAAAAGATTAATTCCGTCCAAAAGGATGGAAAAATGTGTGACCAGCCCTGCTTGTAAGCTCCTTGGGGCAGAGCCGTGGTATAGGGTGTGTACAGTGCCCAGCACCATGGAGTTCTATCCTTGCTCTGCAGCCTGACGGTGCTAGAGCAATCCAGATAGCAAATACCAATGCAGCCACAATGGAAGGAATAGCAACGTCTTAGTTACATGGGACTAGCTCATGCCCTGGTTGAAGGCAGCCAGGAAGGGGATTAGTAGGCAGTAAAATCCACCAAGACTAGGGCTTGTGTGGTGCATGAGAATCAGGCCCACACGCCCAATGCCCAAATCTACTGACCAGTGCATACGGGTGGGGTGGAGCCATTGCTCCCTCTGTGCATACAGGCTAGTGACGCCTGCTACGTCATGCCGAGGGGCTGTGATATAGCAGGGCAGTGTGCAGGTCACCCCTTAGCCAGAGGGCCCAAAGCACAATCTAACACTGTGGAGCAGCCTGGGGCTGGCTCCTGCCTGGATACACAAGAAGAGGGAGGAAGAAAGTTCCCCCATGACAATCCCTTCCCAGAGGACTATCACAATCCACACCCTTGAATGCAGATACTTCCTTTGGGGCACTAGCTACTCCAACCGGGACCAGGACCCTCCAAGCCAGGCTAGTGAATGGGTGCGCACAAGGGAGCAAACACAGCATCTCCAGAAGGAAGGCAGCCGCGGCTGCTCTCCCTAAGCACCTAGGAGCTGAAGGAGGGGCCATGCCCCCGAGGCATAGTCCCTCCTGCAGTGGCTTTGGCAGCACTGTGCTGGCCCAAAGCAGCATCCGGCTACGAGCCATTCTGGAGCCCTGCAAAGCAGCAGGCAGTGTCAGGGGTTGGGCTGGGAAGAACAACTGATAAGATGCCTCAGAACACGCCCGGCTCTCGTCACCTTCCACAGGCTTTACAAACCCCCTCTTCACGAGTCCCTGCTGGTGCAGGTAGAACCTGCCACGCACCAAGAGGGGCAGCTTCAGCGGGTGGGAGTTAATCCCCAAGGAGAGAGTGATTTACAGCATGGTCAGGCTCCAGGACAGCCCCCCCGGGGAAGACGCCGAGGGTGTGCACAGCACCTGCCCAAGGCCCAGTCCTGACCAACACAGGTCAGTTGTGAGTCCCCCAGTGCAGCAAGCCTTGTGAACAGCCAGTGGTGCCGTAGGCACCCGCAGCCAGGCTGGGGCCTGGGGCTCCCTGCGGCCACTGCTGCTACTTTGGCATCGGCCAGAACCTGGGACCTTTAAATTGCGCTGCACTGCCGGCGCTGAGGGTAGAGAGGCCAACACTGTGGTGGGTGGCGCTGAGGACTGGCTGCTTGGGCCCTGTCCCTTCCTCCCTTCCTTCCATGGGGGTGGATCCAGCCCCCCACACCTGGCCCAGAGGCCCATGGCTGCTGTTGGCCTCCCCTACCTCCAGGAGACTTTCCAGTGCAGGGAGGCCACAACCTGTGTTGCATGAGGGACGACACGAGGGTCAACCACAGCCATGGACTAATTCAATGTGGGATTTTCCAAAGCACTCAGCTCCCACTCATGTCGGGAGCAGGTTGACCATTCCCTTCAGAGGTGCAGAAAGCAGGGGTACAGGGGTGCTTCAGCACCCCCAAACGTTGCACTCAGCCTGGCCGTCAGCCCATGACTGGTAGCACCACTGCCACCCGGGATTCCACTGCCAGCTCCAGGGTCTCAGCCACCTTCACCGCTGCCACCACCTGCAGCCCATTCACCTGCCCCTGCTGCCACCGATCGCAGTCCCAGCACTGGTTCCAGGGTTCTGGCTGCCCCTCCCCCTTCCCCACTGCTGCCACCAATAGTCCTGGCCACTTGCCCTACTACCACCTCCCTCAGTCCCAGCCACTAGCCTCAGGCTGCCCACCCTGCCACTGCCACTCACGGTCCTGGCCACCAGCTGCTGGCCTCCACTCCTGGCCATGGGCTGGGGCTCCACAATTAGCCTCAGCTGTAGCCCCAGACTGTGGTGGGGTGGGAGGGGGAGCGCAGATGGGGTAAGGGGAGCATACTGCCACCCTAAAAATTGTTCCAGAACCATGGATTCACTTCAGTGGAGCAGAGTCAGGCGAAAGCAACGTGCCTTCAAAAATCCCTCCCCCAATGTGAGTCACTAGCACGTTGTGTGAGGGAGTGGGGAGCAGTTACACTAACAGGCTTGTGTGCTTTCTCTTCAGCTGACTTGAATGCTAAGCACATCTGTCTGTAGCAAGGCAGCGTTTAGGTGCTGGGAAAAGATCCACTTTTGCTTGGCACATTTGCTTACGTCCTCTCTCTCTCGCCTTCTGGTTTTGCAAGAGGGCAGCAAGCGGGCAGGTGGTGCTGGAAGTAAAGCAGGAATCTCTCCCATTTTCTCCCGTCTTTCAACAAATCCCCGTCGCAGCGCCGTGACAGGGCTCTGTGATCCACAATGCTCACGCAAACAGCTTTTCTCTCGGCCTCCATTCAGACGGCTGCCCGGGAAGCAGGACTGCAGGCAGGAGACGCCGGTCGCCTCAGCTCGCTCGCCCTCTAATTCAATCAGAAAAGCAAGCATGAAGTCAATATTCATTGCGCAGGGCTGGGATTGCGCAGCACAATGAAATGATCGTGAGAGCATTCACAAAGGAGACAAGCCCAATAATAGGTTTTTAAAGAGGCGCGGCACCGTGAGGCTGTGTCTGCGACTGGCAAACACGCACAGGCATATGGGGCTTCAACCTCTGGGATTTAGTCCGCTCCCCTGCCATCTGTATCCAGGGCAGAAGGCTGGATGTGAATATACTGTCTTACGTCGCTCTAGTCAGCTCATTCCGAGCCCTTACGTGAAAAGAGATTGGTTTCTTGAGCATACGTATGCTGGAGAATATGGAGACCTCTTTGGGTGACTGGCAATCAGATTTCAAAATGGCATGTTGATGCAAATGCTTAACACCTCAAGTAAGATGCTCCAGCAGTCCCAGGTGATTGTGAGTGCAAGGAGCAACAAAGGTTAACATGGGAGAGAGGTGCAACTTCCAGCACTGTGCCTGGAAAGAACTAAATCCCTTTTATCAACTCACTAGCACTATGGCTTTCATAAGGCCTTGCCTCTGTGTGAGTGAGGAAGAAACTTCAGTTATCATTAAGAACATAAAAGCGGCCATACTGAGTCAGACCAAAGGTCCATCTAGCCCAGTATCCTGTCTTCCGACAAGGGGCAATGGTAGGTGCTCTCAGAGGGAGTTAACAGAAGAGGCAATCGTCAAGTGATCCCTCTCCTGTCGCCCATTTCCGGCCTCTGACAAACAGAGGCAAGGGACACCATTCCTACCCATCCTGGCTAGTTAGTATTGATGGACCTGTCCTCCATAAATGTATCTAGTTCTTATTTGAACCCTGTTAAAATCCTGGACTTCACAACATCCTCTGGCAAGGAGTTCCACAGGTTCACTGTGCGCTGAGTGAAGAAAAACTTCCTTTTGTTTGTTTTACACTTGCTACCTATTAATTGACCACATTCTAGTGTTGCAGCTCTGTTCTCAGCTCAGGTATAACTCCCACTGAAAAAAGAGGCTGCCAAATGTTTGCCCATATTCTTGTATTAGTTCTTTGCTGGTGTCATGCAAGCCTGGTTAATGGTTAATTCATCATTTTTAAGTTTTAGAAATAGTGAATGACTGAAGTTCTATTTTTAAAGACAAAAACAAAGGCATGTCAGGTATACAGGAGCGGAGCGGACTTGACACTTCCCGAAGATCATTTCGATATTTCTTCAACTTTAAACACAGGTTGCTCTTGTTTTTATTGTGGTCGCACTGAGGGACCCTAACTGACAGATTGTGACCTTGTGATGCGAGGTGCCATAAATACACTGAGCAAGAGACACACGCTACCCCAAAGAACTTACAATGTCAACAGAGAAAACAACAGGAGAAAGGAAAGTGTTCTTAGCCCCACTTCACAGATGGGGAAAGGCACTAGAGAGAGATTAAATGGCTTGCCCCAGTTCACACTGGAGTCTCT
Organism: Rafetus swinhoei; assembly: GCA_019425775.1. Lineage (NCBI taxonomy): Eukaryota > Metazoa > Chordata > Testudines > Trionychidae > Rafetus > Rafetus swinhoei. The sequence goes on from CM033440.1 coordinate 190,954,622, forward strand.
GGCAGTCTCAAAAATTCAACTCAGATCTACCCAGCCCCAGTCCTGCACCTTTGCTGACAAACCAGTCCTACATTTTAGTGAATTAGTCAGAAATATTCTGGCATTATTCCACTACCATTACCACTAACCCCTAACCGATTTTGGACAGCTATATATTTTCCTGTTGTTAGGAATGCCTGGGGAGTTTATTAGTGCATTTTTTAAATGGGCGATGTTAGACATCTGTCTTGGCAAAGCTACATTTCTATTAAAGCTGCTTTTTCAACCCTGTGCATGGCAAGGGCCAGTTTTGCCTTCAGGTCCAGCGGAGGAAATTCGTTTTGTCATTCTTCCTGCTTCAGAAGCTTCATCGACTAAGAATAGACGTGAAGCGGTGAATTGCTTCATTTTCAGTAGGAAGCTCTTCATGGACTATTGGCCCAGACCGTCAGCTGCTGTAAATGAACTTAGGTTCCTTGAAATCAACAGAGCCATGGCAGCTGAAGATCCGGCTCTGCTATCATTTCCCTAAACTCAGCATCATTCCATAACTACTCCATGGAAGAGTCAGCGTCACCCACCATTTGGCCCAAATTCTGTTGGGCACGACCGTGTCCAGACACTCCTCCACCCAGCCCACAACCATGACTGCGTCACAGTGACCCTCAAGGTGGAAGGGCATAGCCAATGACATACTTGCTTGGGCACTGGATTCAGTGCTGGTTCTGTGGCCTGGCTTGACACGTGGCATATGACAATGGTAGAAAGCCATGGAAAGAGCTACTTTCCAACAAGGGAAGAGTTTTCTCCCTAAGGTTACTGTCTCTCTCTGCTTCACAATGGCTTTTGTCCTGGAACCTTTCCTTTCCCGCCCACCTTGTAGCCACTGCACTTTTACACAGTACACGTAGCCTCCTTAGCCCTCCTTAGCCCCTTAGCCCTCATCAAAGCCAGTACAGGGCAGCACCTCTTCCTACCATAGACGAGTTGAAGCTCTTACCCTCTAGGTCAACCTCTGTCCATACTCAATTGGCTGCTGCTAACCATTCACTGTCAGTGCCAGAGCCACTCTCTTAAGAACGTAGAACGACCATATTGGCTCAGACCAAATGTCGATCTGAACAGAACAGGCAATTATCAAGTGATCCCTCTCCCGTTATTCATTTCCAGCCTCTGAAAAACAGAGGCTAGGGACCTCATTCCTACCCATCCTGGCTAATAAGTATTGATGGACCTATCCTCTATGAATTTATCTAGTTCTTTTTGAACCCTGTTAAAGTCCTGGTCTTCACAACATCCTCTGGTGAGAGTTCCACAGGTTGACTGTGCACTGCATGAAAAAAACTCTTTTGTTTGTTTAAACCTATATTCTTGTATTAGTTCTTTCTGTGCTACCTGTTAAAGTCCTGGTCTTCACAAGCCTGGTTAATGGTTAATTCATCATTTTTAAGTTTTAGAAATAGTGAATGACTGAAGTTGTATTTTTAAAGACAAAAACAAAGGCATGTCAGGTATACAGGAGCGGAGTGGACTTCACACTTCCGAAGATCATTTGATATTTCTTCAACTTTAAACACAGGTTGCTCTTGTTTTTATTGTGGTCGCACTGAGGACCCTAACTGACAGATTGTGACCTTGTGATGCGAGGTGCCATAAATACACTGAGCAAGAGACACACGCTACCCCAAAGAACTTACAATGTCAACAGAGAAAACAACAGGAGAAAGGAAGTGTTCTTAGCCCCACTTCACAGATGGGGAAAGGCACTAGAGAGAGATTAAATGGCTTGCCCCAGTTCACACTGGAGTCTCTGGCAGTCTCAAAAATTCAACTCAGATCTACCCAGCCCCAGTCCTGCACCTTTGCTGACAAACCAGTCCACATTTTAGATTAGTCAGAAATATTCTGGCATTATTCCACTACCATTACCACTAACCCCTAACCGATTTTGGACAGCTATATATTTTCCTGTTGTTAGGAATGCCTGGGGAGTTTATTAGTGCATTTTTTAAATGGGCGATGTTAGACATCTGTCTTGGCAAAGCTACATTTCTATTAAAAGCTGCTTTTTCAACCCTGTGCATGGCAAGGGCCGGTTTTGCCTTCAGGTCCAGCGGAGAGGAAATTCGTTTTGTCATTCTTCCTGCTTCAGAAGCTTCATCGGCTAAGAATAGACGTGAGCGGTGAATTGCTTCATTTTCAGTAGGAAGCTCTTCATGGACTATTGGCCCAGACCGTCAGCTGCTGTAAATGAACTTAGGTTCCTTGAAATCAACAGAGCCATGGCAGCTGAAGATCCGGCTCTGCTATCATTTCCCTAAACTCAGCATCATTCCATAACTACTCCATGGAAGAGTCAGCGTCACCCACCATTTGGCCCAAATTCTGTTGGGCACGACCGACGGTCCAGACACTCCTCCACCAGCCCACAACCATGACTGCGTCACAGTGACCCTCAAGGTGGAAGGGCATAGCCAATGACATACTTGCTTGGGCACTGGATTCAGTGCTGGTTCTGTGGCCTGGCTTGACACGTGGCATATGACAATGGTAGAAAGCCATGGAAAGAGCTACTTTCCAACAAGGGAAGAGTTTTCTCCCTAAGGTTACTGTCTCTCTCTGCTTCACAATGGCTTTTTGTCCTGGAACCTTTCCTTTCCCGCCCACCTTGTAGCCACTGCACTTTTACACAGTACACGTAGCCTCCTTAGCCCTCCTTAGCCCCTTAGCCCTCATCAAAGCCAGTACAGGGCAGCACCTCTTCCTACCATAGACGAGTTGAAGCTCTTACCCTCTAGGTCAACCTCTGTCCATACTCAATTGGCTGCTGCTAACCATTCACTGTCAGTGCCAGAGCCACTCTCTTAAGAACGTAAGAACGACCATATTGGCTCAGACCAAATGTCGATCTGAACAGAACAGGCAATTATCAAGTGATCCCTCTCCCGTTATTCATTTCCAGCCTCTGAAAAACAGAGGCTAGGGACACCATTCCTACCCATCCTGGCTAATAAGTATTGATGGACCTATCCTCTATGAATTTATCTAGTTCTTTTTTTGAACCCTGTTAAAGTCCTGGTCTTCACAACATCCTCTGGTGAGGAGTTCCACAGGTTGACTGTGCACTGCATGAAGAAAAACTTCCTTTTGTTTGTTTTAAACCTATTAATTTCATTTGGTGACCCCTAGTTCTTTGTTATAACCACATCTCCCGCAGACACTCTTTACCAGTGAATGCTCAGCTTCCGCCACTTCAGTTGCCAAAGAGGTATCTAAATAAGATGCACAAATCCTATCTCAGGGGTACTTTCTTGGGTGTGGAAATGCTAATACATACAGGATTTGGGTCTCCTGGAACGGCTCTCCTTGAAAACTAAGTCCTCTCTGTTAAAACAGGGAAGAGATCCAGTTTCCCTGTGCAAGCCCTGCATGCCGCTGTCAGAAATTAGTACATTAACTTCCCCTTTCTGGTCACTTATTTTAGAGGCAGCGCTGTTATTTAACAAGGTCTAGATCTGTATGTGTCAGGGATTCAGCTACAGCAGCTTCATCCACTGTCGAGCTCTGGTCTCTCCTTAAGAAATGTTGAGAACATCAGTCCATGCCACTGATCCTCTCATTGTGATGCCATGTGTTCATTCACTGGAGTCCCTGACCCTGCAACCTGCCCTGAAGCCAACCAGCTCCACAGGGAAACTGCAGTGCTCCTCCACCCCCTCCTCGCTGGAGATGTCAATGAAGCTCTAGAGCCATGCTTTTCTGGCCTATTTCTATCATCCTAGAAAGATGGGACATTCACAGCCCTCTTCCACCTCTCCAAGAAGTGCTGAACTTATCAAGTGGAGATTTCCAGGGTGCCTTGCCACTGGTGCTCACTTTCCACTTTTCTTGTCTCACGTTACCTTGCTGCTAGTGTACATTTTGGGTTCGTTGCTCAGAAAGAATAATTGAATAGGGCTGGTACCTCAAAAAATTGTACTCATGTGACCATTAAAAGACTTTTTCCTTCATTCACTTGGTGAACTGTGAACCTGCTGGGATTTTAACCTCTAAATCCAAGGACTCTAGGGATATGTCTACACTGCGGTAGACAGTGTAGCTACCCCACTTCTTTTGAATGCGCCCGCTGTTTCAAAATATAGCAGAAGTGCTATTTTGCCATCCCTGTAAACCTCGTTCTACGAGGAATAATGGACGGCTCGAAATAGCCTATTTCAAAATAGACTCAAAATAAGCGATGCAATTTGAGTAGCGCAAATTGCGTATCTTATTTCGAGTTTCAGGTGTTGTGGAGACGCACCCTGAATGATTCAAAACTGCAACTTACCTACTAAGACCTGGTCTACACTGGGAATTTAGGTCAATTTTGAGGACAGATAACGCTATATTCTACCTTGCATGGTTAACTTTAGGGTAGTGCAGGCACAGTGCTGGGAAAGTCAGTGTTCCTGGCCTCCAAGAGGTGTCCCACAATGCCCTACTGTGACCACTCTGGCCAGGATTTTCAACTCTGCAGCTCTCCAGTTGCACAGGAAAAACCCTGGGACAATGTCAGTTTTATTTCCTGTGTAGCCAGAGTGGCAAGCAGAGCTCAGAGCAGGCAGCATGCCTCAGCAGCACACCTGACCTTGAATGCCCAGGGTCGCAAACGAGCACCAGCATGGAACGCACGGGAGATCCTGGACCTCATTGCTGTGGGGGGAGAGGAATCAGTTCAGGTAGAACTATGAAGCAGGAAAAGAAACGCTGATGTCTATGCCAAGATCGCACAGGGCATGGTAGAGAAAGGATAGGCCAGCAGTGCCAGGTGAAAATAAAGGAGCTGAGGCAGGCGTACAAGAAGACAAAGGAGGCAAACAGATAGTCTGGGTCACTGCTGCAAACACGCTGCTTCCATGAGCAGCTGCATGGGAATCTGTGGGGAGGGGACCTGACCAGTTTCCCAAGCCAGTCCATAAAGTCTTCCCAACAGACTCCTCAAGTGGCAGCATGGAGGGCAGCATGGATGAGGAAGAGGAGGAGGAGAATGGTCAGCAGGCATCCAGAGCATCCAATGACATCCACAGCCAGGACTTTTTTATAGCCTTGGAGATAATCCCTCCTCCCACGACGCCAGGCCCTAATGGTGGGGAGGGCACTTCTGGTGAGTCCACATTTATAATCATGCTACAAGTGAGATACTTGGCTCCCTGGTTTACTTTGGATAATCCGATTGGCGTATGAACCATGATTGGGCATCGGCATCCAAGGGATAGTGACTCCTTACGTCACCCCAGGGAAGAGAACCCTGACAGAAAATTCCCCACTGCCTTGTGGGTAGGTTCGGGAGATCCAAAGGCTGTGGGAGTAAACCCAGACAGATAATCCGGAGTGGAGACCCTAAGGCGGTTAACAGTGAGGTTTCATCCAATCTGTTTTTCCGGCATCTCCTGCAGTCACTTCAGTTCCTAACGTACTGGCTTTTGTCTTTCCTTTGGATCTAACTGGGGCGACCAAGAGGGGGATAGTGCCGGTTGAGCAACACACTTTCCTCAAACACTAGCCCAGGCAATGCAACACGCAGGAGGAGACACTTACCCACACACAGCGATACACAGCTACTACAGTCGATACAATACGCCAAATTGTCTCCGGCTTGGTAGAAGTAGATTGGCATGTAGCTATTGTAATCGACTGTGCAAATCCAATATTGGACGCATAAGCCATGAAAGAAGTTGCAGATCCAGGCACAACTCATAGATTGTCACTGCCGCTGCTTACCACCGTCTCTCGAGACGAATGGGCCACATATACAAGTGAGATAAGGCAATTGGGTGTGATCTATGGTGGCCACTCTGCCTACACAGCGGGGGCTCCCCGGAGCAGTTTGTTAATGTGTCTGGAGACGGAGCAGGACTCCTCCCTGTACCTCTCCATAAAGCTCTCGCAGAGGAACTCTTTCATCCTTCTCACAAGGGTTCCGGGGAGGGCTGCCTCTTTCCATCCTCCACTGGAGGACACCTTCCCCTGCCAAGCTGGCAGCAAGTGGTCTGCTGTCTTTGCAGCACAAAGCCTTTCAGCATAAGGGCCAGGTTTCTGGCTACATTCAGTCAGCACCTGCTCCCTATCACGCTGTGTGATTTGGAGAAGACTGATCTCGCGCACAGCAACCTGGACAAAGCAAGGGAAGCTATCACTGACACCACGGTAGTAAACCTCCGTTTGCTCATCCCCAGTGAAGCCTGGCTTGAGCCCCTGCCTTGCTACCACAAGGCTCCTCAGTGTCCACAGGAGCCCCTGCCCATCCGCCATGCCTGGACCCACTCTCCCTGACCCCATCTCACCCACAGGCTCCTGTAGGTAGGAAAGTTGCACTCTCCTGGCAAACGGGGGTGGGAGGTGCCGAACACATGGTCACTGCATGAGCCTCTGCCCTGCCCTGCCTTGCCACCACGCCCAGACCCCCCTCTCCCACACAGGCTCAAGCCCCAGTCTGTCCCTTACCACGCCTGCCAGCAAACGGATTCCCGCTGCTCCCCTAAGATCTCTGTGGGGCACCTGATGCATAAAACTGGGGCTTTGTACACAACACATCCCTATTGCCTTTGGCCAGGCCTTCCTTTATGCAAAGAGATTAGGTTTCACTCTCCACGGTTTCTCTCCTGTCAAATCTGCCCTTCACTTTATGCAGGGGTGGGCTAGCCGGGCAGCTGCCCAGGTCGCCAATCTACGGGGGGCGCCTGGCTCCTGGCGGGCTGCAGCGGCCACCCGGGGCAGGGGCCGTGTTAACCCCTACAGCACCGGCCAGCAGCGCCCTTCCCCCCGCGGCTGCAGGGCCCTGCATGGCCAGGTGCAGCCTACCCCGGGCTGCCCCGGGATGTGCGCCATCAGCGGTTGCCGGGCCGACTGGGCAGCGCATGCACCGTGCATCCGCCCACGCACCTCAGGGGCGGGCCCGCGCATGCGTTGTGCACCCGGAGGTGGGGCCGCGCGTCCTGGAGGTGGGCCCAGGCATAAGCCGTGCACCCGGAGGTGGGGCCGCGCGTCCTGGAGGTGGGCCCACGCATAAGCCGTGCACCCGGAGGTGGGGCCGCGCGTCCTGGGGGTGGGCCCATGCATGCGCCGTGTGCCCGGAGGCGGGGCCATGCGCCCCGGGAGCGGCGCTGCGAGCCTGGGGCCCGGGGCACCAAAATGGCTCAGGCCAGCCCTGACTTTATGCTGCAGTGGGTGCAGCAACGAGCCTGCTGCGCACTCCCCTGACTCTTCCAGCTCTCTGGCTAGCACAAATAAAAATGTACGAGGGCTGACATGTTCCAGGAGCAAATGCAATCCGCTCACTTGAACAGGGAGCGATTCAGTGAGTGGAGGAACATGCTGCTGCAGGAGATGCAAGCAGAGCGTGAGGACAGGAGAGCGGGCAGGGAACGCATAGTAAAGACCCAGGCGAGAGTCTTGACAGCCATGGCAGATGTGATGATGTGCATGGTGGACTTCCAGGATAGCGACATGCACAGGCACCCCCTCCAGCCCATGCAGATCCATATTCCCTCCTCAAAAAGTTCCATAGCGGCCTCTTCTGGGGGCCCTAGAATGCAGGGGAGTCGAGGGCATCCTCACACTCAACCCTCCAGGACGCCTCCCAGAGCAAAAGGCCGTCTTTTTCACACCTGTGAATGCTGCACAGGGGAATTGTAATATGACACTTTTCCTCCTCACCACCCGCCCTGAACTCCTTTTCTCTCCTTGCTTCCCTGTGTGTCCTAAATAAAAACACACGATTTCTCAACAACTGTCTCTTCATTGCTTGTGTTGAGGGAGAGAGTAACAGGGTTTACAGGCAAGCACACTTAATTCAGGGGGTACATCATTAAGAGCAGCATACATGCCTCTCATATCATTGTATGGCCATTCACAAAGCTGTTTTTCAAAGCCCCTCTCGCTGTGTTCTCCTTATTGCCTTGATGTCTAGCAGCTCAGAATTGCTGGCTAGGTACTGTGCTCCAGCCTTTTACTGTGGCATTAAACTTTCCCCCTTACTGCCTCAGATATTGTGAAGCACACAGCAGGCTGCTACCACAATGGGAATGTTGCTTTCGCTGAGAGCTAACCTAGTCAATAAACTGCGAAAGCTTCCTTTAAACACCCACAAGCACATTCTACCACCATTCTGCACTAACTCAGCCTGTAGTGGAACTGCTCCGTACTACTATCTAGGCCACCTGTTTACAGCTTCATGAGCCACAGGAGCAAGGGGTAGGCTGGGTCTCCAAGGATCACTATTGGCATTTCAACACCTCCGATGGGAATTTTCAGGTCTGGGAAATTTTGCCACTTGTAGCTTCCTGAAGAAACAGGAGTTCCTAAAGCTGCGTGCAGCATGAACCTTTCCTGACGCCCCCCACTTTGATGTCCATGAAATGGCCCTTGTGATCCACCAGCACCTGCAGCCCCATTGAAAAGCACCCCTTGAAGCTTATACTCTTTGGCATGATGATCAGGTGCCAAGATAGGGATGCATGTTCCATTTATTGCCCCACCCTATCATGGCAAAGTCATCCACTATGTCCTGCCATTTCCCAGAGTCACTATCCTTCAAAGCAGAAGAGTATCGATTGTCTTGGCTCCTTGGATTGCAACAGTGCCCACTGTAGATTTCCTCATTCTGAACCGATTCCCAACTGACCAGTAGCTGTCAAGCACTGCAAGCGTCCACAGGACTATTGCCACTTTTCAACTGTCAGAGTGGGTCTCATTCTGGTACAGCTGTGCTTTAGGTCCTCCCGAGATTCTTCCTCATTCTGGCAAGCTCTGGATATGCTGTGGACTTACTGCAGCATGAGGCACAAGATGGATACTATAATTGCCATAGGACTTTGCTGTTGAATGCGTTCCATGCTTACTCTGCTATCGTGTCTGCATGGATAACCAGAGAAAAAAGGCACAAAAAGATTGTTTGCTGTTGCTTTCAAGCAGGGGGGAGGGAGGAGATGAGTACATTATGGAATGCTAATGACATGTACCCAGAACCACCTGCTGCACTGTTTTGGACCCAGTGGGCATTGGGAGCATAACCCAGAATGCAAAGGGGCAGCAGGAACTGTGGGATAGCTACCCACAATGCATTGCTCTCAATGTCAGTGGTAGACACCCTACTGAGGATGCACTATGTTGAATTATGTCAAATTCTTGCACACAGTGGGGACATGCACTTACCTACCAAACTGGGTACTAAAAATTGACCTTAATTAATTCAATCATCTCTCTCAGTGTACACAAGGCTTAACATGGGAACAGCCCACTCTTTAGACTGTATGTTCTTTGGGGCAGTGACTCTCTCTTGCTTTGGGTACAAACAGCACCTAGCAGAGCACGTGATATTTCTAAGCTCCACTGTAATACAAATAACCATAATATCAAACTCCTCTGTGCTAACCAGAGGTGGCACTGGGTTGGTACAAACCGGTACAGCATACCTGTAAGAAGTGGCCACCAGTAATGGCCGATACACTGCCTGGTGCTGACCACCGCATAACAGGGCTGTCTGTGATGGAAGAGAGATTGTAATTAGACAGCACTTGTCTTATCTAAAGTCTCTCAGGATACGTCTGCACAGCAGCATTATTTCGGAAGAATGTCCGTTATTCCAAGATAACTATGCAAGCGTCGACACAGCAATTCCATTATTTCAAAATGAATTCGAAATAACGGGCGGCTTATTCCAACTTCTGTAAACCTCATTCCGCGAGGAATAGCGCCTCTGAAATAGCTATTTCGGGAATAGCAGCAGTGTGGACGCTCCACGGCTGCTATTTCAAAATAGCTCCTCCCCAAGGCCATTCAAAGTAATCACTCCCCAGTGCTTCCTGGGGCTCTGAATCAAGGTAGTGTGTCCACCTTAGGGAAGCCTGCCTCTGATTAATTTTGAGGCTTCCCTGTAGTGTAGACGCGCGCTATTTCAAAATAAACGATTTTGGAGTATTTCTTCCAGAACAGCTTATTCTGAAATAATCGTGCAGCATAGATGTAGCCTCAGAGTCATTGAAAAGGAATGAGTTAGAGATGGATAAGGATTGAGAGGGCACAGAAGCTATATGTCTGGATGTAATTACACATATTTATGCCAAAAGTAAATTGGGCTCCTAGAATGCAGAAACATAGAACAGTGTGTATTTATGCTATTAATAATAAAGGTAATGCAGCTAGTGAGTTCTGAGCTATTCGAATACAAGGAGACATACAGTATACACAATTGGGAATCCTTATCAGATTGTTTGGTCTATCTTACCCATTTAAAAGCGGTGTTTAAACTTCCCTTACAGACAAAATAATTGATCAATGAGGATGTCATTTGGTCCTGAATAGCATGGACCAAAAATGAATCAACTGGTGAAACTACTGCTGTTTCATGGAGGGAATTAACTTTACAAGTTCCTAAAAATCTTTCCTCCAAACTTTGGGTACATGTTTAACAGCAAAGCCAAACATTATTGTCTTTAGAATCTCCCACCATGGTACTTGTTGAAGCTATTTGGAAAAGGTTTCACCTAAAGTAAAATGTCTGAACAACCAAAACAAGACTTTGCTATTATTTAAACTTTTTCAGAAGCTCCCCTACGAAAATAAACTCAGAGCTAAACAAAAATGCCAATGTTTCCCCAAAAAACAAATAACAGTAACATTATAGCCACTAAACAGGAATCAGCTGTCTAAATAGTTTACCTGCCTCTGACAGCACCCTCTATGGAAATAATCTCTGGATGGCTGTAATTAAAGAAAGAACAACAAGCGTTAGGGGATGCCATTGCAACAGAGCCTGCGATGAATATTAGGAACAAATATGAGGATGAGTACATAAGAAGTGTTTCATTATTGCTAGGCACCTTCTAATTTTATTATTCTGATACTATATAAGGGATAGGTGAAGATCACATGTATTACAGGCAAAGATAGTAGTCACTGCTATATCAAAATTCTTAATACTTCAGATTTTAAGCCCTTGTTGTCAATTCCTTAAAACTTTTTCCAAATTTTAACCAGCTTCTCTTTCCTGGCATTTCCTAACTTTTGAGTGCCTGATCTTGCAACATTAATAATATTCTTTTAACATATGCACATAATACATCAGCAGATACTCTATGTAATTATTGAATAACACACAACCCAGAAACAAAAGCTTGGTTTTCTCTAAGATATTTCCTGGCTATGTGAATTGGATTTACTTCACTGACGTAATTCTAAAGAGATGACAGGCTTTAGGACTCAAAAAGGGAGTGAGAAAACACAATAGCTTGCCCAAATTCACTCTTTGCAACCTTGAGCTGAGATAACTCAGTGATGAAATGGTTTGCAGCTGTGACAGACATGTGGAATCCTTTGAAATAGGCAACATTTATCAAAAGGTAGCTCTCCCCTTCCAATGTGTATCACGTTCTGGGGCTACCTTGTCTAGTTGTCCCCAGAATATGATTGCAGTCAGAAGACCTGACTGCGAATATGTGCATGTGCCAGAGGTACTTGTTTGCCCAAGAACTCAATATGTCTTTGCTACACAGTAAACAGGGGCTCTTTTATGGTTTTAGCCCCACCCCCTTATCATCCACACAGAGAAACATCGGACCCAGGTTTGGAGAGACTTTAAACCTGGACTAGCATATTTAGTTGATCTCTTAGTGATCTCTTAGTGGGACAGATCCTTACATTGATCAAGTTACATTGATCTCTTAGTGGGACAGATTTGGGCCGCCTAAGCAAGCAATCCTAGCCTAAGCCAATGGTGGGCAACCTGCAGCCCGAGGGCCACATTTGGCCCATTGGCACCTTATAGACTAACAGATGTATAGGAGCATAAGCTTTCGTGGGCAAAGACCCGCTTCCTCAGATGCATGTAGTAGAAATTTCCAGAGACAGTTATAAATAAACAGGCAAGAATCAGGCTAGAGATAACGAGGTAAATTCAATCAGGGAGGATGAGGCCCACTTCTAGCAGCTGATCTGGAGGTGTGAATACCAAGAGAGGAGAAACTGCTTTTGTAATTGGCTAACCATTCACAGTCTTTGTTTAATCCTGAGCTGATGGTGTCAAATTTGCAGATGAACTGCAGCTCAGCAGTTTCTCTCTGAAGTCTGGTCCTGAAGTTTTTTTGCTGCAGGATGGCTACCTTTAAATCTGCTATTGTGTGTCCAGGGAGATTGAAGTGTTCTCCTACAGGTTTTTGTATATTGCCATTCCTAATATCTGATTTGTGTCCATTTATTCTTTTGCATAGGGACTGTCCAGTTTGGCCAATGTATACAGCAGAGGGGCTCATGTTTATATACTATGCTATATACATTGGCCAAACTGGACAGTCCCTATGCAAAAGAATAAATGGACACAAATCAGATATTAGGAATGGCAATATACAAAACCTGTAGGAGAACACTTCAATCTCCCTGACACACAATAGCTGATTTAAAGGTAGCCATCCTGCAAAAAAACTTCAGGACCAGACTTCAGAGAGAAACTGCTGAGCTGCAGTTCCTCTGCAAATTTGACACCATCAGCTCAGGATTAAACAAACACTGTGAATGGTTAGCCAATTACAAAAGCAGTTTCTCCTCTTGGTATTCACACCTCCAGATCAGCTGCTAGAAGTGGGCCTCATCCTCCTGATTGAATTTACCTCATTATCTCTAGCCTGATTCTTGCCTGCATATTTATACCTGCCTCTGGAAATTTCCACTACATGCATCTGACGAAGTGGGTCTTTGCCCACGAAAGCTTGTGCTCCAATACATCTGTTAGTCTATAAGGTGCTACAGGACTCCTTGTCGCTTTTGCAGATCCAGACTAACACGGCTACCCCTCTGATATTTGGCCCATTGGGGTTCAATGTGTGGCCCATGAGACATTTGGTTTACTGTTGCCCATGCACAGAGTTGCCAGTTTCCGCTAGTTTCCATCTGTGTCGGTTTTTTTCCTACCGGTATTGCTAAAGTGACACGCAGGTAAAGCCAGTGCACGTGAAGGGAGGTGAGTGCTGAGTGCGCACAATATTGACTGCGAGAGCTGTATGCTCCCTCTGCATCCAATCAAAGCGCTGCGATGGCTCAGTCGGCACATCCTGCAAATTCTAGGTACACAAGCGCGGCTGGCAAAACTGCCCGGTCCCACGAGACCATCTGGGTTACCACAATCTTGAGGCCCACTGAGATGAAGGAGGGCCACTCATGTGACTCTCTCTCTAGCCTAGGATGCCCATCGCTGGTGTAAGCCCACACGACGAGCCGGCACAGTTTGGATTCAAAGACCCCTATTCCCCCTGGCCTTGCAGCTTGTGCAATCACTTACACCTTCGCAAAGCCCCCTTCCCGCCTGCTCTTCCAATGCCAGAGGCTGGGGCAGGCGGGCTGGGGGCCAGGCCGCCTTTCCTCCTGGTGCTGAAGCCAGTCTGGCGGCTCAGCCTGCCTAGCTCTGCGGTTGGCAACTCAGCTGCAGGGAGTGGTGGGGGGTGGAATCTTGAGGACCGGGGTACGCTGGGGCTGTGCTCTCTGGGGCTAGGGGAGACTGGTGCAAGGAACAGGAGCCAGCAGCAGCCATAACTGGGGGGGGAAGGGGGCTGTCTCTGGTAGGTATAAAAGGGACAAGGCCTCTGGCAGAACAGGCCAGGCTCCGGGGCCTAGCCTTCCGAAACTGTACACCTCTCAAGCTATACTTGGAGACCCTGGCTGTACTGGGGCGGTACATCAATACAAGCAATGAAAAAAATACTATCCTTGTTCCAAATCATTTGTCGTATAAATGAAATGAAATTAACACCAGATCCAACAGCCACCGCCAGGAAAAGGACAAGGGTAGCAACCAGTAAGAAGCATTTCCCATTGACTAAGCCTTTAGAATATCGAGACCTAGCTAGAATCAGATCTGATCGATAGGCAACAACCTTATAGGCACCTTTACAACTGCCTTAAGCTGCTCCAATGCCTACTGCAGGCCATAGCAAGAGTCCCATTGCCTTTGGATCAAGCCCAGCTGCCATCACTTACTTCTATCAGCCTCCCCTCCACCACCCCCACACCTAAGCACTGCCAATCTGCTAGCAGGCTTCTAATACCAAGCCTGGGATTCCTTCGTGGGTACCCTGCTCAGTGTCATTTAAGCTGCCCAGTCGGCAAGGCCACCAAGGTCAAGGAAGTATCAGGAGTAAGGTTTCTTAAGTGCCATGTGTGAGACACCATCTGACACTGTTTATAGTTCGAGTCCGCGTCTCATTGACCACAGGATAGCAGTTAAAAGCATTGCTTTCGGAGTTCAAATGCGTTAACCTCTGGAGTGATGTTTGAATGAGGGCTATAAAGGGGGCCTAGCGTTTTGATCGGGTGCTTGGAGAAGAAAAAAGGGTTGGAACGTATTTCAACAGGGAAATCGGAGCAGCGAAGCTGACTCTGCCAACTGCTATATTAACATAGATTCCACTGGCCCCGTCTATCAGATTTGTGCTTTATGTGATACGGCTCCATTGGCATTTACCTCCTGCAGCTGACAAAATACAGGCTGTATACTTCAAATGCAACTTTAAAGAAGTCAGTTGCAAAACATGTTGGCTGCTCTAGAGATCAATAATAGGAAGGGCGGTGTATGTTGGATTCACTCCCAAACAATTATATATTTGCCAATAGAAAGCCGAGAAGGACACGGGACTACACCAAAATTTTGTTCGTGTCTTGGCACCCCCTTCTATCACAAACACTGATGGCGTAATAATCAGGAAAAAGTCACATTGCTGGAACAGTGAGCAACATTCTCTGCAAAGTTTTCAGATAAAAACACTGATGATATAACAGATAGACCTGCCATGAACATAAGAACGGCCATACTCGGTCAGACCAATTGTCTGGCTAGCCCAGCGTCTGGTCCTCTGACAATAGCTAGCGCCAGATGATTCAGCGGGAGTGAACCGAAGAGAGAAATGTATCAAGTGGTCTATCCAGGCCTCAAACCCCAGCTTCTAGCAGTCAGAGGTTTACATACACCCAGAGCATGGGGATGCATCTCTGATTACATTGGCTAATAGCCACTGATGGACTTGTCTCCGTAGACTCGTAGAATTTAAGGACAGAAGGAAGGATCTGGTCTGACCTCCTGCACATTACAGGCCACCAAACCTTGCTCACCCACTCCTGTAACAGACCCCTAACCTCTGCCTGAGTCACTGAAGTCCTTAAAACATTATTTAAGGAATTCAAATAATGGAGATTCCACCATTGACTCTACAAGTTGTACCTCCCTAAACCAGGACTCCCTGGTCCAGCAATATCCATGGTCCAGCAGGACCACGGATGTTCCCAGACCACAAAACTCAGGGTCAGGAAGGTCTGGTGGCAGGGCTGAGAGTGTGGCAGAGGAGGCCAGCAACTCGGCTGGGAGCCCCGTGGCAAGGTGGATGGGTGGCACAATGGGGAGAACCTCTCCCTGGCCCCAGAGCGCTTCAGCCAGGCTGACAGCAGGGGAGCTGGTGTTGTTTCCTCACTGCTCAGGAGTGCTACCTTAGTACAACAGGATCATTAAGGCCTCCCCCTGATATTGAGGAGTGGGGTCAGTCTGGGGCCTATTCACAGGGGCAGCAGACAGGGCCACTGTTGATGATTCTAGAGGAGGTCTCTCCAAGGAGTTTGGGATGTGTGTTCGGTGTCCGTGTACCACATGAATCCACAGGGATGGCTAATGGCACTGGGGAGAAGCAAGCTCTATCAGCCTTAGCAGCTGAAGCCTCGCTGTGTGGGCAAACTATCCTAATTGCTTATATGGTCCCCATTACCAGGGCTGTGAACAGGGAGGGCTAAACAAGCAGCTGCCCCAGGGCCTGGCAATTTAGAAGGGTCTGGGATTGTTGCTCTGTAGGTCACACAGTGCTGAAGGGCTGGTGGGGGAGGCCAGCCCCGCCTCTTCCACACAAGGCCCCGCCCCTTCTGGGGACCCAGGGCCACCCTACCACCTTGACCAGGGGCCAGCAATTCTGTCAGCAGCCCTGCCCATCACCATAGTACCTGAGCCCCTCACAATTTGCAATGTATTTATCCTCACTGGGGAGTTAAACGCTATTATCCCTGTTGCACAGATGTTACAATGAGAGCCAGAAAGACTGGGGAACTTGCCCAAGGTCACACCAGTGACGCAGAGAATTAAACCCACCTCTCCTGAGCCCTAAGCAAACACCCGAGTAATTGGAGAACCCTTTCTCTCCGGTGGTGAGTCAGGTACCCACCCTTCAGCCCAGCATATTTTATAACCTGGGTAAATTCATCGTTCCCAAGGCCTTGTGTAAAGGGCAGGCCATAGAACTTCCTTAAGATAATTCATAGAACAGCTCTTTTGGAGCAACAGTGATAGAGAATGACCAGTGATAGAGAATCCACCAAGCCCCTTGGAAAATTGTTCCAAGGTTAATCACTGTCGCCCTTAAATGGTTACATCTTATTTTCAGTCTGAAAAGCTCTTTTCCCTGCCATTTGGCCCTATCTTTAATCCAAAAAGTCTTTGGAATCATAATTGTTAGAAGAAACAAACTGTTCAATACTGGCCAAATTCTTATCTGTTTTCACCTCTCTTGTTCTTTTTTAACATAAATGGGAACAACCCGTTCCAGAGGACAAATTTGTGATTTAATTCCTATTGTATCTAAAATCAGTGGAAAGCATCTCACATGGATCATCTTTTTGATTCTTTTAACGTGGACACCTGAACTGTTAATGTTTTGGATAGATTTAGGCAGATTTCAACACTTTAAGAACCAGGGTAGTTAGATAAGGATGGCTAAATTTGAGCTTTGGTCCTCAGAATTATCTGTCAGATCTTTAGTACGGCTCATTCTGATATATGTACTTTGGAAGCAAGGCGACATTTTTGAAATTTTGTTCAGTCCAGGAGAAGTCAGATTTTAACAACAGAGTCAAGGTTTTTCCAGTTCATTCTCCTCCACCTATCTCAGAAGTTTGCTGTGAAAAATCTGCAGTAACCAAGACTGGCACTGGATTTGAATTATTTCATGACCCTGAAAAGTGGATGGCAGATGCAACGTTAGTTCTTTTGCAGTCATTCTAAAGTAAATTTACAGACAGCTGCAATAGTATTTAACTCATATGACGCATTGGTGCTAAATCACTACCATTTTTAATCAAAAGCTTATTTGATTTGGTAGATGGAGTAGGCTCTGATTCTAATTCACACAAAGGCAATTCCACACTGCTCTAGCAATGCAAAGGAGCTTTAAAGTGGGCATAAATTACATTCACACTGTCAGAACTGTGTGAAAGAGGCCTCAGCAAAACTAAGAATCTGGCCTATAAGGTTTTCATTATAGATTTTTTATAAGACTTTGATACATGTGATGGAGTCATACAAACCAAATGCAAATTAGTGCAGCATTCTATCTGTGATCTACTGAAGGGCAAAAATAAACACTTGTGGATAGAAACTATTTTCTATGTCTTATGTTTTAATAGCTTTCTCCTCTCCGTGGGAGCTATGTTTTTCAGTGTTTTGGCTTGTTGGATGATATTTACAGCATGATTTTCATTTATATTTGGGCTACTTCACACTGCTTTACTGGTATAAAGGGGCATTAATGTGAAAGTAACTGAAGCTGATGCTCATTTTCAGGCTGTGTGGTGGTGTATGTGCAACCCGTCCCATAAGGAGGCAGATGGGGGAAGGTGTGGGGGTTGACACTGAGGTTACCCCACATGGGGTGATCTCAGACCTGAAAAACTCCATGGTCCAAGATCTAAGCCTAAAGCACCCATCCCCATGTCCAAGAAGGCATGGCCCAATAGCCAGAGTCAATGAAGAGTCCTCCATGACAGGGCAGTATGGCCTAATAGCCAGAGTCTAAAGGGCACCCAGCCCAGGTAAGGGGGTCTGGGCCCACCCAACTCCACAAGGCCCCAACCCAGGGAATCCCACTGAAACACATTGAGCTCACCCGGTGGGAGATACCACTCGCACATCCTCTCTGAATCACTTCCTACTGTCCTCAGTGGTATGGCAGTGCATGCAGTCATGGGACCCCCAGCTTCTACAGCCAGTGGGCGGGGCCAGTGGGCGGGGCCAGTGGGTTTCACTTTTGGTTATCCTAGGCAGGAGATCCCGGTGCAAGGGCATGGATATTAGTGGGGGTG
Source organism: Rafetus swinhoei (assembly GCA_019425775.1). Taxonomy (NCBI): domain Eukaryota; kingdom Metazoa; phylum Chordata; order Testudines; family Trionychidae; genus Rafetus; species Rafetus swinhoei. The sequence continues at coordinate 190,972,736 of CM033440.1, forward strand.
TCAGGGTGAGGACTCAGTTTCATGTCTCTTATAGGATCCTGGTCTTTGCCTGGGCTCAGGACACGGGAGGAGACGCCATTAACTTGCATGTGCTGTATTGCCAACCCCAAGCGTTCAAAACTCACGAACCAGCCCTCTCACCCCCCAAAAAGAGAATGGCTTCTTGAAGTCAGAGATAAAAACACACTCGGGGATCTTTGTATTTGGCATCTGGTGCTTGAGGCCTTTGGCTGAACGCAGGGCACGTTTTCTAGCTATTCTCCAAAAAACATGAGACCTAAAGTCTGCCTTGAGAAAAAAAGGAAAAAAAAAAGCGGCGGCGACTGGGATTCTCTTCTAATACCCTGCACCAACAAACAAGCATAATCGACTGAGTCACAGCGATCACAGTGGATAGCAGTGCATGAGGCATCAGGAAGGGAAGTTCCCAGAACTGGCTTAATTCTAATAACATGACTGGGGCATTCCGGGGAGAGGGCGGGGGGGTGAGGGGGGAAAGAAGCTCCAATGATCAGGAGGCTTGTGATCAGGCCACAGGGATGTGCTGGCAGCAGAATGGAGCTAGCAGCAGGAAGCCACTCTAGCCCCACTGCTCTGCCCCTTGCAGTAGCGGGGTCCCCAGCAGGTTTTAAATCTCCCAGGGGCAGTAGGTGGGGCCAGGGGACATGTGGCACAGGCGAACGCATAAGCCAGCAGGAATGGCCAGGAGACACATGGGGGGAACGCGCAGACACACACACACACACATCCTGAGCCCTGCCAGACATGGGTGTCCACTGGCCCGCTCAGAGGACTGGCACTGGCCCTGAGGTAAATTGAGTTTGAGACCCCAGTCTATAAAAAACAGCAAATGCCAGTCACATCTTGACACTAGTTTGCTTTATTTCAAAGGCACTTCAGGGAGTCCTGTGTGCAGGGGAAGGGCTGGGCTTTGAAATAAGGTAACCAGCTCCTTCTTCCCCCAAATTTCTTAAAATGTGTGCAATTAATTATGTCCATTCCTATCTCAAAGGCAGCAGGAGATAGAACACTTTCCCTGTGTAGAGATTTTGCCAGATTGTAGACACCTGCTAAATGGATCCTGTTAAGCCTGAACTTCAAATTCAAGTTAATTTTAATGGTACATGTAAAGAGTTTTATGAATTGATTTTATTTTTTTTTAAATGTACTGAAGTGTATTTAAAGTGAGAAATACCATTTTCAACTTTGTGCTGAAGCTAATGGCAATTGCATTGCATATTTGAGGGGAGTAGAAGTACACCCTTGAGGGGAAAACATAGATACACAGGGTATTTCTACATTACGGGACAAAGTCAAGTTAAGCTACGCAACTTCAGCTACGTTAATGGTGTAGCTGAAGTTGAAGTAGCTTAACTCAGCTTTTGGCGCTGTCCACACTGCAGAAGGTCGAAGGAAGAACACTCTTCCTTCGACTTCCCTTACTCCTTGTGGAAGCAGAGTTACCAGCATTGACCGGAGCACCCCTCTCACTTCGAATTAGCTGTCTTCACTAGACCGCTAATTCGAACCATGGAAGATCAACAGCGGCAGCTTTGCTCTTCCTCTGTAGTGTAGATCAGTGTTTCTTAAACTTTTTAAGACTGAGGAACACCAAACAATTTTTTTTTTTATGGGGAACACCAAGGATTTATTGTTGAGAAAAAAAAAGGTTGGAGGGAAAAAGGGTCAGGGGGAAAGTTACTGAGGAAAAAAATGGGTCAGGAAAAAGTTATTGAGCAAAAAAAAAAAAGGCCCCTTTAAGGGTGGCCATTTTGAATTCTGTTGTTCTCTGCAGCACACCTCCAACTGCCTCATGGCACACCTGTGTGCCACAGTACACAGTTTAAGAAACACTGGTGTAGACGTTCCCCTGAGAGACATGGTGTTTCTCTAAAATATCCCTTAAACAAAGCATTGCCCCTTGATATTCATGTGTTTTTTCCCTTATTTCTATCCAAGAAAGGTGGCCTTCCTCTCCAGAGAGTACAACAGAAACTTCCACCCTCCAAAATAATCATAGTCAACTAGAATCATTAGCAAATATCAGGGAAGTGAGTATTTTCAACTCGGAGCCATGGCTGTGTGTATTTTCATGAGAGTGAGGGATATTTCACGATGATAAGTTCAGTCGGGTAGCCGGGTTAGTCTGTATCTGCAAAAACAACAAGGAGTCCTGTGACTCCTTAAAGACAACCAGATTAATTTGAACATAAGCTTCCATGGGCAAAGATGCACTTTGTTTGATTCATGGTGATAGAATCCCAAACCGATGGAGCTGCAGACTTTAGAAGTTGCAGCTACAGAAGTTGACTCCATTGTGCCATAGAGAACGGAGGGCCCTGCCCAAAGGTTAACAAACCCAGATAACACAGGAAACAGATTCCAGAATGGAGGCTCCTAACGTGAGGTTGTCATTCAAAGGCACGTGAATCCAGGGCCTGGTTAGTAGCATGCTGGGTAGAAGCTTCTCTCTAGAGGTCTCAGCTGTTTTGACACATTACAGGGCAAGAGGTGTGTGGCGTAGCGGGGATGCTGTCTGCTCTGTAACCCGGTGTCCTCCTGCGCTGTGATGTGAGATTCTCACTGACTCTCCCAAATGTGTATTAACCCAGACACCTAGGCTCAGCTTCCCAGGGAGAGAGACAAAGGGAGGAAGGTGAAGACCAGCACCTGGCTGGGGGGCAGGGCCTGGGAGGGAGGCAGTTGCTGTCGGGGAAGCATGGAGAGAAGATGCTAAGCTGGGGCCTAGGGGTGATGGACCCCTAACCCTAGGGTCTGAGGCATCGTGGCCCTGGCCCCTGTAGCCACATCACATATGTGCTGTGTTGTATCCTGAAGGAACAATAAACCCCTCTCTATTCTACGACTGGCGGAGTCTGTTCTTGCTGCTATGGGGCTGCAGGATTTGGGGAAACCCTGACTGTGCCGACACAAGGTGTTCTCAGGAAATCAACCCACATAAACCATCCATGTCAATGGATCAAGGAACTCAGGAGGAAGCCAGCGCCATTTTGGAAGAGCCAGTAATAATACGCATCCTGTAGCTAGAGCCTCAGAGAAAGTAACCCATCCCATTCTGCAGTGGTTGCCTATTTAGCATGGGCAACCTCACAGAGAGTATATCACAGTATTCCAGCCAGTGGACACCAAGACGTGAATAATTGTGATCACAATCATCTCGCCAAAGGCAGGTGGAAAAGAGTGCTGAAAACCAGGGGCACCGACAGCCTGCATGGGCAACTGGTCAAGGGGAGGGCCCCCGCTCTGCACTCCCAGAAGGGGTAGGGCCTCAGGCAGAAGGGATGGGGCCAGGGCAGCCCGTGAGCCTAGGCAAACTAGGCAGTTGCCTAGGGCGCTGCCGGCCCAGGTGCCCAATGATGACGTCACAGCCTTTGACGGCCGTGCAGATGGGGGTGCTGATCGCGCCTTCCGCCTGGGGCACCAGCTGCCACAGCCGGCCTCAGGCCGCTCCTGGATGGGGCTAGAGAGGGGCAGCCAGCCCTCAAAGCCGCCTGGAGAGCACCATGCCTCCCCCATCAGCCCTTAGAGGTGGTGGATCATGCAGTGCGGTGCTCCGGTGATAATTTAAAAGGTCCAGGGCTCTGGCACCACTGCTGCTACAGAACCAGCAGAGGCAGCCAGGAGTTTCATGCCCCTTTGAATCACTGGGCCCTGGAGCAACTGCCACCTTTGCTTCCCCGCCCCCCATTGGTGGGCCTGCTGAAAACCATGAACAGTGGGGGGAACCGGAAGTTCCCCCAAACTACAAACTCCCTTGACAAAGGGGAGATAAAGCAGCTCAAAACTGAGTCTATCACAATTCTTAAACGCTCTCCCAAACCTATCAGCTTCATGCCCTGACTTAATCCTCATCCACTTTGCTCCCCTCTATGCTCCAGCAGAGAGCCCACACTGCCTAGACTTCGAAAGAGAGCCACTGAGCCGCATCACCTGTATGTAGGAGGCACTGCACGCTTATCATGTTGCACAGCTGCCTTGCAAATGGGTTGAAAAGGAAAGGTGACGGACTGGATCCCTGAGTCACACTACGGGAGAAAAGCCATCAGGGCAAAGAGCTGGAACTACTTTTGGGAGATCTCACGGAGGGGAAGGAACAGCAGTACTCAGGAGGGAGCCCGACAAGGAACCCGGCCAGCCAGGTGTGCAACCAAGTCAACAAAACCTCCGGGTCTACGGTGCCAGGGAATCAGGCGAGACACAGTCTCTGGTCATCACAAGGAAGTCATCGGCCAGTGATGCTGAGGCATTGTTCCGTCTTCTGACAGAGAGCCAGACGGAGAGGGGTCAGAGAAGCTGAAGGTCTGAGGATGACACCGAAGCGCCGTCGGTACAATCTTCTCAGCCACCCAAACAAAAAGGAAGATGAGCAACAGGCGGAGAATTGGTGAGCTTGTCAGTGGTAAGGGGTGAGTTCCTGAGAAGAGGCCTAACCACCGCACCGCTCCGTGCTCCCTTAGAAAGTCACTACCAATCAGCCTCCAGTGGTCCCAATGCCACTGCCCACTATCTCCCTTCCACAGGCATCGGAACCACGGGTGTGAAGGGTGCTGCAGCACTCCCAGGTTTTATATGGGGCCCTCATCCTTCGCGCCTGCCACCAGCAGTGGCCTCAGCCTCATCCCCTTTACCTCTGTCTGCATCTCTCCCACCTCCTGGAGACACAGCCCTGCTCCCAGCACCAGCTCTCAGGGAATCAGAGAATCATAGAACTCAAGAGGTCATCAAGTCCAGTCCCCTGTCCTCATGGCAGGACCAAGCACCATCTAGATCATCCCTGACACATGTCTGTCTAACCTGCTCTTAAATATCTCCAGTGATGGAGAGTCCACAACCTCCCTAGGCAATTTATTCCAGTGTTTAACCACCTGACAGTTAGGAAGTTTTTCCTAATGTCCAACCTAAACCTCCCTTTAAGCCAATTGCTTCTTTCCTATCTTCAGAGGTTAAGGAGAATAATTGTTCCCCCTTCTCCTTATAACACCTTTTTAGATACTGGAAAGCTAGCTGTCCCCTCTCCGTCTTCTCTTTACTAAACTAAACAAGCCCAATTCTTTCAGTCTTCCCTCATAAGTCATGTTTTCTAGAGCTTTTGTCATTTTTGTTGCTCTTTTCTGGACCCTCTCCAGAGGATGGCGGGGGCATGGATAAGGCATAGCACTCGATTTTGCCTTCCAGGAAAGTAATGGATCCAGTTCACATGCAGCTGGCCACCGCTATTGGAGGACATCCATTTTGCTATAAACTGCATAGTTCGAAAACACTCAGAGAGGAACTACCTAATTTACTGCAAAAAATGGGACATTGTAGTCACTCCTTTAAAGGCAGACACCACTAGTTTTGAGAGACACAGTCCACCTTTCAAACAGCAGGCTGGCCAACAGTCCAACTCAACCCTAGCAAAGCCAGCATTGCAGCACAGCCACTGTAACAGGAAACGCACCTGCTGATTTTGACCCAAAGAACTTCTTGAGCCCCTTGTAACAATAACTTTTTTTTCCTAAACGAATGTTATTTTGTCAGCCCACAACCTGAATTGCCGTTTGTTGCAATTACTCATAAGACGGAAAGAGAGTTGTTCTCATCAAAATGGATACTTTGGCTTAGAGTACCATCACGGCAGCATGTATCAGGCCCGTACACAGGAATTTCGAGGGGGTACTTTCGAGGGACCACAAGAGTGCGAACATACCCCCCTTAAAGTTCCCCAAATAAGCATGCTCCAGCCGGCCAGGGAAAGGCAAGCACAGCATGATACCCGAGCCTCCCTTCCTGCTGCTACCGCCAGCTTGGGGAAGACTGGGGCTGATCTCCCCTACCCCCCACCAGGTCAGAGGCCCAGCCCCACCCCCAGCCTCACTCATGGGCGGGGGAGAATCAGCCCCAGCCTTCCTCCAGCCGGCTGGAGCATGGGGGAGGGAGGCTCGTGCAACGTGCTGCTCCTGCCTTCCCGTAGTCAACCAAAGTACGCTTACTTGGGGGACATGGGAGTTGCATTTGCAATCTTCACGCACCCGCCCTGCATACAGGCCTAGGTAGGTTTTAAAGAAAAACGTCAGCCCTGGAAGGCCAGCCACTTGCATATGAACACGTACCACACCCGCATGTGTCCATCGTGAACTATTGCAAAAAATAAGCCTGAGTTTCCACATATTAACAGAGGAATAACAAATATTCTACAGCTGACTTAAGTTAATACTCTCACCAGAAAGCACAAGACAGGAAGCAATATGACCAACCTAAAACCCAGCCGGGATGTTCAAACAGAACACAAAAGAGGGGTATTTCAATATTACTAAGGTCAGTGCTCTCCACACTTTGAATAAATAGGTTGACTGGACAGAGCTAGCATGAGTGCTAAGCATTCACTTGCGAACTCTCTTTTGTGGTCAACCACCTCAAACACTGAGTTCCAAAATATTCCCCCTACAGGGCACTAGCTACAGTTAAAAATTGGCCGGGTCCTTTTCATTGCACTTAAAAGTGAAGAGTCACACAAGGAGCTCCATACACAAATATGCTTTGCTTTAAAAATAGAAATATTTAGCCTGAGATTGCCACATCTGTCTAATGGATCTGGATGTCCAATGCCCATTCTCATATTCATTAAAATATGCATATTCCCAAGGGCCCAATTTAGCTCCCGTTGAATATAGTAAAGCTCCCTTTGAGATCCATGATAGCAGGATTTGATTCCACAGAGCTGGCCAATGTTTAGGGATCTTCACCCTTCATATTTTCTTAGTGAACTGTGGTACAGTGAATCAGTGAGTCTCAACCTTTCCAGAGAGCTGTACCCCTTTCAGGAGTCTGAGTTTGTCTTGCATGTCCCCAAGTTTCACCTCACCTAAAAACTACTTACTTACAAAATCAGACATACCAAGAAAAAGTGCCACAGCCACCCTGTCAGTGACAAATTGGTGAATTTCTCCTGTTTACCACATAATTATAAAATAAATCCATCAGAATAGAACTACTGTATTTCCATTTCAGGATATTGTATATAGAGCACTATCAAGTTGTATGAAATTTTAGTTGGTACTGACTTCGCTTTTTACATAGCCTGTGGAACTAAGCGAAGATTAGATGAGGTGATGACCAAGTGTCTCCCAATTTCCCTACACCAGGCATGTCAAACTGGCATTTGGCAGGCCGCATGCAGCCCGATTGAAATTTTTTGCGGCCCCCAGAACATTTTTATAAAAGAATGAAGTGCGGCCCGTTGGCCACTCGGAGCACATGGCCAAGTGCCTGCTCACAGCGGGCCAGGCCGCTTTGCGCCACAGCAACTGCTCACAGCCGGCTGGGCTGCTCTGAGCACACGCTCACAGCCAGCTGGGTGCTCTGCGCTGGGCGCTCCAGCAGGCGCTCACAGCCAGCTGGGCCGCTCTGCGCAGATGCTCACGGCCGTCTGGGCACTCTGTGCTGGGTGCTCCAGCAGGTGCTCACAGCTGGCCACTGTGCTCACACCGCCCCAGCGCCTCAGGCAGCAACAACAATTCCAGGACTCAGGTATTAGGTTGGGGGGCCTGGCTCTGGGGGAGGAGGGAGGCATTAGGTTGGGGGGGCCTGGTTCTGGGGGAGCAGAAGGGGATTGGGTTAGAACGGGGGTAAGGGAGTGCCTGGCTCTGGAGGAGAGGAAGGGGTTATTTTGTTAATATTTTGTTTTTTATTTATTTATTCCCAAATAAAATCACAAAATGTATATCAATTTTATATTAATAAAGATGTCATTTTTTGCAATTGCATGAATAATTATATCTTTATGCAAAATCTCAAACTTACAAAGTATCTGACATTTTCACAGAAGCCTGTTCTATTTGATTAACCATGGTCTATACTTGTTTTTGTTTCAACAAAACAAGTTATGTATCATATACAAAATTTACAAGTACCTTAAATCTATATTTAAATTAAAAATTATGTAAAGTTAATTTTAAAATTATCTAATATGAGCAAATAACAATTTTACACATCAAATTATTGTAATATTATAAATATACCTAAAACATAATCTATACAATAAATAAGTACGACTTTCCAACAAAGTACATTTTCTTTGGTGGCCCTAGGGTTGCCAGGTGTCTGGCATTGGTGGCTTCTGCCTGGCACCTTAAGTGCTTTATTTATTTATTTATTTGTTTGTTTGTTTGTTTGCTCGACGACAATTTTTTTCTTTTTTGGTCAAACCATTTGGGAACCCTACGTGGCCCTGAAAGCTATCAGTTTTCATTTGTGCGGCCCTCAGTAGGCTTCTAGTTTGTCATGCCTGCCCTACAGCCTCCTGACCTCACCAAGCAACTATACCATCTATGAAAAGCAACCACTTATTCTTTACACAGAGTGACCCCAACACCTATTACGCTTGCAACGTGTCCAGATAGTACCACCATTTGGCTACACTAACTATGCTCCCAACTTGCCTTAAAATGCTTCCATCTCTTATTCCCATAATGCAACTTGGCCTGCCTGTTTAGCATATATCAGACTAGATCAAGGGGTGATTTACAGCTTACAGGATGCTTCATAGGCTGAAAATACCAGATACTAAAGATGCTCTTTCATCTAACAGAGAAAGGCATAACAGGAGTCAATGGCTGAAAGTTGAAGCCAGACACATTTCATATACAAAACAGAAATAGCTCAGCTATCAAGGGAAGTGGTGGATTCTCCATCACTTGATGTACTCAGATTAAGATTGGATGCCTTTCTGGAAGGTAAGCTATAGCCAAAGATGAGTTGATGAGTTACTGGGCTCAATACCAAGGTAACCGGGTCAAATTTAATGTCCTGTGTCATACAGGAGGTCAGACGAGGGCAGTGGCTTTCAACTTTTCCATACAACTGTACCCTTTTCCAGAGTCTGATTGGTCTTGTGTGCCCCTAAGTTTCACTTTACTTAAAAACTACTTGCTTACAGACTCAGACATAAACCACAGACGTGTCACAACACACTGCTCCTGAAAAATTGCTGACTTTCTCATTTTTACCATACAGCTATAAAACAAATCAGCTGGAATATAAATATTATACTTACATTTCAGTGTATAGTATCTAGAGCAGTATAAACAAGACACCGTCTGTATGAAATTATAGTTTGTACTGACTTTGCTAGTGCTTTCTATGCAGCCTGTTGTAAAACTAGGCAGATATCTAGAGGAGTTGATGTACCCAGTGGAAGATGTCTGTGTACCCACAAGATTACACATATCCCTGGTTGAGAACCATTGGACTAGATAACCTAATGAGCTCTTCTGGCCTTCAGTTCTTTGAATCCATACTATAATTTGATCGGTTGATAAGGAGGAGCGAAGTGTGGGTTATCTGTCTCCCAAAATTTATCTCCTACCCAGAGTTTTAAAAAAAAGTTGCATTTCATGTGTTCACAGTAGGAGTATTGATCTCAATTTCTAAATTGCCAGGCCAGACTCCCCAACTGGGTACATCTGTTGGGACACTACATGCTTTATGAAAATTGGCTTGTGAATATGAATCTGCATAACTCGGAGATGCTTTAGACAAAATACCTCATGTGACCTATCAATTGTAATGTTACAAGCTGCTGGGTCTGTATATCCTATTTTGGTGCATGTATCATTCTTGTCTGCAAAGTTAGAAATGTAAAGTGTGAGTCTGTTTATAATTTTCAATGTGTTAATGAGAGCCATTAGTGGTGTCCTGGAAGCCTAATGACTTAGTGATTAACTCACAACTTGTAAACAGCCTTGTTTGTCCTGAGAGCCCAAATGGGGGTTGGTTCTAGAAAGACGTGTGACCACGCAAACCTGGTACTAGAATCCATTTTGAACCTGGTATTTTCTCACTGAAGGGGGGATGTAAAACAAAGGATTCCTGCCCTGGGGAAAAGGCTCTAGAAGCAGTGGGAAGCTATCCCCTTTTGTCTTCAGCAGGCTTTGGAAACTGCCTGGCACATTCTAGGAGGAAACAAAGAACTTTCAAGGACTGGAGACCCAATACAGAGTAAAAGACCAACTTTGATTTAAAGCTTTTTACCTGAAATAAGAACAGCTGTTTAAGGTAAGAATTTGCGTGTGACAAGTTTCTCTGTGAATTAGAACTAGTGATGTGTTTTTTATTCATTTTAATTTAGCAACTTACTTTGATCTGTCTGTTTTCACTTGCAACCACTTGAAGCCTACTATTTGTACTTAATAACACACTTTTGTTTACTATCAGGCTCAGTGTAAATAATTGTGACCTGGGAGGGAGCAACCACTGTGCATCTTTCTCTTTCATTGATAAAGGGAACTTACCTGATGAGCTTTCATGGTGTAAAAACTTTTACACAAAGAAAGACAGGTTTATTTGGGGTTTTGATCCCTTTTGGGAGTTGTTTTCCTGGGAGCTGAGTTCTAGAACTGCATCCTCCCAGAGATGAAGTGGTTCAGTGTCTGCATTGCTCTGCAAGAGGGCCGTAACTCTGTGCCTTGTCTGCGGGAGACCAGAGGCTCTGGCCCAGCAGGACAGGGTGGTGGGGAGCCCCAGAGGGTAAGAGTGCGGGTGTCAGTAGAATGATCAGCACACTTGGGAACAATCCCAAGGGGTCTTCTGTGACCACACACCATCACATCTGTGTACCTCCCCAAAAGTCACTGGAGCTTCATGGATTTACACAAGCTGAGACCCTGGCCTTGGTTTTTTAGTATATGAGCTGAAAAAATTAACATCAGTTGTAAGACTCTCAGTATGGCAGGACATTGACATTTTCTATGTGCAAAAGATTCTGGATGCTGTTCAATACTGTGTAGATTTTCTTTTAGTTTTTGACAGTAGAGGATAATACAGTAGTGTCGATATCTCTCAACTTGATTAGGTACAGTTGGGTTCAATACTGCAGTTTGGGAATCCTGTACTCCAACAGGGGGGAAGGCTGGACAAAGCAAAATAATATTAATGTTAAAAAAGAGCGCATGCAAAAGCATCTCACAGTGCCTGTGACTTTGTACTTTACTTAAACTCATAGCTCCTTGTTCCCAGCTGGTAAAACACAGGCATAGCTCCACTGAAGAGTCTGCAACAGGGATGTAAAAAAGTAGTCAATTAGTTGACTACCTGATAACTCTACTCGCATTCTACCCACCCCCTCCTTCCCCATGCTGCCTCTATATCAGAGACAGCAAGCAGAGCAGGAACTGGTTCTGGGGGGAGCCGGCTTAAAAACCACTTCCTCCCAGCACCAGCTCCATGGTGCCGCTTGCCTTCCTCCCCACGCTGCTGCCTCTATTAGAGGTAGTAGTGCAAGGGGGGGCAGGGAAGGCTGCTCTGGCAGCAGCCCCTGTCCATGGTGGGGTCCCAGCTCCCCACTGGGACCCCCATGGACAAGGGCTGCTGGCCTCAGCGTGACCTGGGTCTGAGCAAGCCCAGCTCAGTCCTAGCTTGTGCCAGATCCAGGAGCTACCCCGCTGCAACTCTGCAGTTTAAATGTAGTAGGAGGCAGGCTGCCTGTGTGCCTGGCTCTTACTATATTTAAACTGCAGAGCCACAGTGCGGGTAGCTCCTTCTGAGCGCCTTCCTCTATCGACTAATCGTGTAGTCGATACAAATTGTACCGACTACATGATTACCCAATTACCCGCCTCTTAACATCCTCCGTCTGCCACAAGAAAACAATGGTATGATGGCTGTTCCTACCAGCTGATGATTTGGCCCATCAGTCTGATTTCTGGCCAGTTTGGCTTCAGCTTTTAATGATACCGTTGTGGTTTTTAGATCATAATACTTTGGTAGCACTTTTCTGACTGTGCACATGTTTTTACAACAGTCAGCGACTTGTCCCTTGACATCAGCATTGCTTCGCTTTCCATGTCAGCGGAGCCTGGCTTGTGGGATTAAATAATGCAGAGGAGACGTTCACCAGAGGGGTAGATCTCAGAGCCTAGGCTCCAGCCTGGACCCATGGCTATTTTTTAGCCCCACATCCCCAATTCCCATAAGCCAGAATGAATGGATTTGAGCTCTGTGACTCAGTGGTAGGGGCTTTATTGCAATGGGGACAGTGAGAGAGTCCAAAGCCCCTCGTTACAGCCCTGATCCTGCATTGATGACTTCCTTATTTCAAGTGCAGAGACCTAGCCATGTGGCTCTCAGCACATAAATTGGGCCCAAATCAACAACTGTCCTGCAAAATTCCTCCTCTCCCCCCACCCTCCGCATTACTAGCTGAGGATTCCTCTTGAATACAGGTTTTACAAGTCCCAAAAGCCAGCTCTGAGCGTCTGACCATTCACTCTCCACTCTGCCTTTCGGGGGTCTGGTAGAGAAAAAAAAGACTGTGATACCATTAGACAAAGCCTGTTAACGAGCAAGTGTGAGAGAAATATTGGCATTGTCAAAAGCACCTGCCAACGTGAGTATATTTCACCAGGCCTTATCGCTCTTGATGGCATGAAAAGTTAAATGTTTTATCCTAAAGGGTTTGTCAGGCGTCTCTACTCATTTCTTTTCCAACGAATTTGAGTCATTTGATAATCTACTTGCGACTATGATGCAACATACAGCTCATTACTTGGGAATCATTTGACGAGAGTCCAACCCCAAATCTCTTCCTTTTTTATGCTCCTTGGCAGGATTCAAGAGACCATGTGTGAAAGAGTGAAGTGTCGGGGAGGTCAAAGCAACTGGGCCAAACAGAGGAAGTCAGAGGCCGGGGGAGTAAGAAGACTATGAGAAAGATAAGGAGGCCATTTTGAATCACTGGGCCCTGGGAACAATTGTCTCCTTGCCCTCCCCGTTGATGGGCCTGGAGACAGATTACTGGGTTAGATGGAACTTGGGATAGATCCCATCTGGCAAGCCCCATGTCAGATTTCCCCTAGTCAGACCCGCCAATGGGGGGCAAAGAGGGCAACTGCCCCAGGCCCTGGCGATACAGTGGGCCCAGAGCTCCAAGCCACTGCTAATGTGACAGAGGCAGCAATCAGAGCTCCAGCCCCTTTAAATCACTGCTGGAGCGCTGTACTGCACACTCTGGACAGCGCTGAGCACTGCCTGGGGGAGACGCCATGCTCTCCAGGCGGCGCTAATGGCTGCCTACTGCCAGCCCCGCCCCTTCCTCCCAAGGCACCGCCCCTTCTGAGGCATGGAGCAGGGGCCATCCCATCTTGCCCAGACTCCCAGCCAGGCTGCTGGCCCCGCTACCCCTATTGTGCTAGTCAGCTGAAGGGTGTTGGTCAACAAGCCCACCAGGAACACATCTTTCAATGGAAAAAGTGGGGGTTAATCAACCGGAGGGCCTGCTGAATTCATGCAAATACTGCTGCCGGCTCCAATGGGGCTATTCCCCTGAGTAAGGTGAACAGGATACATCCCTCGGTCTGCAAAGAAAATCTCGACATTGGAAAGATTTGGGTTTTAAAGTGAGAAACAAAAGGTGGTATCTGCTCAAGTGCTCATGTACAGTGAAGAGTCTGGACTCAGCCACACTTTCCCCAAATTAACAGGCACCACAAACTGAGTAATATATTCCTGCATCTGTCACCACAAAACAGCCCACAGAGCCCGTTCTTTAAGGAAGCCAGGGCCAACTTACCTTTTCAAACTTCTCCTTTCCCCGCAGCTCTGCCGCAGGTTCCTTGCCGACCCCCCCGAATGCATCACTCTTTGGAATTGCCCCAGTGTCCCAGAATTGTCACGTCCATTCCACCCACAGAGCCGCAAGTGAGTCATGGGGCTTTTTGTGTCTGTGGCAAAGCTTCCCTTTTCTTCTCACAGGGTGTGTCTAGACTACATGGCTCCGTCGACGGAGCCATGTAAAATAGTTTACTCGGCATAGCGGAGTTTACTCGTTTCACGAGGCATACCGGAGCAGTCGACAAAGGCTTCCCTTGTCAACCACGCTGCGTCTAGACTGCCGCGCTGTGCCAGATCAGCTGATTGTCGGCACAGTGCGGTGGCCATTTTTATTTTAATGAAGCGGGGATTATTTAAATCCCGCTTCTTTGACTATGCCGAGTAAACTACTTTACATGGCTCCGTCGACGGAGCCATGTAGTCTACCCACACAGTCAAAGGGCACAAGACAGTAGAGGCACGTGGCACCTGGCAGGAGGTATGCAGAGCTGCACCATGAGATGTGGCCAGTCCAATAAAAAGCCATTCCTGTTAAACCAGTGGTTCTCAACTCATTTCAGTCCATGGACCACCAGGCCAATCAAAAAATTTTCGTGGACCACCTCCTTTTTGAGACATGATAAAAAAGAGCAGACAACAAACATTTTGGTTTGAAATTTATTTCTTACTAACAGATTTTTTGGTGCCTGCCCACGCTGTGTGACTTTGGACAATGTTCCTGTGGACCACCAAAAAAGTCACCATGGACCACCAGTTGAGAACCACAGCGTTAAACTGACGGCATAGGCTGACTGAACCCCACGAGACTAGCGCATGCCTCCTGCAGAGAAAGCACTGCACATTTCTTCTATCCCAATAGAAATGCTCTCTCACAACTATCACCGAAGAGGAAGACAACACCGCTTGGCAAACCGAGCTCCCCGAAGTGCCTTTGCTGGAATTGTTTATCCTTTGCGGCTGAAAACTCCCCTGATTTTATTGATAGACTTAGCACTGTGTGAGATTTGTACGGGGCAGGAACTGGGGATCAGGATGGGGATCCTTGGAGGGGAGCTTGAGGGCAGAGTCTCCTCTCCTGAGAGGTTCTTAGAAAACACCTGCTATAGAGGGAAATCTGGTCCATTCCCAAGGCAAAACAATTTGCCCTTCAGAAGTATTTCTGTGGGTACTAAGAATAGGCCATTGCTGGGCCTGGAAGCAGCCAGGGTGGGATGAAAAGAGGAGCAGCAGGGAAATCATCCCGCCAGTTCTTGGTTTAATGGTTTAGTTTTAACAGGAGTCTCCCTCCAATATTTTTTACCACGCAAGCCGGGGCAAAGGGATATTCATATGCCTGGTCATCCCTGTACAATGGCAGAATGTGTCTCTCCCGTTAAACCCACAAACAACGTCAAAGTATTACTCCGAGCAAAATGACCGGGACTTCCCACGTCATGACAGCTGTAATGACAGCAACTCATACTGTAATGACAGCAACTCATAACACGGCCTGGAAGCAAACCCCAGTGCAAGATAAAACACGACCCTTTGAATGTTATTTTCTCAGCTGTGTAGCCCTTTTCTCTACTACCCCATGCCGCAACCTTTACAGCTTCTTATTTGTGTTGCAGCAGCTTGTCAGGGCCCAGTCATGAACCAGGGTCCCATCGTGCTAGGTGATGTAAGAACACAGCACCAAAAAAAGCCACCTTCATACATTTGGTAATGGGATTATATCAGCAATGGGCAACCAGGACTGGTGAGTGGGCTGCTGAGTGGCCCTCCTTTGGCCCAGTGGGCTGCAAGATTGAAAGCGGTAGGCCACCTGTGGCTTATTGGGGTCCACCTGCGGCCAGTGAACCCCCTCTCTGCCCCTTTCCCTCATGCCTCTCGCGCACTCACCAATTCACAGCACTTGGAAAGAGCAGGGAGGGAGGAGAGAAGTGGGGAAACAGCAGAGGGGGTGCACAGGCCACAGATGGCGCCCCAATGGGCCACATGCAGGCCACAGTGAGCAGGTTGCCCACCACTGAATTATATAATATGGCTGCTTGCGATAGTAAACTACTGTACTCACGAGCCAGGAGGTCCCTTCCAGACCTATGTCCCTGCAAAGACATTCCCTGCCCCAGTCTAAGCAAGCATGTAATCTCTGCCTTGAGCATTTAGACTGTAACCATCTAATGTCTTTCACGGCTACGTCTACACTGCGGGTTTTTTGCGGAAGAGGCAATGCAAATGAAGCGCTCATTTGCATATCTCATGCTCATTTGCATATCTTCTTCCGATCCTTTTTGCAGAAGAGGTTTATGCGATAAAAAGCCTTGTGTAGACAGGGCCATTTGTTGGGAAAAAAAACCCTTTTGCGCAAGAGCCTGTAAACCTCATTCTTTGAGGAATAAGGGATCTTGCGCAAAAGGGTTTTTTTCCGACAAATGGCCCCGTCTACACAGGGCTTTTTATCGCAAAAAACCTCTTCTGCAAAAAGGATCGGAAGAAGATATGCAAATGAGAGCACGAGATATGCAAATGAGCGCTTCATTTGCAGTTCCTCTTCCACAGAAAACCCGCAGTGTAGCCTGTGTATTTGTGCAATGCCTAATACAGTGGGGCCCTGACCTCAGCTGGGGCCACTAGGTCATAAGTCTCGTACAAAAGCCTAAAGGAATATTCACCAACTGTTATTTGCAGCCTTCTGCCTCCCCTCGTGGAATCGAGAACAGCGCCTTCCAGCTTCCATGCTCTCACAGAGGAAGCCCTGGTTGTGACAGATCCCTTTTTGGTTTACTAATTGTTCAACCAACCAAAGGAAGAACATTCCAGCCAGGGGTCTTTGCATGTAAACTTGTTACAATACAGAGCTCGTACTGCTCTAGTATATGTGGCAACTAAAGGATCTAGTGGAAAAGAACATGCTTTAATGACCGTGTGTCGTTGAGCTCTGGAGGGTGGGCTACACCAATAGATTACAGTTTGCATGTTTCCCTCCTGTGGCTGCTGTGTCATTAATCCAGCCTGTGCCTAGGTACTTACAACCATTCCCTTTGCGGCTTACTCCAACTCTGAAATTTTGCATATGCCCACGTGTGACTGTGTGTTTTTAAGGTCCTGTTATCTCAGAGCCTTTAACTCCCTCTTGTTGGAAGGCAGTGAGCTGAGGCAGAAAATCTTGCTTGGTTTGTGGCCTTTTAAAAGTAGTTTATTTGCTCTTGCTGAGTGGATTCGGGTTCCTGTAGAGGCTCTTGGCTTTAGTGCAAAAGAAGCAAGATAAGATCTGTGAACCTAATTAGCCCTGCAGGGCCTGTGAAAAGGACTCATTAGAAAACAGTCAAACATTTATATTTAAGTACCTTATTTACTGGAATTTATATGGTATTTCGGAACAGATTTACATGCTTCGCATTCATGCTTGTAACCACATTGAAACATTTAAGGAGAATTATGGAATCTTTAAAGGCCGAGCCCCCAACCCACTGGATTATCAATATAAATAGTCTGGGACAGGAGAGACTTCATAATAATACACTCCAGCACTAAAAATGCCATTTGAACCTCTTGGTTTGCAACATGCTGTTATGAGCTGAGCTATTCCCCCCCCCAGTCCCTCAGCAGGGTGTTCTGGCTCCCATACCACAACCTCTGCTGAGGACCCATCTGTTGGATTTTTAGGACACAGATAATCTAAGGAACAGTAAGCCACTCTCACAGACAAGGGAGGGACCATACGTGCCAGGCAGGGCCATCTGAGGCTCTTCCTCCTGTGAAGAAGAAAGGCTAGAAACAGGGTATAAAATTCTCCGTCCAGAATGACTCATCTGTCTGCAAGTTTTCTAACGGGTACCTGTGTCAGATGACTTCAAGGCAGATAGGATGTCTATGGCAGTCAGGAACTGGCAGTAGGTGCTTCAGGAATATACACCCTCCCCTCAAAACCAGGGAGTCCCGGCTTGCCTGGATCCAGCCCCTGAGGCTCTGGACTGATTTTTCTGTGGGTCAGAAGCCACTTGAGTCAAAAAAGGTTCCCCATCCCTGCTCTAAAGCCATTTGAGAACAAGACGTCTCAGTGATTCTGAATTCTCCTCGTTTCCTAAGGTTCAAGTTCCTCTGACTGAACATTAGTCTGCTGCACTGGGAAGTAAGAATCCCAGCTGAAGGGGGTCCATGGGAATAATGGGTCTGAGTCTATACTTTGAAAATGGTAAAGGACTTGAATAAGCCAGAGAAGTGCTATTCACAGATTTAACTCATTCTCATATTCCACACCCTAGCTATAACAAAAGATAGGACTATGAAGCACTTTAAAGACTAACAAGATGTTTTACAGGTGATGAGCTTTTGTGGGCCAGACCCACTTCCTCAGATCAGCAAGACCAGACTAACATGGCTACATCTGTATTACTATCCTAGCTATAACAAACGCCTTGGTGCACCTCTGATCCAGCACAGGACCTGAGCACATGAAGAGTATAAATGACCAATGACTTCAGTAGCCAGTGGACCTGCTTATGTGGCTGAATGCTTTGCTGGGTGTAGGCCTATGCTAGGGTTTGTCTCCATTATGAGTTACGGCTAGGGTTGCCAGTTGTCCTGTTTTTGCTCGGACTGTCCATTATTCAGGTCCCCCGTTCGGTAAAAAAAACAGAAAGTACCGGATATGTGAAATGTCTGGTATTTCCTGTTTTCCTCGGACAGAAGCCTGGCGAGGACAATTTTCCCTGCTGCGTCTGGTGGGAGAGTGAGGAGCGTGGCTCCATTTAAAGGCGCAGCATCCCCCTTTTTTTCTCAACAACTTTGGTCTCCCCCTTTTTTTTCCTCAACAGACTTTTTTCCTGGTGTTTTTCTGGGGGGGAGGGTGTTCGGTATTTTTTGTTAAACCATCTGGCAACCCTAGTTACAGCATGGAAAGCTAGAATATGAATCTACACCATCACACCAGCTTGCCACGCAGTAACATCCAGTATGGTCACTGCTATGGTGCAGTGGAATTCAGAGTGTCTGGCTGGGCAATGACTAAGGAAAACAAAGCAAATGGGACTTAACTTAACCCTGTTTCTTAGAGTTCAGTGTAAGCTTAAGTGTTTTCCTGACAGGAGTGAATGTAAGTGCACACTTAGAATCATAGCTCTGGAAGGGACCTCGAGAGGTCATCAAGTCCAGTCCCCTGCCCTCATGGCAGGACCAGGCACCATCTAGATCAGATGTCTATCCAATCTGCTCCTCCAATGATGGAGATTCCACTACCCCCCTAGGCAATTTATTCCAGGGTTTAACCACCCTGACAGAAGTTTTTCTTAATGTCCTACCTAAGCCTCCCTTGCTGCAATTTCAGCCCATTGCTTCTAGTCCTACCATCAGAGGCCAAGGAGAACAATTTTTCTCCCTCCTCTTTGTAACACCTTTTAGGTACTTGAAAGTGGCTGTCGTGTCCCCTCAGTCTTCTCTTTTCCAGACTAAACAAGCCCAGTTCTTTCAGGCTTCCCTCAGAGCTCATGTTTTCTAGACCTTTCATCTTAATGAACTTAAGGGCATTCCCAATGCAGGGCCTCTTAAACTGCAGATTCCCAGCAGAGGGAAGCCCCAGATTAGACACCTACTGTGTCCACAAGATAACGTTGCATTTGATATTCTGGACCATAGGTAGCGTTTGAGACAGGCCACCTCCCTCCTCAATGGGTGGGGGAGGTTGATGGGGCTGGCAGAGAAGGGGGACAAGCCCAGCTGGCAGCCGGGAAGAGAGTAGGTAGCTCCTCGCTCTGGGAGTCTCTGGCATCCATTGGCCACTGGAGGAGAGGGGTGCTGATTGGCCAGCATTTAGCCCAGCATCAGGGTCCTGTGGAGCCTCTTTCAGCTCCATTCCAGCAGCTCCACCTCCCACCCAAGCTAGGAATGGGAACCCAGCTGGACAGATGCTGTGGGTCTAGCCAATTGCCTATTTGGGATGGGAAAGGAATTTTTTCTCTCATGGGCCAGCTGGCAGAAGACCAGGGAGTTTTTCGCCTTCCTCACAGCAAGCCCCAGGGGACTAAGTAGGCATGCACATGGTACCGATCTGAGGGACTGCATGAGGCTGTTTATTCATCACAACTCACGGCCAGTTTTCAGTGTGGTAAAGAAAATAAAATGAATAGTTCCCAGAGGTAAAAGGCCTGGGATTTTGGTGATGGGCCTTGGGCTCATGGGATGAGGTGAGACCTTGCAGCCTTCACAGCCAAGGTTCCGACCCTTCTGCATCCTCTGTCGCCTTCACAAGGGGAGGGTGGGAGGACTCAGAAAGCTGAATCCCAGGGGATAGGCTAAGGAGACTATCCCCTGCATTATGAGCTATATGGTAAGGAGCTCTGTAATCCTGGCCCAATCATGGGTTACTTATTATAACCTCCACACTGGAATCAATTAACTGCCTGGTATAGCAGAATATGAATACTGGGCAGGTAATGCCCCTCCCTTGTGCTAAAGTTTAATAAAAGTTGCAGCCTAGCACTTAATTCCATGCATGTGTCCGTCCTCACATCTATTCACTTGCTCTTTCACAGGATAAAATCTTTGGGGCAGGGACTGCCTTTTTTTTCTGTGTTTGGACATTGTCTGTCACACCAGGGTCCCAATCAGTGACTGGGGTGTCTATGTACTACCACAACACCAATAAGTAATCACTGTTTTAAACCCCTCCGGTTAAAACTGAAACCAAATTTTTCAAATTAACTTTAAAAAGCCCAGAGTTGGGGAAAAAAACCCATGATTGTGTCTGCAGGAAGAGCCCAGATTTACTTCTGAATGACTTTAGCAACAGTCACAAAGACCCAACACTTCAACACAGAATTTATTAGTGTGGGCTATCAGAATTCTTTTTTACAGCATTCCATTTTTTTTTACTACTGCAAAAATATTCAGCCTTGTTGTTTCCTCTTCCTATTCATTGTGAAAGCAATATTTCTAAGTGCATCGTAAGCAGTCGATGCAACTAAAACGCAGCACTGAGACAGATGTATCTCTTGAAATCAAGTTTAATGAGATGTCACAATATTATATCTGCAGCTCTTGGCTGCTGGTCAGTCTTTAGCAAGGCAGAGCCTGTGTTCCTAGTCCAGATTAGTCAACATCAGGTTCATTTATTTAACATCTCACAAAACATTTTCCCACATTTGTCCAACTGCAGTTTGAAGGTTGAAGTTGACAACATAAATGTGCCCTACGGTGAAAATCCCTAAACATTTCCCTTGGTGATCTTTGGGTCTGGCCATTACCAGCACAGATGCCTGTAATCAAGAGATCTCTGTGGACCTGCTAATTACTCCCTAGACTTTTCCACGAGCAATAAAAATCCCATTTGTCGCAGCTTGTTTGCAGAACTGCACTCATTTCCACAGAAGTGGCATTAATTAGCAAAAAAACCCGTGAAAATGGCTGGAGTTTATAGGTTAAAAAACAAAACAAACAAAACACCCACTAACAGAGTCCCTCCTAAATATTCCTATAAATTCAAACGTAGCAACCAGAGTCCTGAAAGCCCAACTTTCTCAGCTGGAGTAATTTTTCATGCTTGTAGCAAGAAGAGGGAAATAATGGGGGTCTCAGCTTCACATTAAGGAAGTGGCTACTCTGAACTCTATATGCAGATGGAGGGTGAATTTCTCAGCTAATAAATCAAAGTTTCCCGATGGTGCCATAGCATCTCTTGCTGTGGCCCTGTAGCGTTGCTGGCTGCCCCCTATTCAAAGGCAGCAGGCCTCTGCCCTGCAGGGTACTTTCTCTACAGATCCTTCAGTTAAGACCAGAAGATATTTGGGCCTCTATAAACTTCCCAGGCACTTTGGGGAACAGCCAGCATCCTGCTGGGAAATGGACACTTTTCAACCTCATTGACATCAGCCACACACACAAAGAATGGAAACTGATCAGGAAAAAAATATGATGACTTTCCCATCAGCGGGGCTAGTGAGTTCTTTGTTCCTACAAGCTATTTTTAAGGCTCATCGGAGCTACCTTGTTTTGCAATGTCTTAACCAACAGTTCTTATTCTTGTATGAACATGGGAACATCTCTCTCTCTCTCTCTGTCTATATGCGTTTTTGCTTTGGGCTAGTAACTGGAGCAGCCCCCCTTTAGGAATTGAAAACAAAAAAATAGCGGTGATGTTAGTATTTCCATGCAGGTTTTATTCACTTTCTTCCAGATAAAGTCCCAGCAACCAGATGCTGCTTTGATTTTTATCAGATATTCATTTTAAGTCATGCACTGCCTCTCAGGGTAGCAAGGCATCAGTCTTTTCAGAATCCATGCCTTTTTACAACGCCACTCACACAAGCACGGGGAAGAAGAATTGTAAATAGATAGAGTAATGCAGTTCAAGTTAATATACTTGTCACGTATATGTAAAGAAACTACGTAGATGCTGATTTATTTCACTGGATTGGGCTAGTGTGCTCCCAATCTCACGCAGCTGAGCCCTTACACCAGTGCAAAGATACTACCAAATTGAAATGCTGCCAAATCAGGGGAAGAGCAACCCTGAATTGGGTCAATAGTTGTTCTGAGCCACATTCATTAGAATGAAAGGTTAATGAATATTTTCAGATGTTGGCATTTCAATTACCTATCAAAATGCTCATTTTTAAAAACAGGAAACAACTTGCTGAATGAGTCCTGTTTTTTTTAAACCAGCTATAGAGTTGGTAGACATGTTTCAAATATTTGTATTTTGAAAAAAGGGGGATTTTTTTTCTCCCAAAATACCCTCCCTCCCTCCCTCCTTTTTCAGCCAGACACATTTTTCACCAGTTTGGATAAACAAATATTCTTGGTAGCTCATTATAAACATAAAGAAGAATCACTTGATGTTACAATAATGTGGATAGTCCAAGATAACAGAAGGTTCTTCTGTCTAGCAGGCAAAAGTAGAATAAGATCCAATGGCTGGAAATTGAGGCTAGACAAATTCAGACCAGAACTAAGGTGCACAGGGGAGCCGACAGCTTCGCCGGGCTCCTGGACAATGTGGGGGGGGGAGGCAACGGGGACACAAGCAGAAGGGGTGGGGCGGGGGTAGCCAGCTCGCAATGCTGTCTGGACTGTGGGAGAGCCCCCCAGCCCTCAGCACTGCCTAGAGTGTGTCACACAGCGCTCCAGTGGCAATTCAAGAGGGCCCAGGCTCTGGGCGCCGCTGCTAACACAGTAACAGCAGCGTGGTCAGGAGTCCCAGGCCATTTTCTGTCACCAGGCCCCAGGGCAGTTGCCCCGTCAGTGGGCCTGAAGGTGTAAATTTTTAACTCTGAGGTCAATTAAAGATTGGAATAAAATACCACGGATTGTGGTGGAGTCTTCAATGCAGGAAACTTTTCAAACATGATTGGCTCTTTTTGCTAAAAAAAACGTGTTTTATTTCACGCAGGAATTAATGAAGCAACGTCCTATGACCTGCCTTTTATAAGCAGTTTACTAGATGATTACAGCACGGCACTCTGTGGTCCAGCACCGTTGTGGTACAGCAACATCCGTGGTCCAGCATGATTTTAGTTAGATGTCCACTTATCATGGGTGTGGCCAAGTTTCCCCGTGGCCCCATAAAGCTTGTTTACAGCCCCCCAGTTCGGGATCTGTGTTCTGTGCTGTTACTTAGCTCTAATTTACCCCTAAATGTCAAGCAGTGGAAGTATTGGTAAGGCAGCTAGATAATATTGACCTCCCATGGTTCAGCATATTTTCTGGGTAGGCACCGGTCAGGTCCTGAGGGTGTTGGACTAGAGAGGTTCAACCTGTAGTCCCTTAGTGTATGAAACTATGGATAACCATATGTTTTGAATAAGAGAAGCACATTAAATATTATAAGGTCACCAATCCATATTTAAGATCTTTAGCCAAATGGATTCAAGAAATAGATGGTGAAGGAATGGTGATCCGAAACCATATCTTTTAAAAGTTTGTTGATCTGCTATGGTGAGGTTCTCTTTTGGGTATTATTTTATCCCTGTTCCAGGGAGTAGATAGCTTCAAAAAATGACCTGCTCCTACTGCTGCTATAACTGCTGTACACTGTAATATAAAATTGTCAAACAACTACATCAGTCATCATGTGGAAGGAATAGCTGATTTTTCAAAACTAAGGAAAATCTTGAGGGTTGCCAAATTTGCATTGGTGGACCCATTTTATTTTCACACAGTTTCATTTTAAAACAAAGACATTTTTATTCTGTATAGTGGTTTTTTTTTTTTTTTTTTTTTTTACCCCACCAGGTTTATTTCTTATACTTTAAAAATCTTGCTGTCTTTCCAAAGGATTCTATGAGGGAAATGGAAGATAGTTGTACTCCATTACTGCAAAGGGACAAATTCATTCATCTTCTTCTGACAGCTCTAGGCACTATTCCGTTGTTACATAAGATAAACTAATGACCTAAGGTTTGAAACTGGAATAGCCTCATGCTGAGAACCTTTGCTATATATAGGCCACATGGAAGGTTTAATTTATTCCATTAACTTTCTTGCTATCAGAAGATTATTGTATAGTACTTTTCTCCTTCAGCTTTTACAGTTCATATACCTCATAAGATACATGAAAGCAAGTCATCAAAGTTCCAAAACTTTAGAAACCTTCCAGTAACCCTTTAGATTGGACTGAAATACAGGAATGGTACACAGATGCTCCGCAACAGCATGCAGTGTGACATGACAGATATATAATTCTTTGTACTGTGAACAAAAAGTAAGTTAGGAGAAAACTAGTTATTTTTTCCTGAAACAGAAAAAGCTCTCTTCCTTTTTTAGAGCATATTTACTACTTCAGTGGACTGCCCTTTGCTAAATAAGTCTCCATTCCAACCCCTACAAAAACCAATGAGAGTCTTTCCATTGACTTTAGTGTGTATTGGATTAGGTTCATATTCATTCAAGTACCATTGGGTGCATTTTCATTTAATGTACAGAAATGCATGTGCCATTAGGCTAGAGTCTGATCTGATATTTCAGTTGGGTAAATAGCTGTAAGGGAGAGCTAAATTTCTCTAGCTTGTCCGAATTGGTGTAATACAGAGATCAGTTCAAACAAAAGGAAAAACTATGTAGCACTTTAAAGACTAACAAGATGGTTGAATACGTGATGAGCTTTCGTGGGCCAGACCCACTTCCTCAGATCAGTTCATTAATGCACTCATATGTCAATTTTTAGATCAAAGTCTGATGGAAGCCCAAGTATTTGTTTAAGATGGGAAAGTTGAAGAAATCCATTAGGTATTTGAATGAGAACACTTGAAATACTTGTAGATATAATTCCAGAATCTGCAATGAACTGGAGAAAGGAGTCTTGTTTAACCAGAGTGGAAACATACTGCTGGAAAACTGAAAATTAACATGACTATAAAGCTAACTAGGAATCCAGGCTAATGTTAGATTCCAATACGCTCTTGCAAAACCAAGACCACTTCTTACCCACCCACCTCCTCCACCTTCTCTCTGTTCCAGGGAGGGAATCTTCTATCCCACAGGCATTTTGAAAAGCTAACTCAAAACAACAGCACTGGCTCAAAACAACTCCCTCATAAACTTCACTGGAATGGCCGTACACAAGCGATGTTATTCTGGTCGATATGGGTTCTTATACAGGCCTTGTTACCATAGTAACTGAGCATCTTTAAGAGTGCATTAAGCAACATCTGTTATGTAAGGTTTGTTCTCTCAGCCTTGCCCCCTAAAACTAAATCCACTTTAATTAATTCTCTTGTCACCTTCAGCGAGCAAGTGTCTTGTGGAAGCCGTCGATTGACTTGCCATCCAGCGGTGGGCATATGACCTCGCCATCTGGAGGAGTGACGCCCTCAATGCAGTGTTTTGTCCTATGAACAATAAGATGTGTAGGGCAGAAGTGTCATGGCCATCAAGTTTGCATTTTGAGCATCTTCTCCCCTTGACGTCAGCTATCCTCAACCCCTCTGAAAACCAGGCTAATTTGTATCTGCTTTTTCCCCTTCCGTGGAGACAGTTTAAATTGAGGCTACAGTGGTGCAGCGATCACTTATCAAGATCAGTATCTGGGGCGGCCAACAAACTTGCTGGGCCCCTGGACAAGGAGGCCCAGAAGATGTGGAGCCTCAGGTAGAAGGGGTAGGACCTCAGAGCCACCCAGAGCATCCTGCACCAGCACTTCCACCCCCAGCCAGCCCTCAGAGCCACCCAGAGTGTGCCGCCCAACGTTCCAGCGGTGATTTAAAGGGCCCAGAGCTCCAGCTGTCACTGCTCCTGGGGTACCAATGGCAGCAGCCAGGAGCCCTGGGCTCTTTTGAATTACTGGACCCTGGAGCAACTGTTCCCTTTAACCCTCCCTCAGTCAGCCCCATTGTGCTCAGCCCTGCACAAATGGATTAAGAAACCATCTCTGGCCTGACAACCTTACAGTCTAACCTGGCAGGCTGGAGGAACTGTGGGGACTAGTTCTCTGAAAACATCCACGCAGTGTGCAGCGGCAGTCAAAAAAAACAAACACAATGTTAAAAATCATTAAAAAAGAGATAGAGAATAAGACAGAGAATACCTTATTGCCTCTATATAAAACCATGGTATGCCCACATCTTGAATACTGCATATAGATGTGGTCGCCTCATCTCAAAAAAGATTTATTGGCATTGGAAAAGGTTCAGAAAAGGACAACAAAATGATTAGGGATTTGGAATGGGTCCCATATGAAGAGAGATTAAAAAGACTGGGACTTTTCAGCTTAGTCTCCTCTTTATTAAGGGGGGATATCATAGAGGTCTATAAAATCATGACTGGTGTGGAAAAAGTGAATAAGGAAAAGTTATTTACTTGTTCCAATAACATAAGAACTAGGGGTCACCAATTGAAATTAATAGGTAGCAGGTTTAAAACAAACAAAAGGAAGTTTTTCTTCACACAGTGCACAGTCAACCTGTGGAACTCCTTGCCAGAGGATGTTGTGAAGACCAGGACTTTAACAGGGTTCAAAAAAGAACTAGATAAATTCATGGAGGTTAGGTCCAACAATGGCTATTAGCCAGGATGGGTGGGAATGGTGTCCCTAGCCTCTGTGAGAAGCTGGGAATGGGTGACAGGAGAGGGATTGTGATGATTCTCTGTTCTGTTCACTCCATTTGGGGGATCTGGCATTGGCCACTGTCGGCAGACAGAACACTGGGCTAGATGGCCTTTGGTCTGACCCAGTATGGCCGTTCTTATGAAAGGGTTGAGGGAAAGGATATAATGCACAGGCAGAAAGGCCAGTGAGATGGCTTGCAAATATCATAATTCTAGGAGTTCTTTGATGGGAGAGGATTATCCAAAGAGAGAGAAAGGAAGAGAAATGGGACACTGAAAAAGAGGGGCAGAAGAGGATGAAGAACTAGTACCCTGGTTTATACAATGGTCAGTACCAAGTTCAAGAGACTTTAGAGAAGGCAGTTATGAAAGGGAAGCTGTCTTCCTAATCTCCATTAGTCGGCAGTTGGTTTAAGCCTTGCAGCAGAAGGGTTTATGCCTCTGACAATATTCCTAATTTACAGTAATCAGCATGTGCATATGCAAGTCAAGGAATCAAATTAAACCAAGTATAACCACTGGCTTTGGCCATGTGTTTGAGACAATGGCCCTTTGTTACTCTTTACCCACTCAGGAGACCGGTAAGGTGTCTGCACCATTTATTGTGTGGTCCTGTCGCACTCATATGAAACAACTGTAAAAACAAACGGGAAGGTTTTATTGGTTTTCGTGGGAGAGGCACCCTCAGCTCTTCCAGCTGCCACACTGGGCTCTTCGCAGACCGCGTCTGGGGTTTTGGCTGCAACATGTGTTTTCTAAGTGTACACATAAACTAAAGCATCCCCATAAAGCCAAAGGAGGGCTTCCTTTAAGTGTGGCAGTTCTAAGCACCATTCCTCTTCTCGTCTTCTATCACCATTATGTTTGAGCAACTTCCTCTAGTCCAGTGGCCTCTACATCTTACCCTTTTCTGCACCTTCTTCACTCCCAGGCTGCACTGCCATGCTGCCAAAGGCAGCAGCACCTTGAGAGGGGGAAGGCAAAAGAGTAGATCCTACAGCCAATCCTGAAGCTCCTCAGCATTGCCCCCTCTGTTCTTGAAGAACACCATAAATGTTTGCTTCTGGACTGGACGTGATTTTTCCCAAATTAATACATGTGCATGCAGTGGGGCTGACAGCCACCACCAGCCCTAGAGCAAGGTATGTGTAGGGGGGAGTGGCTCCATGCCTCAGAAGGGGCGGAGCCTCAGGCGGAAGAGGCGGGGCTAGGGATAGCCAGCTCTCAGCGCCACCCGGGCCACAGTCCTGGGTCCCTTCCCACCCTCAGAGCCCCACAGAGCGCCTTGTGAGGTGCTCTAGTGGCTGCCCCTTTTGGCGGACCTGTGTGCACGCAAGTGAAACCACTTTCAACGTGAACATTAATCAACATTATCCAACCCGTTTGTAGCCCATGAACAAAATCAAATAGCCAGGTAACGGCAGCAGCTGTGGACAGAAGGGCTTTAATCTAACGGTATGTAACGCTTGTGTGCAATCAAGGCCTTCCCTTGCAGATTAAATGTGATCAAGCACTTACATTGTTTAGGGATGGTTTCATAACTAGCGCATGGTGTATTCTTTCAATACTGATTCATGTTCCATTCCATACATTAAATTCGTATCCAAGGATTTCATCACTTTACACCTTTAGGACAGAGAGCCTTTTCTTTCCCTGTTATCTGAACCTTCTTTTGAGGGGATTACACTAGAGATAAAGGATGTCTGGGAACTGTCTTATTTGAGAGGTTTATTTTTCTGTTCTTCACTTGTTAAGAGTGAGTTCCTTGTAGGAACTCAAACATTTTCATTCATGGGCAGGCCTTATTTTTAAAAATGGGTTAACCACTCACCCACAAAACTTTACTTCCAACACATTACTGAATGAACAATTCCTAAAATGCTAAGTCTACACTGGCACTTTACAGCACTGTAGCTTTCTGGCTCCTGGGGTGTGAAAAAACACATCCTTCAGCACAGCAAGTTACGGCGCTGTAAAGCACCACTGTCTACTCCCCTCGTGGAGGTGGTTTACCTAGAGCAGGGGTGGGGAACCTCTTTTGGGTCGGGGGCCACTGACCCACAGAAAAATCAGTCGGGGGCTGCACACAAGTGAGAAGCAAACAAAAAAAAAAAAATACCCACGCCTCCACTGACATGGCCCCTGACTGAGAAAGCCGCTCCCCACATTCCCCTCACACACCAGAGGCTAGGGGGGCCCAGCTGGTAGATTTTGTGTGCTCCAGCCCTGTGGGGGACCCCTGAGACTCGAGGGCCAGATCCAGGCAAGCCGGGGGCCGCATCCAGCCATGGGGCCTGAGGTTCCCCACCCCTGACCTAGAACATTGGGAGAGCTCTCTCCTAGCACTCTTTGAACTTTTAAGTGTAGACAAAGCCTAGGTAGTACTTACCTGAGCCAAAATGAAGCTATAGCTGGGGAACCAGCTCACACAGCCTGACAATTTTGTTACCCAGCTGAGAGCTCTTACTGCAATCCAGGTGCTACTTGCAGGAGTTAGTTCATTTTTGGTATTAATTATTAGTCATGTTATCGTCTGCTGAGCTGTTCATTTCCTGGGCACATAATCCAGTGGTTCGGAGAGCTGTTTTGCTCGCCAATATTTACTGCATTTAGTTGCTTTGGCACTGAGCAACCTGAGGTCCCCTGGACTCCACCTACCCAGGTTCCTCAGTGCCTCTCACAGGAGTGGTTCAGCATTTTACAGGATTAAATCAACAAGCCCAAAGTACCCGCAGGGACACTTTTCTCTGAAGGACCAAGCTACTGAACTACCTTGGCCGGACAGAGCTCTTAGAAAGTGGGTCCTACTCATTTGGAGGTAGGCGGCCTTTAGTGCACACCCACAAGCCCTTGGAAATGAGCAGGTGAGTGCACACAGGAACATACCTGTAAATTCAGTAAAATATATTTAAATGGAAGGATCTTTGAAGGAAAAAGTGGTAAATGAGTCACTAACCCATCCTGCCCCCAGATTGCCTCTACTAAATAAAATAGCAGAAATATGCTCTGTGGCCATGATTCAGGATAGTCTCCATACCCAAGAAGGGCGCTTAAGTAAATGCTGAAAGTTAAGCAGATGGTTACGTGCGACTTAAGTAGGTGCCCAAGTGCTGCTCTGAGGCAGAGCCTTGGGTTCGTTCACTTTACAGAAAGCTCCCCATATTCGCCTGAACTACTAATGAATATTTCGATTCATGGGGTTTTCTCCATTTAAACCACCGTGGAATGATGCTGCAGCTCCAAAGGGTCGTTCTCGGGAGGGGTTATGCACCCCACCCCCCGTATTCAACGTGTGGAGAAGGTACCTGGTTCAACCTTGCTCACGGGCTCAGGTGGTGCCTTTTTGGTACCTACTGAGCGATGATTAACTGGCAAATATTTCTAAGTTAAACATTGATTTGCCTGTGCCTCCTCTCAGTCAAGTCTTGAGCAACCTTTCAGACTGTGTTATTACAAGAGAAATAACATGCACTCGGTGCTTTACATTTCACAGTGTATAAAGTTGAGACAGTTCTGAGCAAGGCCTTCAGTTGATGCAAACGGGTATAGCTCTGTTGGGATCCATGTTGCTCCCTCCATGTATGTGAGCCCAGGAGCTGGCCTACCAGGCTGTGAGAAATACATATTTACTAGCCGATTTACCCAGTGTTGGCCAGATCAACTCAGCTAAGCTTTTTCTTTCGGAAAATAAAAGGAAAATGTACATGCTTTATTTAAATGATTGTATTTTTCAAAAATACAGTGTTATTGTTATGAAGCTCATTTTTATTTTGGATTTCTTAAGAAGGGGGATTGTTAAAAACTTGTCCACTTTATTTTTGTAAGTAATTTTTTAAATGGGTATTCCATTAAGGATATTTTTTCTTCATCCCTATAAACTCTTATCATTTGCTATGTTTTAACAAAAAAGGGATATAGTTAATTTGGTTTCCAATAGCATTGACTTATAGTTTTCAACGCTGAAGCACTGATTTAGCTGTGCCATAACAGAACACTACTCCAAATTTCTCCCTTTTAATCCTTTTCTGTAAGGTTTGAGAAGCAATCCTAGTCCAGTTTCATCCTATTTTTTCTGGCTCATCTTGTTCAGTCTTTTTCAACATTCTCACAGTTATGTCAATTTTGAGGACTCTGATTGATTTGGTGATTGTCTCTTTTCTGTTTGGTTTTAGGAGAAGCAATCCCATTCCAGATACATCCTGTTTTCCTGGAACAACCAAATCCCTTACATTGCTTTAAGTTACAATAAGACAAAGATGTATGCTAAATTTGGTGGTCCTAGCTTTTACCGTTTAGTAGTAGATCTTGATCAAACAGACAAACACTCTAAAATATATGAAGATTGAACCTCTCTAGTCTGGCACTCTCTGGTATGGCAACATCTGTGGTCTGGCATGATTTTAGTTAGGCAGATGTCCATTTATCATGGCCAGAGCTAAGTTTCCCATGGTCCCATAAAGCTTGTTTACAGCCACTAGTCTTGGCTCTCA
The DNA here is from genome assembly GCA_019425775.1 of Rafetus swinhoei. Lineage (NCBI taxonomy): Eukaryota > Metazoa > Chordata > Testudines > Trionychidae > Rafetus > Rafetus swinhoei. The sequence goes on from CM033440.1 coordinate 191,003,854, forward strand.
GTGTTCTGTACAGTTGTTCAACTCAAATTTATCCCTAAACGCCTTCTCAGAGCCCAGTATCAGAGGGGTAGCTGTGTTAGTCTGAATCTGCAAAAGCGGCGAGGAATCCTGTGGCACCTCCAGATCAGCTACTAGAAGTGGGCCTCATCCTCCCTGATTGGATTCACCTCGTCATCTCCAGCCTGATTCTGGCTGCATATTTATACCTGCCTCTGGAAATTTCCACCACATGCATCTGACAAAGTGGGTCTTTGCCCACGAAAGCTTATGCTCCAACACTTCTGTTAGTCTATAAGGTGCCATAGGACTCCTCCCCGCTTTTTCTACGAGCCCAGTGAGCAGTGGAAGTGTTGGTAATGCTGCTAGACAATATTGACCTCCCATGGTATGGCAAATTCCCTGGTTCGGCACCGAGGACTAGAGAGGTTCAACATGTAATAGATGATTGTGTCCCCATCAGGGCCAGCCCGAGCCCTTTTGGCGCCCTGGGCTCGGACATGCAGCGCCACCCCCGGGCGCACGGCGCATGCGTGGGCCAGCCATGGCCACTGGCGCACAGCCCGGGGCCCGCCCCCGGGGTGCACGGTGCATGAGGTGCCCAGCCCAGCCCGGCAAGCGCTGCTGGCGCGTGCACCGGGCCATGCAGAGCCCCGCGGCCATGGGGGGAAGGGTGCTGCTGGCCGGCGCTGCGGGAGCTGGGCGCACGGCGCCTGATGGCAGCTGTAAGGGACGCCACGCGCCCCTTACAGCTGCCATCAGGCGCCCCCCATCGGTTGGTGCCCTGGGCAGCTGCCCAGCTCACCCATGCCTCCGTCCGGCCCTGGTCCCCATCGCTACCCTTCTGCCATCATTTCTCACTTCAGCATTGTCCCAAGCTTGGTTGTATGAGCATGATAAAAATGACTTAGCTCTGGGTTTTGCTTCTTTCTTTGAAGTCACTTACAAAGCTGATCATTAAAATGCACAGAATACATGTAACACACCCTATGGAAAAACATATGTAACCCGGAGGCACTGAGCAGGAAAGTGAAGTCTGCTCTAGAGCCTTAGTTAAGGGGCAGATCACTTTTAGCTCATGTGATTAGAGGCTCATGGTTTTAGCTCCTAAAGTCCCAAGTTCAATCCCACCTGTGGACAATCTAAGTACATCAATGTCACACACAGAAATATGTTATGTACTAGTGAGAGCACAGAAGCAGAGACTCATTTTTGTCTCAGGTTTGCTACTCACTTTCTGACCTTGGATTATTTGCTTGATTTCCCTGCCTCGTTTTCCTCCTGTGTAAAATGGGGAAATTGCTGCCTCCTTGCTTGGCTTTCAGACATAGTGGGAGGATTAAATGATTTTCCTGGATGCTTTAGTTAGTTTGTTCCAATTTAAGAAAGCCTCGTTCCATCAAAGCACTTACGCATGTTCTTAACAGCAAATGTGAGTAGTTGCACTGATTATGCTGGTAAAATCTAAGGAATATAATTTACAATGCCTGAAACCTAGTCTATGCCTTACCCTCCCCCCCATCTTGTCCTTTCATCCTTTAAAATGGGTTCCCTGTTTGACCAGGATAGTGGAGCACTCCCTGATTCATGGTATCTTCCATCCACCTTGGCTCCACTGGAAATTAGGAAGATGCGTCCCCTCTGGGTAGGTTATTCCATAATGGCCTGCTGCTAAGACTCTTGGACTCGATACTGGCCACTGTACAAACCAGGTTATTGGTTTCTTTTCCTCTTCTTGCCATGTCATCATAGGAAAAACGGGGGGGGGGGAAGAGGGTAGTGGGTTACAGATTGTTCTACTAAGCCATAAATCCAGTGTCTTTAATAAGACCGTGATTTTTAGTGCCAAGCAAAGTTGTGAATTAAAGTTCCCAGATTTGCCTTTTGAAAGTCCTATGCAGATTTCATTTCCCTGAACCCCCTGTTCTGGCTTTCAAATAACCCCTGCCCAAGCTCATTATGAGAACCAGCTCCCCACTGACCAGGGCAGCAAGTCAAAGCAGCACCAGACCCTGCCAGAATAGATGCAAAATATGCAGACATCCCTCCACTCCTATGATGATCAACATTCCCCACAGCACACCCCGCAAGACCCATGGTGCCTACACACATCTATCGCATGTGGTGTTGTTCATCTAGTAAACTGAATGCCCCAGCAAAAAACGCTGTGTCAGGTTTCACCCCATCACTACACTCTCCAGTAAACTTGTGCAGGGAAATGATAAACCAAAAATAGCACATCACCTGCAGGTGAGCACTTTCCACCTATTAGTCCTCAGCTGCAAAGGAAACCTGCACAAAACTTTCCAAAGATGAGCCCGGGAGCATGTTTGATCTTGTATTCAGCTGTGACACTGTAGCTTTCCCAGACTTGAAGAAGAGCTCTGTGTTAGCTCAAAAGCTTTGCATCTCTCACTACCTGAAGTTGGTCCAAGAAAAGATACCTTGTCTCTTTCATTTTTCATGTAAGAGTATCCCTTAAGAGAAGCTGAGATATTAAATCAAGATAATAAACCTAATGTGAAAGGGGTAAGGGGAAGGAGTCAGAATTAGAGTGGGTGTGTCGTGATGAACTTACACATTTCTTTATACCTGGCTGGCTGTTCCACGTGGCTTTCTGCACTGTGAGGGGAGGCCAGATGATCAGCTGGTATAAATCTCCATCACCCTGTGAAAGTCAGGCACTATGCTGATTTATTTACATTAGCTAAAGATCTAGCCCAGTGTGCATGTTACATGGAAAGTAAAGGTAATATAGGACATCTATGCCCATTAAGGCTAATAGAATAGACTTCCGATAATCCGGAATTTATGGGACCTAGGTGGTGCCGGATTATCAGATATGCTGGACTATCAGGAGGTACTATAAGCAGGTTATATATATATACTGTATACATTATATACTGTATATAAAGTGTTCTTAACCCTTTTATTGTACATACTGTATACAGTATACTGTAATGTTTTAGTTTTTAAGCCTTTTTACCCTTTTTGCTCAGTTCAGCTGCGCTGTTACCTTGTGACTCATTTTTTGCCGAAGCTCACTCACTAGGCTCTTGCCATTTTGATGCCGGACTATCAGGAGTGCCGGACTATTGGATGCCGGACTATTGGAGTTTTACTGTAGTCTGGAAATCTGAAGGGTTTATGTAAAGCAGAGGTGGGGAACTTTTTTTGGGTCGGGGGCCACTGACCCCCAGAAAAATCAGTCGGGGGCCACACACATGGATAAAAAACCCTCACTGTGGCCCCCAACTGAGAAGGAAAAAGACACTCCCCACAGTCCTCTTGCACACCAGAGCCTAGGGGGGTGGCCAGCCTAGTAGATTTTGTGTGCGCTACCTCCCAGGAGTATAGCAGCGGGGCTGGAGCACCAGCACAGGTTCTCCAATGCTGAGGGGCTCTGAGCCTCAGGGGCTGGACTCAGGCAAGCTGAGGGCCGCATCCGGCCCCCGGGCCTGAGGTCCCCCACCCTGACGTAAAGCATGTATTTGATGAATATGCATTTATCTGAATGACACACTATGAGTATATCTACACTACATGGCTCTGTCGACGGAGCCATGTAGATGAGCTTTGTAGACATAGCAAAATGAAGCGGCGATTTAAATAATCGCCGCTTCATTTACATCAAAATGGCTGCCGCGCTGTGCTGATCAGCTGTTTGGCGGCACAGAGCGGTAGTCTGGACGCTCGGCAGTCGACATCAAAAGCCTTTGTCGACCGCTCCGTTATGCCTCGTGGGATGGGGTTTACCAGGGCGGTCGACAAAGGCTTTTGATGTCGACCACCGAAGCTTCCAGACTACCGCTGTGCCGCCAAACAGCTGATCGGCACAGCGCGGCAGCCATTTTGATAAATGAAGCGGCGATTATTTAAATCGCCGCTTCATTTTGCTATGTCTACAAAGCTCACCTATATGGCTCTGTCAACGGAGCCATGTAGTGTAAACATACCCTATGTGTGTTGGATCTTGTATTTAGCTGGGACAATTATAGTTTGATGTATGTAATGTAGGTCTCATCATGTTGGTCCCAGGATATTAGCGACCAGATGGGTCAGGTCTAATCTTTTATTGGACTAACTTCTCTTAGTAAGAGGGACAAGCTTTCCAGCTAAACAGAGCTCTTCTTCAGGTCGGGGAAAGGTACTAATGGTCACCGCTACATACAAAACCCAACACACGTAGTTTGTCATTCAGGCAAAAGCATATTCATCAAATACGTAATTTACATATATATAGAAGCAGTCTACTATATATTCCACTCACCAGCCACTTTCTACATCATTGCTGCTCATCCTATGAGCACCGGGATGAGCCATATCACACCTGCTGATACCAATGAGCTTTAGATCAGGCTGGGAGGCATGGAAGGACCGTACCAACATGCATATGCACAAGGGGTCCAAATTAAGGTTGCACAGGCAGCTTTAATTCTGGCATCTCCTAAACTCTGAGCACTTAACTTTTCAATGTCAATTTTCTTTTAATGTGGCGGGCCCTGTGTGTGGCATGAAGCAGCGAATATTCCAAATACTGCCCCCTTTGCACGGCTAGCTGAAGTTTACAAAACTCCATGAGCTGCAGCTTTTGCTGCCAAATGGGCCCCACTGCTCTGCTCAGTTTACACCTGTATTGTCCCTCGGAGAACATGGGAATGCTGAGGGCTGATGTAGCATGGGAGTTTGTCCAGTTACTCCACTCCTGTGTGCAATTGTGTTTTTATTATTATCAAAGCCGATTTCCCCCTCTCCCTGTATTAGAAACCTTCTTCTCCAAATATTTGTTCTGGGTAGCAGTATACAGAATAAGTCTCCTGTTGATTTTGTGCAGCCAGCATTCCTGAAATGTTACAGCTACGCACAGAATTTGACCTGTAGCACAGCGGAGGAGAAGTTCAAACACAAGCTGAGATATCCATCCGACAGTACAAATGCCAATAAGCAATTTCCTCTTCCCAGTCCACCATAGATTCTCATCAGATAGGCAAGAACAGACACTTGCCAATTTTTTTTATAACCCATAAAATGTCTTCAAGCAATTGTGCAGATTTCAAGCTCCCCTTTGATCAGTCTTTGCAACAATGATTCCAGGCTTTTGCCTAGGTATGATTCCTAGATCCCAATATATACAATGGACGAGTCCCAGCCTACAGAAAACCTTCTCATTAAAGCCCTAATCTGTTCCACTACATTCTTGTAAGAGAATTATTCAGCTTTAGAGCATGCCTCAATAGTGAGCAGTAATAAGACTGATAGAAACAGCTTAAGTAATTGGATTGCTATATGGTATTGAATGTCTGACAACAAAAGATATCAATCTCTATTCTACCACCAAATCTTTGTTCCAGCAATGAATTCATTTAGTAATGCACTTGGAGGCTTGAGGTCCCTGCAGGAGAAATAACAGACTAGGGACACAAAAGGCAGGACCATCTGATGAGCACAGAGAAAGCAACTGTGCCATTCGAAGAAGTTAATTACAGCCAACAAAAGCAGCAGACTGACTTGTTGATCATTACCATAATCACATTACTACACTCCACTCTCATTCCCAGCAGCGGCTGGCCTGGTCTCTTTTTGTTTGGGACATGAGCATCATATTAATTTTGTCACCTCACATATACCCCCAGTTGGACCCTTTCTGAAGATATTTGTGAATGTTGCAGTTAATATGTTTGGGGGTTTTCCTTTATTTGTGAAAGGGGCCAAGAGAAATAACTTCAGAAGTTTATTTAAACTTTGATCAATGACCACAGACTTCCACTGTTTCTGCAAAAGAAGATTTATGTACAAAAGGGATTGTCCATAAAATTGTCTGCTTCTGACACACGATTCTTACTGAGCATGTACTTTCATGGTGTGTACTTTCTGGGTTACAATAATATATGTGTAACCTTTCCATGGGGTAGTGCTTACACAATAGCAACTTACTTAGATTTGGTCCTCACACTAGTTTTACATCAATATAATACCATTAACTCCTGCTGAGTCATTCCTGATTTACCCCAATGCAAGTGATCTTGGCCCCTTGTTACTAATATAGAGTTATTTTTGTCTTTTTGAATAGCGGCATGTGGAAACTATTTTGAGTTTAGATCACATTTCTGGGTAAAATCACTTTCTAGAATGTTTAGTGATGGGTATTCCTAAATAAACCTGGTGCTCTTAGTACATTGTTTCCTATATTGAATAAACATCATTATGTCCAGTAGAAACAGAAATACATTTGATTTGAGCAAAGTTTTTCAAAACAGCCAAAGGATGCTGGGCAACATTTGTGCTCTTAGAAGTCCCAGGCCCCGTTCTTCCAGATCTGGGACTAGATTCTTTGCTGCTTTAAGGCCACGTCTATACTTACAGTGCCAGAGATCGAACTTCTGGCATTTGATTTAGTGGGTCTAGTAAGGACCTGGTAAATCGAATGCTGAGGGCACCCCCGATTGGCACTGGTACTCCTCAATATGCGAGATGTAAGGGAAATGAACAAGAGCAAATGCTCCCATCAACTCCCACTGAGGAGACTGTGCCAAGCTCTGCTTAAGGTAAGGCCAACTCTAGCCATGTTATTTATCTTGTTGTGTACCGTAAGGCGGTCTTCTGGATCTAGTTTATATGGGTATGTCTACACTGAGGCGCTATTTCGGGATACTTCTGGTATCCTGAAATAGCTATTCTGCATCTTGACAGCATGCCCATTATTTCGAAATAGCTTTCGAAATAATGGGTGCGCTATTCCGATGTCCCTGTAAAACTCGTTCCACAAGGATTAAGGGATGTTTCAGAATCGTGGTTTCTTTCGAAATTTGGCACTATCCAGACTGCACCAAACTATGAACTAAGGTATTTCAAAATCAACTCGAAATAAGCTATGCAATTTGAGTCGCTCAAATTGCGTAGCTTATTTCAAGCTAAGGGTGCTGTGTAGACACACCCTTAGTGGCCTTAGTCGGCCTGGTGCCACTGAGACCAGATTCATTGGCTTCAAGAATTCTGTGCATCTCATACAAAACATAACCAGGGTAAAACACAGCTAGATTTCCACATTGAAATTCTTTAAAATTACTAAAGCGGTATTTAGAATTATTTAAATGACACCAGGCCAAAGACTACAGGAAACTTAAAAAGGGCAAAGCCCAGTTTGAATGGAGAAATAACCACTTGGAAAAAGGAACTTAGGAAAACTTAGGAAAAAGGGGATGATAAGAGACTGACATAGAAAACATGGACGATTGCCTGTTCTTCCTTTCAAAAGCGCAGTGCCCTCTATCAATTGGGTGTATGGTCAGTAAGATAATAGACTGAGTCTTGCCTAAGGGCTTTGGACATTCAAATTAAAACTCTGGACTATCTGAATACTCAATCAATAGCCAGAGAACCAAGTGTCAAGCATGCAGAATTTGCCTACCAGCCACCCCTATGATAAACAGGCTTCCATTTTCTGCAGCGAGGGCCCAATCTAGCTACTGTACGTGTGTCATAATCCAGAGCGCTGGCCTGGTGGCTAATGGGTTAACCCTCCCTAGCCAGGTGAGTGGTCAGCCAATAGAGATGCAGGTAGGAATTTCAAACTGGGACAAAGGAATTTTTGTTTTTCCCTCCTTTGTCTCTGGGCAGTTGGCTCTCTAGATACTGACCGAGACAGAAGACCTGTCTCTCTCCAAGAAAAGACTCTTCACCATCTGTAAGCAGGGCAAAGTCTAGATAAATCCGTCAGGTTTTATTGTTTTCTGGTTTGGGAATTTGGATCTAAGGTCTGTGCTGTTAGAAATGGGTTTTTTTCCTCCCTTCTGTAACTAAGTCCTGAGCCCACGGGAATCCCCCATGAGTTTATTAATTTGTGACTCTTACCATCCAGTCACCTTAATCATGTTTGCAACTGTAATCTTGTTTTGGTAATAAAAGGTTATTTTCTTTTTCTAAGTAACTGGTATTGGTTCATTTTTGAGTCCTGGAAGGTCTGTGTGTATATCTACCTGTCTGACAGAGAGGCAGCCACAACAGACTGTAGTTTGTTTTTCTCTTTTTCAGGCTCTTTTGGGAAGAAATCCTGGGGTGCCCCAGGGTTGGTTTCAAGTATCCACCCCTGTTTGTGGGTTCAAAAGCACTTGGTGGTGGTGGTGGATTCCCCAAGATCTGAGTATTTGGATTTGGGGGGGAGTTTTTGTACCAAAGCCTGTAGAGATCAGGTTTTGAGGTTGCTTTTGCAGGCCCCCACTTCTGCATTCATCATACCAGAGTGGGGAAAAGCCTTGACAACGTGAATGGAAAGATCAGGTGTTAGCTAACCAACTTCCCTTCTAGGTAGCCAACTACAGAGTGCATGGCAACATCCAATTCCCAAGTGTCAAAGAGGAGCTCCAGCCTATCAACATTTGTGCAATGCTGAAAACCGACTTTGGCCATGGCTGGCACCCGACATAAGTCAGCTACTGATTGAAGCCCACCCCCGGCTCTGTACCAAACAGTGGTGCTAAAGCACAACCCCCTCTCAAACACAAAAAGGTCTGAGGACACGCTACTACTCTCCACACACCTCCAGACCAAACCCACCCAGCACAATTCACACTGCCGCCTATTCATCATAGCCGCTCTGATCTCTGTAGCCATCTTTTCACACCCCAGAAGACCCCTTATATATCCCGGGCTGAGAAACCAGACCTCTGACAAATCTCAACAACAAAGCAGCACGGGCCCACCGACAGAGGCAGATAAAGGGGCAATTTGCTCCGGGGCGCAGCGATTCTAAAGGCAGTAGTGGCATCCGGTGCCCTGGGCCCTTTAACTCACGGGCTCGAGTCGGCTCTAATGGCGGGGGGACGTGCCACGCTCCAGGTGCTGCTGAGTTTTGTGGGGAGGCAGGGTTGGCATGACACATTCACTGCCCTGGCTCCACCCCTTCTGCCCACGGCCCCGCCCCCTACTAGGAGCAGAGCCAGGCCCCTGTCCCCATCTTGCCCAAGGGACTGGTGTGGCTGTCAGTTCCCCTGAAGCAGCAGGTACCATACATAATGCAAGTCGCTGGAGCCAGAAAGCAGATTGTTGGAAAGTACCATGTGTGACCAGAGTGGTTGGATAAGTTACCCGCTATTGCCTGGAATTGCTCTCCAAGGTATGGTTTGAAACAATTCTGCCACTTCCTATTATGCCCAACCAATTTTCCAGCAAGAGCCATCAACGCCAAGAGAAAAAGCTTCCACCGCTCTGTACACTGGCCTCCTACAGAGTTTCTAATCAAGTTCAAGATTTCAAGCCCTTATCTTCAAAGCTCTCATTAGTTTGGGTGCAGGACACCTAAAAGGCCTAAATTGCAGCAAGGGAGGTTTAGGTTGAACATCAGGAAAAACTCCCTACCTGTCTGGGTGGTTAAACGCTGGAATAAGTTGCCTAGGGAGGTTGTGGAATCTCCATCACTGGAGATATTTCAGAGCAGGTTAGACACACACCTGTCAGGGTTGATCTAGACCAGGGGTGGGGAACCTTTTGGGGCTGGGGGCCACTGATCCACAGAAAAATCAGTCAGGCAGGGGGTGTGCATGCTGGAGTACCAGCGTGGGCTTCCCAATGCTGGGGTGAGGGAGCCTGAGCCCCGGGGGCCAGATTCAGGCAACCTGGGGATTGCACCTGGGCTTTAAGTTCCCCACCCGTGATCTAGACAGGGCTTGGTCCTGCCTCAAGGGCTGGGGCCTGGCCGTGATGACCTCTCAAGATCCCTTCCAGTTCTAGGATTCTATGATCGAAAGCTCTGGGACAAAGACCAGGGCCGGCAACGTCCCTCCTGTGGCAGAGGGAATTCTCAACTGTAAGAGCCTAGCTCACCCATGCAGGAAACAGACCCTTCTCCCCAGGGGTGGTCTCAGACCATGCAATCAGCTCCCCACAGGGGAGAGATAGCTCAGTGGTTTGAGCGTTAGTCTCCTAAACCCAGGATTCTGAGTTCAATCCTTGAAAGGGCCATTTAGGGATCTGGGGCAAATTTGTCAGGGATGGTACTTAGTCCTGCTGTGAGAGCAGGGGACTGGACCTGATAACCTCTCAAGGTTCCTTCCAGATCTATGAGATGATATATCTCCATATATTATATTAACTCCAGGCCCTAGCCAGCTTCCCCACTTTCTGCTCCAGCAACATGCCTTGATCTGGCCTCCTCTCCAAACACACAACAAGAAGTGTATTTATTGAATGGAGGCCACTTATCAAAACAAGACGCTGGCCTGCAGACATTTCTCCCTCCGCAGGGAGAGCGGGAGAATAAACATGTGACAGATGTGCAGCCCCATTGCCTGGTGCACTGCTGGAAGGTGCTCTGACGCTACAGTGAACAGGGAAAAAAAACAACTTACAGAAAAGAGACTACTGCAAACAGTCAGCTCTTCTAGAGCACCGATCTCAAAGCGGGGATGTTAACTTGGTTAACCCTTTTAACCTAGATCCTGCCACGGCCATGAGGTCCCACCCGGCCTGCTGGCGCCACAGTGGCCAGGGTGGCTTCAGCCCGGCACAGCTGGCTGCCCGCAGAATTAACCGGTAAGGGCCAGTTAACCAGTAACCATACTGGTAAGCCTCATGTTTACCAGTTAACCAGATAACATTAGGGATGTAAAATCCCGGTTCATCAGTTAACGTTTAACCAATTAAGCAAGTAAAGCAAGATCCAGAATGAGGACCGCTCTAGCCCACCAGGAGCAGCCCCTAGCCCGCGGGGCTCCCGCCTCTAGTCCCTTGCTGGGCTGGCTCTGCTGGCTACTAGCCCCCATGTAGGGGCTAGGACTGCCGCCAGCTCCCGGCTCCCAGCCCCCACGGAAGTAGCTCCTGTCTGCCAGGCACCCAGGCCCACTGCGGACAGGGGCTGCTCTGGATGAGACCAGCCCTTGTCCACAGCGAGCCCCAAGGGGCTGGAGCAACCCTCTGCCCGCAGCAAGCGGGAAGCTGCTCCAGCCTCCACCAGTTACTAGTTAACCTTTCGCATCCCTAGTTAACATCCCTATCTCAGGGCATTTTACAAAAAGAGGCTGGTATCATTATCTCCATTTCATTGGTGGGGAAACTGAGGCAGTGGGCAAGGCTCAGGAGTTCAGTGGCAGGCACTCAGATCTCACCACTCACTAGGCCTCCCCACCCGGTCTGTTCAATCAAGTCTCTCCAAAGTGCGCGCTCAGAACGCGGCGCGCTCAAGCCACGCTTGAATTCAACACAGAAGTCAATGCTCTTCCCCGCTAGCCATGCTGAGGCCATGCTGCGTGGCATGATGAATGCGAGCAGCAGTCTGCACTCTTGAAACTTGCAGAGGATGGATTGTTTTTTTTAAACAAGAGACTGATTTATCCCACCCATGATCTTCGGCTGGATTCAATGATGCGCTTTGGTCGCTCTAACCACCACAAACATAAAGATCGCTGGGTGTCAGTCATGGAAGTTCTGCGATTCTTTCAGACTGAATCAGCACTGACGGCAACTAATCCTGGTTCAGGGGAAGGAATTGTCTCTTTCCCATGGCCACAAAATGCCATTTCTGCCCCGCTCCACCATTTGCTCAAATCCTTTGGCTTCCCCTTACTTGACCCCTTGCCTCTTGCAATGAACATATAAGGCACATGGCTTCCAGAGAGTCCAGGGAGCATGCACGGAGCTGGGTAGAATGATAGAAGAGTTAGGCTCTGAAAGGACTGATTGGTTGCAAGCCAGATGCCCCAAAGCCATGGAGTTTCTTAAAAGAGTATCTGCTTTAAAATACTTTAAAAGAAGAACAATGTATTGAAGATGTGTGTTTCAGTGGGAGCAGAAGGACCCTGACAAGGATACTGTGAACTCTTAAAGGAATCCAATTAAAAAAGGCTTTCCTGCATCTTACAGATGGGACCATAACCCCAGCTAGCGATCTAGGAATTTATTAATCATCCATGTAGGGTTAGTTTTTGGCTCTGAGGAAGCAGGCTAAAAGTTCAGAAGGAGGGCGTCAGGGAACTTGCACTAAGGAGTCAGATTGTAACAGCCAAGACCTGCAGATCGAAATAAAGAGAGTCACCGCATCAGGCCAGGTTTCGAGGGAGTGACTCACACGAGTCTCTGAAATGTGGTGAGGGGAAGCTTGTCTCTTTCCTGGAGATCCTGTAAGTGTTAATCCTTCCCCGGCCTCCCCACCCCAATATTTCTATTTCCACTGATTTCAACTTTTGCTCTCATGTCCCGTTTAGTTTTTCAGCCCTGACTCAGTAAACAAAAGCCAGTTGTTCTGCCTGGACTGGAATTGTTCCTCTTCTTTTCACCACAGACCAAGTTCATTTGAAATGAGCCATTCACTCCAGCTATTGCTCAGTGCCCGCAGCCAGGCACCCTTAAAGCACGGACAGCGAGAGCGATCCTACAACATGTGCTGCAGAATGAAAAGAGATCCAGCTCTAAAGGCCCCTCCAGCCAGGCAACATGACAAACACATGACAAACAGGATCATACCGGAAGACCGCAGGCCCTGAACCAAAGAAAAATCAGCATACTTATGCCATAAGGCACTGTCAGGTTACCTATAGCGACACTTACACCATGATCTCAGTCGGGTTGAACTGGCAAAGTTCTTGTGTAATTTAAATGCATTTCTTCACTCAGACACGCTGAAAGCTAAAAATAGCCTTGAATATGAAATGTAACTGAAGCCTAGACTCTTGTTGATAATATAACTATATTAGGCTCAAGTTGTATTCCTTTTCTATTGTAATAATGTCATCATATAAATCCCTCGCCTGAAATACAATGTTCACTTCAGGCCTCCCCATCTAAAAAAACCCCCAAAAAACAGACCCAGAAGGGATCCAGATCCATTCAGAGGTCTGCAAAAGTTTCTGTTTAACGGCAAGGTGAAAAAGTTTGGGAGCACCTAGTCTAAAGACAAGTTAGGGAACGTGACAGAGGATTATGAAATATTGAATGGTGTAGAGAAAGTGAATCAGGTTCTTCCATTTATCCCCTCTCCATATGAAAATGAAAAGCCGACCAATGAAATGGAGAGATCAATTTAAAACGGATAAAAATAAAGACTTCTTACACAGTGCATGTCAACTACTGGATTCCCCAAAGTATTAGCATTTATATGGATAATGCAAATACCAATAGCTATACTAGATAGGAGAAAAGAAAATTAAGGATACAAACCCATAAGCTCCCAGGCATAAATCACTAACTAAAAGGGTCAGGAAAAAAAATGTTCATGTAGCCTGGGAGTTAATAATTGTTTATTCAGAGATTTTTGTCCTTTCATCTGAAGCATCTGGTATTGACCACTTCTGGAGACAAAGTATTGGTCCGGCTGACTGCTGGTCTAATATGGTATGGCAATGTTTCTGTTTCTGTATTGACTAGTTCCTTATAATGAATACACTACGGCAGCCGCTTCTGCGCAAAAACTTGCCAGCTGTCTACACTGGCCGCTTGAATTTGCGCAGGAACACTGACGATCTAATGTAAGATTGTCAGTGTTCTTGTGCAAATACTATGATGCTCCTCAGGATAAGCCCTCTTGAGCAAATGTATTTGCGCAAGAGGCCAGTGTAGACAGGGGAGGACTTGTTTTATAAAAAGCCCGATGGCGAAAATGGCGATCGGGCTTTCTTGAAAATCGCATCTAGACTGGCCATGGATGCTTTTGCGCAAAAGCACTTTTTACAAAGGCACCCGTGACAATCTAGATGCTCTTTTGCGGAAATGCTTTTAACGGAAAAACTTTTCCGTTAAAAGCATTTCCGCAAAATCTGGCCAGTCTAGACGCAGCCTACATGTTTATATTAATAGGATTCTCCTTTTTAGGTGCTGTCGCTGTTTGCAGTTTGAAATAATCCAAAAACCTTAAACACAAAGCTAGTACTGTGAAAGTGCTACTTACATAAAATTATTCTGCATAATAATTTACTGACAAAAAGCCAAGGGCTATTTTGAGCAAGTCTATGAGTCTGCTAACATCTGCAAACGTAACCAGATACTGCAGAGCAACTGTAATAAAAGGAATCACTACACAAAAGCAGCTGGTTCTAATGTTTAAAGATCTTCTTTAGAAGATTAAAAGCTTCTAGGCATTTTTAGAAAGCTCACATTATGAGCTGATCATTTAAACTGTGGCCCACATTACAAGTTACCAAATATTTCATCATTTTAGAGGGATGCCTCCGTTAGGACACATCTGTCTAATGAAAAATTACAGCATAGAAATAACTCCAAAGTTAATATTAAAAACTATCAACCATAATTGGGTTACTAGAGTGAAAACTTGGTCACAAGGGTATGGAGTCAGCAAGGTACTTAAGCATGTGCTTAATTTTAAGTACGAGTGTCATTGAAGTAAGTACAGCTTAAAGTTGGGCACATGCTTGAGGACTGGGTCAGGGTTCAACTGACTGCTCTGATACAAACTTCCTTTACAACTTTGGGCAAGTCAGTTAGTCTCTCTTTGCCCCAATGCCCTGTGTGTAAAATGAGGATAATACAGTCTCTTCCTGTCCTGACAACCTCAAATATAAAATCTTTAGGACAGGAACTGTCTTACTATGTATATGCACAGCTATTAGCACAATGGGACCATGATCTTAGTTGAAACCTCTTGGCACTTCTGGAATAATAATAATGGGGAATTTTACAGAGATGAGCATTTGAAAAAAAATGAAAAAAATGTTTCAAACACTTTGAGCCAAACTGTTTGCCTCCCTTGCACAACTTATCCCGCTCATATTTGACCCTTTCTCAAAAGTCCTCACTATTCAAGCCCAGCTGTAGTCAGCAAGACCACAGGCCTGAAACAAAGCCCATGACATTAATGGAAAATTGACCATGGTCGTTGAGGCACTTTGCCGAAGGCATGTGACAGAGACTTCCTTGACTGACTCAAGGCCACCTGCCATCTCTGTTTCTACTCATCTCCACTGTTTTGCTAGCGTTTAGCATAGTTTGGTTGCCCGGTGGCTAAGTCACGTCTAAGTCCACCCCTTTCAAGCATCAGAGTCCAATACACACAAGCGTCTTTCACCCCAGTCTTAAGCTGGGTACCACCTGTCCTTCCTGTGGACCCAGGCTATCTTCCACGGCTCTCTTCCAAGACTGGCTTTCTTTTGAGGTCAGCCCCAGCCTCTCCTGGGCTCTGACAAGTTTCTGCCCTTGTTAGCTCATTGCAACACCTCAGTAGGTAGCAGTAACATGCCTGGTCAGTCCTCTCCTCAACAGCAGGGGTTACTGTCTCTCTCACAGGACAACAGTGCAGGGAGGACCTCACAGCTACCATCTTGTCTGGGTTCCTGGTCCTGAGAATTCTAAACAACCCAGCTTGCTACCCTCGTAGCCTCAGTTTACCCTGCTTGGTCCAGGACTTTTTCCTGTGTGACCCAGCCCTTCTGACTGTTCTTTTATAGAGCTACAGCTCTCCCTGGAGTTCCCCTCTGCTAAGCTTCCCACAGGCTCACCCTCAGCAGGCCTGGTTTGGTCATAACCTCATGTCTGTCCCCTGCTGCGGTGAGCTAAACATGCCACAGGTGCAGATCGCTCTGGGGGAATCCAACTCAGCCTGTGACAAGGCCCTTTGAATGCAAGGCCCCCAGTTTCGGTTTGTAAAGGCCAGCGCACGCCCCACAACATCATGCATGTGACTATCCATAAGAGAAAATACTGCCCCAGGCATAGAGAACACAAACAGGGCTTCTGAGTTTAAGTGTGAATGGTTAAAACCAATGCAACCACCCTGAGACCAAAGAGAGAACAAACACCAGAAATGGTTACTCAGTGTCAATGCTGCAATGACGGGGCAGTCATGCCTAATAGTCAGAGCAGAGGGTCTAACCCAAAGACACACCAGGTGCCAAGGTCAGAGATAGTGTCGGGGCGAGGTAGAGAAGCCTAGAGTGGTGCAGGAGAGCAGGAACTGGGAGGAATGCAGGGCACAGGAGGGGTCCATAGATCTCACTAAGGATTCCTGCAGTTGCCTCAAACAGCTGCCTGGTTCATATAGCATGCCTCAGCCACACAGTAGCTGTTGGGGCCAAAGGCCTCTGTGAGCTAGCCCTCCCTTGGGCCCTTCCCTAGTTACCCAGGTGAGCTGTGGAGCAGTAGCAGTGGGTAGACCTCTCTGGGGGGACCCATGGGCCTGGGTTGGAGGCCTGTGATCCCACCCAGCTGTCACCCCTTTCTGAGGCCAATTAGCCTGTACAGGCAGCATCCCTGCACTCTTAGCTTGTATTTCAAGGCAGGCACACACCTAGCAGCTATGGGGGTGTGACCACTAATGTGCTGTGCATTAACCGGTGTGCGTAGACACAGCTGGCTCACACTAACAGCTCCCCAGGGGTGTAGCGTGATCCTGTTGGAAGTAGTAACTATGTGATTTTACAAAGAACTCCTGCCTGCAAAAAGCCATTTTCAGACCTCTACAGAGGACTCAATTTGCTGACGAACCCCCCCTTAAACACAATGAAATTAACCACAACAGAAGCCCCAATTACACAGAACCCTGTGACCATAAATGGTTGTTCCCAGGCAAGTTCACCTTCAGAATGGGTCTCTACTTCACTTCCCCCTTCACCAGCCTGCCTTTCAAAGCCCTGCATGGCACTGACCGTCCCTCTAAGGCTCTGTCTACACTGGCGCGATCTTGTGCAAAAGCGGCTGCTCTTGTGCAAAAACTTGCTGCCTGTCCACACTGTCCACGTGTTCTTGCGCAAGTAAACTGATGTTCTAATGTATAAAATCAGGGTTTCTTGCACCAGAACTGACACTCCCGCTCAGGAAGAAGCCCTCTTGCACAAGAGCTCTTCTAGAAGAGGCCAGTGTAGACAGCCATTTTAACCATAGGGCTTTCTTGTGCAAGAAATTCATGTTGCCTATCGGAGCTTTCCTGCACAAGAGAGCATCTACACTGGCATGGATGCTCTTGCGCAAAAGCACATGCCAGTGCAGATGCTCTCTTCTGGAAGAGTTTTTGCAGAAGAACTCTTCCACAAAAGAGTGTCTGCGTGAGAATGCACCAGTGTAGACGTAGCCTAAGGCAGTCGGATGCGCCCCTCCCCACTTCAGAGCGGGCTCATTGAATTGGCCAGTGGGGACAGAGCATGGAACCTCAGCTGGGATTCTGGCTAGGAGTAGATTGAGGTCCCCACACCTGTAAGCCACACATCTTGTGACACCAAACACCCTGCTCCCACTGGGAGGGGCCCAGCTTGGAGCACCTGTCCTAGGGGCCCCAGCTATCCTGCAATACAACCCCAGGACAGTCTCCAGAGCTGTGGGGAGACCCTCAGTAGCATAGCCCTGCATAGCTCTACTTGCCACTACTGCCCAACCCACAGCTCCATCCTGGCACCAGCCGAGCAGAGAAGACAGAGGCAAAGTCCACAGGGAGCAACATTTTGCCTGTCCTGGGGCTCACACCCTCAGAGCAGCCCCTGGCTTTGGGTGTCATCACTATCTTCAGCTCCAGCACTCATGCCAGCTGCCAGCCTCAGACCTCTAGCTAAGTCCCCTTCATTCAGGCCCCTTCCAGCATATTGTAAGTCCAAATGAAACCTCACAGTTCTTGTACCTTTTCAGGCTACTGAAATCTTTTCTTCTCTACTCGCTAAGCCTATCCCAGGGGGTCCCATACAGGGACAGGACGGGACGGGCCCAGCCCCCAACACATGCTATGCTATGCTATGCTGCCCTGCCCTGCCCTGCCCTGCCCTGCATCACTCAGCCAAAAAGAACTACCTCCTCCACCATCCCTCTCCCCACACTGAGCTCACTCAGTCTATTTATTGTGGCTTAGCTTCCCCGGCCCTGCCCCCACCCCACTGCCAGGAGCCAATTAACCACTCACCTTCCCAGACGCAAAGCATTACTAACTGGGTGCATTTGCTAGCCTCACAGGTGATGGAGGTTAAATCCTATCCCACCCTTGCTGCATGATTTTGCAGCCTGTTCTGACGTCATGGAAGGTCTTTGGGCTTACCTCCAGCTCACCAGGTTTAGTAGCCTGGTCCCAGCAGGTGGAAGGTAAAACATGAGAAGGAGACTTTGTTGGGAAACAGAACTTGGAAGGAAGGGTGGAGGAAGTGCAACACGAAAGAGGTGAAGAAAAGAGAGCTGGACACAAAGGGAAGAGGAAAGGGGAAACTGGGGAAGCAGAGAAGATAACATTCCCCTATTGGCACTCTAGGATGTGGGTAACACAAGATCTTAGCGTGTAAGGAGGCAGAAGGGAAGCCTACGGAGGAAACTGAGCAGAACAGAAATCTGATTTCCTCATGAATCTGTGCATTCAGGCCACCCCCAGGCAGTTTCCACTGTCCTACTGACCCCACATCTAAAAGGGGAGCATTATGGGGAGCCCCTTGTTCCCAAGATCTTTGATCATAAGTGCTCCCCTTTCTTACATTTTTCCACATGAAGAATAGACTTCAGTTATGCTGAGCCTATCCAGGAACAGATCTGAAATGCAGGGAAATTATATTTGCCCCTCTAAAGGACAGCACAGAGCTCTTATCCCCAAAATCTAATCTAAATGTCCCCCTCAATGGTTTACTTGTGGATAATCCCCTTTCCTCTCACTAATGCAAAATGTTCTGCTGCCCCTGGGTCTAGTGACAGTCTGGATAATTGGGTGTGTATGTAATTTTCTCCTGCACAGGAAAGTATTACCCTGAGAATAGAGAGTTGCACAAATCTCTCTTCTGGCGAGTTTTCCTTAGGAACACTAGCTTGAGCTTTAGGGGAATCTTCCGTCAACAAAGAAAACATTTTTTTTGCAACCTGAAGTTACAAAAATAAAAACCACATTTAAAAAACCGTAAGTCAAATAATTTTTTCTGTGTACGCACACATGCATCATTTTATCTTTCCTTTTGTTGGAGAGAGACATAGCTATGTTTGACACAGATAGTTTGAAAAAACCTAAGACCATGCTGCTTACCACTTTCCAATAGCCACAAATCTCTCCAACCCTGTCCCATTAATGCCTGCAATGCATACACAATGCCTACACAACATCTTACACACTGTTTCTAAACAAAACATCATGCTTAGAATCACAGTGGAGGGGAACTGTCAACACTGATTTCCTTTCTTAATGTTTTCATTAAATGGTCTAACATTTTTTACAAGCATCTAACTTGTCAATTGATTGTGTTTATTCTTGGCTATTATTTTTAAGGCAGCCTGCTTTGGCCCCAGTACAAATATCCCATTTGCTGGAAGCTGCTCTTTTGTCTAGCAATCTGACATACCGATCCTATTGACCGAGCCACCGCTCACGCAAAAATGAGCTTTTCCAGACCCAGAGATCAAACTTTCCCTGGACTGTAGTCATGCTAAAGGGCCAGTAACCGCTTTGTAAAGAAATCTAACCCTATCCACGTGATGACAAACTTAAAAATCATCGGGCCACCTCCTCAGCGAGTGCAAATCAGCCTAGCTTGATTCAATGGAGCTACACCGATTTGCACCAGCTAAATATCTAGCCGGCTGTATAGTCTTCCAATGAAAGACCTGGGTGAAGGCTCGCTGATCTACACCAGCTAAGGATCTGGCCCCCTGGGTGCAGTTTTTTTCCTTTAAAATACAACAAGGCCGTGAAGAAAACCAGTTCTATTGCTATGGAAGTGGATGACAAGACTCCTATTGCCTGCCACGAGAGCAGGATCAAGGTCCCACAGGAAAATGATAACTCCAAGCAGGTCATTTGCAGATTCATTCTGGAAGGCGCAGAGCATCTTCTGAGAGTTACCACTTCCCCTCCTCTCCCACTGGGTTTGGTTGGCATGCAGCACGTGGCAGGACCAGACCCAATGGAAAAGGAGGGCCTGCCGCATTTCATCCTCCCGTTTTGTGCAAAGTGCACACAGGGGACCAGAGCAGACCCTTAGCGGGTGTAAACAGGCGTAGCTTCAGCGAGCCCAATGGAATGCACAGGGGCCAGCCCAGTGAAGTCAATGGTGCTGGGCGGATTTACCTCAGCAAAGGATTTGCCCAGTTTGTGGATCCACTAGGAGCACTAGCCAGCCTGCTCCTTGTTTTCATTTCATTTCCATATTGAGCTGTCCTTGGCCACGTGCAGACAAAACTCTGGGCATGTGTAAGTTCGTGCTCAGCCAATGGAAGGTTGGGCTGATGCCTGGCTGAAAACTGACCCCAGGAACTACATGGGCCAGCGCTTCCTGAGATGAGATTGCCATGGAAAACAATGGGAACTGCCCCTGAGTGAAGACTGAGAACTGGCCTTTATCCAACTCTCCACTGCAAGAAAAGGGAAAGCGAGGTGGAATATCTGCACCCAGCACAGCACATGTCCCCTCGCCTACCTGCCCATCAATCTGGGGAACCCGCTCTGCGCCGATTTCAGCCCCACTTTGCAGGCCATAGGAAGCAGAAGAGAGCAGTCGCTCATACCTGCAGACTCCCCAAGTGGCTGTGCATAAATTAATGCTGCTTGAAGAAATGTTGACTCCATATCCCTATATGGGATTGGGAGCCCAGCGCTGCATGGTGCCAAGCTCCCTGCCACAATGGGCAAAGCATCTCCAGTTCCTGTTAAAGCCAAGGGGTGTAGAAGACACCTGGAACTTTCCCCAGCATGCATCAGGGCAGAAGAGACAGAGCAGCATGAAGACAGAAATCTCAGCGGACTCTTACCTGGCTTCTAGGTGCCCCTAACCCCTGCAAGGACCTCCCCCTTATTCCTAGTCTTCTGGGAAGTGAAACTCATCTATGTTTAATCCCTCCCTGCTCATGGATTTGTGGTGGGACAGGGTATAAAGCTTTTGGCTAGGTTTTCATTAGGGGTGTGTCTAGACAACATGGCTCCATCGACGGAGACATGTAAAGTAGTTTACTCGACATGGTCAATGAAGTGCAGATTTAAATAATCCCCACTTCATTAAAATAAAAATGGCCACTGCGCTGTGCCGACAATCAGCTGATCTGGCACAGTGGGGCAGTCTAGACGCGGCGCAGTTGACAAGGGAGTTTTGTCGATCGCTCCTGTAAGCCTCGCTTCACGAGGCTTACAGGAGCGGTCGACAAAGGCTTCCCTTGTTGACTGTGCCGCGTTTGGCTGCCCCGCTGAGCCGGATCAGCTGATTGTCGGCATAGCGCGGTGGCCATTTTTATTTTAATCCCCGCTTCATTGACCGTGTCGAGTAAACTACTTTACATGGCTCCGTCGACAGAGCCATGTTGTCTAGACACACCCCTACAGGCTAAGGAGTGTGAATCTGCTCCAGTAATATTTTAAATAGGATAAATATAGATACAGATCCTATTAAAAATGTGATTGGAGTAGATTTACACACATATACATTATTGGAGTAGACTTACACACACATCATTCAGTTATATATTATAAGTATTTTATATATTAGTATTGAATATACAGGCTTTTATTATAGCACTATATATACATGTATATTTTAAAATATTTAAAGTTATTACTGGAGTTTTAAATATTTATTTAAAATGTCTATTTACATTTCTATTTTAAATATTATTAGAATAAGTTTATAGTCATTAATCTAAGTATATGTATAAACACATACTGATTTACAACTGCCAAAAATTGTATTGTCCCTGAAACACACACACACACCCCACACAAACACACCCATTGTAATTAAATATGAACTACTTTTAATTGTATTTTAATTTCAGAACTGAAATATTAATGATCTTCCATGCTGTAACAGAATAAGGCCCTGATCCTCCACCATTGAGATCAAAGGGAGTTTGGCCGTTGCCTTTAATGGGCACAGGATCGGGCAGTAAAAGGGGGAAGGAAAATAAGAAGTAAATTGCAAAAGGATGAGCAAGTATTGGAGAGACCACTTAGCTCCAAGGACATTCTTTATATGTCACATTACACATAA
Source organism: Rafetus swinhoei (assembly GCA_019425775.1). Taxonomy (NCBI): domain Eukaryota; kingdom Metazoa; phylum Chordata; order Testudines; family Trionychidae; genus Rafetus; species Rafetus swinhoei. The sequence continues at coordinate 191,025,711 of CM033440.1, forward strand.
AAAAGGGGCATGCAAAAAACAATGACTGAAAAACCTCTAGGCTTCTATGCCCTGGCTCATGTATCTTCTTTCGCGCTCTTGCATTCGGCATCCATGTAACATGAACAGACCCTATCCGTTTACAAAAGCTCCGCTCTTCCCGCCGGTCTTGTTTGTTATTTTATGTGTTTCTGCATCATTTGCAACGTTTGCTTTGATCTGCCTTCCTCCTCGACGTGGGGTTTCCTTGTCGGCTACCAAAAGAAAAACTGTTGGGTTTGAAAATGTGCTTATTTTGAAGCATCGCTGGCCCCAAATGCCTATTTTTAATCACAAGGAGCAAAGCTCAAGGTTTGCCACTCTCCATCACCAGCTGCCTTCCCTTGAGGGAAGTCCAGTTTGAAAGAATGAGGGGCCTCCTCATACATCTATAAAAGACAGGGCTAGATTCCCAGCTGATGTACGTGGGAACAGCTCCACTGACTTTGACAGAGGTTCGCCCTTTTACACCAGTAGAGAGTTTGACCCTGGGCTTTTATTTAAGAGTAATCATGACAAGTTGGGATTTCATTCCAGATGGGAAACCTTACAATGTGTAAGTAGCTGATTGCACTAAAAACACCAGCAAACTCGGCTTCTCTCTGCATTTCTCTGTTGTAGGCCTGATCTTGCTCCCGTTGAAGACAAGAGCAAAATTCCTATTAACTCACACAGAGGGAGACTGACCCTATATTTTTTGTAATCTGATCAATAAACCCCTTGTGAACAGCCCGAGTCATTGTAGACCTTGTTTCTTTTTCTAACAAGGACAGCCTGTTATCAGCAAATTAGAAATAGTCCTTAGACACAAGGTAGTTCATAAATGGCAAATAAACAATCTTCAGATGGGAATAGAAGGCACAACACACTATGAGACAGCCTTGGAATGACTCTTTGGTGGGAAAACAGGATACGTTCAGTAAGGACCTTGCAAGACTAGGGTCTCGAGGGACAGCCAGTGATTAGACCTCCTTCTCTATGGGGTAGGCAGCAGGAGGCAGCTTGGGAAACTGCTTAGACAAACAAAGAGCGAGAGAGAGGCAGGACAGTAAGAAATTGCCTCTGTGTCTTTAACAGAACCCTGCCATCATGTTGAGCTTTGCTGTAGGAACTTTGTTTGGAGTTGGATAGTTGGCGTTCAGAAGCAGCTCCTATGATGAGAATCTGTCCGACGGCTCCAAATAGTCTCAATGCTTTAGACGAGGGCCAGAATATTATTTTGAGGCACGTTCCCTCCAGTGAAAGTGACCAAACTCCTGGGTATATCCACACTTACCCCCCACAGCTGATCTATAATCCACGTTAGCCTAGATACTCAGCGTTATCACCAAACAAAAAGCTATCTATTTTCCGTCTTAGCAGGCTCAGGGTGATTAAGGTGTGCCTTTGTCAACCTGCAACGAAAGGTGGTGATGTTGCTTGTTTAAAATAATTGTTTTAACCAAATATATATTCATATTTTATAAGGAGGATGCTATTTTTCACGAGCAAAGAGGAACCCTTATGTAAAAATGTCTTTGTGAGAAACTTCCAAACACGAGAAGGTAGAGTGGCTGACCTTGCAGGCTAAACACCCCCTGCAGGCCCATTGGTACTAAAATAGTGCTAAGTACATGGCAGAAGAGTAAACAGAGAAAAACACAGGCTCCTGAAATGATACGCACTGTGTCAGAACAGCTCCCCTTCTCACTGGGATAAACAGGGCAAAATAAAACAGGAGTAAATATACTGACACATGCATTCAGATCCACAAAGGGGAAAACGTACTTGCTGTATTGACATGATTGTATAGGGTGGGAGTGGGGGGCTCAGGCACAGGGTGGGGGTGCAGGAGTAAGAGCAGGGAGTGGGAGACGCAGACTCAGGGCTGGGCGCCCCAGGCAGGGTGCTGGGAAGGGCTCACCGGGGCCACTCGGAGGGTGACGTTGCTGTGACGGCAGCTCATCCCAGGGGACCAGGGCTGCACTCCCTTTCTGGTGGCTCCTCCTTCTGGGCCAGGGCTGCAATCTCTGGCTGGTGGCTTCTCCCAGGAGGCGGGGGGCTGCATGGGCTGGCCCCGGCCTGCAGCTTGACTAGGTGGGGGGAGAGCATTGGAAGGACGGTCCTGGCTTCCAGCACCTGCCCCGTGGCCTGCAGTCTGCCTGGCGGGGCGAGGCTCCGGGGACCAGTCCTGGTCTCCAGCAGCCCCCCTGTTTCCTGCAGCCTGTCTGGGGGTGGGGGTTGTAGAGTTGGCTCCTAGGGCTTGTCCCGGCCTCCAGCATCCTTCCTGCCCCCCCCCCCCCCAGCAGCTTGCAGACTGTCTGTGGGGAGGGATGGGGGGAGGGCACATTCCAGGGGCCACTCCAAGCTTCCATGGCTCTCGGCAGGGAAGAGCGAGGGTCCTGGGGCTGGTCCCAGCTTCCAGCCCCCTTTCCCCTATTCTGCAGCCGGAAGGGGCAAGGCTCTGAGGGTGCTGGCCCTGGCCTCCAGCAGCCCCCTGAGGCCTGCAGGCTCTCTGTGCAGGAGGGGCAGGCTCTGGGAGCTGCCCCCAGCCTAAGGCAGCCCCCCATTCCCTGCAGCCTGTCTGAGGGGGGATGAGGCTCTGAGGGCTGGCTCCAGCCTCCAGTGCCTCTCCCCCCAGGGCCTGCAGCCTGTCTGGGGGGGCAAGGCTGTGAGGGCTGGCTCTGGCCTCTAGTGGCCCCCCCCCCCCAATTTCTTGCAGCCTGTGGAGGGACGGAGAGGCTCCGAGGGCTGGTCCAGCCTCCAAAAACCCCCTCCACCTGCAGCCTGTAGGCTCTTTGTGAGAGGGGCAGGCTCTGGAGGCTGGGGGCCAGGCCTCCAGTGCCCCTCCTCCCCCCGTGACCTGCAGGAGGTGCTGTGGCCAAGGGCTGGAAGGGAAGAAGGGGTTTGGGGCAAGGATGCTACTTATTGGTGTGCTGGCCGGCAAAAGGGTGGAACCCCAGCCCTGCTGGCCATTCCCTTGGTGGTGCAGCTGCCCCCAGTGGATAGCTCTCCCCTGCAGGCCTGCTGCTCCCAGTGGCCACTCTCATAATGTGTCCCACCGCACAGCAGCCCCTCCCCTTTGCATGTTATGGAAAACAGTCCCTTTCCCAGGACTTCCTGTTCTCCTGGCACAACCAAACCCTGCCCTTCTTTAAGTTAGGAGAAGAGGAAGCTGCCTATCAAATTTGGTGACCCTAGCTCTTACTGTTTAAGAGTTCTTGAACAAACGGACTCACAGACAGATACCCAGACAGACTCCCTCTACTATATATATGTGGATGGAAGGTTGACAGCCATTGCTCTAAGCTGTGTTATTCTGCCATAAAGGGGCTGCTCTGTTTTACTCTGGGAGCTCTGAAAACAAACAATTACTCCTCCTTAATGGATTTTAGTATTATTAGCTGCATTGTGGTAGTCCTTTGAGGTCTCTGTCCTAGATCAAGGTCTCATTGTGCTCAGCTTTATATAACTACGGACCAGTCATTGCCCCCAAAGAGACATCTCATTCTGTGATATGGGGAAATGGCTTGTCTCGGGAGAAGAATTAAGCAACAGGGGAGGGAACCCTCTCTAAGATAAGGAAAGTGATATCATGGAACACCATGGGCCGGATAAATAAAGGATGAATCTACACTGCACCCTTAGCTGGAAATAAGCTACGCAATTTGCTCTATGCAAATTGCGTAGCTTATTTCAAGTTAATTTAGAAGTAGCTTATTTTGTAATTCGAAATAAACCGCTATTCTGACATGTCCCTTAATCCTTGTGGAACGAGGCTTACAGGGACATGAGAATAGCACGCCTGTTATATTTCGAAATAATGGGCTTGCTTAAAAGACGTGGAAAAGTTATTTTGGGATACCAGAAGGATCCCGAAATAGTGTTGAAGTGTAGACATACCCAAAGAGCAGTTATCTTACCCCCCAATCCATACTGCAGGACTCTCCACCAACCCACCTTCTGCACTCTTAATACCACAGTTTGAATGGCCCAGACTGATCCACTTGAGTGATTAGGTGGATTCAAGGAGCGATGGAGGAGCGGGATTTAAAGGGGAAGGGAGAGGAAAAGTCTTTTAGCACTTCACAATGTATTAGCTGGGCAGAAGGAATTGGCTAGTTCAAGGGATTAGTTACGGAATACTGAGCCTGTCAGCTGGAGGTGACCAAAAGGAATGTGACCCCAGGTCAGGAGATGGTTGCTATTTGGTGGCCTTTATGCAATAAGTTGGTGGTCTTATTCCAGCTCTTACTAGACAAAATGTCCAGGCCCTTAAAACTGGGAATAGCTAGCGCCGTTGACTAACGAGGCCAACGAATGAATGGGAGTAAAAACCAAGTGACTCAAGGAAGGATAACCTAATCTTAGTCTGGCATTTGGGAAACGTGGGTTCAGTTCATTGCTCCACCACAGGCTTCCTGTCTGAGACTTCGCTTATCCTCTTGATGCCTCAGTTCCTCATTATCTGTCGAATGGGGAAATGGCACTTCCCTCTCTCGAAGAGGCGCTGGGAGGAGAAATACCTTTAGGATGAGGACATGCTCAGTTACTGCAGTGACGGAGGCCACATAAGTATCCTAGATAGCCCTTCACTTGGCCCTAGAACTAGTCCACCCAGATCAGGAGGAGTATGTGTGTATGTGCTGTGATGGCATGTGGAAGACCCCTCTTCAAGGATGTCCATCCAACCGATCAAGTGCACAAAATGCACATAGTAAAAGGGCTCTTCCAAAATGGAAGTGCTGACTCTGTACTTCTGTGAAGTGGTAATCAGGAGTCAAGCTGCCACCAGCTTGTACATAGAATCCTAGAACTGGAAGGGACCTCAAGAAATCATCAAGTCCAGTCCCCTGTCTTGCCAGGACCAAGCACCATCTAGATTGTCCCTGCCAGATGGCTGTCTAACCTGCTCTTAAATATCTTCAAGGAGGGAGATTCCACAACCCGTAGGCAATTTATTCCAGTGCTTAATCACCCTGACAGTTAGGAAGTTTTTCTAAACCTTCCTTACTGCAATTCAAGCCCTTTGCTTCTTGTCCTATCAACAGACATTAAGGAGAATATTTTTTCTTCCTCTTCACTGTAACACCCTTTTAGGTACTTGAAAACTGCTATCATGTCCCCCCTCAGACTACTCTTTCCCAAACTAGACAAAACCATTCTTTCAGTCTTTCCTTGTAGGTCATGCTTTCAAGACTTTCAATCTTTTTTGTTGCTCTTCTCTGGACCTTCTCCAGTTTCTCCACATCTTTCCTGAAATGTGGTGGACACAATACTTCAGTTGAAATCTAATCAGCACAAAGAAGATGGGAAGAATTACTTCTCGTATCTTGATCACAGTACTCCTGTAAAGCATTCCAGAATGGTATTTGCTTTTTTTGCAACAGTGTCACACTGCTGATTCATATTTACTTGTGGTCCCGTGACCCCGCTATATCCCTTTCTATATAAAACATGATGCACATGAAAGATATCTGGGATGAACTATTACAGCCTGCATTAAGCAACGTGAAACCAGATGATCATACCAGTCCCTTACGGACGTTACCTCCATCAGTCTATGAAATCGCGGAGTGAATTGTGAGGCATTGGGATCAGACTGCACAGCCCAGCCACGGGGTCTGATGGGTTAGAGCAATTTCCTATGTTCTCCTCCCATATAAGGTTGGGAAATTGACATTTTGCCTTCTTTGTTGCTCCTTGGGGATACAGAGGGAGGTGCAGGTTACTCATACAACAAACCCAGGCCCCTCTCCGGGCTGCCTTGGAACAGTGCCCCGTACGCATGCAAGCGCGTGAAGGATTCAGAAACACTAGCATTTTCAAACTGGATTAAGTCTTTCAAAGGCTAATAGGTTTCCAATGAGCTGTGATGCGGCTGCTGCCGCAGCTGCTCTAATTTGAGAATAAAAGAATGCAGGCTTTGTGCCTAGGGACATGCTATTGATCCGAGCGGGAGCTGGGGAGGTTAGCCCCCTTTGAGCTGGGGTGGAGGGGGACATTCTTTTCAAACTCACATTATCTAGTAGTAACCACAAAGACGACGAGCTGCTCTATACAGGATTGCACTTGTTGAGGACTAAAAGCTTCAACAAAAGAAAGTCTCCGCTGCCTGGTGCAGCTCTGGCATTGTGGGCCCGCAAGACTCAACAGATGGGTCTCGGGGCTTCCTGATTAGGAAGCAAGTTTCCTCCCCTTGCATCTGGTCCCCTGCCCCGCCTGGTGCTTTTTAGCATGCCAGGCTCAGGGATTCCTTAGCATGTGCTCCCAAGACATACACCAGGGCAGCCCCCGACTTGAATGGCAACACGAGAGAGTTGTCTGCGAGGCTGATAAATCCTTCCCACCCACACATCCGCCCCACCCCCCCGCCCTCCCCAGGGAGGGGAGGGGACAATGAAAGGCAGCCAACCAAAACCTCATTTTTAAAAGGGCAGGTGTGGAATTGCTCCTCTGCAAAATCAAGGCAGGGAACCCCTTTGTTCCCCTCTGCCACAGTAAATAAAATTAATCCTGATGGTTATAAAATAAAAGCCATGCACAGATTAGAGAGCTGGGCGACTGGGGGGCTTTCTCCTGCCTGGAAGTTGGAGTCCTTGGCTCTGATACTAATCTCATGTACATCCATGTAACCCCCCCGGCTTCAATGGAGTTGCTTTTGATGTTAGCCCCAATTCAGCAGTCTATCACTGCTCAGGACAGCAGGCTGTCTTGAATAGGGTGGACTTAATCATGGGTTTAAATGCTTTTCTAAGTCGGGACCCTGGGGTAAGCGAGGCGAGAATCGGCTCCCGTGTATTTATAAAGGCAAAGCGGCCAAGAGGGAAGAAGGAACACAAAGGTTCAAGGTGTTGCAGCTGAGGTCTGTCAGACAAACAGGTGGAGTGGTTCTGTCATCTCACCCATCCCTCCCATTTCAGAGGTGTAGTCCTTCCCCGGGTGCTACCCGACCTTTCTCCCCTTCTCCATTTCCCCACAGTTCTCCTCCCGTCGCAGCGCACCTGCTAATGTTCATGCCTGGGCCCAGGCACTTTGATGCCAGCAGCTGTCAAAGCAGGGTGAGAAAAGATGAATAACAGATTACGTTGGTCACCCAGAAGAACCTTTATAAACGATGCTTGTCAAATTATAGAGCTGCTCCCATTGAATTCAATGGCAAAACTCTCAGGCCAGGTCTACACTGAAGGGGAAGACTTAAGATATGCAAGTCCAGCTACGTAGATTCGAAGTATTTTAAATCGTGGTTTGGCGTTGTCCACACAGCGGGAGGTCGATGGGAGCACATGCTCCCATCAACTTCCCTTACTCCTCATGAGGACCAGGAGTACTGGCGCTGACCAGAGCGCCCCTCTCAGTTCAAATTAGTGTGTCTTCACTAGACTTGCTCATTCGAACCCCAGAAGATCGACTGCAGCAGCTTCGATCTTCTCTGTAGTCTAGTCAAGCCCTCAGTGAGTTCAAAGAGAATGAGATGAAGCCCTACTGAATGCAGCTGGCTCTAGGAGAGGGTTCAACAGCCAACTAGCACACTGCTTAACACTGAAGGTGGGGGAAGGGAAATGTTAACTAAGGACACTCAGCAAATCCCTCCTGCTATGAGACCACGGTTTCCATCCTCATACAGATAATACCCGTGTATCTGGCATTTTTAATATCCATTCGGAATGGCATGATTTGGGGTTTTAAGCTCCCATTTGAAGGACCTACACAGAGAGAGCTGCATGGAACTTAAGTTATGTAAAGTGGCCACAACCAGCTGTGACGGGATTTGGCCTGGAGTTGCAGGCTGAGACCACTCATATTATCCCTCCACTAACCTTGGAGCTTCAGTGCACATTGGAAATGGTACAGCCCTCTGCAATGCTGGGCTCTCGCTGCATAAATTCTGCCCTACAGTTGGGGCTGTGCCATTTTTCAACTCTTTGCCCGACAGTCTAGTGCTGGCCATGCCATCCTGGGTGTCATATGCTCACTGGGGTCCATGCTTTGGTTCGAAACATTTACCTCATCCTCAAAGTAGCTTCTGCCAGCCCGCTGCTTGCAGCCAGTGTTAAAGGGTAAAGCCCCGCACGGCTACAAACTTTGTATCCGCATCTGGATCTGCAAAAATGAGTCGCGGGTATCCGCAGATGCTTCCAGAATTCTCATGCAAACGTGTGTGTGTGTGTGTGTGTGTGTGTGTGTGTGTGTGTGGTGGAGGGAGTGCTGACGACAGGGTCTTCCCCTGCCCCTATACCCCATCTCTGCAGAGAACGGGGTGGGGAGAGGGAGACACACAGAGGAAGTGCTCCAGTCTGGATGGTAAGTGACTCAGAGGGGTGCCCGTCTTTCGAGGCCGTGCACTATTTCTAAGATTTCAGCACTCTCTCTCTCTCTCTCTGTCTCCCCCTTCCCCCCATGCCCTATATCTGCTGAGCAAAGGAGGAGGGAGACCACAGAGCAGGACAGCTTTCCCAATCTTAAAGAGACAGTGCGTGGCTTCTCTCAGAAACTTACCCAGCAGCAGCCAGCTCACACACTCTCTGTGTCACTGTCACACACCCCCAGTCTGCACCACACTGTCTCTGTGGCACACACACAGTCACTGTCACACACATACTGCCTCACACACTCTCCCCCCTCTGTGCCACACACACTCAATCTGTGTCACAATGTCTGTCTCTCACACACCGAGGGTCTCCCTTTTACACCCACACACTCTTTCTCTCTCTCTCTGTAGCCCCCAGGCTCCCTTTCTGTCTGAAGCCCCTTCCCTTCCAGGGGGCCTGGAGCCAGCCCATGACCACGTACCAAAATTCATGAAGTGGCCTCCTTGTGAAAATTATTGCCCACCCCTGTTCTAAATTCCTGGGGTAACTCCATGCACATCATTCAAGAAGCAATGGGCTTAAACTGCAGCAAGGGAGGTTTAGGTTGGATAGCAGGAAAAACTTCCTGTCGGGGTGGTTAAACACTGGAATAAGTTGCTTAGGGAGGTTCTGGAATCTCCATCTCTGGAGATATTTAAGAGCAAGTTGGATAGACATCTTTCAGGGATGGTCCTGCTGTGAAGGCAAGCGACTGGACTTGATGACCTTTTGAGGTCCTTTCCAGTTCTAGTGTTCTATGACTCTATGAGTCATGAGAAATAAATGTGAATATTGTAATATTAATCTTGCAATAGTGTAATATTGTATCAGCCACAGGATATTCTAGAAACAGCATGGACAAAAGAGCGTAAGTAACAGAACAAAGAATTGTCAAATTGCTAGCTACAACCCTATTCTTTATGCTCGTTCCCTCAGGAACGAGGGCTAGCATTAAGAAGCACTCCAGTATCGCTGAGGTGACCAGTCGTCAGGATATTCTGAGATGAAGAGAGCCCACACCAAAATGCCTCAACAAAACAAAAAATTAACACGAGAGAGAGAGAAAAAAGGAAAATACGGGAACCTTTTCTCACTTCAGTTACCAATACAGTGAAACTTAATTTCAAAGAACTGGTAGGACTGGCTAAGAGAGGTGATCTTCAAAAAACAATTGGTAATTAGAAACTCAGAAAGCAGGGGATGTTTTAAATGAGGGAGCTGTTTATTGGAGACGGTCTTTACTGCAGGTTTCACTGCAGTCACATTTATAACTGCCCAAGAATAGTTGAGGTTACAGTTTATCAAATGCAAGTGTCATCTTGTCCCTGATAGAGATGCTAGTACTGCTTAGTGTCACAGTCCTGGCACCTACGGTAGGCTGGTCTGATTTGATAAGATGTGCCCCTCACCAGAGCGAAGACTTTCGCCTGGTCTCTTCTTTGTTTTTAGAACACAGGGATTGGTGATCAGATCACTCATGTGAAAGAATTCAATTGTGGGTGAAGAATAACATGACAAAGAAATTATTTTACCCGTCAATGTGGAGGCTTCACATGCTTAAAGAATTAGCACATACACAGCCACAAAAGCCATTTTATACACACAAATACATAAAGGTAAGGAAGAAATTATATTATTTTCCTGGGAGAAACAACTGTTCGGAATAATAGTTAATTACAGCTGGAGAAAGTTTTAAGGTAGTTTTTAATGCAACATTCCTTCCAACACCCCATGAGGTGTGGATGAGGAACTGAGGCACACAGAAAGTCACAAAATCATTAGTCGCTTTTGAAAATCTTGGCCTAGGGCTATCGGTTTAAAATTCTGTTGTGTCTGAAGAACTGCAGCCTTGCATGTTATTTAAATGTATTGATTGGTCACTTAGTGAGCTGAACCTTTCTCTCTAAAATCTCAGCAGCTAACCCAGCTTTTCAAGTATGGACTTCCCCCTCCCCTCCCCCTTCCATTTGTTAAATAGAGTATAATTAGGGGAGTGGCCTACACATGAAATATTTCCAGTTAGTTTCTGAATGTTCAATGATTATGGAAGTGTAATTCCCCGTTCCATTCAGGTGATGACAAGCTTTAAAGGAGCTCAGTCACACTTTGCAATTAGAGAAATTAGCTTGCTAAGTTTAGATCGCTCAACTGTGCAGATGGGTTCATCGGGCGGAATGTGTTACTCTGAAATGTATGTCAGCCAGCCACGGCACAGCTTGGGCACAATGGCTGTATCTGACACTGCCACGCTTGTCAGACCGGACGGGTCAATTTCAGGATAATCGGAGGGAAAGAAAGTGTATGGGGGCATTTATGGACATGACTTTACCTAAAAGGCACCCGTGACTAAGTGACATGGCATGCATTCTTGCCAAAGGCTGCATTTTGCAAATGGAGCGCAACCCCAAGATAAGAAATTACTGAGTGGGTGATAGTAAACTTTCAGCCCTACCCAACGGTGGTTGTAAATGAGCTTTGGACAGCAGATAGTTGGAGGAAGAAAACCATCTCCTAACTTGCGGGCAGGGCTTGGTACTATTCTGTAACCCCCCTACAGAGGTGCAAGAGTCTGTGACTCTGTAGACACTGTCCACGAGAGGTTTCCTGGCGACTGCATCCATGTCATGGTTGACACACTAGTTAGTCCCTCTCCTGAAAGGCTGTCTATACTGGTGTGTGCAGACCTGGCACAGAACCCAGCCTCCATGGTCCTATGTGAATTTTCACTCTATGGCTCCGTTTTGCACCAGAGACAGGAGTTTCGCCATTGATTTGAGCAGAACCAAGCCCATGTCTGAAGAATTTTGAGAAGTGCTGTTCTTAGTGTACTGCGAGAGTTAAGGCAATCCTGTGGGATAGTTTTTAAACTGTAATCTAATGAGTCATAGAACTTTAAAAGGAAATTACAACTTCCCTAATGCACAAAAGAATTGATTGCATGACAGCAGACTCATGCAATCCAGACGCTTTTTCTAAAGGCCACGATTCTGGTCCTACAAAAGGCCTGGGCATATTCCCAGGGACTTCACTGGGAGCAGGATCCCAGCACTATGTTAGAAAACTGATTCAGATCCAAACTGCAGCATTACATGTAACACTGGCCCATCTGCCTACTAACTGCTAATGTGGCGGTAACTTAACTATGAGCCATATCTTGAAAGGTTCTGAGAACCTGGTAATCTCCTATATATCCCATTGACCTCCCAGGAAATTGTGCTGAGTCCATACCACTGCTCCCTGTAAGCTGAGTGCTTGGCTGGCCACCCAGGAGAAATTCAAATGCTGTCCAGCTAATTAGCAGAGTGTCCACAACCGGCAACATGTGTTTCTATTGGTGGTGCACATCAATCTATGCTTTGATGCACATAAAATGTATTCTGTACATGGATGGAAAAAACTGGAGGGAACATTGGTCCATACCTTTTAGAATTTGGTCCTACGCTAATGAAACATGATGACTGAGATTTTAAATGCACCCGTAGTACAGTTCCCAAAGCAACCACAATTCAGCTCCCTTGGACACATATAATATTTGCATATTTGCTGCATATGCTGAAAAACGTATGTCACAAAAACAGGTAACAGGCTGGTGTAAATTGGCTCAGTGCTGTTGGCTTTGGTGGAGCTATGCTGATTTATAACAGTTGAGGAGTGGGCCCTGTGAGTCTAGCGCTCAGAGGTAGGGACTGAGAGTTAGGACGTCTGGGGTAAAATTCTGACTTCTCTAAACTAATGGAAATGTTGCCACTGACTTATGCAGGGCCAGAACATCACCCCTTCTTTCTATCCACCTCTACCACTGATACACTGCAGGACTTTGCCCGGGTCACTTACTCTCTCTATACCTTGATTTGCCATCTGTAAAATGTGTATCTCATATTTCTTCCTTACAGAGATGCTGAGCGGTTTAATTCATTAATGTTTGCAAAACACATTGAGTTGCTTAGATAAGCTGTTTTCTATAAATGCAGTTGTTACATGTGCCAGGTGACTGAGTCATGGATACTGTGGGAATCATAACTTTGCATTTCCTGAGTACTGGAAAGTACTCATCAGGTTGAGTAACCTTTCACTTAAAGCCCAGCCCTGGACCTGCCCTTAAGGCACAGTGCATTCTAGCAGGCAGCAGGATATTTAAAGCCCCAGAGCAAACATGGGTGAGTAAGGTAGGAACTAAGGGTACGTCTACACAGCAGGGCTAACATCAAATTGAGCTATGCAACTTCAGCTACATCAATTGCGTAGCTGGAGTCAAAATAGCTCAATTCGGCTTTTGGCGCTGTCTACACACTCTTCCTCTGACTTCCTTTTCTCCTCGTGAAATGAGAGTTACAGGAATCGGAGTAAGAAGTCCTCCAGCTTGACAATATTTTGAAATAAAGGCTTGTAGAGTAGACACACACTGTGTTATTTCGGAATAATGTCACTTATTCTGAAATAGAGCTGCTGTGCAGACATACCCTAAATGTGCAATCTAATGAGCACACATTCAATTAAGCATAGAAGTCAGTACATTCTCCTCCAAAATGCAGCCACTTCATGGATAAAATATGAGTGTTTACCAGTCCCAGGAACACTACAGAAAAGTTTAACACTGGAAGTGAAGAATAATGGATAAGTAAATCACTAGTGATCAAATCCTTTATAGTTGTGATAATATTGCTACGATAATATCAAGTTCACAACTGGAGTTTACAACTGAATTAAATGCCTCTCAACTGCATTTTTACATCAAAAGCTAAGAAGGGGACACTTCCAGCTCACTTAATTAGCTTCATTAGCACCAGCCCTTCAATTGACAGGTACTCCCCCCTCCGTTATAAATAACTTGGTTTCTGTTATTTCCATTCCATCTCATCTGATGAAGTGGGTTTTACCCACAAAAGCTCAGGATACTATATATATTTTGGTTAGTTTCTAATGTGCCACAGGACTACTCGTTTTTATCTGAATTAAATGTGACCTGTGTGAAACTGAACCCACAAACACTAAAGCGTATGCCTAACTTTAGGCATACGTGAATAGTTCCATTGCCTTCAGTGGGATGACTCACACCTGTAAAGCTATGCACATGCTTGATGTTTGCAGGATCAGGGTCTATGCATATTTAAAATGGGGCACTTGTTCTGGCATATGCTGAATATCCCATATAGCAAAGCTAAGAAGGAAACTAATTTTATATTTGCCTCTTTCTCCACCCAAGAGCCTTTTAATCAATAACTGAGATCTCATTGTGGACTAGGGCCTCAGGACCACGGAAGAGACTCCACTGAGCTCTGGCTGTCAGCTAGGTCGCTCTGCAGAGTAGTTCGCCAAAATAACGTTGGATCTTAATTTATTCTCCCCTGCAAACTGGAATACCATTTTAAAAAAACGTGCTAAGACATGGAGTGAAATAGAAATGATCCTAGTCCATTCGCACTAGTTTGGCATGCTAGTCTAAATGCACATGTTAATATGAATAATTTCTAAGCAAACATCGATCCTGCAAACATATATGTAAGAGGTCCCAACGAAATCAGTGGTATATCTCATGGGTGCAGGACTGCGAATTAACAGTGATTATCTAATGAGAATGAACCTCCAAGCCATCAGCATTAGATGCACAGAACGTGTCATCATCATACTCAATACTTTTTCCTAAGAGGGTGAAGTATCTGTTTAATAAAATCACAGTCCTATGTGTGAATGCATGTAAAATTACAACATATTGCACTCTACGAAGCCAGTGCCAGGCAGAATTGTGTTTTGGCTGGTTTTTACTTGAAATTGTTCTCTTGGAAGGAAATCTTTTAATGATCTTCTAATTTTTCTTGGGAACATTCAGTAGCCCCAAACATGGTCTATTTTAGAGCAGGCCAGCCCTGTGCTGAGCACAAAGGTATTACTTCCAACTGTGTAATTCATTTTTGCCATCAAACTGAAAACAAGGAAAAGAATTTTGGTGTTGATGTTGGCTTTTGCATTGCTGGATGAACTGGCCAGGTACAAGGTATTAAATCCTGGATGGGTTGGGAAGTATTTCCCCTCTTCCCCCCAGCTTCTGCAACCATGTAATTGTGTCAGGATTGGAGCTTTCACCTAAAAACAAAAAGGAAAGTTTCTAGCCTTCATGATCACCAAGGAAGCATAGAAGTGCAGCCAAGTGCATGTCACCCAATGCAGTGGGGCCTGCCTGAGTCTGCTACTCGCCCAGACAATATCTGAGCGAACTGCCCTGTGCACCTCTAGGGGTCGTTCACTCCAAGACCCACAGCTCTGGGAAGTCCCCCCTCCAGCAGAGGGCTATGGGCTTGGCTGGAGAGGAAGCAGGGGGCAGGCACAGACACAGATGCTCTCTGATTAGCTTCAGCGGGGCTCCCAGCCAGGCACGGTTGGGAGCCGCCTACAGGTGCAGCGCCCCCAGTGCAAGGCACCGCCGGCGCCGTGCCCCTCGGCCCCTGGCCAGCGCCAAGGGGATTCAGGCGCTGACAGCCCGGTGCCTGCTTCCCTCTCCCACCCCTCCCGGGCTGTGGCGCTCCCTGGCGGGGAGGGACACGCGGGGAAAGACCCGTGGGAACGCAAAGCGGACTGACTCCCGCGCTAGTGCCCACGTGGCTAGGAGCAGGCTCGCCCCTCGGGCGACTACAGCCAAGAGGGGCTGCCCACTTGGCACGCCGCGCTGCGATCGGGGCTTGTGCTGGCAGCCGGGGCTGGCTAGACCGCCCCACGGGGGCTGTGCGAGCCTCGGGGATGCTCCTGCGCCCCAAATCCGTTCCTGACCCGCGGGCAGGGCAGGGCATCCCTGGGGCTAGGGCCAGCGGTGGCAGAGCCGGTCCCTCACGTCGGCCAAGGGAGGGGGCTTTGCGAGACTGCCCCCGCTGCACGCTGGCTGGGGTGTGCATGGATTGTGTGGGATGGAGGGGGATCTAGCCCCCCCCCAGCCCGGGCTGCACCCCAAAGGGTTAACCCCCCCCCTCCTTGCAGCCCCTGCTGCTTGCACTGCCCCGTTCACGCCAGCCCGCTGCACGAGGCCAGCTAATCCCTCCCCCCCACACCTGCCTGCCATCGCGCTCACCTGGCTCCTCCCCGCCCCGCCCTCCAGGGAGCCAGGCGGTGCCACTTTCCCCTCCACCCTCCTCATGCATATTAATAGAGACGCATGCGCCGCCGTCGGCTTCCCCCCCTCCTTCCGCCGCGGGATAGATGAAGCAGGCAGGCAGCGGCGGGGCGGCCAGACGGGCTTCCAGCTCCCTCTCTCTGGGCGCGTCGCATGTGCCTGTGTGTGTCTCTCTCTCGGGGGGGGCGGGCGCATTGTGCGGCCCTGAGCGAGCGATTTGCAAGGCATCAAAGGGCCCGGAACAATCGCCGGGCGAAGAATAGGAGGAGGCTGGGCTGCTTTGCATTGGAGATCAGGGCGCTATTGAGGCGCCTGTGAAAAGTGGTGTTGTTCTCCGCTCCTGCACGCTCCGCTCGGCGGCGTATATTAGAGTCGGGAGCAGCCGCAGCGCCAGTCTCGGAGCGAGCAGCAGCAGCAGCAGTGTCCAAGGAGGCGGCATGCTCCTTCCAAGGCGGTGCGCCCTTGCCCCGCATGCCCTGGCTCTCCTCCTCGCCCTGCTCTGCCTGCGGGGAAAGGTACGTGGGCGTGAGCGCTCGGGGGGCTTCGGCTCGTCTTCGCCCGGCTGCGAACCCCCCTTCCCTCGGCTTCATCGCGCTCCTCGCTGCCGCCGCACGGGGCTGCGGAAGGGGGCTCAACGAGTCGCCCCGGAACGCGCCCTTCCTGCAGGCGCCGCTTGTGCGAGGCGGTGGAAAAGGAGCCGTCCTTTAGGCGGGCTGCATTGCTGCAGGCTCCCTGGTGTCATGGGGGGGGGGGAGTGGTGCAAGTCCCTCCTGCCTATTGTGCTAGCCGGGCTCATGGCCCTCTGTCCCCGAGGCTGGCGCGCCCCGCTGGTGCGCTTTGGAGAGGTTGGGAAATCTCCAGTCTCCCCAAGAGGTGGCATAAGGCGAACATCAGAACGGCCTTCCTGGGCCAGGCCAAAGGTCCCGCCAGCCTTAGGCACCCTCTCCATCCCGGGCATGATGCATGGAGCCCCGGCTGCCTCGGTCCCGCGCTGCGCTTTGCTGCCAGCCGGTGTCCCGCAGGGGTCTAGCTCCTGGGCCCGGGGCGCGTGGCAGGAGCTGGCGCGGAGGCTCCGCGCGGCTGCTCGCCTGGCTCTCCCGCAGCTGTGAGTGGGGGCGCTGCGCGGGGCGTGGGACCCCCCCCTTCCCCTGCGGCTCCCTCGGGACAGCCGCTCCGAGCCCACCGGTGACCCTTGGCTCTCCCGGGCTGCACAGGTGACCCGCGCCTCCGGCCAGTTCGAGCTGGAGATCCTGTCGGTGCAGAACGTCAACGGCGAGTTGCAGAATGGGAATTGCTGCGACGGGACCCGCAACCCCGGCGATCGCAAGTGCACCAAGGACGAGTGTGACACGTATTTTAAAGCTTGCCTGAAGGAGTATCAATCCCGGGTCTCGGCTGGGGGCCCGTGCAGCTTCGGATCCGGAGCCACGCCTGTCATCGGAGGGAATACTTTTAATTTAAAATACACCCGGAATAACGAACGGAACCGGATCGTGCTCCCCTTCAGCTTCGCTTGGCCGGTGAGTCGCTGCAGCGGGAGGGGTGTGCTGCGCGTGGAAACCTGCGGCGCTCTTGGGTTCAGAGAATGGGGGGCTTGCACCGGCCCTGGGGCAAAGAGGAAGGGGACCCCTCACCAAAGCCGGTTAGTCCCTTGCAAGTCAGAGGCAGGTCTAGGTGGGTCGGGGTGCAAGACCTCTGCACTTCACAGCACCAATAAGGCTCTTAAGAGTTATGAGGTCAGAAGTTCACTCTTCTCTCTCTCTCCCCCCCTCGCCAGTTAAGGATTGTGCAGCAGCCAAAAAATTGGCAGGATGGGGGCTGTCCAGTGATCCCATGTGCAAAGTGTGTGTCATGCCTGGCTCCCTGCCCTGGGAGTACTGGAGGAAGCTGCCTGCTTTCCCCAAGGAGAATCTCGTTGCAGGCCTTGGTGTTGATGGAAGCTGCCGCTGCTGGTTGCAGACTAGCTGCCAGCTTCCCAGGGAATCTTGTTACCGGGCTTCCAGGCGTTTGCAGGCACCACTATCTGGGCTTAACTTTCCACCTTGATGCATTAGTCTCTTCTTCTCTCCCCTCCCCCCCCAAAAAAAACCCCGGGGGGCTGGCTAACTGGCTCCATGTTCCTCCGTTCCCAGCACCCCTCCCTCCCCCAACAGCTGTGTTTGCAAACTGTGGCAGGGCAGAGACCACAAGGAGGTGGGGCCCAAGGCCATGTGCTTTGCTAGAACTCTGTGCTTAGACCTTTGGCAAAGCCCCAGTACAGAGAGAGGAGGGGGAGGGGGCTGGGGGGAGCAGCCTTCCCTTCTGCTGGTGCTGCCATGCACATGTTAAAGTGGGTTTGACCACAACAGCGTTGGCTATGACCAGGAAGTGTCAATTCAGTCCTGGCTTCAGTTCGCCTAGTATTTCCCAGAGCTCCCAATCCTCCCCCACAACATGCTATGAAACTGGGGGGGGGGAAGGTGTGTGTGAAAATACCTACTGGTGCCCTGCTCCAGACAGTTCCAGCTGAGTTTAAGCCCTGAATACAGTCAGTTCTCCAAATGGTCATCATACCACTGCTCAGTGAGACGTCGCCCCCTTCTCTTGCTGTGTACCTGTTAGGGTCACCTTAACTGGCTAAGATTTTCAAAGCTGGGCGCCTACATTTAGGCTCCCTCCCAATAAACTCTAGATCACTTTCCCTTTCCCCCCGGGGGTGTGGCGCAAGCTTCACTGGGTGACTCCCTGCCTTGTTTGGAAAGTCAGGCCACTCTAACTAGGAGCATGAATATGGCTTCAGGAGTCTGACCTTGGGCGCCTTGTTGCAAGGGAAGAAAGTAAAGTGCTCTTAACTGCATGCAGGAAGAGGAGGGAACATAACTTCCCATGCCCAGCCCCTCCCACTGCTAGTGAGGCTGAAGAGTTTGTAGGCTTTGCACCCCCCCTCCAAGCTTCTGCCTGGGATGAGAACCAAAGGAGTCCCTGGATAACCATCTCAATTCCCCCCCCTTTCTCCTCCCCTTCTCACCCCCCCCCAGTTGTAGTGCAAGCACTGATTGGAAGTAGGCAGCCAGCCATGTGTTCTGAAAATGGTCTGTGCTGCCTCCTACCTGCCTTGAGTGTCAGGTTGGGATTTTTTTTTCTCCCCAAGAATTTCTCCCCAAGCATTCTGAAGGCTGCAGGGGCAGGAAGCTGACCTCAGGCCCATGTTTTGAAGCATTACAAAGTAAATTGCATAGCTTGCATGACTCTTCTGTGTTGGAAATGTGAGCCCCGCTTAAAAAAAGAGTAAGATTTCTCATTTCAAATATGCCATCAAAGGTATATAAAGGGTTTTGTAAAAATCTCTGCTATTTGAAGTAGTGCCAGTGGCCATAGTGCTGTTGCTCTGGGCTCTTGAGGAACCAGCCTTTGTGAAAATGTCTAGGGTGGCTTTTATTTTGCCTTAAACCCTCAAGTGTGTTGAATTTTTAAGATCTTTGGTAATTTGTTCATAGCAGTGCAAAGGTTGAGGGCATTTTAAAATAAAAAGAAATCTTAACTACATGTATTAGCTGGTCTCCACTTAGTGAAAGAATTGCTTCCATTGTTCTGTTAGCTGGATCTAATCAAGCCCTGGAATCCCAGGAGGGTAGACAGCCTTTGCACCATCTCCTCTCAAGTCTTTTGGATGGTGTGATGTTAAAAGCGCTGACTCTGCTAAACTCTGAGAAGTCCTGTGGCACTTTAAAGACGAACAGATTTATTTGTGCATAAGCTTTCGTGGCCAAAAATTCACTTTGTCAGATGCTAAAGTCAGTAATTTGACCACCTACTTGCTCACTTATCTAACCTGCTTTCCCTTCCATGGGAAATGGGATCATTAAAGCATTTGAACAAAGGAATGTTTGGTGTGGCAAAGCTCTTGTTTGGACTATAAATAGTTTGTGTACCTGTTTCAAGACACCCTCAATTTTCTAAAAGCTATGAACAGAATATTGAATCACTTTTAATGTGGTGCTAATGTTACTCTGAAATGGAAACGTTAGTCCTATTTAATTACTGCAATGAAGCTTACTTTAAACAAAAGTTTGACTTGTAACAATTTGTCAGATACACATTTGACTTGTATACACTACATTGAGAATTCCACTGAAGGGTAACAGGAGGCAGAGCCAAGTGTTAATCATATTGGCAATTCATAGCAGCCTCTGAATATGCATCAGTTCTGTTATCTTTGTTTGAGGAAGGGCTTTTCTTGGACATTCCTGCTTTAGTGAGTACCATCAGGAAGCCTTGTTGCCTTGACTACACTTTTTGATGTCTTTTTCCCATGCCAAACTGCTTCCCTGTGCCTTGTGCTGAAAATAGTTTTCAGATGTTTTTAGATCTGTAAAGATTTTTATGCACCAGGCAAGGTGTTTAAAAAAAAAAAGTTTGCTCTGATCACTTTAATAGTGACTCTGTTCCTAAACTAATGTAGGTTTAAAGTGCGGGGACTTGCCTTCTCAGGACATTGCAGAATTTGCTGGCGCTGTGGGTTTTGATATGCACCCTTGTGAGTAATGGGTGTGGAGATGGTGGGCTGTAAATTCATTCAAGTGATTGGAGGCGTGAATAAGTTGCTAGGCAACAGGGCAACTGACCAGCAGGAAGGAAATAGTGTACATCCAGAAAGCTGCACCTGCAGCAGTAAGCAAAGGAATGCAGCAAATAGCTATTTCTCTTTAAAAAGACAACTTGTGCTTTAGCTAAAGGTGCAAATCATTTTAAGGTATTGGCAACTTTCTTCATACTTTGATGGATGTACAAACCTATTGGAAAGTTTCAAAACAAACTTCCATGTTCCTTGCGTTAAGATTGTCTTTGGAGGTGGTTGAGCATAATTTTGCTGTTATAAAACTCAAACCTCAAAAGATTAATTTAGAATCCGTTTTAAGAATGGCATTTTCCAAAATGGCCTGCAAAAAATCTTATGGCATCTTACACTTTAAAGGGGCCCTACATTCCTTCAGCAGAAAGTTCAGCACTAACTTTGTATTTATGCAAAGAGATACCTTGGGTTCATTGAGGCAGGTCAAAGCTGGCAGCCTCTATAGTGTACATAGCTCCGATTTCAAATTGCTTGTTTATCCTAAAAAAGAAAAACAAACTGTTATCCTTATAATCATTTAATGTTGGCACAGTTGTGTCAAGGCACCAAGAGTCTGAGGTACAAAAACCTCTAAACTGCTTCACTGCAAAACTTAAACAGTTTTAGCTTTCCTATATTTCGCTGCGTGGCTAAGAAAGCACTGTCAACTTTGGAAGACGCTTTCTGGACTGGCATTACCTATTTTCTTCCAGTAGCCACCAGCTGAAAACAGACCCTTTTTTCCTTCTGGTTATAACCTTTTTGTCTTCTATTTTACAAGACCCTTCCAAAGCAATAATTTGTGCCCAGTGTAATGTAATAGTGTTTCTCTCAACTGATCAAATGTTATCAGACTTATCATTCAGTCAATACCATATTTGTACCATAGTTCAGAAATCATGACTAGATTTTTTTTTCTCCTCCAATTAACTTCTTAAAATTGGTAGTAGCAGACTCCAAATGAGATTAAAGCGAAGGTAGCCAGGTAAGATGTTCAATCAATCTAGGAAATTGTATGGGAAGGACAGAACAGACATAACATCAGCATCTCTAATCTTAGGTAGTACCCCACATCCAGGGAAGAAGATATTAACATTGGAACATGTGTGCAACTTGAATTAGTAAACAATACCTCCCCCTTCTCTCTCCCCTCTTCTCCCCGGCCAATAGTTTGAATGTGGATTGTTCTCCTAAATGGAGTGTGTATTAAATGATATTCTGACATAACTGGCATCCAAATTTAAACTTTCCTAGGGATGCAAAGGTGTGATGTGTGTTTGAAAGGTGCTTCTTGCAGTCTGAAATTATCCTTTCTTGAGGAACATCTATGTTCCAATCCAGTTTTAGATTTCACACCTTCAGGGTGAATCCATTCTATTACACTAACAATAGCCATAATCTAAGTCAGTCAGTCCTCTTCCCTGCACCCCACAATTTAATCCAGAACTAACTAAAAGCATCTGCGCACACAAAATAAAGGCCTGATCTAGCTGACTTCAGTAGGAACTGAACTGGGCTCTCCTTAAAGCTTATATGCAAGCTTTCCTTAGATAGACAGTTGGCACTGTCATCTAGTAACCTGTCTAGCTGGAAGTCTGAATTTGTATTGCGTAAGACTGGATCCCTTTTTTGGAGTAGCTTTCCTTAAGTTAATTAGAACCTTATGTCCCTTTATTTCATTATGGATTGAAGACTAGAGTGTAAGGAAACAGATTCTTGCTATTAAAACTGATGGTGCAGTTCATTACTGCTGCTCTTGTTTGTAGACTAGAGATTGGCTTTTAATAACTAGATGGGGTTTTCCCAGGCTCAGTCCAGAAGTCTAAAAGTCCTACAGCACCTGTAGACCTCAGCTGCATTTCTTTAATGACTTAAACCAAACTGGGACCAGGAGTGGTCTTAAAACCTGAATTCACACTTAGTATAGAATCTCTGGCATAGAAGGCCTTTCAGTAAATGCCACTTGAACCAGTAACCTGAATGCCTTATAGGTGTGGGGGCGGTGGCAGTGAATGTCAAAAGAAAACAGAGTGGTGTTAATGTCTTGTTACTGTGTGGACCTCATGATTGTGGTCACCGTTCCACAGCATCAATTACGTTCATTACCGTTGTAGTATGCCGAAGAAACTGTAAAATGTGGAGCGAGGTGGTTAAAGTGGTTTGTAAATAATCAAACATTGAGTCCTTCACCAGCTCAGCCCAGTTTTTATGCACTTGGGTAATAAGTAGAAAGGCCTCTTGTTCAGGCTTGCTCTGTGTGAACCTGACTGTTTTGCTTGGCTAGCTACTAGGTATTTTCTCTATTAACCTTGCCACCCTTTTGTAACTGGTGCATTTAATTATCACAGGGATGCTTTAAACAGGTAGAGAGATGGACAAGAATAGTGGGTTATCTTATTGAGGAGGGTTTAAATGACCATTGACATTCTGGCCCACTTACTGGCCTTTTTGATGACCAGTGGGAGCTTTGTGGGAGGGAACCCCCCCAGTAATCAGATGAAGCTCTGATTAAAATGCTGTTGTAATATTCTGCACCCTGCAGCTGAGATGCCTATTGGAACTGGCCCCCACCCCAAGCTGAAGTCTGTTAAAATTGAGATGCTATAGTTTTTTTTTTTAAATCTTTTCCTGGCACATTGTTTGGTTGTGCATTCTAGTGCTGTGATTAGAATACATTGTAGTCCGGCCACCCAGACGGAGGCATTGACTGCTAATATTAACCAAGAACAATAGCGTGGCCATACTGACTGCAGTGAGGATTACAGGACATAATGGGGCCTATCCAAAAATAATGCTCATACAGGACAAGCAACAGGAAGCAGCAGTAGACTCAGCAGTGCTCGGCTCCCAGACAAACCATGGACTGACTTTGCACAATGGCAACTTCAGCACATTATGTATTCACAGGATATTCATTATTCCAGCAGGCTTGCCAGATCAGAGATCGGCCTGGCTTATTGGCTGCAGCACACAGAGTTCGGACAGCGGCAATTTTGTGTCCTTCATCGTTTGGCAGGAGGGGGGTACAGCTGTATCGCAGAAGTTCTTGACTGGTTTGGCTTGTGCTCTGAGAGAGGGAGGCTCCTGGCAGCTGGTCAGGTAGCTGTTTGTTTGCCTGGGCCACCTTTAACATGGCAATGAAGTGTTTACCTTTGTCGGCAGAGCAGAGAGAATGCAACTTTTTGCACTCTGTCGAGTTCAGTCTGTTGATCGTATGGTTGGGATTGGGCCTCAGCTATGCTGTGAAGTCTGCTAATATGGCCTTTGAAGTTTTTGAAGGCCATGGCCTATAGGAGGCGAGGTTACTGCCTGTATGAACAAAACCTGAGTGGTGTGCAATGCTATCTTGGGTACACACAGGGGAGCACTTGCAGGGTTATGTTTTATGTAGGGAGGCCCAGTGAGAGCTGGCCAGCTTCATTGTGCTCAGCAAAGGGCAAAGGTGTCTCCTCTCCCTTCTCTTGCCACAGGCGCTAGCCAGGGAAATGTGGCACACCAGGAATCTTCAGTTTTGAAGAGCTGCTTTGTCTGCAGATGGAGCAGAGCCAACAGGATGGCCCTGATGGGATCTGGCATTTACGTGGTGTCCTCTTGACTCCGTCATCCTGTGATGCGGCACCACAGCGGGAACCATGCTGAATATTCGGAGGAAGTGGTATTGTGGCGAGCTCTAAATCTGTTCTGGGCTCTGTCCATCTCGCACTTCCCCCTTCCCCATTCCCTGTTCCTCATTCGGTTTTCCCTGCCACGCCCCATCGAGCTGGTGGGCGGGGTTGCCGCATCTCTCAGCTCACTGTCTCCTGTTCCAGTGTGGAGTGCGTAGCGACTGGCATGCTGCCTGAGACCCAGGCAGAGCGAGAGTGGAGATGCAAGTTAGGCTTGTCTCCACATGTGGCTTTCAGGGCACAGGTTGAGCATTGCTGTGGTTAACCTGATTTCCCTGTTTGACAGAAGGGAAGCATGTACAAAACAGGGACTTCCCGCTGCTCTTGGCTTAGCATGTGAAACCCTGAATTGGCAGATGTCTTGGGTGGTTAAACCCCTCTAGGACAGGCGTCACAACCCCAACAGGGTGAATATCCCTTCACGAATGTCAATGAAATTCCTCTGCTGCTTTGTCCTGTTGGGTCACTATTCACCATGTGGGGCCAAGACCGCAAAGGGTCCAACTACCTTTTTTGTGGGGAGAGGAGATTTTAAAGGAACTTGCTTCCTCCTCCCCCTCCAGCCCTCCAGAGTGCTCAGCACCTGCCTTCTGAAAATCTGGCCTCTAAGGTCTCTCTTCAGGCCCTAGAAATTCAGTCCTCTGTGAAAACATTGACACCCATTTAAGATTACTCTGCTTTTTAAAAAAACCCTCCTGGATTATGCATACATTCTGGATGTGACTTAATAAAGCACCGAATAATCTGGAAACAGCAGCATTCTCCTGTCAGATTCTCACAAGGGACCACCAATGGCAGATTTAAAGGGTCATGAAAGCTCTTCGTGGATTGTCATCTGTGGATCAGGAATAACTATGGTGGCATTGGTTTAGCACTGCTCTGCGGTTCCCAAGACTCTTTGGTTTCACAAATGTATTTAGTGCTCCCCAGGCTACCTAGCATAAGGCCAGCTATTTTAACTGTCTCATAGCTTTGGCAAACACATTCAGATGGACTATGATGGTATGTGTAACATTTTCTTGGTTTTGGATTAAACCATGGAAGTGTGAATATTCTGAAAACGCGTGGCTTTTGAAGTTCCTTTCAAGTCAGTTTGGGTCTCCTTGCTAGGATCTTCGCCTTCTGGTCATGATCGGATTTACAGTGGCTAATTGGGTGTGACTCTATCATAGTTCACTCTGATTTGCTGCTTGGTTCCTTGCTTTGATGGAATAAGGTGCGTGATGTGGAATTTTTGTGTCTGGACGTATATTTATTCAAAGATGTGCAGAGGTCAGTTGTGGGCATGGGAAAAACTAAACCTCAATGCTCTGAGTAGTCATTCCAGAGATATCTTAACTGTTGATCTGTAAAGTGGGGATGAGTACCTTTTAAAAAGTCCAATATCTCAATGCTGCAGAGAAATTCCTTATTTTGGGATGGGGTTACTAACTTTTGGATGTCTTTGAAAGTCTAATTGATAAACTTCCCTGAGCACAAATTTTTATGCTCTGCTAGGGAGGGCACAACAAAGTGGATGAAATGACTGTTTTCTCCAATCGTAAAATGTGGCTTTTAGATATTTGCAAGTGTAGGGTGGTTTTTTTTGAGGGGAGGTTTGCTCTGTTAAGTGTTCTAAATGAAGCCCTGTGTTTTGTTGAGAAGTGGTTACACAGGTATGTGGCAACAGTAGCACTTTAAGCTGGGATTCTGCCTTTCCTTTCCTCAAGGGTGGATTGTGTTGGTAAACAAGCCTAAGGATTAAGCAGGAGCTGTTGCTATGAGTTTAGAGTGAACATCTTCCAAAACAATTATGCAAGGCCAAAAGGAAAACATCCTTAACTTTATTAAAATAGTGCAAGTGGTTGTCATAATTTATTCTCAGCTGTATCATAATATTTTTGCAAGCCTGCTGTAACATGTCATGCTCTCTGTTTTGGGCTTGGTGGTATGGTAATTAAACTGAGGAGAGGTGATGGTAGCCATGCCACAAGTGAAATGAAATGTACATTTAATTATGTCTCAGGAATTTCTACCCCTGACTTGTGTGGGAAAGCCTTCTAAAGCCGTTTCAGAGCACTTTTTGCGGGGTTTCCTCAAGTTGACAGGCATGTCCCAGAATAGTAACGAATAATGTGTAACTTTATTGATGAAATGTTAACCAAAAATGGTGCGGGCTGAGGTATACTTTGCTTGGAAGACTGGGCACATGTCTTGGCTAGTCCAGCTTTGCTTGCTTTTTCAAAGCATTTTCCCACAGTTATCAGTGAACGAAATAGAATCTGAGTCTGCTTTGAATATGAAACGTATTTAGGCTCGCTTCCAAGCTAGTGTCCATCACAAACGAGACTTTCATTCAAAGGCTGCATGCTGTGTTCAGTCGTGAGAAATTAGTTTGCTCTGACTTTTTGGGGGGGGAAGAAGGAAAGTAAGAGGTTTTGAAGTCTGCCTGATTGCTTACAACTTGTAATTATATTTTTATAAACGAGGTTTATTTTTGGTAAAGCAATATTTAATAGCTATATGTGACTCTTTTTACAAATGGATTGATATCTAGTGCTGGCATTGCAAGCGCCTGTAAAAAATAAACCACACAGCTTGCACAAGATTGTAACTTGTGCCTTTTTCCCACATGTCCTCTCTGGAAAAAGTTTACATGGACATCTAACTAAAATATACTTTCCTTTTTTCTAAATACTTAGGGTTTTTTGAGCTAAAGTAGCATAGCCATACTGGGAAATACCGGTTCAGACTAGAACAGAGCGAAAGAAAGGTGGGGAAAGGTCTAATGACTCCAGCTCCTGAGTCAGGTTTGAAGATAAAGGGTGATTAGCCCTCGAACCTGGCATACTTCCAGCTTGAAGCAGTCTCTTTGGTTAGTGGATGCTGCTGCTGATTCTTATGGGAATGCTAGAGACCTGACTGGATTAGTCTATAAATGTGACACAGGTGTATACTGCTTCTCCCACTTCCCTCATTCCTCCAAATAGCACGATCCTAGACTTGCTTTACAGAGCCTCTCCCGCCCCACCCCCTTCCAAGATTCATCCGTTCTTGCCTTAGTTACCTGATACTTGTGAGAGAAGTGATGGTCTAGTGCAGACAAAGCTTTCAAAGGGTTGCTGAAAAGCAAAGTCCTCTAGAGGTTGCACTGCTGAGGCCAAGCAGAATAATCTTTTTGCAACGCCCCTTGCTTTCAGGCTGGAAAAAATGTTGAGATCTAAAACAAAATACAAAGCAGAAGGCTTGGGACTCAAACTTCCTTCAAGCGGCTGATGGTATCCTCCCCCTCTCTCCCCTGGTATGAGCAACTTTGCCAAAGGTGCTAAATTCTAACTTGCCGCGTAGTGTCAAAAGCTGTACTTCCTGGCTAAGCACATAAGATGCATTAATGATGACAAAGATGAGCAAACTGAGGTGAAAGGTCTCAAGTCAGACTGGATAAGGTGACTTAAGAGGATCATGTTTGTCTCAAGTATAATCTGTTGCCTATTTATGTTTTAAATGGATACAGTCTCAAGTGAGAGATGGGGGTGGGGGGGGTTGATTTCCCAGCAGATGCATATTAAAAGACGTTTGCTTTTTTAAAGACTGTCTGTTTGAGGCACTAATACATATTTGTTTTGCAGCGATCCTATACGTTGCTTGTCGAGGCATGGGATTACAGCAATGACACTGCTAGTAAGTATTCAAAACTCCTCAGCCAGCTTGCTGCCAAAAGCTTTTATGTTCATAGGGCTAGTTTGTGACTGGGTTCTCCCACAAATTGAGGGTGAGCCTTGTAGTAGGGCTCTGCATGTGGTTCCAAAGTCCCTTTGCAGGAAGCAGGAAAGTTGCACAATGGAGGCCTGTAGGGTTTCGGCCTGTAAGTGAGGATGTGTGACAGTAAGGCCTAAATCTGTTCCAGGAAGGGGGGAAGTCCGTGTCAATGAGGGGTATTAAATCCTCGACTGTCATTGGGGTTTAAATGACACAGTCCCATAAGCACCCTTGAAAACTCGAACTCTAGGGTGCACATCACCTTATAAAAGCCACAATCAGACTTGACATTTAAAATCCTTTGGATAATGATTGAGAAGCTGGTGGTGGTACTTGGTTTTTCTGGGGAGGGGACCGGGGAGGTTATTTATCTAGGGATTTGTATTCAGGGTCCGAGAAATATGTAGCAGACCTCACCTGATAAAGTTGGCTGAAACACAGGGGAATGTGATGTAGAAGTTCTTCCCCTGGAATGTCTCTGGTCAATTTTTGTCTTGGTGGTCCGTTTTGGCTTTATGCTAATCAGAGGAAGCTGGAAACCCCAATGGCTTGCAAGCTGTGCTGCTGATACCTTGCTGTCATTGGGGTGTCTGTACCTATTACGTTTTAATATTGATGGTACACAACTCCCACTAAACTTAGGAGTGAGGCTTGTGCCTCTCCTGCTGTTGCCTCTCTGGGTCCCTAAGACTCCCAGATGAGTGCAGGAACAAGCTGTAACTTTCAAAGTCATCCCATTGGTTCCACAAATTCAGGCGTTCACAAATAACACATGAAAACTGTCATAAGGGACACCTGTACTTTTCTTCCCATCTGCTATGACTGATGCTACTCTGATAGAGCAGCATACATGATTTCAGGGGCTAGGATCACTGATGAGGGAACCTTTTGGTCTTGATTGTGCAAACTTTATTCAAGAGGGGGGGGAAAATCCATAGGTGCTGCTACCCTGGTAGTGTCAAATCATAAAGGGAAGAGGTCTGCATTTAAAATGAAGGCCTTGTTTACAATCCGATCCGAGGGGTTTTTTCAGCCTGGGTCTCTGCCATTTCTAGTATTAGAGCTCATCTTTTTTTCATGAAACAGCCTTTCCAAAGCTTCACAATGAGTCTTTTCTTTGCTCTAATCTTCTGGAAGCAAAATTGTCTTCAGACAAAACTGCCTCATGTGTGTTTTTTTTTTTTTTTCCTCCCCCCTCCCCTTCCCTCTGCAGTATGTTTGACCCAATGTGGACTTAGTCTTGCATATGTTTTTGATTAAACTCTCTTGATTGCTTCATCATTGTATACTTTTAAATGGGTCATCTAAGTGACCCTCCTGCATAAACACTTCCACCTTGCAGACAGTAGATGTGTCCATCTTGAAAGGAGATCCTTGTAGAATTTTAACAGGGAAAGATGTTTGGTTTTTAGAACTTTCTTAAATGATGGAAGTTCTGTGGGCTTCTAGAGCTGGTATTCTCAAACTTCATTGTGCTGCACCCCCGTTCTGACGACAAAAGTTATTACATGACCCGAGGAGGGAGAACTGATGCCTAAGCCCCACTGCCCTCAGCACAGGATCCAAATCTGAAGCCCTAGGACTTAAGAGCCAGGCAGAGGCTCCTGTAACTTGGGGCTCAGGATTTGCCTCTGGCTTCAGATCCCAGAGAATCTAATGCCTGCCCTGACAACCCTATTAAAACAGGGTCATGACCCACCGTTTGGAAACTGCTGTTCTAGAGTGTTTCCTATGAAACCCTAATAGTTTAATCCCATTAAATTCTATTGGATATTTTTAAAGGGCTGTTGAAAAAGTAGGGCATAGGATCAGTGTGTCCTGGACACTGCTCTAGCAGGGTTCCTTGTTTTAAGAATGAGCCACCTGATGGATAGTTAGGCCTTTAAAAAAACAAAAACAAAACTGCAATTGACTCCTCTCTGCAATTGACACCTTCTCTCTCTTGTGTTCTCTACCAGCTGTTCTGCTGTATCTCTAATGCTTAAGATGGAGCCTTGGCCTCATGGGACATGTCTGATGCTGCAATCAAACCCCTTTACTTGGCCTGGGTCAGCTGACTTCAGCTCAGCTGTGGGGCGGATGTTCGGGCTCTAGGATCTTGCGAGGCGAGTGGGTCCCAGAATGTTTAGAGCCATGAAACTGCCCCACAGCCAGATTACCACAAGCCTGATTCAGCTGGCATGGGCCAGTCATGGGTTTTTAATTACAGTGTAGACGTATTCATTGAGGTCTAAGGGAGTTTGACTTTGGTTTTCTTAGCTTTGTCCTTGGTTAGGCTCTGGCTTGCTACTGCCTACTGTTGCTTCATCAGTAAAACAAATGGAGTATCCTGGAGTATGCCAAAGTGCTATTGTAGACTATTAGTATCAGTGGCACATGGGTTCAAGTCAAGCATAGGTGGTTTCAGCATAATGTAAATTAAACAATAGCCAGAAGGGGTCAACTCAAGGTTTTGAAAAGCAGCTGATCAGTTTGGGTGGCCAGAGACGCCTTATGGTGCCTCACTTTTCTGAGGGTGGGTGCTCAGCAGTTTCTGAAAACTGAGCCCTTCCAAGGGATCAGGTTGGGTACCCAAAATTGCTTGTCTTGTTTGAAAATTGTGGCCTAAGTGGTTTGTTTTAGAGCTACCAAATAAAAAAAATCACACAGCTCAGCAGCTTAGCCAAACACTGCCAGCGCTCTGACATTTAGAGCAGAGTTACAAGTTTTAATATCTTCAGAGGGCTTCTCTTTCCCACCTCATCAATTGCTATTTGGTTAGTATTTCCTCTGACCTCTTTATCAAAGCGTGGGATTCCCAAGTCAGATGATGTCAAGGGAATCCTGAAGATCACTTTCTCTAGGCTGGCAGGCTTCATTCTTCTGTGTGCTCATTGTTAACCTTAAACCATCTTTGGAGTGGAAGGGGCCATGGCATTCTCCTGAAGCCTGTGCTGCCTGAATCTCCTGTGCAGGATGGGGGGAAGCTGGGGGAAAATACAAGGAAGAACATGGCATACTTAAGCCAAGGCATTTCCATCTTCTGAGTGAGCAGGCTTACATAGGCCTCCATGAGCTCGTATCAGGCGTTACGTGAGCAGTGAGATTTGGGTGACCGACACCAAGAAAAATACTTAGTGATAACCAAAGAAGCCCAACCCCAATCACCTTTATTTCATGATAAAATTCAGTGCACTAAACCCCAAACCATTTGCCTTCATGGGAGTGTTGGCGTTGAGTTCAGCAGGCTGTAGATACAGGCCTAAAGGACTAAGCAGCTTGAGTAAAATATGGCAGAGCTTGCTATCTGCAACACATACATGCTTACAGATGAGCTGGGGGAGGGTAACCAGGTGGAGGCCCAAAGAGCAGAGCTCTGTACATTTTCTGAAGGAAACATGACTTTCTGCTGCCATGGAGTGAAATGGGCGAGTGTGAAGCAACAATTTTAGGCAAAAAACTTGGCTTCAAAAGTACCCCTTTGTTAATTTTACTGTCACCATCATCTACCTCTCCACTGAGCACTTTCAGTGAGAGAATGAAAAGGCACTGGACAGAATTGGGCAGAGCTGTGCCACAGACTCATTGCATGCCCTTGCCAAAGTCACTTAGCCTGTGATTCAACAAGGTACTTAAGTATGAGTGGTCTTCATTTGAGCTATCCCATTGAAGACCAACAGATATGCATGTGCTTAAGTACCATGCTGAACTGGAGAGCTTAATTTTACAGAAATAAGTTCACACCGAAGTATACCTTTATACTAACAGAGTTGCAATCAAGCTACAGGATTGTACTGATGGGACTAGATTAGTTCGAAATCAGTAAAGTTAAAGCAATACAAAAACATTGTCGAAGTCTTTGGGTGCTTAAGTCACTCTTGAGAATGGGATTTAGGCTTCTAAGTCACTTAAGCACATTTGAAAATTTTACCCCATGTCTATACATAATGGAGGTGTGGCAGGCACTATTAAAATTAGTCATAGTTCTGAAATTAGTTGGAAGGAAAACATTCTAAAACTGGGGAAATCACAAGGTAAATAAGATGGTACCATTCACTCTCTAAACTGTAAAAATGCAACAGACATGGGAGTCTTGAACCCAAGAATACCATGATATTTAAACACAGATTAACATGCTTTTCTAGTGTATAGCAAATACTTTGACTTATTTGATTCTCTTGAGCTAGAGATGAATTGCTAAGTTTTGCACAGCTCTGAATAAGCGTTTTGTTTGGAAGTTCCATGTGAAAGCTAAAAATGGCTCTCATGAACATATTTAAAAGAAATTTAGAAAGAAAATAATCTGTGTTGTCTTTGCTTTCTGAAACACTTATTGGCCTTCAAGTCTGCTGTATGTGTAAAGTCACACTTTGTAAATGTTAATTCATTTTAATTAACACTTAAATGTGGTGTCCTTCAGATAAAGCATTTAAACAAATTGCTAACAGTGCCTTTAGATCGATAATTTTTCTGACTCTGGATTATATTCCCATATATAGAAGTCTGGCCTGGTACTTTATTTTTGTTTTCATACTGGGTTTGCAAGGGTATTTTGTCTGTTTTATGATTAACTTTCACTCTGCAGTCAAGTGCTGCTAGCTGCAAGTCGTAAGGCAGTGTCAGATCATTGAACTCACAAGACCTGGACTACAAAGTGAAATACCACAGATATATACAATGTTCCATGCTAATGTGAAATATTATTTCAGGCTGTAATTAGACAGTTGTAGGTTTAGAAAAGCCAGAATTTTACTCAAACTAATTGTAGAGTACAAAGTTTTTTTTAACTTTATGAAATGCTCTTTAAGGGGAATAGGAGGAATCTACACTACTCATATAAAGCAATTTATTTGCGCAGATCTTTGTTAGCTTTTTAGATGTTGCTGACATTAGCCTACATTTCACAGTATTTCCTGGCGAAAACTGAGTGAGATTACTTATGCCAAATGTCACTTGTTTTCACCTATAGAAAACTTATATACCTGGCTTCCAGAAGCCTGCAAGTCTCTGGCATGCGTCTGTTCAATTTGAAAAAGATTACCTTATGTTATAGCATTATGGCCTTTATAAAACACTACAATACTCATTGACCAAGCAGAGCAAAGTGCAGGGTGCACTAGGCTTAGATGCTTATCCCTGTTACAGATAGGAGTCAATGTAGTTCCATTTTTTCCTCCTCCATTTGCTAATCTTATGGATATTACTGGGCTTCTTAAGAATGCCCTATGCAGATAGGCCAGCATTGGCCTAACTGTTCTCACAGACTTGAGTCTGGTTTCTGGTCAGTACATGGTATGTGCATTTCAGTTAATGGCACACAGAGTTGGGGCACCTTTTCCTTAGTTTTGTACATAGCTAAAACCAGCATACAGCAGTCTCCTCAAATCCTGTTTGTGAAACTGACTTCCATCCAGGTCAAGTGATGGACGGAGCATTAACCTCCCCTTCCCGTCTGACTCCTAGATCCTGACAGCGTTATCGAAAAGGCATCCCACTCGGGTATGATCAATCCAAGCCGCCAGTGGCAGACTTTGAAACACAACGTGGGCATTGCTCATTTTGAGTACCAGATCCGTGTGACTTGCGATGAGCATTACTATGGCTTTGGCTGCAACAAGTTTTGTCGACCGAGAGATGACTTCTTCGGCCACCATACCTGTGATCAGAATGGCAACAAAACTTGTCTGGAGGGCTGGATGGGGCCAGAATGCAGCAAAGGTTTGTAACTAATTTTGAGTGCTATACTGAAAATGGTCTCAGAGTTCAGGGGACATAGAGCACTTCAGTTGCTGTCAGCCCAGTTCCTAGAGGAGAACCATCCACACTATCACCCCCTCACTGGTGCCTTTATTGGTAGCCTTGGCAGAGACGCTAAAGAATGACTGGACGCGAGCCAATCTATCCAGTTCAGCATTAAAGTAGATTGACTGGTCAGTGAATCGCTGCTGCCCATCTACCAGTGATATAGATACTGGATTTTATTCTGTGAGGCTTTCTATTTAGTGGGTAGAATTTTAAGTGTCTAATGACTTGTGAAAACTTTATCCAGCATCTCTTCTGAGCCCACATCAAGTCAAGAAGCACTGGAATATTAGCAGGTGTACTCTTCTATTGAGTAGCTTTGGCTACCCACATAATGGCCAGGGTGGGAGAGGGGAGGGGGGGAGGAGGAGGAGAGCTGGCCTCATTTGAAGCCAGTGGGAGTTTTGCCACTGATCTTAATGGGGCCAGGATTTCTATTTGTGGGGCAGAATGTCTTGTGTGGCACTTCAAAGCAAGAAGGAAGACAAGACCTGTACAGAACCTGAATGGGCAAATAAACTCAGCAGCGCAGTTCCAGACTGTTGCCTACATGAGCAGGCCTTGCTGAGAACACTTTGTATGCTTTAACAGGTATTTAATAGGAAAAATGCAGAACCCTGAGCTGGAAGAATGGATTGTCAGCAAAAGGGGTTGATAAACACATAGTTTCAATTTAGAGTCCTTGAAATGGTGTGTGCACAGGTATGGGAGAGAACATCTGGTTATTTTACTAAGCCAATTTGCACTGCATTTCTTGCAAGGTGAGGGAAGGGCTCACCTTACCTTCCAATGCAGAAAGAGAATTTCTTGCCGAACGTGGCATAACAATTTTAGGCACAATGCTTCTTTGGGGTTGACACACATTCTTAAAACAACATCCTGTGTGATCCCAATTTACAGTTGGCTCCCTTGATGAATTTGCTGTCATAAGGCATGACCTATCTTTCCAGTAGAGTTGACAGAGACCTGTTAAACCTGGCTTTGGTAGGATTACAGTGCTAGCTAAAGATTAAAATATTCTCATGTGCGTGAGGATGTGGGAAATGGACAGCATATGGATTGATGCTATTCTCTTCATGTAACTTTTTTGCAGCTATTTGTCGTCAGGGATGTAGTCCCAAGCATGGTTCCTGCAAAATTCCAGGAGAATGCAGGTAAATAAAATGACTTTGCTAACAAATTTGTAACAACTGATGCTGTGAAAGCTGGCCAGAGGGAAAAGTCGAGCTGACCAGGTATTTCAGGCAAGGGCATCTTTCTCAGTCCAGTGGCACTGAATGAGTTATAACTGCATCTGAGACTTAAAGTAAATGGCAGCATTTATGAATTGAAAGGGACAAAAGGAAATTGTAGCAAATGCTTCCTAATGAGCAGTAACTAATTGCATCTGTAGAAACTGGTGCAACTTGTCTGTCTTAAATGAACTGCTGATTATGGGCTTTTCTGCCAGCCGTTTTAAATACAGCATTGCTTTTCTTCCTTACTCTCCCACCCCCTGCCCCGCTTCTCCCATCAATAGGCAAAAGTCAAGCATTCTTTAGAACAGGATTAGTAAAATCTCTTGGTTCTCTTGCTTTTCTGAGCCAGGCTCTGAGTGCTGAGAGGTTAATAGCGGGGATGGAATCTTGTCAGCAGACATCGATGAGTGCAGAATTTTGTTGTGCTTTGAAGTTGATTCCGGTCTGGGCAGGAGACAATGAAAAGCAGAGCTTAGACATAACTGAGCAATTTAACAAATTTTTGGAATGTCTTGAATTATTTTTGTATTAACAAGAGAAGTTTATTCCCTGATCAATGCAGAGTATTGGCTATTTTAATGTTGACACTAGTTACACAAACTGTATTTAGAAATTTGGTTTCGCTGTTGATGGTGACTATTTAGCAAGGGAATAAGTAGTTGTGGTCTTATGTATGAAGTAACTGGGTCCAGTCAGAGCATGTGTGATGCTGCTGCATGGACATGGCTAAGAATGAAGACTGGAAAAATACAGAAGAGGTTGACAGGCACAGTTTTCATCCCTTCCTAAAGAGAGGTTCAGAAAGCACATGCAATAAACAAAACAATGCTGATAATGTGTTGCTTTTACCTTGTCTGGCTTTTGTGGGGCACTGGAGAGAGGCAAAAGAAATGATTCCAGTGGTTTTGATGTTTAACAGCATTCGTGTAAGCCAGCTCCAAAATCCCAAATCAGGATCTTTAATTGAAGAGCCCGTTGGTGTAAATCTGACCAAAAGTATCCCTGGTCCTTTAGAAATGGGCCGGATGCACACACAGATACATACTGCTGGCATTGGAATAAACAGGCCATGTAATGGTGGCTGACTCCTCACTAGAACAGGCATTGTCTCCTGATTTTTAGGTCTTTCTAAGTCTCACCTCCCCGCTCACTGCCCAGACATGCACTAGTGCTCTTATTTATTTAAGGTGCAGCTTTCCCACACTTAATTTGCATAGTCTTAAAACAATGCTGTCCTTCTGGTGCTCTCAGAACTCCTGCTTGCCAAGTGAGACTCTTATCTTTTCAAGTGAACACAAATAAGATTTGTTTTGTTTTTCTCCCCCCCCCCCCCGAAGTTTTGATGAGTCATATAATCTGTATGTCCTAAATGCAGCAGTTTTATAATCCCCAGAGGCTTCTCTGGGATCTGGACAGATGATTTGCAAACACTTAAAATATACCTCCCTCCCCCTCTTTAAGAGTCAATCCTTTCAACACAGAACTGCCGGCAAACCCAAACTTATGAATCATTATACAAGCAAAAGCACTTCATATTTCTCATGAGAAACTGCTCACTGCATATTCTTAAATGGGAATAATTTAATAATTTCTCTTCTGGAATTAATAGAAGATTCCTGAAGCCCTTTTCTAGCTGCCTTTGTTGGCTTTGGAATGGAAGCCAGATCTCAAATTTCTTTTAACTAAAGCAAAAGTAAAGATTTTAAAAGATTTGCTTCTGTAATTTCCCAGAAGGGAGTGAAAGAGTCTAAAGGATACAAATGTTTATAAAACTAAGGTGCTATCTTGCAAATATTTAAAGTTGCATGCGTGTGAGTAGCATTGAATTCAATGGAATTTTGCAGGTTCGGATCTTAACTTTGCTGCTCTTCCACCTTTCTCCCTTCCTGTAAATGGAAGATTTTTTCATGAGTTGCCGGGGAAAGTCCTCCTTCACCCCCAATTTTGGCTGCTTTGCACACAGAAAATATTGCAAGTTGGACTAATGCTTATTTGTCATACACATAAAAACCTCAGGTGGTTCACGTGCACTTTGAACAGACAGCTGTTGAAATAGCTATGGAAAAAACCAGGAAGACTTTTAGAAGGGGGAGTTGAAGTTACAATTAGCTATGGGTGATGAGCCATCAGATAGAGCCCTCTAGCTTTTCCCACGAGGTGGATTTACTGGTCAGAGAACAGCTTTTTAAAAAAAATTGAAAGCCTACCTGATTGCTGCACAAGGTTTATTTTCATAATTTAGTGATGGCTTAGTGAATAATGGTTGCTGCTAATCACTTACTGCAAGGGCCCATCCATGAAATACATTACTTTTGTAGACCCTTGACTTCTTCACATTAAAAGTCTGATTAAAAGTGTATTCACATTTAAAGGGAACTGTAACACAGGAATTTTTCTTTTGCAGAGGAAATACTTTTCTACTAAAAAAAAAAATCAAGCTAATCTCTGTAGCTTGGTAAAGATTAGTAGTAATTTAATTTATATTTCTATAATCTAGATAATAGATAAAACTAGTTTAGAGGTGGCTGCAGAGCGATCCCAAAAAACCTCCTTTTCCAAGTATTTCAGAGCTAGTGTCTACACTATTTAAAAAAAAAAATCTAGCTAAACACTACATGATGGGAATTCTAAAGATAGCCCATCACCCTGCATATTACGCAACTTCTATAAAAGGTTTCTACCACAGACTAAAGGTAACTTCCTATATGGTTGAGATTACTTGGCTAGTGCTTTGACTGCCTTGGAGTGGGCTCTGAGATGGTGTTTGTGGCTTAGTTTGTTTCTTCCTGCAGGCGGTATAGCTCAAATGCCTGGAACCTCGTATTCCCGAGGCTCTCTAGATCACCATTGTCTCTGCTGACTTTTTTAATGTATAATCCATTCTGTCAAAGTCCAGAGATTGATTTGTTGCGCACACCCACCCTCTTTGCCTCTGTATGAGCCTCCGAATAGAGTAGTATTGTGATGAATGGCCCCATGCTGCTTCTCCCAGAACAGTTATTCTTTTGTGAGCAGACCGGCTTTAGAGACCTTGGCAAAACGGCTAAAATGTTTGTTTACAAGAAACCATGAAACGAACCTTGAATGGCGCTCTCCCACCCCTGTTAGCCCCCCCTTCCCCAGTCTCTCTCAAAACCTTGGAGTTATGCGGTTGCTTGTACTCTCAGCAAGTAATTTCAAGTTTTGTTTTCCCTGCTCTGTTTTTATTAAGGTGTCAGTACGGATGGCAAGGCCAGTACTGTGATAAGTGCATTCCGCACCCAGGATGTGTCCATGGCACTTGCATTGAACCATGGCAATGCCTCTGTGAAACCAACTGGGGTGGTCAGCTCTGTGATAAAGGTATGCTAATCTTGTAGATAGCCAAGTGTAAAAACTTGAATTTTAATGCTGCGGGACTTATTGTCAAGAGAAAGCATCCAGAAACTTGGTGGGTTTTTTGTCCTTTTGTGTTTCTGCCAAGCATGGGAGGTTAGCTTTAACGCACACTTAACTTTCCGCTATCCTGTCCCGCTTTTGTGCATAGATGCATTCTATAAAGTATCTAGAGTAATGGCAAAAGTGTCTTGTTTAAGCTTTGTATTCTGGTGGTCATCTTCTTACAGATCTTAACTACTGTGGGACTCACCCACCTTGTTTGAATGGTGGTACCTGCAGCAACACCGGGCCTGACAAATATCAATGTTCCTGCCCTGAGGGCTACTCGGGACAGAACTGTGAAATCGGTAAGTGCTTTGATGCAGCTGTGAACTGCAAGCTAGCATTTACCTGTTCTTTTGCATTTAGAAGCTATTTTGCACCACTTATCTGGTTGAGCTCTTTAATACTGTTACTAATGTTGGCAAAAGAGATCTGAAGTTTGAGGCTCAGTTACTCCGTGGTGAATGATTGGTATCTCCTTAATCAGACTCAGTCTAACTTGTGTTGATTTCTGTAGCTGGCTTGTTAGCTCTCCTACCAATTGCAGCACTCCCTAACTTGGCTTTAATTCAAGCAGAGAAGTCACGGTATGTTGACCAGGTCAACTTAGCATGAAAGCATTAAACAGGAAGGAGATGATCTGTGTAGAACCAAAGGGTGCTAATGAGGAGAAGATACAGTGGGGTCTTGTGTTGGTGGTCCAGGCATGGTAATCTGCGAAGGGAGTGGCAAAGCTCTCTGGTGGTGGGGACTGGTAATTGTATTTGGCTGTCCCAAAGCTGATGTGATTGTTTGCAGCGGAACACGCCTGCCTTTCCGATCCTTGTCACAATGGAGGAAGCTGCTTAGAAACCTCTACTGGATTTGAGTGTGTGTGCATGCCTGGCTGGGCTGGACCAACGTGCACTCTTAGTAAGTTACTCTTTAGGAATTTAAAAACCTCTTACTGCAGTAAGGTTTTCTTCCTAAACCATTACAAAACTTGCTCGCAGCCACTGCATTTGTCCAGGAAACAAACCTGTCTTTCATGAAGTTTAATACCTCTTGCAATTTTTGCTTTGGTTTAATATCAGTTGTATTGCTGTTAGTGGGGCTTTTAGTTAATTCAGGGAAATAAGTGGAACAAACTGTCTTGAGATGCACACAGCATGGTGTTTAAGACAACTAATTACTATTTTACCAGCTTGCCAAAACTTTGCCTCTAAAGCCTACAATAAGTTCAATAGAACAGGCCTGGCTTTCATTTACACTAGGCCTCTTCATGTGGCTCTGATGAAAATGAAAAGTATCTTCATCTAACAGAATAAGGCCAGAAATGTCAGGGGAAGAGTGCTCTCCTCCCTCCTGGACAGATCACAGTGGCCGCTGCAGATGAATTCTATGAATGGGTTGCCATAGCTGTGGTACCTTGTAACAAAGCTAAGTTTCTCCCTCCCCTTCCTGCCCTTCATTTGCAGATATTGATGATTGTTCTCCAAATCCCTGTGGTCATGGAGGAACCTGCCAGGATCTCGTTGATGGGTTCAAGTGTATTTGCCCGCCTCAGTGGACTGGGAAAACGTGCCAGCTAGGTAAATATTGACTTGCTCTATTTTAGGCTTTTTTACAAAACTGCTACTGGAGAAACTGTGCACTACTAGCAGCTCTGAGGCTATGAACACTTAGGCACGTGTTTTGACTGTAAGCCAGCGTCCATCTGTTGAAGACAACAGGCTTGCTCAGATGCTTAGTTCAGCCTGTGTAGACAGGTGTATTTGCAGAACTGGCCATGCTAAACTCAGAATGGCTTCCTTGGGTCATTTGATTGTTGAGCACATTGGTGATTGCAGAAAAAATTATCACATGTAGGCTAACAAAGCCTTATGTAGGTATTTGCAGATAAACCATAATTTTTTTTGTCTGCCCCCTCCTCCTCTTCCCTCTGGCTTTGTGGGAAAGTTGCTACATCTCTTCTTGGTCCGGAGGAGTTGACACTGCAGGAGTTCACAGCTGGGTTCCAAAATGTGGATGATATCATGAAGAATGAGCCATCCACATTCTTTATGCAACAGCCTAATCCCAATGCTCCTCTGAAATGCTTGATTGAATCTCTATCTTTTTTGTTTTTCCTTTATTTTTTCAAGTTTTCCTAATAAGTAGCTGAATAACTGTCAATTAGTGTAGCTAATATGCTGTAATTAGAGAGAAATTAAAGGTACTTCAGAGACTGTTTGATTGCCTTTTATTCCACTTGAAGTCTCCCTAATCCACTCTGTATGTTAGAAGCTCTTAAACTTTGAGTTCCTGATTGCTATAAAAACAAGACTTAGATTTTGTTCCCCTTCCGACTCTACCTGCAGCTCAACATTTTGTCTTTCAGATGCGAATGAATGTGAAGGCAAACCTTGTGTCAATGCCAACTCCTGCAGGAACCTGATTGGCAGCTACTATTGTGACTGCATTGCTGGCTGGAGTGGCCAGAATTGTGATATAAGTAAGTCTCTATGGACATTCAGCTTTTAGTAGATCAAGGAGCTCGATAGAGAAAGTTACTGTACAGTCCACTGAATTGAAGCAGTCAGTTCCTATAGCCAGTGATTCCTTCAGAAAGGGAGTAGCTTGTCTGGAATGAAAATACACAATTTTATCAAACTCATTAGTCTATAACATGGCTATAGTCTGATAAGGTAACTAAAACAATGATGTGAAGTTTCACTAACTGTACTAGAAGAATTGCTGCCTGTCCCCACCCATTAGAATAACCTTATCACAAGGAAGGCATGCAGGAAATTTGACAAAAGGTTTATCTAGCCAGAGTTTGAGACATTTGAACTCATATCTAGAGTAAATGTGGGCCGCCTTCTAAATGTGTGCTAATTTTATTGCAGATATTAATGATTGTCTTGGACAATGTCAGAATGGAGGATCCTGCCGGGTGAGTTGGTGGTTTTTTAGCTGGCCTATTAAATGTTGAAACCAGAGCAAATGATGCAGGAAAAATACAGCTGTGTACAGCACTGTACATCAGCATGTCTCCATAGGAGTTACTGGAGGGAAGCCACATTGAGGATTTTGGTGTGGTGTGTGCATGTGCTTTTTTTAGGGGAGTAGGGCAGCGGGGCTACATAAACCTGTAATAAATAACACCTCTTTTTCACCACCAGTGACTCTTTGCAGTAAACATGCACAGTCAATGTCTCTTCCACTTTAAATTTAGGCTTAATGTTACCCTGAGAAACATGTTCTTGCCATGTTTAATCTGCACGAAGGTTTTCTGTGATAGTGTTGCTTGTTAGGGGTGATATAGTTTGGGCCATTTTAAAAAACCCACTAAATTTAAGCTTGCATATTCCTCCGCAGGACTTGGTTAATGGCTATCGATGTATCTGTCCGCCTGGCTATGCAGGAGATCACTGTGAGAAAGATATCAATGAATGTGCAAGCAACCCTTGCTTGAATGGGGGACACTGTCAGGATGAAATAAATGGATTCCACTGTCTGTGTCCTGCTGGTTTCTCAGGAAACCTCTGTCAGGTGAGCCTGGCTGAAATGAAAGCCCTAGATAACGGGAGTTCCTACCAGCCCTTTCTCTGTCGGCACACACCGAATGCCTTGTATCCAGTGAACCATGCTGTAGTCGTATAGCTGTCTGCCAAGGAAGTGCTTGTGAAAAATTCATGGCTGCTGAAGATTCTTTTAAACAAGATTGCAAGTGTTCGCGTGTCAAGTTTTGTTGCATGCTCACTGTTAACCTTCAGGGGCTGCTTAATATCAGAGTTCTGTCTGTTGGAATTGCTGCATGTATAACTGTACTCTGTGCATTATGTACAGTTAATAGAGGGAGCAGATAAAAAGGTCAGATTCCAGTGTCTGCTGCCTGTTGCTCTGATGAGTAATAATACAACCTTTGTTTCACTGTCTCCCCACCCCCTTTCCCACCATTTACAGTTGGACATAGATTATTGTGAGCCCAATCCATGCCAGAATGGTGCCCAGTGTTTCAATCTTAACACTGATTACTTCTGTACCTGTCCTGAAGATTACGAGGGAAAGAACTGCTCTCACCTGAAAGATCACTGTCGCACTACTCCTTGTGAAGGTATGTGATAACACGGGTGTGTATTCAAACCCTTCCAACTCCTCTCCCAAAAGAAGGCTCAGCAGGCCAAATTCTGCCATGGAGTAAGTGGTTTGTAGTGACATTGAACTCAGTGAAGCTGTTCCTTGTATGCCAGAGCTGAATTTGGCACTGTGTCAATACTTGTATGAAAGATACATTCTTTAAAACCTACTGTGAAGTTCACGGAAGCTCTGGAAGTAAAACACGGGTAGTAACTTGGAGAAGATGAGAAGCCAGCCTGCTCTAACTTGATAGATGTGATTGAGCACTTCCTGTTGTTTTTCTGCAGTAATTGACAGCTGTACAGTGGCCGTAG
Organism: Rafetus swinhoei; assembly: GCA_019425775.1. Classification (NCBI taxonomy): domain Eukaryota; kingdom Metazoa; phylum Chordata; order Testudines; family Trionychidae; genus Rafetus; species Rafetus swinhoei. The sequence goes on from CM033440.1 coordinate 191,068,006, forward strand.
CTTCTAACAGCACGCCTGAAGGGGTTCGTTATATTTCTTCAAATGTCTGTGGTCCCCACGGAAAGTGCAAGAGCCAAGCAGGTGGAAAATTCACCTGTGAATGCAACAAGGGCTTCACCGGCACCTACTGCCATGAAAGTAAGAGCTAAAAGATGTGAGATCTGATCTTGAATCTGCCTTTCACAAATAACTCCTTCCCAGCCTCTGAGACCACGAAAGGGTTTGGTCTACCACAGTGAATGCTGGAACTAGGCATTTTGCTCTGGGGGTGAGGCAGTCTGGAATTCCCTGAACGTTTGGGAGGGTGGCTATAACAAACCCTCTAGCCTTGAAACATAGGCTTACGAGGTCTGAGGTGTTTAATAGCAGATTTCACCTTAAGATTGTATAGGTTGCCTTTAAAAGCTCTGTTCGTGTATGTTCCTTTAGAAAAATATTATTGGGGAAGCTTGTACTGGCTGTTTGTTATTTCTTGTAACATTATCAGCAAATGGTGTTATAGAAAGTGGTAGGTGCGGTTTCCTCTGGCAAAGCTTAATTACATAGTCACCAGTAATTGTACTTACTCAGTTTCTCCAATTTGTTCAGATATCAATGACTGTGAAAGCAATCCATGTAAAAACGGTGGCACTTGCATTGATGGCATCAACTCCTACAAGTGTATTTGTAGCGATGGATGGGAAGGAATTTACTGTGAAACAAGTAAGTTCAACTCTGCTGCCACTAAGACTGGTGACCCTGAAGCAGAATTGGGGAAGAGACTTGAGACATGCTGTCTCTTTAATGTGCAGTGACCACCTACAGTCTGCAGGCATGATTTCCAATCCTGCTGAAGTCAATGGGAAACCTTTCTTTGGGTTGGGGCTGTTAAAATACTTATGTAACGAAGCTCTAAAGTTCCCAGCTTGTGAAGTAGGCAGGCATGAATAGGGATGAAGTCACGGTAAGACTGAATCACAAAGGGCTTGCCCATGTTAGCAGCAGAGTGCAGAATAGAACTTGGCTCTGGGGCTCTAATGCTCTAGACTATCTCCAGCAGAAAACACTAGTGTAGATAAACACACTGGCTAGAATAGCAAAACAGTGTAATCTGCATGTGGCGCTTGCGCTTTGCGTGTCTTGGCGGCAGACAGAGGCTGCAAAGAACTGCTCGCCTTTGACTAACAGCTAAACAGTGTAATTAGGGTAATAGGCCTCTTTTTTCTTTCAGTTGCTCTGGTGGCTTTTATTATAGGGAACCAGAGAAAGGTGTAGTGACATGAAATGAAAGGAGCAGGGAGGATGCAGTATGGAGCAAACATAATAAATCCGCGATAGTAACCGGATAATCCTTGCCTGAGATTTGGGACCAAATCCAGGGCTAGAACATGCCTCTGTCAAGCATGAAATAGCTTTGAAGATGCTGTGCTCTTCCTGCTCAGTTTCTCTCTCAATATTTCCAGATATTAATGACTGCAGTAAAAACCCTTGCCACAATGGGGGGACGTGCCGAGACTTGGTCAACGACTTCTTCTGTGAATGTAAAAATGGATGGAAAGGAAAAACTTGCCACTCCCGTAAGTCTTTGCCTCCAGCAAGTCTTTCATCTGTGGTAAACTGGCTGTGCTGCCTTAAGAGTGCACGGAAGCTAAGGCTGGTTTGGTCTTCCTAGGTGACAGCCAGTGTGACGAGGCTACATGCAATAATGGAGGGACATGCTATGATGAGGGGGACACTTTCAAATGCATGTGCCCTGCAGGATGGGAAGGAGCCACTTGTAATATAGGTAACAGTGCTTTTGTAACCTCCGGGGAGCATATGGAGCTCTCAAGCTGGGACTCTGTCCTCCCTTTCTCTGCACCTCCGTGGATGGCTTTGAAATCCTTATCAAATCTTGTTTCTGTTGCAGCGAGAAACAGCAGCTGCTTGCCAAATCCCTGTCATAATGGTGGTACCTGTGTAGTCAGTGGGGATTCGTTTACATGTGTCTGCAAAGAGGGCTGGGAAGGACCGACTTGCACTCAGAGTAAGTCTCTCGGCGCTCTTAAGTGTTGTCTGATGAGAACATTCGCTCATCCTGTTGCCCTCTGAGATTGGAGATTGAAACCAGAAGGGAGAGCTGTTTGATGTAGGCTTTAGCATCACCTGAATCTTTGTTTTTAATGACATTATGTGATAGAGCCTTGACCTGGGCATGAGAAAGTTGCGAATGAGCTAAGTGAAGACAGATGTCGGCTTGTTTTCCCCTGCATTCTTTTTCTACCAGCAGCCCTGTCTGCTTCCACTCCTTTCTTCCTGTTAGATTCTTTACAAGGATTTCTTCCTGTGTACATGTGTTCCACAGTATAGCTAACAAATCTTGTGGTGGGAGCCTGGAATTAATTTAGCAGAGAATCTCCGTGTAGCTCTGCAAAAGTTACTGACATGTCGCTCAGGAACTGGAAATTGAGCACCTCTTTACTGATGGCAAGTCTGAATTCTGCTTTAATATTAATGTCTCTTTTGTCTTTGCAGATACAAATGATTGCAGTCCTCATCCATGGTAAGTTGTATGAATTGGGTTGCTGTCTTTCCCTTTAAGCACCTTTTTGCATTCAGCTGTAGATGTTTCCATTACTCCTAGTAATTTGTGTACTGTTGTCCTGACTCTTTTAGTTACAACAGTGGAACTTGTGTTGATGGAGACAACTGGTACCGCTGTGAATGTGCTCCAGGCTTTGCTGGTCCAGACTGCAGGATAAGTGAGTGTTACTCTGATTTCTTGCTGATGTGATTAATGCTTATTTAAAATATGCTGCACAACCAGAAGTGTTAACTCTCCTCTGCAAATCAGTCCAGCTGCTACACTTGCCTATATCTGGCCTTTATGATTTGAACCCTGCAAATACACAGATCTGCTTTATAACTACAGACCATTTTTGTAGCTTGAATACAGATACAAAATTTGTATCAGCACAGGGCTCTATTTATGATCTTCCAATGAGTGAGGAGAAATTCCTTTTGAAAACCTGTTGGGTTAAGTATATGCCTAATACTTCCAAGGATGTGTCTTGGTTCAGCAGAGGAGTGAGTTTGCCTTCAGCATGGTCTTCCTAGTGAAACGTATTTATGCTGTAGTTTTCTGTTTGAGAAAGAAGCATGCCAGTTAAAATATTTGTCAATTAATAATCCACCTACAGACCCTGAGGTGGTATGTGTACTTACCTGTAATTATTAAATTACAGGAAAGAGACTGACATTTTTAATAACCTAGCCATGGAAATGGAATTATTCATAGCAGTAATAAAATTGGAAGGAGTTTAAAGTTGTCAGGCAAAGTATTTAGTATATGGGCTAATCTGCACTGTTGGAGAGAAGTGAGCCACTTTTCTTTGCAACAAAGAAAGTGTCCTTGTCCTGGGAGAGCATAAAGTAGCCATGCAGGGCCAGGTTCTGATCTTCGTTAGAACAGTGTAAATCCAGTGTAATGCAAGTGACTTTGGAGGAATTACTCCAGAACAGAACTGGAGTAACGAAGATCCGAATCTAGCTCCCTGGGAATTGTGGAAAAAACATTAGACTTTCACTCCAGCTGTCTTTCACACAGGTGTGCATGTATAATATCGTGTAAAAATATGACTTCCCTCTTCCCATAGATATCAATGAATGTCAGTCATCACCCTGTGCCTTTGGAGCTACATGCGTGGATGAAATTAATGGGTACCGTTGCATATGCCCACCTGGTCGCAGTGGCCCAAGATGCCAAGAAGGTATTCGAGGCAGACTAACAGTATCTGTAACCAGATCCAGTTTACTTGCCATTTTCTATTTGTAGTGGAAGGTGCAAGTTTATCATGTAAAATTTTATAAATTAGTTGTTGGGAACAGGAATTAGAAAATTCAATGGGATCAGGTCTTGACTTTTGAAAAGCCCTTAAGTGTATTAAATCTCCATTCTCAGTTACAGGAAGGCCTTGTATTAGCAATGGGCGAGTGATGCCTGATGGAGCTAAATGGGATGATGACTGCAATACCTGTCAGTGTTGGAATGGAAAAGTTGCATGCTCTAAGGTACATCTTTTACAGTTTCTGGATTGCATTGTTTTCAGTGCTATAGCAAACAGCTGTGCTATAAAAATTAATTCTCCTTCTAGGTTTGGTGTGGTCCTAGACCTTGCCTGATACATGGCAAAGGTCATGAGTGTCCAGCTGGCCACACCTGTGTCCCTATTAAGGATGACCACTGCTTTACACGTCCCTGTTCTGGAGTGGGGGTATGCTGGCCTTCAAACCAACAACCGATAAAGACCAAATGTAATTTGGACTCTTACTACCAGGACAATTGTGCCAACATCACTTTCACCTTCAACAAAGAGCTGATGGCCTCAGTAAGTAACTTAGAAACCTAAATATTCAAAGTACTGAAAGCAAGATGCCTTGTGGTACTGCACAAAACTAATGACTTGATCTGTGTAAGTGAAATGGGTGAAGCACTTTCTTTCCATGGAAATCTGCAGAGGATAGATACTGATCCCTGCCCTGTTGCCAACACACAGATTTCAGATCTGCCACCCTAAGTGTCTTGGCTAATTCCTGCTTGCTGGATACATTGCTTTTTGGAAGGTGTTACTTGGAGCTCCGCAAGTCCACATTCTCACTTGCTCTTGACTCTTGTATTTCAGGGTCTTACCACAGAGCACATCTGCAGTGACTTGAGGAATCTGAATATTTTGAAGAATGTTTCTGTCGAATATTCCATCTACATTACCTGTGAGCCATCTCACTTAGCCCACAATGAAATCCATGTTGCTATTGTAAGTACTTCTGATACTGTCTTTTTATTAAAAGGTTATGTGGATCCACATGGGTTTAATAAAAACCATCATGCTAGGCTTTATCAGCTTTCCCCTGGTTTAAAGTGAAATTTCTTTTGTGTGTGGGTAAAATATCATAGCTGTAGATGTAACAATGTGCTTGAAAGTTATCAGAGGCAGCAAGAGGGGGAGAGGAAGGGGTGCTTCAAAGCAGCAGCACTGCATGAAGCCCAGGGTCAGCTGGGGATTCCTCTGCTGACCCTGGGCTCCATGTGATGCTGCCACTTTGAACCACTCCGGGGAGCATTGGGCCAGCAGGGGACTGCTTGAGTCCCCTGCTGGCCTGTGCTCCTGGCAGCGCTTTCGCCTTTGAAGTTTAACAGCCTTGGGACTGTTCCTACATGTCAAAGGTGGAAGTGCCCTTAACTAATCGAATAGTCGATCAAATTGCATTGACTATTCAATTATCCACTTAATCTAAATTTAACATCCCTATTCCAGTGAGAAGTCATCCTAGTCACTTGTTCATGTCTTGGAAAAAGATAAAGGCTTATGTTCCCTGATTGATCGCTGCCCCTGGGTGAACTGGTTTTGAAACTTTTCTGGAAAACGCTCAAGTGACGGAAAAGGCTTGTTCAGTGGTTGGTTATGCATGTTTTGGTATCTGATATTAACTCTGCTCCTTTTTGTCCTAGTCTGCCGAAGATATAGGAAAGGATGAAAACCCTGTGAAAGAAATTACTGACAAAATTATTGACCTTGTTAGTAAGCGTGATGGAAACAATACGCTGATTGCTGCAGTTGCAGAAGTCAGGGTTCAGCGACGACCAATTAAGAATAAAACTGGTAAGTGTTTTAAATTGAGTCAAAAATTCACCTCTTGTAAAGAGGCAGTTGCCAGTTTCACTTTACAGTACAACTTGTATTTGTTTAGTATGGCAAGTATTTCAAACCATTGAATTTTAATCTAAGTTGGGATACTTGAATCATGGCCTTCCCTTGGTTGGGGATTGAAGTATTTGTGGCAAACAGTTCTAAAGGAGTCTTGACTTTTCCTCCAATGCCAGAAAGTCATCCTTTGACTCTTTTTACTCTTGCCCTCAAATGGCCTGCACTAAGAGGGAGGAAGGAAAAAAAAAATACCAAAGTGACATTTACTGGCTTGAGAGTGTGAAGTGTTGCTATCTCATGGTTGTAACTGCTCCACATGAAATAAATTGGGTAGTCCATCAAGATCCTAGTGGACAGTCCTGCTTTATGGTACACAAGCTTGTCTGAAGTGGGTTATGTCCACGAAAGCTCATGATACCATCTACATGTTTTGCTGGTCTTTAAGGTTGCATGTTAAGTTTTCCTAGTTATAGACTAATGTGGCTACCCCCTGAAGCTTTCAGAAATCTGATGTTCTTGATGAATTTAGCACTTGCTCTAGTAACTCTTCGTTTCTCTTTTAAACACTGTCCCCACACCATTATCTCTGTATTAAAAAGGGTTATCGAGGGTTCTTTTGGAGAGATGGGGAAGAATCTCAACTGAAACACTTTACTGGTGAGGTTAATTGATCTCATGTCTGTCTTCCAGATTTCTTGGTGCCATTACTGAGCTCCGTTTTAACTGTGGCTTGGATCTGTTGCCTGGTAACGGCCTTTTACTGGTGCATTCGGAAACGCAGAAAGCAGAGCAGCCACTCTCACACGGCCTCGGATGACAACACCACCAACAATGTGAGGGAGCAGCTGAATCAGATCAAGAACCCGATTGAGAAACATGGTGCAAACACGGTCCCCATCAAAGACTATGAAAACAAGAACTCCAAAATCGCCAAAATAAGGACACACAATTCAGAAGTGGAGGAAGATGACATGGACAAACACCAGCAGAAGAGCCGCTTTGTCAAACAGCCAGCATATACACTGGTAGACAGAGATGAAAAGCCACCCAATAGCACTCCGACAAAACACCCGAACTGGACAAACAAACAAGACAACAGAGACTTGGAGAGTGCACAAAGCCTAAATCGGATGGAATACATTGTATAGCAGACAGCAGGTGCTGCCATGCAAAGCCTTTAGATACCATTATAAAGGCACTCAGAGCTTGTAGTTCTTAAACTGTTGTGTAATATTTGAGTCTAAGGCTATTATTTACTTAGAATCCCTGTGTTAATTTAAGTTTTGACAAGCTGGCTTACACTGGCAATGATAGTTGCTGTGGTTGGCTGGAATACCAAGTGCTGCATTTCACATCTATGCAAAACTAGTCAAAAGTGCCCTAATGTAAATTCAGCTGTAGCTGATATATCATGGAAATGTTTCATAAGGTATTGCATAGCTTTATTAGCTCCTTTTCAGTGTCATCTTTTTTTGCCAGATGTGTCCTGACTTATACATTAGAAAATACATTTTATTTATATTTATTGAATCTTGAGTTTTTTGTATATTGGTTTTATGGTGACGTACAACTAGTTCTGTATTTGAAAGTGCCTTTGCAGCTCAGAACCACAGCAACTATCAAAAAAATAAGTTAATTTATTTTTTTATTGTATTTTTGTTGGGGGTGGGACAGGGCTTGATGTCAGCAGTTGCTGGTAAATGAAGAATTTAAAGAGGAAAATGTGTTAAGTAGAAGTTTGTATAGATATGTAAATAATTCTTTTTTATTAATCACTGTGTATATTTGATTTATTAACTTAATAATCAAGAGCCTTAAATATCATTCCTTTTTATTTATATGTATGTTTAGAGTTGAAGGTTTTTGATAGCATTGTAAGCTTGTGGCTTTATTTTGAATTATTTTCTTGTTACATGTTGCCTATATGCCAAAACTAAGGTGTTCTAAAAATAGTTTATTTTTAACAATAGGACGGGCTTTCATGCCTTGATACTGTGTTTTGTACAATGTCAAATGTTTGAAACACCTTCCATAGTATCACTTTAAGACTATTTGTAAGTACTGACTGAGGCAGTTTAGATTAGAATTTTTTTTGCTGCTTTAGACTTGAAAGAGTGACAGGCAGATAATCTGCTACAAAGCAGTTTAAGGGAACAAAAATGAGCTATAATGTGATGTAGATGAAATGTGAGTGGTCGCATGTAATTAAAATATCAAATTAGCGAGTGAAGTTGGAAGCACAGCAATCTTATTTTGTAAATTCTGATTTTTTTCACCATGAATATTGTAATACTGAACCACTTGTAGATTTGATTTTTTTTTTGTAATCTACTGCATTTAGGGAGTATTCTAATAAGCTAGTTGTTGAATACTTGAACAGTAGAATGTCCAGTAAGATCACTGTGTAGATTTGCCATAGATTACACTGCCCGCCTTAAGTGAGGAAATCAAAGTGCTATTACAGCGTTAAGATCAAAAAGGCTTATAAACCCAGTCTCATTGGTTAACCATTGAGATCATGAAGATACCTTGTGATATTAGTGTTATACAAACATGAAAATGCATCTTTGTGTTTTTTTCTGGCAATAAATCTTAAAAAGGTAATATTTATTAAACGTTTTGTATGAAAACTTAAAACAGCGTGGAGGTTATTAAGCTTCAGTGAGGCCCTTGCAGCTAGCTTTGTCCCCCCTGACCAAGGTACATTAGCCAATAGGTGTGGTATAGAAAGACTCCCAATGGCTTTCAGTGAGCTTTAAATCAGGGGTAGGCTACTTAAATGGTGTGTTAAAACTTTCATGTGGCTCAGTTTTGATTCTCTAGAAGGGTGAAGACATGCCCAGCACAGCTTTGGTCTCAGGTGTCAGCAAGGGTAGGCTGTGATGTAAGCAGTCAATTTGCACCACAAGCTCACCTCACATGGGCTATGGAACAGCTCAGCCAGATTCAAAGCTGTTCAGGAAAATCTGTCTCCTTCACTTCCAGCAAGTGGCTTGCAAAGCATGACAGCTGTTCTTGAAGTAACTGCTCTCTAAAAAATTACTTGTGTAGCTCTGGGCAGTGATTGCATTGCATTCTTAAAGGCAGCAGCCCTGCTTGTGTTACTCCTACTGGACTGGCTCCATTGATGGTAGAGTTCCTCCAGTTTTAAACCACTAAGTCAGAGTTCCTTGTATTTTTATGTTGGTGTAGCAGTTAGAGGGGTATCTGATAGGACCATATTTTTGGATATTTAGTGTGAAACCTCACAATTGTCAGTCTGATTTGTCCTTGCCCTGTGTAGTCATGCTCAGTGCAAAGATCTGAGACTTTCTGACCCCTTTGGCTAGTTACACCAGTGCAGACTGGGTCTAAGTGCAGAACCAAGTTCATTTTTTCTAATGAGACCTTCTCAGGAAATCCCTCTTATGAAAATTCAGTACAGGAATTGTGAAATTCTAGTGTTAAGGCATTTCTAATCCTTTTTGTATGAGATCCTATTATTGGAAACACTGGCACCAGTCAACTTAACTCTGTTTAGATAATTCAAACTACAACCTCCCTGTCATTCAAGTAAACTTTCTAGCTTGTCATTGTAAAAGCAACTTGAAAGTGCTGTAGTCTTCATCATATGCCACAACTGACTTATTGTACCAGCAGAAAATTGTCAGTTTACTGAATGAACCTCTAAGTTGAACTATAGAGTAGCACTTAAAAAGCAGTGAATGTTTAATGCCAGTGGTGGTGTCCTTGTCCTACTTCCACTTAACACTGTTTAAGGGGAACTGGCAACTCTCTTGCCCAGCAATCTAAAACTCAGTAAATAGTTTTAGGTAGGAATGGCTTTCTTCAGGTAGCCAAATCCTTATAGGGTTGGCCATCTTGTTGCAAAGCAGTATCACTGAAGAGTTGGGACCAAAGATAAGCCAGTGACTTGCCTTTACTAACTAAGCAACTAAAATTAAATGTTAGGTTTCATGCAAGTAGTCACACCAGGAGTCAACAAGCCTAAGAATAGCAGTCTTAACCTCACTCTTCTTTATTACACAAACTGCTAGCATTTTGCATTAGGTTCATTTTATGCTAGTCTCATATCATCCATTTAATGGTGGCCTCTCTAGGTTCAAGCTAGTTCACACATGACAACTTTTAAGGTCAAGGCTGAACAAAAACATGAAAGCTTCTAGGCTAGCTAGTGTCAGTCAGGGTTCTGCTCTGAATTTTATGAAACCTTTTATGTAACTAGTGAAAAATTTACTGCCTAGGTGGAGTGTTTGCTATATAAGGACCCTATTTTCAGTCTCTAATTCTAAAGACTAGACTTCAGGTATGTGATACTATTTGAGTTGAAGATACTTCTTCATAACCAGGTAACCAGTTCTTGGAGGTTACCATGGAGAAATCTTGCATTGTATTTTCATTGACAAAGTGGCAGCTGTGAAATCCACACTGGTGAACTCAAAACAGCCAGCACACTGGAAGCTGGTCTTAGCTCTTTTAAAAATAGAAATAGAGAAGCTTAAGATTTTCATGTGACAAAACTAAGGTGCACATTTATTTTTGTGGAAGTTGCTCTGCCACTTTACTGTAGGCATCTTCCTTGCCTAGTACGGTCAGGAACAACTTCCTGCTACAGGGGTGGGTATGTTTATGGCTACTCAGTTCAGAACTGGAACAAGTCTGCTGCCTGAATTACTTTTTAAAATACAAACTTTACACAGTTAAAATTTCTCCTCTGCTTCTAATCAGCAGAACTGTAGTTACAACTAGCTGGATCTTTCAAACTGGTTTGTTTAAACTTGCAGCAAATATGGTGAAGTCACTGCACCTTAATGTGGAAAATGTGCCCAGCTTATGTAGAAGCAAGTATTTATAAAAACCTTTCACTGTATTAAAAGTAAAGATAGTCTTGGCTCCAAGGGGTGTGGAAAGGTACTTTCTTGGGTGAACAACTCCCCCACTGTTCTAGAAATGCTATTGCATAGCAATTCTAAATAGGTTGAATGACAGCTGGTGAACAGAACCAGTGGGTTGCTGCTTACCTTCCTTGGGCTATATAGAGTACTAGCAGCACATGCTTTTATATGCATGGCAAGAGCTGCCAGTTGATCACACAGCAGCCCTCTGAGCAGAGCCCCTCAAGGGTAACTGCCCCTTCTCCTTGGCAATAGTGTCACACAGCATCTCACCTGCTGCCCTGGGGTGCTAGTTACCTACTCTGGCCAGGGGAAAACTAGCCAATTGAAGCATTAGGGCCCAAATTGTTCACTTCTGCCTCTGCTTGGACAGCCATGGTCAGCACAGCTTCCCCTCACTGCAACCTCAAAGCTTGCAGCTGCTTTTACCTCTTGCTATGATGCTCACTTAGCCCCTACTCTACCTCTCTCAGGCCAGGCCAGCTTTAGGGACTTGGCCTCAGGCTTGTTTTATCGATCTATAGAGCCTGGAAATTCTCATGTAGATGAATAAGAGCTGGTCTCCATCCCATGAGCAAAGCTCTTCCATCTTCAGAGGGAGAAAGGGGCGGATGTGGAACAGGACTGTCCCACAGAAGAATGTCACTGATGGGGATGGGAACAGAATCTCTACTTCCTATTCCCTCTCAATCTTGGTCATGGGAGACTGACACCATGACCACCTTCATTACAGTCCACCACCCCACTACAGATTTTTCCAAATGAAGTGCCCAAAGCCTTTGGTCCCCAAAAGCAATTCCCTTATTAGGGAGAAAAAAAAAAGTCCAGTGTGTTTAACTTTTCTCTGGGCAAAACCCACCAATTGAGTGGCTTTGACCAGAATTCTGGAGGTCCACCAAATAAATGGGTCAAGCCACTGAAGGCTTAAAGGCACTTGACAGAGTGCAGATTCAACTATAGACTGCCCTGGACTGGATTCAATTCCCAGTTCTAACACTGAATTGCTCTTTGCCTTGGGCAAGTCATTTTGCTCCTACATTAATAGAAAAACCACATCTTTGTCCTCCTCTGTAAAGCACTTTCTGATCAGTACCAAAAAAACTCTTATATACTATGCTTACTTCAGCCCAACTTCCCCTAGAAACAAAAAACAAACCAACCAATCCAACTGGCTGTGTATCTCACCATTCAAAATCCATGAGCTGCAGCTATTAAGAATCTTGATAGCACTCAACTCTCATAACCAACCTACAGATTTCTTAATAGGAAGGCAACTTACCTAAGGAGTCAATCTTACAGGGCAGTTTACTTTGCACAGTTCACTTGAGCACAAGTTTCCTTAGTAGAGCAACTGAGTTTTCTGCTGATTCTGTTCTTTTGGTGGAAACAAAATAAGTGGTTTTTTTTTTTTTGCAGTTACCAAGCCAAGAACAACAGCTGAAATGGGTGCTGTACAATCATAAACACATACAAATACATAGTCTGATCCTTGAGACACACAAATGTGACTTCTGACATGCAGACTAACCAGAACAAGCACATGATTTATTACTCCTATGATAAGCCCTCTGATAGCTGTATAATATTTCTGCAGATTAACATTAGCCCAAAGTGAACAGATTTTAACAGCTTTCTCTTCATATATAAAACTTGTAAAGGCCAAACCAGCCTTTGATTTAAGACATTTACTAAGTTTAATATTTTTAACAGCTTTAATGCTAAAAACACAAAAAGTCTGATAGTTTTCAGACATTACAGCTTACCCAGCTTTGAAAGAACTGTTTCAATTATGTGTGTATTCAAGAAATCATAGCAGTTTAAATTTACTGGGTAATACTTTTTTTAAGGCAAGGAGGTCTCATTCTTTACAGCAAATGCATATTTTTAAGCAAGATTTTTGCATTTCCTGGAGTTGACCAGTCAGTTTCTCACAACGTTAACCTTTCCCTGGACCTCTCTGGACAGACATCTGCCAGCTGTGCTGGCAGTAGAACTTCTAGCAAATTATGCCTGTCAGCTTTTTCAGTTCTCTCAGTGGTTTTAAATTCCACTTAAAAAAAAAGGTATGCCCCCATGTCACAAATTATTTATTATTTCATGCAAACTGCTTCATCATCACTTCAGAATAGAACCAAATCCTTAATATTACTTTTGTCTGGAAGTATAGTGATCATGTTCTGAAGCAAATTTTCTGGAAGATGGGGGTCCCAAAAATCCAAACTACTAGCTCACAATCCACTGACCATCAAAAACATTTCTTACAAATTTTTTGTTCCTAAACCTAGCTTAAGCCATCGGACAACGCGGTCCTGGATGATAACTTTTTGTCAATGAGTTATATGTGGTTGGACAGTGCATCAGAACAGCCCTAAAGACCAAGGATAGCCAAGATCAGAAGGGCATCCATAACAAGAGTGTCTGGCAATAATCCAACCTGATTGTCACAGAAGTAGGAACATCTTCAGCAAGGTCAGCCCATACGTAAGTGAAACATTCATGGTGGTCTTACCTTACACAGATGAAAAATGGTCATTATGCAAAGCAGTGCAACCTGAAAGTCTAGGAGCAATCGGGGAGTATACAGTACCAAGGTACTGTACTTTGAAAAGTCTCACCACTGGATAATTTCTTGTCTGAATAACTGCTTTAGATGTAAATGCATTCTATCTTATTCAATTAAGATGAAAACTAAATTCAAGGGAATCTTTCAACTGAAAATGTAATTTAACCTTGAACTGTAATATAGACTAATAATATTACATGATGACATACATACTGTGTGCAGTAGTAATATAAAGGAGTAACCAGTTAACTGGGTTAGCTGGTAAACAGTGCCTTACCGGCATGCTTACTGGGGTTACTGGCATCAGCCCGGCCAGGGCCATTATGCCACAACACAGCAGAGTGGGGAGCTGCTCCAGCATGGCTGGGCCCATTGTACTGCAGTGGGGGCTACTTCAGTGGTCCCCTGCCTGTGGTGCAACAGGCCAGTTAACCGGTTATACATACCGTTTAATCGGTTAGCATTTTAAACAGGATTTTACATCCCTAGCATGCAGTCAGATTTTCCTTTTCAGAACTGCTTCAATTAATCAACTATCTTTTTCCCCTTCTGTGAAAGAAATCTTTAAAGCATTAAGAAAATATAACAAACAGAAATTTGAGACCCTCTTGCTCAAACATGTTAGTATGTATTATAGCTGTAGTCAATGAGTTTGCAGAGTCATGATGAACCATGCATAGGATCTTTTTTAACAGACAGGGATAAACTGGTAAGAAATTCAAGTGATTTTCCATACTCAAGTCAATTCATGTTAACGGATTATCATCAGAACCTCTCCTGTAGGTAACACCCTAATTATTTTACAACCTAGAATGTATTGGAAAGCTCTCAGCAAAAAGGGATCCAGGCAATCAGAAATAATGGAAATTGAGAAGTGCAACACATACTCATAACCTTTCCTTGTCTCAGTCTCTGTACTATTAAACTAATTCAGTTAGATATGCATGCAACAATATACTTATCTAAACTACTTGTACTGATACTTTAATACATCACTGTTAATGGAGTATTTCTCTATCAGTTTAATGACATAGCACCTTTTGAATAATACCCGGATATAGCTTTTAAATCAGTTAATAAATATGTAAATGATTTCTGTTTTCCTCCTGATGTCTAAAATGATCTTGCGGAGGGGGGGAGGATGGCACTAAAAACGTCCATTCTTCCCGTATGTAAACTTCTGTTGGATACCGCTTCACTTTCAGCTTTGCTGCTCCTGTTACTCATAAATGTCCCTTTGCATAGACTGGGGAAAAGTGAGCATCAACAGGCATGCTATGAAATGGACTATTCAAAAGTGCTGTCAGATTCACAGAGTCACCAAAAAAAAAAAAGAAGAGAAAATGTCTCTCTTCTTAAGTCTTTCACGTTCATAGTAATCAGAAGGGTTACTTGTAATAACTGTGGGTACAAAAGTTCTATTCAAGTTGACAGTGTCTTACATTCAACTGTGAAGATGACTTATTTAAGGCCCAACCTGCCAACACTTACTATTAAGTGCAATGCTTGAAGCCACATATACTCCAATTGAAATACATGGGGACACTCAAAGTAGTAAGCTCTGGGCCAAGCAGAAGACATTTCATTGGTCATATTGATTTTAAGACTGATCAAAAATGAAATTTCTTGCAATTTTATTATAACCATTTTAGGAAAAGGACAGTGAAATAATGAGTTAATTGGCACATGAAATGAGGTACACAGCTAATAAAAGTAACATTAAAAAGATGTGATATTAGGAACAAACCCCAGTGTCATAGCGATAATAGTCAAATATACTATAGATTTGGCTCAAACCCAAATAGCCCAAAGGAAGCTTTAGAAAGTGGCCCTCAAGCACAAATCATTTCTGATTTTTAATGTTTGTGCATGCACTTACAAATGTACACAACTATGCATGCACCTTCTCCAACCATAACTCCTGAACATGAAGGTTCATTTCTCTCAATGGAATATGCATGTGAAAATTTTATCACCTGTGTAGAGCTAGCGCTTGTATAGCTATGTACATTCATACTGAGTCTCTGCTCAAAAATCAGGCCTTAAACTGTCTCACACAACAGTTTTTAATATGGCTAAAGTGTTACTTGAAAATATTTTAGATGAGAACATTACACTAGGGTACTTTTTTGTTAATATTTATTTGCTTTACAAGATTTCAAAGACCAGAAGAATTAACCAAGTATTTTCTCTTCTAAAAGTCTAAATGATGAGCTTTTACCAATTAATAAAATGTTGAGTTTAGTAGTCTGCACTCTGCAGAAAAATGGAAAATCTGTACCAGTTAACTGACAAAAGTGGAAGTTTCTTTAGCTTTTTAATGTCATCAGATCTCCAGCTGCTGATTTATTAGTAGTAACAAAACACATACCTAAAGAATGTCTAGCTTTAAATGTTAATATTTTACGTATGGCATATTCATTCATTGTATAACACTACATCCTTGTTTTCCTAAATATTTAAATATCTTAATACAGACAGGCAAAAATCAAGTGTGCTTTTGTTGAATCTCCAAATGATTAAGGCATTTAATGACCCAGTTTAATCATTAGAAAGTATGGCAACACAGACACTACGTTTAATATTCTGCATGTAGATCACGTCTCTTTATTCTGAATTGCTTCCTAAAAACTCACCATAATATGTCTGCCAATTGAATACAAGTCTATTTGCATAACTGATTTCACCTTGGTAGGATAATACATCAGGACTTCTTAAACCTCCGTAGTTTCAACTTTCTAGGCCCATCTTCTCCCTCTTTTTTTCCTTTTTGGATAAGTTTTTCTGAAGGTTTGGAGTCAGATTTTAAATAAGAGGATAGAGGCATTAGAGATAATTCTTCAGTGGTTGTGGCTGCCTCATTTTGGTTTGTTTGTATTACTGGTATATTATTTTTTATGAAAACAGGTCTTGGGGGAATTTTTCCCAAAGTAAGTGACTCCTCATCAGACATGCTTTTTGCCAAGTCTTGCTTAGAAAATAACTTGGGATTCAGTAGGGATTCCTCCTTCAAAGATGGTTCTAAACAATCAGAGTTGCTCTTTTTCCTTTCTGCATCTCTGGGGATTAAATGGCCCTGTTCAGAAGATACTTTCTTGCAATGGTCTAACTCTTCTTCGGAACCACAACTCTTTTGTTGATTCTGTGTTTTAGTCACTGTTCGATTTTCTTTTGGATCTGGCAGTGCTGACTCACAGCTACATGGAGGGTTACTGCTTAGAAGTCTCATCTTTAACCACTCTTCAAAGTGAAGTTTTTGCTGGCTGCTAGCATCATCTGGCTGTCTCCGATTAACATGATTTTCCAGTTCAAAGACAGGAAGCTCTGAGTTGCTCTCAGCTGTACTTATGCAATCCTTTGGTTGTCCTATACTCCTACATTTTACTTCAGACTGAGGATCGGAAGAAGTTTGATGTTCCTCTGAGTCAAGATACACTTGCATTGTGCCCTTGTTGGTTTGAGGTTTGTTCATGTTACCATTCCTTGTTTTTGTCCTTTCCACACTGTAATTAAAAAGTATTTTGTTTTTAATAATAAAAATTATTACTGCTTTTCACAGCCCTTTTTAAAAATTCTGAAAGACAACTAGGGCAACCCCATCCTGAATTTGGGAAAAGCTCTCCTGTAGATCATCTTGACAATAATGTCTGTCTAGTGTGGATTATAAGTATCACACACTATCCATCTGATTTTCTACAGCAGTAGGGGAATCCTATTTATTAATGAGTAAGCTGTGAAGAAGGTCAAATTTTATTCTAACAGGCAGAACTAGATTCATTACAGATGTTAGGGGTTAATACTACTTAAGTATATTGAATTCCTCCCCAAACTGGCTAGATAAAGAAGTGCTCCAAAATGTGCCTATATGGTTTCAAACCATAGACATATATGCATATATACAACATGCAGAGACTGAGGAGAAGTTAGTTTCTAATCTAATTTAGAATGTTTCTCTGGAATTTCTCCTGGTACATTTCAAAGTATTACTAAAATGTAATGACTCCCCCCAGTTGATATCAAGCATATTTATCTGGAGAAGGACTTTGGTGTAATGTAAGTGGATGATATTCTCAAAGGTATTAAAGGAAAAAGGAATTACAAGAGTCTTGATGGAGTGTCAGCATATAAACACTGTTCAACTGTACATGTTACACACAAATCTGAACTTCACAGAGGCTAGAAGATTAATGTGATGCAGAAGTACACGGGCTGCATATATAGGGTTTAAAGTCTAAGGTCTCAGCACAGATTCTCCCTTCCTGAAACTGCTTTCTGTGGTTCTACTGCCTTGGGAGAATCAGTTCAGAAAGGGGAAATCTTCCAGTGATGTTGAACAAGCATAGCGATTCTCACATCCTAGTCCCCTCTTTGCTGCCAGCACAGGGGATGTGACTAGAGCTAACTGGGGTGTTGCCAGGACTCATGTAAAGCACTGATCCCCAGGGGCTGTAATAACCCTTTAGGACCATTGGCTTCTGTAACTTGCACCAAGGGACTAATCTGGCACACAGCTGACCACTGATTGGGGGAGCACAATTTAGGCTTAAATAAGCTTTTGCCCCCAACCCTCTTCTCTGTCCAGTTGCACTGTGCACACCTTCTGCACCTACAGCCAAAAAGCTGGGTCATTATTTCCAGCCCTATAAATTGCAGACTCACACATTGGGGGTGGGTAAGAATCTTTTTAAAAAATGTTTTCCACCAGATTCAAACATCATGTGTATTTGTTTTGGCTCAATTTTCTTTAGAGGAAACGTGCTGGTTCTGACTACTGCTATGAGGGATATAAATGGGTTGTAATGGCTATATCTGGTATCCTATAAAATGACAATGAGTGTTTGTATATGCTTATTCACAGTCAGTTGCCTGTCTATGTTTACTAGCCTACAGTAACCCTATATATAAAGAAAAAGGTGCACATTACTTGACATTTCACTGTGTATGCCAGATTCCATTACTCATTGTTAAATCATATATTTAATATCTTTAAAATAGAAAAAAGAGGTAGACGTACATCTTTTGCAAGATATCTTGCTTTATCTGTTGACTCACAGGAATTTCACACTTTTTATTTTCAGTAGATTCTGCAAAATATTCAGAGGTCTCACTAGAAAGCTTTTCTTTCTGCTCCAAAAGAAAACATACGTTTAAAATGTGAGCCGTTAAGCTGCAATTACTGAAAATAAAACTCCGTTGCTAATGCCATGACTTACAGATGTTCTTTATTATTTTTAATCTAAACAGCCTCAAGAAGTAGTATTAGAATAAAATTATTAATCTTTGAATATTTGAATATCTATAGTCAGTTTGCTCCCCTCTCAGGCTCCCACGACACATATTTCGTATGTTAAAATATACCACAAACAAACAAGAATGTAATGTAAAGGACGTAGATTCCAAACCATGTGAGGAAACCATTGGCAAATATCTGACATCTTTGTGGCTCAAACTTTGACAAATGCCAGGAATCTCTGTTGCAGACAGTGTGTTTGTCAGTTTTTTTCTGAAGAGACTGAGTGGCGCAGTGGTCTATACCCTTATTCTCTGAAGAATTCCCATAATTTTCCCTATTTGCTAAAAAAATGCAGAGTATTACTTACTCAATTTAAGTAGGTAAGGGTTAAAACTTTTAATACAAACATTTTTATGATGAGGGCTTGACGTGGTTGGCCACTCTCAGACCACAGGCGGATTCTTTTTGGTCTCAACTAACAGCAGTACCATGGTTTTATATAATTTGGAGATGGGGAAAAAAGAAAGGGAAACGCTCTTCTCCTCGAGCTGTGAGCATTTCCTCTCACAATGAACCAATTTTAAAGAGAGTTAGGCTTTTTGCTGACCTCACTCCCAGACACTTTACATCAGTGTAAACTTTTGAGGCTGTGTACAGAAGGGATAAAAACTTGGCAGAGTAATGTGGTGAGGAAGAAGAGAAATGGCATTGGGATGGGGGGGGGGGATTGTCTCTGTTGCAGAACTGTTCCTACCTAATCTAGTTAAAGAACTTCTGTGGGACCACTCTCTGCAGATTGGAAGACTGTGGGTCTTACTTTGCCCCCCTGCACTGCGAGCCTTGAAGGGGCAGTTATGCAGCCAGCAAGAGTTGAGGAAAAGCCAAGAGGGACTTTAGAGGCAGAAGGCCAATGTGTACATTACCAGCGCCTGTGACATAACTTGGGAACCTAATGACTCTGGGGGACTAGCCCTGTTTGTTCTTTGGGAGGGGGCCAAACCTCACCTCTCTCCCCAGTGAAATGACTCAGTGGAAACAGTTTCCTGTTTTGTGAGTGGAGAGGAGAGGAAGGGTGGGAGAAGAAATTTGGCCATTTGGATAGTTAAAACAAAAAGTGCAGATGTTATGAGCCTGATTTTCATATGTAAATTCTATCAACAATTGTGTGTGCATTAATAGTTTCACTAAGCCATCTGGAGGCAGACATGTGCACCTACTCTCCACGCATGTTTGTAGTAATGCACACACAAAGTCAGTGCAGGCAAATACAGACATCAATTCAATCTCAAAATGAATCCCAAATTATTTGAACATGAATCATAAATACCTGTCCCAACTCTTTCCCCCATTTGATGTAATGCATTCTCACAATGCTGTGAATTATCAGGGAGTGGGCCCTGCAAGGGTGTGTGTGTGAGGCCAAGTTGGTTTGGTTTTTATTTTTTTAAAGTAAATGTCACAGATCCATAGATTTTAAGGCAAGGGGTAACTTTCCTAATCATTCAGTCTGACACCCTGCATAACACAGACCAATGAACCTCACTCAATAATTTCTGGATGACAATCCTGGAGAGACTAAAGGCCTACTGAGCCAAGGAATATAAATCATAGAACACTAGAACTAGAAGGGACCTCGAGAGGTCATCGAGTCCAGTCCCTTGTCCTCATGGCAGGACCCAGTACCATCTAGATCATCCCTGATAGATGTCTATCTAACCTGCTTTTAAGTATCTCCAGAGATGGAGATTCCACAACCTCCCTAGGCAACTTATTCCAATGTTTAACCACCCTGACAGTTAGGAAGTTTTTCCTAATGTCCAACCTAAACCTCCCTTGCTGCAGTTTAAGCCCATTGCTTCTTGTCTTATCCTCAGAGGCTAAGGAGAACAATTTTTCTCCCTCCTCCTTGAGACACCCTTTCAGATACCTGAAAACTGATATGTCCCCTCTCAGTCTTCTCCTTTCCAAACTGAACAAGCCCAATTCTTTCAGTCTTCCTTCATAGGTCATATTCTCTAGACCTTTAATCATTCTTGTTCTTCTTCTCTGGACCTTCTCCAATTTCTCCACATCCTTCTTGAAATGTGGTGCTCAGAACTGGACACAATACTCTAACTGAGGCCTAAGAGAGCCTGCATAGTAGTAATGTTTTTTCAGGCTTGGTCCACTAATGTGCTTCCACTCTGCCCTGGAAGGATTAGGCTGCAGAGGTAATACAATGTCAAACTCATTCACTTCTGTGCTGAGATTGCTAAAAAGGGGACAACTGTGATGTGACCAACAGGTGCTTCTGAGAAGACAGTAAATAGCAAGTGAAAAGTAGTACTTAGAAACCTGAGAGTATAAAGCAGACAAAGGAAGACTGAAGACAGGTGCTGCATATATTCAATATGTAAGCCAATGAACCTCAGCTCTTACCTGGATCCTCATATAGAGAGATTGATACTTCCCTGGACTATGTGGTGGTTTTGGAATGAGAATAAAAGGTCCCAGACACACATGGAGACAACAAATATCATTTTGCTTGTGACCGGAGCCTGGTTTGAAGTTAATAGTTAAGAGGTGAAACCCTAATAGATTATTATACCATCTTAGCCTTTTTTATTTTGTTTTCAAATGCTTCTCCCATAAAAACTGACAAAAAAGGGTTAAGGAATTAAAAATAAAAAACAAAATGATTTATATGTGAAACACTTCTGAACATGCCCTATAAGTACAGTAGATGTTCCCCTTGGAGCCACACCCTGTAAGAGCTGTATTTTGAGAGCTGAACAATTAACATAAGGAGTATGAGTCAGTCTCTGAATGACTCTGTGGGAACTAGAGATCCTTTTGCTATTAGGAGTAAACTAAACTCCCTAAGGCTGGAATAAGTCCACAATAAAAGGCAGAAAAGGTCATAAATAACAACAATGGACACTACATATACCAATAAGACACTCAACTATTATTGGTGATATTTCCTTTATGTTCTCTATTAGGCCTAATCATTTTAGTTAATTAAAAAAATTAAAAATGCTGTATGTTTTTGGAATACTATTTATTTCCTATGGGAACTTCAAGGCTTGTTGAGAAAAAAAAGGCTAATCTACTCTCATCCTGTCGAGTAATCCCAAATTCCTTTTAGCCAGTGAAATAATTAAAGAAAAATATTCCAGGCATAAAAAGGAGGACAGAAGAAGCAGACATCATATAAACAATGACACAGTGACAGAAAAAAACGTCAAAGTGCCGCCAAACTTGTGACTTGACTCTGAAAAGGCTGCGGGAAGTGGGGGTTGCTGCTAACAAATTAAAACCAGATTTCTTGGCAAATTGTTAAAGAAAGATATTTACATTTGTATGGAGACTGGGTGGGCACAAAAGATTAAAATGCTTCTTTAGCCCTTGAACTGTCAAGACCCATTAGAAATCTTGTGTTCTTAAAATTCTAGGGTCAGCTCACTCCTCTTTGTCACTAAATCTCTGCATGTGAGAGCCTTCAGAAATTAGACTCACAGAGAAAGAAAGGTTATTACTTACAAGGAGAGTTCTCTGAAGTTAGTATTATGTACATGTATTCCACCCTTAGCCACATACATGGCTTCTACCACTTCACTTCAGCAGGCAATATACAGCTCTATTTATTAAGTCTTTTTCACAGAGGCAAACTATTCAGCATGCATCATGCTTGTTTCAAGGGTATTAAATACCACTTCTGATTGTCTAACCATTAAATCTTTTCCATGTACCTCTATTATAAAGAGAAATAATTTGCAAAAACATTGGATACTATGTGATTACCATCCACAACTACCTACAGAAGAGTCTAGTTTACAGACGTTTAACATTGGTTTGCTAAAGGAACTATTTATGGAGCTACACTCATGAAAAAAAATCCGACAGCTAATTAGCCCAAAGAAAATGAAAAGGGTTGGGCACTTAGGGAAACAGACCTGACAATACAGCTCATACAGACACTGAACCTTCTTGCGTCAAATATTTGGGATGTTGCATTTAAAGGGAGGTTTGTTTCCGGAGTGAACAATTCTTCCCCACTTCCCTGGTTTGGTTTCTCTTTCTAGCTTGTCTCAGCCTGTTTCTGTGTTCAGCCTGGTTATGTTACAATAAAACCATGTATTGCTGGATAATTACATTCTGTCTCTGGTGGAGGAAATTTATTGTTTTGAACTGCACTTACAGATTAACTGTTTGTCTTGACCTGCTTATCAAGAGACAAACTTATAGAATCAATGAGTAGTCCAGTGACACTTTAGAGACTAACAAAAACAATATTTATATATAGCATCATGAGCTTTCGTGGGCAAAACCCACTTCTTCAGATGAGCTCTGTTTTCTACTCTAGCTCATCTGAAAAAGTGGTTATTTCCCACCAAAGCTCATGTTACTATATATATTTTTGTTAGTCTCTATGGTGCCATAGGACTACTCATTTTTAAAGTTACAGACTACCATGGCTATCCCTCTGAGACTTTTTAACATGCAAGGCACTGCATTCAGCCATATGGAATGGAAATCCATCAACTGTTGTTTTTTTCACTACAGCTCATCTGAAGAAGAGGGTTTTGACCACGAAGGCTCATGATAATATATATTTCATTATATATATACACGTTAGTCTCTAAGGCCATGTCTACACTAGGAAACTATTTTTAAATTAGTAAATTCGACTTAACTCCCAATTGAACAAATTTGAATTAGTGTGTCCACACTATGGGAAAGCCTCGAAATTTGTCCAAGGCAGGCTCCGTTAACGTGGATGCGTTACCTCCATGAATGTGGATGTGTTATCTCGGACTTAGAGCCCCAGGAAACACTGGGTAATAATTAGTTCAAATTACTCTGGGGAGTAATTATTTTGAAATAATAATTCACACACTACCATCATTTCGAAATAACTATTTTGGAATTAGCTTTACTTGTGATGAAAAGCAGTACAGATTTTGAATTATGCAGCCTGTTATTTCAAAATAACGGGCTTAGTAGTGTGGATGCATCACTTATAAATTCGACTGGGGGGGGGGGGGTTATTTTGAAATAAAGTCCTAGTGTAGACCAGGGCTAAGGTGCCCCAGAACTACTCACTGTTTTTAAAGTTACAGATTTACACGGCTACCCCCTGAGACTTGACAGAAAAAGTCTATGAAGTCATTCAATCATTATTATTCGTATCAGCGGGGCTCACCTAGCGGCGGTGAGCCCTGCTCGCCAGCCGTGCGGTTCTGCACTCTGCACATGCGCAGATCGCTCTGCGCCGGCTCTTCCGGGTTGTAATCTACTCGCCACGGGCGAGTAGATTACATTATTTGTCGAGCCCTGCGTATCAGAGTAGTGCCAAGCAATCCCAGATGTGAGATCAGGGCTCCACTACAGTAGGCTCTATCAGATACAACACTTTCCCCTGAAGATCCTATAATCTAAACAGAAAGGAATGACAAAAGTTGAGAGTAAGGAAGTACTGTTATCCCATGTTACAGATAGGGAACTGGGGCACAGAGACTAGGTTGCACAAGAGGTCAACCTATGATCGAGCCTGGAATTAAACACATACTTGAGACTCAGTTCAAAGCCTTATCTTGATTTACTCCGGTATAACTGAGAGAAGAATCAGGCCCTGTATCTCTTTTGCTGAGTACAGATGCAATTTGCATTTATTTGTAGCCATTCCACTGAAATTGTAGTTTTGGACTTATTGCCTTGCATTTTTTCTTAATATTCTCTATCAAGCTCTCACCTGATGAGGAGGCCAAGCCAGAATACTCCCATAAGGTAAGAACAAAGAAGCATGTAATTTTGTTTAGCTTTATAGAGTTCTCTCCTTTTGAAATGAAGCTCCTCTAGGATGGACATGAAATGGGAGCAGGGGGAAGATAAATAGTAAAAGACAGACTGAATGCAACACAGCTAAATAAACTGAACTAAAACAAACAAACAAACAAACAAACAAACAAAGAAATAGTTATTTTTTGTGGCTAAAATTGTAAAAAAAACAACAAAATGTCTTTCTCTGAAGGCCAAAATAATTCCTATCAAAGGTACTCAAACAAGACTTATTTGGCTCCAGTCAGTGGGAGAATCCCTTCCACGTGCATGCAGGAGGGAATGTCCTTGATTTGGCTAATCGGGTCTGACAAAGTTTACAACCAAATGGAAACTATTATGGCCACCTCCATTAAAAGAGGGAACTAAACTGGATATAGTTAGCATATTGGACATGAACATTTATTGAAGAGAATGCTTTTCCCTTCTCCTCACCTATTCTGTATGTGCCTGTGCACTGGAGGAGCAGAAAGAAAGAGATGAAGAAGATAAAAGTTCTTTATATTTAGTCCAAGATCAGCTTCTCTCTACTATGGAAATTCGTTCACCTCCTCATCCACTCCCACTGAGTCCACAGCTTGTTGCAAGCAGGGGAACTCCAAGCAGTAGAGGTTCCCTAGCACTGCACTGCCAAGAAGTTGGAACAGTATGAAGAGAGCCAGAATTGAGATTCTGAGGCCACGGGCTCTACACCGCTAAAGCAGAAAATCAAAAAAGCTGGCATTTATGCAAATAAATTGTTGCCTTAATTTGCATATTTTGTGACTATGCATTGGATGAGACAGCATTTTGGTAACTAAGGATATGTCTATACAGCAATGTAGATTATTAGCCTAACCACCTCCTTTCATCCACGCACCAACTGTATTAACCTAAGGCTCAAACGTAGGATACCTGGCCCCTGCAGCACTAGAGAGTCTGAGCCTGTGTTCCTAGATAGACTCGTAGACTTTAAGTTCAGATGCGACCATCGTGATAATTTAGTCTGACCTCCCATACGTGGCAGACCATAGACCCTCATCCACTCCTGACAGATCCCTAACCTCTGGCTGAATTACTGAAGTCCTCAAATTATGATTTAAAGATTTCAAGTGATAAAGATTCCACCATTTACACTAGTTAAACCTGCAAGTGACTTATGCCCCATGCTGCAGAGGAAACCCTTAGGGTCTCAGCCAATCTGAGTTGGGAGACCTGAAATATTGTGATTGGTTAGATCCCGAGCCAGTCGGATCGGGTAGTCGACTAGACACTTACATCCCTAGCTCAGTGAGGGCCTATTTGAGCCTGAGCAGCAACTGCAGAGGCATACAGCACCTGGAACCCCACAAAACAGGACTGAAGCTCAACGCCTGGAGTGTTCCCATGAGATACCCATGATCCACCCTGTCAAATGCCTCCTCCTAGTCAAGGATTAGAAGGATGAATGACAGACCTACATGCCAGATGTAGAACATCCAAAAAAGGTATAGGCGTCAAAGACGGTCCAAGCATGACCTATCAGGAGATTGAAAGTACTGGGTGGGAGTAGTATAGAACTGTAGCTCAAAATCGGCATCTCCCAGCCAATCGAAGAGCCTCAACAGGTTTGTAGCCTCTGACTGAAGGATGGTCCTAGCTTCTGGCTGATTCCG
The DNA here is from genome assembly GCA_019425775.1 of Rafetus swinhoei. NCBI lineage: Eukaryota > Metazoa > Chordata > Testudines > Trionychidae > Rafetus > Rafetus swinhoei. The sequence goes on from CM033440.1 coordinate 191,093,814, forward strand.
AGCCCACAAGTTATGGCAACTGAACACCTTATTCATGGAGAAAGTGTGAGACACTGCACCTGTCCTGCTGTTCTCGTCTCCCCACCCCAAGAGAGTCCCTCTCAAAACGTATCATTTTCATGTCTCTATCTTCCATTTCTCCCAGTATAGAGACGCTCTTGTGCACTAGATTCTATTTATGAATGTCTAGCATACTTTAAACAGGTGCATATATGCTTTCTTCCCTGAAAGACAAGTAACAGCCAGGAAGGTTTCACTGGACACCAAATCTCAAGGGCTTTCAAGTGCCAAAAGATTAACATTCTTCCTGCTTGGTAGCTAATTTGAAACTACACCATTCCTTGGCCGTAGCTGCACAATTTTATTTTATGCCAAGTTTCAGAAAGTCTGGATGGTCCTAATCTCCAGGCTACTAGTGTGCTGCTAAACATTCTAAAGGATCATATCCCCTAATTCTTGCCAATGGGATCTGTTTCCAAGTTTGGACTGCACAAGTTTAGGAAATGCTGAGGGATTTGATAATACAACCTTTTGACCAGATGAAATTGGATAAACAGTCTGATGAACTCAAAAAATTGTTGTTCTTAAGCATGGATCTTGGACAGCTTCACTTCTGGAGCAGGCAGGCCTATTGTCTTCAAGAAGCATGACACAGAAAGCTATCCACAACTCCTGCAATGCATCTGAGAAAAAATGACTGGTGCATTTGGGTGTTTAAATTGAGACACCAAGTATTCACAACCCATTGTGCTCAAAAATCAGAAGTCAGGTCCCCCAAAACTACAAGACTGGCTTAAAATACTGATATTTACAAAAAATTAAAAATTAGAGGATTTTTTATTTGGCTTCTGGTGTCTGAGCCTGGTTTAAAGTGCATTTGGGACATATTTTTGAGCTTTTTTTTCAGGATCATGAAGGCCACATACTTAATATCCTTTTAGAAGAAAGTGAGATTCTCACAGAATCAGCTGAGTTCAAGGAATGGTGCTTTATAAAAAAATATGAAAACATGGAGGAAGTATGCAAATGCGCAGCACTATTTGCATCCTTCTCCTGAAATAAAAATTGTGTGTAGACATACTAAGTTTGTGATCATCAGAATTTGGTGCTCCATAGAAAAGAAAGAAGTAGGAACCCAGAACTTTTCTAATACGAGTTTAGGACTCACAATAAAATATTGGGAGTCAGTACTATTGGACACTCTAAAGACAGCTTGTTTTCAAGGCTGCTGAATACTTGCCTCTAAAAAGTATGCCTTTTAAAATGTCTCAATATGAATACCACAATCTGAGCCACTTAAACACACTGGTCACTTTAAAAAATTAATCTATAAACTATTGTGTCATGAATAGCCCATTCATCATACTATTCATGATGATCATTTTCTTATGTCCCAGAAACTCTCTTACAGATATCAAACAGAAGTAGTATATATACCATGTTTCAAGGGTTTCAACATTAGACAGGACTCTACGGGTATGTCTACACACAATTTTTATTTCGGGAGAGGATGCAAATAGCACTGCGCATTTGCATACTTGCTCCAGGTTTTTTTCCGGAAGACACTCTTCCAGTATTTACTCGCGTCTACATGTGGCCGAATTTCAAAATAAACCTCTATTTTTAAAGACCCCTTATTCCTCCCTACAATGAGGTTTACAGGGGTCTTTCGAAATAGGGGTTTATTTCAAAATTCGGCCGCGTGTAGACGCTGGTAAATACCGGAAGAGCGTCTTCCGAAAAAAAACCATGGAGGAAGTATGCAAATGCGCAGCGCTATTTGCATCCTTCTCCTGAAATAAAAATTGTGTGTAGACATACCCTAAGTTTGTGATCATCAGAATTTGGTGCTCCATAGAAAAGAAAGAAGTAGGAACCCAGAACTTTTCTAATGCAAGTTTACGAAATCTTGTATTTCAACCTAATTGTTAGTAACTTAAAGTGGTATGGAGCTGGGCAACTGATATATAGGAAAACTCACTGAAACACAATTCAAGAGACTGTAAAATATCAAACACTACAATATTGTAACATTAATAATTATTTTAACAACTTGAAACTCAGAACACAGAAATTATCAAGTACACACACTCCTAATGCCGTAGAAGAAAAGGCGGTTAAACAAACAAATGTGGCATTGATGTGCTTTAAGAAATATGTAATACAAGTTTGCTTGAAAGCAAAAATGCTAATTAATGTTTAATCAGTGTTAATTGATTGAACTATAAATCATTCCTGATTTCACATGCTGATGTCACAAGACTCAGAATTATGGCAAATATCTTCATGGCAAGTTCATCTAATGATAAAAGAAAGCAGAAAGATGGTGGTTTTTCAGTCAAGCTGACAATTTTCCTTAATGAAATGAAAGGCAGATTTAAACCACATTCAGATGTAGGTTTCTTGAATTCATAAAAGAGCAGTAGTTTACACCTGTGCCGTCAACCAGTTTTTCCTCAGTTGTAAGTTTCCTGCCTTCAAAAAGTATGCAAGAGGTCTCTGTAAAAAAAGATTTTCTTTAAATTATTTTTTATAAAAGAAAAGCAAATAAAAGCAATAGCTTATTTTGAAATTTGGCACATCTACACAGCGCCAAATTTTGAAATAACTTGCTATTTCGGGTGATCCCTTATCCTTCATGTAACGAGGTTTACCAGGATGGCGAAAGAGCACGCCCATTATTTCAAAAAGTATTTCGAAATACCGGGCGGCTTGTGTAGACGTGGGGTAGCTATTTCGGGACACCTCCAATATCCCGAAATAGCCATGCAGCATAGACATATCCTTAGATGCAGAGGCCTTAAACAAGTAGTTGTATAATTGGGATTATGTTTTCTGATGTGTATTACTTTGCATTTATCAATACTGAATATCATCTGCCATTTTATTGCCCAGTAACCCTCCCTTTGTAACTCTTCACAGTCTGCTTTGGACTCGCCTCTCATCCCATGACAGTTTACTTTGCTCAACAGCCTTTGATGAAGGACCTTGTCAGCTTTCTAAAAATCTAAGTACATTATATCCACTGGATCACTCTAGTCTATATGCTTGTTGGCCTCCTTGAAGTATTCTACAAAAAATGTGTTGAGTCTTCTCCAACAAACTGTGTTCATCTGTGTGTCAGATAATTCTGTTCTTTACTATAATTTCAACCAATTTGCTTGGCACTAAAATTAGGCTTACTAGTTTGTAACTGCGGGATCATCTCTGGAGCCTTTTTTAAAAATTTGGTGTCACATTAAGCTATCCCCTTGTCATCTGGCACAGAATCCGATTTAAATGATAGGTTACAAACCACAGTTAGTAATTCTGCAATTTCACATTTGAGTTCCTTTAGAACTCTTGGGTGAATGCCATCTGGTCCTGGTGACTTATTACTGTTAAATTTATCAATTTATTCCAAAACCTCCTCTAATCCTGGAAGTGAATGCCCTAGATGAGGCTACTCTTATAAGATAGGTGCATAACTGTTCTCAGAGGGTCATTATCAAAGGTGCACAGTCATGCTAGAAGGGCATAACAAGTGGGGTTCAGCAGGGATCAGTTTTGGGACTGGTTCTTTTTGATATCTCCATCAACAATTTAGATAATGGCATAGAGAGTACACTTATAAAGTTTGCGGATAATACTAATTGGGGAGGGGTTGCAAGTACTTTGGAGAATTGGGTTATAATTCAAAATGATCTGGACATACTGGAGAAATGGTCTGAGATAAATAGGATGAAGTTCAATGAGAACAAATTCAAATAACTCTATTTAGGAAAGAACAATCAGTTGCACACATACAAAATGGATGGGAAGTGACTGTCTAGGAAGAAGTACTGCAGAAAGGGATCCAGGGATCATAGTGAACCACAAGCTAAATATGAGTCAACAGTTTGACACTGTAGCAAAAAAACCAAACAAACATCATTCTGGGATGCATTAACAGGAGTATTGTGAGCAAGACCTGAGAAGTAATTCTTCTGCTCTACTCTGTACTGCGTACGTCTCAACTGGAGTATTGTGTCCAGTTCTGGGCACCACATATCAGGAACGATGTGGAAAAATTGGAGAAAGACTAGGGAAGAGCAATAAAAATGATTAAAATTCTCGAAAACATGACCTATGAGGGAAGATAGAAAAAACTGGGTTTGTTTAGTTTGGAAAAGAGAAGACTGGGAGGGGACATAACAACAGCTTTCAAGTTCCTAAAAGGGTTTTACAAGGAGGAGAGAGAAAAAATATTCTCCTTAACCTCCGATGATAGGACAAGAAGCAATGGGCTTAAATTGCAGCAAGGGAGATTTAGTTGTACATTAGGAAAAACTTATTAACTGTCAGGGTGGTTAAGCACTGGAATAAGTTGCCTAGGGAGGTTATGGAATCTCCATCATTGGAGATATTTAAGAGCAGGTTAGACAAACACCTGTCAGGAATGATCTAGATCAGTGGTCCCCAACCTTTCGTGGCTGCCGGGCGCCCAGGGGTTGGGCTGCTCACGTGCCGCGCACCCGGGGCAGGGGCCGCCACTGCGCATGTGCTGCGCGCCGGCGGGGGGGCCAGCCCAGATGTTTCGGCGGGCACAAATAAATGCCCCCAGCGGGCGCCATGGTGCCCGCGGGCACTGCGTTGGGGACCACTGATCTAGATGGTGCTTGGTGCTGCCATGAGTGCAGGGGACTGGACTTGATGACTTCTCAAGGTGCTTTCAGTTCTAGTATTCTATGATTCTAATGACACCTCAATCTACGACAGTTCCTCAGATCTGTCACCTAAAAAGAAGATCTCCAGTTTAAGAATTTCCCTCACATCCTCAGCTGTGAAGACCAGTGCAAAGAATTCATTTAGTTTCTCTGCAATGGTTTTATTGATCTTGAGAGCGCCTTTAGCATCTTAATCATCCAGTAGCCCCAATGGTTGTTTAGCAAGCTTCCTGCTTCTGACACACTTGATTTTTTTTTTCTGTTACATTACTCTTTGAGTCTTGGGCTAACAGTTCTTCAAATTCTTTTATGGCCTTCCTAATTATATATCTTTATACTTCATTTGCTAGAATTTATGTGGCTTTCTATTTTCCACACCAGGATTTAACTTTCACATTTTATAAGATGCCTTTTTGCTTCTAACTGCTTCTTTTCCTTGATTATTTAGCTACGATGGCACTTTTTCGGTTCAATTACTATGCTTTTTAATTTGGGATATATATATTTAATGAGAGTCTCTATTATGCTCTCTTTAAAAAGTTTCAATGCAGCTTATGGGATTTCACTTTTGGCACTCAACCTTTTAATATTTGTTTAATTAACTTACTCATTTTTGTGTAGTTCCTCTTTCTGAAATTAAATGCTACTGTGGTGGGCTGCTGTGGTATCCCCCTCTGCCAAGGATGTTAAGTTTTATTATGTTATGGTCACTATGACCAAGCAGTTCAGACATATTCTCCTCTTGGACCAGATCCTATGCTTTACTTCAAACTAAATCAAGAATTGTCTGTCTTCTTGTGGGTTCTAGAACTAGCCGCTCCAAGAAGTGTCTAGAAACTATATATCAGGATCCTATCCTGAAGTGACATATTCCCAGTTAATATGGGAATAGCTGAAATCCCTCATTATTATTATTATTATTATTATTATTATTTTTATAGCCTCTCTAATCTCCCTGAGCATTTCACAATCACTATCACCATTCTGATCAGGTGGTTGGTACAATATCCTTACTGCTATATTCTTATTATTCAAGCATGGAATTACTATCCATAGGCCATACTGTACTAAGTTTATAATTGTTTATCACTCTATGCCAGAGACTATATGCAACTACAAGGAAGGAAGGTTGTTTCTAGCTCTTCTAGGAACAAAAAACAGTGTACATGTGTGTGCATGTGGGGGGGGATGGTTAAGGTAAATCACTTGGGTTGCAAACACCTCCAGAGAGGTATCAGCCCCTGGAGAGGCTTGCATATACCGATTCTGACTGGGCTTCTGAGTGACCAACAGACAAAAAGAAGGTAATGTGTAACTACTGGCAACACACGTTCGTAGCCCTTGGAGAGAAGCAAAGTGCAGGTGGTCATTAGGCAGACTGATTTGTTGGGGATATCACTGCATAAGACAGAGCACCAGCCAGCCTTAAAGGCCTTCAATCCAAAGGAAACGGGACAAGGTTACTTAATTGGTAGAATCTGCATCTGCAAAAATCAACTTGTATCCCAGCTGTGAGCCATACTCTCTTTTCTCTGTATCCGCACTACCCCAGCATGCTATCTCACAGTGCCTCTCAGCATGAGGGTCTGTGTGTACACATGCATGTGTGCTATATATAGAATTGCAAAGGCAGGGAAGCAGCTGTCATAGACTATCAGGCCTCTTCCCCGCCTTTGAGATCCTATATTTCCTCTCCCCCCAAACAGAAAGAAAGGGGAGGTGATCGATCAAAAAGCAACTCCGCAGCTCATATTCTATAAAGTTACTTCCCTGCCTTCCACCCTATATTCCCTCTCCCCACTATACAGAGAAAGGGCAAATAATAGCTGCAGATAGCTACTTCTTGATCTATCACCTCCCCTTTTTCTGTGAGAGGGGAAGAGAGGAAATATAGGATTTTGAAGGCAGGGAAGCAGCCTCACAGGCAATGAGCTGCTGACAGCTACTTTTTTATTTCATAGCCTCTCTGAAGCTGCTTCCCACCCTTGATATCCTATGTTTCCTCATTCCTTATAGACAGAGAAAGGTGAGGTGATAGAGCAAAACAGAGAGTAAATTCCCCATGCTTCTATCACCACAGTTTAAGTAGTCAAGCAATGTAGGAAACCTCTCTCGACTTCATTGCCATATCATGTCAGTTGAAGAGGGAGGCAGCTGCTTCTGCAAAGTCAGTCAAAGTTAAAAGGTGGCTGAAACATTTGGTACCATGCAATGTAGAAGCAGATTTTAATGACTGCATATTTTTGTTAGCAGCTCATATACGTCATCTATAAATTCCTTTAGCACTCTTGAATGAATGCCATCCTCTGGTGGTGGCTTGTTGCTATTCAACTGATCAGTCTGTTTTCACCTATCTAACTACATCATCCTATAAATTCCACTTCACATACCTAGATGGTGGAAGATTGTCTCTGCAACTTCTCCAACTTAATCTTTCGCCTTGCTCTCAGGGGCACTGACCTTGCTGTGAAGGGGGAAATCTGTTGGCCCACTGCTACCGCATGTCAGATTTATTCTGTTCCAAGGTAAGAAAGTCCTCATTGTGCTAACGATCTCAAATCTTCCACTGCATTTGGTGAATTATGCACAATGCCAGCCCTGACTCTGTTGCCACTCCCGAGGGAATTCCGTACCAAAAAAATTAAAAATTCTGCACCCAAAAAAATTTCTGTGCACAATATTTAAAAATTCTGCACATTTTAGTTGTCAGATAAATGTGGAGGCTCCTGCATGGCATTGGTGAGCATGGGCCACTGGCTGCATAGAGGTGGGAGATCACTGTGCAGCTCTTCCCTTCCCCGGGACATGGACTCAGTGGTGAGTCTGCACCCAACCCTGACATAGTACAAAGACAGCCCTGCCCCAGAAATACTCCAGGGTATTGCCCTTCTGTGCCAGGTGCTTCAGGCAGACTCAGCCCAGGAGGATCCAAGTGTGGATGGGCTTAGTATGGGGAGATCCAGGTGTAGATTGAGAGGGTTTTGTGTGAGGCAATCTGGGAGCAGGCAGCTCAGTGGAGGATATGGGCATGGGGGGAATCTGGGCACATAGGGGCTTGTTGGAGGGTTCTGGGTGCAACAGTACTGACACTCTGCAGGGAGATACCAGGTGAAGGTGGTTGGGGCTCAGGGTGTGGGAGTCACTCTCTGATTTAGGGTCTGATCCTGCAAAGAATAAAGCACCCGAGTAATTTTACTCACATGAATAGCCTCATAGACCAGGCCCATAAAATGTAAAGTTCACTTGTCAAATAATTAGGGATTTGTACAGATAGATTCAAGTTACCACAATTTGAAATCAATATAGCAATATTTATGTGAAACCATCAAAATATTAGCAGTACATTAATCAGCTGCCTTTCCTCTTCTAATAGGACTCATATGAAAGGAAAACTAAGGAGGAGAATTCTTATTTGTTACTTTTTGGAGATATTAACCCTTTCAAACTGAATGGCGAGTTTTACAAAAAACTTTAAAAAGGAACAATGAAGAGTTCTGACAAAGTGGTTTTTACCCACAAAAGTTTATGCCCAAATAAATCCGTTAATCTTTAAGATGGCAGAGGACTCCTTGTTGTTTTTGCAGATACTGACTAACATGGCTACCCTCTGAGACTTTAAAAAGAAAAATATAATAATTCATTTCCTAATCACAGGGTTTATCCCCCAGTCAAAATGCATATTGACAAGTCCCACTTTAAGGTGTCTGAGTGGGTTTTAAAACACATGTTGTGGGAGTAATAGTTTTTTGTTCAGGTTGGTAAGAAAACATTTTCAAAACCAGCTCACTTTGTTTTGTTTTGAGCAACCTAAACATCTCTTTTTGCTGGATTACTTATCCTGTTGTATTTATCAATCTTGGAACCAAGATAAAGAATATAAAGTCCACATAGCTGATGTTAGGAAGAAACTTTCCTGTTACAAAGGGGCTTAAATTAATTTTAATATTTAACATTAATATTTCCATTAGTCACTCCTACAATACATGCACATACCTTAATGTGTATTCATGGCATTCATGAATGCAAAAGCAGCTGTCTGTTATAAAACAGGCCACTTGGGTCAATGTTAGCACTCATGAGACAACCAGTGGTTAACTGCAGTATAAAATTCACAAGCTGTTGACCCTGATAAAGCCTTCTAGATGAAATATAGAAGTAATAATTTTTACTGGTAATGAACTACTATACCTTTCTTCCTTCCCATAAATTTATTAGGGAAAATATGTTGTTCCAGACGGGGGGCCGACAGTTTCTGGGGGCCCTCGGACAAGGTGTGTGGGGGATGGCTCCGTGTCCTGGAAGGGGTGGGGCTTTGGGCAGAAAGAATGGGGCAGGAGTAGCTAGCTCTCAGTGCCGTCTGGACCAAGGCACTGCCGCCCCCACCCCACCCCCAGAGCGGTGCTCCAACCCTGAGCAGTGGTGGTGGCTAGAAGACCTAAACCCCTTTGAAACACCGAGCCCTACTGTAACTGCCCCCTTGTTCCTCCTTCACCAGGTCTGGTTTCAGCAGTATCACCACTGACCCTTATGAGTTATCTTAGGGTGTGTCTAGACTACAGGGTTTTGTCGACAAAAGTGGACTTTTGTTGACAAAACTATACCTGCGTCTACACTACCGCTGAGTTCTTTCGACATAACATCGACAGAACTCGGCAGTTTTGTTGATGGCGGTAAACCTCATTCTACGAGGAATAACGCCTTTTGTCGATAGAGTTCTGTCGACAGAAGGCGTTATTGCATCTACACTGTCCTTTGCACTACACTCTCATGTCGACAAAGCAGCTTGCTTTGTCGACAGAACTGGCTGTAGTCTAGACGCTCTTTGTCGACAAAGCTTCTGTCGACAAAAGCCTGTAGTCTACATGTACCCTTATAGAACAGAGATGTCAAACATATGCAAAAAAAATACTACAGTGGACCTTACAAATTTTAATAGTTGGTAACGCAAAAGGGTTCGAAGCCAAGTAGTTCAAAATGGATACTTAAAGTTAGGCTTCTAAATAAGAGGCCTGATTTTCAAGAGTGCTAAGCTTCCAGCAGCGTGCACTGTCTTCAGCAAGAGGTGCCAGGTGTTCAGCCATTTAAGAATCCAACCATTTAGGTGACACAGTATGCATGTAGGAGACTTGCGTTAGGCTCCCATTTTGAACATATTGGTCCAATTGCTTAGATGATCTTTTCCATCCCCAGCAAATATAAGATTAACATTTCAATGACTAAGTCTACACAAAAACACATTTCACCACTGAACAATAAATCAGACTATTCTAGTATTCCTTCATACATACCAGTGTTCCATTTTCGCTTGTCCAAGGACTGGGATTAGACTCAAGTCTAGTGACACAAACCACAAATTTGTCTGGAAATACACGCAGCTCTATGTGAAACAACAAACCCCGAAAGGATTACATGTATCTCTCTATATAAAATACAGTTTTTATAAGGGCAACATACACATGTACTACGTTTTGTAAATCAAAGCAGCTGACATTTTAAAATGCACAATAATTCTTTTCTCCCACCGCACTTTTAGCAATTCTGCTCTTTCTCCTCCCCTCTGCACTTTTTAAAAACATTCAGTTATCAATAGGGCAGAGTAAGATCCGTTCTCCAGAGAAAAGACTAGGATGCAAATTAGTCCGCCTGAGCCCTGGACAAATATATCACATGGAACCCCACAGGCAAGTCATACAGTATGATTTCCTTTGTGCTAGTCTGATGATTAACCTTTTCATCTCAAATCTTTAAGTCATGTTTATAGCATCAGTATAATGTATTGGATTAAAATTGGACAAAACATGACATATGGAAAACATCTTTCAGACTATGACTAAGGTGATTTTAAAGTTTTAAATGATTTTACTGTTTACTATTATGATCTTACACCTACTCTTAGCAACACAGTGGCCAGATTTAACAGAGAACAACAAAACTTCTTAACCATCTGAGATTACTAGAGAGAAGAGGATTTAGTAATAACAGTTCTGTACCAGTGGTAAGATTAGAAAACATCAGGTATCGCTCAGTTTAGAGAAAAAAATACCATATTTTTACACACACAGAGTTCTGTTTTAGCAAGAGGAGATTATTTCGACATCAATTAAAATGGCACACTTTTATTTAGGGTTTTTATGTGAAATTATCAGATGTTTATAACAATGGGCCAGAACACCTTGTCTTATGGAAGGTAAAATAAGCAGAAAAACTATTTCAAAGTTTCCTGCCTCAGAACATCCCACTAAAGAGCAGCAAACAGGGGAGGAATATGTCTGTCCACATGTTTGTTTTTTCACTGACAGTATGCTCTGTGCAGCCATTTGCCTAGTCCTCCTGTGGGTGCTAAGCAGGAGCCATGAAAGTAACTTTTTGAGTTAATGCTGTATTAATTACTACTAGATCTGTGGGTTAGTGCTGTGGCTTGTAGTCAGACTCCCTGTTCTTCTGGTCTCACCCACGCGCCCGGCAGAGCTCCAAGCAGAAAGCCTCCAGAGGAGATAAGGAGTGGTGCTGGGATGGGAACAGTAATCCCTACCTTCTGCACAGGAAGGAAAAGATGCACATGCAGAAGGGTTGATTCTAGCATCAGATATTAAGCATTCTGACTGTGTTATTTCAGCTTTGACCATAACATGAACCAATGCAGCTTGACTATCAACTGCAGAGTACAGAATACTATGTAGATGATAGTCAATGTGTGCTTCTCAGTTGAGGTATTATATGTATTACTAAAAGAACGCTTGAAGCCAAAATATTTATTAGCTCAGGAAATATATTTATTGGTTTACAGCAGCTGCTTTTATAAAACATTCATCATCATCATCATCATCAAAGAAACAACAAGTTTTGGCCACTGTCTTTCAATTACTTCTGTATGGGAGCAGGGGGCTCTAATTATGTGGAGCTCATTACAGGATCACAGCCTTAGAATTTGTTCTGATAGTACTGGTAGATCAAATATATTTTAGTTTGGCTATTTTAGCAGTTACATGTTGCCAGATGGTTTCTTGCTAGTTAATAAAACAAATCTGTCACTAAACTACAATACTTCATGTAAAATTCCAATAAAGCTTAGATCCAAAACAACTGAAGTTTTGATGTAAAAGACATTATTACATTATAGTCTAATATTCCAAAACAGCCATGAAAACATATAGTACAGCTTTGCTGAAATATTTGAAATCAATACTCTAATCTCTTCAACCAATGGGAAGTTAGACAAAACTAGTAATTATTTAAAACAGAACAGATTTAATAAATGTTCATAAACATAGCAAATAAAACCCTATAACATATAAGAGACATTACAAGCAGTTAAGTTATTCAAGCAGTTAAGTTTGTAAGGCTGCTTAGTTGATTTTCTTTATTTTTCTTTTAAATTCAAAAGATCAACTGAAAGGGCAGTGATTGTTATGGTTCCTTTTTTATTGTTGTTGGAGCAATAGGATTGATATCACTTCCTTACAGAGCATCTTGGCTTGGAAAAACACGAAGAAGAAAAATATCTGGCCCAATGACATCACCTACGTGGAGGTTTTACAGCTGTGGGTTGAATGAAAGCTTTTGTTTGCACACGCTTGTACCATACAGTTGATGGCACAAGATACTCAAACAATAATGATGTGACTCATTGGAGTGCAACCTCTGCTTGATTCTCCCTGTAGAGACTCAGTAAAATGCTGAGCCTCGTCACAAAAATAAAATCTGGTATGGCTGAGCTGATTATTCTGGGACAGGCGGTAAGCAACTTTCAAGTGAAATAAAACAACTGTTTGGAAATAATTTTGATAAAAAACCAAAATAACAACAACAGAAACTAATGAAAAGAATCAAAATTCTAATAGAGATACTGTTTTTATGATCCCTTCCATTCTCCCAATTGTGCTAAATGTTAAGTAATTGAATAAGAAACTCCCTGCTTACCGCGAGACTGCTGCCCCACAACACAACGGAGATTGACCCATCTTTTTGTAAAGTACGCTGTAATGTAAAAATTGCCACCTGCAACATAAAACAGAGTGATGTAATAAGTGTAAGGGTATTCTGTTCTCACAGTATGCTACACATCTCCTATAAGGTTCTCCTGATTGTCTGGGGGAAAGGAAGCGAAAAGCTCTCACTTACAAGATGTGCATCTCTCCAAAAGAAACATTTTTAATAAAAACTACTTAGAATCAAGAATAAATGAATGTACAGCGCAGTAAAAACACACACTGGATTTTAAAACCACTCTCAAATCACAGAAATTCATTTCCATTAATTCATTGCCCACAGAAAGTGCCAGGCAAACAGGTCTGGAGACTAAGACTTGTTCATTGTGACCTCCTTGCACCCGCACAAATCACGAAAGCAGCTGGAAATTTTCTTAACTAATTGCTTTTAAATGAAAGATGCTGGCTTGTGTAAACCTATGAGCAGATTCTGAAAGGTGCTAATCATTTGCTAATCCCATTCAGTCAATAGAAAAAGTGACTGGTGCTGCACCCTTCAAGATCAGGCTATATTTATTACAAGAAGATTTATTACAAGATTTACCAGTGTTGCTCTGATCCTTAACTTGATTAATTTTTGGTTTTTTGAAAAACAAAATGAAAATGTACATGCTTCATTGAAATCATTGCTCTGGGGTGGGGCGGGGGATGAAGGGGTGAGTATACAGGCTGCCCTAACCCTCTCTCACAACAGCAGTGTGGGGCCAAGTGAGAAGCACCTCTCCATGGCTGCTGCAGCTCCAGCCAGCACAGCCAAGGGAGGGTACATGTCTCCCAGCTGCAGCAGGTCCAGCCAGAGTGAGGAACACAGCAAACGGGACACTTTCCCCTTGCTCTCTAACAAAGAGGAACAGCCAGTAATGTCCCCATATGAACTGGGGGGTAGCTGCTTCAGCAATGTCACCGTATGAATCTGGAGGTGGGACAGCCCCTTTCACCTGCCTGGTGATTCTGTCTCTTTTCTGTATGATTTTATGAGAAGCAATCCCATTCCAGACACGTCCCATTTCTTTGGCACAACCAAACCCCTACCTTGCTTTCAGTTAAGGTAAGAGGAAGCTGCATACTGAATTTGATGGTCTTACTGTTTAGAAAGAGTTCTTGAACAAACAGAGGAACAGACAGACAAACTCTCTCAAATATATAGTGGATAGTGATACACTCTATGTCAGGGCTACTCGAATGATTTGCATCAAGTCTTGAATGGCCTGAAACCTCTGGAGGGGTAAGTATGCTCTGGCAGTGTTCGCATCTAGCTGGGCACCGATGAATTCTAGCTCTTGAGTAGGGTGAAAAGTGGACTTTGGGTCACTGATAAGAAGTCCGAGGGTGTGGAAGGTTCTCAACATGGTGTGGACCATACTGAGCACTTCGGTACGCGAGTGACCCTTCAGTAGGCACTTGTCTAGGTAAGGAAATATGATTATTCCTTCTCGACAGAGGTGTGCCGCGACTACCGCCATGATTTTTGAGACTACCCTGGGGGTGGACGAGAGGCCAAAGGGCAGGATTTGTACTGGTAATGATCCATGCCAACTGTAAACCGTAGGAATCTTCTGTGTGCTGGATGGATTGACACATGAAAATACGTGTCCTGGAGGTCGAGGGCAGCAAACCAGTCATCGCGATCCAATGTGGGTATTATAGCAGCAAGTGTCAGCATCTTGAATTGTTGTTTTTGTAGAAATCTGTTCAAACACCGGAGATCTAATATTGGTTGCCATCCTCCTGACTTTTTTTCAGTGAGAAAATAATGGGAACAGAAGCCTTTGCCCCTAAACTCATCCAGGATTGATTCTACTGCACCTAAGGAGAGCAGGTGGTCGAGTTCGGTGCGTAACAGGGCCTCGTGAGATGGGTCCCTGAAGAGGGACAGGGTGGGGGGTAGTGGGGAGAACGGCGAGGAAGGGTATGGAATAGCAGAATTGAACTATTTCCAACCCCCACTTGTCCGCAGTGATTGTGGCCCATTGGTGGTAAAACTGCCTTAGGCGTTGGTGGAAGAGGTGAGTGTGGTGACTGCTGCTGTTGTAGGAGACTGTGTACCCCCGACCAAGACATCAAACCTGCTGTTTGTTGTTTAGTGGGGTCTGTGTACGGTTGCCCAGGTTTTGACGCCTCTGGGGTCTTTGGCGTGGACGTTGCTGATCAAAGGTCCGTTGTTGCTGCCACTGCTGCCTGACATATGGGTAATCGTAATGCCGTTGGTAAGGAGTATAACGACGTCTCCTGTATGGTGGGGTATACATACCCAATGTCCGAAGGGTTGTGCGTGAGTCTTTGGACGAATATAACACGCTATCTGTCTTTTCAGCGAATAATTTGTCTCTGTCAAATGGTAAGTCTTTGACTTTATTTTGTAGGTCTCTTGGGACTCCCACCACCTGGAGGTAGGATGCTTGTCTCACGACTACTGCCGTAGCCGAGGACTGGGCTGCTGTATCCGCTACGTCCATTGCTATCTGGAGCGCTGTCCTTGCCGACGTGTAGCCCTCCTGCACAACTGATTTTAATATGGACCTTTTGAACTCTGGTAGATGGTCCAGCAGTGGTGTCAGCTTTGTCTCGGCTACTCAACACGTGGCCCGTGGCCTGTTTGTTTGCGGCCTGCAGAGCGGTTTGGATTTATGCGGGGCTCAGGACGCAGCTTGCGGGTGGGAGCCAAAACAAAAAAGTAGTCAATATAATGGTCTTATGTTGAGATGTGTTTTAGTAGTTAAATTCCTGGACTGTCATTAATCATTAAAAGTGCTGTCTGGTGGAAATAGGGTAAATATTGCATTTTATTAATATCAGCAGAAATGACTTAAATGGGGCCTGTGTGTTGTATAGTCTTGCCTTAATCTTTGTATTCATGCCCGTCAGTGTGAAAGAAACTATTTGCATATATATTTGCATGTATATGCAACCACACTTAAGTTGCAGCCCTCGGCATGTGCTGTAAGAATCACTGTGGCCCCCACGCCATCGTAAATGCAGGCCGAGGACGTAAGTCGGAGGTTTTCAGCCCCTTCCACACTTACAAAAATGGTTATTCCACACTTATAAAAATGGTTGTAAGTGCGGGGGGTTGGAACTCGGGCGGTCACATGTTGGGGGTTTCCTGTATTCCAGTTGGGAGGGATAGGGTGCAAAGGAGCCTCGTTCCCAGTGGCTAACCAGACTTAGTATCCATGTGCTATAAAGTTTCTCAAGGCTAGGAAGATGGTCTTGTACACTGGATTGCAACTCCAACTGGATTCTATTCTAATCTCTGCTTTGCCATCAAATTCCTGGGGGACCTTGGGCAAAGCACTTAGTTTCTCTGTGCCTCAATTCTAACTGCAAAGTAGGGGTGATAATTCTTCCCTAGAGTTTACAAGGTTAAACTCATTACTGTTTGCAAGGCACTCAGATACCTGGGTGACAAGTGCCATAGAAAAGTTTATAAATAAATATTGCCATTCTCGACTGTAGAAAAACAGCAAGGGAAAGGGTAGGACCATATATCTCCGTCCAAATTCTAGGCAGAAGATCTAACCAGGTTCAGAGGGCTTGGATGTCGGCTCTAGCACAAGGGTGACAATGCAGTTTCATTCCCTTCCGCATACTCAAGAGCTTTCCAGCTTGCAAAATGCCTCAGAGTAATTCCTGCAGTGATGTTCGACCACACCATCCTTTATGCAATACCAGGCCTATCTACCATAATCAATCCCTAAATAATTTATCAGCCATCTTTTTCCCTTACAAAGGCAACTAAATAATCAAGTTGAGATGTATCAAATAAAACCACCCTTTAAAAACAGGGAACACTTCAGAAGACTTTGGATGCAGTCCATCACCTTTAATAGTTGCATATATATAGCACATGATTAAAGAAAATTATTGTTAGCTATTTCCAGTTTGGCACCTACTATCCGTTTGACACACTGTCAGTGAGGTTAACCAAATCAAAGACCACAAGACTTTGCACTTTCTATGAACAAATTATAATTGTGACAGTATAATGCCTTCCACTGTGAACTCAGTAACAGTAAAACAGAGAGATGCCTGTAAAAACTAGAGCTGGCCAAAAACCAAGAATTCTGTTTTGTGAAAAATTTCAAGGTTTCCAAGTTTGTTTTTGTTGTGCATCAGAAATGAGACCTCTTAACATTTTTCACATAAAGCACGTGAGAGCAACCCTCCGCAACAGCCAAAAGCCAACAGTCTGAATCTGCCCAGTTCAGAATAGGGACTTGCATCTGGGTCTCTTATGCCAGGTGAGTGCCCTGGCTAGTGGCTCTTCTGGGATGGAGGAGGGCCCTCCACATACCTGGGTAAACCTTTGTAACAAATCTTTGAACTAAACTGATACATTTCCACAACTGTCCATTTTAATGAATCAGTATTTTCAGATTAAAAATTCTCCCCTCTAAAACAATCTTGATTAGCTGTAGTAAAAATCCAAATTAACAAACCGGTCTCCTAATGAAATGGATAACCAAATGAGGAAAGTCTCTCTCCTAAATATACTTCAGAACAAGCACTTCCCTTTGATCATACTTTTTATTAAAACTTCAAACAAAAGGTGTTAATCTTTTACATTTCCTAACACTAAAACAATGCTTCATCCCCAAGATTCTTTTAAGAATGGGAGCGGCATGTATTATCTGTTTAGTTTCCCCACTGCTCTGGTGTTCTGTAAGAAGTAAGTCTTCAATCAACTAACAACCTGATCAGAGTTATAAATTGATCTTAAAGACCTTTGATTTACAATATGTCTGCTCTTGGGACTAGGACGCTCAGTTCATTGATAGTTTCACTTTAGTTGCGACTTGCTTGTGCATGATTTTAAGCTGACTTCTGTTGATGACAGTGATATAGGGTATGTCCACAACACAATCTGAGATATTGTTAAAATAGATCTCTTTAATTCTGCCCCTTAATTGATTCTTCCATTGCGGACCCTTTCTACCAGCAGACCATAAAGCTCAATTAAATACCATTCTGCTGATCAGTTTGCAGGTGTATCAGCAGCTCTAGAAGCTAAAGTTTATCACTTAAATGATGAATGCAGTATGAATTGGTACAACTGCTGCACCTCAGGAATAATTTTCTTTTAGGAGGTGAAAAATATTTATAAGCAGATTATTTAAAATTGTGTCCATCAAGTCTGCCTAATAAATTGTTTTCTCCATAGCTTTATCTATATTTGAGTAATAAATATATAATTATGAAATTAAAAAAATTGCAATGTGGGGCCTAACAAACTTTGCCATACTGATTTACAAGAGTGCATCATCCCAGAACTGGAGGAACTCTAACTAATAGCAAGAGAGAATTTCAGTCTTCATTCCATTCTTCCAATCTTTGCTAAGAATGCTAGTAAGGGTACGTCTAGACTACACACTTCTTTCGAAAGAAGCTTTTTCGAAAGAGATCGTCTAGACAGCCACAACTTTTTTCGAAAAAGCAATCCACTTTTTCGAAGGCGAGCACCCAGGCAATCTGGATGCTCTCTTTCGAAAAAGCCCAGTTTGCGGTCAAGAACGCCTTTTTTTGAAAGAGCTCTTTCGAAAAAAGGTGTTCTTCCTTGTAAAATGAGGTTTACAGCTGTTGAAAAAACCACCATGTTCTTTCAATTTAATTTCAAAAGAACACGGTGGCAGTCTAGACACAGGTGAAGTGTTTTTCGAAAAAAGGCCACTTTTTTCTAAAAAACCCTGTAGTCTAGACATAGCCCAAGGGTGCTAGCTATTGCTAACTGTAGTATGTCTTTTAAGATATGGATACCTGTAGGTGAGGAATTGGAGAGTAATATATTTTAAAATTCCATTATATTTCATTTTTTCACAAATATTTTGAAAAACCTCTTGCTTGCAGAGCATTAATGTCTTTGGAATTTCTGAATTGCTCCATCCAGTAACATCAGTTTGTTTTAGCAAAACTACAGCTGTGCCAATGTCAGCTGATAATACAGCAGCCCTGCAATGCTACTAACACAACAGAGTTTCCTGCTTCTTCCAAAGAAAAATATCTGCAAGTTACCTATTCTCTTAAACAAGATCAAAAAATGAAGATACCACAGAAATACCATCTTCTTCCTATCTGAAGAGCCTGTGCACTTACCACTTCCTACATATAAGTTACCAACAAAGAAATCAGAAAAATGTGTTTTCAAGTTTACAGCAAATAATGCATAAACAAAACTTATATTGGGGGCAGTTGAATATTCTGATTTTGAAAATGCACATCTAAGGCATCAAATCTGAGTTCCAAAAAAAATTCACGGAGACCCTACAACCCAAAATATGATGGATTATATACAGTCCTAGCAAAGATGCAATTTAGTTTAAGTAACAATGTGCTCCAGTGAGTAATGCATTTTAAGGGAGTGGTAATCTGCTCTGCCTGATATATTTCACAGTCCTGGGACACTGAGAAGAAATATCAGACACTGAGTTTTTACTGTAAAACTATCCAGCAACACTTGTTTTCCAAAGGAATCACAGCCAAGTTTACTTGAGCTTCCACAAGGCTGCCAATAAGAGCCTGTGGTACAGTGTATAACAGTGGAAAGCCCTCTCCCACGGCTATTAGAGACCATTCATCTGGGAGCCTGGGAAAATGCTCCTGAGCTGCTGAGTTATCTGGAATAGCCTGGCAGGTGTTCATTTCCCAGCAAAATCTGGCACCTGCATGGCTCTGTTCCTGAATTCAGTAAAGTCTTCTCCAAAACCACAAGACAGGCCTAAGAAGGCCTAGTGCCTCCAAAACATTTTCATACTTGACATTCCTACATTTCTGATTGTACAGCTTTTCTTGCTGTTTTCTAAAACATCTAATTTTCTCATAGGTCAGCCATTTTAAATTTCTGACATACTGTTTTGGGTTAAAACTGCCCTTTTAATTTGAAAATACAACTTTTGTATTTAAAATAATTTAGTCCCTGAAATATAAAAAATGTGGCTTTTTATGTTAAATTGGAAAATAAGAGAGATATGTAGAACCTATAAATTCAGTACATTAGAATCTATAAATTTGGTACATTAAATACAAAGCATGATTTTTTAATATGCTAGTATATTAATATAATCTAATAGTATATTAATTCATAGACACTAAGTATGAAGCTAACAATATTTACAGTACATAGGGTTTTTCATCTTTAAAGTGCTCTACACACATTAAGTTAATACATTGCTTTTAGTGAGGTCTCCCTGCTTTGCAACCATACTTCTTCATTCAGCATTATACCATCACATTAGTGAAAGCATGTAAACTAAAGAGCCGTGCTCATTCTGAACCTATTTTCAGGTTCGTGTAAACTTTACAAAAAAGTAACTCTTTGGATTGACATTTCTCAGGCTTGTTCTCAGCAAACACTCTATTTTCTGAAAACTCAATAAAATTCCAATGAATAAGAACACACTGATGTTGAGCTGGTTAAAAACTATTTCAGAAGTTGTTTTGCTTTTGGATAAATAAAAACTGGCTTATTTTTAATACTCCAGACCCAAATGCATACCCTTACTAAGTTTGAATATATTTAATTTAGAAACAAAACTACAAGTATTTGAATATAGCATATTGTACACATGCAGTTCTGTAAATTCCCTGTGTTTATCTGATTCATTAGCATGTCCATTCAGTTCAAATATCATACATTTTTGGGATTCTGCACCCTAGGGCATACAACATTTAAAACCAGGGTTGTGGGCAGGGGTGCTGGAACAATTTTTATAGCTGGGGGTGCTGAGAGCCATTGAACCAAACTGTATACCTTGTATATAATGGAAACCACTTTAAGCCATTGTGGAGTGGCAGTACCCCAGTACCCCCAGTTCCAACATCGGGGGGGGGGAAAGAGGGAAGAGGCTGGGGAAGAAGCTGTCGAGACTTGCTAAGTGCTTTTTAGTACAGGTTGTACCTCCCTTAACCAAGACTCTCTGGTCTGGCAACATCCATGGTCTAGCAGGACCACGACTATTCCTGGACCATACAGCTCAGGTATAAGACGACAAGGCTGTGAGGCAGAAGCGGCGGGGAGAGGGAGGAGGCAGAAACTCAGCCGGGAGCCCCGTAGGGGGGTGTGTGTGTGTGCAAAGGAGCAGCAGGGAATTCCGGCCCCGGCGGCTGGACGGTAGCCAGGGGCTGGCTGCGACAGCCACAGAGCTCCGGTCGCTGAGCTCGGGGGCCAGCAGTGGCAACCACAAAGCTTCACGCCTGGCCATGGAGCTTGAGGGCAGAGGCGGTAGTTGTGGAGCTCCAGCCTGGGGGGCCACGGCTGTGCAGGCTGCCAGGGGGCTGGGCTGGAGCCCTAACCAGGGGCAGCAGGGCAGCATGGATTATGTTGGGAAGGACCTCTCCTTGTCCGGCAAATCCCCGTGTGCGGGACTGGTCAGGTTCCAAGGGTGCTGGACGAGGCAGATCCAACCTGTTCTGTTTTGGGCACATCAACTACTGTGACACTGCCCCAAACTGCACAAAGTTAGTATTAAATGCATAACCTAACAATCAAACGGTCAAATACACACCGTGGGGTAGATCCTTACTTGGTGTAAGCTGTCTAAGGCCTATGACAATTTACCAGCTGAGTATCTGCCCCATTGGCCAAACTGGCCTCCAATTTTCTCTTGATTTACAGTTTGATTTAAAAGATATTTATTCTGTATATTTTGATACATGAAGTTGATGATTTGTGTTTTGACAGGTATAAAACTCTCAATGTTTACTGTCATTAAATAATTATTATTTTCTTTCCCCATTGCCTGTTTCCCTCATAATTTCCTCCATTGTGAACATTTCAAAATGTAAAAAAATTTAAAAGCTTACATTCCATAATTTTCTCTGTGAGAGTACAAAAGGATACAACTCTAAAAATATTTAAAAATAATCATTATTAATATTTTGACATAAAAACTGGATTCAGACAAGCCTAAATACAATATGGTCAAAACGTCACTCATGTTTGTTTTCTTTTTACTCCCCACTTTCTCTTTTATTGTTAAGAAGAGTACTATTCTTCCTTTCAGTTATATTTTCCCCTATGCATGCAGGCCTAACCAAATCTTGCTACCCTTTCTTCTACATAATTTCCAAAAAGGCAAACTTTGGATTGCTCACACAAATAAAACTCCATAACCTCCCCCTTGGATTACTGCACTCCTCTGCCCTCTTTGAACACCCGCACTATCTCCTTCCTTTTAGCCATGAAAAAAAGGCAACTGCCAGGATTATCTTGTCTATTGCTTTGACCACTGCAGTCATGACAGGCTTCCCTTCTCCATCCTAGTCAAGTTCTAGCTTCCTATCCTGACCTTAAAGGCCCTTTACAACTCAGACTCTCTCCATCTATTAGCAATGCTAGCCTCAGATGCCTGCTTACATACTCCTCTCACTGTCTATCCTTACTGGCACCCATTACTCATGAAGCAATCTCCCTAAAAGGCTGTTAGGCTACTCCCTTCTTCCCCTTACAATGCCTTCTCAAGACTCACTTCCATTTTAAAAAATCAGAGAATGTGTTGCTGGTTAGAGACTGTGGGCCAGGTGGGGAAAATCAGTATTCGTGTATTTAACAGGAATATATGTCAATGATTGTCTTCCTCCCCCTCAACTTTTGCATATCTCATGGCAGTTTAGAGTCCAGTTCTGCAAGTATAGTTTTACTTGAGGGAGCATTCTCACTGAAAATGATGTAACACAAAAATGCTGTCAACATCACAAGGAAAAAAAAATTCCCTATAGTCTTTCTCACTAATAGTTACCTTGTAATAAAAGGCATGGAAAAGTGATAATATAGACAGATGGTTTCTAGATTTATGTTGTCTATTAAGAACATTCCACTGAAGCATGAGCTATTATTGTATTAGAACTAATGCAAACCAAAATAAAACTGTACAGAAATGGACAAAAAACAAAGCTGAGACCGAAGATTCTGTTTTCACTGTCAGGCTGAATGAAGTGTCACAAATATGCTAAGAGCATAAACAGTGAACAACAAATTATAATTAAATTATCCAATTATTAGTAACATATTTGCTTTAAAATGTATACATAAAATTATATATTTGTAATTTTAACTTGACACTGAATCTTTTAAACCAGAAGAACATTAACTTTTTACTAAAAGAGTCTGAAAGCACCAAATGGACTTTTTCTTTAAAAAAGCAAAGCAAAGCAAAGCAAAACAAAACAAAACAAAACAAAAATAACAACAACAAAAACTGTGTTACAAAAGGACTTTCCCCAGGGAATGACCTTGCATTCCAAATTTCAGTCCAAGGAAAGGTTCAGGGTTTAAATAATCTAAAAAAAACAGGATTCATACTGGAAGTACTTAACCCTGAAGTACAATCACAAAAAAGCAAGTTAGTTATGTATAATTTCCATATCAAGCCTACATTTCTGTGGGCATAATTTAGCACCCACAATGAAGAACACTTTATTTAGCACCTGTGATACATGGGAAAGCATTAATCCAGCAGGTGGAAAACTGAATTCAAGTTATTGCACATATACCTCCTCCCCTCCCCCCACACACAACGTAGACACAAAAGACAATGACTTCTTAGAAAATCAGGACTAATATATTTTTAATCTAAACAGCATAGGGCAATGAGAGGGTAGGAAGGGAACCACGGATCTAAGGGAATGGGATACAATCTGTTCTAACATGCTTTTTTTCTGGTACAAGTTTTTTACAAAAACAGTGATTTAACACCAGTTTACATGACACAACATATTAGGGATTAAAGTATAAACCCCACCTGTTATAATGCTAAAGAACTGAGAGGAGGCTGTGTGTTGATTACAAAATTGTTCTAGTGCCTTGAATGCATAGAAGGAAATACCCTTATGTTTATTAGGCAGCACTATGAATTCCCAAACTCTTGTCAGTATTGCAATAGTTTCTTGCAACATGTGTTAACTTTTTATGTTTAACAATCTGTTCCACCATGTATTTAGCTGTGACACTCCAATTACCTTTCCCAGACCTGAAGAAGAGCTCTGTGTAGCTTGAAAGATTGTCTCTTTCACCAACAGAAGTCAATCACGCACCTTGTTTCTGTCAGTATTTAAATGCAGTTACAACTCAACTACATGACAAAGCCCAAATTATCTGTGTATTCAAAAAAAATGGACGAGTTCCTTAATTGGTGGAATTTGGAGTAACTCCACTGGCTTCAATGGAGCACATGAATTCACACAAGATAAGGATCTGGCCCAGTGTGAGCTGTGATATGATCCAAAAAGTGATTTCCCCTCCCATTTCACTTTACAATCTCATCTAAGGAGGGAAACTAGAGATAATACAGAAGAAGAGAGTACATAACTAATCCAGAAACTGGAAGTCTGAACAAGTTAAACAAATGTCATTACACTAGTTCAAACAAAAATACACTTTTTATGTAATTTAGAATTTAAGTGATTTACTATAGTTTAATTGTTAAAAGAGATTTCTAAACTGTGAAATTAGTGTTGTAAGCCTGACTTTGGTTTCAACAATAGAAGCAAAACATTTCTGCAAATAAAAAACATCAGCTAGCCAACTTCCATCTTTTTTCCTCTAAAGGTAGATTCAGCAACTTAAATCTCTTTGCTTTGCATAGACTTGTTTAGGGAATTTGTTTTTAAATAGACATTCCCTTCAAATTAATGTTCTAATGATAAAAGAAGTTACATTTATGATTTGCTTTTATGGCTTTGCTGGAATTTGCTAAATCCTATTAATGTATCAACATTAACAGGATTTAGTAAATTGTGGGGGGTTTCAGTTTTCAATTGATGAAAACCTTTGTCTAAATTTGTACCAGTTTTACTACATTTTAGTAATTTTCTTTTTTCAATAAGTATTCTACAAATTAAGGCCTGGATACTGCACTCATATTAATCGTTAAACAAAGTCCATTTGAGGTCAATAGGAATGAAATTCACAGTGTATAAAGTTAAGCACATGTATAGCAAGAGAGGCCCCTAAAATACAGACACATGGAAAATCTGACCCAATCCTGCAAATGCATACATAACATGAATAATACCATGAAAGCCATTAAAGTCATGTGAGTAATGGTTAGAATGTCAATGTACTTCAGTTAAGTTTTGCAGTACATTTTTCTAAGAATTGGAAAATAAAGGTTACATGACGTATAATGAAAAAAAGTTAGAAAAGGCATTTTTAAATCTAAAAATGCTATATTTTCTTTCTGCATCTGTCATCTGCAGTTTAAGAATAAGTGAATGTTAATCTGAATATTACTGTATATCATGGAAACATAAAAAATAAAAGATACTGCTTGTCTTCAACCATATAAACTGTGCCCGAAACCACGTCTTGTTAAAATAAAAGTAACAAGAGCCTCACCATTTAACAAGCACCTCTAAAAGCATTTTCTTCCTTGTAAATATAATTTGCTGGGATTGTTTTTTTAGGGGACTGCTGGTGGTAGTGCTTTGCTGTCATTTTACATTGGTGGTTTTAGGGTTAAACATGTGTAAAATAAATTTTCTCACAGTTTAAAGAGCACAAAACAACACATTTAGGAAACCAGACAGCTAGCGGGTCAAAACATTACACTTCCAGGTCAAGCTTCTGGTTACAATTAAGTAAAATTCCTACAAGCATTTCTAAGGAAATCATATTTCTTGCAGAAACCACAACACGTTCACTCACTTTTATAATACCTGTGTATCTGAAGATTTTCAAAAAACCTGAAATTACATTTTCATCTAAAAATTAAACTGTCTCCGTTTTTCCACAAATTAGATGAATTTATTAAAGGAAAACCATTAAACTGAAATATAATCTATGTAAAAACAAGCATTAAGAACCTCTTTTCAGGAGCTACACCTCCCCCTTTTGAGCTTTTGCTGTATTTATGGTTTCAGTTTTATTGTTTATATTTAAAAAAAATGTATTTCTCGCCCTTATGGCTGTGTGAAAGACCCACGAGAACAACAGTAGAAACTGACTGAAGACCCAACGCTGCAAACTCTTATGCACCGCTTAACTTTAAGCATGTGAATAGTTCAACTGACTTTTATCATAGTCCAGGGAAACTACTTGTATTCTTAAAGTTCAGCATAAGAATAAATGTTTGCAGGACTGGAGCTTAACTGACTTCTATACAGGATTGAGGGAGAGCGAGAGAGCATGCGCATTGTCAAAAAAACCTGTAAAATAGAGAAACATGTTTAATCTAATTTATTTTTAAAATAGTAATTTAGGTGCTATATGTACCAATAGTAGACAGATTGTTTTCAGACAAATATTATTTTCCAAATGATGGTGTCCCTTTACAAGAGAAAAAATTCTTTTTAAAGTCCAAACACTTTTTTACCATTTCCTCAGGCTATCATTTATATAGGGTTAGCTCTTATGAAGTGCTGAGTGTTTTCAACCTTCTTTAAAGTTGAGGGAACTCAAGTGTATTTAGCACACTGTAGGAACATCCAGCACTGCACAGAATCCATTACAGTATGTCACAAACCTCTTATAATACAGATTCACAAAGTCAAGAAAATGAATATTCTCAAGTGTAGCTAAGAAGTTTAGAGGTTTGCCTCCATTGTACTGCTGTAGCTGGAACAAGGATTTCTTAATTCTTTTGGCACCAACTTCTTAAGATCAAATTAAAGTTAGTAATTTATGGAGTTAATATAAATGCCATAATTTCTTTTGATAAGTTACCAAGACTATAAAATTACTGTCTCTAGTAACTGCGTGGCTAACAAAGTGAAAATGAGCAAGCTACTTATTTATATACCACAAACAAGTCTATTTGGGATGCAACATTTTATCTGATGTTAAGTGTAATAAATGGTTAGTACAGAATCTCCCTCTTTCTTCTATCAATTTACTAAGATGCAGTGTTAACCAAATGGAATTTGTCAAAATAAAGGATTTCTTGGACTTTAAACTGTAATTGTTTTTACTAAAAATAAATAAATAAAAAGTTTTGCATTTGCAGTGCTATGCATTGTTTCTGAAATCAGGGCCAAAAGTCCTTGAAGAAACAATGAATCTACCTGCAACTGTGTTTAAGGTGGTTATACAGAATTTTCTCTTGCATTACCTTTTCAAACTTGCTTACATTTCAGTGCCAAAACATTAAATCACATTTTGTCTGAAGAAGGGAGGATTATATGAGAGATTTTGCAAAGAAGGGGAAGTTGGGGTTGTGTTGTTAGCTTGAGCGGCACCTTGGAAAGCGCAAGAAAAGGGAGAAGCATACATATGGTATGGTCCAACATACAGGCATTATAAAGGGTGAGTATAGAAGACACGGCTGGGGCTTCTGAGTTTGTACATACAATCGAGCTCTGGCAAAAGTGTTATTGCTCAAATGCCTGTGACTGATATTTGGTTCAGCATCAATTACAGGGGCACTGGGAAGGAGATGCGGCTACACTAGTTGTAGCTGACATCAAATCCAGAAGATTTTAGTGACAATAGGGGATTTCAAAAGTGTGTTTATTTCACATGAAAATTGTGAGATGAAATTAGAATGAGATCAATATTGGTGGACAGTTGCTCCATTAAACCTCAGATTTCTTGGTGAGCTAGTTGTGTCATTAACCCCAATTACCTTAGAGCCACTAAGATTGATTGTTTTCTGGGTGACTTCAATATCCATGTGGATGTCAGCTCAGTTGTGATCAACAAGCTTATTTCAGATGGTGGTGCACGTCAACCCCAAATGGCTTAGTGAACTGGAGGAGGATCGTTACAACTGTGTCTAGAATATGTGAAACAAGGGTTTGTGGTTGCTATTGCAATACATAATGACATACTGAGTGTCAGATTTTGTATCAAGAAATATAGTCAACTCAACCATGAATCATACCAGGAACACAGAGCTATCACTTTACAGAATAAAAGGAAGATACTCACCTTCGTGCAGTAACAATTGTTCTTCGAGGTGTGTCCCCGTGGGTGCTCCACTTCTGGTGTCGGGCTCATCCTGGCGCCACAGATCAGAGACTTGTCATATCCGTATTCAGCCGGACCGCGCATGCACGGGCCGCGCCATGCCCCGTTTGTGCCTTTCGTCCATTGCGTGCGGTCCGGCCCCGCCCAGTTCCTCTCACCCGCCATTTATATATAATGAAAGAAAAGCCAAGATTCCGGAGCGGGGAAGAGGGCGGGTCGTGGTGCACCCACGGGGACATACCTCGAAGAACAATCGTTACTGCATGAAGGTGAGTAACTTTCTTTTCTTCTTCAGGCAGTCCCCGTGGGTGCTCCACTTCTGGTGACTCCAGAGCAGTACCCCTAATCCGTAGATGGGCTATAGAATCATGGCTTGTGATAATGTGGGAGTACTGCTGAGGCCACCGAGGAGTCGGAAGCGAAGTGGTGCACAATCGCGTAATGCCTCATGAAAGTGACATGAGAGGACCAAATTGCTGTTCAGCAGATATCACACAAAGGAACTCCTCTCACAAAGGCTGTAGATGTTGCCACTGCCCTTGTCGAATGAGCCTTAAGGTTGTGATGGAAGCGACTTATTACAGATGGAATAACAGGTGGTGATGCATGAAACGATTAACTTTGAAACGTGTTGGGCAGACAATGGTTGACCTTTAGAACAATCTGCTAGAGATACGATAAGATGGTCTGTTTTGCGGATTGTTCTTGTCAATATAGAATGCAAGGGCTCTACGTATGTCGAGTGTATGTAGAAGAGCCTGCTGCGGAGAGGTGTGCAGCTTGGGGCAGAAACACGGGAGAATGACTGGCTCGTTAATATGAAAATCAGTACAGACTTTAGGGGATAAACGCTGGGTGGGATCTCAGCGTTACTGAATCTCTACTGAACACTGTATATCATAGAATACTAGGACTGGAAGGGACCTCAAGAGGTCATCGAGTCCAGTCCCCTGCCCCATGGCAGGACCAAATACTGGCTAGACCATCCCTGATAGACATTTATCTAACCTACTCTTAAATATCTCCAGAGATGGGGATTCCACAACCTCCCCTGGGCAATTTATTCCAGTGTTTGACTACCCTGACAGTTAGGAACTTTTTCCTAATGTCCAACCTAAACCTCCCTTGCTGCAGTTTAAGCCCATTGCTTCTCGTTCTATCCTCAGAGGCCAAGATGAACAAGTTTTCTCCCTCCTCCTTATGACACCCTTTTAGATACCTGAAAACGGCTATCATGTCCCCCCCCTCAGTCTTCTCTTTTCTAAACTAAACAAACACAATTCTTTCAGCCTTCCTTCATAGGTCATGTTCTCTAGACCTTTAATCATTCTCGTTGCTCTTCTCTGGACCTTCTCCAATTTCTCCACATCTTTCTTGAAATGCGGTGCCCAGAACTGGACACAATACTCCAACTGAGGCCTAACCAGCGCAGAGTAGAGCGGAAGAATGACTTCTCATGTCTTGCTCACAACACACCTGTTAATGCATCCCAGAATCATGTTTGCTTTTTTTGCAACAGCATCACACTGCTGACTCATATTCAGCTTGTGGTCCACTATAACCCCTAGATCCCTTTCTGCCGTACTCCTTCCTAGACAGTCACTTCCCATTCTGTATGTATGAAACTGATTGTTCCTTCCTAAGCGGAGCACTTTACATTTGTCTTTATTAAACTTCATCCTGTTTACCTCAGACCATTTCTCCAATATGTCCAGATCATTTTGAATTATTTCCCAACATATATCTGGATAGTTGAAGTCCCCCATCACCACCAAATCTTGGCCTTTGGATGATACTGTTAGTTGTTTAAAAAAAGCCTCATCCACTTTTTCCACCTGGGTAGGTGGCCTGTAGTAGACTCCTAGCATGACATCTCCCTTGTTTTTAACCCCTTTTAGCCTAACCCAGAGACTCTCAACACTTCTGTCTCCTATGTCCATCTCCACCTCACTCCTAGTGTGTTCATTTTTAATATATAAGGCAACACCTCCTCCCTTTTTTCCCTGTCTATCCTTCCTGAGCAAGCTGTACCCTTCCATACAAACATTCCAATCGTGTGTATTATCCCACCAAGTTTCTGTGATGCCAACAATGTCATAATTGTACTTATTTATTAGCACTTCCAGTTCTTCCTGCTTATTACCCATACTTCTCACATTTGTATATAGGCATCTAAGATACTGATTTGACCTTGCCTCCCAGTTTTGCCCTGACCCTCCGTTCTCTCTGCCATTATAGCCCACGAAGATGACATATGGCGAAGATGACATGACGGCTGCTAATTCGCTTACTCTACGTGCAGAGGTTATAGCGAGGAGAAAAAGTACTTTAATTGTAAGTAACTGCAGGGACTCTGTAGCCATAGGTTCAAATGGGGAACGCATTAAAGCATCCAGAACTAGGTCACAGTTCCATACAGGTGGTGGAGGCCTCTGAGGCGGATTAAGGTTTGTGAGGCCCTTGAGAAACCTTTTTGTGGTAGTATGAGAGAACACCGGCGAACCCTCCACGGAATGGTGGAATGCATTAATTGCTGCTAGATGAACTCTCAACGATGCTATTGAGAGTCCTGCTCTTTGTAAGTCGAGGATATAGTCAAGTATAAGGTGCAATGGTGAAATATAGGGATTCAAATCGTTATTGTTACACCACGCTGTAAATCTAGACCACTTGGCCAAGTAAGTGGCTCTCGTGGAGTCCTTCCTGCTGTGGATTAATACATGCTTCACTTGTTCAGAACAAAGATTCTCGGACGTGCTGAACTATCTAGCATCCACACGGTTAGGTCTCGGGCTTCGGATGAGATAGAGAGCAGTTCTGTTGAGTGAGGAGACCTGGTAGGAGTGGAAGGCAACATGGTGTTTGGGTGGACAGTTGGTGGAGAGTTGAATACCATGGCTGTCGGGGCCAGGCGGGGGCTATGAGGATCACCCGAGCTGCGTCCACAGTGATCTTCTACAAGACCCTGGGAACAAGGGCAACTGGTGGAAATGCGTATAGTATTTCTCCCCAATGGAGGAGAAACGCATCTCCCAGGGAGTGACTGCCGATTCCCGCTCTGGAGCAACAGTCTGTGCACTTTGCATTGGTGTATGTGGCGAAGAGATCTATCGAAGGAAAGCCCCAGTGACAGAAGACGCAATGGAGAACACCGGTCTGAATTTCCCATTCGTGGTCGTGGGGAAACTGCCTGCTGAGCGAATCTGCAATGACATTGTTGGCTCCCAGTAGGTACGACGCTATGATGGTAATGTCGTTGCAGATGCACCAATTCCATAATCAGACCACTTCCGTGCACAGGGACCGAGATCGAGCCCCTCCTTGCCTGTTGACATAATACACGGTTGCAATGTTGTCCGTGAGCACTCTGATTGTTGTGCCCTTTATGTAAGATCTGAAATGTCTGCAAGCATGGAATACCACTCTGAGCTCGAGTAAGTTGATGTGTAATAGCATCTGTGCCGTGGCCCAGCGGCCCTAGACTGTTAATGCCCCCATGTGGGCACCCCAACTGGTGAGAGACACGTCTGTCGTTATTTGCCTCGATGGTTGGGGGTGGTGGAAGGAGGTGCCTGTCAAGAGGTTTTTTGGTTCGGTCCACCACCGAAGAGATTCTTTGACATATTGCGGTAAGACTACTACTTTGTGGATGCTGTGCTTTACGGGAATGTAAACGGAGGCCAGCCAATGCTGAAGGCATCTGAAATGTAACCTTGCATGTCAGACCACAACGGTGGTAGCTGCCATGTGGCGCAATAGTTGTAGACAGATGCGCACGGGAAGTGTTGTCGATTGCAACATTGTATTTATTATGTCCTGGATCACGTGGAAACATTCCATGGGTAAGTATGCTCATGCTGACACTGAGTTGATTCGGGCTCCTATGAAGGTGAGCACTTGAGCGGTTCTAACAGCAATTCTGGAATGTTTACAATGAGACCGAGAGATTCGAATATCCGTCTCGTAATGGACAGCATGATGCGTGTCTCTGAACAAGTATGGCCTTGAAGAAGACAATCGTCCAGATAGGGGAATATCGTAACCCGTATTCTGCGCAAATAGGCTGCGACTACTGCCAAGGTTTTGGAGAACGCCATGGGAGCCGACACAAGGCCGAAAGGAAGTACTCTGTACTGGAAATGTTCGTTGCTGACAACAAACAGAAGAAAACATCTGTGTGCCACATGTATGGTAATGTGGAAATATGCGTCCTGTAAGTTGAGGATCGCGAACCAGTCTCCCTTGTTTAGCGATGGTATGATTCTGGTCAGCGTGATCATCTTGAAACGCTGTTTTCGGATGTATCCATTCAGGCCTCTCAGATCCAGAATAGGTCTCCATCCCCCGGACTTTTGGGGAACGAGGAAGTACCGAGAATAAAACCCTTTTCCTCAAAATTTGGTGGGTACCCTTTCTATCGCCCCAATAGCAAGGAGGCGGTGGACTTCCTGTTGTAATAGGTCCCCGTCAGATGGGCCCCTGAAAAGGGACAGAGTGGGTGGGGTAGTTGGGGGTATGGAGATGAATGGGATAGTGAGACCTGAGGTTATTATTTCTAAGACCCACCGGTCTCAGGTGATGGTGGCCCACTGATGGTAAATGGCCTCAACTGATGGTGGAATATGGGAGAGAGATCTTCTTTCATGCTGACAACTGGAGATGTGTGCGCGTCCTCGACAAAGGAGTCAAATTTGCTGCTTTGAATTAGGTCGGGCTGACGAACTGTTTGGCTGAGGCTGTTTATGTTGTGACCATTGCCTGAACCGCGGTTGATCGAAAGGACGCTGTTGTTGTCTGTAGGGAGTATAGTCATACCTCCTTTGGAAGGTGTAATAACGTTTACATTTGAACGGAGGTGTATACATCCCTAGAGTGCAAAGAGTAGTTGGCGAGCCTTTCCCAGAGTGGAGGACCTCGTCCGTCTTAGCCGCAAACAGCTTGTGTCTGTCGAATGGGAGATCTTCAACTTTACTCTGGAGCTCTTTTGGGGCCCCAGCTGAGAGGAGCCATGACGATCTGCGCATAGCGATGCCCGTTGCGGTGGCGCATGCAGCTGTATCAGCAACGTCGAGGGTAATTTGAAGTGACACCCGACATGCAGAGTATCCCTCTTGAACTTCCGATTTTAGTAGCGGTCTCTTAGTGTCAGGAAGATGCTGCATGAGCTCTGGTAACTTTGAATAATTATCAAAGTTATGATTTGAGAGGAGAGCGGCATAATTAGCCATACAAAGTAGTAATGTTGAGGACGAATAAATTTTCCTCCCAAAGATATCCAGCTTTCTAGTGTCTTTGTCTGGGAGGGAGCTCCTAAATTGAGGTTCTTTGTTTCTGTGCTGGACGGCGTCGACCACCAGTGAATTGGGTTGAGGGTAGTTAAACAAAAATTCTAAACCTTTGGAAGGGACAAAATATTTTTTGTCCGCCTTCTTACTTGTTGGTGGAATGGATGTCGGGGTCTGCCAAATCTCTTGTGCAGCCTCCATAAACACCTCGTCAATGGGGAGTGCAATTCCGTGCCGTTGCTGGGGATGTAAGTTTTTTAGCAACTTATGTTGTTTTGCTTGGACTGCACCCAGTTGTACCTCCTGACTCTCCGCCACACATTTGAACAGATCCTGAAATTGTTTCAGATCATCGGGCGGTGAAACGTTGCCTGGGGTTACTGCCTCATCTGGTGAAGATGATGATGACTGTTCGTTAGGGTATGTATCAGGCTCTGGTTCAGACAACTGACCCTCCTCCGGTTCTGATTGCTCTAACTGAACTGTTGGACTCTTTGGAGGAGGTGGGAGTGATACGGGTGAACGTCGCTGAGGTTCTGGAGGCAAAAAGCGAGGGCTATTTGAGCGACAACAACATGGCGATATCCTGTAAGAACGTGACCTGCGGTGATAAGTAGGAATATAGTGAGAGGATTTATGGTAGCGGTCATAATATCATTCAGAGCGTGTGGGAGACGATTGTCTAGACAATAGGACACTGCTGTGGCTAATATAGTAGCCCCGACGCGGTGAACGGACAGGCAAACATGGGTGGCGCAAAGGAGATTGGGACATAGAATGTCTTGGTTGATCATAGCTAGATTCCCTGTAATGCCAGTGGTAAGGAGATGGGCTTCGTCGAGATCGGTCCCTCCGTCCCCTGTGGTGAGCAGTAGGTATTGGAGACTGAGGCCATGGTGATGGTGACGGTTCTGGGGGAAAAATCAGGGAGGGGGACTAATATGGGTGTGAGATTTTGAAATAGCTTTCCTCGGAGCCGTAGCACTGCCCGTCGATTTCAGATGCGATGCAGGCTGTGGGTCTTCCAGTGCTGAGGAAGACATGGGTGCCGATGTAGCAGGCACAGTCTGCGCTGGTGCCGGTGCCAGTGCCAGTAGAAGCGGTGCTGATGTCGTGGGCATTGATGGCGTCGGTACCAAGACTGCCAGTGCCTGTGGTCTGATCTCCCTTGAGTGACCTTCCGGTGCGGGGGATGGTCGCCACCTCGGTCGACTTTTTAGTGCTTGAAGAATGTCGGGCGCTAGAGGTGGTCATGCCAGACGTACCCGGCTTATCTCCTGCGCTCACTCTGGTACTTGGAGTGGCTGGCAGGGATCGCGCTGGGGAAGCTCTTACTTTCTTTGAAGAGACAGCCCCCGGTGAAGAAGCGCGCCGTTTTTCTATGGGGAGTTTAACGGTAGCAGTTTCAGGAGCATCAGAAGGCATCAGTGCCTTAACAAAAAGAATAATTTTTAGACGCATTTCGCGATCTTTCCGAGCTCTGGCCGTCAGCTTGCAGCAATGGGTGCATTTTTAAGGCACATGCGCCTCACCCAAACATCTAATGCAAGCTGCGTGGCCGTCCAACGCAGGCATTGCCTCGTGGCAAATGGAGCACATTTTAAAGCCTGGAGAGCCAGGCACTGTTGTTTATTTTCTGTGCTCGTAATCTTTTCGTGTCTCTGTTTTGTTTTGTTTTGTTTTTCAGGCGGCTAGACCACAACAACTAACTACTTCAACGAATATAACTACTTTTTTTTTTTTGATTCTGTAGAAAGAACCAGGTAACTAAGCAACTACAAGAAAAAAACCAAACAACTAACAACTAATATTTTATAACTATTCACAGATATTCAGATGAAGAAGCTGAGAAAAGCGGGAGCTCCGTCCGCGACTGAGGGTGGTCGAGAGGAACTGGGCAGGGCCAGCTCTCACGTGACAAGCGAATGGTGCGTGGCACGGCCTGCGCATGTGTGGTCCGGCCGAATACGGCTATGACAAGTCTCCAATCTGCGGCGCCGGGACGAGCCCGACACCAGAAGTGGAGCACCCACGGGGACTACCCGAAGAAGAACATGAATTTCAATCCATTCATCCAAAAAAATGTGAAGACATGGGACAATCAAGTATTCAAAAAAAATCACTTGATTATGGTCTCAATTATGCAGTTTTACCTTAGTGCAACACCAATGATTTCACTTAAGTTACTCTTAGGGGTACACCTAGACTGCAAGGTTCTTTTGGTGGTGTGTAGCAGCCAGTGAGCCAAGGCGTAGGCAAGTAAAGACACCTGAGGAGTGTGGGTATATATGTGAGTACATATCCTGCATGGCTTGCTACTCACTGAAACTGCTTCCTGACTACACTGCTATTTTTTTAGTAGTGTAGTGTCCTGCTGCTTCTTTGGGGATGGAGTTTTCCCCCATCACCAGAAGAATCTGACAATGGGGAAAGACTCAGGCAGACGAAAGGCAACAGGGAAAGGTTTGGGCAGCCTCGCTTCTGCTGGAGCCCATCCCTGCCACAGGGAAAGATTCTGGCAGCAGCGAAAGGCTGCACCTGCTCCTTGCTGCTGCAGCTTTCCCCCATTGCAGAGAAAGATGCTGGAAGGAAGGTTTCTCCACAAACTCGTCCCTGCCAGAGCCTTTCCTTGCTAGAGGGGAAAACTCTCGCAGCAAGGAGCTGCTGAAGCCTCTCATCACTGTTGGAATCTTTCACCCACATGTGCTGTTACACCAACACAGTGTGGCTGCAGCCTGCTCTTCGCTGCTGGTGTGGCTGTGCTGACACTTGTGTGTAGAGGTAACCCAGATTTACACTGATATGAGAGCAGAAACCGGCCCATATTTTGGCCAAAAGGGACGTTGACCCACAGATCTTCTAGTTACTTGATAGTTCTTTTAAAACAAATGCACCTCAGAGTCACAGAATCCCTAGAAAAACATTTGAAGAATGAAATAACAGAAGTCAAGCACAGTGTGCTGTCAGAACCACCTCCTCACTGACATTTCAGACATTCTTTCTAATGCAAGGTACTCAAACATCCTTGAAACGCTGAACCCGGATCTGAGGAATGCTTAGAGCAGAGTTCCAGAATGCCATTTTGTTAGAGGATATGTTGAAACATGAATAAAACCACACATGGTCTCAAAATCATACTTATTCACTGGCAACAGCAGTACTGGCAACAGCAGTACTGAACAAACGATTAAAATGCTGTGTAGTGAAACATACTGTAATGGTTTTCTGTTACATTTTGTTGTGCCCTGTGTGTAATCAGGTCTGCAAAAAGGTACTAAGTAGATTAAATATCATTTTGGGAACTAACATTCCAAAATACAAACCAAAATACCTGATACCAAGAGATTGTGGGAGCTTTGGTATCTAAATAGAGTACAGAAAAAAAATCTTTTCAAAAGCAACAGCTATTGAAATAAGACATCATACAACTCACAAAAGAGTCAATGAGAAACATTAGGTAGGACCAGATACTTAAAATCACTCAGCAGCCACAACTTGGATAGATTTTCAAATGTGCTCAGTTCTCACTTGGACAAAGGGGTACTAAGTTCTGAAAATTCAGCCATTCATTTATGTCACTTAATGGGAGTTGCTGAGCTATGCTGAAGTCTGGCCCTGAAAGTTTTACATCAGTCCTACAAAAAGTGGAAACTAGCTCAAATCACAAAGGATGCATATAAACAAATAAGAAAGCATGTAGGGGCAAAATTAGAAAGGTGAAGGCAAAAAATGAGCTAAATCTAGCTAGAGACATAAAGGGTAACAAGAAAACATTCTACAAATACATTAGAAGAAATATGAAGACAAAGGACATGGTAGGCCCATTAATCAATGAAGAGGGGAAAAAACAATAACTGAGAATGTGGAAATGGCAGAGGTGCTTCATAACTTCTTTGTTTTCAGTTTTCACCAACAAGGTTAGTAGTGACTGGATGTCTAGTATAGCAAATGCTGGAGAAAATGAGGTAGGTTAAAAGAACAAGTTAAAACTTACTCAGAAAAGGAAAATGGCTTCAAGTCACCAGGGCTTGATGAAATGCATCCTAGAATACTCGAGGAGTTGATAAAGGAGATATGTGAGCCATTCGCTATCATCTTTAAAAAGTCATGGAAGACCAGAGGGATTCCAGAAAACAGGAAAAGGGCAAATATAGTGCCCATCTACAAAAAGGGAAATAAGGTCAGATCAAGAAACTACTGACTACTCATCTTAAATTCTGTGCCAGGAAAGATAATGGAGCAAATAATTAAGAAATCCACTTGCAAACATCTGGAAGAAAATAAGGTGATAGGTAACAGCAAGGATTTGTAAAGAACAAATCATGTCAAATCAACCGATAGCTTTCTTTGACAGGATAACAAGCTTTGTGGATAAGGGGGAAGTGGTAGATGTGCTACAACTAGACTTTAGGAAAGCATTTGATAAGAGTCTCACATGACCTTCTTACGAATAAGCTAAGGAAATAGAATCTAGACAGGGCTACTATAAAGTGTGTGCATAACTGGTTGGATAACCATTCCCAGAGAGCAATTATAAATGGTTCACAATCATACTGGCAGGGCATAACAATTGAGGTTCCACAAGGATCATTTTGGGGACTAGTTTTGTTCAGTATCTTCATCAACTATTTAGATAATGGCATAGAAATACACTTTTAAAGTTTGCAGAAGATACCAAGCTTGGAAGGATTATAAATGTTTTGAAGTGTAGAATTAAAATTCAAAGTGACCTGGACAAAATGGAGAAAAGGTCATAAGTAAACACGATGACATTCAATAAGGACAAATTTAAAGTTCGCCACTTAGAAAGGAATAATCAGTGTCACATATAAAACGGGAAATGACTGTCTTGGAAGGAGTTCTGCAGAAAGAGATCTGAAGGTCATAGTGAACCACAAGCTAAATATGAGTCAATATCGTTGCAAAAAAAGCAAACATCATTCTGGGATGCAGTAACCGAGTGTTGTATGCCATTCACTAGAATTACTTCTTCCGTTCTAGTCTGTGCTGATTAGGCCTCAACTAGAGTACTGTGTCCAGTTCTGGGTGCCACATTTGAGAAAAGATGCAGACAAACTGGAGAAGGTCCAGAGAAGAGCAACAAAAATGATTAAAGGTCTAGAAAACATGACCTATGAGGGAAGA
Organism: Rafetus swinhoei; assembly: GCA_019425775.1. NCBI lineage: Eukaryota > Metazoa > Chordata > Testudines > Trionychidae > Rafetus > Rafetus swinhoei. The sequence continues at coordinate 191,131,813 of CM033440.1, forward strand.
TTGAAAGAAAAACTAAGAGGGGACATAATAACAACTTTCAAGTTTCTAATAATGCCAATATTTAGGCAAAGCTATTTAATTATCTAAAAAAGAATCATGGGACTACTTCCATTTGTGATCATGTAACATCTTGGGGAGAACTTCAACAATGCCTTGCATGGAAAAGTAATATTAAGAAAGTGTTCCATAAGTGGGTTGGAGTCATGTGACTAGCCAGCTCTCCACAGACCACAGTTTGGGACTACTGATCAAAGACAACTGTCAGCTTTTAAAGGGGAACCGCAGTGTAAGGAATAGGAGGCCAGGAGTGAGAATTTTATTCAATTTATTACCATAAGAAAAAAGCCCACACACTATTCCATCTGGAAAGAGAGCCTGATATGTTTTCTGCACTTTGAAAATTTTTCAGACATTTTAAAAGAAAGATTTTTGCTGAAACAAGATACATTTATTCCTCTCCAATTCTTTACAAGCATGATTTGCAGTTAAACCCTCCAAGAAACTGGCATCCAAATCAAAAGTAGAAAACATGCATTCATCAGACAAACAGATACAAAATATAAATAAATAATAAAAATAAAACCACCCCATCAACATATTTTTAAGAGTCCACCAGCCTATTGTTTACTTCTGGAAGCAACCATCTCCACTGAGAGAAACAAAGTAAATTAAATGGATTGGCACAACAAAACAATGAACAAACTCACTAGACTTTTGACTTTGCAATCAGATCTGCACAGGTGTCCCTGCATCCACGTGGAACACCACTTGACTTAAATGGGCTCTGCATAAATGCATGGGTCTGTCTTATAAGTCGGACTATAGGATCTGAACTTATAGGATCATTTGAAGTACAATCACTATACGCAATATTGCATTTAAACCAAAGTAAAAGTCAATTAAAGGTCTGCAGGATTGAGCCATAACTCATTAAATGATAAACAGAGCTACAATTCCACTGAGAAACTAGAAGCTGGCAGCTAAAACTCAGTTTGAGAAATGCTGAGACATTGTAAAGTATCAAACAAATTTCACCTCCTGTGGTAGCAACAGCCACTTAACTGACTGCAAGTGAGGGGAATTTAAAAGGGATACTGTCTAAAAGATCTTAAGAAGCACCAAAAAAGTGAAATTGACACGTGAGAGCAGACTCTTTGGCAGTATCTTCTGGGTGCACCTTTGTCTTTATTATGCTGGTTGATTTCACATTTCCTATGCATTTGCAGGAGGTAAAAAAGTGGAGATAGGATCCAATACAGAAGAAAGAAAGAAGATTAAGTCAATTTGGGTGTCATGTGACATCCTGTTTTCTAATTATTGCCATTGCATTTGAAATTGCACAATAAAAATGATCTCTAAACAGATTATCTGGTATCATTAAATCAAAAGAAACACAAATAAACTCCCTCGGAAATTTCTAGGCTAAATGGAGCATTCATTGACTTAGCATGACTGGCCATCCTTATGTAGATCATTGGGAGGGAGAAAAAGGCTTAGAAGAGACCTGCATAGGTGTGTCAACACTACAAAGTAAGGTTGACATAAGCCACCTTGTGTCAACCTAGTTGTGCACATCTTAACTAAATCTGCCTCCCACCAATGTAAGTTTCCCATTAAGGCAAAATAACACCACCAGCTCCCCAAGTGAACTGAGACCTGGTTGATGTAGGAAGGTTGATGCATAAAGGTAGATGCAGCTCGAGTGTAGATGCTATATTAATCTTAATAGTCCCCTATCAGCTGTCCCATAATACACAACATTGACTGCACTGATCAAAACTGTTAACGCTACAACCCGGACAACATCCACATTGGAAAGACTCCACCAATTCAAAACCCACACAATTTTTTGAAATATTTTTTCCTTGTCCAGCTTGGAAAGCACACCTCTATCTGCTTTCTGTTGTGGTGCACCTCTGCCCACGTGTTGTTGTACATCTCTGCCCATGCTCCAACAACATTTCTGCCTGGGGGAGACAGGAGATACTGAATCTACTGGGCCTGTGTGGAGAAGAGGCTGTGCACGCACAGCTATGGACCAGCCACAGAAATATTAACATCCATGAGCAGACTGCTCAGGGAATGCAGGAGAAAAGGTAGCACAGGACCAGCAGCAGTGCTGTGCGAAAGCCAAGAAGGCCACGGAGGCCAACAGTTGACCTGGGACCAAGATGCAGACTTGCTGCTTTTACAAACAGCTGAATGACATGCCTACCCCTATCACCATCCTGCATATAACCATTGATTCCTTTGAGGAATGTGGGTTGCAGGCCCCTGCCAAGAACAGCAAGGGGAAGGAGGTGGACAAGGAAGAAGAGAAGTACGGGGGACTGGTGAGTTGGGGCTCCAGCTGCACCACGATCCAGAACCTGTTTTTTACTCCATCACAGTCCAGCCAGTCCCCGTAACAGAGCACAGACAAGTCTGTGCAAGAGAAAGAACCTCAGGTAAACATTTAAATAAATTTCCCATTTCAGTAATGGCACCTCCAGATTAGCAGGACACAGTTAACACCTTTCAGTAATTTACCTCCATTACTAGAGGTAAAGGAACAACAAAAAGAGGAAAAGCTACCATCTGCTTTCATTCCCATCTAGAGTTAGGTGGGAGCAGGGTGTTTGTGGAGCAGTTTAGGTACACAGAGATGTCCTCTGAATCCTCCTGAGAAATCTCAATGAAACTTCATCTGTGGTCAAGTTCATGGTATGCCAACACCCTGAATACTGTGTGCAGTTCAGGTCGTCCCATCTCAACAAAGATACGTTAGAACTGAAAAATGTACACAGAAGGGCAACAAAAATGATTAAGATATGGAACAACATCCATACAGAGAGAGATTAAAAATAATAGGATTTTCAGGTTGGAAAAGAGATGACGGGGGGGAAGGGGGGGGTAATGTGACAGATATCTATAACATCAGGAAAAAGTGAATAAATGTTAATTAATCCCTCACAGAACACAAGAATCGGGGGGTCATACAATGAAATTAATGGGCAGCATGTTTAAAATAAAGAAAAGAAAGCACTTCTTGTCACAACACACAATCAGCTGTGGAACTCCTTGCAGGGGATAATGGAGAAGGCCAAACTACAAAGAGGTTCCAAAAAATATTAGATAAGTTCATGGAGTATATAGGTCTATCAATGGCCATTAGACAAGATGGTCAGATGCAACCCCATGATTTGACTGTCCCTAGTTTATAACTACCAGAAGCTGGGAGTGGACAACAGAAGATGGATAATACAATGATTTCCTGATCCGTTTATTCCCTCTGAAGCAGTTGGCATTGGCCTCTGTCAGAAGACAGGATATTGAGCTAGTTGGCAATTCTTATGTTCCATGGAGGTACACTGCAATCCTCTCCTGAAAGTTGCTCCATGGTTAGGGATGTTAAATTTAGTTTAATCAACTAATTGACTAGATGATGGAATTTCCATTGACTGGTCAATTAGTCGATAAGCGCGGGAGCTGCAATAAGTGCACAGATGTGCAGCACGCACTGCACAATTTCTAAAAGGCCCTCAGTTTGCAGTGTTAAGTTGAGCACAGCGTAGCAGTAGACAATATTGCATATCTCTCTGGCTCACTGTTATGGTACGTCTACACAGCAACATTATTTCGAAATATCTAGTGTTATTTCAAAATAACTTAGGGTACATCTAGACTACATGCCTCTGTCGCCAGAGGCATGTAGTCTAGACGTACCCTTGGTCCGCATCTACACAGCAAGCAGTTACTTTGAAATAATGTCGAAATACTGTCAAGCTGGAGGACTTCTTACTCCGACTCTTGTAACCCTCATTGACGAGGAGTAAGGGAAGTCGGAGGAAGAGTGCTGTATTTCGAAATAAGTGCTGTGTAGACGCTCCCAATTTCAAAATAAGCTACGTAATTGATGTATCTCAACTTGCGTAGCTGATTTCGAGTTTAGCCCTGCTGTGTAGAGCACCCTTAGGCTATGTCTACACTACAAGTTTTTGCAGCAGAGAGCATGCTAATAACGGACTCATTAGCATGAATCGCGATGTCATTGGCATATTTTCTGCTGATGCTTTTTGCACAAGGGGTTTTTGTGCAAAAAAGAAGCAGTGTAGCTGCTTCCGTTTTGCGAAAACCCTTTTCGCAAGATCCTTATGCCTCTCCAGGCCACTAGCATTCGTATAACCATGGAAAAGTAGCCATTTTTATTGATATACTCTGTGGCAAGGTAGTCTGGGGCCAAAATAGGAAAGTGCATCTATCTGTTTCTCCACTGCAGTTCGGGAACTGCAGAGCCGCAAAGTCTTCCACTATGTCCCACACATTGCTGAGAATCAAAGTCCCGCTATTAATGGGTCTGCACACTTGAATGACAACAGCACCTACTGTGGATTTGCCAATGATTGACAGCAATCTGGTGTTGTAGATTTCCAGTGTGACGGCCACTTGCTTTTCCACTGTCAGTCCAGCTCTCATTTGGTGTCCCTGATGTTGGATGGCTTGCTTGGCACAGGATCCACATAAGTGACTCTGTAGATCCAAAAGTTCTGCAGCCTCTGCTCATCATCTCAAACCTGCATCACGATACAATCGCACCAATCAGTGCTCACTTCTCAGACCCACAAGTGGTGGCTCCACCATTTGCAGCTGATCTGTGAATGACACCAACAACCTTGAATTTGTGTCAGCAAAACTTTGTAGTGTAGACAAGGCCTTGCAGAATAAACAGTCAACTCCCCCTCCCTGAAGAAGTAGAAGGAGGAGGTTGCAGTTTATCAGTTACTTCCTTCCCACTCCAGCTACCATGTGGAAGGACAAGGACCTGGTCATATTGACTTGGTAGGTCACCTTTTTATCCTTCCTTCCCAATGTTCCATTCTTCCCTGTGTGTTCATTATCTTCTTCTCAAATTTCCCATTATTTTCCCTTTATCATACTATGCTGTCAATCTTCCTGCTCAGCCCTCTTTTCAGTCTCTCACTGCCTTGTTTCTGCAGCCCCTTACTGTCAGGCAGAAGAGTAGCTCCCCTCTCCCCTGCTGATTAAGGAAAGCAGCAATAGGGCTGCCAACCCTTTAGGATTGGTCTGGAGTCTGAAGGAATTAAAGGTTGATCTTTAATTAAAGATGATGCCATTTGATGAAACCTCCAGGAATATATCCAGCTAAAAGTGGTGACCTTAGCAGCAGACAGTACATGAACACTGATTTTATCCTGTCCACATCTGAGGATAGGAGGAGTTATATGCAGTGATCCACAAGAACACAAGGGCATGCTTGAAAATCTCATGAGGATGTTGTTGATTGGTGAAAATGGAGCACAGTGACAATACCTCGCAAAATGATGTACACGGGGTCTGAAGTTAAGAGAGAACTACTCCACTCACACATTGTAGAAAGCCTTGTTTTTAGTGGGCCAAATTTTCCACAATGCAATTTTTGTGAGTGATTGGCTTGCATGCCCTGAACTCCTGATGCGGGCATGCTCGTGCGGTTGCACATCTTGCACATTTCTGGACATGCAAACTGGACAGAGGGAAAATTGTATCTTTGCAAATCTATCCCACTGCATTTTTTCTCTTAAAAAATAAGATAACCCAAAATCAAACATTTCTGAATGTTCGATCAAACACAGGAAATAGAGAGTTTACTCTTAAGCCTATGTCTAAAGACTAAATAAAAGCTTACTTTGGCAGATACATTTACACTGACCATTTGGGAGGGGCAGAGAAATTGTTCAAACAGAAGGAAGAATAGGAAGAACTTGCTTGTTTTGGCTTCTTTTCCCGATTTTTCCATTTCCTGTCCCATTTTGCTTTTTTCTTCTCTTGTGTGTAACACCCACAGATTTCCTAATGAGGTGGTATGCGACCCACCGCACACTATAGTGTGGGTGTAAATGAAAGAGCTGTGTAAATTAACAAGTAACTTGCACAATATTTATTTATGTGTCACAAAAATTGAAGGCAATATATACCTCCACGATACCACACAGAGAAATCTGTTAGCTGATGATTTTCAACTTGAAGTATCCAAGGAGGCTATTCTAACAATGGACTCTCCTCTACTCCTCAGGCCTAACAAGCAGGCCTACACTGCCAATCAAACAAAGGTGGCTTGGCTCCCACTTCTGGGGGACTGCCCAATTACAACATTTTCCAGCTTTAGAAGATGTTTAGGAACTTCTATCAACATCATTACATCACAACATGAACCTTTCCTGCAATACAATATGTAACAGACTGGTTTTGCAGAATTCTTTGTATGAGTCTAAGGACTGATCAGATTGTGAAGTACAGGTTGCACCTCCCAAAACCAGAATTCTCTGGTCCGGTAACATCCGTGGTCCAGCAGGAACATGGATGTTCCTGGATCAGAGAACCCCAGTAGCCTAGAGGCAGGAGGGCAATCCAGGGGGGGCGGGCTGAAGCAGCGAGGGGGGGGAAGTGATGGGGGGTTTGAGCCGGCAGCAGCCCGACAGCCTGCAGTACTGGGACTGGGTCGGGGCAGGCCATGGCAACGCAGGATGGGGCCAGCAACAGCCCATGGTGGCATGGGGGTGGGGCCAGAGACCCCGGCAGCCCGCAGCAGCGCAGGCTGCTGGAGCCTGGCAGGTAGTCTGGCCGGGGCAGCAGCAGCAAGGCCAGGAACCCAGAGCCCGGCAGAGGCTGGAGGTACCGTCTTTTAGCGTATATAACGGGTTATGCAAGCTTTTACATTCTCTCCCCCCCGTGGGCTATACTCATCCACGTGTTATATAAGGGTTTTTTTTACTGAAATTACAGGAAGACAAGACTGTTCCATAGCCATAAGTCGAGCCTTGAGCTGTATGGCTACCATTGACACCGCCCGTTTGTTCTCTCTCTGTGCACGAACCCACTTCAACAGGTTTTCTTCTAGATTCGGCCACTTGGCTTTCTTTCTGTGGCGCGCGCTCTTTTCCTAGGGTGTAATTTCTCAATCTCTGCTTCTTCCTTTCTCCACTCCCGAACAGACGTTTCGTTGACAGAATATTTTCTCCCTGCTGCTCTGTTTCCATTGTCCTTTGCATATGTCACAACACACAATTTAAAATTGGCTGTGTAGGATTTGCACTTAGGCATGTTTAAAAAGTTTTAAGAAGTTTTAAATACTTTTTTTAAAATTCATTACAAGTTAAAACTACTAAAGGAATAAATAAATGGTAAAACAGTGTGGTTTAAAGGGGTTATATACCAGAAATAAGGGTTGTAGCATACTCACTGCTCAGCGTCATCAGCTGCAGTTCATTAACACTTCATTACAGGTGCTGTTCATTTAACAGTACCCACTGTTCCTCTCCTGCAGGCTATACATGTGCGCAGGTTATCTAAGACTTTTTTTACACAATCAGGAAAAAACACAGGTTATGCACATGTGCAGGTTATATACGCTAATTTATGGTAGTTCCCCGTCTCCTCTCCCCAGAGCTGGCAGAGTCAGCAGCTGGGGGCTGTGCAAGGAACCTTGACTGGTCCGGCAAATTCCCTGGTTCGGGACCGATTAGGTCCCAAGGATGCTGTATAAGAGATGTCCAACCTGTACTCATTTCCCAGATCTTGTGTACAGCGACTTATTCTAAAGAGGTACATTTCTCATTTTGTAGAACCCAAAGATATAATATTTTTACCATCTATTAACTAAAGTTCTGTTGTTCTTGTTTAAGGGCTGGTGACTGGTTAAGTGTCAAAGTTCCTGGGTTGTGGATCCTCTGCATAGGTCTCTTCTCATGAGATGGACTCTGATTGTTCTGGTGAACATTCACACATGCCCTTCTTTTCTTAGGTGGACTGGATTAGTGAAGAACATCTGAGTGCTGGGCTAAACCAAAACTCTTCATTTTCTCAGAGTGTTATATTGAGGAACTATCAACAGGGCTCGCAACTCAAACTTCTGAAGCAGAGAAAGTAAAAAGGTGGCTTGGTAAAATCATTCATCATCAAGTTGAGTTTCTATGGTTCAAACCTGTGGCTTTTTTCTCTATTTACATCTATCATTAATTAGTGGGAATTAATCCAGCCCAGTGAATGGCATGACAGTTCTGGGAAATTCAAAATCCAGAGCCCGCATGTTCAGAATGGAGTCATTAATGTTACTGATTACTTCTTTTGACATATTTGCCTTCGGGGTGTTTGTTATCAGGGAAAATGTAGACAAGACACATAGATTATCAGAATGCCAGTGTTGGAACAGTGTGTCAATTTTCTAAATAAAAGGTTATTTTACATTCACAGCTCATGAATGTATCAGCCATTCAGGCTTCATATATACTCTCAAATTAACAAATTATGCAAGACTAGAAGATTTACCAGGCATTGCTTTGGTCCTTAACTCAATTAATTTTTGTTTTTTAGAAAATAAAATGAAAATGTCCATGCTTCATAGAAATCATTGTTCTGGAGTGAGGCTGGGGATAAGGGGTTCAATATGCAGGCTGCCCCGGGGAGAGAGGAAAACCCCAGCCCTTTCTCAACCCAGCATCTTGGAGGGGAGGAGGGTCCATGTCCCCTGGCTGGGGCAGCTTCAGGTTCATCTGCCTCCTGCAGTCCCCAGCCAGAGTAAGGAATGCATCAAACTCTGCTCTTTCCCCTTGCTCCCCAACGAAGGGGAACAGCCAGCAATGTTCCCGTACAAATTGGGGGAAGGGTTTCAGTGTGCCCCCAGTCAGTCCCTTTAACTTAGCTGGTGATTCTGTTTCTTTTCTCTATGGTTTTCTGAGAAGCAATCCCATTCCAGGCACATCCCATTTTCCTGGCACAGTCAAACCCTACCTTGCCTTAAGTTACGATAAGAAGAAGCTACACACCAAATTTCATGCATGGTCCTAGTTCTTACCCTTTAGTAGAAGTTCTTGAACAGACAGACAGACATACACACACAGACAAATTATCTCAAATATATAATAGATACTAGACTGCATATCTGAGAAAAATTAAATTTATCTTCTCACAATTACTTTTAAACACAATTTATTTAGGCAGTTACCTTTTAAAAATACAAGAAATGTTTCTCAGTGGGAAAAAAATTCCATAACAGGATTTTTTTAAATGGTGTCCTTTTTTAAAAAAATAGGAAAATTCTATTTGTTTTCTCAAAACCAGAAATATAAGTGGATCTGAAAGTTCACATGCTTTATAAACACTGCATAGTTCACTCTTTTAAGGGGATAAGTTAAGGTTCCCTACTTGGAGGAAGGCTTTTTAAAAATCTTTACTGGCCTCCAGCACTTTCTACTTATATCTATTTTGAACTTGTGGGAAAAAACTAGTCATGCCATAACAAGCTAGTTCCCATGTATTCCTAACATATTTTTATAAGGCTTCTACAATCATTTGCTGCCCTAATGAGCAACCAAAACAGTATTTAATCTTTGTTGTGTTTAATAAATGTATATGTTCATATTAATATTCATAACAGTAATTGCACTAATACTGCAAATGGAGAGGAACTGGTTGAGAATTTGAAAATGGAAGGCAGCTTGGGCAAAAGTGATCATGAAATGGTAGAGGGAATGGTAGAAAGGAAAACAGCACAATAAAGATAACAGATTTAAAGTAGGCAGACTTTAGTAAACTCATGGAATTGGTAGGTAAGATACCATGGGAAGCAGGACTAAGGGAAAAATACTGTTCAAGAGAATTGGCAGTTTTTCAAAGAGACATTATTAATGGCACAAGAGCAAACTATCCCACCGTGTAGGAAACTAGGAAGTATGGCAAGAGACCACACTGGCTTACCCAGGAGATCTTCAATTATTTGAAACTAAACAACAATAATTAAAAAAAAGAGTCCTACAAAAACTAGAAATTAGGTCAATATTTATGAACAAACTAAGAACCAAGAACGAATATGAAAAAAATCAGAAAAGCCAAGGGAAAAACTAGATTAAACTAGCTACAGATATCAAAGGTAAAAAGAAAACATTCCACAAATACATTAGAATCAAGAGGAAGACCAAAGACAGGGGAGGCCTATTACTCAATTGGGGACAGACTAGTAACAGAAACATGGAAATAGCAGGAGTGCTAAATGACTTTTTGTTTCAGTTTTCATCAAAAAGATTAGTAGTGATTGGATGCCTAACACAGGGGAATGCCAGTGAAAATGAGGTAGGATCAGAGGCTAAACTTGGGAAAGAACAAGTTATAAATTACTGAAACAAATTAAATGTCTTCAACTCACCAGGGCTTGACGAAACACATCTAAGAATATTCAAGGAGCTGAGGAGATTTCTCAGCCATTAACAATTATCTTCAAAAAGTCATTTAAGACAGGAGAGATTCCAGAGGACTGGAAAAAGAAAATATAATGCCAGTCTATAAAAAGGGAAATAAGGACAACCTGGGGAATTACAAACCTATCAGCTTAACTTCAGTACCTGGAAAGATAATGGAGGAAATAAATAAGCATTCAATTTGCAGACACTTAGAATCACAGAGCTGAAAGAGACCTCAGAAGGTCATCAAATCCAGTCCCCTGCCCAAGGCAGGACCAATCCCAACTAAATCAACCCAGCCAGGGCTTTGTCAAGCCGAGACTTAAAAACCTCTAGGGATGGAGATTGCATCACCTCTTTAGGTAACCCATTCCAGTGCTTCACCACCCTCCTAGGGAAATAGTTTTTCCTAATATCCAACGTAGACCTCCCCCACTGTAACTTGAGACCATTGCTCCTTGTTCTGCCATCCATCACTACTATGAACAGCCTTTCTCCATCCTCTTTGGAACCTCCCTTCAGGAAGTTGAAGGCTGCTATCAAATCCCCCCTCACTCTTCTTTTCTGCAGACTAAACAAACCCAAATCCCACAGTCTCTCTCATAGGACACGTGCGCCAGCCTCCTAATAATTTTGGTTACCCTCCGCTGGACCCTCTCCAAAGATAATAAAATGTAAGTAACAGTCAGCATGGATTTGTCAAGAACAAATCGTGTCAAACCTACCTAATTGCTGTCTTTGACAAGGTAACAAGCCTTTTGGATGGGGAGGAAGCAGTAGATGTGGTGTATGTTGACTTTTGTAGGCCTTTGATACTGTTCCTCATGACAATATAACCTAGATGGAGTTGGATAAGGTGGATGCATAACTGGTTGGAAAACCATTCCCGGAGAGTAGTTATTAGTGATTTCACAGACAAAATAGAAGGGCATAATGAATGGGGTCCCACAGGGATCAGTTCTGGATCTGATTCTGTTCAATATCTTCATCAGTGATTTAGATGCACAGAGAGTACAGTTATAAAGTTTGCAGACCATACCAAGCTCCAGGGGTTGCAAGTGCTTTGGATGACAAGATTAAAATTCACAATGATCTGGACAAAATGGAGAAATGGTCTGAAGTAAAAAGGATGAAATTCAATATGGACAAAAGCAAAGTACTCTATTTAGGAATCAGTTGTTGTAACAATCAGTTGCACACATACAAAATGTGTGGGGAAAGCCTGGGGAAAGGGGAAAGCCTGTCTAGGAAGGAATACTGCAGAAAGGGATCTGAGGATTATAGTGGATCACAAGCTAAATATAAAAAAACCAAACAAACATCATTCTGGGATGTAGTAACAGGAGTGTTGTAAGCCAGACACAAAAATTACTTCTTTCCTTCTAGTCTGTGCTGATTAGGCCTCAGCTGGAGTATTGTGTTGAGTTCTGAGTGTCACATTTCAAGAAAGATTTGGCAAACTGGAGAAAGTCCAGAGAAGAGCCAGAAAAATGACTAAAGATTTAGAAAACATGAGCTATAAGGGAAGACTGAAAAAGTTGGATGTTTAGTTTGGCAAAGAGAAGATGGAGAGGTGATATGATAATAGTTTTCAAGTGCATAAAAGTTTGTGACAAGAGGTGGGAAGTAAATTATTCTTATTAACCTCTGAAGACAGGACAAGAAGCAATGGGCTTAAATTGCAGCAAGGATGGTTTAGCTGGAACATTAGGAAAAACTTTCTGTTTGGATAAGTAAACACTTCCTATCTGGGTAGGTAAGCACTGAAATAAAGGAAGTTGCACAATCTCCATCATTGGAGATTTTTAAGAACAGGTTATACAAACACCTGTCGGGATGATCTAGAGGCAGAACTGGATTAAGACATGTTGAGGTCCTAAACTATGTCAAGTTGAAGAGGCCCCATAGCATTACCAGAAAAATGTGTATTCTTTCTAACAGAAAGAACTATTAAAATAGAAATAATAAAGTTTTATATTTGCATATACACTGGTACATAGGCAAGGATGCAACTAAAAACTAGTAATTTTTTTGTATTTAGAGGCCTCTCATTATCTGAAGCACTAAAATGCAGCTTTCTTATCTTGTGCATAAATCTGGCACTGTCTAAGGTTTTTGGTCCTGCCATGAGCGCAGAGGACTGAACTGCAACACCTCTTGAGGTCCCTCCCAGTCATAAGAACTATGATTTCTGATTCTATTGGAGGCTGTATTTACTATTGCAAAAGGAAATAAAAGGAAATAATGATGAATGTTACATTTTCACTATTTATATTTTAAAAGACTGTCAGAACCAGAGTATCTGTGCAGAAATCAATTTTTAAATATTAACTTAGACCCTGAATGTAAATGTAACATTTTAGCATTAATATACTGATATTTTAAAAAAGTGTTTTACTATTTTTAGTGCATCATTGTCAGTTGGAAATCAGTTTAAATACATTTAAAGAAATGAGAGAGACTAATTAGCTCAGGATTTGGTAACAAGGTACATTGTCTTTCATTCCTATGAAACCAATTCATATGCAGCCTAGGATGATAGTAATAAAAAAATCATTACTATCTGAAGGCTGGTTGATATTAAATGAACAGGGTGTGTAAGGATACACATCACAGTATCCAGGATCCACAACCAACACTTGTCTAGAAGTTCAACATAGAGATATCAAAGTTTGGACAGGAAAAGGGAAGGATGACAGAATGCTGAAAGGAAATTGCCAAGTAGTTCATGCCTTAAAGCAGTTCTACAAACTTAGACTCGAGTAAGAAGTATCTTCAGATTCTAAAAACAGCTATTTTAAAACTTCACCTTTTTGTTCCAATTTGCCCCCTAATGAAACCGATCAACAGTATCCAGCCATAGTTGTCTTCCTATTTTGTTCTGTTCCTATACATGATTAGCTAAAAGAGATCACAACATAACAAACTCTGGTACCAAGCTACGGTAATATAACTAACTAAATGACTACCAATTCTAATCACAACAAAACATGGCAGATGAAACGTACCTATCTGTCATATAGAACATTTTTCACAAAGGAAGTAATCTCTGTTCTGTAATTTTGGTATTAGATGAAATCGTATAATATGTATGTGTATGTGAGTGTAGAGAGAGTCAGTCAAACTTCAGAATTTTTACATATAAAGAAAATATATTCTTATAAAGGAAAAAGAACGATACTCTTTACATGTAAAATCACATAAATTAGGCACCAGACTAATTGTATTTCCTGGTAGGGCCTAAGTCATTTCTAGTATCAAATGTAAAGTAAAAATAATTTCCACCATTTTTCATTTTATCATTGTACTTAACCCTACCTTTTATGGACAAGGGAATGGATTGTGTGCATTCTGTGCGTTTCCACTGGCCACGGTGTTTACGAGCTTCTAAGTAGTGCTTGACTCTTGAATCAACAGTGTCTTTTAGCAGCAAGCATACTTCCTGAAACAGAAATCAGTTGCAAATTTACAAATAAATCTACACAACCCTAAAAATTAATATCAAAACACTAAAAAATGTATGCAGAAACCTATTCTGTGCAAATTTATGGATTTCTATGGAAGTTCTTATGTTCTTAAATTTGCATTGTCATATTTTAAGGAATACTGGAAGTATAAATACATGGGGAAAGTAACATTAAAATTGCAACAAAGGTTAGAAAAACAGGTTTTTTAGGTAATTTTTTTGAAGAACGAAAGAGGTAAAATCACTAAATTACAGTAATGTGGTGCTGTAAAATATGACACGTGGTATCCATGAGTAATTTCCCTAATTTGTGAAAACTTTACTGTGAAAATTCACCACTATGCACCTGAAATGAACATATTGTGACATTAATATCACAAAAAATTACATCACTCATACTTTTGAAAAGTAAATTACAACATGTGATTTAGTCAAAGCTAATAAATGATATGTTTAAAATCTGAATCTAACATTCCAAAATTTAACTGTTTATCACTTGAAAAGTTATTTACACACACCCAAACAAACACACTTACAGGTCCCTTCACCAAAGCTTTAGTACAGGAAGCACTTGAATAAAATAAAGAATTTATCTCAACAGTACTCTGAATACATTTTCAGGTTGCTGTATATGGATTGGTTTTGACCACTTTCTCAATTATCACATTTTCCATTGCACAGAACATTGAAGTAAGAAAAACTGATGCTTTGTTGGACACCAAGGTATAATTTTATATGTAAATGGTTCAGTATTTAGAAAGTTGAAAAATTATACAAGTACTTATTAATGAAAGAATTTAGCTTTAAATACACAGGTCAACTATGTCTAATTGAGAAAATATGTGGAATAGACCCAAGAAAACAGACTATCCAAACACAGCTATAAATAATTAGGCATCAACATGTATATCTATGAATCATGCACACTATTTTCTCCTGAATGTTAGAATGTTTTCATTTTAATCAGAATGTACACATAGAGCATGGGTTCCTTCTATCTATTCCACTGTTAAACTCATTAAAATAACCTCACTGCATATTCTTCGATGGAAAAAAAATAATTAAAAAAACCCAGGAAGTAGCAGAAACATCAGATGCCTTCAGTTCCATTTGCAAAAACAAAGATTAGTATAAACTTCCCTACATTTATATTTTAAATATTTCTTTTAGCTGTTGTGTTTAGGAAGAGATTACTGGAATAAACTCAAAATAAACAAACATAAGCATACCTTTTAAAAATGTAAACTAGCACTTTTATCAAAGAAAATTAATATCCTTTTTCACTTATAAAATGAAATTATGAATTCAACAGATCTTGTTAATGGGGCATTATAGCTATACATACAGCACAGCAATGAAACTGATGCAACAAACTTATCAGAATACTTTTTAAAATATAAAGCCAGATCTACTCCATTAGCCCTGGGGAAGAGGATGAAAAGGGCAGAAAAGCAGATGAATTTATTCAAATTCATCAAAGGAAGGGCAACTGAGTTAATGCAGCAACTTCCCCCTCTCCAACTACCAAAAATATCCTACAGACAACTCCATTAGTGATGTTCAACTTTGGGTCTTCAAGGCTCTGAAGTGGACACCAAAGGTAAGTTAAGAAGAAAATGTGTATCTGATTACAAAACTGAAAATGTGTCTTTTACTACAGCTTTTCCCCAACACAGGCTCCTATCTTGCTCTTCACTGAGTGAGGCAGGGGAGCAGACAATGGAACAGCCAGTCTCTCTCCTCCTCCTACCAATGCAGCACAGTGCCACTGGGGGAGAGGCTGAGCAGCTACAAAAGGAAAGGGTAGGAAACTCTATCATTCCCCTGCACACTCATATGCAATTCCCTATGTAATAGCCTTCCAGACTTCCCACATCAAAGCATCAGCAGCTCATTGGATTTTGGTCCATATGCAATCACAGAACCAATGGAATCAAGGTTCCTGAGACACCCGAGTTGCCATAGGACAGGTAGCGGCCTGCACATCTCATAGTTCCATAGAGATTCATGAGCACAGAGGAGCTACTGTGACAACTGGGCCTATAATTTTACTCTGATCTCAACTGTAAAAAGTGAACGAAAGTTCATAAGATGTTACAATAGCCATTAACAATAATTTTTGATGGGAAAAGGTGCAAAGGGAAGACAGAAAACCTGAATTATCCCAAATAAAATTGCGTACTGGTTTAACTCCTGGACTGTATTAAGATTATGCCTCGTAAACAAGAAGAGTGCAGAACTAGAAATTAATGACCCAAAAATTGGTGTGTCAGAAATAAGGCCTAACTGGTGGACCAAATAATGAGGAGATGGACTAGTCTTCCCATCACTCCATTTTGAGGGCCTCAAAAAGTGACTTTGGGGAAGGATGGCTACCACCAACGCTGGCTGACTGAAGAAGGGGAAGGAGCAAGATTCACCATTATGGCTGCCATCCTCACAGTCTCCTGGGATCCTGGACCTACTTCATCCTAATCCTGAGAAATGTCCTAACCAAATCATATGAAAGACAGAGGAAGCCAATGATATTGTTATTTCCACTGAAGCTTGCTAAACCCTAAACACCACTTAGGATGTGACACTTGGTCCCCCATCATCCAGGTCCTCTTTTCCTTCCCTGTCTCTTTTCTTTTTAATTCTGTCTAGTAAGAATCTGGTTGTCTTGTCTTTTCTCCAAAAGGAAAGCTACAGCGATCTTTACTTCCATCTAGGACACAGCTAAACAAAGAGGGTTTCTTTCTAAAAACTCTCTCCAGCTAATCTTATTTAATATTTTATATTTACAATGCTTTAACCTTTTCTCCCTCTATCCCTCCATATCTTTAATCAAAGATTTAAAAGGATTATAAATTATAAGTTTGCCATGGTACTGTGCAGGCTAAGGTCTCTGTAAACTGAACCCCAAACCTTGTTTAACACTGTTTAATGTTGGACAGTGAAAGGGTCATGTTAACACCTTTCTCTTTGGGCTCTTTATTCCCTCTAAATTAATACAACAGGATCTTTCCCCTTCGACATTCTGCAGAGTTCAGAAAACGCCAGGTGGCAAGCCCTACCCTTCCTTTAAACATGGTGATTAGTAGAAAACTGTGTGAGTTGAAAACTGAAAAGCTCCCAGGCCCTGCACCAAGTTTTTCCATATGGGGTATGATTTTGTCGAGGGTGTCTTATTAATCATTTCCCTTCCCACCTTATATCAACACAAAACCTCAATTAGGCTCTTAAAGAGTATATTGTTGAACTACTATAATCATATTTCTCATCCGCTGAAGACACTCAACCTTTACACTTTTCTCAAAGTGTGAGGTCACAGACCAGTAACAAACGCCCTGTTGTGCCTCATCATAAAATCCAATTTCCTGAAATTCATATCTTATATTTTGGCAGTCATGCAAAATACTTTTTTAAAAACACTAGGAATTCAGATAAACTAGGACAGCAAAATCATTTACAGAGAGGAGTGTTAACAATGATTACTGAGAAGCAAATTTTAAAGACTTTTCCTATAAACTGATTTATAAGTGCAGATCAGTTGAAATATACTGCTACACATTCTGCTCCTCACTACTCCAGAATAACAGATTATTGCAATTTTTTATTTTACACTTCTGAAGCAAAATATTTTCTGAAATGTGTTGGGATGTTCTGTGATGACAAGTCAATTATGCCATTATTAGAAAAGCAATCTGATGAAAAGTACCGTAACCGAGACTTGCGGGAAAAGACTGGAACTTGAGGCAACTTGCATGTCTCACATTCATTTTTAATGTGAGACTCAAGTTCCCACAAGAGCCTATAATGGAGAAAAATTCTTCCAGTAAATTGTTACTAGACCCCAAAAGAAATCACACAAAATCTCATGAAAGGTACAAACTTCATGTCTTTGGACACTGACGTATATTACAGCAATTTTGCAATGTTTCATCTTTGGTCCTAAACGTAGCTGCTGTTTGAATTCTAATGGACCTTTGAAGAATATGGTTGGATTTTCTTTTTACAAGAGATAAATGATCTGTTGATACTAAATGACATGCATACCAAGACAACATTTTCATGCACTTGTTATACTCTTAGTGCAACACTCACATTTCTGAGAGCAAGAAAAACCAAACAATTAATAAAAAGACATTTGATAGGAACTATAGAGACAATCGTATCCATCTTACACAATCTTTGTTTCATTAATAATTTTCTTACCTTAAGATACTCACACATACTCAGTACAATTATGTTTATAAATCTAAAAATTATCCAAGTCAGAAGTGTGTCAGAATAGCACACATAACAAAGTTTAATATTTAAAAGACCAATTTAAAAGCTGTCACTTAGTGACCTGAGGGAAGATAATACACATCACAAGCTTAATAGTCCCAAAGGAGTTGTTCTGGGTTAGGTGTAAGTCACAATATTTAATACATCAGAATACTGAGAAGAAAATCTAAACAGTGCAATGCAGTCCAACTTTTTCCCTGCAGCTACATGCTTTTGAAGTAGAAGCAATTTTTTTGTACCTCCTTCTCATGATCTGAAAACCAGCTGGAGTCTCTACTGGAGCCTTGAGGCAAAATATGAAAATCCACCAGAACAGCAAAGTTCCCACACTGGAAAAAAATAAAAAGGAAAGAAAGAAAAGTTAAGTAGTAGTTGTTGTGAGGCACATGTCCTGCAGACAAGGAAATAAACAATCAAGTGATCGCAGCCATCTGACTCAGAGGTGCAGAAGCCTCAATCAAAGTCTGAGAGTTGTTTTATCTTTTTAAAGATGCATTTCATTTTTAGGTATGAGGTTTCCAGTTTTAACAGGCATTCCCCATATTTATAATGGAAATATGCTACAAAGAGTAATATTTTGTTTACTGTAACATCAAATAACAGATATTGCTACTTATTAGATGTGTCAAACATAAGTGCTCAGATGCTTGAAGAAAAATACTGGAATGTTCTTCTACTATGGGTGTGCTAGTCACAAATCCCCATTTAAGGCTGTATTGTGTTTTGCACTTAATTAAGATGTTGAATCCCCACTTTATCTAAGAAAAAGACAACATATCCTCACCAAAATTGCAGCACTTACTCTATTGAATTAATTTTCTGAGAATTTGCAATTACTTTAGAGGTTTAAATTAATTTTAAAATGAGTTCCTTAAAAATTTAGCAATTGTATCAGTGTTTTGTTTGCCCTACATTATCTTAACAGCAGAATAACATACTCTTCAAACATGCCATATAGTTAGCATTAATTTGAATATTTTGTCTAATGTATAACTGAAGTAATTATATTATATTAGTAATGACTGTTATATCTAATTGTTAGCATTGTAAAGGCTGCAGCCATGGTCATCTTAACACCTGGGTAACTTAAGTGGGGCCATTGTGACATCAGAGGTTCAACCAATCACCATCCTTTCTTTACAGTTAATTTATATGCACCAATTCTAGTGGTTATAATGAAACAGTGATGTGAGGCTAGACATATGAACCAAGAATCTTCACTGGTACCGTGCTTGGCCCAACTGTCACTGCTGGACTCCACTGTCTGCCCAGTCAACACTGGCAAATGAATAAAGTGGGGGAGCCTTTCGACTGCAAAAACATTAGGACTTAAAAAACTTTTATACAACTATCAGTCTCACTAAAACATCTCTCTAAACCAGTAAGTCAACAGCAAGTTAAGGACCAAATTCAGTGCTACATGTGGGCTGCTTTATGCTATTCTTATGGTGTAAATCAGCTATAAACACAACTGGTAAAGTGTGCTCGTTTTGTTTTGGCACTCTTTACCAAGCAGGATGGGAATGGCTGCAACATCTCTTCCGAATACATTTGAACTTGATTGTTCATTCTTGAGAGGAATAATTTGAAAAGTTTATTAAAACCACAAATTTAATAGCAGGAGTTCACTGCGCACATGTAAGAGGTGTCCACAGGCTACTGGGCTAGAAAGCCCTTAATTTCCCCTACAACAGAAATATCTACCAAGACTGAGACTGGTACTTGAACCTTTAAAAAGCCCCAGTTGTTTCCACTGATTTTCTAAAAAGCAGTGGAAACAACTTTTGGCTTCAGAAGAGAAGACATAGCTGTAACTCAGTGTTTCTCAAAGTGGTCTGCAAAACTACTCTGAGAAACATGCTAACTGGCCATGCCTGTTTGTTTACTTACTGGCACCAAGGCCATGGAGTCTCACAGCTCCCATTGGTGGTTCATCACTTGCAGCCAAGAGGAGCCACGGGAAGCGGTGTGGGCCGGGCCACTGCTTCCTACAGTTCTCCTTGGCTGCAAACAGTGAACCAGGAGCCAAGGGGAGCCCCAAGGCTCTGTGGCTGCAGCACCGGCAAATAAACAAGCCGGCACAGCCAGTTAGTATGTTTCTCAAAGTAGTTTCGTGGACCACTTTGAAAAACACTACTCTAACTCTTTTCATAAGATTGTGGCAATTTATTTATTTATTTTATTTAGAAATATTTTTTAAGCCTGCCTCTCTATTTAAAATATTCAAGGCGGTTTACACAAATTTTAAAACACAACATAAAAATATTTAAAAAAAAGTAAAATACAAGATTCCAAAGGGGACATAAAACCTGCTAAGACACCTTTAGAGGAGGGACACAAACTCAAACAGCAATAAAAGCACAGGTAAAAAGGGTGGTTTTAGCCAGGCACCAAAACAATGCCAGCGTGAACGTCTGGCAATGTGTGCACTTTTGAGGCACCTGAGTTTTCCCCAAGCACAGGACGCTTTGGAAGCGACTGTTATATAGCAGATCTGCTTCGAAAGAGGAGAAACAGTATTTAAAGCCATATGACCCTGGTGTTCTTAGGAAAATAATGTCCCTTAGGGAGATGAAAGGAGAAAAAGGGTTTTGTTTTAAATGAGGAAAAAAAGAAATAAAGAGTTATTTACTGACTAAGCTAAATACACTAAACAACTTGACTGTCTAACTAAACTAAGTCTGAGATAAGGAAAGTGAGTGCACTGCTGGAGCTCTGACTCAGACCAAAGGTGGCTGAGAAGGAACTGGAGGGTGGGAACACACACAGCACTAGTTAACTTGCACCAGTGAAGGCACGAGACGGGGAGTGAGCATGTATGGCCCAGCCAGGTACTGCTGTCAAAATTCTCCAACTAGAGACGCAGGGCACACAATCACCAAAAGTGGAGTATCAACAGGGGCTCCACTTGAAGAAGCAGCACCAGAGTTTCCTCTGCTTTTATAAAACGGAATTAGAACCTTTTGGCTTCAGAAGAGAAGGCATAGCTCTAACTCTTCATACTGGGCACTTGAGAAATCAACGCAAGGATATAAACTGGCTTCTGTGTGGCTCTTTTCCCTTGTCCTGTCCTTTATTGGATGAAGCAAGTAGAGAACAGAACTCAAATCACAAGGGATGTCCTCTCTTTTCTTAGCTTTTATCAGACTAGTCTCTACTTTCTCCCCAAAGTTATTAAATTCATCTTATGACAAGTGCTGAAGTCTCTTGTGTTACTCATTATGAAAGGTAGATGAAGGCAGCCATGCTTATATGCAACATCTATGCATGGGGCACTTGTCCTCATCCTACCATCAACATCATAGGACGACCATAGCTAATGTCTGGCTTCATCCAAGTCATCAGGACATAATTCTTTGCTTTTTTCCCCTAGAAGAGAGGATTTGTTAAGAGGTGCAATGAAAACCCCATCTGACAATTTAAACTTTGCCTTATCATTTCCACTGCTAGCCATTGACACTCCACAATGGCACATCCGTTAAGTGCCTCAGTTCTTGGAGCAGGAGTTCCAGACTTTTATTCCAGACCAGCTGTGGCCAACCCGCGCTCGTGAGCTGCATGCAGCTCTTGCTCCCGAAAAGTGTGGCTCGCTAAGCCGCTCCTGCGCCCTGCCACAAATGGCCCCCACCCCCCAGCTTCCCTGTGTTTACCGGGTCGGAACTGCGGGGTTTAAAAAATGGCGCGCAGGATGGTGGCTGTCTGAAAGGGAGAGCCTCTTTTTAAAAAAATTGTTTTTTTAAATTTTTTTTTGTTTTTGCTCGACAATTCCGTTCTGGGGGCCTTTTTTTTTTTTTGCTTGACAATTCTGGTGCGGCTCTTTGCATTTTTTCTGCCGCTGTTTTGGCTCTCTTTGTTAAATGGGTTGGCCACCCCTGTACCAGACCTTTAATCATCAGACTTTTGTAGGAAGAGTAGAAAATAAACTCCAAAAGTTTATGTGCTTTTTTTCTTATATTGTGCCTTATCAATAGCAGGGATAGAGTGAGTAGGCTTCTCCTACATCAACTGGAACAGAATAGGGTGCATGGGCAAAGCCACACTTGAGTGGTTAACTTCTGAGCTCCTGAAAGCTGCACATGATGACATCAAGGGGATATTTGGCTAGAAGACTTTAAGGAACAAAATGTGAATGCTAATTCAGGATGTGACAGTCTGCCCCATGAGACAGCAAAGACCCATCGTGCTAGAAATGTACTGTGTTCTGTCTGCCTGTCTCAGACATTTATAAGGTGTCTATCACCATGATATCCAAGCAATGTTGTTTTTAAAAGACCTACTGCACATGATCATTACAATACTCAGGAATTTTTCACAAAAGTAAGAAACATTATTCCTGAAGTCCTAGTCAAATCCCAACTAGGATATTTACATTCTGCCATTTAAATTTCTCTATACAGTACTTTTAAATGGAATGGATACTGTGTGATTCACTCACTGTCCCAAAACATTGCATGTGTTGATTTTCACTGCAAAACATCTGCATATTTAACCCCAGCATTTTGGTTGTGGAAACAATTAATCCTAGTAACAGCAAAATAGATAAATGATAAAATAAAGCATTTTTTATCTCGGAGACTGAAAGGCACGTCAAGATTGAATGTCCAGGTGTTACAAAAAGTACACTCAGAAAGAGAGATAAATATGTTGATCAGAAATCTAAAAAAAGTATCATGATTTCATTATTATTATTTTTACCAGCTGCAATGCCATATTAAGAAAATCAGACATTTCTTCTGTTACTTCACATTTCAGATTAATACTATTGCAGTAGAATGCAAAATTCTTGTCAGATGAGACAGGCATTGTGTAATCAGTCTGAAAGCTTCTAAGTTACCTATAGGTATCACTCACTAAAAGAACAGAATGCTTTGATCTATTTTTCAAAAGGCAGCCTTCTCTTTCCTCCAGAGATCCAAGAATTAACAGATGGCTGCAATACCAAACCTCTCCAAGTTTTAAAACTGATGACAAAGTGCTTCTAAAAATCTCTAGTGAATCATTAGTTAGTCCCAGCAAACTTTTGATTTGACTGGCAAACTTCAAAGTTACAGGCAGTACAAAACAATATAGGTAATATAAAGCCATTACACTACACATGATCAAACATCTGGCATACTAAAGGTATTAATTATGATTAATTTTAAAATGATTAGTGAATTCTGAATGTCACCTTAAGCTATTTTGCACTGAATATAGAAAATACTTATGCTTACAAGACTGATGTCAGATTTCACTTTTCAACAAGGTATTTTTGGGGTTTTTTTGTTTGTTTCTGGGAAGGAAAGTGGTTGTCCACTTTGCCAACTACAGAAAAACAATTTGATAACTTAATTAAAAATATGTTGACCCATATTGCCATCTCAGTGCTTTGTTGCTATTAAGCTTATATACAAAATGTAATACTTGTTTCAATCAAGTGTGAGGAAGTATATTCTAAAGCATGTATAAAGTTAGTACCAAATACCTCAAAATACACAAAACAGACCGGTTTAAAATACATTTCTTATAATTACTAACAAGAAAGTTATCAAAAAATTAAAAAATGCAATTATATAGTTGAAACAGATAAGCCTCCCTGAAAAAAGTACAGAACTCCAAATACTATCCAAAAAGGTAGCTTTGGGGAATTCTCCCTGTAAGCCAGGGCTACTCAACTTTGGAATCTCTGGGGGCCACAATGATACTCACAGCACATGCCGAGGGCTGCAACTTAAGTGTGGTTGCATGCAAATATATATGCAAATAACTTCTTTCACACTGACGGGCATGAATACAAAGATTAAGGCAAGACTACACAACACACAGGCCCCATTTAAGTGAGTTCCACTGATATTAATAAAATGCAATATCTACCCAATTTCTACCCATATGACAGCACTTTTAATTAGCAATGATAGTCCAAGAATTTAACTAATACGCATATCAACAGAAGACCATTATATTGACTACTTTTTTTGTTTTGGCTCCCACCCGCGGGCTGCATGTTGAGCCCCGCGTAATCCCAAACTGCACTGTGGGCCGTAAACAAATGGGCCACGGGCCGCATACGGGCCCATTGGCCACATGTTGAGGAACCCTGCTCTAAGCACTACATTTTGAACGATCTGAATATATCACACTAAAGAAGCAAATGATGTAGCATACATTTAGAATTAAATCATAAAGGCACACACAGCAGAAAAGGATCACCAAGATACAAGTTGCTATGTGGGCAGTACAACTGCTGAGTCTCACTAATACTATTTCTTTAAACACTTAAGTTGCTGACTTGTGATGGAAGGAATGGAGCTTGTGCAGGCTTCTTTATACCTTACATCCACACTAGGAACCTGTCAGAAAGGCATCTCAACATAGATGCTGTCACTGTAACAGCAGAGAAAGCAGCTCTCTGTACAAACTAAACTCCATTACAAATACATTAAACAAAAAGACCTGAGACTTACATTGCTCAGCACAATATCAATATTGCAAACTCTAATAATGTTATTATAAGTCTCACAATATTTTGTCTTTAAGACCCAAGCCACTGGAGTCATGTGATTTCATCAGACGCTCAACTTCATTTCAGGAAAAAAAGTGAGTGCATAACCCCAATGATTACAGAGAAAAGCTTTAAAATGTTAATCTAAATGTTCAAAAATCAAAGGTAAAGAAGAACATATCATTTTCAAAAAATCATGATTTTTAAGCCAGTCTAATAATTTTGGGGAATCTGATCCACAACCTTTCTAGGGTTGGGGCTGGCAGCACTGTAATCTAAATGGTTGATAACACTTAAAATTGTACACTGAACTGAAAAATACAATTGCAATTCACATTTTAAAGACCCCCTAATAAGGGTATTTTACTGAAAAGTGATTGTTATGGCTAAATATCTAGCAATCCAATTTTTTATCCTGCCTTATTTCTAGGAAGTTAAAAATAAGCTTACTTTCTCCAGCCTGAAACATTTTGTTTATATATTAACACACTCATCAGTTAATTATTAAGCAAAAGGCATAAAGTAATCTCAGGGTATTGCCAGTTTGTGGTCCAGCAACAGAATTGTATTAATTCATAATAAAATTGCTGTGCTCAGGCAGCTTGCAAAATTCCACTAATCATGATTCCTTTAATGGGGCATAAAAATGCTTTTCACAGAATCAGAATAGAAAACATTGGGATATGGTCTGAATTTGTCAGGCAAGCCTGCAAAATCATTGGCCTGGGATAAGCCCAGATTGCACTCAAGCAAAACTATTAAATTTAAGAGACCAAGAATCAGAAGACAAATCAAAATAATTTAATAAAGTTTATTTCTAACTTCAAATATGCACATAATCTATTTTTGGTGCATACACTAGCTCCTGTTCTTGCACATTCAGCATCTCAAGTAGCCTGAAAAGACAGGCAACATCAAGGAAAATAATCTTGAGAGCGGAGGAGAGGAAGGATGATTTTATGTTCAGTTTTGCCACTCCAAAAATGTTTTATCACTACCCATCATTGACTGACAGCCGATTCCTTAGTTTTATTTTTTGTGGCATGAGATCAGCAAAACAATTCACTGTAAGCTTTGATTAAAATGAAATCAGAGTAAAATGGAAACAGATTAGCTTTATTTATACTGCTGCCATCACAAATTCTCCACAAGATGCCTGCTGACTTCAACAGTATGGTCAACTTATGAATTTTAATTAAAACCATTTTGAAATATATTTCACAATAGGGATGTTAAATATCAGTTAATTGAATAGTCGATTAAACTCAAGAATTCTTATCCGTTACTCGACCAGTCTATAGTCCCCGGGGGTGGAGTTGGCAGTCAGTGCGCTCCGGCCTCACCCCTGAGGAGCATCCTGCCACTCCATGCTGCTGCCTCTGTATCAGAGGTAGCAGCATGGGGAGCCAGGCAGGAGCTGGTCTGCGTGGGGAGCCAGTTTAAATACAGCGGCAGTAGTGTGGAGTGGTGGAAGGGGGGGCTGAGCTCCCGGATCTGGCACAAGCCAGAACTGAGCCGGGCTGCTTGCTCATCTGGCTCCTAATACTAACAGTCCCAGGGTCTGCTAACTTAAGTTCTACTAACCCCGGACATACACTGCAATGTATTAGAAGCTACAGTACGGGTAGGTCCTGGACTCGGCGCAAGCTAGGACTGAGCCGGGCTGCTGGATCAGCCTGCTAAAAAATGTACTGGAAAGGTGGAGAGGAGGGGGGGCACGGAATACATGTAGGCTATAGCATTAACCTATAAGCTTTTGCTTATCACTTAATCGTCTATACTATTACATCCCTATTTCACAATTCAGATGTGGTAAGAAGTGCTATTCAGCACATGAATTTCCAGACTGTGGTGCTCAGCAAATGGGTACAGCTTCCTTTTAACGTACAATTTCCCAGGGCTACTCAGACACTGGGGCATTTAATACTAGTTACAGTTTTATTCCACTCTTTGAAGATGTCAGAAGTCTGAAGCAAAGAACTAGATCTTGATGATCACCGCTTGCTGATATCACAGGTGGCCAAAAAGCTAGCAGCGGTTAGATATGTCACAATGTTGTCAGTTGTAGAGCGGCAAAGGTATAAGCTCAGTTTGCACTAAAAGCATAACAATGCCAAAAAGAAACCCCTGAGCTTTACTCCAGTGGAAAAAGGCCTTGGACCTGCAGAGCTTCACTGTCTTTGCCTTGCATTTGGGGAAGCTTTTTGGCTGATGATAGCATTTCTTGGCCCAGATGGATCAAAAAGAACTTTTGGTAGGGC
The DNA here is from genome assembly GCA_019425775.1 of Rafetus swinhoei. NCBI lineage: Eukaryota > Metazoa > Chordata > Testudines > Trionychidae > Rafetus > Rafetus swinhoei. Next base: position 191,158,504 of record CM033440.1, read on the forward strand.
TGGTTGTCACACTTCCTGGAGCATCTCAGTAATGGACGAATTGTTATCATATTCAAGTCTAAGGATGTAAGGTAGTTGTTTAGTTTTCTTTTTAAGGGACTCACTAATGTACTTTATCCTTTCAAAAGGTACTTGAATGCCTGAACAAGGTTGCCTCTGAAAGCAGTACTGACTGCACACAAGATTGCCTGGAAGAGCAATGCATTCCCACTGCACCCAATCAACGTGCTGCTACGGTTCAACTGGCACACCCTACAAGTTCTAGGTATGCAAGTTAAGTTACAAAATTACCCTGTCCCAGAAGACCACCATAACAACCTTGCGGTCCACTGAAATGAAGGACTACTCACTACCCTAGGTTGCCCATCGTTTATATAGAGACTAGAGCCAAATTGTTCCTTTCAGCCAAAATGTGTTACACAGAAGAGTCTTGGGAGAGAATCTGGTGATGTCACAGGAGGTACAAAAGGGAGAAGGAGTCATGTGAGTCACCATCACCACCTCCTGGGTAGGGGAGACTGAATTCATGGTGTGGCTATATTGAGAGGGAATTAATCTATTTAACCATAACTTCCAAAATTCCAGTAGGATAGTGGCAACCTGAAACATCTGATTCAGAGTGCTTAGAGCAGGAGGAATGTTCTGCTTCATACGCACAGCATTGGAGTGAATACAAGTTACATCTAGGGGAATCCTCAGAAGAGAATGATTTACTTTTTGGGGAATGGTGTGTATAGCGCTTCCAACAAAGTTTCAAAAAGGGATGAAAATCCCATACTTGGTGCTTCAGATGGAATGATGGGGGCAAGGGACAAACATCAGGATATTTATCAGTAAATTACAGGAGTATGACCCATCCTCAAACTGTTGCCTCTAAGGCCATCTCCTAACCAGACAGAAACAAAGGACAGGGTCAGAAAACTCAGAAAAACTGTGAAAACAGAGCAAAAAACTGGGAAGCAGGAACAGAGGAGCAGATTAGGCACCACTGGAGAAGAAACTGACAGGCAGAGAGAACTAGAGATGGCAGAGACCAGGAAAGAGAAAATGAAGAATCTCTTACATGCCTCTGATACCTGGAAAGGATGGAGAAACCTAGAAGTTCCAATTCTGATGGAGCAGCAGAATCTCATGATTGAGAAATTCAAATTTAGTGTTTACACATGCAGTTGTTAATGCACAGTTATTTAAATGCTCCACAAAACCTGACAGGCTCAAAAAAATCAACTATTTTCATACTACCCAACAGAATGAAAGAATGTTTCTCTATAAATAAAGCACCTCACTCCACCTTAAAAAAAACCCTGCATCCTATAATACAAGCAAACAATATCTAAAGTTTAGAATTGGTCTCCCAAGAACTGCCCTGTGAGGTATATTCTTGAAAAAGTGACATAACATATACAAGAGAGAACTTATTTCAGTTGCCAACCAATGCAATTCTGAAGGCAGCTTTGTAGCCCACAACTGGAAAGAAGCCATAAAGACTGGAACTCAAGCCATTGCAAAACACAAGTTCTTCCTCAGGGCAAAGGCTCCAATGATCTGTTCAATTTCAACATTGTTTTGGAAAGCCATGTATCATGTCTCTGCTGGTGTCAAAATGGATTCAGAAAAACAAAAACTGCAAGATCACATTTGTGCCAGACTGGGGATAGATATCCTAAGTTCCCAAAAAGTGGCATGCACCCTTTACTTCTCAAGTGCTACAGTTAACATTCTGACAATCTGTGAAGCCACTGATGGCAGGCCACAAATGAGGGCCTGAACAGAAATTATAACCTCTTCAGCAATTCATGTTTACTATGGTTTGTTTTTATTCTCATTAATGAAATTTATAATAAAAAGAATGAACAGACAAGTAAAGGGTGAGTATAGGTGTGAACAATAATAAAACTCCCTAAGACTATTCCCTGATTTATTTTATTTTACATTTACTGGAAATAAGGAAAGAGTATTTCTAATTTGACTCCCTAAGAAAAAAATGGAAAGATTTTTGTTGGAAATATGTTCAATCGCAGCTTCTTCCATAGCCCATTGGTGATTAATAAATTTACAACAACGATTAAATCAACATTTTATTTACCAGTGGCTGAAATATGGTCATTTACCATTGGTCCTCAAGGTCAATGATTAAGTAATGGACATAAGCACATTTCTTAATGAAAAAGGCATCCAAAGACTGTAAGTGATCCTTCTCCTGCATCCACTCAAGGCCTTGTGTAATAAACTTTTCATCTTACAAAACTGAACTGCTGAGGGGTGGATGGCCTTGCGGTCACTGCACTGGTATGGACTCAGAAGAGCTGAGTTCAATTCCCTGTTCTACCACACACTTCCTGTATGACCTTGGAAAGATACTTAACCCCTAGAAATCTATCCCAATCTACAAAATAAAGGTAACAGTAATGCCTACTAAAAAGGGCTGTGAAAGGATAAATTAATTAATGTTTGATAGTGTGGTAATGTATGTTATTATATAAAAAGATACATAGAACTGAAAGCATTAACAATTTTCACTTCTTATTCCATAAACCCAGCTGACATTTCAAAAGATATGTGAAAATCACTAGCTTTCTATTATTAAAACTAAATTGATCCTCTAATGTATTTATTTTTAAATATGAACAAATGGTCATCAGAGACAGAATCAGGGCTTCACACCCAAGAATAAAATTGCTCCTTGAAATCCCTAGCACTTTTTAAACAACAAAATTAGCATTAAAAGTGGTCTCTAGGCCAGATAAATTGTTAAAAGGTCTCAGAGGAAAAAGGGGTCAATAAGTGCAGGAATCAAAAACAAAGGGAGAAAAAGGAAAATAATTTTATGAAGACACAAACAGTAGTTAAAGATACCTTTTTTATACCATTCTCTTATATTTATTGTCATGAAATAATGTTATAGATTTGCATAAAACACTTTCCAAATTGCATTTTAATATTAGTCAAAGTTTAAAAATAAAACCCCAAGATTTCCAGGGTATGTGCATTAATTAGTTATCTAGGAAATGTACTAGCAACGTAACGTAAAAGGCAAAGCAAACCCAAGGTGTTTTACTAATTGCCTACTACTGTACTACTAATACACAGTCTTTTTTATTTTGTAGATATACAAGGTAAATTCTACAATACATGAGATAAATTAAAGTCACTACAAAACTGCATAACTTCAATAAAATATATTTATAAAATACGTAGAAAGCTACTATCTCTTTTGAAGTACGTTTGACAAAGAAAATAGATGTTACATTTTGGTCTCATGGGAACAACACTTTTAAAGTTCTTTTAAGGTAAAGATGAGGTAAACCAAAAAGTAAAGTAAGGTAATGAACCAGTCCTTCAAATGAGGAGGAATGCACACAGGCTCATCTGTCCTGGACACATTTTACACCAAATGCAGGGAACTGGGCAAGGTTTATTCTTCTGCCCCACTAGTAAAATGGGAGGGTGAGAATCATAGGCAATGAACTGCTCCATGTCTCCAGACATGCAGCTAGTTCAAGAAGACTTTGACTCCTCAACTAGACCGTGAGAAAAGGCCCACCTGCCCTGGAAGACACTTCCTTCCCCTTGTCTTATGAAGTTACCTACCGCAGAAGGCAATTCTTTATGAAAAGAGAAACACCACATGCAGCCCATGTTCCAGTATAAAGTATCTGCAGATGTGAAATCCTTATGCCAAAATAATTTAGCAGATTAAAGATATATTGATTACACATGCACAGACTTGTAACTTTAAACCCTTATAACTTAAAAAATACTAGTTTTATTTTATATACTTGTCTCAGTTAACTTTCCTTCTCAAACACTATGCTCATGCCAAATTTTCAGTTTTTTATAAATTCTACTGTTTTTTTTTTTTAATTTGCCTTTTGGGGGAGGGAATTAAATTTTCTATGCATAAAAAAAAGATTTTTTTACTTTCCATTTGAAAAATGGAAGAAATGTTTTGATTTTTTTAAAATTTATCCTTCAGATAAAACTAACTCTGGATAGTTTTCAGAAAATTATGAGAGAACAAAGTATGTGGTTTTCTTTCAAGAATTGAATATTATAGAAATGATACACTTTAAAATTCTTAAATTAAGGAGTACTGTTCATTACAAAACGAATAAATACTACTCAACATGTATAAGGTTGGCAAAATCCAGCCTTTTATCTGCCAAAAAAAAAAAAAAAAATCTTTGGAAGGAGCAGCATGAGCTATAGTTGAAGAAAGGGGGCTACAAAAGCAGTTGCTATTGGGAAAGGGGAATCAAAGTTTTCATTAGGGATGTGAATGGTTAACCAGTTAAATGGCAAGCCTCACCCCCGCTTCCGGGTTAGGGGCTGGAGCATGCAGGGACTGCTCCAACCAGCCAGCCGGAGCACTCCCTGTCCATTGCGGGCCCAACCCAGGCAGTGCACCACAGGTAGGGGCTGCTCTGAGGGGCTGGCCTCAGCAGCCCTTGTCCATGGCGGGCCTGGCCCAGGCCCCTGGCCTGAGCAGCCCGTGTCTGTGGCAGGCCTGGTGCAGGACCAGAAGCAGATGGGCTGAAGCAGGCCCTGCCTGTGGGACTGGGGCTGCTCCAGCCCACCCACATGCCCCTGTTCAATCAGTTAACTGGTTAAACTTAATGTTTAACTGGTTAAATAATTAAACAGGATTTTACATCCCTGCTACTAAGCACAATGATAGGTATCTTTATTCATAGGCACGTGGATTAAGAAACATAAAACCATGAATAAAAGTAATCTCTGCTTTTATATAAATTTTTGGTTTTAGAATAAAATATGTATATAGTGTATAAAGAATATGTCTTTCATGTTGTTAATCTTCACCTTTAATCAAGATCAATAGAGGAAACTCACTCTATTGAATTCAGAGAAACCAAATACAGGAATAGAAAGAAAACTGAAAGACTGATTTGTTAATGAGAAAATTCCTCTATATTCTAGAGATTTTTTATTTGATTTTTTTTTTTTTTTGCTTTAACAGAAGAGAAATTGATATTGGTAAATAAAATAATAAGGTAGCCTAGAATCACCTAAAAGATCATAGAATCGTAGCTCTAGAAGGGACCCCGAGACATCATCAAGTCCAGGCCACTGCCCTCATGGCAGAACCAAGCACCGTTTAGCTCAGGGGTGGGCAAAAGGGCCTCCACAGGCTGGATCCTGCCCGCCAAGCGGGTTGATCTGGCCCTCAGAGGCCCTACTGCTCCCCTGCCTCCAGGCCAATTAGGGCCTATGGGCGGGGGAAAGCACACTTGTTATGCCCTTCCAGCATGACTGTGAACCATTAATAACTACTCTTTGAGAATGGTTATCCAGCCAATTATGCACCCACATTATAGTAGCCCCATCTCAGTTGTATTTGCCTAGTTTATTGATAACAAGGTCATGCAAGACCATATAAAATGCCTTATTAAAGTCTAGGTACACCACATCCACCGCTTCTCCCTTATCCACAAGGCTTGTTATCCTATCAGATTGTTATCCTATCAGAAAGCTATCAGATTGGTTTGACATGATTTGTTCTATACAAATCCATGCTGGCTGTTACCTATCACCCTATTTTCTTCCAGATGTTTGCAGATTAATTCCTTAATTACCTGCTCCATTATATCTTTCCTGGCACAGAATTTAAACTGGTCTGTAGTTTCCTGTGTTGTTCTTATTTCCCTTTTTATAGATGGGCACTGTATTTGCCTCTTTCCAGTCTTCTGGAATCTCTCCTGACTTCCATGATTTTTGAAAGATGATAGCTAAAGGCTCAGATACCTCCTCTATCAGCTCCTTGAGTATTCTAGGATGCATTTCATCAGGCCCTCGTGACTTGTAGACATCTAACTTTTCTAAGTAATTTTTAACTTGTTCTTTATTTTATCTTCTAAACCTACCGCATTTCCATTAGCATTCACAATGTTAGCCATCCCTTCATCATCAGACTTCTTGGTGAAAACCAAAACAAAGAAGTTATTAAGCACCTCTGCCATTTCCAAGTTTCCTGTTATTGTTTCTCTCTCTTCACTGAGCAATGGGCCTACCTTGTCCTTGGTCTTCCTCTGGCTTTTAATATATTTATAGAATGTCTTCTTGTTACCCTTCATGTCTTTAGCTAGACTGAGATCATTTTGTGCCTTTGCCTTTCTAATCTTGCCCCTGCATACCTGTGTTGTTTGCTTATATTCATCCTTTGTAATTTGACCTAGTTTCCACTTTTTATACGACTCCTTTTCGATTTTTAGATCATGCAAGATGTCCGGCTTAAGCCTAGGTGGTCTTTTGCCATACTTTCTATCTTTCCTAGGTGGAATAGTTTGCTTTTGGGCCCTTAATAATGTCCCTTTGAAAAACTGCCAACTCTCTTCAGTCGTTTTTCCTCTTAGTCTTGCTTCCCATGGGACTTTACCTACCAGCTCTCTGAGTTTACTAAAATCTGCCTACCTGAAATCCAGTATCTCTATTTTGCTGTTCTCCCTTCTACCATTCTTTAGAATCATGAACTCTATGATTTCGTGATCACTTTCACCCAACCTGCCTTCCACTTTCAAATTTTCAACTAGTTCCTCCCTATTTGTAAAAATCAAATCCAGAACAGCTTCCCCACAGTAGCTTTCTCAACCTTCTTAAATTAAAAATTGTCTCCAATGCAGTCCAAAAACTTATTGGATAATCTCTGCCCCACTGTGTTAGTTTCCCAACATATGTCTGGACAGTTGAAGTCCAAATCCTACACTTTGGATGATTTTGTGAGTTGTTTAAAAATAGCCTCACCAATCTCTTCTGCCTGGGTAGGTGCTCTGTAGTAGACTTCTAGCATGACATCACCCTTGTTTTTTACCCCTTTTAACCTAACCCAGAGACTCTCAACAAGTCTGTCTCCTTCGTCCATCTCCACCTCAGTCCAAGTGTAAACATTTTTAATATATAAGGCAATACCGCCTCCCTTTTTTCCCTGCCTATCCTTCCTGAGTAAGCTGATTATTTCGGGGAAAAAAGAAGCATTATCAAACTTGTTGAAAGTTTAAATCTTTAAAGACAACTTTTTTAATTTTCCAGAACACCAACTTACTAATTGAAAAAACATTTCCTACAATTATGTTTGCAAAAGTCAAGTGGTTGGAGTAATGGGCAGTAATCAAGAAAACTATCACAAAATACCTGAAAACATTAAATTGATTTAAAATAATAAACAGAGTCAATTTTGAAATGGCCAGAACTATTTCATAAGAACAGCCATACTGGGTCAGACCAGAGGTCCATCTAGCCCAGTATCCTGTCTGCCGACAGTGGCCAATACCAGATGCCCCAAAGGAAGGGAACACAACAGATAATCATCACATGATCCCTCTCCTATCATCCATTTCCGGACAAACAGAGACTAGGTACACCATTCCTACCCATCCTGGCTAATTATGTCTCACCTGCTAATAGCACAGGTTCACTGTGCAATGAGTGAAGAAAAACTTCTTTTGTTTGTTTTAAACCTGCTGCCTATTAATTTCATTTGGTGACCCCTAATATTGTGGGAATAAGTAATTAACTTTTCCTTATTCACTTTTTCCACACCAGTCATGATTTTATAGACCTCTATCATATCCCCTTAGTCTTCTCTTTAGGAAGGTAAAAAGTCCCAGTCTTTTTAATCTCTCTTCATACGGGATCCATTCTAAACCTCTAATAATTTTTGTTGCCCTTTTCTGAACCTCTTCCAATGCCAATATATCTTTTTTGAGATGAGGCGAGCACATCTGTAGAGTATTCCAAGATGTGGACGTACCATGGTTTTATATAGAGGCAATAAGATATTCTCTATCATATTCTCTATTCCCTTTTTAATGATTCCTAACATTCTGTTTGCTTTTTTGACTGCCGCTGCACACTGAGTAGATGTTTTCAGAGAACTATCCACAATAACTCCAAGATCTCTCTCTCGAGTAGTTATAGCTAAATTAGTCCCCATCATATTGTATGTATAGTTGGGATTATTTTTTCCAATGTTCATTACTTTACATTTATCAACATTACATTTCAATTGCTATTTTGTTGCCCAATCACTTAGTTTGGTGAGATATTTTCGAAGCTCTTCACAGTCACGAGAAAGAAATCTGCAGTTCTGTAAAATCTGTTTTCTACTACATATTTCAGAGAGTTTGTCTATTTGTCTATGGGTCTGTATGTCCCCCAGCCTTGGGACATGCATCCCTCCCTCTGGCTGTGCTTGCTGCAGCTGCAGCAGCCAAGGACAGGCATGTCTCTCCTGGCTCCAAGCTGCTGTGGTGAGAGAGGGCTGGGGTTATCCTCTCTCTCTGGGGCAGCCTGCAGACTGAAATTCTCATCTCCAGCCCCACCCCAGAACAATGATTTACATCAAGAAAAACAAAATTTTAATATGCCCTGTACAGATTTGAAGGCAACTGAGTAGCCGTGTTAGTCTGTAACTTAGAAAACAACTAGCAAAATTTATTTGAAAACAACAAACAGCCCTGTGGGAACTTAGAGACTGACAAATATACTATGTCATGAGCTTTCATAGGTAACATGTACTTCATCTGATGAGCTGGAGTGGATGAAGTGGGTTTTACCCACGAATATATTTGTTAGTCTCTAAGGTGCCACAGGACTGCTCTTTTTTTTAAAGTTACAGACTAATACAGCTACTCAGTTGCCTTAGAATCTCCACAGAACATATTAAAAGCTTCTTTGAAGAGATGCTTTTTCCTAGAGCTGGCTGGATCTGGGAAAGGGAGGGAGGCAAGGCTGTTGCTGCCCCAGAGCTGCTCTGTTTGGGGGGGAAGGGCACTTGGGGAGGGCCTGGGGCTTTGACCGAACAAGGCAGCTGCAGGAAGGGGGTGTCTTGCTCCACCTGCCGCTCAGGCACCCATGCCTGCAGCCTGCGTGGTGATTTAAAATTGTCTCCTTTGTCGTCATCCCCTTCTACCCCCAGTTGGTAGTCCTTAATAATTTGCCATCTTGTTCATCTCCTACAAAATCCCATAAATACAGGATTCCTGTACAGTGCTTCCATATAGCTCAGATTCGCCACCTTCTGTTTCCCTCCAAAGCCATGACAAATTCTTTTTTGCCAGTACAACCAAAATGCACTTCACCACCCAATTCTTGAAGAAAAAGAAGAATTAAAAAAATACAAGAAATAACAAAACAGAATTCCAAAACTGTATCTATTTATTTGGGCACCTTTGATTTAAAAATCACGATATTTTAAGGGCTCTACCAAATTTTCAGGAACTGTAGGGGCTCCGTGGCTGAAAAAGTTTGGGAAACCCTGATATACTCCATAGTTAAATCTTGGCCCAACTGAAATCGATGTCCAAATTCCCAGTGGCGTCAATGATTTCACTCTATGGTTATAAGCAACTTTAAATTGACTTAGATTAACTCGTTAAAATATTTCTTCATCATAGACTAGGGATATTGAAGACACAGGAACAAACCGTCCCGATGTGCGGTTAGAAAAACAAATATGGTAGGCGACCAGCTTGGCTTAGCAGTGAAATGCTTGGTGAGCTTCAACACAAAAAGGAAGCTGACAAGAAGTGGAAACTTGGACCAATAACTAGGGAGGAGTATAAATATATTGCTTGAGAATGTAAGGGTGTAATCAGGGAGGCCAAAGTGCAACTGGAATTGCAGTTAGCGAGGATGTGAAGGGTAACAAGAAAGGTTTCTACAGGCATGTTCACTATAAGAGGGTGATCAAGGAACGTGTGGGACCCTTACTGGACGAGGGAGGTAACCTAGTGACAGATGATATGGGAAAAACTGAAGTACTCAATGCTTTTTTTGTCTCTGTCTTCAGTAGTCAGCTGCCAGACCACTGCACTAGGCAACACAGTATGGGAAGGAGGCGGACAGCCCTCGGTGGAGAAAGAACAGGTTAAGAACTATTTAGAAAAATGTGACACACACAAATACATGGGACAGAATTTAATGCATCCAAGAGTGCTGAGGGAGTTGGCAGATGTCATTGCAGAGCCTTTGGCCATTATCTTTGAAAACTTGTGGCGATCAGGAGAGGTCCCAGACGACTGGAAAAAGGCAAATGTAGTGCTCATCTTTAAAAAAGGGAAGAAGGATAACCCAGGGAACTACACACTAGTCAGCCTTACCTCAGTCCCTGGAAAATCATGGAGGGGATCCTCAAGGAATCTATGTTGAAGCACTTGGAAGAGGGGAAGTGATCAGGAATAGTCAACATGGATTCACCAGGGGCAAGTCATGCCTGACCAACCTGATTGCCTTCTATGATGAGGTAACTGGCTTTGTGGACATGGGAAAGTTGGTAGATGTGATATAACTTGACTTTAGAAAAGCTTTTGATATGCACATAATTCTTGCCAGCAAGTTAAGGAAGTATGGATTGGATTAACTGGACTGTCTCAATGGGTAGTGATCATAGAATCATAGAACCATAGAGCTGGAAGAGACCTCAGAAGGTCATCAAGTCCAACCCCCTGCTCTAGGCAGGACCAATCCCAACTAAATCAACCCAGCCAGGGCTTGGTCAAGCCGAGACTTAAACACCTCCAGGGATGGAGATTCCACTACTTCCCTAGGTAACCCATTCCAGTGCTTCACTACCCTCCTAGTGAAATAGTTTTTCCTAATATCCAACCTGGACCTCTCCACCACAACTTGAGACCATTGCTCCTTGTTCTGCCATCTGTCACTACTGAGAACAGCCTCTCTCCATCCTCTTTGGAACCTCCCTTCAGGAAGTTGAAGGCTGCTATCAAATCCCTCCTCAATCTTCGCTTCTGCAGACTAAACAGACCCAACTCCCTCAGCCTCTCCTCATAAGTCATATGCTCCAGCCCCCTAATCATTTTGGTTGCCCTCCGCTGGACCCTCTCCAATGCGTCCACATCCTTTTTGTAGTGGGGGGCCCAGAACTGGACACAATACTCCAGATGTGGCCTCACCAGAGCTGAATAAAGGGGAATAATGACATCTCTGGATCTGCTGGCAATGCTCCTCTTAATGCAACCTAATATGCCATTAGCCTTCTTGGCTACAAGGGCACACTGTTGACTCATATCCAGCTTCTCATCCACTGTAACCCCCAGGTCCTTTTCTGCAGAACTACTACTTAACTGGTTGGTCCCCAGCTTGTAACTGTGCTTGGGATTCTTCCGTCCCAAGTGCAGGACTCTGCACTTGTCCTTGTTGAACATCATCAGATTTCTTTTGGCCCAATCCTCCAATTTGTCTAAGTCACTCTGGACCCTATCTCTGCCCTCAAGCGTATCTACCTCTCCCTAGCTTAGTGTCATCCGCAAACTTGCTGAGGGTGCAATCCATCCTCATCCAGGTCATTAATAAAGATATTGAACAAAACCGGTCCTAGAACCAACCTTGGGGCACGCCGCTAGAAACCGACCGCCAACCTAAAATCGAGCCGTTGATCACTACCCGCTGGGCCCGGCCTTCTAGCCATTTTTCTATCCATCTTACTGTCCATTTATCCAATCCACATTCCCTTAACTTGCTGGCAAGAATATTGTGGGAGGCCGTATCAAAAGCCTTGCTAAAGTCAAGGTATATCACATCCACTGACTTTCCCATGTCCACAGAGCCAGTTACCTCATCATAGAAGCTGATCAGATTGGTCAGGCACGACTTGCCCTTTGTGAATCCATGCTGACTATTCCTAATCACCTTCCTCTCTTCCAAGTGCCTCAAAATGGATTCCTTAAGGATCCCTTCCATGATTTTTCCAGGAACTGAGGTAAGACTGACCGGCCTATAGTTCCCTGGATCGTCCTTCTTCCCTTTTTTGAAGATGGGCACTACATTTGCCTTTTTCCAATCATCCGGGATTTCTCCCGATCTCCACGACTTTTCAAATATAATGGCCAAAGGCTCCTCAATGACATTTGCCAACTCCCTCAGTACCCTCGGATGCATTAAGTCCGGACCCATGGATTTGTGTACGCTTAGCTTTTCTAAATAGTTCCTAACCTGTTCTTTACCCACCACGGGCTGTCCATCTTCATCCCATCTTGAGTCACTTAGCACAGAAGTCCAGGAGCCGACCTTGTCCGTGAATACAGAGGCAAAGAAAGCATTGAGTACTTCAGCTTTCCCACATCATCTGTCACTAGGTTACCTCCTTCATCCATAGCACACCCTCTCTGATCACCTTCTTCTTGTTAACATGCCTGTAGAAACCTTTCTTGTTATCCTTCACATCCTTAGCCAGTCGCAATTCCATTTGCGCTTTCGCCTTCCTGATAACCCCTGGCATTCTCGAGCGATACATTTAAACCCCTCCTGGTCATTTGTCCAAGTTTCCACTTTTGTAAGCTTCCTTTTTGTGCTGAAGTTCACCAAGGATTTCCCCATAAGCCAATCCGGTCTCCTACCATGTTTGCCTCTCTTGCTTCAAGGCGTCGGGATGGTTTCTTTCTGTGCCTTCAGTAAGGCTTCTTTAAAATACTGCCAGCTGTCCTGGACTCCTTTCCCTTCATGTTAGCATCCCAGGGATTCTGCCCATCAGATCTCTGAGGAGTCAAAATCTGCTTTTTGAAGTCCAAGGTGTGTATTTTATTACTCTCTTTTCTTCCTTTGGTCAGGATCCTGAAATCTACCATCTCATGATCACTGCTTCCCAGGTTGTCACCTACCTCCACTTCCCTATTAGTTCCTCCCTGTTTGTGAGCAGAAGGTCAAGCTGCACGGCCCTGGTCGGATCCTTCAGCACTTGTGTCAAGAAGTTATCCCCAACATTCTCCAAAAACTTCCTGGATTGCCTGTGTACTGCTGTATTGGTTTCCCAACAGATGTCAGGGTGATTAAAGTCCCCACGAGAACCAGGGCCTGCGATCCGGAAGCTTCTCTCAGTTGTCCAAGAAAGCCTCATCTACCTCATCCACCTGATTCGGTGGCCTGTAGCAGACACCAACCACAACATCACTGCTGTTGTTTGCTCCTTTAAACTTAACCCATAGACTCTCAACAGGTTTTTCTCCCTCTTTATACTGGAGTTCAGAGCAATCATAGTGCTCTCTACATATAGTGCAACTCCTCCTTTTTCTCCCCTGCCTGTTCTTCCTGAACAGTCTATACCCTTCCATGACAGCGCTCCAGTCATGCGAGTCATCCCACCAAGTCTCTGTTATCCCAATTAAATCATATTTCTCGGACTGGGCCAGGGCCTCCAGTTCTTCCTGTTTGTTGCCCAGGCTTCTCACATTAGTGTACAAACACCTCAGGTAACCAGTTGATCGCCCTATCTTCTCCATTCAAACAGGGGTCCTCCTTTCTTGCTCGTTCCTCTCTGCATTTCTTCCCGGTATCCGACTTTCCCACTCCTCAGGGTTTTGGTCACTGTCCCCGAAACCTAGTTTAAAGCCCTCCTCACTAGGTTTGCAAGTCCTGCCCGCAAAGATGCTCCTTCCTCTCTTGGTTAGGTGGATCCCATCTCTTCCTAACAATCCTCGTGCCCGGAACAGAGTCCCATGGTCGAAGAAACCAAAGCCCTCTCTGCGACACCACCTGCGCAACCACGCATTTACTTCCTCAATTCGACGATCCCTGCCCAGTCCTTTCCCTTCAACAGGGAGGATGGACGAGAACACCACTTGCGCTCCGAGTGATCAATGGCTCGATGTCTGGTTGGTGGTTGGTTTCAAGCGGGGGTGCCCCAAGCAGGGCCGACCCAAGCCATTCGGGTGTCCCGGGCCCTGGGAGTGCGACGCCGCTCCCGGGAGTGTGACCCATGCGGCGCCCCCCACTCCTGGGCGCCCAGCGCATGCCCTAAGGATTGGTTTTAGGGCCAGTTTTGTTCAACATCTTTATTAATGACTTGGATAAGGGGGTGGATTGCACCGTCAGTAAGTTTGTAGCTGACACTAAGCTAGGAGGAGAGGTAGATACATTGGAGGGTAGGATAGAGTGACCTAGACAAATTGGAAAATTGAGCCTAAAGAAATCTGATGAGGTTCAACAAGGACAAGTGCAGAGTCCTGCACTTGGGATGGAAGAATCCCAAGCATTGTTACAGGCTGGGGACCTAATGGCTAAGCAGAATACGTCAGAAAAGGACCTGGGGATTACAGTGGATGAGAAGCTGGATATGAGTCAACAGTGTGCTCTTGTAGCCAAGAAAGCTAATGGCACATTAGGGTGCATTAGAAGGAACATTTCCAGCAGATCTAGAGAACTGATTATTCCTCTTTATTCAGCTCTGGTGAAGCCACATCTGGAATATTGGGCCCAGTTCTGGGCTCCCCACTTCAGAAAGGATGTGGCTGCATTGGAGAGGGTCCAGCAGAGGACAACCAAAATGATTAGGGGACGGGAGCATATGATCTACAAGAAGAGGCTGAGGGATCTGGGCTTATTTAGTCTGTAGAAGAGAAGAGTGAGGGGAGATTTGACAGCAGCAACTTCCTGAAGGGAAGTTCCCAGGAGGATTGAGAGAGAAGTTGTTCTCAGCAGTGACAGATGGCAGAACAAGGAGCAATGGTCTCAAGTTGCAGTGGGGGAAGTCTAGGTTGGATATTAGGAAGAACTATTTCATTAGGAGGGTGGCGAAGCACGGGAAGGGGTTACCTAGGTAGGTGGTGGAATCTCCATCCCTAGAGTTTTTTATGTCCTGGCTTGACAAAGTCCTGGCTGGGATGATTTAGTTAGGTTTGGTCCTTTGGGCAGGAGGCTGGACTCAATGACCTCCTGAGATCTCTTCCAGCCCTATGATTCTATGATGTAAAATCATGTTTATTGGTTAACCGGCAGCGATGTGAGCATGTATCCAAGTACACAGGCTTATTGGTTAACCTTCTCAGTTACACGCACTCCCCCTCTCTCACTGCTGCCTCTTTATCAGAGGCAGCAGGGGGAGGAGGGGATGTTAGGAGCCAGGTTTTATCGCTTACCACCCGCACCCCCCCGCACCCCGTACTGCTGCCTCTGTATCCTGCGGATCCGCCTGCCCCCCCATTTCTCCTCCTCCTCTTCCCCCACCGCCGTTGATACAGAGGCAGCAGCGGGCAGGGAGGGGCAGGAGGGGAAATGCCTTCCCTCTCCCTGCATGTAAATATGTAACCACTGAAAAAAATTCAGCGGCTACATGGTTACACAAATAAATGCATTTTAGCCTTCCTACTAACCGGTTAAACATATTGTTTGACTGGCTGACTGGTTAAACATGTTGTTTAGTTGGTTAACTGATTAAAGGGGGACGAGCAGGGAGGAGGGCCTCCAGACTGGCTAGAGTGCCCCCCTCCTCCGCCTGCCATTGGGCTGGAAAGCGCCTTCCCCTCCCAAGCAGGGGCATCACTGGCCGGGATGCCATAGCAGACCCTGCCTGCAGCAGGCTAGGGCACCGTGCAGGCAGGGGCTGCTCTGGCGTCCTGGTCAGAATAGCCCCTGCCTGCGGGGCACCCTGGTTGTTCATTGGTCAAACCTTTACATCCCTAGTGTAGACAGGCTCTTATCATGCAGAGAGTCCATCAATTCGTGAAGCAAGATTCCCTTCTTTGCACAAGCAAGTCAGAGGAAAAAAATCAAACAGGGCATCTGAACTGTTCCATTCATTCCTAGCAAGCAATATTTAAATAATTCACTCTTAATCCTATGTGTCATTGCTACGGTTTCTGCAACCAATCCCCACTACTTCAGGTATGTAACAGGAAAGAAAGAAAACTAAGTGTTTTATATGCAACAAGTGTCACTCTCTACTCTGCCACAATAAACCTTCAAAACACCAACAAATTCAGCAGTGCCTGAAAAGTGTCAGGGTACACGTACATTGCAGTGTAGGGGAGCATTGTGGACTTACAAGCCTAAACTGAGGGTTGCTCCTGCTCACTCCAAAATGATGTGTAGACATATCTCAAAGGTGTGGACAATTTCCAGTAGTTCAGACTCTATCCCCTCAGGCAACTAATTTTCATCCTTGCAGTGCATCAGTTTAAAATCATTTATTCTGAGCAGAATACATAGCATTTGATAGATAATCAGTAATAAATTAGATTTTTTTTTAAAAAAACAGGTAAAAAATGGGTTGCCAGAGAAAACAAACCACAAAACTGGTTCTGTTTTTTTCTCATAAGCCAACAAAAGTAATATTGTTTCTTCATTCAGACTTCCTTTTCATGTATTACACAAGATAATGTAAACTAAAATTTCAATTTTTATGTTTAATCAGTGAGCAAATAGTCATTGGCACATTAATTTAAGAGAAGGCTTTTTTCCTCCTGCTTGATGAAATACAGCTCTGGTCTACATCAGTCTCAGTTCCCAAGCATCTTTCTACCTCTCCTTATCACTTTCTTCATTTTCCCACTGTCAAAGCCTGTTTTTCCAGAAAGGAAAGCTATGGTAAAGACGAGGAGTATTGCTCAGCACCTCTTTGCCCTTTGGCATTGCTATCAAACATTGGGATTTTATCTGCCACATTAGCAGAGATCTTACAAAAAACACGTTCCTTTTTGTATAATGTACATGGTGGTCACTCAAACAATAACCAGTTACAGATGTCTAAAGTGAGGAGAATGGACTGCTTAAATCGAACTTTATAAATTCTGATGATGCTTTCCCAGATTTGAGGTCTTGACACTTAATTTATAACTATGAGTATGGCCATATACATTTCTTTATGTGTTTATTTCCAATTCCAACTACACTAAATGCACTTTGTCCCTCATGTTTTAAATTTCACTGTGACCTAAAGATAATCTTGCCTTTAAATTGAATTCATTTAATGGCGTAAAGATAGGATTGGAAGAAGAGAAAACCTCTGTGAAGAATCCTACAGCCAAATAAGGAATTCCAGCTGGGGATGTGAAGTTAAATGCTTATATAAAAATTACTGGCCACTTTCAGTAAAGTGCAATAACTATCCAGAAAAGCTATATTTTAAAGAGAAAGTTAAAGCATAAAAGAAACACAAACCAGACAGTCTATTGGTGAGGTCAACATGCCAGACTCTTCTTCCTGTTTTATTTTATTTATAATGGAAACATTAATAATTAACTGAGTGGAAAAAAAAGAAACTTCAGTTTTTCAACTTTGTACATCCATTCTCATTAAAATGTAAGGACCCCACCAGAACAACTTTTTTTTTTTAATAAGAAAACATTGCCCCATTAATTTAATTGGAATTATCTGGAAAAATATCCCCAGAAATCCATGTATCTGGACCTCCTCTGCCAAAATCAGACCTTTTGTGCATATATATAATTAGTTTGATAATTTGTTTGGCATATACATGTTGAACCTCTCTAGTCCGGCACTTTCTGGTCCAACAACATCTGTGGTCTGGCATGATTTTAGTTAGCTGGATGTCCACTTATCACAGGTGTGGCCAAGCTTCCCACAGTCATAAAGTTTGTTTGCAGCCACCAGTCCTGTCTCTGTGTTCTGTACTGTTATTTAGCTCTAAATTACTTCTAAATGTATTCTGAGAACCAAATAAGCATGGAAATGTTGGTAATGCTGCTAGACAAATTGACCTTCTGTGGTTCAGTAAATTCTGTGGTTCAGCACTGGTCAGGTCCCAATGGTGCCAGACTAGAGAGGTTCAACCTGTACTAAAAGAAGCTAAGTAGCTAAAATACCTATTCACTTTAAACTGACACATTACAATTGAAAGGTTACTATGGAAATAATACCTTATTTAACAAATCATGATATTTGCATGTGTTCACATTTATATCTCCTTAGTGAAAAGTAAGCTTTCTACTGCTTTTATTACTGCTATCATTGTAGAGCCATCTCAGCTATGGGTGGAAAGTGAGACCTAGAATATATTAAAAGTCTCACATCACCAACAAAATTGTTAACTAAGTTTCAAGTGCAGAGACAAATTCTCCATTAGACACCTATTGCACAGATCTAACTGAGGGCTCAATTTGAAGACAACGGGATTGTACAAGTGTAACTGAGGAAGAATTTGAAGATAATGGAATTACGCATTTAAAGACAAGGGAGATATTTTGGAGGATAGAAACTTTAGGGCTTGCTGACATGCAAGAGTGAATGGATCCAAAATGCTCAGATCCAAAATTAAGTTTGTAGGGCTGCAAATTAGAAAAATAGAGTTTAGTCAAACTAGCAGAAAGGATATGAAATCAGTAAGAAATAATAAACATGCAAAAAGCAAAGTATTCAGCAAAGTATTTTTAGTGCCATGTTTTTGGGGGAAACAATTCCTATCAAAGAGAAGAAAAATGCAACTTAATAGCAACTTGCTGTGTAAAGACTGTACCCTAAACTAAACTCTCTGTGGTCAGTATATTGGCTAGATATAGAGTGGGCAATAATTTTTGAAAGGGGGCCACTTCACAAATTTCAGAAGTGGTCGTGGGCTGCCCCAGAAGAGGTGGGGCCTCGGACCGAAGGGGCAGGGCCTTTAAATAGCAGGAGTTGAAAGGGCTCGCGCCTCCCCAGTAACGCATTAGCAGTGGGGCTGGGAGCTGAGCCCTTTCAATCATTTCTATTTAAAGGATTCGCGCCTTCTGGGTGGCTGCCAGGAAACGAGTTAGTGGCCGGGCCGACAGCTGCCATGGGGCTGGATAAAAGTGCTAGGCTGGCTAGATCCGGCCTTCTGACAGCATCTTGCCCAGCCCTGGGCTAGATGGACCTATAATGCATTCTTCCAATAGAGAGATCATATTGCAGGTCAGAAAGTTCCTTTTCTGTGTTGTTACAATATTCACCTATACCCATGTTACTAGAAACCACAAAGTTGAAAAAATAACACAACCACCACCAAAAACAGGCAGGTAAGCTGGAATGCCAGCTGCCCATGGAACATTTTCATGAGAATTAGAAATAACGTTTTGCAAATACTCAGGACTTTAGCAGTAACTATACAATAACTCCTATGAGAAGATACCTAGGGCACTGTGTCTTTTCATTTTTTTTTTTTTTTTTTAGCTTTTTGGTTTATTAAAAATTTTAAAATGGGAGAAAAATCAATAAAAACCAAAAGCAAAGGACAGTGGAGGGAGAAGCCCAATACTTGTAGGGGACCATGTGTTCTACTAACCATTTAGCTGTTGAGGAAGCTTTCTGCTCCTTGCAGCAGTTGGGCAAGTCTTGGCTTCCATGAGGAAGCATATAGAGGGAGCCATGCCAAAGGCCTGGGGTCAGGATGGGCAGGGAGGGTCCTGAGTATTTGCAAAACATTACTGCTAATTTTAATGAAAACGTTGTTCCATGGGCACATGGCATTCCAGCTTATCTGCCTGTCAATGTTGGTGGTGGTGATATAGCTGTTGGTACCGGTGCTCCCACTGGTGCTGGCGTTGGCGTAGGTACTAGTGTTGGTGCCGGTATCGGCACCTATGTTATTACAGAAGGTGCTGCGGCTGATGCTGATGGCAGTGCCAAAGCTTGGATCAATGTATGGACCACTGATACCATGGCTGACTATGCCGATGAAGGCACGAAAGTAGCTGATGCCACTGACGATGCTCTTGAGTGATGCGTTTGACTCCTGCACTGGCTTTGATGGAAAGTCCAAGGGGTCCAAAAGGGCCATTGTGCTGGTGCCTGCCACTGCGGGGGCCATGGTGCCATGTAGCGATACGGGTCTCTGGTGGAAGTCTACGTCCTGCTCCTGCTGCAGCACGATCTCCCTGAATCTGACTCTGAGGTGTCCACGCAAGTTGACCATGGAGGAGCTGAACTTCTTGCAACCGAGCAGGGATGGGAAGCCACATTGGTTTGGTCCCCTCACAGCACAGGAGATCAGGATGCTGGGATGGTGAACATCGACTCATCATGGCTGATTCGCCCCTGGAAGTTTCTCTTGGTGGGGCTGATGATGACAAAGACTCCCTGGAGTGCATGAGATCCTGGGCTGCCTGAAAAGCCTCAAGAATGGATGCCATATAAATCTCCCTTGTAGTCTCTGGAGTATGAGATGGAGGTAGAGTGATCAGTGCCTGAGGCTTCTCTACCATGCTGGGAGGCACAGCAGTAGGCTGGTGGCCTGACTTGGGTCTCATCTTAGGCCTATCTTTAGCAGGGGACCTCCCCGTTTCCAATCTCTTCTCAGATTGGGGGGCTGGTGACTGGGAGCTGTGCCAGCCGTGGGAGCCTCGAGAGGAGCCTGTAAGGTGCCAAGAGCTCTTAGCATGGGCTTGATTGTGCACTGACAGCACCAATGCATTGCACATAAATGAGGCCATGCTCAGTGCCAAGTCTGTCAGCGCAGTGTCTGACTGAGGAGAAAGAGCCGCCTCCATTAACAGTTCACTCCATTAACAAGTGATCTCTGTCTTTTAAGGTATGGGGCTTGAAGATTTTACAGACAAGGCAATGGTCTTTTTAGTGCCCTTCTCCCAAACACATTAAACAAGAAGTGTGGTAGTCACTTTTGGGCATATGCGTGCCACAAGATCCACAGGATTTAAAGCCTAGAGACTGAGACATGTCCTGGTGCCAAAGCACACAGAAGGAAAGAAAAACCTTCCACTAAACTAATTTAAAAATAAAACTATATAATAACTATTTTAAAACTAACACTAACTGAGCAATGCTAATTACTGCAACTATAAGAATAATGATGACTGAGAACTACGAAGAACAAACGAGCTGCTGTACTTGCTAACAAGAGCAACGGGGAATTCCAGCTAATGGTCACTGATGGAAAGAAGAAACTGAAGAGAGGCGGGGGGGGTTAGCAGGTTTCTATATTGGGCATCATTCTGGCGCCACACCAGGAGATGTCCAGACCAAACCTACAGCTCGCTTCTAGGGGGGAAATCTTCCAGTAAATGTGCACATGCATGTGCAGACACCTAACTGGAATGCACATGAACAAACACTTGAGGAAGAATTAGCCAGAATGCAATCTTTCATGGGAGCGACACCATGGGGCAGATCCTCAATGTAAATCAAATGAAGATTTTTCCCCCATATCTGCAAAATTTGACTTCCATGGTAAATTCTTCAGTTCCATTCCATTTCCCAAGTGATGTAACTGAAGCCTTATAAAACATGCTACATTTGTGGCCACATTTTTTTAAATATACCTGGAGTATGTGGTGGTGTTCTTAAATGAAATAAAAAGGTCTAAAATCTCTCTTTGGAATTATTTAAATGCTAAAATTAAATCTGGAATAACCGATGGCAAAACCCTACTGAAAGCAATACCTTCATCCAACAGCTTACTTTTAAAAAAAGAAAAAGAATTAGGTGGTAGGCTGCTTTCACTATTGATTCAACTAACACTGTTAAAAGGAAAGAGAGATAAAAAACAGAGATGAGCAACAGTGTCCAGGAATGTGGAGAGAAGAACAAGTGTGAATGTTTTCTCTTATCCAAGGCAAAATCTCTGTGTTGCATTAAGAAAGTAATATTATGAAAAAAAGCTAGCATGATACCTAACTGTGATTTTGACTATCACTAATTAGTAAATACAGCCAGTCCCCAAGTTACGAACGCATCGACTTATGACTGTTCGTATTTATGACCAACCTCCTATACACCCAGAACCCGAGTTACGAACGAAATCCGCACTTATGAACAGTGCAGCCGTAACGTAAGTGAATGTAATCCGACTTACGAACAGATCGAGTTACAACCAGGTGTTTGGTACATAACCCGTTCGTAAGTCGGGGACCGGCTGTATACACTTTCTATACATTTATAAATCTCAGAATAATTCAGTGTAAGAGCATATACAGATACACACAGATACAGTTTTATAGTTACACAGACACACACATTCTCACATAGCATACATAGCAAAAATACATAGTCCAATAACCAACTGAGATAGACCAAGAAATTGCTGAGGGAATATGTCCAGCAAAGAGGAAACATTCCTTTACTTGTCATATTGCCAAAAGGAATTTAGATGATATACCTTACGCTATGCCAAAAGAGATCTGAAAACCTTCTGTGTGTAATAGTCGTCAAAGAGCACAATAACAGCATAGGGAAACAGCCATTTGACAATCATTAATAGCAACAGGTGTCATGTGACAAAGGGCCTGATCGACTTTCATGGGCTTTGAATCAGGCCCTTCATCTTTAAAGGCAAGATCAGTCTGAGCTTTAGCAATGATCACTATTTTTGGAATTTTCAGAAAAATGCTGCCCATTAATAACAATATGAAAATACACAGCAAATTACTGCAACAAATTAAATCTCACTAAATGATGTTATCCAAGCAAATTTAATTCAGAAATCCATCCACACTAGACCAAAGTTAAATATTTAATGCCTTAAATAGTTTGACAGGAAGAAAAGGGAGGAAAAGTTGTCAGATACATTGACTGATGGAACTGAAACTCTGTTACCTCTTTAGAAAGGTATTTGGACAAATATGCAACCTAGATGCAGTCACTAGAGGTACAGCTCCTCAATAATATCAATAAAAATTAAGGATAAAAAAGGACACTTCTATATAATTCATTAATTGTTAAAAAGCACCAATGGATCTAGCAGATAAGTGTTCAAGAGCAATATGAATATTATTTACATTTGGTATACCAAAGTCACCCGCAATAGACTGTTGGGAAAAAGAAAATGAAATTGCATAGTTTTGTCTTTCTGCACAGTTAGGGGCAGCTTAAAATATTATAGCCCTGTCTATATGTGAAAGCCGCATTGGTTAAAAACTTCACTTTTTCAGCAGAAACTGTCCAGCATCTACATACAAATTGCCTTACATATCAATTTCTCATGTTCCTTATACTGAAATCATTAAAGCAATTTGGAACTGGTTTTAGAGATTCAGATTCTTTCCTCTTATACCGTCCTTTTTTCAGCAATTTACATCCCTTTTCTTCAGAAACGAAAAGTGACTATGAGCAGTGGAATGATCTACTAGATGGTCATGGAAATGTTAGTAATTAAGAATGATACCTTCTCTGTTTTATCTATCCTGATAATATGCTTCATATCACGTTACCTATCAACTTCTTTAAGAAGTTAAATCTCTCATCACTCAATAACTTAGAAAGGTGGCCAATACAAATTAAACAGTCTGTCTTTGAGGATGAAAGGAAATAGCAGGTTTAGAGCTCCCTATATTAAAAACTGTATTACCATTCAATATACCACATACAGTTCAATATTAACTAAGTCAGCCAAGTTATGTCCATTACAATGTAGACAAAACAAAACAAAAAACAAAACTCACATTTACAAGAAAGATCCCAAAGCTTCACCAGATCAGACTAAAAAAGAGACAGTGAGTAGATAAGCCTAGTGGGCTACTGACACATCTCGCAGCCTTACATAATTCAGAGAACCAAGCTGGACAGCCACTCTATTTGGGTGTGTGCTGCAGCCAGATCTCCATTCCCGCCTTCTTCACCCCATATTTGCCCACCTCCTGGGCTCCTCACACCTTCTGCTGTTTGGCCAGAGCATCTTTCTTGCCCCCTTCCAATCCGTTTCAGCCTCACACTTATTTTGGGGGCCGGGAAAATCGCTAGAGCCTTCCTAACCACAGAAATGGTCCGCAGGTTATCCATGGATATGCAGGGCTCTATCTACGAGACCAACACTAACTAAACATGCATAACTATCAACATATACATCCTACATTTTAAATTATTTAAATGAATTTTCTTGGAAGTAGTTAAGGAATACAAACATCCTATAGGTCAGAAAAAATAGTGACACTCAGAGTGCTATGATAGAGCACAAACAAAAAATGTTGTAGGATATACAGATTTTAGCACTGTGCCAGTCTCCATAGTGGCTAGGTGCCAAATTGGTGACATCAGATTAAAGGCAGGGCTACACTTAAAAAGCTGCAGCATTACAGCTGGATTAGTACAGCTGCACTGATGTAGAGTATCATATATATAGTAGCCCAGTGTCTGAGAGTCTGTAACGCCGAAATGCTGGCTGTTCCCTTTGGGGGGCACTGTTGCCGGCAATGCTGGCTGTTCCCTCTGGGGGGCGCTGTTGCTGAAATGCTGGCTGTTCCCTCTGGGCGGCCCGTGCTGCATGGGGAGTGCGGGGCCCAAACGGTCGCTTGCACCGCTTGCGCCCCCGCGGCGGCCCGGCTGAGCGGCGCAGAAGTCAGCCGAATGCCACGGCGGGAGGCAAAGGGGGGTGGGCAGTGACGTGGGGTGTGACAGTGGCTCCAGGCCCCGCCCCCTGGCCGTGAACGTTACCGCCCCGTCCCCCTTCGCCTCCCTGCCATGGTGCTCGGCTGACTTCTGCGCCACTCAACCGGGCCGCCGTGTGGGAGCAAGTGGAGCAAGTGACCGTTTGGGCTCCGCGCTCTCCATGCAGCACAGGGAGCGCGGAGCCCAAACAGCCGTTTGGGCTCCGCAGTCCCCCGAGTGAGAGGCAGGAGGGGGAGGAGAAGAGAAAGAGAGAGACAGAGAGAGAGGCAGGAGGCGGAGGAGAGCTGAGATAAGAGTGAGAGGGAGGCAGTAGGAGGAGGACGAGAGAGAGAGAGACGGAGCAAGAGACTGGAGGCTCAGGAGAGAAGACCGACGTGGAAGAGAGACCTGAAAATCCCGTCTTATGATGGGCTAATTGGCTAGTTAGTGAAGATGATGCCATGCCGGCAGGAGAGCTTAGTTAACCCACCTCCATGAGAGACAGTGGGTAACCATGTCGACGGAAGCTGCTCTCCCATCAACATAGTGCTAATTACACCGAGGGATAGCTCAGTGCATCTCCATTGCTCAGAGGTATGGATTTTTCACACCCCTCAGTACACAGTTATACTGAAGTGTATAGTGTAGAGCTGGCTAAGTATATTGAAGAGGTGAAACTTCTCCTCATGAAGCCAGGGTGACTTCATATACATTTGTATGATTAAAGCACAATTCCTCATACCCATCTCCATCTTAAAATTGCTGCAGATTAAATTCTTCTCCACTATAGTCACGTGTGTTGTTAGTCCCATACTTGACTAAATAACCCTTCTTGGCAGTGAAAGGGAGGTGAAAGAGGATATTTACATACTTATTTAAACACCACTTTAACAGAAACCTCACATTTTATCATGATGATATCATCCGTTATGTTATTTTTCTACACATACTCTGCACTGTCATTGAACTAACCATCTATCTTTTGGATTATGATCATTATTATTATTTACTACAGTACTGTCTGAAGAACTCAGGAATTAGGCACCATTGTGCTAGGCAGTATACAAACAAATCAAAGAGTCCCTGGGTGAGACAGCTTACACAATATTATTACTATGATATAGCACATGAGATGTAGAATAGCCAACTGTACTTTTGAAAAGATTAAACTCTAAAGGGAGCTGAGTAACAGTCATTATGACATACCCGTGCATCAGAACTTTTACTACTGCAATGCAGGGGTGTTCAAATTTTTCCCAAATGAAGAACATACTGGCAACCTGTCCAAACTTTTATAGCCAAATCAGTCTCCTCTATTAATAACTGTCCTAACTCATAAAGTTCTTGTGAAATTAAATTAATTAATATTCATAAGTGTTTTGAGAGCTCAAATGAATGGTGCTATATACAAGAATCATTATTATTTTAACAGAGATGCAGCTCAGAAAGTCATGGCTGTTTTTATGAATCCTCCATTTTAATCCTACTAGCCTAGCAGGCAGATCAAGGTGGAGCATTGCATGATGGGCCTTGTAGTCTCTTTAATCCTTTGTACTGAAGATAAGGGTGTCCTCAAACCATACTGTACATCTATGTGGTTTCCATTCTGGTTATTATGGCAGTAACAATCTATGCTGATAATGTGCATTAATAAAAAAATCTAAAAGGCATGATGTCGGATCAGGTTTCAAGATAACTGAGGTTTATGAAGAAAGAAATTCATGTTTCTTTGTCTGTGGCCATTCAGAAAGCTCAGACTCCTGTGTGAAAAGGCCAGGGTACAGTCTTATTTGGAATAAACTGCCCTTGCCTGTCAAAATAAAAATGTATTTATAGGAAAATATTTATGATATCTTTTGGTCCCATGTCCCTTCAAAGAGCCAAAAGCAGTCTGTAAATCAAAACCAAAACACACACACACACACACACACACACACACACACTAGTTGTTTTAAACAGCAAATTATCATGCAAAATAATTCTTTGATCAATTATGTATTTGAAACTGCAGACAGTAATTGCTGCACCAATCCCAGCAGTAAACAAACCAGTTTCACGTTTTACATATTATCAAGAGACTATTGAATTAATGGTTACAGCCAAAAAAATGTTGACACAGTTGCACACCGCACTTTAACATGCTGATCTTTTTAAAATAGCACACCAGAAATATTTTTCCACTTTGTAAAAAGCCAGACTGTTTACATGCTTAAGTGGCTAGAGATTTTGCTGCCTGTGTGTGGTCTTAACATTTTAGTATCATAACTGTGAATATACAGAGCATGAAACAAGCTATTACACTTACAACTAAGGCCAGACTCTGAATATTAAATGTTGAGATACAAATTCCTCAAACCAAGCATTAAAAACATACCCACATCTCCCCATGCTTTTAAATTTTTAAAAAGTCATCCTCACAAAACACCTTTCTAAATAAAATAATTCACAAAAACATTTGTTAAATATAGTCAAGAATGTTAGAATGTATCAATAATTCTATGTTACTTTGAAGGATTTTTCCACTGAAGTTTAAAAGAAAAATTAGAAAGTCCAGAACTTTTAAATAACAGCAACGTGGAAATGTAGGTATTCTGTAACGTCTTTAACTTTAGTCCCATATTCCTGTATGCTTCACTGTAAAATAGATACTTGTCTATGACAAAAGTTTTGTCTCATTGATCACAAGTACAGTATTAAAACTATAAAAACTGAGAACTTAAATTCTGTGTATATTGTTGATTTGGCTAGAAATCTCAGTGGCTGTTGACATGTCCAACCTCATATACTTCAGTGCTTCTCTAACAAAACTTTAAAAAAATGAGACAGATACTATGAACATTTCCGCACACTGCTTCTTAAAAAACACTTACTTTTAGATTCAAGTTGCAACATGAAATACCATTCCCCTTTCCATAGGCAAATTTACACAATGTAATTCTCAGCTAGTCAATAAATGGAATGAGGAACGGCATGTTTTCATCTGGGAAAGGTTCCTGCAGTTATGTAGTACAGAATTATCCATTGCTTGGAAATGAGATGTTGTTCTGTGGCTATAATGACATAAAATAAGTTTAAAACAATGTCTGATTAAAGAATGTGTGTTCCTATCCTTTTACTGCCAAATCCCTGCTATTTTCATCTAATTTACCACTCATCCACTCCCAAAACAAGACTCAACTTCATAGTAAACATAATGACAAGGGTGAAACTTAATGGGGCTGGAAAGAAAGCTGATAAAACACTGCTCCAACTGTTGCACCTATGCAAATCTCTAAAATAAGGATGGGAAAAGGAACATTCCAACACATTTGATTTCCAACTATCACTGCTTTAGTAATATTGTGTATGTGTATTTATTATAGCTCAAGTGCCCCAATGTTTGCAGCAATATTTAGGTTCAGAGAAACATCCAGAAGGTCACTGACTCTGAGGGTTTTCTGAAAGTTAGAATCCTCTGCTGTCAGCTATATTGACTACTAATGGACATAGTCTAGAGCAGTGGTCATCAACCAGTAGATCGGGATCTACTGGTAGATCTTGGAGCCTTTGACAGGTGATCCTGACTGGTTTGGCCGGGAGGCTGTCAAGTGCCGGCACTTCATCTACCCCTCTCAGTACTGCTCCCCTCTGCCTTGAAGCTGAACCCCAGCCCCGGGTGCCTCTTGCTTGCTGTGCAGGGCACAGGAAGAAGAAGAGGGGCTGCTGATGTCAAGGTGCCCCTCCCCCCACCCTGTAACCCATCTCCACAGAGCAGAGTGGGGCAGGGACAGATAGAGTTTGCTGGCTGCTTTTAGGAGTGGTGCAGGGCCAGGGTAAGGGTGAGCCTGACTTAGCCCCCTGCACCCCCACCCAGAAGCCACCTGTGGTAAGCGGTGCCCAGCTGGAGCCTGCATTCCGAACCCCGTCCCCCTGTCCTGAAACCCTCCTGCACCCCAAACCACTGCCCTAGCCCTGATTCCCTCTGCACCCAAACCCCCTCCCAGAGCCTGCACCCTCCTGCACTTCAGCTCCCTGCCCCAGGATCAGCTCAGAGCCCCTCCCACACTCCAAATCCTTTAGCCCAAGGTCAGCATCCGCCAGGGCTGGATTACCCAATAGGCAGACTAAGCATTTGCTTAGGGCACCAGCAAAGCAGGGGCACCAAAAAAAAAAAAAAAAGAGATTTCATGGTATTGTATTGTTTTTATTTTGAATTACATATGGGGGGGCACTATAATCTTTTCAGTGCTTAGGGCCTCTAAAGGTCTTAATCCGGCCCTGGCATCCGCATCCCCCTTCCCTGCACCCCAGCCCTCTCTACCCCCAGCCTGATAAAAAGTGAGTGAGGATGGGGGAGGGACTGATGATGGAGTGAGCAGGGGCGGGGCCTTGGAGAAGGGGTGGAAAGGAGGCAGGGCAAGGGTGTTTGGGTTGGAGGTAGATCCTGGATTGCACTGAAATTCAAAAAGTGATCGTGTGCTTAAAAAGGTTGGAGACCCTGGTCTAGAGCAGCAACTCCCAAATGTTACTGGTTCATAAACCTCCTTAAAAAAATTGTTGTGAAGTGACTGATAGAACATCACGCTCAGGCACTACCAATGATAAACGTAACACAGCTTGAAAGCCTATGGTCTAGAAGCTGGTCTGAAAATACTGCAGATATTAAGCTAAAGATGATCTTTGAGCATTATCCAAAAGGCAGATGTGTCGATTCCCAAATCTCATACTAGTTTTTGGTGGTTACAGAGCTATAAAATTTCAATACATTTTCAAAAACAAAAAAAGCAATAAAGAAAAAAAACATACCAGCCTGATAAGTCTTACTGACGCACAAGTCTGGTATTAATTTTTTGCTAGTTGAATCAGACCAGAGAATCATAATTTGACAATATCACACCAGAATTATTCTTCATATCTTCACTAATCTTCAACATTTTTTGGATTAAGAGATAGATGAAATGTAAACTGAGGCCAACTCCTCAGGTGACAGAAACAATTCATAATCTACACATCCTTGACTCAGAATAGCTAGTGATTTATTTCTTGATTTAACAATTCTCTGGAAATACAAGTAGGTCCATTGTTATGTATTCCCACTGATTCATTGCTTAGTTTAACAAAAGTGATTTAAAAAAATATTCACCACCCCACAGAAGCTTTCTACCACCTTGTTTCTCTACCTTGATTTTGCTGGTGTGATCACGGAGTGCCCGCCAAAAGAACAGGTTTGTTTCTACCAAACTAGACTGTTCCTTGAAGAGTCTTTTGTTCCTAATAGTACCCTTTTAACAGAGGATTGCTAGAGCTGCAGAGTTAGTGGACTGCATTATGATTGGGCTGCATTCAAATGTGGATGAAGGACCATCAAGGAACATGTATATTTGTTGGTAATCCATTCTTCCCTCTAAATCAGTTTTGAACCAGTGTCCCACCATGGTTCTGGAGGTAATTTCTGAATTCATTAGATTTAAAACAGAAGCCATTCAGGGCCATTAAGGAGCTCAAGACACTCTAAAGAGTATGAGTGCAATGTAATATTCTGGTTGAATTCCAAGTTGGGCAATTATGTCTCATCATCTCTGTTTTGACTGGGTATGATATTTTACAGTGGTATGTGAATAATGGCTGCTCTGCCACGCCACATTGCTGGCTACATTTCAAAAGTGTGTGAAGTGATCCTTCTATGTGTATTGTTAGAAAGTATGTAAAATTTCTCAATTATTGCAAAAGGCCCTGTATATAAAAAGTAGGAACTGGTTATATCTGAGTATATTTTATTTCTGCGTCTTATTATTTTATGGCATTTTGTTATTATCCCCATCACTGCAAACTTTAAAATCAACACTTGATTTTTTTTCTAAAAGATGTGACTGAGTTCAAACAGGAATTAATCCAAAGAAATCCTCTGGCCGGTGTTATAAAGTAGGTCAGACTAGATGATGACAATGGTACCTTGTAACCTTATTCATCTTAATAATAACTCAAAAATTAGTGAAGCAAAGTTTGCTGTACTGGGTGAAAAAATATTTTATAATAGACTGGGGTTTGCAGATAAACCTTTTCTATTCTGTACCACTATTCAGTTTCTGCAAGTAACTCTAAGTGAGGGAGTAAAGTTTATAATACCCAAGGTAATTGTAAAAAAATTGTAAAATGACTTTTTTTGATTAGGGATTTATAATCACTGTTCTGATATAATTAATAGTCATGTTTAGCTATGTTTTGTTTGAGAAAGGTATTATCAAAATATTTTGGAGGCCAGACCAAAACATTTTGTTCGGCTGCCAGAAATTGGCAATTCTGAATTCTGAAACTTTCCAAAGCACTTAGATTCAACTTTATCCTTCTCAAAGTTAAACTTTGTGAACTGGCATTAAAAAAGATCATCTCCTATTAATGAAACACCCACTCCACACAAATCTATAAATTCACTACTCTCTCCCTAAGGTCAGCCTCTGCTGTGACACCTACATCAGCCAACCAATAAGGGTTTCATGCATGTCTGGCAGAGATAGCTAATTGATTTAAAGTTAAAAAGAACTACCTGGTGCAACAGTGAGCTATTTAATTGGATGGTTTTATTTCTGATACCGAGGTCATATGTTCTACTACGTTCATTGGTTGCTACTCGCTCAATTTGCTATAGCCTCTTTGAGACACAGCGTGTCACAGTGTGTGACTATACAGCACCTAGCACAATGTAAACATCTTTTTGAGTGAAATCTCTAGGTCAGGGTTTCCCAACCTATGGGTGGGACCCAAATATGGGTCGCCATTACATTTCAAAAGGGTCGCCAAGTGTCTCCGCAGGTGGCTCTGCCGCCTCTCCTCCCCCGTTTTTTAATTGCCTTGGGTCACCAAGTCTTCCTGAATTGTCAAAATGGGTCCCCATCTGGAAAAGGTTGGGAACGGCTGCTCTAGGTGTTACTATAATATAGATAAATAAGAGTACAATAGCTTTTCATAATAAGGTTTATTTCAGTTAATGAAAATTGGCTTATTAGTATGGCAGTGTTGTGCAGATTAATGTCTAATCTATTTTACTACTGTATGAATGAGTTTTCTCTCTCGAATATTAGGAACTGAAAAAGACAAAGAAGAGTAAGTATGCATGGCATGCCCTGCTAACTGCCAAAGTCTAGGACTTGGGTACTGAACAGGTCCTCCTATTAATGTCCTAAAAATTAGCTTTTTCCAAAATATCTGGTTCAGCAGATATTTTACATTCAGCATTTAGTCTGTTTTTGATATTTTGTATCTAGATGATATAAAACAGAACAACCCATAATAATGTCTATTTGGTTAGCCATGTCTTTATTAAATCATTGCTATATTCAAGAATCAGAAGACACTGCCTTGTGAAGTCCCTGAGTTTAAATGAAGAGTACGCTGGATTAGGCTTGAAGAATAATAATTATCTGTTTATCATATAAACTGCTTTTTATTCATTTCAGCAATGGCCAATATACCAGACCCTTTGCACCTACTTTCTAGATCCCTTAGGCAATCTTCGACAATATTTTAGATGTGTAGAGAAAATACAATAATAAAATTCCATTTCTATATCAAAGGAAAAACAGCATATAAATAGTTTTGCAGATTCATAACAAAGCATATTATTTATCAGAGTATTGCACAACTCATGCTATCATCTTTCAAAAATCCAAGCAGATATGGATGTAGTAACTAACTAATATAACTGAATATATGTTTATCAGTCGTTACAAGTAAGCACCATTAAAATGGATGGACACTTACTACCAACACTACTTAAGTAACCTAAGGTATTTCCCATTCAAATATTGCAGTAAAATAAAACTCTGGTGGTAAATGTCTAATTGCACAGTATATGTGATACAGTTATGTATGAGTGTGATACCTGATACAAAAAAAGGGTCTCCATGTGTGCAAAATACTCTTGTACAGCATCCAGTTACCATTCAGACTATCTCTAGTCTTTTCCTCAGTTCTCCCTCACAAACGAGAAGAATTAACTGTTCATCCACACACAGACTGAAGCACTTAAGCAGCAATTACTGTCTGGAACCAACAACTGCTTTTAATTGGGTTAAGATACAGCTCATATTCTGTGTGTATTCTCTTTATTCCGTAGTCTTCTGTTCTCCAATTTTCATCAATTCTATTCTTCAATTTTCTAAACAATAATGTATTATTATTATTGGTACCATTACTACAGATTATTACTGAATGGACCTGAAACTCATTGTAGCTGAGTGGATCTTTCCTACAATAGGTTTTGACTATAGGCTGCACAATTTTCTGGAAAACAGAACAATCGGAGAAACTCAAGATGACTTCACAATGTATTCAAGGTCAGACAACACTTTCATACATTACTTATTTATTGCCACTCTGCTGTCAGTACTTGGAAATGTCTACTTTATATGATACAAACCTGCTAACAAATTTATTTTGTAGCAGATTTTTTTCCCCCTTGCTATGTGAAATGCAAATTCAACTCTAATTGGATCACCCCTTGTGTTTCAAGTCACAGAATATCAAGTATCTTCTTTCTGGAACAGCAGAACAGTCCATCTCTCCTCCAAAATTCTCAGTCTCTTCATTCCACAATTAGCTAGTCTATTTTACTTTGTATGAGAAACCCCTCAGTCAGCAATTTTGGTTAGTATTACTAAACTCCTACTGCAGCTCAATTCCAGAGAGCGCAGCATAGTGCTAGGAAAAGCAGTTCAAGTCTAACATCTAAAGTTACAACACTCTGGTCATCTGAAGAAGTGGGCTGTGCCCATGAAAGCTCATGATACCATCTACGGCTGCGTCTAGACTGGCATGATTTTCCGCAAATGCTTTTAACGGAAAAGTTTTTCCGTTAAAAGCATTTATGAAAAGAGCATCTAGATTGGCACGACGCTTTGCACAAAAAGCACTTTTTGCGGAAAAGTGTTCGTGCCAGTCTAGACGCAGTTTTGCAAAGAAAGCCCGATCGCCATTTTCGCCATCGGGGCTTTTTTTGCAAAACAGTCCTGAGCTGTCTACACTGGCCTCTTGCGCAAATACATTTGCGCAAGAGGGCTTTTTCCGAACGGGAGCAGCATAGTATTTGCAAGAAGAACACTGACAATCTTACATCAGATCGTCAGTGTTCTTTATAAATTCAAGCGCCAGTGTAGATAGCTTGGCAGTTTTTCCGCAAAAGCAGCTGCTTTTGCGGAAAACTTGCCAGTCTAGATGCAGCCTACATGTTTTGTTAGTCTTTAAAGTGCTACCAGACTATTTGTTGTTATCTAAATTTAAGTTCAGCAACAGGAAAATAAGTGAGACTAGAACAAATAGCAAAATAATTTGAAGACAATAACTTGTGAAGAAGACATGTAAGCTCACCTGTTAGTCTGCATGTGAATTTCACTGCATTCAAATCCAATGTATTTGGCCTTCTATCTTCATATTGCTCATATACATCACTGGTATCAATCCAGTCATCAAAATATGAGTTTGATATTACATATTTGGAACCATGCAGTAACACTTTGCTTAGCTTCAAGAACTTTTACTAGAAGCACAGTGGGCCTCAAAGCAAGTCAGAAGTAACTGTCATCAAAAGAGTGCCACCAGTGTAAAATGTGGGTAAATTAGATCATCAACAACACTATACTGTTTTGGAGTTTCTCCCTTAGAGTCTGCCTTTGATTGTCTTATGAAAGTTGGTTCTTGTTTATTATTTATTTGGATGCACCATTCTTAGAGAGGGATAGGGAGTGCAAATACTAATAGACTTTGAAATAAATAAATTAATAATAATAAACAACCTTAAAATAACTAAGGCTAGCAAGCCAAACTGAATAAGACTGGTGCCAGAACAATTTTAGAAGTTCTTAGAGTTCAGCTATATTCTATTGCCAATATAGTCTTACAGGCCCTAATCCCAAATCCATTCATTTCAATGGGGTTTGGGTCTGATCCACAGAAAGAGCCATTATGGTTCATTATCACTCCTAAGCTCAAAAGTATTACTTAATCTGCAAGTGCTCCAAATGTGATTTCTTCAAGTTTCAGATTTGTAGTTCCTTAAACTATTTTTAAAACTTTAACTGGAATGTATAGTTTTTGCCAACCACACTGTCATGCCTTGATTGAGCAGCTGTCAAGTGTTAGAAAATAAGTGCACTGTCATTCCAGATAGAGCAAGAGCAATTGTGGAAAGTGAAACATTTATATGGACACTAAAGTTTCAGGAACCATGGTAATGCATTTATTTTCATCAGCTGATCACTAGTCATCATTTTCTCAGGAAGTTAGAAGGGTTTTCACAATAATCAAGAATCATCAAACATCATGGGCTACAATGAAGACAACAAATTACACAATGTGCCTTTCTCTGCTCTATGTTATTTAAGGAAACGTTAGCATGTTGAGTCAAAACGAATATTTGCAGAGTCATAGTTGACTAATGAATTTTGTAGTATGCACGAGATACTCAATTTTAATTGGAGAACTGAAATTGAATAACCTATTTTTGACTGCAGAGCTTTAAAAAATCAAACAATTTAAAGGAAATTGTGAACCTACTGAATTTTATTTTTAGTTTATCCTGCATATATTCCTTTGTCGTATCTCTTCCTCATTTTGCAATCCTTCTATACAACATCCCAACACACTGAACTCAGACAAACAGGGATAATAATGAATCTTCACACACCAGAACCTGTTTACATACACCATGATGGGGAGAGGCAAACAAAATGCATAATCCTCACTTTCTAGGTATAGCGAATGAATTTAATTTATTTAAATTATTGAAACAGAAGGCTAAACAAGTTGTGCCAGCAGCCTTTTGCATCATAACAAATGACCTCGCAGGAAAATTCTCATATATTATTGGCATGTAGCCTAGCTTCTTCCTATCCTTTTCCTTTGCTGTTCCTCTGTTATCACCCTTAATCTCATTATTCCTCCCTCGTTTCCTAAGGCCTGAACTATAGCCTCCTCGACTCTGAGAAGATCTTCCCAGAGATTTCAAAGGGGGTGGACCACTCACTCCTTTCCTAATCAATGTTTTTCCCTCTCCCCACTGCCTTATTTACTCACCTCTTTCATCATTACATATCCTTCTACTTCTTCCCCCACAAATATGAGAGAGAAATTGCACAGTAAGATAGGGATGTTAAATTTTGATTAATCAGCTAATCGAGTAGTCTATGTAATTTCCATCGTCTACTCAATTAGTCGATAAGGAGGGATGGGGGCACTTGCTATCCCTGCTGCACCTCTGCCTTTGAAATGTAGCAAGAGCCACACAGGGGAGGCACAGGCACAGCAGGGAAGCAGTCCCGGGCTCACCCTGGGTTCTCTGCTGTGCCTCTGCCTTTTGAAATGTACCAAGAGCCATGGGCGGCTCTTGCTACATTTCAAAAGCAGAGGCTCAGCTTCTGGGACCAGGCAGGAGCCAACACAGCTGATTCCTGGCTTGTGCCTTGTCCACTGCTGTGCCTCTTCCTCCCCTGCCCCTCCCCATGGAGACGGTGCTGGGGGGGGGGGAGAAACTGGTTTCTAATAGAGGCAGCAAAGGGGGGGGGGGAACGACTAGTTGAGTAGTGACTCGATTATTTGATTAGTTGCTTACATCCCTACAGTAAGAATAAAAATAAAATTAATAAATGTGCCCATCTACCATTTTTAAGTTTTTTCCCTTTCTCCAATACTTCACACTGCTAAAAATCTAACATCAAGTGAAGCTTAAAAAATCATTAAACTCTACAGTTATCCAAATAAACAGGACAAAACAATGAGCTTTAAGTGTCAGCCACAGAACCAGCACTCAATACATACGTTATTGTCAATATCCTGGAAAAAGGTCTAGGGCAGCTGGGCAACTAAATAAGGGGAGCACATAAAATGAAATATTACTGTTAGAAACCATTCATAAAATAAAGTTACCCTGCCCAAACACAACAAATGCAAACACAATGAACCTACACCAAAATAAAGTGTCCAATTCTGTATTTTCAGGTTCAAGCTGATCACAAGGAAAACTTGCACATATCTGGGGGCAGAATTTTGTTCTAAAATCATGTGCTATTGTTATTATGGCGTAAGTTGATGATAGTACACAGTCTGACAAGAAGAACATTTATCTCAGTATATCCACTCAGTCCCTTTCACCTTGATAAAAAGATAAAACCTTTTAGTACCTTTAAATTAAAAGATACCAAAGGTTCTCTGCATGTATGTATTAAACAATAGCTATGTGGTTAGTCCTGCACAAAACAGTGATGTAAGATGTGTTCCTTCCTAGAGGGGTCTTCAACATAAAATACACAAAATAGACACAGTTCTCAATGATGAGAAATGTTAGGGCTGAGGACATCTGAAAATCTGGCCCAAAATGTCCTGGCTGACCACAGAAATTCTTTAACTGCAATTTTTCTAATTTCAAGTATGTGGCAGTAAATGTCTACAAATCTGAGTTAGAACAGAGCCCTAAATGTGTAAATGAAAGTCCAAAGTGAAAGAAGCCATCTCTGAGAAGAGATTTATTATTTTATCATATTTTCACTAAATCTTAAGAGTTACCAACTCAGATGTACTCTTTTTGTAAGGTATGACAGATCAACATATTATAAATAGTATATGAGGTTAATTTATATTATGACTACAAAGCTTACCATATTTAGTTCAGTAGTTTGGCATGGATGGATGCAAATTACATAACTGCAGGAAAATTCTTTTTTTAAACCTTTCATCAGTTTTAAACAAAAGCCTAGTGGTATTTTTTCTCAAGTCTATATACAATCCATGAATCTCCTTTAAGCTTTCCCAATTAAGGTTAAGATTTACTTACTTATAATAGCATTAAAATATTTTAGCAGACCAGACACACACAGATATTATCCTAATTAAATTCATATGCCCCATTTTTCAGTTTGTTGGATTCTACCATATTTCATGCCATGAAGCAATGAGATATCAATATTGCATAAAACTGAAAATATCTGCTCAAATTACTGTTCATTAAATTAAAAAAAAATTAAAAACAACAACAAATGGTCCTGCAGCAACATAGAGACTAACAAAAAATGTAGATAGTATCATGAGCTTTTGTGGGCACAACCTACTTCTTCAGATGAATGGAGTAAGGGGTCCATAGCTATGTTATATATCACAATATACTATGGCTTCCAGTCAATTAGCAATTGAAATATGTGCATTTAGGATTTAACTGGAATTTTTGTAGTACAAATAAAAACAAGATTTTAATGCATCAATTAACTTAATTTCATGTGCTTTTAAGAATCTTTCACAAAAAGGCTTATGATCATCTTTCAAATGTGAACCAACTACTCCCTCTGCTGAAAGTAATACGCCACTACACAGCAGAAAGATGTAAAAAGATCCTACGAGAGTCTTCTGGTAATATACATATATGTCCCTGTAAAATAAAGCTATTAAATATATAGTAGGTGTTTTCTCTTTTTAAATTACATTTGAAACTATTGAGACAAAAATAAAAGATGGGATAATAAGCTGTATATTTCAAAGTCTGACCAGTGCAGTATTTATAATGCTGAGGTGTTTCCCTCACATTTTTACATATTACTCATGGGAAGAGAGACGTCAAAATATGTATATTTCAATTGTATACAATATTTATATTATTTATTACTTTAAATTGCATCACATGCTTCAACAGAGTAAGAACACGCTATTTTATATTGCCTCTCTGTGTAGTCAAACAGAAGCAATTTCTGGTCCTTAATGGGGAGCCTTTTGAAGGAAAGCCTTCTCTGGAAAGTGCAATATAATCTTTTAAAAACAAGAGAGGGAGAAATCACATTTATATTCATTGGAGAATGTATCTTTAGGGAAGAAAAAAACAGAGATGGAAACTAACATCTAGTAAATAAATCAGAGGGCACCTAGCTCTGCACATGCAGAATTAAGCTTGACAAAGTGATTTCAGTATTCAATTAAATAGAAAATTGCTTCCACAGCTACCAACCTGGACAAACTTCATGGACACCAAAAATATGAAACTAATTTACATTCCTATTCAACATTCTGTGAATGCCAGAAATTTGCCTTTACTTCTTTAACAATACAAAGAGAAATAGAAGTGTCCCAAACCTATAGCACGCCGTGGCTGACTTGCCAGTGACAAACACTACTAGTACCTGACTCAAACAGTAGCAATATGAAACACCTGTATGAGAAACCATCTGTTTGTTCAGCTGAGTTCTCATGATGTCATTGACAATAGCATGACTGCCAAAGTAAATAGCTGGATAGAGTTGCGGTGTCTGTGTTAGATAGGCAATCCATACCACATTGCTGATTAGCAACCAAAGATCTCAGGACTCTATCCAGCACAAACACTCCAACTCAACCCAACTGATTATCCTACCATTGGCACCAGTGTCGATGACACCAAGACTCAGGCCATCAAATAACTAGTTTGTCCTAGAGCTAATTTTGTTACTTTTCTATCAGTAGAATACCACTCATGTACACTCAGGGTATGCTACAAAGGTGAAATATTAATCCTATCTTCCCTTGTAATGATAAGGAATGCAGAAGCAAATTTCCACCATATATAGTTGTCCTTGTACAGATCTATGTCTTGGTCAATCAAGTTAAAGATGATATGAGGATGAAAATGCTAAAAAGCTCATTGTATCATTCATGAGTCTCTTTCCCTTGTGGAAAACGCAGCTTTGACTACAAACTAAGACTAAGACTAATTGGCTGGTCTTTCTGTTAAGTAGGTTATCTTTCCATGAAACCAGGAACAGCAAGCTTAAATGACTGCCATATTCGAATGTTTTCTAACAACCCTCCAAAAAGTACAGTTAATTATCCACAAAGGAAAAATCTTGGAAAAGACACTACCCAAGAGCAACATGCTGTTCCAATCACACAGAACGGTATGTAATGTCTAAATTACTGTTTCCATTTCTCCATCTACTATATATTTGAGTGTGTTTGCTTGTCTATTTGTTCAAGAACTCCTCATAAACAGTAAGAGCTAGGACCACCTAAATTCAGTATACAGCTTCCTCTTATAACAAAGCAAGGCAGGGGTTTGGTTATACCAGGAAAATGGGATGTGCCTGGAATGGGATTGCTTCTCATAAAACAGAAAAAGAGACAGAATCACTACGCAGGTGAAAGGGGCTGGCTGGGGGGGGGGGAGGGGGTCATGTGTCCTTTTGGGGGTGAGAGAGCTGAAACTTCCCCCCCTTGATTCATACGGGAACATTACTGGCTGTTCCCCTTCATCACAGAGCAAGAGGAAAGTGCACAATTTGCTGCCTGCCTCACTCTGGCTGGGAGCACAAAAGGCAGATAAGCTGTGCATTTTGCTCTCACTCTCTGAGAGGAACAGGAAGAGTAAGAGAAGCAGCCTTGGTACGAATCTTGACAGGCAGGCTTTGGTCACCCTCACCCTCCCTACATATCTCCCCTACACACACACCTCCAGTCTTCTGGCCAGAGCCTCTCCTCACCCCTCAACCATGACTCCTGCACACCCCAAATTCCCAGTCCGCTGCCCTAACTCCCTCCTTAAGGAACAAAACAATGTCAAGTAAATACACTAGTGTTAAAATATTAGTCAGAGAGAACTGATTCCTGTTTTTAATCTAGGTAGTTAAGACTATTGCATTGGCAATTTATGTAGTTTTCTGCTCCACTATGAACTATAAAGTTTGTAGCTTTAAATTTCACAAATATAGTTTTTAATTTCATTTGAAAGGACAAAACTTCCAACAGTCCAAGGTCCAGTGTTGTACATAGTATATATAAATAGCATTTTTATTGTCATGGATACAGTCTCCATTTTGTAAGTGAGAAATACATGGGACAAAATATACTTTGCTGAACTGATACTTTATCATTAACTTAAGTATAGAAATAACCCCATATATAACTTAGCCATATATTAAAGATTAACATGGTAATGTTGGTTATTATGAAAGATTTGAAGCTCTGCCTTACCTTAATAACAAATTTGCTGGACGCCATGATTATCAGTTCAAATAAAGCCCCTAAAATATATTAAAAAAAAGTTACAAAAAAGATCTGCGCTAAAAAAGGAATAGCAAATCTTTATACAAAGTGGCAAACAATTTTAGGTCTACTACTTTTTTCTCCCATGTTTATCTTGCTTTACATATTGTAGACCAGGCATGTCAAACAGGCTTCTGGCGGGCCGCATGCGGCCCGATCGAAATTTTTTGTGGCCTGCCATTACATTTTTATAAAAGAATAAAGTGCAGCCCACGGGCTGCTCAGAGCACATGGCCGAATACAGATCACAGCTGGCCGACTGGCCGCTCTGTGCACCGCACCACAGTGACTGCTCACGGCCGGCTGGGCCACTCCGTGCACGACACCCAGCATGTCCTCATGGCCAGCCGGGCCGCTCTAACGCTGGGCGCTCCAGCATGTTCTCACGGTCAGCCAGGCGGCTCTGCACTCCAGTGATTGTTCACGTCTGGCCGGGCCGCTCTGCGCTCAGTGGTCCAGCATGTGCTCACGGCCGGCCGGGCCACTCTGCGCTGGGCACGCCAGCATGTGCTCACAGCTGGCCAGCCGCTCTGCACAGGCATCAAGCGCCTGCTCACCATTGGCCACTGTGCTCACACCGCCCCAGAGCCTGAAGAAGAAATGTGTGGCGGCGGTGGCGGCTCCAGGACCCAGGCATTAGGTTAGGGAGGGCTGGGAGTGCCTGACTCTGGGGGGAGGCATTAGGTTAGTGGGGTCTGGCTCTGGGGGAAGGGGAAGGCATTGGGTTAGAGGGGGGGCTCTGGGGGATCGGATTAGAATGGAGGTATGGGAGTGCCTGGCTCTGGGGGAGAGAAAGGGGATATTTTGTTAACATTTTGTTTTTTATTTATTTAGTCCCAAATAAAATCACAAAATGTATATTAATTTTATATCAATAAATATGTCAATTTTTTTGCAGTTTCATGAATATTATATGTTTATGCAAAATCTCAAACTTACAAGATATCTAAAATTTTCACAGAAGCCTGTTCTATGTGATGAACCACGGTCTATACTTGGTTTTATTTCAACAAAACAAGTTATGTATCATATAAAAAAATTAAAAAGCACCTTAAATCTATATTTAAATTAAAAATTAGTTTATATGGGCAAATAACAATTTAACGCATCAAATTATTGTATTATATTAAAACAAGACCTGAAAAATTATAAAATATACGTAAAACATAATTTATAATAATAAATAATTATGACTTTCCGATAGAAGTACATTTTCTTTGGTGGCCCTGAAAGCTATCAGTTTTCGTTTGTGTGGCCCTCAGTTGGCTTTGAGTTTGACATTCCTGTTGTAGACTCTGCTTCCACTGAAATCAAAGGAAACCTCTTACTCAATTTTAAGAAGATCCATCACTACCTATCTTTGGTACTTTTATGGCCTTCACTACTATACTATCTCACAAAGTTTAACGTATTTATCATCACAACATCTCTGTGAGGTAAGGCAATCCTATCCATCCTGACTTTACAAATGGGAAAGTGAAGCACAGACAGACCAATCTATAGTCACATAGAAAATCCTGGTGGAACAACAGGCCAAAGAAGGCAGATTTCACAAATCTTGGGCAAGTGCCACAACCACTGGACCAGATCCAGATACATTGAGCCTCCCTGCTCTTTATTCATTAGCCTGACCTATCAGCTTCTTTTCTCTATCAACAATTATTATTTTTTAGTACTCACACTCTAAAAATTACACCACCTATATTATGAAAATCAAAACGCCAACCTTTCTGTACAGAAGACCCTGGTGAAGAAGTTTAGGAGGCCTTTGATGATTCACAATTTTCACTTCCTGAGTGCTCTGGTAAAAATCCCAGAAACACAGTCCTACTCAAGGACATACCCTGCAAGAGAAATGCCTTTACACAATGCTAAGAGAAGTGTAGGGTAAAAAAATGTACATACCAGATGCACTAATGATTCATACGTCCCTTCATGCTTCAATCACTATTCCAGAGGACATGTGTCCATGCTGATGATGGGTTCAGCTCGATAGTGATCCAAAGCAGTACGCATTAATGAATGTTCATTTTCATCATCTAAGTCAGATTCCACCAGCAGAAGGTTGAGTTTCTGCATTGGAGTCTTGCTCTTTTAAGATTTCTGAAAGCATGTTCCATACCTCTTCCCTTTGAGATTTTAGAAGGAATTTCAGATTCTTAAACCTCGGGTTGAGTGCTGTAGCTATTTTCATAAATCTCACATTGATGCCTTCTTTATGTTTTGTCAAATTTGCAGTGAAAGTGTTCTTAAAATGAACAACATATGCCTGGTCATTATCAGAGACTGCTGTCACATGAAATATACAACAGACTAGGTAAAATAGAGCAGGAGACATACAATTCTCCCCCCAAAGAGTTCAGTCACAAATTTATTTAACGCATTTTTAAACAAACATCATCAGCGAAGAAGTATGACCTCTGGCATGATGGCTGAAACATGTAAGAGGATAAGAATGTTTACCATATCTGGCATGTAAATACCTTGCTGACTACAAAAATGCCATGCAAACACCTGTTCTCACTTTCAGGTGACAGTAAATAAGAAGCAGGCAGCATTAGCTTTAGTAAATGTAAACAAACTTATTTCTCTGACCAATTAGCTGAACAAGAAGTAGGACTAAGAGGAATCTGTAGGCTTTAAACTTTTAACATTGCATTAAAAATAACAGTTTTTTGTACATAATTCTACATTTGTAAGTTCAAATTTCATGACAAAAACACTACAGTGCAGTACTTGTATTAAGTGAATTGAAAATATTCTTTCGTTTTCTTAAAATGCAAATATTTGTAATAAAAAATAAAAGTACTATACACTTTGTAATCTGTAGTGTAATTTAAATCAATACAATTAAAATGTAGGAAGCATCCAAATATATATAAATAAATGGTATTACATTATTAACAGTATGATTAATCACAATTAATTGTAATCACTTGTTTAATTGTGAATAATTTTTTAATTGTATGATGAATTGTGATTAATGTTTTTAATTGTTTGACAACCTTAGTTATGACACATCCCATTGCAGTTATGTCCTGAGTGCCTTCAGAATTACACCATGGTATGGGAATCTGGGAAATAAATCCTAGCTTTCTGAGGTTAGTTAGGACCAGAGATTTAAAATGTGGCAGAGTTCTTTTCAGGGAAGAACTGACACCTGTTTGCTGACCAAAGCCAGGACTGGA
Source organism: Rafetus swinhoei (assembly GCA_019425775.1). Taxonomy (NCBI): domain Eukaryota; kingdom Metazoa; phylum Chordata; order Testudines; family Trionychidae; genus Rafetus; species Rafetus swinhoei. The sequence continues at coordinate 191,201,751 of CM033440.1, forward strand.
AGCTCTAGTTGATGAAAAAAGATGCTGTTTTGTTTAGGTTTTAGAATGTTAAAATGGATTTACAGAATGTGTCCAAAAATATGGCTGTGTCCAAAAATGTGACTGCTTTACAGGTAAAATTGTTAACAAATTTGAAACCCTCAACTAAGTTTTGCTACTTAATTTGCGAGTCCTGCTGAGGTTCTGTCCAGGGTCATGGACTCTGGCCCTGCTCACAGATCCCTATGACCTCTAGCCAGGTATATGCTACCTGAGTGATATTCATCAGTTTATTGTTGTATGCAATGTTGTTGTAGTTGTGTTGGTCATAGGATAGTAGAGAGACAAGGTATATTTAACTGCAAAACTCTGATACACTTGCAGTCCTGAAGAAGAACTCTGTTTAAAGCTTGTCTTTCTCACCAACAGAAATTTCTCACCAATAGCAGGGACTCTCGTACATTTCAAAGAGGAAGAGTCCCCGTGGAGCCTGGGGTCAGCGGGGGACTCCCTCCTAGCCCCTGGCTCCATCCAGTGTACCAGCTTTGAAATGTACAAGAGTCCCCAGCAGGGGCTCTTGTGCATTTCAAAGCGGAAGCATCCATGTAGAGCCCGGGGTTGGCGGGACTCCCCACTAGCCCTGGGATCCATGCCACGTTCCAACTTTGAAATGCACATTTCAAAGGCAGAACGCAAAAGTTCTTATCGACTAATCGAATAGTCGATGGAAATCCCAACAACTATTTGATTAGTTAATTAATTGAAATTTAACACCCCTAGTCACAGCAGAGGTTATCCAACTAGCTAGAAATCATGACTGAAGATTGCTTAACCAAAATTGCCATGCAGCATAGGGGAACATGGGATTATGGGTTCACCTCCTCTACTCTGGAGAGCATCACTAAGAGTCCTCATAACAGCTATGGTTTATTAAGCAAACCTGTGGATTATTCTGTGTGACCATCCACCTGGATACACAAAGTATGCAGCTAGGACGATGGGCATGCCAAGAGGTGTGTTCAATGCTGCTCAGATATGGTGCCTTTAAGTTCTTCTACTCTCACAAGCACTGAGGCTTAAAACATCACACAATACTGCAGCTTGGTGAACTGGAGGAGCAGCTTTGTGTCTGGCAAGTTGATGATTTAATTACTTGCTACTGTACAGCTGCCTGGGAAAGGGTGGTAAATACTACAAAATATGACAGACTCTTTCCATCAAACACTCATTGCATTACAGTCATCCCAAGAAGCGAAGAGAAGCATTCTCTTACCCGACTCCCCCAAGATGCATCTTGGTGGTGATGCTTGCACAAAACATCATGCACATAAAGCCTGAAACCACCGTTCCCCTGTAAACTGTGCATTTGTGCAGCCACTCAGGAGAGATTCAAATGCCGCTCAGCTCATTAGCAGAGTGCCCATAGCTAGGTTTTATTTCTACAGGTGGTGCACATCTGCACATGGTTTGATACACACACAAATATTCTGCACATGGCTGGAAAAGATTAGAGGGAACATCAGCTGCAGCTATCAAGCGCTGCTACAAAAAAGTTGGTTGGTGTGCCTTCTGTCTGCTATCCAGAAATATTCTGTAGTCAGACATTAATCTCACAGTGTTTCACACAGAACATTACCACAGAGACAAATTCCCTCATAGCAAGCCAAATACAACAGAGGATTGAAAAAAAATGCAAGAAAATCCATCATAAGATATCCAGCAAAATAATTTACAGTCATGTGAGCTGAGGTTCAAAGATGCGCTAATTTGTACAAAATCCCACTCACTTCCTGCTCAGACAGGCAGAAGAGGCTTTGAAGACAGAATAAACATAAATGAATCCTAAGAACTTAGAAAAAAATAATTAGCTAAATCAGTAAAAAATGTAACCTGTTGCATGAGCAATCAGAAACAGCCACTCATCTGTCAGTGGCAGAAAAGGAATCAGCTACTGAGACATGAGAGGATGCTGAGCTTACCCAGCAGGAGTGAATTGTTCCAGCCACTGTAGGCGGAAAGGAGCCAAGAATACTTGAGACACACGGCTTTGGGAGTTCCCAGGCTAAATAAGGCACAAAAGGGTAGTACCCTTTGGAATAAATAATATGTTTCCAGAAAACAGAGTACCTGACATGCCATTGGCTGTCTGACCCATCTATGTACATAAATAAAAGTTTGTATATATTATTCAGGTGATAAAAAACCACCTCTCTTCCCCATAAAAAAGCCCACTTTTATTTAGAGAAGCTTTCTATAAAAAAGGAAAAAGATCACATGCAATGTTTTAATATGTAATTTTGTATACCTACAATGATGATGTAATTAGGCCTCCAATTCAACTGAAACAGAAGTGTTAGAACCAAAATAAGTTTCAGGAGCAGAGAAGCCTCTTTCACATTTGATGACATGCAGAGTGAAATGTAGAGCTAGTCTATTTCCAGCAAATAATTTTACTATTTTAAGCTAGCATAGTCAGGTGGATAGGGCCTTAGACAGGGAATCAGAAGACCTGGATTCCATTATACCAATGACCTGCTGTGTGACCATGAGCATGTCACATCAGACCTCTGTTTCTCTGCCTGACATTAGTCTTTTTAGATTACACACTCTTCACAGTGGGGACAGCCTCCTCCTATGTACATGTACAGTACAGTATTATTTGGGGCCTCAAGGGAATACTGTAATATAAATGATAGTTTATTTATTCATTGGTTATCCACAAACACTTCCATTTTTAAATCTGGATAAGAGGATTACTTGCCTAAACTATAACTTTGCTTCATATATTTACATGTACAGTGCAGTATCATTTGGGGCCTCAAGGGAATACTGTAATATAAATGATAGTTTATTTATTCATTGGTTATCCACAAACACTTCCATTTTTTAATCTGGATAAGAGGATTACTTGCCTAAACTATAACTTTGCTTCATATATTTACAATTAATATATTTGCTTCATGTGTCTGGTCCCTAAATTCATATAATATTGTCATATGTTACTTGAATGTTTGATTCCCAAATCTACAATCAGTGCATATACTCTCATAAAAAATATGCCAGTATTTTCATACAAATCTGTATTAATTCAAACATTTACAATATTTTCCCTTTTGCAAACCAGTAAAACAAACATGAGGTTTTCATTCAAGCAGATGTTTGCAAAACCTTTCTGAAATAATTATCCAAATTGAGCAAAAATCCCATCTGAAGCATAGAGTGGGACAGATTCTTTACCACAAAACTCTTTCCCTGGAGTTTAACTGGATAAGAGCTTCCCAAACTGTAAATGAAAAGATTTGAGCATCAAAATCAATTGACAGCACTTGATACATTTTTTCATCTGCACTTAGCTTTACTGTGGAGTTCTGATTAAATGAAATGCTAGTAAGAAGAGAGAGCAAGGTGCTTTAAAATATGGAAAGTGAAAGGCCTTGAAATTATTTCTTATGTAAGCCTTGATGTGTTTAGTACTATACAAGATAATAAAATAGGGAACTTAACATTAAGGCTATGTCTATACTGCACCCGTTTTGCACAAGAAATATGCAAATGAGGCTACGCGTGGAATATTGCTGAGCCTCATTTGCATAATTAATGAGCACCCACTTTTTGCACAAAAGACTTTTGCGCAAAAAAACCCTCTTGCGCAAGAGCCGTTCCTCCGCATTTTTTTCCGGAAGAACGGCTCTTGTGCAAAAAGTGGGCGCTCATTAATTATGCAGATGAGGCTCGGCGATATTCCACACTTAGCCTCATTTGCATATTTCTTGCACAAAACGGGAGCAGTATAGACATAGCATAATTATAAAGATGAAGCTATAAGGCAACTATTCAGTTGTCAAAATTACTCGCCTTTGGAAACAGAAAGAAAAAAGCAGCAATAGATGGAAAATAATATGTTCTTACCAAGTATGATTGTCAAGCCTGGGGATGGCCACTAGTTTAAGGGAAAATGACTGCTTTGTAATATATTTAAGGACCACAGTCAAAATATGAAGGGGCTTTTGGCACAGGATCAAGAGCTTTCCTTGGAAACTGAAAGTCCCTTTCCTACCTTTTAACACTACTTTTATGGCCAGCTATGTGGAATACTGAAATATGGAACACTCTAGATTCAACTAGGTGCCGGAACATACAATTCTTTATGAAGAAAGTGTTATGGTGTAGCAATTCAGTGAGGGTACATCTACACAGCAGCGTTATTTCAAAATAACTTAGTCTGCATCTACACAGCCCAGTTATTTCAAAATAATGTTGAAATAATGTCAGGCTAGAGGGCTTCTTACTCCAACTCCTGTAACCCTCATTGTATGAGAATTAAGAGAAGTCAGAGGAAGAGTGCTCTATTTTGAAATAAGCTATGCAATTGTCGTAGCTCAGTTTGCATAGTTTATTTCAAGGTAAGCCCTGCTGCATAGATGCACCGAGAGAGGTACACAAGAGCAAAGTCCACCAAGATTAACTGAAGTGTCAATCTCAACATACCCACCTGTTACACATAAGGTGTCAAATGCTGCTCCCAGTGATGAATCAAGGATTCATGAAGAACATATGGAAGACAGAAACATATTTAATAAGGAGCGAGTTAGCTCCACCAAACTTAAATTAAGATTTGTAGTCTACCTATTCCGAGCACCAGAATATAGTATGGAAGAGGATCATGGGGCCAGATTCTCAAAGATATTTAGGTGCCTAAAGAGATGAAAGTAAGCCCCAGTGCGCAGCTCTGGTAAGAGCAGGCTGTGCTCCAGCAAGAGCCAGCTGGAGCATGCTGCTCTGCAGGAGGCAGACAGGAAATTTAAAGGGGCCAGCTGGGGGTGCACTATAGGGGAGGTGCACATACTCCCAGGCAGGGTACTTGGAGGGACTGGCAGCAGCTCCCATCTGGCCACAGTTCTTGGCACCGTTCCTGCCAGAGTGTGGGGTGCAAAAATCAGTCCATATCCAGCTGGGCCGTAATTGTGGCAGCACGGCCATGACCCTGATCTGCCGCAGGAGGAGCTGGCAGAGGCCCCACTCCTGCCACAGAAGTCTGGACCTGGCCTTGCTTCTGCAGAGAGGGGCTGAAATCGGCCCGTTCGCCCACAGTTTCAGCTGTGGCAGCCCAGCGCCAGCCCCCATCTGGCCACAACCCCACTCCTGCTGCGGTGGCCCAGCCTCAATCTCACTCCTGCAAAGGAGATTGCAAAGAAAACAGCAACACTAGGAGTAGTGAGATTTGGGGAGTGAATGAAACAGGCCTGGGCAGCACCAGCAACAAGGACTAGTTTGGGATGTATGCAATGGTAGCAGGCAGGCAGGGGTGGGGAGGTTTGGGAGTGAATGCAAAAAGGGCAGGGAGCTCTGGAGAGGATGCAAAGGGGACTGGCAGTGGGGAAGTTGACAGGGATGAATCCTAAAGGGGAATGCAAGACTAGGGGCAGTTTGGGAGAGTGAATGCAAGAAGGGTGGGGAGATTTGGAGGAAGAATGCAAAAGGGATGTGGAGATTTGGAAAAAAAGGAAAAGGGGCAGGCAGCAACATTGGACATGAGGCAGTTTGGAGTGAAGGCAAAGGAGGTATGGAAAGTTGGGATGATTGAAAAGAGGGCAGGCAGCAGTAGGAGAGCGGGGAAGTTTGGCATAGTGAATGCAAAGGAGGAAGGAAGGATGGAGTAGGTGAATGCAAAGGGGACAGGTATAAGAACATAAGGCCATTCTTGCTCATCAGTATCCTGTTTTCCAACAGTGGCCAATGCCCAGTGCTTCAGAGGGCAATTACACCCCCTTTTGTTTAGCCCAAATTTCTGAAACTTGGAGCACCCAAACCATGGGGTGAAAACCCTGAATATCTTGGCTTATAACGGTAGTTGGCAACCTATTTACCATTGTTGTGTTTTGTGGGCAACATCCAATACTACCTGTGTGGCACTGAGGATGTCACATAGGCTACAACTGTGTGCTGATTGGGTTGCAAACAGCCTATGAGCCACAGGCTGAGAACCACTAGCTTACAGTCATTCAAAGACCTATCCTTCATGAATTTATCTAATTCTTTTTTGAACCCAGTTACAGTTTTGAGCTTTTCAACATTCTTTTGAAATGAATTCCACAGGTTGACGATGCACTGTGTGAAAAAAGTACTTTATTTTAAACTTTCTGCCTATTGATTTGATTGGCTGACCCCTGGTTCTTGTGTTATGTGAAGGAGTAAGTAATTTTTGAAGTGGCCCCCGGCAAAAATGATTGCCCACCTCTGGACTAGATGGTGCTTGGTCCTGCCAGGAGTGCAGGGAACTGGACTTGATGACTCCTCAAGGTTCCTTCCAGTTCTAGTATTCTATGATTCTATGAAACTATTCCATACCTTTAATACTTTTGGTTGCCTTTTTCTGTACCCTTTCCAAATCTAATACATCCTTTTTGAGATGGTGCAACCAGAACTGAACACAATATTCAAGCTGTGAGCAGGCCATGGATTTATAAAATGGTACTGTGATATTTACTGTCTTATTATCTACCCCTTTCCTAATAGTTCCTAACACTGTAGCTTTTCCCCACTGCACATTAAGCAGATGTTTTCACAGAACTATCCACAATGTTTGCAAAGTCACTTTCTGGAAGGCTAATCACTAATTTAGACCCCGTTATTTTGTAAGGACAGTTGGGATTATGTGGAATTGTATCTTCATTGTCCAGTCATCCAGATTTGTGAGATCCCTTTGTAAAACCTCACAGTCTTCTTTGGACTTAGCTATCTTGAGTAATTTTGTATTACCAGCAAACCTTGTCACCTCAGTGTTTACTCCTTTTTCCAGCTCATTGATGGCTATATTGAATAGTACTATTCCCAGTGTACATCCCTGGGGAATACTACTATTACCTCTTGGCGTTCTAAAAACTGACTATTCCTATCCTTTGTTTCCTGTCTTTTAAACAGCTACCAATCCATGAGAGGTCCTTCCCTCTTAGCCCAGAACTGCTTACTTTGCTTAAAAGCCTTCCTGAGGGACCTTGTACAAGGCTTTCAGAAAGTTTGAGTACACTATATCCATGGAATAAACCTTGTCCACCATTGTGGACCTTCCTCAAAGAGTTATAGGGAAGCATGACTTCCCTTTTCAAAAACCATGGTGGCTCTTCTCCAACAAATCATGTGTATCGATGTGTCTGATAATTCCAGTTCAGACAGCAATGGTGGTGCAGTGGTTTGGGGGTGAATGCAAAGGAGGCAGGGAAGTTTGAAGACGGAATGCAAAGGGGACAGATAACACTAGCAATGGTAGGTTTGGGAATGAACGCAAAGGGGGGAGAGAAAATGGGGGTGAATATAATGGAGACAAACAACAGTACCAATGGTAGGTTGCGGGTGAATGCAAAAGGGGCAAGGAAGTTGGGGGTGAATACAAAGGGGATAACACTAGCAGTTAGGTTAATGCAAATGGCCAGGAAAGTTGGGGGGGTGAATGCAAAAGGTACAGCACTAGCAGTGGATAGATTTGGGGTGCATTGAAAGGGACAGAGAAGCTGGGGATGAACGCATGGGGGCAGCAGTGGTAGGTTTGGGGTGCACGCAAAAGGAGCGGGGAAGTCGGGGGTGAATGCCTCGGGGCAGCACTAGTAGTGGTAGGTTTGGGGTGCGTGTCAAAGGGAGCGGGAAACTCAGGGATGAACGCCTGGGGGCAGCACTAGCAGTGGTAGGTTTGGGGTGCGTGCAAACGGAGCGGGGAAGTCGGGGGTGAACGCCTGGGGGCAGCGCTAGCAGTGGTAGGTTTGGGGTGTGCGCAAAGGGAGCGGGGAAGTCAGGGATGAACGCCGGGGGGCACCACTAGCAGTGGTAGGTTTGGGATGCGCGCAGAGGGAGCGGGGAAGTCGGGGATGAATGCCTGGGGGCAGCGATAGCAGTGGTAGGTTTGGGGTGCGCGCAGAGGGAGCGGGGCAGTCGGGGGTGAACGCCTGGGGGCAGCACTAGCAGCGGTAGGTTTGGGGTGCGCGCAGAAGGAGCGGTGCAGTCGGGGGTGAACGCCTGGGGGCAGCACTAGCAGCGGTAGGTTTGGGGTGCGTGTCAAAGGGAGTGGGGCAGTCGGGGTGAACGCCTGGGGGCAGCGCTAGCAGCGTAGGTTTGGGGTGCACGCAGAGGAGCGGGGCAGTCGGGGGTGAACGCCGGGGGCAGCGGTAGGTTTGGGGTGCGCGCAGAGGAGCGGGGTAGACGGGGTGAACGCCGGGGCAGTGGTAGGTTTGAGGTGCGCGCAGAGGAGCGGGGCAGTGGGGTGAACGCCGGGGGGCAGCGGTAGGTTTGGGGTGCGCGCAGAGGGGCGCAGCAGGGGGTGAACGCCGGGGGGCAGCGGTAGGTTTGGGGTGCGCGCAGAGGAGCGGGGCAGACGGGGGTGAACGCCGGGGGGCAGCGGTAGGTTTGGGGTGCGCGCAGAGGAGGGCAGACGGGGTGAACGCCGGGGCAGCGGTAGGTTTGGGGTGCGCGCAGAGGGAGCGGGGCAGACGGGGTGAACGCTGGGGGCAGCGGTAGGTTTGGGGTGCGCGCAGAGGGAGCGGGGCAGTGGGGGTGAACGCCGGGGGCGAACGCCGGGGGCAGAGGTTTGGGGTGCGCGCAGAGGGAGCGGGGCAGTGGGGGGTGAACGCCGGGGGGCAGCGGTAGGTTTGGGGTGCGCGCAGAGGGAGCGGGGCAGTGGGGGTGAACGCCGGGGGGCAGCGGTAGGTTTGGGGTGCGCGCAGAGGGGCGCAGCAGGGGGTAGTCTGAGGGGACTGCAAGGGGAGCGGCTCGCGGGTGTCCGCGATGGAGGCCGCAGCCGGGCAGTCTGAGGGGTGAATGCCGAGGGCAGACAGCGCTGTGGGCGGGGCGGTTGGGAGGCTGAACGCAAAGGGGCCGGCGCCCATGGCGAGGGGTAGCAGCACCTACAGAAGAGGTGTGCGGGGGGAGGGGTGTTTATGGGGGGGCGAGTTATCCTGCAGTAGGACCAGGGCCGTATCCGCCCGCGCTGGGGATACTCACGCTCCAGCCCCTCCCCGCACCGCGTGCCACGCTCTCGCTCGCCACCCCCGGCTTCTCTGCCCCTACTAAAAATGGCTGCTCGATGGCGCCTTCTCTGCCCCCATTCAAAATGGCCGCCGAGCGGGCGTCTCCTTGCCGCCATCCGAAATGGCGACCCAATAACTCCCGGCATGCATTCCGCCTGGCATGGCCACCCCCGACATCCCGGCACCTCCCTGCTTGGCCTCTCCTGCGTCACGTGACCCGGGCGGCCAACGAAATTTTTGTTTTTCGCTAAAAGCATTGCGAGCTATCCCAAACGGTTAGAAAAGGGCTGAGTCGTCGTTGGGTTTATAACCCTCCCCCCCCCAAGGGGACAGGGACTACAAAAAACGAACGGCATGGGACGCATGGTGGGGGGAGGGGAGGTTGTATTATGTAGGTGTCCTTAAAGATGCCTGAGGGACTTGAGCTAAAAAAAAAAAGTTCCGTTGACCGGGCCTTTCCGTAGCAGGAATCAGCTTGAAATCCCCGTTAGGCTCTGTTCTGGGAGGAGGCTGATTCTGAGTGGTCAAACAGGCGTTTGACTAGCCACCTCCTTTCCCTACCAAAGGACCCGCGCCGGTGTCGCGGCGGGTTCTTGGCTTTCTCGCGGGCGCGGAGAGGGGCGGCCGTTGGCTGCTGGCGGTTGGTCACCCCGTGAGGGCGAGTTGGCGGGTGGTTTGCGAGCGGAGGTGAGCAGGATGGATGGGGGGCGGGGTGGAGTGTGAGGGCCAGGCGGGGCTGGTTCCCTTCCCCATTGACACAGTTTGCCCCGAGGGGAGCGGGGAGGGAAGCAAATTCTGCACCGCTCAAGTCAGTGGGAGCAGGCCCTGAACCTGCCGTTCACACAATTTAAGATCAGCCGGGGTCATCATGAGCGTCTCTGCTCTGCCTCTTTCCCCGCCAACCTCCGACACGGCACTAGAGTGGCATGGGCCGGGAATAGAAGGGACAAGGATCATCTCCTCCCCCGCCGTGGCAGGGCAATGAGTCAGTGAGGGATGCCCGGGTCATATTGGCAAATGGCGGGTGCCTTGTGCTGCAGAAAAGCTTCAAGGTCCCTGCCAATCTGAGCTAGGGGAAATTCCTTTCCAGTTCCTCCTAAGAAGATCAGCTGGAGCCTGAGCAAGAGCCACCCAGACAAGCACCTGAGGAGAGAAAGTTTGAACCACCTCGGAGCCCCAGTGTCCCATCTCTAGCAGCCACCCACCTGTAGGACTGGGCAGCCTTTATTACTGCCTGGTGTGTAATGGCCTGTCAGGCTTGTTTTTTCTTTTCCACACTTGAACAGCAGTCCCTAGATAGTGGGTTACAGAGGGGTTGTGTATCTGAGCCAAATATCCAGCCCAGGTGTTGTGAGTCCTAGTCCAGTGCCCTTTGCAAACTCCTGTTACAATCTGAAGCCATGTCTCCACTTGACACACCGGAAATTGATATTCTGGCATTCAATTTGGCAGGTCTAGTAATTACCTGCTAAATCAGACAATGAGGGTCAGTGCCAGTTCTGCTCCTTTTGAGGAGTAAGGGAAGCCGACCAAACCGTTTGGAGTATGGAGACAGCACCAGATTTGGCTTAAGGTATGTCGACTCCAGCTATGTTGTTTATGTAGCTGGAGTTCTGTACCTTAAGCTGACTTTACAGGTCTAGTGTAGACCTGGCCTGAAGCAAAGAAAATCTTACATGAACACCACTGCTCACTGTGTGCCTCCTAGTGGTGGTATTCTGTGGAAAGCTCCTAAAACACACAGTCAAGAAGCTAAGATTCAAAGATTTAGAAACAGTCCTTTCTTCACTTTCCTGTCTTTGGGAGTTTACAGCAACATTTCCCATATTAGTACAGCTGATTAATTTGTATCATGTTTTGAAACTTTATGGAGAAGGGGAAATTGAGAAATTGTTGGATTATTTTCAGTTAGCTCTAGTCCTGACAATGGTAATGCTTAGCTGTCATATGGTGCTTGTCAGGTATATATTTCAAAGTGTTTTAGGAGGAGGTGTTTATCAGCACTATACCCTTCTACTGCACAGACACATGTATAGTATTGGGAAGACTACCTCTATACCTTACCAATTCTCAGAGCCCGTCATAATGCAATCTGTGACTTAGAACAACTCTACAGCATACAGTTTTGCCCATAAGAGTAGGGATGTGTGTATTTGTGACATGTCTATAGTTACAAAAGTCCTGTGGTAGATGCAATTATACCAGCATAAAATTGCTTTAGGGTTGTATATCTTATTTTGCTTGCCATATTGGTAAGAGCTGCATTGGCCCAAACAGTTCTTTCCTGCATCTATCGTAGGAGGGTTTGCAGCAATAGCTATTCCAGCAGACCTTTTTAAGTATAGCCCTATCGTTATCTGAAAATATTGCAGCTTGGTGGGGGAAAGATTTAACTAGTTCTAGGGATAAGGCTTGTTTTATAACAACCCTTCAAAAATCTTTTGACTCCAGAAGAATAGTTTCTTATCTCTCCCCCTATTTTCTTTCCACCCTTCCCCTCAACTCCCTACCCCAAACCCCCATCCCCAGAAAAGTGGGGAGTTAAAAAGTAAAAACCACCAGTGTTCCCATCATTTTTATGTTTTCAGATTCCTGTCTAATAATAATGCATTATCTTGAACAGTATATACTGGGGAAATTCTACACACAAAAATACATTACTCACATGATATTTTAAAATTCTGCATATTTTATTTGTCAAAATAACAATATAATCATACCAGTTTAAATTATTTCCCGGGTTTATTTCAAAATACCTGCCAGTAACTATATAACAGTAAAGATAAAATTCAGGAAATGGGGGGGGATTATGAATAAATTCCTTACTAGACATTAATATGGAATTCTGATTAATTCATTTAAACTGCAGTCCCTTAGATCTTAGTCTATCCCATACTTTTCAGCACATTGGGCTACCCACATTCTCCAGGTTTGCTTATCAGCTGCCATGTGACCTAAGTCCTATTTCAAATTAAATTGTTCTATGTCATTGATGATTGTATGCTTGCAAGTCATCCTAGGCCTACCCCTTTTTCTTGTTGGATTTTCTGGCCTCCAACTGAGAGCCATAATTGGTAGTCAGTTATGATCCTTTGTAAAATATGCCTTAGCCCAGGAGTAGGAAATAATTTTTGATGGGGGGCCACTCCAAGAATTTCGTAAGTGATCAACGGCCCACATTATCTTTTGCCCAGCCCTGCCCTAGCCATTGATGTCTTCTTACAAATTATTTGTGATAGAGACCTCACTTTTTAGTCATTTTTCTGGCCTCGTTGTTTGTTTTTCTTTCCTCATAGCTTACTCCTAATATTCTCTGCAGCCTACTCATATTGCCAGTCAGCTTTTGCCCCAGTCTGCCCCCCTAGATATTCTGAACACTTCTCTGTGACACACACCCTCAGCATTCCCATATTTTGTATGCTGTCTATCCCCTGATATCCCATGCCTCCTGACATGGCCCTGTAGGCAGGGCACCATGAGGAACTCAGCTGTCCTCAGATAGGACTGCACCCTCTTTGCAGGGGCTGCTCTGTTCTGGTATAACAGTGGCTCCTGGTGGATGAAAGGAGTAACTGTAACAACACCTTTCTGACAGGATGTATTGTCTGCTGGGGAAAAAAAAATTCTGTGTGGCACATGAATTCTCTGCATCTGCAATGGTGCAGAATTCCCCCAAGAGTAAATCTAGCACAAGAAGCTTATATTACTAAAGCTAATGACAGCCTGACAGAGAGTTTAAAATCTGAACTCTTACCAACAGTAGGACTTCTTGTGAGTATAAGAGTGATTTGCTTGGTGGGGAAAGCGAAGTTATTCACTAAAACTTGTAAGAGGATATAATAAAATATGTTCATATTAATGATGCCATTCAGATAGGTGTTGAAGCTTTTGGTTTTACAGCAGAAGTATGTTAATGATCAGGAACTGCATTGAGAGGGATAGGGGTAAATGTAGCATATGTGCTTTTGTGAACTAAGCATGAGGTTGGGCAACCGGAGACCTGGATTTTATTTGACTGACACTGAAGTTCAGTGACATTTGGAGAAAGTCACTTAGGATCAATGTTAAGGATGTTAAAAACTAGTCGACTAGTTGATTCCTTCCCTCCTTGCCCCCGCTGCCTCTATCAGAAGCAGCAAAGGGGGGGGAAGAGGGAGTACTTCAAAGGGCAACACCGCACAGCTGAGCCCGGCTCAGCTGTGTGGTGCTGCCCCTTTGAAACGCCAAGATGGCGTTTCAAAGCAGCAGCGCCGCCTGGAGTCCAGGGTCAGCTGGGGACTTCCCAGCTGATCCAGGGCTCCGCACAGCATTTCCCGGTGGTATTTCAAAGCGGCAGCACAACATGGAGCCCAGGGTCCATCAGGGCGCTTCCACTTTGAAATCACAAGAGCCTCCACTGGGAACTCTTGTAGATTTCAAAGCTGGCATGCTGTGTGCAGCCTGGAGTCAGCAGGACTTCCTGCTGCATGCTGTGTTCCACATTCCTCCTTTGAAATGTACAAGAGCCCACCTGGGGTTCTTGTACATTTCAAAGGAGGAATGCAGAAGTGCCTATCGACTAGTTGAGTAGTCAGTCAGAGAAATTCCGTCAACTACTCGACTAGTCAGTTAACCGCAATTTAACATCCTTAGTCAATGTTCCCTCAAATTTTTCCCTCCAGGGGCAGAAAACAATTGGTTATGTGCACCACCAGTAGAAACCTGTGCTGTCTACTGTGAGCAGCTGTGGGCGCTCTACTGATCAGCTGGGTGGCATCTGAATCTCTGCTGGGCGGCCACCCAAGCGCTCACCTTACAGGGAACACTGCTTAGGATGAGACTTCAAAGAAAACCCAGAACCTATAGCAACCAGTCTTGGAGTCTGAATTAGGTGATTCAGGATCACACTATGGAGGTAAAAATATCTGTGTAGGCATTCCCACTAAGGCTGTGAGACCCACCCCTTCACCAGGTTCAGAGCCCAAGCGGAAATGTCTACACAACTTTTTTGTAGCCCGAAAGCATGAACCCAAGACCGTTAATATAGGCTCTGAGAGTGAGTACTGTCAGGTTTGAGGGGGCTATTTTTTTTTTTTTTTTTGTAGTGTAGACATACATTTTGTCTCTGTTAACATGATCTTGCAATACTCACGTGGGTGTGTTTGCAGAACTGGGGCAAGTGTAACTCATTTTCTTCCTTGTAAACCTTTGAAAAGCACTTTGAGAGTTATAAATGACAAGTGCTATATAAAGTCTTGTGATCCTTGCAGATCTTGTATGTTGTATACTTTTTCAGTCTTCTTTGAGGAGGAAAAAAGTTTTACACACACAAGTGGTATAGTTAAATCAGCATAACTCCAATGAAGTGGAAGTAATTATACCAGCATAGCTTAAAACTGCATGAGAAACAAGTACAGCTATTAGCATTTCTTTTTAGGTATCTGAACTGAAGTTATTTTTAAAGAAAGTTCTCTAAGCAAGTCTTCCTTCTGTCACTTTTTGTTAATCATTTGGCATGCTGCAGTATAATTAAAAATGTTAGCATTCAGGTTTGGCTGTACCTATTATAGTGGTTAGGGAGAAATTTCTTGGAACATGTTTAAAATAAAATCATCAACTGTCTTTACATAGGTAGATGCCAGTATGAGCCTTAAAACCATCTGGAAGAACTACAAAGTTTTAATTGTTATGGGAACTAGCCTTGGGCTGATACATTGGGGGTGGTATAAGATCAAGTCCAATTCTATTTTCCAAACAAAAGGAGAGGACTATGTACCAGAACCTGGCATTGTGACATATGTGATGCAACATGAAAGCCAAAATAAAGGAAAATAACAGTAGTACTATATATAAAAAGGTAAGTTCCTTATATAGCTAGACCAAAATACTTAATGTAGTATATAATTCATGTGATGAATTAATTTTGTAACAGTAATAATCTTGTTCTAGGGTACCTTTTTGCCTTTTCTTTTGCTTTTTTTTTTTCTGAGAGTTAACGCTGAATGCTCCACATAACAGGAGTTAGAAGGCAATTTAGTGCATAAATTATACCTTTTTCTTGCATGCAACTCCTATTCTGCTATTATACTCCGAAATGCATCTGTTTATGTTTTCAAAACTGCAACTAAATCCTGCTGGACTGTAGAACCAGCCTGTAAGTGTTCCATTAAGTGACTTTTATTATGTGATTTAAAGTGCTCTCTCTTTCTCTCTCTCTCTCTCTCTCTATATATATATATATCTATATCTATATATAGATATAGATATATATAAATAAATGTTTTTCCTGTAGGACGACAGAGTGACGTCATCACATCACTCTGTGTCCCGCAGCCTCTCCCCCCTTAGCCTCCTCCCTCCCACCTCTCTGCTGCTAACCCCATTGGCTCAGAGGGTGAACGCCAAGACAAACAGCTTGTGACTGAGGTGACTGTGAGTAGCTAAACCCAGTGGGTAAATTATGCTCTCTTCTCCTTCCTTGCTCTTCTCGTCACTTGACCCCATGTGCAGCACTGCTATCTCCACACCGCCTGAGCCACCAAACCCCTGCAGCCTACAGGGGCCAGCACTCTGCCCCTCCATGGGGCAGATTGTGAGAGCCTCGTGAGGCCTACAGGCAGCTCCATGCCGCTTCAGCCACCAAACCCCAGCAGCCCACACTCCACTTTCTAGCTGCTGTGAGAGACAGAGTGGTCAGGGGAGATGCTCCCCAGGACCCTGCAGAAACTTGGCCATGTGGCTGTATTTCACATGAGTTCCCGCAGGGTCCTAGCAAGTGCTGGGTGTTTCGAGCCAGCCCAGCTGGGAGCTACTACCCTTCTCTGTAAAGCAGGTGGAGGGGGAGGACTGGCGGTGAGGGGGATGGGCCGTGTGGAGGTGTGGAGGGGGAGGGGTTAGGGAAGGATGGGGGTGTAGGAACGGAGGTAGGAGTAGGGACGGAATGAGGGGGATAGCCAGGAGGGGGAGGGGTTATGGAGAATGGTGGGTGTAGGAATGGAGGCAGGGGAATGGGGGTGTAGGAATAGAGGTTGGAGGTAGGACTAGGGGTGAAAGGAGGAGGTGGACTGGGCCATGGACTTGTTTATTGGCAGATAGAGCAGGCGTAGGAAGGGTGCAGCAGGAGGACTGGCTGGTGATTGAAGGGAATGAGTGGGTGGGATGAGCCAAAAGTGTTTGAATAGAGGGGTCCATCCAGGGGTGTGATAGGTGGGAGTGGAGAAGTGTGCAAGTGACTTGGGGCCATGGAGAGCACAGCTGGGCTCCGTGCAAGATTAACAGCTGTCTGGCCGCGAAGGTAGTCAGTGAGAGGGGGTTGGCGAGCGTGGCAAGCAGGGGGCACAGCCCCTTAGTATTTATTATCTTATAAAGGCTTTTCGAGTCCATCTAATAAATGTGAGTCCAAGAGGGTCAAGTCTACCGTCAAACATGGCTCAGTGATAGATGAAACTGCATTTAACATAGTGATGTTATATACATGCATAGGTAGATATAGATACTATTGTTTTAAGGGCTTTTGGAACATAATTTAAAAAATGGTTTTGAAAAGTTTTGCAAGTCACCTTTAACTATAAACCAGATATTGTATATTGGGTAAAATCTGGTTTCACTGAAGTTCAGTGTTTCTTAAACTTTTTGAGACCACAGAACACCAAACAATAATATAATTTTTGTGGAACACCTATGAAAATTTTCTTCAAAAAAAATTGTTGTCAGACAAAAAAAAAAAAAAAGACAAAAACAAAGAAGAGGTTGCGGCACACCTGCGAGTTGTTCATGGAACACCAGTGTTCAACGGAACATAGTTTAAGAAACACTGCTGAAGTTTATGGTGAAACTTCCATTAACTACAATGAGGCCAGGATTCCCCCACTCAGAAGCAGTCCTTTCCCGCTGCAGAAATGTAGGTTGAATCTCTATAATCCATACTTCCCTCATTCAGCAATATGTGTAGTCCAGCATCTGTGGATGCTCCAGGGCAGGAGCACTCTCAGAGAAAAGCCAGGTGGTTCCCATGCACAGCAACTCCTGCTTTGCCCTCCCAAAGCATTGCAAATAGCTGATTTGAGGTGTTCAAGCTTGAGGAGGGAGGGAAAGGAGCAGGGCCACGGGGCATTCAGGGAAATGGGTTAGGTGGCTATGGAGCCCCCAGCAAGGCTTCACTCCTGGCCTTTAGCAGTGGGATTCTGCATCCGCCCCACCTTTTCCCAACTGCCTCCCTCCATCTCTGCTCCATCATTGCCAGCCCCTCTGCTTCCACTGGGGTGGAGTCCTGCAGCTGTCAGCAGTTGAAGGCTGGCATTGACTTCCACTGGTCCAGCAAATTTACTGGTTTGGGACCAATTTGGTTCTAAGGGTGTGCTGAACCAGGGAAGTTCAGCCTGTAATATTTAAATCCTACTAAGCAGGAATAAGTGTGATATACTATTAGGCTACGTCTACATTGGCATGATCTTGCGCAAATACTCTTTAACGCAAGAGTTCTTGCGTTAAAGTATTTGCGCAAGAGAGCGTCTACACTGGCATGTGCCTTTGCGCAAGAGATGTGCTGCAAGAGCATCCAGAAAGCTCCGATGGCCATTTTAGCCATCGGGCTTTCTTGCGCAATAAATTCATGTTGCCTGTTTACACTGGCCTCTTGCGCAAGAACAGTTGCGCAAGAGGGCTTATTCCTGAGCGGGAGCATCATAGTTCTTGCGCAAGAAGCACTGATTTCACACATTAGAACGTCAGTGTTCTTGCGCAAGAACTCCCCGCCAGTGTAGACAGGCAGCATGTTTTTGCACAAAAGTGGCCGCTTTGGCGCAAGATCGCGCCAGTGTAGACACAGCCGCAAAGTATCATTACCAGTATTATTAGATATGGGATAATTAAATGTTTGTTTTAAAATGAGTGTATCATTAGTCTCAACTCACAGTATGGTATATTTAAAATCTTTATGTTTAACATCTTGTGTAACAATTTCATAATTTTAGTCTGAATTTTTATTACTAGCTTGGTATTTTGTTTTCAACCAGTTTGACATGATTTACAGATCTAAGCATGTCGTGAACAAAGTGTCAGAAATGCAAGCCATTGAGTGTTAAAATGTTGTATGATTACAGTGTCTCAAAGAATACTAATTTTAAATTTAAAAATAACACCTTTAAACTTTAAGTATTTAGAAGTAAGCTGAGAAGTGTGTACATTTTAAACATCAAAACTTCACCAGGCTACAAATACAAGGGCCATTCAATACCACCTTCTCTGCTGCTCCTCCCCATAAAAATGGGAATAAGTTCCTAGACCTCTGTACACACAAAATCATTTTGTTTTGAAGTGATTGCACATTAAGGGAGGTTGTTATGAATGCACTAACTTTTCTCATCTGTGTAGCTCTAAAGTAAAATGTAATTATCACACCCAATATAGACTCAAATATTCACATAATCTGATACAGTTGGTAATAGGCTGTTCTTTGGAGATTTGAGTAAAATGGCATGGATATCACAAATCATCAATGAAGAAGTTAACTGACAGAAACACATATCTGCCCATACTATATTTAACTGTACCAAGCTTTCTCATCTTATTTAAAAAGCACTACAGTTAAGTGTTTGTGTATACAGACACACACCCACACACTGTGTTTGGGGAAGAATATAGGTGTCAAATTACTAGTCTTGCCTTCGCTGATTTGCTCAGTTATTGACTATTGACATTGTCTCTTCTGAGAAATCAGACTAAGTTACAGCCACTATAAAATATATTTGTTTAAAAGGTCATACTAACATCCTGTTATTTATTTATTTATTGTAGATATAATTAACCTTGAAAGTTTGCATCTGCGATCTTGCCAACGAAGGAAGAAATGAGAAAAATCAGTTGGATTAGAAAGAACTGGCTGCTTGTGGCAGGATTTTCATTTCTGGGTGTCCATCTTGGTACATATTTTATACAAAGAACTGCAAAGAACTCTGCTAAATCAGCCTTGGAAGTTAAACAAAAGAATCTTGAAGAATGAAATAATTTTCTCCAATCATCACATATCCATTTATCATTATTATATTTGTACTCCAGATGTTTAATATTTGAATTTAGAATTCAAATATTAAACAATGAACAGCTACATGGACATAGTTGTCATTCTGTATGCATGGTTTCCTTTTTATAATATGTTTGGCTTCAAAGAGGAAAAATATACTTCTGTAGATTAAAACTTCTCTAACTTATGGATTCAAGGAAGAGTGGAATAAACTTGAAAATTTGTTGATCAGAATAAAAAGCTTGTCTTGAAGATGTCTCGCATTGAAGCTAAAAAGCCTTCATGGTGTACTGACAAACCTTTAACTAAAGATGTAGTTCGTTTCTCTCTGTCTGTATTAAGTGGTATAGTAAAATCTTGCTATGGCCCTACAGGTAGACTCAAACAGCTCCACAATGGTATGGGAGGCTATGTTCGCATAACTTCACAATCTTCTGCTTTGCTTGGTGGTCTTTCTGTTACCCATCCAGTATTAAACCTTCTGACAGCCTCTGTACAGAATCATATATCACGCTTCAGTGACTGTGGGTTATTTACAGCCATTCTTTGCTGCAGCTTGGTTGAAAATTTTCAAAGAATAAACTTTGCGTCTGGTACGGTCACTAAAATAAGTAGACATCTTTTGAGTTTATGTATTGACTATCTCAAGTCTGAGGCCTGTGGTTGCCGATTATCAGTTGATTTTGACAGTATTAAGACCCTTCTTTCTTTGGTACGTAGCATATTAGCAAGCAAGCCTGCTTGCATGCTTAACAAAACAGAAGCCAGTTACATCAGCACACTGATTTTAAAGGCTTTTCTACTTACAATTCCACATTCTGTTGAAACTAATGTTGTTTTAGGAAAGTGTGTAATTGTGCCTGTGAAAGATAAAAGAGTTATGGAGTCTGCTGTATATCCTGGACTACTGATAGAAATACCAGAGTTTCAGTTGGCAAGTATATTTCCTGTCAAAAGAGTTTCTTCAAGTACTATCAAGATGGCACTTTTTTGTATCTCTCTGTCAGGAGACCTTTCCAATATTGGAGATGGACCTGTCATTGTTCATCACGGAATTTCTCTAGAAGTAGCAGTACTGGATCAGTTGCTTAATTTAGGAAAGCAGTTGGTTAATGACCAAGTAGGCCTTGTAGTGTGCCAGAAAGTTATCCACCCATCTTTGAAACAATACCTGAAAGAGCATCGTGTCATCACTATAGACAGAGTTGGATTATCAATGGTAGAGCCTCTGAGTCAAATGACAGGTAATAAATTAACTTTTTATGTGGCATCCATAACATTAGTTTTAAGGGAAACAGAAATGTCAAAAAGCAAGATTGTAGTCCATCTTTCCTGTATCTGATTGATGTAGCCATTGTACCATCTTATGTACCATCAATTTAATCCTAAAATAGTGTATAATTTTGAAATCCAGCAAACTAGAACTTCTTTATATACATCTTTATTTCAAACTCTTTGTCAAAGAGAGCTTGAGCCTGCCTTCATATACATGGTCATATCCTTCCTATAAGTTGTTTCATAAAAGTCATTTCTGCATATTCCTACACAAGTACAATAATTGGTATTTACAAGTCAATTACCCATTCTGTTACCTAGAGCAGATAGAATCAAACTCTAAACCCTGTGTTTCATAACATTAAATGATGATTGAGGATTTAATTATTTGGTATAAACACTCAACATATAGCTGATGTTGCACTGTAAAGACCATTTTCAAAAAACTGCACATGCAAGTAATGTCCTTAACAAGGAAATAAAAGTTGTACTGCTCATGATCCAAGATGTGCTAATCATTCACAAACCAGTATAAAAAAAACACAGCTAGATAATTACAATATTTATGTATGTTTTGTGAAATAGAAGGACTAGGAATGGTTATGTTTGCCAGTGAAAAGTGGGAATAAATTGTTCCTAGTCATTTGTGATGTTGATTTCAGATCACAAAATGAGATTCCAATTACTATTTATTTCCTCTCCACTTCAGGTTAAAAAATTTTAGTCCCATGATAGCTGTGACAACAGTTACAGGTAGAAAATACTGCTGTACATTAATTATACCATTTGAAAATACAGGACCTAGTTTCAGATTAACATTAAATTTGGCTACTATAATATCAGAGCTGTGAGTAGGATTGAAGTATGTCTCTTGTTTGTTCAAGAATGGGGAAGAAGGAATATAAGAATTATATGATTAGAGTCTAATATGTTAGGATTTGCCAATTTAAAAATCTGGGTACTTGTAATACACTCATCTCTAGTATCTGGCCATCAGTCTAAAAGCTTCCTTCACTAAGTTATAACAGCTTTTGGCTACATCACATTTGGGCCCAATATTTGGCCTGGTCTGCAGTATACGGGAAAGTCAAAGTAAGACATGCAACTCCAGCTACATAATTTATGTAGCTGGAATCAATGTATCTTAAATCCCCATCCATACCGCAGGAGATCAATGGCAGGAAACGCTCCCGTCACTTCTCTTACTCCTGGCGAAGAGTTGGAGTACCAGCACCAACGGGCACCCTCTGAGATCAATCTAGCAGGTCTACACTACATCCGCTAAATTGAACCCCAGCAAGATGACCCCGGCAGCGTCGATCTTCCATGTAGTATAGACATGCCCTTTTTGTGCCACTAATCAGAGAGAAAAATATAGGGGTACGTCTACACTGCACCATAGCTCAAAATAAGATACGCAATTTGAGCTACGCAAATTGCATATCTTATTTTGAAATAGCCCGCTATTCCAAAACGTCCCTTACTCCTCTTAGAATGAGGTTTACACGGATGTTGGAATAGCAAGCCCAAAATAATGGGTTTTCTGTGAAAACATGGGATAGCTATTTCGAGATACTCTGGTATCCCGAAATAGTGTTGCAGTGTAGACATAGCCTAGGCCTACTGTTAGGAAGTGCCATAATTTGGTAATGGTGAGGCAGGAGCCACAAAGTTACAATGGGATCCTAAAGTAATCCTTTAATTATTTTAAATCAAATGCCACATTTATTATCAAAAAGGTCTACACCTATGCCTAAATATTTAATAGATTCAACACATTTTAACTACTATCCCAATTAAAGTTTCCGTTCATGTTTATATACTCTAACTTGAGTTTCTGTTTTCTTGTAATCTCTGCTGCAGCCAGATTGTATCTTGACAACTCTCGAGTTTTTCACTGAAATTGGTTCCTCTATTTTGCTATAGCTTACCAAGATATAAAGTCCTCAAGAGAGCAAGTCATTTAATCTTTTAAGAGGATGGAATATATGACCATCATAAAGATGAAACCTTTGATGAAGAAACAGATTTTAAATTATTTCTATTTGGCAAAAAAAGAAATGGAAAGTGAAAATTCAGAAATGTTTCCAAACAACTATGGTAAAGTCAAGTTAAGAGTAATCATTTTTTCAAGTTTTAATTAAAAGCTTGAAAACTAAGAAGTTCAACATTACAATTTTAAATCTCTTTGCTTACCATTCTGTGCTGCAGGAATTCTTTTAACTCCATTCTTTTCTGTCTGTCTTCACAATTTGAACAAGACATGTCACCAGTGAGACTAACAGAATATGGCTATAACTAATTGGAAACCAGATTTTTCAAACATTAATGGAAACCTTTTGTGGCCAGCTCTACTATTGACACATCTGTACACCTGGATGTTGCTTACAGCACTTAGAACTAGAGTGCCATGGTAAACATGGCTTACAGATAATGCCCTGTTTAAATGAATAATAACATTCCTACTTTTATCATGAATTATTGCCAGAACCTATATTTTCAAAGCACTGTACTGATTTGTGTCTGCATGATTTCCATCACAGTTTCAAAATTTACATGAATGTGTCTTGAAAAATACATTTGTAAAATTAAAATATAACTAATCAATCTTATAGTCCATGTTCTACAAAATACAGTAGACAGCTATTCTGATAAGATAATAGATGCTGTTCTTTGTTTTTTTCCTTAATTGTACAGGTTCACAGCCTATTGCTGCCCTGCATTCTCTATCTCCTACTTGTTATGGAAGTCTGAAGGATTTGCGCACTGAGAATTTTGTTTCAAAACATTTCTGGCATCTAATTCCTAATGACACTCTTGTTTGCAGTTTGATACTCTGTAACAGAAATGAAATGGCATGGGATGAGCTGAAGGTAGGCAAAGTTTTTCAAATGATCTAATAATAATTCATACTCTTCTGGAGGGAGCAGGTTGGGAGACGATTGTGTGAGGACAGGTTTATTATTATTTCAGTTACTATAACCAGAAAACTCTTCATCACTGGCTCACCTCAGTAAATACAGCAGAAACAAAGAATGTTTGCCACACCATTTTGCACAGTTACTTTAGAGGCCACACCTGGAGAAAGAAATGGAAGCTGTTATTTCAGTTTTTCTCAGCTGTGTGAGGAAAGTCTCAGGGTCACTGCTAACTCTCAGCAACACTCACCCTTCAGTAATTTAGATAGTTAAAGTGTGGTTCTATGATAATATGGGGCTCCAGGTTTGTAATTTATTGAAACTTAGTAAATAATTTGGATTATGCAAAATAAGGAACAAAATACAACACTCTTGGCTGTGATCTGTAGTGTTAAGCACCATGAATAGCAAAAGCTTGTTTTGTTCACTACATAAGCAGCTGTAATACTGAAGTCAACCAGAGCAGATCTGAGTAAGCAAGTGCCATCTGTACATTTACACTTCTTAAAGAATAGTTGCACTTTAAAAGTATATTCTAAAAAGTTATTTTTTAACCTTTTTAAAAGAAGTTTCTGTTTTAGTGATACTATATGCAATGACAGTTTTTCTTGCTCTTCAGCGTGTGTGTCAAACGGCTGAACATGTTTTACAACTAACAATCAAGCAACCCTTGGCACTGTTAGGAGGTGGTTGTACAGAAACTCATTTGGCTTCGTACATAAAACACAAGGTATGTAAGGCCTTGAGAAGATATTCAAAGCTGTTTAATCCACTTAAGTTGACAAGGAATTTAGGGTACGTCTAAACTGCGTTGCTCTTTCAGGATACTGGAAGTATCCCGAAATAGCCGTGCTGCGCCTTTAAAAGCGCTCACTATTTCCTGAAATAGCGGGCGCACTATTCCGGTGTCCCTGCAACCCTCGTTCCACGAGGGTTAAGGGATTTGTTGGAATAGTGCCTTATTTTGAAATTTGGTGCTATGTAGACAGTGCCAAACTTCAAAATAAGATCTTTCAATTTAGACTCGGAATAAGCTATGCAATTTGCATAGTGTAAATTGCATAGCTTATTCTGACAGAAGGGTGCTGTCTAGATGTACCCTTAGTTTCTATTCAATTACAGGCAGAATTGAAACATCTCACTTGTCTTTAGCAGGTTATGTTGACATCAAGTGTTGCATTTTATTCTCCAAAGAATGATTAAAGTGAAATTGTATGAGATTTTAAAGTTGTGCTGATAAAGTTGTCCTGTGCCTCAGGACTTATTGCCTAAGAAATACTGTATTTGTACTCTTCAACAGCTCTTCTGATTTCCATTTACCATAGCAAAAGTTCGTTAATTTTATTCCTATAATGTAATTAATTGAAAACAGGAAGTATATAGAATTATTTTGTCTTCAATGCTAATAAGGATAAGACTTTTTTGGCTTTGATTTTACTGGTGTAAAAACCTTTGATATTTGAACTGTGCCAACACATTAACAATTTTTTCCTCAGTTAAAAATGTTAACTGGGCTACTTGTTAAAAACTGCAAAGCTTTATCCAGTAGTTTGGTAGGAAACTATTCCGTGTGTGCTCAGTAACAGATAATATGTTTGCTAGTTTATTTTCCTGATTGTCAAAGTACACATTTACAGTTGCCCAATTATTACTTTTATAATTTTTTATTGTTTGTCTTTTAGAGTTTTACCCTTTCTACTGGTGTTTTAAAAGCCATAGATTGTTCGCAGACACAATACCAATTGGTTGCTGATGCCTTTTGCCGTTCGCTGGAATGTGTAGCTTGCTGCCTGGAACATGATGATGGTGAAATTCTTACTGATATGGTTTATGGACATTTTTGGTCAGTTCAGTCAGGTTTTCCCTCTGACTGTAACTGGTCAGATTTAGTTTTGAAGTGTGGTTGTGGTATTTACAATAATCAACGGAATCTCAATTGGACAGTTTTACAACGCCAGTGTATCCCTTTTATTCCACAAAGCTGTTCTAATGGGCCTTCTGTAAACTCCACTGACCATCTTGTATTGGACTGTTTTACTGCAAAATGTAGTGGTCTGCAAGTGGCAGTGGAAACAGCCAATCTGATTTTGGATTTGTCATACATAGTTGAAGATCAAAATTAATTTAACTTTCATCTGCATTATTTTGAACTGCATATTTATTTGAAAAAGTTCCAAAGCAGCTTAAATAATATAGTAAAAGACTACTATGCAGGATCAGAGTCTATAAACAGAATTTTAATGTCAGGCATAGTTGCTCATTAAGCTGTTTGTCTGATCCCAACTCCAGTTATAAGCATTATCAAATATATTTAACATTTTATTAGAAAAATTAAACAATAATCTAGTGTGAACTCAGAAAACCAAATTTTATTAACACGATGAGAATTCAGACTATACTGTATTACATATATACAAACTGTGTATTCAAATATGCATAATTATACGCACAACTATATTAAAAGGAAGAGTAAGGTTGCCACATGAAGCTCTCTAAAGTTAAAAAGTGCCAGAATTAAGGTTGTCTGTGCAACCTTAATAGAGCTTCCTTGTGTGTATTAAGTATGATTCAGTCTTTAATGCATGGGTTCCATTGTTTGAGAACAAATAACTGTTCTTAACTAATTTTGGGGTGCTTAGTTCAAATTATATCCATTTTTACCCATGACACAGATTTTCTGAAAACTGGAGTCTGCTTTTTCAAAAAATGCTATTATAATGTGTTATACATTATATGCTGTGACTTATTTTCAAGAACTTTAAAATTATATGCAGCGACTTATTTTCAAGAACTTGCATGCAAAAATACCTCAAATTGATTGCATTTGTCAAAATGAATGCCATCTAGCTTAATTTAATTTACACTGATGCTGATAATGTTGGAGGTAGGTGATACTGAGTATCGACCAGAACATGCCAGTAATGAGCCACAACTTTTCACCCAAAGTGAATTGAATGACTTGGTGAGAGATCTGGATCTGCCTAAAGATTCTGCTGTGGTTTTGGGATCCAGACTTCAAGCGAAGAATTTGCTTTCCCCTGGGACAAGTTTTGCTTGGTACAGGAACTGCGAGAAAGAGTTTGTTCCATATTTTTCTATGGATGGTCTGTTGGTATACTGCAATAACATTGCCAGATTAATAGAAAGCTTGGGGACAGCTTACCAACCAGGTGACTGGAGACTGTTTATTCACTCTTCAAAGACAAGCCTAAAAGGTGTTCTACTTCATAATGGCAATCAATATGCCTCTGTGCCTATTGCCCATTCTGTTCACTTAAGAGAAATCTATGAAAATCTTGAGCTTCTCCTTGAAAAGGTGTGTTATCCAGAGCATGAATGGATTGTATGTGGTGATCTGAAGGTGCTGTGTATGCTGCTTGGTCAGCAGGCTGGTTACACAAAAATGCCCTGCTTTTTATGTGAATGGGATAGCAGAGCAAGAGATCTTCATTGGGTAAGGAAACAGTGGCCACCAAGGGAGAGTCTGACTCCCGGCTCCAAGAATATAATTCATGAAAAACTGATTGAGCCCAACAAAGTATTGCTACCGCCACTCAACATCAAGCTAGGTTTGATGAAACAATTTGTGAAAGCATTAAATAAGAACGGTGACTGTTTCAAGTACATTTGCAACAAGTTCCCAGCTTTGAGTTACCAAAAAGTTAAGGAGGATGTCTTTGTGCGTCCTCATATCAGGACACTGATTCTTGACACTAACTTTGAAGAAACCATGAATGACACAGAG
This sequence comes from Rafetus swinhoei, assembly GCA_019425775.1. NCBI lineage: Eukaryota > Metazoa > Chordata > Testudines > Trionychidae > Rafetus > Rafetus swinhoei. The sequence goes on from CM033440.1 coordinate 191,228,682, forward strand.
AAAGACGCTGAGGTGGCCTTCAGAAATGCCATACAAAACTTCTTAGGGAATAACAAAGATCCTGATTATAAAAACATGCTAAACAAATTTGAAAGACTTAGATGCAACATCAGCTTGAAAGTTCATTTTTTGCACTCCCATCTGGATTATTTTCCTGAAAATCTTGGAAGTGTCAGTGAAGAGAAAGGGGAAAGATTTCATCAGGCTATCAAAATGATGGAAAAGAGATATCAAGGATGCTGGGATGTCAACATGATGGCTGATTACTGCTGGTCCTTGAAAAGAGAGACTGATGGTGAAATGCGTAAAAAGTTGTCAAAAAAGCGTCGATTCAGTCGCATCTAATCATTTAAAATTACTCAATTGTTAAATTTCACACTTTGCTCCTTTGTTCTTTAAACAAGGACTTACAGCAGACTTTGTAAAAGAACTATAATTTACTATTTACCAAGTTTTTAATGCATAAGGTGGAATAAAAAGCATGAAAAATGTCCATTTTTTTCTTTTTGATTTGTGAAAAATCCTTACGTGATAGAGCAAAATGGATGCCATTTTTTAAATCAGCATAGCAAAATTATGTAAAGTCACCAATTTTTATCAAAACAACTAAAACTTTGTTTCAATTTGCAGACCAGTGTTATCTAATCACATTGTACTTTTTTCACAAGACCCTGACTCATTCAGTCCACAGAATGGCAGGTGCTGAGTGAGCAGCTATTCAATATTTTGTTATATCCTCATGTGACTACATGTCTTATTTACTTCATACTATTCAAATCATGCTCCAAAGACAGAATTATTAATTTTTTATGAGCTTTTGTATGGCTCTCATCTCTAGTTATCTGAGTGCTTCACAAATTAATTTATTCTCATAATACTCTCGTGAGATGAGGAGCTAGTATTCCTGTTTACTAGAGCAGAAGCGTGTCATTTTTACAATGCAATGAAAAAGTCTTATTGCACCTATGTTGTGTAGTTGGTTTGGTACAGTGAGGCATATATGTTATAGGAAAAAATGTTATTAATATAAATATGGAATAAACAATACTTTGCTTCTGTCACCACTATAACAAACCATTGTATCATTTTGATTTCCTATATAAAATGTAATACAGTAGACTTCCGATAATCCGGAACCTATGGGACTTAGGTGGTGCCAGATTATCAAATATGCCGGACTATCAGGAGGTACTATAAGCAGGTTATATATATACTGTATACATTATATACTGTATATAAAGTGTTCTTAACCCTTTTTATTGTCAAACTGTATACAGTATACTGTAATGTTTTAGTTTTTAAGCCTTTTTACCCTTTTGCTCAGTTCAGCTGCCGCTGTTACCTTGTGACTCATTTTTGCCGAAGCTCACTCACTAGGCTCTTGCCATTTTGATGCCGGACTATCAGGAGTGCCGGATTATTGGATGCCGGACTATTGGAGTTTTACTGTATTTGGAACCTGATTATTGTATTTATTTGTTCAACGTCATCTGTAAACTTTCAAACTTGTTGAGGGTTTTAGATGTACAGCTCTTAATAATAATGGGATTCAAGTGGTTAGGATTTAGTGCAGCTCTTTCAATATGTTCTTTAATTATAAGCCATTTTCTCATTTATTTTCACAAATATTTCATTTGTCATCATGAGTACACTTTTGGAGTTTCTGACTTTTACCATGACTTGTTTTCAGGAACTCTTGTAGTAGTTTTATCAGCAGCAAAAATGGAAGACTATTCTGGAACTTTAGATGAGAAATCTTGTCCATTCAATACTTTCTAGGAAAAGTCTTGTTGGTCAGCATCCAAATATAATCTGGGAACGTGGTCCTAGACCAACAACTTCCAGTTTATTTGTGCTTTGAACTAATTTAACGACTGAGGTACATATTTCTCTCTACGTGGATGGAAGGTAAAAAGGAGAATAGAAACTAGCAGGGACACACAGAAATGGGAAGTAGCCGTTCCATATCATGGTGCAAATCCTTAGCTGATGTAAACAATCATAACTCCAAAAAGCTATGAAATTTGCAATGCCAAAGGATCTCTCCTCACTCCTGCTCTTCCCTCCCAAGTTTCTTCTAATCTTTCTTTCTGAGATTAAACCTCAATTTCATGGTAATGTTGCTCTACAGGAGATGTAAGAATATGCAGCTATAGTGAAGAAGCAACAGGAACATGGTTCAGAAGTAGGTTAGCCAATGGGGAGGGAAGTACCAGCAAAGCACAGTAGTTGTGTTTGGACATATACAAGGTTATGGAGTTATTCTTGCTGATAGTCTCTACAGGCCACTGTTCCCACTTCTGCAGCATCTGAAACCTCCTCTCACCCAGGATGGCTGAACTAGAGAAACAAACATAATCCTGTATGGTTTTTATTTTCCCTCTTGTAAAGTTATTTCTGTGAAGGGTATCCTTTGTTAGGAAGTGGAGATCTGTACAGGAAATAAAAAACTACCATAAAATAACTGTGCTTTATTCATGGAGAAATCAGCCTCTCTCTGTTTAAAAAATACAGAAATATGTAAAAAATAATGAACTGGCCCTTGCAAATGAGATTCCCTCAGGAAGCAGCATGGAGCCAAATTGTCCTGCTAGAGACTCTAAAAAAATTATATTCCCAAATGTATATTTCAAGAATCTCATGCTTACACTGCCTTCTGCTATATAGTGGTATTACAACCAACACAAAACTTCCCTAACAACTGAAAGTGACATGGAAACAAAGAAGAGCTAACTCTTTATGGACCTAATCCAGGCACTCAGACTATCTCATTGAGTTCTTACAATCCTGAATCAAGCTATTTTGTTATATAGGCTGAAAGAGGTTGCTCTGCTACCATTTTGTTACTGTGTAAATTCACTTAAAAAAAGTTAATCTGAAATAAAACTACTGTTTTGTGTGTATACCATAGTATGCCTTCCCTTGTGTGCCTTCTATTCACACATTTCAAATGCTTTAGAAACAGTGCGTTTATCCTTGCAACACTCCAGTGAGGTGGCAATGTAACCTTCATATTATAGAAAAAGACCCAGGTGACTTATGAAGCCTGTTGCAGAGCCCCCTATAGAACGCAGGTCTCATGTATCTTACCCAAATCTTCTTTAGGTGAAAGAAAAAATTACACTAATTAAATAGGGAAAGTTAAATTGAGTTGCTCAGCAAGGAGCATACATATCAATTAGAAATTCTTCTGCTTCACCATATGCTTTTCACAGTCAAATAAAATTAAACTGTATTACTCATTTTTAACTTAATGTTTTAAAAAAAGATTTGTTACCAGACATGTTGACCTACTTCTTACTTTTAAATATTTTCACCATATACTGTACATGCTGTCTGACTCTTTAAATTGCTGCAAGATAATTTTTAGTGCATAGAACTACCAGTAGTTCATATGTATCAAATGCTTGAACATTCAACCTGGAGTTAAGGGAATACTTGAAAAGGAATCAGAGGCTAACTTAGGAAATAAGAGGTCTTTTATATGGTTGCCTCTGACTGTTCCACAGAAAACAAGACAATTTATAAATAATGAAGTTTCCAACATCATATTAAACAAATTTACAGATAAGTATCCCATTTACTATTCAATTCATGCCTTCACAGCACATGACAATTTTTGATTAAAGAAAGCTTTACACTACACTGCCTTGTTTTGATCTTCAGCCTGAATGATAGAAACCTCTTTTACTTTGCTCATTTACAGTTTGCAGCCAAGATCAAACAGGGAGTTACAGTACTTGCTCAGATTAATTTTCTTTTTTTCCCCCCTGCAGTTTTCTGGCCATATGGGACAACTTGGTTTTGGCATTCTTTACCGTAAATTAGCTCTGCATTATTTCATGTGGCCAAATCTGCCTATTGTCTGTCTTCTGGTCTTTTCATTTTGTATCTACTGTATACCATGTGTTGGATAAATATGGTGACAATTTGCTTCGTGTAATTCCATTTTAAAAAAAATTACCAGCCTTTTATAAACCACAGTATTTTTATTTAATATTAGCATAAATAATTGAGTTATCCTTTTCATAAACAAGGAAAGAAGTATAGAGAAATATATTAAAGCATCTAACCCTGTTTAACTCAAAGTAATTTCACTAAATATCAGTTGAAAATTTGTAAAGCATAAGCTGTTTGGGTTAAGAGAGAGACTGTTATTTTTGTTCAGAGATTTTCACAGCTCTTGATCCTACAGCATGAGGCAAGCTATACAAACATCAGGAATAATTGAACCAAATTACAGGGTTTATCTTAAAGCATAGGAAGGTGATAGATCAGGTAATACATCAGTTAATGAAGAGCGTGTAACATAGTACAACTATAGTGCCATTGGTATATTTTAGAAGATCTTAGCTTACAAAATTGTACCTGGAGCGTGTAGAGGGAAAAAGGATGAGGTGGTGAGGGGAATATGATTGCCTAAGATTTTCTAGGAATGTCTCCAGTGTCTCAGAAATAGAAGGTTTTTTTGGTGTTGGAAGATAACTAGATTGGATGTACTTTGGGTGACCGCTGACTTTGATTTGATCTAGCTACAAGCATTTTAAAAGTCTATTTCATAAATGAACATTAATCTGTTATTAACCATCAGGTTAATATGCCAGTGCTTGATTGAGAAGGATAGCCACTAATTATTAAGGGCAATAATCTGGTGGCATGGTCAATTCCCTTTAATAGGCAGCAGGTTTAAAACAAACAAAAGGAAGTTTTTCTTCACTCATCGCACAGTCAACCTGTGGAACTCCTTGCCAGAGGATGTGGTGAAGGCTAGGACTTTAACAGGATTCAAAAAAGCACTAGATAGATTCATGCAGGGTAGTTCCATAGATGGCTATTAGCCAGGATGGGTAGGAATGGTGTCCCTAACCTCTGTTTCTCTGGAGGTGGGTGACAGGGGAGGGATCACATGAGGATTACCTGTTTTGTTCCCTCCCTCTGGGGATATGGTATTGGTCACTGTTGGCAGACAGGATACTGAGCTAGATGGACCGTTGGTCTGACCCAGTATGGCCGTTTTTAATTTCTTATGTTCCCTATTCTACCCCGGAATTCTATTTAACCTTAGGCTCTTCACTGAAGCCTTGCAACCCTGAGTATCACATTGCCTAGTTTTTAGGTGCCTAGTTAAAAGTCAAAAAACACTGCAATCCACAAAGCCTGAGTTAGGCACCAAACTCCCTATACAATGAATGGGGAAAGATATGCCTCTTCAAATGCAGTCCACAGAAGCCAGCATGCCAGGCCAGGAGTTGTGCAAGATAGTCAATGGGAGGTACTGATGGCAGGTGACACCTAAATCTAGATACCAGTTAAACAAGTTAGACACCTAAATCTAGACTGCAGGGGAGTACCCATCTCTGCTTAGCAATCCACAAATGAGAACCTTAGACAGGCTGATTAGGGGCCTAAGTTCTTGCAGGAGTGAGTTAGGTGGCTGCCTCATTAAACACAGAACAGAGGGAGGGGAAAAGAAGGTGATGCCCCCCTTTAACTTTTAGCCCAGTGACCAGAGCAGTCAGTTTGGATGAAGGAGAGGAGGGAGATTGAAGAGAGGTCTTGCAACTGGATGCTTAACCTCTAGGCTACATCATTGGGTTTTTTTCTGATCCAGTGACTTTTCCATACTGGGTAATATTTAAGAATAATTTGGTCAGAAGGTTTTTCCTTCTTGCACCTCATCATCTAGTATGAAGCATCTAAAGGCCAAATTAAGCCTTCAGTAACTTGTGCAACCCCATTGTCTTCAGCCATGCCCACAGTGATCATCTGTTGCTATCCATAGATTTGCTCATGGAATTTAATTGAAGCTTAGCAAACAATTCTGTTGATGACACATAAGGAATAGAATCCAGCTCTCTTTTGCAGCTGTGTTGGTGCTGCAGGGCTAGCAGGAATAAAAAGCAGTACAAGCTTATTTTTATCACGCGTGTCAGCAGCTCTGGCACTGAATATACACAAGCAGCAAGTCGAATAAGGTGTCATTTTTGCAGTCACTCTTCAGTGCATGACTTCATCTTAAGGCCTTTTCCTAGCCATAGGATCAAATTTTATTTCCATTTACTACTGAAACCAAGAAATAAGGTCTGTTTAGTGACACTTGCGGCTGAATTCTAAAATATATTTACTTATTTCAAGACTTTAACTACCACTTTCACAATTTATTTCTGTTCCCCCCTTAGCAAAGAGTTTTTTCAGTACCTGTACCAGGAAAAAGCCCCTTGTAGCCAGTGACATACTGATCTTAATTACATACCAAAGAGGAAAAAATAAAGACACACCACATTTGACTACATCTTGGCCTTGTATAGAGTGGTCCTAATGATATGTAGTCTAGGCTCAGTGTCTGGAGTGCTTTTTCTAAGTAATGCTGCTTTTTCTTACCTCACCTCTGTAAAATCCAGCCTTTGCTCTCTCTCTCCACATTCCCAAACTCTTAATTTGTTCCCCCCACCCACAAGTTCTGTCAGCCCGAGGAGCTGGCCTGTTTAAAGCTGCCATCAAAGGCCTCAATGTCCTGGTATGTCATTGGTCCCTCTATTTCTGACTTAGCATTGGAGAGAAATGCTAATTGGTATATAAGTGTTGTCTCGGAACAGTTTAATATGGAATAGAAAGGGTTCTCTTCATTATCTGGCAATGAAAAGAACACCTCATGCACTTTCAACATCTGCCCATTAGCATTTCTAATGGAGATTAGTTATGACTGCCTAGTTCTTCTGGAGAGGTCTTTTACTCTTATGCAGAGGTAGAATCAGAGATACCAAAAGCAGGAATGAGGAAACTCCCTGATAAAAGAAGATAAAAATTTACTGCCACTTCCTTAAGTCTCAGCTACAAAAAACTAGCCTGATGACCATAGCTAGTCAGGTGACAAGCAGTTACTGTTCTTCCCTCTCCATCTTTATTCCTCACTCTGCCCAGCCCCCACCAAAAGCTGGCGCAACTTTTCATCAGATTCACTTGTCCTTCAGGTGTATCCCCATCCCCCACCTTCATCTGTGGATTTAGGCTGTAAACCCTTTTGGTCAAAGATGATTTTGTTTTGTGTGCACAAAGAAACCAGCACAATGGTGCTCCTGGCCTGATTATATCACAGGTTCCAATCAATTATAATAAATATTTAATAAAAAGCAGTTTGTGCGCTGTTACCACTGCTTAGGACACTAATCACAATCTCTCTCTATATTAAGATTGTAAACTCTTTGGAGATACAGTGCCTAACACAATGGGTGCTAATCCCTGAATAAGATTGCTGCAGTACATGCTGTCCTGCACTTACAAAGTTTCTACTGCCTGGTGACTCTGCTAGTGTAGTGGAAAACACAGCCCCTGCCTCTATTAGTTTGTGCTTGGTAGCAGTGGATATACTAACAGCTAAGTACAGGACATCTTTAATGAAAGTGGTATCAAAGCACAGAGATGTTATATCAAGGAAAACCAAAGAAATACTGGAGGTTCCTATAACCTTTACCTTTACAAAAATTAATAACTTTAGAATCCAGTACCTTGTAAGCTTATTTAAATTGTTTCCAGCACCAAGAACAGTAAATGCCAACATGTGGGCTATTGAAACCCCACACCAATACAGACATTTTAAAAGAATAAATGTGGACATGCTTTGAGGATCACATGCCTTATTTTTTCAAAAGAATTTGTTCAACCCTATAGCTTGATGGCAGAGAATTTACTTTTGCATTCTACATTTCATTGGGGCATGTTATGTAGAATGCAAATTACTCCTCTGATCAGACATCGTTTAGACTATTCAGCAATTCCAGAATGAAAACTATATATTTTTTTGTCATCATGAGAGAAATCAAATCTTTTCAATGAGTACTTGGTATTTAACCCAAAAAAAAAAGCTTTTGAGAGGAAGACCAGAAACATTGGATACCAGATTTTAAAAAATTAAAAAATAATTATTAGGATTTTTAATCAAAATGGCTACTAAGTGAAAAATAAAGCGTTCGAAGATCTGTATGGTAAACAGCAGATGTCACTCCAGTCTTCCTGCAGTGAGACTAGTCTAATAGGAGTATGTTTGCTTGCCATCAAGAATAAATTTTATCTCTTAATTATATACATTAATGTACTCTTTATTGAGAAATACATAATTTATTGGGGTAGTGGGGAAGGAGTTCAATTTCTCAGAAGATTTCTCTGGAATACAAATGGTTCCTGGGTTTCTTTCTTATGTGGGTGGTACAGAAGGATGGCTGGCATGGGACAATCAGGAGGCATTCCTTTTTTTAAAAAACAGGAACAGGTGACAATAACATTCACTTCTACAGAAAACCAAGAGGGTTGGCAATCATCTATGAAATAACTGACACATGCAGGCATTGTGCTTTTTGGGATTCTGCATTTTTCTTATGGCTTTAAATGTAGGATCCAATAAACCCATTAGCTAACTGACAGTAACAATTCAAATGAAGCAGTGTGCGCCACGTACCATAGCAGACACCCTCAGCAGGACATTTTCACAGGAATATGAGTAGCAAATGGACCTGTTATTCTTCACAATATAGGCAAGTCCCTAAAATTGATTTATTTGCCCTGACCAAAAAAAAAAAGTCACACACACACACACACACACACACACACACAACTCCCCCCCCCACACACAGACACACAAAAACCCCACAAAAAATTCTCCCAGTACTGCTCTAGAATGGATCGGATCATTATTTGCTTAGAGACACCCACCTCTTTCGCTGGTGGACAGAGCTCCTTTATACCTTTTTCTCCAATTCTTATCAAAAGAAAAGATATTCCTGAAAGTATTCTCTGCCATCCATATAAGCCAATTTATTCACCTTCTAATATTTTCCCCCAAAGCCTCACCATGATGCAGAGGCAGCAGCGGGGAAGGGGGTAAGTGACTCTTTCCAGTAACCATACAGCACACCTCCATCATACTCATCCAGGAGCCCACCCCTGCAGTCAACCTCGGTGCCAACTCTGACCACACATCTATACAAGTGATATCACAGGACCTAACCACATAAAACACCACATCAGAGGCTTATTTAACTGCACATCCTCTAATGTGATCTGTGCCAGCAGTGCCCCTCTGCCATGTATATTGGCCAAACTGGACAGTCTCTACAAGAAAGAATTAATGGACACAAATCAGATATCCGAAAAGGCAACACACAGAAATCTGTTGGGGAACATTTTTAACTTGTCTGAAACAAAAAACAGGACTATGTATCACTTTAAAGACTAACAAGATGGTTTATTAGGTGATGAGCTTTCGTGGGCCAGACCCACTTCCTCAGATCAAATAGTGGAAGAAAATTGGCACAACCATATATACCAAAGGATACAATCAAAAAAATGAACACATATGAAAAGGACAAATCAAATTTCAGGACAGAAGGAGATGAGGGGAGGTAAATGTCTGTGAGCTAATGATATTAGAGGTGATAATTGGGGAAGCTATCTTTGTAATGGGTAAGATAATTAATGTCTTTGTTTAGACCGAGGCGTAAAGTGTCGAATTTAAGCATGAGTGACAGTTCAGAGGATTCTCTTTTAAGTCTGGTGTTAAAAGGTCTTTGAAGCAGGATGCAGGTAATCAAGTTGTTGAGACAATGCCCTTTCTGGCTGAAATGGCAAGAAACTGTTTTTTCTTTGATTACCTGCATCCTGCTTCAAAGACCTTTTAACACAGACTTGAAAAGAAATCCTCTGAACTACTCATTCATGCTTAAATTCGACACTTTACATGCCAGGTCTAAACAAAGACATTAATTATCTTACCCATTACAAGATAGCTTCCCCAATTATCACCTCTAATATCATTAGCTCAGAGACATTTACCTCCCCTCATCTCCCTTCTGTTCTGAAATTTGATTTATCCTTTTCATGTGTTCATTTTTTTGATTGTATCCTTTGGTATATATGGTTGTGCCAATTTTCTTCCACTATTTGATCTGAGAAGTGGGTCTGGCCCACAGCTCATCACCTAATAAACCATCTTATTTAGTCTTTAAGAGTGATACATAGTCCTGTTTTTGTTTCAGCTACACCAGACTAACACTGGCTACATTCTATGCACTATTTGCTGTCTGGAGGCACTCATTAATGGATCTCAAGTCACACGTATTGTTTCAAACCAATTCACAAACCAACTCCACAAAGGAAATATAGGGCATAACTTCATTTACAAGTTTAATTCCTATAACAGAGTATGAATAAAGACATTGGCTGGATGGCCCTCTATATTCCACATCCTAATGACATAAAAAACCAAACAATGGGTACTTTAGAACAATTAGTACCTTCTCGATCAGCTTCATGTCACATGGACATGCTAATTGTCTATTTCCCTTTTTTTCCCCTTCTTTTCCCCCCCATCTCCTATTTATTTAGGGTGTGTCTAGACTATATCCCTCTATCCCCAGAGGGATGTAAATGAAGCACTTCAAAAGTGCAAATGAAGCCGGGATCTTTTGAAAAAAGCGCCCTGTTTGCCAGTTATCAGAATTTGAATACAGAAGAGCAGGTGCAGGGAGGCTGTGACATTACTTTGGGAATGAATAGTCACAGTAAACCTGTTCCAGAGTGCTGTGAACGTGACTCACTGCTCTCTGAGGATACATATAGAGACATTTTTGGTTGCTGACGCCTGAACAGTCACATCTTTATGTATAGACAGATGCATTAAGATAGTGTAAATCTGCAAAGCAGTGGCCCGTTGATCCAAAAGCCCAACTGCAGAGCATAATGTCAGAAGGAAGGACTTCATTAGCAATTCTATGCAGGGTGATCATCTCACAAGCAGCCAAGAATCATGCATAATGTAACTGCAACTGCTAACAGCAGGCTGCCTCATTATTAAATTCAACTTATTTTTAAGGGACCCAGGGAGCTAATCGTGAGAGTGTTTTTCGATATGATCTCCCACCCCCTCACAAATGCACTGAGAGAATTATTTGCATGACTATAGGATGGAGATCTCCCCCACACACATTGTCAGTTTCCCATTGTGTTAGGTGCTGTACATTGAAAATAGTCCCTGCCCCAGAGTGCTCATAAGCTAAATGGATAGAAAAGGCAGGTGGAAGATGGGAAGCAAGGCCACAAAAGTTAAGGTGCCCTATGGCACACAGGAAGCCTGAAGCATAATTGGGACTTGAGCTTTGCCAATAGCTTAACTCCTCCCTCCCTTAAAGCTGATGTTTTTCACTTTACATCTGAGCAGGGCTGGTGACTGACCTCACCAGGCTCTGGGCAATGTGGGGGGTGGCACCTCAGGTCCAGGCCCCCTGGAAGGGGCAGAGTCTTGGACAGAAGGGGCAGGACTTGTGGCAGTCAGCCCTCAGAGCTGTCTGGACCATGCCACAGCTCCCTCACCCAGCCTCAGCACTGCCTGGCTCACACCATGCAGGGCACCAGCAGTGATTTAGAGGGCCTGGGACTCCATCCGCTACTGCTGCCATAGTTCTGCTGCCTGGAGCTCTGGGTTCTTTTAAATCACCAGGCTTTGGGGCAACTACCTCTTCTCCACACACACCCCAAGCAGCCCTGTATCTGCGGGATATTTATGGTTTGTAACATAAGGATCCATTTAAGTGACATGGGAGAGTTTTCCTAACCATGTTTATACCATATACCTTTGCACTTGATAGCTAAATTGCATCTAGCGCCCTGCGTGGAACTGGTGCTCAAGGGTACTGTCCACAGATAAACATTAAAGGTTAGCTCCTACCATAAGGCAAGTTCCTACCCATAGCATTGGGCATGTGAGGGAAAGCAACCGTCCTTCAATGCTTTTGTGATGGTAAACGTTAGGATTGCAAAAAAGCTGCATACAAGGAGACGACAATGCATTTAAATGCTCTGCCTGAGTCAAAAGATTTCTGCCTGGAGCAGCCAAACAGAGCAAAGAAAGCAGAAGTCTGCTGCCACAGCTCACTGCAGCCTCCTCTCTCACTTCTGGTAGCGATAGAGAGGAGAAATGAGGGACCATCAAGTACCCATCTCTTCCATCTTCCTTCCTCTGTGTGTTTTGCACTCACCAGATTGGGGCATCAGTCAATCTCAGAGTACACCACAGTTGCCATATTGTGGAGGTTGCTGAAGTACTGTGGTGAAAAGGGTCATACGAGTACCTAAACAAGTAAGTTTGTCCTTAAATAATGATGGTTGGCCCAAAGCATATTCAGGATGTACCCAGTATGAAGTATAGCTGCACAGAACATTTTATACCAATTGTAGCAATACCCATATCTATGGTATTGTCTGGGGCCCCCATTACCGTAATATCAGAATGCCTCGGTCTAATGTCTTTATCCTCACAATATCCCTGAGAGACAAGGAAATACCATTATTCCTCTATTTTACTTATGGGGAATAGAAGCAGAGAGAGAGAGAGGGAGAGAGAGACTGACTGATTTGCCCCAGGTCACACAGGAAGTCAGTGTTAGAGCACAGAATTCTCACGTCCTATGCTAGTGCCTTTGACAATGAACACCATTGTCATCATCCATATAAGATAGATTAATACAGCTGCTTAGATTGCTTCTCCTTTGAAGATCACTATCATTGAAAGGGAAGTTCATGGATATCTGGAGTTGTGTATGAAGTTACTATAGCACATCCCAGAAAAAAAATTGTCCACAGCCCTTGAAATAATCCACAAATTCTTCCCCACTCAATAATTTATTCCTCCCCATGTGAAAGAATTTGAGAGAACTTGTGGATGTATACTCCTTCATTTTAATATTGTAGTATCTGCATGTACAAACCGAGTGACTGCTAGAGCATCCCCTTCTGACTGGGGATAGCACCCACTTCTAATGGCTGCACCAACCCCTGCAGTGGTCTCTTCTCGTAACTCAGTCCTCTGGCCGGCTCACATTAATGTCTTGTCTTTTCAGGGTATCACTGTTCCACACAGACTGTGTCCCTCACAACACTAGTCACGTCAGAAAAAAGGGGGGGGGGAGAGGATAAAAATAGATTTTTTTAAAAATCTGGGAGGGGTTAAGTGACAGTTTAAATACAAAATAAAGGCCAAAATTATAATTTTAAAAATATAAATAAAGATAAATGTTGCATCTATGAGCTGCTATTAAAAACAAAGTTAGAGGTGCTTTTGCATATGAACAGGAACTCAGGAAAGACATCTAAGTTTTGAAGTCAAACTTTATAAATATGGCACAATGGGTCATGTATTATATTAACTGCCTGATTAGCTCAATAAAAGCAATTTTTTATGCTGTGGTGTGTTTAATTAAATGTCAGTTACCATCCTAATCTGCACCTTGACACACAGCAGGAGCAAAAGTTAATTATCTGGTAACTAAGCTATAGGTCCTTCAAAATTTTCTAAAAAAACTGAAAATATGCAAGAATCTGAAAATTAAGCTATACAATGGCTCAAATGCACATTGTTATAGTATACCCTCCTAGATGTACAAATCTAACATAAAGGCTCTATTTAATCAACATTGTAATGGGTCTATGAAGCCTCAGAGAATGTATCTTTCTTTAGAAGATACAAACACAAATGGTAAAGTTGCTTAAAATAAATGATTGTTAATCAAGGCTTTCCACTTGGAGATTTAAATAGCCTCCATTACAATCAATCCACCCTGCTAGTCATCAGTGATGTCTTCCACCTCTTTTAGACTTTGCTTTTGACAGAGGAGCAGAATGGAAGTAATTCCAGGGCTTCTCCCTGGAGACTTGGGAATCAAAAAACACAAGCTGCAATTGCAACTTCTGCCATCTCCTCAGGCTTGACTTTTAATTTTACCCAGTTGTTTCTTTTCAGGACCTCAGTTCTCAAGAGTTACCAGCCTGAGGTTTTGCCTCGATCTGGACCTTCCTCTCCTTTCTGAGCCCAAGACCATCTGCCTATTGGCTGACCTCCTGTCGCGCCCAGTCCAAAACTTTCCTTCATCTCAGACAGGCCCTGATACCACACTCCCTTCTTAAGCCCCTTCAGTTGGGTGCCTCTCCCTGGCTTTCTTCTCTGGAAGTCCATATATTGCCCCTTTTTGATAGGGATCATCACTTCAGTGTGCCTCACCCTAGCAACTTCACAGCACTTCTCCAGGTTTCACTCTGTTACTCAAGGAGGGACCATATGGTTCTTCCTCCCCCTTCCCTCACAATCTTCTCCCAAACCAATTATAATCTGCCAAGTGATGAAGCAGAGAGGAGCAAAGATAGAATTTGGTGTGGGGCAGGGAGGGAAATCAGTAATAACTGGATTGAAAAGTTTAGTTTGTGGAATCAAACAGGAGACTCCAAAGCACAGCAGGAAGGAGGATGAGGGATAAGGATGATGACCTGCCTGAGAGCTGTTTCCACAGATGATGTGGGAGGAATGACTGAGTTGTGAGAGCACAGATCCCACTCATCACAGGCCAGCCACACAGTGAAGGCAGGCCCTGTCCTGAGACTCCTGATTGCCTGGGGATGGACAGACAAAAAAAGCTGGCTTTTCTGTCACCCTAGAGTACTGGCTGGCTACTTCCTGTATCCAGCTGTCCTCTTATTGGAAGATAGGGATGCCATTGGAGAAGGGGGGACTCACAAGGTCATAGCACCCAACAGTGCAAACTTAGACCTGTCAGCCAGCCCCAGGGAACAGCTTGAACAGGCCTGCTTTCAGACTGCACTACATGTAAAGCAGAATGAGATACTGTAATCCAGGACTGCAGAGCCAAGACTACAGGGGTCATCAAATCGTTTGCAATTCATGAAAGTATTTCCCTTTGGGCCTGTTGGATTTAAGTCATGTCCACCCTCACTGCTCTTTGCAATGACAATGGTTTTCTGTTTATGCTACTACAGGTTGGACCTCCCTGGTCTGGCACCGTCGGAACAAGAGAATTTGCCAGACATGGGGAGGTCTCCTGCCACCAGTCCCCAAGCCCATCGCCTGCTGCTGGCATGCTGCCCCACCAGGCAACCCTGCCTCACCGTCCCCCACAATTTGGCTAGGCTGCTTGCCTAGCTGCTGCTGGCTCCCCTCAGGCTCCAGCTCCTGCCTCGGGAATCCGGCTTCAGCCCCACACTCCCGGGGCTGCTGGAGGTTACTGTGGGGCTCTGGCCCCAGTCCCACACTGCCCCCAGCCAGGCTGCCGACCATGATGCCCCACCTGGCTGGTCCTCCTGCCCTTAGGTTCCCAAACTCTCTGGTCCAGAAGCATCCATGGTCCTACTGGACTATGGATGTTGCTGGACACAGGGTGCCAATTTTTGGAGGTACAACCTGGAAAAGGCACTGTATAGATCTGTGGTAGAGCAACTTCTAGTTGAGTTCCAATTTCTGTCCTCCTTTGGGAAGGCAGGAACAGAGTAAGGATGTGACCTGGTAATCGGCTAACTGAGTGATGCTTACCGCATCATGGTTAAGTTCCCTGGTTCTGCTGGAGCAGTCCCCTGCCTTGGATCTCACTTAACAATTAGTCAGTTAACTGACTAATTGGAATTTTACATATGTAGAACAGAGAACATCCACAACCACCACATGAAACTTCTGTGGGTGTCAGTACAGGCAAACGTACAATGCTTCTTGAATTAGATTACAAGGTTATAGCACTGGCTTCATAAAAGCTTTGCAGATATTACTCCAAACAACCAGGGGAGAACAGTGGCTAAGATTCCTTCCCATTACTGCAAGATTCCTTTACTAGCAGTGAAGTCTGACAGGCAGGACAGCTACCACCAGTCTTTCTACAGTCTCTCCCCCACATGAAAAAAGCCCTTCTTATAGAAGGCATTATTTCTAGGCTGCTGTCACATACCCTCAAGTCACCTGATTCAGGCTCAGGCCAAATGTAGAATCTTCGCCTTTTACAGACCCAGCTCTCCCTATAGTTCTAGAACATCTTATTGTGATGCTGAAGATTAGGGATGTTAAACAGTTTACCGGTATGCATGAGACTTATTGTTATGCTTACCAGTTAACCTACTGTAGGTAGGGAACTCCACCAGCAGCCAGTTGTACAAGTCAGGGGCAGCCCCAGCCATAGAAATGGCAGTGGACTGGGCAGTGAGACCTCATGGTCATGGGGGACCCCATGGTCTTGGCCACAGCAGGACCAGTTGACTGACTCAATGCTCTTCTTTAATTAGTTAACCATTTTAACATCCCTACTGAAAATATGTTACTTGAGTCACATGAGCTAAAAGCCAGCTGGCTATCAGCTAAGGCTCCTTATTCTCTGTAAGTGGTCTCAGTGCCACTAGATGGAGCAGTGAACTACACCCAGATGGTTACACTTGCTTGTGTACAGCAGTTGCAATTCTACCTGGCCTTGACATGAGTTGCACAAGATCTACAGAAGACTCGGGGGGGTCACTCCCCTACTGCACACTTAGGCTATGTCTACACTGGTGGGTTCTTGTGCAAGAATGGCCATTCTTCCACAGAGTTCACACTGCCCGCCTGCTCTTGCACAAGAAGATTTACAGTAAAGCGTGGAAAGAGAGGGCTTCTTGCACAAAAACTACACTCTCTTCTAACAGGTGTAAGCCCTCTTGCACAAGAGCTCTTGCGCAAGAAGGCAATGTGGATGTGGGACAGAGGTTTCTTGCGCAAGAAAGCCCTATGGCTAAAATGGCCATCAGAGCTTTCTTGCTCAAGAGAGCATCCACACTGCCATGGATGCTCTTGCGCAAAAGCACATGGCAGCGTGAACATGTTCTTGCGCAAGAGTTCTTCCACAAGAACCCTTGCGCAAGAAGTTCTTGTTCAAGAACCCACCAGCGTAGACATAGCCTTACAGAGAAGCTGGGCAGAATCTCAGAGCACCCCCTTGTGAGCAGGGGTAGTACTGTAGGGGAGCCTTTCTTTACTGTTCTCAATTTGTGGCATTAAATGTCTCGCCTACGTCTACACTGGTAACTTCTTGCACAAGAACTCTTTTGCAGAAGAGTTTTTGTGCAAAAACTTTTCCACAAGAGAGCGTCTACACTGCCATGTGCTTTTGCGCAAGAGCATCCATGCCAGTGTAAATGCTCTCTTCCTCAAGAAAGCTCTGATGACCATTTTAACCATAGGGGCTTCTTGCACAAGAAATTCATGTTGCCTGTCTACACTGGCGTCTTCTGGAAGAGCTCTTGCAGAGGCTTATTCCTCGTGGGGAGAAGAATAACTCTTCCGGAAGAAGCCCTGTCTTACAACACTATACTGTCAATTTACTTCTGGAAGAACACTCGTGCAGTGTAGACAGCCAGCAATTTTTTGCAGAAGAATGGTTGTTCTTCCAGAAGAAGCTGCCAGTGTAGACATAGCCCTCCTGTAAAGGAATCTGGGGCAAGCTTTGAAAAAAAAAAAAAAAAAACGCCTATTCAAAAATAAGTATGGCCCCTTTAATAAGGTATTACAGAAAGAACATTTGTAATAAGAGGCCTCTAATGCTAGCTAGCTTTGAGTCCCAGCTCTCTTGCAGTTCCTGTTTCCAGAGCTGGGGAGAAGGGGGCAGAAACCTCTGTGATACTTACCCCTTTCACCCACCCATATCAGTCTAAGAAAAGACATTGCCTCACCCACTTTGCTCCCTGTTTAAATAGGTCAGTCCTATGGCAGAGCAGAGAGTCTCTGTGATTATACACAGGTGGCTCTGATTATGAACACCTGGCTGACCCTCAGAGGAGCGGTACACGCCTTCACACTAGCTCTGTATAAATACAGGGCCCTGAGAATTCAGCCCTTTTTGGGGTGGACAAGCCCAATGGGTTCATAGGTAGCATATATAGAGAGTTGGTAGGGCATAAGGATGGGGAGAGCTCTGCCTTTAGAAACATTTCTACTGGGTTGGTAATACTGATGAAGAGCAAACAAGACCACCACTTATGTTAGGATCTCTGCAGATAACATCCTACACATTACTTGGCAGTCAAAAATCACTTGCAGTTTCATAAGCCTGTTGATTTTCTTCTGGAGATGAGGGGGTGAAAATGGAGCAGGAAAAAAGGGGGGGAGGTAGCTCTGTTAGTCTTTACCCCTTTTCCAAGTCCCCCATTTAGTGTAGGTTCTGGCGGGGTAGGGGAAAGCAAAGCACAGCACAGAACAAGGAGTGAAACCGGCATCAATTTTTAAGCGAGATGTCGCTAGTGCTGAAGGCATAAATGGGTCATGTAATTCCTTCTTAAAAATAAAATACTTGGCAGGTTTCCCTGCCTGCAGTGAAGTGTGCTGAATTCTAATGCACATTTAGCCACAATGACAAAGCTCACAGCCAGCTCCGAGTGCTGCAATCTCTAGTGCTGCAGTGCAAATGTCTGGGCTGTTGACATACTATTTGATTTGCTTGCTACAAAGTTACTGAGAAAGGAGCTCTAGCCTGTTTCAAAGAGTGTGTTGATTTTTCAAACATTCTTAATCAGGCAGCGACAATGAGATGCTCTGACTCTACAGAGAGCATTTTATCATGGAAATGAAAACACCTTCTTCTGAAAACACAGACACCATTTTTTTTTTTTTAAATCCACAAAGACACAACCCTGAATTTTCTAAGTGAAATAGCCTGGAATAGGAATTGAAGAAGCCTATTGTAACATATAAAAGCAGAAATGGGGACTCTGTCCTGAAAACTGCTGAGCATTCTTGCCTTTATTGATTCGAAGCATTCCAGCTTTACAGGCTGTGTGGTCTAATGGCTATTCTTAGCTCTGTCGTTTATCTGCAGTGTGACTTTTGCCAGGCACCTCGCACTCTGTTTTTATTTCCTTTCCTTTTCTTTGCCTGGCATGACTACTTAAACTGATGATCTTTAGAATAAAGACTGTCTCCTACTATGAGCCTGTACAGAGCCTTGCACAGTGGTGTCCTGAGCTCATTGTGGGGCCTCAAGATAATAGTAACAAACACCTTGCCACATCAGGTTCTATGTCTCTGACAGGGCTGAAACGAAAGACAGGACTATGCAGCACTTTAAAGACTAACAAGATGGTTTATTAGGTGATGAGCTTTCGTGGGCCAGACCCACTTCCTCAGATCAAATTGTGGAAGAAAATTGGTACGACTATATATACTAAAGGGATACAATTAAAAAAAAGTGAACACATATAAAATTGACAAATCAGATTTTAGAACAGAGGGGGGATGAGTGGGTGAGGTTAGTGTCTATGAGATAATGATATTAGGGGTGATAATTGGGGAAGCTATCTTTGTAATGGGTAAGATAATTAGCATCTTTGTTAAGGCCCATTCGTAAAGTATCAAATTTAAGCATGAATGACAGTTCAGAGGCTTCCCTTTGTAGTCTTGTGTTAAAGTCTCTTTGAAGCAGGATGCATGTAGTTAGGTAGGTCGTTGAGACAATGCCCAGTCTGGTTGAAATGGCAAGAAACTGTTTTTTCTTTGTGAAACTGTCTGATGTCTGTTTTCTGTGCTTAGATTCTTAGTCGACCTAACTACATGCATCCTGATTCAAAGAGACTTTAACGCTAGACTAACACGGCTACATCTCTATTACTATTCTGACAGGGCTGACACTCCAGGAAACTGATGCCTGGCTGAAATTTGCCAAGACTCCCCTATATAACAACATTCTGCTGAGTCTCAGGGATAGCCATGTTAGTTTGTAACATTAAAAACAAGTAGTCCTGTGGCACCTTAGAGACTAACAAATTTCATATAAGTATAGTATCATGAGATTTTGTGGGCAAAACACCACTTCTTCAGATGAGCATGAGTAGCGAAAAAAAGAGGGGACCTCACAATTTATAACAGAAAAAGAAGGGAGGGGGGAAGTACCTGTCAATAGCTGTGCCAATGCTAATGAGACTAATTGTGTGAGCTGGAAAGGTCCCATACTTAGCTTCTGATGTCAGTGAGGTATTGAATGTAAGGACAGCTGGTTTTATAATGGACCACCCAGTTCAAGTCTTTGTTCAAGCCCCAGGAAACAGTGTCAAATTTGCATATGAAGGTCAGTTCTGTAGAGAGAGAATGTGGAATTGACCTTCATATGCACCTACAAATCTTCTACATTTGTTCTTGTTGCTGGCTAGCTCTGATAGGTGGCTGAGTTCATCTGAACTACTCTAGCGCTGTTTCCCAAAGGTGGGTACCTAAAGTTAGTCTGTACACTTTGGTTATCCTTTGTTTAAATGGGAGGAAAAAAATATCAGATTCCCTCCACTCCCTTCTTCATGCATGGCCTCTGCAGAGCCCCACTGCTGGAATTTCCTACCCCTCGGGCCTCTCATAGCACACCTCTGAGCCATGCCTCTGTCCCTCTCTTCTGCAATGCCAAGTGAGGGCTTGTCTACACTACGCAATTTCAGTTAATATAAGGCTATCGTGCTTTCTGATGATAAATTGGAGTGCACATCCGCTCCCTGCGCTGCCCCCTTTGGGAGACTGAAGAGTATTAACACTCTCCATCTCTAGTTCACAGAGCACAAAGACCAAAATTGTAACTGTCCCTAGCACAGGAATGTAAAGTTAGGAAGGGTCTTAGCATCTTTTCCCTCAATTGTACACCTGTTCGGGGAAGCTGTCCTCTATTCCTATTAAATAAGTAAGACAGAGTAGTTGTAGCTGTGTCAATCCCAGGATATCAGAGGGACAAGGCAGGTGAGGTCATATCTTTTATTGGATCAACTTTCGTAACATAAGCTGCATCTATACGACGATCCTCTTCCACAAGAGGAAATGCAAATGGAGCGCTCATTTGCATATGTCACACTCTCATTTGCATTTCCTCCTCAGATCCCTTTTGCGCAAGAGGTTTTTGCGCAAAAAAGAGCTGTGTAAACGGCTCCCTTTTGTGCAAAAAACCCCTTTTGCGCAAAAACCCCCTTTTGCGCAAGAGCCATTCTTCCTCATTTTTGAGGAATAAGTACAGGTCTGGAAGCCAAGAATTTTTTAGCACTGTCATTTTCTTGGGCAAGTCACTTAAGCTCTCTGTGCCAGTGTTTGTATCTGTAAAATTCATTCTGAGCAGCTGGGATGAGTCATTAATTCAAAATGCTTTGATGGGGAAGAGTGCTAAGTACGTCTGATAATAATGATTATTATTCCGTGCCCAGGGCATGGACTCAGTTCTCACCTATGAAATTCCCAATTTCAAACAGATCTCAAAGGTCCATGGAAATG
This sequence comes from Rafetus swinhoei, assembly GCA_019425775.1. NCBI lineage: Eukaryota > Metazoa > Chordata > Testudines > Trionychidae > Rafetus > Rafetus swinhoei. Next base: position 191,249,758 of record CM033440.1, read on the forward strand.
AAATTTGCATGAGAAACACAGACCATGATTGCCATCGGGTTACAATAGGAGGAAATAGGAGATGAATCCATGCTGTCTGTTAGTTAGCACAGATAGAAAGAGGTGACCGCAATGAGCCACATTGTACATTTGATCTATTTATTGGTTTACTAATAAAAGGAGAGCTGATAGTGTTGAAGTTCTTAAGAGTTCGGTTTTGGGGCCCTTGAAATCTGTATGTCAAGCAGAGGCTTGCTAGCCTTTCCCTATCAGAGCCCACTGAGAATGCCAAGGTTTCTGCAGAGTTTACACTTTACTTCGGTCTGGATTGGCGCCTTGGGATGCAGCCCAAGTAAAGGCCGGGAGTAGCACGCTGCTTCAGGGATTGAACTGTGGGGCTGTGGCCTTGCTTCCCCATTGCACCAGGCCATTCTCCTGGCATGACCGACTTCCTCCTCACAGACGGTCTATCCATGCTAGCAAACACATTGAGAGCAGAGAAAAGGGGCAAGTCTTATTCTGCTGCCCATTCTCTACCCTACACACTCCTTTCCTACAAGGTCAAGTTTTCAAGTAGGCAAAAATGTTTGGTATCAAAATGGGGGGGAAGGGGTTGGTAAATGAAAAGCATGATTTCAATACAAAATTGCAAATAATTTCAATTGAAAATGCATTAAAATTTTGAAAAGATGGGTAGGCCTCAGTCCCTTTGAAAGGAAAGCAACTTTAGAACTTGGATGCTCTTTGCAAACTATCTTTTTATTTTCCTCCATGTTAATAAGTTGGTCTGGCAGGAAGAACAAGTTAACAGTTTACTAGAATTGTCCACATTCAATCAGTGGCTGAAGTATATGAAGTGGAACATAAATAATGAATGTTTGTAGTATACTTTAATTTTGTTGTGCTGGTTTTAAGTGTATACATTTCACATGATGTACTCCATGGTCTATATTCTCTGCTGAAAAAAACAAGTATTACTTAGCACCCAAGCGACTAACAAAAATATATAGTATCATGAGCTTTTGTGGGCAACACCGGCCACCCCTCTGAAATGTTTATTCTCTTCTAGGTTAGTTAGTCACTGCTCCATTGACTTCCATGGAAGTGCACCAATTCACATCAGCAGAGAATATGGCCTCATGTATCATCAATACGGTATATTTTAGCAGACTTTTTTATTAGAAATATTAATTATGTTGTTATAAAACTCTAGGACAATTTCGTGTTGTCCGCTTACCTGACTCATGGCTACTTTGGGCCAGAATAAAGATTTACAACCAATATTTGGGGGGCAAATGTATGGCAGAATGTAATTCCAATGACTTCAGTGGCTTTCCATCAAAGATGACATTGGTGCTTTGTATTTAAGATGCTTGTAATCAATATGAACTTCAAAGGTATTTATAAAATTGAATTGATCCACACTGAAGTGTGATCATTTTTTACAATTATTTTATTGTTTCCATTATCCAACTTAGAGCCCCCAAACAAGAGTAGGGTCCGATAGGGCTTGGTGTTTGGCGGACACACAATAAGAGAGAGAAGTCTTTGCCCATTCTTGGTAAGACAGTCAAAGAGTGAGGTGCACGGAATTCCTATCCTACAGATGGGAACTGAGACAAAGACAGATTAAGGGATCTGCCCAAGAGAAGGTCTGTAGGAATTGAACCCACATCTCCTGCATTCCAGGCAAATGATCTGACTGCAATAATACTAATACTTAGCTCTTAGGGAAAACTTTTCATCCATAGGTTTCAAAGCACTTTACAATGGAGTTCAGTAGCGTTATGGCCATTTTACATGTAGAAAATTGAGGCACTGAGATGGGAAGTGACTTACCCAAGAGGCAGAGGTAGAAATAAAATCAAGGGTTGTGGAGTTCCAGTCAAGTGCTTTATCTGCTAGACCACACACGGCTAATTTTTGTCTCTAGGATATGTCAGTCCCCTAATTATTTTAGCTTCTGTTTATATAGTGTCTTTCAGCAGATGGTTCTCAAACCGCAAATAAAGGGATCCTATAGCGAGAGATCACCAGCCTCTGGGATGAAACAGAGTGGCCATTTGGAATGAGCAACATGATTGAATAGATCTGAGAAGAAAAAAGGAATCATTTTTTCTCACTGAAACCACAGGAAGCTGTAGATGGAATGTAATCTTCCACCTTGGCATTTATCCAAGACACTGCAGTAGCAACCCAACTCTTGACTCAAGTGTAGTGGGATCTTTAATTACCCAGGGTGGAATGAGCCTCTCATGACTTACTTGCCAGATTCCATTATCCATGCCCATCAATTTCACTGCTGTGATCAATAGAAAAATAGAGGGCTGCTTTTTCTCTCATATCAGTGTCACGCTCATGTTACATCATGGATTTGAGCGGAGTTGCTGCTGGTTTACGCTGATATAAACGAGAGGAGAAACTGGCCCACAGAGTAGCAAAGTGTTTTCTAAAATAAATACAGAGAGGTGCTGACATTTCCAGTATCTTCTGGCCTCTACGGAGAAAGCTCGCGCTGTGAAATGATGCTGATTCTGTTTTATTCCCAGCCAGGTCTGCCATTGCAGAATAGATACAGTACAAGAAGAATCATTTTATATTATTTATTCTGTGCTCTGACATCAACTACTAATCCCATCGAATCCAGCCCTTCTTTGCAGAGCTGCGGTAACAAACCTTGCTTTGGTATTTTCAGATTGGCTCTTGCTGAAGCATGACTCACCTTCCACAGTCAACAGGGATTTAAAAAAGGCCAGGACCACACAGGCATGGAGGGCAAATCCCTCCTCATCCCTTAGGAATGCAGTGTCTTCGGGTGAGGGTGGAGTTTGAACATAGAGGGGATGGCAGGGCTCGTGTGTCACTATGCTAGCTTCTCGACTCCCTGCTTTCTACAGAGGCTGTTTCTAGGGAAATGATTGCACTGTCTGGGAGCGTTAGGCAGTCCCACTAGGTTATGTAGTATGTGTCGGGACAAGCAGAGTGGCTCCTCTATATCTACGAGCTTTGAGACAATCCAGGGGACCATCTTTGGATGTGGTGTGTCCCAGAATTCAGACAGGGTCCCTGATACTGGCTTCAGTGCTACTCTCATTGAAATCCATGAGCTTAAATAGGATTTAAGCTGCCGTTGGTGTAAATAGGATCAGGTTCAAGCCCACAGTGGTCTCTCTTTGTGAGGTGGGGAGGTCTGCCTCTATCCCCTGTGGTCTGAGGTCAGAGCAGACTTTTAGAGGCTTAACTTGAACAGCAGTGAACAGCTGAACCTCTGTTCTTCACAGAGCCTGACTGAAAGTCAGTCAAAGCCAGCTAATGCTACCTGTACCTGTATCTGACACTCATGAAGAAGACAGTTTTGCTGTCATGGAAACCATTAGTCTTCATCTTTGGCATTTGAGTCCCTCTTCTTGCTGTCCTGGGCATTTAGTTCATGTAGGAATAGCTCTGCAATTTCAGAAGTGACCTGGTAAGGGGGAAAAAATGATTGACTCCTTTTTCTTTTCTTTTCTTTTCTTTTCTTTTCTTTTCTTTTCTTTTCTTTTCTTTAATCCTCTCCCTATCTGGGTTTGTATGGCCCTCTCCTAGTACAAAGCCTTTGTTGTGTCTGAGAAGCTAGAAAGTCATCTAAGGCCTTCCCTCCCCTACAAATTCACCCCTCCCCCATCCCTGCCCCACTTATCTTTTATGTTAGACATTAAGGTCTTACCTACTCTGAGGCTGTTCAAATTTACACAGTGAGCCATACAGGACTCTGCAGGGCCCCAGAATGCCAGGAGCACAAATTATATTTGGGTCCCCCGCCACACACACTATCCCCATTTTAAATGTAGAAATGGAGTAACTGAAAATCTGGCTGCTGTCCGGGCCAGCCTGTCCACACTCTGTGGTGCTAGTGTAAATGTGGAGTAACCTTGGTGGAGTTGTTCTGGATGTATGTCAGTATAGAGCAGAGCTGTACTTCCTCCAACTTGGGCCTGATTCTGATTCCTTGTCTGCTTATGTAAGTCAGGAACAATTTCTCTCTAATTCTGGTGAAGGTAACAGTCGTATCAAGCCCAGTGCCTCAGGGAACTTCCAAACTTACAACATAGGCCTGTGGCTTAAAGGCACAGCAGAGACATATATCCCTGTAGGCAAAGATGTATGTTGATACTGATTAGTTCTGAGAGAATTTTTTAGTGTTGCCACAGATCATACTGTATTACATATATGTGCAACGTGTCTAGTGCACTGCTAGTAATTTAACAATAAAAGATATCACATGGATTAAATACACCTTTCAGTAACACCCATGCAGCCCCATTCTAGTTATTGTCAAATTTAGCTTTATATCTTCCTTCTTTACTTGAAGGAATGGTGGAAAGCTAGCTTTATGTTCCCAGTCATTCACACACTGAGCTGGGCTGAAGAGCAGCTAAGGCATTTGCTGATGTAAAAATCAACCACAGGGGAGAATTGTTTCACTGAGGGATGATTTACACAGCCACGGTTTGCCTCATCTGCATATTCTTTTTGCTTTCCGAGATGCAAAGTAAAATATGCCCTTCACCAAAGGCACTGTCGTTGCAGAAATGCAACCCTGTTATACAGTAAAGTATTCATCTTTGAACCTATTAAGTGGTTACTTAACACAGCTAGAGCTGGTTGAGAAACAGCAAGTTTTCTCTACAGAAAATGTTGAAGAAAATGGGGGGGGAAGTTTTTATTGATATTTACTCTGGAAAATTTTGACTGAAGGAAAAAAAAAGCAACACCTAAATATTCTAGAAGAAAAGATCAAAACAGCACTCAAAACCTGCAATAGTTAAGCCATAAAAGTTTGATTTGGAAATGCCACCATAGTGCTCATGGGGGCTATTGTTTGGGAGCAAAGGCCCCATTTTCCACTATAGGCCAGACTTCCTCATCAGTTATCACCCATGATGCACTACAGTCTTCCCTCATTGGGAGGTGGATGGGGACTTCTGGGAGCCTGATAGTAGGGTCCTTCATGGAAAAAAAAGTTCATTGGGGGCTTCCTGGACTGTCCTTAGGATTCATGGGGCCCTACACAGTAATATTAAACCGGTGCCCCTCTGCTCAATGGCAGCTAGACAAGGCGGATGATTTTTTAGAGATGTGATTTCATAATCTGCAGCAACACGCTAATGAAATCTTTTCAGAGCAAATATTAAATTAAGTTACTGTAGAGAAACTAACACAGTAAATTCAGAAACTGACAATATATACCTGGGGCTGGCAAATGCCTGTTAAATGGCTTCATTGCCACTTAATGGCTCTAGCTTTTTCACTTTTAAGTTAACTAGATCTCCTTTGGAGGAAGCAGAGCCCCAGAACAGGGATAGGAAGTGGAAGGTGGGTGGACATTAAGACTCAGGGGTGCCCCAAATTTTCAGGTGCCCTACGCCACTGCACATTCTGCATATGAGTCAGGACAGCCCTGGGGACTTCAATCCCATAAGAGAATAGGAGTATGAATGAGGCAGTTAAGCTGTAACATCATGAGGTGCTGAGGTGATATTTCTAAATCAAAATGGTTTGAGCTTTTGTTTTTTCAATGAAAATCTTCTCCCTGGAGAGCAGACATTTCTGATGAAGAATTGTATTTACACAAAACCTCAATTTTCCAGCTGAAAAACTGTTTCAGTAGAATTTTTTGAATAGCTCTGCACACGTGTTATTCAGAGACTAAGCAAACCAGAACACATTATCTGAACGATCTATAGGCAGAATTCAAGAAAAAAATCATTTATCACTAAAATTTGGTTTGATTACTTTACTGAAGTAGCAGAACAAGCTTCTCTTCTATCAGCTTCTTAGTAGAAATAGAATGGATTTGAATGGTTCATCAGAGAGCCTTTGAATGAGATATCCTCTTGCCACACATTGCAAAGAAGTCTCAGGAAAAAACCTTGTGCAGGGCTGCAGCTCATTCCAGAAGAGTTAAATCAAAACAGAACATGCCTCACCCCCAAAATTACAGGGTTGGAATTGCCAATATAATATTGACTCTGTGTTTCATACATTGATAGTTCATAGGCACCTGACTGGCTTGCTGTGTTTTAGACATAATACATAACGAGACATATTACCTTACAAATCAGACCAAAGTTTGCTCATCTAGTTCTTTGCAAGGGAACAGTGGGAGTTTGTTTAGACAGAAATCTTTCTCTTCCTTTAACTTTTCTCTTCGCTTCTGTTATTAACCTTTCCCATGTGTGCAAGAAGATTTGCCCACACTGAGTCAACAGTATCTGTGTACATCATGCAGTGGGGTACTTTGATCTGTATTTAAGGGGCTCCTATGTATCCCTTCAAGTTTTAAGGCTTGTAGCGTACAAGTGCCATGTTATGATGTGTAAACGCTTAGGCATAATCAGCTGATTATAGAGTGATTCCCACTCCTATATGATACATTAGATTCATTTTGATCCAAGGACATAGCCATGAGGCTGTTAACATGCATGTGTAGGAAATATTGTACATTTGATAGTGACCTTAGGGGCTGGAGCTTGGGCTCCGAAGCCTGCATCTCTCCCTTGGTTTCAGAGTCATAGATTCAGCCCAAGCTGCAACTTAACAGGGCTGTGTATGCATCTATTTTTAGAGTGTCAGTGAGAGCCCTGCTGGCTCTGTCTGTCAATCTGGACTGGGCGGCTCATTTCAAAACGCCGTGTAGACATATCCCATGGGCCAGGGTCGCCTCTTACTGACAGTTTTATACCAGTGTAATGTCATTGACTTCAGAGCATTGGGACCCAATTCATTCTCTTATAAGTGAGAAGGGGATTGAGCAATCTGTTCAGACTTTTTATTTATTGAGATTAGCTAATTTGTCATATTAAGAAACAAGAACGGAATGCTTAGCTAGCTGTCATGTTAGAAAAAAACCTGAGACTAATGCAGAACAAATGTTCTCCTTAAAGTACCTGTCATGAAGGTAGGTAAGCCATAAAATGTCTAATCCAGTCACCCTTATCATGGGCTTTCCCTTAAAATGTATGCAGTAGCCTTTCTATATTCCTAAAACCAGAGAAATCAGTTTGAAATAGCATTCACTAATCCCCTCACTGCCTGTGCAGCCTGGGGGTTTGTTTTAACTGAGGATGTTTGCACTGGGCATTACCGGAGTGCATTTAGAATGTGATCCTGCAAGTTGCAAAAGGGCTTCTCAAAATGTCAGTGGTGTTTGAGGACATGCATTGTCTCCCCGGACAAGCTCAGCACTTTGCAAGATCAGGCCCTTAACGGGCAAGAGATTAATTGTGGGCTGTGGGTTGCCCCGAGAATGAATGTAAGCCAATGATAGTGCAGAGAACTAAATCAGGAAGTGACATATAGCAGTGAAGCAAATGGCTTTTCTTCCTTAAAGGAAACCAGACTTTTTAATTTGTTTTATCAACAGTGCTTCAAGAACCCAGCTGGGTTTGGTTCTGTTAGGTGCTGTAGAAATGTAATAAGAGTTTACAGTCTAAATGGGCTTGTGTATATTGTCTTTCCCATTTATGGCAGTACACCACTGTGCAGCATTATGCCTTCATCTCCTTGACTCTTACGACCACCTCAATTTCCAGCTTGTCAGTCTGTATAGAGCACTGCTGCCCAATTTTTCACATGTAATCAATGGCAAACATTTTAAAAAGGATCACCAAGATGTGATGTTTCTGTAGAGACCCCTTTCTGGTCACAGTTTTGGCTGATTTAGTGGCAATTTTTTCCAACCATGACACCAAGAGATATAGCATTCTATACATAACAGCCTCTTTGTATTGGTTTAGTAATATTTAGTATATAGGTGTTCAACTCCATAGTACCGTAGGGCTTGAGCTGCTAACTCCTTACTCACACAACTAATACGGATTGCAAAATGCAGCCTGTAGTGACCTTTCCCCTGAGAGCTCTTTGAGGTCTCCTCACACAGGAACTCTGTCCTAAGGATCTGCGATCAGGATATACTGAAGTAATTGTGCTTTTCAGTTCATCCCGAGATTATGTTTGGTGTCCTCTACATCTTGTTCCTTCTTTCTTTCCAGCTCTCTGACTAACCAGCAGCCTCAACCACTGAGGGGTTTTTTTTAAATCTAATTGTATTTTATTTTAGAAACAGGGATATTTTCACCTTCAGGCTCGCCAAGGGTCAGTGAGTGTGGCTTGATTTCTGTGGGCAGGCTGTAAGTACAGCCAAAGAAGAGCAGCAGTGCATTAAATTGTATGTTTCTGCTTTATTTCCTAATATTTTAATTTGATCCAGGAAACAGGAATATACAGTAGAGCCTGCATGTGTGATTTAAAATAAGGGGTTAAGGCTGAAAGACATGCACAGTTGCTGGTCTCATATGAATTAGCTTTTCTGCATGTGCTTTTATACTCCATATATACTGAGTGTGCTGTCTGAAGAATCATCTATTAGATTCTAGTCTTTCATGGTTTTCCATGGACCATCAAAAATATTTCATGCAATATGGCCAGAAACAGGATCTTACTAGTATCAATACAGAAAATCCAAGTAGGTAGATCTGTTCTGAAAATAAATGTTTTCTTTACATTTGCATGTTCTGGTCTATGCCCAGAAATCTTAGTCAAATGCAAACTATATTTGTGTGCAATCCGTGCTTGATCCAAAACACACTCAAGTGCAGTGGCTCTCAAAGTGTGATGCACTCGCTGCTGCTCCCCCTCCTCCTGACTGTGGGAACGGCAGGGCAGGAAAGCGCTTGCTGGGAGACTTTCCCCAGAATCATGGCTAATGGGAGCAGTGGGAGGCAGTGCCCAGGAGTGGCGGGAAGTGCAAAGCCAGGTAAACACCCTCCCACCCCCCTTTGTACGCAGACCCCACATCTCCATCCCCTTCACTCACCCTTCTCCTGCATCCATTTTGTCATCCTGGGTGGCTGGCTGGTGGTCCACGGAAAGGCCTGGGTAGGCCATGGACCAAAAAGTTTGAGAATGATTGCTTAGGAACCTTTCCACTGACTCTAGAGGATTTGGGATCAGCCTTGGACGAAAACCAGTTGTATTATAGGCGGAGCTGGGAGACTTATCGGCAGTTAAGATTGCCTGACACTTTCCATTATAGGACTCCAAATTTAGTTGCTCACAGTTTTGCCAGACTTTAACCATTTGGCCTGAAATTACCTGTGCTGGGTGTCTGCCTCAGACTGAATATATTTAGTTACTTACAAGTTTCAGCAAAGCCCTTCCAGAGGATGAAACTGGGGGGAAATGTGGTGTTTTACCCATCTCAAAACACTCTCCTAGAAATTCTGGATTCAAACACAGGAGTTCCCAGTCTCTTCATTTCCCTGCTATCTGCAAATAGGGTACACATTTATGAAGGTGGGTTTTAAGCTATCTCCCCCCCTAGAAATGGGGTCACAGGGAGGATAATAACCTATTGCTGCTACTATTTACCTTGTTCAAGTGGCAATAGTGTGTGCCGTGACTATAAAGGTATTGCTGATGTTTCATGTGGAGGCACCACATGATGGAATTTTTGTGTGTTCTTATTTTTTAAGATTAGGAAATTACATCCAAAATAAGCTATGTTAAATGAATGTTAAAGGTGCAAAGTCAGGCACTCGGAAGTTAGAAAATACTAAGATTACAGCAGCTGATGCAATCTAAATTTGGTTTGCTTGTAAGTATGCATCATGATACTTTTTGTACATAATCATGTACTATTTTTTTCAAGGACTACCTTCATTGTGGCATTTCCTAACTTGAGTATTTGACATTGCAAAATTAATGCTCTTTTAACATACTTTTGCAGGATATAATACAGATTGAACCTCTCTAGTTCAGCACTCTCTGATCCAGCAACATCTGTGGTCCAGCATGATTTTTAGTTAGCTCATCCACAGGCAGAGACAGCATCCAGCATGTATAGTTCAGCTGTTGCCGACAGATGTATTTCCACTCATTTCTGTGTGCTCAGTTCTACCCTTCCAGACCTTCAGCAAAGAGCTGTACCTTCCTTATAAAGAGGGAAAGAGGGGGAAAATAATCATACCCCCACAAAAATACCTTGAACTAACAAATAAGATGCAGGGCCACATCAATCAGTGGAGATGCAGTGTAACTGCATAAGGAATCTTTATGTGGTCTGTAGTTGCAGAAAATATTTCACAGTTCTGTGACAAATGTGAAGTTCCTGAGTCTTTAAGCAGGTGTTATGTAGCTCACTGTCATAGTAATTCACATGGCAAATTGTGTTCTGGCTAGTGGGAATGATCCTACTTTCTCCCCCTTGCAGCGGGACACTCTAACACTGGGGTTACCCTCCCATCTCCCCTCTCAGGCCCCTAAATTTTCCACAGTAGACTCTCTTGTCTCAATAATAATCCTTCCCCGGCCCCTATGGGGCCATTTGTTACAGAAACTTAGTACACATAATCCATTAAAGTCCCAAATCATGTCCTGTCAACCCTCTCCCCAGTGCATAGAGTTCTTAAAGTCACACACATCTAGTGTTTTGACACAGCCTATACTAAATAACAGCATCTTTCACCACACCCAGGTTCTGCTTTAGTCCTCTCCTGCCAGGACAGCTAACTGGAATGCACCTGCTCTTCCCAGTCTCTCTGCTGGCAGTTCATCCTCACCAGGGAGGTGTCCATCACTCCCCCTGCTCCATGAGCCTCTCATAGCCCAGACAGGCTGTGATGGATGAGAGGAGTGCTGTCCTTTTCTAAACAGATGAGCATTCAGGAACTAAAGGGTTAAACCCAGGTAGCTAGGACGTATTGACAGGGAGCCAGGAGAACCAATGAGAAGACAGTGTTGAGATTTGAATGGAAAGGGAATCTGCCTGCTGCTTGTCTTTTGGGAAGTTCAAACCAGGAGCTGGGGGAGCAAGATGAATTGAACGAGGCAGGAATATCACACCTAGAAAAAAAATTCATGCCTAGAGTTGGACTGGACCTTGAAAGTACGGATGTATAAGTAGATAGGGAATTAGATGAGATCAGTTTATTTTCTTTGTTTTGTTGTTTGACTAAACTCCTCTGTGCTGAGCCCATGCCACCTCTCCCCCCACCCCACACACTGTAACTAAAACTGGATCCCAGGGAAGCAAATCTCTGTGCTTTGATCTGTTCTTCTCAGTTGCTCTATAACACCGAGCACCCAAGTGTGCTTTACCAAGAATATCATTTTGTTTTGTTAATAAAATCACCTTTTTTAAAAATTATGATCCTATGTCCTGGAAGGTAATAGGAGGTCTGTGTATGCATTGCCTAGACTGAGAAGTCAGCTATCAGATTACAGTTTGCTTTCTTTCTTTTTCTTTTTTTTCAAGCTCTCTTGTGGTAAAAGAGCTCAGGGTGCCCCTCTGGAAGAAGTTCCCAAGTGATTTCTTCCTGGATTCAAGAAGAAAGGTGGTTTTTTTCACTTGGATTGTGGCAGCTACCTCCCAAGGTCAGGGGATCTGTGACCTTGAGGAGTTTTTAAAAACAGAAGTCCCTAGAGGCTGGGTATATTTAAAGTCTCATACAGGCCCCTACCTTCTGCACTCAAAGTGTCAGAGTGGAGAACAGCCTTGCCACAGGTCAACAGGTAGGCCCTACCACTGCTCCCCTGGCCATCAGCCCTCTGGTTCCAGTTCTCAAGCATGGAAAGGTCAGGAAGTAAGCTCCTCCACTCCTTCACTGCCTTTTCCAGCCTTTGGCTCTGGCTGTCTAGCTAGGAAGTCAGCAGACAACTCCCTCTGCTGTTCCCCTGCCTTTAGCCCACTGGCTCCAGGTCTCCCGCTAGGGGAGAACAGTGGGTAAGCCCTTCTCCAGTGTTTAGTCCTGTCAAGCCCTCACCTCCAGCTTGGAAGTCAGTCTTTTCCCCTAGGAACTTCCCTCTGCTTCCTTCAGAGACAGCCTGCAGCATTGAGTCTCCCTGATCATTTAGGGTGTGTCTAGACTACACCTCTCTGCCGACAGAGAGATGTAGATTAGGCACATTGAAATTGCTAATGAAGCAGGGATTTAAATATCCCACGCTTCATTAGCATAAAAATGGCCGCCACTTTTTTTCGGTACAGAGCTTTGTCGGAGAAAAGCGGCAGTCTAGAGGCTGATCTTTCGAAAAATAAAGCCTTTTTCGAAAGATCCCTTATCCCTTGTGAAATGAGGTTTACACGATCTTTCGAAAAAGGCTTTATTTTTCGAAAGATCAGCCTCTAGACTGCTGCTTTTCTCCGACAAATCTCCATGCCAAAAAAAAGCGGTGGCCATTTTTATGCTAATGAAGCATGGGATATTTAAATCCCAGCTTCATTAGCTATTTCAGTGTGCCTAATCTACATCTCTCTGTTGGCAGAGAGGTGTAGACTAGACACACCTTTACAGCCCCGAGCTATCCTTAACCTGCTTTGGCACAGGTCAGCTGGATCTACTTCATTCCAGGTGGTCAGCCACCCAGTGACCATAACAAAGGATACATCACATTTAATGCATGTAAATACGCAGTTTTAATTGTGCCTTCACCAGCTTATGCTCTTTTTCACTGTTGTTTTTTAAATGTCACCTTTTCCCTTTCTAAATAACAATAATTAAAACCAACTATTTTTCCAAAAGACGTAATCAATTCTCCATCATTCAGAGCAGTGGTAGAGAATTTGCAGGCCGTGGGCCACACACAGCTTGTCAAGCTGTTGGCAGGCTGCCAGATAGGTTGTTCACCATATGTCCAGTGGTGCAGCCACCTGCAGCTCTCACAGGGTACAGTTTGCTGTGATCAGACAATGGGAGTTGTGGGAAGTGACACAGGCCACAGGGACTTGCTGGCCACCACTTCCCACAGCTCCTATTGGACAGGAACAGTGAGCTGAGGCCCAAGAGAGCTGTGGGCAGCCATACCTGCAGGTACAAGGTAAACAACCTGTCTAGCGGCCTGCCAGAGGCTTACCCTGATGAGCCATGTGCAAAATGGGTTCAGAGTCTTTCATTCAAGCCCATAGGTTCAGAGTCTTTCATTCAAGACTGGATATTTTTCCAACACTTACACTCTACTTCAACCATAAATTGTTGGGGCTGACACAAGAATTTCTGACTAATTAGCTAGCCTGTATTGTGCAGTAGATCAGACTCAAAGATTGTAATTGGGATTAAAATTGCCAAACTATGTAATGCTAATAAGTGTCAAAGTTACAAGGTTTCAAGGGCTGGTTCAGAGAAGCTGACGTAATTCATACAAAGCTGAGTCAGAGTTCTTCTGATTTGTCTGGCTGAAGAAATCAGGCAGGCTATCTCATGAACGTTGACGTTCTCATTAGATAACCCCTTCTGAATTTTCCTCTGGTCAGAGATACTCCGAGAATAGCCACTGTTAATGGCAAATTGACATTTCTGTTTCCACCTGAAAGTAGGAAGTGGAGAGGACGTGTGATGACCTCCATCTTGGCCAACATACCGGGGACTGATTCCGTGATCTCTAGAGCTAAGTGCACATGCTGCTTTTGCTTGAGCTAATGAGCGAAGACTCTGTAACTGGGGGCTGTCGACTCCATACTGAAAGGGACTTGTAATATGCACCCACCAGCGAGATACAAATGACTCATCATTTTAAAGAGGAACGTGTCAGCCATGTTCCTACAGAGCTCAACAAATGTTTAGTGAGCTCAAAGTTTTGGGATAAGAAAAGGCTGGGCAGCTGGACAGTCCAGTCATCTACGGAAGCCAGCAAAGCTCTGGTGGCATGCATACTGCCCCCGTGTCAGAACGGTCAGAACTGCAGCATTATCAGGATTGGGCCCTATGTATTGTAAACAAAGTGTCAGTGAATGTGTGCTTCAGCTGCAAATGTAAGCCATGTCTCATTAACTCTGCCCTACTAGCTGGTCGCCCTTAGATTCTTTCCCCAATGTGTAGCTTTCTATGTGGTGCTGGTACAGAGACCATTTCTGCAACACAGGGGTGGTGTGCAGAAAACTCTGCATGGCTGCTTACTCGGCTGACATTCCCCAGATATGTTCCTTTGTGGGACCTTGTACTGACCTCCCCACCAGGGAGGTAGGACTCAGGCTCTATGTGAAGAGTCACCTTTCGGGATTAAGTATCAGAGGGGTAGCCGTGTTAGTCTGAATCTGAAAAGCAGCGAGGAGTCCTGTGGCACCTTATAGATTAACAGAAGTGTTGGAGCATAAGCTTTCGTGGGCAAAGACCCACTTTGTCAGATGCATGTAGTGGAAATTTCCAGAGGCAGGTATAAATATGCAGGCCAGAATCAGGCTAGAGATAACGAGGTCAGTATGTAGGCTCCAACACTTCTGTTAGTCTATAAGGTGCCACAGGACTTCTCGCCGCTTTCTGGATTAGTGACTGGAGTGTGCATCTCTGAGTTTACATGTGCATCATAGATTCCAAGGGCAAAAGGGGCCACTGTGATCACCTAGTCCGACCTCACTCATAACACAGGCCAGTGAACATCCCTAAATTAATTCCTGTTTGAACTACAGCAGAGCTTTGAGAAAACCAATGAGGCTTGATATTAAAATGGTCTGTGATAGAGAATTCCTCATTTTGGTAAGTTGTTGAGTTGATATTACCCTCACTGTCCAACATTTACACCTGATTTTGTTTAGATTGGAGGTTTTCAACCTATGGTCTGCCACCGCTGAGGATCCACAGATTATGTCTACGATTTCCAAAGGGGTCTGCAGCACTTGCATTTGAAATTTTTTTAGGGGTCTACAAATGAAAATAGTTTGAAAACCACTGGTCCTAGATTCAACTTCCAGCCATTGGATATTGTTATACTTTTGTTTGATAGACTGAAGTGCCCATTATTAGATATGTGTTTCCCATGTAGGTACTTACAGACTTTTAGCAGGTCATCCCTTAACTATGGTTTTGTTAAGGTAAATTGATTGAGCTGCTTGAGTCTAGCACTATAAGGCACCTTTTCTAATCCTTTAATAACTTGGGTGGCTCTTCTCACACCTCCAGTTTATCAACATCCTTCTTGAATTGTGGGCACCAGAACTGGAGACACTATTCCAGCAGGGGGTTGCACCAGTGTAAATACAGAGGTAAAATTACCTCTCCACGTCTGTTTGAGGTTCCTTTGTTATTGCATCCCAGGATCACGTTAAATCCTCTTTGCACTGGAGGTTCATGTTCTGCTTTTTATCCAACACAAATTCTAAGTCTTTTTCAGAGTCACTGCTTTTCAAGGGAGAGAACTGCCCCCCATGTAAGTATGTCTTGCATTCTTCGATCCACAACACCTACAGTTTGCTTGCACCCAGTTTCCCAAGCAGTCCAAATTGCTCTGAACATGTGATCTGACCTCTTCATTATTTACCACGCTGCCAAATTTTGTGTCACCTGCAAACTTTATCAGCAATGCTTTTATGTTTTGACCATTTGCTCACTTATTTAGGAGAGTGTCAGTAACATTAGAATGTGAGCCAGATCCTCATGGAGTATAAATCATGCAAATGTGGTTTTAGGACTCTAAATTTAGACACCCATACTTGGAAATCTAAGCCCATGATTTTGCATATTTCCCTGAGTCTGATATATCTCTTTAATTTTAGCACAGTCTGATCCATAATAATAATTGCTAGAAGCTTACCCTGTAGCAAGAGAAAGTGGGGGAAAATTATTTCCACAAATGGAATGATAACAGATACTAAAAATAAACAAGTGCAAGTACAAACACAGTCTGGGTCAGAATGATCATGCAGCGTTAATATATTCTGGCCTTTGCTTTCTTATATATTTTGACAGAGGTTCATTTAGGCTTGTGAATGAATTGTTCCCTCTTGTACAGTTAACAATAATTTGATTCCCTATAAAGAAAAATACCTGGAAAATAGGACAAATCTATTTTTAACTGTAATAATTGTCAATAAATATTTACCTGAACGAGTCCTTTGTTAAAGGCATTCCTATCAGGCTAAATAAATGTTACAGTTACTAGGGGGTTCTGTGAAGAGAGCGATATTAATGACATGAGACTTGATCCTGAGCTGGTATCAATCAATATAATTCCACTGACTTCAGTGAAGCTACGCAAATTTATACCAGCTGGGGATCTGGTGCATGTATTCTATTTTCTACCCCAGAACAGAGAAATTTTCATCTCAGCATTCAGCTAACTCCCCTAAACCAGGTAATTAAAAACAATAATCACATCACAATTTGCTCGGTGTGAGCCGTTTTTGTTCGGAATAGTTCCCTGTCACTTTAATTAGCATCTCAAAAGAAAGTCCTTTGTTTCCAGCCCTCACATACGACTGATTTGCAAAGAGCCCTTGGACCACATTCCTGGCTCTCTTTTCTCATGTGGGAGGAAAATAACAAGGTATCACTGACACACAGGCCAACAAATGGATAATGGAAGCGTTGATTCCGAGGTCTATAATTTTTAATCATTTTTAAACTAGCTACAAAATGTCAATCACGTCACAAACTGACAGGAGACAGAAAGAATTTCATTTTACATGCTTCAATGATATTAATCTCACAGTTTATCTAGATTTCATTCATGTAGGATATTTTTATTATTATTTTTCAATAAGTCAGCTACTAAACATCTCAGCGATTTGGTGTGCATAGCTCTAGGTAAGCAACAGAGAACTGTACTGATAACAAACCACACGAGGATAGCGACTAGGAAGATAGGGCCTTATAAAAATTACATTTCTTTGCATCAATTCCTATGGTAGTCGTTTCCTCCAAATGATAGTCTTCAAAAGCAACAGACAAACCCAATATATTACACCCGTTTCTTTTTGTCTTTGACATGTTTTCACCCAAAGTTTCAATTTTACTGGCAATGATTAAATGGCGAGTGCCAAATCCACCTTTTTTCATAATTAAAAAAATGACCATGGTTAAGAACTGTATATATATATATTTATATATATCAACAAGAGAAAAAGTGGCACTACTGCAAACTTGCTGGTATAACATAGTCCCAACACAGTCCCAATACCGAGCATGCTTTTGTTGTCATTTGTTGATGTGCTACTGCCATGGGAAAAGTCTCGTTTAAGTAGGAGTCTAGGAGTCTATTTATTTCTCATGCATAAATGCATAAATCACATCACTTTTTAGTGCAATGCTTGTTATAGTTATAGAATTCCACATTGTCTAATCATGAAATCAGAACAACAGAGGACAGCGATGGAGAACTGAAGACAGGAAGTTTAAGTGATACCCAAAGACAGGAGTATGGCAGTAGCTCTGTGGAATGTCACAGTTTTACAAGAACAATACTGTATATTTAAAGGTTAACAGCACAGTTAGCATTCCAACATTGTTGTCATTCAGCAAACATAAAGGAAAAAAGAACTAAAAAGAAAAGAAAGCAACCCAAAAGAGAAAGAAAGGATCAAAACCAACAAACAGAAAAACCCCAATCGAACAATCCCCCAAAACTTCAAAGTTTGAGCTATAGCCATCAAATCAGCGCTATGTACAACCTTTGGAAAGAAAGATATCTAGAAAAAAATAATTACAAGTATCATTTTTGGAAAGCTGACAAACTACACAGGACAACATTTACAATGGGAGCTGATATGTGCATGTGTGCAAACCTAGTAGGTAAATACCATGAGAAAAGCGTGAAGACACTGCCATCTTGGACAGTGGAAAGAAAGAAATGCACCAGGTGGCATTTAACCACTGCCCAGCATCTTCGTTGCACGTTGGTTGGCTTCATCAATCCTGGTTTTGTTGGAGTCAGCCTAGGGAGAAGGAAGGGAAGAAACAATTGGTTACACAGCAGAGAGAGAACATCTGCTTTGCAAAGTATGTACAGGTTGAAACTTCGTAATCCGGACTTCCCTAGTCTGGCAACATCCCTAGTCCGGCATCATCGGGATGATCATCGGGGCCAGGAGCGCTGCCAGACTACATGGGTTGAGAGAGCGGAGTCAAGGGTAGCAGCAGAGCTCCAGGAAGCAGCAGAGCCACTGGAGAGAGCCTGTGGCAGGAGCAGGGCCACTGGATGGAATGCACTCAGCAGGGCGGCCCAGGAGGAAAAGCAGAGCCCCTGGTGCATTGATCTCTCCTGGTCTGGCAAATTCTCTGGTCCAGGACCAGTCAGGTCCTGAGGGTGCAAGACCAGGGAGGTTCCACCTGTATTAGAGTGTTTCACCTATCAAGGCCTAGAAGCACCTACCTTTGCTTCCTGGTCCTAGCCAAGTCAGGAAGGAAAAGCTCAGAAATACCATGAGATTGGCTGTTCTTGTGGATTTGGAGGCCCAACAGGAAGAAAGACTAGATTGTAGATGGGGTCCTTTCTTACCTCAAACTGCATGATTCTGGACTAATTGAAATCACCTTCTATTAGTGCAATAGCCCTTGGCCTTACCCAAAGCTTACTGGAGCCCTTGGGCTGGTAAATTCCTTTTGCATGGGATTTCTACCTGAGTTTGCCAGCCCAAGGACCTGAGGCAGGCTTGGGGTAAGCATTTCCCATTTCTGGTTTTTGTCTGGGCTCCCAAATGCTAGCTCACACCCCAGGCAGATGTGAACTGATATCCCACCACTGAGGTTAATGCTGAGAATCTGACCCAGTTTGAAATCCATCCATCAACAATTGCAACAGATGTGCAGCTTTTATGGACACAAGGCTTCATTCGGCTTTTCTATTATTTAAGCCTGTGGGATGTTGTGGATCTGGGCTTTGCCCTGGCTGAATGATGATTTAAAACTTGTCCAGACTGTCTAATACTTTTGTTTGTGTTGCACTGGCAAAGCAGTGGACAGAGAGGTTGTCCTCTCATGTAAAACCACTGAGAAAAGTCTTTTGAAAGTACATCAGATGGAATCCTCAGGTCAGAGCAACATTGTGGGAAGGGAGTAGGAGGCTTTATGCCACCCTTCCACAAGATCCACTGGCACAAATTAGAGCAGCATTAAGGCTGCTCTAATGTGCACCAACAGATAACAGCACAAAGGAGAATTAAGAGGGACCAAGGATCTGGCCCATCAGTTCCACTGCATGCTGGTGTGTAAGATGTAGACAAGGACTTACAATGCTCCCAAACCTTTATTCCTCATATGTGACTGTGCTTCAAAATCCCATTGAAGTGGCCGGCATTCAAGGGGAATGGGAATGGCCGGCATTCAAGGAAGGCAGGATTAGGTCCATAAAAAGAAGCAAAATTAATCAGATTTCTGGATCCTCCTTGGAAACGGGTTCCAAGGAAGATGCTCCGCTCAGTCCCTGCAACAGTCCTTTGATGTGGAAGGAAAGGGTCCAAGAATCCAGGTTCCACCATCTTGGAGCTCACTGGAATCTCACTGTAAGAAGGGCAGGTGCCGTGGTATTTCTAAAGGGATGGCAAATGCTTCTGAGAAATGTAAATAGCCTCTGAAATAATCAGATTCTATCTTACTGAATACAGGGAGTTAAATTCATCCTCCATTCTCCTCCAGGGATGGATCTAGCCTAGTAATTTTGAAAATAAAACAACTCCACTTTTTTGGCAAAGGGACTCATTTTTCAATGGGGTCCCATTTTGACCTGGGGTTTAGTAGCTGCCCAAAGTCATCTTTGGAGATAAAGGGGAAGTATCTAAACTGAAGTCAGCTGATGCAGCTGCATCCACGTGGATGTTGCTACACTGACTGACACCAGCTGAAGATCTGGTTCTAAATGTTCTTCCGTGTACAATCCAATGTACATAGATGGGGGAAGTAGGGTTGCCACCTGGTATCGGGTGTACTCCTGGAGGTTTCATTGAAGCACATAATCTTTAAAAACTAATCTTTAATTCCTGGAGCCTCCAGGACAATCCCGGAGGACTGGCAACAAACTGGGAATGGTGAGAATGGTGTTATTGCTTGGTTAACATTTATTTCAAATGAGCCATTGGCCATTTCATTTTATTAGCTCATGTTTTGCATCACTGCTGCTTTTCATGATGCCTATCCAGGTAGCAATATGGTGACACTTTTCTGTCATTTCAAGGTATGGGCCCATTCTAATGGCTGTCAACGGGAGTTTGGTCTGTCATTTCTGTGGTGGGGTTTACAAAGATTTCTGTACAGAACAAAAACGGTGGGGGGTGCGGTATTGGTGAGGCAGTCTGAAATAATGGGTCCTTTCAAAATGCCTGGGAAGTCTGGGTCTTTTTAGAGCCACTTTCTAGCCCATTCACAGGTACAAATGTGGAGGAGAAGAGAACTTTAAACCTTTGCTGAGCAAAGGAGCCTCCTCTCCTGTTGTGATTATCCAGGGCAGAGGCTCAGCAACTAGAATAGTAAACTGAGAGCTGGGTTCTAGGCCAGACTCTACCACTGCCTGGCTGGCTGGCCTCAGGCAAGTCACCTCCCTTCTCTGAGCTCAGTGTTCAGAGCTGGGGATATGGATAATCTAGAGAACTAAATGAAAAGCCCTGTGAAAGGGTGAGAGAGTGTTACTATACCTCCTCTGTGTAAAAGATCTCAGCGGGGTAGCAGTGTTAGTCTGTAACTTCAAAAACAACAAGTAGTCTCTACGCAAATTGTGTAGCTTATTTTGTAATTTGGCGCTGTCTACACAGCACCAAATTTCAAAATAAACCACTGTTCCGAAACATCCCTTAATCCTCGTGGAATGAGGTTTGCAGGGACATCAGAATAGCACATCCATTATTTTGAAAGATATTTAGAAATAACAGGTGCGTTCAAGATGCAGAATAGCTATTTCGGGATACCGGAAGTATCCCGAAATAGTGCCACAGTGTAGACATACCCCAAGAAGCCACAGGACTAATAAAAAATACATAGTATCAACAGCTTTCATGGGCAAAACTCATTTCATCAGATGAGCTGGAGTGGAAATAACAGAAACCAAGAAACCAAGTGGAAATAGCAGCTGCTTCTCATCTACCTGCCCTGACCCCACAGCTTCTTCTGGCCACAGTTCTCCATTATTGATCAATGGGAGCTGCAGGACTGGTGTCCGCAGGCAAGGACAGCATGTGGAGACCCCCTGCTCTTACTTTCTCAAGGGCTGCAGGGAGATGCCATATGTATGTAAACTAGCCAATGAGCCTGTCATAAGACGGGATTTTCAGGTTTCTCCTCCACGTCGGTCTTCTCTCCAGAGCCTCCGTTCTCTCACTCCGTGTCTCTCTCTCTCTCCTCCTCCTACTGCCTCCCCCTTTCTCTCTCAGCTCTCCTCTGCCTTCTGCCTCTCTCTCCGTCTCTCTCTTTCTCTTCTCCCCCTCCCGCCTCTCACTCTGTGTTTCTCTTCTCCTCCTCCTGCTGCGTCTCTCTCACTCTCTCTCTTGCTGTCCTCTGCCTCCTCCGTTCTCCTCTCTGTCTCCTCCGCATCCTCTGTGTCTGCTCCGCTTTCTTCCTTTTGAATCCGGTGCCCTTTCCTGACGTCAGAGATGCACGCTCGTCCAGGCCCCGCCCCCTGGCTGTTCCCTCTGGGTGGCGCTGTTGCCTCCCACCGTGGCGCTCGGCTGACTTCTGTGCTGCTCAGCTGGGCCACCGTGCGCAGGAGCAAGCGGTGCAAGTGGCCGTTTGGGCCCCATGCTCCCCATGCAGCACCCCCATGCTGCATGGGGAGCGCGGACCCCAAACAGCCGCTTATGCTGCTTGCTCCCACGCGGTGGCCCGGCTGAGCGGCGCAGAAGTCAGCTGAGCGCCACGGCGGGAGGCAACAGCTCCACCCAGAGGGAACAGCCAGCGTTTCAGCATTAGAGTCACAGACATTGGGCTACTATATATACGATAACAGCATTTTATCAGAATTAGGTATTGTTTGAGTTTCTCCACTTTTGGTAAAGTTAATATTATCACCATTAACATTTTTTGCCTTTGCAAGCTGATAAAGATATGGTAGTATTCCTTATATCCTGTAGGTTACAAAAAGCTAGGAATACTTCAATAACTAGGATCCTCCCAAATTCACGGTCCATTTTGGTCAATTTCATGCTCATAGGATTTTCAAAATGGTAAATGTCATGATTTCAGCTATTTAAATCTGAAATTTCATGGTGGTGTAATTATAGGGGTCCTGACCCAAAAAGGAGTGTGGGAGTCACAAGGTTGTTTGGGGGTTGCAGTTTTGCTACTCTTATTCCTGCACAGCTGCTGGCAGCAGCATTGCCTTCAGAGCTGGGCAGTTGGAGAGCAGCGGCTGCTGGCCAGGAACCGAGCGCTGAAGGCAAAGCTGTGCAAAAAGAAGAATGGCCTGGTACGGTGTTGCCACTTCTACTTCTGTGCTGCTGCCTGCAGAGCTTGACCCTTAATGAACAGCCACCACTCTCTGGCCTCCCAGCTCTGAAAGCAACAGTACAGAAATAAGGGTGACATGGGTATGGCATTACCACCCTTAGTTCTGCACTGCTGCTGGCAGGGTGCTGCCTTCAATGCTGGGCACCCGACTAACATTGCAACCACCACTGTCCAGCAGCCCAGCTCTGAAGGCAGCCCAGAAGTAAGGGTGGTAATACTGTGACCTGTCTAATATAGCCTTGTGACCCCCTGCCACTCCTTTTTGGGTCACAACCTCCATTTTGACAAACACTGGTCTCCCTTATGAAATCTATATACTTTAGAGCAAAAGCCCCCAAAAGTTCAGATTTCATGGGAGGACACCAGATTTCATAGTTCATTACGCGGTTTGCATGGCCATGAATTTGGTAGGGCTCTATCCACAACTTTAATGACTTGCTCTGGCAATTATAAAGATAATGGAGAATATTAATGGAGAACTGTATCTTTCTGGGAAATGTATTGATATTTCTGTTGATATGTATTGATATTGTCTTTGTTAGTATCTACTGCTGTTTCTAGTTTTCTGTGATAAAACAGGTTTCACTGAATTCGAGAGGTTTTATAGGTACAAAAATTCGGTTTCCAGATGGGGAAACAGAGGCACAGAGCAGCATGGTGACTTGCCTAGATATAGCCCTTTCAAGTTCTTTTAAAAAGTGGCAAAATGGATAATCTTTTCTTTGGTGTTTGCTGTTTGTGTCCCATAACTGATTTGACAAATGCTACGCAGAAAGATATTTTTGCACAGTAATGAATGCAGTGCTATTTTTTTAAAATCTGTGGGACAGCCTCTTAACAAGTATAAATCTGCATAGTTCCTTTGATGTCATTGGAGCTATTCTCATTTATACGGGATGTGGATTTGGCTCCAGGTATCTCTGGTTAACTCTGTTCGGCAAAAAGGGCCTCTTGTGAAATTTTAGAATGCTGGAAAACTGTGAACAGTTTCCCATGAAGGAACAAGGCTGGGGCAAGGTTTTATTTCATCAGAGATGAAGGCATGACAGTCAATTTGAACACTGTAAAGGCCATAGGTAGGCACTGAACTCAGTGAGAGCATTACAATTCACCTCCCTCAATGGGAGCTGAGGTAGGCCAAGGCAGAGCGCTTTTGAAAACCCCCTCGTGTATTCATCACTGTAACCCAAAGTCCTCTGGAGAATGTGCCAAGCCTCCAGGACATTCCTGAGTGTTTATATCTGGATCTCAGACTTAAGGCCAGGTCTACACTAGACCTGGCAGCTCATCTTAAGGAATGCAAATCCAGCTAAGTAGAATACGTAGCTGGAATTGGCTTACCTTAAGCTGAGCTTGGTGGCATCCCCTACAGTGGGAGGCTGATGGGAGCAAATGCTCTTGTCAGCTTCCCTTACTCCTTGCAAAAGGAGGAGTACTGGATGCGGGCGAGAGTGGCCTCTGAGTTCAATTTAGTGAGTCCTAACTAGGCTTGCTAAATCAAACTCCGGAAGATCAATTGCAGTAGCAATGATCTTGTAGACAAGGCCTTAAGAGATGGAAAGAACAAAGGGTTTTATTAACCACTCTCCTTTGGAAAGGCAAGTCAAGTGCTCAGAGCTCTGAGGAAGCTCCAGGTCGCTCAAACATCCAGTTACACTCCAGCGCTGTATATCCACGCACAGCTGGCATTGTTGTTTGCTTTGACAAAGAGTGGCAGTGGGGGGATTTGTAATGACTCCTAATGATGGAGGCTGCAGGTTCCCATCTCCTCTGAGTGACAGCACCTCTAGCAACACAGTGCCCCAGATCACCAGGACAGACCATTAGTCCATTGCTGAATCATGAGGAAGTGTCCTTACTGAATCACCATCCCGGCTTACAGGAGCTCCTGGGTTTCTTCACCCTGAGATTCACCTGTTCCAGGCTTTGCTGGCCTTAAGTCTCACACACTGAAGTAATCATAGAATCATAGAATACTAGAACTGGAAGGGACCTCAAGAGGTCATCAAGTCCAGTCTCCTACACTCATGGCAGGGCCAAGCATCATGTAGATCATCCTGGACAGATGTTTGTCTAATCTGCTCTTAAAGTCTCCAGTGATGGAGATTCCACAATAGCCGTAGGCTTAGAGAGAATGATTTTGTACCATTCTTGGGTTGTTTTCATGAGCCAAGGACTTGGTCAATTTAAGGATCCATTATTTTCTATTGATCCAGAGTAAGGGATTAACAAGGTTATATTTGTGTGATTACCCTTGATAGCTGGAGGGGAAAGGGGGCTGGGGGAAGCATATTTTTCTGTGTTGGTCTCAATTGCCAGTGCTTAGAAAAAAGGAAGACTCCCCAGATGGGAAATGGTCTCTGAAAAGAATCTTTAAGGAAGGATGTTGGAATTTAAGCAGAGCTTGGTGCAAAGGGAAGAGTTTACCCTTTCAAAAACATGATGCTTGCTCTGTGAGCATGGTGGGCAGGTCCACAATACAGGAGCACATGGATCTGTATTCTCAGCCAATACCTAAGAAGCTAAGAGTCCTGCCAAGTGAGTGCTGTTCCTCAGGCTAGGTTTAAATGGTTGAGTTAGTTTAAGAAGCTCTGGTGTCGCTGATGTACATGGTTGTGCATCTAACTTTGTAAGAGGTTTTCATAAAGAGCCTCAGCTGGTACAACTCAGTGTCAGTACATTAATGCCTAAGCTACACCCATTTGTACCAGCTAGCCCTCTGGCACACAGGCTTTACCTACACAACATGCCTAGTCAGTGTTTTCAGCATCAGTGAGGATGTTTTCTAAGCAAGAACATGCCTCAGGCCAGCAATGGAATATTCCTCTCTAGTATTCAGCGCATCATTATGTCCCACAGGCACAAATGCCACCCACCCAAGTCTCATCCGTGTTAAATGACCTGCTAGGAAGATTGTCATGCTGCTGTTGGCTGCTAGCATGGCATAGCAGGCACTTCATCTAAAAAAAGCAGGTGTGTACTTTGCCTCCCATTTCTAAGCCCAATAGGACACATGCCACACAGTAATACTGTAATCCTATTGTGGGTAGGCAATTTTCAGTCAACACTGAGCTGAATCTTAGCAATCACATAACGCCCCTTCTCAGTTCTGAAGGTGCCACGAATTTCTCAGTGTATTCTCGCTCCTTTTCATACTAAAGTTTAGATTTGCTCACAGACTTCAAAGAGAAGCTTCAGAATTGTCATTCATGCTTAAATTTGACACTTTATGTATGAGTCTCAACAAAGATGCCAATTATCTCACCCATTACAAAGATAGCTTCCCCAATTATCACCCCTAATGTCATTACCTCACAGACACTAACCTTCCCCCCTCACCCCCACTCTGTTCTAAAATTTGATTTGTCAATTTTATATGTGTTCACTTTTTTTGATTGTATCACTTTGGTATATATGGTTGTGCCAATTTTCTTCCACAAATTGATCTGAGGAAGTGGGTCTGGCCCACAAAAGCTCATCACCTAATAAACCATCTTGTTAGTCTTTAAAGTGCTACATAGTTCTGTCTTTTGTTTTATCACAGCTACAGCTACAGTTACTCTCATCACATCGTCAGGCACTTCATTCATGGCTTCTGATGTCACAAAGTGCTGCGGGTCCCTGAATGTGCATATGTTTTGTACTGGGCTCTCTGATTTACCCAGCGGATGTGAGAAGTACATGTGGTCGCTGCTTTCTCTATTGGCTCCCTGTGTCAGGAGGCTCAATAGTGAAAGTTATTCTGGCTACGGTCAAGGCCAAACTCTCAGCCAACATAAATCTCCACTCAACAGAGCAACAGTGATTTACATCTGCTGAGGTTCCACCCCGCCCCCCTTATTTTCCTTTCTGGAGATCTGACAAAACAAATGCAGGGACTATGTGGACCTTAGGATGTGAGTGCTAATAAATTTGCAGTTAAGCCTGCAAGTTGCAGTCACCTCCTTGAATATAAAAATAGACCCAGACTCCAAAGACCTGCAGTGCAGCTCCGGTGCTGGTGGTCCTGACTTTTTAGCAGGTATGGGTTTAATAGTGATTTCAAATGTGGTATTTATTATTTGCATTGTAGTAGCACCCAGAAGTCCCATTGGAAAGGTGGGGAATTAAACCTTCCCTACTCTTGAAGTGACAAGCAATTCAGCTCCCACCCCCCAAATCTGCAGCTCTCTGGGGACTTCTACATTGGGAGCACACTCCTCCCCCCCCAATCCCCAACCTCCTACAGGAGCCATACTGAGCTATGCTGTCTCCCAGCTGCTGCTGCCCATAGCTCAGAAGGGCCAGCAGCACAAATTACTGTAGATGCTTCAGCAGCATGCACACCTCTGTCCTAAAGATTTTGGAGGGAGAATCTGGCAGAGATCTGCCAGGTCCCTCACCCAGCTCCCTCTTCCTACAGACAAGAAATGTGTCTCTGCAGAGTAACTGCCGAAGGGTCTCCACAGGGTTGAAGGAGGGGAATTGGCCACAGGGTGCAGGTGAAGGCTTGCAGAGCAGAGGGTGGGGGCGTTCCATCTGGCAATGCCTGCCAGGCAATGTGACTTTTCCGGATTAGCATGGAAAAGTTGTTAGTTCCAGCAGCAACTCAGCCCTTACCTTCTCCATGATCCTGTCGATTTGGCGGTTCTGTGTGTCAATCTCGTTGCCCATATCCAGGGCCATGTGACGGAGATTTCCAATGATGCCGCTGACCTGCTCGAGGTTTTCGTCCATTTCACCTTCTCGGTCATCATTTGTTACCCTGCAAGAAAACACACAGCACTTTAGAATGGAGCTGGGCTCAGCCAGTCTGGGTACCTCTGCAGCTATCTAGCAGCCCTCGTTCCTTTAGCCCTGCCAGGTCCTACCCAACCTTACATCCATGTTCCCCTCCACTTTGAGCTGTCCAACCTTCCTCTGGGCCATCCACCATCAGCCACTCTAACCCAGCCACTGCCAGAAGTACTCCTTGCAGTCTGACAGGTTTCAGTCTGGGCTGTCACCACCAGCACTGTTGCCTTTAGTGATGACTCTTCTGAGCATCACTCCTTTTGGACTTGAGGTCTTGCCTTTGAGTGAACAGAATATTGGAGAGCTACTTGCAGGCTGCTGAGCCAAGAGATCCCCTCTACTTTCTTTGAGTTATTGGTGTCTAACTCATGACTGATGAAAGCACTGCCCAGGAGCAGCCTCGTGTCTGAAAATTTTGGCTTAAATGATTCATTGTTAAGTAATTTTAAAAAATTAACAGAGTGTATCCATGTCTCTTGGATTCATCAGCTTCAGAATACATTCCCTGTGGCCCCTGTTAATCCCATATAATGTTGGCATCTCAACAAGAAGATTCAAGCTGATGGCAAGCAGACCCTGCAAAAGAGCTCAGTCATTCAGTCTTGAGTTACGCATCAGCTCTCATAGTTGGCCAGTTGTGCAGGGACTTACCAGTCCATGATTCAAACACTGGAAAAAGTTCGGCCTGCTTGGAAAAGCTTGGAAAGTCACTGCTTTTCGCCATCGCCTATGTTCCTTAATGGATCACAAACAGTGGCAATGGGATAACCCTGAAGGCAGATGTCTTCCATTTATCCACAGGACAAATATGGCACGGGCCGTGGAAGTGCAGGCTTCCCCTGAGATATCCCCCTACTGTGCCATCATGCTCCCAAGGTTGAAATAGTAAATGGCGGTCTCAGTGTACCTGATCTGCAGCTGGGTCCCATTTGGGTCAATTCCCTCCAATTCCATCACAGTACACATGTCATAGCATCCACAAAGTGAGAGGTTACAAGTTAACAGAAGATTCTTTACCTATTAATCCAGTTATCTCTGTCTTCAGAGAGCAAAGCTTTGCACAGCGGGAGATCTTTCCATGGAGCAGCTGTCAGTATGAACGTAAAAGCCACCTACCTCTCTGTTTTATAGACCCTCTAATCCATATTTACTCACCACTGTCTCCTTTGCTAAAAGAGAAGGTTAGCAGGGGGACGCCAGGACAGAACATTTTTCTGTTATAAGTGGATTTCATTTCTGCACCCTATGCCTGGAGGTTGCTATTAAATGTGCACCAGGTTATGCACCAGCTACTGCCTGTTACCCCAGTTCAGCCAGGGGCATTGGGTTGTGTGGAGCATTAAGCTCTGGCTAGTTCCACTGAAGACAACGGCACTTCTCATCTGCACTCGCTCCAGGGCCTTGATGAGTGGGAGCCTACACTGCTATTCTCTTAGGGAGCATCTTCATCGCATGCAGCAGTGAGCCTTCCACCCCAGGCTGACAGACTGGGACTTGCAGGACTCATGTGCCCATCCTAAACATAGCAGTGCAGGGAGGAGGCGGGCTTAGCCTCTTGCTTGAGCCACAACTCCAAAGTGCTGTCTGTACAAGCATTCCTGCAGCCCTCGCCTGAGCTCGCTAGCCCTACCCTGTCCACCCAGGCTAGGAGGCTGGGTCTTGATGTATCTGTAACTAGAAAATAAGGGGGTCTCAATTCAGTGATGCACTGTCTACTGGCAATTGCTGATGCTTAATGATAAACCACTAAGTATCTTGGAAAGTAATTACAAACTTGTATTTATAGAACACCTTTCATCTTGAAAGTGCTTTGCCATCATTAACTACTTACAGCCCCTCTCTCCCGCGTAGTACTGTGCCCACAGAGAAGCCCACTGAAGTCAATGGTGATCCAACTATGTGGGCATAGAAGTTCACCCACATGCTACCCTTTGCAGTCTCAGGCCTGGTCTACACTACGTTGGAAGGTCGAAGTAAAATACACAACTCCAGCTATGTAAATTACGTAGCTGGAGTCGACGTCTCTTACATCGCGTTTTCGAGTCGTTCCTACAGCGGGAGGCCGATGGGCGCCAACGCTCCCCTTACTCCTTGTGAGTAGCACAAGTACCGGCACTGACTGGGCGTCCTTTCAATTCAATCTAGCGGGTCTATACTAGACACGCTAAATAGAACCCTGCAAGATTGACTGTGGCAGCACTGGTCTTCAGCGTAGTGTAGACATGCTCTCAGTGCCTTAATCCTAGCAACACCTTGGTCCAGTAGGCAAGTAATTATAATAGTCCCATTTTACAGCTGGGAAAACTGAAGGAGAGAGGTTAATGGCCACTCTTTCAAGAGGCCACTAATGGTGACTCCTGAGGGCCTGATTTTCTGATCTATTGGGCATACACCAGTCAAGCTGATGTCAACGGGAGCTGCCGACATTCAGCACCTCTGAAAATCACACCTCAGGTGGGTGTGAGCACCATCTAAGCCATAGAAAATGTTGGCCTAAGGAACTTCCCCAGTGCCACAGAGTGAATTAATGAAGAATACAGGATTTCAGACCATATGGAAGAAATATACTAGCACCAGGGAAAATAGAAAGAAAACAGTGGATAACAAGGCTCACCTGCGGATAAAGCCACCACTGATGGCCATTTGCTCCCGTTCATCCACAACACGTGCAGGCTGGCTGGCTACAACCCCATCTTGATTATTGCCCCAGGCTTTTTTGTAAGCATCACTTGATTTAAGCCTATGCAAAAAAGAGGGTGAGCAACAAAGCACCAAGTAGAAAGAGACAAGTGCAAAAATCTTTACTTCTCCAAGCTAAGAGCTACGTCAAGCAAATGAGTTTTAAGATAGAGGGGCTTTTATCGTATACCGATATATCATACGCCTCAACAAAACTTTTTTTTTTCTGCCACCACCACCATAATGCTTCGAGATTTCATTTCCAATAGAGTGAATTGTAATGGTCAAGTCTGCAACATGGCACACTGGATTTTGGTTTGTTCGCTTGGTTTCCAAGCACAAAAAAAAACAAACAAAAAACCGATAATGGGAATAACATTCAGTTGTATTACAGCAACATGTGAGGATTTTGACATAGAACACAGAGAACATACTGGCAGACAGACATTGAAACAAAACTCCCAAATATAGTGTGTACATCACATCACAGCAACACACTGGTTTAGAGAAAAATAGATTAGGCTAGATTTTAACACAGTCTCATGCAAAAGGTTCCTTTTTAAAAAGATATCTGTGGTGTAATGGGCATCTCAGGCCATAACTTTTCCAATGTTTTTAAAAGTATATAACATTGCAGGAGGAGGGGCTGGTTTTGAGCATTGGAGTTGCAGTGAGCGTAATTTCATTAGATTTCTCAATAATATATCGGTACTTGAAAATAGTAACCATACATCGACAGTTGATGTACAAACCTTTGTCCACAGAGACAAAAAGTAAAATAGGCAGAAGTGGGATGAGTGCAGGAGAAAATAAATACAAGCAAACTAGCATCAGAAAGGGAAATTCCTCTACACTTTCTTCATGCACCAGCTACAGGCATGAATAAGAAGTGAAGCATTCTCATTAAGCACAACTGCCCCAGTGGTTCATCATACTCTTAATGCACCAGCAGTAACAGCCCTTTGCAATGAGCAACACACAGGCAAAAATGGATCTTGGCCTTCTTCAGCAACCTGAAACCTCAGGACTTAAAAAAACCAGCCTTCTAACAGGTCATTGCATTATGCAAACTTTCCAAGAGCCACTTTTGACTGAGCCGCCATGATGAGAAAAATTAAAATCCAGGCATACCTGCAGTGGCAAATATTAAGATGTGCAGCATACTTCGGGTTGTTCTGACACTTAAGTGATCAAAGGACTTCAATGGGAGAAATCGTCAACTTTGTGGTCTGTAACCACAGAACTTCATTTTGTTCCAGAAAGAAGCCTGTTTCAGCCAAGCTCTGGGGAACGGCAAATTTCCCAGTTCTGCACACACCTATGAATGTGCATAAAACAAAACAGCCCTGCAGCTTGCATTTGGTGGAGGGAGTAAACAAACTTTAAGAAGAATTGGGGAGGTTACTGAAAAAACTTCAGATACTCCCACCATGTAATTCCATACTCCCTGAAGTTGCCAGGAATTTGTTTTGTGCAAAGATGAGTTACATACCAAAAGAGTATCAATAAAACATCATTTAAGGGGATTTTCCAGAGACACATCAAAGCTGCTGTTTTTTGTCTCTTAGAATATAGTAAGACAAAATAAATTTAGGTTTTTTTTCTAGGTGAAGTGCATTATACACCATCTTTGGCGGCATTTCTGGAAATGAATTAGGGAAATGTCTCTAAACAGTGCTAGTAATTAGCATCCCAAATGCTGCACATATAGTTATTACTATGCATTTGCTTTTAGACCTTTGCCACATGCAGAGAGTAAGATATCTCATGGGCGTTCTTCTATCCCACCCAGAGCCTTGAATCCACATTTTTTGTGCATGCCAACCTCCCACCCCAACTCAGCAGGTGAAATGTTGGTCTTGTTGTTAGCTTTGCCATGGCCTGCAAGGAGGCCAAGATTTCACCCAATCAGAATTTTGGCTGCTGAAGGAATGTAGGAATGGGCCCTAAATTAGAACCCGCGGTTCAGTTAATGTTATTCACATGTAGCAGGGAATTCTTATATATGAAAGTGTCTCCTTATTTATGGCTACCCAGGAAAAGGAACAGTGGGCACATTGCAGTGCTGTTGGTATTTAGGCCCTTATGGGTTTCACTTTGTGCTGCATGGCACCTCTAAGAACAGCTGCCCTTTCTAGAGCAGTTGACTCCTGACTTGATGTCGGTGAGAACTGCCTCTAAAAAAGACGGCTCAATTCTGCAGCCTGCCAAGGCGAGGAGCCTCACTGATCAGTAGCCTGGCTTGCTTCTTGAGCCCTCGCAGTACAACTGCTGGTCGGTTACTCTGGACAAAGTGGTAACACTACGCAGCACTGTGACACCTCTCCTAACTAATATGTACTGCCTCACATACCTGCAGGACCCTTTCTACGTGCACTCAGGAGAGTCCATGGTGCTGCCATCACTGCCAAACGGTAAATATTTGAGTTCCAAATTCTCAGGCACAAAAACTGAAACAGGTGTGTGGGTGTCAGTGGAACTAAGCTGAATTACAACAGTTGGCCCTGAGTTTTTAGTGGCTTTGCTGCGAGTTGGTGCACTCAAGAAGTCAAGATTGACTACAGTAGCCCATGGGATTCTCTGTACCTACCAGGCTAGCTTGGGGCGTTGGGTTTGCAGAGGATTCCCTCCCCAATGGGAACTCCCAGGGGCACTGTTCCTATCTCGGGTACAATGACTCCAGGAGTGCTGGAGAAGGGAGACTGTGAAAGGAGGCAGCACGTGCTCCTTCCTGCAGTTCCACACTCCAGTTCAGAGGGGAGACAGGGTAGAGCTGAGACTCTAGGCCACCCTGCAGCCCATGCGAGAGCCCAGCGGTCAGGGAGCTCTTGCACAGCATATGCGTGCATGTGTCTCTCTTGGAAATCTCTCTCCAATGCCACCTTGTGCACCCTGGCAGGGCTAGTCACACTCTGGGGCAAAATGTCGACTGCAGTGGGTATTTACACCTTAGCGCAGCATATCAGAGTAAGACAATTGATCTCTTAAGCTGAACTGCTGTATTTAGGGCCCGTTCCCCTCTCCCAAATAAATACCAGTATTATATTCCCCCACCCCCCTGCCAAGAAATTAACTTTAAAAGAAATGGTGATTGCTCAGAGAAAAACACCAGTCCTGCTGTTCTTGCTCAGTGAAAATTCCCAGGGAATTCTAGGGGAGTTTTGACCAGGTTTGCCTGAGTAAGAATAGCAGCAAGATCAGGCCCCAGTTATGAACTAAATTAGGCAGCTGTGCCCCTCAGAAGGCTGCAACATGGTACAGTCACCCCAGTGAAAACTTTGGGTTTGTTAATTATAAATTGTATTCTTAATAACACTCTGTTCTCATAACCTTTGCATTGCCTGACTGCATGCGAAAAATCTGGTCTTTCCAGTAGATTTCCATACTTCCTTACCCATGCAACCACATACCACATTTTTCTGCTGCATTTGAAACAAGTTTTGAAGTACTTCAAGAACAATTATATTGGAGTGTGATGGCATGCAAGTGAGCTAGACACATTTCAACATTTCTGCTTAGTGTACGCTCTACCCAGCGAAGGGAAATTTGGCATGACCAGTTCAGTGGTCCTAAATTTTTATTCTTTATAACAAGATGGTAAATACCACAGTTTGGGATCAAATTGCAAAACATCATGCTCTTTCAAGATCACGTTATGGGAGGTATCTGTTGAGCAATGGGAAGATAATGATTTCCCTTCCAGGATTTTGAGAGATACTTATCCCAAATGACCTTTTCTGCATGTTTGAGCCACAGCTCTTCAACTTGATTAACCTTGATCATGATAATGTTTGTTTTAAAATTTAGGGTCTCCAGAAAAAAACAGTCCTGTTCTTACCATGATTTTTGTCAGCAAGGTAGCTGTA
The DNA here is from genome assembly GCA_019425775.1 of Rafetus swinhoei. Taxonomy (NCBI): domain Eukaryota; kingdom Metazoa; phylum Chordata; order Testudines; family Trionychidae; genus Rafetus; species Rafetus swinhoei. The sequence continues at coordinate 191,283,233 of CM033440.1, forward strand.
CCACGGAGTACACTTTCTGTAAAATGTTGAAACTTGGATCATTAAAAATCATTTACAGTAATGTTTTCACTGCAGTATGCCTGATTTTAATGCATCTACAGTAATTCCCACTGAGTTGTCTACACTATGAAATGAACGCATTTGACCCAGAATCGTTCTATCTGCATGCCACATGCTCATCCTGTCCATGTGCCTAGCGAGGATGAGCTTCGCAAGGCTTTCAAGATCGGCCTTGAGTGCTCAAAAAGATTCAGGCAGGCAGGCAGCACCTACTTGTTACATGGACAGACACAAAGACCACAGAATTTTCCTAGGTCCGTCAAATTCTTTTCTGCTTCTTTCATGTCCTTATTGATTTGGTCCATTCCCTCTTCGATGCGTTCCAGTTGTTCTGATTAAACACAAGTATTTTATCCCCACAGAATGAAGCAAATGGAAAAGGACAAAGAAAAAAAAGACAAAAAACTTCAGACATTCACTGTGACAAAAAAACTGGACACCACATAGCAGAGCCGGTACCCAGTACCTACTTGTTACAAGGACATATGAAAAGGCCACAGCATTTCCCTAAATCTTTTAAATTTTTCTCAGCCTCCTTCATGTCTTGGTTGATATGGTTCATGCCTTCTTCAACACGATCGAGTTGTTCTGGTCAGGACAAAGGGATGACAGCATGGAATGAATTGTATTTTTTGCTGCTTGTTTGTCTTCAACAGAACATGAAAAATGACCATGGGAAACGGAATTAATAGCAATATTACAATGCATTAATCTGAGCAGATGCATTGCTGCTGGGATGTATGCCAAGCTAGATGCTGAAGTGCAATGCCTTTCACTAGCATGGGTAGAGTAAAGCAAAACAAAGCAAGAAAGAGAGAGATGTTTGAAATATATTAAACAAGATGTAATGGTGTAGAAACACGATCATAATCCTTAAATCCAGAAACATAATACAATACATCCACTTACTAAGACACCAATGACATCCAAGAGAAAGAAAGAGATAGGGTTATCATCCTGCATTTATGCACGTTAATAAAAGAGTGAGTCTCTTTCAATGGACAATAACTTGATTACTTACACTTACAAAGGCCTTTGAATTGGATAATACGACTGGTTTGATTTGTGGGTGAGTAAGTGAAGGGACAGTTAGTAATGATGTTAGGGATGGGCATGAGCTGTCCTGTTACGACTTATGTCCAGGTGCATACTTTTTCAGGGACTGGGAGAGCTGAGATCCAAAAAGTCAGTTCTGGTCCATCTCTAGTCAGAAAAGTCTTCTCTTGGGGATTCTGTTGTAAGTTGGTAGTCAAAGGCTCTATGCCGATTTACAGACTCGGACCAAAGTTAATTGACTTCAGTGGGCTTTGTATTGGGCCCCTCAGTGAAGTTTACAACAATGTTATGCTACTATAATTCCATTTCCTTTAACGGGGCTCCTCCTGATTTGCATTAGGACTAATGAGCGAAGCATCCAGCCCAATAAAGGGGTTAACACAGACATCACGCTGCTCCCCTGACATCAGTGGAGTTCTGGTTTACACTAGGGCTCAATTTGTTGCATATTCTTCTAGGTAACTCTGTGGCTAAGAATAATTTCACACAGTAATTTCTTCCCTGAAATTAAAGCTGAAAAAATTGTCCAAAGCAGCAATATGCAGTAATGTAAAATTTTAGGCTCAGTCCTAAGGTGCTAAGAATAGTCATAACTCCACTGGGAACTTAACTTTGACTTCAACGGAGCTATACCATTTTGCACCAGTGGAGATTCTGGCTTTTCTTTTTCTTTTAAAGGGAAAAATTTATAATGTGTTGGACAAACATTGCTTAAGGTTCTATTTTAATCTCTCAAAACTTTTAGTCAAGTAAATCGATATTGGTTATGCACAAATAAGGAATGATTAACAAGTGTTAAACTGGCTAATTCACATTTCCTGCATTGGATACAGAACATATATCCAGACATTTCCGAGTGTTAGGTCGGGGGTGAGGGAAGGGGGAGAAGGACTAGAGAACACAAAAGTGTAATAGAAATACAATGTGATGCCTGAGTGAAACGAACCATGTCAAGATAAAAATAATGTATTTTAGAAACGAGAGCCTGTTCATGCCTTCATTAAAGTCATTGGAAATCTTCCATTAGCTTCATTGAGAAGAGGAGCAGTCCTCATGTCTTCCTTGGGTTTCTGATAACACTTTGAGATGAAGGTTTTCAAGGCTTTCTAGAGTATTTGAATGCCCATTTCTCATGACAATTAATTTAATGAATTTTAATTTATTTGAATGGGAGTTGGACATTTTACCTCCGAGGGACTTTGAAAATCTCAATCCCGATTATATAAGCAGAAAGTATTCTAAACAGTGAATTTACCATTTGGTATTTATGCTATTTGAGGGTTTTTTCCTAATATGAAAGTGAAAGTGGGTGTGTCAACAGGCTGTGTGTTAGTTTCACTTTTCTTGGTCTCATCCCCCATCTGGATGTTCATGAGTTTGGGTTCACAGTGCTGCGGGGGACTGTCTGAATCTAAATTCAACCCTACATTTTGAGACCTAAATTACCTGACTGTGTTCTTTAGAAGGAATAGACCTCACCAGGTTTAAGAGTTAAACATTAATATGAAAATCTGAGCAGCATATTTCACCCTTTTCGTTAAACTGTTGATCAAAGAACCAAAAATAAAATGGGTAGTTTGTTTTGAGAAACAATATAATTTTGGTGTTGAGGCTTAACAGAAGCTTTGATTTGACCATTATCATTAGAGTCCTCACAAACTTAACTTAAACTAGCTTAGCTGCTCAACAGTTCTGCCTTACAGTGGCAGTGTCATTGGAAAAATGACCCTGTGATGTAAAAATGGCATTTCTGCTCACTTGCTCTGCTCCCAGTGCATTCAAAATCAGCTGCTGCCGCTGCCTATGTGACTAACACTCTTTTGCTCTGCACAGCACATGCAGCTGTGGGGGAGTGATCTGGATTCTATTCTGACTCATGCATCATGATGAGAATTACTAGCTAAGGCCCAGTTATGGATTCTTTTTCACTGCGGGTGATGAAAGAACCGGACTTGCTGATCCCAGACGGGGCTCTCAGTTAGATGAATCATCCTTTTACTTGAAAATTTTTACAAGGCAATCACCGAAAGTGGCAAAACCTACAGAAACATGTGGTGTCATGTTTACAGTTGCTTTCCAGAGGATAACCATGTATAGATTCTCAAAATAATTTGGCCAGTCGGAAGCACTGAGATAAGACAGCAAGGGTCAATCACAGATCAAATATGAATGATGAACCTTGAGTACGATCCAGCATTCCTCACACAGGCAAACACCCTCTGAATCAAGAGTAGGATGGGGTTCTGAACTTTACTTCCAAGAGATTCCCTGTAATCTTCCCTTCATGGCCAGGTGATGCAAGGCTTAACTGAAGAGTATATTTTGCATGGCTCAAGGACTTCTCTTTAAATCATGCATCTCACCACAGCTTTGCTTTAATTTATCATCCTTTAGGATTTGTGAACGTACCGCTGTTTGTGATTCCACTTGATGGCAGGTTATGTGATTCCTGAGGAACAAAGCTACCGACAGGCAATTTATCTTCCATTAAGGAAAACCTCATCAGTCCAAAAAACCTGCATTGACTAGTAGCCTAGCAGTCTAGACATGTGTCTGCTCCTTCTAAACTGGCTTGTTTAATTTAAACCCAATAGGCCAGATTCTCAGTGGATTTAAATCAGCATAACTCCAGGGGCTTCAATGGAGCAATGCCAGTTCACCTGAGCTGAGGATCTGCCTACAGGCAATGTGGAGAAACAAGACTCTTGATCTGGATCAGCATTCCAATGGAATAAAAGTACAGTGGGGTAACTCTGGATTATGTTGGTTTAACAGATTAGAACCTGGCCCAGAGTTTTTAATTGATGCAGAATTTGGTGGCTAACAAAAAGTTAATGTCATATATATTTAACTGGCTTCCCCTGTTCTAATTTCCTCTCTTGTACCAGATCAGCTGGGGCAGAAGCTATGACAATTTGCACTACTAGATTTAGTATAACCAACTCTCCATCTCAAATAGCTATGAATGATGTGAATTCCAGCAATTCCGCCTGGAGAGAATGAGCACACAGATTACCATGGCCAGAGCCTTATCTGTGAGAAAAGGGTGCAGCCTCTGAATAACTGGAAGAAAAGGAAGCTCTTGATATCGGCTCTGTCTGGTCTGTGAGTCCAGTGGACAAATCTATGGGACCCTTGTGGTTTCTCCCTGTTGTGACCAATGTGGTACAGATGGGAGGGGAACCAGTGTCATGACTAGTTCTTCAAAGCACTTTCCCCTCCTGGTCAGCATCATTGTGTCTTGCTAAGGAGTAATTCGAGCCAGCTGTCCTCCTTCCGACTGTGAGGTTTCTCTGACAGCTTTGACTCTGACTGTGGAAAATGAGCTACAACTGCGCGTGACTGGAGTCATGTTGGCTGCAGAATTCTGGCATCTCACAACCTTTCCACGTGGTCTCATGTAGGTACCAAAGGGGGATGGGGACATGGTAACTCTTTGTCGGACTCCTCAGCTGGAGTTGTCACCATTGTTTGTGTCTTGTTGGAGGGGACTGACCGGAGTCTTTGTAGTTACCTCAACAACTTCTCCAGCTTCGCCTTGTCAGTAACTCAGCGGTTCCTTTTGCTCAGCAGTGTCAAAAGCTGCAGGCAGGTCAAGTAGGAGGAGCACTGAGCTATGACCAGTGTCAGAGGGGCAGCCATGCTAATCTATAGCCGCAAAAACAACAAAGAGTCCTGTGGCACTTTAAAGACTACTAGACTTATTTGGACATCAGCTTTCATCAGAAGTGGGTCTTTGCCCACGAAAGCTGATGCCCAAATAAATTTGTTAGGGTACACCTACACTGCATGGCTATTTCGGGATACCAGAGGTATCCCGAAATAGCTACCCTGTGTCTACACGAGCCATCCATTATTTTGAAATATTTTTTAAAATAACAGGCATGCTATTTCGCCATCCCGGTAAAACTTGTTACACGAGGATTAAGGGATGGCTCGAAATAGCACATTATTTCAAAATTTGGCGCTGTGCAGATGCGCCAAATTTCAAAATAAGCTATTTTGAAATAGTTTCGAAATAAGATACACAATTTGCATAGCGCAAATTACGATCTTATTTCGAGTTTAGGGTGCACCCTTAGTCTATAAGATGCCACAGGACTCCTCAGTTTTTGTGTTTGTTTTGAGATCACAATCCATTGCAATGTGGAGGTCATGCCGTAGTGCTGCTGCTAGAGGGTTATCTCCATGATGTGGACTGGGATGAAGCCCAGCTGTGATGTACCCGAGGCAACAGCAATTGTCACAGGTTATTGGAGCTTGATTGTTACTGCTTTCTCAGCAATTTTGCTGAGAAATGGGAGAGGAAAGGTTGTCTGCATTCAGGCTTGGGTTTTTGAGGTCTGGTCAGCTCCTGGCATTTTTCATTGGAGTTGGCAGGTTCTCCTCTCTAAAGGGTTGCTTTGTCTTGCTTTTCTCCTGGGCACACTTGTTCTTTCTTAGCTTTGACCATGCAGGCCAGGCCTATATCTGTTTTCCAGGCAGTGGCAGCATACCTATTTCTCAAGGATTCTTGGTTCTTGCCACATCTAATACTGCCAAACAATCAGGCATGGTGGAGCATCTAAAGCCATCTGCTCTGAGGTAGATTTTTTGCCTCATGGAGTTCATCTGGGCAATCTTATCTGAGGCGTAGAAAGAGAGCTTTTCACAGAGGCTGCTGCTGGTGTCCGATGTTGGCATTATGCCATTGAGTTGATTCGCTTGTTCACTTGGTACTGGGGCTCTGCTGGCTCTGCGTTTGCTGCTGCAGTGGCAGGGAAGGGTCTCTTGGCTTTCTTTACTGAGGTAGTGCATTCCTAGTGGCTGACAAATGAAAGATGGAGGCATTCATTTGCCTGGTCTCGAGTGAAACATTTGTATGAAATCCAGGCTTGCTTGCGCTGAAGTCAATGGGAAGACTTTCTCTTTCAACAGAAGCAGAGCCAAGCCTGCTACTTCTCTCTGCAGCAGACCACGCACATGAATCACTACACCCATCTCCAAGGACACTAGGGCTGAGCTATCCCTGTCTGAGCTTGCATCCAAGTGTGGTGCTCCTGGACGAGAAAGGGCACTCTCTCCACTTGGAGGGTGAGGACGACGGCTTATGGAACCTTGCCATCCCGTTAGGCTGATGGGTAAGAGCCAGGTTTCACTTCATAGTCTCATCGCCCACTGTCAGCTGAAACTGCGAGAAGTGGTATCAAACTACTTTTGATATTAAACAACATATAACATATAGCCTCAGTCATGCAGAACGCAATGCTATCCACAGCCTCAAAAACAATTCTAACATTATAATCAAAGAGGCTGACAAAGAGGGCGTTGTAGTCATCATGGACAGAACAGATTATGAACAGGAGGCAACCAGACAACTCACCAATAACAGATTCTACAAGCCTCTCTCCTGTGATTTCACTAAAGAATACAAAAAAAAACCACCCTGAAACAACTGCTCATGAAGCTCTCTGATGCTCTCAGGACCAGATTTACACTAACACCCCCCCACCCCCAATTCCCAAAGAGGAGTTTTCTGTCTGCTACCCAAGATACACAAACCTGGAAATCCTGGATGACCCATCATCTCAAGCACTGGCACACTTACAACAGGATTATCTGGCTCTCTCCTCAGACCCTATGCCACCAGCACCCCTAGCTACCTTTGCGATACCACTGACTTCTTGAGGAAACTACAAATATCAGTAATCTACCTGAAAACACCATCCTGGCCACCATGGATGTAGAAGCCCTGTACACCAATATTTCAAATGAAGATGGATTACAGGCTGTCAGGAACACCATCCCTGATGACAGCACTGCACACCTGGTTACAGAACTCTGCGACTTTGTCCTCACCCACAACTACTTCCAATCTGGAGACAATTTGTATCTTCAAGTCAGAGGCATAGCCATGGGCAGGGCTCGCCAAGCAGCGGTGAGCCCCGCTCGCCAGCCACGTGGAACCGCACGCTGCGCATGCGCAGACTGCGCTGCGCATGCGCTGACCGCGCTGCGCGGCTGCGCCGGGCTAAAATCTACTTGCCACAGGCGAGTAGATTACATTAATTGTTGAGTCCTGGCCATGGGCACCTGCATAGCACCACAATATGCCAATGTCTTTATGGCTGACCTTGAACAACGTTTCTTCAGCTCTTGCCTTCTAACACCTTTACTCTATTTACGTTACATCGATGACATCTTCATCATATGGACCCACGGGAAAGAGACCCTTGAAGAATTTCACAAGGATTTCAACAACTTCCACCTCATCATCAACCTCAGCCTGGATCACCCCACACGAGAAATCTTATGTCCTTGACACTACAGTACAATTAAATGATGGACAAATTTCCACCACCATATACCGGAAACCCACCGACTGCTATACTCACCTTCATGCTCTAGCTTCCATCCCAGACACATTTCTCAATCTATTGTATATAGCCAAGCCCTAAGATACAACCGGATTTGCTCCAATCCCACAGAGACAAAAACCTACAGGATCTATATAGAACATTCTTAAAACTGAAATATCCACCTGGAAAAGTGAAAAAACAGATTGACAGAGCCAAGAAAGTACCCAGACATGAACTACTTCAAGACAGGCCCAAAAAAGAAAACAACCGAATTCCACTTGTCATCACCTACAGTCCTGGAAAACAAACCCTCACTCTCAGATGCCTTGGGGGAAAGTCCAGTTCTTGTTTACAGACAACCCCCTAACCTGAAACAAATTATTTCCAGTAACCACGCAGTACAGCTACATCATAAGCATCCAGGAACCCACTCCTGCAATCAGCCCCGTTGCCAACTCTGCTCACACATCTACACAAGCGTTTTCATCACTGGACCCAACCACATCAGCCACCAAATCAGAGGTTCATTTAACTGCACATCCACTAATGTGATCTATGCCAATAAATGCCAGCAATGCCCCACTGCAATGTATATCGGCCAAACTAGACAGTCTCTACGGAAGAATTAATGGACACAAATCAGATATCTGAAAAGGCAACACACAAAACCTGTTGGAGAACACTTGAATCTTCCTGGACACTCGTTAATGGATCTCCAAGTTGCTGTTTTGTTTCAGAGCAATTCCACAAGCCAAATACACAGAGAAGGATTGGAGCTTAACTTCATTCACAAGTTTAATTCTTATACTAATAGTTTGAATGGTGATATCAGATGGCTCGCACATTATCAACCAACCAAACAATGAAGGTGCTAATGGTTCTTGATGTCTGCATAGAATCTGGTGTTGGTCATCTTCCTTTCCAAGTGCAAACTAATGGTTCTTATCAGCCTCTTTTAACTATTTAGTCTTAAAGTGCTACTAGACTAATTGTTGTTTTTTAAAGTTTTTCCTGTTACAGACTAACTCGGCTACCCCTCTGATATTGTGAACAGTCAGCCTATAAATACAGCTACATTTTAACATCTTTTAAAGTTAGTATCAGTTGGAGAAATAACAAATTACAGCTATTGTAATTACACAAACAATCCTTTATTGCCCCATGGATTTGGAGCATAAGATTTATAATTTGACAGATATGGAAGCTTCCTTTTGTGGGTCACGGGACTTGCTTTGGGCTGTATGAGTAACACTGTCAAAAGCTCTTAAATGACTTCACAGCCTAAGTCCCATTTTCACATGATTAGGGCCAGGTTTTTAAAAGGTATTTGGGTGCCTATAGATTCAGACAGGTGCCAAATGGGATTTTCAAATGAAACATGAATAGGTGCCTAGGTGATTTTGAAAATCTTACTAGCCACCTATCTGCCTAAATGCCTGGCCCTGCATCACTTCTGAAAATAGATCTTAGGCTGCTTAGTTATTTCAGCCCAGCTCCTCAATGGTATTCAGGTGCCTAACTCCCACTGACCGGAGATGTAAATTGTGTACATTATGATGGAGTTTGGGTTATAAAGCAACATCTCAGGAATAATATGAAGCATATATTTAACACCGTAAAAGGAGAACACAAGAGTGTGTTTCTTCTGCTTTTTTTCTTGATAAGATCTACAACATGGACAAAACCAGGTAGTATCCTCTGGGTTGACCCTGGGAAACTGGACAGTCTGCAATCTTCACTGAAGTCAATGGGCCAAATTCTGAGGTCCTCATACCCTACAAGCAGAGGAAACCCTGCCGGCAGAGATATCAACATATGCAAAAGGAGGTCCATTCTCCTTTCCCTCAGTGTCTCCTACTCCCACCACCCAACCATGCCCTGTAGAATACATTAGGGCCTGTGAGGGGAGATTGGGCAGGGTAGAGAAGTAGAGGAAGGAGTGGAATGACCATCATTCCCCAGGAATCCCTTTGTAGCTCAGGGGAAAAGATGATGTAACCTCAAGCCATGTTATATCCCACACCTCTCCTCTCACACTAGGGATACCCCTTCACGGGGTGGAAGAAGTAATTGCTGGTAATGAGAGCCTTACCAAGCAGCTCCATTGGAGTCACATAATCAAGATGGGTGGGCTTCAGGAGACCCACAGTGGCAGTGAAAGCATGGGGGCAGCTGTGTGGATGGACGAGGGACCTTTAAGGATTTTAGGAGCCTTTGGAGAGAACTCACAGCTTATTCACAGAGGGCAGAAATGAATGGGAAGAAATCTACACAAGGAGAACCTCCTCCTCCTTTAAGCTTCTTTCAGTGGATAGCCCCTTGGGAGGAGCAGTTTTGATATATTCCTTACCGAGGCTAATTCCAATGGCTTTGGAGGGAATATCTGGCCCCCGGGGAGTTTTGGGTACCAAGTGTTGCACTGAATCTAGTAGGACCTGATCTAAAGCCCATCTGAGTCACTGGAAAGATCCCTGCTGATTTCAGATGGCTTTGGTCCAGGCTCTTAGTTCTCACAAGTCACATTCCTTGGGAGGCCTGTTATAACGAAGAACATTGTGATGGCCCACCTTGCAGTAGCCAGTTGTGGGATACACTGTACTGCATGGCCTACAGGCCCACAAACTAGACGGAGCTCTTCCAGCCCTAAGGAGCTAGCCAAACGCCTAAATACCTCTGCAATGATGGTCTCAAAGACCTTTGCTTACTGATACCAGAAAGCGAGTTCTACCCTGTGCTATTAACATGGAAGTTGGCTCAGTTGTATCTACTAAGGTGTGTGCAACATCAAAGCAAACACGTTGTCTAGAAAACCTACCAACAGAAAAACCCAAATGGGTACGTCTAAACTATGTTTTTTCTTCGTAAGAGGATATGCAAATTCCACGGGAATTTGAAAGGGTACATCTAAACTACGTTTTTTTTTCTGAAAGAGGATATGCAAATTCTGCGGGAATTTGCATATCTTCTTCCGATCGCTTTTTCGAAAGTGGGTCTTTCGAAAGTGAAAGTAGTCTTGATGCGGGGTTTTTTTGGAAAAAAACCTTCTTTTTTGGAAAACCGCGAAAACCTCCTTTTTTTTAGGAATAGTGGTTTTTCAAAAAGGAGGGTTTTTTCTGAAACCCCCCCCCTCCCCACTCCAGTAGTCCAGACTACTTTCACTTTCGAAAGAGCCGCTTTCGAAAAAGCGATCAGAAGATATGTTGGGATGAGTGGTTGGAAAGATTAGATCTTCTGTTAGCAACCCATTGGAAAGATCACTGCAATATTCTTTTCTAGGTGTCACCTAATAATCTTAAGTAACTTGTGCTACAAGGTCAGTTGAAAAAAGATCACACAGGTGCGTTAACGAATGCTTTCGTTCATGCCATAATCTGCTAAGACATTCATGAGTTATGCACTGCAAAAACTGTATGGTTTTAAAAAACATCATAGGCATATTTTGCCCAATTACACATAATAGGTGTATCACAATTTAAAAAAACAAGTTTCAGCAATTATTAATAGAACAACACTGCTAAATATTACACAATCATAATTAAAGTGCATTTAACATACTACCATGATTACAATATTCCTGGAGCTTGCAGCATGCTCCATCTCTTTTACTTGAGAAAGCTGTAATCTATAATTATCAGATTAATTTACTGATACAACCATAACCATTTTAAGGAAACTTTTATATCGTCTGAGTCTTTCCAGTTGTATTGACTGGCTGAATACTTGATCATACAATGTCCATGTATGTTCAAAGGGACTGAAGCACAAAGATTCCTGGATTATAAAGTGGTCAAATGGCCCAATCCTGAAACCCTTATGTATGCAATCTTTGCTCAAGTGTGCAGTCCATGTGTAGTTAGTGGGACTACTCACATGACTGAGGACTCTTTGTATGTACAAGGCTTGTCAGAAAGACTCATTTGGTTAGTTCCAGGCTTTCACTCACAATATGTGTGCTTATTGATTTAGTTTTCAATGTGCAGTTCATTTCTGTGCATCATAAAGAATACATGTTATTTATGTAGACACTGTATCTGGTTTGACACAGTTAATCTTTGATTTCCGAATCTCTTTGTTGTTGTTATTCATGAAAAATTAGAGCTGTGCAAAGTTGATTCCAGTAAGAGCGTATGTGAAAAAATGATTTATCTGTGGCTTTAAAGGTGAAACTCACTCCTGTGCAGCAAGTCCCTATACTGAAGCACCACTTCAATCCCACTCAAGCCCTTGAAATTGGGATAAAGTTAGACTGAAGTGGTGCTACAACTTTGTACCTCCCAGTACTGAGGGGTGATTTTAGTACTCAAAGAAAACAGACTTAGGTTGTATTTTTTTATCACTTTCTGGCACTCCCTTTATAAATACTGAAAGGAGCTCTGTGTGTGACAGAGAGGAGAATGTATCTCCTCCTTTGAAATAGGTTTTTCCTAGGACTGGATTCTGGATCTGGATTTATGATTGCAGATTTCACTGGTATCTATAGTAGAGCTTAGTGAAATCCCAAAGCAGATGCAACTCCGGTGAGTTTTGTCTGGTTTTGATGCAAAAAGCTATAAAACAAAGCTTTCGTTCGGAAAGGTCATGAACCTTAGTGCACTCTCCAGTACAGTTAGTTTGGAGTTTGGAATGAAACACAATCCTGGGAGTGTTTCAGGCATTTTCCATACTTAGCAGCTATTGCTGGGCAAACACGCATGGTCTGAATTGTGGCTTTGACAAGCAGGTATCCAGAATGGTTATGGGCCAGATCCTGCTTGTTTGCAAGTAGTGCCAATGGGAGTTTTCAGCAGACAAGGAATGGCCTGTGGACTTGTACTTGTAATGCCATGCGATAGTCACACATGTAGCTCCTATGTCTTCAACTGAGAGTTTTGTATGCTCAAGAAAGCCAGGATCAGTGATAGCCTGTTATTAACTGAGGATCTGAAGCAATGTTTACATTATGGTTTTGAATACGTGTGTTAGCCTTTTAGCAAGAAGAGACAAACCCTCAGCTGGCCCAGCTCTGTTAGGATCTGGTCCCAAGCCTTTCACCTCCGCGTGATGGTTGGCATAATATTATAAGCACATTTCCACCTTTTCCCTTTAAAGAGAAATACTGGTGCGGGTAGCAAGGGCTCTGTCAAGAAGCTAGTTCCTCCTTTCATTCTTCTGTGATACTGAGCAGCTAATCCATGCATCCACATTCCACTGTGAAATAACTGCATTATTAACAGGAGTTGTAAATGGTACACCAAAGTGGTACTCCATATATTGAGACCCAGAACTGAAAAGTCTCTTTGTAGACTTAACTTTTAATGAAACAGTCATTTCATGGTAACTCTCAGATCAAATATATGAGGTTCTGCTCTTAAAAAAATAAGTAAGGAGGGAAAAAAGATTTCCATTTAGATTCTGCTATAATGTTGCATTCATGTTAACATCCTAGAAGCAAAAAATATTACAGAAAAAGGGCTATTATGTTATCTACTCCATTCCCTCGTATTATAAGATCATTCCTCATGCTTTTTTTCTGTAATAGAGTGTTGTTAAGTGTCTAAACAACATTCTCCACTAATGTCTCATATCCTGTTCTATTGAAACAGGCATCAAAGTCTCCCGTTGGAGGCTGGTATGAGACAGGGCAGCAGGAATAAACTGTATATTGGGGCATTTCTTTTTGGAGATACCATTTTGTTGCTGCTTGTGGGACTGCAGCAAAATGGATGCTCTTTAATTTTATTGAAAATATTCCAATTACTGCTCAATGGGCAAAAAATGTCATTTCCCAGGGTTTATATTAAACATACCCAATGTCTGGTTTTGCCCATATCAGATCCATACACTGAGCTCCCTTCTAAGCCTGAAAGCTTATGTATTGTACCTCATAATGAGCTATATTTGGCCATCACTTTTAATGCAGAGCTCCCATTGACTTCAATGAGCATTCTGCACAGGGAATGTGCATCTGATGTGCCTGTTTTATTTTCTCTATGGCTTGGGATTGCTGCCTGCTCTTGAATCACAGCAAAAAAAGGAAAAATCATACAACACATGCATAAGTAATGCTGTATTTTAAATAAAGTATGCAGGGACACTTTCTCCCTCATTTGTGTGTTGCTATGGCTTGATTGAAAGCCCAGTGAAAGATTTTTTTGTTGATTTCAATGCGTGTTGGAACAGGTCCCTTTACATAAATGAGTGCCATATATGCATACATCAAATGCAAAATAGACCTTCCCCCATATGCTTATCATAGGTCACTCTGGTTCACAAAGAGGTTAGAGACAATAAGACTGACAGATCTAACCTCCTGCACAAATACATTGCTAGTGATCAATGTTCCCTCTAAGCTTTTCCATCCACGAGCGGATTTTTTTCATCCGTGCGCAAACTAAATTATGTGCACCAAGGCATGTACACCAAAAGCCTAGCTGTGGCTGCTCTGTTGATCAGCTGGGCAGCAATTGAATCTCTCTTGTACAAGCACACTGCTTATAGGGAACACTGCCAGTGATTAATGTATCATTGCATATCATTAATACACTTTTTTGAGAGTGCTTTTATTTTTTGACTGAAGCAATCTGAACTTACCTCCTTGCTCATCCAACATAACCAAAGTCCTGATACCAGCATCTTTACTCTACATTCCAGTAACGGAAGCAAGATAAGAAGAGGGAGAAAGACAAAAAAAAAAGAGAGAGAGAGAAAGAGAGAGATCAGTGAGGGAACCATTAGCACTAGATTTGGGATTTAGGAAATCAAAGGAAAAACAGTAAAAGGTATGGTAGGGTTCTAAGGAGCTAGCTGAATAACTAGAAGCCATCATGTGAATGAATACAGTAACGGGAGCTGCGCATTCTCCGTGGCACCATGAACCCTTTACTCCTCATTGGGGTGTAGAGCTCCTACAAAACATGTAACAGCCAATGGCTTCATTTGGAAATTAACATTTGAAACAACAGTCATGTTCTTAAAAGAAAGTTTAATCTTCAGGCGCCACAGCAGGCCACATTCATGTTGCAAACGCTCATTTGTTCCCTGGAGGAAATTCCAATGGAAAACATCTTGTATAACCCACACACTTAGTGTGGTTCACTGTCCTATGCAGTGGCACCTAGATCACAGCAATAGGTAAGACCAAGAGACCTCTACAGCAGGGGCTGAGTGCCAGTTGCTTTTAGCTCAGAGAGTAGAGGCTCCTATACTAAGCTCCAACAGTCCCAGGTTCAAATCCCCCTGGTGGTAGTTACACTGGTATATGCATAAATACTGGTAAAGAATGAGGAGTGTAACCAGTTGCAAGAGGCCACCAAGACAGACTACTCTCCCTTACCTCATATTAGGAAACCTTTCTTAAAGCTGGCTAATGCGCCATATGGACCGGCCCCATTTTTTGGCACAAAGGTTTAACAGATGTATGGGCTGATCCAAATCTTATTGGAGCCAGAGGAAAGATTCCTGTTACCCTTCGCAGGTCCAGTTTGGAGATGGGATTTTCAAAACAGCTCCGTGCTGGCCTAACTTTGTTCCCAGCGGAAGTCAACGGGAGTTTTACCATTAACTTCAATGGGAGCAGCTAGCCCAAAGCTGAACCCTTTTAAAAATGCCACCAATGTGTACAGATGGCAACGTGCCCCTTCCCAATCCAGCTTTTGCCATTATTGTCATAGATTTGGAAGGAGATAAATGATCTTGTTGGGTTTTTGATATTAATCTTTACCATAGACCAGAATGGCTCTCTCTCTAATTCCTAAGGGAAAGCTGATCTCTTTCTGCTCAGTGCAATAATAGTCCTGGTTTGAAAATACTCATGTCTGTGGCATTTCAAAAGCAGAGGAAGCAAGTTCTCTATGGCCCTGTCTACCATACAATATTGACACACTGCTGGTAAATAAGGACTGCCAGCAAGGGGCCCTCTGCAATTATTTTTGGCACAACTGAACTGCCTGTCTCCCAATATCTATGACTCGAGTATCAGCACCCCCAGGGTTATTACCTCCATTGTGCAGATAAGGAGATTGAATTACTTACCCAAGCACATGATGGCAGGGCTAGAAATAGAGCCTGACTCCTAGTTTTGTGTCTTAGTCACATGACCACCCTCCCTCCCTACAGCAACCGAAGGGCTCTACAATATTTGGCATTGCCAGACAGATACTTCTTCCCAACTGCTTTTATGCCACTACCTTCTCCTGCCTTTTTGTCTGGTCACAGGGACGTCCTTGCTGCCTCTTGGCCTGTCAGTGGCATGGTCCACTTACCCTTCCTCAACACTGAGCAGCCCTAGCCAGTCTGGCAGCACGTTCAGCGCATTGGCTCAGCTACATCACTGAGTTTCTGCTCAGTTGCTGCAGGCTGTTCCCTCTCTTCAGGCCCCTCACAAGTGAGTGAGTACCTCTCCTGTCTACTCCCCCATAGCCAGCAGGTGGCTGGGGACAAGCATATCTATGCGCCACCTTCTTCTGTCCCCTCCTGCTTTTCTTTCGTTCCAAGAGGGGCTGAGGCTGGAGAGAGGAGAAGCCATCCCTCTGCCTCTTCTCCTTCCCCTCCTCCTTACTATAGGTATTCAATTCAAGTCTGTTTGCAGGCAGCAGTGAGGTGGATGTTGCTGCTGCCCTATCCTCAGTTCTCTGGCTCCTTTATACTTTGACCTGGGCCCCCTCCATATGCTGCATCCCTAGGATGTGCAGTTCTCGTGTAAACCCTGCTGTTTTGTAGCAGGACTAGCGATGTCGGTTTTCAGCAAAGACAACTACAGCTAGGCTCAGAAATGCCCAATGCCGTTGAAAACATCTTTGTCAAATACTATCTTCAGGGGCTGATCCTGAAGCTCCTACTCTAGTGAGACCTCGGAAGGCTGAGCCTGGAGAAAGACTCCATGATTGGGCCCCATGGTTAGCACGTGGTGACACGTCCATCTGTTCACATCCTTGCATGGAGGAAAGCAGTTTGCAGCTTTCTTCTGCCTAACTGACCAGAGCTGCCGGTCCTGCTGATCCAGCAAGTCTGTACTTATTCCCAAGTAGATCTGTTGCTAAGGCTCCCACGGGGTTAACACGGATGTGAAAATCCACGAATATATTAAATGACTGCGCAACAAATATACCCGTGTGCATTCAAAGCCCCCCTGGAACTGACAGGAAGGCTCCTGCAGATTTAGATGGGAGCTGGATTGGGTGGTTGGTGATAATCTGCCAATAGCCCAACATGCTTTTAGTCATTTCTTGTCAGCTGTTTTTTCCTCCTACACAGCTAAATGGCTAGGCCCACATATTCCAAGGAGCTCAGGTCCTTTACAGGGACTTGAAGAAGAGCCAGCTTTTCACCAGCACTTGGCACCCAGCAGCTCACAGTGTGATACCATGGGTGCGGCTATGCCAAAGAGGGTGACAGAGTTCCCTTTAATCTAACTAACTAGCACATATATCAATAGCAGCGCAGGCTTCAGTGGGTACGTCTAAACTACACCCCTCTGTCGGCGGAGGGATGTAAATTAGACACATCGAAAGTGCAAATGAAGCCGGGATTTAAATATCCCGCGCTTCATTTGCATAGTGGCGGCCGCCGCTTTTTTTCGAAATGGGGCTTTTCGAAAAAACCCCAGCAGTTTAGATGGGGCATTTTCGACAGAAATGCCCCGTTTCAAAAGATCCTGTACTCCTCATTTTGGGTATGTCTACACTTGCACGCTCTTTTGAGAGAGGGATGCAAATGAAGACATTCAAAATTGCAAATGAAGCTGGGATTTAAATATCCCATGCTTCATTTGCATATTTGCATTATGGCGCTATTTCGAAATAGCGCTATTTCAAAATAACAGACTCTGTTAAGACACGGTTATTTCAAGAGAAAACTCTTCTCTCTATTTCGAAATAGCGCCATAATGCGAATATGCAAATGAAGCATGGGATATTTAAATCCTGGCTTCATTTGCAATTTCAAATGTCTTCATTTGCATCCCTCTCATAGACTTTAAGGTCAGAAGGGACCATTATGATCATCTAGTCTGACCCCCTGCACAATGCAGGCCACAGAATCTCACCCACCCACTCCTGGAATAATCCTTTCACCTATATAAAGAGGGTGCAAGTGTAGACATACCCAAAATGAGGAGCACAGGATCTTTTGAAACGGGGCATTTCTGTCAAAAATGCCCCATCTAACCTGCCAGGGTTTTTTTTTTCGCAAACCCCCATTTTGAAAAAAAGCGGCAGGTGCCATTATGCAAATGAAGCGTGGGATATTTAAATCCCGGCTTCATTTGCACTTTCGATGTGTCTAATTTACATCCCTCTGCCGACAAAGGGGTATAGTTTAGATACACCCAGTGTGAGCTACTCACTTCAGTAATGGTCCTGGATAGAGTCTGTGCTGAAGCCCATGCTGGTGCAGTACATGAGCTCGCTTAGATGAAAGCTATCCTGAGTCGGTGTATGGGCGCTGCAGTCAAAATGCCTGATTGAGGCATAGAGAGACCCTATGACAATGTAGGTTTGTTAGCCCTGGTCTTATTTTGAAATAATAAGTGGAGCATCTACACTACCAACCCCCTTATTTTGAAATAACGGGCTGATTATTTCAAAATCTGTACTTCTGCTTTCCTCAGGAAATAATGCTTATTTCAAAATATTTAGTACGAAATAACGTTAGTGTGGATGCTCTGTTGTTGCTATTTCGAAATAATTACTCCCCACAGTCATTCAAAGTAATTACTCCCCAGTGCTTCCTGGGGCTCTAAGTCAAGGTAGCGCATCCACAATAACGAAGCCTGCCTCGGACTATTTTGAGGCTCCCCCATAGTGGGGACACATTATTTCAATTTTATTTCAGAGTTATTTCGAAGTTAGTTATTTCAAAATAATTTCCTAGTGTAGATGTGCCCTTACAGACATCTCCAGCCACATTTTCTGAAGGAGCTCAACATCCAGTATGTACCACAGGACTGAGCTTTTTTGGATGCATGCTTATGGATTTTGGTGCCTAAGCACAGATGAGCTCCTGTGAAAATCTGGATTCCAGTACCAGCAAACTAAGGATTCATTTGAGAACATGAAACTTTCCTTGATTTAAAAGAATGAATACTCGGATTCATGTCAGTGGGAGCAGAGGTCAGCCAACGTGGAGCGCTGTTGAAAATATCACCCTAATAATAAAGGGCAAATGGGTTTTGGGTGGTTAGAAAGTGCATGGAAAGAGATGATGAATAAAACCATTTGGTTCCAGAATGAGTCTGTCTGAGTCAAGTTTCAGCCTGGAAGAATATTATAACAAGTAGATCATAACCCTTGAAAACAGGTTTTTAGAATTTGAAGTGCTGCTGACACTGGAGTGGGAAAGTGACACCCTTGTCATTTCTCTTATGATTCAGGACCAGAAAATGTCCTCCATACACACACAAAACTCTCATAGACAACCAGGAGAATCCCCTCGCATTTGCCAGAATTCACTGCAGGAGTGAGAGGGTAAAACTCCAACCCTTCAAAATCCATTGAGTTGCCTCTATGTTAGTGGTGAAATTGTCCTGTGGCTTAAGGTCATGAAATGGCCCTTAATTGTATTTGTGTAATAGATGCATTTTTAATGGACACAATTCTATATTTCTTGCACCCCTGACTCTCCCATTCAGGAGAACAGGAGATTTAGTGTCATCATAAATGCTGAATCAGGTTCTTGAAGTAGTTCAGACCAGAGAGATGTAGCCTATCCACAGGACATTACCATGTGCATGGATCTCCTTTTGCTGAAGCAGCATAAAACCAGGTTTTCCAATAAGAAACTATCTCATCTCAGTAATACTTAGACCACCTTTGTTTTCCCATTGTATTGGAGAAGAGCAGCATTATAAAAACCTGCACATCTTATACATCTGGTCTTCAGAAAAAAATATCATGAATTCTAGGGCTTGTGTAAGGTATTGAACTGTTGGTTCTGGAGGCTGAAATCCAATGTTTATCCACAGGACAGGTACATTGTGGGCAGCTGAGGTGCAATCTCTTCAATATATTTGTCAACCCTGACTCTAGGAATGAGTAGTTCAGTCTCCACGACCCTTCAGTCTTTGGCCTCTGCTGAAATGCCAAGATGCCAAGGAGTGCAAACAGCCATAATATGTTTTGTGATTGGGTACTTGAGCTGAATTTGAACTGGTGACTGATTAGTTAGAAATTAATTGTATTAACAGAATAGAAGGAATATAAAACAAAACATGTATAAACGCAGTTAAAAATGGAAGAATAAGAACTTCTTTTAGGTGCTTCATGCTTCAGCATTCTAATTGCTAACAAATTTAGCCTTTTCATAAAGGCCTTTGTCTAGCAAAGAATTTCATGCTTAATTTTAAGCATGCAGGTCAAGCCATTGCTTAAAGTGAAGCACATGTTTAAATGTTTCCTGGTTCTTTTTCCTAATTAGAAAGCTGCAGCCTGGAGTGGCATATGATTTTTCAATCTATGGGTCAAATTCCACCCTTGGAAGTATCACTGTAAACTTGCATAATTTCAATCAAACCAGAGTAAGCAAGAGCAGAATTTGACCTGTCAGTGACTATAGCATACATTACTCTTAACCTTCTGTAATGTTTTATTACAGTCTCATTCAAAGCCCAATGGAGCCAATGGAAAGACTCCCAACAAGGTTTCCACAGCACCTTGGAGATTAAATGGATTGCTATATAACGGCTAATTATTATTATGATGATGATATGGCTTAATTTCCCAAGGAGGGAATGAAACTGGGAAGGATAAAGAATAATTACTCAAAAGCCACATCAATCATTTCTGAAGCAGAGTGGCCCTCTTTCTCCCCTGGTTTGCCCCTTGTGCAGATGTTCACACCTGTGCAAAGTGTCTGCAAAGTGCACCTTTTCTGATATAGTGGAGGTCTGCACACACCTCTTCTTTGCCAGGTGCAAAGGACAATGCAAGTTGCCAGGCACTGAAGAAATCTAGCCCAGAGAATGTATCAGCTGGTGAATGAGAATGACAGTAAATGTTTTCCATATGTTTCAGTAGATACATTTTAAAAAACAAATATATGCTTGATCTTGATCAAATCCGATAGCAGGCACAGAAACCCAGTTAAATAAAGAATTCTACTTCAATCAATACGGCATATAGACTTTGTTCTGAATAAATTAGTGCAGACAATTATCTACCAGGCCAGGCTGACATTGCTCGCAGTTCACAAAGACACTAAAGAGAAGTGTCAATACCCTAAAGACAAAAGTCTGGCCAATGAGGCATTTTGTAGTCATGCATGGTGGCATATTTCTACAGCCCCCTTGTCGAGTTAGCAGTAGCTCTATGCAGTGCAGTGCTCTTCCTCCAGTCTGATTAAGGAAATTAATTCATTCTCTCACTCCTGGAATACACCTGATAGTTGAAAACATCATCTGCTGTAAATCAATGTAGTTCCATTGAAATCTGTGGGCTGGCTCCTCCGCTGGCATACAGAGAAACAGCTCCAGTGACTTCAAGGCAGATACATCAATTTACACCATCTAAGGACTTGGCCCTGTACACTTGCAATTGACGCCAAGATACACAGATTCCAAGGCCAGAAGTGACCATTGTGATCATCTAGTCTGACCTCCTGTGTAACATGGGCCATAGAACTTCTCCAAAATAACTCCCAGAGCAGAGCTTTTAGGAAAACATCCCATTTGTGTTGAAAACAGTCAGCAGTGGAGCATCCACCCTGACCCTTAGTAAGCTGTTCCAGCAGTTCATTACTCACTATTAAAAGGTACATCTTATTTTTGGTCTGAATTTGTCGAGCTTCATTGTGGTTCCAGCTACTGGCTCATGTTATACCTTTCTCGGCTGGAATGAGGAGCCAATATTTGTTCCCATATAGATAATTTTAGACTGTCATTAACTCACTTCCCTTCACTTTCTCTTTGTTACATTCAATGGCTTGAGCTCCGTGAGTCTGTGATAAGGCAAGCTATCTGCTCCTTTAGGATCATGCTTCGTTTTTGGCAGACAACTTGCTTCCATAGAGATACATTAACTAAGTAATACTCTTCCTTGACTAGGGGCCAGTCCAAAGCCCAGTGAAATCAAAGGGATTCTGTTGCAATGGACGTCGGTGGGCTTTCAATCAGGTTTTCTATTGTCCAACATGTCATTGTATGTGGTGCTTGTGAGGCTACCTTTTAAGGAATATTCAGAACAAAAGAGTGAAATCAGGAGGAAAACCTCTCTCCATTATAGAGGAAGGCACGTTAATGTATAAGAAAGTCAGTTAAGATAGTGACCCTGCATTAAGCATCCAGCTTGAAATGGCATCGTAGGATTAGCCAATGACGCATTTCTACCCTACTGTTTCCATTCTGAAATGTCAGTGAGTTTAGATGTGAAACCCCATCTTACAACATGAGAGAAGAGCCCCATTTGGTTTGGGGTCTAACAAAGCTGCTCTTAAGCCCACACAAGCTGCCAATGCTTTCTTGCTGGAATTTCTGCAGTACTGATCTTGTTGGTTTATTTCCCCCCTCACCAGTTCATGGCTAGAAACCATCTCCCCCTAGCCCCCTGGATCATAATTAGTTTTCTCTAAAGGCCAAGCTGATTTCATATGGAAACCATGGAAGATGCACCACTTTTCCCCTGCTGGCTTATTCCATATTTAATTATTTAATCAGCCCAGGGTGAAAAGTGTGAACAGGAAGGGTTGTTGGCTCCAAGCTGTGCATGACTATAGTCCCAATCCTTCTGCCCCAATTCATTGCTATTTTGCGACACAAACTCTGCACCACAGCACTATAAAAAAAACATAAATTCACAGCACATTATTACAACAACCAAGTGGCTCACACTTAGCATAAATAATCACTGATCATTAGCTATACTACACGTATAGCTAAGGGAGGAGGCTGTAGAGAGGGAGGCAGGTGGGTTAAGATGCAGACCTGTATGCAGGGTGCGTGTGAAGGGTGAGAATGTAGCCCCTCATGGTCTTCCAAGTAAGCATAAGGCTTGGGCGGGGCATTACCCCAGCCTCCCTCCCACTGTGTTCTGGTCAGCCAGGAGAAGGAAGGAGCGGCATGTTGCCTCAGCCTCCCTCCCCTGTGCTCCAGCTGGCCATGGGGAGGCTGGGGCTGATTTCCCCCCACCCAGGAGAGAGGCCAGGGGTGGGGCTGGGCCACGCAGGCCGGGCAGCCACCAACCCCTCCCACAGCTCGCACTCCCCCACACAAATTCCTGCGTACGGGTCTGAGATGAGATTGTTTCAGGATAGGGGGGAGACAAAAATATCCTTGAATTGTGAGGGAACAAGCCAGGAGAGAGAAAGAGGTGAAGTAGGCAGGAGGAGAATTGCAGCTGTTGTGTGCACTTATCAACAGGTGTAGGACTTGACAATACAAGGCCCGACTCCATGTTAGCTGAAGTCACAGGCAAACAGTCACTGATTTCAGTGAGGGTAGGAAATGAAAGTGGGGCCTTTTACAGTTCATAAATGCGTGACTCCGGGCTATTTCCTTCCCTTTGTCTTTGCTTGGATCTGCCATTGTTGTCAGTGCAAGTCAGTCATGAGGGTAGAAGCTGCCTTGCAATACTAAAGTCTGTCAGGGTAGATGACTTATTACATGTGTCATCACCCCATAAATAAAATCTAACAGCTGGTTTGAAACCATAGGTCAGGTGACCAAGGGATGCTGATGGGTGATATTAGTGCAGTGTTCCAGATTATAACCACCATGAGCACTATGGATCGGCCCCGGAGTGAACAACCCTTTTCCTCCCAGAAGGGTCATTGAGCAAGCTTGCACTGCCACTCCCAGTGCTGTGAGGGATCAGAAGTCTTCTGTCTCCAGGGCTATCAGTTTGCCATCGGTCAGGAGCCCTAAAACCCCCTATTCATAGACACCTCGGGCTGGAAGAGCCCTCTGGAGGTCATTGAATCCAACCCCCTGCTAAAAGCAGGGCCAATCCCAACAAAACTATCCCAGCCAGGGCTTTGTCAAGCTGGGACTGAACACACCACTCTAAAGAGAAGGTGGAGAAGCATCGCCTAGATACTGCAGTGAATGGGGCTCTGGAAAGACCCAACATGGGTGAGCAGACAGATAAGGAGTCGATCACACCACTGCCTTTCTCTCCATTGACTTCTATGGAGCTTAGCGGCTCCCTGTAGCCTGATCCCAGTGTGTGTGTATGGGGCCCATAATGACTGACCAGAGGTCATGTACAAAGGGTGTTTCATTGCTTTATCTTGACTATTTCAATTCAACCAAAATTACAATATGGACCAGATACAGTCCCCATTAGCCGCAATAGTCAGCCTGCAGTACAGCTGAGACTTTAAATTGCTTCATCAGCTTTATCAACTGCTGCACCACATCTTGTAGGGACTTAATTTGAGAGACCCATTTTAGGAGAGTAGAAAGGCTGGGAGTAAGAATGGAGAGGATCAGGGTAGAACTAGAGAAGAGGACTAAGAAGGATTGATTGTTTTAAGGCATGTTCACCGAGTTAAGTGGCAGAGGGAGGAAGGAAGGAGGCAGTAGAGGGACAGGCAGGTGGGTTGAGATGAGATTGTTTTAGGAGAGGGGGTTGGGGGATAAAAGCAACACTGGGAAAGCCACTGATTGGTTATGAGTGACACTTTTGAACAAGCCACACTTTATGATCAAAAAAGCCTGTGGAGACGCCCTTGGTGTGTGACACGTCGGCAGGCATCCCAGGCATTTGTTTGTCAGTCTTTCCCAAATTTCTCTACAAAGGAAGGGAGGGGAAAGGGTAGGCTCTTACCTCTTCAACAAGCTGCAGCATACGACGGGTGCTTTCAAGGGACTGAAATAAAAACACAGCAGAAAAACAGGTTAGAGTAGGCAAACGCAGTTTCCCTCACTAGTGTGCAGGCTTGTATACACGAAGTCTTTGAGTACTTCCCACCCATCCTCCAGTAGCCAGATCATAGCTGCCCCCACACGGGACTGTGGGGAGGCAAGATGCATTTCTCCAGGCACTCTGCCCTGGGAGGCAGCTGGAATTCTGCAGCTGGAATTCTGTTGCCAGGGATACATGCTCCTAGAAGGGGAGTATAGCCTTGTCCCCCTTCCCCATCTAAAAGGTGGGGTCTGGGCTCTGAGACCCTCCCCCCTTGCCAGGTTTCAAACCTTGGGCTCCAGCCCCAGCCCAAATGTCTACACTGCTGTTTTCAGCCTGGCAGCCTGAGCCACAGTCGGTTGACCTAGGCCCAGCCATGGGTTTTTCTTTCCAGTGTAGACCTACCCTTAGCACCTAATTCTGCCTTAACTCCCTCCAGCCTCACTCCTGTTTTTTCCTCCCACTGATACCATGGCTCTTGAGATCAGCTGGATCACTGGAGCTTGCAGACCCATGGTTTAAACAAGGGCAAATGGGCAGCAGGGCATTTTCAGGGAGAGACCTGGATGCTGGTGTATTCTGATATTCTCAGCCTGTTGCCCCCTAGGATATGGGTCAATGGGAGAGGGGCAGAGTTCTAAATCCTGATGGGTAGAGTGGGTTTTGTTACTTCATTGCCTTTTGATCAGCCTAAATAAACCCAAAACGAAGTGAGGGCAGAACTGGGTCCTTAGAACCTAATCCAAAGCCCACTCGCATCAATAAAAAAAGCCTCCCAAATGGGCTTTGAATCAGGCTTTTGGGTGAGATTTTCAAAAGGGCTCAGCGCTGGTTTAAGGCCATGTCTCTGCATACAGCGCTGCAGGGTATCTGTTGTGGAAGCTCTATGCCAATGGGAAAGAGCCAGTGCTCCCTGAAAGCTATGTGGTTGGGTGGCCAACCAGGAGAGATTCAAATGCCAACCTGCTGATTGGCAGAGCCCACACAGTGTCCACTGCCGGCACCATGTGTTTCTACTGGGGGTGCGCATCCACTCATGCCTGGGTGCACATAACAAAATTTATTCCACTCATGGATGGAAAACATAGAGGGAACATTGGAGAGAGGTGTCCCGTCAGCCTAATCAAACCACGTCGAAGAATGGCAGAAGCTACGTCAGAACATCTCCCGCTGACATTGCACTGTGCGCACGAACGCTCATGTTGGTTACACTGACATAGGCGGCCGTGTAGACACAGCTTCACACCTGCTCCCTCTGAAGTTGGTGGGAGCTTTTCTGCTGACAATGGGAGAAGAGACAGCTCAACTTCAAGCACTTTGGAAACCTCACCCTTAATATTTTTGGTTTTCACTGTGCTCCCCTCCCCTCAGTCTTTTCCCCTCTCAACAATCTGGCTGATTCCACAGTGAAGCGTTCAAGGGGGGAAGTGCAAACCTTCAGGTTAACAGAGCCATTCAGGTTAACACACTTTCAGAACCTACTGTCCCTTAAATTTGTCCCCTCTACAATGTGCTCCACTCTCAGCCATGGGTCTCCGACATAGCCCCCTTGATTGGGTCCATTCACCACCTCACCATGCTAGTTTCCACTGCCTATGGTGTTCTAGGAATCTCCTGCACTAGCCATACCCGTGTTGTGCTTGGACTATTTAGTGTGCTGTGGCTACACTATTTTAAAAATAGCTTCTGGGAATTCCAGCTAAATTTTTCCTAGCTAACTGGTTTGATTTACACTGTTCGAACCTCCCGAGAAATTAAACAGCAGCTTGTCTTTCTGAGATCATTTGATCTGATATTGATGCTAATATCAAATCAAACTCATCCAAAGATTGTTCTGATGGGCAAAGACTCACACAGATAAACTCGCATCTGCTGTGACTTTTGGACAGTGAGGGTTGGAGTTGGATGTGAAGACCCACCATGGTCCTTGTATCTACCTGCTCCAGAATGACCACGACTCATTTTTATTGCAAGTTTTCCCTTTTCTTCCCTTTCCACAGAGGTCTCAGCCCAAAACGGCTAAGCCAGTGTTTCCCAATTGGTGAAAGTAAGGAT
Source organism: Rafetus swinhoei (assembly GCA_019425775.1). Classification (NCBI taxonomy): domain Eukaryota; kingdom Metazoa; phylum Chordata; order Testudines; family Trionychidae; genus Rafetus; species Rafetus swinhoei. The sequence continues at coordinate 191,309,553 of CM033440.1, forward strand.
TCTGCGAGAATTCGGCATTTCCCCACCCCCTCTTAAAGGGACAGGGCCTTTTTGCGGGGGATTTGGCAGAACTTTTTTTTTTTTTTTTTTTTTTTTTTTTTGATCAACAAATTGCAGCGGTACTCTGTGGGTTTTTTCTTGCTCGACAAATTTTACCCTGGCGACCCTAGGGGTTCAAGCTGAAAAGGGTTCTGTGGCCAAATAAAATTGGGAAACACTGGTCTAAACAGCCTAATGCTGCTGTCACCAACATGGTGTAAATCCAGAGTAATTCCATTGACTTCAGAGGATGGGAACTTGTGTTGGTGACAACAGAATTTGGTCCAGCCAAATGACACAAGCGTAAAGCAAAAGCAGCCGCAGAAGCACTTTGCTAGCGCTGTGCACATTTCTGGATGTAGCCTGTGGATGGCAAAAGAACCTCAATTTTTCCCAGCCTCCTCGTGCGCCATTGGTTTTACCTCATCTGCCAGCTGGTCTGCACGCCGCTGCATTTCTTCCAGCTCATTGCGCATATCAAGTTCTTCTGCCATTTTAGCTGCGAGGGTGTTTGCCGAGGCTTCGGATCAAGAATCTGTGTTTGTTCTGCCTGTGAGCCTGCAGTACAGCAAATAGGGAAAAAATACTGGGGTTAAATGTGCTGCACTCTGCGGATTTGTGCTTAAACGTCAATTCCCTCAGAAATGCAGTTATATTAGTGCTCTCGCCAGCAATCTTTCATCAGGGCAGGCGAGTCTTACAAACTACAGAGCGCTCACAAATTGTTCAAGGTGATAGTCTATTCCTGGGCTACTAGTCATGCTCTTATATAGGAACATGGATGGATCCTTGCTGCCTTCCCTAAAGAGAAATTAATTCATCTGTATTTTCTCATGAAAAACACAAATAAAAAATCCCATGACGCAGCTGAACTGCCATTACACACCAACCACTTACAAAATGCAGGTTAAGAAAGATGACATAGGCTTGGGCTGTAGTCAAGCTTCTCCGAAGTTGAAAAGGATCACCTCTAGGATTTTGCTCTATATCCATATTATCTTGCAAGCAGACCTGCTGAGAGGAGGCTATCTGCCTCTGGCCCTGCCCCTTTTGCCTGAGGCCACACCCTTCTGGGAGTGTAGATCTGCTCCCACCCCACCTGACTCAGAAGTCTGAGATTTAAAATTACACCAGCTAGTTTAGAAAGCATGGCAGAGGGTTGTAGTCTGTCACCCCATATATACCACTTGCCCACAAGGCAAGGAGTCATACATGCTGCTTTCAGTGCAGTAAACTGGATGGTCCCCACTCTGCTGCTGGCCTTCCCTCTCCATTGTTTTTCCTCTTGCGGGGCTGGCTTGTTCTTTTTGTGTGGATTTTTTTGGTGGGTTGTTATTAGCCTATGTTTAGCAACTGTTGTCTAGCTCTCAAGCTCCCTCGCTACACTCCCTTGCAGAACTCTCATAATCACTAGCACCTCAGTCTGCTTGCACGCTGTCTTGTAAAACCCTGTTCTCCCTCAGATAGCCCCATCCCCTTGTCAAGGCTTCTGGACACTGGAGCCTCGTAGGAAGCTCCCAACTTTGCCTGACAGGCTGGTAGGCTCAGCGCACACCCCCCGCAAGCTGTCCATGCGCTACTGTTCAGTCAAGCAGGCCCATGGCAAGCAAGAAGCACACAACAGCAGACCACAAACTCACCCCACAGGTACGCCGTCACCCCCAGAACTTCCTCGCCAAAGCCCCATTTGCTGCTCTTTGCAACAGCAGGGCAGGACAGAAGAGCTCCTTATAGTAAAGCTAGGTCAACACACACTACCCTGGACCTGCCCTGCCCTGGGCTTACACTAGGGATGTTAAATTTCAATTAATCAGCTAATTGAGTAGTCGATGGCATTTCCATCAATACTCAATTAGTCAATAAGGGGGGCACTCGCTTTCTGCACTCTGTGCATTTCAAAGGAAGAGGCACAGCGGGGATTGCTTTGGTCCCAGCTTGTGCCATTTCCCCTGCTGCACCTCTGCCTCCCCTCCCCATCCCTCACCTCAAAGATGGCACTGGGGGAACCAGCTTTTAAGCTGGCTCCCCCCAGCACCAGCTCCTGCTCCTCTCCCCTTTGATGCTTTGGTATAGAGGTAGTGGGGGGGTGAAGCAGCTAGTCGAGTAGTGACTCGAGTACCTGATGAGCCTATTCTTATCGGGTAGTCAACTAGTCACTTACATCCCTAGTTTATACCCTGTGCTGCTCTAATGGACTAAGAGGAGTCAGGGCAGCCTCCGGCCCCAGGAGTCTGACAGCAAATAAACCATAAAACCTTGTCATTGTATACTGAAGGTGGGCTCAATCCTCACTCAGACAATGCTCTCGCTGACGCCAGTAGGAGTACACACTAAGGACAGCAGGATGGACCAGACAGGCCCACTGACCGGGGGAGGGGGGGCCGGAGGGGAAGACAAAGGAGAAAGATGCCCCAGGGCCAGGATTCCTGGCTGCTGCAGCAGTGGTGACAGCTGGAGCCCTGAGCCCTTTAAATCACCATTGGAGAACCGCACGACACACTCTGGGTGGCTCTGAGGGCTGGATGCCCCAGCCCTGCCCCTGCCAGGAGCACAGAGCCACCTCCCGCCTTTGCCCAGGAGCCCGGCAAATCTGTCGGTCCCCAGCACCAGATCCCAATGTCTGCAAACAGGGATGCCTCCAGGAACATGAATAGCCTCCTTCCCCCATGCAAACTCCTCCTGGCTCTCACAGACTGAGCCCCAGAAGTGCATATGGGGGGGCACAGATGCCTCCCCCAGGGGGCTCCATGCCTGCTGCCCACCCATCCCTCAGAAGATCCACACCACTTCTGTCACACTGAGCAGGAAGGGCCAGCATTTGCCTCAGCAACATGGGACATCCACCAGCCAGGTGTGCGAGTTAGCATGGGGTGAGAGGAGCTCTGCACAATAGCACTGCCCACGGAGGGCCACAGTGGTGTTTGCTTTGCTAACACATCTCCATTAAATACAGCTGCACAAAAGGCAGTTGGCTAGACGCGGACACAACTGTTGGCTCCCATTTCAGCAGAACGCAACAAACCAGACCATCCAAACTGTCCAAGAAGCAATCAGCCAATATATGGCAAAGAGTTACTCTTGGGTTTGGATTAGGCATCCTTTCATATTAATCTACCAAGCTCTTTTCTCCCTCTTCCCCCTCCTTCTTTCCCAGGGACGCTTCAGCAGCAGGCCGACTTTTTCTCTGCATTAATCAACTTCCTCTGAGGCAGGATCCATAGCCTTCCGGCAGGGACCAGAAGGCCACGGATATTTGTTGCTGAATCAAGGTCTGTCTGTGTACAAAGAAGAAAACCAGACAGCTGCTTGCGTGGTCTCTGCAGATTCTGCAAAGGATTGTTGTTATATAAGGGGGGAAATGTATGACCTTCATGCTTTTACATGAGCTGTGCTCTAGCTTTTTCATTCTAAAGCAGGAAGAAATCCATCTCGAAGAGACCAAAGAGCCAGCCCTCAAGCAACTGGCTTAGCATTCTGTTTACATCAGTCTCAAACCCAGAACACATCACAATATTGCTGTCTGAGGGAGGCTAACAGCTTGTGACAGGTCTCTTCAAATCTAGAAGTTATAATATATGGAAATATACCATTTCATAGAACTGGAAGGGACCTTGAGAGGTCATCCAGTCCAGTCCCCTACCCTCACAACAGTACCAAGTACTATCCCTGACACGTTTGCCCCAGATCCCTAAATGGTCCCTTCAAGGATTGAACTCACAACCCTGGATTTAAGCAGACCAGCGCTCAAACCACTGAGCTATCTTTCCAATATACCCTGGAGTAACGGGTGGGTAAGTGGGCAGTGCCCCCTGGTGTTTTGGCTAGCTGGGCAATTCACAGCAGCAGTATTAAGGACCAACTGCAAGAAATTCATCTGTGAGCCCAGCTGATGCAAATGCCAGGCATGATAAATAATCAGTTGGACATCAGATGCTTTTGGGTTGCTTGCTGTCAGCAGAAAACAAGTTTTGCCCCAAACCAGAGTTCTCCAGGGACAGCCATGTCAGAAACACATCAGGAATCCTTCTGCTTGCAAAGAACAGGGCCAGCATGATTATTTGCAGGGCCTAGTTTGAATGGGGCACTGCAGCTTGGGCTGCCAGCAACCACACAGTTTGATTGGTTGACAGGTTGATCGACACTGTTTCTTTTTTTTAATACAGCACTTAGAATGGATTGAGAAACACCACAAAGCACTGTTACAGACAAGCCATTTTACATTGTGTTTTAATCATAAACAAGAGTGCCCTACCATGGAGCGGATTCAACTTCATTTATAGACAACCATGCACAGTAATCAATACAAGTTACTCATTGGCTCACAGTATGGTAAACGGTGTAATCTCTCTGGATGTCTGGATGCTGGCTAACATTGTGTGGATTTTGCAGTTGATATATACTGTTGACTGCCCGTATATTTATAATCATCTTAAGCACTGGGGATGGGATTATTTAGTTAGATACCTACCAACCAGTGACATTCATAGGGACCTGGGTGCTTATCTCATTTTAAATTAAAATAAACACTGACGCCAGGTAAAAACCCCTTCTGCTTCACTAGACATTGCAGATTTGATTTATGGAAGCAATTATTCTTCGACAATTTAGATTAATATCTTGCCCACTGATACTGGATACTGTACTTCAGAGTAAATGTTAAAGTACCACTGTTAACAAAATAAAGCGTTTATCTTAGAAAAAACAAACTCTAGGGCAAATGCCAGTCTCAAAGTTCCAGCCATGTAAATCCACTGAAGCGTCTGCAACTAGGTGGCCACTTGTTGGCACTCAAAATGGTCAGGATAGCAAATGGTTAATGTTTGGCATGGCCTTCTGCGTGTAAGGCCAGGCCTATATCAGGGGGCAAAGTCGAACTCAGACACGCAACTCCAGCTATGTGACTAGCACAGCTGGAATCAACATACCTTAGTTGGACTTAACTTGGCTTCTCCACTACAGGGGATTGATGGGAGAAACTCACCCGTCGACTTCTCTTACTCTTCGCGACCCAGTGGAGTATTGGAGTCCACAGGAGCACCCTCAGCGATAAACTTAGTGTGTCCTCATTAGACTCACTAAATAAACCCCTGGGAAATCGATCTTTGCAGCGTCGATCTCCCAGGAAATGAAGACAAGGCCTAAGTCAGTGGTGGGTTTGCTCTTAATTTGATTGGGGACAGGAGGTGGTATTTTTGGAAAATCTCTGGGTGCAAAATTTGTAGCTTTAGAAATGCTTGGTATTTTAGTTTTTCAAAGCCAGCTGGGGGATTTGGATGCCAGTTCCTAGTTGTCTTTGGAAGTTTCTTACATGATTGAGAATATTTCTCTCATGGGTTTCTGTTTGTTTCACTATGCCACAAAGATCCAAACCAACTGTTCTTCGTCTGTCGTCATCTTGGGTCTGCCAAATCAGCCAGTCAAGGTTATAAATTTAATACACTAAGCTTTTCTGAGCTTGGATGACTGGCAATAAAAAAACCCCTATTAGTCTTTTTAGCCATTTGCATGCATATTCAATCAATGTGTATGGATAGCTGCAGTAAATGTGTGTACAAATGTAAACACAAAATTTCATGCAGACCTTGGGCTTCTTACTTAAAAAATGTGGGCCCTTTGTGTTCATGGGCCCCTTTTAGGTACAGCAAAAAATACAAATACAGGTTAAACCTTCTAATTCGGCACTCTCTGATCTGGAAATATCTGTGGTCCGGCATGAGTTTGGTTAGTCAGATGTCCACTTATCTTGAGTGTGGCAAAGTTTCCCGTGGTCCCATATTCTTTGTTGATAGCCGCCTGTCCTGGCTCTCAGTGTTCTGTGCTGTTATTTAGCTCTCTAATTTACCCCTAAATATCTTCTAACATCCCAGTAAGCAGTGGAAGTGTTGGTAATGCTGCTGGACAATATTGACCTCCCATGGTCTGGCAAATTCGCTCATTTGGCACTGGTCAGGTCCCAAGGGTGCTGGACAAGAGAGGTTCAACCTGTATTATATAAATTTGACTGTAAACCACATGGGCCAAACTGTGCTCTATCAAAGTGTAAACCCAAAGAAACTCCATTCATTTACATAAGTGGAACTGGGAACAGAATGTATAAATATAGATAAAGAAGAAGATTAGGAAACTGAGGGTTAAAGAGAAAGTAATAAAGAAACTGACTTGAGAAGAACACATTGTCTACTTCAGTTTGAACAGCTCATTTATTATATTACAGGTTTATTTCGGTAAAGTTCAGATGCAATGAAGAATCAGGTAGCTAGAATGTATTATCTATGGGGAGTTATTCTAAAGCTCTATGTGAACCATCTTATATCCCTGTAGAGCGAGAAATACAATGGGTGACCTTTAAAAGGAAGTATTTACTTTACTGGGATGTAAACTCTTCAAGGTAATAAATATAGGAAAATGAAAATGCAGCTATTTACCATGGCAAACTCAACCCTGCAATAAAGCAACTGTTTTTTTTCCCAAGCACTCTCACTGTGTTAAAGTGCAGATCTATTTTTCCCCTGGATATTCTTAGCCAGAGGATGACTGCATTGGCACATTCTACACAAAGAAAATATATATACAGAGAGAGAGAACAGTACTTTGTATGGAGACTTTTCTTCTGTAGATTTCACAGAGCTTTGCAAAGATGGATAAGCATTATTATCCCTATTTAACATAGGGGAAAACGGATGCACAAAGAGATTGAATGCCTTGTCCAAAGTTACAGAACAAGTCAATGGAGAAGCCACAGATAGAACCCCCACAAAAATAGGGTTCTCACTGGGAGGCCCACGTTCCCCTGCCCCACCCAGCTCACATTACTACCCTCTCAAATGTCACTAGGTAGTTGGCAGACCTGATTTCATACATGCTGACCCCAAGCTCTGGTTACCATTCGCTTATACAGATTGATCCTCTCTAGTCCGGCGCACTCTCGTCTGGCAACATCTGTAATCCAGCATGATTTTAGTTAGCCAAGTTTCTTGTGGTCACATAAAGTTTGTTTACAGCCACCAGTCCTGGCTCTCCATGTTCTGTGTTGTTATTTAGCTCCAATTTGCCCCTAAATGTCTCCTAAGAGCCCAGGAAGCAGTGGAAGTGTTGGTAATGCTGCTAGACAATATTGACCTCCTGTGGCTTGGCAAATTCTCTGGTTCGGCACCAGTCAGGCCCTGAGGGTGCCAGACTAGGGAGGTTCAACCTGTACTGGGACTCACCAGTCTCTGCCGTAACAGCTGTACTTGTGCATGCTCCCTGCAAGGTCCTCCGTTGCTCAGCATGCCAGGCCAGCAGGGATTAATTCTCTCTCTAGCTGGTGTGACTGTTGCAAAGATTGCATGCTCTGTTGCAGCTCCTGCTGCCGGTCCACCAACTGCTGCGGTCTGCTCCATCGTCTGGGCACCAAATACTCTCAGAGGCCTCCCCTGGGTGTCTCTGAATTGCCACCACTGGGGGAGTCCAGCTACCAGACGAGCCTTCACATGTCAAGGGGCCTTCTCCCTGCAGAAACTGTACCGAGTCCAGGGGTGGTGCCTTCACTGTGTGCTTTTAAATTCCCCCTACCACTCCCATAATGACCCTGTGCAAAATCTGATACAGCACCTGCAGTGGTTTTTTGCCCTCTCCCCCAGGACATGAGGGGAATAGGGGTCTCTGTCCCTTGAGGCCCCTGTGTAATAGAACTCAACTAGTCCTAACTCTCTCCTTTGGCACGTCCTTCCTGCCTCTTTCTCTGCCTTTGGGGCTGATGAGCTAATTAGCTTCTTATCCCACCCAGCTGGCCAGCCTGGCTGTCTAATGACCTCTAGTACCTCCACCTTCTGCGAGACTCAGCCTTCCCAAACCCTATAGTCTTGTGTCCAGGAGACCCCGTTGAGTCAACGAAGAATAATGCTACTGCATCGGGTTTCACCTTGGAAACCTGTCATCCCTTGTTCTCAGAGCTTTGCCCATCTGAATTCCAGCTCAGATAGTGTCTTGAGAACATTATGCCTAAAAATAGATGCCAGCTGCTATCAGAATGTGCAGAAAGATTTATGTTTTTGAGGTGTAATCTGCCCACACTCAGTGCTATATACTAATGCTTACTGGGGTAGATTTTCAAAAGTGCCAAAAGTACGTGGGAGCATCATTCCCAGGGGGCACGTGCTATTAAATCCCGTGGATGTTCTTGAAATTCTTCCCACTGTATATAATTCTGCACCAGGTTTTATCTTTGTTCTACTTGTGGTAGAGGCCTCAGGTGGCTTAGTGGTTAGTGTTTCCAGTTTCTTACCTCCCCATAGGAAGGGTCTTCAGTTCTGTTCCGTTCCTAACTCTTGTATGTGGCTCATCCTCACCTCAGAATTTTCCACAGGCCTTATCCACTCCTTAATAGAGGTTTAAGCCCTCCCACAACAAGGGCGGTTGCTGGGGAGCCTGGGTCTTCCACATCACTGAGCTCCAACCTAGGACTCTGTGAGACCCAGCAGTGTCTCAGAGCTGCCTCCCTTGGTCAGTTCCTAGCATCTAGCTCCCCCAGAGTCTCCCAGTCCAATATACGATAACAAACAGAATGAAAAAAAAAAAGTTACACTTTCAGCCTCAAATGGGGTCAACCTCACAGGGAGGCTTCTTCAGTGTTGTTCTTCAGGAGCCCTCAGGGCAGGTAGGTAGGTCAATCGGTTTTCTTCCCGGCTCTGCGCTGAGCAGTTTTCTTTTTAGTTTCCTCTCCTGCTGGAGCATGCTTTGTAAGACTGGAGGGGGGAGCTAACTGAACCCCAGTTTTTCCTTTAACCTAGAGCCCTGCAAATCTGCAGATATCCACTTTATATCCACATGGGTATCCACATTCCTAGATATGGATGTGGATAGCCACAGCTCATTTTTTAGGTTATAGATGCAGATGTGAAAACAAATTTTGTATCTATGCAGGACTCTGTTTTAATTGCTCTGGAAGCACTTTTAAAAAACTATCCAGTCCAATCTATAATGAAACTCAAGATCATCTCATGTGAAGAAATGGGTTTTGCCCATGAAAGCTCATGATACTATATATATTTGTTAGTCTCTAAGGGTATGTCTAGACTGAGTTTACTAGACATAGGAAAATGAAGCGGCGATTTAAATAATTGCCGCTTCATTTGCATCAAAATGGCCACCGCGCTGTGCTGATCAGCTGTTTGGCGGCACAGCGGGGCAGTCTGGACGCGCTGCAGTCGACAAGGGAAGCCTTTGTCGACCGCCCGCATGCCTCGTGAAATGAGGTTTACCGGAGCGGTCGACAAAGGCTTCCCCTGTCGACCGCGGCACATCCAGACTGCCCCGCTGTGCCGCCAAACAGCTGATCGGCACAGCGCGGTGGCCATTTTGATGCAAATGAAGCGGCAATTATTTAAATCGCCGCTTCATTTTCCTATGTCTAGTAATCTCATCTACATGGCTCCGTCGACGGAGCCATGTAGTCTAGACATACCCAAAGATGCCACAGGACTACCCATCATTTTTAAAGTTACAGACTAACATGACTACCTCTGAGACCTATCTACAGATGTATGCTATCACTTTGAAAGAGGGATATAAGTGAGTAGTCAGATACTTGACTACTTGCATTTCTCCCCCCTGCTGCCTCTGATACAGAGGCTGCAAGGGTGGGGGGGGGGAACAGGAGCTTGTGCTGGGGGAGCCAGCTTAAAAGCCGGTATCCCCAGCACCATATCTGCAGTGCTGCCTGTCTGCCCCCATGCTATCAGAGGCAGCAGTGCAGGGGAGGGGGGCAGGGAAGCAGCCTCTGCCTGTGGTGAGCCCAGGCTCTCCATGAGCAGAGGCTGCTCCACATCCCGAGGAGCAGCCCCTATCTGTGGGAGGTCCCAGCAGGGCCCCCCAGACAGGGGATACTGCCAGAGCAGCCTCGGTTCACGGCCAGCCCCAGCCACCATGGACAGGAGCTGCTTCATGGCAGCAGCTCCTCTCCGCCGGGGGTCCCAGCTCCTCGCTGTGACCCCCCCGTGGACAGGGGCTGCTGCCAGAGCAGCCTGTGTTTGTAGCCAGCCTGAGCTGCTGTGGTCAGGGGCTGCTTTGTGGCAGAAGCCCCTGACCGCAGAGGATCCCGAGCTGGGACCCCCTGCAGACAACTGGGCTTGCTCAGTCCTGGCTTACACCAGGTCAGGGACCTAACCCCGCTGTGGCTCTGAAGTTTAAATGTAGTAGGAGCCAGGTTGCCTGCATGCCCGGCTCCTGGTACATTTAAACTGCAGAGCCACAGCGGGGGTTGCTTCTGGACCTGCCGTGAGCCAGGACCGAGTGCCTTCCCTTATCGACTAATCATGTAGTTGATACAAATTGTATTGACTACACGATGAGCCAATTACCCCCTCTTAACATCCTTACTTTGAAGCATTATTAACAGGTTATTTAAATATAATATCTAAATAAATAGATATGTGAATTCAAAACTTTGAGTAAAAATTGTGTTATGTAAAAACTGATTGCCTGGATTGTCCAGGATTCAGTAAATTTGTAGGGGAATTGTTATCCAGTAATTCCAAAGAAAGAAGGTTTGCCACTGATAAATTTCAGCATTGTTCAAAGCTGCAGCATCCACCTTTTTGTGATTTGTGCTAATGTACACACTTGGGACCTGGTCTGGCTCTGCACAGGTTCACAAAGCATGTGACTAATTAATCTCTGTCTGCCATAGAAAACAGCAAAGATTAGCAACCACTAGGAGTAAAGCCTCAAAAAAGGAATCATATTAGAATAGATCGGGAGAATGATCCTGCAGATTGGAATTCAGGAGACCCGGGTGTAATTCCCAGTTTGGCCAAAATCTTCCTGGATGGCCTTCAGCAAGTCACTCAACTGCTGTGTGACTTAGTACTCCCTCTGTAACATGGGGATAATAATACTCCATTCCTCTCATCCTTTGTCCTGTGTAGAGAGCAGGCAAGGTCCTTGGCTCAGAAAGAATCTCTCACAATGTGTTAGTACAGCCCTTGGCACAAGATGGACCCAATCTCAACTGAGGTACTTAAGTGCTAATGTTACAGAAACCATGAATAACAGCACCGTTATGACATGACCTGCCTCCTGCATCTTTCCCTGAGTTACTGTCAGAAGACCACTAGGGAGCACAAATCCATCTGGAAAGAGCACTCTTTCTTCAAAGGCCAAACCAAAGATGTTTGCTGAAGTATCAATAGATGGAATTGGGAGATATGTTGCAATTTGTTGGAAAAATAATTCAAAAGCAATTTCTTTATGGGTTGGTCTTCACACAGTTTTCGTACAGTTAAAGCTATCACCATATCAAAACTGAAAGTTAAAGTGGTACAACCCTAATGTAGACATCACTGTACTGGTATAAATGTATGTCTATTGGTATAGCACAGTGGTCCCCAACCTTTTGGGGCTGCCGGATACCCGGGGGCGGTGCCACGCATGCGCCACGCGCCCGGGACCTGGGGTGCAAGAATGGCTTGGGCTGGCCCTGGTCACTAGGTGGGCGCACATAAATGCCCCAGCAGGCGCCATGGCACCCGCGGGCATGATGTTGGGAACCACTAGATAGCGTACTCTCATTAAGCAATGCGCCCTTACACTGGTATACACCCCCATAGTAGAGGGTTATGCCACTAGAACTATGTTGATTTAAAAACTGATATAGCTGTACAAAAAATGTGTAGCACTTGGTGAAAATGTAGCTAGTAATAAAATCACAAGGTTCCCCCAAATATAAGTGAAAGAACAGAATGATACCTTCAAAAAAATGTGACAATAGTGAGACGGCTGTGGTACTGAGAACTATAAGGATGTGTTCCTGACTGTCTATATCCAGCTGTGTCTCTTGGCTTACACTTAGGTTGTAAGCATTTTTGAGCATAGACCATCTTTTTGTTTGGTGTCAATACGACGCTTAGCACAACAGAGTCCTGGTCCACAATTAGGGCACTTAGGTTGTATGGTAACACAAATAACATTATCACAACAACAAATACTTCCCCACACTGAAAGAGAGAGACTTCTAATATTGGGAGCAAGACTTCTGCCGGGAGCAAGACAGAGGAGAAAAGGTTGTCATTGGCATTGAAAGTCTCCATAGTCATGAAGTTGCTACAACCCGAAGTTAGACCTGTCTGGGGGTTCTTCGGAGCTACATACAAAAGACGATATGCTATCATCACTCAATAGTCTCTCGGACTGAAACCCAACACTGAAACCTGAGATGTGCAAGGCACAAGAAGGATCATCACGTACCCCAGATCACTACTTTATAAATGTGTAGCTGCTGTGAAGTATGCAAGTAATGTTGACACAAATGCTCTTGGGACTTGCAAAGAGAGGGGCCAATGAGTAACACATTCCATGCTTTTTGCTCCCCCCAGGCACTGAAATAGGAGAGAAGTGACAGGTGAAAAAAAGTTGCTTTTGACATCTCAGAGCTTAACAATAGGACCCAGAATGTACGCCCGGAGCCATGTCCCCCCACATGACAAAGCAATTCATTGTTCTGCCAGTGGGATGACAACACTTGTGTTTTATAAGGATGAAACAACAGCGGAGGTGGTTGATACGCTGCACTTCACACACTGGTTTTCTTTAGCTGGCTTCTATACTGGAGAAGAAAGCAGAGGGCAGACATTTTGTCTTTCTTTCACCTCAAGTAATTGATTTGCTTTCTGTGCATTTTCCTGTTAATCAAAACCTTTTCAAAGTAAGCCTTTCAGCATTTTACCTCTTCATGGCCATTTCTCCCATCTGTTTATCCACTCAAGTTGACTCAGCCAAACAATATATCTAGTGAATCGTATTTCTATGGGCAGAAAGTGATAGACCTACCTCAGTGGGAAGTTAAACAAAAGAACCACCATAGAGTGCGGGGCATTCACATGGTCATAAATGCAGTTTATTTCTAGACAGCGGATGATTAAAGAAAATGGCTTGAACCTTGCTTCAAATTACCAACATTTATTTACTTTCCTTAGTGAGAATCTAACTTGGAAGCAAATTAGAAAAAGTGCCGTAAGTGATGTCGTAATAGCACTCCCTGAACTTATGGGACTTGTGCTCCTAGATCACAGAGGTGTTTTTTTGAAAATCCCTAATGTCTAGAGCAAATAAAAAGAAACATGTCTGGCCACAAGAAGATTCTTTTTCTCCTTTTGGTTCTATTTCCTCTAAGATAAGTCACAGCTTGTTCACACTTCTGCTGCTGAGTCACTAAACCTTGTTCAAAGAGAGCTCTTGTAGCAAGGGATAAAATTAATGCCCCATTGAAGTCACTGAAGAAATGAATAAAATGGGGACTTTTCAGCTTGGAAAAGAGATGACTAAGGGTGGATATGACCAAGGGCTACTTTCTCCTCATGATGGGTGAGGAGAAAGTAAATAAGGAAGTTTTATTTACTCATCATAAAACAAGAATTAAGGCTCACCAAATGAAATTAATGAGCATCAGGTTTAAAACAAACAAAAGGAAGTGTTTAGTCACACAACACACAGTCAACCTGTAGAGGATGTTGTGAAGGCCAAGACTACAACAGGGTCCCTAAAAGAACTGGATAAGTTAATGGAAGATAGGTCCATCTATGTTTATTAGCCAAGGTGGGCAGTGATGGCGTCTCTGTTTGCCAGATGCTGGGAATGGAGAATAGGTGATGGATCACTTGACGATTATTCATTCTGTGCAACATCTAGCATTGGCCACTGTGAGAAGATGAGGCACTGGGCTAAATGGACCTTTGGTCAGACCTAGTGTGGCTGTTCTTTTTATGTCAAGGGGCACTGGCATTATTTGTGTGTGTGTGTGTGTGTGTGTGTGTGTGTGTGTGTGTGTGTGAGTGAGAGAGAGAGAGAGAGAGAGAGAGAGAGAGAGAGAGACTTGCTCCTTATCTTGAGATAGGGATGCAAATAGCCGACCGAAATTGCTAATGAAGCGGGGATTTAAATATCCCGCGCTTCATTAGCATAATCTTGCCCACGCGCTATTCCAATTGCCAGCTGATTTGAACCAGGAAGTGTGCTCCAGGACGCGTTAGTTCAAATCAAACCCCTTGGTTCGAACTAACGTTACTCCTCATTTTTTGAGGAGTAGCATTAGTTTGAACCAAGTTGTTTCATTCAAACTAACGCGGCCCGGAGCACACTTCCTGGTTCAAATCAGCTGGGGATTGGAATAGCACGTGGGCGAGATTATGCTAATGAAGCGCGGCATATTTAAATCCCCACTTCATTAGCAATTTCGATTGGCTACATTTGCATCCCTATCTCAAGATAGGGAGCAAGTGTAGACGTACCCAGAGAGAGTATGAGTATGAGTATGAATATGAGAATGAATGCTTCTTACCCTCCCTGGGTGCAAGGCTAGTGCCACTGGTAGGCACCAGTGATCCATTAAGCAAAAGTCATGATCTTGCCTCCTGCAAAGTCCTCAAAGGGACCTGCCTGATGCTCCAAAGGTACTGGGACTGACCTCCTCCATGCGAGTCAGCAGAGCTGACTGCAGACAAACCCTACATTTTGCAAGAAGGTGACATGGCAGCCAAGTTCCATCCCGTTCCTGGAATTTCCAGAAGACATGTCTTGGAATGCTCACTGGGGCAATGCGTCTGTATTCTGCATCCCAACATGGGACTGTGCTCAAACAGGCCCAAGCAAGACCTTTATCCACAACTGTTCATGTAGCTGATGTTCTGGAGTTCAGGCGTGAGCTCTCCTAGCTGGCTCCTACACTGAGGCGATATTCTGAAGTCCAACTATTCTCATGTCTTTTACGTCTGTATTAACTATTCTGCAAAATAGGTGGGTCACATTTCTTTTGCATAATGCAGCCAATCTCTTCTGGTCATGAGAAGATGAAAATACATGCCAAAGCTGAATGTAAATGACGGCCGAGGAAGACGAATCAGAGAGTGGTATAGTTTCCGGTCAGTGAGGGAACGGCACACTGTACACGTCTGAGCCAGTTCCACGTGAAGGATAGTGCCCCTCAAAGAGTGTGGAATCTTCATTTATGTAATGCAGCATGAACAGAAAGAGACTATTCTGCAAGGTGCAAACACTGTGGACTCCATGAGAACATGTGGCACCTGTTCCATCCCAGAAAGGGCTCAGCGCCTGTTACCATTGGCTCATGCTGTTTTTATAAGTGGTTAAGCTATGCCCATGTTATCTACACTGCTCAGTGCACTCAGTGTGATATAGTACAGTGGGGGTATGTCTAGACTACATGCCTCTGCCAACAGAGGCATGTAGACTTAGGCTACCCAACATGTGACACGAGGCATAACGGAGCAGTCAACAAAGGCTTCCCCTGTCGACCGATCCGCATCTTGACTCGCACGCTGTGCCAACGATCAGCTGAGCCAGCACAGCGCGGTGGCCATGTTTATTTTAATGAAGCCAGGGATATTTAAATCCCAGCTTCTTTGACTATGTCGGGTAGCCTAGTTTACATGCCTCTGTTGGCAGAGGCATGTAGTCTAGACAAACCCTGGCAGTCAACAAGAAAGTCAGGGAAGGAATTCCTTGATTCGACCCCATAAGATAATGGTATAATACTCAAAATTAACGATGCCAATGACTACTAAGTCCCCTAAAAGAGCTTCAGGCAGCATCTGAGAGTCAGGTGCACTTTGGTTACCTAGCCAATGTAACACGAGACAACTGCAGTATCTCAACACAGTTAGCTCTTTTTTTTTTGTTTTACTCTTAATGGAGCCAGTTTGGATGCCTTGAAGCCCAATGCCCTAGGAGCCAGAGTGCTGATGTCACTTTGTCGTCTCAGGTTAAGGGTCCCCCTTCTGGATCTTTGTAAAACAAGAAGAGAAGGCCCACTGGCAACTGATGAGTCAGAAGAAAATTGTGCTTTGGCAGAAGGACAATAAACATCAGAAGTTTTTCAAAGGAAACAAGGGAGTTGAGTCGCTGTTGCCTTACCCTCCATGATCATCATGCCTGGGCAAAGTTGGTGCGAAACACTATCAGAGCAGAATAACAGCATTTTATCTTTTCAGGGTTCAAACAATGTTACCAGATGCCACGCAATGACCAGACCCCAAATATGATAGTGTGATCTGAGACATGCGTGAAACTAGAGTAAGATTCTGTGCAACATCAGCCAACAGTTTGTCTGATATAAGGAGAAGCCAAACTATGTTACAGGGAGGCCAGAGTGTTTGTTTGCATTGATCCATTGATCTGTAAGTCCTAATTACTGCAGTTTTTGTGTTCTATAATCCTGTGATTAGGCCATCTGGAAATTCTATGGCAGTTTCATTTTAATTAGCAGGTGAGGTTTTCAATCAATGAAATAGGAAAATGAGTTATTCTGAAAGTCTGTATTCTATGTCCACAGGACTATGCTAAATTTTGTTCAAAGTATGTCTTGTGAAGTACAATTGAAACCTCATTATTTGCTGATCATTACTGTCCTGAAAAATGTGCATGGCAACATTATATTTAAAGTTCTAAGATTCTACTTATGGTATGTATGGTGTTATCAAGACATATTCTAAATCTGGGGAAAAGGCCGGAAACCAGTTTCTCATAGACGAAAGGCAAAGTGATGCTTTGGCCAGGTATTAATGAAATCAACTGGTTAAGTTGCTGTTCTTTGGTAGGTAACATGCACAAGAAATGTACGTCTTAGCAAAGAAACAGCTGAAGGTTTCTATCCCCACAGACTTTCTGTCTCCTGAATCCTAGCTGGAAATAATTCTCAAAGAAGAGGAAAAAGTATAAAGAATGGGGAACAGACACCCTAAACCTTCTCTCCCTTCACCTCAACACCTAGCATCAACAACGCTTGAAAGACAAAGAAATCCTCACTAGACTAGGGTGGGATTTTGGCAGAAAGGAACCCAACCAATAAGACTGCTAGAACATGTGGTGGGAGGAGCTTTTGCTTTTAATTCACTTTGCTTGCTAAGTTAGGCCTTAGTTGCATTTATTTTATTTTCTTGTAACCAATTCTGACTTTTAGGTCTCATTACTTGTATGCACTTAATATCCATATTTCTGTTGTTAATACACTTGTTTTTATCTAAAGCAGTGTGCTTGGATTGAAATGTTTGGGAAACTCGTTTGAGATAACAGGTTTTGCGCATATACAGTAAAACTCCAATTGTCCGGCATCCAGTGGTCCGGCACTCCTGATAGTCCGGCACCAACTGGAACCTGGAAGTGCTCCGGCCAGCCAGACAGTTGGAGCTGTTCTGCCCCCGGCTTCCCAAGTCCGCTGCTGCTGAAACTGACCACAAAAGTGCTTTTGCGCAAAAGCATCCATGGCCAGTCTAGACGCGATCTTGCGCAAGAAAGCCCCGATCGCCATTTTCGCCATCAGGGCTTTTTTGCGCAAAACAGTCCTCCCCAGTCTACACTGGCCCTCTTCCGCAAATACATTTGCGCAAGAGGGCTTATCCCTGAGTGGGAGCATCATAGTATTTGCGAAAAACAGTGACAATCTTACATTAGATCATCAGTGTTCTTGCACAAATTCAAGCGGCCAGTGTAGACGGCTGGCAAGTTTTTGCACAAAAGCGGCCACTTTTGCGCAAAATCTTGCCAGTCTAGACGCAGCCATATAGTATAGCTGGGAGTAATTTACATGCCAGAGGCTGGGTGTGAGCAGACTCTCAGCCAAGCAGTGTAAAAGATACCCCTAGTTAGGAGAATTAAGGGGACACAGCTGTTCAACAGCCCAGATTGTACCCCGGGTAGTGTCACAGTAATACAGTCAGTACAGTAGCCCTGTGTTCTTTATTTGATATTAAAGTCACTTAATTTTATTCTCTCCCTTCATTTTCAATTTTGATGATGCATAATTGCATCAGAGAAGCTGTCAGGATGAATCTAGCATTGTCGGGAGCTGACTGAGGGATGGCTGGAGGTTTTGGTACACAGGAAAGCATGGGAAGAAGTCTGGGGTTGTGTGATGTGCACAATAGCTAGCTATTTGTGCTAAAATGATTGGCAAAGAAATGGAGAGCAATGCTGACATTTAACAGGTCATGTCTTAGATTTCAGGCTCTCTGAGATGAATAAGACAAACCACTCCTCTCTAAGACATTGTTTCAGACTTTATGGAGTCAGAGAAATGACAGTGCATTGGCTTGCGCTTGATTTACATTTTTTACACAGTTTTCTTTCCAGCAATAAGGGCCAGAAAACAACACACACAGTGTTTTAGCACAAATAGACACTTCTAGGAGTCTGGCTTTGCGTGTTCTGGTTATTACTTGATAGCCATGCGTTCATTGGAATAAATGATGAATAAGCCCAGTCCTTTCACCTCTCTTGCCCAGCATTTGTGGTTTATTGGCAGGGGAGATCATGGGATGCATTGTCAATATGCTGACAATCCTAATCAAATGGGGTTTTTTCCATCCAGCAGAAATGATGTTGAGTCCCAGCTGTCCCAGTGTCTGGGGGGAATCTGGTGAAAGGAATGTAGGCTCAGTCTGTAACTCTAGGAAAGGTGCAGGTGATGTTATTAGGAAGAGAAACTATTCTGGTGAATTGGCGTGAGCGAGGAGCTCACCCTTTACTGCAGATATCTGCTTCTGATGGTCATCTGTGTGACTCCTCAGGGAATCCTAAATAAGCCTCAGAGGCCAGAAATCCCTTTTATCTCCCTGTCCTCTTAAGTGGGGTCATAGCCACAATGATCTATTGCTCCTGCACAGCCAGCCTGCTGCTCTCCATAGGGTTTGACGGTGACTGAAATCGTCCACACCACAGGTACCATCCCACATTCATTAATGAGCTAGCGACGGCAGAACAATACCATGGACTCTTTGCTGGGTTCCTAACCAGATCTGGAGCTCTTCCGAGGTGGGGGCTCCAATCTACAAATCTCTTTCTGGGCTAGGCCCAAGCTCTCTCTGAAATCTGCTGTGAGGATCTGGGGCCTAGAAGCTGAGTCTGTAGAACCTGGGACAGGGTGTTCTCAGAGTGCTGCCAGGAGGCCAGAGAGGCACAGCCAGGAAGCATTATGGGGAGTAGGTGCCACAGGGAATGCCACCCAAGAGGGCCAGAATGTAGTACCCTGTGGCCCACTGGTTGGGCAAGTGTCCTATTTAACCCTAGGGATTGTCCTCAGGGAGTTGCCTGGGAAACCGCACAGACTGCTGCCATGCCAGACTTTCCTGCTCAGTGACTACCATCACTGGGGGTGGCCCTCAGCCCAGCTGTGACTGCTAGACCAGACTGCCTCCACCCCACTCCCTTACGTCCCCTTTCCATAGGGCCACTGCTACAACAGGTATGTCAGAAGTGACCATTGTGGCGGTCGCTTCTGCTACCACAGATAAGACCACATTTAGGTGACAAGACTGGACTCATCTCTGTGCTCAGACTTTCATCCTAAAAGAAAGCTACAGTATAAGATGGCCTAGTCCCATTCTACTGGAAGAAAAAACACCAAAGGGCTACTTTAGACAGTGGCAGAATTGAGTGAAAGAAAGAGATTGTTGGTCTTATTGTGTACAGAAGTCAATCATTTGCTTACAGGTATGATCATCTAGATACTGCAGGGATGAGAGCATTAGAAATGCAGATAGATTTTAACCAACAGCAATAGGGACAGTCATAAAATTTCAAGTTAATTCAGCCCCTCATTTTTGCTTGCTGGTAGACAGGCACCTATTTTTACCAGAGACCTGATATATTTTCAGCAGAAGGATCGCTCAGTCGGCAGACACAAGTCAGCGACTGACAAAATACAGACATTGTAAAACAGGATGGGTGGTATTATTTTTACAGAATAATTTTCAGCAGAAGGTTGTTGGGAGGGTGGGAGTGGAGGGAAGATCCTATAGTCCTTGTGATATTTGGTGAAGATGAATATTTTACTAATGAATATACTGCCCTTTTATTTAGAGGGACAGATCCTCACTTACTGTAAATCAGAATAGCTCCATTGAATTCAATATCTGTCTGTCAGTCCTTCCCGTATATGTCAACTGTCTGTCAGCCTGTCTGAGAGTAGTTTAAGTAAACCACAATAAGAGAAAGAGCTCCTCAATTGTAGTGCCTGCCCATGTCTAGACATTAGTGCAGGGGTCTCCAAATGCTAGCGCATGACCCCCTGGCAGTGTGTGGAGGAATGTTTGGTGGGGGCCAGACCAGCTCCCACAGTGGGCAGGGAGGGAATGCCACCAGCCCATCTCTGCTGCTACCTCTGCTCCAGGTCCCACCCATGGCTGTGGCCAAGCATGGCTCTGCTTCTGGCTTCAGCTCCTGCCTCAGCCTCGGCCCCTGACTCCTGGCCCAGCTGCAGCGCCACACTTGGTATGGTCCTCGCGCCTGGCTCTGACCTTGGCCCAGCCACGGCTCCACTTCTGGCCCTGGCCCCACCCCTGCCTCCTAGCCAGCTGCAGCTCTGGCTCCCTTACCCCTGCCCACAACCACCCCTCTCAGGAGCTACCAGGTCCTGGCCCCAATTATAGCTCGGGGGGAAGGGAGGAAGGGCATGAGGGGAAGAGCACAGACAGGGTTGGGGGGGGGATGTGACATGAAAAGTCTGGGAACCACTGCATGGGGAGGCTCTGCCCTGCAGCTGGGAAGTGTAGTCCCCAGCTCAGGCAGACCTATCTATGGGCAGGGGCGGCCCGTGAGCCTAGGCGAACTAAGCCTGATGATGACGTCACAGCCATTGATGGCCGTGCAGGCGGGGGCGCGGATCGCGTGGCCCGCCTGGGGCGCCAGCTGCCGCAGCCAGCTTCAGGCTGCTCCTGTCTATGGGTGCTCTGCTGATGGCTCCAGCACTGACCGAGGATCTCAGAGGGGATAGACACCCTTGTTTTTAGGAGCTAGCTCAATTAGAGCTTGTGCGGGTACCCCCACTAAAGCTGGGAGTTATGCCTCCTGAGGCAGAGCCTATCCGGTGAGGGTACAGCGCACCATCTTGTGGCAATGGAGTGAAACACGGGAAGGAGAATGGGCACGAGAGGGGAAGCCCATTTAAGTCAACATAAGCCCTTGCTAAATATATCCACGAGAGGTTCATGTCCCCAGGCAGGCTTGGGCAGAAGCACGTGATTTTGCCTGCAATCTAGGGACACGGCTGCCCACTAGTTTCTCTCAGGATGGTGAATGCAGGTTCATGGAAGAGCGAGTAACACGGGGTGATCTAAGAGGCACCTCTCCATTCCAGCACACCCCGTTTCATGCCCTTCCTGTTAGCAGAATAAAGAGCTAGAAAGTCACTTTGCACTCCCTAGGGGGCAGCTAAGCCACCAGTCCTGACACAGAACCATCCCCACTGGCATGAGGGGAGGGAGGGATCTGCCAAGAGAGAGAGGAATGGGGGATGTAACGGAGCTGGATTCTGCTGTCTGTTTCTCCAGTGGCATGCAGTCGCGCGGACAGCTTCCATCAGAAGTGCGTGTTAAAGCTGCAGGGAGCCTTGGGAGAACGACAAACACTCCAGCATTTCTGAAATAGTTTTTCTTTAAATATAATGTCCATGGGGCCGAATCCAAAGCCACCTGTAGTTAATGGACTATATAGGGTACATAGTGGTATAAATATATAATTGCCCGTCATTTGATTTCACTGGCCTATATAGGGTACATAGTGGTATAAATATATACAGGGTTAATTGCCTGTCATTTGTGCATTTGAGATCATCTGCCTACCTCACTTATTCCTTCATCCGTCATCCTCCGTAGGTAATGTGAGTATCCTGAACTAATCTCATATCTCAGGATATGTCTACACTAGCCCCCCTAGTTCGAACTAGGGAGGCTAATGAGGGCGACCAAAATTGCAAATGAAGCACGGGATTTAAATATCCCACGCTTCATTAGCATGTTCCCGGGCGGGCGCCATTTTGGAAATTGACTAGCCCAGAGTAACTGCCCGCATCTACATGTGGCAGTGAAACGGGAGTTCGGAAGTAACTCCTTAACTTGAATTAGCTGTTACTCCTCCTGGAATAGCCATGTTAGTCTGTAACTTTAAAAACAACGAGTGCTGTTGTGGCCCCTTAGAGGCTAACCAAAATATATAGGATCAGGAGCTTTCATGAGCAAAGCCCACTTCATCAGATGAATTGGAGTGGAAATAGCAGAAACGAAGAAATATATATCAGCAGAAAAGGTACCTGTCAATTGTAGGATCTCTGTAATGAGGCTAATTAAGTGGGTTAGATGTGTCCCATACATAGCTTTTGATGTGGAAATGCAGCTGTTAATGGTAGGAGAAACTGGCTTTGTAATGTGCCAACCAATTAATGTCTTTATTCAAGCCCAGGGTAATGATGTTAAATCTGTAGATGAATTCCAGTTCTGAAGACTCTCTCCGTCCAGCCAAGTTAAAATGTTCCCTTACAGGTTTATGTGTGTTATCATTTCTGATGTCTGATTTGTGTTCATTTATCCTTTGTAATACAAGACTGTCTAGTTTGGCCAATATACATCAAGTGCAAGCAATGGCCTCTGCCATGCATTTTGGGTAAACCAGACACTCCAATTCATCTGATGAGGTGGGTTTTGCGCACGAAAACTCATGATTCTGTATATTTTGGTTAGTCTCTAATGGGCCACAGGATAATTCATTGTTTTTAATGCTCATATAACATGTATAGCCTGCCAGGCCTCCAGTAAGGCTGCCGTGCTCCATTTTCCTTTGCATAGAGAGATGATGGACTGATAGACATATCAGAATGGACAACACGCACAAGCAACTCTCTGCCTTGAAGTGTGGTCTATGCTATTAAGAAATTTGAGGTCCCCCTCCTTATTCTAATAGATCTTTCTTCAGCTCTGACTTTAGGGGTTATGTCAAATCTCACGGCAGAGTTCCAAAGCGCTAAAATCCCAGGCCAGACCTCCAGTGGCTGCCAATCGGCTTAGCTCCCTCAAAGCCAGTGAGACTCTACGTGAGACTCGCTGTTTACCAGTGTGAATGAGAGAGGTTCACAATCTGGCCCCTGAGCGTGCTGGACCTTTTTCTGGAATACAGCCTCGGATTTTAGCTCAACTGATCATAGCAGCAAGGGAAAAGAATTAGCTGCCCTGCTATTATGTTAGGGGGGGGCATGATCTGGGTATTAGAGGGCTACCTCTGAGCTTTCACACTCACAGATAATTGCAGGTGTGAATGCAGAACCACAATGAATTGTGGCGATAAGTACTGCTTTTGGATCATTAGGCCTCAGGTTAATGACTGTTTAAAAATATAGATTTCCATACGTATGTCAAATATTGAAAGCACCTGGCACTTCCAAGGTGAGTAACAAATTATATTAGCCACAGGAATATTTAATAGTACCCCACAGCCTTGTGTTACTTATTCAATCATTTCCCGAGCACACTGCTGCTCCCTGAATCACACTTACGCCTAATTCCTAGCTGCCTTTCACTTCTCAGGACCCAGTAGCATAAATATGAATAGGCGAAACACACGTACACTGGCTTTCTCTCCTGCTGCTTATGAGAACTTGTCATTTTTTATTACTGCCTCCTGAGGTTGATTTAGAAACCTCTCCTTCTACTGAACTACCTTTTCAGCCTTCACAGGCTGCTGGAGAATCCATTGCACAAGCTTTAATATGCCACAGATTACACAGACTCGCATGAGAGGATTTATGCTGCATTAATATAAAAGCACAATTTCCACTCGGGGAGGAAGGGGGGGGTGTTTGTCAGTGTATTTTTTAAACCAATCAGCTAAACAACAACAAGCCGGATTGTGCCTCAAGGACATCACTTTCAATCACGTGACCTAGATTAACTGGAAGGCTGCAAAGTCATTTCTGCTCAAGTTGTTTTAACAGAGGAGCAAAATCTTTCCCTCTTCATGTAGGTTTTTAGTTGCTTTCATGCCATTTTGCACATGTTCTTGTGGGAATTAAAGACCTACAAAGACAGGTACAGCGCTCCAGAATGGTGCTGTCCCCTCTCAGTATGGCAGCCTAACGTTCTTTGTTAGTATAATGTTTGCCACATTCTCCCTAGGAATTTTCCCCTTCCTTAACCTTTCTGATTGCATTACAATTGACATCTTGCACGGAGGTTTAATCCAACCACAGATGTTGCTCCGAAAGAAAAAGGGTAAAAGTTATCATGGCTGTTCTTCTTTCCTTGGCACAGTCTATATTCATTAACGACGATGATGAAAAGATTAAACCAGGCAATGATGCAATCTTCAGGGGAAAACCTGGGCACACATGGACTGTACAGAGATAGGCGGTCACATTCTACTGGGTTCAATTTAACTGTTGGCCATGGGATTAATTTAGATCATGTAAATACAGTAAATAAGAACTGAATCTTAATCCCAGCAGTGAGACAAAACCAGAGTGTGAAGTACTCCAAAGGACAAAGATGAAGCAGGAATCCCCAAGAAACCTTATAAACTCCCAGTGCCTAAATCTGCCCTGAGAAATGCAGTTACAATTGCTACTGACATCCAAAAGGGATCCCCAGCAGTGTTGCCTATAAGCTGTGCACTTGGGCGGCCACTCAGAATAGATTCAAATATCACCCAGCTGATTAGCAGAGGGCCCACAGTCATCCACAGCCAGCAACATGTGTTTCTATTGGTGGTGCACATCCATACATGCCTTGGTGCGCATAACAAAATTTATTCCATGCACGAGAGGAGAAAAAATTAGACAGAACATTGATCCCAGGTTCTTTCATTTTTATAGCACACCAAGCTTTTACTAGCCAAAGAAAATCAGGAGCCTTGGAAAACACTAGCACTATGGTCAAGTGGTTCAGAGAGAGAAGCAGATCCAGCTAAGGGAGTTACTCAGAAGACATGCAAAAAGGAACGAGCACGGTATGGCTAAATAGCTCTGCTGACTGAGAATAGAAGGCAGGGACATGAAAATGACAGGAAACTCCCTTCTAAGAAATACACCTGCTCAGTCAGGGAAGAGATAAAATACCCTATGACTTACAGCATTTGTCCAGTCAAAACTAACCAGCTCACTTCAGATGTTGGATGGTGAATGATGGTTCATGAGCCATTTTACTGCTATAATTATTCCAAGAACTAATTCAGCAAAGAGCTTCAATTAAGTCTGAAAAAATTCTGACCAACACAGGACAATTGGCAAAAAAATGTCAAAATTCATCAAGTAAATGATTAACCATGAGCTCTTAGCTTAGATGTTCCTGTAAGTTAGCCACTGACAAGACCGTGTCACTACTAATGACCTACAGTTTTTTCTCGAAAGGATGCTAATGAGACGTCGAACTGGGATTTAAATTTTCCTCGGCATTTGCGAACATGGCTGCTGCCAGGGCTTGACGAAAGCGCTAGACGCTCTTGCGAAATAGTTTTTCCGGAAGATCCCTTTATTCCTGATTTTAAGAGGAATAAGGGATCTTCCGAAAAGGCTTTATTTTCCGCAAGAGCCGCTGCCTAGACTGGCGCTTTTTCCACAAAGCCCCGAGCCGGAAAAAGTGGCAGTTATGTTCATGCAAATGCCACGGGGAAAATTTAAATCCCCGCGGCATTTGCAATTCCGACTTGTCTCATTAGCATCCCTTTTCCGGAAAAGGGTGCCAATGTAGACACAGCCTTAGTGTTTGCTACAGCTGGGGAGCAAAATGTGCATTGTACAACTGAGGTCAAAGAACGTTTGTTTCACTGTGACTTTAAAGATCAAATTCTTTGTTCATTTAAATACTTGAAACCAGGGGTGGGCAATAAGCAGCTGATGGGCCAGAGGCAGTTCGGCAGGGTTAGCCCCTGGCAGGCCACCAGACACTTTATTTACCTGCACATCTGCAGGTATGACTGCTTGCAGCTACCATTGGCTGTGGGTCACCGTTCCCAGCCAATAGGAGATGCAGAAGCGGTATCCCCGTCCATGCTGCTTCCCACAGCTCCCATTGGCTGGGAACAGCTAACCATGGCCAATGGGAGCTGCAAGCGGCCATACCTGCAGATGGGCAGGTAAATGAAGCATTCAGTGTCCTGCTAGGGGCTAACCCTGGCAAACTGTGTTCAGCCCATAGGGTGCTTATTGCCCATCTCTGCTTAAAACTCTCACTGACATCAGAGGGAACCACATGGAAGTACGTGGTGGCAGAATTCGGGCCTTTAAGACTTGAGGCACTATAAGGGGTAATGCTAACATTGCGGAATGAAGCATTTCTTATGTTAGATTAACAGAAACAGTTGTTTGGGCTTTTTTAAAGCATTAGAACAGCGTTTGTTTTACAATTCAATATAGCCCTAAAAGACATCCAGATTCACACTTATTATGCCAAATTAGTGCTAATTTCCACTGTTACAAATCCAGAGGCAGTCTGGATTTCAGTGCAGTTATTCTGGATTTACAAAAGTATAGATAGACTTGGCAAAATTAGATTTTTCAGAAAAAATTGACTGATAATATTGGTTTAATTATAAGCATTTTAAAATGCTTATCAATTTAAATTGCTGCGGTTGCAAAATGAGGGATGGCCGGACAATATCTATTTAATGACTCAGATTTTAAAAAATACAAAGCTTCATAACCAAAACACAAATTGTCCAGAAAACATGACAAAATATACAAAGTAAATATTTTTAAATTAAACTCCAGAAAGTTCTCAGCCAACATTTTTCTTACTTTGCCCATCTGTAAATGTTGATTAATCGATGGAAATATTTTTTTTTATTGCTTTGCGTGTTCGGTTAAATGTGTTTATTGATATTCAGGGATGCCGATAGAGGAGAGGGATCAGGGCCAGCTGCCCCAGGGCCCAGTGATTTAAAGGGGACTAGGGCCCCCAGCTGCCACTGCCGCTACCTCAGCAGCAGCAGTGGCTGGAGCTGCCGCAGTCCCAGGCGGGGTGTGGATGGCAATGCTGAAGGACAGACTTGTGGAGGCTAGCCCCCAGCCCTGCCCTTTCCACCCAACGCCCTGCCACTCCTCTGGGTCCAGAGCCAGGTCCCCTCCCCCATCCCAGCAAAGTCTGTCCCCAACTGTGCTGACACTTACTGATAAAAATGTCACCTAAGTATAAATTAAGAGCAGAATATGGCCCAAGGACAGAAGAGCATTAATGAAACGGTCTCCAGAGTGGCATAAATCATGACTCAGGTTAAAAGTCCTACCGGGACTAACAGGCACTCTTGCTGACAAAGCTACAGAGAGAGACCCCCCTGGCAAAGTCCCTGACAAAGCAGACCTGGCAGTGCGCAGCCTCTACCACACAGTACGTCTGTCCAGGAAAAAAATATGATGACACCACTGAAGAAATGCACAGCTATAGGGATGATAATGGGTACATGCTCCAATCAACAAATAGGGTGGGAGTAGGAAAGCAGTAGGAGATAATACTAAGCATACGTTGTATGTATAAATGCAAGAAAGACAATCGATATAATGTTAAAGCTGTGACATCAAGCAATCAGTAGTAATTGTAAGAATGATCCAGTACCAATAAACTGGTCAAGCAGCACATCTGTGGTATTTTTCAGTCCTTCTTCAACACTTAAATCCTAGGATGTTACTTTTTGGATCTAGTTAGGTCTGTAAATAGCCCCGTCAGCACAGATCCCCATAGAATCCGAGTTCCTAACAAATAATTTAAAATTAGTCATTACAATAACAATCTCTCTCTCCTCACAGTGCAGAAGTAGTGAAGAGGTTGGTTTCTTGTGGAGGGGCTGCTTTACATCGGGTTGTAGCTGAGCCTGGAAAGCCGAGTCAAAGAAAATGTTCTGGAATTGGGGAGGGTTTTATTTCTTGTGGGAGTGAGATCCGTAGCTTAGCTCGTGCTCCTAGAAAAGTTCTGTCTCCTATATTCCCAAATCTCCCTGTTGGCTAATGGTTTTCTGGTTCTAGTGGAACTTGGCTGCTGTAGGAAGTTAAAGGTACGGTTAGATTGCAGGGGGGTTTTGGGGTACTGGAGGTATCCCGAAAAAACTATGCTGTGTCCAGGGAACGCGTTTGCTCCTCCACTTTTTTTTGCGGAAGAGCAAATGCACTCTTTCGGAAGCCTCTGTATTCCTCGTTCTACAAGGAATAAGGGGGCTTCTGAAAGAGGGTTTTTTTCTGATATTTGGCCCAGTCTGGACAGGCCAAATGTCGGAAGAGCCTCTTCCGACAAAAGAATCAGAGAAAGGTACACAAAATGTGGACCATTTTTCGTGTACCTTTTTCCAATAAAAACTTGAAGTCTAGTCGCACATATTACTGTTGCTGAGGGAGAGGTAATCTCTAAGGTGGCTGGGGCCAGTCCAATGGCAGGCTTTGAGACTCAGGACAGAGACTTTGAGCTGGGCTCTGTATTCATTCGAGAACCAATGCAGAAAGTGAAGCACTGGGGTGGTGTTCTCCAAACAGATTAGCTGTTATCAGTGAAGAAAATATAGAGAATATGCAACACAGCCAAATGAACATTGACTCAGCAACCTTAGGGTACATCTAGACTACAGGCTTTTGTCGACAGGCTTTGTCGACAGATACTGTCAACAAAGCTTCTGTTGACAAAGAGCGTCTAGACTACAGCCAGTTCTGTCGACAAAGGAAGCCACTTTGTCGACAGAGAGTCTAAATGCTCTTTTGAAAAAGCACAGTATGGATGCAATAGCACCTTTTGTCGACAGAACTCTGTCGACAGAAGGTGTTATTCCTCATAGAATGAGGTTTACCACTGTCGACAAAACTGCCGCGTTGTCGACTTACTGTTGACAGAACTCGGCGGTAGTGTAGACGCAGGTATAGTTTTGTCGACAAAAGTCCACTTTTGTCGACAAAAACCCTGTAGTCTAGACACACCCTTAGTGCCAAACCTTGCAGCAGGGCTCAGTGCTAAGACCCCTCACAGAATTGGGACCTACCACTGAATATTGCTTTGATTTTCACTTTTTTAATGCAATTAATTAATTAAAGTTTTGCATTAACAAACTGCTGTGGGTAAGGATAAGATGAACAGGTGCACATGTGTTCTGTATACCATTTTGCTGAATAGATGTCATGTGAGGAAAGACCTTGTTTGTAATGCATGCACACAGAGGGGCAGAGTCCAAAGATTGTAGTAGGAACCTTAACTCTGAATTTCCTTACTTTTGTGGGATTCAAATCTCAAAACTTCATTTATTTCATATTTTGCACATTATTTTCTTTTGTCTTTTTTTTTGCAATACTCCATGTAAATCCAAACTAATGTATCTAAGCAACACGTATTGTTGTATTGAAAAGATAACTATAGCAATGTAGATAGATTAAAGGCAGTATACTGATACATAGTCTGGTAAAGTGCTAGACTTCCACATAACAGCTGGGATTTCCAAAGGAAAATCAATGGAATTTGGGTAGCAAACTCCTTTATGCATCTTGAAAATTCCAGTGTACAGGCCCAAATCTATGTCTCTTTATCACTTAACTCCATAATCCTTATTTATACAAGAAAAGGTATCAATTTCAATTGGATTCCTATAGACTAAAGCTAGCTGGAAAATGATAAGTGTTTTCTTGGGGAAAAAACCAAGTTTTTCATTTCTGGAAGACATTTTCAAGAATAGTAAAAAACAAAAACAAAACACACACACAACTTTTTCCTTTGTTTTTGGTTTTTGAAAACCAAAACATATTTGAGGGTTTTAGTAAAAACTCTGAAAATTCTTGGAAGAAATAATACATTTTCCCACAGAAAAGGCCATTTTGATTAATTTTTTTTCTGACCAAACAATATTGCTCCGTTGTGCTACTTACTGACTTTTGTTAAATTCACATGTGCAAAGGCAGCAGAATCAGACCCAATTGCAATGATTTAAAGTTAATAGTGACATCCCTTTTCCTCACGTTACACAATCTAGATTCCTGTGGAAAGAGTCAGCGAGTCTCTCACGCCTCGGTAGCACAATCTGAATGGCACAAACAACTCCTTGTGGCCGATAGAACATGCACTCTGTAGCTAACATCTCTGCCACATAGTATTGTTTTCTTCAAATGTTTTAGGCTGGACTGATTTCACAATGATGACATTTATTTTTCAGTAGGGGAAAAAATAGCAATGATTACCTCCTCTGTTTGAGATCAGAGTCCCCGGTGACCCCGCTGCAGGAAATCCAAGCAATGTTAAAGTATCTTGCAGTGCAGCAGCCTCCTCCACACCTGACCTTACGGTGAATTGAGGGCTGCAGCTTTAAGTGATGCTACTCTCTTAAGCTTTACAAACACATCTAAAGGGCATTCGTAAGGACATCTGATCTAGGAGCATCTGGTAGGTTACAAATCTCTCGTCTTAAGCATATCAAAATGGTCATTCCCAGAAAAATACAAATATTTATGTCAATTCAAGTCTTTCAAGGCTTCACACGTCTTTCTCAGCACTGTACCAGCGCGAAGGCAGGGCCATGCTCTGAAACTCCCCAGCCTAAACCAGTCACTTTCTGCAATTATCCAAACAAAACAAGCATGGTTGCTATTATAAGCCTCTCGAGTCTTGTCCAAAGGGATTGTGACATATCTGGAGACGCATGAACAAGCTGGATTGCCAGAGGACCTGGAGCGGCACAAAGTAGGGGATATGTGATTTATTCAAGGAATCAGAGGGGTGAAGGTGGGAATGTATGCTCAACTTCTAAATCAAATAATCCAGGGGGTGAATGTGTTGCCGTGAGGGAACTGGGGTATCATCAGGGAATATGGCACACCCCCTTCCTGTAAATGTAAGTATATTGCAGACCACCATGATCCTCTGACCCCTCTTCCCAGAGGAGCCTGAGGAATAGCAGTATCTCTCTGCCCCCCAGGGCCAGTTCAGATTCAGTATGCAGTACTGAATGCAATACATTGCCTCTCTCTCCTGCTGTTTTCCCTGAGTCTCCCTCGCAATCAACTTAGCTGTCACTTCCACTAGCTAGGCCGAGGCTGCCCTCCCACATGGCCAACGCAGGGGGGAGATGGGGCTTCTCCAAGCACTTGTGGACTGGAGAGAGGCCCTTCTGTGAGTCTGGGCACTGTGCTGGGGTAGGGGCAGAGACTAAGGGGGGAGGAGTGGAGAAAGTGCTAAGGGCTTATTGGGGAAACAACCATTTCCCCTAAGCCAGGGCTGGGGAACCTTTTTTGGGTCGAGGGTGCTGACCCACAGAAAAATCAGATGAGGGCTGCACACAAGTGAGAAGCTGGAGGGGGGCTGGAGCGCCAGCCTGGACTACCCAATGCTGGGGGGAGCCCTGAGCCTTGAGGACCAGATCCAGGCAAGCCAGGAGCTGCATCTAGCCCCCAGGCCCGAGGTTTCTGACTCCTGCCCAAGGTAGATTTCATTGGAACCCTCCCGTGGGGTTCAGAGGGCAGCTGCTGTCAGCTGGAGATCTGTCAACCAGGCTTCAGGAACCAGGAAACCTCAACAAGGTTTCCTCCCCCAGTACACCCTGCCAGGGGGTTTTGCCACAGGAGACAATGTGCTGGCCCTGAGCTGCTAAGAATGTCTGAATATTACTGCTAGTTAAATATTCAAGGACTGGTTTGCATGTGTCAGTCAGGGTCTAAATTCTGCCATTTCAACCCACTGGCAGGGTGCCCGTGCTAATTTCTGCAGCGGAGCCTACCTTTTCTGCATTGGCAGAGAGCAAATTCAGACACAGAAGTGTCTAGTGTATTCAGTCTGATGGGGCATAACCTTACAGCAGGGGTGGGCAAAAGGGCCGCTGCAGGCCAGATCCGGCCCACCAAGTGGGTGGATCTGGCCCGCAGAGGCCCTGCTACTCCCCCACCCCAGGCCAATTAGGGCCTGGGGGAGAGTACCAAGTTTCCTCCACCCTGCCAGGACTACGTGGCACTTGGAAGCGCCAGGTGCTCCTGACGGGACTGGAGGAGGCTTCGCGCACTCCCCTGCCCCCAGGCCAATCAGGGTCTGGGGGCGGAGGAGCGCACGAAGTTTCCTCCATCCTGGCCCCACTCTATGAGGAGCATGTGGCACTTAGAAGTGGCGTGTGCTCCTGGCAGGGCAGGAGAAGACTTCGGTCACTCCCCTGCCCTGCCAGGAGCCTGTGGTGCTTTTAAGTGGTGTGCAGGGTGGGGACAGAGCAGAGGAAACTTCGCACACTCCCCTGCCCCCAGTCCCTGATTGGCCTGGGGGCCGGGGAGCGTAGAAAGTCTCCTCCCAGCCAGGGGCATGGACACCTAGGGAGATGGGGGGGGGGAGGGAGGCAGGCAGGCAAAAGTGCTTCCCCACCCCCAGACCAATCATGGTCTGGGGGTGGGGAACTCGGAAGTATCCTGGCCCCGCCCCTTCCAGTGCAGCCCGGAGCCACTTCAGAAATTTTTGAAGTGGCCCCCGGCAAAAAATTATTGCCCACCCCTGCCCTACAGGGTATGCAGAGGTGGCCATTTTAATATTTAATGCAGCAAAACATATTGCTCTGGAATTTGTTCTGCGCTACAGCAGAAGTTGCAGGATTGCGTGATGGAGAAGTTTGAGATCCTTGTCCTGGGCACAGTCCAAGCTTCTGTCGCTGGTTGGGAGGGTGTGGCTGCTGGAAGGGAAAAAGATGAGGATGTGGCTTCTTATCGGGAAGGAGGTAGAATCTACTCAGACTTGTTCTTCCCCTTACAGTGTGTGACGCTGCTAGCTGTCAGCGTTCACTTGTCTGCACACTGCACCTTTACATTGTGTTTGCTTCTGGTGTGTAAAGCACAGAAAGACATCATAAGGGCCCAGCTGGGGCCCAAATCACTGTGATTGCTAACTATACACAACCATGCCAGGCCTAGTTGCATCCCTCCTGTAGTTTCTAAAAAAACAGACAGTGCCTACTACTACCAGGCAGCTCACAAATGCTGGAGAGGGTTGCTATCCTGTTCCTGCACATTATACACATTTCTAGCACTGCCATTTTGTAGGGTGGGGTGATTCAGCAGGTTTCAGATGAGACACACACACACACTGGGCCCTCTCTCATGGTGACACTGCTTTTGTGCTTTGTGGCGTCAGTGTGTATAACGAATGCTACTTATATAGAGTGAAACAATAAAGCCCTGTGCTCAGGTTGTGTAGTGGCGCAAAAGTATGCTCTTCTAACCTGCACTATTGAATCCATAAATTCTCATCCAGAGTGTCTGACAACTTCATTAAGGTTGTCTATCTTTACTTAGAAACAGACTCATATTTTTCTCGTGAAATGTTTACATCTAATTTGTGGAGAAGATCAAGCAGATTCCTCCTGGAAGGGCCGTCTTCCTACTGGCCGATATGTGTTCAGAGGAAAACCAACACAATATCTGGAGGTATTGGGGAGCTTTGGTCAGCAACCTGAAATGTGGGCCCTTGTCTCTCTTGACCGGTAATAATTAGCAGAGAGGTACGGTCAGTCTTGAGTCTGCTGTTGGCTAGGGCTGCTAGGCTACGTCTAGACTGGCATGATTTTCCGAAAATGCTTTTAACGGAAAAGTTTTTCCGTTAAAAGTATTTGCGGAAAAGAGCATCTAGATTGGCATGGATGCTTTTGCGCAAAAGCACTTTTTGCAGAAAAGCGTCAGTGCCAATCTAGACGCGGTTTTGCACAAGAAAGCTTCGATCACCGTTTTAGCCATCGGGGCTCTTTTGCGCAAAACACTTTTTAGCTGTCTACAGTGGCCCTCTTGCGCAAATACATTTGCGCAAGAGGGCTTTTGCCCGAACGGGAGCATCATTGTATTTGCGCAAGAAGCACTGATTTTGTACATTACAAAGTCAGTGCTCTTGCGCAAATTCAAGCGGCCAGTATAGACAGCTGGCAAGTTTTTCCGCAAAAGCAACTGCTTTTGCGGAAAAACTTGCCAGTCTAGACACAGCCCTAATGTCTCAATATGGGCAAAAAGGAGGCAGCCTTCTTTCTTTAAACAAGCAGCTGGAGAAGCAGCCAACTCTCAGTACTGATGATTTTACTATTGTCTCACCTCGGTACCCAAAAGCTGAGACACACAAAAATCAGAGGCCACCCCTGAAACATTTGGCTGTTATATAGAGATTGAAATGACTGGGAATGTAATTAAAAATGCAGAAAATGAACTTGAAGTGAGAGCAGCATTTAAGATGGACCTCTGCAGAAAGAAGCACAAAAATAGAAAAGAGTTTGCAATCATTACAAACATCCAACAATACTAAAGTTTATGCACTCGTCAAACAACAATCATAAAATTCACGAAGAGGATTCAAACACTTTAATTCATCCGGTAAATGAGAGCATTCACAAAATGAAAGAAAACAAGTATTTGTTTATATTGATAGTTTTTGTCCTCTTAAAACTTTTAACCAATGTTTTTCTGAAGTTAAACATGCATTTGGCCCACGAAAATAGTGAAAAACAAATGGTTGAGTAACAGGTATCTAAAGTCGCTGTTGGTCATTCTGCTTAGAACACACAATATAGTAGGTAATAATAACATTAAGTGGGCTTGGTAATTACTAAATTTTTAAAATTTTTAGAAAATTTGTTCTAATTTTTTTGAAATTTCAAAATGTTTTGACTACAAATAAAAATCACTGATATTTTATTGAAAAAGTTCCTCCATTACTATAAATTTCAGCATTTTAAATGTCAAAATGTTGAAATTTCCAAATCTGAAAAATATCAACCAATTTTACTAATTACACAGACAATTACATAAAGCCGGATGAACACTAATTTTTTATAACCCTCCCAAATATTTTTTTCGATTCTGAAATTTAACTAATTTCATTTGGGATGACTGTAAATATAGGGGCCCAAAAGCTTTTTTTGATGTGACTGCATTGAAACAAATGGAGTTAAGACGAGCAAAGAGTTCACCTCATTTTGTTTGCCTGCCTGGGAGTAAACATTGCTCCAAAAGCTAATTCTTACACCTGCACATATAGACTATGTCTACACTGCAGGCTTCTTGTGCAAGAAGCTTTTTGAGGAAGAGATCTTCCGCAAAAAACTTCTTGCACAAGAGAGTGTTCACACTGCATGGACGCTCTTGCAGAAGAAAGCTCTGATTGCCATGAACAGAATGGCCCTCCAGGGCACCTGTGCTTCTTTTGATAGGCTGTTTTTGCACAAGAAATCCCTGTTTGCTGTCCACACACACCTTTGCAAAAAGCCCTCTATTCTTCTGATTTACTGTAAATTTACTTGCGCAAAAACACGCTTGTAGTGTGGACTCTCCGCAAATTTTGGCGCAAAAACTCTGCAGTGTAGACATAGCCATAGAAAACTAGCAAAATGATCTATAGTAAAACCATCTGGTGACAACAATATTACTCCCCCTTTTCCAAGAAAGAACAAGAAAATGTGTTGGGTTTCCGATTTCCATAGACTTGACATTTCTCTCTACTGAGAATTTCAGAACCTGACTATTTAACATCTTATATTAGTCCAACATTAATTTAAATACAAAATGTTCCTAGACTGAATCTCTCCTGTGGCTTTACAATACAATCAATGCAGATAGCCCACAACTATGCTGTACTTTGGTTTCTCTATTAATTTTGGGGCAGCAAAACTTCAGGCATGGTTAGAGGTGTTTGCAAAATGGTTAACAAAACTGACATCTGCTCTGGAAATAGAGCTTCTTGTGCTATAACCAGAGGGGATGCACTGATTTCCTGTGATGTGATTAAATGTCCAACGCTGCATCTCAACATTCAGCATGGGCAGTTCGGCTACAACAGTGCCAATGACTATTTGCAATCTGCATGCAACCCCGGGGAGGGGGGAGCAGAAGGTCCAGCATCACTCCTATAGTAGTGCTTGAGTTGGTGGATCTCATCGTCAGTTCCTGTATTCACACAGCTCCCTCAGCCTCTGGCCCCCTGTGTGTACTTTTCTAATCCCATTGGTCTCTTTCTCATGTTCAGTTGCTGTGATAACAGACCCATGAACCTTTGACCTTTAAAAATCAAATCATCCATAGTAATTTTCTACCTCTGGGATGTCCCATTCTCTGACATGTGTGGAAACCATCAGCAGTTCTCAGATTTTTCCATACAATCCCCCTCAATGATACAAAATAAACAAGTTTTGGGCTCCCCCATATTTAGCGTTGGAGACATGTAAAGTGGTTTTAACCCCTCCCCCCCTCACTGGCTTACAACCCCCAGGTTCAAAAGCCACATCCTTTCCTCATGTTTTCCTTTTGGCTAGCCAGGACATTGTCCAGCAATGTGGTCAAATGGGGTCTTGCTTAGTTGCATCTCCTAATTCTGTCAGTTTCTGGTCCAACATAAGTAACCTGTTAGACAAGTTAATTAGTTCCTCAAATGACTCCTTCACATTGTCCTACCCTGCTAGAGACAATCTGCTTAAGATATCAGCAGCTGATAATACTTTCCTGGTCTGTGTTTAATTACAGTATTATATTTCTCCATCATTCTTTGTAGCTTTGTGGGCTACATGATGATTGTCCAATATCATCGGACTTCAGTGTAACTATGCCCCTGCACATATAGAGAAGCATGTGCATAGCTAACACAGCTTTTGCGTTTTTTGCATAGTGACTTGGAGGAATGAACCATTGGCGCTTGTCCTTGCAATACTCCGCCTTCCCCAAAATCCATGTTGGGATGCATCCATATGAGCTGGTGGAGATTTTTCAACTAAAAATGTTGATAATTGAAAAATGGCTTTGTTTTTCAAAATGAGATTCTAAAATCACCACTGTCAAATTTTTCATTGTTTTCTTTCCAAAAATATATACTTTTTACACAATATTTTTCATAATTTTCGAAATTAAAAAAAAATACTATAAAAAGTTTAACTTTGTTTGCCAAAAATTCCTACTCCCATCCCAACTATTCTAAATTTCAACACTTGCAATAACAGTTGGTTAAAATTATGAAAAAATACGGAGAAAACGCTATAAGATTCATAAGTGTCTTCTATGAACCTTCCAAAACAAAAAGAACTTCAGAATTTTAATGTTTTATTTTTTGTCCATCTCTGTTTATATCTGGGTATATTAATGGGTCTGTACTGCAGCTATGCCAGCATAAACCTACAGCATAGATGGAGCCTATGCTGACCAAAAAGGTATTTCTGTGCCTGTAAGAACACGTCAAGTGAGGATGCATTATTTCATTGCTTAGGGGATGTGTTGTGGATTCTCCCACCACTGAGCAATGTAGCTATGGCAAGATGAAGTTCTTAAATTTTATTTTTCAGAAGTTTTAATGTATCCATTCAGACAGATTAAAAAATAATGACAAGGAAATCATAGCAGGAGTACAGCTGCAGTGACACCATAATATGAAATACTCCTAGATAAATACTCCTGAGCATTGTAAGAAATAAATTCCCTAACAATGCCAACCAAAAGGAAAAAGGGAGATGCATCAGAAGCCCAGTCCACCTGGAGTCAGTTTGTAATGCTTTCATGAAAGACCAAGTGTCTTCATAGCTGGATCTTGTGCCTCTATCGATTCATGTTGGTTTTTCCATGAGAGTGGTATTGGTTAGTGCAATGAGAATAGCAGATTTCCATTGGCATAAAATGATGCCTTTGGCCATTATAAGCCCTGCAACAATCCATTTCCTGATGTAACTCAAGCAGGGTAGATCTGCTAGAATGCCCAAAACACAAACACAGGGGAAATTCCTACCCCAGTTTCTATGGACAGAGCAGCACACACTTCCTTCCCAAACATGGATATACTTTGACACTCAAAGACACTGAGACAGGTTTGCATTGGCTCTGTCATATCTCTAACAGGGTGAGTCCAGCTGTATAGGAACACCTTGGAGTCCAATAATCTCTCCTTAGAATTTTGTTCTGAAACCAATGCAAAAGCAGAGACCTGCTTGTTCTGTATATAGCGTCAGATGTTGCCCTACCTGACACAGGAAATGGAGATGGTTAGCTTCTTCCCCCATTTTTCTTATATGGAAGAGTCAATAGATAAATCAAGAAGTCCCTTCATTTGCAGGTGTAAGCCACAAAATGTTTCTGGCAAGCATACATTTTAAGGCGCACTTCACGTGGAATGTTATTTGTGGCCTGCCAACAATTCCCCAGCTCCTTCATAATTCTGAGTCAAAGCTTATTGTAGAAAGGACCTTGCTCTGTTGGTAGCTGGTATTCATCATGAAGATATGTGAAGGATCCTAAAACTGTCTGCTCAGTAAGATCTTTTATGGTTCACATGCCTTTTGGTTAGCAAGGTGGTTTTTGAGCTATTAGCAAATTTGAATCAGGTATTATTCCAATAGACTAAATTTTAAGTGCAGACCAGGTTTCATTGTGCTGGGATAGTCCTTTCGGCGATCTCTTAGTGATGCTTAGAAGTCTAAGAGGGGTAGCCGTGTTAGTCTGTAACTTTAAAAACAATGAGTAGTCCTAACAGACTAACTCAAACTCATCTCATCTGACAAAGTGGGTTTTGGCCATGAAAGCTCATGATACATACATACAGGGGCGGCCCGTGAGCCTAGGCAGACTAGGCAGTCGCCTAGGGCGCCACCGGCCCGGGCGCCCCGTGATTACATCACGGCCATTGACGGCCATGCAGGCGGGGGCGCCGATCGCGCCTTCCACCTGGGGCGCAAGCTGCCGCAGCCGGCCTCAAGCCGCTCCTGCATACATATATACATACATACATACATATGTACGTACGTATATAATGTTAGTCTCCAAGTTGCCATAGAACTATTCATTTTTTAGTGATGCTACAACTCCAGCATGACAAGGCACAATTTCGACAGGTGAATCTTGACATCTTTTCTTGTGCAGGGTGGTTCTCTGGTGGCTGCACCTCAAGGGACTAGGGCTCAGTAGCCTCCTATGGCAGAATGTGACCACAATACCGTACTATAATTCCAATATTACTGTTAATGGCTTCATCTGATGGCTCTAAATCATGTGAGATTCACATCCCACGGTGCAAGTGGCCAATATGGGCCAGTACCCCAAACCTGCTAGTTATTTTAGCTGGCATGGCGTACTGGAAAGACTCCCTGCCGGCCATCCCCAGCCACCCTTCCACTGGCTGCTACATTTCTGCATACAGGGCTTGGGCCTGGGGGTGGTGTTGGGAGCTCTCTAGGCAACCAAGAACTGGTGTTCTGCTCCTTTCCCTACTGCCCCTCCTAGACAGACATGACAGCTCTGTGGAGGGGCAGGGGTGAAGCAGGTATCTCTGCTCCTTTCCTGCCCCTCCCCCCAGGTTCTGTGGGATGGAGCGGGGGAAGGGAAAAAGGGTGGCAGTGGGGCAGTCACATGGGGAGGTCACATGCCCGCCCCCCTTAGCTGGTGTGCCCTCCCCAGTGGAGCTGACAGACTCTGTAGGCCCCCGGGCAAGGCAGGGGACTCATGGCTTGACGTTTCTAGAAGGGGTGGAGCTGAGAGAAGGGGCGGGGCTGAGAGGAGATTGGGCGGGGCTCACATTGCATGCCCCAGCCCTTAACGCTGCCTGGAGGGTGTGGCGTGGTGCTCTGACAATGATTTAACGGGCTCGGGGCTCCGGCCACTGCCGCTGTTACCTCAGTGTCTGGAGCCCAGGCCCCTTTGAATTGCTGGGCCCTGGGGCAGCTGTACCTTTGCCCCCTCCTGTCGGTGTGCCTGACCCTCCCTCTCCCATACCGGTAAGATCTTTTGTTTACTTGCACCACCAGTCACATCCCTTGTGCTTTTTGCTGCCAGTGAAAGTTCTAGGGAACAAGTTTACTGGCAGGAATGTTTGTAGAAACAGCACCTTTCAAATGACCATTGAGAATATTCCTAGAAAACTAATTTTGAATTTCTAACTGTAAGTGGTTCCACTCCTGGCCTGAAGGCCCACGGACATTAGTGCTTGACATTGCCCCGAGTTTTGCTGCTAACACTCCCTGCTGATTGCTTCTTTGGCCTCACTTGGTCTGTTCCTGTCTGTGAATTAATCCTTCAGCTAAGTCATGTCTAGTTTGAACCCACTTCCTGAAAACAGAAGTGCAAACATTCATGCAAATAAAAGGAAAAACTTAAAATATAACAAATAGTCTAGCAGCATAAATAAAAGGGTCATTCCTCCACTGAGGTCCTCTTCAGCCCACTCTCCAGGTTCACTTCCCTGTCCCTTCTGGGCAGAGCCATCCTTACCCATAGCAGAAGACACACTTGAGTAGGGCACCTGAAAATTTGGGGCACCCTAGAGCTTAATGTCCACCACCTGCCTCTCCCTACCCTGGTCTATGGCTCTGCTTCCTCCAGAGCAGATCTAGTTAACTTAAAAGTGGAAAAGCCTGCCAGAGCTATTAGCAGAACATCAAACCTGTGAACGAGCTATTCCAGTGGCAATGGAGCCATTTAACAGGCATGTGCCAGCCCCAGGTATATACTGTCCATTTCTGAATTTACTGTGTTAGTCTACAGGACCTTAGCTTAAAATGTTTTAAAAATATTTCATTAGCATGTTGCAGAAGATTATAAAATCGCATCTGCAAAAAATTGTCATCCTTCCCCCCTATCTGCCATCAGGAATAAGGACACCAGTTAAACAGCACTGCATAGGGCCCCAGAAATCTCAAGGATGGCGCTGGCTCTGGAATAGAGCCAGGATTCTCTGGTTTCTTCTCTGGAGTCCCTCACTGTCTCAGCCCCACTTAGAACCATAGAGCTGGAAAAGACCTCAGAAGGTCATCAAGTCCAGCCCCCTGACCAAGGACCAATCCCAACTAAATCAACCCAGCCATGGCGTTGTCAAGCCAAGACTTAAAATCCTCTAGGGATGGAGATTCCACCACCTCCTTAGGTAACCCATCCCAGTGCTTCACCACCCTCCCAGTGAAATAGTTTTTCCTAATATCCAACCTAGACCTCTCCCACTGTAACTTGAGACCATTGCTCCTTGTTCTGCCATCCGTCACTACTGTGAACAGCCTTTCTCCATCTTCTTTGGAACCTCCCTTCAGGAAGTTGAAGGCTGCTATCAAATCCCCCTCACTCTTCTCTTCTGCAGACTAAACAAACCCAGATCCCTCAGTCTCTCCTCATAGGTCATGTTCTCCAGCCCCCTAATCATTTTGATCGCCCTCTGCTGGATCCTCTCCAATGCGTCCACATCCTTTCTATAGTGGGGGGCCCAGAACTGGACACAATATTCTAGATGTGGCCTCACCAGAGCTGAATAAAGGGGAATAATCACTTCCACATCCTGCTCTAGGCCCTCCATAGGAATTGAGGCTCCTCCCTGTGGTTTCTCCTCAGCTTTGTGTGGGGTTCTCTTAAGCCTTTTTTATGAAGAGGCTCCAGTGCCCGTCAGGCTAACACCTGGCCTCCTCAGTCCCTTCTCCTACGGCAGGGATGCAGTTAATTGTGGCGTGGCTGGGGCTGATAGAAAGGGCAGGGCTAGCCCCAGGCAAAAGGCAGGCCAGCTTGTTACAGTAACAAAGAGCTTGTGCACCAGCAGCCAGATTCTGAGGCCTTGTCTACACTACCAAGTTTTGTCGACAAAATTTATCTCTGCACTCAAAAGTCGACAAAACAAAACTGGCCAGAGGGTGTTCAGACTTGCTCCGTCAGCAGATCATGTCCACATTGGGGGCACCATTGTCAACGGGGTGAACAATACACACATTGTGTATTGGGGTAGGTCTCCCACAATGATGTGTTGTGGGAAGGCAGCACTGATCCCTGCACATCCTGGGATTACCTCCGAGAGCTCCCACAGCCTCCTCAGTTGCCAAGAGTGGCATCCTGAGTAGCTCTGTGAGCTCCCCGTGCTGAGAAATGTCAAAGCAGCAGGGCAGCCTGTTCCTCCCCCTCTTTCTGCCCCCATCCCCTTCCCTGCCCCCCTCCCTGCAGCAGCAGTCTGCCTGTCCTTGTGTTTCTAGTGCAGGGCAGAACAGGAGCAGCCCAGTGACTTGCTCTTTATGCCCCAAAGAGAGCAGCTCATTTAGCTGTTAGATACTTCCCAGGGCTTTGAAAGGGGAGGGGCACACAATAACCTTGTGAGCGCCCATCAACTCCTTTTTGGGTCAGGATTCTACAAATGACAAATTTCAGACTGCTATCGGATATTATAAAAATGACTATTTTAAAAATCCTAGCACCATGAAATTGACCAAAATGAGCAGTGACTTTGTGGTCCTAGCAACAAACAATCTGAGCCCCACACATGATTTGGAGAAATTACTCAGCAAAGAACTTTGAATAACAAGGAAGCCTGAGAAAATCATGCGCTGGTGGCAGGCAATTTGTGAACCAGAATAGAGTGGAAAATTCACCACATAAAGATTTCACTGCTAATTATTCTCCCACTTCTGCAGCTGAGTCATGCTTTAAGTATCTCTCTTCAGTGGATCATGTGGTTACTGAGCTGCTGATGAGCAAATTGGCTAGTCCACCCCCTGCTTAATACTTCTTCTTAACAGCTGATTAATCAGGAGTGATTCATTCATCTCCAGCCATTTCAGAATGATGTCCTGAGCAAATTCTCACTCAGACATGAAGACAGGAATCCTGGCCTCACTGAAGCCAATGATTTCAACAGAATCAGGCTTTCACCTAAAGTGTGTAATCAAACTTTTTTTCCTTGCTTCCTTCCGGCCAGTGTATTCACATATATATGCAATTTTTGGGATCCAATCCATTGCTGATATTTACATGCATAGCTCCATCAACTTCAGCAGTTCTGCACTGATGAATGATGGTGTTTCCTTGGCTATGTCTACACTGGCGGCTTCTTGCACAAGAATATCTTATGCAGGGGTTCTTGTGCAAGAAGTCTTGCACAAGAACACATCCACACTGCCATGTGCAAGATGTGCTTTTGTGCAAGGGCACCTATGGCAGTGTGGACGCTCTCTTGTGCAAGAAAGTGCTGATGGCTGTTTTAGCCATAGGGCTTTCTTGTGCAAGAAACCGCTGCCGATCATCCACACTGTCCTCTTGAGCAAGAGCTCCTGCGCAAGAGAGCTTACACCTGTTAGAAAAGAGCGTAGCTCTTACACAAGAATCCCTCTCTTACCACCGCACTGTAAATCTTCTTGCACAAGAGTGGGCGGGCAGTGTGGATGCTCTGCGGATTCTTGTGCAAGGACGGCTGTTCTTGAGCAAGAATCCGCCAGTGTAGACATAGCCCTTGTGATTGTAAGTGTGGGTATATATGTAGAATTATTCTCAGTGTACAAGAAATCACTCACTTTACAATACACATCCCAGCTACATTCAGAGCGTCTTTTATACAAGAGGAGCAACTCCACAGCCTGTCTTTTTTGTTCTTGAACCTTGAGTTAAAACTGCTAAATCATCACTTGTACATTTATCCTTTTCTTCTATCAGGCTTTTTGTAAACTACATGGGAGAGATTGTCAACTGGTATAAATTGGTGTAATTGCTTTGACTGCAATGTAACTACCCTGAACTACACCACCTGAGGAGCTGGCGCTAAATGCCTAGTCATAACAACAAAATATCCACTGAGTTTTACTTCAGTCGTGTATGGGTGTTGTGACGGTGTGCCAGACCAGCAGCATATCTCTCGAACATGTGGAGGAAGTCACCTGGCTGTAAGAGTGGACTTGGTAATACAGGAGACCCTCGCGATTCACAGAATCGCTATTCACGGTTCTGCATATTCACGGGGGTCTCCTGGCCTGGCCTGGGGGCGTAGTGGAGGCCAGGAGCCATGGGGAACTCACTGGGGCTCTTGCAGTGAGTTCCCCGCAGTCGCCCAGAGCCTTGGTAAGTTCCCTACAGCTTCCAGCAACTGTGTTGAGTTTCCCACTGCTTCCCCGAGCCATGGTGATTCCTCCCTTGGCTCCCGGCCACCACGGTGAGTTCTCCGCAGCTCCTGGCTACCATGGAGAGTTTGGAAGCCATGAAGAGCTTGCTGCAGGAGCTGAGAGCTGCGGCTCCCAGTATTCGTGAATTTCGCCGTTGGTGGTGGATGTGGGAACACATCCACCGTGAATGGCAAACATTTCCTGTATACCTCTGGCTGATGGGAAATAGGGAAAATATAGAACTGTTGTTCCCAGTCACCTAACTTCCAAAGCCTCAGCAAAATTCAAGTATTCTTGGCACATGTGCAGAGGTACCTGGGACTAAGACAAAGCATATGAGGCTTGGTTTCACCACGGCAGGGAAAAAGAACATCCATTATGTCTTGTAGATAGGTGTAAGCCTATTATGCAAATATCATCCATCTTACTATAAGTAACATTTCAATCCTGGTTGTTACTATAAAGCCAGATTCTAATACCCTTACTTATACTAGGTGGCATTTAAGTCCACAAGAAACACCGCGTATTAACTACTCAATAGGGATACTCTTCAATGTGAATAAAGTCATCATAATCGACCCATAATGATTATGGTGAAGCATCTAGTTACTAGTAGAATGGGTCAAAAT
This sequence comes from Rafetus swinhoei, assembly GCA_019425775.1. NCBI lineage: Eukaryota > Metazoa > Chordata > Testudines > Trionychidae > Rafetus > Rafetus swinhoei. The sequence goes on from CM033440.1 coordinate 191,353,790, forward strand.
TTTTAAACTAAACTAAATTGTTGAAAATATTGCCTGACAAAAATCAAAATATTTTGCCAATCTATTTCAGTTTCTGAAAAATGTCTCCATTTTGATAAAAATACAAAAGGAAAAAAATATTGTTTCCCCTTTTCCCAGTAGAAAAAAAATTACAAGCATTCTATCCATACCCCTTTTGCTTTTTTCCACTGAAAACCAGACAAAAAAGGAGAGAGAAAATATTATTTTTCCTGCCAAAATGAAATGTTTTGGAATTTTTGAGTAAAGCATAAAAAATATCATTTGCATTTGTCAGCAAAAAATAATTGTGTGTGTGAAAATTATGAAACAAAAGAATCTCTTGTAATTTGTCATGAAATATTTACCTTTTTTTCAGCTAGCTCTAATTACTGCTAATCAACCACTTTTTGATTTGTGTACCCAGTCCCAGTTGCTGTGAGATTAATTCTTAGTTCAGGTCGACACTGGGGAGGAGGGGGGAAAGGGGGAAGGGGGTGGAATCGGTTTAAGGTACGCAACTCCAGCTACGTAAATAATGTCACTGGAGTAAATGTACCTTAAGCCGAGCTTGGTACGGTCACCATAGAAAGAGGTCAATGGGAGAAATGCCTTCCCTTACTCCTCACAACAGCAAAGAGTACCGGCACTGACAGGGGTGCCCTCAGTGTTCGATTTAGTGGGTCTTTACTAGACCCAGTAAATCAAACCTTGGAAGATAAATCGCCAGAGCACCAATCCTCGGATAAGTGGAGATGTGACCTTAGTTAGAAAACTTATTAACAAGTTTGGAGCAAAGTACTAACAAGCATCCCACCCTATTTTCCTTATTACAGCTGAATAATTTATAGGCTACATAGAAACCCGCATTGGAAGACTGTTTACTGCTACAGATTAAGGACCAAACTGTCAATCCCTTACACTGTTAAGCAGTTAATGTCACAAATTGTCCTTAACAGCCAGGAAGTCAGAGTCACAAGGTCACTACTAAACATGATCTTCCAAATAGCTATCGTCTTCTCCAATGGAATTACACTGTGCGTAACTGCTTACCAGTGCGAGTAATGCATTCAGCTGGCTCTGCATCTTTATGTTGTCACCCCTATTAGATGCATTTTTTATTCTCTACTATTTTTTTTTTTTGTATCATAGTTTCCACGGAAGCATCGCTAATTCAGAGTCTGCCCAAAAACACATCCAGGATTCTGCACAGGTGTCTATGTATGCATTCTTTCTCCAAATATATGTATATTTGGTCCTATCTCATTTGTTTTTTCATGTAAAGAAACAATCCTGTCTTCCTTCCCTTGTGACAATTATAAATAGTGGCTTGCTTTGATTTCCTGACTGAGAATGGCATAGGAAATACACATTGCCAAGGAGTAGATGGCAATATTCACCACTTCATTCACAGGTCGTTCTCTGTTCCAGAAACAACTAAGCTGCTATGATACAATGGCTGTATTCTGCAAACATTGGCTTCCTGCAGACAGCCATGTATATGTAAGTTGGTTCTAGCTGTGCCAAAAACAAATGGCACAAGAGACTAATTCTCAGACAGGAAGCTTAATAGTGTACATGTATTTTGTTTAAAACTGCCAACTATGCTATAGTTTATGCCTTTAGGTGTAGACATGAGTAAGGGGTGATCTATAAACTGCACCACTCCAGAAGTTACCTCAGGAAGCACCATGCTTCGGAGACACAATTCCTTTCCTGCTCCAAGAGGGAGTTATCCTGCTGTAGTCCTTGAAAGAGAGCAGATTACTTTTTCTCTCACATTTGGCCAGCTATTTTGGCCAGCAGCCAAGGCTCAGTCCCTTCCTCATCCCCCACTACACCTCCCTGCCCCTTTGTTTGCCAGGAACAGTGTGAATAACCTGAGCTTAAGGGATCTACAAGTTGCTGTTTTGTTTCAGACCAATTCCACAAGCCAAATACACAGAGAAGGATTGGAACTCCACTTCATTCTCAAGTTCAACTCTCATGCAAATAGTCTAAATCGCGATATCAAGCAATGTCTCGCATGTTATCAACCAACCAAACACTGGCTGATCGGCTGTGTAGATGGCGCCTTTTGGCGCAAAACCCCCCTTTTGCGCAAGAGCCCTCGCTTTTTGCAAAAAACCTCTTCCGCAAAAAGGATTGGAAGAGAAAATGCAAATGAGAGTGCAGCATATGCAACTGAGCGCTCCATTTGCATTTCCTCTTCCGAAAAAAGCTTGTAGTGTAGCAGTAGCGCAGCGCAGCAGTAGTGCAAGAGAGAGGTAAGGAGTGAGGTTGTGCACTGACCAACACAAGGCTTTTCCTTGGCTTGTAATGTTTCCCCACTAAATCCCTCCCATCTGGTTGCTTGACTTTGTCTTGAGATAGGAGCCGAGGCAGTAGTACATTAAACTCCCACCAAAGCGAGCAACACTTCAGCTCCATTTCTTATGTTTTTCATTACACTACCAAACCCATCTGGCTGGTCGGAAGCAGCAGCCTTTGGTCTTTGTTCACACACATTAGTAAGGCTATAAAAAATAAAACTATCAAAAGTCAACTGGGCAAACAAACCCCAAAATTCTGTCTCAGGCAAATACACAGGCCTGAATGCGATAGTAACATCACTATGGGTATGTCTACACTTGCACCCTCTCTCGATAGAGGGATGCAAATGAAGACATTCGAAATTGCAAATGAAGCCGGGATTTAAATATCCCGTGCTTCATTTGCATATTCAGTTATGGCGCTATTTCAAAATAGCGCTATTTCGAAATAACAGACGCTGTTAAGAGGCAGTTATTTTGAGAGAAAACCCTTCTCTCGAAATAACCCTTATTCCTCATACAATGAGGTTTACCAGTTATTTCGAGAGAAGGATTTTCTCTCGAAATAACCGCGTCTTAACAGCGCCTGTTATTTTGAAATAGCGCTATTTCGAAATAGCGCCATATCCAAATATGCAAATGAAGCGCGGGATATTTAAATCCCAGCTTCATTTGCAATTTCGAATGTCTTCATTTGCATCCCTCTATCGAGAGAGGGTGCAAGTGTAGACATACCCCAAGAGAGCAGCAAGTTGACAGGCTGCATGGCCCTCTGGAGACCATGTTTACACAACAGTCTTGGGACACTGCCTTGTTGGCTTGGTAAGGTTTAAGGAAGAGAAATTCTAGCAGTGAGAGTTTACAAGCATCTGATCAATGAGGACTCCCTGTTGGTCAATGCACAGGCCAGTTTAGGAAGTGGTCTCAAGGGAAGCCAGGTTCATCTTGTCTAGGTCACAAAAAATGCCTTGGAAAACTAATTGCCTGATGCCCAAAACCACATCCACTGAAATCATTGGGAATCCTTCTATTAACATCAATGTGAGCTGAGCTATGCTCCTGTGAAGAAAAAATAGACATTTTTTAGGAACATGGCTGAGTAACGAGGATTCCTAGATTTTGATGCTGAGCTAAAGTAGAGAACACTAATTAATTGAATTAATTCAGAAATAAAGCTAAAATCAGACCCAATGGGAGAGAGCACTATCTACCCAAACGGATTAATACCATTTGGAGACTCCATTGCCTGAAATTCAAGTACTAAAGATTATTTTTGCTAAGCATACATAGCACCAGGGGCATCGACAGACCTGCCAGGCCCCTGGACAATGGGAGCAATCCCAGAAGGGGCGGGGCCTCAGGCAGAAGGGGCAGGTCTATGTCACCTGGAGTGCACCGCAGACAGCCCTCACAGCTGGTTGAAGCGCTCTGGCACCAAGAAGCGGTGGTGCCCGGACCCTTTTGAATTGCCTGGCCTGGGGCAACTACCCCCTTTGCCCTCCCCTGTTGGCAGGCCTGTGTAGCACCTAATTTTTGGAACAGTATCCATTTCATAAAGCAACGTAGGCCCTGTTAGAAGAATATTAATGATCAAGTGCAGTGTTGCAGCTTCAGTGAACAGGCTCCGAGCTGGAATATGGTGATCAAGTGTCCTGGTATCACCATGAACAAGTCACTTGTACCAAAACCAGGAAATGGAGAGAGGATTGTATGGGCAGTGGAGGGAAGAAAAAACCAACCAAAGTGAATGGGATGGTTGCTCTGACCAAGAGTCACAGCCATCTGCTTTCATCGGAAGAGAAAACAGAATGTCCAAGAAATGCAATGGTTGAATTTGGATAGAAAGACCTATTGCACAGCCCCGAACATTCTTGTGCATCTCTGACTCAGACAAGAGAAAGCACTTCCTGTTACAGTAACAATGTTCTCTGGCACTAGCAACGACATCAGTGTGTTCCTCAATGAATGGATCACAGTTCATCTCCAAATCTTCTAAAAAGAAACAATCGTTGAAAGATGCAGACTTAATGCATTCTGTCGGGGACAAAACTGGTGCTGTTTAACAGACTTTGATCCCGAATAGTTAGTACCAGATATGTGCACATATCGAGGGAGAGGAATTCAAAGGAGAGATGGCTACATTCATCATGGATAGTCTGTCAAATTTGTGTGTTCAGATACTGGCATGGCATTCACAAGACTGATTATCTGAAAAATGGTTAAGCAGACAGCGTTACTGGGTCACATGATCCAGTATGGCCGCTCCATATATGTGCATTATACTTTAAAGATATGGAAAGAATGTCCTTGTGCCTTTCCCAGGAGAGAATAATCCAGTTTCAGACCTCTTGTAATGCTGACCTACGCAAAGATGTTGGCAGTGGGGATCAAACCTGGAAATAGGGATGTTAAAATATGGGTAAATGTGTGTATGCTGAAAAACTCAATCGTTACAGTTTTGTGCACCTGCAGCCGCTCTGGGGAGCTGGAGGGTGCAAGGAGCCGGCTTTTAAGCCGGCTCCTGGCAGGCACCTGCTCCCACCCGCAGCCCCACTCCTGGGGAACTGGCTGCTGCCCCCTGCACTGCTGCCTCTGACACAGAGGCAGCTGCGCAGGGTGGCAGTTGGCTCCCAGGAGCAGGGTGGAAGCCTGTGTGTGTCTGGGAACATTAACGGATAGGCCCAGGCTTATCAGTTAACCATTTACATGGTTATATGTTCACATCCCTATTTGAAAACTCTGAAGCTAAATGCATGAGCTAAAAAGGCACATTTCAGCCAAGACTGTAGCAGGCTGATCAATTTCTAGGGGGGCCTAGCCACCACCACTGGGTGACCGAGTGCCACTCCAACAAAGCTGGGTTTATCTATAAAAGTCAACAGCTTATACATGTAAATTATCAGACAGTAAGTACTAGTTCCTGCAAGCCTCTTCCGTGAAGTCCATGGGAGTTCTGAATGATGGACTGATTACATCCTTAGGTCCACAAAAGGAGCTTTTTGGAAACTTTTCCTGGAATATTTTTGTTACAAATGAAACATGCATCCCCCAAGCAACAGAATAGCCCCAACCTCTAAATTTGTGTCTCCGGATGATTGCATCTGTCAAAATGGGCGTGCATCGATTTGGGTGTACACACAGTCCCATGCAAAAACAAGCTAGGTAGGTCGGCTTCCAGCTGCTTATTCTGGTCAGACCCAGATTTGTGGATCCAAATGGGAAGAATGTCTAATTTTGCCTGAAAAGCAATGGTCAAACAAATTCAGAGGTGGGGTTGGTCCTGGCTAAAAATTTTTACTCAGGACATATGGTAAATTAGTCTAGAAGAGAAAAGTTCAGAATGAAGAATACAAAATAAAACCAACTAAGCAAACTAATATACACAATTTAACTACTATGGCCTAGGAAGTTTGCAACCTAAACACTGCTCCTTATATTACCATAGATCCTTGTCTCTTGGGGTATGTCTACACTAGCCCCCTAGTTCGAACTAGGGAGGCTAATGTAGGCATTCGGTTGCAAATGAAGCCGATTTAAATATCCCGGCTTCATTTGCATCTTCTAGCGCCGCCATTTTAAATCCCCTTAGTCCGAACTCCGTGCCCGGCTACACGCTGCACGGAGTAGGTAGACCAATTAGGATCTCTAATTCAGAACTGCCTACTCCATGCCGCGTGTGGGCACGGAGTTCGGACTAAGGGGATTTAAAATGGCGGCGCCAGAAGATGCAAATGAAGCCCGGGATATTTAAATCCCGGCTTCATTTGCAACTTCGAATGCCTACATTAGCCTCCCTAGTTCGAACTAGGGGGCTAGTGTAGACATACCCTTGCTGTTTACAATCTGGATGCCTTGCTTGATGATTGGGTGGCCATGGCCAATTGATTTCCCCTGATCAGGGCACTCAATTATTCTGAAACCTCTCATTCTAACCAAAATTAAGTTTGTTTTGTTTTGTTTTTTTAAATGCAGCAGGGAACAATAAGAAGTTGAGATGGGATTTTCAGAATGTTTTCTGTGCTGGTCTGGGTAGCCTGGATCAGCATTCACATGGCATTCCATGTCAGTATTCAGCCTGGGCCAGGGAAGGAAATAACTTAATCGGCAGACCAAATTCGGTGGTGAATCCTTGTCATGTGCCCCCGAGGCATATTGTGCATATGCTAAGAAGTGCTGACCTAACTCTGCTCTTGTTAAAGCCAATGGGAATTTGATTGCAAAGGAAGCAGAGTAAGATCAGTACTGACTGCTTTGATAGTCTTGCCTTTAATCTCAATAGCTGCAACCTTTGCTCCATGTTCTTTCTCTCAGCCCCATGGTGCTGTGCAATGAGATGCCTTCTAGCTGTGTCTCCCAGTTAGAGAGAGTTTCTGAAAACTACTTTTTTGGTAGGAGAACTGGGCAATACAAGAAACGGCTCAGGAGGACATTTGAGAAACACCAAAGAGGAACAGGACTCCAGAATCCACAAGGTAACAAAGAGTGTAATGATCAAAGTAAAGGATAGTGCAAATAAGAGCAGTACGGTTCAGTAGAGCATAGTAGTGGATATGAAGCAAAAATGGAAGGCAACCTGGAAGAACGAGTCTGGGGCAGCCTCAGAGGGTAGGGGATGGTCCACGGAGAAAAGGAACTTGACAAAAGGCTCTTCTAAATGTGAGAAATTAGCAGAGAGGTTGTTAGAGAGAAATAGGAGTAATCAAGAGGGAATGGGAATGAATTGTTGAGGTCTAGAAAGTTAGAGGAGCGCCAGTATATCAAACAGCTTGCCAAGAGAAAAGGAAAGTCCAGGAGCTGGATCTCAAGTAGGACATGAAAGTCCACCATCCACAGGAAGAGGTGGAAGATGTGACTTGACATAAGGAGTATATTTTGGAAGAGACTTAGGAGAGTCCTTTTTCTAACCATCTGAAAAGGAGCAACATCAAAGAAACAGCTTCATTTCCTCTTCCAGAGGTTTTTTTAAATCTAAACTACCAAACAACATTGCCACCTCCCACAGCCAATGTCCAAGATGCAAGATCCTCTGATGTAGGCAACATATTTATTAAAATGACAACCAGTATCATGACATGTACAATGTAACACAGTTTTCTGTAAGCCATGATGACATTTTTATGCACTTTCACACCTGTGGATAAAACAGGAGAGGCAGGGGTCACACTCAGTCAAACCAATACCAAACAATGACTGCAATTCATAGAACTAACAAAGCTAAACTAATTTGTTACCACACTCATTTAGGTAGACAGTGTCCCTCTCTGCTACCCTTCATCTGCAGGACTGATCCTAATTGGAATGGTTGGGTGTTGCCCAACATCAATGTTTACCTCTATTGCAGCAAAGCGTTCTGGAGAAACGAGTACAATATTGAGATGTTCTTCTCGTTCGGCCACTAAAACACTCTATGATGTTGGTAGGTCACTCCACCTCTGGCTCAGTTTCCTTATCTGTAAAATAGGGACAATCCTAGGGACTGCTCCACTTCACAGGCTTGCTCACTGGGAGGGTTAGTTGGTTAATATCTATTCAGTGTGTTGATCATATAAAATGCAGTGTATTCATTTTTTTGTATTTTTCCCCTGGGATCCATGAGTCTTTTCTCTTATGAGTGTGGATCCAATGGGGTAAAGCACTGTGGAAGAGAGGGTAGTGTTTTGCCTGACATTTTCAAGAAAGAAAAAAAAAAAGCTATCCTTCAAGAACTTGTTTCCACTAGCCTTTTCCATAACATACTGCCATCTGCCTGGCTGCTTAATACATTCGCATTAAATGCCCCAAGCACTAATCAGGCCATTCGGGCACTATTGTAATGAGCATCTACTTCAGTGTCCATGCAGCCCTTTTGCATCTTATTCATTAACCTGTCAAATAGCTTTGTGCAGTGTTATCACACTGAGCAAAGGATTGTCAGACAAGATGTATGACCTGTGAAATGTCCCTGCTCCCAGAACAGCCTCAAAGTATTAAGAATATTCAGTCATTAAGAAATGAACGACTAGAAGAGATGATGACTGCAAAACCCCCTGCTAATAAAGAAAATAATTTTAAAGAGGCACTGAGCTGTCCCTACTGCGTTACATTCAAGAAGTTGTCTAAATAGCATTTTAAATTATACTCAGCACATTCTCAAAGCCTTAAGGGTTTGGGTTTGTTTTTTTTTTATTTCCACTGTCTTCTCCCGGATGCAGTCATCTCAAAAATGCACTGACAGGTCTCCACAACAAATGTTACCACATCTGAGAGCCATCTAGTTTGTCTTTTAAACCCCCTCTTACAGCAGGAGACAGAAACGTTCTCAGCCCTGGCAGAAGTGGGTGACAGAACCCAAGAAAACATTTCTTAATGCTAAAGAGACAAGGTGGGTAAGGTGGTATATTTCATCTGACCAGCTTAAAGAAATCCATGAAAAGGCTGTGCAGAGACTAGGGTTGCCAGATGGTTTCAACAAAAATACCGGACACACTTGATATTACATCACAATCTACATTACATCTTATTTAGAAAATACCGGACATTTATATTTTCTCATTTACATTTTCTCAATATGTTTCCTGAACAGAAAGCTCAAATACTGGACTGTCCAGTTCAAAACCAGACACCTGGCAACCCTAGCAGAGACAATGTGTAGATTCAGGCCCGTATGCAGGTATTTCTGTGTGGGGGAGGGGAGGGAAGGGTGCTTTTTTTGTAAATATGGACCGCAAGGGTGTGAATGCACCCTCCAAGGTTCCCCAAGTAAGCAGGGAAATCAGCCCCAGCCTTCCCCCAGTCGGCCAGAGCATAGGAGAGGGAGGCTCAGGCAGTGTGCTGCTCCTGCCTTACCCTTGCAGGCCAGAGCATGCTTGCTTGGGGGACCATAGGGGATGCTTTCATATCCTTTGCACACACCCCCTGCATACGGGCCTGACATTTCATTCATTTTCATACAGGCAAGGAAACAATGGGAACTTTTCCTGCTGGATGTTTGCTGCAAATCAATAGTGGATTTTGATTTGATTGTGTTCACCCACCTTTTAGGTTTGCTTTCTGAGAGCCTTCAGGCATAGGCATGTATGAACACTCGCACAAAGCAAATGTTCACCTCAAAGGTTCAAATGTTCACAGATAGAAAATTTCAAGTTGTCTATTCAGTTGTAGGGCTTTGCATTGGGCATTTCCACTGTGTCAGTTAGTCAGGGCTGGATCCATAGGTCCTGGTGCTGTTCTCACACAGCTGGGTTTAACACCACTGTAACTCCAGTGGCGTTACTCCAATTTGCAATAGCTTTCTTTTTAAAAGAGGTTATGCGTATGAGCAACATTTGCACATGATGTATCTTAACTCTCAACTCTGTTCGGATGCTCTTAGCACATTGCAAGTGAAAAAGCATTGATTTGTTTAATTTACAGTAGACATCCCTAACATTCACCCTTTTTGGTTGTTTTAAAACATCCATTTGGGAACAGTATTTCAGTGTCTAACAGATTAGTTCTGCTGTTCAAATAGATTTCTAGGTCAAGCAGACTCAGAGTGTAAGCAGAGCAATAAATTGGCAGGTGTACTGGCATCATTATACACTGTGATTCCTTGTGAAAAAAAATTAAAGCAAGCAGTTCACCTATTCTACAAATGACTAATTTATTTGTATGGAAACAAATACAATGGAACAATAAAAGAAAAAAAGTTGTCTATTCAACTGTAGGGCTTTCGTGTCCGGCTATGCTTGTATCACAAATCCTGGAACCATTCCCCAGAATTTCCTTGAATTTAAAAGTATTTCAGGTCCACACACGGTATATAGAATGGTAGCAGCAGCTGAAGCTGTATAGTGCTGAAAGCCATTAGAACATATCACATTCTGATATCTATGGGCCTGATCCAAAGCCCAGTGAAATCCATGGGTATGTTTCTGTTCACTTCAGTGGGCTTTGGATCAGGCTCTGTGAGAGCTGCAGATATATACACCATCCCTCCGGAGGCACTCAGCACTTTGCAGAATCTGGCTATTATTGTATTAGATGAAAACAATCAGCATAGAATTACAAATATACCCTAGAAAATGCTCTGCAGCATACTGGTACAGTATACGCAGTGCTTCTGTATTGTTTTTAGCTGTAATATGCACCTCCCTGTTAATTGGTAGGTTTTTGCACCAGAAATAGCAAATTGTGTATTAATGTCAAAAATCACATACGTGAAGTGTCCTTTTGTAATCATGGCCTAGCAAACACATTTTTGTTATTAGCAATTACACAGAACTATGATAATTATAATATTGCCCACAGTATCTACCATTATATTTTGGGCACGATAATTTTGCCACATTAAAAACACAAGGAAAACTATAATTATAAAAAAATAAACATAAAATATCAGTTCACTTGCTTCCTGTTAGAAATGAATTCAGTGAGATATTTTCTTCTACTTTCGCCCATCAACAGCTGAGTCCTACTGCTGGTAGAATAAGGAAATGGTGGGAGTTAAAGAGTTAAATGTATTTTTTGAAAATACCTGGTAATGGGGCAGTGATATGGGTTCTAAGTTATTTTCCAAATCTCCTTGATAAAGAAAAAAAGGCATAACTGAAGGACTAATCAACTGACATGGAAACACAACATAAGGAAATAAAATGCATTATCCTTTCTAGGGAAGAAGAGTTATTTGTGTATGCATGTATTTTTAGAGTGCTAGATAGTTGTCTGTGATTCTGATATTCTAAACACTGGCGTAAATCCAGAGGTATCAGTTGAAACTCAGATGGACTCACATCAGGGCAACTGAGAACTGAATCTGTCTCAGGGCTGTTAACCTCATTAAAAATCCTGCTGATATACCACAAGATTGCAGCAGAACCCCAAACTGAATTAAACTCTTACAAGAAGATTGACCTGGTGTTGCTTGGGTCCTTAACTCAATTAATTTTGGTGTTTTGGAAATTCAAATGAAAATGTACATGCCTCATGTAAATCATTGCTCTGGGGTGGGGCTGGGGATGAGCAGTTCAGTCTGCAGACTGCCCTGGGGAGAGAGGATGACCTCAGCCTCCTGTCACCACAGCAGCTTGGAGCCAGGGGAAAAGCACCTTTCCATGTCTGCTGCAGCTCCGTCGGGCACAGCGACAGGAAGGGTGCCTGTCCCCCAGCTGGGGCAGGTCCAGATTCATCTGCCCCCTGTGCTCCCCAGCCAGAGCAAGGAATGCAGCAAACTGTGCACTCTCCCCTCACTGCCTGATAAAGGGGAACAGCCAGCAGTGTTCCCATACGAATTGGGGAAGGGGGAGCTTCAGTGCCCCCCAAAAGGTCACTGGGAGGGGAGCTCCAGGATGGGACAGTCCCAGAATGAGGGGGCATGCCCCCAGCTAACCCCTTTCACCTGCCTGGTGATTCTGCCTCTTTTCTGTATGGTTTTATGAGAAGCAATCCCATTCCAGGCATGTCCCATTGTCCTGGCACAATTATAATAGAGGAAGCTGCAAACCAAATTTGGTTGTCCTAGCTCTTACCGTTTAGAAGGAGTTCTTAAATAGACAGACAGACAGACTCACAAACAGACAAACTCTCTAAAATATATAGCAGATCAGTACAGGTGGGTATATTTCTTCTTTATCATCTTCCTGCCTTCCTCATCATCACCACCATTCATAAAAATACAAACTTTTTTCAAATCTTTCTGTTAAAGAATCAATATTTTAAACTTCCTCATCATGAAACAGTTAATGCCAAAGAGTAGGATATTAGGATCAGATTTTAAAAGGTGTTTAGGTGCCTAACTCCCAACGAAAGACCTTGAAAAGTCTGGGTCTCAGAGCCTATGTCTATACTGCATGCTTATTTTGAAATAACTCAGGTTATTTTGAAATAACAGAGTTTGCATCTACACAGCAAGTCCATTATTTTGAAATAATTTCAAAATAATGGGCTTCTTACTCTGAGTTCTGTAAACCTCATTTCATGAGGAGTAAGGGAAGTCAACGAGTGTTCTTCCATTGACTTCCTGCTGCGTAGACAGCACCAAAAGTCGAGTTAAGCTACTTCAACTTCAGCTATGCAATTAACGTAGCTGAAGTTGTGTATCTTAACTCGACTAAGCCTGCAGTGTAGACGTACCCAGAGCCTTTGACTAAACTGACAATTAATTTAAAACTCAACTGAAGCTATCGACTGAAAAATAATGGTGTGTTCATGCAATGGGCGAGACTCTCAATCAATTTGAACTTTTAGTTACACTAGCTGAGGATCTGGCCAAATAACTTTAATCACAGCTTGAAACAATAATAAAAGAAGGACTGAAAACCTTAGTGCTCCCTAAGTACCTAGCTAGAATCGGCAGTGTAGTCAATGCCAAATGAGCATTCAGCTTCCGAAGGAACAGTGGAACATCCATGATTAATTATTTTGTGCCTCTTTTTTTCATTTGGATTAGAATCCAAGCTCCTTTCCTGCATAAGACGAGATACCATATCTATCCTTACCACCGAAGAAAAGCTATAAAGCTTTACTAAATGCTATTCTTTTTAGGACAACAGCATTACAATACATTTCAGATGAGGCATACATAGATCATGCTGTTGGCCCTTTTAAATTTTAAATGGCTAAAATGCGTAACAAAGATGTGTTGTAAAGATGAATGGTATGCACACTTTCTATTAGGATAATGTATTCAATCAGAAAATGCTGCATTTTTTCGTTACCTGTCTATTCCCGGCTCTCATCAGTAAGAATTTATCATATTGATGGCCTTATCATTTAGGGCCTTCTTCAAAGTCCACTAAAATCTGTGGGAATATTTCCAGCTATTGCAATATGCTCTGGATCATGCCCTTAGTGCACCGCAAATTCAGAACACGGTGCTCTTCTCTTTGAAGAATATTGACTTAAAGCTGTCTTGAAATTTAAACTCATATTTGACATTTCAATATAACCTCTGTTGATTCCTGTTTGATTATTGTTTCAGACAACCATGATCATAACCGAAAAGGTGCTTAGGACATTAACATAAATTACATTCTTCAGGCCAAAATGGATTTCCATTCCAAAAAGCTAAAGGAAAGTGGCAAAAGACAAAGGAAAACCTTTAAAACAGACATTTAAAAATGCTTTTGAATGAGTGACTACCATCATCCAAAATCTGCAGAGAATAAGTAACTTCCTGTCCAGTATATTTGACTTCGGCTATGGAGGAAAATGCTAGATACTACAATGAGCCAGGACAAGACAGAGTATTGGACTAAGAATAGGTTTCACCAAAAGAATACGAATGAGCGCACTGGGGTGAAGGTACAAAAGGGAGTTGATGGGATGATGCTAGGAAAATAATTTAGTGGACTTTAGGAAAGTTCTTGCTGCAGTAGAATTCAGAAACCTAATCCGAAAGGCTTCATACAGTAGAATCTAAGAGTTACAAACACCTCAGGAATGTAGGTTGCTCGTAACTCTGAAATAATGTTCATAACTTTGAACAAAGAATTATGGTTGCTCAAAAGTTCACAAATAAACATTGACTTAGTACCGCTTTGAAACTTTACTGTGAAGAAGAAAAATGCTGCTTTCCCTTTATTTTTTTAGTAGTTTACATATAACACACACTGTATGGCAGTGCTCCCTGTAAGATGTGTGCTTGTGCAGCCACTCAGGAGAGATTCAAATGCCACCCAGATGATTGGCAGAGTGCTCACAGCTCAGTTTTTTTTTTTTTTGATTATACTGGTGGTGCACATTCACACATGCCTTAGTGCACATAACATAATTTATTCCGCAGATGGATGGAAAAAATCCACACATGGATGGAAAAGATTACAGGCAACACCGCTGTATAGTCTTTCTATCTTTGTTTTTGTTTTTGGTCTCTGCTGCTGCCTGATTATGTATTTCCAGTTCCTAATTATGTGTTTTTGACGGGTCAGTTTGTAACTCTGGTGTTTGTAACTCTGTAAGTAAGAAACAGAAGGTTACCAAAGTTGGGAGTGGTTTGAGGTGTTGTCAATTAGGGATGAAAGGAATATGGCTGCAGATGGATGAGTGCTTTGCTGAGCTGTATTTTTGACAATTTATGGCCATAGGAGATCACATCCGACCTTGCCCGACAGTAGGCATGCTAGCTCCAGCACCTTAGTCAAGTTCCTTTTCACCATAGGAAATTATGTCCTGCCTACCTAAATTCTGCCTGTTTACAGTTGATCAGTTCTTCTGTCTCCATTAACCACCCTGCATTTGAGCAATTCAGTTGTCAAAAATTGCCGGATATTTTTCCACCTCAGAGGTGTTGTATTTCTGCAGTGGGTGAAGCAATGAGCTTTATCCATAAAGTTCTATTCTTAGTGTAAATCCAGTCACTCTACTGACAACAGTAGAGTTACACCAATGAGTCTTGAGTCACTGAGTAGGAGGTCTCTAGTCCACTGTCTTTAGAGCAGTTCATAAATCTTTAAGATGAAAGATGCTGTGTGAAAGTAATATTGGTATTATTGCTTGTGCTACACAGTTGGCAAGGTGTTCCTTTAAAAAAGTTATAGATAAAGTAGAAAGAGACACTAAAAGAATTTTGGTGACCTCTCTCCTTAGGGAAAATAGCAAATAACGCATCTAGCTATGCACTCCTGTGCAGCCAACAAGTCACTGAACTGAACTCTGCCCAAGCAAATACTGCAGCATCTGCCCAAAGGGAATCAGTTCCAAAATCCAGAAATCAGACCTCACAACTGCAAAACACTTATGCACATACTTAATTTTTAGCATACTCTTAGTTCATAGGATTTAAAGGCATGCTTGAAGTTAATAATATGCTTAAGTGTTTTGCTAAATCAGAGATTAAATGATCAGGGAGCAACTAATATTACAGAGAAGTAAGGCAGAAATTTGACAGAAAATATTTAGTGGGGTGAAACTGCTAAATAAGAGATGTGCTACATTAATTAGCTGTCTAACTGCTGCTATCTCTGAAATTGCTTATGTTCCTGGGCTCAAAAGGAAGAGAAATGATTAACAAATTGTTTTTAAAAATCCCAATCCTAACTTGTTTGTATAAGAATCGGACTCTGTTCCTGCTGAAATTAATGGTTAATGTCCCATTGAGCTTCATGGTGCAGGATCAGACCCTAAATGATATTTAATGAAAAAAAGACCCATAATTCTAGTTACTAAGTACTGGCTACATTTATCAGTAAAACCAAAATAGACTTTTAAACTCTAATGTCTATTAACATTTTTCATCTTTTTTTAATAGAAAGAGATTTTATTTTCCAATTTTTGTACCACATAACGATATTGGTGAAGAAACATTAAAGCTGTTCAAACCCTCAGCGTGGATGCTGTTACACTAGCATAAAGGTGCTTATATTGATATATCTTATTCCCCTAAATTTAGATATATTAAAGCAGCCCAAAAGCTGCATGTAGACCAGTCTTAACAATACGTTATGTCTGGATCCAAAGCTCATTTAAGTCAGTGGGAGACTTTTCATTGACTTCAAAAGGCTTTGGATCAGGTCCTTACTGCTTAAACCTACAGCTGCATGTTGACTCTCATTCATGTCTAGGGAAGCTTCTCTGAAAAAACATTCCGTTCTTTTTCTCATTAAAGAGAAAGTCCTCAGGGTGGTGTTTTCCAGAAGACTCAGCATTTGGACTAGCTCTGTCGGCATTGAAATGATGGTAACATTTCCAAGGAGTTCAGTGGCAACAGGCTTAGGTCAATACTTACCCCTCCTCCCCTTATACTAGTTCCAGTGGACAAAATAAGTTACATAATATTCATCTGATTTCTTCGGAGTGCTATGCTCCCATTGTTCTCATTGAGTTTGATGGAAGCATCAGTGCTTTTGAAAAATCTGGCCATCTATATGTTTTTGTATGTGTCCATTCTCCTTTGCAAACTGATTCTCCTGAGTCATCCCAAGGATTATACATGCAGGGAATGTCCTCCTGGCTGACCTCTGTCTGCACTATGCAGAGGTATCAAAAAAAAAAAAAAAAGAAGCTTCATTCTAATTTTGACAGCCTGCATCTCTTGGCAATCAGATGGGACATTGTGGAACTCTATTTTGGCAGCTGTGTCTTTTAAAGGTGGACTGCAAGAGTCCCTTGCTGATGCTCCCTTGTCTCTGAATAAATAATAAGACCATCTGTCTGCATCTCTCATATTTTACCCACCTCACAACTCCCCCTTTCCCTCCCAATTTGTTTAGATCCACTTTGGTGCTGGTATTTCGCGTGCTGAAGAAATTCCTTCCCCTAATATCACAAAAAGAGGTTGCCAAATATTTAGGAGCAGGTAAAGGGAGAGATTTCTCTCCCTCTCCCCCGCCCCTTCCCCCTCTTTTACTGCAGCATCTTCTTCCTTCTCAGTTAATGCAATTGATCTCAGGAGTCTGGGCTTTCTTTGAAGACACGCAATGCTACAGAAAGATTTTCCAGCCATGTTTTTCTAGCACCCAGCAAAGTATTTTGAAATATGAAGCAGGCAAAAAGATAGTACAAGCAGCTGGTGGGATACTGCAGCAGGGTATTAGAATCAGTTTGCAAACTTCAGGAATAACCTAGCACAAGATTGGACTCCTGACCCTCTTTAGAGGGGCAACACTTTCCTTTCTCCCTTCTCCTTCTCCACTCGCCCTTAACTCTTGCTGCCTTTCCCATCTTTTTTACTCTGTTTTTCTCCCTTGAAGGAGCACTGTGGTCTCATCCTCACCTCCCTGGCAGCCACACATATCCCATGGCCCCTAAATAGCATTGCTGGACTCTCAGCCCTTGCTGGGAAGGGGCTGCAGTCCCATTGTTCTATCCAGCCAGCCAGTGTCATGGTGCCAGCAAAGGTCAAAATTGCCTTCACACCAGCACTGAAGTTTGAGCCACATTTTCCACTTCTGGTGCTGGCCAGCAGGGGAAAATTACAGTGCTTACTTATGTAATGAAAGAGGTGCCCAGGCTCAAGCAATTATGTTCAGGGACTTCAGTATTTTTTTAATACTTTCAAACAGAGGTGCCAAGCCCAGAGGTACCAGGGCTATGAGCTGCCAAGCCCAGAGGTGCCAGGGATCAACTCCACTGGCACAAATTAAGGCCTGGAAAATTACCTTCCCTGCAACAGCACTAGTGGAGCAGCGGTCCTCCCCCATCCTTTGTGAGGTACATTTCCAAGTCCTGCCTGCTCTGCGTAAAACCAGGCTGGAGCGCACCCAGCCTGGAGGAGAGAGCAAACCCGTCCTGTTCATGCCAGGGCCAGCCACTCGCTGCTGGCAGCAGACAGAACCCAAACAGACATGACCAATTTCCTGCCAGGTTCTGCCTTTGTCCAAAGGCTGGAGCTGAAAGCCCAGGGTAAGAGGGCAGGGGTCTCTTGGCCTCCCAACACTCTTTGATCTCCTTCCCCTCCAGGGTAGCCTGCCAGGCAGACCCAAGTGAATATACAAATTGATCTGAGGAAGTGGGTCTGGCCCACGAAAGCTTATCACCTAATAAACCATCTTGTTAGTCTTTAAAGTGCTACATACAGTAGACTTCCGATAATCTGGAACCTATGGGACCTAGGTGGTGCCGGATTATCAAATATGCCGGACTATCAGGAGGTACTATAAGTTGGTTATATATATACTGTATACATTATATACTGTATATAAAGGGTTCTTAACCCTTTTTATTGTACATACTGTATACAGTATACTGTAATGTTTTAGTTTTTTTACCCTTTTTTACCCTTTTTGCTCAGTTCAGCTGCTGCCGCTGTTACCTTGTGACTCATTTTTTGCCGAAGCTCACTCACTAGGCTCTTGCCATTTTGATGTCAGACTATCAGGAGTGCTGGACTATTGGATGCCGGACTATTGGAGTTTTACTGTAGTTCTGTCTTTTGTTTTAGCTAGACCAGACTAACACGGCTGCATCTCTATCACTATTCTACAGAGGCTGGTATGCAATGTGAATTGTCCAGTTGGCTTGGTGAATGTGGCAGTAGGGGGGCTGGAACAATCTGTGCATCCACTGACTTTGATCTTTATCTACTCAGATTTAGCACCCTTTCTCCTGATACTTTATGCATAGAGGTAGGGGGGTGGGCAACAGAACATCTTTCTTCCCTCTCCCCCTTCCCTTCTCCTATTTATTTCGAGTTTCCTTATCCTCTAATCATAACTCCGGTCATCTGAAGAAGTGGGATGCACCCACCAAAGCTCATGATACCATCTACATGTTTTGTTAGTCTATAAAGTGCTACCAGACCATTTGCTTGCTGTTTTTTTCCTATAGGATAGAAGCCACTTTAAAGGGGAGGAGGTTGGCAGCAAGGCGCCCTCCCCCCCATGTCTATTTCTGGCCCCTCTGCATGGGACGGTGGTTTTCTCCTGGGGGGTCCTTCTGCATCTCCACTAGTCTCTGGCCTGTGCGGATGTTCCTCCAGCACCCCCCTGGCATCACATGCTCCACCCCTGCAGGAGCCCAGGAAACCTGACGGGCCACAAGTCACCCAGGTTTTCCAAGCAGCCCAGGGGGAGACACTGGCCGAGCGCGCCCTTTAAAAACGTGCCGGGCTCTGCCCCCGCCCCCTCCTTTGGGCGCCACTGCAGAGGCCCTCCCCCTTCCCCCGCGCGGCCCCCCCCGGCGGGGAGCGAGCCCAGCCGCGCTTCACTAATGCCCGAGCAGCACGTCCAGGGGCAGCCGCTCCAGCAGCGCGGGTTTGACGCAGCGACGCCAGGGAGCGGGCGGGACGTGCAGCAGCAGAGGCGGCCGATGAAGTTGAACCGGGGCTGCGCGCCCCACCCCCCCGCTGCCCCCCGTCCCGCTGGCTCGCCCTGCAAAGTGACCCGCCTGCCGTGCACTGGGCTCTGCCCGCAGGAAGCGCGGCCAGTCCCGCCAGGGCCCGGGCGCGCCGGCAACCCGCTTACATAAGGCGGCCCGCTCCGCCCGCGGGGCTCTGCAGTCCCCAGGCAGCAGGCGCGCGCGTGTTCAGTCCTATGTCCACGGGTGTTTCACACGGGACCCGTGCACGGACTCAGCGGCTCCCGGGCGGGCATGGGGCCGGGCCAGCTCCGCCACAGCCACGGGACTCTCCAAGGAGACTGCAGCCAGCGGGTCTCCGGGCAAGGGGGCGAACGGCCCGGGGGAGACCCGGTCAGATCCCTATAGGCGGGTGCACAGCCGCCCCCTAGCCCCAGGGAGCCCTCTCGAGCGCTTTGCTTTCCCGGGGCCCCCCCTCCTGGTGCAGCAGAGCACGAGTGCCCGGGGCTCGCCTGCAAAGCACAAACACTGCCCGCCGCCACCGGCAGCGCCGCGGGTTCGAGCCCCGGGCGAGCTCGCTGCGGCGGTGCAGCCGGGACAAGCGGAGAGCCGAGCGGGCAAGCCCAGCTCCGTTAGGGGCCCCGTGGCTCGGGCTGCTGGATTCAGAGGCGGTGCAGGGCTTGGGGGGGAAGGGAACTGGAGAGCGATTGATTTGGGCAGTCGACGGGGCTGCCGGGCTGGAGGGAAGCGCCTTGGGAAGGTACAAATAAGACCCGAACGGGCACTTCACCCCATAGCCCGCAGCCGTGGAGGTGGTGGGTGTGGAAGGGCAGGCGGGGGAGGGCGTCTCTCCTTAACTCCCTCCCCAGGACTTTGCAGCGTGTCACAGGGACGCGGCTCTCTTTGCACCCGCGCTGATGCCGCAGGTGCTGAGCTGCACGGTGCTCACGCGCGGACCTCACAGTCCCCCTAGCGCCCCTAAACCTGCGGCCCGGCGCTAGTCGCTCTCCAAGGTCCTGAACCGGGCTCTAGCCCAGAGGCTGCGGGCGAGCGCCGCTGGCCAAGGTGCTGACCCCCCCTCCCCACACACACACTGCTGCAGTGGGCACAGGGCGACCGCCCTGGGCTGGAGGCTATTGACCCCAGGGAAACAGAGGTGCCACCTACTCCCTATCCCCCAAGGGAAGGGGGAATAATGCAGCGGTTATTGCATGTCCGGTGCACGCAAGCCAGCTCCGCAGCCCGTTTTTTTGGGGTGGGGAAGCCCCACAATCAGTCCCAGGAAAACAATGCTCGGGCAGAAGGTGTGGAGGTTACCGCTCTCCTCCCCGCCTGCAGCAGCGGCCGTGCCCGCGGACACAGGCAGGAGACAAAAGGCTGTGTCCCGGCGCGCTCCCTTACCTTGGCTTTTGCAGGCAGGCTCCGGTGCAGGCAGCCCCGCGGCCGGTTCTCGGCTCCGGCTTGGGAGGGAAGGACAGTCGCTCCTGACCTCCCCAAGCCTCCTTCTTCAATGGAATGGGAGCTGTGCCCTCATCAAAGATGGCCGTCCCTTCCCACGTCAGCAGCTTTTAATAGACATCTATCAGGGGGTTGGGGGAGGAGAGGAAGTGGCGGGGGGAGGAGGGGGAGAGGCAGAGAGTAGTCTGCGCGAGCCGGAGGCGTCAGAGGCTGCTGCAATCCTTTGCATTTCGCCTCCAGTTGACTAACAAGAGACGCCAGAGAAAACCACCCCTCGAATTAGCTCCGCAGAATCCAACCAGCCATGTGATGGGCTGGGATCCTCCACTGTGCCCCATGCAGCCTCTGGTTTTCTGTGGCAAGCGGGGGGCTGATTGATGGTGTGTGTGTATGTGGGGGGGAGGAGGTGCACTTTGCTGGAATCATTTTTGGGAGGGAGAGGAGAATGCAGTAGTGATCTGTTTTCGCCAAAGGGGTGGTCCGAGAAGGGTATCCCTGTGAAGTCTCTGGTACTCCATATATGGCCAGTCTACGTGGGTTGCTATTTTGGTGTGTGATTTCTTGGTTTTTTTCCCCCTTCAGAGCATCATGCGGGGGGGAGGCTCTCTGTATTAATCTGACCACTTTTCCTCCTCAAAACCAACCAACTCAAAGATACTCCAGATTTTAAAACACACGATTTTTGTTATCTTTTCGGGGGGGGATCAGAGAGTAAAACAAACCCGTCCCCACAGGGATGCAAATGGTTAATCCGTTCCAAGAGAAACGGGATGATATTTGTTATTAATTAACGGCATGATCATTTCAGAGCGCAGTTTATTTGGAACAAATCGAGCTGTCTCTTATTTAATTTGAATGTTAGAAGTGGAAATTAAAATGCGCAGGAGTTTTTGGTTTCATACAAAATATTGGCTGTTTTAAAAATGAAGTATTAGTGTCGACTTCGTACCATCGACTAGAGCACGCATTTTATTCTATACAGAGTTGTGAGTTCTCTTATATAACTAGCCAGATCTGCAATTAAACAAACATAAACCAAGATGCTTCATTCATTTCCCAGTCTCAGCCATTCTTGTCACCAGGAACTATTCAGTGACGGCTCAGTGCGCACAAGGGAAATCCTGACTTTTTTCCCCCAACTAATGTGTGGATAATATTGAGTCAAAAAGCAAACCCCCGATTAGGGAACATTCTAACCTAATCAAGTTCATTTGGCGTGGCAGGGAAAACCCGGAGAGACTAAATGCTACGCAGCTGTATTTGCATCTCCTGTGACTGTCTGGTGGAGCGTGTGGGAGGGAAGAGAGAAAAGCCGGTGATTTCTCCTCCCATGCTCTGTTGTGCCCCACAGAAAAACGTGATTGTCGATCGTGCCTAGCAATCACAGCAGCTGGCATCCCCTCCCACGAAAATATGTCCTCTTTTGGAATAAGACATTCAAAAGTTTGCTAATTATACCACACAAAAAATTCCCAGACAAAAGGGGCTCTTTGATAGAGTATCCCATAATCTATGCACATGGAAGAGGCAGGAAAGGAAAAAAACCTGCCAGTTTTAAGGTCTGCAATAATAATAATATTACATAATATAATGAATTATAATTCATGTCTGTAGATCTCCTCTATCCAGTTAAGACATTTGGGAAAATATCCCTATTAAAACTATTTAATAAGGAGATTTATTAACATAAATGCCAGTTTTGAAAAGCAAGCCATTTCTACTGGTCCTGTATGTTTTAACATTACCCATTGTTTTGATTAGGTGAAGATTCCAGATGCCTAGATAAAATCTAGAATGTCAAAAATCCAGAGTCAGCAGGCACATTTATGAGAGTTTGTAAATTGTCAATAGAAATCTAAAGTAAAAAAAAAAAATCAGTCTATTAGACATGCACTTTGAAATGAAGTTTGATTTCCAGTGAAGCAGTTCATAAATAATGTGCAATAATTAACAATAAAGAAGTGAAACTAAAGGCAAGTTATAAACTTCTGCTTTGATTAGGTCAGTAGCACTGCAAAATCCTGGTTGGTTTTGTGCCAAAGAATGCCTTTGAGGAGCACTAAAGCCCATTAGACTTAAACCAGGGATGAATTTGGTCCATTATATAAAAAGTTGGGAGGGGGAGAGGAAAGAGTGCTGTTGGCAACAAAAAATTCAATGTTAGAAAAACTATGCAATTCCAACAGCAGACTTTGTGACAGGGGAAAGGAAGAGGAAATGTGCAAAAAGTGAGATATCACAGATGGAGAATATCTTTATGCAGACAAAAGAATTATTACAAGGTCAATTGTAAGAAAATTGGATTGGAATATAAAATGAGCTTTCAAGCCCCACTGCACCACACTTATATTTTAATAAAACAAAGTGGGACAGTTTGATTAAATAGACCATGCACAATGACTAGTAGTTCTAATAAGAATAACCATCCATCTTGTTAAAAAATCTCAGAGGGGTAACCCTGTTAGTCTGTAACTTTAAAAATGAGTGGTCCTGTGGCACCTTAGAGACTAACCAAAATATATAGCATCACGAGCTTTTGTGGGCAAAACTCACTTGTTTATGTCTAATGTTATACGGGTAAAGGATATGTTAGATGTTGTTTACAAAGGTGGAATAAGTTGTTCTGAGAGATGCAAGAAAGCAGCCTTTTGCAGCTAAGTACTAAGAATTCTATTGAAAGAAATGCTGCTAAGCAAATTTTAGCTGATTCAGTAACACTTTTGTGATACTCAGTTTAAAAAAATGAACTAGTGGGATGCATACCAGTTTATCATCTCTTTATGAAAACATTTAAATATTCATTGAATAACAAATCTGAGAACTGATAGAAATGAGGCCTAAAAACAAGGTAGCAGGAGAGACTGAAGAAAGTAACCGAAATTGGCTCCAGGAATGATTCAGCTATTCAACCAGCTGAACAGCTAGTGCATTCAGGCACAATCCATGAGTAATGAGAAAATGAACATGCTTTGCTGGATGCAAATGTACATTATATTAACAGCATTCCTACATTATTGTCAGTGAGTCTACTGAGGATATTGAATGCAGAGCCTGTGAACACACTGATAGTGTGAAAACCACAATGCTTTTGTTTCATACATCATTCAGGGAATCAGAAAGATGGTGAAAGTTGTCCAGCTGGTTTAAATAAAATCTTTCCTCCTCTTCAGCCTCCTAAAATCAGAGTAGGCTGGGTAGAACTACACACAGATGCGCACACACCTCTCTCCCTGCCTCCCTCACTGAAGTCAGACCCCCAAATAGACCCACAGATCATCCCCCTACATTTTCCAAGACTAAAATTTTAGTGAATGGATGTTTGTGGATGTATTTATTTGTGCTTGAAAATATATAAGCTGGTAATAGATTCCCTGGACTTGCCAAGAAAGAGAGAGACCTTTTCTCTCCTGGAATGTGAATTTTCACAGAGTAGTTGAATGTCTGAAGACACACAGGCTATCAGTTTCTGAACCTTCGCATAAAATGACGCAACAAAATACACATTTTGGCATCTATATGTAAGTGACCTACTTTTTAGAGCTGCTAAGCAATAGGAGCTGTGCTTGTTCTAAAAATTGAGCCATTTTTATTTAGGTGCCCAGATATTGCCTGAGATCAGTGATGGGCAACTTAGGCTAGTGAATGGGCTGCATGAGTGGCCCTCTGTCATCTCTGTGGGCCTCAAGACTATTGTAACCAGGACAGTCTCCCAGGATAGCGTAGGTTTGCGACCTGCGCTGGCATACCTAGAATTTGCAGGGTGTGCTGATTAAACCATAGCAGCACTTTGATTGGAAGCTCATGTCTCCAACAGTCAATGTTGTGTGAAATCAGCATGCACCTCATTTCATGTGTCCTTGCTTTACCTGAGTGTCACGTTAGCAATACCAGTAGGAAAAAAATGACACGGCCAGAAACAAGTGGAATCTGGCAACTCTGGCATGTGGGCAAGGATAAACAAAATGTTTCACAGGCCACACATACTCCCGTAGGTGCTTAACATTATACATCCAAATTTTAACATTTTGCCTGCACCAAGTAATGCTTTTGAAAGAACAGGCAGTCAACTACCCTTATTTTTGACTTTCTCATCAATATGATGAACTACTTTGCCATTTACATTTGTTTTGTGCCTGAATATTAGAGGAGCTGAGCATTGCCATGGGACATGTAAATGATCTGTACATTTCAGGATCAAGACCTTTATGTAGCTGCTTTGTATCTTACACTGAATTTGGTGGAGAGACATAAATGAGAGAGACAATACTTACTCCAGGCTGCATGTGATTACATTTTCACTTGATCTAAGTGGTACTGTTCTTACACCTTCCGTAATATATTATTTTCAAAGTATTAATCTGTGATTGCTTACTCAAGATTCAACTGAGTGCATTTGCATACCCAAGATTCAATTCAACCTTATTTGGTGAAGATGTAAACAGAATTTTCATTTTAAATTGCTATCTTATGGCCTGATCTAATGCCCAATGAAATGAGTGGAGAGATTTCCATTGACTTTGCTGGGCCCTTTCTAAAGAGAGAAAGGATACGCTTGTAGTTAGGGTACTAGCTTAGGACTTGGGAGACCCTGATTCAAATCCTTGCTCTGCCAGGGACTTCTTGTGTGACTTTGGGCAAGTCATTTAGTCTCTTGGTGCCTCAGTGCTCTATCTGTAACATTGGGTTACCAGTACAAGAGTGTGAGAGTGTATTAAAGATTGCAAAGAGTTCCAATAGCAGAGTAAAGAGCACTACATGTATCCCTAAAATAGACATGTTCCCTAGTCTTGCCATCCTCACCCAAAGCTTCCAAAGACTTCAGAGGGAGATGTGCTCAAAAGAATTGTAGGGTTAGAACTACAACACCACTCTTAACCTAATTTCAATAGGAAAGATCATGACAAGATGAAAGAGACAATATCTTTTATTATAGGCCAGAGTGTTTATTAATTCACAAATGGCAACATTTGCTTGCGATATGGAGGGAAGGTCCATACCAACTCTGCTGCTTGATGCCTCACAAAGCTATTGCACCCGGGACCCTATGGCAGGGGAAATTACACTGAGCCAGCAGCCAAAGACACTTGTCCAACTAGCATGAATAGCAGCTGGAGGCAGGGGAGGAGGTGCTGTGCTGTAGCTCTGAGGTGGGAATGGATTTCATACCCCCAACTACTCTGTACCCACTCTGCACAGAGTCTGGATACAGGGGCTCTGTACAGACTGGAGTGGCTCTCGTTCCGGGAGAAACCCTTTGTAATAAAGGACTGCTGGCTGAATATTTACCCAGGAAATCAGTGCATGGGGGCAGATGTAATGTAGTCCTTCCCAGTTATGATAAATGTCAGCATAAGTTATTCAACATTTCTTAAATGCAAATAAATACATAAAGGAGAACTAGCCATAATGCTATCAAAGCAATGCTGGAGCACCGTCAAGATAAATAATAAACTACTCATCCATTACTAATATAAAAAGTGGGCCAGTGACAAATCTCTCTACTTAGTAAGAGAATGGTGTATATTAAATACAGCATGAGGTGCGCTGGGAAATGAGAGAAGGCAACATGGACCTCTTTTTCTCTATATTTTACATAAGAAGAATTTGTGGAAAGAGGCATGTGTAAGAAAGAGATTTAAAAATCTACAGTTTACAGAAAAGAAATAATTATTAGTTATTAATTCTTCTCTTATGTAAAGTGGCTTTAACATGGGCCAATATTTTCTAAAGCACCCAACTAATTTAGGCACTTAAGTCCCATTGACAATTAACAAGATTTAGGTTCCTAAATTGATAGGGGCTTTAAAAATCCTTACCCACTTTTCAGTGATGGAGTAGGAAGGCTCCAAGCTTAGCAAACAAACCTTCAAAGGCTGGGAATTCCAATAAGCAGAAACCTAGAGAGGCAATGGTAGGACGTTATTGTGAATCAATTTCATCATGGATTTGCTAGGGAATATAAAGTGGGCTGTGAAAATAAAATCTTATTTTGCATGCCTAAACTAGAGCTGCGTCTAGACTGGCAAGTTTTTCCAGAAAAGCAGCCGCTTTTGTGGAAAAAACTTGCCAGCTGTCTACACTGGCCGCTAGAATTTGCGCAAGAACACTGACGATCTAATGTATGATTGTCAGTGTTCTTGCGCAAATACTATGCTGCTCCCATTTGGGAAAAAGCTCTCTTGCGCAAATGTATTTGCACAAGAGGGCCAGTGTAGACAGCTCAGGACTGTTTTGCGCAAAAAAGTCCCGATGGCGAAAATGGCGATCGGGGCTTTCTTGCATAAAACGCGTCTAGATTGGCACGGACACTTTTCTGCAAAAGTGCTTTGCGCAAAAGCGTCCGTGCCAATCTAGACGCTCTTTCATAAATGCTTTTAACGGAAAAACTTTTCCGTTAAAAGCATTTGCGGAAAATCATGCCAGTCTAGATGTAGCCGAGGAGTCACACAACCCTATGACTGTAACCCTTCCTTGCACTGATCCTTTGCAGTTTGTCATAATTAAGAACTAATGTAAAGGCTACACAAAGAGAGGCATTTACATGGCACAATTTTTACTGGCCTTACAAAACCCAAGAGCTATATTATGTATTCTTGGCTGCCATCCACTGGACCTTTATCTATACATTAACTATTTACATCTATACACACATACAGCACTCCTGTAACAGTCTCATAACTCACCTGTCTCATAACTAGACTGTAGATTGTGAGTGACCTGGAAAAGATTTCCAGGATTTTCCAGAGGCATCATAAATTAACTTAATAATAATCCATTTCTACCTCAGATCCTTAATATTTTAGTGCTTTCCATAGAGACAGTGCTGTATCCCAGTGTGATGGGGCGCCCCAGCCCCTCACTGTAGGTCAGCCTGTGGGCGGGGCCCAGCTGGCTGAGAGTGCGCCTCCCCCACGGCCTTGCCGGGCATGCTGTCTGGTAGGCAGCTCTATAAAAGGGCCTGAGACAGCTCACTCAGAGCTGACTGCTGATGGGGAAGGACCTGCAGAGCCAGCTCCAGAGTCAGAGGAACCTGTGCAGCCTGAACCGACGCTGCAGCCACTACAACTCCAGCAGCAACTGCCGCAGCCACAGCAACAGCCCCGGCCCTGGAGACGGGAGAAGTGTAGCAGCAGAGAACCGCGGGGAGGTGGGACGCAGCCCAGGGTAGGGAATGGTGTTCCCTGAGTGCTTGGCTGGTTGAGGGGAGAAACCCCTTGCTGAGCAAGCAGTGGACCAAGCCACTGCCAATAGGGCCCTGGGCTGGGACCTGGTGGAGTGGGAGGGCCCGGGTTCCCCTATCCGCCACCCCGCGCTGCAGCGCTCTAGAGCAGAGGAAGGCCCAAAAGCTTAAGGACTAGGCCACAGGGCCATTTTTATCCCAAGAGAGGAGCCGTATAAAGACTGTGCTGCAGGACCATATTTACCCCAAGAGGGGAGCCGTATAAAAACTGTGCCGCAGTGCTGTATTTACCCCCAAGAGGAGCTGTATAAAGACTGTGCCGCAGTGCCGTATTTACCCCCAAGAGGGGAGCTGTATAAAGACTGTGCCGTAGGGCCGTATTTACCCCAAGAGGGGAGCTGTATAAAGACTGTGCCGTAGGGCCGTATTTACCCCAAGAGGGGGGCCATATAAGGACTGTGCCACGGGGCCGTATTTACCCCCAAGAGGGGAGCCTTATGAGGACTGAGCCACAGGGCCAGATTGACGGAGACAGAGGGGCAGCGATTACCCCGATGCTGGCCATTGGGCCATGTAGACCCTGATAGGCAGACTCGCAGGGGACCCCGACCAAGGGGCCACACCCCTCGACACCCAGAAGAAGTAACTTTAACATAAATACCAATTAAAACCAGCTGTGATTTGTAAAACAGCACGAAAGTGTGCTAGAGATGAACATTTCTTCATTGGAATAGCCCCATAAGGAGGGATTGGCTAGCTCTTTGAGTGTCTCTGGATACTCACCCAAAACATGATGGGTCAAATTTACCTGTGGAATGTGATGTAAATCCCATTGACTTCAGTGGAAGTTGTACTACCTGAACTTGATCTTTGTATCTACAGGAAAAGTGATTTCTGGAGGCAACAGATGTTTCACACCACCAAATAAAAAGATATTCCTAGCGATGATGTCACAGTGACTGCCAGCTTGCATTTGTACATCGAAGAAAATAAAATCTTGCCTCATGCTGGTCTGAAAATAGTCGTGTGTCCTAGTACAATGCTAACTAATGAGGCGACTTGTCCAAAGACTGTATCCTGAGTCATACCTCAGCAGCAGATAACACCATCCCTTGAATTTAGTCTGTGGTTAATCTGCAGGAACTGGATTGACTTTTTGCCCTTGGCGAGATAGGGCAACTGCCTTTCTCTAGCATGCAAAGACTATTCCAGTGGAGTGGGAGGGAGAAATCAATTTGTGATTGTCCACTCAGGAAGGCCATTCAGCAACTTGCTGTGGGGCACAGAGAGCATGGCAAGGCATGGAGGATGTCCTGGTCACCCACTGCAGTTAACAAAGTTCCCCAGCAATAACGATTCTTTCTTCTGCTGGAATCTGGCTTCCACAGGTGAGAGAGTGGCACTGCCTGCCTCATGCGATGGTTTTCCCACTTAACAATTTCCTGCACAGGTTTTCTTGCAACTTTCATCCCATTAACATCCTTCAAAGATCATCTGAAGAGCAGTCTCCAGCGGGTTGGCATCAATCCCAAAGAATATGAGCAAACAGGACTCACTGGTGATCACTGATGAGATCAGCATGTGACAAATGTGAGCGGTATCAATGAAATTATCCTCAGGATGCATGTGAACAGTGCTACAGAGCTGCACCATTAAACATCAGAGATACAGACTTGTCAAGCCCCCAGTGCAGCTGACTCTCTGCACCAGGGTTTGGACTGTGGAATCATATGCGTAGTCACGTGTGAGAACTGCAACAAAATTGTCATCAGAAGCAGCAATGGACTACAGCTCCTATTACTACTCATCATCATCAGCTTATCATACCTCTAGATTCATTTCCTTTTGAGACTGCTGACATTCATTAACATAGGGCACATCTACACAGCAGAGCTAAAGCCGAAATAAGCTACGCAACTTGAGCTACGTCAATTGCGTAGCTTAAGTTGAAATAGCTTATTTTGGATTTTGGTGCTGTCTACACGGCAGGAAGTCCAAAAAAGAGCACTTTTCCTTCGACTTCCTTTACTCCGCATAAAATGAGGGTTACAGGAGTCAGAGTAAGAAGTACTCCAGCTCAATATTATTTTGATGTTATGTCAAAATAACCGCTTGTAGTGTATATGCGGATTATGTTATTTCAGAATAACTCACGTTGCTGTATAGACATAGCCCTAGAGGGTTACATTCTGATTCAATTGACTTCAGTAGAGTTATTCTGCATCTGCACTACTCTGAGATCAGAATGGTGCTAAACCACTACTGACATTACCTGGCTAGCACACTACATTCCACATCCTAATGACTTAAAAAACCAAACAATGGGTACTTAAGAACAATTTGCACCTTCTCTATCAGCTTCATGTGGCATGAATACTTTAATTGACTATTTCTTTCCCCCTTTTTCCTTTTTCCCCCCACCCCCTATTTATTTTGGAACTGGACTTTTATTAACTCCATTCATCTGAAGTAGGTTATGCCCATGAAAGCTCATGATACCATGTATGTGTTTTGTTAGTCTTTAAGGTGCTGCTAGACTATTCATTGTTTTCTAAGTTTTTCCACAGCTGAGGAGCGAGCCCTTCTTAAATGCTTTTTGGAAATTGACAGTACACTACAAATATTAAGTAAAACAAATGTCCTTCCTATGGCAGTTTACAATAGATAAGACAAAGACAAGACACAGGATAATATTTCAAGGAAGTTCTGTGCAAGTTAGTCCTTTTATGGCTTCTTTAATTTCACTTCTCTGTCTTTACTTCATAGCGTGTTGAGTAATAATGCGCACTATTTGCTCCTATATTCTCCCATTTGCTTTCTTTTGCATAACTGTGATGATGAAAAGACAGCAGTGCAATGCTAAAATATTTGTAACAACCCTCAACATTTAATCAAATGCCCTCTTTGGCCACTAAGTTTTCCACAAGTGAAAATGAGCAGGTTTTTCCCGTCTTTGCTTAAAATATGGTTTCAGCTATGGATGCATATTGTCCCTACAGCCACCGTTGCCAGGAAATTGTTAGAATGTCTGACATTTAAAGCTACGAGAGGGCTTCAAGAACTGAAAAATCCAATTAGTTCCATGTTTGCAGGCTTGTAATTTTGAAGTCAACAGAGCTATAATGATTTACCCCAGCTGAGGCTCTGGCCTGTGCTTTTTAATAACAGCAATACATTAACCCTGCAGTGTGGATCCCCATCCACTTACAACTGCAACATATGTTTGGGGCAGATCATCAAATGGTATAAATTGGAATCAGTCCATTAGCTTCAAGGAAACCAGGCAGATTTACACCACCAAAGGATCTGGCCCACAGAAAAGAAAGCAATTTTTTCCCATGAACAAAAAGATACAGGAAATAAATATAACTCTCCTAATGAGACTAGAAGATAAAGCTGGTGGTTCCCCGACAGAGGTATTCAGTAGTCAAGATTGCTGTTATAAACAACACTGCGCAAACCTCCCCTAAGGACCTCAACCAATATTGCTAGGAAGATTACATTTGCTACAGCAAAGAAGAGTACCAAATCCAGTATACTTCCCATGGCATTGTCATGTATGACTAATTGGCCAGTTAGTATTTTTAAAGTGCTTTGAAGCTGCAAAGTGTTGTACAACTACTAGGAATTGTTATCGTACAGGCACAATACTTCAGAGGAAAGCAAATAACCCTTTCTAATGCACCACTTCAACTTCTACTGAAGTCAACAGAGATCCAACTTCAATGGGAGTTGGATTAGTCTATTGGAAAGCAGGGAGAACTCCTGAAGTATGAGTATTACTAGTCCTATTATAGAATACTTAGCTCACAAATTTTTAAGTACATGATTTGGAAACTATGTCTTATATGGGCTGGTAGGCAGGTCTGTGGTACTTATCAGAGGGGCGGAAGCAAAAGGATCCAGCACTGGCTCAGTTGTTAGGAAAGATTGTGACTCAAGTATTTTTCAGAGAGAAAGAGCACAGCAGATGCCTGGAAGGGGGGCAGAGAGGTCATTTATTAATGGGCCACCATAGGGACAAATTCATTCAGCTGCTGTAACTTAGTGCCTCTTTAAGAGTTAATATTTTGGATTGAGGCAGTGTCATTGTTTATAGAAATCTCTAACTGTTCTTAAGTTCTGCAAAGTTATTAGCCTCAGTAACATCCTACTGCAGTGAGTTCCACAAGTTGGTCACAGTCTGCCTACAAAAAGCAATTATCTTCTCTTTGCTCACATGCCTCCTCATTGTCAGATTACAGGACAGAAAGAGCAGAAGCCCCCAAAAGGCTTCCACTAAAATGGCAGGGGAACAGACCCTCAGCTAGTGAACACCATTTTAAAGCCACAGACTTCAATGGAGCTGTACCCGGGTACCCCGGCTAAGGATCTGGCCCTCATTTTTACCCAACTCTGCCTTGGTATGCAGCTGCCAAGTCTTCTGGCTGTCCTCACTGCCTTGTCCATGCTGGTAATCGGCAGGCCAGTGGCAGAGGCCTCTTGTCTCACTATGCTACCTACCATTGGCCAGCTTTGACCAGAAGCAACGAGTTAATAACACAGAGAAGGGCTACAGTTGCTGCTTTTCCTCCTGCTCTTCCTTTCTGTTTTCTTTTCACAAGGGAATCTGAGTGAATGTGTGTGGGAGGCTGGCAGGGTGTTGGCTGCTGATCAGAGTGCATTTCATGCTCTCCTCTTCCTTAAACTGGGTCATCCTTATTTACCCTGTTCCTAGCCTTCTACCACATTTTATCTACAGCTGCCCTCCCGTACAATCCTTTCTCAATACTCCCCTACTCTTCCCCATGTAGAATACAGGGGGAAATAGATAATTGCACAGCTTGTTCTCTCTCGCCCAGAGGGACACAGAAGCATTTAACAGAACAAATTGGGAAGGGCCACCTATTCTGGGCAAATTATAAAGCTGTTTTCTCTTCACTGTACTCCTTGGCTGGCATCATTTCCTCCTCCCTTCCAACAGTCTCCCCTGCTGTAACAGCAACTGCTGCTCTCTCATCATGTAGTTAAAATTCAGTTTGAGGCTAAGTGACTCAGCAAGCTGAAAGCAAGGGAGTTGGGTGGGATTTTTTGTTGAATTTTCATCGCTCACAAACTATTGCAAAGAGGAGATCCTAGAGAGGTATGAAAAAGGAGAAATATTATAGTGTAGATACAGTGTTGACTGTGGTTTCAGGGACTTTAGCAATTACCAAAGAGATACAGATTTTCAGCTTCTTATAACCCAATGCCTGGGGCTTATCGCTCACCACATAACAGGGCTATGGCTCCCCATCTGCGTGACATGCTCAGTGTCTGAAAAACTCAAGAGACCCCAGTCCAGCAATGCCTGTTTCGGCTCCTGAGTAGGTGAATACTCTCGTTGACTTCAGCGAGGTTTGGGTTTTGGTGGGATGGGTCTCAGCCACTTGCAAGAAGATAAAGAAATGCATAGAATATACTCCTATGAATCAGAAGTGGTTCCAAAACACAATCTTGGAAATGAACCCATTTCTTGAACTGCAGGGAGAACTAGAATTCAGGCATTAACCTAGAGGTGAGTTTCATGCCTTGCTTTCAATGGGCCAAACCCCAAATCAAAACCTCTCTGAATTTTAGATGATGGGGAGTTCAAAATCCAACTAGAATCTTTGGATTAGATGGGCCCAAGCAACATTCTTTGATCCAGAATATGCAGCTCAGAAGGACGTGGTGACTATTCCTAGCCAATATGCCGGACAGGATTTGATTAACCTTTTGTCCAGAAGGAAGAAATGTTGTGCATGTAATGCACCCCAAAAGCACTAAAAACCTCCTGTCCTCCTCACAGAGCCCATCAGACATCAGCAAAGGTTGTCAGATAGCTGTCAGCAATATCCTGGGTCATTCTTCCCCATATGCAGAATACACAGCTGCATGGGGCACCTGAAAATGTGGGGCACCACTGGGTCTTAATGTCCACCCACCCACCTAACTGTTCCTATCCCTGTTCTGTGAGATTGCTTCCTCCAGAGAGGATCTAGTGAACAGTGGAAAAGCCTGCCAGACCTATTAGCAGAACACTGAACCTGTGAAAGGGCCCAGTTGTAATGAAGTCATTTAACAGGCATTTGTCTACCTATTTACTATCACTTTCTGCATTTACTGTATCATGAGCTTTTGTGGGCACAGCCCACTTCTTCATGATCCCATCGACATGTTTTGTTAGTCTATAAAGTGCTACCAGACCATTTGTTGTTTTTTAAGTTTATCCTGTACAGGCAGGGGCGGCCCGTGGCTATAGGCCGACTCGGCCGTCGCCTAGAGCGCCGCCTTCAACGGCGCCTGATGATGACATCATGGGGCGCCCAGGCGCCCGATGATGACGTCACCCCATTGACGGCCCATTGACGGCCGTGCAGGCGGGGGCGCCGAGCGTGCGTTCTGCCGGGGGCGCCAGCTGCCGCAGCCCGCCTCAGGCCGCTCCTGTGTACAGACTAACTCGGCTTCCCCTGAAGCTTCTGAATTTACTGTGTTCATCTACAGGACCTTAGTTTGAAATTTGCTTTAAAATATTTCATTAGTGTGTTGCTGAAGATTATAAAACCACATCTCTCAAAAAATTGTCCCCCCCTCAGCTGCCATTGGGCATAGGGGCACCTGTTTAATAGTACTGGGCAGAGCCCCATAAATCCTAAGGACAGCCCTGAAATACCCAGTTACTCATTTGAATTTAACCTCTGGCTTTGATTTTAATGCATCACATTAGATATGCTACTTTTCCCTGTCAGTATCTGGGAGACTCGAATTCTCTTCTCACATGCTGTATGGAGAGGGAGAATGAATAAGGAGCTGGAATAGATTTAGGAGATCTGTCTTCTTGTCCCAGCTATGCCACTGACCTTCTGGGTGACTTTGAGCAAGTCATTTCTTGGTTTCCCTTTTCATCTCCCCCTTCCCCTTCTATTTAGATAGTAAAAGATTGTAACCTGTTCAGATATGGACTAAGTATTATATGCTTAGAAATGGGACTTGGTTGGTGCCTCTGAGCACTTCTATAACACAAATAACAACAGAATATCAGGTAAGCTGTTTCTGAGTTTTATTGTTTCTCTCTTCAGGAAAACATGTATAAAGCAAAATGACAACTGAAAAAAATACTTATTGAAAATTGTGTATGAAGAATGCAATAGACACTATATATTCGAATATTGCTAGAGGAGTAATACTGCATTAAGAACCATGCTTGGGTTGTGTGATTAATCACTCAAAAGTCAGGAAATGCCACAATGGAAGCAATACATACATCTTACAATTTGTTTCCTCCCTCATATGTTGAAAAGTATTTTATGTTCTCTGTAAACATGATGTGATTGTTTCTTTGTCTCCTAACCAAACAATCAATGGGTATCAGTGATGCAGGAGTTGGAAACAATTCTACTTTTTTGGGGGTGGGGAGCAGATTAGGGTCATGGACAGCTTTCATGTTGCTTATATTTCAGTGATCTCCGTTTCTGACTGGGAGCTGACAAAGAATGTTTCTTCTTTTCCACACATCAAAAACTACAGCAGGTGCCTATTTTCTAGAACACAAGATCTGTATTTAAGATTGACTAGTAGGGAGGTTTCTCTTTATTAAAGAAATGGAAATCACCAATCCAACTTGTCCAGTATCAGACGGGTAGCTATGTGAGTCTATATCCACAAAAATAATGAGAAGTCCTGTGGCACCATAAAAACTAACAGAGTTATATACACATAAGCTTTGACAGGCAAAAATCCACATCATCAGATTCATCTGAAAGACTAACAGATATATTTGGGCATAAGTTTTTGTGGGCAAAAACTCATTGAGGCCAGATCTACATTACAAGAGAAAGTTGATCTAAGATACTCAACTCCAGGTATGAGAACAGCATAGCTGGAGATGATGTAACTTACGTCAAATTTCTGCAGCATCCCCACTGTGGGAGGTCAATGGGAGAGTTTCTCTTACTCCTCATGACCCAGTGGAGTACCGGGGTTGATGGAGGTGCCATCAGCAGTTGATTTAGTGGGTCCTTACTAGATCCGCTAAACTGAACCTTGGGAGATCGATCTCCAGAGCATCAATCTCCGGGTAAGTGAAGACAAGCCCTGAGTCAGATGCATGGTTTTTGCCCACAAAAGCTTATGCCCAAATAAATCTGTTAGTCTTTAAAGTACCACAGGACTCCTTGTTTTCTCTGTCCAATGTGCATAAAACAAGCTTCAGTTGCATAACATATTCATTAGGTCCATGTCCTAGCAATGCTTAATACAGAGATTAGTCCAGGAGGTCTCATCTTAATACCTCTGCTACATTTTTTACATCATGTTAAGTTCCAAACACTTCAATGTAATTGTCCTTGACAATCAGTGTCAATGAGAACCCCTGTACTGGCCTAGCAGGGGGCTCTGGAAGGTCAGGATTTCAATGCATTAGTGGAGTAAGGAGAAAGCTTTTACATTGCCTGATTGCATTGTCTTATGTGCTTTCAAAGATTAAGAAAACAAGAAAATAGAGTCTAAAAAAATGAGTTCAGGACCTGATTTAAAGTCCATGGGAGTCTTTTCATTGATTTCTATGAGCTTTGAATTAGGCCCTAAGGCAGCGTTGTACATTTGAAGGATGCTTTGGGTTGTTATGTGGAATAGTCTGTTTAAAATGACAGCATTTATTATCAGGGTTCTCTCTTATCGCTTAGCTACTGTGGCTGAACAGCCGCCTATGATCCAAGGGCCTGATCTACAGCCCATCAAAAGCAATAGAAAGACTCCTGATGATTCCAGACCTTGGGAGAGCAGTTGGCTCTGTGTTCATAAAGGATCTTGCTGGGCCTAACAGGAGTGCAGTGGTAGAGAGATGGAGTTCACCTAAGGGCTGTCTGGATTCTGACTGCCTTGGTTTGGAAGCTTAGGTCAGGTCCACACTAGACCTGGAAGGTTGGCTTAAGGTATGCAGTCCAGCTATGTAGACTATGTAGCTGGAAAAGCGACAAGGAGTCCTGTGGCACTTTATAGACTAACAGATGTATTGGAGCATAAGCTTTCGTGGGCAAAGATCCACTTAGTCAGATGTATGTCGTGGAAATTTCCAGAGGCAGGTATAAATATGCAGGCCAGAATAAGGCTAGAGATAACGAGTTTAATTCAGTCAGGGAGGGTGAGGCCCACTTCTAGCAGCTGATCTGGAGGGTGTGAACACCAAGAGAGGAGAAACTGCTTTTGTAGTGGGCTAGCCATTCACAGTCTTTGTTTAATCCTAAACTGATGGTGTCAAATTTGCAGATGAACTGTAGCTCAGCAGTTTCTCTTTGAAGTCTGGTCTTGAAGTTTTTTTGCTGCAGGATGGCTACCTTTAATCTGCTACAGTGTGTCCAGGGAGATTGAAGTGTTCTCCTACAGGTTTTTGTATATTGCCATTCCTAATATCTGATTTGTGTCCGTTTATTCTTTTACGTAGGGAAACCTGCCTCTGGAAATTTCCACTACATGTATCTGACAAAGTGGGTCTTTGCCCACGAAAACTTATGCTCCGATACATCTGTTAGTCTATAAGGTGCCACAGGACTCCTCGTCACTTTTGCAGATCCAGACTAACACGGCTACCCCTCTGATACTATGTAGCTGGAGTGAGCTTACCTTAAGCTGAGCTTGGCACCTCCTCACTGTGGGAAGCCGACAGGAGCAAACACTCCCCTTGGCTTCCCTTACTCTTCGTGACTGTGAGGAGTACAGACACTATCCAGAGCTGCCCTCAGTGTTCGATTTATGGGTCTATACTAGACCTGCTAAATCGAACACCAGAACATCAATCTCCAGCACAGCAAATGAAGACGTGCCCTTAGAATTGACATAGTTCTAGCAGGGAAGCAGCCCTCTCCTAAGAGTAGGGCCTTATTTCTGGTGTACTCCTTTGATGAGCTTGAGAGCTATATTTGGCGTTTGCACAAGTGACGACGAAAACACTGCAAGACAAAATGGCCATAGCTCTGGGACTGCCTATCTTACCCCAATTCACAGCCATCATTCCTACCTTGTGAAGAGGGGCTAGGAGTCCAAAGACAACTAACAAGGAAGTCGTAATATGTTTGGTTCATTGTTCTTTCACCCCTCCGCTCCTGAAGTGGATATAACCAGAGGCAGGGCTAGCTTGTGACTTGGACTCCATGCCTATGCGAAGAAATCAGAACCTTTTTGTAGGCCCCTACCTGAATCCCGATTCATACGAGTGAGAGGAGCTACTTCACATGTTTACTCTGCCACTGGAACAGCTGGGTAGGAAGCGAGCAAGGAATGGGTGAACCCTGGGTTCACGCCATCACACCTCTTCTCTGGCAACAGCAGCTGACACAGAGGGAGTGTAACAACTCATTGCTGGTAAAAGGCTGATAGTGTATTATCATGTTCCGGGGAGCAACGAGGAAGATGAGAAGCCTAAGTGGGTTGTGCCTCTTGGATCTGATGATGGTGTGCTAGAGCTTCCATCCCAGCTCTTACTCAAGCCTGTATCTGAAGTCACAATCTTACCAGCTTTCCTTTGGCACACTCACCCTTTGGTTTTGACCCTTTAGCCATGCCAGTGTTGAAGGGTCCAGACTTTTGGTTTAAGTAAGCCATGGATTGCCACCTAGCTACTAGAAACCCTGGGTCATGCTCTCCATGTAGTCTAGCTCTCTGCTGTTGAGCTCTGCCTGATCCCTCAGTGTAACAGGCTGGTTAGAGAGGACCAGTCTGAATCTGGAAAAGGGAAACAGACTGCTGGGATTTACAACAAGTCAGAGAAAGGGGAACCTGCTGCCTTTAGAGGAGCAGACAGCACCTGGAAGAAGGTCTGAACACCTGCTGGGAAGGAAAGCAAATGGCCAGTGCCTCTGTGCTGAAAGAGCTAAGAGCAGCGAGATATGCAGTGGAATTAACAAGCGTGGATTTGTGGTTTAATCTCTATAATGGTTTTAAGGGCATAGGAAGCTCAGAGGAGCTTTCGAACAACAGAAGAGGCTTTCAGGCACTCTGACCACACGGGCAGTGCTGACATCACAAGAGGTAGTCAATAATCTAGCGATAAGAAGGCACAAGGCCCGGTAGTTCAGATGCACCCTGGCCAAAGCAGATCAACGATCACAGCGAAGAGGTGTCTCTCTCCGAGAGTCTCTTCCATCCACTCCCATCACCACTATATTTCTCTCTTCTTCAGCCATCCTGCATGGCTGTGGACATTAAGAACATGTCTGCTGGTTAGCAGCCCTTCTGTGTCTAGTGGCTTGCTCGGCTTCTAGATGAGTCCGCCTGCCATTCCAGCTTCCTCCTCAAACCTGATGACTACCAGGCAGGTTGGCAGCAATCTCTTACTTGCTCCCTGCCACATGCTAGGGAGAGAGAATAAGGCACAAGATTTAACCGTCATAAACTACCACAAAGCATCACCCTCCAAGAAATAAATAAAAGGGCATTGCCCCCAAATCTCCTTAGCACTCTGTAGGCTTTGCTAAGCATAATCTTTGCCCTCATTCCCCTCACCCGCTCTGCCTAGAACTGCCAAAAAGGCCTGGGATTCTCTTGCTGTTTGAGTAGGCCTCAGCTTGTGGGAGGAAGGATGGTCCTGTGATTAGGTACTAGCCTACCCTACAGGCAACCTGAGTTTAATCCCCTGGTCTGCCACTGGCTTCCTGTGTGGCCTTCAGCATGTTGCTTAGCCTCTCTGTACCTCACTTCTCTTATCTCATGGTGCTGCTGTGAGGATACATGTATTAAAGACTGTGGTCATAAGAGCTGTCTAGCTAGGCAGATTTCTTCTGGAAGACTGGCTATCAGAGCAGTCATTGGTCCAGGCTATCAGAGCAGTCTGAAATTCCAAGCATGGTGGTTGAGGAAAAGTGGAAAGAGCTTTTCCTCTTCCAAAATGTGCCCTGCTATGTTGTCCAAAGCCCAGGCAAATTAGAATACACAAGTGCTCTACAACGAATTAGCCATCCTGTGTGGCTTGGATGTTTATTTCCTATCCAGGTGCTTCCAAAGGGTTCAGTTTGCAGTCCCAGATCACAGCTGGATGTGACTTTATCCTTGCAAGTAGGGGGTCCATGAATTCTCATTTTAAAGGGGCATCTGAGATTTGGTGCCTAATAACCCTGCCTTGTACCAGTGTAGACCATTTTGTCCTGCATTGTAGCAACAGTTCTGCCAAGGTGCACACACAGTGGGATCAGTATGTGGCATTCCAGTATTCTCGGCTTCCCTAGGTGGATCCAGGAAGCAAAATGTAAGTTAGAAGAGCCCTGAGACTCCTCTGGATATTGACAAAAGCAACTGCCCCAGAATCCAGGGTGCACCAAGCAAGATTAGAGCCACTTTTGAATCGGATACGCCCTCCCTGAGCACCGGGGAGAAACAACTGAAAAGTGACCCGATGCTCCCCTCCTTTAGTGTAAATCAGGAGTATGCTGATGTAAGTCAACAGAGGAGCCTGGATGTAGAACAAATGTAGCAGACAGCACTGTAAAACAGGCGCGATTCCCTTTGATGTCACCTGCATTACGGCAGATTTGTGCCAGCGTAACTGATAGCAGATCTTGGACCACACTCGTCATTCCAGAGAAGGCACGGCCGATGCAAGCTGTGCATGCTGCACCAGGCCCATCTCACTTTATTCCGTCTCTAGGGGTTCAGCTCGGATATATAAATCTAGGGATGCTGAACACCGCTCTCGCTGGCCAGAAACATGCCTAGCCCTAAAGACTAGTTAGCAACTGGCATGCGTCAGGGGTTGCTTTTTCCCTCTCCCTCCCCAAAAATCTACAGCGCTTGTATAACTGTGGATCCAAAGCATGTAATTTCTGCTTGGAGGTGATTCATTCCTTCCCATGTAGTATTTTACTCCACTGGGGCCACACACACAGCGTTAAGCTATGATTATGTTCGGATGTGTGGTGTTATAGTTCAAGTGTGTCAAGCCTCTATAATAAATATTGTAAAGCAAATTTCCCGTGCCCCTCACTCTCGCCTTACTTACATGGATGGCTAGGTGCAGAGATAGAAGTGTCAGATCTTTCCTCTGGAAAATTCATAGGGTATGACTTATTTTATAGGGTGAGATTTTCTCCTTCCCTTCTCCCCTTCCCCTCCTGAATTCTGTCTGATTTGTTTTCATTGTACCCTGGCCTTTCCGGTGTTGTCAGGTTTGATCCTGACAGATCCTGAGTGCCTGCAACACACACTCGCTTGGTTGGAAGCACTGGTTGCTCAGCACGGCTCAGGACATGGAGAGCCAGATTCATTCCTGCACGGGTGTCTTCATCAGTTCAAGAACAGAGAGGAGCCAGTTTCACAGTTTAGACCTTGTCTACACTACCAAGGGCCGTTGCCTTAAGTTTTGCAAGTCCAGCTTCATCAGTGTTTCTCAAAGTGGTCCGCAGATCCACTCTTAGAAACCTGCTAGCTGGCCTCTGCAGTTTGTTTATTTACCAGCTCCACAGCCACAGAGCCTCACGGCTCCCATTGGCTCTTGTTTGTAGCCAAGAGGAGCTGCAGGAAATGGCGCGGGCAGCTCCCCTTGGCTGCAAATGGTGAACTGGAGCCAATGGGAGCTGCAAGGCTCCATAAGAACATAAGAACATAAGAACGGCCGTACCGGGTCAGACCAAAGGTCCATCTAGCCCAGTATCCTGTCTGCCAACAGTGGCCAGCACCAGGTGCGTCAGAGGGGGTGGACCGAAGACAATGATCAAGCAATTTGTCTCCTGCCATCCCTCTCCAGCCTCTGACAAACAGAGGCCAAGGACACCATTTTATCCCCTGGCTAATAGCCTTTTATGGACCTAACCTCCATGAAATTACCTCCAGGGCTGCAGAGCCGGTAAATAAACAAACCGCAGCAGCCAGTTAGCAGGTTTCTTAGAGTGGATGTGTGGACCACTTTGAGAAACACTGCGCTACGTGAATAAGCTGTCCCATCAACTCCACTTCCTCTTCTCGTTTTGATGGAGACCTGGAGTCAGTGGGAGAGTGCTCGGTAGTTGATTTATCCACAATAGATCTACTGCTGCGGGATCAATCGCTGCCCATCAATTGAGCCTGTAGTGAAGACATGCCCATAGTGGCCACAAGGACTAGCATTAGCCCCAGTACAGGCGGGATAGTGTGGAGTCTCTCCTGGCTGCTCTGAGTTGTGTGTCTGTTTCAACAGCAGAATAACCAGGGAGTGAGCTAGTCCTGGCCACATCCCCTCCCATCCTGACGTGCCTGTTCCCTACTCTGGCTCACCCATAGCACACATCTGCCCTGCCTCCAGCCGCCCTACAAACACCCCGGTGCTACGGTGTGGGAAACAGAGAGACGGCAGAGCTAGCCTTGCCCTGCTGTGTTCACCAGGGAACTCATGTGCCTGCTCTGTGGCCCCACTGCACCAGCCTAACAAGCTTAGAAGGTCAGAGGGCAAGCATGAAGAGGGTTCAGGCAGAATAGTTAAGCTCTTATTATTTTGTTTTGGGGAATTCCCCTGTTCCTATGGGTCTCTTGGCACTTGCCCTCTGCAAGTTAGGTACATGCATAGCTTTGCTCAGTGTTTTCTGCCTGTCTGCAGAATGCACCCTTCGGCTCCTCCCTAAGATCTCCCGTGTCAAACACCCTACCAGTTTGTAAGGTCTGATTACATCCCATTAAGGCAGCAAGAGCCTCGAAGTGGAGCCAAATTTCTGTCAGCCCAGGAGCCCTTCTTTTGGTAGATCTCAACATCAATGCACACACGAGTTGCCTGATCTTCCAGCCCTGAACGCTGCTGGCCTCAGGTTTGCCAACCTCAAGCATTATAAAATTACGTGTCAGGCCCCCGAAAGTACCAACATTGACTTAAAAACCAAAAGTGTGAAAGACATTAGACAGTCTTTGGAGGGCTGTTTGTGGGCTTGCGGAGGGTCATTTTTCCAAGCTTCATTCTGCTGCGGGGAGAGAGAGAAAACTTACTTTGCTTTAAATGGCTGCGGAGCTTCGGGAGCATTCACACGAGGCCAAGAGTCGGAGCTTCCAGGAAAAAAAAAAAGCCTCATCACATATGAAGAGGTTCATGAAAAATAAGAACACTGGAGAGCTTTGCTACTGGCTTTGGAGGGGGCAGGATCGGGGCCTAGATTCTATATTCAGTTAGGGTCTGCGTCTTATGTAGGTCGGCTAGTCCAGCTGATGTATGAGCACCTGCCATGCCGGGAAGCTGTAGGAGCTGTTCAGGAGAACCCCTCCTGCTGCTCTCTCTAGGGCAGTGTGGCTCTGCCATGCCCCTTGTGAAGGATGTGAATGGTTAACCAGTTACAGATGATGCTTACCAGTTACAGTTAACCAGTGGCACAGATGGACTGGAGCAGCCTCCATCCACTGCTTCAGCCCAGCTGGGCCCACTGCACTGGGGGAGGGGGACACTCCAGCCTGCCCCGAGCAGCCTCCACTTGCTGGAGCAGCCCACCATGCTGTGAGCAGGGGGAGGGCACTCCTACCTGGCTGGGCCTACCACACCACACCATGGGTGGGGGTGTGTGTGTCTGGAATGGCTCCCTGCCCACCCCCCGTTTAAGGGGTTAACCTGTTACACATAATGTTTAAGCAGTTAATTGATTAAACAGGATTTTACTTCCCTGCCCCATCCGATGGGTTAACCTTTCACAGTGATTATGCTGCCTCGCCGCTTCCTTTCCTTGGATTGTAACAAGGAGCTGCAGTATTTTAGGCAATGTAGCAGCCAGACTATGAGTCAACACCGCCTGCCAGCAAACCCTTGCAGACTGTCAGTTACTCCCAGTCTTCTGTTTAGCGACTTTGGGCCAAATAAGCTTTGCCTTCCTGACTATGCGAAGGCCTTTGCACCTGGAGAGCCCCCCCAGAAATCAAGGGCTGGAGGTGGAGCGCAGCATGAGTTAAGGCATTTGAGTTTGGCCTTTCTGTGGCTGATTTGCATCTGGTGAGATTACATTGTTTTTGCTGTTCAGTTTCTTCCTACTTCCAGACACGTGCAGACAACACCACAGCGTGGGCAGACGCTGAAGGCAGCAGCACCCTGCATCTATTCGTATACTGCGTACCACTTCCCCACTGAAAGGGAGCTGGATCTAGTTTACCTGTGTGAAAAATTGCTTGGGTTTGCACTGCTGGCATAGCTCTCTCTCTGCATAGAGCCGCTGGGATTGCTGCCACGCTATGCACCAGTTCTGTTGCTTATTTGGCAGATACAGTAGTCTTGCATGGCGCTAAGTACGAATCTATAAGTGAAAGGAATTTTCCCACACACCAAC
Organism: Rafetus swinhoei; assembly: GCA_019425775.1. Lineage (NCBI taxonomy): Eukaryota > Metazoa > Chordata > Testudines > Trionychidae > Rafetus > Rafetus swinhoei. Next base: position 191,397,679 of record CM033440.1, read on the forward strand.
GAAGAACTGATTTACTGCCAAATGCCTACCCCTGCTGCTGATGTAATGTGTTTTTTTTTTAATTCTGCATTTTAATCTTTTTTCCAAGACGGCTAATAGTATATCACATTAGATGTCTGTACAAAGGGAGGGAGGCACGAGATCCAAAGAGAATATTAACAGTATTATTGAAAATGGTCAGCCTCGTCATCTGGCCTGTTTTGCGATCAAATGTGTTTTGTCCTTCTGTGCTGAGAACATATGAGCTCTGATTCAAAGCTGATCGGTTACAAACAGTCCTCGGATCCCTTCATTCATTACACTCTGTTAGCCCTGCACATTGAAACAAATCTTCAAAAAACTGTGGTATGCCAGGAAAATGTAATGCACTGGTTGTAACCGCAAACTAATACAGAATAGTGCAGTATAAAAACAAAAATGTAATGACAAGTGATAGCCTCTCACTTTCTCTTTAATCCAGCCTATGGAAAGAGGGGCAAACTGCAGCTTGTCACAAGATCAGTGCAGATGGGCAGCACCCATGCAACAGAATAGGGAGCTGATTATGACTCAGTGACTCCTATGTAAAGCAGCATTAGACTGCAACGATCTGGGCCTTAGAGAATTATAGCCTGGCTATAAAATTATATAAGTTGGTTTAAAACCTCCATACATAGGTTATCAATCTCTTATATTCTATAGAGCTTTCCCTACAGAAGCACCATTAGGTTTTTAAAACAAACAAACAAACAAACAATTTGAATCATAGAATCATAGAATTGGAAGGGACCTCTAGAGGTCATCTAGTCCAGTCCCCTGCCCTCATGGCAGGACCAAGCACCATCTAGACCATCCCTGATAGATGTCTGCCTAACCTGCTCTTAAATATCTCCAGTGATGGAGATTCCACAGCCTCTGTAGTCAATTTATTCTGGTGTTTAACCATCCTGACAGTTAGGAAGTTTTTCCTGATGTCCAACCTAAACCTCCCTTGCTGCAGTTTAAGCCCATTGCTTCTTGTCCTATCCTCAGAGGCCAAGGAGAACAATTTTTCTCCCTCCTCCTTGTGACACCCTTTTAGATACCTGAAAACTGCTGTCATGTCCCCCCTCAATCTTCTCTTTTCTAAATTAAACAAGCCCATTTCCTTCAAACTTCCCTCATAGCTCATGTTTTCTAGACCTTTCATCATTTGTGTTGCTCTTCTCTGGTCCTTCCCTGATTTCTCCACATCTTCCCTGAAATGTGGTGCCCAGCTCTGGAATGTAATAATATTTGTATTACAGTCTGGGGCCTATCCCAAGACTGGGGCCTAGCATGCTGGGTGCTTCACACATGCATGGAATGAATCCGTCCCTGTCCCATAGATTTTGTAGTGTAAATAGATAAGACTGACAAAAGGTTGGCGAAAGGGAGCAATCCTCCCTGATCTTAATGTGGGGAGACTTTCAAACATAAAAGTACATTTAAAAAAAAAGCCAAGTATTTGGGGAGGGATATAAGCCCTCCTGCCTCTGGGCATAAGGTAGCTAGAGACTGGGGAGAGGTTTACCCTGCGGTAGATTATTCCATAAATACCTCCTGCCAGTGTTTTTGTTTAAAAAAAAAACAACCCCAAAAACAGGGTGGGGCCCTTTTAAGAGACACAGACCCCTGAAGACATGCAGCCCAGCCAACTGTCAGACATTTGCGCACAGAGGTAGCAGGTTTAAATGGGTAGCAGGTTTAAAACTAATAAAAGAGAGTTCTTCACACAGCATGTAGTCAACTTGTGGAACTCCTTGCCAGAGGAGGCTGTGAAGGCTAGGACTATAACAGAGTTTAAAGAGAAGCTAGATAATTTCATGGAGGTTAGGTCCATAAAAGGCTATTAGCCAGGGGATAGAAATGGTGTCCCTGGCCTCTGTTTGTCAGAGGCTGGAGAAGGATGGCAGGAGACAAATCGCTTGATCCTTGTCTTCGGTCCACCCTCTCTGGGGCACCTGGTGCTGGCCACTGTCAGCAGATAGGCTACTGGGCTAGATGAACCTTTGATCTGTCCCAGTGCGGGCATTCTTATGTTCTTACGAGGTGCCAGTAAGCTCCGTTCTTTCCAGGTAAGCTCTGACTGGAGGTGCTGGTACTGCGTTTGGAGGTGCCGGCACTGCGTACCGGGCAGTACTGTCACAAACAAAGCACTGCCTCCTGCAGGGTTTTGTCCACCTTCTCTGAGACAGCTGGCACTGATGCTGGGCTAGTCGAATGCTGCTCTGATCTGGCAAGGCCATTCCCGCGTTTGCCTGTTCTCGCTGGGTACTGTGCAATAGAATCAACCAGCAGGCTGGCAGCGTGTGGGGGCTGAGCAAGCCCCTGCAATACAATGTGACATGGGGAGTGAGCCTGCTGCTGGGCACATCTTGAGAAACCCACAAATAAATAACCCATCAGCCTGCATTGCGAGATTGGTCCTGAAAGGTCGATTGAATAGACTCCACGCATGATTTATGGTGGAAGCAAATTGGCTGCAACTTTTGTTAGATGCTAACAGGACTTAAGCAGACCAGGCACACAAAACAGGCCAGTGCAGTTACACTGTCAGAGCTGTCCTTACCCCTACAGAGAATACACAGCTGTGTAGGGCACCCAACAATGTGGGGCACCCCTGGGTCCTAATGTCCACCCAACTGCCTCTTCCGATCCCCGGTCTGTGGCTCTGCTTCCTCTGGAGAGGATCTAGTTAATTTAAAAGTGAAAAAGCCTTCCAGACCTATTAGCAGAACATCAGACCTGTGAACGAGCCATTTCAGTGACAATGAAGCCATTTAACAGGCATTTGCCAACCCCAGGTATATACTGTCAGTTCCTAAATTTACTGTAAAAACTTTAAAAACAGCAAATGGTCTGGTAGCACTTTAGAGACTAACAAAACATGTCGATGGTACCATGAGCTTTTGTGGGCACAGCCCACTTCTTCAGATGTCCGGAGTGTTGGAAGTCCAGAACCAAGAAGTTTAAAAGGTTTAGTTTCTACCTACAATAGAATTCTTTGGGGGCATACCAAAGAATTGTCTCACTTTGCCAATTTTAATGTGGCATTTTCAAGGTAAAGTAAAACTCCAGTTGTCCAGCATCCAGTGGTCTGGCACTCCTGATAGTCCGGCACCAACTGGAACCTGGAAGTGCTCCAGCCAGCCGGACAATTGGAGCTCCTGTGAGCCCCACGCGTGTTCACAGGCCGGGAAAGGGAAGGGGAGGAGACGGGAAGGGGATTATACCCCTGTGAAGGGTCCGCTGGGACCCGCACTGCGGAAGGGGGAGGGTCAGCGGGGAACGGCGCAGTGAAGGGCGAACCCTCCGCCGTTTTGCAGGGAGGCGGGGAAAGCCCCACGCAGCCCCCTGCTACAGGCTAGCTGTGGCTGCAAGCAGCAGCGGAGAGAGGGTAAGGCGAGGGGCAGCGCTGTGGGACCAACCCGGCAGCACCCCAGCTGCTCTGCCCCACTGCTTCCCCAAGTCCACCGCCGCTGCTTGTAGCCCCAGCTGGCCTGTCGCCGGTGGCTGCGCGGGGCTTCCCCCGCCTCCTTGCAAAACGGCGGAGGGTTTGCCCCTCGCCGTGCCGTTCCCCGCTGACCCCCTCCCCCCCACCAGTAGCAGTGCGGGTCCCGGCAGACCCGTCACAGCACCCCACCAGAGTACCTCCTGATACTCCGGCATATCTGATAATCCGGCACCCCCTGGATCCCAAAGGTGCCGGATTATCGAAAGTCTACTGTACTTCCAACATTTTTTTCAATTAGTTTACATAAAAGTGGAATTGGGCTAGCTGGAAAACTGGGATGATCATATAAGGCAATATGCAGAAGGAGAGGAGAACAAAAGGCTAAATTTAAGCTAGCTACCTGCAGCTTCAGCTTGGCTACTGTTTCTAATCACACAAACAGAGTGCTTCATGAAGCCATTATACCGAACATTCCTTACAGCCCTCATCCAGGCCAATAAGTCAGTGCATGGTGTTCTTCCAAACAAATCAACCTCTCTTGGAAGGGAGGCAAAGAACTGGGAAGAGACCATGATGTTCTTGGCTCTATTTCACACTTCCTGTATGTGACTTTGGGCATGTTGTACCTTGGTTTCCCCACAGCGGGTGGGAGGCTAAATGATTTCCTGGTGTGTGAAGAATTCACAGGTTGAGATCCTAAGATGGATGGTGATCTGAGAATGCGAAGTATTATTACATGCACGGGCAGATCTCAATTCTGGGACTTCTAGCGATGTGTCCCAGGCTGCAAAGTCCTGAGCAGTGGAAAGTTGCTTAAGGTACTGGTTCAGATGGCACAGGGAACCTAAAATCTGCTCTTTCAAGGACACAAAGCACATCCAATGTGAGCCAGAGTGACTTCCAGGCTTAGCTAGGGCCCTGATGCAGTGAAATGGGTAAAGGAATACATTGTGGAACTGGGGCCCAATTCGTACGCAAAGGAAAAGGACGTGGGATGCCATTCTAGAAGACTGGATTTAGTCAAACACCAATTATTGCTCCCATAGAGGAGTAACTGGGAGAAATTCTGTGTGATATAGGGCAGACTAAATGATCTAGTGTCGAGGCTATTCCCCACTCTGGCATGATGAATGCAGAAGTAGGGGCCCGCAAAAGCAACCCAAAACCTGATCTCTACAGGCTTTGGTACAAAAACTCCCCCCCAGATCCTAATACCCAGATTTTGGGGAATCCGCTGCCACCATCAAGTGCTTTTGAACCCATAAATAGGGGTGGAAACTTGAAACCAACCCCAGGGCACCCCAAACTTTTTTCTCTAAAGAGCTTGAAAAGAAAAAAAAAATGCAAGCTGCAGTCTGTGATGGCTGTCCCCTCGTCAGAGATATGCAGATCCCACAGACAGATTTTCCAGGACACAGAAATGAACCAATACCAGGTTAATTAAAAAAAAAAAAAGAACTTTTATTATTAAAACAATATCCCAGTTACAAGCATAGTTGGAATGGGTAGCTGGTAAGAGCCACCAATTAATATACTCACGGAGGATTCCCCCATGGGCCAAAACTTAGTTGTAAAAGAGAGGAAAACCCACTTCTAACAGCACAGACATCAGATCCAAATCCCCAAAACAGAAAACAATAAAACCTGACGGGTTTATCTAGACTTTACCCTACTTACACATTATGAAGAGTCTTTTTCTTGGAGAGAGACATGTCTTCTGTCTCCCTCAGTATCTAGAGAGCAACCTGGCTCAGAGACAAAGGAGGGAAAAACCCCCAAATTCCTTTATCTCAGTTTGAAATCCCTATCTGCATTTCTATTGGCTGAGCAGATACCTGGCTAGGTACAGGGACATAGTTAACCCCTTAGTCCCCAGGCTGCTGGCCATCCCTCATGGCCATGACATCTAGTCTGACTGGAAAATATACAAGTCTATGAACACACAAATACTAGGGCTACAGCGACATGTTTTCCTCACGTCAATCTTCTCATCCACGTTTCACAAAGTAGTGAGTTTCAAAACACCTGGAAAATTGGATAAGACCATCCACACCTCGAGATGGTTGCACAATAAGTGAGACTCGTAAGTGGAATGGCTCCAGCATGAGGCCAATATCTTTTCTGTGGTGCAGCATAGACAATCCAGTGCAATCAATCTTTTACAATTGATCATTTGCTCTATCACAAAAAAAAAAACAATTATTTGACTCTCTTTTGGTGCAAGTGAATGAGCCTGGACTGCTGCACCACAAAAATAGCTCCCCCAGCATTAGATAATAGACTCACGGGGGTTGGAAACAGAAATCTATGTCCTTAGTGAGCCATTTGCTTAATTGGGCAAACCCTCGTTTGTGACCCCAGGACTGCTCATGACAGCTGGGTTGCTAGCAATTTTGTATTTCCGTTCAATTTCTGAAAGCATCAATTTTTGCTTTGAGAGAGACCGATTCACTGCTGTTTGGCTTCTGCTGCACGCAGCAGAGGACGGGGGCTTTCTGCAAGCCCGTGAGGATTCCCTAGTTCTCTGGGTGTCCCCTTGGACTCAACTCTGAGCAGATTGGGGGCTGTTTTAAAGGGTCCTACCTAGCGGGGGTACCAGAGTGACCATCCATCAGCTGGAATAACCAGAGTATGTCACACTTCCACCACTCTCCTCGTCTCCCACTCAGCCATGGGCTGGGAAGGAGTCAAGCTTGCTGGGACTCTTCTACATAAGGGCAGGGACCTTGTGGGCAGAATCCACTCTTTTTGTGCCACAAAGGTAGCACAGTGGGGCCTGCTTACACACTGTTTTGGAGTGGGGTGAGATGGGAACCGGACCACATAGAAAGCTCTTTCTGGGCTTTGCCACCAGGTAGAAGGCAAGGAAGTGAGTCAAATTTGGGGCTGAGCAGCTTTTAGCTTCGGTGAAGTTCAATTTCCTAGTCCACGTCAGGAAAACAGCAGCAGCAAAGTCCACCAATGCATGTTTCAGCTCAGTATGATTATCCTTTCATTCACTTAATCTTCATCAGGGCTTTGGCAGATAGCTGCATTAGGATGACATTAATATTTTCGGATACAATAAAACAATTAAGAGAGCCATGCACATGCAGTGATGCACTTTATGGGATTAGAAAATGTGATCAGTGCCTGGGAGCAGGTTGACTCGGGCCAAGACAGTTTGGAACTTTTCCTGTTTTGAATCCCGAGGCTAAGAAAAAACCTGTGTCCCCTGCCCCGAGCTTCAGAGGTGGAGGGTAGCGGCTCTGAGAAAGCCCCTCACCCACCGCAGCTCCTCACCTGAACTGCTGCCATGCACCCAAACAGATTGCAATAGCAGCTGTCCTTTTTCAGCAGGGCAGGTGTCATGTGACTGGATTTTAAGGGGAGCAGCCAGATCACTGCTGCACCCATAGGCGGGTATTTGCCCCAAAAATCTGTACAAAGGGGGTCATGTGAGATGTTGAACGAAAGTTTATGTTCCACTGATTCTGTATATGCTATTTGTGTACTTGTATAATATCTGTATGTGGAGTTATAAACAAGTACTCTGTATGGATGCTGGAAAATTCTCTGTGGCTGAGCAATGGGCAAGGAATGCTCGGCCAACGGCTATGCTAATTAGCAAGGGGACAATGAGGCTCTAGGTGCCCCAATACACACCTCAGGAATGTGACTGATACCTGCAAACCAGCATGGGACGCAGGGATAGGTTGTCTGACCATGTGACCTGCAGTTACCTGCTCGGGCCAAGAAGATGCCAGGGGAGGTATAGAAGTGCCATGTGGCACGCTCCATCTGGTCTTCAGTTTAGCTCCTGATCGCAGATGCAGCCTTGCAGGGAACCACGAGCCGGAAAGAACTGTGGACCCATCCTGACATAGGATGTACACCAGAGACTTTTAAGATAGCAGTTTATAACATCTCTGCTAAGAGCCTGTATCGAGAACTGGGTGATTCAATGCATGTAATGTATTTTCTTTAACAACCTTGCTCTCATTCTTTTCTTTCTTTTAATAATAAAGCTTTAGATTTTAGATTCTAAAGGATTGGCTCAGCGTGATCTTGTAGGTAAGATCCAGAGTGTAAATTGACCTGGGAACTGTGGCTGGTTTCTTGGGACCGGAAGAACCTGTTCGGGGTAGGTGAGATTGGGTTCTATAACCCCTCACCTGTGTGTTAGGCCCGGGGCTGACTGGGACACAGGAAGAGCTGGGGTGTCAGAGGAGTTTTGCTTGTGAGGCTTCTGGCTGGCCAGATTGGCAGCTGAAGTGCTCAGTGTGACTGGTGTGTGGCCTATTTGGGAAGGTCTCCAGTCTGGGGCTCTAAGGAGCCCTGAGTTTGAGCAATTTGCCCTGGGCGGATGCCCTCAGCTGTGCCCAGACCTGGCCCGGTCCATCACAGCAGGCCAGAAGAAGGATGGGTTGAAAACTTCGGGAAAACTGATGTGAGGCATGTGTAGGGTACCTAGGACACTGCCTTTCACTCTACTGTGTTGGCCTTGTTTCTGCTTCTACCAACATCAATGAATAGCAGGAGACTGCTCTGATAGAAGAATATGACCCAGTTTAATGATGTTGGCACCTTCCTGGTTGAGTGAAGGATTTGGAAGAAAATAGGCTCACTTCCCTTGGGTTTTAGGCAGGCTCATGATGGCATAAACTGTGGTGGTGGTGGGGGGGGTGGTCCCTGGAAGCGTTAACTCCACCACAGGAAGTCTCAGAATCAGAAAGTGCCATGGCACAGAGTGGTGTATTTTAGTCCTGCCCCCTGCCCTCCCCCGCCCACACCGGGACTGGCCGGGCAGCCAACAGCAGCTGCCCCAGAGATTGAGCTGGCTCCCGTTGAAGGAAGGCAAGATAAGGCACCCGGTGAAGATAGGGTGGTGGGGTGGGTTCTCCAGTGGCCCAGGGGATAGGCCATGAGTCTAGGGACCACAGGATGGTGGTTTCCAGTCCTCTCCCCCTCGGTGCACCTCAGGAGTGGCAGGGCAGGCAACACCAGCTGCCCCAGAACTGGAGCTAGCAGCACTTCAAGGTAGGCAGGACAAGGCACCTGCTGAAATCAGGGAGGGGATGGCTGTGCAGAGGGTCAGTCAGCTGAGAGAATGAATGTGGCTTGACAGAAAGAGAGTGCCGAGTGTGTGGCCAACAACGCCCCGTTGCAAAGGTCAGGTGACATCAAAAATGGAGACCACAGCTGAGCTGTGGCATAACCCCCTCTGTTTAATCAGATCCTGCACCTCATTCTTTCCTGGGTCAAAGTTCAAAGCACAAAACAGAGGCACACTAGAGGTGGAGGATGAACTTACATCTACTACAGAGGATGTGTCCAGGGTTGTCCTGATTCAGCCTGCTTCCAGGGCTGGGACTCTGGGAAGATCCTAGCTATTCCCAAGCACTACTGTTCAAGAGAGAGCTCGGGGGCCAGATACTTTGAAAAGCCAGAGAGATGATGGACTAGAGTAGACATTAGAGAAGGAAGGGACCATAAGGCTCTGTTCTTGGCCCAGGCCTCAGGTGCTACTGTGACAATAATAAATAGATCATCTAGTCCACCCCCTGACACACAGGATCTCTTATGCGCCAGTCCTATTTTAGGCCTGGTCTACACTACGCCCTCCTCCCACCCCCGTTGATCTAAGACACTCAGCTTCCCTATTTGCATAGCTGAAATTAAGTCGACATACTTAGACCTACTTATCGCAGTGCCTTCCACACACTAAGGTCAGCTGGGGCTGCCCTCCCATTGACATCGCCTACTCTTCTCATCCTGGTGGAGTACCGGAGTCGGTGGGAGAGTGCTCGGAGGTTGATTTATCACATCTAAGCAGACGCGATAAATCGACTGCCAGTGGATCGATCACTGCAGCATCAATCCACTGTGTAGAGAAGACAAGGCCTTAAATTCTCAAGTTCTGAAACTTGCCAAAGCTCCGTGTTACCTCTGAAATTTAAGGGTGCTCACCAACACTTCTCCAGAGACACTCAGTGTCTTGCAGAAGGCTGGTAGGCTGGAGAGCCTTTTCTCTGACCCCCCCCCTCCCCCGCCCATTCTCCCTTGCTCACCCCGCCCCCCCCAGAAACTTGTCTATTGGAAGAGGTAGGTGGCACAAGAATCTAATCCCTCATTGGCACAGTAAGCCCCAAAATGGTTTGTTCATTTGACTCTGGAGAGCTCAGTCCCATCTGGGGAATCTTTACAACAGGGGAGGTTGATCAAACCAGCTTTGAACCTCTGGGGAGAAGAAATAGGACTCGGCGAAGGGCATATTGCTGGAAGGCTGAGGCATTCTTGTTCTTTGCTTGAAAACAACAAGAAGGAAAATACTTTTCTAGAGCCGGGCAAACATAAATATGCTAGAGCCTAGGATCAGACTGAATAAAATCATCCAGCTTGACATTTGCATCTAGGGATACTGGAAACATCACAGGAATTAGAAATGCACGGGGTGGGGGGAGGCTGAAACTCAGAATTGACAGGGGTGTACAGGAGCTGCTCCTCAGAGTGCCGGAGGCAGCAAGGGAGCTAAAAATAAATCAAAGAAACAAAGCGAGAGAAGATGCTACAGCAGCGAAGCCCACTCTCCCTTTCACTTGGGTACGTGTGTGTAGGGGGATGGCAGGCGCAGGATTGCTGCTCTGGAACAAAGCACCTACTTCAGGATTCTGGCAAATAGCTAGTTCTCTTTGAGAGCTAATTGGAGAGCGATCAGTAAACAGCTTCAGAAAGCCAGGCAAATAACAAAGTAGAGAAGTTGTGGGCTAGGGTGAAAGAAGAAATGAGGTTTTTTTAATGTAACAGTGCTGCCTCCGCACCCTTCATTTGCATTTTATTTTCATCAGGACAGTTGTATTATAGGGCTCAGGCTCCAGGCAGGAAAAGGGATCTCTGGTTTTTGCCAGTCTCATTTTAAGGGCTCCCTGTGGGTTTAGCACCTCACAAATCTTCTCACATCTCTGTCCCTCTAGGGGTACGTCTAGACTACAGGCTTTTGTCGACAGAAGTTTTGTCGACAGCTACTGTCGACAAAGAGCATCTAGACTACAGCCAGTTCTGTCGACAAAGCAAGCCGCTTTGCCGACATGACAGTGTAGACGCAAAGGACAGTGTAGATGCAATAATGCCTTCTGTCGACAGAACTCTGTCGACAAAAGTCGTTATTCCTCGTAGAATGAGGTTTACAGCCATCGACAAAACTGCTGAGTTCTGTCGACAGAACTCAGCGGCAGTGTAGACACAGGTAGGCTGTGTCTAGACTGGCCACTTTTTCCGCAAAATCAGCCACTTTTGCGGAAAAACTTGCCAGCTGTCTACACTGGCCGCTTGAATTTCCGCAAAAGCACTGACTTCCTGCTGTAAGAAATCAGTGCTTTTTGCAGAAATACTATGCTGCTCCCGTTCGGGCAAAAGTCCCCTTTGCGCAAAACTTTTGCGCAAAAGGGCCAGTGTAGACAGCTGAGATTAGTTTTGCGCAAAAAAGCCCCGATCGCGAAAATGGCGATCGGGGTTTTTTTGCGCAAAAGAGCGTCTACATTGTCCATGGATGCTTTTCCGCAAAAAGTGCTTTTGCGGAAAAGCATCCGTGCCGATCTAGACGCTCTTTTTCGAAAATGCTTTTAACGGAAAACTTTTCTGTTAAAAGCATTTCCGGAAAATCATGCCAGTCTAGACGTAGCCGTATAGTTTAGTCAACAAAAGTCCACTTTTGTCGACAAAACCCTGTAGTCTAGACACACCCTAGGAGTCAGCAGCAAATCTCCCATAGACTTCAGTGTGTGCAGAATTGGACCCTCACATACAAGCTGTTTGGCTCCTATGAAGAGGTGACGATATGATCAGATAATTATAATTTGGGTTTTTTTTAGCTGGGAAACAGTAACTGCCGAGACATTGACAACATCGATTGTTGAGTACACTAACATCGTCCAGGCCATTTGGGATTGTGACCTGGAATCAGACATTTATTTGGTGTAAGATCTTAGCTGTTTACACAGGTTCTTAGCAGTGGATATTGCCTAATGTTCTACTTACCTTTTTACGGAAAGATATTTCCTCAGAAACTTGCAGTCAAAACCGATGGTTAGAGCTGAGACAAAAAACATCTGTATCAACCCCTTTGGGTCAAACAAAATGTTTTGTTCAATCTTCTTTTTTTTTTAATCAATTCATCCTCTGGTGATTGTATGCTTTTTTAATAAAGAAAGCCAGGTAAATTGAGAAATGAAAAATCACCTCAAAATGAAAAGGTGAAACATTTTATTTGGAAATAAAACAGTCTGACTTTCAACTTTTTTTCCATTTATTTTTTGCCAAAAATCTTGCCCAAAAATGCCAAATTTGACTCAAATATGACAAATATGGGTCAACCCTAAATTGCCTTTTTTTCAGGAAACTATTCATCTGAAAAATTTTGCCCAGCTCTGCCAATGGGCAGTTCAGAACCAGAACTGAGATCCAACATCTTGGGCCTTTACGCCACTGAGCATGGGACAGTTGGTAGTTTGGAGTTTACTTTCTGCAATTCAAAGTCAGTGCAAAGTTTTGTGGTCCCTGAATTACAGTGGATAGAGGCTGCCAGAACTTCATGGTATTTAGACCAATGGTGGGCAACCTGTGCATGTGACCCATTGGGACTTTATGTGTGGCCCGCGAGACATTTTGTTTACCACTGCCCATACTTAGGGTTGCCAGATTTCACCGGTTTCCATCCATATAGTTTTGTTCCTACTTGAATTTGCTAAATTGACACACACGTAAAGCCCAGGCATGTGAAGTGAGGTGCATGCTGATTGCACACAACGTTGACTGTGAGAACCGTGCGCTCCCTCTGCACCCAATCAAAGCACCACTACTGTTCAATCGACAAACCCTGCGAATTCTTGGTACTCAAGCACAGGTACCAAAATCACCCTGTCCTGGGAGACCATCTCAGTCATGACTCTCTAGAGGCCCACTGAGATGAAGGAGGGCCACTCATGTGGCCCTCTCACTAGCCTAAGTTGTCCATCGCTGATTTAGACTCTCAAATAACCTCTGGCCACATCTTCCATGGGTGTTAATCAGTGTAAGTGCCACTGAAATCAGTGGAACTATGCTAGTTTACACCAGGTGAGGATCTGGTCCCTACACGTGCGTATTTACAGCAATTGTGAGTGTGCAACTGCATGTCCCTTTTTGCAGGGTATATGCACTAGGACTTTGTCACAGCCTGCATCTTCGTGTGCATCCATTTTTCAAGCCGGATCAATTTTGTACAAACTTTGCCTGCGTAAAGTGTAATCTGAAAACACATGATTTGCTGATCATTATTGTCCTGGTAAAAAATTTGGGTGGCAATCTTGTCTATAAAGTTAGGATTGTGCTGTGTGATGTTACCAAGACATATTTCAAAGCTGGAGAAGTAGCCACACATCAGTTCCTTGGAGACAAAAGGCAAACACATGCCTCAGCTAGGTGGCAACAAAATCAAATGGACTCTCACTGGGTTAAGTGGCCGTTCTTCGGCAGGAAAAAGAGTGTAAACAAGAAATGAGTCTCAAAGAGGAGGAAAAAGGTATAAAGCATGGGGAACAGACACCCCTAGTAGCTTTCTCTCTATCCACAACACCTGAAAAACAAAGAAAACAGCTTTGGACTGTTGGAGAAATCCTGACTAAGATTCTAGCAGACTTACTGGCTGAATGTTTGAGAGAGAGATCTTTGCTTTGAATTCACTTAGCTCGATTAGCTAGGCATTAGTTGCCATTTACCTTTTATTTTCTCGTAACCAATTGTGACTTTTAGGCCTCACTACTTGTCACCGCTTAAAGTCTTTCTGCAGCTGATAAACTTGTTTATCTAAGCCACTTTGCCTGGATGGAAGTGTGTGGGAAATTCTATTGGGGATAACAGGATTTATGCATATTCTTTTATTAATGAAATTACAGACTTTATATGAGCTTGTGTTGTCGAGGAGAGAGCTGGGCAGGAAAAGATGCACATTTTGGGGGGCCAGTTCAGATCTGGGAGTTTGCTGGTTTGGCCTGCTGTGTAAGTCCTGGGTGGCCCACCATAATTCTCATACAGTATAGCTGGGAGTAATTTACGGGCTGGAGACTGGGTGTGAGCAAACCAGGAGTGGTTGCTCTCACAGCACGACCGTGTTGGAGAATTGAGGGGTTCAAAAGTCCAAATTGAAGCCTGGGTAGTGTTGCAGGCTTCTATCCATGGCCCATCTGATCCTGCAATTATACTTCATCTGTAGGTATAACTATATCTTGGAGCAACCTGGAGTAACAGGGTGAAAGAGAGATGCTTAAGAGGTGTAGGGGCTGACCCTCAGCTGGCGTAAGCTGTCACAGCTCCATCAAAGTTAATTCGCAACAGTGAAGGATCCACCTCTTAAGGACCACACTGCCTAAAGATGGGGAATGCCTCCCCAGGGTCCAGGAGGAGAGTGTGACTACACTGCTCAATGAGAGGGCAGCCTGTTCCTTCCTTCATGCTAGTCCTACTCCACCAGCTGGTGTGGGTGTCACATGGCTCACCTCTTCCCTGCAGTCCATTCTGGTTCCCATGCATGCCTGGGTTGCAGGGACTGGAGTGCTGCAGGCATCTTAGATGAGGAAAACATGGAGGAGAAAGGCTCCATGTAATCTCCCTCCCTCCCCATACACAGACTTACTTCACCCTTGTGTAAAGGCCTGGCAGAATCCGACTATAACTGAGCTGTAGGGAAAATCCCTTGGCTGCCACAGATGCAGTGGCAGACACGCCAGGGGGATACATGTCTATGGGGCGTCCCTGAGAATGACATGTTTATTTATAACTCCTACAGTTTAGGCTGTGTTTCTCTGTGCGATGCTTTAATGTAGCTGTCAGATGGAGACCTCTCTGGCCTCTATGGAAACGGGTAGCATTTGTATTTGGTCGGTGCATTCAGCTAGCTTAACTTGCATCACCCCAATTAGTCTTCCCCGTTTACACTCGCTAGAGCTGCGATCCTCAAAACTGATCCTCATAGCCTTGAAATGTCTTTTGGAGACTTTAGCGCTGATCCAAGGTGGCTGGTTGGCACCCTGCATCTCCACTGGAGGAGTATAATGCCAGCTTCCCTGCCCTGCCCATGTGCTGGTACACTCCTCCCTAAAAGTGAGAAGGTAACTTAGGATACGTCTACACTAGCCCCCTAGTTCGAACTAGGGAGGCTAATGAGGGTGACCAAAATTGCAAATGAAGCGCGGGATTTAAATATCCCGGGATTTAAATATCCCTTCATTAGCATGTTCGGCGTCGCCATTTTGAAATTGACTAGCCGGAATAACTGCCCGGCGTCTGCGTGGCAGTGAAACGGAGTTCGAGTAAACCCTAACTCGAATTAGCTGTTACTCCTTGTGGAATGAGGTTTAACAGCTAATTCGAGTTAAGGGGTTTACTTCAAACTCCCATTTCACTGCCATGTGTAGACGCGGGCAGTTATTCCGGGCTAGTCAGTTTCCAAAATGGCGACTTCCCAGGAACATGCTAATGAAGCACGGGATATTTAAATCCCACGCTTCATTTGCAATTTCGGTCACCCTCGTTAGCCTCCCTAGTTCGGACTAGGGGGCTAGTGTAGACGTACCCTTAGTCTTTATGCCCGTTCAATGCTTGGCATGTAAGGATGCCAGTTGTGGGGATGTATGTGGATATTTTTCCTTTGGAACTAGACTCAGGTCAACAATCCATTTCATAGAATCATAGAATGCTAGAACTGGAAGGGACCTCGAGATCATCAAGTCCAGTCTCCTGCCCTCACGGCAGGACCAAGCATTGTCTAGAACATCCCTGATAGATTTCATATCAGCCACCGAGCAGCCATCAAATGAAAATGACTTTTGGTCATTACGGACCAGGGACAGATTTGAAGCACTGACCTGGAGGTGAAAGTATCTCTTTTCCCTCTCTCATTCCCTGTGGCCTTGCTTCTCCACACACAACATTGCCATTTATATATAACACTCTCACGGTATGGGACAACTAGAACAACCCGTGGGACAGATCCTCAGCTGACGTACATGAGTGTAACCCAGTTGACCTCAGGGGAGCTATGCTGATTTACACCAGCTGGCCAAGGGGCTGTCTGACCTAGTGAACTTGTCTTGGAAACCCTTTTTCATCTTTTGGTGCCTTCAGAAGGCAAGGCAGGCAAACCGCCACCTCGGCGCTCTGCAAATGGATGTCCCCCATCTGTGAGGGATTTGGGGTGACGATACAATGTATTCAATGCAGGGACGTATAACCAGGGAAGCCGTATGCCACTCTACTGGAGCGACACTCGCCTCCTGCGAGCGCCCCCATCTGGTCGAGTGCGGGTTCCTGCACTGCCTCTTTAAAATACTTTTTGGCTACTCAGCCCTCTGGCTGAATCACACTCTGTGTGAATTACAACTGGGGGTACAGCTCCTTTTGTAGGCCTTCCTGGCCCCTAATTGGCTGGTTCCTCTAGAGCCTCTCTAGCCTCCTGGAGGACTTATCTATGGCTCTCTCTGGGCTCAGGGCCTTGTCTGCCCTGTCATAGTCACTTAAGAGGAATTCACAAACTGGTTGCATGCTTTACACTGGAAGACACATTTTAAACAAAAAGAGCCATCTTCAATGCATAGTACAGGGGCTGGTTGAGTACATGGCACACTATGGTTCAGTTGTAGTGACACAGTCTGCCCACATCAGGCCAGAGTTTGCCTTGAACACCAGCCGATCCAGTAGACCATTCAGAGATTGCACCAGCATAGTGGAATCTTCAGGTGGTAGAGAGTCACTGTAGTGACTTTTCACTTCCTCCCAGCCACCAGTGAAAGGCCCACAGCAGGAGAAGAGCAACATGGCCGGGGCACCCTTATATTTAGCAATTTCCAGCAGCTAAAGTGCTTTTCAGGTCAGGCACGGCAGATAGTATATCGTTTGTCAGGGACTGGTCAACATTGGGGTGAGTACAAAGCTAGCACAAGCACCTCCCTGCCTGGTCTTGTAGCCATCCAAACACCATGCCGGCAGACTTGTGCTAAGCCATGGCCACAGCAGAGCACAGAGGCCTTTGCTTTTCAAGGCTGTTCTCGTGGCAGAGATTAGGAAAATGTACAAGGGCCAATATACAGAGATAAATGGAGCAAAAGGCTGCTAGGCTATGACGGTAGTGCAGATACTGGCTAAAAACAATCCTTGTGCAGATTATTCCTGTATGGGGAAATTCAGCAGAAAACCAGCATAAAATGTATGCACTGTGTTCAGATGAGCCCTATTTTGAGGACGAAGCAAGACTTAAGTATTGCATATACCTAACGCTGGACCTCTGAAAAGGGTGAATTTCTCCCATCATGCAGATAAGACCAATAGCAATGGTCTCTCGTGGGTGCCCGGTGGAAATGTTAGGCTGAACAGTTGACTTTTTCTAAGCTGTTCTCATTTTTGTCCTTTACTGTTCAGGTATATTTTCTTGTGGGAAGTAAGATCCCCTCCCCTTTTTACCGCTCTGGATCCCTTCCGCATTTCAGAGGAGCTGTGCTGAAAAGCCATGCTGGCAAATACTGATTTCCCTTCCCCCCACCCCCAGTAGTCAGAGGGAGAGAGAGACTCAGTTCTTCCTCACTGAAGTTGCAAAAAGAACCAAACCCCCAGCCTTAGGGTGGTGGGTAGTATCCTTAGCAGATCTTTCCCTTTGTGGGTGCAAACTGAACCAGCCTCCAACCAGAGATGGAATTTCTATCTCCACCAAGACACCCACTCGGAACATTTTGCAATCTGCTTCTCTTTGAGTGCAGAAACAACAGGGGATGCCATTGAAAAATGCAGCTGAAACAGACAGCGTCCTCCAGGAATGAAGCAAACCTGCGTGGATCAGTGACCCAGAACCTACACACATTTGTCCCATCACCTTCTTCGAATCAAACACTTTTAATAAGGAAGCAAAAATGTTTACAGCTGCACTGACCTGTGAGCCACCCGGTAAACAGCAGCTAGCAAACAGCAGCCACGTTGGTTGCTGCAATGAAACTGTAACCCACACAGCACCGGGCTGAGAAAATCGCTGCTGCGTGGCAGAATCGATTCATTGCAGCACTGACTTGGCACAACACGACACTATTCTCGCTTTGTCTTTCCTTCCCTACAGTGCGGCGTTGAGTGTCAGGAACTTGACTCATTCTTCCAGCACTGAGAACAATAGCAGAGTGCAGTTTGTGAAAGGGGGAGGGTGTTGGTGGTGGAGCTCCTCAGTGACAGCTGAGGTGAGACAGTATTTTGGGCCCCCACCGCCCCGGGATTCACTAGCCATTGCTAGTGTTTCCTTTTACCCAGCACACCACGTTAACACATAACCGAGGAAATTAACGAGTGATCTTTCCCAGGAAGGATCTGTCACTAACAGAAAAGCATTTAGTGGCAGGGCAGCAGATCGGTGAGACCAACAGATAGTCAGGGCTGGAATGTGATCTGCACCTGCAAGGAATTTATTCAGCCTACTTTGAAGCTTGATGGTTTTCAGAGGTCACGCCATAGCTCCATAATTCCTACTGAAGTCAAGGTGAACTGGAACAAAAACAGGACATTTACCTCCCCCCCCCATCCCCCTTCTGTTCTGAAATTTGATTTGTCCTTTTCATATGTGTTCATTTTTTTTTATTGTATCCTTCGGTATATATGGTCATGCCAATTTTCTTCCACAATTTGATCTGAGGAAGTGGGTCTGGCCCACGAAAGCTCATCACCTAATAAACCATCTTGTTAGTCTTTAAAGTGCTACATAGTCCTGTTTTTTATTTCAGCTAGACCAGACTAACACGGCTACATATTTATTACTATTCAAGGTGAACTGGGTGAGCACTGAAAAAAAAAAAAAAAAATCCAGCCCATGTGAATGCTCAGTCCCTTATGTCTTGCCTGCAGTTTTGGGGACACAAATTGTTGTCCTACTGGCCTCCAGCCATTTGCCATGTGCGACGGGATTTCCAAAGGAATGAGGGTAGGTGGACACACAGCCAGGCATATGATGGCTCAGGTTTGCGTGTCCCAGAATTCAGGAGAGTTTGTCAAGCAGAGGGTTGGTCCGAGAGGGGTTCTGGGAATCTTCATCTGAGTGCCCAGCTGCTTCGGTGCCTTGACTGTCATGCTACTCAGTCGCCAGGCAGCTGTCACCGTAGTTAAGAGGACTCAGTTACTGCTGTGCCCTGTGGCTCCTACATGCAGAAACCTCCCTCTGCTGCTCTAGGCCTCACGCCTTGCGTAAGAAGTCAGGCAGGGTCACTGTAATGGCCACAGGGAAGCGCCCGCATGAACACACACACACACAGAAGACGTCAGAAGGACCGATGCCGCTCAGACAGGTAGGGGCAATCAGTCGCATCACATCCGTGCTGGCTAGCTGCCAGGGAAACGCTGCGGAAAAATCACCGACACTCCACAGGCCACGGTGGTGTACTTCGCCTTCGAAGAACACACGCCCAATAAAAACGAAAGCAGGAAGAGCTGTTGCTAGCGGTGTCCCAGATCAGAGGACGTGACATTGAGCCGGGGCCCCGCGATGGTAATTTCTGATCTCCGATTGGCACATGGCACTCGGAAAGGGGTAGGTGCACAGGACATTTCTCGTGGGAGACAGAGCGAGGCAGGAACAACAAGGAACAGGGCTCAGAGCCACACAGAGCTGCTCCTTTTTCTGCTGCCCACTAGAAACCAATGCTGTGCCATAGGTCAGGAGTTACACAGCCAAATCTGCAGAGAGCTGCTTAAGGGATGGTGCCAAGCCACATCATGCAGAATTTCAGCAGGGGAATGAGGCATACATAGAAAAAAGGAAAATTGCTTCTGGCCACCCAGGTAGATGAGGGATTTGTTTGTCAGCTGTGAGCGTATCCAATCCATTCTCCCCTTCTCCGCCCTATGGATGAGGCACCTGTTACAGACTTGGGCAGGAGACTCATGCTTTTAGATTCAGAGGTTCCAGGGGCACTTCATTGTAAGTGGCATTGATTGTGCCAAGGTTGTGGGTTTGATTCCCCCCGTGGGCCATCATTTATAATGCCGGACCTCTGGAGCTAAACACATCAGTCTCTGTCTGAGCTAACTGACCCACTTCTGTGGCCAAGATTCGAGGGAGATCAATAGCTTTCCAAGTCCCTAAAAAGCAACCCTGATTCTGGCTCAGTTTAGCACTGCCACATGCTCATGCATAGGGAGCTGGTCCAGGGAGACTTGTGATGGCAATGCACCCTAAGGCTACGTCTACACAGCAGCGTTATTTCGGAATAATGTCCGTTATTCTGAAATAACAACGTGAGCATCTACACAGCCAGCCTGTTATTTCAAAATAATTTTGAAATAACGGGCGGCTTATTTCGGCGTTTGTAAACCTCATTCCACGAGGAATAACGCCTCTTCTGAAATAGCTATTTCGGAATTGCAGTAGTGTGGACGCTCCACTGCTGCTATTTCAAAATAGCCCCTCCCCCAGAGCCATACAAAGTAATTACTCCCCAGTGCATTCCTGGGGCTCTAAATCAAGGTAGCATGTCCACATTCGGGGAGCCTGCCTCAGACTAATTTCCAGGCTTCCCTGTAGTGTAGACGCACTATTTTGAAATAAGCTATTTCGGAGTTTTTCTTCTGGAATAGCGTATTCTGAAATAATCATGCCGTGTAGACGTAGTCTAAAAGGGCTAAAGAAATGGCTGCTGTCCTTCCCTTTCTTTTAGAAACTGCTGCCTGGATCTGGGTCAGATGTCACACAGGGCAACACAACATGGCGGTCAGGGACAGTGCAAGCGATGGAATAAGCATGCCTAAGGGAAGGGAAGGGTCTTGGGAGAACCAAGGATCTCCCATAGCCTGCATGAGATTCAACCAGCATGGAGATCAAGAGTAGGTCTACATTACAGTTAGACCCCACAGCTGGCCTGGGCTCAGGCTCAGGCTCAGGGGCAGTTGGGTTGCCATATAGGCTCTGGACCCTGCCAAGTGGGAGAATCCCACAGCCTGGACTGCTGCCTATGCTTGAACGTCTACACCTCAGGGAAACACTCTGAGACCAAGCCCTGTAAACCCGGGTAAGATGGCACATTTGTCTAATTGCAGTGTAGACATAGCCCCGGTATCCTTGCCAAACACTTCCCCTTAGCTGTGCCGAAGGCTCTTAAGTTGCAAGAGAGGTCTTGGCCAAGAAATCTGACCAGTCCTCTATTGAGCATAGGTGAGGACTTCACCTCTAGCTGGGGAGTGCTCGATGCCCCTCTCTACTCTAGGCCCCACCCCATTCCACCTCTTCTCCCAAGCTATGTCCCTGATTTGTCCCTAACCTGCCCCTATTCTACCCCTTCTCCCAAGCCCCTGCCTTGCTTCTTCCCTGACTCCTCCCACTCGAATATGCTTCATCCTCACTCCTACCCTGCCCTCCCAGAATGCTGCAGATCAGCTGTTCGTGGAACTCTGGAAGCTCTGGGAAGGTGGGGGAGGAATTGGTCAGCAGGTCCATCAGTGGGCAAGAAGTGTAGGAGGGAGGGGGAAGTGTGAGGGGGAGCTTTGCCAACAGTGGGTGGCGAGCACCCGCTAATATTTCCCCATATTTACTTATTTACTTCCAGCCCCACAGCACCCACAGAGTCAGTGCCTCTGCTACTAACCATCTTCACATGGGCTTCCAGAAGACAAAGTCTTTGCTGGTCACACTCTTGAGATTGATCTCCCAGTGCTGTCTGATCTGTGAGGAGGGATTCCTCTGGAGTGGAGTGCTAGCCCTTCCCAAGAGCTCCCAATGGCTGCATGTCTCCTAATTCCTGTTTCCTCCTGAGGTATAGGTTTGTGCTGGCGAACCCTGGCAAAAAGTGAGATTCCATTCTGTTCCTTCTGTAGCTGCTGGTACTGGTAAGTTAAAATTCTTGCATGAATTGTCTGCCAAGTTCCGATTTTCCGTGTGTGGTTCTGTGTCTTAAAGGTGGATGTTTTGTATGGTGAAAAGCAGGAAGCATAGATTTCAAACCCAAAGGGGACTGTTATGAATATACTAGCCAATTAGCCTGTCATAAGACGGGATTTTCAGGTCTCTCCTCCACGTCGGTCTTCTCTTCTGAGCCTCCGGTCTCTTGCTCCATCTCTCTCTCTCTCTCTCCTCCTCCTCCTACTGCCTCCCCCCCTTTCTCTCTCAGCTCTCCTCCACCTCTCTCTCTGTCTCTCTCTTTCTCTTCTCCTCCCCCTCCTGCCTCGCACTCGGGGGACCGCGGAGCCCAAATGGCCGTTTGGGCACTGCACTCCCCGTGCTGCATGGGGTGTGTGGAGCCCAAACGGTCGCTTGCACCACTTGCTCCCATGCAGCAGCCTGGCTGAGCAGCAGAAGTCAGCCGAGCACCACGGCAGGAGGCGAAGGGGGGTGGGGCAGTGACTTTCACAGCCAGGGGGCATGGCCTGGAGCCGCTGTCATGCCGCATGTCACTGCCCCGCCCCCCACTGTGGCGCTCAGCTGACTTCTGCGCTGCTCAGCTGGGCTGCCGCGGGGGAGCAAGCAGTGCAAGTGGCCGTTTGGGCCCCGCACTCCCCATGCAGCACAGGCCGCCCAGAGGGAACAGCCAGCATTTCAGGCAACAGCGCCGCCCAGAGGGAACAGCCAGCATTTCAGCGTTACAGACTCACAGACATTGGGCTACTATATATATGATATGGTTTAACATCTGGTATAACACAGGCCACAGAAAATACACAACAAGCTACAGCTAAATTCAGCACTGAGCCCCATTGTTTCCCTGTTTGCAGCAGAGTACAAATACTTCCCCAGCCACTAGGGAAACTTTAAAAAGAGAGGCTTTTCTTCATATATGGAAATGGGTAATACACTTAGTACAGCATCAGAGTTATTTATTGTATATCAGATTCATTATATCTTATACTGCCTCACAAATATTCATTGTGCCACAAAATTATGTACAGAAAACCATGTAATTGAAGTGTGAAATTGTGACAGGAAAGTGGGTGTTTTGAAGCTGCCTGAGAATCCACCATTAGGTTTCAGAGTTAACACAAACTGTGCTGAAGATGATCGCTCAGAGTTACTCCTCCAGATTGTCTTCATGCTCAGTAAGAGAATTCTGCATGACTTTACTGTGGAAATGTTGTCATCTCAGCCTTAAGAGATAAAAAGATAGGGTCTGATTTTTAGTTGGTGTAAATGAGTGTAGGGCTATTGAGTTCAATGGAACTAAGTGAATTTGCACCAGAATGATTTTGTGATTTAAGCAATGGATGTATTGACTTACATGGCTACTGCACTGGCTATTGAGTACTTTTGAGAATCAGGCCACTCCTGTATGTGCCTAAATATAACCTGAGGAATCTAAGTTTAGGATAATGTTTTGAAGAAAAATCTTGTCTGCGAACTTCACATTATTGGAAAAGGGAATTTGTAAGTCTCCCAATAGGTCACATAGTATTTGCTTCTAGGTTTGGAAGATTCTAGGATATTGGACTTTAAAGTACAGTAATTACATTTTGTATCTAGAAAAGATTTTAAAATAGCTATTAACTTTATTTTTTGTCTCCCTTGGAGCCCTGAATGGTTCGATTCATGACTGCTTAAACACTTAAAGTTACAGGTGGACAGATCAAGAAATGTTCCTGATTAACTTGTTTAAAACTCTAAAATATGTTGACAATTATTCTGTAAATATATGGCACAGTGACAACATATTCATCATGAATGAACAATCTGTCTACATCCCAAATTCATGGCTGACCATTGTGTGTGTGCATGTCTAATTTTGTATGCAGTGATTGTATTTATCTAACTTTAGCTTGAGTGCATGTTTCAGAAGCTGTTAACTTCTGTCTCAGGGCTGCACAATCCATTTTAGAGCCTATAATCTCAGTTGAGGAACTCAGTCAGAAACCAATTTAAAAATGAACTGTCCATGAAGACTGAACTCTTCGGTATCAAAGGTGCAATATTTTCAAGTTACTGACTAGCTGGAAGTGTGCAGAAGCTCTGCCTTATTGAGATGCCTGTTTATTGTTAAGAAAACTTCTGCTCTATTGTATTATTTGCTGGATTTGCAAGAGGACTAGAAGGTGTTGGAGAAGAGGGCCGCTGGGGAGAGTTAGGGTACGTCTACACTGCAACACTATTTCGAAATAACTAGCACTATTCCGAAATAACGTAGTCTGTGTCTACACAGCAAGCTGAAACAAAATACAGGACTATGTAGCACTTTAAAGACTAACAAGATGGTTTATTAGATGATGAGCTTTCGTGGGCCAGACCCACTTCCTCAGATCAAATAGTGGAAGAAGGTTGTGACTATTTTCTTCCACTATTTGATCTGAGGAAGTGGGTCTGGCCCACGAAAGCTCATCATCTAATAAACCATCTTGTTAGTCTTTAAAGTGCTACATAGTCCTGTATTTTGTTTCAGCTACACCAGACTAACACGGCTACATTTCTATCACTATTCTACACAGCAAGCTGTTATTTTTAAATAGTGTCAAAATACTGTCAAGCTGGAGGACTTCTTACTCCGACTCCTGTAACCCTCATTGCACGAGGAATAAGGGCAGTCGGAGGAAGATTGCTCTATTTCGAGTGAGGACGCTCCCAATTTCAAAATAAGCTATTTTGAAATAAGCTATGCAATTGACGTAGCTCAATTTGTGTAGCTTATTTCGAGTTAACCCTGCTGTGTAGACTACAGGGTTTTTTCCAAAAAAGTGGCCTTTTTTTTTTTAAAAACTTAACCGGCGTCTAGACTACTGCCGCGTTCTGTCGACAGCAAATCAAAAGAACATTTTTGTCGATGGCGGTAAACCTCATTCTACGAGGAATAACGCCTTTTTTCAAAATCCATCTTTCGAAAAAAGGCGCTATTGCCTGAAAACAGGGCTTTTTCGAAAGAAAGCGTCCAGACGCTCTGTCGAAAAAGGGAGCTGCTTTTTTCACAAAATCTTCTTGTTGTCTAGACGCTCTTTTTCGAAAGAGGCTTTTTCAAAAGATACTTTCGAAAAAGCCTCTTTTGAAAGAGGCTTGCAGTCTAGACATAGCCTAGTGAGTAACATTGCTGCACAAAGGGAATATCACACCCTTTGGTTTCTGCAGCTGCATTGTCACAATGCCTTCCTTTTCCACGGCTGCATGGCACATCACGATCAAAGACCAATCACTCTTCTGCCAAGCAGCAGCAGCAGGTTTCAGGACTTTGCCGCTCAATTTCCCATGGAAGGAGAAATCCAGGACATGATTTATTTATACTCTATGCCGATCCCTGAACAAAGGTGGTCAGAGAGCAAGAAGGTAATCCCCATCTTTTTTCAGGACCCTCAGCTGACACAGAAGCAGCTCTGTCCAAAGAACTGACTCTAGTTAGAGAGTTTAACACGGAGAGCAAATGCCCTTGCTGTTTGCAGCAGCTTCTCCCCAAAAAGAACTGCATCACAACTAACAAAGGAGCATTTCTTCGAAGACGTATTGAGGTCATGCTATGAAAGAGAACTTGAAAAACTGTAGCAGCACCACCTTGTGACACCCACCATAACCAGATTGTTGCAGTGTTTGACATGAATTGTTCACATATGGCTAGAATGTGTAGGAAGGCTCACAAGGAACCCAACCCCCTCTTTGAGCCCTGGTACAGTATTTTGATGGAGAGTGTCTCGTGTTCACTCAAGTGACTGCTCCTTTTTAGTGTCTCTTGTGGATACAGTGCAC
This sequence comes from Rafetus swinhoei, assembly GCA_019425775.1. NCBI lineage: Eukaryota > Metazoa > Chordata > Testudines > Trionychidae > Rafetus > Rafetus swinhoei. The sequence goes on from CM033440.1 coordinate 191,422,809, forward strand.
TCCAAAGAGAGAGGAGAGTTAGTAGCCCGCCTAGCCACACACACACACACACACACACACCTGCTCTGCAGCAGCCAGTAGGCCTGGCCAGCTGAGAAAAGCCAAGCATGCTGCACCATGCTAATGAGTGCATTCTACCAGCCTATCTACAGAAAGAATGTGCATCCTGCAGCAAAAACCCATGGAGGGCAGAGTGTGCATCATGCAACCCATTGGATAGGTTTAAGTCACACCACAATGCCCTTGTGTATTAACCGACATTCGGGCAGAGGTCCAGCCCTCTCAGTTGGCATAAATTGACACTGCTCTTTGACAACAGCTGAGGAGCTGACCCTACCAGCCTTTGCTTGAAACAGGAGCTGGGGAAGCATTTTTTAAGAGGAAGCATCACAGCTCTGACTGACTTTCATTCTCAGCAGGCCATTTGAAATCCCCCAAGCTTGCTTCTAGATGGCATGCATTTGCCGCTCCATGTGCCTGACCAGCGAGCTCCGTGTCAGGGCAATGCCCTTCTTGTATTCATGGAAAGTACAATTACTTTAGCCTCTTTTCAAAGTACATTTTCTGTTTCACTGTAGAAGTAATTGCAGATTCATCTTATTGTAATGTGTCCCTCCCCCCGACACGCCCAGGTTCAATTGCAAGGCATTACTAATCATTGTGTGTGAAATCACAGAAAAATCTAGCACTTATGGAGAGGAAGGGCCAGTATTGGTTTAATCAGAGTAGCATTGCTGAGGAATCCGCACATCTTAAGTACGTCTATACCGCAGCCTTCTTCCGCAAAAGCTTATGCTTCATTTTTTCAGGAAGAACGGCTATTGTGCAAAAGGGGGGGTTTTGCGCAAAAAGGAGCCGTCCACACAGCTCCTTTTGGAGCAAAAGCTTCTTGCGCAAAAATGGCTGCTAATGAATTATGAAAATGAAGCATGGCGATATTCTACTCCACGCTTCATTTGCATACGTTTTTGCGGAAGAAGGCTGCAGTATACACGGAGTGAATGCTTTTCTTTAAGAGATACATGAACGGAAGGAAGGAAGGAGATTTTGCATTTGGAACATAGAACGCTGACACATTGCCCATCCTCTAACCTATTTCCTGTCACACTCCTCCCCTGGTCACAAGCTAGCACAATGCCAGTCTACCCTGGTGACAGAGAGCATCAGTCCATCTCGTGTCGGCCCTGCCATGGTAGGTGTGAGTGAATGATGTCAGAGCTTCGAAAAAATAAGTCCTTGCAAAGGATAGAACAAGCTCCTCCCTGATAAGTCATTTTAACAGAGACAAAAGTGAGTTAAAAGGGGGTTTGTGTGTGTGGTTAACCATGGGTTACTTACGGACAGGCTGATGTCAGTGATCTCCTCTTGGAGCATAGTATATATCAGGGCCACAGGATCCAATGTTGTAGGACACAACCAATTGCATCAAACTGTGCCTCTGAGATCAACATGTATGATAACTGCCATCTCGGGTGACTAAAACGGAGACCTCTGGATCTAAAACTACATGAGCTGGGGGCTGTAACGAATTCTCTCTTGGAATCTGTAACACGCTCAGTAGTAGGCTACACAAGGTATATATGATGCTAAAGAAAATCAAGATACCTCTGGAGCCAGTTGCTTTGCTGCTATACCACACGGCTCAAGATAACGTGGAAGGAATTAGCAACTGTCCAGAGTAAACTTCTTCCAAGAAGCCAGGGATAGGAAGAAGGTGCAACCGAAGATACAAAAATTATGTTTCTAGCATAGCTGATTGAAAGTGAGCCTGGCCGGCTGGTATTGACTTTACTCTGTGCATCCCTTAAAACATTAGCTACTACTCAAGAGATCACAGGATCTTCATATGCTGCCAGTTTGGGTATAGCTTCCAAATCACCACTTCTTCCACTGGAAATTCTAAAAGAGATGCATCCTGCAGATCATTTATTGGACCTGGTTCTCCAGGGTTTTGCACTTTGTGCTGTTATTTACTCAGGCGTAAAACAGAACAAGGTGAAACTGTGTGTGAGAGAAATGCAGATTTGGGCCAACGGAAACATTTGCTGAATTTTTATAGATTTCAGCTAACTGCTTAGGTAAATAAAGAAGTGAGATGTTTTGATATGTTCAAAACAAAATGTTTCAATTTAAATGTGCTGGTTTGAAATGTAATATTTAAAAAAACATAACTACTCATTTCATTTTTGGTCAAACAAAATGTTTTGTTTAATCAGAAATTATTTCTTTTTTCAATTCACCAAAAGAGATTTTTAAAATCATTTTTGGGTTGACCCAAAACAATTCTTTTTTTTTTTTATTTTTGGATTTTCTGGTGAGGTGAAAAAGATCCATTATTCCCACTTTCAAACCAAAGCAGGACAGCCGTGTTTTATACCCATTCTGTAACCACTTTTCACAGCTATCAATAACTACACTAGGTGCAAAGCAATGCAGAAATCAGGCCTGTTGCCTGTTTTAGCACTTTGAAAAGATGGCTCTTAACAAATCATCTGATTGTCAACATGGCAAGGCTGTGAGCCTTTACCAGCATCTAAACCTACAGCACCATCTTCCAAGGAAATCAGATATCAAGAACTCAGCCAAAATGAGCAGGAAATAGAATCAGACTGGTTGCTAGAGAAAAGGAAGCCACTAGATACACATGATCTCCTTCTCCCCACTGTGGTCCAATCACAACAAAACCAAACTCACTCTTTGGATTTCAGGCTTTGAAGTACCTCAGCTTTCCACTTCCTTTCCCTGTTATGCTTGGACCTGATATGCTATCGAGCCCACTCGCATGTGCTCCTCTTCCCATTACCAGTTGCTCACCTCCTCCACACACACAGAGATAAAAAAGAGGTTGGCAGGGAACATAATGCCCTTTGATGTCCTCCCCCTTGTTTTCCAAATTGGTAATTTCAAAATTTCAGGCAGCTGTAGAAACAATGGAGGGGAGGGGCAGGGGGAAAGGGAGAGAAATCCCACTTGATTTTTCAAATATCGTTGAAAGCCAAAGTTAAAAGTATGAGGAGTCATAAAAAGCCACTTCGCTCAACCCTCTTCTTAATCTTAACTCTCTCTTGTAAAGGCAGCCTAACTCAGTTGACCAGTAGTTTCTGGTTGCTTTGTGTCCATATGGCAGGGAAGAGCTGAGAGAGACCTCTATTTGCAGCAGGGACTATCAATTTTGGTTGCCTTTGTTTTTGGGTGCCCAACTTGAAACCTGTTAAAGGGGCCTCATTTTCAGAAAGTGCCAAGCACCTGCTATTTTGAAAGGCTTCTCTCGTCGGGCACCCAAAATCACTGGTTGCTTTTGGAATATTTAGGCCAGGTGCTGCCAGCAGTAAAACAGCTGGGTTCAGTTTTCTAAGATTCCTTTTGAAAACTTAAATGCCAGCTCAAGACACTCCCCCAGAAACCTAGGAAACTACATATATCACCCTGAGTGCCCCTTGAGAGGCAGCATTTCTCCATTTGCAAGCACTGAGCCTGGGGATGTAAAACAAAGAACTTTATGTGTGGGGGAGGCACAAGAGAATAAACTTCATTTATTACTTGCTGGCTTTTACAAAGCAGTGACAATATATGCTAGCCACTTTCAGCTGGCTTCCTGCTCACAGTTTACTAGGCAGGTGTGAAGGTGTTGAAGAATTCTGGCAGGCCCCTCTCTAGCCCTAGGGAAGTGTTGCTAGGGCTGCTGGGGGGCTCTAGCAGCTGAGGGATTTCACCTTAGGTGGTTATATAAGAGAGGGGAGCCCACACTGGAGTCCTGCAGCTAGATTGCTGCTCTCACTTGCTGAGCAGGGATGGGTTGAAGCCATAATCACCTGCCTCGGCTTAGCGATCCACCACTTCAAAGTCACCTCAGTTTTGTCGGCTGCCTCAAAGCCACCTGGAAGCCACTTCCATGCTGAGCCTTCAGCAAGGCACCAACGGCAGGCAGGACTTTGAACAGAGTTCTTAGCTTCTGAAGGTAGGAGCCAGCCTCTCTCTCCATCCTTTTCGCTGGGTCCAGGCTCCTTCAGCCAGCTGGGCTGACTTCAGCTGCAGTCAGGGTGACCTTCCACCCCCAGCACATTTGGGGACGTTCTCTTGTCCTTTCATCCCCGGGTCTGGATCAGTATTTTTTGGCCACCAAACTCGAAGCTTAGCTAGTAGGTTCCCCTTGCTTACCAAGAGACACCAGCACAAAACACCTTCCCTGTCATCTGGCCTTTTTGGCAGCTCTGGCCTATTCTTCTCCATGTGTGTCAACAGGCTGTTCTCTTTTTAAGATTTCTAGCCCCTGGACGTAACATTCAGTATTTTCTACAGCTTCAGGCCTTTCCCTTATCATGCTCTAAAGGAGCACTAGCAAAACGTGTGAAAAATACATCTTTACCTAATATTAAGGTTACATTTGGTTCTCAATTATGCAAATTAAAGATTTTTATTGATACTAATGGAACTTCTAACAATTTCTAGTTCAGTGCTAGAATTTGGCTCCTACTCTTTAATTTGGACAAAATCCATTTTTCACTCAAGTAGGCAGATAGAAAGTGGCTGCAAAATGTATGTTTGAAAGTTAGTAACTAACTAGACACCATAATCTTTTCCAGTAGCTGTTCTAAGAAACCTTTTTCATTATGTACTCTGGTACCCTGGATTGTTAATCAAGTCTTGTTACCATTAATCTTGTTCTAGTGTTGTCTCAATTGATGGAGTATAGCTTTACAAATTTTTAAATTAGAAGCCCTCATTCATAATGTCTGTATCTCTATGTTCTTACATTCCAGCCAGAATGTTTCTTCAAATGCCAGTCTACCAATGGAGATAACAACGTGGGGAGGGCTCACTAGATTCTTGGGAGGGGAGGCCGTCTTTGTAAACAAGGTGTAATGGTTTTATTTGATGACAAGTGTGGGCTGCATGCATGGTGGCTTCTTTTACTAATTCATTATGACCCTTAATTGCTCTTCAGCAACACCTGAACCACACTACTGGGAATCCATGGGACTGTTTGGGCTACCACACTTAGGCATGGCACCAGATGATGGAGCAGATAGGCAACTGCTGTTCCTACATGTGATGTGAACATCACCGGATAGCCTTGTAAACGTCTTCCTAGGATTGTGTGTGTAGCCCGTCCTTTCAGTGATGGCCAGTGTGGACAATGCTAACTGTCAAGAGCAACATGGTGATGTGGCCCATAGGCACATACAAGGGCATAACAAGGAAGAACCACTCACTTCAACCTTGGTTGTTTTTTTTTCTGTTGTCCACAATATTTAGTTGTGTCCTGGGATCAGTGGCTTCTCCCCACAGCTGGGAGAGGGGCCGTTAGCCATGGGACAGCTTGTGCCCACCCACCTTTCAGAACCCAACAGGACCTTGAACCTTGGGTTTGGGGGTGCACAGGAGTAGAGGGTGTGGAAGGGCTGGCACATTGACTTTTCCTCTGTCTGTCAAAATGCCTCCTGGGTCTGTCCCTGGGGTGGTAGTTTATGCAACCCTCTGTGGTGGGGTGAAGCAACCCCGCTCTTACCCAGAGCCGGAGGAAGCGCGGGAGCCGAAGCTGGCCGGCACCCACCACAGTCAGGAAGTGGCAGGGCCGGATTTAGAAGCCCTGCTCTGGGAAGGAGGAGGGGGCCGCGCAGGGAATGAGAGCCCTCAGAGCAGCCGCAAACGGGGGATGATGTCACACGCCGATATGGCGTGATGTCAAACCAGCACCGGGGAACGAGTCGGGGGGGGAGGGAGGGAACGTGGGAACCAGCGTGATGTCACCCACCGAACAGCGGGGCGGGGATAAAATGGCAACGGCACTGGGGATAAGAAAAGGAGGGGAGCAGGGAACAGGAGGAGGAAGCCAACAGGCTGGTAACCATCCCCAATTAGTCTGGTGCTCTGTTTCTCCTCAGAAATGGCAAGGCCACCGAGTGCAGTTGAAGAGCCTGCAGTAGCCATGGCTATCATAGCTGGGTGCTGTAGCTCAGGCAGTAGTGACTTGTAGTTTTGGGTCCAGAAGTTGCAAAAAAACAAAACAAAAAAAATCAATCCCTGCTGTCAACGATTTGCCCAGGGACAATTTGTGACATCGAACCCCGGCCAGGTTATTGTGGCATGTGAGGAAACCTCACGACAAGGTTCACAATATGAAGGAGTTGCCCGAAGGGCTGGATTCTGTGTTTTTCTTGCTTCTCCAGCCGTTCTGCTCCAGTATTACATATGCAGCCACATAATGTTCCGCAGGTCACGTCCAAACAAAACCATGCTCTTCAGAAGCACTTTCTTGCACAGTCTCTCTGGCAGTCGGCAATCCGTGCCGAGAAGAATGTTCTCCTTTGACTTGCAGAAATGGCTGGCTAAAGAGGACAGGTGTGCTGTCCTTTTGAAATTATATAATTAGAGCCATAAGCCCATTAACAAGGAAACGCCATTGCAGTAGCGATTGTGCTACTTTACAAAACCACAGGCCTCCTTAATTCACAGGCACTTTATTTGGAAAAAAATAGCCAGCTGCGTGTGAACTTTCTGCTCCAGCCAGTGGGGACATGTAATAGGAGTGGCTTTATGGAAAGGGAGTCATCTTCTATAGTCAGTAAGTACCACTGGCAGATAGATATGTGTGTCATTGCCCCAGGCATTTGGATACAGAACAGATATTTTGCGAAACCTGTAAAGTTATTGCTGGCTCGTATATATTTAGCTAAGCCTAACAAACTTCCCAGAGCTGATTGTTTCTCAGGCCTGGTCTACACTAGACCAGGCAGGTCAGCTTAAGGTACGCCATTCACCTATGTAAAATGCATAGCTGGATTCGGCTTCCCTTAAGCTGAGCCGCCGCGGCGTCTATACTGCGGGAAGCCGATGGGAGCATATGCTCCCTGGAGCTTCCCTTACTCCTCACAGATGCTGGTGGGGGCTGCTCTCAGTTTTCAATGTGGGGGTCTACACTAGACTTGCTAAATCGAATGCTAGAAGATCAACCTCTGGAGGGTCGATCGTCTCTGTAGAGTAGACCAGCAATGCGCAACCCATGGCTGTCTTCCGAGGGGGAGGTGTCGCAGCGCTGTGATTCGGACCGGCTGGTATTTTCTTTTTCCGGCTTGGCGCCCGACATTCACGTGGCGGGGTGGGGGGATCGGCAGGCGAAGCGGCATTTAAAGGGACTGCACTTTTTTTTTCTCAATCAAAATTTTCCTGGGGGTCACGAGTGCAAAAAGGTTGCGCACCACTGGTGTAGAGAAGCCCGCAGTGTGGCAGCAAGAGAGGACACTGCAGTTGCATGAGTGTCACAGAGCGAAATTCCCGGCCTGCTTTCTCACCTATGTGCTTTTGGAAGGAATCATTAGTGATGCCAGGTGCCATGAGCCAATTCCTGAGGTGCTGCTCATCCCCTTCTTAGCCCATGGAGGCCAGAAGGCATTGCAAGTGCTCAGCCCCATAAGGGCGTTGATACTTCATGTCTAAAGTATTCTAGCTGGTATAATCTGGCACCCACCAAAGACTAAGGAGCTATGCTGCTTTCCACAACTAAGGATTCAGTCCACCAGCTTTAATTCTTTGATCTTTGAGCCTGGAGTAAGCAGACACCACAATCTGATGAAAGCCATGGTTCTGCTCTGAAAAATCACTCGGACTAGGTCTACACTACACCTTTTTCCAATTTTTTTTTTGGAAGAGGCTTTTCTGAAATTTGGCCTGTCTACACTGAGCCAAATTTTGGAAAATCCCCCTCTTTCAGAAGATATCTTCCTCGTAAAATGAGGAAGACAGGGCTTCTGAAAGAGCGCGTTTGCTCGTACACACAAAAAAAGCGGAAGAGCATTCCCTGGATGCGGCGGAGTTTTTCCAGGATACCTGGTAGACAGACTCCATTGGTGAAAGTAACACAGTGGGGTTTAATTATATTTTATCAGGGAGCCCCGGCCAGAACTACCGTACTGCCAGTCCAGGCCCACACAAGTCAGACCCAAAGGTTTAGCTGTGAATTTTCTACCTCCTGATGAAGATCTAGAGCTGAACATGATTTGCTGTCGCACTAAGTGCAGTGGAATCCAACTCCTCCTTCCCTAGTTATGCTGACATTAGAGTGTTGATGTTGAAAACAGCACCTGGTTGTGTCAGGAAAGCAGGCGAGTGTTACTGCAACTCACGGGGAGCAGATCTACTGAGCGAGACAGTTTGATATAACCACTTCTGAGTGATCAACAATTCATTTGTACATAAATGCACTTCTGAATCCTAAAAACAGTATGGAAATCAATAGCAAGAACAATTACAGAGCCCTCAAACAAAGACAGGCAGAGCTTCTGCTCATGTGAGTCAGTCGCTCCATCTGAAGTCAATGGACTCACCTATCGATCTGGCCTACAACATCTTAACATAGCACATTCGTCAGGCAACTGTCACCAGCTAGGAATCACGGCTGGAATTCTAAGATGTGCTTCCCAGGGGGGAAGTCCCCTCCCACTCTGCCATTCCCAAAGCAGCTTCCTTAGCGTATGGTACATGAGCCTGCCAGGAGCCCCGTGCCTTGTGGGAGTGAAATCTGACTCTCAGAGTATGTCTACAGTCCGGAGTTATTTTGGGATACTTCCAGTATTCCGAAATAGCTATTCCATGTCTTTTAAACAAGCCCATTATTTCAAAATAGCTTTTGAAATAACGGGCTCGCTATTCCAACGTCCCTGTAAACTCATTCCACAAGGATTAAGGGACGTTACAGAATAGCGGTTTATTTTGAAATTTGGCACTGTGTAGACAGCACCAAATTTCAAACTAAGCTATTTCAAAATATGCTCGAAATAAGCTACGCAAACGAACAATGCAAGCACTTTTGCCCGTCTTCTCTTTGTTCATTTCATGCCAGTGACGCGTTTCATGTAACCTGCAACTTCTTTTTTTCTGGCTGTGCACAGGGGTATTCATTTCTCCATCCTCCTCTCTTAACCACAATCGCTTCTCTGTGCACTGTCTCAGCTGTCACTCATTAGGCGCCCTTTGCAACCAACGCTCTCTCAGCAGCTCTGAGAGCATCGGGCCTTTCCAAAGCTTCACACCAATCTTTGTGCGTCGCCTTCAAGGGTACAGTTTTTGTGCTGTGTGTGAGAGAACTCCTACCAGCCTGTGTGTGAGAGGCAATGGACACACCCCTCATGGTCTTCATCAATGGGCCATTGGCAAGCTTTCGGGCATGTTGCTGAAACAGTCTTACTCTCTGGTCTAGGGAGATACGCCCGGTTGCCTTGGTTATGATGCTGTCTGAGTTTCCCAGCTACTGCCTTGACCGCTTGGAAAACTCAGTAGCTGATTGATACCTGCAGGGTTCAGTTCATGGAGTTCACTCAAGTAATGCTACTGTCCAGGGCATTGGTGCTCAAACTTTCCACACTACTGTAGCCCTTTCGGACACTGATTTGTCTTGTGTGCCCCCTGAGTTTCACCCCACTGAAAATCTACATGCTTACAAAAATCAGCCTTGGAAATGCAAGTCTCACAGCATGTTGTTATTGACAAATTATGTCCTTTCTCATTTTTGCACTAGAATTATGAGATTTATATTTCAATCGATTTATTTTATACCTACATTTCAGGGGATAGCCTATAAACAAGTCATTGTGTGACATGCTGTGAAATGTCATGACTCTATATATTTAGGTTGGTCTCTAAGGTACTACTGGACCACTGGTTGTGTTTAAAGTTACCGCCTAACCCGGCGACCCATCTGAGATTGTGAAATTTTAGTTTGTCCTGACTTTGGTAGTGCTTTTTGTGTAGCCTGCTGCAAACTAGGAAAATAGCTGGATGAGTTGATGTGCCCCTGGAAGACCTCTGGGTATTCCAAAAGGCACACATGCCTCTAGCTGAGAACCACTTGGCTAGGACATGGGAACTGATAGTGATTTGAAAGCTGCATCTTCTCCTAGGAGATGTGAATCTGATAAATTGAATTTCTGAAGGGGGCGCACCTACACTCTCACCTGTGGGAGCTGGATCCTGATCCTAGTGAAATCAGTGGGGTTTTGGTATTTGCTTCAAATAAGAATGGACCCTGTTTGTCTGCAGGAGCACTGAACTCAGAGCTTTGGGGAAGGAGACAGCTACGTGGTGGGAGGAATCAGGGGCAGCTGTTTGTGTGCCACTCTTACCCCACACATACACAATGGCGGGCTGAAGTTCGTGGCTACAAGTCCAGATCAAACCAACTTCTGTGGTTCATGGTCAACAGACAAAAAGTTCTAGTAGAAAAATGTACCAAACATGCATGTGCAATTGACAAAGTGCTAGACATTCCTGCGTGTAACGAGAGCTTAGAGTCGATACAGAAATGAAAAGTGGCAACAAATAGCTCAGACAGAATTTCCCATACACAACCACCTGCATGCACCATGGCTAGGGAAAATCACTCACATTTCATCAGCCATCTCTTTAAACAGGGAACTCTTTAAAGAGTCCCAGGCCAGCAAGCTGCAGTTTCAGCAGGGAAAAACAAAGCCGAGGGTCTGCTTGGGATAAACTTCACAACCTAAAGGAAAAATACAGACAGCGGGTGCCACCTCTTGAGTTGTCAGTCTTTACCGATGAGCACAAGGAGCATGGTTGTAATGCAATGGGGCTTGTTTTCTCCGGCGTGGGAGAGAAGTCAATGATTGCATTGGGGAGGAGGACAGTCCAGCATGTGATGTGCATGGTGGTAGCTGGTGGTCCCAAATAAATAGTCTGGCAGCAAGACACATGTGGAGAGCTCTGTGAGTGAGCTGAAATATTCCCACCCAAACCTGCCTTCCCCCTTCCTTCTGCCACCTACATCAGTACCAGAATTCCCCCTGCTGGCAACTAGGTGCGCTGCAGCCTCCAGAAACACCATCCGCTGAGCACAAGTCTGCAATGCACCAGCCATACTACACACCTGTTCCATTGTTGGTGAGACTTGGCCATGCAGGGATAACAAGACTAACTGCCCTGCATGTGTTGCTGAAGTGACAGAAGGCAGGTCGCCCAGAGGGGGGCTTGAGCTAAGCGGGAGCTCAGGTTGGGAGACAAGGGCACTCAGCAGCTTGCAGGACCTCTCTTTCTGATTTGAGGCAAACGAGCAGTTGAGCAGGGGCAAGAAACATGGTGACGCCTTTTTGACTTGAGCTTCAAACAGGTCATATGCAGCAAAACCGGCCCCTTGCCCTCCTGGCTTTCCCTCAGAAAGCCACATTTTGTTGTCCAAAGCCAAGACTTTTTAGTAGCGCTGGTTGAAAAAGGTAGGAGAGATGGGTTCTAGAAAAGTGAGATTCTTGGTGGAAATTTGAACACTAAAAGATTTGCCCTCCCCCCCCCCGCAAAAAAGAAATATTCAGCCATCTACTGAAAAAAGTTCTATTCCAAAATGCTGCCATAGTGTCTCCATAGTTTTCGCTTGGGTGTGGTAGTTTGGGTGTCGCAAGCTCTCATAGTTCTTACTTCCTGGCCAGACTACTTCTACCAGGTTAATAGAATCAAAGAATCATAGAGCTGGAAGAGACCTCAGGTGGTCATCAAGTCCAGCCCTCTGCCCAAGGCAGGACCAATCCCAACTAAATCAACCCAGCCAGGCCTTTGTCCAGCCGAGACTTAAAAACCTCTAGGGATGGAGATTCCACCACTTCCCTAGGTAACCCATTCCAGTGCTTCACTACCCTCCTAGGGAAATAGTTTTTCCTAATATCCAACCTAGACCTCCCCCACTGTGACTTGAGACCATTGCTCCTTGTTCTGCCATCCATCACTACTGGGAACAGCCTTTCTCCATCCTCTTTGGAACCTCCTTTCAGGAAGTTGAAGGCTGCTATCAAATCCCCCCTCACTCTTCTCTTCTGCTGACTAAACAAACCCAAATCCCTCAGCCTCTCTTCATAGGTCATGTGCTCCAGCCCCCTAATCATTTTGGTTGCCCTCCGCTGGACCCTCTCCAATGCGTCCACATCCTTTCTATAGTGGGGGGCCCAGAACTGGACACAATACTCCAGACGTGGCCTCACCAGAGCCGAATAAAGGGGAATAATCACTTTTCTAGATATGCTGGCAGTGCTCCTCCTAATGCAGCCTAATATACCATTCGCCTTCTTGGCTACAAGGGCACACTACTGACTCATATCCAGCTTCTCATCCTGTATTACAAACAGGTTGCACCATCATCTCCCCTCTTGGAGTGGGGAGGCAATGCATTATGGGAGTCCCTGGTCATGCTTCATCGTGGAAGATGTAATTCTGTTGGGAGCCTAACCCATACAGAATAAATGGGGGACATGAGGAAATCCCAATGATATGCCACAGCAGCATTGCCAAACTGAAATAGTTCCATTTGGGGCCACTGCTTTTTGTGGCAGATGCTTTTCACACACACACACAAACCATATTTATAATCAAAGCTTCCAATTTTCAATCAGACACAGTTTCAAGAGAAAGCTGTTCCCCCACTCTACCGGTGGACAGTCTGGCATAGGAATGACCTGATTGTTATACAGAATGCTGCGTCTTGCAAAAATGCTATCCACGTGGCCACTGGCATGGTACCAGAAGAGGTCTGTGTGCTTCAGCTAACGCTATTGCTTGTTCAGTGAGCGAGCCCGACAGCTCGTAATGAAATTACAGACAGCTGGTGCCATCTCAAGGTTGCATCAACTCTTCCGTGTTTGTCAACTGGAACAAAACCAAGGGAACGATTTAAAGTAGCCTCACATGCAAACGAAGTGATTGATTAACCCCTGAATCAGTGTTTCTGAATGCAAACCTATGAAATGCTCCCATAGCTAGAATACACATTTCTCATGTGAAGGGAGATGATCAAATCTTCACAGTCCTATTTAAACAAAGCAAAATCAAGGAAGTACAGGCGTGTGTCTATTATTTAGTTGATGCTTTCAGCTGGGATAGTACTGTTCCTCCCAAAGCACTATGTGTCCCATAACACTGACACAGTCATTGGTAAGGTAAAATAGGGGTCTGCTGAACTCAGCCAATTTTAAGAGAAACAAAAAAAAAGCAATTTGCCTGCTTAAAGCCACAGATTAGATTTTTGACAGACAGGATGTAGCTAAGTTCTTATATGGCCCTCAATACCACCCTATCATTAATGGATTTATCCTCCTAAACGTCCATGCAAGCTATGATGCTAGTGTCCCCAATGTGAAAAACCAAGGCACAGAGGGTATGTCTACACTACAGCACTAATTCGAACTAACTTAGCTAATTCGAATTAGTGCATCTAGACCTAAAAACTAATTCGAATTAGCGTTTTGCTAATTCGAACTAGCATGTCCACATTGAGTGGACCCTGGACCGAAGTTAAGGCTGGCCGGAACCAGGACTTAGAGTGTGGAGCTACTGCCTCAGGCTAGCTGAGGGCTGTGCTTAAAGGGACCCGACCCCCACCCTGGACAGACAGTTCTCAGGGTTCCCCGCTTGATGGTCTACCTCCCTGAGGGACAGCAAAGCAGTCCTGTCTTGGAATGCCCTGAGTGCCCACACTCGGCACATCACAGCATTCGGCCATCAGCCCGGCTGCACTTGCCGCAGGCTGCCATCCGGGGGGGGTCAATCGGGGGGCTGTCAGGATCCAGGATGCCCTGCAGGAGAGCTTCCACCCCGAGGAGCCCACAGAGCCACCCCAGTCCTCCCCATCGGGGGCTCAATCCCATTCCTCCCTCACCTCCTTCCACTGACCCCTCCCTAGCCCCCCTTCCTGATGTAAAAAATAAAGGACACGTGTTCAAAAATAGAAACTCTCTTTATTTAACAAAACTGGGGGAGAGGGGATTAACCTCTGGGGAGACTGGGAAAAGCAGGTGGGAGAGGGGAGGGGGAAACCTGGGAGGAGGGAGCTGGAGGGGGGAAGCCAGGGAAGAAGGAGGAGGAAGTATCAAACTATGGTACGCCATATCTTCAGTACTGTGTACAGATGTGGTCTCCTCACCTCAAAAAAGATGTTTTGGCCTTGGAAAGGGTTCAGAAAAGGGCAACTACAATGATTAGGGGTTTGGAACAGGTTCCATATGAAGAGAAGCTAAAGAGACTGGGACTTTTCAGATTAGAAAAGAGGAGACTGAGGGGGGATATGATAGAGGTCTATAAAATCATGAGTGGTGTGGAGTGGGTGCATAAAGAAAAGTTCTTCATTAGTTCCCATAATATAAGGACTAGAGGACACCAAATGAAATTAATGGGTAGCAGGCTTCAAACTAATAAAAGAAAGTTCTTCTTCACAAAGCAAATAGTCAACCTGTGGAACTCCTTGCCACAGGAGGCTGTGAAAGCTAGAACTATAACAGAGTTTAAAGAGAAGTTAGATAAATTCATGGAGATTGGGTGCTATTAGCCAGGGGGTAGGAATGGTGTCCCTGGCCTCTGTTTGTGGAAGGCTGGAGATGGATGGCACGAGACAAATGGCTTGGTCATTGTCTTCGGTCCATCCCCTCCGGGGTACGTGGTGTTGGCCACTGTCAGCAGACAGGCTACTGGGCTAGATGGACCTTTGGTCTGACCCAGTGGCTGTTCTTATGTTCTTATGTTCTAAGCTCAGGGCTCAGGGTCGGGGTCTCACTGGACCAGCAGTTTTCATGCAAACCTGCTCCTGGGTTCGCATGTGGCCTTTGGTGGCCAGGCTGGCAGCTATCCTGCCCTAGACGGCCACTTTCCTGTGCCTAGTGTGGAGATTGTGGACGTTGGAGGCCTCCCCCCAAACCTGGATGAGGTCCACAATCTCCGCACTAGACCAGGCGGGTGCCCGCCTCTTGCAGCCCCGGGCAGGCTCCTCTGAGCCGCCAGCCTGGTCCTGGGAAGAGGCGGAGGGCTGGGTGGCAGCGGGTGGCTGGCTCATGCCGTGCCAGGTGCAGGGTCTGCTGGCTGGGTGCTGGCAGGCTTGCACCTGGCACGGGCACCGTAGCCAGACCATGGCCCTTTAAGGGCTCCGGGGCCAGGAGGGGGGGCAGAAGAGTTTCCCTGGTTGTTCCCAGAGTGGCCACCAGGGCAAGCTGGGAAGGGCTAGCCTCCAACTAGTTCGAATTAAGTGGCTACACAGCCCTTAATTCGAACTACTTAATTCGAACTAGGCATTAGTCCTCGTAGAATGAGGTTTACCTAGTTTGAATTAAGTGCTCCACTAGTTCGAATTAAGTTCGAACTAGCGGTTTGCATGTGTAGTGCCTATGAAAGTTAATTCGAACTAACGGCTATTAGTGCGAATTAACTTTGTAGTGTAGTCATACCCAGAGAGATTAAGTGACTTTCCCACAGTCACACACTGGTTTCATGTAACAGAGCCAGAAAATGGACCCAGTGCCTGGCCAAGTGACCTATCCGCTAGATTCTTTGATCCGGATATGATTATCCAAGCCAGAACTTGGGTAGAGAATTTAGGAAAAGAGTGCGCTTGTTAATCTGAGATGGCCAAAACATTGCATTTAGCATTCATCTAAATGGCAACGACTAAGACAAGAACACTTGACTAGACTTCAGCAGTGCTGCGGACTGTAATTTTGAAAGAAAAAGAAGAAAACAAAAAGTTAGTGGAAAACTGCATGAAATAATGGATTTGAGAGCTAATTGGTTCAGACGACCTTCAGACTCTTGCTTCATGTGTCCTACATTGGCATCTCACAATGTTTTAACTGCCCCATCTGGCACAATACAGAAAAAAATGGTCTTCACGCACTATGAAAAGATATTATTACAAACATATTTCTCAGATGGGCCCAATGACACAAAGTAGCTAGAAATTTGAATTAATTTTCCTTAGCTAGCTGGACTCCATCAGTGAATCTGGCCCATTGCCTCAGAATGTAATCAATTCACATATATAAATCTCTATGTACATATATAAATCACATATATAAATCTATATAGTGAATGTTTTATTTTCACCAATTTACCAGTATGCTCTAGCTGCTTTGCAGCACCTATCTTGGCCAGTTAAACTGCTGGGCTGTGTCTACACTGGCATGATTTTCCGGAAATGCTTTTAACGGAAAAGGTTTCCGTTAAAAGCATTTGCGGAAAAGAGCATCTAGATTGGCACGGATGCTTTTCCACAAAAGCACTTTTTGCGGAAAAGCGTCCGTGGCCAATCTAGACACGCTTTTCTGCAAAAAAGGCCCGATCGCCATTTTTGCGATCGGGGCTTTTTTGAGGAAAACACATCTCAGCTGTCTACACTGGCGCTTTTGCACAAAAGTTTTGCGCAAAAGGGACTTTTGCCCGAACGGGAGCAGCATAGTATTTCTGCAAAAAGCACTGATTTCTTACAGCAGGAAGTCAGTGCTTTTGCGGAAATTCAAGCGGCCAGTGTAGACAGCTGGCCAGTTTTTCCGGAAAAGCGGCTGATTTTCCGGAAAAACTGGCCAGTCTAGACACAGCCCTGGCTACTTTGAATTACCACAATGGCAGAAAACAGCTGGAGTATATCAAGGGCTCTGTCACATTTGTTGGAGTAATGACAGCTTCACACATTGATTACATTAAAAAGCCCACTGCATTAAAAAGAATATAAGGTTGCGAAATCAAGCACTCAAAAGTTAGGAAATGCCAAATTAAATCTGACAAAATACTGACGGGCTTTTCATTCCCTGAGCACATTCTGTGCACGGAGTGAGACATGCTTCCTGTAGGGAAAAAAAAGATACAATCACATAATTACAAACTGTACCAGAATACTGCTGGGCTAGCCTCTGAGATCTCTTCTACTTCCTTCCCTAGGAAAGCTTTTGCTGTGGCCACTCCGGTTGCCTTGAATGTAGGGGCAGGGTACCGGGCATGCCACATATCCAAAGTTACACAGAAACCCCCTTCCTTCATATACATTTACCTCACATTGAGTATACATCACACGCTTTGCAAGTGGCTTGGTTACATTGCAGGAACAAATCCCTGTACAGTATACTCTGTCCACATGCTCTCCATGTGGGGACATAATCTTGGCCTCATGTTTACATTCCTGACTCTTCTTGCCCATTGCTATCTTTTTCTTAATAAATGGTTCCCTTGGGGTTCCATTCTTAATTTGTACAGACATTCTGTCTTCCAGCTGACCCATTTACTTATTTTAGCATAAACATTTTATTTACAGCCTGCTGATCTAGTTACCTCCCTAATCCTGTCTTCTAAGAAATGAGGCTTCCTCCATGTTTAATTACTCATTTCAAAATAGGCCTATAAACACATACTTACAAAGAGGGCAAATTAAGGTTACATGAACAGCCTTAATTCTGGCATTTCCTTCCTAACTTCTGAGTGCTTGACTTTGTATCCTTAATATTATTTCAAGTGTGTGCAGGTATGTGTGTGTGTAATTTTCTAGGTGTTTAAAAAACACATTTTAAAAAACCCTTCATGTGGCATTAGATCAACACCCTGTGGCAGGGTATAACAGGCCCCAAGAGGCCTCATGGTCCTGGCACATCCCACCCCAGAAAAGGAGCAGTGAATGTGGGTCCTCCAGGACTGCCTAGAAAGGCTTCAGGGAAGCAACCAATCAGAGCCCAGCAGGCTCAAATAAAAGTAACGGCAGGGATGGAGCAGGTCAATGCCTGACTGGGATCAGTGGAGTGGGGAAGGGCTAGAAAGCTGAGAAAATCTCCAGGTGAGGAGGCCTGGGAGAGATCTTGCTGAAGCAAGGACCAGATTGAGAGCCCAAAGCCCAGAACCCTATGCTAATGGCTGAAGGGGATGGAACAGAGTAGGAAGCAGCCCAAGGAATGTGGCAGGAGCAACAGCAGCTATTAAAGAAAGCAGCATGTGGCTGGTATTTGTAGGAACCCAGGGATGGGACCTGGAATAATGGGTGAGCCCAGCCAAAGCCAGGCTGAAGACCCTGTAGAGCACCAACCATTTGCTGAACTTCATTACCTCTGGAAGGGGACTGGAGTGAAGGAGTGGTCTGGCTGAAGAGCTGGGGTAATAAGAACCAATAAGGCCTGAGGTCACTGCTCAACAACAGGCCAGGCATAGAGAGCGAGCACAGAAAGGGTTGAGGACTCACCCCATAGGCAGGGCTAAAGATTAGAAAGGCCACAGACCCTGTTAAAACTTTATCTGGAAGGGGTTTTGTTCCTGCATATTGACTGTGTGTGACTTGGCCAGAGGGATGGATCGCTGAACACTCACCTGATGATGTCAACAGCAAACAGAGGTACCAGGGGCAGAGCGCGCGAGAGAAAAAACATGCAGGTTTGCACTTAACCAAGAGGAGATGCTCATGAGAGGTGAGTGTCCCCATCACACATGTTCATAGATCATCAACAGGGCAGGAACCTGTAGCTCCTTGGCACAAGTCTTGGGCCAACAGAGTCACTGACAGCAAGAGTAGGTCGTCATTACCAATGTTGACCAGCCACAGAAGGGACATGAGACTTTGCCAGTGGCTTTTGCAGATTTTCGGTGGTAGCAGAAGAATGTGAGACCCAGGCATCTTGGCTTTAATCCCAGATTCTGGACAGGAATGTGTCCTAATGGTCTGTCCCTGAGCTCTTCTGCCTCTGTTCCATCTTCATCCCCTACCCTGAGCTCCTCATTCATTAGCTCCACTCCCCTTACCGCTCTTTAGTCCTGTCCTAGTCTTCACCACCACAAGTTTCCCTGTCCCAGACCCACTCTCCTTAGAATCATAGAATCCTAGGACTGGAAGAGACCTCAGGAGGTCATCAAGTCCAGCCTCCTGCCCAAAGCAGGACCAATCCCAACTAATCCTTGCCCAGCACATCCTATCAATTTCACCTAAAGGAGTTCCCTTACCCCTGCGTTTGGGGTTGGTTTACTTTTTCTTTTACCTCTTTCATTTTCCATGCCTCCATGAATGGTGCGGAAATGTCTTGGCCATGCAACCTCCCTCCTGGGCATGAGAACAGATCAGTCACTGGGGACCTGCACATTTTATTTCTTATTGAATAAAAGCTGTCAGCAGATTTTTTCTCTCCTCAAAATTGAAATTGCTGATCCTAGTACAACAATAACGAGAGGCTGTATCTGTGTGTCCACAGTGCAGTACTTCAAAGACGTGACGGTGTAACTCAGCGAGGGACAACCTACGTCAGCAAGCAGGCTGCACGAGTGGGCGTCCTTCATCTCAGTGCGCCGCAAGATTGTCGTAACCAAGGCAGTCTTCCAGGATAGGGTTGTTTTGCTCATGGGGCTTGTGTACCTAAAATTTGCGGGGGGTGCTGATTGAACCGTAGCAGCACTTTGATTGGATGCAGAGGGAGTGCACGGTGTTCATAGTCAGTGTTGCGTGCAATCCGTATGCACCTCATTTCACGTGCCCTGGCTTTACGTGCATATCACTTTAGTAACACCAGTAGGAAAAAAACTACGCACATGGAACCAGCAAAATCTGGAAACCCTGCGCATGGGCAACAGTAAATAAAATGCCTCAGAGGCCACACACAGAACCCCAATGGGCCACATGGGACCCACCACTGGTGTAGATCCCACTTCGTATGGGTCTATCCTCCTGTAAGGTGGAGTCCATCCACTTATGATACCAGTACTGTCGTCAAGATGTAAAACTTGGATTAGGCGGCTCAGTCAGTTGAAGCTCTTGCTCCTAGACCCCCAACTCAGATGATTCCGAACCCAAAGATAACATCCCATCTGGGGTGTCATGTTGCAATAGTGCTACCATTGGTTTCTTTTCCACCGATGTACAGCTGCTCAGCTGGTGAAGTAAATGGAGCTCCGGCAATTCACACCAGTGGAGGATGTGGTCCAAAGCGGGTATTTACAGATTTAACGAACGCCTATGCTTTGCTAAATTAAGCAGTGATAGCTTTACCCCTTAGCAGATGCTAGATAAAAATTCGGATTTATTTTAGAGATATCTTCAAGCATAAGTAAATAAGCCATAAAATAATAATACACGTGGGCACCAATGTAGCAGACAGTCAAATGTTGTCATGCTACCAGCATCTTATTTAATATACCAGTTGCTAAGTGGCATGGCTAATAGGATTTGCATTAATACACAAAGCCTCTTTAAAAATTAATTAGCCCAAAGCAGAGCATCACATGTTCAGTCAAGCCAGCAGTTGACTTGAAAGTATTATTAAAATGCCTGCAACACTCACGCCAATGCCGGCGAGAACTCTTGCCCTTCTGGTTGCCCCCATGCCAAAATGTTTTTAGCTCAGATAGGACGTAGGCATGACAGAGTCAAGAGTTACCATGGAAAATTCTCATGTTGAGTAGAGATGTGGGTGGTACCCAACAGTTATTGTGCTATTGCCAAAGGCTATTGAGAAATGGAATGAGCAAAGAAATGTGATTTAATGGACTAAATGGAGAAAGAAAAAATGCCTTGCTATTTAAAAATACACAAACTCCACGAGGCCAGATCCTTGACTTTAGTGGAACTACACGGACTTACCCCAGTCGAGGACCTCGCCCCCCCCCGTTCACATCTGATGTCTGTTTGACATAAACAAACAACTAACATTGTGTTCCATGTACTGGCTGGCCTCTTTAGTTTGTGTTATTTCATGAAGATGCACTCAAGGCTCATCTTCATGGCAAATTAGTCTGCAGCAAGCCAGGGGGTCAACCTGCTGTACACTAGCTTCTTGCTCTATAGCATCCCATGTGAATGCTACTGTAGTCCATGTAGAGTCCATCCACGTGGGACATTGTGATATGGCAAACTAGAGTCACACACTGGCTTGCCAAGCACTAACTCA
The DNA here is from genome assembly GCA_019425775.1 of Rafetus swinhoei. Lineage (NCBI taxonomy): Eukaryota > Metazoa > Chordata > Testudines > Trionychidae > Rafetus > Rafetus swinhoei. The sequence goes on from CM033440.1 coordinate 191,443,466, forward strand.
ATAGACAATCTCCAATACTCGCCCTCAGCAACCTATTTAAGCTTAAGTTGTTCAACTGCACTCAATGGTGGGAGAATAAAGGGAAAATATTAATGCATGACATTGACATAGATTGAAAGGTTCACTCATAGCTGCTATAGTCATGGGGGGTTGCAGTGAGCTTACCAGTGAAATGTACGTGAAAGCAAAACTATCTTCTCCTTCACCAGTATGCAAAAATACTGCATGATGCTAGGTTGCCTGCCTTAAGTGATGGTGTATTATATGTCTTTAGGAGGACTAGCTTTTCCATCATCAACAAAAAACTCAAAGGATGAGTCCATACACTGCTATTATTCTGTAGGGAACAGCTGAGGCCAGGTCTACACTACAGCTAGATTTCTCGGGGTGTGAAAAATTCACTCCGTTGAGCAATGCAGTTATACCAACTCTGCTCCTGGTATAGACAGCGCTGGATCGACAGGAGGGCTTTTCCCATCAGCATAGCTACTGCCTCTTGCGGAGATGGGTTAACTCTTCACCGAATCATAGAACCATAGAATCCTAGAACTGGAAGGGACCTCGAGAGGTCATCAAGTCCAGTCCCCTGCCCTCATGGCAGGACCATGTACCCTCTAGATCATCCCCAATAGATGCCTAGCCAAGGCAATTTATTCCAGTGCTTAAACACGCTGACAGTTAGGAAGGTTTTCCTAATGTCCAAATGTCCAACTGCTGTGCTGCTGTAGCATTGTCAGTGAATCGATTTGTTGGAACACTTTGACAGGATTTGGCCCCCTATAACCTCACTCTAGGGGTATGTCTACACTAGCCCCCTAGTTCAAACTAGGGTGGCTAATGTAGTCATTCGAACTTGCAAATGAAGCCCGGGATATTTTAATCCCGGGCTTCATTTGCAAGTTCGATTAACTACATTAGCCACCCTAGTTCAAACTAGGGTGGCTAGTGTAAACATACCCTAGGAGGCAAAGTGTCAAATCTGCATGTACAATACCCCAGAACATTTTCCTGCTGCATAGTTCACAGTAGTTGAACCCCGGGGAGTAGATCCGGAAAAGGCCAGGTACATCAGCCTCGCGATGTTTTGAGGGACTGTTCTCTACATTATTCTCATGAATTGCTCAAGTAAACTTATTGCGGTGGATGCTAGCAGTTGTGAGGCTAGATCCTCAAGCGGTGTAAATCAGTGATGCTCCACTGAGGTCAATGGAATGACAATTTACATCACCATGGTATCTTGATCATTTTTCCAGTAGTCTAATCTACTGGCCCATTACCCTTAACAACGATCCCTTTAAGTATCGATTGGACTTTCCCTCCCTTATATTTAGACCATTGTACATTGTCCTTGAGTCTACTAAAACTATGAATAATTCCCTTCTTCCTTTTGTACTGTCACCGTGAAACTGTGATCATGTTCCCTTTCAGTCAAGGCTGTGTTATCATTTCGCTGTGTCTAATTTCAGCAGCAGAAATTCACCCTGTGTTGAAATTTGGTAGGCCAGGTCTCAGTTTGGGAGCAATTAAAACTTAAATATTATTATTATTAGGTATTTAAAACTATACAAGTGCAGGGAGAAAATAACTGTTAGCTGCAATCTGTTTTTATAATTCAAAAAATAACTTTGCTTACTCCTTTCTCTTTTCCCTTGAGAACTCACTTTGATATCCCTGTCTGTATAATTTACAAATGTACTCTAATAACAATAAGGCAGGAGATCAGAAAGTATGATGATCAGAGGCTGTGTAGATTCCTAGCTAGATGGACTCTACATTAATTGCACCAACTTTATGAGCCAAATTCAAAGCCATGAACTTTTAAGAGAAATTAATGTCTCTGCAGGATAAATCATTCAGTCTTTGCCCTATGAAACCCTCATTAAAAACAGTGGAATTTTCCCCTGCACAAGGGTAGAGTTAGAAGTACAGGAAACAGCCTCTAAACTTTTTTTTTTAAGCTATAGAGTTATAGATCATTAATGTAGAATCCTGCAGTGAATTTCAATTGTTTGTTTTCCAAGTGGTTTTATGTGTAGATCTATTTGTCCTTACAGGTTGTTTTTTTCCGCTAGTTGTTGCTTACAGGCTTCTGTGTATTTCCCCATTTACCTGGCTGGAGTTACTGTCTTTACGAAGGTGTCGTTAGAACTAAATAATTTGCTGATTCTAGAATTGATGGGTCTATCACACCAATTAAACTGAGAGTTTATCCAGGGCATGTGGCCATTGCTTAGGAGAGATGAGGGAAGATGCTGAATTACTCTGGACCCTTGATGCTCCATCGTGGGGTAAGATAACAGAATTTGTTAATAGAATTTTCTCACCCAGAGAAAAGGTTCAAAGGCTTCCTTTGAAGCCCAGTGTGCTAAGTGACAACAGATGAAAAACAAACCATCCATCAAGGGAAGCATATTACCATGATATCGGGTATGAGATATTAGTATCTTTCTTCTAGTGTAACTGGGCCTTGATAAGCAGTCACTGGGTAATAAAGAGGGCTAAACATCAAAGCCATCTAATAGTAAGACTGAGAGGGTTGGCTGGGGAGAAGCAATTGACATTGCTACGCTGAGTGAAGGAGACACCCTGTTAGCATGGACTGAGATGCTCATGAGCTGGAAGGAATTGGGGGCTGACCTTCCACTGCTTTGCAGCTTGGGAAGTCACTTACCCTGGAGCAAAGACTTTTCCAAATCATAATGCTTGCATGTTCCATCCCTTTTGTTCTCACAGTGCACAGGAGTCCATGACAATGCATGGCGAGGAGAACCAGACCCAACACACACGAAAGAATGTTCTTCAGAGTCAGGCTGGGATGCAGAAGATCCTCCCTCTGTCTCTTCATATCCCCCCAATATTTATTTCCAGTTGATCGATCTCGATCTCTCTCATATCTTCTAGCTCCTGCCTGCTGGGTCAAGTCAAGAACCAGCAAATGCCAGCAAGATCAAGTGACACATCACTTCTAGATCGAAGGAGGTGGAGGCTCAGATAGGGGTGGGTGTCTAGCAATAGGCATGTGTTGTAGCAGGGAACCAGAAAAGGATCAGACGGGAGTAGCTTTGAGGCAAAGCAGCTGGGAGTGTCTAAGGTCTCTTATGAGAGGAGGAGAGGGAGAGAGTCTGACACTAGGGATTGTGTTTGTCTGCAGAGCCCACAGAAGCAACCTGGGGCTCTGATGTCTGGGATGGGTACAGGGACCTGAGAGGCAACTTCAAAGCTTGGCCTACAGCATGATTTGAGAGAACTAATGCTGCTAGCTCACATCTGCTGACCCACGCTGGGAAACTCATTGCCGTGGGTTGTGCAGACACACCGGTGTGAGGCTCATGGGAAGCAGGATACACATCTTCAGTTCCACAGCACAATGTACAGAGGATGAGTGGTGTTGGGGAAAAGGTGCTGCGTACTATTCACCCCTCTAGCACTACTACACTAGGACCCCAGAGGTGCACAAACCTGGGGAACAGCAGTTGTTCATAACTCCGAAATGTTGGTAACTCTGGGCAAAACATTGTGGGTGTTCTTTCAAAAGTTTACAAGTGAACATTGACTTAACTCAGCTTTGAAACTTTACTATGCAGAAGAAAGATGCTGCTTTTAACTCTCCTCATTTAAATGGAAAAAAAAAGCACAGAAACAGGTTCCTTATCTTGTCAAAACTCTTTTTTTTTAAACTTCCCCCTTATATTCAGTAGTTTGCATGAAACACAGATTTGTACTGTATGTATTTGCCTGTTTTCCCCTTGGTGCTGCCTGATTGAATCCTTCCAGATTCAAATGGGGCATGTGCTTGGCCAGTTTCTTCATAACGCCGGTATTTGTAACTCTGAGGCTGTAGATCACCAACCTGATCACTGCAAAGATTGGTCTGCTGCAGTGCCAAAGGATGAATGCAAATTCAAAATGGTCAGTGCACCTAGGAAGGGACAAAAGGCTGCACCTGGGACCTGATGCACGGCCCCTATCTAAAGTACCACACTTCTTTAAAATCTCACTCCACTGTTTAAAATGTTGCTGCGCTTTTCAATAAAATATACGAGAGATACGGAAGGTCTCACACTATGTGACAGATGCAGGCCGAGGAGCAATGGTCTCAGGTTGCAGTGGGGGAGATCTAGGTTGGATATTAGAGAAAACTATTTCCCTAGGAGGGTGGTGAAGCACTGGAATGGGTTACCTAGGGAGGTGGTGGAATCTCCATCCCTAGAGATTTTGAAGTACCATCTTGACAAAGCCCTGGCTGGGATGATTTAGTTGGGGTTAGTCCTGCTTTGGGCAGAGGGCTGGACTCAGTGGTCTCCTGAGGTCTCTTCCAACCCTCTGATTCTAAGTGAGGAGTCCCAGGGTAGGCCTACACTGCAAGTAGACACAGATGGCTGTCCCTTGCCAGCTAGCTTGGGATCAGGCTAAGGGACTATTTCACTGCAGTGTACATGTCCAGTTGGGGTAACATCCTAAGTTCTTCGACTCTCCCACCTTTCAGGGTCCTAGAGCCCCAGCTCCTGCCTGAGCTCGAACATCTACACTGCAATTTTACAGCTCTGCAGCTGGAGTCAGCTGGCATGGCCAACGGCTGGGTGTTTAACTGCAGGATAGACATACCTCAAGAGGCAAATGCTGGCCCCATTGAGGTCAGTAGGAATTTTGCTATTGATTTCCGTGGGTACATGAAGTCACATCTGCAATAAGGTGCAATGGGTTATGTGGTCCTCCGCTGAATCCCTACCCACTGTGTAGCACCAGCCTTGCCAGGAGTATACTATGTGGCAGTCTCAGCATAGGAGCTGCTCCTTGGTGAGAATAGGTGCATATTGGGCTCAGTTAGCCAGCGTGAGGATAATGTAAGTGTGGAAGGATTTGGCAGGGGAGAGGCTCTACTAGGAAAAAGCCATCAGGATTATGCAAGACACATCAAATCCTTGGCCAGCTGTCCTTTACTGACTCCTAGGTTCTGCAAGGGACTCAGATTGGTGCATATTGTTTCAAACCATATGTGCCAAAATACCCAGGAGCTGTAAAGTAACCGTCATATTTTAGCACAACAGCAGCACACAGCCAGTACTGACCCTCCAACCACATGACACCCAAGTGGTCTTGTGCAGAGGTTGTCCTTATGACCTGACCAGCCCTTGTGAGCTATGCCTAGACTTGTACTGCTCTTTCCCTTTCATTTTCTTGGCACTCTAAAGCAGTGCAGTATACAAGCCCTCCCCCTCAGTTCACCCCGTCCGCAATAAAGCGCAAAGCACAGGCAAAGCATTAAAAAGGCCTTTCTGGAGCCTACATTTCTTATTAGAAACAGACTCTTCTCTCTCATCACTTCGTGCTTCTTCAGATTCCTGAGAAGTCTAATAGCCCGGACACTCAACTTCCTTTCCCCTTTCACCAGCTTCTAGCACGTTCTCCAGATACAGCATAAATCCATGCACCAATGGATACAGCTCATCTCTTTGAGTCGGTGTCTATACGGGAGCCTTCTAAAATAGACAGGTATTTATTTTCTAGCGCTTGGAGTGAGATCTCCAGATTTCCAGCTTCATTTCTATTTCATTCCTTTAGCAAGGCCTGACACTTAGTACCTCTAGGGTTAGAAGGTGAAAAAAAATGGAGGAACTTTTGCTTACAAATGTTTGCTCTAAGATACAATTGTAACACCTACATTCCTAGATGGCTTTGGAGAAGCCTGACTCTAAGCAGCAATGTCAACACAAACTATAGTTAGAGTGCATACAGCAGAATCAGGTTCCAAATGTTACTGTCAATGTATTTTTTCCCCTCCATCTGTTTAATTAATATAGTAATTAACAACTGCAGTACATTTTTCATAAACACATCATTTGTCAGGTTTAAAATATAATTGACACATCTTCCTTTGAGCCAAAGCTCTTGTTCTAGTATTTACAAACTAGAGTTCACAATTCCTCTGTGAGGTTACTAACTCACATCTAGAGCTGGCTGAAAAATGCCAATTGTTTTTCCATGGGCAGCTTTGGGGACAAAGCCTTTCTCCTACCAAGGCTATGTCTACACTGCAGAGCTTTTCTGGGATACCTCTAGGTTTAGAGGTAGATCCCAGAAAAGCTATGCCGCATCCAATGAATGCGCCCGCTTTTTCAGAATAGTTTCTGAAAAAGTGGACATGTTCTTTCAGCATCCCTGTATTCCTCATTGTTTGAGGAAGAAGGGATGTTCCAAAAGAGGAGGTTTTTCTGAAATTTGGCCCCCTGTAGACAGGCCAAATTTTGGAAAAGCCTCTTCAGAAAAAAAGCGGGAAAAGGTATACAAATTGCAGTTCTCAATTTGCGTATCTTTTTCTGACTTTTCTTTGCAGTCTAGACGTAGCCAAAGTTCCTTGTGCAATTTTGCTTGTTTGTGTGTAAAGCTTAAATAAAAGAAAATTCCAAGAAAACATCAGTTTCCTATAAGCCATATTTAGCTCACGTTTTCAGATTTTGGTGAAACAGAGTTGGTTGTTGAAAATGAACACATGAAAGTTGCCACTATCCAAACATTTTTGTGAGTTTGTTTGTTTCCAGTTGATCATTTAAACATGAAATTTGACCAATATGGATACATTTTAATTAAAATGTGTTTTGACTGAAAAGCCTGTTTTCTGTTGGTGGTGGTTTTAAAGAAATGGCAAGATCTAATTATTGTCTTAGAGATGGACAAAAAGAAGCACAGAAGGATTCAGTGTAGAAGTTTCAAAATTGCCTAAGTATAAAACTCCCATTGACTTTCTGTTGGATTTGGGTGCCTTTGAAAATCCCACATTAAGTGACCCTCCAAAGACTTTCCCGGGAAGTCTGTGGCAGATCCAGAAATGGAACTTGAGAAGCCTGAAGGTGAACTCAGTATAGCTGAAGAGGGGTGCGTACAGGAGAACTAAAATCACAGAGAGGTTAAGTGACTTGCCCATGGCCACACAGGAAGCCTATGGTATAGGCAGAAATTCAGCTCAGATCTCCTGTATTCCATTGCAGTGACTCAAACACAGGGCTACCCTTCATATCTGAGACTTGGCAAAATGTATAATACAGTCCAAGCTGTTTGTAAAAAACAATGCCCCAGACTTACAAAGATTAACATTAAAGATTTCACAATATTCTACACCATGGCACTACACACTGTACTCAGCTGGATTGTTACTGTAGGATGTTGTCAGTATGTATGAAAAGAAGATTACTTAAATGACAGGATTTGCTTATCTTTTTTTAAAAAAGCTTTTTATTCCTCCCCTCTTAAAAAAAAAAAGCAATTTCATCTACCACTTGGCCAAATCTAAATCTAGATTCTAAATCCCTCTAACCCGCTTAAGGGCTTGAGTATTTCAAATTTAGTAAAAAAAAATGGTATTATGCATTTTCCCATCTAACATATGAATGACATTGCCAGATGTGGACGCATACAAATAGACACTTAAATCCATATTTGGACTCTGAATAATTCCCCCCTTGAGGATTTACCCAGCTCTGTGGTGACAACCTCCACAGAAGTAACCAGAAAGTTACTGACTTCTCACATGATTGTTTTCAGCCAATCATGAACAAGAATCTTCCTCTTGGCTATAAGAACAGGAGTTATGCCACACCTTGGGCCTGGTTTAGAGCTCATTGACTTCAATGCACGTTAGCTCAGGTCTTCACTGAAAGGAGATGAAGTCCAAGTTTTAGGACAATAACCCTAAATAAATGTTTCCACTAATACAACCATGTTCATAAAACACACCGGACAGCTGTTTAGAGAGACATACAAACATCAAGTAAATAAATACAATCTATCATGAATTACCTGTCTCCCCCGGCAAAAGACACATACACTATTCACAGGCTGGCAGTTACTGCGCTTCTGTGACTTCTCTAAGTATGAAACAAAAGACAGGACTATGCAGCACTTTAAAGACTAACAAGATGGTTTATTAGATGATGAGCTTCGTGGGCCAGACCCACTTCCTCAGATCAAATTGTGGAAGAAAATTGGCATGACCATATATACACGAAAGCTCATCACCTAATAAACCATCTTGTTAGTCTTTAAAGTGTTGCATAGTCCTGTCTTTTGTTTCAGCAAGACCAGACTAACACGGCTACATCTCTGTTACTTCTCTAAGTATGTTTCTTTAGCTTACCATCTCCCTGCTTTCTCAAAGAACCTGGAGGAGCTGGGCTAGGAATGGAAATGCTTGTGCCTACCGGTTTTCTTATTTACAGTGTGGCTACGTCTAGACTGGCATGATTTTCCGCAAATGCTTTTAATGGAAAAGTTTTTCCATTAAAAGCCTTTATGAAAAGAGCATCTAGATTGGCACGGACGCTTTTTGCAAAGCACTTTTTTGCGAAAAAGTGTCGTGCCAATCTAAACGCTTTGTGCAATTTTATTAAAGCCCGATCGCCATTTTCGCCATTGGGGCTTTTTTGCGCAAAACAGTCCTGAGCTGTCTACACTGGCCCTCTTGCGCAAATACATACAAAATACATTTGCGCAAGAGGGCTTTTTCCCCGAACCGTTGCAGCATAGTATTTGCGCAAGAACACTGACAATCTTACATCAGATCGTCAGTGTTCTTGCACAAATTCAAGCAGCCAGTGTAGACAGCTGGCAAGTTTTTCTGCAAAAGCAACTTGCCAGTCTAGACGCAGCCTGTATGTCAAGCATGTGTTAACATGCTGGCTGGCAGAACTGCATGCACCATTTTAGCTGAGACACTTAGGCTGTGTCTACACTGGCGCATTCTTGCGCGAAAACGGCCTCTCTTGCGCAAAAACATGCCGCCTGTCTACACTGGCTGCGCGTTCTTGCGCAAGCAAACTGACGTTGTACTGTAGAAAATCAGGGCTTCTTGCACGAGAACTCTGACACTTCCTCTCAGGAAGAAGCCCCTCTTGCGCAAGAGCTCTTCCAGAAGAGGCCAGCGTAGACAGGCAACATGAATTTCTTGCGCAAGAAGCCCCTATGGTTAAAATGGCCATCAGAGCTTTCTTGAGCAAGAGAGCGTCACACTGCCATGGATGCTCTTGCGCAAAAGCACATCTCTTGCGCAAAAGTACATGCCAGTATAGACGCGCTATTGTGGAAGAGTTTTTGTACAAGAACTCTTCCGCAAAAGAGTTCTTGCACAAGATGCTGCCAGTGTAGACGTAGTGTTAGTGCTTTGGGATGTGGACTAGATTTCCCCCCAAAACTCCAAAACACCTAAGGACAAATCTATCCCTGGTGTAACCGCATTGCCTAGAAGGCAAAAGATGGTTCGGCTGCACTATGACTCTCATATGGGGGGGGCCGGGGTCCCATCTAGTATACGTTGACTAGATCCATCAGAAGAGTTTTGCATAGGGGATATGCAGTGTTTCATGGGAGCAGGAGAAGCAGTAGACAGCTCATTGCTAATTGTAGGGGCAAGGCAGGAGACTGACATATGTAGCATTAGGGAATGTCCTGTGGGTGGGAGGGGGAGAATAAGTTCCTCCTTCTCCACACTTTAAATAAAACCCACAACTATTTAATCACCTGAGCCCCACTGGGCTGAAATGTGACTTTTAACAGCAGCAGCAGAAGTAACTCCCCTTCTTTCGAAATAACAAGGCTCGCCTACACACTGCCAAGCCTGTCGTTTTGAAAAAACATGGGCTTGTTTTTTTGAAATAACAACTCCTGCTTGTGAAGAGGAATAAGCTGATTCTGAAATAGTTATTTCAGGCGTTATTATTTGGAAACAACTTATTTTGAAATAACCTGGTAGCGTCAACATAGCCTGGCAGACTAACTCATTGATGCTGGACAGCCTGATAATAGTGACAGAAGGATCTTGACATTGCCATGGTTTGGAAGCACCAGGCCCCACCTCTGAGTAACATGGACCTATTCTCAGCAGCCCCTCAAGCTGGGGAGTTAGAAGCCAAGCTGTTCAGTTCCAAAGTCTGAGAGACGGCATGGCTTCTGCATGTCCATCTGACTCTTGCTCACCACCTCCTGATTCTGACCCTCCTTTTAAAAACACCTGCTCCCACAAATAATGCTATTGCTCAAAGTAGAATGCTATTCTCTTTGAGTGAAGGTCTCAGAGTCTGGTCCACTGAGTAGCTCTTACTCCCCTGAACAGTGCCTTGAAGTCAGTGTAACGGTTGGAGTATCGGGCCATTATTTGATTAGATGAATTGGTCCGGCCTCAGAAGGCTAGGACATGGCTGTTTGACACCACGAGCAGTTCAGGGCTACCCCCACTCTAGTGGTAACTTGCCAAGCGCCCTAACACCGAGGGGAAACATGTCCACGCACCACGTGCCTTTGTGGGGCCTAGTCCAAAGCCCATTGACGTCAAGGGACAGATTTCCCAGTGGGCTTCGGGTTAGGCCCATAGTGTGTACTGCAGTATGGGCAGTCAGCTGTGGTCCACCTCCTCATTGGTCCTCTTTGGGGTGTTGTCAGTGCCCAGGGAAGAAGAATGGAGCAGTCCCTGTGCTTCATGGAGCACAGAAACTGCAGATCTTCCAGGCCTTACTCATGCGACACAAACTCCTGGCATCCTCTCATTGCACCCCAGGCAGAATCCACCCCTGCTTTTCATTGTGTAGCTCAGATATTAGCAACAGTGGGGGAACACTTTCTTGTTTCAAACACCTTCTCGTTCCTGCCTGCTCGCCACTTAAGTCAGAAAGGCTGGAGCACCGGAGCTTGCTGAATTAAATAGCATGTGTAAGATCTGATTTCGCCAAACATTCCCTGTGGGATGGCGATTGTTAAATGCCTTCCTTTATGCACCTCGGCGTAGCAGGGTGGTGTTAGCCGCATATATTTAGAAGCAGCTGGGGAAACAGAAAGCAAGTGCTGGAGAATGTCAGAACACTGGGAAACAAACCGATAATGTTCCAAAATTCCTAGAAGAATCAAAGGGAACAGAGACTTCCCCAAAGTGGAGGAGGCCCTGTCCCTGCAGCTCCGCCTCCCACCTCAAAGCCCCGCCCCTTTCTCCAAGGGCCCCTCCTCTTTCCCTAAAGGCCCCACCCCAGCAACTTGGATGACAGAGGGGGCTGGGAAGCCTGCCCCCACTCCCTGGGAGGAGGAGCCTAAAAAAGACCCCCTTCCCATGTCCCCATCCTGGACCCCTAAACTACAGCAGGTGGACGGACCCAGGCTCACCACTGCTGCCCACTTGGCTCTCCTGGACCTGGCTTCAGCCGGAGGTGGAGGGTGGGAGGCGCCTCAGAGCCACAGCCTGGCCGTAATAAGAGCCACACTGTTAGCTGTGGGGAGCCCTGTGGACCCTCCACCTGCCCGTGGTGCAGGGGACTGCTCTCAGACCTTCCTCCCTCACACTGACAGCAGGTGGAGGGTCTGCACAGCTCCCACAACTTCCCAAGCCTTCTGGAAGGGCTCTACATGAGCTTGGCCAGGGTGCGGGGCCTGTGGAGGGAAGAGAGCAGGGTCTGCCCCAGTGAAAAGTGGATGGGCCAGGCCAGTCCTGTTCTGGGGCCACTGAGAGGAGTTGAATAAAGCGTCCTTTTTTGAAGGACAGAACTGATTATTAGGCCCTAAGAGATCTGATTGTAGCTTCCTGTGGCTACAGGGAGCTCCCAACAGTGGCAAGGCCAAAACTGAGAGTGGTTACTGAGATAACTCCTTGGGGAATTCTGCACCCAAAAATTAAAATTCTGCAAAATTCTGCATATTTTATTTACAAAATAGCCCAAGCTAATCTAGGGAGGTCAGTGGTTCACTGACACAGCTGAGCTGGAGAAGCCCCCCACCTAATGTGGGGGTGTGGGAGGCTACTCCAGCCTAGCCAGGCCTGCCATGCAGCACTTCAGGTGAGGAGCAGCCCCCACCCACAGGGGACCCGACTGACCGGAGCAGGCAAGAGGCTGCTCCAGCCCGGCCGGGTTCACTGCTCGTGGGATCCCGTTTAAGTGGTTAACCAGTTACGTTTAACGTTTAACTGATTAACTAGGATTTTAATCCCTCATATAATCCCACCCATTTCAATTATTGTGGTCATTTATTTCAAAAAGCCAGTCAGCAAATATGTATGTAACACGACAGATATTACAAAAACAATGAATCGGGAGCCGGTTCCTTGCTAAACGTATCGGTACAGATCTCATGAGTAATAATTAATTTGACCTACAGTACAGAAATGGATTTCACACCCCTCTCAGAGACGGTGCCAAGGCTTGGGGGAGTCAGGTAATGGAGGAGCTGAGAAGGAAGTAATTGCTAGGAAGGAGCCTGTGGGTGAACTCAGGTGTGGGTGGGAAAAGTATAGAATGGGGTTATTTGTGGGGGGCTGAGGCCAGGGGAGAGCTTATTGGGGAGCCTCCACCCTGCAGACCCCCGCTCTCTCTCATTCAATCAGGCACATCTGTCCTTGTCCCCCCTCATGTGTCCCTGAACCCCACTCAGCCACCATCTCCCCTGTCCCCATGTGTTCTTGCCCCCCTCTCATAGTCATCCCTGCCCCACTGTCCCCTCTGCCAGCCCTTCTGAAATCCAGTGTGTGATCCCCCCCAGCAGTCCCATGTGCCCCATGCTGTCTATGCCCCCATATTTCATGCATTCTGGCCTGGCCCCACAGGCAAGATGCTGTGAAGAACGCAGCCTCTTCTCTTCCCTATCTGCAGTTGGGGCTGCTCTCACCTGGGAGCAGCTGCTCACAGTTCTGGTGCCACAGTGTCCCCTGGTGGGTGAAGGGTGTAACTGCAGCACATCGCAGCAGTATGTATTTTCTGCTGAGAACAAAAATTCTGTGCAGCACATGAATTCTGCATACACACAGTGGTACAAATGTCCCCCACAAGTAAGACTGGTAGGAGCATAGATTATATACTGGGGGGATGGGCATAAGTCTGTTCCACTTTGTCAATTCCTGTCTCTCAGCAGTGGCCAGCACCAGCTGGTTCAGAAGAAACCCCCTGTAGGACAGTGGGTCCCAACCTTTTTGAGTATACAGACCCCTTTTCAATCTATTAAAATTTCACAGACCCTCCCCCCCCCCCCACCCGGGAGAAAAAGAAAAGAAAGGAAGTAAGGATCGGTGGGCCTGATCCTTATTTTTAAACTATTCACGGACCTCCTGCAGTATCTTCATGGACCACCGGGGGTCCACGGATCACAAGTTGGGAACCACTGCTGTAGGAGGGTTTTTGGGAGCTGTCCTCAAGGAAAGTCTTGTCCTCCTTAGAATCTAAGTGCATCTCTACACTGGGGAGTTACTTTGAAATAACTCCCCTTATTTCAAAATAACAAGGGGGAGCATCCACACTGTGCAGCCTGCTATTTCGAAATAACGGGTTTGTTATTTCAAAATAATAACTCCTGCTTGTAAAGAGGAATAAGCTTATTTCAAAATAGTTATTTTGGGAGTTGTTATTTCAAAATAACTTGAAGTATAGTGATAGCCTCAGTGTCTTGTAGCAGTAGGTGTCTTTTTGTTCTGTTTGTACAGCACCTACAGGTTTTGGTCCATGACCGAGGCTCCTTGGTGTTACTGCAAATTAAAAATAATCCCTTTTATAAATTACAGGCTGGCTTGTGTTTTAGAACATAAGGATTTGTATCCCTTCCCTAACTCTTTAAACATACTTACTTCTATAGTTTTTCTTAATAGTGGTTCAGTCCCCAACAGTTAGCACTGACGAAGAGAGAGAACTATAAAAAAAATTGTATGAAAATGTCTCCATTCTGGAGAGGGTGAAACTGAAGCAGAAGGTGGTTCCCTAGGTCACATAATGAGCCAATAGCAGAGACATAGACCCTGGTCTCCTGGCTCACCTTGAGAAACTGGAAAAGATTGCTGCAGAAGACTGGGCAATGACATGTTTATGTATGAAAACTAAGGGCTTGCAGGGCACAGATGAACTGGGACATTCTGCGAGGAAGGGTGTGCCAAGTGAGGCATGGAAATACAGAAGAGAATGGGCACAGTTGTAATGCAATACCCTGAGGATATTACGAAGTGATATCTTGGGTCCAAGACAATAATTCTGTGCAGCACTATATGCAGCATCCTTCTCAGTTCTACTGACATTATTAGAAAAGCTCAGACTGTCATGCTTATCACTTATATAGCAAATTACACATGCCTGTTATTCTGTGGTGAATAACTAATTACTTCATGGGGACAGAAGCCTGCATCGAAGTTCTATGCTATAGGCCAGATTCTCATTTGGTCAACTCAACCGAGACTCTGATTGACTTCCGTTGTCTTGGATCAGGCTGTGTAGGAGCAACACAAGATTGACAAGGTTTCCACAGAACTCACAGTGTGGCTAATCACTTCACTCATTTACAAGTGACCCCATTGATTAACATTGTTACAGACGTCAGTTCTATTGACCGGAGAGAGTTAACCAAAGGAACCTCGCTTGCATGGCTAGGCCTATTCTGAGCCAATCAGGAGTCTGCAGTTCTCATGAATGTAGCACTATCGTGCATCTGATGTTACTTAAGAGACTGGAATGATTTGTTATTTTTTTTCAGTTGAGACATGACACATTGATGAGAAGGGAAGTTATATGAATATTTTGGCAGTATGGATGCAAGCTGTAATCCATATAATCAGACAAAGTGCTGTTTGCATCCTGGAGCTTTCCAAACAAACACAAACGGGATGAGAGGTTAGCTATCACGACTGCAAAATAGCTAATGACTCCCCAGATTCTGGCTAGTTACCTTTGCTCAATCGCTAGCCCGAGGAAGGAAGGTAGGAAATCTGCTCTCAGCACATAACTATAGACAGCCATGAACAGACACAGACTTTTCCCAGATGACTCCTAAAAACCTCTGACCCTGAACCCATTATTGTGTAACAGGATTACAGTGGCTGTGACTGGTGGAAATTTCAAAACACATCATGCAACTGTCCTCCATGCTCTTAAGGCAGTGAGAGATTACAGACTGTCTCTGATAACAAAAGGGAGGCCAAATAAAAGGAAACAGAGAGACATCGGCAGGTGCAGTTATCTCTCCTGGACACATAGAGCTGGAGGAAATAGAGCAATGATTTGAACAAGGTAAGAAGAATGAGAGAGAGGTATGAACACTGCAGTGAATGGAAGAGAGTGTAACAGCACAAATCATATGGAAGAGGGGAACCTGGAAACCTTTTGAGTGATGCAGCAATTCCTGGGGAAGGACAGAAACAACCAAGAGGCGATGCAGCACACGACAGCGGCATGATAATGACACGGCACATAAGGAGTGAAACATTGTCAAGAGGAGGAGAAAGGATGCCAGTAAATAGCAAAGACTGGGAATGTGTTTATCTTATTTGGCACACGTTACAAGAAAGATGGAGGAAGTGATTTTAAACACCTGGTGAGACTCGCGCCATCTGCCAACCACCTAGCCCACCACGTGAAAAAAAAATCATTGCTCTTCCTGGAGGCTAATTTCTGGAAATGATTTTTTTTTCACTTGCACACCAAAAATTGAATTTTGCTCCTGATAATGCATGATCAGATCTTGGCTGCTGGACTTGAGAAGGCGGCTCTCACCTCTCGTATAGTTTTAACACTCCTGGGTGTTTATGAGTCGCAATGATTCAGTGTAAATATCGTGGTGTCTGTCCTTAAGAAATCAAAGTCACAGTAGCGCTCGGGGCTGAGACAGCCAAAGCTTTGAGAAACAAAAGACAGGACTATGCAGCACTTTAAAGACTAACAAGGTGGTTTATTAGGTGATGAGCTTTCGTGGGCCAGACCCACTTCCTCAGATCAATTTGTGGGTCTGGCCCAGGAAAGCTCATCACCTAATAAACCATCTTGTTAGTCTTTAAAGTGCTGCGTAGTCTTGTCTTTTGTTTCAGCTAGACCAGACTAACACGGCTGCATCTCTATCACTAAAGCTTTGGAGAGGAACAATCAGAAAGCTGCTGCTGTAGGGAGGTGGGGTGTATTGAGAGTTAAATAAAGACTCCTGTATAAGCACCTCGCTTACTTAGACAGCCCCCGGCCCACTTATGTCCTTTGTATCAATGCACACACAAGCCTCGTAGAGGTATTAATGAGCACGACAGCCTAACAATAAATATGGAGAATCGTGTTTCTGGAGTGATACGCTGTTTGTTTCAAAGCAGACAGCCCTGTGCTGAGCTTTCAGATGCTGCTACAATAGTGGAGGCAATCAAATGTGCGGGGGGGGGCAGAGGAAAAAACCTGCAGTTTCTCCAGGGGGAGTCAGAAAGCCGTCAAGTTTTCCTGCACGCATGCACCCCCGAGTGATCCAAAATACGAAGCCATCCACTGCGGGATCAGAAGCAGCAAGCTCTCGGGAGAATTCCTGCAACAACCTGATGCTTTTTTAAAGTCTAGTCAAAGAGGGCCAGATGAAGTGGATGTTTGTAACTCCGTTTATCTGACCCTCTGTTTTGTGGGGGAGGAGTTTTTGGACATCAGCCGCTGGGTGATGTATTTATTTTAAAGAGGTACATTAATCACCTTGTTCCGAGAGGACCATCTCCCCGCCTACAGAACTCAGAGGAACGATCTCGCCTTCGTTCCCGCATCTCTCTTGAAAATGAAATTATTTAAGGGCGCTAGCGAGATGTCCAAGTGCCAGAACTCCGCCTGATTCATTGTCACCGAGCGGAACTTTCCAATGTCCAGCGGTCGCTTCACCTCCGCCTGCCTGCACAGTCACCTCTGCTTTCTGAATGGGGCTGGTGTAAAAGAGAGAGAAGCCTGCGTGAAACCCCAAGGTTTGATCTAGAGCCAGAGTTTGGTTCTGAGGTTTTGGCTTCACTCCCCAGTGAAGGCTGAAAGGATGTTGAGGATATTGTAATTCAATTTGGGGTCTGAGTTATTAAGGCCATTAAACTTTATGTCAGTCACCCGTGCTCATCCTGGCTTTCTGAGTCCTTAAGAGAAGCGAACCAATTGGTCTGACTGAATTAGCGTGGCTCTGAAGCAATAGCAAATTATTTTCTTGCATGCGAGCCTAAAATGATAGGGCCAATAGGAAGGGCACACTCAGACTGCAATACACTGATCAGCTACAAGTTGGATTGGCTCTCTCTAAACATCAGAATGCAGAGAAATCGTCACACACAGACTCCCATTTTGAAAAAAAAGTTTTCCTTTTATATTAGAGACTGACAGCTACTACGTTGGCCTCATTCATACCCCTCTATAAGTCTCCCCTTTGCTGGGATGGTTATGAAGTGCTGCCCCCACTCATGATATAGCCAGCCATGCGCCGAGGCTTCTGCGCACGGTATGAATACAGTAATTACTCGTTTAACACGTGCCCACTTTACACGTTTTTGCAATAGCACATTTTTTTTTTAGGGAATGTTTTTCGAATAACACGACCGTCCCTGAAATAACACGAAAATAATCAAGTGGCGGACTACTTCGCACTGCGGTATAAGTTGGTGAAAACAGTGGTAATACGCATGAGCGGATGAATACACATGGTCACATCGCTCCTCTGCTCACTCACGTGTTTATCTTCGTGTTTTAACAAACCACGGTGACTCGTGTTGCTAGATATCTAATGTTGACGTTGACGACCCAGCACTCACAAAAAATTGACTTTGCCACCACCGCCTGAAACGCAACCCCCACCTTTTACGTTATTTTTAATGGGAAAATTGACCCCGTATAGCATGTTTCCGCTTAGCAGCAACATTTTCAGAAACACATCTATAGTGTTAAATGAGGACTTACTTATTTTGCTGTGAGCACATCACCTTCTCCTAGCTCCTTCACTAACTGGGACTTGCCTTTGGGACTTAGGATGGCTTCTCTTTAGGGCAGGGATGGCAAGTCTGTAGACTGGCAGGCAAAATGGCCAGAGGGCCCTAGGTACTATTGTATAGGGCATCTGCCTGCGCTGGCCCTACAAGGGTTGAAACTAATCTCGGGAGGCTGAGTGGCAGGCAGGGCTGCAGATAATGAGGCCAACGGTGACCCTGATAAAAGGGCAGCCACAGAGGGGGGAAGGGGTCTGCTGCAAGGAGCTTGAGGAGGGAGGCTGGTTTCCGAGTTGGCTGCACAGGTTTCTAGGCGCGGCCTTGCTATGTGTGGTAGGCTCATGGCCCTGGGAGGAGAGGGCTTGGGGTGGGAGCCACTGGTGCTGGGGCCCAGAGAAAAAGGTGGTGGTAGAATCAGAGGAGGGGCAGTGAAGGGTTTCTGGGCTGGGGCCCAGGGTAGTGGGCAGGCCTGGCCCTGCTCTTTCCCCCTCCTGCACTTGCCAGTGAGGGAGCTGGCCAGGACAGGCTGCAGTTCTCTGGAGCAAGAGGCTAGGCTCAGGCCTGAGGTGGGCCCCTGAGGTGCGTGATAAGACAGTAGGTTGCTGCTCCCCTCGGAGAGGGGTGGGGCTATAGGACTAGGGCTCGGCTGGAGGGCTGGGCCCCAGACTGGCTGCTGTGGCTCCAGACAGAGTGACGTGGAAGTGACGGTGGTGAGACGCTGCCAGTAGGGGGCACCCTGGGGCAGGGAGGTGGGGGGTAGAGAGAGGTGATTCCCAGCTCAACATGAAGGGGGTGCTGTGGTGGGGAGTCGAACCCTGTGACACGGGTGCATAACGTGGGCAGCTGCCCTGCTGCAGCAAGTCTCTGAGGTTGAACTTCTCTTGTTAGGCTGCGGGGCAGGGGCTGACTAGGAGGGCGGGACAGAAGTGTCATGGGACCTTAGATCAGGAGCTCTGGGCAGCGCTAAGGGCGGGGGTGTCACCGTGCTCTGGGACAGCACTGAGGGCTGGCTGCCCTTGGTCCCACCCCCTCCACCCTTGGCCCTGCTCCTTCCAGGAACACTGAGCTGGCCCTCTCCCCCATTTTGCCCACAGGCCCGGGGAGGCTGTCGTCTCGGCTGCCCAACTGAATGGCTGCCTTTGTTTGTAACGTATTGCAAGAGAATCTGTGCAGTGGTTAGAGCAGGAGAGAGAGTCAGGGACATTATCTTTGGTACGTTTGTGCCCTCCTCCTTATCATAGTGTCCTTCCAACACCCCCTGGCCACCTAAGGGAAGCAAATCCTATTGCACCCATTTTACAGATGGAAAATGGAGGCCCAGAAACCGACTCATCCAAGGTTACATGGAAACTTTTCAACAATGCAGGGAATTGAAACATGGCCTAAGTCATAGGGGCCTTCCCTAACAGCGGACCCTTCCTTCATCTCTAGCATCAGAGTCACATATTCACCTTTTCTGATATTGAATAGGCCAGACTGGCACTTGTGACCAGTTGCACCCAACGCACAACCCTTTCTACCACTTCACTGAGACTCAGCGTTGGTACTGAGTAACCCCTACCCTGAACACTTTACAACCAGGTTTTCAACCCTGAGCCCCGGAAGCAGAACCAACTTAGTGCTTAAATACTTATGGGATCTGGGGACTGAATATGTATATTTTGTAAGACACCCAAATTCCCATTTAAGGCACCTAACTTAAATGCCTTGGAAGGACCAAGGAGCCTAAATTTAGGCAGCCTGTACCTCCCCTTTTTGAAATCTCTAAAACGTTAATATTCTTGAGCCAATGCTGAAGTGCAATGAAAACTAATGAACTGATGCTCATAAAACACTTTGGGATCCTTAAATAAAAGATGCTATTTACAAGTAAAGTATCTTGTGATTAATACATCACTCCTCCAGGGACTGTATCATTTTAGAGGTGAGAGGGGGAAAACTTAGCTGAAGACAGGAAAGCATTTCCAGCCATATTTCTGGGCCTACAGCAGGGTTTCCCAGCCTATGGGTCGGGACTTAAATATGGGTCGCCGTTACATTTCAAAAGGGTCACCAGGTGTCTCCCCAGGTGGCTCTTAAGGACCCATTCACACATTTTTTGAATTGCCCTGGGTCACCCAGTCTTCCTGAATTGTCAAAATGGGTCCCCATCTGGAAAAGGTTGGGAACCCCTGGCCTACAGGGTTGACAGATTTCCTGGAAGTGGCGAAGGAACGCTCCCTATTTTGCATTTTGGTGGAATCAAGTTTCCGTCACTAGAGGGCAGCAGAGATGCGGAAAGTTACAAAAAGAAAATTGCAGCTGTGACCTGCCCAAAGATAAAATAACTTTTCTCTCTTTTTTTTTTTTTGGTGTGATAAATGTGAATCATGCGGACAATCTGCCAGGTGGGTGCAAATATGCAATCAATAGTATAGCCCTGTGCTCCTCAATGGATTAGATAGAATCCGGTGTCCTGTTTTGCACCGTGGGTTTGCATTTGTCAACAGAGATGGGGGGAAATGTGTTACTTAAGTATTTGCCAAAAAGTGTGTGGGGAGTGGGGGGAATTCAGTTAGAAGTGACCCCGGCTCTTCTTTAGGCTATTACCAAAACAGAGCCTGCAAAATACTGTTTCGAAGAGCCTGTGGCAAAGGCTTTTCAGAGCATTTTTCTTACACAGGGCCTGAATGCAAGGTGACCATTCGTCCATTTCAGTTGCTGCAACACACTGACGTGCCTCCAGGCATGGCCCAACACTGCGAGGGAAACACGTGGTTAAATGCAGCTGGTCCCAGAATTCTGTTCAGGGCACGCTCTGATTTGATCCAGCAGCAAAGGGGGGATGAACGCAAATCAGGTTTCAGTTCTGCCAAGCACCCGTTTTTGTGCTTTCCTGACCTCGCAAGGGAGAATGTCCAACCGCAAAGCCCCACTGGAGTGATTCTGTGATGTTATGTCATTAACTTGAGCAAATAAAGAATTAGGGGCCAGATCTTCTGCTGAGGTAAGCAGCACAGCGCCGCTGATTACAGAGGAACCTCACTGAGTATTGGCTGTTGCAGAAGATCTGGCCCCAGAATTCGAATGATTGATTTTTGGCTACATCCAATAGCCGTGTGTCAGATTCCACCAAGAGCCAGTAGGTACAGGGACCCTGCAGAAACCAGATACAGCCTCCCCTCCACCAGCCAAAAGTGTGGAGTTCACACCAGCCAAAAGCGTGGGTGGTAGCTGCCCAGAAATCTGTGCAATCAAGATGGGGGGGGGGGTACATTCATTCGGCAGCACAAGAGCTTCTAAGGACAGGATGTTCCTGGCAGGAGCCTGAAGGAAGGGCAGGTACCTCCACTTGCTCTTCCTTGGAGCATACCACTCCCCACAGGCAGAGGGATCAGCTAATGGACAGATGTGTAACGGGTAGCTCCTTGCGCCATCCTGGGTGAACATGGGCAGTAGCAGAGGCTGACTCCATGGTAATACAGGCTTCAGCGTAGGGCGGTGGAGAACAGAGACGTTAACTGGGGGGCAAAGTGGGGTGTTTGGACTGAGGGCTGTGCACATGGGGAGGGATGATTTGCAAGTAGGCGAACATATTACAAAAGCTGAATTGCCTTTCAGCACACCACACCTCACTTGCGTGTTGCAGCCATTTCACCCATTCTTCATCTGGAACACTGCTCTGCTACAAGACCAGACTGGTTTGGTTCTGTCCTGGTTTACAAGCTAGTAACCATTCAACCATGTGATCTTTGTGGATCTGTGCCCCTTAACTATACTGTCTCATTACTCTTCCATTAATCTTTGGGAAAGGGCCCCATACGTGGGACAAGACAAATGGCTTACTGGAAACCATAAATACTAACACTCAGCTTACATATAGCACTTTCCATCCACCCATCCAGCGCGGAGCAGTTTCTAAAGGAGGTCAGGCCATCCCCATTTTGCAGTTGGGTAAACAGAGGCACAGAGACTTGCGCAAGGCCCTCCAGCTGGCCAGTAAGACAGCTGTTAATAGCCGGTAGCAGACCAGTGCCACTGCGCGTCTATGCAAATGTGTGATCTACTGTTGGCTGGTTTTGGCCATTTTTACAAGTGTGAAATGTTACTCCAGGTTGCCCCCAAAGGAGGAAGGACACATCTCACTTACCTCACTCATTTTCCTTAGGCAGCATCAGTCCTGTGGTCCATTCCTGGGGTCTGGCCGTCAAGCCATACCCCAGTGGGTGGATGTAGGCTGTAAGACAGCCCACACAAAAACGCCCATGGTTTTAGAGCCCCACGAGGCAGGGCCCCTCCATCACACAAAGGAGGAGAAGAAGGCTTTCAGGATCCACAGTGAGTTTCAACTCCCAACCTACTGGGTGGATATAGGCTCAGAATTACACCTGGGGATTTCAACCAGAAGAAATGAGGCAGCCCTTCTTTCCTCAGAAGACTCTGGGGGTAGGTCTACACTACAGAGTTTTGTTGGAAAAATGGCCATTTTTCTGACAAAACTTGAGGAACATCCACACTGCAATTGCGTTCTTCCGCAAGAAAAATCGAAAGAACAGAGGGGTTTTCCCGGCATTGGTAATCCTCATTCTACGAAGAAAAAGCCTTTTTGCGAAAGAGCTCTTTCGGAAAGAGGCGGGTGTGGACGGGGAAGAGGGAGTTCTTTTGAAAGAAGAGGAAAGGGGAAAAAGCACAGGTGCCCTGGTGGCCACTCCGTCCATAGCACTCACAGCTTACATGCGAGAGCGCATCCATTCAGTCTGGACGCTCTCTTTTGAAAAAGCAGATCGCTTTTTCGATGCACTTTTGCGGTGTGGACGCTCTCTTTCGGAAGAAGTTTTTTTTGGAAGATCTCTTCCGAAAAAAGCTTCTTCCGAAAGAAGCCTGCAGTCTAGACGTAGCCTGGCTGGCAGCACTCCTATGCTGATGCTGGTCTAAGGGAAGGAGCTCTCCTCGGCTCAGAGCACCACCCCAACCACGGGACATCCCGTATGTGGCGCCTTCCCCCAAGCTTGACAAGCCCCTCAGCTGCAGCAGATTGGGTCTGACAGTGACCACAAGAATTCCTGAACCCATTCTTGCCCCTCCATAGAGGTATCATAACCTTTGAACAGAAACTGGCTGCTTTTGGAGAACTCCCCCATTTTATTTTGCAAACCGGCTGTTCAAGGTTCGGGATAAGTGTTCTGCAGGCGACTGATTGTCCCTTTTCCTCTCTCTGGTGGGGAATGTGCTAGCCCTCCTTCCCCTTTATAAATGGTGTTTCAGCACTAGCTCTATCAAGCTCTCCAGCCCTCTCTCTGCCGCTGCTGCAGGAGGCGGAAGGGACACGGCGTGCATTTTGAGGGTCAGGGTGAATAATGTGTAGTATCCACTGGGCTGCTGTGACCGCTCTGGCCTTACGCGTTGAGACTGAGATGGGACCTTGATATGCGCCTTTGCCGTTCAGTTGCTTTATTACTTCTGGGCAGACTGTGGGTCTTGTCAGGGCCCCAGATGGAAAAGCTGGTCCAAAGCAATGTCATCACAGCTGTGAAATACAGGCCCCTTGTCACTCGTGATTATAAGAGAATTGTTAACACAGGGGCTAGCTAGCACTGGGATTTTTACTAGATCTTAGAAGTCGGGGGGTGGGAACTGGGTGTATACAGGGATGTGCTCCCACCTGCCAACAGTGCTAGACCGCTAAAATAGTTCCAGTCTTACAGAAAATCCTATTTACAGGAATTCCGTTATTGAAGGTGTTGCACGTGGACATCAGCAGAGAACCATTTAGCCCACTGGTTCTCTGCTGGAGACATGGCCACCTCTTTGTCATCCCCCCGCTTTGCTTTCTGTTAGTGGCAATCAACAGCAAGCTTTTTTTTAAATGCACTTTTTAAATTGCTAGACAGGGCCAATTTCTTTGACGACTATGGTATTTTCAGACATCCACCAACTATGCTATTTTCAGTCATTTCATTTCAGTTGGGCGCACACCCCTGTATGGAGCCAGTCCTCTCCTTCTCACCACCCAAATCTAATAAAAATATTGTAACAGGTTGACTCACTTTCAGCACGGCTTCTTCCCTCAGGGTGGCTTTTGGGGAAGTAGCTGGCTGCTCCGACACACCCCCTTTGGGTGTGGTGTTGTCTTCAGGCACTACCCTCCGGCAGTGACCACTCCGATCTTGGTCTGCGCCCCCTTCTGGGGGGTGGTGGTGAAAGAGAGGGGTCATTATTCTTCCTTCAGTCCAGGGTCCTCCCTACTCCCTAGGACCCCCAGTTCTTCTTCCCGGGAACACCCAGCTCCCTCCAGGAACACACAGTTCCTCAGCACCCTCCAGGCCTCAGTGGCCCACTGCCAGTCCCTCTCTAGCCCTGTCTCAGGGCAGACTGCAGTCTCTCCCAGCCATTCCTCCCTGGCCAAAGGCACGCCTCTGCCTGCCCGGTTGCCTCTTGCAACCCTGCCTTGTGGTCTTAGGGCCTGGGGCTTCCTTGGCTTACACCCTCCCAGCCTACTGCAGCTACCTCCTTGCAGAACCGCAGCTGCCTCCTTGCAGCCCGGCCTTTTAGGGCTGCCTCCATGCGAGATCCGCCCTCCATGACTGCCTCCTTGCAGCCCTGGGCCTCATAGACCTGGCAGGCAGGTAGGTCAGGTCTCTTTCCTCCCAGGAACTGCTCTTATAGTCTCCAGCTGGGCCCTCCTTATTTGCCTCAGCTGGGCTTCCCCCTGACTCCAGGGCTCAGCCCCTTAAAGGGCCAGTGCAGGGCAACGCCCTGCCACAATATGTTTAGTATTTACACAGCATCTGTCAGTCTCTGATCTGCGATAATATCCTTCCAGGGGTCCCTGGTAATTGGCTACACAGCTGTTCATCTGTCCCGGCAGCTACGTATTTATTCACTTTGTTTTCAAAACAACTCAGAGAATTCACAGCGAGACTTCGGCACCAAGGTCTGCATTTGAGACGAGCGACGGACTTTGGAGAGGTGTGTGGTGTTAATGTTGTGCGACGGTTCGGAGCCACAGAGCCGAGAGCTGGGTGGAGAAAGCTCGCTGGATTTCATGAACAATTTCAATATTTTGAAATGTGTTCTTTTTCCCAAATTGGAACAAAACTGACAGCATTTGGCGCCAAAGGGAATGTCGCCCTAGGCAACCTTTTGGGCAGCCTGCCACAGAGCCACGGACCTAGTGCTTAATTTGGAATGAAGGAGGTGTCAGGGTTCATGCAACTAGATACCGTGGCTCAAGAAATTTTTTTTACTTTCATAACTGAAGCAGAAGGCCTAGAGGTGCCAGGTCTATGAGCTGCTGGGCCCAGAGGTGCCGGAGCTATAAACTGCCAAGCCCAGAGGTGCCAGAGCCATGAGCCGCCAGGCCCAGAGGTGCCGGGGTCATGAGCTGCCAACATTAGAGGTGCCGGGGCCATGAGCCACCAGGCCCAGAGGTGTCGGGGCCATGAGCCGCCAGGCCCAGAGGTGTCGGGGCCATGACCTGCCAACATTAGAGGTGCCGGGGCCATGAGCTGCCAGGCCCAGAGGTGCCGGGGCCATGAGCTGC
This sequence comes from Rafetus swinhoei, assembly GCA_019425775.1. Classification (NCBI taxonomy): domain Eukaryota; kingdom Metazoa; phylum Chordata; order Testudines; family Trionychidae; genus Rafetus; species Rafetus swinhoei. The sequence goes on from CM033440.1 coordinate 191,468,677, forward strand.
CAGGCCCAGAGGTGCCAGAGCCATGAGCTGCTAGGCCGAGAGATACCAGGGCTATGAACTGCCAAGCCTAGAGGTGCTGGGGCTTGGCCCTGACACACATTAAGCCCTGCATGGACCTTACAATCTTTACTGCCAAAAAACAGAGCAGGAGCTAGCCAGCACAGGACTGGACAAAATCTGGGCTCCAGGACAACCCACCAGGCAGACTGCCTCAGAACAAACCCCAGAACTGAGGTGAGAGGGAGCAGGAGCCATAGCCCCATCACTTTTTACTAGCCACAAGGGCAGGCGGCAGGGGAAGGGGTTGGAGAAAAGCAAGCACGGGTGGGGTCTTGTGGGAAAGAGGCAGCATGGGAGGGGAACCTCAGGGCAAGGGATGGCCTGAGGGCAGGATCATGGTTTGGGTGTTGGTGGCCCCCACCCACTTTTAGGGAGCTTCTGCAACTCCTGTTCCAGAGACAAGCTCCATTTCCTTCCATGTTGAATTTTTAGCTTTCATTCTAATTGGAATTTCAACTCCTATGAAACCCTGATGGAATGAAAAGGTCTCTGAAGGTATGTCTAGACTACATGCCTCTGGCGACAAGAGGCACGTAGATTAGGCTACCCGGCATAGGAAAATGAAGCAGCGATTTAAATAATCGCCGCTTCATTTAAATTTAAATGGCTGCCGCGCTGTGCCGATCAGCTGTTTGTCGGCTCAGTGCGCTAGTCTGGACGCTCTGCGGTCGACATCAAAGGCATTTGTCTACCGCCCCGGTAAACCTCATCCCACGAGGCATAACGGGGCGGTAGACAAGTAGGCATAAGAGATCTTGCGGAAAAGGGTTTATTTTCCGCAAGATCGCGTCTAGACTGGCGCTTTTCTCAGCAAAACCCCGAGCCGGAAAAAGCGGCAGCCATGTTCATGCAAATACCGTGGGGATATTTAAATCCCCCGCGGATTTGCAATTGCGCTGTGTCTCATTAGCATCCCTTTTCCGAAAAAGGGTGCCAGTGTAGACACAGCCACCCAGTATAACCATAACACTGGAGAAATACAACCCTCTGCATGTACATTAGCAAATTGCGGACTGGTGAGCTGAAGATATTGTCAAGTTCATCTCATGACAGTCTACATAGCAGCAGCTGATATTTAAATCCTAGAAAGAGGAGTGTCTTCCACCTTTACAGAGACCATGGAAAAGGAATATCAATTCCTCTGGACTGAGACGTTCACTCTCCTACCCATGTGCGTTATGCTTATAAGAAGCACCAGGGACCTTTTTAGGGGAAAAGGCAATACACCGTGTTTATTAAGAATGCAATAATAAAGCAGCTAGCATAAGCTTTCATAGACAAACAGACATACATACTAAAAAACGTTATATTTACCAGGTTATTGTCTGGATCTCTCTGGTACCCAACCAGACTGATCATGGATAGGGAGGAGGAGGACTCTATTGATCTGGACCAATGCTCTAGTTTTGGTAGGATGGGACCCAAAAACTGTGGCAAAGCAGCCCCTGTTTATAGCAGTTTTCTTTTATTGGGATCAGTAAGTTTTACATTGTTATGCTGTAATCCATCACCGTTTGATAAGTGCTTGTTTTCTTAAGTTGTTCTTCCCATATCAGCTATCTTGTTCCAGTCGATAGGTGCTTGCCTTATTTTTCAGAGTTGTCAATCTGCCCCTTATCCGCATCTTGATAGGGGTATACAGCAATCTCCTGGCACCTTGATGTCTGTTCTCGACTTCTTCCTAGAACATCTGGTCAGGTGATGGCCTTCACCCTTAGCTTCTAACACACATTCCTTAGTCTGCACTCACACAAACAAAAATTACGTCGTCGCTTTTGTAAAAACAGACCTAGTACAAAAAACATTCTTACACTCTTAAACTAAAAAAGAAAACAGTCCTAATGGTAAAAGAGTAACAATTGTGACAAATAGACCCTTTTAGTCTATTCCTGCTTTAACATTCATAAAAAACACAAACAGCCTGCTTAATGCATCTTTACCAACTGCACTAGGCTGTTCCTTTCTGCAAGTCAGAAAGGATGGCTAGTAAGGTACATTAAGGCACATTACTTTGCATAAAGCTACATTTTAGTTACATCTGCACTCTTATGATCATATTCTCTCCTTTACTTGTACAGGTTGAACCTCTCTGGTCCGGCACTCTCTGGTCCAGCAACATCCGCATTCCAGCATGATTTTAGTTAGCTGGATGTTCATTTATCATGGATGTGGCTGAGTTTCCTGCAGTCTCATAAAGTTTGTTTACAGCCACCAATCCTGGCTCTCTGTGTTCTGTGCTGTTACTTAGCTCTGTGCTGTTACTTAGCTCTTAAGAGCCCAGTAAGCAGTGGAAGTGTTGATAATGCTGCTAGACAATATTGACCTTCTGTGGTTTGGCAAATTCTCTGGTTCAGCACCGGTCAGGTCCTGAGGGTGCTGGACTCGAGAGGTGCAGCCTGTGCACTTTTATGCTTACTTATTCAATTTTTTCAAGTCAACCAGCAACCTGAAAAACTGGGGAACATACCTGGTTTGGTTCTGAAAATGGTCACACTGGAAAAGTCTTTCAGGCCAGGAAACTCAAAAATGTGCCTGTCACCTGAGAGACCAAGGTTTGAGTAGGCCCCACTCTGAGGCAGGGACTTGAACTCAGGACATAAACTATTCTGGTGGGTTAATCTTAATCTCTCCTTTTGAAGCTGCTCTACTTTTTCTAAACTACTTGAACATTCATTAGGCCAGGGAGCACTTGAATTACTTGATGGCCTGGTGACTATGGTGCTTACCTGGGAGGGAAGCAACATGGCTTCAAGTCCCTCTTCTGGATCATCACTCAACAGAAGAGTCCTCTATCTATAGTGCAGACTTCCAGACTCTGCACCCCCATCAGACTCTGTACAAATAGCTGGTACTTGGTTACGTTTGCAAGTGGAACAAAAAAGGTGTTTACTGTGTAACGCCTTATGGGAGAAAAATGCTGGGTTATCCCCAAATCACTGACAATTTGGCCTAGAGATCTGCTGTGTATTACTTCAAAATTTTCATTTAATAAAAGCTTACACTGTTTAATTCAAATGAAAGCAAGCTGAAATTTGACATCACAACAAAAGTTTGACGTAACACAGCACCTGTATAATGAAACTCATGAGGAAGAACTTAGTTTGCTGTTCATTTATAGAAGGAAAGGAAAGACCACACTGACAGTCAATGGTTTGCCTGGCCACATTTCAGAGGCTATGACTAGACTGTAGGCTTCTTTAGGAAAAAACTTTTCCAGAAGAGATCTTCTGAAAAAACTTCTTCCGAAAGAGAGCATCTACACAGCAAAAGCGCATCGAAAAAGCGATCTGCTTTTTCAAAAGATAGAGTCCACACTGAATGGATGCTATCTCGCATTTAAGCTGTGATTGCTATGGGCGCAATGGCTACCAGGGCACTTGTGCTTTTTCCTTTTTCCTCTTCTTTCAAAAGAACTCCCTCTTCCCCGTCTGCACACGTCTTTTTCCAAAAGAGCTCTTTCGGAAAAAGGCTTCTTCCTCATAGAAAGAGGATTACCAATGTCGGAAAATCCCCTCTGTACTTTCTTTTTTTCTTTTCTTTTTTTTTTTAAAGAACACAATTGCAGTGTGGACATAAGTGAAGTTTTTTTGGAAAAACAGCTGTTTTTCTGAAAAAACTCTGCAGCGTAGACATACCCAGACTGACCTTGTGACGCCTTCCCCCAGAGTGGAATGGCTAGCTTTCTATCTCCCACTTCAGTTAGAGTGCGGAACAGAAACACATTCAACTGCAATGGAAACCAAACCAGAGAATCATGTGACTTCAGGTGTCAGTCCAAAACTAAGAGTGATCTGTGCTTCTGCTCCTCATGCGTCTGCGTAGCAGATACGAGTGGCCTGCTGACAGCTCGCTAGCAATTGTAGATGAAGGGATGTAACAATTCAGGCAGAAACGGGATCAGGAACATCGCCATGACTGGCAGCAAGGCCAGAGCTCAGGAAGAGGCAGAACCAGGAGTGGCCCCCAGGCTGGATACAGGACAGAAGCTCCCCATTCCTGGGAGGGAAGACAGCAATCCCACAGGCCTGGACCCTCTCTGATCGCTCAGCCCTTTCCCAACTCCCAGTCCCCATAGGAAGGCAGAGACTGTTCAAGTCTCATCCAGCTCTGATCCCCCACCCCCTCCTTTCTTCTTAAACTTTCGCCTCCATGGTAATATTTTTTTGGAAGGATGAAATGGGGGGTGTCCCATTTTTTGCCCCCAGACTCTGTGCAGCCCTGTCTGTCACTCGGCCACTAATGTTCATAGCACGGGGGTCTCCAGATTGTCCTTTGCCAAGGAGTGAGCTCTCTCAGGTTAGTTCAATCGGCAATTACCTTGAGGCAGGAATTTTCTCTGCCCCAGTTTACCCATGTATAGAATACGGCAAATAATCTCTCGCAGATGCACGCTGGGAGGATTAGTTAATGTTTGCACAGCACTTCGTGTGTGTTGAGTGCAAAGCAATTCCAGACATTAGTGGTGCTAAGTTTCTGCTGTTATGTTTCAATTCCACTATACAAGTTGCTCAAGCCCCTTTGATAACTAGATATTTATTGATCCCCCCTCCTTTTCTTTCTTTACTTGTATTTCCCACTTCGCAGTGCTGCTTTGCCTTTGTTATTCTTGACTATTGCCTTACTTCTTGAGCTGTCCCACTGAAATCAGTTGGTTTCTTTGATGAGCCAGGTACCATTCAATTTATATTAGCTAAAGATTGAATATGGGTGCATTATGTTTAAAGATGGTTGGCTCTGGGTTATAGCCATACTACAAAGATGTTAAGTCCAATAGAGACATCATACTGTAGATACGTATGGCTGAAATCACTTTTAATTTCTTCGGCTCTCACTCATAGCTATTCCTTAAAACTAGATCAACTTTGGATTTTTAAAGCCCACTGCTTTGGAACTTCTTTGGCATAACTATCAGTAAGAACACATCTGTACTTACTGTGATGGAGATCAATCTTCAGGCATTCAATTTAACAGGTCTAGTAAAGACCCACTAAATCAAATGCTGAGGGTGCCCCTGGTCGGCATTGGTACTTTCCTACTAAAAGGTATTGAGTTACAGGTACAAATATAGATTAAAGATGAGCACTTGAAAAACTCTGCTGTCCTTTCATTTTTGTTATGCCAGTGCACATTGCTCTGCCCAGAATGTTGCTGAAGTCTTTAGTCCCACAGGTGGAAGAAACCAAAACCATGGCTCTAAATACATGGGTATATTTCTATCCACAGTCATCTTTAGGTGTTTTCCATTGGTGCAGCTGCCTTATGTTTTAAGCAGAGACTCTTCTAACAGAAATTAAGCATTCTTTTAGCCAAAAAGAAAAAGGGAAGATCACTGTTATGACAGTTAGGCTATGTCTACATTGCACAGTCTTGCGCAAGAACATATGCAAATGAGGTGCGGCGATGAATATTGCCGCACCTCATTTGCTTACTTAATGAGCCGACATTTTTTGCGCATGGGGCTTTTGCACAAGAAGGAGCAGTCTATACTGCTCCTTCTTGCGCAAAAGCCTCCTCTTGCACAAGAGCTGTTCTGCCTGAAAATAAGTGGCAGAACGGCTCTTGCGCAAGAGGGTTTTTTGCGCAAAATGGCGGCTCATTAAGTATGCAAATGAGGCACAGAGATATTCATCACCATTCCTCATTTGCATATGTTCTTGCGCAAGACTGGGCAATGTAGACGTAGCCTTGCAATTGTGTAAATGGGGTTATTGGACAATAGAAACCATAGGTGCCTTTTGTGTCATGCAATGCCTATAAAATTGCTGTCTGATATTTTATTAGCAGGGCAGTTGTCATAGCCTTTTTCCTTGATTTATTTGCTTTGGTGCTATAAAACAGACCTGACCTAGATTAAAAGTGTTAGTCATGGCATGTGTCTTTTGCTGTGTCCATGGTATTGCAAAATGGAAATTCAACATAAGAATGGCCGTACTGGGTCAGACCAACAGTGGCCAATACCAGATGCCCCTGAGGGAGGGATCACAACAGGTAATTCTCACATGATCTCTCCTGTCACCCACCTCCAGAGAAACATCATTCCTCTAGGGACATCATTCCTACCCATCCTGGCTAATACATAGATTCATGAAGGTTAAGTCCATCAATGGCTATCTCTTTTTTGAACCCTGTTAAAGTTCTAGCCTTCACTGCATCCTCTGGCAAGGAGTTCCACAGGTTGACTGTGTGCTGAGTGAAGAAAAACTTCCTTTTGTTTGTTTTAAACCTGATGCCTATTAAACAGCAATAGTTTGCGCTACTCAAAATAAGTCACCACAATAATCCAGTCAGTTGCCTTATGGCCTAACACAATTTTTTAATCTAAAGCAAAGGCCGCAGCAAAGAGCTATATGATCTTTCTAAAGTAATTTAATATCAGATATTACCCCTAAGAATTTGAACTTTTTAAATATATTTGTTCTCCACACAGATACTATTTACATTCCTTTGTAGCTTTCCTTTTTGTAAAGATCAATCTTTTGGCTTTAGCAATGGAGAACTGGAAACCCCATACATTTCCCCAGTCAGAAGTCTTTTATAACTATTTGTTGATTCTTTTTTCTGCTCAATATTCTTGTTCTAATCCATAGGGCACCACCATCTGCAAATAGAGTGACACCTACCACAGCGCTTTTTTTTTGGGGGGGGGGGGGAAGAGATCATTTATCATAATAGTTAAGAAAATTCATAAGAGCCGAGTGAGGTCCCTCCTGTATTTGAAGATGAGAGAATTTTGCAGACTTGTTCCTGTATGGAGAAGAATCTGCCTCTTGATTTCTCCACAGGGATGGTGGGCCATTCCAGCCCAGCCAATCTCAATTGCAGTGAAGGGGCAGATTGACTTTCTTGTTTAGGAACTGAAGTACTACTAAGTGCAGACCAGAGCGCACAGTTTTTCTGTTACGTGATGAATGTCATTTTCACAATTACATACAAGATTTTGATTTGCCTACACACTTGAGACTGATTTCTGTTCAGGTACTGCAGATACTGCAGGTGTGCACCACATTTTCCACACCCATTCACAGATATTTGCACATTTTTCACACTAGCACTCCTGTAGAAAATTGCGGCTCACATCCTACACTCCCCTCTAGCATGATGCCAATGACTTTTACATGTGTAAACCCTTGAGGAATCACACTACTGCATTCTGCATTAGCCGTAAGTGATTTTACTTAATAAATACTTTATTGTTTTGCTATTAAACATACAAGTAATGAAAGTTCTTCACATGTATCATTGGGCTTTCCAAACAAAGAGGTCAAGTTTCACAAACATATAACAAGCATCCAATGCATAATTTTAAGGCAGAATATTCCCATATATTTCATACAGTGTTTCATATTTACATATACCAACTTATGTGAGACACATTGAAAGGCAACATGACACACTGGTCCCAACCCTGCTAAGTTCTTCTCACTTGAGCGGTCTCTAGTCACATGAGAAGATGCACTGAAATCATGTGCAATCCTTACTTGCATAAATGTTTTGCTGAATGAAGCTCTAAATGACTAACTACTCCCTTTTCTCTCCCAGACTGAGATGATACAATCTTGGCATAGGAATAGGCTTGAAGGATAGCTCCAAATAAAACATCATTTAATATTTATATTGCAGTAGCACTCAGTCAGGGATCAGGGCCCCAGTGTGTTAGATTGTAAATGTGTCAGGGCAGGGGTTGTGTTTTAGGGTATGTCTACACAGCAAAGTTATTTCAAAATAATAGCCGTTATTTCAAAATAACTTTCCTAGTGTCTACACAAGCCAACTGCTATTTTGAAATTAATTTGAAATAGCGGAGGGCTTATTTCGAAATTGGTAAACCTCATTCCATGAGGAATAGCACCAATTTTGAAATTGCTATTTCGAAATAAGCGCTGTGTAGACGCTTATTTCGAAATAGGGGGCCTCCAGCCCTTCCCAGGGTGCCCTGCTGGCCGCCCTGGCCACAAGGTAACTTTTGACCTGATGCCCTGCTGGAACCAGTTCCAGCTGGCCTTAAATGCGATTAAGCATCCAATCAGTGTGGACGCGCTATTTCAAAATAAGATATTTCAAAATAACTATTTCGAAATTGGATATTTCAAAATAACGCTGTAGTCTAGACATACCCAGAGTCTGTTGGAGTCTGACTAAGGCCCCAAACCTGTAAACTCTTATACATGTGCTAACCCTTTATTCATGTGCGTAGTTCCATTAGCACCCAAATGGAAATGGAATCCATTCCACATGACATGATGCAATGAGGTCTGTTGGTTTGAGAGACACCTGAGAAGTGTTTTGAGGCATAAGGTAAAATACTCAATGCCTTCAAGTCTAAGTGTAACAATCCCAAGACTAGCTTACTCCAAATGCTGTATCAACTAGAAATTATGTCTCCATATAAAAATGTTAGCTGCTGTGTAGACTGTTGATTTGTTAAAAATCCCTGGTACAGAAGGAAGAAAAAATTTCATTGTGCCACCAAAACACTTGGTTCTGCATGCTCACATGGTACCCATTAGTCACGTGAGCAAGGATTGTAGGGTTAGATCCCAAATTAACCAAAACAGGTCTTTAAAAAACTAGTGTTGCCTCCGAATTGCCTTTCAGTACCGAAAAGAATATTTCTATCAATAATTAAGAATTATTACCCCCCCCCCCCCAAAAAGATGTTAACTTTCAACATTTACTTTTCAGGGAGTTTTTTATCTTATCTCCACCTTAGAACGCAATGGGCCAAATGGTGCCATAAATATGCTGGCACCTGTTGAGAGGCAAGGAAGAGCTCCCTGGATGATTCTTCCTCTGAGCAGCCTGCCATGCAGAGGGACTGCCCAGGCTAGCAGAGCACAAACTGCTTCTCCCATCGTACCCAGCACATTGTACAGGGCTTAGCTACAGAGTCACCTCCTCCTTAACCCCCTTCCTTTCCCACTTTTGGGCACGGCATAAGAAGCAGTTGAGGTCCTATATGTTCTCTTCCCCCTCTTTTGTCTGTGTGCACAGAAGGGTCAATCAGACCCAGCATATCCTTTCAAAGGCCGGTCACAAATCAAGCCTCACACGACACAACCAAAACAACGGGAAGGAGCCAGGAATTTCATACATCCAGAATGGGAAGTGACTGTCTAGGAAGGAGTACTGCAGAAAGGGGAGTACTGCAGAAAGTACTGCACAAGCTAAATATGAGTCAACAATGTCATACTGTTGACAAAAAAGCAAATATGATTCTGGGATGCATCAACAGGGGCGCTGTGAGCAAGACATGAGACGTCATTCTTCCGCTCTACTCTGCGCTGATTAGACCACAGCTGGAGTACTGTGTCCAGTTCTGGGCATCACATTTCAAGAAAGATGTGGAGAACTTGGAGAAGGTCCAGAGAAGAGCAACACAAAGATTAAAGGTCTAGAAAACATGAAAGCTCTGAGTGAAGACTGAAAGAACTGGGCTTGTTTAGGTTAGAAAAGAGAAGACTGAGTGAGGCCATGACAGCAGTTTTCAAGTATCTAAAAGGGGTGTTACAAGGAGGAGGGAGAAAAAATGTTCTCCTTGGCTTCTGAGAATAGGACAAGAAGCAAGGGGCTTAAACTGCAGGAAGGGAAACTGAGGTTGGATTTTAGGAAAAACTTCTTAATTGTCAGGGTGGTTAAACACTGGAATACATTGCCTAGGGAGGTTGTGGAATCTCCATCACTGGAGATATTGAAGAGCAGGCTAGATATACATCTGTCAGGGATGATCTAGATGGTGCTTGGTCCTGCCGTGAGGCCAAGTGATGGACTCGATGACCTCTCGAGGTCCCTTCCAGGTCTAGGATTCTATGAGAATGGGCAAAATAGCATTGCACACTGCTTAGGTTAAACTCTTCTACTTCATTCAAACACAGTTCTACTCTCTTCCACAGGAGCTACTCATCTGAGTAAGCCAAGGAGGACACTGTCCTTAGTTAATCATAACAATAATTACCTAAGGATAGGCTGCTTATTACAGTATTAATGAGTAGCTGACAGCAATGTTTGAGAAAAGTCTCCAAGCTATTTCCCATGAGATGCCTGTGTCCTGAATAGTGTTATTTACTGTATGAAATAAATGACTTATGACTCCCGCCCTCGTTTCCATCCATCCAGGCTGCTTTATTCTGGTGTGTAAAATTTATGAAACCAATCTTGATGCATTTTCTGTGTGTATAGATATAGCTTTCTTCTTGACCATTTATTGTCTGCAAACTCTTCCTCCTTTGCATTGACCTCATTTGAATAGTTTTAATACAATCATTTCATTATTTTGAGCTATCTGGGTACAAACAGAAGTTTCACACTGACAGCAAAAGATACCATGTCCGTGTTAAGAATACCAGATAACCACTGACATCTTATTTCTCTTGAAAGGCCTCCATGACTCTAAAATATACCAACTACATTACCATTTGCACAGAGGCATTCTTCCAAGCTAAGCATCTGCTCTGAGAATTTTCATCTGGGCTAAGATGTCAAGTCTATTCTAAATAATTACATGTTAAGTACGGTCATTTTAAATTGCACATATAATATTTCATTGGGTGTGTTCAAAAGAAAAGAAGCACAAGGGCAAGATATTCTGCTGAGGTAAAATCAATGGAACTATATGCATTTACACTAGCTGGGAACCTGCTCCTCAAATTTTCGAATGTCAAGCACACAGCTCAGTAAAAATGATTGGGAGGGGTTGCAGTTGCTGGAGAAAAGGTCTGAAGTAAACAGGATGAAATTCAGTAAGGACAAATGCAAAGTACTCTATTTGGGAAGGACCAATCAGCTGCACACATACACAATGGGAAATGACCGTCTAGAATGGAGTGCTGAGGAAAAAGATCCAGAGGTCATAGCGGATCAAAATTAAACACGAGTCAACAGTGTGACACTGTTGCAAAAAAAGCAAATGTCATTCTGGGATGTATTAGCAGGAGTGCTGTGAGCAAGTAATGAGTAGTAATTCTTCCACTCTATTCCACACTGGTTAGGCCATAACTGGAGTATTGTGTCCATTTCTGGACACAGTTTTGGAAAGATGTGGACAAATTGGAGAAAGTCCAGAGAAGAGCAACAAAAATGATTAAAGGGCTAGAAAAACATGATCTATGAAGGAAGACTGAAAGGACTGGGTTTGCTTAGTCTGGAAAAGAGAAGACTGGGAGGGGATAATGATTATAGTTTTGAAGTACCTAAAAGGGTGTTACAGAATCACAAGATCACAGAATCAGAGAACAGGAAGTGACCTCGAGAGGTCATCCAGTCCCCTGCCCTCACGGCAGGACCAAGCACTAGTTACAAGGAGGAGGGTGAAAAATTATTCTCATTCCCCTCAGAGGATGGGACAAGAAGCAATGGGCTTAAATTGCAGCAAGGGAGGTTTGGGTTGGACATTAGGAAAAAATTCCTGTCAGGGTGGTTAAGCACAGGAATAAATTGTTGAGGGAAGTTGTGGAATCTCCACCATTGGAGGTTTTTAAGAGAAGGTTAAACAAACACCTGTCAGAGATGGTCTAGATGGTGTTTGGTCCTGCCATGAGTGCTAGGCACTAGACTTGAGAACCTCAAGATGTCCTTTCTAGTCCTATGATTCCATGATTTTCATAACAAATGATGTCTAAGTCATTTGCTTCAAGTTTGCACACTAGTGACTAGTACACCTATCATTCTATATGCAACGAGAGTGAAAAGGATGTGGCTCATTTGGGTAATTAGGCCAGTAAGTGGCCTGTGCAGAAAAATGTATAGACACGCCACTAGTAAGGTCTCGATCTGGCAGTCTTTGCTCAGGCAGAGGTGCCCCAGAATTCCACGCTATCCTGCACATAGATACACACACACCCATTAAGGGCAATGTGCTTGCACAGGTGTCACTGAGGGCAGAATTTGATCTGCAGAATCTTTATTACTGGGGATGATGCACATGCAACAAAGAACCCAGCTTGATTCTCAGATTCCATGGAGAACTGGCAAGACTGACAGAAAAATAACAAACATTTTCACTCTTGCAAACTAAACTGTCGCTAGTAGACACAAATATAAATACAAGAACTGTCATACCAGGCCAGACCAATGATTCTTCTAGTCTAGTATCATGCCTCAGAAATATTACTCCTGGGAGAAATGTCAACATCTCTACAATGGAAAATTACGGAATAACCTAGCCATGAGGAAACTTTCTTCCTAACACATTCAGCTAGTAATTGGCTTAGGCTCTGAAGCAAAAGGGTCTGTATCCTTGATATATAAAAAGTCATGACTAAGTTACTAGGCTGATCTCATAACCCATATAAATATCTACATCTTGTTAATACTACTACGTTATTGTCTTCAGATAAATATTAGTGGAGAGTTTCGCTGCTAATTTACGTACTGTGGAAAATTATGTACCATTTAAATTACACATAACATTACATTGGGTGTGTTTATCCTCAACCAAGCGAGAGTCTTACAATTCTATTTTTAAGTATGTTTTTAGCCAGGTTTCCTGGTGCTAAAACAAGGCCCACTAATCTATAATTCCCAAGATAACGCCTAATCCCTCTTTCTAAGGGCTTGCCTTCACTACGCGGAGGATTGATGCTGCCACAGTCGATCTTCTGGAGTTTGATTTAGTGGGTCCAGCTCCTGCGAGGAGTGAGGGAAGCTGACAGGAGCCTCCCTCTGTGGAGATGGTGCGGAAACTCAAACTCGACTGCAGCTATGTAATTAATGTAGTTGGAGCTGTGTATCTTAATTCGACCTTCCCCTGTAGTGTAGAGCTGGTCCAACATAGAGACAATATTCACTGGCCTTCATTCCTTGGGTATAGGACATCCACTGATTTCAAAAGGCCTTACATCAAGCCCCACAAGAACAAAACCACACTCCCAGTAGTGGTGATTATTTTAAAAGAATGGCCTTACTGGGTCAGACCAGGCCCATTTAGCCTGGTATCCTGTCTTGGACAGTGGCCTGAGCCAGATGATTCACAAAAGGGCAATGTCAAGGGATCCATCCCTCATCATCCAGTCTCAGCTTCTGGCCAGTTTAGGCCTCAGTTTGCTGAAAAGACCCAGGGGCCTGAGCCCAAACTGTGTGTGGATGGGCCATGAAAATATCAACCCATCAGTTAGTGCCAAAACTGCTCATTATTAGTCTATTTCCAAATTTTAACTAATAGGAACGAAGATATCTACCACTTTGCTTTCCTCCTAACTGCAGCATTGGCTAAGGATATCTGCAATGGACCCTGGCCTTTTTTACAAAAAATCTAATATGAGAAAGAGAAATAAAAACCTACTTGTCCTTATATGAGCCTTGCCCCGTGTCCAAGAATTTGGCTGCACAAAGCAATCGCCAATGTTGCCCATGTTTATAAATGAAAAAGGATGCATTGTTTTTTGGAACTAGTCTCTGAATATGCTGGTAAATCAGGGCCTGATCCTTTTAGGTTTCTAGAATCTTGATGCTGTTCAGCCTCTTACCAGATTCAGCATTTAACTACAGAGAAGCTACATACCTGGTACAAAGTAAAGAAAACAAATTGCTACAATTTTATCATAATTGAGGGGCATTAAATAAGGGTAACATGATTCTGTCCTTACAAAGGAGTATCTGCTTTTAAGCCCTTTCTGAACTTGGATGCAAAAAAAGGTGTGACTTAATTTACAAAGCCATTTCTAATGCATGGGCTTTTTCCATGAAATTCTTCTTAAATGGCATCATGAAGTCATCAAAATCCACCTCATAAGTAAAGCGTTCACGACGCAATTCCCGCTTTCTTATTAGATTGGCTGTTGTAGCTTCTGGGCTCCAAGTCTGGAAAACACAAGTAAATACAATTGTAACAATTAAGCCTCAGTATGCTCAGAATGTTCTAATTAACTAATAATACTTACACAATGCTCTCAACATTTTTTTTTTCAAATTAGAATAAATACCATACAGATAAAGTGATCGTTAGTTAGTTGAATATTTGCTTTATCAGCTGGGAGAGATCTGTGATTTAAACCCTGGAATGCACCAGGATATTACATTAATTACATCCTAACTTTCATTGACTTCCAATGGGAATTGGAAAACTAGTTCACTTATCTGCTTCGGAAAATCCTACTCTGTGTCCCTTATATACTTCTAAAAAGCTCACCCTAAAAATAGACTGTATAGTTATAAAACCTCTTCCAGATTCAGTAAAATATTAGTGGGCATGAGAGAGTACATCCGGCATTGCTTCCTGCTTCAATACCTGGCACAACCAAAAATCTTCCCTTCCTGAGAGATGACACAGGGACAGAGAGTCCCCCAGTGAAATTTCCAAACATCTTTAACCACCATCTTTAACCTTTGCCATATTCACGTCAGCGTCAACATGCAACAGTATTGAGGCTCTGCAAATATACTTACTTTTCTTGGTGTGAATGTAATATCAACTTTCTTAGTAGCTCCACTGGTTATCAGAGAATTCAGATGAATGACATTGTCCTTATGGGATTCTTTCTTTTCTTCAAAAATTGATTTTTCTACAACTGGTGGAGGTGGCTGCAAAAGTTTAAACACAAGACGAATAAGTCAGCCTTTCAAACACTGTACATACTAGTTGCTGTAGGATCTTTTTTTTTTTTTTTTTTTTTTTTTACCAGCCAGATAGATGTGAGTGTGTATTCAATCCTAGAAAGGATTTTTTTTACTGAATTTTTTTAAATGTGTAAGCATTTATTAGAAATAAAAATGAGGGAAGCATTTTAAGAATCAAGCAGGGTGGATGCAGTTCTTGGGAATTTACAGATGAAACATTAACATTTGCAAAGGAATTGGTTGGCGAGTTTGGAATGCTTGATGCTTTTTACTATGAACTAGGGATGTTAAATTTCAATTAATTAGCTAATTGAATAGTCGATGCAATTTGCATCAACTATTCGATTGGTCGATAAAGGCACCTCTGCCTTTGAAGTGTAACAGCAGCCCCAGGGCTGTTGCTAACTTCAAAGGTGAAACTGCTGTGGGAAACATGGGGCCAGCAGGCACCCCGCTGGCCCCGTGCTCCCCGCAGCATTTCAAAGCGGCAGTGCCGCATGGAACCCAGGGTCAGCACGGGAGTCCCCAGCTGACCCCAGGCTCCATGCAGTGCTGCCACTTTGAAATGCTGCGTGCAGCCTGGGGCCAGCTGGGCTGCTGCTTTGAAGCACTCCCTCCTCTTCCCCTCCCCTTGCTGCCTCTTTCTGATAGAGGCAGCAAGGGGGGGGAACAACTAGTTGACTAGTGTGTGTCGACTAGTCATTCGCATCCCTACTATGAACCTCAAATATTAACTAGCAAGCCTGTGAAGAAAACCCCCAGAGGGCATGTGCACTAAGGAGTTGACTAGAGTTTAGATTCTAGTCTGAGTAACATTTCCCCTAGATTGTCATGGACAGAATTACTGGGGGGGAAAATAAAGCTTTTAATCCCGGAGGGAATAATTGCACTGTCTCTAATTAGTGTCCCCTGGGACTAATTAAGAAGCAGCGCTAACAAACTCAGAGGAAAGTCAGGCCTGAAAACGCAATAACTATGATGAAGTTGCAAAGGCTGGTGTTAGAACATGGATTAGAGGGAAATGATCAGGTACTCAGGGCTGTGGTTGGGGCGCAGAGACCCCACAAGGGAAAAGAACACCCAGAACAGATGCAGGGTTTGAAAAATACGAGTGAAATAGCTCAACCTTTGCAAAGGCGGATTATGCAGTAACAGCAGACTCACTGCTGTAAAAAAAAAAAAAAAGAAATTCAAGGGGCTTAATCCAAAGCCCACTTAACTCAATGGAAGTCTTCCCGTAGACTTCAAGAGCTTTAGGTCAGGCCATAGATGTGACAAGCTCTTCTTTTAACAAATCATGATCATCTGCAGCTCAGGGCTGGCCTATCCCACTGCGGGCCATTGTGCAGCTAAGTTGTGCAACTTCAGCTACATGACTAATGTAGCTGAAGGTGACTAGGCTTGCTTCCAGTGGTATCTTCACAGCAGAAAGTCAACAGCCGACACTTTCCCATCGACTCTGCTTCCTCGTCTCATTTTGGTGGAGTGCCAGAGTTGTGGGGAGAGTGCTCGCCAGTTGATTTATTGCGTCTATACAATTCTAGGTGTGATAAATTGACCCCCCACTGGACAAATTGCTGCCATCGATCCAGCAGGTAGTGAAGACAAGCCCATGGTCTCTACAGTACTATATGTGATGACAATAAAGATTACATGAGGGAAAAGGACATTTCTCTACTTTGTATTTAGATAGCATAGAACACACAATTCCTGGAATATCACACATCAGCCAGGACAGTGGGTGACCCTGCACTAAAATACTTATCTAATCTGCTGTTTTAACTGATGGATGAGGTGAGTCATTCAGAAACTATGCAATGCAAGGTACAGACTTTAAACAAAGTACTACTCTTGATGAAGGAAAAGTGCTACAATCATACATTTAGATACCTGCCACCAGGAGTGTTATGTTCCTTGCATGCTTTCAGTGGCCAAATCCATTGACACAGCAAGCATGGTTCTGGGTACTGACCAATGTTCCCTCTAATTTTTCCATGTGCAGAATAAATATTGTTATGTGCACCAAGGCATGTGCAGAGGTGCACCACCAATAGAAACACATGCTGCCGGTTGTGGTACAGTGGGTGCTCTGCTAATCAGGTGGGGGGCATTTGAATCTCTCCTGGGTGGCCGCCCAAGCGTTCATCTTATGGGGACCAGTGGTACTGACTGTGCAGCTTAGCAAAAGGGAAGGCTGAAGTTGTGGGTACAGTTCTGGCTCTGATGAGCTGTGTTTGTGGCTCTGACACAGACTTCCGGTGTGACCTTTGGAAAGACACCTAACATACTTAGATTGAAAGCTCTTTGGGACAGGGACCATTTTGTTGTTGGGTGTCTCTACAAAACCTCACCTAATGAGGCCCATGACTGGAGCATCTAGATATTAAAGCAATACAAATGAATAATAAATTCATCATCATCATAATTAATAATAAATAAACTCTGTGTCTGACTTCTTCTATCTGCAATGCTCTCCATTCTCATGGGTGACTTCTCGCCCCCACTGAATTTTTATCCCGGCCCTCAAGCATTCTAGTTTAGAGGTCAGGCAGACGGCAACCCTTCTGGCCTGACCTCCAACAGCTGTGGGAATCACAAACCAGCTGCAGCTAAAGCCTGACAATTGAGCTCTTATTCTGCAACATTCTCCAGAGCTGTGAGGTCCAGACAGCCTGTCCATCACTACTTCTGCTTGGTATAAATCTCTAGCATTCATGCTCAAGGTAACACCCCTCTCACCCTCAGGATCCCAAAGAGCTAAATCCTTCCCCACCCCAACCCGCATTACCACCAATACTGCATTTGGGAATCCGATCTGTAATATCCTTATCTCATGCTGAATCTCCTGGGATAGTACATAACGATATTGCAAGCTAAAAAATATGGGTTACCTTGGCCAAAAGTGATTTACTTTAGGCCACCGTGACAGGACTGCAGCACCCGATGAGGCACTGATAACTGTGAGGCAGGAGTTCAGGGACCAGAGACACAAAAAAGAAAGCTCAAGTTACTGAGGAGCTGCAATGCTCCTTACGCTATTGGTCTGGGGGGATACCACACGTGCTCTTATTATTACAATAGCGCCCAGAGGCCTGAGCGATGGGCACTGTCCCTGTCCCAAAGACTTTCCAGTCTGAACAGACATTTTCCAGAGGGGGAACTGCCTATGGCCATACAAAGAAGTCTGTGGGGAGTCTGGTATGGAACACTGATCTCCTGTTATCCTCTACCTTGATGCTTTCTCCCAGCCACCTGTTTCAGTGCTAGCATGGTTTGCTTAAGTATTTTGTAGATCAACTTCATAGCGTTTATCTGGAAAATAAACTAAGAAAACCAGCATTTTACTAATGGTTGGCAACCCACATCACCACCTTCGCTGTATTTCATTACCCAACGTCATCTATCATACCTCCTCTTTCACAGCTTCAGCCTCTGCACGCTTGGGCTTAGCGGCTGGTTTAGGCTTGGCAGGTTTCTTCCCTTTCTTCCCTTTATCCGCTTTGGCTTCTGGTGGCTTTGGCAAACGGTCCAGTTTTTCTTGAAGCAGGTCAATGAGTCTAAAGTCAGCATACGCCTTCGCAATGTCCAAAGTATTTTGACCTGGTGGAAAAGAAAAACAAAAAGCAAACAAAGTTTGTGATAAGAATCACTGGCAGGGGCTGTGTCAGCCATGAAAATAAACAATGGTGTTGATAACTTTAACTGCATAATGACACTGAACTCAGAGCTCCAGCTTGCGAACCATTAAACACATGAGTGGCGCTCACTCGTGCCAGCAGCCTTGCTGTCATCAATGGCAATACTTGCAGGAACAGGCACTTGCAGGGCAGGGGCAGGGCAGAGGAAACTTCACGCGTTTCCCCCCGGCCCCAAGCCCTGATTTGCCTGGGAGCAGAATAAGGAGTGAGCAAAGTCTCCTCCCACTGCCACCTATGGGGAACCTCTGGGGGAAGGGTAAAGACTTTACACACTCCCCCACCACCAGACCAATCATGGTCTGTGGGTGGGAAAGCAGGGAAGTATCGTGGCCCTGCCCCTTCTGCCTGAGGCCCCACCCCTTCTGGTGTGGCCCAGGGCCACTTTCATATATTTTTACTGGGGGCCACTTCAGAAATTTTTGCCCACCCCTGATATAGATAGTTACCTTTTCTGTTTTCCATCTGGACTTTCGCCCCAGAATCGATTAAATACTGCACAGAGTCCAGTCTACAACTCTCAATAGCTCTCATCAGTGGGGTGGCATTGTTGATTGTCACTGCATCTATGACTGCTCCAGAGTTCACCAGCAGTTCTGCAATGTCCTGTTGACCTGCGTGGCATGCATGGTGCAGAGGAGTCCACTTGAAATTGTCAGTTGCGTTTACATCAGCCCTACCAATGAATAAATATAAGAATATATGAAGAGCCACACTGGGTCAGACCTATTGTCTACTTAGCCCAGTATCTTGTCTTCTGACGGTGACTGATGCCAGATAGTACCGAGGGACTGAGTGAAACAAGGCGATTATTGAGTGATCCATCCCCTTATTGTCTAAATCCAGCATCAGAGGTGAAAAGATTTAGGAACACCCAGAGCATGGAGTTGCATCCCTGATCATCCTGGCTAACAGCCATTAGTGTACCCATACTGTGTGAACTTCTATATTAAAGAGGCACTACGTGTATATAGAGGTGAATGTCGCTGTACAATAAGCATTAGGTGCACAACATTTTCTCAGTGCAATAAGCCTTTTCATGGATTTTCATCTCACTTTGATCCAGCTTTGCAATGTTTGAATGTGTCTGATGTGGCTTACCATGGAACTCAACGGATCTGAGGTGTCTGTATGACATAACTAGTCCCATCTTGGAACACTACAGGGAGCCTACTCACCTTGCCGGGAGAATGCTTTCCCTGCGGAGAGGAACAATAGGGTTGTAAATCATTCATGTCACTGATCAAACATATTGTTTCTACAGTGCTGCCACACATGTGCTCTGGCTTCCCTTCGGACCAGCTGATGTGATCGTCTAATCCTTAGGGCTACGTTGTACCCTCCTTAACACAAGATCAGCATTCTTCTTAGGTTCTTTTTGCCAGAATAATTCAGGCTGATTGTCACTTTACAACCTGTCCTGCGTAAGGGTTGCCTGGGGTTATGCTGCTCCAGAAGCAGTGATCCAGGGGACAGGAATCTGCCTTTGATCTACA
The DNA here is from genome assembly GCA_019425775.1 of Rafetus swinhoei. Lineage (NCBI taxonomy): Eukaryota > Metazoa > Chordata > Testudines > Trionychidae > Rafetus > Rafetus swinhoei. The sequence continues at coordinate 191,488,478 of CM033440.1, forward strand.
CTAAGAGTAATTTACTTTTCGCAAGTGAGTTGACTCCTCTGTGTTGGCTCACTGTAGGAAACGGAGTCATAGCCACTTCCTGTCCGTGCCTGCCTTCCCATATGACCCTACAAAGGTTGCTCTCTCCACAGTGTCCAGGCACCTTCACACTCCTGTCACACGTACAGGGCAAGCGGGGATCTTGCCCCTAATGGAAAAGAAAGTGGAGATGAGATTGGAGGGTGTTTGAACTTGGAGGGTAGCTTTAAACCTCAGCGATGCTTATGCTGGAGTTCATAAAGCTGGGAGATGCAATAACTCATCACCTGATCATCTAATCTCTCTGTGTAACTCCAATGCTCTTCTGCAATGCGGTTGTTCTCCCTGGGGCTAGGTTAGCTCCGGTACAGCTACTTGAGTGCACTAACTTGAGATAAGTGCTGAAGTGGAGACAAGTTCTAAGGCAGTGTTTCTCAACCATCGGTACGAGTACCTTTAGGGGTACTCGAGAGAAGTCTGGGGGGTACGTCAAGACAACTGAAATCTGGAGAAAACTGAATTTTTATTTTAAGTTTTACAGCGCTTTATTATTTTTGTACTTTTTACACCCAAAAATTTCATCGCCCGCCCGGCTACAGTTAAGCTGTTTAAACAAATGTGTTGCAATGGTAGAAAAAAACTGTCTGTGTGTCTGAAAACTGTAGGTACTGTGGGTACTTATATATATATTTTTAAATAAGGGGTACTTATAATTTTTTAAATGGGTACCTTATAAAAAAAGGTTGAGAAACACCGTTCTAAGGGACTGGCCACCATAGATGTGAGGCAGAACCCTTCCAGGTAATATCTTTAGATTCTGGTTACTTATTTCAGTTCCCTTCCCAGCGAAACATTTCACCCATTGAACATTCTTCTACAGAAGGCAACGGCACCCACAGCCCAAAGAACTACTAGGAATGACAGTGAAATGAGACATGAAAGAGAAGCACATACAATTATCAGATCATTTCTTTTCATTTTCTTGATATTTTTCTCAGCTGTTTTTTAAAAAACAAGTAGCAGTCCTCTGGCACCTAAGGGTATGTCTACACTACAGCGCTATTTCAAAGTATCTAATTTCAAAATAGTTATTTCGAAATAAGATATTTCGAAATAATGCATCTACACACAAAATTCATTTCAAAATAGCTTTTGGCTATTTCGAAATAGCGCATCCACACTGAGTGGACGCTGACTTGCATTTAAGGCCGGCCAGAACCAGATCTGGCAAGGCATCAAGTCAGGAGTTACTTTGTGTGGCTGCTGCCTGAGGCTATCTGAGGCCTGTGCTTAAAGGGACCCCTCCTGGACAGCCGGTTCTCAGCTTTCCCTGCTTGCTTGACTACCTCGCTGAGGGACAGCTAAGCATTTTGTCTCTGCGTGCTCTGGTTGCCCTCACTTGGGACACCACAGCACTTTGCAACATGGAGCCAGAGCTGCCCCTGGGCACTCTGGTGCTTCTCGTGGATGCGTTGCTGCAAGCCTGGCTGCACTTTCTGCAGGCTGCCATCCGGGAGGTCCATCAGGGGGCTGTCAGTATCCAGGAGGCCCTGCGGGAGAGCTTCCACCCTGAGGAGCACTAAGAGCCTCCCTGGTCTGCCCCAGTGGGGGGCTTGTGCCTCATTCCTCTCTCACATCCTTCCACTTACACCTCTCTAACCCCCCTTCCTGATGTCAAATAAAATACATGTATTTTCATGAACACAATTTCTCTTTATTTAACAAAACTGGGGAGGGGGGGTGGAATTAAACTCTGGTGAGACTGGGGAAAGATGGCAGGAGAGGGGAGAAGAGAGCGTGGGAGAGGAGAGGGGGAAACCTGGGAGGAGGGAGCTGGAAGGGGGAAGCAAGGGGAAGAAGGGGGAGGGGAAGCTCAGGGCTCAGGGTTGGGGGACTCGCCAGGCCAACTTGATTTTCATGCGAACCTGCTCCTGGGTTCACATGTGGCCTTTGGTGGCCAGGCTGGCAGCTATCCTGCCATAGACGGCCGCGTTTCCCCCGTCTAGTGTGGAGATCATGGACATTGGCAGCATCCCCCCAAACCTGAATAAGGTCCATGATCTCCACCTTGGACGAGGAAGGCGCCTGCCTTCTCCGGGCCCTGGCAGGCTCCTAGGAGCTGGCAGACTGGTCCTGGAGAGCGATGGAGGGCTGGCTGCCAGTGGCTTGCTGGCTCATGTTTTGGGGCCACTGGGTCAGGGGCAGTGACTGCTGGCTCTGGGCTGGTAGGCTTGGAGCTGCACAGGGACTGTGGCCAGAGTCTACCCCTTTAAGGGCTCCGGGGAGGGGGGGAGGTAGAGGAGTGTTCATAGTTGAGGCCAGAGTGGCCACCAGGGCACCCTGGGAAGGGTTAGAGGCCCCTTATTTCGAAACAAGTGTCTACACAGCACTTATTTCGAAATAGCAATGTCAAAATTGGCGTTATTCCTTGTGGAATGAGGTTTACCAATTTTAAAATAAGCCCTCCGCTATTTCGATTTAATTTCAAAATAGCGGTTGCCTCGTGTAGACACTAGGAAAGTTATTTTGAAATAACAGCTATTATTTCAAAACTAGCCAATTAGCCCATCATAAAACGGGATTTTCAGGTCTTGTCTCTGAGCTCTCTCGCTCTGTCTCTCTCTCTCTCTTCCTACTGCTTCCCCCCTCTCTCTCAGCTCTCCTCCGCCTCCTGCCTCTCTCTCCGTCTCTTTCTTTCTCTTCTCCCCCTCCTGCCTCTCACTCTCCCTTTCTCTTCTCCTCCTCTCCTGCCTCTCTCTCCCCTCCGACTCTCCCCGGCCCCCTTCCCCTTCCCCTTTCCTCCCGCCGTGGCGCTTGGCTGAGTGCTGCCTGCTCAGCTGGGCTGCTGCGAGGGAAGGGGGCAGGGCGGTGACATACACGGCCGCCAAACAGCCCCTTGCGCTGCTGGCTCCCCCAGCGGCCCGGCTGAGAGGCGCAGCTCTCAGCCGAGTGCCACAGCGGGAGGAAGGGGGGCGGTGACGTACACGGCCCCGCCCCCTGGCTGTGTACGTCACCGCCCGCTCCCTTCCCCTCCCTCCGTGGCAGCTCGGCTGAGTGTTGCGCGCCACGGCGGGAGGAGGAAGGGGGCGATGACACGGTCCCGCCCCCTGGCCGTGTACATCACCGCCCCGGCCCCCTTCCTGTCCCACCGGGCCTGCCTGAGCAGCGCTCAGCTGGGCCCCGGCGGGGGAGCAAGCGGCAGCAAGCGGCCCTTTGGGGTCCAGCTGCGGCCACTGGCTGCACCCCCCCGCCTCGCCAGGTCTGCTTCCTGCCCCCTCCTCCCGTCCAGCCCCACGGCCCCGATCCCCCAGCTCTGCTTCCCACCCCTCTTCCTGCCGGCCAGCCCACGGCCCCGGAGACTCCCCGCCAGCGCTGCTTCCCTCCCCCTTCCTCCGGGCCCCCATCCTCCCCTCAGCCCCACAGCCCCCATCTCTGCTTCCTACCCTCCTTCCGGCCAGCCCCGCCCCCTTTCCCTCTCTCCCCCCCCCGTGACACGCTGTGCCGCTCCCAGCTGAGCGGCGCTCCTGCCGGGCCCGTCGGGGGAGCAAGCGGCGGCAAGTGGCCCTTTGGGGTCCGCGCTCCCCACGCGTGGGGAGCGAGGACCCCATAGGGCCGCTGCTTGCTCCTCCGCCGGGGCCCGGCCTGAGCACCACTCAGGTGGGCCCGGCAGGAGCGGCGGTCAGCTGGGCCCGGGGCGGCAAGCGGCCCTTTGGGGTCCGCGCTCCCCGCTGCGTGGAGCGAGGACCCCGTAGGGCCGCTGCTTGCTCCTCCGCCGGGGCCCGGCCTGAGCACCACTCAGGTGGGCCCGGCAGGAGCGGCGGTCAGCTGGGCCCGGGGCGGCAGCGGCCTTTGCGGTCCGCGCTCCCCACTCGTGGGGGGCGCGGACCCCAAAGGGCCGCTTGCTGCTCCCCGCTGGGGCCCGGCGGAGTGCCGCTCAGCTGGGAGGCGGAGCAGTGAGCCACAGCACACCACGCAGGGAGCGGAAGGGGCGGGGCTGGCTGGAAGGGGGTGGAAAGCAGAGGAGAGAGCGAGGGAAGGTGGGCGGCGGTACACAGCCAGGGGGCGTGGCCATGTACGTCAGCATTACAGACGCACAGACACTGGGCTACTATATATATGATAACTTTAATGTGTAGACATACCCTCAGAGACTAACAAATATATTATATCACAAGCTTTAGTGGGTAAAACTTGTTAGAGAAGAAACAGGCGACCCAGGAGCGGATGGGGTAAACGGAACTGCTTTATTGCCTATGCACGTTTACCTCAGACATTCAACACAACATCCGAGTGGCAACAAATTGGCACCAATTATACTCTTTTATCTATTTTAGCATGTTAATTCACACATCTATCACTACTTTACCTAAAACCTTATTAGGTATGTTAACTCCCATCCAATGAATATTAATAAGCAAGTGATGAATATTATTATACCTGCCCTAATTACTATTTACAAAATTTCTTATTAAATGAACACTTTCCTACGCTACAAACTTTCCAAATCAGTAGGTTACAGAGATTACAAGAAAAGTAACCCTGAAATATATACGGCGCCAGTGAGGGTAGGCAAAAGACACAACAAAGAAGAGCCAGCTGCATGCTTATCTATTTTTCTAGGCCACAAAAACGAAGGGAAAGAGCATCTTTATACATTAGAAAGGATAATATCTGCTTTGGCTAGACCCTAATCTATCTTTTCAGACCGCAGAAACAACGGGAAAAAATATGCTTAAGAGCAATGCCTGCTGTGGCTGAAGTCCTTAACCACTAAAGTATAGCCATCCCAGACCTCTATTACTTTTTACATATTGCAACAAAATCCACTTCATCAGATGAGTTGGAATGGAAGTGGTTTTACCCACAAAAGCTCATGATATATTTGTTAGTCTCTAAGGGTGTGTCTAGACTACAGGGTTTTGTCGACAAAAGTGGACTTTTGTCGACAAAACTATACCTGCGTCTACACTGCCGCTGAGTTCTATCGACATAACGTTGACAGAACTCAGCAGTTTTGTCGATGGCTATAAACCTCATTCTACGAGGAATAATGCTTTTTGTTGACAGAGTTCTGTCGACAGGAGGCGTTATTGCATCTACACTGTCCTTTGCATCTACACTGTCATGTCGACAAAGCGGCTTGCTTTGTCAACAGAACTGGATGTAGTCTAGACGCTCTTTGTCAACAGAAACTTTGTCAACAGTATCTGTCGACAAAACTTCTGTCGACAAAAGCCTGTAGTCTAGACGTACCCTAAGTGTGAGTCTAAACTACACCCCTCTGCTGACAGAGGGATGTAGATTAGGCACATCGCTATTGCAAATGAAGCGGGGATTTAAATATCCCGCACTTCATTTGAACAGAAATGGCCGCTGCTTTTTGCCGGCGCGGCACTTTGCCGGCAAAAAGCGGCAGTCTAGATGGGGATCGGTCGACAAGGAAAGCCTTTTCTGACCGATTCTGTAAACCTTGTTGCACAAGGCATAAGGGATCAGTCAGAAAAGGCTTTCCTTGTTGACCGATCCCCGCCTAGACTGCCGCTTTTTGCGGGCAAAGTGCTGCATCAGCAAAAAGCGGCAGCCATTTCTATTCAAATGAAGTGCGGGAACCGCTTCATTTGCAATAGCGATATGCCTAATCTACATCCCTCTGTTGGCAGAGGGATGTACTTTAGACACACCCTAAGGTGCCACAGTCTTTAACTTTAAAAGCAGTGAGCGGTCCTAACACAACTATCCTCTGTTTTTTAAAAAGTCAGTGCACTTGATTTTATTCTGAAGTAGTTACATCTTAAAGGGGATGTGGCCAACTGGTTTATAATCCAAATTTCACAATAGTTGAATGGATGCATATTGTAGAATCAAATAATACTCATCTTTGTTTTTAACACGCTGAACAGACTTTCTGATTATGAATCGCCAGACCTCTGGCATAAATCAGCATAGCTCCATTGAAACAAAAGTATCTATGTTGATTTATACAAGCTGATGATCCAGCACGGCATGCCTGTTTGGCTTTAGGTTAGAAAATGACAGTATTTTAGAGCAATTTTTAATTATTCAAAGATAGAAAGATTGATATTAAAAACTGCACACTGGTGTAATCAGGGGATGTTTTCAGTGTTGTTTTTCTAGTTTATCCCACATAGCAGCACAGTAAGGGTGGAATATGCAACGTGAGAGAGGGCATAAGAGGCTAGCAGAAAGGATATAAATATTTTATATTATTACAGAACAGAAATAACCAGCATTGCTGCAATATTGTTGATACAGCTGCTTCAGAAATTGTGAACTGAACAGCAATCTTCAGTATGCCTCCATGCTTTCTAAATCTTATACTGATTTTTCCCTTCTTCCATATTCCCTTCTGGTTAATTAATTTTTTTAATATTTCCCCATTAATATTTTTTGCATTTGCTCTCTATTTTATTCACTGATTATTTTATTTTATTACTTTCTGGAAATGAAAATGCATACGCAAAGAATTGGATTAACACAAATGCAGTGATTTGAGAGGATGTCTTCAGTCTAAGGCAATTAGATCCTGGGATGCAGACATCTTTGAGCATCTATGCAGGACTAGAACCCAGCTGATTGTGGTATCTCTCCCACAGGGGGACCTCAGAACAGGAGGCCTCAGAACATCAGTATCTTTTTCTGGTTATCAGGAGCTTATGGAAACTCAGAGAGGACACCCAAAAGCAAAGTCTGGAGAGTAAAAGTCACCAATGTTCCTTCGCAGTTACCAAAGGGGAGAAAGATGCTGCCTCCTGTTTCTGAACAAGTGATAAGCTCCTCCCACTGCATGCACACACACCAGCTACGCCAGCTTCACTGAATATGGAACTGTCCCATAGAGGTACAATGTAGAAACTGCACTAGAGAAACCATTAGCACATTAGTCCAGGAGCCAATACCAGATGCTTCATAGGAAGATGCAAGAAACCCAGCAGATAGAAGATGTATCAGAGGAAGTTTCTTCCTGATCTGCTCTGGCCAGCAGGTCACTTATGCCTTGAAACACAAGGGTTTTCATTCCATCCAAATGTCTTCTCAATTTTTTACTAATGTAGTCCTGGGTGGTCTTGTAATCTACATAAATGCCTAATCCTTTTAAAAATCCTGCTGACGTCTCGCTCTCAGTGATATCTTGGCAATGAGTTCCACAGGCTAATTGAGTGTTGTTTGTTTACCAGTTTTAAATTTGCTGGCTTTAGGTGTCATTGGATCACGCTTGATTTTGTGTTAGGGTGAAAAATAGCACTCAGTCATCTTCATACCATTCATTATTTTATACAGCACTATTATTTCCTATTCATCTCTTTTCTGGAGTAGATGATTCACAACCCTACCATATGGAATATTTTCCATCTCTGCAATTATTCTCCCTGAAGCTCCCTCTCCTCCCCCTTCCACACCCTGGCTTCTATTTTAGGGGCAAACTAATCAGATCTGAACAGAATATTCCAGGCAAGGGCATAACATTGATTTACACAGGACTTGCACATTAGCATTTTCTCTTGCTGTACTTTTTAAATCAAACTGATTTATGATACGGTTCCAAGCAAAACTGTGCAAATAAACCAAAGCACGCACTGTCAATTTATGTTTAAACTGCTCTGTTTTCTCTGACCTTAGATGCACACATGGAACTCTGTGCACTGCACTCAATACGGTTGGTTGAAAGACCATATTGTAAAAAGGAGCCCTGTTAGATTCCCTTAGCAAAGTTTTCTACTTAAATTCTCTCTCGCTGAAAGGTGCAAAGCTAACATTTACTATAGCACATTCCCTCTGGATTTCCTGGTTTTATCAGTTTAGAATCCCAAAAACAACACTGCTTTACCATGTTGCGAGGTCCAAATATTACACATAAGGGGCAACATTTATCCAGGCTGTAACTCCACTGAAGTCAACTGAGGTTTTAAGTTAGTGGAAATTAGTTGGTCCAATGAGCATAACCACCAGACCCTAAGAATGCACAGACTTACACATGTATGTAACTTTACAAGTGTCCCCTTAATGTTAGTGGGAGTGCTGAAATGTGCAGTTACATGAGTTTAAGTCTCTGCAGGGTTGAGACTATAGATAATGCAGACCTTGCTGGAATTCAAGGAACAACTACCAGTACGGACCAAAGGCTGTGAACCAGAGAAGGCCTTGCCTTAGCAAAAATTCAACCCACCAGGTATTAGTTAACACCAATTCAGCATATTCCTGACTGGAGAGGATGGTACACAGACACTCAGTGTTCTCAAGTCACTGCATGAGCGCATTCTCCGGGGGTTGTTCTGGGGCAGACAGACCCCCTCTGATAATGGATGAAAATGTTTTATTAGAACTAGCCGGTGCAAGGTAGAAGAAAATAACAAGTGCGTGGAATGTAACACGTCACTCCCTTGTGTCAACGCTAACGGGAGACGATGTGAGATGGGAATCTTTGTGCTGGCCTAGGTGTCCTGATGGAGCTGGTACCATTGTCATGGGCATATATATATTAGTGTACCGGTAGCTCCTACAGGGCACACATTAGTACTGTCTTCTGTTGACAAGGAACCTAGCCAAGCACTTTTGCCACTGAACTGAACCTGTGGTCTTTCTTTACGAACCACAGTGGCATGGGCATGGGAACTAGGGGTGCAGGGGGTGCTGCAGCATCCCTGGGCTCCCGGCCTCGTGCCTGGGGTCCCAGCTGCCGTCCCCATGCTGCCCTGCATGACAGGGTCTCTCCTGTCGATCTCACATGCTGGAGTCCCCATTCAAGCCCCGTACGCTGGGGGCCTCCCCTGCTGCTGGCCATCTCCCCTGCTGCTGGCCACACACGCAGAGTCCTGCTGCCACCCCACACACCAGGTTCACAGCTGTTGGCCCACATGCCAGGGGTTCTGCTGTTGACCCCACATGCTGAGGTCCTGGTTTGAGCCCTGTATGCTGGGGGGCCTTTGCTCCCGGCCTCAGCTGGGGGTAGGGGTGGACAGGGGTAACAGAGCTCAGCATCACCCCTTTTAACAAAGTTCCTGCACCAATGAATATTGAATTCTGCAGAATTGGCAAGCTGTTGGTGACACTGACATTGGATACAGCACATACCAGCCTCTGCAAGGTTCCACTAACAACAGGGCCTAAGATTGTAAGTAACTGTGCTTACCCTGGGAAATGGTGAGCTGTCTTGCTATATGTGGGAGTGTAACGCTAACGTAAATGTCATTGCCTTTAAAATTAAAAAAAAATGTTTTGAAAAAACCCTCCACGTGTGTGTAGCAATTATTGCATTGAAACATACCAGACTGCTCTGTGAACAGACACCCTGTCATGCTCTGGTATTGTCCTAGAGTCATTCAGATAAATGCTTAAGGGAACCTCTTCCAAATTACTTTAATGAATCATTAACTATCCTTCAAAATGAAACCCCTTGCTTTTATCATTAAGATTTCCCTCAAGTGTGTCTGCTGACTGCAGTCTGCTGTCGAACTTTTAAAGTGGAGAATAAATTAGATAGCTGTGTCTGATGACAGCCTTACCCCGAATATATTCAGCACCTGATGTGTCAGCCTGCTCCGGCTGGAGAAGAAAAGTGATGCTTTCATGCAATGGTCACATACACCCTTTTGCCTCTAAAGGCAGGTGAACTAGGATGTATTCCCAGTTCTGTCAGACTGCTTATGTAACCTTAGGCCAACATTTTCAAAAAACATCCACTAATTTTGAGGGCCTCCATTTTTGGAATGCCCACTTTGGAACACATTGGGGCTGATTTTCCAGAGGTGCTGAGTACCTGCAGCTCCTGACTTCAAGGGGATAGTAGGTGAGGTACCTGGTGCGTCTAAAAGCTCAGACTCCCCAAAGTAGCAAACACTTGGAAAATGTTAGCTTTACCACTTTTGAAGATCATCTTTAAGTACCTCTGGGTATGTCTACACTAGCCCCCTAGTTCGAACTAGGGAGGCTAATGTAAACATTGAGTTACAAATGAAGCCGGGATTTAAATATCCGGGCTTTATTTGCATCTTCCGTCCGAGCGCCATTTTAAAATCCCCTTAGTCCGAACTAACTGCCCGCAGCTACGCGCAGTCAAACGTTAACTCGAACTAAGTCCTTGGAATGAGGTGTAACAGTTAACGTGAACTAAGGACTTAGTTCGAGTTAACGTTTGACTGCCGCGTGTAGCCGCGGGCAGTTCGTTCGGACTAAGGGGATTTAAAAATGGCGCCCGGACGGGAAGATAAATAAAGCCCGGGATATTTAAATCCCGGGCTTCATTTGCAACTTCGAATGCCTGCATTAGCCTCCCTAGTTCGAACTAGGGGGCTAGCGTAGACATACCCTTTGTTTCCCCATTTTCTAAACAGGGATCACAATAACAATACCCTACCTCTCAGGGGTGTTATGAAGCTAAATTCATAACTGCTTGCAATGCTTTGTTTACACAGTGATAAACACGACACAAATGCTTACAAATAAAGTTGAATAGCTCCAAGTTTCTTTTTGGGGGATTTAAGTGACTATCAAATAAGAACATAAGAACGGCCATACTGGGTCATACCAAAGGTCCATCTAGCCCAGTATCCTGTCTGCCAACAGTGGCCAAAATATACTCTGTGAAAAATATATATACTCAATATATATACTCTGTGCAAAATCAAGAACAAAAACAATCCTCCCCGTGAAAAAATAAGAAATCTTATAAAAAGGAAAAACATACCCCTTCTCTAAAAGGAATTTCACAGCGTCCATATTCCCGCTTCCACATGCAGCCATCAATGGAGTTTTATAATAAACATCTCTAATGTCCACTGGTACCCCCTCTTCAAAGGCTTTCTTCAGTGACACTATGTCTCCTTCTTTACAAAGATAGTTAATTTTGGTGTAAGTCTTCTCGGGCTCATCAATGTACCATGCAGAGTCGTCCTGCAAAGGATGTTCAGGGGGGTGATCCCGATTAAAACGGCTACTGTCGGTAACATTCTGATAGGTCTCAATCATGTACATAGGGGGCCCTCCGTCTGTTCGGCGTGGGCACAAGCTCTCTGGAAGGACGCAGATAGGCATGGGCATGGAGAACTTCCCTTTCTTGCCTTTTCCTTTCTTGCCTTTCTTCTTTTTGGGTCCAAACGATGAAATAAGATACGCTTTTTGCAAGTATTTGGAACCTTTAAAAAACTCTTCAATGCTAACCCCCCCAGCACGAGACTTATCATGCGCCTGGGCAACCGTTTGTATTTGTTCAGCATCTACAAAATCACACTTCTCCTGAATAATGGATACAAAGTCATCTTTGGTTACTGTTCCGTCACCCCTGTCCACTATCTCAAATGCCTCGCGAAGGGCTGTCTGATGTTCTAAGGACCAGTCATGCAACCTCATCGCCCAGCGTGGATCAGCATCCTTCGCACCAGGTTTGGAGATTTTAGCATGGAATCGTTCGATTTTACGCAGTTCCTTTGAGGCTGCTTTAAAACCACCTTCTTTGGCAATCATCCTTGGGGTCTTTGTGAGCAGGTTCTTCCATTTTGGATCGCAGCCTAAAATACAGAAATGGTTTTACTAAAAATACAAGATGGCGTATGCAACTAGCTGAGTCTTAATACAGATTTGCAACAAACTGCTGTAGACAATTATTAACAGAGCCTATCATTTCACACTGTCTGGGATTTAGACAGAACTACTAAATTGCATTTTCAACTATGAAGTGGGATAGTTATTAAAGACAAAAACAACACTGAAAGTATTAAAGATTTTGTTTAAATGAAAAAAAAGAAGCCATAAAGATCAGAGCTAAGGTTGAAATATTATTTTTAAATTCCTCATTCTGTATCCAAGAATTGAACTTTGGCTGTGGGTGGTGCCATTACTTAAAATGTTCAGACCTCATCAACAGAGCATGGACAGGTTTTGCAGTTTCATAGGGAAACAGTGAAATTCCAGGTGTGACACTGGATTTGATTTTTGTTAGCATGACATAGCTTCTTTGAGGCTTGATCCAATGCACATCGGAAAGTAAGGGGAGTGTTTCCATTAACTACAGTAGGCTCTGGATCAGGCCCTTGAAGCGTTTAGTGCTACAATGACTATTTTGCTTTGAAATGTAGACGTTTGAAATGTAGACGTTTCACAAGCACTGTGGACACTTACTTCTGGAAGACTTAAGTCCACCCCAATGCTAATGGAATGTCATTTCCAACTTTGTAGGCTTAAATGTTTGGCTCAGTATAGTTTTAAATGATTTAAACCTATTGAGCTTCCACTGCCTCCCTGGAGAATTGTTTTACAGGATCACAGCCAGACTGACAGGACAATTTTTCGGACACTCTATATTTGATAGTGCAGGGGTGGGCAAATATTGACCCATGGGCCAGATCTGGTCAACCAGGGTTAGCTCTTGGCGGGCCGCCATTGCCATATTTACCTACACCTCTGCAGGTATGGGAGATTGCAGCTTCCACTGACCGCAGATCGCTGTTCCCAATGGCAGCTGCGGGAAGCAGTTTCCACTGGTCCATGCTATTTCCCACTGCTCCCATTGGCTGGGAATGGCAATCCACAGCCAATGGGATCTGTGATCGCTGGTACCTGTGGCTGTGCAGGTAAATATAGTGGCAGCAGACCTCCATGCGCTAACCCTACAAGCCACTGCCATGTTATTGCCCAACCCTGTGTGAGTGGATTAAATGCTCAATAAAAGCACCACTATGACAGTCCTGAAAAATCAAATCCTCCATTTATGTAGAAGTGAAATCCTGTATTGAGCATAGAAGACAGCAAAGATTTGTATGATCTATGTAAGTACACATTTTTGTTTACCTCTTTGCCCTATAAATTTGCAGCAATCCGCAAAACCCCCAGCAGCAGCGTAATGAAGTGGCGTGTTCCCATTCATAGCAATAAGCCCCACATCTCCATTATAAGCTGAGATTATCCTGAGGATCTAGAAGAGCAAAGTCAATGCCATTAAAAACCCTGTACTAAAGTTACTGGAGTTGTGGGGGGTTTTAATTAATAATTGAAATTAGGGCTGTCAACTAATTGCAATTAACTCAATCAATTAATTCAAAACAGATTAACTTGATTAAAAATTAATTGCAATCAGTTGCAGTTTTAATTGCACTGTTACACAATAATCAGAATACCAATTTAAATGTATTATAAATCTTTTGGATGTTTTTCTACATTTTCAAATATATTAATTTCAATTACAAAACAGAATACAAAGTGTACAGTGTTCCGTTTACATTATTTTTATTACAAATATTTGCACTGTAAAAAAGATAAAAGAAACAGTATATTTCAATCCATTTCATGCAAGTACTGAAGTGCAATCTCTTTATTGGGTAAGTGCAACTTACAAATGTAAATTTTTACATAACTCGTCTTGAGAACAAAACAATGTAAAACTGTAGCTCCTGTAATTCCACTTAGTCCTACTTCTAGTTCAGCCAATCGCTCAGACAAATAAGTTTGTTTACATTTACAGGAGATAATGCTGCCTGCTTCTAATTTACAATGCCATCTGAAAATGGGAACAGGTGTTTGCATGACACTGTTGTAGCTGATGTTGCAAAGTATTTACGTGCCAAACATGTTACATATTCACATGTCCCTTCATGCTTTAACTAGTAGACTTTTGTTCATCATCTTTACGGTGCAAACATTTGTAATAAAAAAGAATAATACAAAGTGAGTGTGCCACACTTTGTATTCTGCATTGTAATTGAAATCAATATATTTGAAAATGTAGAAAAACATCCAAAAAGATTTATAATAAATTTAAATTGGTTTTCTGTTATTTACAGTGAGACTAAAACTGTGATTTATTAAATTAATTTCTGTAATTGTTTGACAGCTTTCATTGAAATACTGTGTAATCCATGACCACACTGTGGCTCTCTGATGTTCTCCACTGATCAGTCTCCATATAAAAGTTTATCAGGTTGCCATAGTACTTATGTGGTTCTTTAATTTAGGCAGTGGGAACTTGTGCTTTTAGATCCAGAGTGCCCATGTTCAGTCCCAGTTCTACCAACCTATCTGAGGCTGTTGTGTTTTAAGATGCAATTAACTGTGGTAGCTAGCTAGAGCGACCTAGAGCCAAACAACAGGATCCCAAGGGGATGGGCATTACCATTGGACTTCTCTCTAGCAGAAAGGTAGAGATATTTTGGGGCACGATGCTGGGGGGAAGGAGCTACTGCTGATCAGTTCCCCCACATCTGCTGAAATTTCAGGGGGAAAATCCACACCACAGCTGTCCTGAACATGGAGAGACAAGAGGGAAGAAAAGAAGCCACTTCCCCATTACTGAGCATCTACAAGTATTCCTTCCAAGTGCTCTATTATAACAAAAACACCTCAATCATGAGACGCACCCATGACACACAACCTCGTGAGATACCTCTGCCCTGGTGGAGCCATCTGCATAAGATGTAGGCAGCTACATGTATTTATAAATCTATGTATTTACAGGAAACGGTGGCACATTTAAAAGAGAAATCCTGTAATTTCTAAATTCCCTGAATGGTTTAATAGAAAGCATTCATGAATACTGATTTTTCTGCTTGGCTTGGAACAAGCAGGCTCGGTTGTTTTGAAGTTAACTTTCAGTCCTCACAAAAAAAGATACCTCAAAAAAGCCTCCTTTGGCGGCGAAATGTGCAGCATTGTGTCTTTCGTTGTCGAATATGTTAACATCTCCTCCTCTCTCAAGAATGCCACGCACCACCTCTATCACGCCTTCTCTTGCCGCTTCCATTAAGGCAGTCCGACCCGTAGCCTGCAAGTTAAACAGATGTGTTTTATGTTCATTTTTGTGTTAGATAATCCAAGTCAGTGTTGCAAGGGGATATCGGAACTGTAGGCCTCCTCTATGAATCATAAAAAAGCAAAGCAAGGTACAAGCCCAATAATTTCAAGTCCTCTGCAGGTCGCCTTTCAGAATCTAATCCAACGGCCTTTAAAATGCGTGAGCAGTCATACTGTCTTCTCTTGAGTAAGACCTACAAGTTCAAGCCCCACGAGCCAAACCCTACAAGCAATTACATGAGTAATTTTACTCGAGTGAGTAGCCCCAATGAGGTCAATGTGCCTACTCGCTTGAGAAAAATTACTCAAAGGCATGTTTATGGGATCAGCCCCTATTCAGGAGAGCTCAGCTCAACCATTTGGGCCACTTCAATGAAGTGGCCTTAGCTTCAAAAGTGCTCCTCACCTAGCAACTAACATTGTTCTCATACACTCCAAGGGCCTGCCACATCTTGCTTAGAAATTCCACAACTGTGGACACAGACTTAAAACAGAGTTCCATTGGTTTTCTGGGTCACAGACACTCTACATAGGAAAACTGCCCAGTGGATCTCCTCCAGAAGTACACGTATCCTTAGCAGCATGCAAAGATCTTCCTTCCAGGATGTACATTAGCTCATCTAGACATCAGCCTAGTTTTGCAACAGGTTACACAAAAAGCACTAGCAATGTCACTACAAACTAAAATTTCACACAATGACTTGTTTATACTGTTCCATATACTATATATTGAAATGTAAGGACACTATCCATATTTCAGTTGATTTATTTAATAATTATATGAAAGAAAGGAGAAAGCAAGCCATTTTTCAGGAACAGTGTGCTGGGACACTTGTATTTTTATGTCTGATTTTGTAAGCAAGTAGTTTTTAAGTGAGATGAAACATGGGGGCATGCAAGACTAATCAGACTCCTGAAAGGAGTATATTCGTCTGGGATACGTCTACACTGCAGGCTTCTTGTGCAAGAACTTTTTGCAGAAAGCATTTTCCACAAAAAGTTCTTGTGCAAGAGAGCATCCACACTGCCATGGATGCTCTTGTGCAAGAAAGCTCTGATGGCCATTCACAGAATCTGTGCTTTTTCCAATAGGGGTTTCTTGCGCATCTGTGCTTTTTCCAATGGGGGTTTCTTGCGCAAGAAACCCCTGTTGTCCGTCCACACATGCCTTTTTGTGCAAGAGCTCTTGCGCAAAAAGGCTTATTCCTCGTAGAAAGAGGAATAACTCTTGCGCAAAAAGCCCTGTCTTCTGACAATCTACTGTACTTTTTCTTGTGCAAAAACACTCTTGTAGTGTGGACGCTCTGTGAGTTTTTGCGCAAAAATGGCTGTTTTTGCGCAAAAACTCTGCAGTGTAGATGTAGCCCTAGAAAGGTTGAGAGCCACTGCTCTAGCCAATACCAAGAATTTTGTGCAAAATGTGCCTGAAAACCAGTTGTGCTCACTGTGTCTATAGGGCAAGGTGGAAGATTGATTCAGTGGACCAGCTCTGTAAAGGAGAAGCAATAAGCACAACTTGGAGAGTGGTTTGCAGGGTTTCAGGTATCTCACTAGTATTATTATATTCCCAGACAAAACTAGCCTATGCCAGTACCAACATGAAAGTTATGCATGACATTTCTATATATTTTGTTACAACAGAATAGACAGTTTTAGGAATACCTGAATGACCCAGAGACCTTTCCTTCTGGAAAGCATATCTCCTTAGATAGCTAGTGGCACGTGCTCTGCCCTTTACTTGCTACAGCAGGCCCTCATGTTGGAGTGAGACTTTATGCTGGAATTTCAGTAAGAGAACCGGTATCTATGAAGGGTTGGTTGCTGCACTGGGCTATGTACCAATCCAAGTGCATACTGCAGCATTATTTAGATCACTACTTCTCCTCACAGCTCTCTGCACATTTTGTCTCTTTCCAGTGTGTCTATGTGAAAGAGAAATAGGATATAGAATTAAGAACTAGTGCTGCTGTTCTCTGCACTCTAGAGATGGGTACACTTCGGTGGAGTAATATATTTTGTTTGTGAAGCATGCTAAAATCAGAGATGCTCTAATCATGTAAAGTATTAGTAGCTGACCAGATAGGGGGGAAATAGTCTCCTTCCCCCTGACATCACCTTGGACATGTAAGTCAGGTAGCGTGATTGTCCTTTAAAAATTACTCTGTGCGAGCTGGGGCCAAACTGATTCTAATCAGCCAAACTGCGAGTCACAATGCATAGGAAACTATTTGTCTCAGGGAGCGTATTCAGTGGAAATGAAATTCAGCTCATCTTGACTGAACAGTAAAGAGAGAAAGAATTCTTAATAATCCCGTGAAGCTGGGACTTTGTCCCCTGCAGAAGATACTGATTGAGTAGAAAATAATTCCCTACAGCTAAACTCTGCTATCAAAAAGTTCCTCGCTGCCTGTTAATGTTAGGAGGAGTTGCTGGATTCTCTTATCTGTTTAAAAATATCTTTTAAATGTTATGTTGCTTTTTGACCCAGTAAAAACAAGCAGATTAATTACTGAGTTAATAGGTAAACAATCCGGATTGTTCACTTATTCTGGTCTATTTGGAAGGCCATATTTGGAGTAGGGACTAGCTGGAGTGGTTATGCTTGTACAAATTCCAGGCAGGCTGAATATGTCTTGTGGGGCTCAGGGAGTTTACTGTGGAGAAATGCTGTTTTTTTTGTTTTTTTGTCATAGCTTGCAGGTGTGTGTGTGTGTGAGAGAGAAAGAGATTGCAGCTTTGGGCCTCCTGGAACGGGCAGGGCTAGGGCAGCCAGCCCTCAGCACAACCTAGAACATGCTGTGCCTCCCTCATCTAGCCTTCAACGCTGCCCAGACAGCGCTGAGTGATGGACCTCTGGCCGCATTTAAAGCACCCTGGGCTCTGGCCACTGCTTCTGATGTGGTAGCATAACCAAACTGGAGCCCGCCGGAAGCTATGTCTACACAGTAGCGCGTGTCTACACAGCAAGCCCATTATTTTGGAATAAATTCGAAATAATGGGCTGCTTACTCCGACTCCTGTAACCCTCATTGTACGAGGAGTAAGGGAAGTCGGGGAAAGAGTGCTCTGTTTTAAAATAAACTGCTGTGTAGACAGCGCCAAAAGTCAAAATAAGCTATTTCAACTTAAGCTACCCAATTGGCGTAGCTCAAGTGGCGTATCTTATTTCGAGGTTAGCCCTGCTGTGTGGACGTGCCCCATGGTGTCATAAAGAGGGGCAGTTGCCATGGCAACTGGGAACAGCTTGGGAAATCATTCCCCTTCTTGGCCTGAAATAGCCTCCGTCTCTTGACCTTTAACGCACGGAGCTAAGCCCATCTATTCTCATGCTCATCCTGAGAGACAAAAGTGTGGTGCGGGACAGTGTTTGTGGGCATACGAGGCATGTTCGGACTGGGAAATTTTAACTAGAGGGAGAAGAATATGCTCCTGGATTTGTGGTTACCTGAGATGTATGGACCATTGAATGTGCCTTGAGCAATGGTCTCGCTTTTTTAAACAAATAAATGACCTGGATTTCGGCTGCCCCTTGCACAGAGGTGCAGATGGAAAGAAGGGTAAAGGGCACAGTTTCTTGTAATATCTCATTGTCTTTGGTCTTTTGCTGGGTCGGCCACATTATACTTCTAATTTTATTGAATATAATTTAAAACAATAGACCAGATCTCTTGGCCAGTGGGCACAGCTTCACTGACGTCAACAGGGATGTAGCAATTCACACTATTAGGGGAGTTGGCCTGGCTGTTTTTATGCATATAAATAATTGGATCAAAACCTACCAAAATCCAAAACAGGAGAGAAGTGATCCAGAGTGCGGGACCGCAGCAAAATAAAACAAGAATGATGAAGGAGAGGCACTATTGCTAGCAATAACCTATGCATTGCCCAGATTATTTCACATTTAAAGATTTATGGTCACTTATTGTCATGGTCCTACAACAGCATTACAACAGTATGTACACATATTGAATTATAGGCACATTCCTACTGGGTTTATTGCATTGGGGTTTGCTCCTCTTTCCAAAAATTTCAGACACGTTTCTTTAATCTCATGGGCTTGTTCACAAGCTTGTAGGAATACTGGCTTCCCGTCAGTAGTACAGTTGTTAACATCCGCGCCGTATTCTAACGCAATCTGAATGCAGCGGCAGTGCCGTTTCGTAGGTAAAATACAGTAAAACAAAATGCCTGCAACAAAAAAACAAAACGGCTGTTAAGCAACAAAACAGGGGGCTGAAAAAAGGGCACAAGAGGCCCTAATTCAAAGACAGCCCCCTTGGACCAATACAGAGATGCTTTAATGTCTCAGGTATAAGGGTCTGTCCATTTGAATCCGATTATAGGGTCAAGAGCTTAGAGAGTAATACATGAAACAATATTTGGGATTTCAATGGGACCACTGTGTGGAATAAAGCAATATTCAATGTGAGTGAGCATATTAGAATCTGACCCTTAATAGTTAGACACATCTACAACTTAATACAGGTTGGACCTCCCTGGTCCGGCTGTGACGGGGCAGACTCACCCCGCACTCAGCCCGCTCCGATCCCCGTGCTTCACGGGGAGCACGGTATGCGGCCCGCTGCCTGTGCCGCATGTTCAGGCACCGCGGCACAGCTGATCGGCATCGCGGTCAGGAG
Organism: Rafetus swinhoei; assembly: GCA_019425775.1. NCBI lineage: Eukaryota > Metazoa > Chordata > Testudines > Trionychidae > Rafetus > Rafetus swinhoei. The sequence continues at coordinate 191,507,932 of CM033440.1, forward strand.
ACACATTCCCCAGCCACGCCAAGGGCGCATTGGGCTGGACGCAAGGGAAGGATGGCGGGGCCTTGAAGGGCGTGCGGCGCGTACGTCACCAGGAGGGGCCGGCCTGGGAGGCCAGGCGGGAGATATAAAGAGGGTACAGCCATGAGAGGGGGGAGGCTGAAGGAGCGAGGGGAAGGAGCACCAGGAGCAGGGGAGAGATAGAGGGAATGAGAGAGAGAACGAGAGGAAGAGAGCAAGGGAGGAAGACGGTCGCCGGCAGTACACTGGCCATCTGAATGAAGAGGCAGCTGTGAGGGAGAACGGTCTCCCCGCAGCTGCACTTGGGGGTAGGAAGTATCCCAGGGCAGGGTTTCCTTTCTGGTAGCCCGCAGGCTGGTGTGTTAGGGCAAGAGGCCCCACCAGCCCGACACGAACCTAACTGACCCTGTCCTTAGGGCCCTGGGCTGGGACCCATGTGAGAGGGCGGGTCCGGGTCCCCCTACCCCGTCCGCCACAGGCAGGGGTGAATCTCACAGGACTGCCACTAACAGTGACTTTGATAGACTGCTGGCAAGGCAGAGGAGCCTTGAAAAACTTTATATAAAAAGATGGATAGGCGGCCGCGAGGCCCAAGTGTGACAGAGAGAGAAGGGAGCGGGGAGCCGCTCCTTCACAACTGGTGGAGAATGTGGGTACGAGTCTCAGTATCCCTGGACTGAAGGGAGGACTAGAATAGAGGGGAGGATAAGCCTCCGTGCAGTAGGATTCTCTGTCTTTCTGGGGTTTTTTTCTCTTTTTTTCCTCTTCTCTCCCGTTGCTAGTTTGTTTTCTTTTGGCGGGAGAGACGGAATCTGCCAAGATGTTCGAATGGCTGGCAGAAAACTAAAGGCAGCAGCAACAACAACAGACTTTGCTGATACAGCAGCTGTCGTCACAACACCAGGAGCAGCAAAGGCAGCTCGTGCGGGAACTGGCAGAGCAGTACCAAGTGCAGCATGAGCGGTGGGTACAACAGTACGGGACACCGGCGCGGGGCTGGGCTGCGCCTCTGGTGAGCAACGAGACTGACCAGGGCTCGGTACAGCAGTTGCCAATACGACTGGCTAAAATGGGCCCAACAGATGACCCCGAGGCATTTTTGATAACGTTTGAGCGGATGGCCACCGCGGCCCACTGGCCGGAAGAACACTGGGCCACCTTGCTAGCCCCGTACCTAACTGGCCCAGCCCAACTAGCCTACCGGAGTTTGAACCCTCATGAGGCCCTACATTATTACAAGGTTAAAGAGGCGATTCTCGATCAAATGGGCATAACCCCAGAGACTGACCTACAGAGGTTCAGACGGGAACTGTACCCCCAGGGGGCAAGGCCCCGAGTCATCGCGCAAAAGTTGAGAGAGTCAGGGTGGCATTGGCTGGAGTCGAACCAGAGGTCGGGGGCCCAAATGGCAGACAGTGATTTTGGAGCAATTCTTGTACATCCTACCCGGTGGGGGACAGCGGAGGATACAACAACACTACCCCTCTACTCTGAACGAGGCAATCACGCTGATGGAGGACTATATAATGGTGGAGTCGGCCAAGGTAATAGGGAAACCAGCTCAGGATGTTCCCCCACTGAGGCCCAGAACTGACATGGTGACCTGACAGAAAGAAAATAGCGTGAGGGGGGCAAACGCGAGCGCAGGGAAGAAGTGAGGGGCGACGACTAGCCCCAGTGTAGTCACCTCCTGTGCGAGAACCGGTGCCCGCAAAGGCCCCTCGGGCAGCCAAAAGGGACCGAGCCCAGGTGAAAGGTGGGCCCTCCAAGGGCACGTGTTTCCAGTGCAGGCAGGAAGGGCACTTTCAGAAGGAGTGTCCTTATATGGATTGTACATATGGTCAAGTTTTGATGGGAGAAAAATCCTCTGGGGGCAAGAGGGGTGGAGAATTCTGAGAGCAATTAAAATAGAGGGCGTGTTTGTAATGGCACTAGTAGACTCCGGGTGTGGACAGATTCCGGGTGTGGACAGACTAGTAGACTCCGGGTGTGCATAGTAAGGGCCGATTTGGTAGAGGAAGGCGGACCTCGAGGACTGCCGGGCTTCGTGCAATGTGTGCATGGGGACGTCAAACCGTATCCTACAACGTGAGTGCGAATTACGGATGGGCAAGAGGAGGGATGGTGTTATGTGGCCATCGCCCCGACGTTGGCCTACCCCGCTCTCTTAGGGAGAGATTGGGCGGGATTTAACCAGGTGGTCGGAGAGTGGGGGCGTCAGGTCCGAAGGAAGGGATCGGAGGCCTTGCTAGGGGAAGAAGTAAGGAAGGAAGAAAGGGAGCTAGGTACCCTGAACCCCAACCTCACAACCCGCGATCAGGCCGCAAACCCCAACCAGCTGATTGACCCAGATCTGGCAGCCCAACCCGAACTTTGGGACAGAGATTTCATCCAGGAGCAAAGGGAGAACCCGTTACTACGTCATGCCTGGGAGAACGCCAAGGAAATTGACAGACAGGGAGACTCGGCCGTCCGGACGACGACGAGCCCCCATTTTGAGGTATACCGCAATCGTTTGTATAGGGTCACGGAAGGGGTGGAGGGCAGCGGGACAGTCCGATAGCTATTGGTCCCAGGGAGATATCACAGGCAACTCCTAGAACTAGCACATGCAAACCCATGGGCCGGTCACTTAGGGTATGAAAAAACGGCGCGGCCGTTGCTACAAAAGTTTTATTGGCCAGGGATATACCGGACGGTGAAGGGCTTCTGCAACTCATGCCCCGAGTGTGAGAAGGCTAGCCCAAGAGGAGTACCCAGAACCCCTTTAGTCCCGTTACCCGTGATTGAGGTTCCCTTCGAGAGGGTCACCTTAGACCTGGTGAGCCCCCTCGAGAAGATACGAAAAGGGTACCAGTCCATCATGGTCTTGATAGACTATGCGACGAAGTACCCCGAGACCACACCTTTGCGGAATACTACCGCCCCTGTTATCGCCGCGGAACTAGTGAAGATCTTTTCACGGGTGGGGATCCCCCATGAGATCTTAACGGATCAAGGGACTAATGTGAATTCAAAATTGATGGAGGAGCTTTGCCGGCTGTTGCGGATTAAAGCATTAAGGACCTCTGTTTATCACCCGCAGACCGATGGGTTGGTAGAAAGGTTTAATAGGACATTAAAAAGTATGTTAAAGAAGTTCGTGGAGGAAGATCCTAAGGAGTGGGACAGGACTTTGCCTGCCTTACTCTTCGCAGTCCACGAGGTACCTCAGGCATCTACCGGGTTCTTGCCCTTTGAGCTTTTATACGGGTGGCAGCCCCGGGGTATATTAGATATTGTTAAGGAAGCCTGGGACTAACAGGCGACCTGGGTACAAGGTTCAGTACAGTATATACTTAAATTGCAGGAAAAGTTGCATAACCTGGGGGAGTTTGCAAGGGAAAACTTATTGATGGCACAAGCAAAGCAGGCTAGGTACTAAGACAGAGGGGTGCGCTTAAGAACTTTTGACCCAGGAGACAGGGTCCTACTTTTGCTACCCGCACAGAATTCCAAGCTGCTGGCCAAATGGCAGGGGCCCTTTGAGGTAGTCCACTAGGTGGGAGAGGTTGACTATGAGATAAAGATGCCGGGGAAACGGAAAAATACCAAAATTTATCATGTCAACCTCCTGAAGGCTTGGAGGGAACGGGAGGGGTTAATGATTAACCTGGTAACCCCCGAATCTGAGCTGGGACCCTGGGGGGGAAGGGCATTAACCCGTTATCCCTACACCTGGGATGGGAGCTGACGCCAGTCCAACACACTGAACTATAGCACCTATTACACACATTTTCGCAAGTCCTGACCGATCAACCAGGACAGAGGACTCTGATTTATCACCATATAGCAACAGAGCCCGGTAAGAAGGCCCGAGACTTGGTGCAACCCCTCCCCCAGAAGATGTGGGACACGGTATGGGAAGAGGTCCAACGAATGCTGTGCTGGGGCATCGTGGAGGAGTCTCACAGTGAGTGGAGGAGCCCTGGCACCGTCAGGATGTAATTGCTCCCAGACAAGGGATTTTGCCAGACCAGGGTAGGTCATTTCTGGACCCCCCTGCTGCCAGCTTCACCCCCTGCCCTGCCATCCCACTGGGCTTCCCAGCTCCCCCGGCAGCCCAGATGGGTCACATGCTGGGCTTCCTGATTCCTTCCTCTGACCCTCCCCCCAGAGCCCAGGTGCCGGCCTTCCCGTCCCCCCTCTCTGCAGCCCAGCTGAGCCACATGCTGGACTCCCAGACTCTCCCGGGCAGCCCAGCTGGGCTGCATGCCAGGCTCTGCCTCCCCCGCCCCCACATTGAGCCAGGCTCCTGGCTCCCCCCATCCCCCGCAGCACACCAGGACTCTCTGATCCTGGAACATCCGTGGTCTAGCAGGATTGCCAGATCAGAGTGTTTCCGGTTTATAGAGGTGCAACCTGTATCGGAAAAAGCCACAAACTAAATGCCTGATCCAGCCAAAATGTCTTCACTTTCAACATCACAAAAACTCTTAAGAAAAAAAAAGGCTTTGTTGGGTGGTATGTGTAGAAAACCCGCACCTTGGACTAAACCCTAGGATGTTTAGAGTCCCAAGCCATAGGCCTTTGCTACATGAGCAAAAAAACAAAAAAACAAACAAACAAAAAAAAACAGTCCTAGAGCAGAAGACTCTTACCCACTATGTTGACCAGCCACTAGAGAGGGAGGGGCACATAACACACATGGCTAGCACGTGAGACGCGGCGAGACAGCCGGATGCAATTTGTAGAGTCTGGCTCCAAAGATACTTTTTCTATAAATATGATTAAGCAGGACTCTTTTTACCTTTTCCTTCATTATCAACTATGGTCATGTCTGCCTCAGCCTTTACTAGTTTATCCAAGGCTAACTCATGGCCCAGGTCGGCTGCTTTCATGGCAGGAGTGCACCCCATTCGGTCTTGGACGTCAGGGTGAGCTCCTTGCTCCAGCAGGAAGCTGCACATATTAATGTCATTCGCGATGCATGCCAAATGCAGGGCGCTGTCTCCGTCGACCGGCTCGGTGAAATTAATGAGTTCTGGGAATCCAAGCTTGGTCAGCTTCTCTATCTGCCGCTTGTCCTTCTGGCGAACACATTGGAGAACTTTGTAGATCTGCAAGTTTTCAAGTCTTTTGTCCGTCAAAGACATCCTTGACCAACTGAAGTTAGTCTTCTTCAAAATGAACGCTTTCTGGACAAAATAAATAACCATGTAAACACAGAAGTAGTAATATATGGGACTGATGCAAATAACATGTGACAAAGTTTTTCCTTTTGACTTCAGAGGCCTCATTATTCTTGATTTTATATGCGCATATGTACATATTAGATACACACACACACACAGACACGTAAGCACACTTAGCACTTTGAAAATAATTCCTTTACAAACCGTTCCTGATTATCAAGTGTTTAAATTGGTATGAAGAGGTTTTGTTTAAGGTGGAAATTAAAGGCTGGATTTAATGCAGTTAGGAGCTAACATGGAACATAACAACATAAGAACAGCCATACTGGGTCAGACCAAAGGTCCATATAGCCAAGTATCCTGTCTGCTGACAGTGGCCAATACAAGATGCCCCAGAGAGAGGGAACACAACAGGTAATCATCATGTGATCCTTCTCCTGTCATCCATTTCCAAACAAACAGAGGCTAGGGACACCGTTCCTACCCATCCTGGCTAATAGCATTGATGGACCTAACCTCCATGAACCTATCTAGCTCTTTTTTGAACCCTGTTAAAGTCCTAGTCTTCAGTCAACCTGTGGAACTCTGGCAAGGAGTTCCACAGGTTGACTGTGCGCTGAGTGAAGAAAAACTTCCTTTTGTTTGTTTTAAACCTGCTGCCTATTAATTTCATTTGGTGACCCCTAGTTCTTATATTGTGGGAATAAGTAAATAATTTTTCCTTATTCACTTTTTCCACACCAGTCATGATTTTATAGACCTCGATCATACCCCCCCTTAGTCGCCTCTTTTCTAAGCTGAAAAGTCCCAGTCTTTTTAATCTCTCTTCATATGGCACCCATTCCAAACCCCTAATCATTTTTGTTGCCCTTTTCTGAACGTTTGCCAATGCCAATATATCTTTTTTGAGATGAGGCGAGCACATCTGTATGCAGTATTCAAGATGTGGGAGTGCCATGGTTTTATATAGAGGCAATAAGGTATTCTCTGTCTTATTCTCCAGCCCTTTTTTGATTCCTAACATCCTGTTTGCTTTTTTGACTCCCACTGCACATTGAGGCTACGTCTAGACTACATCCCTCTTTCGACAGAGGAATGTAAATGAAAGACTTCGAAATTGCAAGTGAAGCGCTAATTTACAAATCTCGCGCTTCATTTGCATAATTGCGTCTGAGCACTTTTTCGGAAGAGATTATTTAAAAAAAAGCAGTCTGGACAGGATTCTTTTGGAAAAAAAAAAAAAACCTTTTTTGAAAGAACTCTGTAAACCTAATTTTTCAGGAATAAGGGTTCTTTTGAAAAAGGGTTGTTTTTTTTCGAAAGAACCCCATCCAGACTTTTTTTTTTCCAAAAATATCTCTTCCGAAAAAGTGCTCGGACACAATTATGCAAATGCAGTGCGAGATTTGTAAATCAGCACTTCATTTGCAATTTCGAAGTCCTTCATTTTCATTCCTAGGTCGAAAGAGGAATGTAGTCTAGACGTAGCCTGAGTGAATTTTTTCTGAGAACTATCTACAATGACTCCAAGATCTCGCTCTTGAGTAGTTGTAGCTAAATTAGTTCCCATCATATTGCATGTATAGTTGGGATTATTTTTTCCAATGTGCATTACTTTACACTTAATCAACAGAATGTTATAACAAAGCCTGAACTGCCACAATTCAACATAAGAGGAAGTCTATGGGCTGTTATTTTCATTTTAATGCCTTTTTTTTTTTAAATCGGAAGTTGTGTTTTCTCAGCTCTTGCTAAAATACACGAAATGAAATTAACTCCTGTGCAGAGGGTCAGCAATTGAACTCTGCCCCACTGAATACCATTGGAGCCCTGTTATGTAGAAGTGGTGTGTGGATCCTCTGTTAGGTCATCTGCACAAGGGGTGAATTGCACACCCACTGATTCCTACGATAGGTCTCCTGAGGGAGGTATTTTAGAGACAAGAAGCTGGGATGTAAGATACTCCTAGTGATGCCCAGTGAGAAAATGGCTTCACAGGATTTCCAGGGGGAACTGGATATAAGTAATGTATTGGCCTCAATTAAGAATTAACTTAGTTTTGTAAACTTTCCGTCATCCAGTGTCCACTATTTATTAATAAAGGTGCATCTAACTGAGGGAACAAGTAGTCTTGGGACACAATCACCCTTGTTACACATTATCACAGCTGACCCAGGAAAACCGCTCCTAACCCAGCACACTTTATATGAATGATGCACAGCCTATCTTTATATGTATTATAAATGATTTGTCAATCTAACTGTCCATCTGTGCAAGAACTCCTCCTAAATGGTAACAGCTATGGCCACCAAATTTGGTAGGCAGCTTTCTCTTACCCTAATTTAAACAAAGTCAGAGTTAGGTTGTGCCAGGAAAACGGGAAGTGGTGGGAATGGGGCTGTTTTCCCACAACATGGAAAGGGAGGGGCAGAGAGAGGAGCAACATGGACCTCACACTCACCACTGGGGGCAGCAAGCGGGGACGGGATACTGCAGAGTGAGCGCGGGGGACAGCCACACCAGCATGAGACTGATCAGCTGGGGCTGGGGTGTGACGGGGCCTACCTGCTCCGCACTACAGGACAGAGGGTAGCCTGGGCCCGTTAGCTGCAAAGGACCCTCCTCCACAGCACTGCCGGGCACGCTCCCTTGGGGCGCATGGCTATCAAAGCCGAGGGAGACGCTCCCTCGGGGGGGGGAAGGCCTCCAGAGGGGAAGGAGCCGAGGCCGGAGCTCCCCGCCAGTCACAGCTACAGCAGCCGGCCAGGGAGCCGCCGCCGCCGGAGCTACAGCAACAGGCCCAGGAGGTGTGGACTGGGGAACAGTCGCGCCAGAGCCACAGCCGCCACAGACCGGAGCAGCCAGACCGGCCGCCGCCGCCACAGCCCTAGCGACAGCGCCGCGCCTTTCGGGAGGGGCCCCGCTGAGCCGGCGGCACCCTTTAGCGCTGCCCACGGGGCCCTGGGCTGGGACCCGGTGGAGAGGGAGGGCCCGGGTCCCCCTATCAGTCCTGCCTGAAGGCCACCCGGGGAAGCCGACCTGAGAGTCGGTCCCCACGAGGTCAGCGGTGCTCCTAGGAGGGGCCGGCATTTGGAACTAGGCTCTGACGGCCATATTTACCCTAGTAGAGGGGACTCTGCTATTGGACTAGGCCCTGACGGCCGTATTTACCCTAGTAGAGGGGACTCTAGTATTGGACTAGGCCCTGACGGCCGTATTTACCCTAGTAGAGGGGACTCTGCTATTGGACTAGGCCCTGACGGCCGTATAGTTACCCTAGTAGAGAGGACTCTAGTATTGGACTAGGCCTCTCAGGCTATATTTACCCTAGTAGAGAGGACTCTAGTATTGGACTAGGCCCTCAGGGCTGTATTTACCCTAGTAGAGGGGACTCTAGTATTGGACTAGGCCCTGACGGCCATATTTACCCTAGTAGAGGACTCTAGTATTGGACTAGGCCTCTCAGGCTGTATTTACCCTAGTAGAGGGGACTCTAGTATTGGACTAGGCCCTGACGGCCATATTTACCCTAGTAGAGGGGACTCTAGTATTGGACTAGGCCTCTCAGGCTGTATTTACCTGAGCAGAAGAGACTCTGATATTGGACTAGGTCATAGTGGCCATAATTATCCTAGTGGGGCTCTAGTATTCTGGTTCCTCCCCTCACAGCTACAGGGACTGGGGATTTCCTCACCCCCCCGCACCTACTCGGACCTTCACACTTCCCCTCCCTTGCCACTCCACACAGGCAAGGTGAGATTCACCACCCCATGCTGTGAGGCTCCTGGGGGAGGCACTAGTGATTTCCCCAACACACACTTCACCTGGAGAGAGGGGGGATTCCCTTGGGCCTATTACACCACCAGTCACACATGAGAATACAAATACCAAAAGGCCTCACTCAGGGATTAAGGCCCATTGTGCTAGGTTCTGTGCATGTGTAACCCACACACCTAGGCTATGTCTACTTGCAGCTTCTTGCGCGAGTAATATGCAAATGAGGCTAAGCGTGGAATATCGCCGAGCCTCGTCTGCATACCTAATGAGCCACTATTTTTTTCAGAAGAGGCTCTTGCGCAAGAAGGAGCGTCTACATTGCCCCTTCTTGCGCAAGAAAAACCCTCTTGCACAATGCCGTTATACCTATTACTTTTCAGGAAGAATGGCATTGCGCAAGAGGGTTTTTCTTGCGCAAGAAGGGGCAGTATAGACACTCCTTCTTGCGCAAGAGCCTCTTCTGAAAAAAATGGTGGCTCATTAGGTATGCAAATGAGGCTCGGCTATATTCCACGCTTAGCCTCATTTGCATATTACTCACGCAAGAAGCCACGAGTGTAGACATAGCCCTAGTGTGGTTATTGAGGAATGCAAGTGGCACCTAGACCACAGCAACAGTTAAGATCAAGAGACCTCTACAGCATGGGATGGGAGCCAGCTGGCTTTTAGCTCAGAGGGTAGTGACTCCTATAGTCAGCTCCTGAGGTCCCAGGTTCAAATCCGCCTGATGGTGGTTACACATGCACTTACTACCTGCTCTACAGCCTGCTGATGTTAATGGAGAGATTCCCATTTACTACAGTGGGCCCAGCTGTTTAATAAAAAGGCAGCCCCAGCTCCAAATGCATCACAACTGAAGTATAAGAAAACAAATGCAATAACCAGGGAGCACAATTTTGACTTGTGTTGCCAGGTGTCTGGTTTTGAACTGGACAGTCCGGTATTTGAGCTTTCTGTCTGGGAAACAAATTGAGAAAATACCGGACATATAAATGTCTGGTATTTTCTAATTAAGTAAGTTTTATTATTATCATGAGTATCAGTATGTAGTTGCGTACTGCCTGGCTGGTAGACATGCTCACGCTGCATGAGCATGTCTACCAGCCAGGCAGTACGCAACTATGAAGTGGGGCGGGGCCAGAGCGGGATGGAATCCCCGGGGCCGGACTTGCCCGTGCGCCCCACCAGGACCGTGCATGGGACGGGCAGCACTCCGGGATCTGCGTGCGCCCGGGCCAAGCACACTCCCCGCCAGCCAGTTCCCTCCCAGCCAGCCCTGCATCCCCCAACCCCCTCCTGGCTAGCCCTGCTTCCCGCCGCCCGGTTTCCCCCTCCCCCGATCTTCCCCAGACCCACTGCCCTTGATCCCCTCCCAGCCAGCCCCACTCCCTGCCGGCTGGTTCCCGCCCCATTTTCCCCGGCCAGCCGCACTCCCCCGACTCCCTCCCGCCAGTCCTGCTCCTCCCGGTCGGTCTGTCATCCCACCCCACTTCCCCCAATCTGAGATCAAGTGTGTCCGGTATTTTTTTGAAACCATCTGGTAACCCTAATTTTGACTGGTGTAATATCCAGCGGACACAGACATTGTGTAAACTGCCTAGCCCTTGTTGAGTGTTTTGTAAGACACTAAGGCTATGTCTAGACTACAATGATTTATTGGAAAAAGGTATGCAAATTTTCAGAAGAGGCTTTTCTGAAATCTGGCCCGTCTACACTGGGCCAAATTTTGGAAAAACCTACTCTTTTGGAAGAGCCCTTCTTTCTCGTGGAAGGAGGAAGACAGGGCTTCCGAAAGAGCACGTCTGCTCTTCCGCAAAAAAAAGCAGAAGAGCAGACGCATTTCCAGGATGTGGCGGAGTTTTTTACTCCATAGTGTAGACATAGCCAGAGTGAGTTTTAAGGAGTGAGGATGTGTAGTGGTGATGTAGATCTTCACAGTAAATGCCTCCCATGAATGAGAGGCAGTATGGGAGAAAGTGAGGAAAGTGCTCATTAGAAAAAATAAATAACGGGCACTAAGGGATAGCATTGGTGCCAGAGCAGAACTGGAGTTTGCCAGCAAAGCATGATTTTGTACCATACAGGGATGGGTGATGTCCCTTTGTGAACTCCGCACAGGCTCTGGTACAGTTAATTGGAGCAGAACTCAATTAGGCCCCTGGTTGCAGCTGGAGAGTGTGGACCAAGCCCAATTAAAAACAAATCCCAGCTCGGGGAAGATGCAGGTAGTTACCCTGCAGAACAGAAGAGTGCTGCAGGGAGTGAATGCTGAAATGCCTCTCTTAGCAACAGAAAGGATGGTAGGTGTGAAGAGGAGGCCCTGGAATCCTCTCTCGGGCAGAGAATTTTTACACAGAGCCAGGAACAAAGCAGAGAGGTCACTGGTTTGGAGCAAACTCTGGCAGGGAGACCTGACCAAAAAAAGGCCTCACCTGGTGCCCAGGGAAGCATTCAACTGAGGAACAAAGCTTGGGGAAAACTGGAGCCTGGCAGGGTAGAGTTGTGCTGCTCTGAGGCAAGGATCATAGGGTCTATGGTTCAGGGGGCAGAGGCCTGAGACAGTCTTGAAATTATTTGATGGACTTCTTTTTGTAGGGGTTTTGTCCCCCTGTGGTGAGTGAGGTGGAAGAGTGGGATGATAAGTGACCCAGATGGAGGGCTGAGTTCCAAGAAGATCAAGACCATTATGTGGCTGGAGTGACTGTCCTTGATGAGGAGAGACTCCTGCCTCACTCCCAGCCATGAGGTATGTGCCAGTGTGGACTCCCACATCTTTAAATACGTGGGTTGGCCTGAAATTCACACACTTGTTCTTTTACTTCTTTGAAATTCTGGTGGTCACTCTACCTGTGTGGCAAGGAAGGCACCTGGCTAGGTCCTCAGCTGGTATACGTTAGCATAGTTCCACTGTCTAGCCCTCTGTTAATTCTCTTGCTTAGCCTGGCTACCAGGCCTGCAAGAAACGGATGCAACCGTCTCACTGAAGTTGCTATTTGCATACAGTATCAAGTCACTGAATGCAATGTGACACCACTGTGTACAGCCACTGTTAGGCAAAGTAACAGAACTAGAATAGCAGAAGGGTTGCAGGAGGGGCTCCCCCGACCCCATCCTCAGGCTGCTGCTCCCCCAGCCCATAACTCCTACTCCCACGCCCCTCAAATACCTGAGCAAGGGATGTTGTAACCTAGCATGTGAGGTCACAGTGCAGCTCAGGTTTAGCCCAGCTGCTCCTTTATCATGATCTGGCCCAAACAGGAGTGGCACTGTAACTAGGGTTGCCAGACGGTTTCAACAAAAATACTGGACACACTTGACATTACATCACAATCTACATTACATCTGATTGAGTAAGTAGAACTGTCCAGTATTTTCTCAATTATAGTTTCTCAATTTTTTTCCCCGAACAGAAAGCTCAAATACTGACTGTTCAGTTAAAAACTGGACACCTGGCAACCCTAACTGTAAATCAGTGTATCAGGTTGCAATGGCTCAGTTAGCCGTCCATGGCATTGTGACCTGGCATGTGAGGTGATGGCATCTCTTCTGTTTGGCCCAGCCAAAAAGAGATTATGCCCTGGGGCTGGAGGACTCCACAGCTCCATGGCCTGTGGAAGCTGGAGTGGAATTGCCACTTGGGTGGAGAATGTTTGTACACCGCCCAATCACTAGCATGGCTTGAAAAATAACAATCCCTTGCTGTAGGAATTTTTGAAAACTCCATGTAAACTTTGGTATTTATTGGAAAGCCATGTTTTGTTGAAAAAGTCTTGCCCAGTTCTTACATCCCACTATACTTGAATCAAGCAACATCAGAAGCTCCTTGCTTTGAGTATTGCATTAGCTCAGAAAAAAAAATGTGCAAATGTAATCCACACACCTTCTGTGGTTCACTGTCTCATGGCTCATCCCCTAGACCACAGCAACAGATAAGAACAATAGACCACTACAGCAGGAGCTGAGAATCAGTTGGCCTTATAACTCAAGATGTAGAGGCGCCTCTATTAAGCTCCCGAAGTCCCAAGTCCAAATCCACCTGGTGGCAGTTACACAAGTGTTCGTGGTTTGTAATGTAAACTTGCCAAAAGGCATCAAATGGATACCAGCCTATCATTTCTGGAATTATAATTATGTATTTATATTTAATATTAGAACAGCCAGAGTAGCCTGTATTCTGACAGTGGCCAATGCCTGGTGCCCCAGAAGGAATGAGCAGAACAGGTAATCATCAAATGATCCATCCTCTGTTGTCCATTCCCAGTTTCCAACAGAGGCTAGGGACACCACTCTGGCCTAAAAGCCATTGATGGACCTATCCTCCATGAACTCATCTAGCTCTTTTTTCATCTCTGTTATAGTCTTGGTCTTCACGATATCTTCTGGCAGAGTTCCACAGGCTGACTGTGTGCTAGTGGGAAGAAATACTTCCTTTTGTGTGTTTTAAACCTGCTGCTTATTAAAACTATTTATTCCACAGGAGCTCTGCCTCATTAAGTACACATGATGGATGGCGCTCACTGAATGAGCAGCTATTCAGTATCTCATTTAACCCTTAGGCTACATCTACACTACACACAAAAACTTGCGGAGCATCTACACTGCACGCATGTTCTTGCGCAAGTAAATTTACAGTAAAGCATTGGAACAGAGGACTTCTTCTGCAATAGTTATTCCTCTCCCCACGAGGAATAAGCCCTCTTGTGCAAGAGCTCTTGCGCAAGAAGGCAGTGTGGATGGGCAACAGGGGTTTCTTGCGCAAGAAACCCCTGTGGCTAAAATGGACATCAGAGCTTTCTTGCGCAAGAGAGCATCCACACTGCCATGGACGCTCTTGCACAAAAGCACATCTCTTGTGCAAAAGCACATGGCACTGTGGACACGCTCTTGTGCAAGACCTTTTGCACAAGAACTCTTGCGCAAAACAGTTTTTGCACAAGAAGCTTGCAGTATAGACGTAGCCCCAGTGTTCAATGTCTGAGCTTAGGACTTATTTACTGCATGCTATTCAAGCCCTGCTCTGAATACAGGATTAATAATTCCCTCATGGGCTCATCACTGGGAGTGCTTCATTAACATTAATTTTCTCCACACATCTATGAGGTGAGGCAGTAAGATTCCCTCTGACGGGCATCTGCACCACAGTGGCCCTTTAAGGGTTAATACCCAGCCCAGTGGGAGGGCTGGAGCAGTAGAGCCAGCAGCTGAGGTAGAGATCACCAATTAGGGCCCAGCTAGGGGTATATAAATAAAGGCTGCTGGAGGGGCGGAGACACAGACTCACTCCAGCTGTGGAGGAGGAGGGACCTAGCTGCCAGGAAAGCTAGAGGTGTCCTGACTTAGAGCAGGGCTGGGAAAAGGCAGGCAAAGCTAGGGAAGCGCTGGTCAGGGAAGCTCCCAGTCTGCAGGGCCTGAAGCAAGGTCTGAGGATATTAAGGGATACAGCCAGGACAGCAGAAGGTCCACACCCTCTTGCCAAAGATGAGTGGCCATTTCAGAGTGCAGTTTGCCTCTGAGGTAATGGGCTAGATGATGACCTGCAGTAGGGTCACTGAGGCAAGGTGGGTATTGGGGGTTAGAGATTCCCAGAGGGGAAGGACCCCAGAGTATGGGGGCACTGCGGCAGGGCAGTCCCCAGGGAGGAGGATGCTATAGTCTGGGAGGGACATGGGTTCTAACAGAGAGGTGGAGGGAAAATAGGTAACAGCGGGTAAGACACTAGCCGAAAGGGGACGCGCAAGAGCTGAAAAGCTAATTCCCAGAATGTCCAGCAGGAGGCTCCCATGGCAGCGTGTCCCACCATTTTACATCCCCCTTTTACAGATGAGGAACAGATATTAAGATCATAAGAGTCCTCTGAGATGCTCAAAGACTGAAAATTCACACATCTTATTTTATAGCACTGTTTGTCCAAAATAGCTCTCAGGGACTATACTGTACTTTCGAGTGTTAGCTCATTTGCATGTCCAAAACCAGATGTTTCAAGTTTGGCATTGGAAAATGAGGTGATCACATTTAACAACCACCCGTAAAAACTTGAAGTGACTTGCCCAGAATCATACAGGAACTGTGTGGCAAAGGCAGGGATAAAATCCAATTTTCCATGGCAGCAATCAGCTTCCTTAATCACAAGACCTTCCTTACTTATCTGGCAGTTCCCCATCACCTTCACTTCATATCTCCCAACTTCTCCAGTTGAAATAGACAATAACCTCCTTTGCTACAACCCTGATTCCTACCCAGACCTCTGCCCAGCCTGTGCACTGAGGCAAGAGTACATGATCATGTAACTCCAGACTACCATAAAATGTGTAGACACGAAGGGACCAAAATAAAGATGTGTGGACAACCTTAATTTTGACATTTATTAACTTTTGAGCAGTTGACCTTGCTACCTCATGTTCTTTCAATAACTCATTCTGTGCATAGCTTTTTAACCTAGAAATAACAAAGCCCATTATGTGGAACCACACCGTTCTCCGATCTAACTGAAGGGTTAGAACCTTGTCCACCACAGCAGAGACCTCTGCTACTTGAGCTAATGGAGTAACTGAGAGCAATAGTAGGCTGCCAGGCTGTTCCTGGACCAACCACTAGGAAGGTAGGAGTCACATTTTGCCAGTAGCTTCACAGACATTTGTTGACAGATTTGGGGAAATAATGGGTTTCATTCCAGGCTCCAGAAGGCAGTGTGCATCAGTGATTACAGACCCTTCTGCCCCTCTCCTCTCCACAAAGTCTGGTCAATTCTGGCCCTTTCCCCTCCAGCCTGTCTCTGTCCCAGCAGGGACATCCTTACAAATTATGAGGGGGGAAATTTTTGTCTGGAAATGGGTGACAGGGGATTACCTGTTGTATTCCCACCCTCTGGGGCATCTGGTATTGGCCACTGTCGGCAGACAGGATACTGGGCTAGATGGACCATTGGTCTGACCCGGTATAGCCGCTCTTATGTTCTCATGTGAGGGGGGCCTAAGCAACTGAGAGCCCCCCACCAGGCTTCTGCCCGGGGCTAGGTGCTTTCTTCTCCCTCCCCTCCACTCCCGTTTCTCCCTCGGCTCCTGCTGGAGGCCTGCCTGGGGCTTCCCTTCCCCCCCAAACCATCCTGGGGCCTAGGGGCTTCCCACCATGTGCAGATCCTGCCTGGGGTCTAGGGACTCCCTCCCACCACTCCCCCCCCCCCACACTCACACATGGCTCCTGATGGGGACTAAGGCTTCCCTCCTCACCCCTCTAAGCAGTGCCTGTCTAGCGCTTCCCTCACCCCTATTTCCCTCACATGCCTACTCCTCATCCCAGTCTCCCCCCATAAGTTCCTTGTCCCTGTCTCTTCTCTTAGCCAGTCCCTGTGTCTCCTCTCTGCAGGCTACTCATCTGAATCCCTGCAAACCTAATCTCCTCCTCGCAGTCGCGCTCTCTTCAGCCAAGTCCTAGTCTCTCCCTAGGTTTCCTCTTCCTAGTCTCCTTGCCCAATCAGTCTCAGTCTCCTACCTCTCTAGGCGGCTCCCTCTCTCCCTCCAGGTTTCTCAACTGATTGCAGTCCCAAGCAACTTCCCCTTCTCCATGCTCCCTAAGCACTAGCCCCAGGAGTCTCAACACAGGAAAAAAGATTCCCTCCTTCCAGCTCCAGTGACCATCTTCTCGTGAATGCAAAGAAAGTCTTGCTTAGCCTCTGCATCCCTAGGCCGGACATACCTCATGCAGATTAAATCTTCAGAGAACTTAACTACCAAACTAATATCACTACTGAGCACGTGCCAACAGATTTTTCAGAGGACTATAATTTGACCAATTTTAACAGATTTCCACAACAGCAACAGAAAGCTCACCCCTGACACTAGCACAACATCCCCGCCAAATTTCAAATTCCTGCTCCAAAACGGAGGACTGGCAGTTTCTCATGAAAATGGTTGTATACTTTAAAAAAAAATGGGGGGAAAAAAACCATCTTTCATTAAAAAAAAAATCTCAGAGGGGGAGTCGTGTTAGTCTGTAACTTAAAAAACAAGTGGTCCTGTAGCACTTTAGAGCAGAGGTGGGCAATAATTTTTGAAGAGGGGCCACTTTGTGAATTTCCAAAGTGGTTGCGGGCTGCCCTGAAAGGGGTGGGGCCTCAGAGGTAACGGGCAGGGCCAAGAGACTTCAATTGCACCCCTACCTACAAACCCTGATTGGCCTGGGGGCGGGGTAGTGCGTGAAGTCTCTTTGCCCCCGGTCCTGTCAGGGGTGCCCAGCGCCTAGAACAGCTGACCTGGCAGTGTGAGGAAACATCCCGTGCTGCCTCCGTAGGGCCTGGGGCGGGGGAGCATGCAAAGTCTCTCACTCCCCCAACCCGCCCTGCCAGGCACACGTGGTTCCTTCTCGGCAGGGCAGGTAGTCAGAGACTTTCCGCGCTCTTCTGCCTCCAGGCCCTGATTGGCCTGAGGGTGGGAGAAGTGTGCTAAGTTGCCTGCTCCTCCCACCAGGGGCACATGGTTCCCTCTGGTGCCACACACCCTGGTGGTGAGGGGGAAACTCTGCGCACTCCCCCGTCCCCAGGTCTCGATTGGCCTGCGGGTGGGGGAGCAGCAGGGCAGCCGTGGGCTGGATCAACCCATTTGGCAGGCTGCATCTGGCCTGCATCCCTTTGCATCTGGCCTGCATCCCTTTGCCCACCCCCTGCCTTAGAGAATAACAAATATATAGTATCATGAGCTTTTGTGGGCACAACCCACTTCTTGCTCCACTCATCTAAAGAGGTGGGTTGTGCCCATGAAAGCTCATGCTACTATATATTTTTTGTTAGTCTTTAAGGTGCTATAGGACCACTCGTTTTTAAATCTTTCACTAAACTCATTCTTGGAAATCACTGATCCATTTTTTCCTGAAACTTTTCTAAATAATTCCATCTCAGACTAACACTCAGCATGGAACATTCCAGCCCAGTTATAATTTGTCAAAGATACAAACAACTGAAAACAGGATAAGAAAATGGGAAGTGTCAGGAAGTGTTAAAATATAGGTGGTTACCAACACCAGCTAAAATTCAGTGCAATTTGCATCTACACTGGTGTTGATTTAAAAAAAAATCATTTAACATCTTACTAGTCTCTGTGTTAAGCAAATATTAGGAACAGAACTCATTAGATAGTTTTAATCAGCTTTTATGGGACATTTTATTCTTTGCTGGGAGGAAGAACTGATCGTGATAGCACAGCCTTGAGTCAGGTCCAATCTAGCAAACATCACACATTGCTATGCCAATAAGCCTAAATGCCAACCTCTAACACTTCCATCTCTCTAATCTGATAAACCCTGAGGGAGATTCTAGCTAATCTTGCCACTTTCCATCATAGTTTTGTGATGGACTAGGCTGAGAATCAAAACCCATGGTTTAATTTATTTCTCCACTCCACCAATTAATAGGCCCGTCCTTTAAGCAGATTCCTCTTTTTTCATCAAACTTGCCAAACTAGCTTGATGCACAAGGGGAAACTTTTCAAGGGCACAAGTTCGAGTTAGCTGTCCAACTCTCATTTACTGACTTTTCATGGAAGCTGAGGGCAAAATTGCACCTTAATGCCTTTGAAAATCCCCCCTACTGCATTTCTCAAAGGCCATTCTAAACCATTAAAATATCACACCACTGTCCAATTTTTTTCCTGATATTGTTACCACTCCAGTAATCCCTAAGGCACAATCCTGAAAACACTTCTATATGTACTTTGCTTTACTCACCAACGTATTCTCAATGATTACAGTAAATCTTTGCAAGAACAAGGCCTTAAGATTTGAGAAAAGAGAAATTTGTTTTCCTGTTTGTTTACCGTGTGTCCGTGAGAGTACTTTGTATACTCAGTCATGAGCCCATTCGTTCATAAGCCTACCCCCAAGTTAAAAAAAATTGTATTAAATTGCAATGATCCGTTCATAAAATGATTCTATATTGGCGATTTGTAAACTTCCAATCCCAGCTTGTCAGTATAAGCTGCTGGCACTTTGGGATGTATTGTTTACCTGGAATGCATGCAGGCATGGAGCCTCTCAGCTCCCAATGGGAGCTACAAGAAGCAACGCGGGCCAAGGGATGTGCTGGCCACCACTTTCCGCCGCTTCCGTGGACCCAGAATGGCAAACAGCAGCCATTGGGAGCTAAGGGGCTCTGTGCCTGCAGACACGCCAGGTATATAAAATATCCTGGTGTGTCAGCAGTTTGCCCTGCTGGGCTGAGAACTGAAGTTTGCCAATCCTCCCAAGTTTAAAAAGAAAAAAAGGTAGAACGCAATGATCTGTTGATGAGCTGACCCCCACTCTTTACTACGCCATTTGTTACAAAAATATTTGGCTTATGATTGATTTTATATGGTAGTTGGCTCTTTGCCCATTGTTTGTATGGGAAACAACCCACCACCACCATCAAAAATGAAACACTTTAATTAATAAATAAATAAATAAATAAATAAGAAAACCTTCCAGCCCTGAAAGACGTAAAACCACAAAAATTGGCAGAGAAACTCAGGAACATGTGCAATAACTGAAACTCCTTTTCCAAAACCTAAATTTCAAGTTGACAATGTCCCTTCCCAAATCAATAAACAATGTTATCACTTAGAAATTTTAAAATGCTTATTTAAAAAATACAAATTAGTTTACATAATGACAGTGTGTATCAAAGCATGACCCTTATAATAGGACCTAAAATAACTTAATAACAGTATCCTATGTGCTTATTGCTTTATACAAATATATACAGGGACATCAGCTGCATGACTACATTTGACCCATGTTTAACGGGAGCTGAGCAATAAAGTCTCATGAACACTTATCCCAGTACATTAAATATCCTCTACACTTGAGGCTAGAGTTAAGGCTCAGTTAGATAACCCCTACCCTTTTAAATCTTTCATTTTTAAGTCATATGTCACTTTTTCAAAAATGTTCGTTTGGACCAAAATATACTATATAACAGAGAGTGATGGACAATGTGGGCACTTCACATCTGACCCATGCACCCATCTAGAAAATTAAAAGTCAGCTTCAGTGTCTGTTTCTAATGTGTAATGGCCAAATTTCCAATTCCTACTCTGAGCCGCTCACGGGTGGTCCTCTATAAAAGGCAGAGGGGTGCCACACCAGCATAACTGCCTGCCTCTGCAGACCCATTGCAGGACTGGGGTGTATGCAGGGGAGCACAGAACAGCCTCCTCAGGCCCCCAGGCAAGGTGGGGGGCAGCTCTGTGTCCCCAGAAGAGGAGGGGCCAGAGGTGAAAGTAAGCAGGTGCACCCTGGTCAGCGGCGGCCCGAGGCGGGCTGCGGCAGCTGGTGCCCCAGGCAGAACGCGCAATCGGCGCCCCCGCCTGCACGGCCATCAATGGCCATGAAGTCATCATCGGGCACCCTAGGCGACTGCCGAGTCGGCTTATGCTCACAGGCCGCCCCTGGCCCTGGTGCAGGGAGCTATTGAAAGAGCTGGCAGGGACCTGGATTGCAATAGGAGAGTACCTGTAAGAAATTAAAAGTTACTTACACCGCTGGGTGGGGCCTTGTGCAGAAAGAGTGGGGCAGGGCAACCCGCCAGCCCTCAGCACAGCCCAGATGGCAGCTCGCCTCCTGCCAGCCCTCCACGCTGCCTGGACCTCACAACACGATGCCCCCCAGGCAGTCCTAAGAGCCCAGGCACTCTGGCGGGGATTTGAAGCAGCCACAGTAGCCGTGAGCCCCAGCCCCCTTTGAATCGCCAGCCCCCGGGGCAATTGCCCCTGTTGGCAGGCCCAGGTCACTGGGCGCCACACGGGGCGAGCTGGTGCCAAGGGCTCCCTGGATCTGGTCTTCTGCCCTGGGTGGGCACAGGCAAAGGGCAATACGGGCGGGCAGGGATGGGCTGACACGCGTCTCCGCCTGGCTCGCCCTCCAAGGAAGGGCCCCTCAGCAAACCACCAGAACTGGCAACGCAGCGGCTGCACCGGGGCCGAGCAGCGTGTGTGGCCGCCCCGCATTGCTACGGGCAAGACGCGCGCGCCCGCGCGCTCCCCCCCGCCGCCAGGCAGCTGCCTCTGGGGTGGAGCACGGCAGCGGAGCAGCGCCTGCCCCTCCCGTGCACGGGTGGAGCCCCAGCGCGCGCTCTCCCCTTCCTCGTGACGTGCGGGGAGGGGGGTTGCGCGAGCCGCAGGACTCACCTGGCGGGGGCCGCTGGCGCGAGAGCCGGCCGGCGCCAGGGACGCTCTAGCCCGCAGCCCCTATAGCAACGGGAGCCACGCCCGCGCAGACGTAATAATGCCAGCCTGCTGCTGCTGCCGCCGCGCGACGGGGGAAGCCACTCTCTGGGGGCTGCATCCCGCCCCCTTTCCCTGCGCTGCGGGCTGCACCTTGCGTTCACCCGGAGCTTCCTGGAGGCAGGGTCGGCCCGTGCATGTCGCAGCCGTGGTGTTCTCCCTGGCAAGTCAACCCTTCCAAACAGGGCTCTCAGCCTTCCCAGGCCGCCCTGCCCCTGCAAGGGGGGGGTCTTGCTTGGCCCCCTCGCCTAAACGCCCCTGGCTTGCAGAATCAGACATGCAAATCCAACAGTGTCACAGCCCCACACGCTCTCAGGTTCACTGTAGGACCCTCCAGTTAATCGGCTGGATTGCAAATATGGGATCTCCATTTCAGCAGCTCCTCTATGGACAAGGCTGCCTAGGGTTGCCAGATGGTTTAACCAAAAATTCAAAACACACACTCCCCTTAAAAAAAAAAAAAAAAAACAGGGAAAAAAATCTGATGAGGGGGAAAAAAGAGGGGGAGGCCAAAGTTGTTGAGCCAAAAAACAAACAAACAAACCCCAAGAGTTATTAAGCATAAATAAATAAATAAATAAACAAAACAGCATGGCCCCTTTTAAGTGTGAGCAGAGTCAGATTAGGGACAGGAAGAAGAGGGCTTGAGCATTAAGACCCAGGGAAGGCATTGCTTCCCCTGGCTCAGGTCTTTAGGCTTTTTGCCAGTGGCCATCTGGTTTTCTTGGTCAAGCCAGAAGGGAGCTTCCCTGCAGGTAAGCAGGGAGTGGGGGTGGGGCTGTGCCCAGTTGCTAAATGTGTCGTAGGGTTGCCAGGTGTCCAGTATTTTTGCCTCCTGGCAGTGGAAAAAAAACAGAAAATACCGGACATTTTAGGTATTCAGTATTTTCTGAATTTTTTTACTGGACAGGAGGCGAAAATACCGGACTGTCCGGGTCAGTACTGGACACCTGGCAACCCTAAGGCTGCCAACTTTCCCGACCAGATCAACCGGACCTCATTTGTGGCAATGCCGTCTGGTCAGGAAAGTTGGCAGGCCTAGCTCTAGAGCAGGATAAAAAAAGTCACTGCTTGCGTGAAATTTTCATTCCTATGGACTTTTGCTAGTGTAGCCACTTGTAAGGCTGGGTGACTGTCTAGTGAGTTGAGAAAAAAACTAATGGTCTGGTAGCACTTTATAGACTAACAAAACATGTAAATGGTATCATGAGCTTTCGTGGGCACAGCCCACTTCTTCAGATGACCGGAGTTATGAGTAGGGGATATGAAAACTCGAAATAAATAGGAGAAGGGAAAGGAGGGGGGAAGAGAATGATGGTCTGTCTCCCACCCCCCTTCCTGTTTTTTCTATAAGTATCTGGAAAATGGGTGCTAAACCTAAGCAGATAAAGATCAAAGTCAATAGATAGATTGCTAAAACAGGAAGGATACCACTTAGAAAGTTGTTAGCACCTTCAGTGATAGAGTCCAAACCAATTTAAATCACAATTGAGTCCATTAGCATGTGAATTGAATTTGTGTATGTAATGTAATTCCAGGCTTTCCCTGTGAATTTGTCTTGAGAAGCTGACCTGTGACAAGACCACCACCTGCAGATCTGTCAGATTATGGTTAGGCAAGCAGAAATGTTCTCCAACAGGCCTCTGAGTATTCCCTTTACATACATCCGATTTGTGTCCATTGATTCTTTCCCGCAGAGAACATCCAGTTTGACCAATATATATAGCAGAGGGGCACTGTTGGCATTTGATGGCGTAGATCAAATTACTAGATGTGCAGTCAAATGACCCTTTGATTTTGTGGCATATGTTGTTTGCTCCAGTGATGAATTTGTCAGTGTAGATATGTGGGCAGAGTTGGCATCTTTTTTGGTTGCAGGGCTGGGTTCCTGGAGGCTTATGATGTGGTTGTGTGGCATGGTTATCGGAAAGAATACGTTTCAGGTTAGGGGGGTGTCTGTAAGAATGGGTTTTTCTCCTAAGGCCTCTGAGAATGAGGGATCATTTTCCCAGATGGGTTGTAGAGTGTGTATGATGCGTTGGAGGGGTCTGAGTTGTGGACTGTAGGTAACAACAAGAGGAGTTCTGTTATTTCCTCTTTTGGGTCTGTCTTGAAGTAGTTCATGTCTGGGTACTTTTTTGGCTCTGTCAATTTGTTTTTTCACTTCCCCAGGTGGGTATTTCAGTTTTATGAATGCTCTGTAAAGATCATGTAGGTGATTGTCTCTGTCTGTGGGGTCGGAGCAAATCCAGTTGTATCGTAGGGCTTGGCTGTATACAATTGACTGAAAAATGTGTCCGGGATGTGAGCTGGAAGCATGAAGGTAAGTGTAGCTGTCGGTGGGTTTCCGATATAGAGTGTTTGAAATTTGTCCATTATTTAACTGTACTGTAGTGTCCAGGAAGTGGATTTCCCTTGTGGACTGGTCCAGGCTGAGGTTGATGGTGGGGTGGAAGTTGTTGAAATCCTTGTGGAATTCTTCAAGAGTCTCTTTTCCGTGGGTCCATATGATGAAGATGTCATCGATGTAGCGTAAGTAAAGTAGAGGTGTTAGGGGGCGAGAGCTGAGGAAACGTTGTTCAAGGTCAGCCATAAAGATATTGGCATATTGTGGTGCCATGGCTGTGCCGCTGATTTGGAGATAGGAATTGTTTCTGAATTGGAAGTACTTGTGGGTGAGGACAAAATCGCAGAGCTTTGTAATCAGGTGTGCAGTGTTGTTATCGGGGATGGTGTTCCTGATGGCCTGTAATCCATCTTTGTGTGGAATGTTGGTGTAGAGGGCTTCTACATCCATGGTGGCCAGGATGGTATTTTCAGGAAGACTATTGATGTTTTGGAGTTTCCTCCGGAAGTCAGTGGTATCGCGGAGGTAGCTCAGAGTGTTGGTAGCATAGGGTCTGAGGAGGAATCGATATGGCCAGATAATCCTGTAGTGAGTGCGCCAATGCTGGAGATGATGGGTCATCCGGAATTACCAGGTTTGAGGTACCCCTTGGAAAACCTCTGCGGACCTTCAGGAGTAGGTGTATCCCTGATTGAAAACTTAGGTGCCTGAACTAGGGGTGCAGGGTAGAAGGGGCACCCCTGACATGAAGTGGTTTCCATAATGCACAGGGTTTGCAGTTTGATTCAGCACCTCCACTATAAAAATTGTCCCAGCACCCTGCTTGAGAGCCACTGCTCTAAAACACCTTCAGATCCAACTGAGACATATGGACATAGGTGACTGGTGCCTGCGGGGGAAGGGAGTATAAGGACAGTGTATGGGGGTGTAATCAGGCCTGCGAACAGGGTGGGCATAGGGGGCAACTGCTCCTGGGCCCAGTGATTCAAAAGAGCTTGGGGGCTCCTGGCCGCCACTACTGCTCCTGGCAGCACAGAGGGCTGGGGGGCGTGCCACAGTCCAGGCAGTGCTGTGGGCTGTCTGCCCCAGTCCCGCCCCTTCCACACAAGGCCCCGCCCCTTCTGGGAGTGTGGAGCCGGCCCTCCACCTTGCCCAGAGGCCCAGTGAGGCTGTTGGCTCCCCTGGGTGCAGTGCATCTCCTGAGTGCTACCACATATGCATACCGCCGACCTCTTGCTATGTATCAAATATTTTCACCATCAAGACTAGGCAGCAGTTCATAAGAAGCTGTATGTTCAGCAGAAGAGACTTTCTTGCTGCAGCATTAGGATATTCCTGTTGCTTCTTCTCCAGATGTAACCGTGAGCTCTTGACTGGTCTCCTAGCAGGAGTGCCATTTGCATGGTAGCTGTTTCCAGCTAGCTCTCACTTATGGTGGTAACCTGAGTTAGCCGGACTGTGGGCCAATTATTACATTCAGCTGATCATTCCTGCTTTGGCAGAGATACATGCCACTTTGCATTAGGCTGGTGTCACAGTGGTACTTTTGCATGACAGGACAGAAGGCAGTCTGCTCACCCATATTGTTGCTGCCAGTGCTGTATTTTTGTGTCTTCCAAAAGCAAGACTTAGGCCAGGTCTACACTTGACCCAGAAGGTAAAATACATAGCTGGAGTCAGATTACCTCAAGCTGAGCTTGGCACCATCGTCACAGAGGGAGTCCAATAGGAGCAAACTCCCCTATCAATTTCCCTTACTCCTCGTGACCGCTAAGAGCAGCGACGCCAACCAGAGCCGCCCTCAGCATTTGATTTGGCGGGTCTTAACTAGGCCCACTAAATTGAACACCAGAAGGTTGATCTCTGGTGTGGCAAGTGAAGACATGACCTTACACTAACATAGACAGCAAAATTCTATGCTGAAGAACTTTTGTAAATGTTGCTTTTTTATTTTTGGATTTTATAATTTCATTAACTAGACCATTGAAGATGGGAAAAGCCAACCCGCTTAATCTGAAATGTAGTCTTATGCCAAAATATAGGAGAACCATTTAAACACACACACAAATATAAGAATGAAGCCTTCAAATTAATAGATTATGGGAACTTTTGAGATTTGCATTCTAGTCTAAGTCGTGTATACCCTCTTCCACAGTGACTGCCTCATTCCCTCAGAACGTGCATTCTGATTGTCCTATATCCTGCCATGCCCTTGAGATTCATGCTGAGGACTCATGATTCTAAGGGGAAAATATCCCTCTTCAGCAGTTTTGGGATCCCAAAATTAGGCATTTCAAAGCATCTTCATCCCAAAGTGAGACCTGTCTTTTTCTGGATAATTGGCACCAAGACATTAGGGAACTCCCCTGACCAAACTAGAAGATCAGACTAGGTCAAAGTCCTGCATGAAAAATTCTCAGCGACATATCTCATCAGGATCAAGATGGGCCAATGGACGAAAACTTCTCAAAAAAAAAAAAACTTCTCCAAAAAGAATTATATAGGAATTGGAGCCTCAAGAGGTTGGGCTTGTTTGGGTAACATTAAAAACAACTAACCATCAAAGCCCTAAAATTGGGACACCGCACAAAATACAGTCAAAGGAAAATGTCCAAGGAAGTTTCTTTGTGATGACTTACAAACAAAGCTGAGTTTGAATGGAAAACCCATGTTTATCCAATGAGAAGAAATGGTGACTTTTTCATAACACCTCCTCCCTTGTCTAATAGGGTATCAGAGAATGGCATGTACTGACTCATAACAGTGAAATAGAAAATGAAGAATGTTCATGGTCAGAGAAGAGCTTTTGATAGCAACATTTCTAATTGATTTGAACTATTTATAGTGAAGCAGTACAGATGAGGTAACACTTAGGCCTATTCTTTGCTGGCATAAGTAGTATTTCCCCATTTCTTCTTTTACATAGATTTGCTCCTCTGCTTCAAATGTTATTGCTGAGAGAACAAAGGTACAGTTCATGTTGTAAGGTGTAAAGAAAAGATACACAAATGTGTAATGATAAATAAAAAAAACCCTTTTCCTGGGAAGGTCCTGGGTAGAGTGACACAAAAACAACATGAACTAGAAACTGCAATGCCAGCAGAAAGTATCCAGAAGTTAGATAACTGAGGCCATGTCTTCAGTAAATGGAAGATTGCCCTGCTGAGATCATTCTTCCAGAGTTCAATTTAGCAAGTCTAGTTAAGACTCACTAAATTGAACTCAGAGGGCACCCGTCTGGGTACTACTGCTTCTGTGATGAGTAAGGGAAGCTGACAAGCTACATAATTATCGTACATAAGAACGGCCATACTGGGTCAGACCAAAGGTCCATCTAGCCCAGTATCCTGTCTTCTAACAATGGCTAATGTCAGATGCCCCAGAGGGAGTGAACAGAACAGGTAATCATCAAGTGATCCCTCTCCTGTCATCCATTTCCAGCCCTTGACAAACAGAGGCTAGGGACACCATTCCTGCTCACTCTGGCTAATATGTGTTGATGGACCTAACCTCAATGAATTTATCTAGTTCTTTTTTGAACCCTGTTAAAGTCTAGGTCTTCACAACATCCTCTGGCAAGGTGTTCCACAGGTTGACTGTGTTGTGTGAAGAAAAGCTTCCTTTTGTGTGTTTTAAACCTGCTACCTATTAATTTCATTTGGTGACCCCTAGTTCTTATGTTATGGGAACAAGTAAATAACTTTTCTTTATTCACTTTTTCCATACCTGTCATGATTGTATAGACCTCTATCATATCCCCCCTTAGTCGCCTCTTTTCTAAGCTGAAAAGTCCAAGTCTTTTTAATTTCTCTTCATATGGCACCCATTCCAAACCCCTAATCATTTTTGTTGCCCTTTCCTGAACCTTTTCCAATGCCAATATATCTTTTTTGAGATGAGGTGACCACATCTGTATGTAGTATTCAACTGTGGGCGTACCATGGTTTTATATGGAGGCAATAAGATGTTGTCTGACTTATTCTCTATCCCTTTTTGTAGCGGTAGTTGCATATCTTGACTCAACATTCCCTTTTAGTGTTGGCCTAGCCTGATGCTAGCACATACATAATGTATGGATTACCTAAAATCCAAAGGGTTAACATGCTAATACTGACTGGATAAAGACGAAGTAATACATAATGGCGAACTGTATAAAAGATCTACATGAACATGGGCCCAAACTTGAAAGTCATTGGACCAGAAAACTGAATAATAGGACTGCTGGACCAAGCCAAGAGATTGGAGAGGGAAGAATTTGGCATCTTAGACCCACTTGCCTTTCTCTGTAATTTTATGTCCAACATAAATGTATGTGCAGACACTAGGGGTATGTCTAGACTACATGGCTCCGTCGACAGCGCCATGTAGATTTGTTTACTGGGCATAGGAAAATGAAGTGGTGATTTAAATAATCCCACGAGGCATACCAGGGAGGTCGACAAATGCCTTTGATGTCGACCGCGGAGTGTCCAGACTAGTACGCTGAGCCGACAAACAGCAGATCGGCACAGCACGGCAGCCATTTAAATTTAAATGAAAGAGGCATGTAGTGTTTTATGCGCCAGAGCTTATGCAAATGAGGCTCAGCGTTGGAATATCGCCGAGCCTCATTTGCATAGCTAATGAATCGCCATTTTCGCAGAAGAGGCTCTTGCAAGAAGATGGAGCTGACACTGCCCCTTGCAAGAAGAAACTTTGCGCAGTCGCTATGCCTGAAAATAATAGGCATAACGGCTTTGCTAGGGTTTTTCTTGGCGCAAGAAGGGGCAGTGTAGACAGCGTCTTGCGCAAGAGCCTCTTCCGCTAAAAATGGCGGTTCATTAGCTATGCAAATGAGGCTCGGCGATATTCCAACGCTGAGCCTCATTTGCATAGCTCTGGCGCAAAAGCGCGCCAGTCTAGACCTAGCCTATAAGTGACAATAATTCTGTTGGCAATTGTATAAATAAAGGTGAAAATAGATCAAGTCGAAATTCTCAGTTCCTCTACCTTTTTAACCTCAACTGGCTCTTCCTGGTTGACAGCTCAGTGCTGGAGATGACCCATGTATGATGCCATGTAGGCTGTAGAGAAACTGGATTCACTTAGGAAACATAAATGGTGTGGAGCCTTGAATATGCCCCAAAAGATTCATGACTGGAAAAAACAGCTTCCATAGATAGAGGGATCAGTCAGCCAGAGGAAGTGAAAACTTTGCATCAAGACACAGAAAAACCCCCACATTCTAATCTACTCTGATCTGGCCAAACGGCCATTGATGAAGCAGTGATCGGTGCAGGCAGAGCCACCGTGAGCTACCTTTGTGCTCATCTGATGTGCAGAGCCAGTTTAACCCATGTCATAAATTAGGACCGCCTCAGAGCTGCTCTATCCTACACTAGCTTGTAACAGCTCCCAAAGGTCATTAAGCTGTCCCAGAATCACCGGAGTGCCGCATGATTTGGCCACTCCCTATTATTCCCAGCACACCTCTTTATGCTACGGGGGTAGGCAAGGTTTGTATAAAGCTGTCTGTGCCGGCTGAGGATTCTCCCACCCCCGACGAATTTTCAGCTGCCCCACTTAGGGCAGCTTTACAGTCCTGTTAACACTGCTGGGGAAGGAAGACACAAAGGCTAGGATCTGCCCTTGACTGTGATAAACAAAAGGAAAACTGAGACCGATGAAGCAAACTCAAGTGTTCCCTAAAGACCCCAGGAATGAATTTGTTCCGTGGCCAGAACAGGATTCAGGAGGTTATCACTTTGTTCACTATATAACAGCAGTTTCTGATAGTTAGATGATCAGAAATAAATGAAGGGTTAGTTTCTAAAGGGCGCTATGTCAATAAAATGTTAAATTTGTAAGAAGGGAATTTGTTTCACTCTGTTTTGTAAATGCCAAGTGTCAACTTCCCCGACTCAGCCAACATACATGCCTCATATTCTGGTGGGCAAAGCTCCTGTTACCCATATGCTCATATTGCAGCAGTTAGAATGAGCTAGTTACGCATGAAAAGGTTTTCGCTGCAGCACAGCTGCTTCCGAGTGCTTGGAATTTAAATGTAAGAGCGTTTGAGGGTTTTGTTCAGTGCTGGTGGAAGGCACCGGACTGACAGCTGCTGGAGAAGCAATATAGCTGCTGGAGAAGCTCACTGCTGTCAGGCAATATACCAACTTGCTGTACTTGTGTAGTGCCTTTCATCCTTGGATCCCAGAGCACTAAAATCATGAACTAAGCCTCACAGCCCATCAGGGAAGGTGTCAGAAATATTATGCAGATGGGGGAAACTGAGGCACAGCATTTCTGTGCTTATTAGCCCTATTGACCTCTGTAGAAGCTGGTTTAGAGTCTAGCACAATTGGTATTACTGAGCATGTTCGTGACTTAAATCGGTTGCTCCTCCAATCATTGTCTTCCCGAGGTTAATTACGCCTGTACTCTTTCACCTCATAAGAACATAAGAACGGCCGTACCGGGTCAGACCAAAGGTCCATCTAGCCCAGTATCCTGTCTGCCGACAGTGGCCAGCACCAGGTGCCCCAGAGGGGGTGGACCGAAGACAATGATCAAGCGATTTGTCTCCTGCCATCCCCCTCCAGCCTCTGTCAAACAGAGGCCAAGGACACCATTTTATCCCCTGGCTAATAGCCTTTATGGACCTAACCTCCATGAAATTATCTAGCTTCTCTTTAAACTCTGTTATATTCCTAGCCTTCACAGCCTCCTCTGGCAAGGAGTTCCACATGCTGACTACACGCTGTGTGAAGAAGAACTTTCTTTTATTAGTTTTAAACCTGCTACCCATTAATTTCATTTGGTGTCCTCTAGTTCTTCTATTTAGGAACTAATAAATAACTTTTCTTTATCGGCCCTCTCCACACCACTCATGATTTTATACACCTCTATCATATCCCCTCAGTCTCCTCTTTTCTAAACTGAAAAGTCCCAGTCGCTTTAACCTCTCCTCATATGGGACCCGTTCCAAACCCCTAATCATTTTAGTTGCCCTTTTCTGAACCCTTTCCAAGGCCAAAATATCTTTTTTGAGGTGAGGAGACCACATCTGTACACAGTATTCAAGATGTGGGCGTACCATAGTTTTATACAGGGGCAGTAAGATATTCTGGGTCTTATTTTCTATCCTTTTCTTAATAATACCTAGCATCCTATTTGCCTTTTTGACTGCCGCTGCACACTGTGTGGAAGTTTTCAGAGAACTGTCCACGATAACTCCAAGATCTCTTTCCTGATTTGTCGTAGCCAAATTAGCCCCCATCATACTGTACATATAGTCGGGGTTATTTTTCCCGATGTGCATTACTTTACACTTATCCACATTAAATTTCATTTGCCATTTTGTTGCCCAATCACTCAGTTTGGTGAGATCTTCTTGGAGTCCCTTACAGTCTGCTTCTGTCTTGACTATCCTAAACAGTTTGGTATCATCTGCAAACTTTACCACCTCACTGCTTACCCTTTCTCCAGATCATTTATGAATAAGTTGAACAGGATTGGTCCTAGGACTGACCCTTGGGGTACACCACTAGTTACCCTCTCCATTCTGAAAATTTACCATTTATTCCTACCCTTTGTTTCCTGTCTTTTAACCAGTTCTCAATCCAAGAAAGGACCTTCCTCTTATCCCATGGCCATGTAATTTACACAAGAGCCTTTGGTGAGGGACCTTGTCAAAGGCTTTCTGGAAATCTAAGTATACTATATCTACTGGATCCCCTTGTCCGCATGTTTGTTAACCCTTCAGAGAACTCTAACAGATTAGTAAGACAGGATTTCCCTTTACAGAAACCATGTTGACTTTTGTCCAACAAATTATGTTCTTCTACATGCTTCACAATTTTATTCTTTACTATTGTTTCGACTAATTTGCCAGGTACTGAAGTTAGACTTACCGGTCTGTAATTGCCCGGATCGCCTAGAGCCCTTTTTAAATATTGGTGTCACGTTGGCTACCTTCCAGTCATTAGGTACGAAATTTAAGGGATAGGTTACAATCCACAGATAATAGTTCAGCAATTTCCCATTTGAGTTCTTTTTAGAACCCTTGATGAATGCCATCCGGTCCCGGAGATTTGTTAACACTAAGTTTTTCTATTTGTTCCAAAACCTCCTCTAATGACACTTCAATCCGGGACAGTTCCTCAGATTCATTACCCACAAAGGACGGTGCAGATTTGGGAATCTCCCCAACGTCCTCAGCCGTGAAGACCGAAGCAAAGAAATCATTTAGTTTCTCCGCAATGGCTTTATCGCCCTTGATTGCGCCTTTTATAGTTCGATCGCCTAGGGACCCACAGGTTTTTTAGCAGGCTTCCTGCTTCTAATGTACTTAAAAACATTTTGTTATTTCTTTTGAGTTTTTGGTTAGCTGTTCCTCAAAATCTTGTTTTGCTTTTCTTATTACATTTTTACACTTGATTTGACAGTGTTTATGTTCCTTTCTATTTATCTCACTAGGATTGGACTTCCACTTCTTAAAAGATGCCTTTTGTCCTCACTGCTTCTTTTACATGGTGGTTAAGCCACGGTGACTCTTTTTAGGTCTCTTGCTATGTTTTTTAATTTGGGGTATACATTTAAGTTGGGCCTCTATTATGGTGTCTTTAAAAGTTTCCATGCAGCTTGCAGGGATTTGGCTCTAGTCACTGTGCCTTTTAATTTCTGTTTAACTAACCTCCTCATTTTTGTGTAATTCTTTTGAAATTAAATGCCAGGGTGCTGGTCTGCTGAGGTGTTCTTCCCACCACAGGAATGTTAAATGTTATTATATTATGATCACTATTCCCAAGCGGTCCTGTAACGGTTATTTCCTGACCTGATCCTGCGCTCCACTCAGGACTAAATCGAGAATTGCCTCTCCCTTGTGGGTTCCTGCACCAGCTGCTCCAAGAAGCAGTCATTTAAGCCATTGAGAAATTTTATCTCCGCTTCTCTTCCTGAGGTGACATGTATCCAGTCAATATGGGGTAATTAAAATCCCCATTATTATAGAGTTCTTTGTTTTGGTAGCCTCTAATCTCCCTCAGCATTTCAATGTCAGTATCCCTGTCCTGGTCAGGTGGTCGGTAATATATCCCTACTGCTAATTTCTTATTTTTGGAGCATGGAATTACTATCCATAGCGATTCTATTGAACATGTTGATTCATTTAATATTTTTATTTCATTTGATTCTACATTATCTTTCACATACAGTGCCACTCCGCCACCCACCCGGCCTGCTCTATCCTTTCGATTTATTTTATATCCCGGTATGATTGTGTCCCACAGATTTTCCTCATTCCACCAGGTTTCAGTGATGCCTATTATGTCAATCTCCTCATTTAATACTAGGTACTCTAGTTCACCCATCTTATTAGTCAGACTCTAGCATTTGTGTAGAAGCACTTTAAAAATTTGCCACTGCTTATTTGTCTGCCCTTCCTGATGCATTGGATTCCTTTGTACGTGGTTGTTTGTCTGCTCTGGCCCATGGTTTGCCCTCTCTCCTCCTCTCTCTTCTGACTACAGCTTAGAGAATCTCTATCAATGGATTCTCCTCTAAGAGAAGTCTCTCCGATTTACGTGCATCTCCACACCAATCGGCTTTCCCCATCTCTCAGTTTAAAACTGCTCTACGGCCTTTTAATGTTTAGTGCCAGCAGTCTGGTTCCACTGGTTTAGGTGGAGCCCATCCTTCCTATATAGGCTCCCCCTCTCCCAAAAGTGTCCCCAGTTCCTAATAAATCCAAACCCCTCTTCCCTACACCATCGTCTCATCCACGCATTGAGATTCTGAATCTCTGCCTGCCTACCTGGCCCTGCGCGTGGAACTGGAAGCATTTCCGAGAATGCCACCATAGAGATCCTGAATTTCAGTCTCTTTCCTAGCAGCCTAAATTTGGCCTCCAGGACATCTCTCCTACCCTTCCCCTACGTTATTGGTACCTACATGTACCACGACCACCGGCTCCTCCCCAGCACTACACATAAGTCTATCTAGATGCCTCGAGAGATCCGCAACCTTCGCACCAGGCAGGCAAGTGACCATACGGTTCTCCCGGTCATCACAAACCCAACTATCTATGTTTCTAACAATCGAATCGCCCACTACTAACACCTGCCTCTTCCGAACTGGCATTCCCTCCCCCTCAGAGGTATCCTCAGTGCGAGAGGATACCACAACATCCTCTGGGAGGAGGGTCCCAACTACGGGATGGTTTCCCCTCTGCTCCCATTGAATGCTCCCTCCCATGTTAGTACCTCCTCCCATGTTAGTACAAGAGTTTTTCTTTGTTGCATGCTGCATCCTTAGAAGTGTTCTTTTGCGTACCAGCTTGCAAGCCTCGTGCAATGACTCAAGACCAGCATGTGGCTTATTATAATGTCCATCTCGATAATAAATAGTGTTAAAACCTGCCAAGTATTAACTTGCAGGAATGGGAGATCACTATAGCTTGGCTAAGCAATGTGCTTGTGTTAATAACACTTCGTTCCTAGCAAAGGGCGAGGTTGTGCCTATCCCACACCTGGCACCGTAGGGAAGGGGGAACTCCTGCACAGCTGTCTATGAGCTACTCACATCACTCCTCCAGACACGTGCGGGAGCACGGAAACACTCAGGAGCAAATGAGTGGGGATTGGGTAGGGAGGGACTGGGACTGGACAGAGTCCTAACACCTCCCCTCACAACCTGGCCACTGGAGCTGAATGGGTATACAGGATTGGGGAGATATCATAGAGGGGTGTCTCAAATTACTCTCTCTCCTCTAGCTGACCCAGAGTGAGTTTTGTTCTGTTTTGTTTCAATTGTTTCACCAAGGAAGCAACAAAAAAAAAAAAATTAATTTGGGGTCAGTTTAAACCAGCTTTTTGGTTCAATGTCTCACTGCAGACGGGAAACTGAACAATCAATAATTCACATACTCTGTTTGCCTCCCGGCTTCCTAAGGACACGACAGGCCCTAGCTTGCATTCTTGCCCACCCAAAGCTCCTATTAGTTTCAGCAGGTGCACAAAAGAGATGGAATCAGGATTTTAAAGTGCTGTGGGAGGATCACCACTTTACCCCTTTAAGGTTACTTCAGTGTATTCACTCTCTACTCTTGGAAAGGTGCTGCTCCATGCTCCTGACTCTCTGGAACTGGGGGGTATATAAGTAACTGTCCCCTAACCATTCCTCAGGTCATCTTTGTGCATTTGTCTTGGACAGTGTTTCTTAAACTTTTTGAGCCCACAGAACACCAAACAATAATATTTTTTCCTGCGGAACACCTATGAAAATTTTCTTCCAAAAAAAATTGTTGTCAGACAGACAAAAAAAGACAAAAACAAAGAAGTAACAAAAAGAAGAGGTCGTGGCACACCTGCGAGTTGTTCATGGAACACCAGTGTTCGGCAGAACATAGTTTAAGAAACACTGGTCTAGGAGCCTAGGCCAAACCCCATTGAATACAGTAGTCATGGGTCCACTTCTTTCATTAGTCCTTCATAGGCAATGATCATGAGGCAGGTGGGGAGTGGCTCCAGCCCCACTGGTTAACCTGAACCAGTTAATCCGTTAAACCAGAGCTACTCAACTTTGGAAGCCCCGGGGGCCACAATGATACTCACAGCACATGCTGAGGGCCGCAACTTAAGTGTGGTTGAATATACATGCAGATATATATGCAAATAGCTTCTTTCACATTGACAGGCATGAATACAAAGATTAAGTCTTAAGCCGCGGCGCCGGACCCAAAAGTGGCCAGTGTGAGCCAGTCAGCACCTCTCAGGCTCTGCCTACAAGGCTAAGCAGCCAGCACTTCCCACGATGCGCCGGGGCTCCCGGCAGCTCCTCCCTTGGGGCTAGAACCACCAACACCCTGTACCCATCTGTTCCAGCCAGCTCGTCCACTTGCATCTTTCAATTCTCACCTCACCTGGGAGACGCCTCGCCATTGTGGTGCGTGTTCCCAGTGGAGGCCATGTTCAAAGGATCCCACCCATGGGCCACGTGTTGAGCCCCCATGTAAACCCAAACTGCACCGCAGGCCGCAAACAAATGGGCCGCGGGCCACATGCAGCCCGTGGGCCCTGTGTTGAGTAGCCCTGCGTTAAACCCTCAGATCTCTAGTTAGGCCCCCAAAAGTAAGAGAGTTCTTTATGTAGTCCTTTTTAGTTTATGCCAGTGCCGTAAGGGTAGATTCGTAGTGGTGACATATCGCTTAGATTCCATTTGATTCTACAAACTCTAATGTCCAACCCATTGTGATGCCTGCTTTTGCATTCTCACTATTGTCTGCTAATATGCATTGAAGGGGCTCGCTTAACTTTGCCAGCCTGAGGAGAAATAAGGCCCTCAAGTGAGTCAATCGTCTCGAATTTCTTATGAACAAGGCAAATGAAATATTGATCACGCTCATCGCATATGCAGCAAGCTACGGAGCGATTTTTCAGCTGCAAATAATGCATGCTAGAAGTGGAGAGGGGAAAGCAACTCTTCTGAAAGGCCTGCACACCCTGAGCGATTGCTGAACCTCTTGCAGACCTAACCTGTATGGAAAGTAAAACAGCATGTACTAGAAAGAAGAGCCAGAAAGAGGAGAATGACTGTGTGTACCATGTGTGTGATTGTGAAACCCTTACTGTTACTGAGTTATCTCTTACTCCTCAAGCAGTCTCACTGATTTTAAAGGATCTACTTCAGGAATAAGGTGCTTCTCACTGTGAGTGTATCAAACACTAACTTCATGTGAGCCAAGCACACAATTTACTGACCCTATGGGAAGAATGTGTAGACGAACCAGATTTTCTAATGGAAGGAAAGCTGGCTGCAATTCACAAAATAAAGTGACTTGGCTTTGGGCAGAAGGAGAGAATGGTTTCCAGATGCTAAATCTGCACAAAGCCCCATCCTGTTTACCTGCGTGGCCTTTTTCCTGTGGGGCTAGATGAGGAGAGCAAGGGCTACAGACCTGAACATCCGGCTACTGGTGGGTGGTGAAAGGAAAGGATGGAGAGGAGTGAGAAGAGCTCTGGTTTGACCTTCCCTGCTTGGTAGCCAATGTGGCTAGTCAAACACGATGGGGTAGGGACGGAGAGTAAACAGTTTCACTACAGGGGATGAAGTAACTCGTTATTCCCCTGCAAAGCGAGGGGCCTTCAGGAGAGGAACTGTAACACTGCATCACAATGCACTCCTTGATTTTCTCCTGGGCTACTCACTGCCCTGATTCAGATCGAAAAGTTACCTCTCAGCCCCACATGCTCAGAGACTTACTTTGTACAGTAGACTTCCGATAATCCGGAACCTATGGGATTTAGGTGGTGCCAGATTATCAAATATGCCGGACTATCAGGAGGTACTATAAGCAGGTTATATATATACTGTATACATTATATACTGTATATAAAGTTTTCTTAACCCTTTTTATTGTACATACTGTATACAGTATACTGTAATGTTTTAGTTTTTAAGCCTTTTTACCCTTTTGCTCAGTCTAGCTGCTGCCGCTGTTACCTTGTGACTCATTTTTGCCGAAGCTCACTCACTAGGCTCTTGCCATTTTGATGCCGGACTATCAGGAGTGCCGGACTATTGGATGCCGGACTATTGGAGTTTTACTGTACTATTATAACTCCTTCTAAAGGCATGCTGCTCTTCCCTGTCAGTAATTATTACAGAGCACATATCTGCAGTAGGAAGGCAAGTTTCCAGCAGTGTGTTTGAAACACTGCCTGAAATGTGTATCTGTTTGCTCAGATTAAATACTCTTCTTCTCACATGGATATTTCTCTTTGTATTCATTTGTAAATAATGTGTATAAAAACATACCCTTGTGCTGTACAGTCTCTCCCCTATCAGTTCTCTGTTAATAACGAAAATAGCCAATAGCCACTGGTTCATGTATGTACCTAAAAAAGCATAATAGGCGTGAAAAATATGAACAAAGACTTGCATACATGGCAGATGAAAGCAGCGATGCAAATGGGCATTGAGTATTAAGTCATTGTGTATGTTATTTTGATGTCAGTGGTAGGCCAACTGATGCATTTCTAGATGTTCAGGTTATAGAAAACACATTGGCTGCATCTGCGAAAAAACCCCTTTTAGAAGAGTAAATTGCTTTTTACTTGGGCCCCTAAGAGGTGGCTGCTTGTGCATTTGATGGAACTACAGACTTCACTGGAGGACATGGTGGAGTAAAAGCTTTGCTCAGGGAAAGTGTAACCCTAATCTCTCTTATACATACTGCAGAGGCCATCTACTCCAACTAGCACTAGCACGAGTTGCAGAATCTTCAAAAGACATAAACAAAGCCATACATCTAATGCCTTCATTATACAATTTTTTTCAACAAGATTCCAAAAAGACTGAATGGCTTGGAGAAAATAGAAGGTGCTCTGGGACTGAAGATCAAATTAGTCCAACCTGGGAAAACTCGCTGTCTTTCTCATGAGCGATCTATGGCTGTGATCTCTAAATTACTGCAACCCTTCTTACTGGCTTTGGAAAGTAGTGAGACTGGTGGACTACTACATTCGGAGAAGACCATCGCTATTCTCCCTCTTGTGAGTCTACTGTTGAAACCACTTGAGTCATTAAACAATGCCATCCAGGCAACTGTTACATCAGTAGTACATCTTTGTCCAGCAACATTTGGATCAATCCATGAGCTAGTAATTGAAAACGTACTGTAGCAAAGACTTCAGTCCAGAAGTTGACTAATGAAGGCACTTATATTGAACCTTTAAGTGAAGGGGACAAGAAGTGTTTGTTATGTCAGCTGAACACATTAGATCCATACAAATCTACAACTTCCGGAATCTACTCAACCACAACATGGTTTCTAAAGATGCCTGTCTTATAAAACATCAACTGGGGAGTGCAGTGAGACACTTAACAGTGATCAGGACAGAATGGAGAATTTGAACACAGAATGGAATGTCACATGGCGAATGAATGAAGATTTGACTTTTCCTTTTTATCATCACTAGTGACTTGACCCAATCTTGGTGCTATGTTTCTTGAAGTGAAAAGAAGTAGAAAATCACCACTTGCTGCTCCCAGTCACAACAGCTACATTGAGCGTTCTTTTTTGTCACAGAATAGAATTTTATGTTCTGAAAGAAGTCACCTTCTTCCTGATCATGTGAATGAATGAATGAACATATCAATGGGAGGACTGGACGTACTGGACAGATGAGAAGCCACCAAAGATGAGTATTTGAGAAGCCCATTAACAAAATAGTGCAAAATAGCAGCAAGAGACCAAGAAGGATGTAGATTTAATGCTCCTTCAAAGTCTTGAGTAGCTAACTTTAATCAGTGTGATGATGTTTAAAACCAGAGTTAAATCTAAGAAAATGGCCATGAAACACTTTTCAGTGTTTACTATTGTGCCATACAGCCCACCTACATCCTTGTGGTCTCACCCGTGAGCTCTCCCTTTTCCCCTCCTCCCCCTCCCCTGTAAATTTGAGAACCTTGTCTAATTTCAGTTCCTGGGGAAAACGCTGCCAGGAGCAGTTTCCTGTATGGAGGAAGATCAATGGGGCAGCAGCTTCATATGTGCTAATTTAGCACATTTCAGGAGCACTACATTTATTTACATCCAAAAGCACTGAGGGTCTGAGACTTTTTCCATTGCTTTCAATAGATTTTTCATCAGACCCTTCATGACTTCCTATATTAACAGAAAGAAATGGCATCTCTTAACTGTCAAACTGAGTAGCAAGCTACATGTGCAAGCTTTCCTCAGCTAGTAGCTGCTGATTGTGCAGTGCTAACTTGTTGCTAACTTTTGCATTTAGTTCTCTGGGTACACTGTAGCGTAATGTGTTGGTTAATCTTGACATTAGAGATAGGTGATAAATCGTACCAGCAATGAACACGCATTTGTAAGGAGAATATGCTAATTATTTATTTTTCAAAGCAAATGACATATTTTCTATGATGTTACAGATTTTAACAAAATATATGTGAGCTTAAAATACTTCACCATGGTAGCCATTGTTTTAATTGGTATAGACCTAAGAGTCTTCCTAGCTTTCCATAGGCTTCTAGCTTTCCATGCTTTCCATACCCAAGTCTTTTAGGCTTCCTAGTTTTCCATACCCTCCTGACTCCATTCAAACCTATTCCAATGCCCATTTCTCATTCCTAGCCTAACACTCTTAGTTCTGCTGCTCACAAAACAATAAACAACTATTTCACACTCTTAAAACTATTGCGTTCTTTACCCCTGCATTACTGTATCCATCAGTGCTACTATAGGATAAATTCTACTTGTAACTAACCTGGAAGCATTTTGTGGTACTTTCATATGAACCCGTCAATAGAAAAATAAAAAGCATTAGGGGTAACAGGCAAGGAATACGGCAGCATGAGGGTTTATCCTGATAAGTGGAAAAATGCTATGTCCCTGAATCCAGCACGTTAATTATTTTACATTCAATGCCAGATGCATTTTGGTATGCAGAATTTACAGTCCTGTATTAGAAGCTGATCCAAAGTTCATTCCCATCAATGGAAGTCTGTCCATTGACTTCAATGGGCTTTAGATCAGTGGTTTTCAAACTTTTTTTTCTCATGACCCAGTTGAAGAAAATTGTTGATGCCCATGACCCAAGATAATTTGACTAGACTAGAGTGTGGGCTCTCGGGTGGAGCGGAGAATGAGAGCTTTGGGATCTAGAAGGGGGCTCCAACTTTGGGGGGAGGGTCAGGGATGAGACAGGAGGGGCTTACCTTGAGTGGCTCATGGTCAGTGGTGCAGTGGGGAAGCTAAGGCAGCTTCCTGTTCTCCTGGCACCACAGACCATTCTGGCCTCAGCCAGCAGCAGGTTCCCAGCCAATGGGAGTGTGGAGCTAGTGCTCAGGACAGGAGCAGTGCACAGAGCCCTGTGCACTCTGCACTCCCCCTATACACCCAGGAGCCGGGCCTGCTGCTGACCTCTTCTAGGGCACAGCGCTGTCTGTGGTGCTAGGACAGGCAGGAAGCCGCCTTAGCGCCCCCATTGGTCACCCTGTAGCAATGAGACCCAGAGCCTGACATTCCACCACCCCGTACTGGGTTGCACCCCGTAGTTTGAAAACCACTGCTTCAGCTCACACTGTACATTATGTGCTTACAAAAGTGATCCAACTTGACTGACAAAACAGAAACAGGCATCAGTATTCTCTCCATGGGGCTATGTGAGTTTTACTTTACTCAATGCATAGGACAGAACCGAATCCATCACCACAGTTGGGAAAGCTGTGCATATGAAAACCATCAGCTTTTCCTTCAGCTTTGCCACCAAATAACGTGCCTTGGGCACGGGTGACATTAAAGCATCTACGATGGCATCCACAACTTCATGGCCAGCGGTGCAGCCTTCATTAAGTATTTTGTTGACAAAGTCTGCCCGTTCTTGCACATACTCTTCACTGTAGACGGCCTTCTCCTCCTCGCTAAGTTCACTCCAGATCTGTTCTGCATTGACTGGCGATTGAATATTAGTTGAGCGTGCATAATTTCCTGGCTGAATAATACACACCTAAAAGGAAAATAAAATTAGGAAATAACTGTTAGAATACAATCAGCTGCTCTTAATTCAGAAAAATAATATGAGCAGGAGAGCTGGCTGAATTTTTTTTTTTTTAGCAGAACAGTTCTGTTGGAAAATGTGGTTTCTGTAAAATCAAATGTTTTGTGGGACTGTGCTGATTAGAATCAAAATGGAGTTTTTCATTATGATTTTATTTCAACGTTCTTGTTTCACTTCACTTTGATTAAATGTTTTAACTTTCTTCATTTTTAATTGATGTTTCTGTATTTTCTGCACTTTAGCAACACAAGGACCCCTCTTTTGATTTAAAAATGTTCAGTGACCTCCAATTCCCCCCATTCAGCCCATGCCTTGCCTCCTTCCCCAGGGTTCTGCCCCTGCCCTGCCCCTTCTCCAAGGCTCCGCCCATGCTCACTCCATCCCCGCTCCCTCTGACACTCACTCTCCTCTTCTCTCACTCGTGTTACCAGGCTGGGACAGGGGTTTGAGGTGCAGGAGGAGGTGTGGGTTGTGGGCACTTGGAGGGATTTTGAGTGTGGGCAATGAACTGGGATAATGGTTGGGGTGCAGGAGCCAGTGAGGGGTACAGGATCCCATCAGGCAGTCCTTACCTGGGGCTGCTCCCAAAAGCAACCAGCACATCCCTCTGGCAGTGGTTCATAGGTAGCAGGCCAGGGTTGTCACCATGTGCTGCCCCTGCCTGCAGGCACCACCCCACTGCTCCCATTGGCCACAGTTCCCTGCCAATAGGAGCTGTGGAGTAGGAGCTTGGGGTGGGGGCGGTGCACAGAGACACCTCCCCCCCAGTGGCCAGAAGAGGATGTGCTAGTTGCTTCCAGGAGCAGTGTGGAGTCAGGGCAGGTAGGAAGCCTGCCATAGCTCCACAGCATTGCTGGACATTTAGCATATAGGAGGAACTGTGAGGGGGTGTGGAGTTGTGGAAGGGAGCAGGAGGAGATGATCCACAGGGCCCATGGGCCCACTGGGATACCCTCAGGGACCATCAGTGGTCCATGGACCCGAGTTAAAGAAACACTGATCTAAATGAAACATTTTGATAGGTCATTTCGATGTTTCCAGAATGAATTGTCCTTGAGTTTCTGTCGCATAGTAAATTTAGAAGTTTCTACTTTTTGTCTCCTTGCAAGATGAAAAAAAAGTATGAAATGTCCGAGTTTCTCATGGGACAGAAATTCTGTTTCCCCATCAGTTGTAAGGAACAGATAATGGCCCTTGATTTCCAAGTATATAGCGACAATGACCCTGTTTCTGATCGCACTGGCGTCTGTAGCAAAACTTGCCCGGATTGCTGTGTGGATCGGCTTACATCCAAAGCTGCCAAAGTCTTTGCTGCTGGGTCTCCCATGTCCTTGACTGCATTGGAGCTGCTGTTCTGTTAGTTTCCCAGAGAGCTCAGGGGAGTATTAGGGCTTGTTTGGTATTTTACAACAGGTGCATCTTACCTGGAATATCTGAGTGTTGCTAAGTGGTTAACGGCATATTTGTTACAACTGCCTAAGTCATGTAACAGTGATGCTACGTCTACACTGCAATTAAATACTTGTGGTTGGCCCCTGCCAGGTGACTTGGGCTAAGGGGCTATGTAATTGCAATGTGGATATTCTGACTTGGGACAGAGGATGGGCTCTGGTACCCTGAGCCCCTCAGTCCTAGCCCTGGGAGCCCAAGTCAGCTGACACAGGCCATGCAGAAGATTTTAATTACAGTGGAGCCTGCAGTGGCAGCACAGAATTCCAATGCCAGGCACGGCGCACTGGACCTCACACTCATGATGGGTCTGAGGTGATGCTGGCAAATTGGCATCCCCCAGACAAAACCACGTCCGGATTTGTCTCTGCCCCGGACAGGGGACAAACCTTAAAGAAGTAGGATTGTTGTGGAAACCGGACGAATGGGCCTGCCTAGCTAGGGGGAGCACAAACCGCTGTATCCCTTTCATAGGCACGACACACTGTGCTGCAACGTGGGCAGTTCGGTTGGCTGGTCGGTGTACAGAGGCAGGGAGTCATGATTCCCCCTGCTCCCGGGCCCCTTTTGGCAGAGTGGCTGCAGGAAAGAGGAATCGACTATCCGAGGATGCACCTTGCCAGCCTTTCGGTGGGCTGGGCAATGGTGAAGAAGGACAAGGGGGACTAGCTAAAAGCCAGCCACACTTTAGCCCATAGTGAGCGACTATAAAAATAATCCCCACAAATATTGCCACCATGGCTCTTCGTGAAGGTAATTATTCGAGACATATTACTGAACATTAAAGGCCAAGCAAATGAGAACAGCTAACCTCTTAAACTAAGCACTTCCATGCTCTCAAGATTATCCTTAGCTAAGCAGTTCAAATCCTCACCACGCCGTAGATAGTTCAGAGTGTTTAACGCAAGGGATTTTACAGCATTTTTTAATGTTTTCCAAAAAGGGGGCTGTTAATGAAACACAGCAGCGGCTTTTCCACAACCAATCTGCTAGAATCATTTCCTCAGGTGGAACACTTAGGGCACATCTACACTAGGAAATTGTTTTGAAATGACTTATTTCAAAATAATAACTCCAGAAATAACAATTTCAAAATAAGCTTATTTCCTTAGGCTACGTCTACACTGCAGCACTATTTTGGGATACCAGTAACCCATTATTTCGAAATATTACAGGCTCGCTATTCCGACATCCCTGTAAGCCTCATTCCACGAGGAGTAAGGGACATTTTGGAATAGCGATTTATTTTTAAATAAGTGCTGTGTAGAGAGCGCCAAATTTTGAAATAAGCTATTTTGAAATAACATCAAAATAAGATACTATTTTGCATAGCTCAAATTGTGTATCTTATTTCGAGCTACGGT
Organism: Rafetus swinhoei; assembly: GCA_019425775.1. Lineage (NCBI taxonomy): Eukaryota > Metazoa > Chordata > Testudines > Trionychidae > Rafetus > Rafetus swinhoei. Next base: position 191,551,861 of record CM033440.1, read on the forward strand.
GCAGTGTAGACTCACCCCAAGGAAAGCAGGAGTTATTATTTCGAAATAAAGGGGTTGTGTGTAGTGAGGACGCTTTGCTTGTTATTTAGAAATAAGGGTTATTTAGAAATAAGAGTTATTTCAAAATAACTCCCTAGTATAGACCAGGGCTCAGTGAGCTCTAAATGAGGATTTAAATGGAGGAATGATTCAAAGGGGGGGAGGGGGAAGCTAAAGGAGCTGCTCAAGAATCTAAGTTTTAGGTTTGGTCATTAATGTTTCCTCCATCACCATCAACTTGGCCCAAGGAAGTCCACTGGGGAGAGATGGCTTCAGCACTTGGGTTTTCTACCAAAGGAATAAACCTTTAACTCTTCCTGGAAACCACACGGCATTTCTGTGAGGGCATGTCTGCACTAGGAAATTATATCAAAATAACTTATTTTAAAATAATAACTCCTGAAATAACTATTTCAAAATAAGTTTATTCCCCCGGGGTATATCTACACTGCACAGCTATTTTGAGATACCAGAGGTATCCCGAAATAGCTATCCCATGTCTACACAAGCCGCCAATTATTTCAAAATATTTTTCAAAATAACAGGCGCTGTATTTCACCATCCCGGTAAAGCTCATTGCAAGAGGGATAAGGGATGGCTCGAAATCGTGCGATAGTTCAAAATTTGGTGCTGTGTAGATGTGCCACATTTCAAAATAAGCTATTTCGAAATTCAATCGAAATAAGACATGCAATTTGCATAGAGCAAATTGCATCTCTTATTTCGAGTTTAAGGTGCTGTGTAGATGCACCTCCTGAAAGCAGGAGTTATTATTTCGAAATAACTAGTCCCTTATCATATATATAGTAGCCCAATGTCTGTGACTCTGTAACGCTGTAGTGTTACGAGTCACCTCTGGGGGGGGTGCTGTTGCCTCGCGCCGTGGCGCTCGGCTGAGTTCTGCACTGTTCAGCCGGGGCGCTGCGGGGGAGCAAGCGGAGCAAGCGGCCGTTTAGGCTCCGTGCTCCCCGTGCTGCATGAGGAGCATGGAGCCCAAACAGCTGCTTGTGCTGCTTGCCCCCGCACGGGGAGCGCGAAGCCCAAACAGCCGTTTGGGCTCTGCGGTCCCCCGAGTGAGAGGCAGGAGGGGGAGAAGAGAAAGAGAGATGGAGAGAGAGGCAGGAGGTGGAGGAGAGCTGAGAGAGAGACGGGGGAGGCAGGAGGAGGAGGAGGAGAGAGAGAGAGAGAGAGAGACAGAGACAGAGATGGACATGGAGGAGAGTCCCGAAAAATCCCATTGTATGACGGGTTATTGGCTAGTTTCGAAATAACAGCCTTGGTAGTGTGGTCGCTCTGCTTGTTATTTTGAAATAAGGGGAGTTATTTTGAAATAACTCCCTAGTGCAGATCAGGGCTGAGTGAGAGAACCCTGGTCAGTATACTCCCTGGGCACCCTGGTCATGCTTCCTTCTTATCCCACCCCACTCAAGTCCTCATCCCTTCTTACCCCACAGTAGAGGCCCACCGAAGGAAAATTTTAGTTACAGTGTGTCATTGTTTAGACAGGCATTGTATGAATCCAGAGTGCCTCTTCGTTTTGACAGGCATTGTAAGAATCCAGAGTGACAGTCAGTTCCTGCCCCCAAGGCAGACAAAGGATGGGAGGGAAAACACAGGGGAAATGACTTCCTGAAATCCTGCAGCACCAAGAATAGAACCTAGCGCACCCACCTCCCATGGCAGTACCCTATCCACCCGACAACATTGCCCGCTGGCGATGATGGGCCTAGAAACCACTATAAATCCTAGATGAATCTGCATCGTAGACATCCTGGGACCAGAGGCAGCAATCTCCGGGTTGACTCGACTCTTCATCTTTCCAGTGCTGACATACTCAGTTACATGCAGTTTACTAGGAAGGGCTTTTAAATATGACTTTTCACAAGAGTAAGAGTGTGGCCAAATTTTCCCTTTCCTTCTCCAATATGCACTATCCTCTAGGGCAGCGGTGTTCAACCTTTTTTTCTCATGACCCAATTGAAGAAAATTGCTGATGCTCGCAACCCAGCATAATTTGACTGGAGTGTGGGCTCCAGAGTGGGGCTGAGGATGAGAGATTTGGGGTGTAGGAGGGGGCTCCGGCTTTGGAGGGGTCAGGGCTGGGGAAGAAGGGGCTTACCTCGAGCAGCACCCAGTCAGCAGGGGTGCTGAGGCAGAAGCAGCCAGCTGTAGGTTCCCAGCCAATAAGAGTGCAGAACTAGTGCTTGGGGTAGGGGTGGTGCACATTGCCCTGTGTACTCTCTTCTCCACCGCATCTGGGAGCCGGACCTGCTGCTGGCCACTTCTAGGGTATAGTACAGTCTCCGGTGCCAGGACAGGCAAGTAGCTGCCTTAGCACTCCCCACTGGTCACCTGATCCCCCAGCAGCAGCAAGACCCAGTCCCTAACATTCCCATAGTTTGAAAACACTGCTCTGTGGAAGCTGGTTGCCCCGCTTCATCCCAGAAATAACAGCAGGTCAATGATGTATGTACAGTTTCAGGAGGAAAGGTGCTATATAAATATCAAATTCACCTTCCTGCAAAATTAATGGTTATTCCTGAAATATATAAGCAGCTTGTCTGGGTGGGAAAAGCTGAAGAAATATCTTACCAGCACTCCAAACTTCTTCATTTCCAATCTTAAGGAATCACAAAACTTTTCTATGGCTGCCTTGGTCATAGAGTAAATGCCATTCCCCAAAGTGCAGTAAGCATTAATACTAGACATAAAGACCATACGACCTGGAGAGGGAAAAAAACCAACATTGTTCAAATGTTCAAATCACGTAAATTAATATTTAAATCCCTTGTTTCCCCATAATCTTTCCCTCATAACTGCCTTACTGTGCAGTGAGGCTAAAATGTGCATTCCTGACATAACCTCGAGATAGTATATTCAGCTCTGGAGATCAAAAAACCAACCTTCCTACAAAAGTCTTATTTCTTGGCTATTTGCAGCTGCTGGACCAGACTAAGTATAATATAGTCACAACTTGCATCCCACCATTTCTGAGCCATTAACTTCCAATATAAAGCATGAGGACATAAATGCAAAAAGCCAGGCTTTAGTTTAACCAGCAACTGGAGAATTCCCTGACCACAAAATTCCTACATTTATGATGCCCACTGCTGAAATATATCCCGGTCCTTTATGGAAATTGTGGAAGACCAGTCACTGTCTAATCACTCCACAGAGATGAGGAAAGAGATTGCAGCAAAGCAACCTCTAAAATCTGTGAGTTAATATAAGAAATAAAAATGAAGGGATTGTGCATCTAAAAGGAGGGCTGTAGTAGGGGAAAGAGACAGTGTCTAATTATCCACCGTGATGGGTCTGATTCCACTGTAACACCAGCTTTATACCAGTGCAACTCCACTGAGTTCAAAAGTTAGCCCTGGAAAGGTAAAATGTCTCAGAGGGGTAGCCGTATTAGTCTGTAACTTTAAAAACAATGAGCAGTCCTGTGGCACCTTAGGCCACGTCCACACTAGGAAATTATTTCAAAATTACTAAATTTGATTTAATAACTCCTGATTTAACAAATTCAAATGACCTGTGACTTAGAGCCCCAGGAAGCACTGGGAAGAAATTAGTTCGAATTACTGTGGGGCATAATTATTTCAAAATAGCAGTACCGGAGTGTCCACACTACTGTTATTTCAAAATAACTATTTCGGAATTAGCATTACTCCTGAGGAAAAGCAGGAGTACAGATTTCGAATTCCGCAGCCTATTATTTCAAAATAATAGGCTTGGTAAAGTGGACACTCCGCTTATAAATTCGACCAAAAGGGGATTATTTCGAAATAAAGCCCTAGTGTAGACCAGGACTTAGAAACTAACAAATATATGTATCCTGGATCTTTCATTTCCATTCCAACTCATCTGATGAAGTGAGTTTTACCCACGAAAGCTCATGATACAATATAACAGCAAAAGCAGTTACCTGTTAATTGTAGGATCAGTGTTAATGAAGCTAATTAAGTCATGCTGAATGTGTCCTATTCATAGCTTTTGATGTGTAAATGCAAATATTAAAGGTGGGGGAAATTGCCTTTGAAGTGCATTAACCAGTTAATATTCAAGCCCAAACTGATAGTGTCAAACTTGTAAATGAATGGCAGCTTGATGTCCACAAATGTATGTCTTCCCATACTATTTGATGGTGATTTCCATGGCTTGTCCCATGATTATCCTCATTTTATGATTTTTGCCAAATGTACCAGTCTACTAATGCTCACAGGTGTCCCGAACAAGGACCTGGGCTCTGCAATTTATTCCTGCAGCTGCAACGAATAATTATGCCATAGCACCAGAAACGTTTACCAGGCTGATGCCACCACAGCCACTGAGAGGAAGGACGGTCTTGTGGTTAAGAGCTCAAGAGATCTGGATTCCACTCCTGTGTCAGAGCTTGCCCTGTGAAATGGGAACCAAGGTGCCGCCTTTTGTCTGCCTTGCCTATTTCGAATGTGAACTGTTGGGCTTAGGGACTGCATCTTAGTATATGTGTGTGTACTGCACCCAAAGCTACGGGGCACTGCTCTTGGTTGTGGCACCTAGGTGCTATTGTTATAACTTCTGTGCCAGGACGACACAATGGCCCAGAAAGCTCAGGGTAATATGGCCACTCTGAAATCAGTGGAGAGGGTTCACTCTGCACTTCTCTTGCACTGCACCTATCTCCATTGGCCAGAATGAGAGGGTGCTGAGATCAGACAAAATAGGAGCTGTTCCATTCCTGTCAGTGTTTCAGGAATAACGTCAATGGATTGCCATTGAATGCCTACAAGTAAACACATGCATAAATGTCAATGCAGGATCTGGGTGACTGTGTTAGTAGCAGCAGCATATCACAGAAGGAGGGGGATCCCACCCCACATGTAGCAGTAAAGCACTCCTGTGTGCTGCATGCTTGTGATACTAACCGAACCTAGCCATCAGTTTTCAAGTGTGTCAAGGTGTCATTACATTTTTTCCCCATACATTGAAAAAATCATAAGCAATGGTACTAAGAGACTGACGAGCTGCATATTTCTGGCTAAGGAATAAATGGTGGGATAAAAGCATCTGTTTATGGATCACAGGGCACTTTCTCTGTTACAGTAGCACCTCCAGACCCCCAGCAAGAACTCCGGACCTCACAGGTCCTGTGCACACATGTAGCAGGAGACAATTCCTGCCTCAAAGAGCTTAAGGCAAGTTAGACAAAGGGTAGGAGAAAGGAATATTATTATCTCTCTCTGATCAATGGGAACCACAGGGTCACAGAAAGATTAAGTGACCAGCCCTAGGAACTCAAAGAACCTGTGGCAGAACCAAAATTGAATTCAGATCTCCTGAGTCCTTTTCCACAAGATCCCCCTTCTTCCCAGAAGCCATGAACAATAAAACAGTACAATCGAAATACCAGAACAAGTCCTAGCCCATGCTGAGTGTGTCCCTGGTCCAACACAGAGAGTTCTCTTGCACTTGAAAGAAGGCTGCTAACAACTAGCTTGAAGCTAGATATTGATGTAATTAATTTCTCATAAATTAAAACGAAGCACTTTTTTCTTGCCGTCTTTTGAAGATTAGGTTGCCCTCTCAGGTAATGTTTCAGGAAATTTGCTTCAGTTGATTGAGAGGGACAATTAAGACCTCACTTATAGCTGCTCCATTACCTTATTAAGAGTAAACTAAGTATTCTACCATTGTAAATGATATTAGATTAGGATTACCCTTATATTTCCTTAGAAGGGGAAGAAATGCCAACGTTGTCCGTATACTCCCAAGGAGATTCACATCCACAAATTTTTCATACTTCTCCATAGTCAGCCATCCTGTCTCGCCGAATGTCGATATTCCAGCATTGTTCACCAATCCCCAAAAACCTGAAGGAGGGGGAAATGTTGTCTCCTGTGTATAGTATATTTAACCACCAAACAAACTGGACACAATACCATCAGAGCCTTCATCAATGTTCATGGGATGGCTGCGGTAGTGGACTGTGCCTATGAAGACTGAGCTTCCCAGACAGAAATTGGGCGAGGCACCGTGAAGGCCAGGTTGTTCTGCCCACCTGGTCGGAACTGACATAGAATAAAGCAGAGTTCTTGCAAGCAACTTGTATACCAAGTGATCACTGAACACCACAATGGGAGCAATCGGAAATATGTTATTGGCTGGATTATGTTAGATTTATACTTACAGGCATGTGCAACCTTTGCTTAATGAAGGAACATAATTGCGACCATTTTCTGGACCATATCAACCTGTTCAGCTCTGTTTAATAATCATGCACTACATTGTCTCCTTAAGTTATTTAAGAATAAAATTATGTGGGAGGCCACTTTCTACTGCCAAAACAGTGTGCCAAGGTATTTTAATGTCATCAATCATGCTATGTATTTATGAGCACTTTTGTGAAAACAGACACTTTTGAAAATGTTATCATTCAGGCTTTAGTCTGCTTAACACTAAGTAACTTAGCAACAGAAATCCTATTTTAAATAGTGATTTGATATTGGTCAATTGACTTACACTCCTAAGACATTTTAAAAGAGGGGACTGAGTTAGTCATTTTTAAAAACATTTAAAACATATGCAAATGAGGCTAAGCGTAGACTATCGCCAAACCCTATTTGCATAATTAATGAGCGCCCACTTTTTGCGCAAGAGGTTTTTGGGCAAAAAACCCCTCTTGCACAAGAGCCGTTCTTCTAGAAAAAAATGCAGAAGAACGGCTCTTGCGCAAGAGGAGGTTTTTGTGCAAAAGCCTCTCGGACAAAAAGCGGGCGCTCATTAATTATGCAAATGAGGCTCGGCAATATTCCACGCTTAGCCTCATTTGCATATTTCTTGTGCAAAATGGGTGCAGGATAGACATAGCCATAGGGATGTCTGTACTGAACTCAATAGTTGAGGCCTGGTCTACACTAGAGTAAGGTTGATGTGGCATTGACCTAACTCCGTAAGCATTTACACTAAAATGTAGCTCCCACCAATGTAACTGACCCACTACACCAACCTAAAAACTCTGTCCCAGAGCTCCCCCATGCTTTATGAAAATTGCCATATGAATGTGCATAATTCAAAGACGCTTTAGGCAAAATGCTGCATGTAACATATCACGTTTAAAGTTATGGTCTCTTGAATGAGCATACTCTATTTTTGTATAGGTAAAAATATAAGTGGGAACTTATTTCATTAGCCTAGATATTCTAATAAAAGCCATGAAGATGGGGAGATCAAACAAAGGGTTCCTGCCCTAAGGGAAAATCCATTTAAGGAATGGAAAACAATCAAGCTTTTGTCTTCAGCTGGCTAGAGAAATTGCCTCCCAAACCTAAGAGGATACACGTGAAGGCACCCCAGAGAGTAGGTTAGCAGACTCAGTGGCATGACCAGCGCCTCTGTGATCAAACCTATCACAAACTCCTTCTCTGTTCAAGGCCTAGCTCTTAGGCTGATGTAGTTAGGTAGATGCAGTGTCAGTGTAGACACTGTGTAACTCCCATTGACCGTAAATGCCTTTCAGACATCATCTGTCACTGCCCCAGACTGACAGGACAGGTGGTACAAACACTCCTGCTGAGGCCATGCTCGGCCAGCATTCAACATGCGAAAGCGATTTAATTACGATGGTGACTGTAAAGCAACATAATTTAGGTCGTCTTAATTTTTGTAGTGTAGACTTGCCCTAAGTCTCTTCCAGGCTTGTCAGCTTTGCTCGCTGCTTAGTGTGAGCCCTCCAGGGGATCTTGCATATGCCTAGCTGAAGGCACCAATTGATACAAATGGTCAGTTTCACAGGCCCTGTGCAGAATCAGTGAAACATGGAGTATTTGTAGGGGTTTGTGTGGGTAATGGAATATTTCCTCCTAAGCCTGACACAGGGGTGCCAGATACCTGCCCAGCTATCTACAGACAATAGCAGGGATCACTGCCTGCTGCAGCCACATCTGCAAGGTTCCTGGCTAGTGGAGTTGAATTGTTCAGAAATTACCCGCCTCCCCTTCCCCCCCCGCAACACACACACACACACACGTTAGACATGGGGAAATGTACTGATTCTATCAGAAACAGAAGGACTGAAGCTGCAAATAGAATTAGAGGCCAGGGTGGGGAGAAGAAGGGAGATTTTTGCTAACACCGTGGTCGTTAAAATGGATTCTGAGGACAAAGATTAACAGATAAAGTAGAGGATCTGGAGGTTCACTTTAGGAGACCTCATTTAAGATTAGTGGGGCTTCCAGAAGGGGAGTAGCTTCTTACATGGACAAAGAAAAACTCCTAGCCCTCCCAGATAAAATTATGTCTCTTTCATATAGATACCCATAGATGTGATACCTTGGAAAACTGTATGCACATTACAACATACTCAAATCTCTTGGCACATTGTAAGAAGCTAATAAATTCCCTGACTCCTTGAAAAAGGCTACTGGGCACCTAAGCCCACAATCTGTCAGTCTAAACAGCTCCCTACTTAGGAAGATGTACTCAAAACCCACAAATTAGAATCCAAGATGAAAAGAGGGTGAAAAATGTGAAAAGCAAAATTTAAAAAATTGCTGTTTCTGGGTTTGTTTCTCTTTTGTAATTTCAATTTTTTTTTTTTTTACTTTCTCCAGGTTATGCATGAGCAGTCAGACAGGAAAGGATGTTTTATATGTGAAAGGGACTATTTGACCATGGACTTTACAGAATATCTAACCAGATGGATGTCAGTTGGGTTATTGTTTCTGTGAAATATTTTATTAGTAACTATTCCTTATATGTATAGAGGTGTGCTGGCAATTCAGAACCCACCGAAAATAAAGCAGTTACTAGAAATGGTTGAACATTTTTCATTTGAAATGGTCTTTTTTGAAAAACAAATTGTCTTTTTTTTTTTAATTGTCACCATTTACCAATGACAATATTTTATTTTTTCACTTCCCTGTTCTTTTCCTTTCTGCCCCCCCGATTCAGGGTACATCTAGACTATGTTCTTCTTTCGAAAGGAGATATGCAAATCCAGTGCTAATTTGCATATCTTCTTCCTATCACTTTTTCAAAAGCTTTTTTTTTTTTTTGAAAAAGAAAGCAGTTTAGATGCGTTTTTGGGGAAAAACCCTTTTGAAAGAATCCTTCTTCCTCAAAAAATGAGGTGTGCAGGGTTCTTTCGGAAAAGGGTTTTTTTGTTTGTTTTTTTTTCCAAAAGAACCACATCTAAACTGCTTTCTTTTTCCAAAAAACACTTTCAAAAAAGCAATTGGAAGAAGATATGCAAATTAATCCCAAATTTGCATATCTCCTTTCAAAAGAAGGATGTAGTCTAGGAAGAAAAAAGATTGATTTTTTTTCTGTGTGTGTATTTGTGTGGTTTGTGGTCAAAAAGTAATAGCAAAATGTTTTTAAGTACATCAGAAGCAGGAAGCCAGCTAAACAATGAGTGGGACCCATGGATGATGGAGATGCTAAAGGAGCACTCAAAGATGATAAGGTCATTGCTGAGAAACTAAATGAATTCCTTGATTCGGTCTTCACGGCTGAGGATATTGGGGAGATTCCTGAAACTGAGCCATTCTTTTTAGGTGACAAATCTGAGGAATTGTCCCAGATTGAGGTGTCATTAGCGGAGGTTTTGGAACGAATTGGTAAACTGAACAATAACAAGTCACTGGGACCAGATGACATTCATCCAAGAGTTCTGAAAGAATTCAAATGTGAAATTGCAGAACTATTAACTGTGATTTGTAACTTATCCTTTAAATCAACTTCTGTACCTAATGACTGGAAGATAGCTAATGTGATGCCAATATTTAAAAAGGGCTCTAGAGGTGATCCTGTCAATTACAGTAAGTCAAACGTCAGTACCAGGCAAATTAGTTGAAACTGTAGTAAAGAATAACATTGTCAGACACATAGAGGAACATAATTTGTTTGGGAAAAGTCAGCATGGTTTATGTAAAGGGAAATCATGCCTTACTAATCTACTAGAGTTCTTTGAAGGGGTCAACAAATATGTGGACAAGGGGGATTCAGTGGATATAGTATACTTAGATTTCCAGAAAGCCTTTGACAAGATCTCTCACCAAAGGCTCTTAAGTAAAGTAAGTTGTCATGGCATAAAAGGGAAGGTCCTGTAATGAACTGATAATCAGTTGAGAGACAGGAAACAAAGGGTAGAAATAAATGGTAAGTTTTCCAAATGGAGAGAGGTAACTAGTGGTGTCCCCCAACGGACCATACTGGGACCAGTCCTATTCAAAATGAGGAGTACAGGATCTTTCAAAAAAGCCTGCCATTTTTGACAGAACCGCGTCTAGACTGCGGTTTTACTTTTGAAATGGCACTTTTTGAAAGAGCACCATTACGCAATTATGCAAATGAAGCACGGGATATTTAAATCCCCCTTTAATTGGAATTTCAAAGTGTCTAATTTACATCCCTCTGTTGAAAAAGGGATGTAGTCTAGACACAGCCTGTTTCTCAAACTTTTTTTATAGTGCCTCTTTTTCAAAAAAAAATAAGTACCCCCAATACCTACAGTTTTCAGACACACAATTTTTTTTTCTACCATTGCAACATATTTGTTTAAACAACTTAATCGTAGCAAGGCGAGTGATGAAATTTTGGGGTGCAAAAAGTAAAAAAAATAATAAAGCACTGTAAAACTTAAAACAAAAATTGTTTTTTCCAAATTTCAGTTGTGTTGATGTACCCCTCAGACTTCTCTCTAGTACCGCTAAGGGTACTCGTACCACTGGTTGAGAAACACTGTGGGGGGGTGGAGTGGGGAGTCTGGGGTGGGGCTGGGTGCAGCAGTGGGCTGGGGGTGCAGGATCTCGGCAGGAGAGGGATGGGGAGTGCTTACCCGGCTCCTCTCCTCCAGCCGCTTGTAGGCCCCGCCCCCCGCTGCTCCCATTGGCTGGGATTCAGGCAAGCAGTTTCCTGCACTGCTGTTCCTCCAGCTGGGGGAAAAAATAGTCAGTGCACAGAGCCGCTTTCTCCACAACGAGCCAGATCCGGCCCATGAGGCTCTGGGCTCCTGCACAGCAGGAAGCCAATGCTGGTGCTCCAGCCTTGCGAGGTGAAAAGTCCCAAGCCCATGGCCCACCTGCAGGACAGTTGGGGACCACTAATGGTCCATGGACCACACTTTAAGAACCACTGCTCTAGGGAGATGGGAAAAGAGGCAAGCAATTCAGACACATTCCCTAAAGACAATGCCTCCTCCCCCAAGCACCGGGTAAAGACTTCTCTTGGAGACCTTGTCCAGTCCTCACAAAGGAGGCAGGGTCCTTTCTCCATCCACACTGGGCAGTTGAGAAAGCAGGGAGGGCACAATCTAGCCCATTACAATTAAAGAGTTGTCGCGCCACATCCTTGCTTGCTGAAGAAGCCCATGCAGCGAGGCAGCTAATGTCAATCCCACACACGGTTTGTTGGCTTTTGTTCCACTTGAAATGAAATGTTTTATGCCCCTACATTTTCCTAACTCCTAATAAAGCCTTTGGAATTCACTGCATTAAATCAGATACTAAATTAAGCCAGTGGCTCCATTGTCCTTAATGTTAATATACTCATAGGAGAAAGTACCTAGTAATTTAGAAATAAAGTGCATGGTGGTAGGATTTGTAAAACCACTTTACCTTTTGACTACCTGGTTTTCTCCATGGTGCACTCAATAGTTGCTCAAGCAGAGAGAGGCTGAGCTAAAAAGTGAAGGGCCATCATTGGATGTATAATACATAAAAGGTTCTGATGATATATAATGTAATATTATAGAATAGGTATTACCGGTTTATTAAGAGTCTGGTTCAAAGCCCATTTAAGGCAAGGAAAGTCTTTCCACTCCCTTAGGTTTTGCATCAGGCCCTAAAAGTCTAGATGTGCTTAAGATAATGTATCTATTATGAACAGGACATTCAGTGTAAAATGCACTTGGAAAATTCCCGTCCCTGCTGCACCAATGAATCAGGTCTGTCAGTAAGCGTTTTGCATAATACCTCCAATCTGGCAAGCTAACCATATTAATCAAGGTGTCACTACTGCATTGGTATAAGGTACAACTCATTCCTCCTGAACAGGAGTTTCAGGGTGATGCTGCGTTAAGTCTCTGGGCTCTCTCTCTAGCCAATACATGCCTTGTGATTCAGCTGTTGTTTCTAAAGCTGGGAAAAGAACCTAAACAGGGAAGACTTAATCAGTTGAAGTCAGGATAACCCATAAATACACATACTTAATGAGAGGCTTTTTTTTTTTTTTTTGGCTTCCTATATTCTTGTTTCTTTTCCCCTGACATGTCTGAGTAGTTAGTCAAGAATGTGCCCTGCATTTCAGTGGTTGTGTCATGTGCTTTATTTTTCACTATAACTTTTGTACTAAGGAGACTTATTTGTTCAGAATTACAGATGCAATTAATTTTTGTTTTGAAGTATGTATTGGGCTAAATCCATCTCTGATGCAACTCCATTGGCTTGAATGGGCAATGGATTACACTCTGCAGACTTAAGTCTATAAAGAGTTTTTGCCCTGTGTGGCGCCCATAAAGTCATGCTTGGTTTTGGTCCAAGTCACAGCAGCCTGTAACACTATTCTGATAAGGTAAGCAGGGATTTGTGCTGCCTGCAATTATGCTGTGCAATAAATACACCCTAAATTCATGTATTATGTGGAGGCTAATGGGTGCTGTCATCCCCTCACCAACTTTCTACCCAACAATGCAGTCCTGCAGAGAAATCATTGAGGTGCACTTGTGTATGTACAGTACACAGCTCTAATGAAACTAATGAAATTCTATGCTGGAAAAAGATGTCCTCCTGTAGAGTGTTAGAGGAAAATTCAACCCTGATGCTGCGGGCAGGGGAGAGCTAGGAGTCTTCCAATGCACGTTTCCATCTCTAGCATGTCCACCTGACTAAACAATTCTGGTTAGATGCTGTCCCTGAGTTAAGGGAAATGGCCTCTTTTTTGTTACCAACTATACCATGTCCGATGAGAAGGGCAAATGAGCATATCTCCTCTCTTCTCCATTTGGCGTCAGTCAATCATACTGTCAGGTTTAGACTTCACATTTTCTTTTCAACACCCATCCCAAATCTGAACAAGTCCTACGCCAGCTATTAGAACAGTGGTTCTCAACTCGTTTCAGTCCACGGACCACCAGGCCAATCAAAAAATGTTCGTGGACCACCTCCTTTTTGAGACATGATAAAAAAGAGCAGACAACAAACATTTTGATTTGAAAATAATTTCTTACTAACAGAATTTTGGTGCCTGCCCACGCCCTGTGACTTTGGATAATGTTCCTGTGGACCACCGAAAAAGTCACCATGGACCACCAATGGTCCATGGACCAACAGTTGAGAACCACAGTATTAGAATGATAAATACTTGGTCATTTTTGGTACCAGAGTTTTCATCTCTGCCACTTTCCTGCATTTATTCACCTCTTTTCAAGCCCCTCCCCAAACTACTTTTTTATTCTTGCTTGTCCTTTGTAATGACTCTCCTCCTTGCTCTTGCCTGTGATTAGATCTCTGCAAAATGCCTGCTAAACAAGTAACATTTGATAGATTTCTTTCTCCTCCCTCCCCCCCATTAGAAACGTGAAGCTTAGTCAAAGTTCACGAAAACGCTGGTGCTTGTAAAGGATTTGGGAAGGGACTACTTTTTTGTGCTGTGTTTGCACAACATCTCACACAAAGGGGTTCTGAGGCCAGGAAGGGCCAACCACCGTACAAGTTTGGGTTGATGCATGGCTATGTCTCAAAAATCGGGTGGTGATCATGTCAGCTGACATTTTGGTTCAGATGTTTTGGATTCATCCCAACCCAGCGTGCAACCCCCAGGCAATCAAACCTCAGGAGAAAGATGTCAGGAACCTTTGTCCCCAGCACCATCAACTTTTCAGCAGCTCTACTCTTCTCCTCCGCCAGCACGGGGTGTCCTCAGCTCTGACAAATGGGTTGGCACAGGGGAAAGGCACAGGGGATGAATGGACTAGCAGGACAGGCTGGCGGGGAAGGCGGCATGTGTTTACAATGTTGTTCCTGTTGATATTTGAGGCCAGCTCAACACACAGGGCCACTCGCTGCCAGTCCCACACCCCGATCTCCCTGGCCCCGGGGAGCTGGTGGCAGCTGTCTCTGGGGAGGCGCTTTGGCCGGGGGGGGGGCGACGCCAGAAGCCGGCGGCCCAATCCGGAGCGAGCAGCGCCGTGTGAACGCGCTGCCTCCGGAGCGAGGGCTGGGCGCGGGCTGCTCTCACCTGTCTCCGGCAGGTTGCGCAGCACGAGCTCCTTGGCCGCCGCCACGTCCTGCTCCCGGGTCACGTCCAGCGGCAGCACCCGCAGGCGGCCGGAGCCGGCTTCCCGCTGCAGCCGCTGCGCCCCCTTCCCCGTCCGGCAGGAGGCAGCCGGCGAAGACGGTGAAGCCCAGGCTGTGCAGGCGCAGCGCCAGCAGGTACCCGAAGCCGCTGTCGCAGCCGGTGATGAGCACGGCCCGGCCGGCGGGCTGCAGCGGGGGCCCCCGCGGGCGCCGGGCCCGGAGCATCAGGGGCAGGAGCAGCAGCAGCGCCGCCGCAGCGGCCGCTTGCCACATGGCGCCAGTGCGGGCCGGTCTCACCTGCTGGAGATAAACCCGCCGAGGGAGCCCCGCGCTGCCCTGCCCACTGGGCGGAGAAAGGGGCTGGCAAGGTCCCACCCCGCGCAGGGAGCCAGGTACGCAGCGGGGTTCAGCCCCCAGCCTGCCTCCCTCCGCTGAACCCATTGGGAGAGTCCGTCCCGCTGCCATCCCCGGGGCTCGGAGCTAAGCCTTTGCCGGGCGGACAGGCTGTTCTCTGCTCGCCTCGCCCTGCGGCGGTCTCTCTTCACACGCCTGGAATCGGTCCACGCTCGGAACATCGGTTTCACACTCACGAGTCCTGACTCGAAACTTTTTTTTTTTTTTAATCATGAAAAGATGCTGAAGTGCTGCTCCGCTGCTTGGGAAAGAGCAAATTGGTGGCGCCCCAATGAGGTCTGCATCGACTGTGCTCCAGTTTCCAGCAGAAAGATGGTTTCTCTACCCTTCTCGCTACCCTTATTGCAATGAAAGCACATCCTTCAAGGCAGATTAATTACCCACAAAAGACCCAATATTTCAAAGGACAGAAAGATGTGTAAAGGAATATGTCCTTGATAGTTCTCCGTGTGATGTACTGACCTGATTTTAAAACAATCCTTGCCCTTTACTTGGACTGTGTATTCATTATGGTCTGTGGTTTTAGTTAGGTTGCTCTGCCAACTGCCCCTAGAGATGGACAAAGAAGCTGGTGTTGAGATCCAGATTAGGTTTATCCTAGGGACGGCACAAGCACCATGTGATTCTTCTGCTGTACAATCTTTTGTAGGGTTCTCCTTTAGCCAACGCCTTGCTGGCAAATTGTACCTTGAAAGCTACGCTTTCATTTTAAAATATCTACGATTCTAGTCCTCGTGGTTGAAAAGACAACCTGGAAAATAGAAGCTAAGGGTATGTCTACACTACAGCGTTATTCTGAAATATCTTAATTTGAACTAGTTATTTTAAAAAAGTTTATTTTGAAATAACACGTCTACATACAAAATGCATTTCAAAATGCATTTTGCTATTTTGAAATAGTGCATCCACACTAAGTGGACTCTGAATCGCATTTAAGGCCAGCCAGAACCAGTTCCGGCAGGGCACCAGGTCAGGACTTACTGTGTGGGGCTGCTGCCTGAGGTCTGTGCTTAAAGCCCCCCTGGACAGCCAGTTCTCAGGTTTCCCTGCTTGCTTGTCTACCTCGATGAGGGACAGCAAAGCATTTTTGTCTCTGCATGCATGCGGTCCACGGCTTCAAAATAGGGGCAGGGGTCTGGGTCTGCCCCTGGTTGGGAGCTGCCCCCTGTGGCCCTGCCATATGCCTGCTGCAGCTCCTTAATTTTCATCACTCGGGACATCACAGCACTCTGCAACATGGAGCCAGAGCTGCCCCGGGCACTCTGGTGCTTCTCTTGGATGCGTTGCTGAGAGCCTGGCTGCACTTGCTGCAGGCTGCCATCCGGGAGGTTCATTGGGGGGCTATCAGTATCCAGGAGGCCCTGCGGGAGAGCTTCCCCCCTGAGGAGCACTAACAGTCTCCCTGGTCGGCCCCACTGGAGGCTTGTGCCTCATTCCTCCCTCACGTCCTTCCACTTATCCCCCCCCAACCCCCTTCCTGATGTCAAATAAAATACATGTTTTTTCATAAACACGAACTATCTTTATTTAACAAAACTGGGGGGGGGGGGGAATGAAACTCTGGTGAGACTGGGGAAAGGAGGTGGGAGTGGGGAGGAGAGAGAGTGGGAGAGGGGAAGGAGAAACCTGGAAGGAGGGGCTGGAAGGGGGAAGCAAGGGGAAGAAGGGGGAGGGGAAGCTCCGGGCTCAGGGGTGGGGGTCTTGCCGGGCCAACTGTCTCCTAGCACCACAGATGCGGGGGCCTCAGCGTCTCCGGGGGCATGGGGAGGGGATGGAGGGTGTGGAGGAGGTGGAGGGAGAAGCGGGAGGGGGAGAAGGAGTGGGAGGAGGAACGGTAGCTGGGGAGGCAGCAGGCGCTGGAGCAGCAGGCGGCAGCACGCTTCGCACCAGGGCCTGTAGGTGCTGGCAGATGGCACGGCCCTGGGCAAGCTGCTCCCACCGGAGCTCCAGGTCTTCTTACACCCAGTGCTGGAGGGTGCCGTGTAGGGCTCGCAGTGTCCCCAGGTGCTGCTGTTGGTACCCCTCCACTGCACGGGTGGTCCTGCGGAGCCCTCGGGTGCGGGAGCATGTCCCGGGCGGGGTGATGCGCCCTGCATGCTCAGCTGGTGCGGCTGTGGAGAAACAAGAGAAATGGTCAGTTATCTCTGGGGACACAGCGAGTGAAGCCCAGCCCCCCTCTGCAAGGTGAGGATGACCATTCCCTGCATCATCAGAGCCGATGTGCTTGCACAGAGGCCATGTTCGGAATGTCCTGCTATCCCCGGGAGCGGGAGCTGCCCCGAGACCGCACCCATGCCCCTGTGCTGTGTATAGTGCGGCTGAGGTGGGGGGGAGATGTCCCCTGCCTCTGTGTAGAATGGCCTTGTGGAGGGAGGGCGTCCTGCTGTGTCCCACCCCGGGGTCAGGAGCATGTCATGTCTCTTCACACACACATGTGGCTAACCGGCCCAAGCCCCTGTGTGGCAGCCAGCTAGGGCCACGTGCCCAGGGGTGGCATGACACATGCTCGCACATGCACAGGTTGCTGCGTGATCTGTGGTAAACAAGGCCCATGCACGCGGTCCCTGGTCTCCCTCCCCAACCCCCAATAAGAGGACAGTGATGGCACTCACATGTTGTTGCCTCCCCAGATGACACTGGTGACAGGTCTGCTGGGACAGCTTGGGGGTCCTGGATGTGTGGCACGCTCCCTCTGGGCTCCTGCGGCTCCTGGCGCTCCTCCTCCATGCCCTGGTCAGGGCCCTCTGCTCCAGGATCGATGACCCTGGGGGTGGCACGGACCGTCCTGCCCCCCAGGATGCGGTCCACGGCTTCAAAATAGGGGCAGGGGTCTGGGTCTGCCCCTGGTTGGGAGCTGCCCCCTGTGGCCCTGCCATATGCCTGCTGCAGCTCCTTAATTTTCATCCGCACCTGCTCCTGGGTGCGCATGTGGCCTTTTGTGGTCAGGCTGGCAGCCATCCGCCTGTAGACAGCCATGTTCCTTCATCTAGTGCGGAGATCGTGGACATTGGAGGCCTCCCCCCAAACCTCAATGAGGTCCACGATCTCTGCACTGGACCAGGAAGGCTCCTGACTTCTCCAGCCCCTGGCAGGCTCCTGGGATCTGGGGGACTGGGGCCGGGGAGCAGTGGAGGGCTGGCTGGCACTGGCTTCCTGGCTCATGCTGGGGCCACTGGCTCAGGGGCAGTGACTGCTGGCTCTGTGCTGGCAGGCCTGGAGCTGGCACAGGCACTGTGGCCAGAGTCTATCCCTTTAAGGGCTCCGGGGCTCGGGGGAGGGAGAGGAGTTTTCCTGGTTGTGCCCAGAGTGGCCACCAGGGCACCCTGGGAAGGGCTGGAGGCCCCCCTATTTTGAAATAAGCATCTACACAGCGCTTATTTCGAATTAGCTATTTCGAATTTAGCGTTATTCCTCGTAGAATGAGGTTTACCAAATTCGAAATAAGCGCTCTGCTGTTTCGAATTAATTTCGAAATAGCGGTTTGTCTGTGTAGACGCTAGGAAAGTTATTTTGAAATAACGGCTGTTATTTCGAAATAACTTTGCTGTGTAGACATACCCCCAAGTGTTGTCCTGAGTCTGTAAATAGACTGCCAATGTTCATCTTACTATTATGTTTACTCTGAGACCTACCAATTTAAATGTTGTTATTGTTAACTGTTTAATTGCTGGTCATTTTAGCAGGAATATCCAGCAAATATGTAGAGCTCGGCAAATCCATGGATGTGGATACAAATTTTGTATATAGAAGTTGAACTCTGCAAATTTGGAGATATCCTGTTTATATCCGCAGATAGCCACATCCACAGATTCTGGTGCGGATCTTCATTATTGCAGATACAGATGCGGATGCAAATTTTGCATCCACACAGGGCTCTACAAATATGCTTATCCCATAAACCTAAGCTGCCCCTCACAAGTGTCAAAAGCTCCCTCTGTCCCCTTATTCACCTATCAAAACCTCTATGTTGCTCCTTGATATCTTCTGTACTGTAATTATGCATCACCTGTGTAGAAATATATGGCATATCAAAAACTGAAAAGTGCAGGACAGCATAAAATAAATTGAATTTAATATTAGAATTAATAACCTAGCCACTGCTGTGCTCTCTATTTTATTCATTTTCATATTTAATTAAACCCCTCAATTGATAAGCTTAAATGATATTACTACAGAATTTCCAGTCTAGCATGCCAGAGTGCTAGAGGATGCAAAGTATTTAAAGAGATTTCAATCCAGTTTGCTGCAGAGTGCATAGGGCCTTGATGAATATGATGCAGATACCCAGGGTAAGCAGTTGAAAGCTAGGGCTTGCATGGAAGGAGGATCTCGTGGTGAAGGCACTGGGCTGGAACTCAGGAGATCTTGGATCAGTGCTTCTCTTTGTCAAGTTACTTAATTCTTTTGTGCCTCACTTATCCATCTTTAAAATGGGGATAATGCTCCTTTTTTTTATCCCACACTTTCTCCAGCTTGTATTTCTACTGCTCTTGAGGGAATGGCCTCTCCTTTACTATGTGTATGTACAGTGCCTACCACAATGGGACCCTAATCCCATTTGGGGCCTCTATATCCTCCTAATGCAAAGAATAAGTACAAATGTGTTTTAATACCAAAACAGACTGACTGTTTCACAGGAGGGTAACACTTGTGAAGGAATATTCCTTGGATAGTTCTCACCATGCAATCAGTTCAAGGTAGAGTACCAAAATCTTCTGAGGTTGGGTCCAGTACAGAAGCTATCATGCAGTATCACTTGATTTCTGCCATTTTCTTCTGGAAAATAGTGAGTCCCCTTTCCTAAGTTTTTGGATGTGTCCCAAGGCCAGACCTAGAATTAGGGATACAAAGTCAAAGGTCAGACCTAGAATTACGAATACAAATCCAAGCCCCATCACTGTGACTCACCAAAACCTGGGTTTGATCTTATGTAAGAATGTCCATACTGGGTCAGTCCAAAGGTCCATCTAGCCCAGTATCCTGTCTTCTGACAGTGACCAACGCCGGGTGCCCCAGAGGGAATAAACAGATTCCTCCCCTGTCACCTATTCCCAACCTCTGATAAACAGAGACTAGGGACACCATTCCTACCCTTCCTGGCTAATAGCCATTAATGGACCTAACCTCCATGAATTTTTCTAGGTGGGTTGGGTTTTTTTTTTTAACCCTGTTCAAGTCCTAGCCTTCACAACATCCTCTGGCAAGGAGTTCCACAGGTTGACTGCGCATTGCATGTAGAAATACTTCCTTTTGTTTGTTTTAAACCTGCTAAAACAACCCCATTGCTATGAGACACTTCAGAAGTAGGATTGATGTTGTAGCAAGATGGAAACTCCTACATCCGGTAGAACAGGATTTTAACTGCCTTCAATGTTATATTCTGAGCCAGAATTTGATAATGTGCTTGACTAAGGAAAGCTCAAGGTCTGTGGCTTGGGGATATAAAATATCTAAGCTCTTCCCAGGAGATGATGAAGGACCCATCCCTTGTTGAATGGAGATTCTTTAGTGGCAATAAGAGAGGAGGAGTTTGGGTCAGCTGCATTTCCCACAGGGAGTTGCCCAAGTCACTGTTGGAGGGGAACGTACTTGATATCAACCTTATCTAACAAAAATTAAATGGAAAGATCCAAATGATGCCGGGGGGAAAACAATTGTGAACTAAGACTGGCCCATGGAAAAGGTAAAGGGGCTGATTCATCCCTCCATTGGTGCAGACTGAGGGAAAGAGATTGCAATGTGTACCTTGCCTATTTAGAGGCAGTGAGGGACCTCAGGAGCTGGCCCAACTTGTGTCCCTATTGCAATGGCTTTCAGAGAGATTTGCAGGGGTGCAGAAATCAACTTCCAGTCTGCCTTGTCCCCTCGTTTGTGGCCTGCCGCAGAATGCCTCCTGTACCCAGAGCTGCTGCAGAAGCAGTTCTGAGCTGATGGAGTGGGACCCTGCCCCTGGGGTAGGGACACGCTGTGCTAGAATATTCCCAGGGATGGTGTGGGGTTGTCTTCTGCCTGCCTTGGGTCTGGTCCCGTGTGTTTCAATCTCACTCGTCCAATGGGGCTGTAGGACAAATGATGAACTGAGCCCAAATCAGAGACAAAATAATAACATGCAAACGCTGGTTCAAGGGAACTGTGAATTCCTGTGCCATCGTGTCTGCTGGTTGCCACTCTGCCTAGATCAGGGGTGGGCAATAATTTTCTATGGGGGGGGGGGGACCACTCCAAGAATTTGGTAAGTGGTCAGGAGCCACACTTTTCTTCAATATTAATGGAGGGAGTGTGGGGTCTAGGGCAGAGTTTGGGTACAGGACAGAGCTCTGGGTCAAATGCAGGAGCAGACACAGGGTCAGAGAAGCAGTTTGGGTGCAGAAGGGGGTTGTGACCTGCAGCAGGGTTTCTGGTGTGACAGGGAGTGCCAGGTTCAGGCTCTAGCCAGAAGATGCTTACCATCTTGGCTTCTGGCTGGTGGCCCGACAGGCTCTCAGGCAGGCTCCCTGACTGCCGCAGCCACACATGCGGCTCACAGTGGCTGGCTGCAGAGGTCAGCATGTGTGTCTCTGCACCGCTCTCCCCTTGAAGAGAGGGGAGTCTCCGTGCCCTGCCCCCACCCCAACACCATCCTCGCAGCCTCTCATTGGCCAGAAACCATCCAATGGGAGCAGCAAGGGGAGTGCTTGCAGCTATATGCAGCATGCAGGGACCTGCTGCTCCTCTTGCTCCAAGGGGCAGAGACACAAGCTGGCCTCAGCAGCCAGTCATTTTGAGCAGCATGTCCTGCTAGGCCAGGGCAGGCTGGATCCAAATGTTTGGCAGGCCAGATCTGGCCTTTGGGCCATATTTTGCCTTCCTTGGGCCTAGATGCTCTGTGAGAGGCCCATTGAGAGGCCGAAATGTCTTTTCCTTTATGTGAGAGATGTCTGCTTTCAACACAGACAGTGAGGCTGCAAAAATGAGTGTCTCATGTTATCATATGACAGCAGGAGCAACAGCTTTCATACGAGAAAAAAACACTTACAAAGTCTTGATACAATCTCAGGAGCTAACTACTGTTTTCCCCACCTAGACACTCCCCCATCAACATGCTCCCAGCATGGACGTTGGGAAGGAAGGGGGTGAAGGTTATGCCATCACCGACTCCTCCAGGCCCCTATTTATCTCCTTGTGAGTGATCTGCTTCCCTGCTCTCTCTCAAGTTCAACAATTGTCCCAGGCCCTTGGTAAATGAAATGACAAACACGGGAGGGGCCAAAACGTCCTTTTCCCTCAAGAATAAAATGTGGCTTGACTAACATGGAACTTTTGCCCTACCCCTGCTACAAACACACTTGTAAAGATATTAAACACAGTGAAATGTGTGATCAAAAATCCTATCAGAGAACAAAAACATTGTTGTTATAGCAATGGAAAGTTTCAGACTGAAAGGGATGGAATAGGGATGTAAGAGATTACCCTGTAGAAGCTGAAATATCTTCATGGGCCCTAACTCAATAAATAAAACCATTGAGATACATGGTAATCAAAACTAATATTTGCTGCAGAGTTTCTTTTTTTGCTCTACTGGTTTTCTCTCTTCTCTGGCACTTTATTATTTTATTCCAATTCACATACTTTCTATTTTAATATAAATTCAGACTGTGACTTTCCAGCTCTGTGCTTTATGCAATATCTGAATTTGCATTGTAGTTTTCACAACACAGTTTAGTCTTCATTCCCCTCTCCCCCCATCTCATAATCTCTACGTGCTGTGTAGCTCAAATCAGCTGAGATTTTCCTGCAGCAAGCTTGATCGGAAATCTAGATTTGGAGGAGAATAGTAAAAACAAATGGAGGCTGGATAAAGGCCAGTTACTGATGATAGTCCAAGTACGATTCGTTATACACTAATATGAGTTGGGATATGTAAATTAATGGGGGTCTGGGATGACTATACATCAGTGGGTAAAGGGTCTAGCCAGAATAGTCATTCCCATTGCCCTTTAAACATGTTTTTCCCCTTTGGAAGATGGTTGCACTGAACTCTGTCTTGTTTTGTCTTCGCACTTCTCAGTAAAAACATTTTCAGGGTCGAAGCGCTTTCCCTCTCCCTATAAACTGCTGATTAAGACAGTATGTAATGCTGATTCAACTAAAAATGAGTAAACAACAAACAGGGGCAGGTATAATTGTATTCATCACCTACTTATTCATTGCTTCAAAGGGGTAGCCGAGTTAGTCTGTAACAGGAAAAACTTAAAAAACAACAGTCTAGTAGCCCCTGCCATAAATAAAGACCATGCTGAAACATTTTGTGTTTGACATAATATTTTATTTAAAAATGAAGCCTGGCCAACAAGCCCCTATCTGGCTGCAGCATCATAACTCTCTTGCACACCCCACAGACTACAACCCTGAGCCTATCCACTGGAACCCCCTGTCCTGAGCCTCCCACATCCCCAGTCTTCTGCCACAATACTCCTGCACCATCCACACACTGCAAATCTGTGTCCTGAGCCCATCATACTCCCAACCTCTCTGCCCTGAGCCCCTCATACCCCCAACCCAAACTCCTGCACCCTCACATCCACAAGCCTGCAGCTTGCTCAGCACCCCAACCCTCCACCTGACCCCAACACTCTCCAGTCTGGAACCCCTCCCCGAGCCAGCATCCCCTTCTCCACCTGCACCCAAATTCCCTCCCAGAGCTTGCACCTCTCACCCCTTCCCACACCCAAATCTCTCATTCCCACCCCAGAGCCCACACCTCCTGTCTCAACCCAGTGAGAGTGAGTAAGGGCTGGGGACAGCAAGTGATGGAGAGGTGGGGAACAAAGAGGGCAGGGTCTCAAGGAAGGGGTGGGGTAGATTTTGGCTTGCCCTGACATTTAAAAAGTGACCTAGGATATAAAAAGGTTGGAGACCACTGCTCTATGGGGTGTGAGCCCCCAAACAGCTGATTTCCAGGAGAAGGGACACATGGGGGGGGAAAGGGTCAGGCCGAGACAAGCTGGTACACAACAGATGGACTGTAAAACTGGCTGGGGGACGGCATGTTGAGAGTAGTAATAGGGAATTCAGATCCCTATGATCTATTGGAAGTGTCATTTTGGGCAATAAAGCCATTCCATTTACCCCATCCGCTCCTGGGTTGCCTGTTTCTTCTCTAACAATATGACCAGGTAACTCCCATTCCTTATGGTTCTGTCAAAATAAAAAGACAAGTTCTGGGGACACAAATCTGTGAAACAGTAAATAAAATGTTTCAAAATGGAACATTGGAAAAGTTTTGATAACATCCATTGACTAGGCACCTATGAAATAACAAGCAATTGTAATTAAAGCTCATGGTCAAGATTTTCAAATATAGGAGCCTAAAATTAAGACCTTTTTACCCACATTTAAGCCCTTGAATATATGGGGAGATGATCAAAATTATTGATCCCTCAGAAAGTTCCATTGACTTCAGAAGGAGTTGGTGGGTTCTTAGCACTTTTGACAGTCAGATCACTTTATTAGTCTTAGTCTACACTTAAATCTACGGCACTCATGGGTGTGAAAAATCCACACCACTAATTGGGATAGCTATGCCAATGTAAATGCAGCTAGGCTGATGTCCCTTCTTCTCCAGGTGCATCTAATCCATTCCTGTTGGAGATGAGGGCTCATTAAAATACTTTTGAAGAAAGAACCATGAAATAAATCAGATTGTACCAAATGGCGGGCGGGCTCCCAAAATTTTTTCAAGACTATCCCAGGATTTTTCTTAAAAATAGCTGTAAGGCACCTCCCATTTCATATAGAATCCCAGGATTGGAAGAGATCTCTGGAGGTCATCGTGTCCACCCCCCCTACTAAAAGCAGGTTCAATCCCAACTAAATCATCCCAGCTAGGGCTTTATCAAGACAGGACTTAAAAATCTCTAAGGATGGAGATTCTACCACCTCCCTAGATAACCCATTCTAGTACTTCACCACCATCCTAGGGTATGTCTAGACTGCATCCCCTCTGTTGGCAGAGGGATGCAGATTAGGCAGGTGGACATTGCAAATGAGGCAGGGATTTAAATATCCCGTGCCTAATTTGCATAAAAATGGCCACCATGTTTTGCCGACACAGCACTTTGTCGGCAAAAAGTGGCAGTCTAGAGGGGGATCTGTCGAGAAAGAAAGCCTTTTTTGACAGATCCCTTATGCCTCCTGCAAGGAGGTTTACAGGATCTGTTGAAAAAGGCTTTCTTTCTCGACAGATCCCCCTCTAGACTGCCACTTTTTGCCGACAAAGTGCTGAGTCGGCAAAACGCGGGGTGGCCATTTTAATGCAAATTAGGCACAGGATATTTAAATCCCTGCCTCATTTGCAATGTCGACCTGCCTACTCTGCAACCCTCTGTCAACAGAGGGATGTAGTCTAGACATACCCTTAGTGAAAAAGTTTCCTACTATCCAACCCAGACCCCCTCCGCCCCCCCCACTGCAACTTGAGACCATTGCTCTTCAGTCTTCCATCTGTCACACAGTCTGAGACCTTCCATATCTCTCGTATATTTTATTGAAAAGTGCAGCATCATTTTAAAAAGTGGAGTGAGGTTTCAAAGAAGTGTGTTACTTTAGATAGGGGCCGTGCATCAGGTCCCAGGTGCAGCCTTTTGTCCCTTCCTAGGTGCTCTGACAGTTTTGAATTTGCTTTCATTCTTTGGCACTGCAGCAGAACAATCTTTGCAGTGATCAGGTTGGTTGAGGGTGACGGTGGAGCCCCGAAACCCAGCTTGCCAGGCCCGAAAGCTCTAAGCTTTGTTGTGGGATCAAGCTCAGAACACCTTGTTTATTCACCCCCACAGAAATCACCCATTTTTAATGGTCTCACTGGGAGGTGATACTAAAACACTTCCAGTTAGGCTATGTCTACACTGCAAGGCTTTTGCGCCAAAACTGCCATTTTAGCGCAAAAACCCGCGGAGTGACCACACCTCAAGTGCACTTTTGCGCAAGTAAATCGACAGTAAAATGGCAGAACAGAGGGCTTTTTCTGGTGTAGGTAAACCTCCTTTTACGAGGCATAACTCCTTTTTGCACAAGAGTTCTTGTGCAAAAAGGCAAGTGTGGGTGCTCTGCAGCAGTTTCTTGCACAACGCACAACCTATGGGAAAAAGCACAGGTGCTCTGATGGCCATTCTTCAAATGGCCATCAGATCTTTCTTGTGCAAGAGCATCCATACAGTGTGGACACTCTCTTGTGCAAAAGCACATCGCTTTTTGCGATGCGCTTTGAGGTGTGGACACCCTCTTGCGCCAAGACGTTTTTGCGCAAAAACTCTTGCGCAAAAGGCTTCTTGTGCAAGAAGCCTGCAGTGTAGACGTATATGTAGAGATGGATTAAACTTACGCTGTTTGGTAGTCATAACAAGTAACTTGGGTTTAAACATTATCTAATACATTCCTAGCTTCTAAACGGCTGGCTCTAATTAACACGACCAGTTTGCACTGGTAGGGTACATTTAACATGCCTTTGCTGTAAAGAGCCATTAAGATTTAAAATACCGCAGAGCCTGCAGGTGCCAGCCAGATAAAGGCTTCATTATACTAGGAGCATATGTAATTGTTGCAAGCGTGCAACTAACCTTGGCCTAACAAGGATTGGGACCACGAGGTAACGAGCACAAATGGCTTTAATTGCCCTAACCTACTCTGGAAGGTAGGGAAAGGGAAGACTCACTTTCACTATCTGCAGTCCGACAAAAATACAGGCTGAGTGCCAGGCACCAGGAGTTCATGCTGAGGTTCATGCTGTTGGTATCTTCCCATGATGACCCCAGAACCGGTTCACTGGCCAGGTGATCCGAGCAGAGCGCTCCCTTGGGAGATCCTGCTAGGTGATCCCCTTTTGGGTTCTCTCTCTCTTCGTTGGATCAACAATGTTACAGGCCATGTGCTGCTTCTGGGTCCATAGGCCTTCCTCACTGTCCCCTCTGGGCCATGTGCACTCAAGTTCAGGTGAGTAAAAGTTTGTCACCTACTGCATGTTGGTTTCCCACACACACCAGGAATTCATTCAGGAAGGGGGAACCATAAGGGGAATTTACAGAACCTAAGCCGATAACAATTCAGCTTTACATCAATTATAACTTGCAAACAGATAATAATGTCCTTTGCCCTCAACACCCCGCCTCTTGATCACTTGATCATTCTAGTAGTCGATGTCATTGAAGGGCGAAGGTGACCTGTTGGAGATGGACAACCCGCTTAACCAAATTCCGGGTATAACAACACAAACATAAAAAGATGATAAAAAGACAATTAAGTGTAACAATAACACGACAATGGGGTGCATGGCTAAACATAAAATGGATCGACCTGATCCTGACCATCCTTTAAATATGTCCCACTAATGGTGTTGGGTGACTTGTACAGTTGCATCCCCAATTTCAACTAATTTTGTACCCTTCTGTATAATATGAATTTCCCTATTTTTGATGTTGTGGGCCACCGCCTTGGCACGCTGGAGACCATGTTGGGCATCTTTTTGCAACTCATTCCACCCAGTAAAATTTATACTAGGCGGGGAACGATAGATCCAGGTGGCTGTTTGTAGATTTAGATTAGTGATTGGGGATGGCAACAGGGTGGGTGAAAATTGCCCACTTACAATAACACCCGTTACATTAGATACGCAGCATGTGTGATTAAGGCACCAAGAGGCTTTGGAGGTTGGCGTCCATACTACCGGGTCAGATAAATTAGCTCGGATTACACACATATACCAGGGACTAGGAGATAACACTGCTACCGATTCAGGGATGTGCTGCATCACATATAGGGTTTCTTGGTCCCATGGGGGAATAACAATTATCTTTGGCTGGGGGTCAGACTGGACAAATCCAGTGACCAAAAGTGGGGCTAACACAATCTTTGGGTAGATTCAAGAATCCTAATTAGGCATGGAAATGACTATGTGGGCTCTGGGCTATCCATAAGGATGACCCCAGTACTTGGGGCATGGGAACCAAAGTTCCCAAGGTGAAATGGGGTGACCCGCACGGGATGGCTGAAAGCGACAGGATTCCCATCCAAGGTCCCTGTTCTTTACATGAAAAGCGGTGGGCATATTTCCAGTCAACCTCAGGAAAATGCTGTTGCATTGTTTTGGGAACCACGCCCTGCCCTAACAATAAGCATTGCTGGGACCACCCAGCATACAACACCTGTTGAACCGTGATACAGTGATCCGCCCATGAATGCTTCACAAATGATTTTATAGTGGCGGAAAGGGTGTTAGTTCGGAGGGCTATAGGTTGAACTCCAACAGTAGCTATCATGCTTTGGCCGGCCGCTAGGTAAGCTGCAATGCTCGCCGCTATATATTGGGCCTTCTGAAATAACGAATCTGTAGATGATAGCTTATTGTCTAGAATTTCAATATCTATTGAGTTTACAATCCCAGCCCCAGTTCCCAGGCCACCCAACACCAGTCCTACCATGTCCCACTTTGATTGATAGGAGGGACTAAGGGCTAGGTGTAACCAGGGCTGTAAAACTGTGAGCAATTTGGCCATATGGTAGTTACATTACCTAAAGTCATATTAAAATGGATCTGATATAGGACCGACTGTGCCACCGTTACCACTTCGGCTTGAAGCGAGGGAGCCTGGGCATACACTAGGGCACCTGGATGAGATCGTGGCCTCCCCCGGCTTACATCCTCCTCGCAACTGAAGTATCCACCCTCGGAAATAACGGTCTTGGGTATAACAACAAAGGTATATATTAAGGATCCCCCCAATGGCACATTGTTCCCGAGTCTTGGAGCTGCTACTCCACCATTGTGACCACAAAACAATTCTAAAGTTGGAATTTAGATAAGGGGACACCACAATAGAGGAATTTCTCTGCTGGTGATTTTGGGCAGTGGAGCAATCAAACCAATCACATTCCGTGGAATAATTGACTCAGTTGTGGTGTGACCAGATTCCTTCATGCCTAATTGAGTTGGTGGGGTCTGCCTTGGATCCATTCCTGTGCATCCAAGTTAATCGTATAATGATCCTACCTCCCCATGGCACCCAGGGGTGCATCAGGAATATAAATATGAGTATTATAATAGTCACCCATATGGGAGAGATGTCCCTTTGGATTTTGGCCTAGATAATTGCAGGGGTCAATTATAGGCAAAGGGGTTCCCTCTATTGTGCTGACATTAACCCTTATGAATGGCTGCAGGGGAGAGGTTAGGTAGTTGGAAGGTCTCATACACCAGCTGAAGTGATCGATGCTAGAGTGGTTTATATGAGTACCCAAGGTTTAATTCCACCAAGAAGTCCACTCCTCAGGGACTCCTTGGTATCAAGGAGTATCTTAGTATCGAAGATCCGATCGCCCCTGGGCTCCAAAGCATGATCGCCATCTATTGGAAAGAGAAGGCTCACATAAACAGGTTAGCGCAGGGTATTACAATGCTTCAGTACGACAGAGATCCTTTTTAATTGTCTGCGATGGGCCCATTTACCTTCTGGCATCTTGTCTATCATACAGACAGTTTCCCCAGCATGATTGACAATAGTGAAAGGGCCTTCCCACTTGGCCTGGTGGGGTTTAGTGGTGAATTTACAATACATGACCTGGGTTCCCACTTCCCAGGGGTCAATCTCTCGGTGCCCCTTGTCCATTTGGTCTCTAGTTTTCCTTATGGCTTCTTGCAACTGGCAAGCTAACTGAGGTTTCTCTTCGGTCAGGCTTTTATACCAGCGCACCCAATCCTCTAGGCAGGAATCTGCCGGGGCTCCCTTCCCAGGGGCTGAATGTAAAAGCACCATGGGGGTCCCAAATAGTAACTCGTGGGGGGACAGATGGGAGTTCAGTCAACTATGACTTTGAATTACAGCTAAAATTAGAGGTAATTGGTCCACCCAGGATCCTCCCTGGTCTTCTAACACCTTCCCTTAAGCTTCCTTAAGGGAGCGGTTCATTCTTTCCACCTGGCCTGAGCTATGGGGATGTCGGGGAATGTGCAATTTGTGTTTAATCCCTAATGCTCCCAAAAGGTTACCCCAGATTTCTGATACGAATTGAGGTCCTCTATCTGAATCAATAATGCTGGGGGATCCGAAGTGACAAATGATTTCCTTGAATATTACTTTGGCGGTATCAGTATGCCGTTTCATTGGGAAGACTTCCACCCATCCACAAAAGGCATCCACAACTACCAAGCAACATGTCTGATCTTGGAGCCTGGGGGGAAGTCCCTCGATAAAATCTAATTGAACTCAGGACCATGGCCCCTCCGGGATCCGTTGGTGTGCTGGGATAAGACTTCCTCCGATTCTCCACCTGTCCGGGCATTGTGCTTGGCACATATCAAACAATTGTCTACCCTGTTGATATGATAAAAATCAACTTGTCTATTGTTTGTCACTAATATGTTTTATTAGTTTGATTTTTTTAAATTTTTTGTATCACGTGAACAAATTATGTTTTGTGGAATTTTGTTGCAACAATTCTTTTTTTCTGCACATAAAAAATGTGCATAAGACTAATATAAATACGTTTTTTGTGGTACCACATTAGTTATAATATAATCAGATAATATAATAAGGTTTTAACACCATCGGGTGTGTCCTTACAAACATCAGCAGTGATTTTGTGTGTGTGTGTATATATATATATATATATATATATATATATATATATCAATGTTTGCCAATGAATTGTATTGTAACTATTATTTTATAACTATATAATTTAATTTGGAATTTGTCAGGCAACGTGGCCAGTTTTTTGGCAGAATCCAAGTTAAAAATTCAGAAATTCATTGAGCAAATAACCAAAATCAATTTTTTTGCTTGAATAACATAATATTGAGATAATCATCAAGATTACCACCCAACAAAGGGGGGGGTGTTATGTCTATATGGGAACAAAATTTTGAATTTATAGAACTTGTATTATTCAAAGATTTGTTTTAAAATAGCTTAAAGAAAAACTAGTGCAATTCAAAGTTAGTAAATGCCCAGTTAGTTGAATCTGGAAAGGGACATGTCTTTACAGGTGTTCAGCAATCACCCAAAATACACAAAGGGGACCCAAACCTAAACCAGCTCATAACATCAGGTAGCTAACAGCATGGCTCTCCCTCTGCAGCAGCTGAAGTGTCATATTTGGAAAAACACCTGGAAAAACAGCTGGACAATTAAATGCAGATTCCCAGTATTTAAACCATGTAAAGATAGTTAAGAAAACAGACTCTGGCATAAACCTCCAGATGGTGAATTCTACTATGTAATAATTGTGGTCAGAAACCAACGGTAGAAGAACATCCTGTGATGAAGAAACACTCCTTGATGTAGAAATATTTTTGTGCACTAGTATTATTTCTGAAGCAATATAATCTCTTTCCAAATAAACAATATGCAAAACTTGAAGAAGACTGAATATGAACAACATTAACTTTATTACTTAAACTGCTGGTGTCATATCTGTATATGTACAAAAATGTATTTTAAAGAAACCTATTGCTAAGAACATATTAACATACCAGGTGGAGGTCTAACCCTTTGTTGTAAGTAAATGTAACCATGTCATCTTTAGTAACCTGGAAGGGGGTTATTTTCACATCAGTAAAGTATCTCAGATGGCATTAATTAGTTCTATATGCAGTGTGTGTGTATATATATATATATCAATATATATATATATCATCATTCTATATATATTTAGTATTAAAAAGCTCATACAGTTAACCAGAAATTAGCAACAGTAATCTTGCCAATATTGTATTGGTAATTACTGTTTTACAACAGGAAATGGAAAAAGCCACTTGTTTAATTCTTAGGGGAAAAGTATTACTAAAATAATTTGTGGGGGGAGGAGGGGGATCTGTGACACTGTACCCTAATTAGATCCTAATTTAACTAACATTATTTTGGCAAAACTTTATGCGTCCTCTTCACAGTCTCTTTGCCTGTGTTTGAGCACCTTGAAAATATCATCGACAATAACTCCAGCAACATACCTCCTCTGCTAGTATATCACCCAAACAGAAAATTGCACCAATGGCCTGTTACTCTGAAAAAGGGTATCAGTACATGGGTAGATCATAATGTGTTTGAGGTGAATGCACCATCATGTGGCCAGGAGGAAGATACTGTAGGATCCGTTGCCATTGGTAACCTACCAGGTTAACTATGCAGGAGGCTTGTTTGTGAGGGATAACATATGGTGATATTGCCCAGTATCCTACTATTGTTTATTTGTGTGTGTGTGTATATATATATAATATTTAATTAGAAAAGTTTTATATAAACTAATAGCCATATTATTTTATGGTCAATTGGAGTGAGGGGCCCAGGATCAAATTTTGCCAGCCCCTTACGGCACACATATCAATTAGGCCAGTAGCAATTCCCATTTCTCTGTTATCTATTGTGTTGAGGGTGATCACCACCTTATGTGACAGGGTTTATTAACAAACACTCTATCCAGGGAAAGACCCGTAGCCCAGTGGGCCAGTTTTCCTTTGTTATATTTATCGGTGTTTTATTAATTGTTATATAATATTCTGCTTAGTAGCAAATTTGGCAAAAATGCAAGAAACCTGTAGGATTATCTCCTGTATAATATTAGCTTTAGTAAGTTAGTATATGTTTTAACATTTATAATATTTATTTAGAAAAGTTTTATATAAACTAATAGCCAATTAAAACCCTAAGTTTGGTTAGGTACATCTGTACATGTAATGTGTTTGGGACTTCAGGAAGAGCTTCAAAATTAATTGTTATAATCAAGTATGGGTCAACTAACCTGATAAAAGACTCCTGCAGAGAGGGTACCCTTTGCTAAGGACGGCCAATTCTTATCAATCACACCCCAGTATCCATTCCATCCTTAGTGCGATGGGGTTCTTTTCTTCCGATCATCACCCCATCAAGGGGGGACTTGTAGCCTATCAAGTTACTTGCCTATCATGCTAATAATATGGTTGTGTTAATTTAGATTAATTAGGTAATAGTTAAGAGCTGTAATGCAAGAAATCTGCTAAAGGCTGGTTTGCAGCACAATGTGCCCTGCCTGCCCAGTGCCTCAGCATGGAGCAACTGGGGGGGTGGCATATCTACCTGGCCAGAGGGCTACACTAGAGGGAATGTGAGGCAGGCATTGTAAAGCTGCTGTCAGCATTCCCGGAAGCCCTTTGTGTTAGCTTGACTGATGTCTGGGTTCAGGTGTAATACACTAGGCCTTATGTCTGCCCATTGCAGTTTGTGAAGGCCCGCTAATACAGTACTAGCACAGCAGCATTCAGCTCCTTGGGGGGAGGGAGGGCTTTGCCATTCTTAGCTGGGACCAGGACATGTTTGTATATAAGAGTCTAGCAAGAGCCCCAAATTAGTGGTCCTGCTGCTTGTACCTGTCCGTGTGCATATGCTGCTTGCCTTCTCCCACACAGTCAACCACAAGCCTATTGGTGCCGTGTACTGACTAGGCTCTCCAGATGCCATTAGGCGTAGGAGCAGCATGGGTGCAGTACAGCCTAGCCCAAGGGCTGTCTGATGAATCGGGTTCCCCTGCAGTGCAGTGGTTCCTGCTCTAGGGTATAACAAAATGGTTCAGTCTCTGAATGCACATTCCAATGAGGGCTCGTCTAGACTACGGGGGAAGATTCGAAAGAGGATATGCAAATTCTGCGGGAATTTGCATATCTTCTTCCGATCTCACTTTCGAAAGAGGAGCTTTCAAAAGTGAAAGAAGTTTAGATGCGGCTTTTTCGGCAAACCCCTCCCTTTGTTGAAAAGCTGTGTAAACCTAATTTTTTAAGGAAAAGCGGCTTTTCGAAAAAGGGGGGGAGGTTTCACCAAAAAAGCCACTTTTAAACTACTTTCACTTTCGAAAGCTCTGCTTTTGAAAGTGAGATCGAATGAAGATATGCAAATTCCTGAATTTGCATATCCTCTTTCGAATTTTCCCCATAATCGGAAACATAGCCTGAGTGCCATGTTTGCACTTGAATGAAAGAACATACATAAGCTCACAGTCCAGGTCAAGTAATATGGGGTTATATTTTATCTTTTGTCCATGCTGTAACAGGCCATTTGCAAGATCAGCAGAAGCTGAGGTTAGCAGACATCTGTGGTTGAGATATGGTCTCACCCAGATACCAGTCATAGCTTATTTATAGTTTCCCGGGACTGAAAAGGGGAACTTAGGTCTGGAGCTTTCACCCACATAGGATGGTAAGAAAAATACCCTCAGACTCAGCAGATGCATCATTATATAAAAGTCCCAAAATAATTGGTTCAGGCTGAGTTAAGTAATCAGGACACAGGTTGAAATAGATAACTGCAAAGGCCCATGGCAACAAATTGACCTATATGACAATAAGTTGAGAGCAATGATACATTGACCTATAGGAAAAGGATACTTCAACACTAGAAACATCGCCTACTGAATATGCATCAAACATGTTATTGTCAAAGCGGTGAGGAGTCCTGTTGCACCTTATAGACTAACCGAAGAATGTAGATAGCAATGGATTTTTCACCTTCAGTCCATTTGGTATGATGTCCATCTGTTTGCATTTGGAGAGAAAGATGATATCTGTTTGTACTTGTGCAGGTTTCTTCATGAGGTTGATAGATTTCCACTCCATACGGCTAAATGCAGTGCCTTGCATGATGTCGAGTGTGAGAGGGGTAGCCGTGTTAGTCTGAATCTGCAAAAGCGACGAGGAGTCCTGTGGCACCTTATAGACTAACCGAAGTAGTTAGTCAGTTAGTCTATAAGGTGCCACAGGACTCCTTGCTGCTTTTGCAGATTCAGACTAACACGGCTACCCCTCTGATACTCGACAACATGTTATTGTCAGTGTCACTTAATATACAAGTGGGACCCCAGTCTAAGGGAGATAGGGAGAAGAAGATGTTGTCCATGGAAGGGCCAGAATGATGACCCCCTAGTGATGAGGAAGGTGAAGATAATGAAAAAGATGATGGGCTAACACCTAAGATAGTTCTAGAAGGGATGATGTAAGTATATGGTATGGGAATATGAATGTACATTCCCTGTCTTATAAAATTGGGGTGTTTGTGACTGTGCCAACCGTATTAATAAACTATATTTGTAAATATACAAGAGTTTTTATAGTGTGAGTGTTAACCGTGCACATCAGGGTTCCCAGTCACAGAATAATTGAATACTGGACCTGATCCTGGAACAAAGAACCTGTCAGCCCCAAAGGTGGGTAAATAGAACTTAAACATAATCTTAGATCAGGCTACAACCCAATCCTTAATCTGCTGTTTTTGGCCTGACCAACGGGCGATTTCCCACACCCTGTGGTAGGTTGATTCTACTCCCTCATGACCTATACTGTGACACTTATTTCGAAATAGGGGGCCTCCACCCCTTCCCAGGGTGCCCTGGTGGCCACTCTGGGCACAACCAAGAAAACTCCTCTCCCGCCCCCTCTCCCCGGAGCCCTTAAAGGGGTAGACTCTGGCCACAGTACCTGTGCCAGCTCCAAGCCTGCCAGCCCAGGGCCAGCAGTCGCTCCACCTGACCCAGTGGCCCCAGCATGAGCCAGGAGCCAGTGCCAACCAGCCCTCCACCGCTCCCCAGGACTAGTCTGCCAGCTCACAAGAGTCTGCCAGAGGCCAGAAAAGGCGGACACCTGCCTGGTCCAGTGTGGAGATCAGAGACCTAATTCATGTTTGGGGGGAGGCCTCCAACGTCCATGATCTCTGCACTAAATGGAGGAACACAACCGTATACAGGCGGATGGCTGCCAGCCTGGCCACCAAAGGCCACATGTGAACCCAGGAGCAGGTTCGCATGAAAATAAAGGAGCTGCAGCAGGCATATGCCAGGGCCACAGGGGGCAGCTCCCAACCAGGGGCAGACCCAGACCCCTGCCCCTATTTTGAAGCCATGGACCACATCCTGGAGGGCAGGACGGTCCGTGCCCCCCAAGGGGTCATCGACCCTGGGGCAGAGCTTGCTGCCTCCTGCTGCTCCAGTCCCTGCTGCATCCCAAGCTACCGCTCCTCCTCCCACTCCTTCTCCCCTTCCCGCTTCTTCCTCCCCACCCTCCCCACACCCCCAGGGATGCCGAGGCCCCTGCACCCATGGTGCTGGGAGACAGTTGGGCCAGCGAGACCCGCAACCCTGAGCCCTGAGCTTCTCCTCCCCCTTCCTCCCTTGCCTCCCCCTGCCATCTCCCTCCTCCCAGGTTTCCCCCTCCCCTCTTCCACCCTCCCTCCTCCTCTCTCCCACCTTCTTTCCCCAGTCTCATCTCAGTTTAATTCTCCCCCACTCCAGTTTTGTTCAATAAAGAGGCTTTGTTGTAATGAACACATGTGTCTTTTATTGTACAGCAGGAAGGGGGGTTATGGAGGGGGTAAGTGGAAGGACGTGAGGGACGAATGAGGCGCAAGCCCCCAGTGGGGCACACCAGGGAGACTGTTACTGCCTGCAGAACGTGCTGCCAGGCTCACAGCAACACGTCCAGGAGAAGCACCAGAGTGCCCAGGAGCGGCTCCGGCTCCATGCTGCAGAGTGCTGTGGTGTCCTGAGTGAGGGCAAGCAGAGCACACAGAGACAAAAATGCTTTGCTGTCCCTCAGCGAGGTAGGCAAGCAAGCAGGGAAACCTTAGAACCGGCTGTCTGAGGGCGGGGGGGTCCCTTTAAGCACAGGTCTCAGACAGCCTCAGGCAGCAGCCACACAAGGTAACTCCTGACCTGATGCCCTGCCAGAACTGCCAGAACTGGTTCTGGCTGGCCTTAAATGCAATTCATTGTCCTATCAGTGTGGATGCACTATTTTGAAATAGCAAAACGCTATTTCGAAATGCATTTTGTGTCTAGACGCGTTATTTCGAAATAAGATATTTCAAAATAACACTGTAGTGTAGACATACCCTGATTTCTTATCTACAGCTGCTACCTTCGGCTTACCCTCAGCAGAGCATGATTCTTGGGGGCTAATGAGGGCCGTCTGTCGGACCGCATCCAGCAGGGTGTCTATATTTGTGGGTTCTCCCGGTCTCCACCGCCCTATCGCCTGTCGGATCAGGGCAGGAAATCCCTGGGCAATCAGCCGCAATTCCTCTGTGGGCAAATTAATCTCTGTCAGCGTTCGGGGGGGTTGTCCGGCCATCGTGAGAGCTTCCCCTCGGCCACACAGACAGGCCAATAAAACCATTCTTTCTACAAAACGCACGGGGTCTTCCCCAGGGGCGGCTGTTGCCGATACAAATTGGGCCAGTAGGGCACGTGGCCCTACTGCTGGGGCCACCCCTAGTAGCATATAAAAAATACCGGCATGTGCAACAACCGCGGCTTGGTGCCGAGCCGCTCCCGCTAAGTCTCCACCCAATCCAGACGCTGCTCTAAGCACCCGGCGTACTTCAGCAACATTTAATCCCTGGCCGAGTCACAGGGTAACCAGATCCCTTGCCCACCTGGTGAAGGCTGAGCGGCTGGGCCCACCCAATGTTTTAGCTAGTTCGACTGCTTGGTCAGGAGTTATTCCTGCCTCGGAGACAGTGAGTCTGAGGTGGGGCCTTTCTCCCCAATCCACAGGGGCCAGCCCCAAATTTTGAGCCACCTGTTGTAAGGCTGCTACTGAGCGGTGGGGTGTGTGCCATGGGCCCCCAGAGTCTGGGGGGTCGGGATGGTGTAGGTCCCCATCCCATTGGACTTCAATCCCCAGGCCCTAGGGCACCCTTCTCTTATGGACACTCATGACGGGGGCCGGGCAGCTCTCACCCCATATCTCCCATGTAGCTCCCTGTAAAACTATGTCCTTTAAACACGTCACCACCTGACTAAGGGCAACGTTCTCTACCTGCACCCGCTTTCGCTCTTCCTCTGTGGCTGCCACTGGAACGGCTGCCACCGAGAGAGAGGAGGCCTGGGCACTGGCTGTCAGTGCCTGGGCTCTCCACATGTCTCACTCTTTCTCAAGCTCATGTTGTTTTTCCTTCAGCCTCTCTGTATCTTGTGCCAACTGACTTTTCGTGGTCTGCCATTGATGGGCAGCTTGCCACAAAAGCCATGCGGCAGCTCTCCCTTTGCCTGCTTTATCCAGCTTATATTATAACACATACTGTTCCATCATTAAGTCTAAATCCGACATCGTCACTCCCAACAGCACCGCCCCTAGGGCCCAGGGATCGGCCCCCTTGGCCTACACTCATTTTGTCAGGGGCCCCGGGGTGGGCGCTGCATTCCAGTCTTTTCCTCCCTTGTCAGACGTTTTTACGCTCCCTTTGCCTCTTGCCCAAATGGGCATCATGTTGTTCAGGGGATGGAGGGGGGCAGTCCGTGAGCCGTGGGTTGCTAGCCTACCACGTCCTTACGTGCCACAAGCTGTTTCCCCGACCTCCTACTTCAACTTCTCTGGGGAATCAAGGCTGGATCCCTATCCCCTTGTCCCCGGCATCTCCACCAAAATGTTACAAGCGTGCAACTAACCTTGGCCTAACGAGGATTGGGCCCACAAGGTAACGAGCGCAAATGGCTCTAATTGCCTTAACTTACTCTGGAAGGAGGGGAAAGAGGAGACTCACTCTCACTATCCGCAGTCACACTTACAGTTCAACAAAATACAGGCTGAGCGCCAGGCACCAGGAGTTCATGCTGAGGTTCATGCAGTTGGTATCTTCCCATGATGACCCCGGCACTGGTTCGCTGGCCAGGCGATCCAAGCAGAGCGCACCCTCGGGAGATCTTGTTTGGTGATCCCCTTTCAGGTTCTCTCTCTCTTCGTTGGATCGAGGATGTTACAGGCCATGTGCAGCTTCTGGGTCCATAGGCCTTCCTCACTGTCCTCTCTGGGCCATGTGCACTCAAGTTCAGGTGAGTAAAAGTTCGTCACCCACTGCATGTTCGTTTCCCACACACACCAGGCATTCAGGCAGGCAGGGGGAACCACAAAGGGAATTTACAGAACCTAAGCCAATAACAATTCAGCTTTACATCAATTATAACTTGCAAACAGATAATAATGTCCTTCGTCCTCAACAGTGATAAGTTCCTGCTCCAAAGAGGGTAAAATCTAATCAGATGAAAGAAAGATTGGGAGAAAGGAATACAGCCTATGAAGTGAATAGAGAATAGCACTGCTAATTTTCAAAAATCATAATTCAGCTCCTCCAATCACGATATCACCTTCCAAATCTTTTTAAACAACTCTAAATTCCGGGTGCTTTTTGTTTGCCTTCTGGTTCTGAGCCTTTAGGTGTTCTGTTTTCAAGCACTCCTATGTACCCATGAGATACAGAGCATTATTTTTTAAAGAAAGTCAAGATTCTCACATAATCACATGGTCCCAGGAGCAGGGGCTGTGAGAAAAAACACCAAATCAGTCTGGCCTTGCAATAAAATCTCGAGAGGTCTTAACAGGGGATCTCATGCCGTTTGTATCGTCAAAAAGGGTCAGTGTACATTACTACAGGTTGAACCTCTCTAATATGGCACTCTTGGGACCTGATCAGTGCCAAACCAAAGAATTTGCCAAACCACAGGAGGTCTATATTGTCTAGCAGCATTACCAACACTCCCACTGCTCAATGGGCTATTAGAAGATATTTAGGGGTAAATTAGAGCTAAATAGCAGCACAAGACACTGAGGCTACGTCTAGACTACACACTATCCCGGAAAAAACTGTTCCGCATCCAGGAAACACGTTTGCTCTTCTGCTTTTTTTGCGGAAGAGCAAACGCACTCTTGCAGAAGCCTCTGTATTCCTCATTCCAATAAGGGGGCTTCTGAAAGAGGGTTTTTTTCTGACATTTGGCCCAGTCTAGACCAGCCTATGGCTCTTGTACATTTCAAAGACAGAGACGCAGCGGGGAATCCATGTGAGCGGGAACTACTTAGGTCTCCACTCATGCCATTTTCCCCTCTGCGCCTCTGCCTCCCCTGCTCCCCCCCCCTTCCCTGGTAGAAATGGTGCTGGGGGGAACCGGCTTTGAAGTCCCCTCCCCCTTAGTGCCTCTAATACAGAGGTAGCAAGGGTGGAGGAAGTGACTAGCTGAGTAGCAACTAGACTACCCAATAAGCCTAAGCTTATCAGGTAGTCAACTAGTTGCTTACATCCCTAGTCCTGCTATCCTGGTACAAACAACTGTACAATGCCCTCTAATACAGTGTTTCTCAGCCTTTTTTTTTATAAAGTACCCCCTTTTCAAAAAAATGTAAGTACCCCCAGAGCCTACAGTTTTCAGACAAATGTTTTTTCTTCCATTGCAACACATTTGTTTGAACAACTTAATCGTAGCCGGGCAGTGTAAAAAGTACAAAAATAATAAAGCGTAAAACTTAAAACAAAAATTCAGTTTTCTTCAAATTTCAGTTGTGTTGACGTACCCCCCAGACTTCTCTCGAGTACCCCTAAGGGGAACGCGTACCACTGGTTGAGAAACACTGCTCGAATACACAGACCTATTCTCTGAACAGCTTGTTCCAAATGTTGCCCACTAGATGGCACTGTGTGCAGTGAAAAAATGAAGACTGACCTGACTAGGTATAATTGCAGATGAAGAAAATTAATCAAGACCATATTAATTTGTCACCTATAGTTTTGCAGAGAGCAGACTGAAATGGATGTGCTGCCTACAGTCGTGTACAAGGATAGCTGATGGCTGCCAAGTGCACATAAAAAAAATGTGGACAAAAATGTAAAATGCCAATTAATGCCATACAGATATGCCACTGCTAATTATGTTCCAAGAAATCTGGCAGGTGTTAAACACATGTGACAATGTGGGAAGTGTTGCAAATACCACTGAGCACAGAAAAAAAAAGCATTCAAAGGGTTCTTCAGAAGCTCGCGAATATGGTAGGGAAATAACGTGACGAAATCCAAGATAATAAATCTAGGGGGTGAGGAATAATATGAAAGAGACATGAGAGAGAAAGATTCTACAGGGACCTAGAAGTGGTGACATGTGTGCAGTACTATGTGGAAGTAAAGTGGCCTGTAGGTACAGGAACAGCAAACGGCAGCCAATGGGAGATGTGAGCAGCCATACCTGCAGATTCAAAGTAAGTATCCTGTCTGGTGGCTTGCCAGCAGCTTACCTTGACAAGCCGTGTGCAGTCCAGGGGCCACAGGTCACATTTGGGCCACATCTAAATCTTGCCAATTCTTGCTGGATAGCAGCTCTAAGGCTACGTCTAGACTGCAAGCCTCTTTAGAAAAAGAGCGTCTAGACTACAATTGGTACTTTCGAAAAAGCAAGCCGTTTTTCGAAAGAGAGCACCCAGGCAGTCTGGATGCTCTCTTTCGAAAAAGCACAGTTTGCAGCACATAGCGCCTTTTTTCGAAAGAGCTCTTTAGA
Organism: Rafetus swinhoei; assembly: GCA_019425775.1. Taxonomy (NCBI): domain Eukaryota; kingdom Metazoa; phylum Chordata; order Testudines; family Trionychidae; genus Rafetus; species Rafetus swinhoei. Next base: position 191,592,897 of record CM033440.1, read on the forward strand.
AAAAAGGCATTCTTCCTCGTAAAACAAGGTTTTTCGTGGTCGAAAAAACTGCCACGTTCTTTCGATTTACTTTCAAAAGAACGCAGCAGCAGTCTAGACTCAGGGGAAGTTTTTTAAAAAAAAAGGCCACTTTTTTTTCTCGAAAAAACCCTGTAGTCTAGACACACTGATACAGCCTTTCCCGCCCATCCATGCAGCTAACATTCTCATCCAGGCCCTCGCTGTCTCGCATCTTGGATTACTGCCCCTTCCTTCTCTTTACCCTTGACAAATGCAGTTTTGCCTTGCTCACATGCAAGTCTCTGCAGAGAGGTTCCTGTTTTTGGCTTGTTGCTTTGACCATTATCACTCCCTTTATTTTCACCCCCCACAGCCGCCCTCTTCTCCATGGCTTCAAAGACAAACATTTATCTTCACTTGCAAGGCTCTGCACTGCCCATCCCAACTCTATGTAGTATATGTGCTGGTAAAGTACATTAATTTGTCTTGCACACAAAGTCCTACCTCGGGTGGTTACTAGACACCCTGGGGCTCTGGTGCCCTTGCTCACAGTGCACACAGGATACTTATATTTATCCTACCTAAAATTGGTACTTTCAGTTCAATAAAGTATTCTTGGCATGCTGTGCTAAGCTTGAATGGGTCCACTGTGCATTGCTGGAGAGTCACTGCTATTCCTCAGGGGTGGCTACCTCATACCACCTGGGGATGAAGAGATATCTAGGGCCAGGCGGTGGTTTTAAGTCTAGCGTGAGGGTGCCAACCAAGACCTCCAGAGTCTGGACACGCTTACGCCAGAGCAGTAGCAGTGTGAGCCTCTGAAAAGGGACACTCTGGAGTCCAGCATCTGGACAACTCCTGTGCTGCCTTGATTTTGGTGGTAGAGAAGTGGGGTGTGGGCATTTTTAACTCCATCCCTTTTAGCTTACAGCACAAGGAAGCGCCAAGGCGACATAGGCGCGGTCCTGCACAGGGACAACAGTGGCGGGTAGCAATCGGGATGGCTGATTCACCAGAACCAGAGTCTGGTTCCTCATTTGCCAGTCACTCTGAGATGGAAGGGATGGACCCAAAGGAGGCAAAGTATTCTATTAAAAAAAACTCTGCAGTTCCTCTCTCTCCTGCACCAGCAAGCAGTCCCGATTCAGCCAGGGTTCTGCGCTTGTGCTCATCTTCGATCAGATAAGTAGCCTCTGATCTCAGTGAGCCTACTTACATCCCTTGCTGAACCCTGGCCTTGTTTAGGAGCTGAAATGGGAGCTGCTGGGTGCTGATCTCTTTTGAAAATCAAGCCCATTTTACCAAGTGAAGTAAGTCATTCTAGACAATCCCGCAGAACCCAGGAGGGACCAAAATACAAGGGGAGGGCAAATCTAATTCCTATCTTCCAAGTAGAAATGAAGCTGTCCAAGAAATTCCCCTCTCCTTCGTCTAACATCCGTGACTTGGTATTAGGGTAGGTATTTTTATGTTGTAGGTGCTGTCCGAACAATCCCTGCCAGGGGGAGCTTGCATCTGAAGATAATCCCATGGACTACAGCAGGAGGAAGAGAACAACCAATAAGGCTTTTTTTTTTCTTTTTACAAGACAGCTAAGGAAGCACCACAGAGGTGGGTGATTAAGAGGGGCTTTGCTACAGACAGTGTAGGGGCCTGGAAATAAAATACTTGAGAGAAGAAACTGCTAATTGCCTGATCCACTGAACTCAGTCAGATCCCCATGAAGGATGCTATAGGCATTATCCAGCTGCCAATCAGCCACCTGCCCTGCATTGATAAACACTGCTGTTGCTCTTCAGAATGAATTGGATCAACATTTTTGATGTTTCCTAGGAAGCCAGTGCCATCAATAAGTAATGCCTGGTTTCGATGGCATGGCTCCATTTCCTGTTGCCTGCAGAGCTATCGAATGCATGCAAACACACACTCATGCATCCATGTGTGACGTAGTGGGGGTACCTGGCTAGTTCCTATGCTGGCTCTGTGGTAATCCCCAATGGCTGCCATCGGTACCACAGCCCAGAAGGATGAGTCATTATGCAAAGAGGGTCTCTCAACCTGTCTGACCAGCTACCCCCCAAGGAGAGAGACAAAGGAAGGGGAATGCTGCCCTGGCTGGGGCAGGGCTGGAAGAGTTTAGTTTCTGTCTGGGATCATGGAGGAACCAGCCTAAGCCAGGGGCTGGGATTTAGGGGCCCAGTCTCCCCATCCCAGGGGCTGAGGCATCCTAGGCCTGCCCTGTAACCAGATGACATCTGTGCTGTGCTGTATCCTGGAGAAGAATAAACTCCCTCCATTCTACGGGCGGTGGAGTCTGTTCGTGCCATTACGGGGTGCAGGAGTCAGGGGACCCCGTCGTCACACTGGTGTCAGGGTGGGATGCACTGCACCCGTGGATGGAGCATCCAGCGGCGGCGACTAGGCGCAGTAGAAGCAAGAGCCATGGAACCAGGCGTGCTGGAAACAGAGCGGCGGTTCCTGAGAATCGTGGGCGCAGCAGCACTAGACTGGTGAGTCTGCACCGAGGACCAGCGGGAGATGGCCTATACCCAACTGCTGAAGGCAGAGCTGGTGAAGCTGTGCAGAGAGAGGGCTTGCCTGTGCGGAGCGCAACCAAGGCCCAGCTGATTGCCCGGCTGGAAGAGAATGACCAGCCACAGGGCTGGGATCCTGTCCCCGTGGGAACAGCCAGACCCCACTGGGAGCGTGTCAGGCTCGGAGAGGCGGAGCGCTGGAGGCCGCCGAAGAGACCGGACTGCCTCCCAGGGAGCACTGCAAGCCGTGAGTCCGCCCGGGGTCCAACCCCTCGGAGCTGCGGCGGCTAGAAATCCAGCTGCAGATGAAGGAATTGGAAGTCCAGGACCGTGAGAGCAGCGACAGCATGAGCTGGCCATGGCCGAGCGGAGCGGCAGGGCCCCAGCTGCGCCGAGTGCAGATGAGCCCCAAAGGCCCGGGCGGCCAGATGCTTGGAGAAGCTCGTGGTGGCCCAATTGAAGGACATGGGAGACATAGACGGGTTCCTCAGCTCCTTTGAGAGGGCCTGTGGACTGCAACAGGTCCCCCAGCTGACTGGCTGCAGGAGCTCATCCCGCACTGAACCAGGAGGCTGCCGGGGTGCTCAATCAGCTGGAGGACCTACAGCCAGGGGATTACAACCGAGTCAAGGAGGCCCTGCTGCACAAGTTCGGACTGACCCCGAGATGTACAGGAAGAAGTTCCGGGAGGTGCAGAAGGGCCACGGAGACCTATGTGGACCTGGCCTCCCGCCTGGCGCAATACTGCCGCAAGTGGGTGTCTGGAGTCGAGCCCAGACTGCAGAGGGCTGCTCAAGCTGTTCATGATGGAGCAGTTCTATGAAGCATGCCCACCCAGATTGAGGCTGTGGCTCAGGACCGAAGACCAGAGACCCCCAGGAGGCCGGGAGACTGGCAGATGAGTTCACGGAGAGCCGGTCCGGGTGTGAGAGTCCCGGAGAAAGGGAATCGCACAGAGACCGGATGTCGGCTGAGCGACGGAGGGAGTCAACTCTGAGGCGAGCCCAAGGAACAGGACGTCTGTGCCCCAGAGAACCAGCCAGGGCCTGGACAGAGACAGCCCAAAGCCTAACTTGCCATCGCTGTGGGCAAAAGGCCACAAGAGGGCTCAGTGCACCAGGTCCCATGACCTGGGACTTTCCAGGGTTAACTGGCTGGGGCTGGGGAAGGGCAGGCTGCCCCAGAGGCAGGGGCTGGCAGGCAAACCTCAGCTCAGAGTGGGGAAGGATGCTCAGTGCACCCCTGGGAGGTCTGACCTCGGGAGGCGGATTTCTCCGTGTACCGGGTGGGGGCAGGACGGCCCCTGCAGAGCGAATGCCTCATACCCCTGGAGGTGGATGGTAGGAAGGTGACGGGTTTCTGGGACACGGGGGCGGAGGTGGCTGGCCCGATCTGACATAGTGGCCCCAGACCGGATACTACCCCACACGCAGCTGACCCTGAAGGGCATAGATGGGTCCCGTTTAAGGTGCCTGTAGCCAGGGTGCATCTGAAATGGGGGCCAAGGAAGGTCTCAAGGAAGTGGGGTGCACCCGCACTTGCCCACGGAGGTGCTAATGGGGAATGACCTGAGGAGTGGCCCCAGGAATCCCAGCGGGCTCTAGTCACTGCCCAGAGCCAGAGCCAGCGAGGGCTGGCAACCTGGATCCAGGAAGGACTCCTGGCAGGGTCCCCAGGGTCCCATCACCGTGGACACGGGGTCCAGCCAGCGGGGACCCCGGACCTAGGCAAAGGTGGGGAACAGGTCCCGATCCCTGCCCCAGCGGCTGAATTCCAGGCTGAGGTGCAGGCAGACCCCTCCTTGCAGAGGCTGAGGGACGAGGCTGGCCTCCGTACAGCTCAGCCCCTGGAGAGAGGAGGCCAGGAGAGATTCCTGTGGGAACGGGATTCCTGTTCGGGAATGGCTTCCCAGGAAGGTGAGGGCATGGGGTCCAGCGGCAGCTGGTCGTCCCCCAAAGTATCACCTCAAGCTGCTGTTTTTGGCCCATAATGTCCCCTTTGCCGGGCCACCGAGGATCCGGAGCACCCGGCTGAGGCTGCTCCAACACTTCTACTGGCCGGGATATTTGCGGCCGTGCAGCGTACTGCCGGGCCTGCGACTCCTGCCAGAGGCGGGAAGGCCCAAGATGGGAGAAAGCTGCTCAGGGGCCCCTACCCTGTATAGAGGAGCCGCTGGGCTTGCGGAGAGAGTTATGGGAGGGGGAGACCCCCTGGATGGAGCGTCGGGGGTGGAAGCCGCCTGGCTGTCCAGAGGAGGCTCGCTGGGCTCATGGCCCGGCCGAGAGACCCTGGCCAGAGATCAAGGCCAGCGGAAGGGTGGTGCGACCACCGAGGACAGGCCTGTGCCAGTCGCCCTGGAGCGTCGACGAGTGGACAGAGGAAGCCAATTCATGTGGGGCCTTGCCACGGCCGGCCCAAGTCAAGGGAGCACCCATGTCCCCAGGGCGGGTTCCCACGCAAAGGACCCGAACTTCCCTAGGTCACGGCGGAGTGACCCTGCTCAGTTCGCTCTCGGAGGGGGAGAACTGTGACGTAGTGGGGTACCTGGCTAGTTCCTATGCTGGCTCTGTGGTAATCCCCAATGGCTGCCATCGGTACCACAGCCCAGAAGGATGAGTCATTATGCAAAGAGGGTCTCTCAACCTGTCTGACCAGCTACCCCCTAGGGAGAGAGACAAAGGAAGGGGGAATGCTGCCCTGGCTGGGGGCAGGGCTGGAAGAGTTTAGTTTCTGTCTGGGATCATGGAGGAACCAGCCTAAGCCAGGGGCTGGGATTTAGGGGCCCAGTCTCCCCCATCTCCAGGGGGGCTGAGGCATCCTAGGCCTGCCCTGTAACCAGATGACATCTGTGCTGTGCTGTATCCTGGAGAAGCAATAAACTCCCTCCATTCTACGGGCCGGTGGAGTCTGTTCGTGCCATTACGGGGGTGCAGGAGTCAGGGGACCCCAACGCGTCGTCACACCATGCATGTGCATGCATCTAAGCAGCTGCACAGGATAATTTTGTGGCCCCTCAGCATGTGAATAATGTGCCAGGCCAGGTTTCTGATCTTGGCTAAGGTAACCAAGTGTCTACAAAACTGTTTTGAAGCTGTAGGAAAGCAGTGTGGCCCACTTGATTGTGCACTGGAGTGGGACTCTGGCAACCTGAGATTCTATAGTCGTGGCTCTGACACTGGCCTGCTTAGTGACCTTGGGCAAGTCTCTTCACCTTCCCATGCCTCAGTTTCTCCATCTGTAAAACTAGGATAATGGTGCTGACCAGGGGCAGATGAGAGTTTTGCAGGGCCCAGGGCGCGGGGCCTATTGAAGCGCGGGGCCCAGGGCAGCACAATTTCGTGCATGCGCCACGGCCACAGCCGACAGGTAGTAGTGCATGCACGGGACCTATTGAAGCGCGGGGCCTGGGGCAGTCGCCCCGCTCACCCTGCCCTATATCTGCCGCTGGTGCTGACTTTCTTTGTAAAGTCCCCTGATGAAACATGCTAGAGAAGAGCTAGGGACTATTATTAATATTAAAGGGTTCAGTTCTCTTCTGTGCCTCCCGAGGTGTTCAGAATAGTAGGCACAGCCCAAAGGGTCTCCCCAATGCTCTGGCCAACATTTCCCTACCTGGATGCCTGCTACATTGGCACAGAGGAGCCCAAAGGAAAGAGGGCTGTTTTTTTGATAGGGCTTGAGTGCCCCCCACTCCCACTGAAGAACTTCTGCGGGGGTTCAGAACCTCTAACAACATCGGGCCCCTTTGGGGTAGGAGCCTAAATGTAGATCTAAGAGTGATCCTCAGAGCACCCCGGGGTGGAAGGTGTGGCTGAAGGCACTACGTGAAAACTCAGGCTCGATGTTCACATCTGGATTCTGATGTGGGTCACCCATGGGGTGTCCTGACATGTATCTTGCTCTGTCCAGTGATGATAACCGTTTAGCTGCGGGCGGGCGCACCCCTTGTATATTGTGCTGGCTCTGTGCAGGCAGCCAGCACAACAGATTCCACGAGAGCCCCCAAAGACCACAGAATCCGATAAGGGATGAAACCAGGTTTATTGTCAAACGAAGTACAGGGATAGTTGTCAGCAGACTCTCCTGAACCACTACGCTTATGTACCCCCTGACAAAGCACCCAGCTCAGTCAGTAGGATGCCCCACTGCCTCCTATGCTGGACAAAGACAGCCCCTCCAAGACACGTCATTTCTCATGGGGACAAACAAGTTACAAGTCACTCCTGATGCATCACTCTCGGATATTACCTAGAAACCACCCAATACCTTGCACCTGGTGGTTCGATCCAGACATTGCTATCCATCATGCTGTCATTTTAGAGCCTGTCCTGAACCTCGTCGGTGTGTCCCTGTAATCTATGGGGAGTGTGTTGTTACCAAGATGTTCCTTAACAAGGTAGTGTTACCATTCCTCTGGAATATACATACAGCCTGTGACCAGTCCCAATTTGTATCAGGGGCCATTGACCCACAGAAAAAATCCGTCGTGGGCCCCACATAGCCCCACAGAGGCTTGAGGCTTCCCACTGCAGTGGGGCCAGCTGGTACTCACAGCTCCAGCCCCACAGGCGTGGGGTGCAGAGGCTCAGAGCTTCCCCTAAGCTCTGGGGTGGGTCCAGAAATGAGGAATGCAGGGTTTGGGAGGGGACTCCACCTAGGGGTCTCAGGGACATGCCAGTGACCTATTGTTTGTGGCTCCAGCCATATCGGGCATGGAGGTTCAGGACTTCTGGTTCGTGCTGCAGTCTTGCCATGGGCCCAATGAAATGAACCAGCTGGCCAGATCTAGACTGTGGGCCAGAGGCTCCCCACCTCTGAATTAGTCTTTCTGCGCTGTCAGCCCTGTTCATGCCAAGTTCTGTGAGCAGGCCCTGTTTCTTGCTCACAGCTGTATATTAGCAAAGTCTTGACCATTGTTGCCTAGGCCTTAGGCCTCACACCAGGCCTGTGGTACATTGGCTCTCCTCTTACTACAAGCACATCCCACCTACAGGGTCTGGCTCTGAATCCAAATGGTGTACACCTCCATTAAACTCTGTACCACTGTTTCTATCTCATTGACAGTAAGGCTCTTTCTACACCACGCTGGCACTGGAAAGGGGCCTTCAGGAGAGCATCCATTACACTTAGGACCCATGTACAGCGTTAAGGGGCCTTTCAGCAGAGGGGAGGGTTAGCTCAGCGGTTTGAGCATTGGCCAGCTAAACCCAGGGTTGTGAGCTCAATCTTTGAGGGGGCCATCTGGGGCAAATCTGTCAGGGATGGTATAAAGTCCTGCTGTGAGGGTAGGGGACTGGACTCAATGACCTCTCACGGTCCCTTCCAGCTCTATGAGATAGGCATATATTCAGAATCCAAACTTCTGAGCTACATTCAGTTTGCAATTTCTGGTTTAAAACCTTCTTGCCATGGTTGCAAGAACATGTCTGCCTTTTAAAAGCAATACAGAAAGCAGGGGTTGTTAAATAATACATGGCATAATAAATAGGTAGTTAAGTGCTGACATTACAAAAGAGCTGTCTTGCTAGCACCAGCTTTTTTACATAACCGCAGCTGGTAGAGACTGCAGATGCATTCTCAGTGCTTTTCTGTTTGTTAATCATTTTTTTTTCTTTCCCCCATAAAATAGATTTGATCAGAATTAACTTTTCCCAGGTAAGGCCAACAACATGTGTTTAGCAGTTAATCTACATGACTGTGCCTTCTTTGTTAACATAAAGGGCATTAGCAAAAGCCCATTGACATAAAGAGAGACAGAAATTGAGTTAACTTGCTCTTTAGATCAGGTTCAGGGGTTTAAAGCATTTCAGTTCCCTTCCAGAATTGTTTAACAATAAATGGATGGGGGAAGGGTTATAAAAATCTGTTAATTAGATTAAATAGTTGAAATGCAATCTCAGCTGTGAATCTAGGTCCCAATCCCGCAAAGATTGAACCCTGTGTACATGAGTGATCCTTTTAGGCTCCTTTCTCCACTGAGCCTGAACAAAATGTGGGCAGCTTGAGGCCGTGGGAACTCACAGGAACCTGATCACGTCTCCTTCATTCTGTTTTGCTCAGCTCTAGTGTAATTTAAAACTGAAGGGAAGCCGCTTTAAATTACACTGCAGGAGCAAAGCATCTGCCAGAAGGCTTGAGGCAAGCATCTTTCAACCACACCCACTGCCCTTGGCTTACCTCTCCTGACACACCTCTGCCCCTCCTTACTGGGCAGTGCAGAAAGAATAGGCTGCAGACCCAATTCTACCCACTTGAAACAGGCCAGAAAATTCTCTCTATTTGGGGGAATTTTCTAGGTCTAGGGGGGAATCTCCAGTCAGTTAGCAAATCCAGATAATCCCATGTAATGACTAGAGCAGGAGTCCAGCCTAAGACAAGAAACAAGTAACAGGTGGAGACAGAAACAGGGTAAATCCACCCCAAAGAGAAGATTAGTCTGAGTGGGAACTGGGTTTTTGAATTACAGCCAAGTGGTGTAGAGGGGAGTGACTAGCAATGTGGAGAGTGACAGCCAACTAACTTTCACACTTAGGGTCTGATTGTGCCAGTCTTACTCACCCTGAAGAGCACTTGATCCTGGGGGGAGTGCTAATTTATCCAATGAGACTGTGAGCAGCAGTGGTCACCTGCATTATCACCCCCTTCAGCGGGAAGACTGCATTTAAATCCAAGCCCTGTGTAGTGTGTGTGTGTGTGTGTGTGTGTGTGTGTATGTGCAGAATTGTATCATCCCAGGAGGAATCATGTGTTTCAGTTCACCAGCATGACACCGTCAGAGGTGGGATGGGTTTGGGCTTTGTTACCATTGCACTGAGGCGCAAATGAAGCATTTAGCACATAGTTAACTTCAAGCACGTGAGTCACCCTCTTGACTTCCATAGGACTGACCCACCTCCGGGTAGTGACACATGCACACACAAATGCTTTGTTGGAGTAGAACCTGAATGGATGGTGGGCGCTCGTGAACCCCAGAATGTTGCTGACAAACTGGACGCGCTCTGCAATCAGATGATCGTAATAAGGAAAGAGGGGCTTGTTATGAGGCAACAACAATTTACACTGAATTTACCTAGTAAATTTATGAGGAGGTAATGAAGGCCAGATAACTAGCGAGATCTGCAGGGGGAAACAAGGATAGGGAGAGGTTATTTCAGTTGTCCCAATGTAAATATAGGAATATAGGCCCTAGGAATAATTTTTCACAGGCTAGCACTGATGCCCAATCCCAGGAAATAATCCAGAGCAAGCTATGTAAAATACATAGAGACTTTCAAGTATCTAAAAGGGTGTCACAAGGGGGAAGGAGAAAAATTGTTCTCATTGGCCTCTGAGGATAGGACAAGAAGCAATGGGCTCAAACTGCAGCAGGGGAGGTTTAGGTTGGACATTAGGCAAAACTTCCTGTCAGGGAATAAATTGCCTGGGTGGGGGGGATTGCAATCTCCATTTGTGGAGATATTTAAGAGTAGGTTAGATAAATGTCTATCAGGGATGGTCTAGACAGTATTTGGTCCTGCCATGAGGGCAGGGGACTGGACTCGATGACCTCTCGAGGTCCCTTCCAGTCCTAGTGTTCTATGATTCTATTATTCCTGTTATCATGCAGGGGCACTAGATGACTGGGCAGATCTTTTCCTCCGCTAATACTAATACTCCTGAGAACACAGGTATTATTTTTGTATGCTCAAGCCGTTTGTCTGGTGGAAAGCATTTGGTTAGTGCTTCAGCCCTGGGCAGTGGATAATACAGGCAAGGGAAAACACTGCCTTCCCCAAAAGACCTGGATGGATCCACCCACCCCGCTCCAGCCTGCTGGGAAGGTTGGGGCTGCAGCGTGGCTGCCCAGCTGCTCTGTGGACCGGATCAGGATCCACGGGGAGCTGGGGCTGCCTGGTGCTCTGAGAGCCAGGAGTGGGGAGCTGAGGCTGTGCAGGTGCCCAGCATGGGGTGTGGGAGTGGGGGGGGGATGCACCACTCTTGAGCAAGGGGGGGCCAACAGTCATAATGGATCAAACTGGGGGCACAGGGCAGGGGCCAGTGGCCACAATGGGGGCTCTGGTGGGCACGGAAGGGGTGGGGCTTTGGGCGGAAGGAGCAGGACTGGGGCTTGCCTCCCAAAGCCAGGCCTTTACCCACCGCCCATGGCTTCAACTCTTCTTCCCGTGTGTCTATTTCCCTTGTCTAGTTGTTTCTTCAGTGTTTTACTGCTCTTGTTTTTTCCCCTGTACTTGAGGGCTGGCTGTGCTTCCTGGTAAGGCCCTCTTTGTAGTGCCCTGCCCCTAGTCTCCCTTCTCCAGGACCTTTTACACAGATTCCGCATGTTTGCTCATCCATAAGAACATAAGAGCATAAGAATGGCCATACTCGGTCAGACCAAAGGTCCATCCAGCCCAGTACACTGTCTGCCAACAGTGGCCAATGGCAGGTGCCCCAGAGGGAGTGAACCAAACAGATAATGATCAAGCGATCCCTCTCCTGCCATCCATCTCCACCCTCTGACAAACAGAGGCGAGGGACACCATTCCTTACCCATCCTGGCTCATAGTCATTAATGGACTTAACCTCCATGAATTTATCTAGTTCTCTTTCAAACCCTGTTATAGTCCTAGCTTTCACAACCTCCTCAGGCAAGGAGTTCCACAGGTTGACTGTGCGCTCTGTGAAGAAGAACTTCCTTTTATTTGTTTTAAACCTGCTGCCCATTAATTTCATTTGGTGCCCCCCAGTCCTTATATTATGGGAACAAGTAAATAACTTTTCCTTATTCACTTTCTCTCACTTTTCTCCAGTCGAATCAAAAGACAGGACTATGCAGCACTTTAAAGACTAACAAGATGGTTTATTAGGTGATGAGCTTTCATGGGCCAGACCCACTTCCTCAGATCAAATTGTGGAAGAAAATTGGCATGACCATATATACCAAAGGGATACAGTCCAAAAAAAAAAAAGTGAACACATATAAAATTGACAAATCAGATTTTAGAACAGAGAGGGTGGGTGGCGGGGGAGGTTAGTGTTTATGAGATAATGATATTAGGGGGTGATAATTGGGGAAGCTATCTTTGTAATGGGTAAGGTAGTAAAAGATAGCTTCCCCAATTATCACCCCTAATATCATTATCTCATAAACACTAACCTCCCCCCCATAAACCCCCTCTGTTCTAATATCTGATTTGTCATTTTTATATGTGTTCACTTTTTTTTGGACTGTATCCCCTTCGGTATATATGGTCATGCCAATTTTCTTCCACAATTTGATCTGAGGAAGTGGGTCTGGCCCACGAAAGCTCATCACCTAATAAACCATCTTGTTAGTCTTTAAAGTGCTGCATAGTCCTGTCTTTTGTTTCAGCTAGACCAGACTCACACAGCTACATCTCTATTACTTTTCTCCAGTCGTCACCCTTCCTGGGGCTGGCTTTATTCAGACGAAATGAACTTGCATGTGATGCTCAAAGTCAGTCGCAAGGCCTGGTCCTTGCTTCAGAATGAGGGGGCTCCTTCGGGGTCCTTCTATCTGTTCCTAGGAGACGACCCATGCTGGCATTCAGCTGGCACTTCCCTTGCTCAGAACTGACTGTTTGACAAACTGCCAAGTATCTGCTCCCTTCCAGAACTGCTTCAACATTTTCATAAGGAACCAGCTGCTTGCAGCTCCATGCCTGAATCCGATATCTCTGGTAAACTCAATTGGTAAGCAAGTCTTCTCCAGGCTTCAAATCTCCTGTGAGCAGCTCCTTCAGCCTGGCTCACTCCCTTTGCTCTCTCACATTCCCCCTGTTAATTTCTGGGCTCTCAAGCTTTCTCTGTTTATTTTTACTGTCGAGAAACAGCTTGTTTGCCAGGCAAGGTTTCTCCAAGTTCTTACAGCGATAGTGGTTATGTGCAGACATTACATGATGCATGGAGAGACAGGGGGGGTCTTTGAAGTACCTCTCAATACTTGATTTGGCAATTTGGTTGGTTCTCTTCAAATGAGAACAAACGAGAAAATAGGAAGTTCTCTTGCCTGGAGGAAACAGGAATGATTTTTTGCAAAGATGATATTTCAGATTCATTGTCTAGGACAGTGCAAGTCTAATGCTAACCTAGTCTAATTCCCTGGTAGATTTCAGTAACTTTGCCACAGCATAAATCTCGGTCTTCAAAATGTAGAAACATGCTCTGTATCTTTCCATTACAGAACTTACACTGCAAAAGAGTAGCGTCCAGTATGTTACACAGAAAGAAGGCGTCAGATGATCACCTGATTGATCAAGATCTGGACTCTTTTTACAGGTCCAGTCCTGTCCTGTGTTACTCATGCAAGTATGCTCATTTGGGTGACTGTCTGCACCTAGATCTGGATTCAGATTTTTGAATTAAGATGTTTTATAATAAAGGCTAAAACCTGTTACCCAGATCTCAGTCTGAGAATCAGTGTTATCTAGTGAAAGACACAGGAATGGGATTCTGGAGATCTATCCCAGTTCTGCCACTGACATTCCTTCCAACCCTGGGCAAGTCATTTTCCCTCTCTGTGCTGCTATTCTCTTCCTGCCTTTTAACTGTCATGTCAATTTAGACTGACAAAATTCTGTAAGATTTTTCAGATCAATCACTATCTTTTCTGCTCCAATACTATAAAGACATATGCAAGCACTTTATGTACTGTGAATAACTCCACTGACGTCTATGGAGCTACTGACAGGGTGGAAAATAAAACTGAATATGTGCATAAGGTGTGGTAGGATGGAGGCTGTATTATCTAGCACAATAAGATCACAATCCCAGTTGGTGCTTCTAGGTGCTATTGCAATGCAGATCATTAATTATAATGTTAATAGTTCCAAATCCAGATCTAATCTGTTTTGCTACTGAAGCCCAGCTCTTGATTTGGTATTACAATTCAAGGAACTGTGATTATGCATATGACACTAGATGTGGGTGACTTATCAGTGTTTGCCTCTGTTTTCGCACATAGGTGTGGTAAGGAGCTTTGATGCGGTCCCCAACATAAATTAAAGCACCCTCAAACTGTTACCCTCTTTTGTCCCAAAATTCTGGATGGGCTCCCTGGAGAAGCTGCTGGGTGGATGTGCAGCCACGGCTGTGAGCATGGTTGTGTAGTTTAAATCAGGTAATGTTACAATTTTCAAAACCCATTTAACTTTGTGTGCCTGTAGATGGGGCATCAGTTGTTGAACAGCCCGGAAAAAAAAAAACCCCATCCAAAAACAAGAATAAAACCAATGGTCCAGACTGTCTAAGAGCTGAGACAATAACACTGCCTGGAGTTGATTTCTGCAGGTTACTTTTTTTTCTTGAAGTGCCAACATAAATCAGAGATGCTAAATCAAACCAGTCTTATGGCCATACTTTTCAGTGTCCCTCTGTTTTGGAACATCACATACAAGGTTCACTGAACAGACATTGCCGGTAGCATTTACAGTTGCAATTTTGTGGAACTGCTTGGAGATTGAAATTTATAAGCAGCATAACCTAAGCTAGTCTTTGAGCCTATGGGGGCAAAGTCTCATCTGGCATAAATCAGCTAGCTCTATTCAGCCCCATTGGCTTTAGTAGAGATAGGCCATTTTGCAACTGTTGAAGATCTGGTGCTAAATTTCTGAAAGTTAATTTCTTGGAGTCAACCACCGAGAAAGTCTCTCCTCTCAGCTCAGAGGCAATTTTATCCCTTTATAATGTAATTAGCATTATCCTAAATTCTTACTACGGATGAATTAGCTTTTACGTGTCATGAAACTACCTGCTAGTCTTTATTAGTCCTTTTGGGGATTTCAAAGAATCAGTTAAAGGTAACTTTTTTCCTCCTTGCCCAACTGTATTATCAACAATAAATAACATAAGCAAGGCCTGTGACTATGTAATATCAAATGCCCCACAAGGATATTTGTCAGTAAATGATAAATAATTTTGTGTTAAATAAATTGCAAATGCAAGTAGTTCATAGCACATACAAGATATGGCCAAGGTTTCAACATAAGAACATACGAATGGCCATATTGGATCAGCCCAATGGTCCATCTCGCCTGGTCTCCTATCTTCCAGCAGTGGCCAAAGACAGGTGCTTCTGAGGGAATGAACCGAACAGACAATCATCAAGTGATCCATCCCATTGTCCACTTCTGAGTTTGGCAGACAGAGGGTAAGGACACCCAGATGACAATGTTGCATCCCTGGCAATCTTGGATAAGAGCCATTGATAGTCCTATCCTCCAGGAACTTATCTAATTCTTTTTTGAATTCTGAGAGTTATGGCCTTCACAACATTCCCTGCCTGCTTGCTTACTTGGTGTGCTGGCAGGCAAGATGGTGGAGCCCCCGCCCTGCTGGCCATTCCCTTGGTGATGCAGCTGGCTCCAGTGGATACTGCAGGATAGCTGTCCCCTGTGGGCTCACTCCTCCCCCCCTTCCGCCCCTCCGTGGCCACTCTCATATCTTGTCCCTTTGAGCAGCAGCCCATCCCTTTGTATGTTATGGAAAACTGTCCTTTTCCTAGGGTTGTCAAGTTGCCCTGGTATAACCAAATCCTGACCTTGCTATAAGTTAGGAGAAGAGGAAGCTGCCTATCAAATTTGGTGGCCCTAACTCTTACTGTTTAGGAGGAGTTCTTGAACAAATGGACTTGCAGACAGACAGACAGACACACTAAGGGTGTGTGTAGACTACATGGTTCCGTCGATGGAGCCATGTAGATGAGTGTACTCGGCAAAGGGAAATGAAGTGGAGATTTAAATAATCGCCGTTTCATTTACATCAAAATGGCCTCCACGCTGTGCCGATCAGCTGATTGATGGCACAGCGCGGTAGTCTAGATGGGGATCAGCCGACCCCAGATCCCTTTGTCGTCAGATTCTTTATGCCTCGTGAAACGTGAAACGAGGCATAAAGAATCTGATGACAAAGGATCTGGGGTCGCTGATCCCATCTAGACTACATCAGCTGATTGGCACAGCGCAGAGGCCATTTTGATGTAAATGAAGCGGCGATTATTTAAATCTCCACTTCATTTCCCTTTGCCGAGTACACTCATCTACATGGCTCCGTCGACAGAGCCATGTAGTCTAGACACACCCTAAAATATATAGATGAAGAGAGATTAAACAACAATGATTTCAGTACAGATTCCTGGGGGACACCATTATTTACCTCTCTCTATTCTGGAAACTGACCATTTACTTCTGCTTTTGTTTTCTGCCTTTTAACCAGTTACTAATCCATGATGGGGCCTTCCTTTTTCTCCCATGACTGCTCACTTTGCTGGAGAGCCCTTGGTGAAGGACCTCATCAAAGGCTTTCTGAAAGTCTAAGTACACTATATCATCTAGATCACCCTTGTCTATGTGTTTGTTGACCCCCTCAAAAATCTTACCGATTGGTGAGGCATGATTTTCCTGTATAAAAGCCATGCGGACTCTTCCCCAACAAATCATGGTCATCTATGTGTCTGATCCTTCTGTTCTTTACTATCATTTAAACCAATTTACCTGGTACCAAAGTTAGACATACTGGCCAGTAATGATCAGGATTACCTATGAGGAGCCTTTTTAAAAATTGGCATGAAGTTAGCTATTCTCTAGTTACCTGTACAGAAGTTGATTTAAGTGACCACCATACTTAGTAGTTTTGCAATTTCATGTTTGAGTTCCTTCAGAACTCTTGGGTATATGTCATCTGGTCCTAATGACTTAATACTGTTTAATTTGTCAGTTTGTTCCAAAACTTCCTATGTTGACACCTCAATCTGGAACAATTTCTCAGATTTGTCTCCTTAAAATAAAGGAGACAAATTCCCTCAAGTGCAGGAATCTCCCTCACATCCTTTGCAAGTGAAATCCTGATGCAAATAATTAATTCAGGTTCTTTGCAATGGCCATATCTTCTTTGAGTGCTCCTTTAGCACATTGATTGTCCAGTGGCTCCACTGACAGCTTGAGTGGCTGCCTGCTTCTGATATACTTACAATTTTTTGCTATTTTTGAAACTTTGACCAGTTGCTCTTCAAATTCTTTCTTGGCGTGCCTCAGTATACCTTTCCACTAGACTTGTCAGAGTCTATTCTCTTTGCCATAGGGACTGGCTTTTGTTGTTGCCGATGGGTACTTTTGAAGAGTTGTGTATCGTTGAGCAGGGACTGTGCCAGTTTTGGGGGAAATATTTTCAGAATATTTATGCATTTCTTTTATATTCTAGTTATTGAATATATGCCTATCACTGGTATCATCACCATTTTAATAATGATTAAATTGTTATGAACTACCTAATGAGATTAGTATGAATTATGGTATATTGAAATCATTGCACTTACCTACACGCTGTCTTCACTAACGTCCCGGTGTGAATCCATTGCATCTCACTGTAGCTTTCTGGATGAAACTGTCAGCAATCTTATGCACATCAAGTTTGGTGGTATGGTCTCAATGCACATTCAGTTGTGTCTGTCCCATTGATGACTGGAGAAAATTTTTAAGTCTTCTGAAGCTAAGGGATGAGTGTTCCACAGTTTAAGATGCTTCAGGCATGAATTTATAAATTTGCAGTACTCGGGAAGCATGATCTCAAATGCCCAGGAGCTCTTTCTTGATGGACAACAGCTCATTGACACCCCATCATTTTGTATGCATAGTTGGGATTATATTTTGCCAGGTGCATTGCTTTGCATTTAACGTTGAATTTCATCTGCCATTTTGTTGCCAAATCACACAGTTTTGTGAGCTCCTTTTGTAACTCTTCCCAAGTCACCTTTGTACTTAATTGTCCTGAGTAATTTTGTCTCATCTACAAATTTTGCCACCTCACTGTTTGCTCCTTTCCAGATCACTTAGGAGAACAAAAGAACATAAGAACAGCCATACTGGGTCAGACCAAAGGTCCATCTAGCCCAGTATCCTGTCAGCTGACAGTGGCCAATACCAGATGCCCCAGACAGAGGGATCACAACAGGTAATCCTCATGTGATTCCTCCTCTGTCTCTCACTTCCAGAGAAACAGAGGCTAGGGACACTATTCCAGCCCATCCTGGCTAATAGTCATTGATAGATCTAACCTCCATGAAAATATCTAGCTCTTTTTTCCTGTTAAAGTTCTAGCCTTCACCGCATCCTCCGGCAAGGAGTTCCACAGGTTGACTATTTGCTGAGTGAAGAAAAACTTCCTTTTGTTTGTTTTAAAACTGCTGCCTATTTATTTCATTTGATGACCCCCTAGTTCTTATACTGTGGGAATAAGTAAATAACTTTTCCTTATTCACTTTTCTCACACCAGACATGATTTTATAGACCTCTATCATATCCCCCCCCTTAGTCTCCTCTTATGTTAAAGAGCACTGGTCCCAGTACAGATCCCAGAGAATCCCATTATTTACCTCTCTCCATTCTGAAAACGGACCATTTGTTCCTGCACTTTGTTTCCTATCTGTTAACTGGAGTGCCTGGCAATGCTTTCAGGATCATCTAACAATCCTTAAACCTTTTGTTATCTTAGTCACCCTGCCTTTGTTTATAGATGAACTCCCCTACTCCAAGGACAGAAGCTGGAAGCAGCCCAGAAGGTATCACATTCCATACTCCACCTGGGGTTAGCTTGTGCAGTGAGTAAACCTCAGGTACAAAACTTGGGGGGGAGGGGAAAGGAACCATTATGGCTCGTGGGTGCTGAGCACCCCCTATTTTTTTGCCATGAGAGCTTTGACCCCTGGCACATTTAGGGTCCATCTACACAGTAACACTATTTGGAAATAACTAGCATTATTATAACTAACTAGGCAGTTATTTCGAAAGAATATTGAAGTACTGTCAAGCTGGAGGTGTTCTTACTCCAAGTCCTGTAACCCTCGTTGTACAAGGAGTAAGGGAAGTCGGAGGAAGAGTGCTCTATTTCAAAATAAGTGCTGTGTAGATATTCCCAATTTCAAAATGAGCTATTTTGAAATAAGCTATACAATTGACAGAGCTCAATTTGCGTAGCTTATTTTGAGTTAAGCCCTGCTGTGTAGATGCACCCTTAGGGAGACAGCATCTATCCTTTCTATTTCCTCAGTAGGATTTAACATCCCATTTTTAAAGGATGCCTTTTTGCCTCTAGCTGACTCTTTTCCTGTGTTGTTTAGCCATAGTAGCACAGTTTTGGTTCTCTGACTTTTTTTGTGTGTGTTAAGTTGGGTATACGTGTAAGTTGAATCTCTGTTTCATGTTTTTCAAAAAGAGTTCCAGGCAGCTTGCAGCTTTTGTGACTTTACCTTTTAATTTCTATGTAATTAGCTTCTTCACTTTTGTCTTCCTCTGTCTAAAGTTAAATGTTACTGTGGGGGTATTTTAGGGATTCCACCTTCCCCCCAGGATAAATGTAATGATATTATGGTTGCTAATGCTAAGTGGTTCAGCTGTATTTACCTCTTCGACCAGATCCTGTGCTCCCCTAGACCCACTAAAGCAAACTCCAGAAGATCAACCGTGGAAGCATCAATCTTCCGCTGAGTGAAGACATGGCCTAAGCTACACTTCTTTAGGCTGAGAATCTGATAATGCGAAGGGCAGGTCTGCTTCAAAATGCATGGAGCAAAGCTAGGGGAAAGTTGTAAACTCCCAGATGGCTTTATGTAAAACAACGTGATTATTTAGGGCCAGGTTCTGACATCATTACTCTTCCTCAGTGGCACTTCGCTCCAAAATTAGTCTTGCTTCAACCACCAGGACTACTCAGGTGTGTCTAAACTACACCCCTTTGCCGACAGAGGGATGTAGATTAGGCACATCGCTATTGCAAATGAAGCGGGGATTTAAATATCCTGCGCATCATTTGAATAAAAATGGTCGCCGCTTTTTGCCACCACGGCACTTTGCCAGCAAAAAGCGGCAGTCTAGACGGGGATAGGTCGACAAGGAAAGCCTTATCTGACTGATCCCTTATGCCTCGTGCAACAAGGTTTACAGAATCGGTCGGAAAAGGCTTTCCTTGTCGACCAATCCCCCTCTAGACTGCCGCTTTTTGCTGGCAAAGTGCCGCGTTGGCAAAAAGCAGCGGCCATTTCTATTCAAATGAAGCGCGGGATATTTAAATCCCTGCTTCATTTGCAATAGCGATGTGCCTAATCTACATCCCTCTGTCGGCAGAGGGGTGTAGTTTAGACACACTCCTCATGTAGTAGTAAGGCTAACCCCCTCCTTCAGGACCAGTCAGGACCCAAGGGTGCCGTACCAGGGAGGTCCAACCTGTACGTAAATACTTTCTGTCTCTCTCTCAAGTTCCATACAGAAGAAGCTCAAGCACGTGAGTCAGAGAAGAGGGCACATTAAATGCTTTTATTGATCAAGTTAGTAACAATCAAAGCAAAGCAAATCACACGGTTCTCATGGTTATTTATTATTTGCATTGCATGACAGTGCTTTCCACAGTGATGCAAACACACACAATGGTAGTCCTGCCCCCAATGACCTTCCCATCTAATACACCAGCCCAGCAGATCATTGTGCTGGTGAGTAGCCTGCACTCAGTGAGACGTGGCCTCCGTGGGGGCTGCGCATGGGAATAAAGACTAGCCGTGTAAGGGAAGTCTGCAAAACCAGGCCTGAAAATACAGCAAGGTATTCTAGCAGGAGAATTACTACTCTGAGGAGCAGCTGTCTCCATGGAATGCAGCCGGACATTGGCCTTGAACTGTATTTTCTGACTGCATTGCTGGAGCTGGCATAGAGGGACTGTGGCTTTGATAAAGGCGGCTTGCAAGGACTCTTTTGCAGGACGGTGGAAGCCCTATGCTTCCAGAATACTACACATGGCTCTAAGATCTCTTTCTTGATGCATAACAGCTAATTTAGACCCCCTCATTTGGAATGTATAGTTGGGATTATATTTTGCCATGCGCACAGAGGAGCTGACAGGATTGCCAGGCCCCTGGGCAAGGTGGGGGAACCCGGCTCCGTGCTCCCAGAAGGGGCAGGGCCTCGGTTGCAAGGGGTGGCATCCAGCTCTCGGTGCCACCCGAACCATGCTGTACCCCCCTTCCCCTGCCCTTCAGTGACACCAAGTGCATGCTGTGCAGTGGTCCAGCAGTGATTTAAAGGGCCTGGGTCTCCAGCCACCCCTACCACTGCCACAGTAGCAGCAGCAGCGGCCGGGAACCCCGGTCTCTTTTGAATTGCTGGGCCCTGGGCCAGTTGCTCCCTTCACTCCCCTCCCATGTGCATTACTTTTCATTGATCATTGAATTTCATCTGCCATTTTGTTACCAAGTCACCCAGTTTTGTGAGCTTCCTTTGAAACTCTTTGCAGTCAGCTTTGGACTTCACATTTGCCATGATGATATGGAAAGGATGTTAGCGCTCCTGCTATGAAAAAGAAAACCCACCCTTTTGGCTGGGAAATATTCTTTCAGAGTTACTCAGGAAAGGTAGGTGTATTTATAGCTTGTGTGCGTGAAATGAATGGGCATTTTGCTAGTGAGTTCAATGGGAGAAAGTTCCGGGCTTTACTGCTCAGGTCGATTGTCAATTCCATGGTTAGTTCTTGAATTTGAGGGTTTATTTGCCATGGGACTGAGCATTTGTTGCCCAGCTGCATTTTCATTAGAGCAGGCTGGAAAATGGTATCTTTGGGGGAGCTGGAGGAGGGGATTGTTTTCCAGGAAAAGTTCTCAAAACTTTTTGAATTTTTGTCGGTGTTCTGACCAGAACAAAACAAAAGAAAAATCCACCCAGAAAAAAAAATCAAAAAACAAAACAAAAAAACCCCAAACATTGAATAAAAGGAAAGGTATTCATTTTCACACCTAAAATGAAATTGTGTTTTTGGTTTTTAATTGTTACACTTTATCCTTTCCTTTCAGCTCCCTTTTTTCATATTTCTATATTTTTTTTTTGGGGGGTGGGGGACTAAAAACCTGAAAGTGACCTACACCATGATGCCCTCCCCCCAACTGGTTATTTTTTCTGAAGCAAATGTTTTCATGGCACGTTCTCTCTGTCTCTCTCTCACACACATAGACTCACACTCACTCACATAAACACATACACACACACACACACAGAAAGATGTTTTTTGGGTGAGGAATGGGGGAAAGAATTTTCCATGAAAAAACATTTGCTTCAGAAAAAAGAACATTTTAATTGAATAAGTTTGCCCTGCTCTGTGTTTTGTGTATATATTTTGGTCTGGTAAAAATAGGTTGTTCTTTGACTTTTAAATGGTATACTAAAGTCTGCTGGCTTTAACAGTGAATTATGTCAATGTTGTTTCAAGATTGCTTAAATGATTTAGGTGGCTGACTACCACTGAAATAGAAGGGAGATGGGCATTCAAATCCCTTAGATAGCTTTGAAAAACTCCACATACATCTTCTGCATTACTTTGATGCAACTAATTTGTATTAAAACATTTTTGGGGAATGTATATCATGTCTGGGTTTCAAAATGGAAATTGCCTTATAGCACTAATTTTATAAATGTGTAGTCCCTTTTATCTGAAAAGCTAAAAAACCATTATAAACAAATTCTAAGCCATCATAATGTGCTTAAGCAAACAAAATTTCCATTGAGGCCAACAGGTAGTTTGTCCAAATAAGGAATTTAAATCAGACTGTACATACCACTGTGCATATAAATAGGTATCGTTCACCCATCTTTGAAATAGCAGCCATTTAACAGTGCGCATCAATGATACACTACAGTTCAGCAGAGAAAATAAAGAATACACTTATCCATCTGAATCACACAAAGAATTTCTGAACAAAATGTTATTGCTCACCTGAGGCTGATTAAAAATGTTCCGTTGAAGCCGTTTTTCAACTGCAAATTGGGTGTTCAACTGAATTATTTAAAATGTCTGCTTTCCACAGAAAATTTTGACTTTTTGGTGAAAAACAGATCGCCTGAAGATCAAACATCTTTGGCTAGAAACCAAAACTTTCAATTCAGAAATGTTAAAACATTTCATTTCAATACCTTTAATCAAAACAAAATCTTTTTTGACTTTGTTGAATTAAAACGTTAAGTTTCGGCTCCGTTTGACATCTAACTGCAGTTCTTTTCTGTAGGCTGGGACTGGACTACATTTCACATGTGCAATGGTTACTCTGAATTGCAATTTGAGAGATGAAAGACCAACATTTTGTCCATCGATTCAGCCAAGTCATGACACAGTGTACATTGAAAGCTTAACATTCAGAAGCCTTTCCGAAAAGTTTTCCATTAGTCCCTTTCAGCTTAGATCATTTATCCCAGTACAATTTCAACATCTCACCCGTGCTCTCGGTTACAAATATGATTTGAAAGTACATTACAGACCTGCAATACAATTAGGAGAATAGTCTTCCATCCAGATCTAATTCACAATGATGTCTCATTGTCTTATGAATGCGTTTGGAGCTATCATTCAGCACTTAATTCTAGCAGGTCAGGAATCAATCAGTTCTTTTCCCAGTTGCTCCATGCTGTGGCTCCTTTTCATTGTGGCATTATTAACATGTTGAGTCATTCCACAAGTTTCCTTCCCTGCTGAAATAAATGTATTTGGGGAGCATTATGATTTCATTCCAATTGTCCCTTTCAGACTCAAATGGTTTCCCTTCCATATCACATCCTCACTGTTTGTACACAGCCACCGGTGAGCATGCACAGACAAAATTAGAGAGACATTCATTTATTTCCATTTCTAATAATCCTTTCAAAATGCACCTATGCCAAGTTAACTTCAGTGGGACTTCAATCAGGCTCTAGGGCCCAGGTCTGAAAGTGGTTAGGCGCCTAACTCCCCTAGAAATCAGTGGGATTGCCTGAATACCTCTGAGGTACTTTTGTGGGCACCGGAAATCAAAGCACAAATCCAGTTCTGAATTTTGCCAACAGCCCCTATTTCCAAAGGGTTGAAAGTAGCCTCAGGTCTGAAGTGCCCAGATTTTGGGATGACCCTGGTTTTTGAAGCTTGGGGCAGTGGCTGCTTGGAAGTGTGATGTGAGTGGAGACTAGCTAGCTCTGTCAGGCTGGATGTATCTAGGATGCAGAGATTGTCTGACCTGTCAGTTTTTGGATTTCTTCAGGCTAGTAAGTAACTGCAGGCTTTTCTTCTTTGCAAAAGTCACTGCATAGTTCACAGGGAGGAAGAGAAGTGCCATAAGGAAGGCTGCAAAGATAAGAATGCAACTGTGGACACGCTGCTGTTTTTAGACAGTAGCTCAAGCAGACCCAGCATAGGTGCATCAATGTGAGCTTGGAATAACATCTGGAATAACATTTCAGATGTAGACATTCCCTTACTGCATGGCAGACTAGTGCAGGGGAGAACTGCACCCTAGCTTGCTACAAACTATTAGCCTAAGCCAGTAATGTCTTATCATTTTCTATTTAGTCAAATGTATGAAAAAAAAAACCAGAGGAAAACTCTTCCCCAGATAAAGACCCGATCCTTTAAGATATGGAGACTCTCAAAAATTGTTATGCCTTGTTCTTCACCCCCACTGGCTTAAATGTCAACCACCATGACAGCCATGGGAACCAAAGGCGCTCAGCACCTCAGAGAATTGGTCCCTCACATCACAACTGGGGCTGGTGACATTTTTTCGTGAATAGTTTATTGACTGAAAAATGAAGTGTCAGGTTGACCAAACTTGTTCATAAATTTGGATCAAATTCAGAGAAGAGTTTTGACTTTAAAAAGCCCTACTGGGGTAAAAAAAAGTATCCAAAAAAGTGATTTGTTAAAAAAATAGATATTTTCAAATCAAAATGTTACCATTTTGTTTGGAAATTTAACAGGAATTAACTTTTTAAAAGGTTGGCACCCAAGAATTAAATGAAACATTTCATTCAAGCTGAACCAATTTCTCTCCCCACAGCCTAGTTTGCTCACTGAACAGGAAAATCGATTGTTTGCTGTTTTCTAGTGACAGTAAGGCCCTGCTTAAAAAAGAATATATGTGTGATTTTAAATATGTTTTTAAAGGTAATTTTTGTCAACCATGGTGACAGGTGGAGTCTAAAGTTGAGTAGGAACAGCTACCATATTTTTAAAGGTATTGAGCCCTGTCATTGGAGGTGCTGAGTGATGTTTAAAAACCATCTTTCTTAAAACAAATGGGCTTACACATTTTTTCCAACACTTTTCCCCCTACGTCTAGAAAGGGATTAAGAAGGAGCAACATAGTCAAATGTGCTCAACTGTCTAATGTTTATCCTACCTGGAGTGATGCGAACATTCTTCCACATACAAGTCGTTTTCCCCTCAGATAATTTGTTTGTGTCTGGCTCCTGTTCTTCCCACATCAGGACTGAAGGCTTCTTCATCAGCCCATACATGCCTGTCAAAATGACATGAGATGACTTATGTTAACTTTTAAAATTCATTTTCATGTTATTTCATAGTGTTGTTCCACACACAAATAAAGGTGACAGATATTCTGTTTCAAAAGGAACGTTGCCAATATTAGCCACATTTAGATTAAAAAATGGGGCAAGTCTGAGCCATATAACACTTAACTACTCTGATATACAGTTAGACATGGATCCAAGCTGGCAGCCAGATTTGTCTAAAGTTCTCATATTACATACTTCATATTAGAGCTGACTGAAGGTTGATGAAAATGTATGGCAAAAAAATGTAGATATTTTTACTGAAAATGTTTCATCAACATTTCAAACTTTTCCTTTTAAAAGCCGTAGCCAAAAAAGTAAATGAAAAAAAATTATGGAAATCTTCAAATAATTTGCATGAAAATGTTTTGAATTCAGAAAGGTTCAACCAGCACAATGCAACATATTTCCAATGTTGCATGAAATAAATTGTGAAAAAGTGTGCTGCAAAGACCAGGGTGTTCCCCTGCCCCTGTACCCCATCTCTGCAGAGCAGGGGTCGGGAAGAAAAAGATACACAGTCTTGGAGTTGCTCTGATCTGAATTGTGGATGGTAAATTGACTCAGAGGAGGGCAGAGCTGGGGAGAGGAGGAGACAACAGAGCAGGGCAGATTTCCTTAAAGAGACAGCACGTGGCATCTCTTAGAAACTTATGCAGCAGCAGCCAGCACACACACACTCTGTGTCACTGTGACATACCCCCAGTCTGTGCCACACTGTCTCTGTGCTACACACGCAGTCACTGTCGCATACACACTGCCTCACACACTCAGTCTGTGTCATAAAGTCTGTCTCTCACATAGTGTCTCTCTTTCACACTCACATACTCTCTTTGTCTCTCTCTGTAGCCCCCAGCCCCACCCCTTCTGCCTGAGGCCCAGCCCCTTCTGGGAGGCCCATAGCTGGCCCAGGACCATGTATCAAAATTTGTGAAGTGGCCCCCCTGTGAAAATTATTGCCCACCCCTGGTCTACACACTGGCTGTGAGGTGTAATTCCCAGTGCAGGCAGACATATGAGCTAGTTCTGCTCAAGCTAGTCTACTGAACCTAGCAGTGTGGCCATGGCAGGACAGGCTGAGGCAATCGCCCCCAAACCCTCTGAGTATGTATTTGGGTGGTCAGTCAGTGCTACTGTGGCCACACTAGTATTTCTAGCATACTAGCTGAAGTGGAGCTCGCGTGTATATATCTGCCCTCGCTGGGAATTACATCTCCCTGCTGCTGTGTCAGCAATACCCATTGCACTCAGAAACATCGTTGACGCTCTTTGTAGCACTGGTTTTCTGTCTTTGAAATGGAATGTAGGGAAGCATTGGTCTCTAAGCATGGGACTCGATCCATTTAAAAGTCATATTTCTGTTTAGACCCCTTTTTTCCCCACTGTTGTCATGAGTATTATCTGAGAGATCTGTTAGTGAATGAAGCTGAATTGGCGGGGGAGGGGCTGCGTCTCTGGGGTTATTTTAGTTCATTTGCTTTTGTGCATTAAAGCAGCATTCTGCATGCAGTGAGCTGAGCTGGTCAGGAATCATCCGTCCATGTTTGCTTGGTGGTTGTTTTTTTGACAGAAAACGTCAAAACCAAAATTGAGATGGAAATTTTCCAATTTTCGATCCATTTGAATAGTCAGTTTCACTCTGATCATTTAATAGTCAGTTCCCCCAATTCTTCATGCAAATCATTTACATGGCAACAGAAAAGAGAACCTTTATTTTAAATGTAAATGTAAAGCCACAAATATTGGCAGTGTGGCAAAGGGGCAGGGATATTACTTGCCCCCAGTTTTAGCTCTACTTTGACTACATATGTTTCAATTAATTTGATTATACCATTTAATTACATTTCAATTAATTTCTAAGATGGTGGGGGGTATCTGGACTTTTAGCAATAATAGTGCACTATTAATGGAAAAGGACCTTTTAGCTGCATAACCAAAACTCTCTGGGCCATATGATCCATTACCATGTCTTTAAGAATTAAGTGGTATTTGATGGGTGCAGACGTCTTGTCTGGGCCCTCTGTACAGGGAAGAATTTTGTCCCATTTGAATAGACATGTGCTTGTGAAGAAGGGTATGACATTTGTGCAGGAACAAGTGTGCTTGCCAATTCATTATTTACAATTGGATAATCACCATTATTTATTAATGAATTCCTCTGTGTAAAGGGTTTAATCTATCCAGTCAGGGATCAGGAACACCACCACATGACCTAGGTGATCTGCTTTGATCAAATAATCAAAATGAAGTCCCTTCAAACAGCTCCTAGGTTAAATTATTTGGCCGGACTATTCTTTGAATATCTCTGAATAACAAATGCAGTCACTGCTGTCAGGATGAGTTGTTCATGAATGGAAAGAAGGCTCAGTCTTTGGGATAATTCGTTCACAGTGAAAATAATCCAGCCAGCTACAGGCGGGAGTAAAATCTAGGAAGTTTATCATTTTGCCTTTCCTTTTGCCATTGATGAAACTCACTATTTTTCATAGGCAAAACTTTCTTCGTGGGTTCACATCATGACAAAGAGCTGCCTCCTGATGCAAGCAGCAACTCAGCCTTTCAGCAGGTATAAACCAGCATCGTGTATTGAAGTCAGTGGCGCTCAGACAGTTTACACAAGCTGAAGATACGGCTCTGGCCTGGTATCTTTAAGAACTGCGATGCCACATACTGGACCTCTGAGGCAATTCCTCGCGTGACTTTTCTAGGGAAACAGAGGAACAATTTCACTCCAACAGTGAGGAATTGAGTTGACTGCAGGCCAGGCCTAATCTTATGTTCTGCAGTTACTAGAATTCTGAAGGGGAATGAACAGTCTGAGGGGAGAAGCGAGCTATCCTAGAACACAGACTTTCTGTGCAAAACACTGCAAAATGCGCACGCACGCACGCACACACACACACACACACAAACACACACAGGGCCGGACCGAGCCATTCCGGTGCCCCGGGCGCGTGGGGGAGTGTGCGCAGAGCTGGCGGCAGCAGGACACAAGTGCCTGGCCCGGCCCAGCCCGGCTACCGCCGCTGGCGCGCAGCCTGGGGCCGCCCGGGACGGGCCGAACCTGGCTGTGCAGGGCCCCGTGGCCATGGGGGGAAGGGTGCTGCTGGCCAGCGCTGTGGGGGTAAATGCAGCCCCTGCCCTGGGCGGCCACTGCAGGGTGGCTGCTGGGAGCTGCTGCAGCCCATGATCCGGGAGCCGGGCGCGCAGCGCCTGATGGCAACTATAAGGGGTGCTGTGCGCCCCTTACAGCTGCCATCAGGCGCCCCCCATAGGTTGGCGCCCCGGGCAGCTGCCCGACTAGCCCATGCCTTAATCCAGTCCTGCACACGCACACACACACAGCCCTGCTGGAGTCGATGGAGCCATGTGTATCTGCCCACAGAAGCTTACGGCAGTATCAGGGTCCAAGTTCCCATCTTCTGAGTGACATGGACCAGCAAGGACGCAGGACACTTGTGCTCACGTCTGCACTGGGTGCTGTGCCATTCACGCCGCAGGATAGGGTTGCCAGGTGTCCGGTATTGGACTGGACAGCCTGGTATTTGAGGCATGTGTCCGGTAAAAAAACAGAAAATACCGGACATGTAAAATGTCCAGTATTTTCTGTTTTTCTCGGACGGAAGGCCACCTGTGACATTCTTTCCCTGCTGCGTCTGGCGGGAGCAGGGGGAGAGTGGGAGTGTGTGGAGATTTAAAAGGGTTGTGACTCTTTTGTGTGTGTATGTGTGTGGTTTTTGTTTGTTTGTTTGTTTTGCTCAACCAATTTTTTTCCCACCGCGTTCGGTATTTTTTGTGAAACTATTTGGCAACCCCAGCAGGTAACGAGCTTTAAAATCTGACCCGTCTGGGACTGGGTGAGCTGAAAGCATCGCTCACCCTCTAGGCTGTTAAAATCCTCTGAGAAATCTGAGACCTCCGATCGTGTCAGCTGAGTGCCCTTCCTGGAGAGCTGCTGCCTCTGGAATTTGCTCCACTTGGCAAAAGCGAGGCCCAGGTGACCTTGAGGGCAGGATGCAACAAGTCCTGCTTTGCACTGCGCAGCTGACTAACCCTTTGGGCCTTACTCCCTAATTCCTGTGTTTAGGAGGGTGTGATGAAGTGGAGATTGCATTGGCTCGGCTCGCTTTGTTGTGTTGCATGTGATTTCTGCTGTCCTGTAGTGGCCCGGTGTTCGTGTCTCAGTTTCCCTGGGCACTGCACCAATACCTAGATGGGGATGGGAATTTTGGGTGTGACTCACTGAGGGAGGCTGCTCCAGCCCCAGCACGTACACAATGGCCAAGGCGTTCTGTAAGCAGAGCCTGGGAGCGGGGGTGCAACCAGGTGACACCTTTTGCCCCAGGGAAGCTGGACAAAGGAGGCGGTAGTGCTGCCTGCAGGGCTGGGACCGGTTGCTGAGTGTGTGAGTGAGTCTCGGCTGGCTTAGGATACAAGGAGGGGGCTGAGGGCCTTGGCTCTGGTCCCCCTTCTCTCCAAGATGGATTGTGCTGGTGTCTGTACTGACAAGTCTGTTCTACGCTGTGTCTCTGTGGACTAATAAACCTTCTGCTCTACCTGCTGGCTGAGAGGTGTGAATGGGGGTGTAGGGCCCAGGGACTCCCCACACTCCGGTGACAGAGGGTGGCTAGGTGCCATGGTGAAAAGCACTATAGGAATTAATCAGGCTGATTGGCAAGAGCTGTGTTCTGTTTTGCCTGTCTCTTTTCTGGGGTGGGGGAAGGGCTGCTTCACATGCATAAGGATCTGCCCAGTTCTTCCTTGTTGTACGGTGCTCCCCACAAGCATTAAAAGTCATCAACAAGGCATAGCAGTCCCAGGCAGTTTGTCCAGGCGGCAGCACACACATGGTTAGCAGCAGTCACTCTAGCAGCTGGATCCCAGATCCATTCATGCAACGTCAGCAGCTCTTGCAGTATTGGATGGTTTTCTTAGGGTGCGTCTACACAGCTGCCTTATTTCGGAATAACGGCCGTTATTCCGAAATAACAATGCGCGCGTCTACACAGCAATTCTGTTATTTCAAAATGAATTTGAAACAATGGACAGTTTATTCTGACTTCTGTAAACCTCATTCTGCGAGGAATAATGCCACTTCTGAAATGGCTATTTCGAAATAGCGGGAGTGTGGATGCTCCACTGCAGTTATTTCGAAATAGTTCCTCCCCAGGGCTATTCAGAGTAATTACTCCCTATTGCTTCCTGGGGCTCTGAATCGAGGTAGCATGTCCACATTGCAGGAATCTGCCTCAGACTAATTTTGAGGCTTCCTTATAATGTAGAGTATTTCTTCCGGAATAGCTTATTCCGAAATAAGTGTGCAGTGTAGACGTACCTTTAGACCCCAGCTCCTGGAGGCACGTGATACTCTCTCTCTCTCTCTCTAAATATAATGTAAGTTTCTAGCTATTATGGTTTCAAAGAAAAACTTAAAACAGTGGCCTAAGGGCACCCTAAAGGGTCAAATGCTGGAATACAAATTAAAAAAGACCCAAAATTTCTCATTTTTAAAAATCATGATTTTTAAGCCAGTCTCATGATTTTTCAGAGGGGTAGCCAAGTTAGTCTGTAACTTTAAAAGCAACTAGTAGTCCTGTGGCACCATAGAGATGAACAAAAATACATAGATAGGATCATGATCTTTCATGGGTAAAACCCACTTCGTCAGATGATTTTTCAGCACCTGACTCGTGTTTTTCTGGTCACCGGGGTTTGGCAAAACTGCATGCCTGTAGAGAAATACAGGGCTGTGTAACCTGCCAGGAGCTGGATGACACATAGATGACACATGGCATATGCAAGAGGATCTTTCACTAGACCTGTTCCCTGTATAATCTGGGCATTAAAGCTCGACAGAGTCATAATTTTTGAGGCCAGAAGGGAGCACTCTGATCACCAAATCTGATCTCCTGTACAACACAGGCCATAGAATGACCGCAGTTGCTCGACTATTTGTAAGCAGTCTGTCGTCTTTGTGTGAGATCTGCCTTTTTTCCAGAATGTCACTCAGGCTGAGCTATGTATCCTGCTACCCTTCTGGGGGAAAGAGCATGACTGATTTTTCCATAGGGATGAAGAAACCTATTAGCCATGTAGACTGATTATATCTTCCCCTGCTTCCTAAACAAAATGGTTCCCTTATCCAACCTGAGGCATCCTACTCACCTGGAGATGGTGGTAAATAGTCATACTACAGTGAAAGCTTTGTTATCAAGCACTGATGGGAAATGGGGGTTGCTGGTTAATTGAAAGTACCGGATAACTGCCTCTGCTCCCTACTGACCGATTCACCTCCTGGAAACTGGAGGCAGGTGGGGGGGAAGGAGGTGCCCGCTGATCACGTCAGCCGGCAGTGCCAGCTGTCAGAAGCCCCATAACAGGTGGCTGGACAGGCAGGAGTCAGGTATGCACAGCTGAAGGTGTGGCGATATTAGGCTGGGGGCAATGCCGGTTAACAAAGTATTCCGGTTAACAGAGTGCCGGATAACAAAGCTTTCACTCTATGTTCATACTGCTGTCAGTAAGACTCCTAGCACAATCAACTGCTCACTAAGGCCACTGAGAGTCTGTCCCAAAATATTTGTGGGCTTTAGCAACGCATATTTGGACCTGCAGCAACACCGCTGTTGATCTTAACGCTTGCAGGGATTCTGGTAGAATTTATAAACACATGAGGACTCCTGCACAGACTGCAATGTGACCAAGGCATCTGGTTAATTTCATAAAATACCCGACAATTTCATATGGGTTCACATTATACGATGGGCCTGATTGTTGCATGCACTAAAGTTCCCCTTCTACCACTATGTGAGTGTAAATGGGCCTTAAAGCAGGCATTCAAATAATTTACACTGTCATGAATGTAGGAATAGCTGGACAGAATCAGATCCAAGGTCTATCCAGTACGTTATTCTGTCACTGACACCAGATAATTTCTGTGGAAGCTAAAGGACCTCTGTAGTAGCCAGATCTGGGATAATCTATCCCTGTATTAGATTCATGGATTCCAATGCCAGAAGGGACCACTGTGATCAACTAGTCTGACCGCCTGTGTAACACAGCCCATGGAACCTAACCAAAATAATTCCTCGATCATATCTTAATCAAAACACCCAGTCTTGATTTAAAAATGCCCACTGATAGAGAATCCACCATGACCCTTAGTAACTCATTTCAATGGCTCATTACTCTACTGTTAAAAAATGTACACCTTATTTCCAGTCTGAATTTGTCCAACTTCACCTTCCAGCCATTAGACCTTTTTTGGCTAGATGGAAGAGCCTGTTATGAAATGTTTGCTCCCGAGGTAGGTATTTATAGATTGGACACAAGGCGTTTCTGAACCTTCCTTAAACTAAATAGATTGAACTCCTGGAGTCCATCATTAGCAGGCAAGTTTTCTGATTGTTCAGTCATTGTGGTTGCTCTTCTCTGAACCCTCTCCAATTTATCAACAACCTGCTTGATTTGGCGGCACCAAAACTTGTCTCCTGATTGCTGGTAGTTAAAGATTGGCATAAATCCTGAAGTCTGAGGTTTCATATCCCTTCCAAAATGTTTGTTGGTCTCACCTATTATAATAACCCTAGAGATTTTTTCATGTTATTTTTTTATTTTTAAAAAGGGTCCTACTTAAACTGCTAGCCACATGTACAACCTCTTACAAAGATCATTCAAATCCAACGGGCCCCGCGCCCATATCAGGATGGATCCTACCCTCAATATAACCCTAAAATTCTCCCTTTTTCATTAAACGCCCCCTCCTGCTAGATAGCACTGACAGCATGAAGAAAGGAGAGACTGAACTTTTTTAGCCAAAAGGTCTCAGAGGGGTAGCCATGTGAGTCTGTAACTTTAAAAACAACGAGTAGTCCTGTGGCACTTTAGAGACTAACAAAAATATCTACATAGTATCTTGAGCTTTTGTGGGCAAAATCCACGTCTTCAGATGAGTTCAAGTGCAGAAAAAAGGGAGGGTCAGACTTTATAACACAAAAAGAAGGGAGAGGGAAAAAAAGTATCTGTCAATTGTATTACATGCTCTCTCCCCATGTTTGGAATCTGTGGAAACCAGGCACGTCGCCTTTCCCTAGGGCACTGATCACATCTCTTCATCTCTTGCTCATTCCCCCAGCCTATCAGCATGACCTCTTCAGAGGTGGCCCTAGCCCTCTGTGCCCATAAGAACATTAGAATGGCCATACTGGGACAGACCAAAGGTCCATCTAGCCCAGAACCCTATATTCCAACAGTGGCCAACGCTGGGTGCCCCAGAGAGAATGAACACAACAGATAATGATCAAGTGATCTGCCTCTTGTCACCCATTCCCCTACTCTGACAGAGGCTAGGGACACCATTCCTACCCATCCTGGCTAATATCCATCAATGGACCTATCCTACATGAATTTATCTAGCTCTTTTTTGAACCCTGTTAAAGTCCTGGCCTTCACAACATCCTCTGGCAAGGAGTTCCACAGGTTGACAGTATGTGGAAGCAATACTTCCTTTTTGTTTTAAATCTGCTACCTATTAATTTCACTGTGTGACCCCCTAGTTCTTGTGTTATGGGAACAACGAAATAACTTTTCCTTATTCACTTTTTCCACACCAGTCATGATTTTGTAGATCTCTATCATACCTCCTTCCCCCCACCCCCCCGCACCCCCACCCCCTGCTCCTTAGTCTCTTTTCTAAGCTGAAAAGTCCCATATGCCCATATTTACCCTGGCCATGGAACGAAGGAGCAGAGAATATACCCGGCAAGAGGCCCAGTCTCTTCCATTACTTGGGCTGCTCACACCTGGTGCTATGGAATGGCTTACAGTCCTGCTGCTAGAGAACCCTCCACAGCCATTAGCACCAGGGTTTGCCCTTTCGTGCGTGAGAACTAGAAGTGAAATTGACTAGTCTATTTTCCTTGTCTTAGCAGATCAAAGTGCAAAAGAATAAACATACCTAGAGATCTGTGCTTACTGCTGCCTTCCTAGTTTGCTGGTAAATTAGGACACTCAAGCACAGTCTTGCCCTAAATATTACCTTTCAGAGACAAGTGCTTTTCTATCAAGGTTTTCAATGTCATCTTATACTCGTCCTCCGAGATATGGAGTTGTGCCATCTTCGTGTTTGGCGAACACTCCCTCTTCAGAACCTTTGCCCAGTTTCTTTCAGGTGGCCAGCATGCAGCGGTCACTCTGAAACCTGCCTCATCCAGGTTCCTGGCAAACGTCCGCCCAATGGAGCTGTTGGACATTAGAATCACAATGGCTCTTCCTTTTAAGTCAATATTTCTCTCCATTTTCTTCATAATGCCTAAGGAGACCACGATCACAAAGCAGGTCAGGAATGCAATGCAGAGGCACACAAAAGCATACAGAAAGCAGGAAAGAGCCAAGGCGAGCATTAAATCAGCAGCTAGCAGGAACAATTGTCTAAAAGCGAATGCCATTGTTTCAGGAATTAGCTTGCTCCTCGCTCCGATGTTTACTGAGAAATCTGGTCGGAATCACAGCGCGCAGTCATGCTGTTATGAAGCCAGTTAGCATTGCAAAACATGCAGAGGCAAGTCACAGTTCCAGGAGAAGAATGAATCATCTGCCTGGATATAACAAGGAGTCTGATTTCCCAACCATATTCATTTCAGCAGACGCCTGAGTGGCTCATGATATTTGACATTGCTACATTGTACATTTCATGGCCTACTAGGCTGAAATCTAAGAATTCAGTTCACAGGGGAATTACAAACAAGGGTCAGTGACAGATCTTGTCAGTTTTTAAATGCTAACATTTCAGGGGCTTTTTCTGAAATATCATGTCAGAAAGAAATTGTGCAAGGCTCAGGCAGAATTATAAGAGTTGCAATATTCCTAATCTCTTACTGGCATGCTCCTAAATGTACCACTCTCTGTGCATTAGCAAATCTGGCTAAAACCCAAGGGCACAGTATTGAAATTTTACCCATATGCAACCATTTTAGTTTTAGTTGTAAAATAGCCTCTGTAGAGAATATTGTGCCTCCTGTTTGCAGGGACTTTGCAAATTTGAAAATTTTGGTAGTAGCTAATTTAGCTACAAGAGAATATGAGTAAGTCCGGGGGATGTGAGAAAGTTATACACCCTAATAACTGGTACAGAGAAGGAAAGTTGGGCTCTGCTCTGGGTAACCCACATACTTACTTGGTTGCTAAAGCTAAGGCTGTAGAGCAGACTCATTCTCTCCCTAAGTGGTTTCAGTGTCTCTAGATGGAACAGTACACCACACCCAGAAGGTGTGTGGGTTACATCTGCACTACTCATAATGCATTAACATGGGGCCTTCCAATGACATTAACAGGGAGTATATTGAACACAGATGAAAGAAAATACTTTGTTCAGGCTGTGCATAATTAGCTTGCACTAATCATTGCCAGTGCTGAGGGCAAGTGTAATGCCAACAGGCAGAACTGAACCTGGGATCTCTTGATCTTCGTGCATGAGCCTCTATGGGTTGAGCTAAAAGCCACCTGGCTCTTAATTCCGTCTGTACAGCAAACTCATTCTTCCTATTGTAAGGGGTCTAAGTGCCCCTGCATGGGACAGTGCACCACACCCGCAGGTGTGTGGGTTATACAAGCACTTAGTAGGATTTGAAAATCAGCCAGACCTAAGTAACAAGACTATTCAGCATTGTTACAAGTAACTATTTTGTTTTAAATGAATTAATTCTGGAATGGATAAAACACCTCATGCTTCAGGGCGTCTCAACCTTTGTAGAGATCAGCCAGCAACTTTTCCTACAGACTGGTTTCCTACTGCTACTGCGGCACTTATTACCCCTTCATCTGGTGCTGGCCAGTCTTAAAGACGGGATATTGGCTAGATGGAGCACTGCTCTGATTCAGGAAGATTGACTCCTAGCGCAGAAATCCCAGTTTCTGAGAGCGCATTTTTGAAATGTCCTGGTTTTTAAAAAATTCTTCTACGGCAAGTGTAGGAGAGTTCCCCTGTCCTAATGCTGTTGTTTATTAGAGATCCAGAGTGGACAGATCTGTGAGCAAATACTGACTTTATGGCCTTTCTTCTCCCATCCCTGCAAGAATGCATACAGATACTGGATATGCCACCTTCCCAGGGAAATGTTGCTGAAGGCTTCACAACAAGACAGGCCATGACACGTTTTGGTGCATTTGCCAAGAATGACTGTGCATACAGAAGGTGGAAGCCTGGGAAGCCACATCCCTGTCAGATACAAACAATAAGCAGAGCCATAAATGCAGGGAAACTGAGAGTAGCAAACAGCAAAGACAGGTGACTACCATAGACCTTTCTATTGGGGCATTCTTTTGTGGGCCTCTCATGTCTATCTAATCAACACATGGATGTTCTTACCCTGTTGGTCCGATTTCCTTGTGGCATGGGGGCTTTGAGCCACTCACCAGGAGATGGGATATTGTAAGTCTCCCATTTAGTTTCCATTTCTACTGAAAAGATTTTGCAGCATCGGCTATTATTAGAGCCTAAAGATGAGATGGTCTGGTAGCACTTCATAGACTAACAAAACATGTAGATGGTATCATGAGCTTTTGTGAGCACAGCCCACTTCTTCGCTCGTGATACCATCTACCTGTTTTGTTAGTCTATAAAGTGCTACCAGACCATTTGTTGTTTTTTAAGTTTATCCTGTACAGACTAACTTGGCTACCCCCTGAAGCTTGTAAACATGAGACTATACTTAGCATATTGCAGCATATTGCCAAAACATTTCTTTTTTTCTTATCTGTTATTTGGAGTACAGGAACACCTAGAAGCCCTCACCGAGATCAGGTCATGGTTAGATACTGTATAAACACGTAATGAGATATAATCTGTGCCCTGATTAGTTTACAAGCCCAGATCCTCAACGATAAAGTTAATTGACCTCAGTGGGAGTTAGGCACCTAAATATGTTGCAGGAGCTGGGCCACACTTTAATTTGCTGCTATTGTGCTACTTATACATTTTTTAATAGGATCGTTGCTCGCACAAACATGAAGACCCCCCTTTATATTTCAAAATATCACAGCTTTAAGATCAGCTGTCTTGTAACCTACAAGAGAGAGAAGTGAATGCTCTATGACATTGTAAATATGGGGATTTCTTCTTCCCTAACAGGTCACTAGGTATTGGTCATTAAATTCTGCACAGATGCAGTATGGAATATTGTCTGGGTTGCCCCGCTAATGTCATTTGGGGAAGAAAAATCCCACATTTGGGGTGGTATGAGAATTGCATTGCTGAATGCGCTACTGCAGTTCCAGAATTGTAAAGTTATGTTTAGAGGTGGTCACATTTTCTAGTAAAACATTTTTCTGGCCGAAAATTACTTTTTGTGTGTGATGCTGGCAGAACAGGTCAAATGAGGGCCAAAGACCAATTCACTGGTGTATTACTATAAATCAAAATGAGTGTAAATGTAAGAGAATATTCAGGTGTTTAAACTCCATGAAAACTAATGGAATGTTACTTGTATTGTTTTCACATATCTGTCCCTGTTATAATGTACTACCCAACTTTTACATTGCGTGCGTATGCTAAATAACCCCTGAAAGGAATCTTGTGAAATGCTAATGAAGGACTTAAGAACTTTAAGGGTATGTCTAGACTGCATCCCTCTGCCGGCAGAGGGATGCAGATTAGTCAGGTTGACATTGCAAATGAGGCAGGGATTTAAATATCCCGTGCCTAATTTGCATAAAAATGGCCTCCGCGTTTTGCCGACTCAGCAGTTTGTCGGCAAAAAGAGGCAATCTAGAGGGGGATCTGTCGAGAAAGAAAGCCTTTTTCGACAGATCCCTTATGCCTCCTGCAAGGAGGTTTACAGGATCTGTTGAAAAAGGCTTTCTTTCTCGACAGATCCCCCTCTAGGCTGCCACTTTTTGCCGACAAAGTGCTGAGTCAGCAAAACGCAGCGGCCATTTTTATGCAAATTAGGCATGGGATATTTAAATCCCTGACTCATTTGCAATGTCGACCTGACTAACCTGCATCCCTCTGCCGACAGAGGGGATGCAGTCTAGACATACCCTGACAGAAAATGCCAATTTCAAAGCAAGTGGCCATTATAATGGTCAGAGGTCAAAAGACTCTGGGCATGTCTGCACTAGGGAGAGGACGGACCCTCTGGAAGTTGATCTTCTAGCATTTGACTTAGCTGATCTAATGTAGACCCATAAATCAAATGCTGAGGGCAGCCCCTGCCAGTGTCCGGTACTCCTCATTCTGTGAGGAATAAGGGAAGTCAATGGGACCATTTGCTCCCATCAACCTCCCACTGTGTGGACACTGCCATGGCTTGGTTTAAGATAAACCGACTCCAGCTACGCATTTTGCATAGCTGGAGCTGTGTACCTTAAATTGGCCTGCCTGATCTAGTGTGGACCAGGCCTGAGTGCCTTCCTTACTCGGCATTGTCAAAGGAAAAACCCACATGAGTAGAGATGCTGTTAGCTTTTCTTCTGGCAGAAGGAGATATAAGAATGGATTTTTTAAAAGGCCATGCAACTCTGAGCTGTTTGGACTCTTACAGGAACATGTACCAGATGCAAAGTGGAGAGCCCCAGAGACAAACTGGATACCATGAATGATTTTTCAGAAACTGGCAGTTTATTACTTCACATCCATCATTCAGAGTTACAAACTGATTTATCTGTACATATATTTTACTCACTTTAATCTCCCAATAGCTCTCCTTCTTTTTTCTTAGCTAATAAATCTTTAGTTTACTGTAGAATTGGCAGCCAGCGTTGTCTTTGGTGTAAGCTCCATATGATCTGAATGTACCATTTGATCTGGGATAAATGACTGGTCTCTTGGGACTGGGAGAAACCTGATGTAGTGCAAGTTTTGGTCTGTGACCTTTTATCCCCAAATCCTGTTTGTCTGGGTGGCACGATAGCCTGGAGAGGGTAAGGAGACGGTCTGTGATTCCATGGTAAGATTGCTATACTGACCCAGGAATTCACATTTATTACTGGCTTGGTGAAATCTGATTATAGAACACAGCACCAGTTTGGGATAGCTGCCCTTGTTTTCTGATAGTCTGTTCTGAGGTAGGTGCTCACAGTTTTGAGCCATTTCAGACAGCATGACACTGACTATAATTTTTGCCAAAAAAATTAAACCTGTTTAGTCAAAAATGTTGTTGAAAAACTGAAAATTGACCTTTTTTAGTTTTAGATAATGAATATGATGGGTGGAGGTTTTAGTGCTAAGTGTTTTGTTTTGTTTTGTTTTGTTTTGTTTTGTTTTGTTTTGTTTTGAATGAAAACTTGAAAAACTTTGACACAAATGGAAATTATTTCATTTCATCAAAATATTTCACAAGGAATGTCATTTCTCCAATCACTCACATTCTCCTATCTCCAGAAGCAGAGACTCTAATTCTAGTTTATATGTTAGAACATAAGAACGGCCGTACTGGGTCAGACCAAAGGTCCATCTAGCCCAGTATCCTGTCTGCCGACAGTGGCCAGCACCAGGTGCCCCAGAGAGGGTGGACCGAAGACAATGATCAAGCGATTTGTCTCCTGCCATCCCTCTCCAGCCTCTGACAAACAGAGGCCAAGGACACCATTTTATCCCCTGGCTAATAGCCTTTTATGGACCTAAGCTCCATGAAATTATCTAGCTTCTCTTTAAACTCTATTATAGTCCTAGCCTTCACAGCCTCCTCTGGCAAGGAGTTCCACAGGTTGACTACACGCTGTGTGAAGAAGAACTTTCTTTTATTAGTTTTAAACCTGCTACCCATTAATTTCATTTGGTGTCCTCTAGTTCTTCTATTTAGGGAACTAATAAATAACTTTTCTTTATCTGCCCTCTCCACACCACTCATGATTTTATATACATGATTTTATGTTCTAGAAATCACTTCTGATCGCTTCGGCCTATGGGAGAAAAGGTGAATGAAACTGCAAGTCACTATGCAACAGAGGTGTCAGAAAAAATATGCTCATTCTCCAAGACGATAGAAATTGTGGCAATAATGTTAGGGTTAAGCCTAAATTTTCAGAAGTGCCTAGTGATTTTGGATGCCCAACTTGACACCTTCAGGGGACCTGATATTTATAAGGCACGTCTCAGCACTTTCTAAAAATCAGGCATATTCTGGCTTTCTCATGCTAAGAACCCAAAACAGGGAGCATGCAACATTACTAATTACTCTGAAAACACCTGACAATACTGGCCTCTGCACAGCATTTAATATGCTACTGGACCTGAAGAAATTCCCGAAGACTTGAAAAATTCCATGTACTTTCACTGAGTTCTCCCAATAGGCTCAGAAGCTTACAAATATTACTTTAATGCAGAGTTTATGTGTTTAATTACATGTAACAATATTGACTTTGAATATAACATTAGCACCACCTATTGGTCATCATTATCCATTGCTACAAGAGGCGTAATCAGTACGAATACTTATCAATACTCGGTATAACTTCATCTCTGATTATTAAAATTACAGCTCGTATTACGTTAGCAAATTACTTCTGCCAGAAATTCTTTATTTACTATTTTCCTCTCTTTTTTTTTTTGCAAACGTTTAAGTGCATATAAATGTTTATGTTGCTGTACAATATTTCCTGGTCAATTCTGTTTACAACGTTGTATTTATATAGTTCATGTAAAAAGCACTGGAGTAAAATATTGTTAAGATTACAAAGTCAAGCATTCAGCAGTTAGTAGAGGGCAGAATTAAGGTTGTCCAGACAACAGCCTGATTCACAGATTCATAGATTTTAAAACCAAAGGAATGGAGTTTGACCTCCTGTATAACACAGACAATGGAATTTCACATAATGATTCCTTGTACAAATGGATTATGTCTTTAATTACGTGGTCATACATTATTTTCCCTGTGTCTGCCTGCCTCAGTCAGTGCACAAGATGCATGGTGCTCAGGGAACAAAACAGCGCTTCAATATATCTCTTTTATATTCCTCATCAGGCCTGCTAACAAGGGGAGCAACTGCCCTGTGGCCCAGTGATTTAAAAGGGCCCAGGGCTCCCAGCCACCACCAACACTACTGCAGCAATGATGGAGGCCGGAGCCATGGACCTGTTAAATCACTGCTAGAGCCATGAGCTGTACTGAAGGCTGGCGAGGAGGAAGGGTGCAGGGTGGTCCAGGCAGCGCTGAGGGCTGGCAGGCACTGGCATTGCCCCCTTCTGCCTGAGGCCCCGCCCCTTCTGGGAGCATGGACCCCCCCCCCCCCCCCCCACACACACACACACAAACACCTTGCCCAGGGGCCCAGCAACCCTGTTGACTCCCCTGCTCCCCATTCAATGTGTGCGCCTACATTTATTGACCACACACCACCAGAACCCGCCAGTGATTATGGAATTGTCAGTTCCTTTGTGGGTTTTTCTGTGGGGCTCATCAACATTGTTAAAGGTATGTCAGGCATCTAAAGAGGCAGGAAGGCATCTAGGCCCAGTTCCTTGAAGGTATTTAGACACCCAACGCTCATCATTTTCAGTGGGACTTTGGTTCCTAAGGAGCTTTGAGGATCTGGGCCCTTGTGGTTCATGTTTGCAGGAATAGCGCTTCTGCACTCAGTTGGCGCTCACATGGATTACAGAATTAATACTAGTCAGCATCTCCCTTGTAGTTTGAAAACAGGCCTGTACTTTTTGAGATCTGAGAGAATTGTGTCCCCATCAGCCTTCAGGACTGTCTGCTTCTATCTGCAGGGCTGTCGATCCAAAACCTTCCATGACGGTAGTTTCTCAGCCCTCTCAAGACTCCGGATCCTGTGTTAATAGCACTGATGCACAGTAAGTTTAATAACCCTCTGGCATTTGCTGCTTTCTTTGTAAACACAAAGCCATTTTGCCAAGAGGTGGCCCAAAAGGGTATTGTGAGGTGTCCCTTAGGTTCCCTTGCTGGCTACAATCCTATTTCTTTTCTTCACTATAATTATAGATCTGAGTACTTCCGAGTTTTTCTTCATTTTGCTCCCCATATTTAATTCCTGACTCATATGCCACAGTACTTTACTGAGCTGATTCCCCCTCCCCTCCTTTTCAATGCTCTGGTCAAGGAGTGACTGAATTATTTTATACTTCTGCACAGTACTTGCTTTGTGACCTATTAAGCAAGGTGATTAAACAAATGCAGGCCCACTCCACAAGACTGATTTGGTGCATGGGCTTCATTGTTCTGTTCAAAAGGATGTGAGAGAGCTCAGAAATTGGGTTGGAATGATTGACAGTTGTCATTCTGGTCCTGGTGGGGAGGCATTTCAAATTAGTTCTTTAGATTGCAGTTTTATTTGCCAATAGAGCCACTTAAAAGAATGTGTGATGAGATGGATTTGGCCTGGAATCCCCTGCTGGAAGTCTTGTGGCCCTATCACGCCCCACCCCAGACAAGGTCAGTGGAAAGAGTCCTCCAAGAGGCCTAGAGCAGCTATGTGGGAAGCAGCCAATCAGAGAAGCTTCAGGGAGCAGCCAATCAGGGCTCAGCAGGCTAGTATAACAAGAGCTGCAAAGCCCCAGAGTAAGACCAGCTTCTTTCTGAGGCTGGAAGAGTGTAGATCAGGGGTGGGCAATAATTTTTGATGGGGGAACACTCCAAGATTTTGGAAAGTAATTGAGGGCTGCACTCTTCCATGGTATTAGTGGAGGCGGTGCAGAGTCTGGGATAGAGGTTGCATGCAGAAGGGAGCTTGGGGTATCGGACTGGGGTGCAGGAGGGAGAAGGGGGTCTGGGAGGGAGTTTGAGTGAAGGAGGCAGTTGTGACCTAGGGCAGGGGGATTGGGGTACAGGGTTTTGGGATGTGACCTAGGGTAGGAGGGGATTGTGATCTCAGCCAAGAGATTGGGGTGCCAGATCTGGGAGGGGGTATGGGTACATGTAGATTAGTGGGGCAGGAGTGGGGGGGCAGAGGGTTGGGGAAGGGAGGGGCTGGGGTGCCAGAGGTAGGCTCTGACCAGGAGACTTACCAGCCAGCAGCCAAATCAGCCTTCCTGCAGAGCTAAAGTCTTGCAGCGCTTAAAACGTTTCTGCCTGCTCAGCCACGTGCTTGAGTGAGTAACCGAGCAGAGGGAGCTACAGGACCATGGACAGAGAAGTGCTGGCAGGGGCTACGAGGAATGCTGAGTTCTGGAGACTCAACCAGGACAAGGCCCTATGGTAAGGGCGCAGAATGAACTG
The DNA here is from genome assembly GCA_019425775.1 of Rafetus swinhoei. Classification (NCBI taxonomy): domain Eukaryota; kingdom Metazoa; phylum Chordata; order Testudines; family Trionychidae; genus Rafetus; species Rafetus swinhoei. The sequence goes on from CM033440.1 coordinate 191,635,950, forward strand.
GGGTTGTGGGGAAATGGCCCAGGGAATTGTAATAGTGATGCAGTTTATTTATAAGTACACGGTGGGTAGCTGCTATCTATAGGGTCCATGGTCTGGGAAGTTCTCCTCTTCTCTTCCCCAATAGACCACTGAACTGAACTTTGGTGACCCAGCTGAAGAGCTGAGGCTAGAAAAGTCCCAGAGAGGCAAAGTGTCCCCTGGGGGGGAGGGGAGCCCCAGTGGATATAGCCCCGCACCAGGGCCAGGACTGCTTGAACAGCAGGAACAATTTGAGGTAGTCCAGACGGGGCTGAGACACTGTTCAGACCAGAGTACTATGATAGGCTCTGTCAGACTAATTGAGGATTGAGTTCAAAGACAGGGCTGCCGATCAGGGGACCTTACAAATGGCTCTGAGATCCGTCCAACCAGGGGGCCTATATATGTATATCCTAGAAGGGGGATTAGGGTTTTTTAATTATTATTTTAAACTTTCATACAGACTGTGATTCAGCTGGAGGACCAAGTCACCACTTACAAAGCAAGCACATGCACTGAGATGGAGGTGCTTATGAAAGGTGAGTGCACCCCATTACAGAAGAAGGCACTTTAAGGATGAAAACATTTGCTATAAAGTTTCGTGGGCTGGAGCCCACTTTGTCAGATGCATTACAGAAAGTCACTCAAACGACCCATAGCCGAGTCAAGTAGTCTGAGCAGAAATGGAGGGGTGAGGAAGAGAGAAGAACCATAAGCATTACTAGCGATGCTCCCATACAGGAGCAGTGATTAGGCTATAAAAATAATCCTGTGACTCAAACAGTAGAGGCTGCAGCGGTGACTTTGGGATTCTTGCTCTGACGAGTACCAGGAGAGATCAGCGAGGACGTGAATTTCTGATCACAACTGTGTTTTCGCTTTCCAAAATGTCACATCCATAAACTCAACACCTGTCCACTGTCTTTACTGGATGAATGGAGATGGTTTTGCATTGTCAGTGCAGAAAATGAAATAACTTTTCATTTCATCGTTAATCTCATCGTTGAGACTAGAGCGTCTTTAATCCTAAACTGGTTTTCATGCAGTTTAGTGTAGTCTAAAATCTCTAATCTAGGGTTGTCCTACCATACCAAGAATAAGCTACTGATAAAGCCAAGGTTCATAGTCCTCCTGCTGCAATTTGATTGAAGATTTAGCTGTACTGTAAGTTACAAAAGTGGTATTTTCCTAAATGAGTAAAAGCCTATAAGAATGTAAGATCTGCCTAGATCAAAGGTCCATGTAACCCAGTGTCCTGTCTTCCGACAGTGGCCAATGCCAAATACCCCAGAGGGAGTGAACAGAACAGGGAATCACCACATGATCCCTCTCCTGTCACCTATTTTCATCCTCTAATAAACAGAGGCTAGGGACACCATTTCTACCATCCTGGCTAATAGCCATTGATGGACCTAATCTCCATGAATGTATCTAGTTCTTTTTTGAACCCTGGTCTTCACAACCTTCTCTGGCAAAGGAATTCTTCCAATAAATTCAACGGGCTTCGCATCGGTTGCTAGAGGCCAATAATTTCCTCCCAGCCCTAACTTGACTTTATCACACCCCACAATTCTATACAGTGGCGTAGCCTCAATTATTTGCAACTATAGACAAAAATATGGTGCTTCAAAATATGATTCTGTGGGCCAAACTCACCCTTTTGCAACTTAGTGGAGTTACAAGAGGGAGGAGTTTAGTCCACTGTGTGATTACTTTAATTGTTTTTTATCTCTTTTTGTTTAGGGAGTCCCCTCTCAAAGGGTATATTACAAAACATATATATTTTCCCCACCCGGTGTATGGGCTGAGTAGGGGAAGGGTCCTGTCAATATTTTTTTGTGGTTGTGAAATACTCCTAATGAAGAGGTGCAAAGCTGGAGCTAGGCATACGATTCCACAGCTGACATAAACACTCACGCAAGCTCCCATTGAGCTAAAAATAGACAAAAAAATGTAGGGCTAGCAGGCACCATGAGAAATCATCAAGTCCAGCCCACTGCGCTGAGGCAGAATGAAGTACAAAATTAGACCTTCCATAGCAGGTGTGGTCCAGCCTGTTCTTAACAATGTCCAACAATGGGGATTCCATAAACTCCCTCAGAAGCCAGTTCTAGAGTATAGCCACCCTTCTATTAGAAAGATATTCCTAATATCTAACCTAATCTCCCCTGCTGCAGATTACACCGATTATTCCTTGTCTTACTTTCAGTGGAGACCAAAAACAACTGGTTACTGTCCTCTTTATAACTGCCCTGAACATATTGGAAGGCTCTGTTCCCTATTCAGCCTCTCAAGACAAAACATGCCTGGGTTTTTTAACCTTTCTTCATAGGTCAGGTTTTCCAAACCTTTTATCATGTTTATTGTTCTCTCCGGGCTCTCCAATTTGTCCCCTTCTTTCCTAAAATTTGGCTTTTCTAAAATGTAGCTTGGCACTGGATACAGTACACCAGCTGAGGCTTCATCAGTAGAATAATTATCTCTTGTGTCTTATATAGGATACTCCTGTTAATTCACCTCAGAATATGTGTCTTTTTCTCATAGGCTGTGTCTAGACTACAGCTCTTTTCCGGGATACCAGAGGTATCCCAGAAAAACTATGCCGCATCCAAGGAACGTGTCCACTTTTCTGAAAAATTTTTTGGAAAAGCGGACGCACTCTTTCACCATCCCCGTAAACCTCTTTCTACAATGAAGAAGGGATGTGTCAAAAGAGGAGGTTTTTCTGAAATTTGGCACCATGTAGATGCACCAAATTTTGGAAAAGCCTTTTTCAAAAGGAAAGCGAACCCCCGCCCGCAAATTATGGTTCGCAATTTGCGTCTCTTTTTTCAACTTTTCTTTGTAGTGTAGACATAGACAGATTAGGGGACTGGAGCACATGACTGGAGCACATGACAGAAGAGAAGAGTGAGGGGGGATTTGATAGTAGCCTTCAACTTCCTGAAGGGAAGTTCCAAAGAAGATGGAGAAAGGCTGTTCCCAGTAGTGATGGATGGCAGAAAGAGGAGCAATGGTCTCAAATTACAGTGCGGGAGGTCTAGGTTGGATATTAGGAAAAACTATTTCCCTAGGAGGGTGGTGAAGCACTGGAATGGGTTACCTAGGGAGGTGGTGGAATCTCCATCCCTAGAGGTTTTTAAGTCTCGGCTTGACAAAGCCCTGGCTGGGATGATTTAGTTGGGATTGGTCCTGCCTTGGGCAGGGGGGTTGGACTCGATGACCTCCTGAGGTCTCTTCCAGCCCTAGGATTCTATGATTCTATGATTCTAGCCCCATACTCCTGTCCATGCCAACAGTCCTATCATGACACTTATCCCATGAAAATAGTAGTGGAGCTGTGGACAGAAGTGACATGGGCTAACTGTTCTGTATATGAACCGACTCAAGTTACCCGGCAACCAGCTAGGGCTCAGGTCTAAGAAGGGGAAATGTGGTATCTCAGCCTTGCTCTATACTAGGGAGCTTTTTCAAAATAACCTCCCTTATTTCAAAATATACGCAGAGAGTCCAAGCCCATTATTTTGGAATAACAGGCTGGTTATTTCAAAATCTGTATTCCTGCTTTCCTTGGGGAATACGCTTATTTCAAAATAGCTATTTCGGGAGTTATTATTTTGAATGTAGTTATTTTGAACTAATTTCCTAGTGTAGACATGCTGTTTAGTAGAGCTGGGAAAATAATTGGTGTTTTTTTTCCAGTTTCGAGGCCACACTGAAAAGATTCAAACAAATATCATTTGGGGCCGAGGAAAGTTTTTTTTTCCAGGGCTTTTTTTGTGTTTTTAAAAGTCAGCTCAATTTCTAAATTACGTTTCAAAATAAAATGTTTTGACTCTTGGGAATTTTTTCCCATTTTTTTCCAGATGACTCTGTTTGCAAACTTATGTCAAGTTCAGCTAACAATCTTTGGTAACGTAATGCTTCCTACATCACACAATTCTCCTGACACTCATCTTAACACCTGCTGCACTGTTTGCACTACATCTGAATGAAAAGCAATTGGGGAAATGCATTTTCACCAGATTAGGTTTATATTTTCCTTTCCAAAATGATTTTTAAAATAGCCTGTTCTTAAATGTAAAGTTCCTTGGAACCTTTCACATCTCTCAAAATGTCCTGGCTTTTGGATGCAAAAATAAACAAAAAGAATAGATTATTTTTTGTCTGGATTTTATACAGGTTGAACTTCTCTACTCTGACACTCTCTGGTCTGGCAACATCCATGGTCCAGCATGACTTTAGTTAGCCAGATGGCCAGTTAGCATGAGTGTGGCCGAATTTCCTATGGTCCCATAACGTTTGTTTACAGCCACCAGTCTTGACTGTCAGTGTTCTGTGCTGTTATTTAGCTCTAATTTGCCCCTAAATGTCTTCTAAGAACCCAGTAAGCAGTGTTGGATATGCTTTTAGACAATATTGACCTCCTGTGGTTTGGCAATTTTTCTGGTTTAACCTGTAGTTGGGGTTTTTGTCCCGTGGTTATTTTTCCTTGTTTCTCCCGCCCCACTGCACGTTTTTTTTCTAGTGGCAAAATGAGAAAAGGAAAAAGAGGGAAGGCAGAAGGACTGGAAAAAGGAGAGGGTTTTTTTTTCACTGAAAATGTGTCGTATGGAAACATTGAAACAAAATTCTATTGAACCTCTGTGTGAAAAACTGTTTGAGCCATTCTGAACCAGACCCTTTTATGGAATTGGTTAATTTTGTAGTCAAACATTTGCATTGCTTCTCTCCGAGCAGGCTGACTTTAGCAGAGCTGTAATCTGAAGTATGGATTAAGTGAATGGGTTATTGACCTTTATAGTTCAATGGCAGCAACAAAAACTGATACCGATAGTACTGTGTGCCCTTTTGTTCATTGGGATCTTGGCTAAGTTTCATGAAGAAGATCCATGTTGCTCACTATTGAAGGGATACAAGCTTCCTTTGATGCTTGACACCATAGTGACTCAGCTGAAATTGTTCTCCTGATGAAGAGATCAGTCCACAGGTTAAAGAACAGACAAAGTACTAGTCTGTGTTTGTCACGGTGGAGTGAATGCGAGTGTCTTCCAGATCTGCGGGGCAAAGCAGTGAAGCATAACATATTTATAAATTATCTCCTTATAGCGAGCCAGAATTTTCTAACCCACTTCCCACTTTAGCTCAGAGGCAGCTTTCCCTTTCCTTGTCTAATACTCGTGTGCCTGAACATCAAGCATTTATTGTGCACAGTTAATTGGAAAAAAGAAAAGGAGGGCAATAAAACTCAGATTGGCATAAGCAGTTTTGTGTGATATCTTAATGCATATGCACAGTGGAGGGGGTGGGCAAATTAGGACTTTGCACACATGCTAAATTCTAGTTTCCTGACTTTTGAGCACTTTTCCCTGAAATCACAATGTTCTTTTAAAGGAATTCGGGTGTAATCTCTTACATTTATTTTAATTTAAAAATAGGGGTGGAGAATCCTATCAGGGATGGGATTTTTAGATTGACAACACTAGCTCTTGATCTAACAAAATAACTGGTAGCAGTAGAAGACTGTTATCTTCTATGTGGACCTGGCCCAACCAAGGGATGAGAGATACACTTTGCCAACAGGTGTCACAGTTGTTCACTAGATATCAATGGACTAATGAGGTTTGGGTTCAAGTCCAGGTGCTGCAGGAGCTACAGACCATTCTGTTCCATCTCCTACTCAATTTCTGACCTGTCCCCTTCCCTGGGGCTATTCTGCAAGCCCTTCCACGTGCTGATGAGAATTGCTAAGCAGCCTGATATTGGAAGATATTTAGGCACCCAAACACCTTTCAAAATCTTGCCTCACATGCTTGCTGGATCAGGGCCAAATGCTCAAGAGAGCAACGTAATAGTGGATTCAGTATTGCCGGCTTCAAGCATTCAAGAATCATGAATTAGGCCTGCAAGAATCAAGGGATTGACATAAAACCCTTGAGTGTCTTTAAAAAATACATATGTGCATTTTTTATTTTGCTTTCTGCTCTTTGAACCTTTTATGGTACATGCGAGTTGTGTATTCAAGCTTTTCTTTGCAACCATGAAAGCTGGAAACTTAGTTTTCATATAAAAAAAGTAAGATTCTTGTAGTTAGATGAATCCAGAACCTAGGTCTTTAAGGGAAAAAAACCAGGTATTACCAGTCATTTTATAAAATTGCCGGACTTGGCAACACTGCCCCTCAGAGATTTTTATTAACTTGTTTGTTTAATAGGGGTGTGTGTATGCACATAAGAAAGTAGCTTTTCGTCTTTATTACAAGAAGGCCTTGGAGAAACCGGGATGCTTTGCAATGTGTTCGGAAAACCATCAGGCTTGGGCTTATTTCCTTTAATAGGTCACTTCATGCTTGAAAGCCTTTGATTGAAAATTCCTTATCTCTAGGGGTACATGTACACAGCAGTGGTTTTTTGGAATAACTGGCATTATTCCGAAATAACATGGTCCACATCTACCCTACAAGCAGCTATTTCAACATAATGTCGACATTATGGCGAGCTGGAGTACTTCTTACTCGGACTCCTAGAACCCTCATTTCACAAGAAGTAAGGGAAGTTGAAGGAAGAGTGCTCTTTCTCAGACTTCCTGCTGCGCCAAAAGCCGAAATAAGCTATTTCGACTTCAGCTATGCAATTGACGTAGCTCAAGTTGCGTAGCTTATTTCGGCTTTAGCCCTGCTGTGTAGATGTACCCTAGCTCTCATGAGCTTCATTTGGACACTTAACTGCATACCCCATAGGAGGCTTGGAAATTAATATCAGGGCCTTGAATTGGCACTAGTCACTGGAAACTCTGAAGAGTGCAGAATACCAAAGCAATGTGTTCTTGGAAGCTTGTAAGGCATTATAATGCCAACAACTTTCACTAGAAAACCAGAAACCCTCTCATAAGCCTTGGCAAAGGGAGGAACTGATGCTCCAACATTTCAATTTAGAAATGAACAACTGTCATCTCTTTATCCGTTGGAAAACCAAACAGATACTGAGGACCAAGTCTCTGCCATTGTCAGGTACACTCATAGGTTGTCAGGTACGCTCTGTCAGGCCCAACGATGGAACAGAATAGTTATCTAGTCTGTAAGGGTACGTCTAGACTACATGGCTCCGTCGACAGAGCCATGTAGATTAGTTTACTCGACAAAGGGAAATGAAGCTGCGATTTAAATAATCGCCACTTCATTTAAATCAAAATGGCCTCCGCGCTGTGCCGATAAGCTGTTTGTCGGCACAGCGCAGCAGTCTAGACGGGGATCTGCTGACCCCAGAACCCTTTGTCGGCAGATCCTGTAAGCCTCGTTTCCTCTGACCCAACCCAGAGCCCTCTCCCACAGCCCTCCTCCCCAGCCCTCCCTGGCATCATTACTCCCACACCCCAACCCATTCTGCCCCAGCCTGAGCCCCCTCCCCCACAATCCCACACACCTGACCCTCTGCCCTAGTCCTGAGCCCCCTCCAACAGCCTAAACCCCTCAGCACTGGCCCCACTCCCTACCCCTCACCTCTACATTGGCTTACAAGGCAGATGTAGGGGACTTGGACCCATTCAAAGCTTTTCAAGGGATCATTTCCATATAAATTGGGAGTTTGAAGACTAAGCCAGTGCAGACTCTAATGCCCTGGTGAATTTAGCATTTATTTTAGAATATCACTTTTCCCCTCTCACTCATAGTTCGCTTTGTCTGTTTAGATTGTGCACACTAAAGGGCAAGGACTCTCTGATTCTGTGTACATATGGCACCTAGAAATATGAGGACCTGAACACAGTTGAGGCATCTAGATGATCCTGTAATACAAATAATACATTAATATCATAACATCTCTAAGTCAGAGATAAATCAATACTATAATCCCATCTGTATCTGTGGAAAGCAAGCTGGTTAAGTGACTTGACTAAGGCCAATGATACTCTGTGTCAGAGCTGGCTTAGACTGCAGGAGTCCCTTGCTTTCAGTTTCAGGGTAATTCTTCGGGTGACACTCTTGTCCCCCAAAATGAGGCATCACTTCCTTTTGTCTTTCACAGACACTGTGTAATGGTGCTGAAGTGTTAACCTTTTAAATTAACTCACCTTTAAATATGATTTTTAAATGACTACTAACTAGTCCCGTCCAAAACTTCATTCCAGCTCAGCAGTCATAATAATGCAGCTTTTCTGCCTTAAACATATGGGCTTTTCTGGAGTGCACTGATATCAAAGTGACTTAAGCCCCAACAGAAACCACATTTGCGAAGCCCTGCAAATCTCCTCTAATCAGAAGCTCATTAAATGTGGAGAGGAAAACTGGATGCTGCTAATTTTCACAGTAGGCCCACTTCTTTTGGCTTCCCTTTTGTTTGTCATGGTGACAGATGTGCTGTCTGCCTCCAACAACAGACAAGCCTTCCTTGAGGGTCGCAGTCTGAGGATTTACAAAAATGAAATTGGGTGGGAATTAAATTGCTTTTGCCCGTCGACACACTCTCTCACTCTGTCTCAGAAATATTTGGTAGCCTCTGCTGCAGAGGAAGAAAACAAAGGCAGCACAGTAGCGTGAATATAGAAGGGAAAATAAATACTTCAGTTTAGATAAGAAACTGTTACAGATGTTCCAAACATCCATTCTTTTTGCGCAAGAGGCAGGCAGGTATATGTGCCACCGATGCTTTTTATATTGGGCTATTTTATATTTTGCTGTTGATTATGTTGGAGAGAAACTGAGGCAGGAAGCGGCGGCTGGGATGAGAGGCAGGGCCTGGGGACAAGTCAGGAGTGAGGCAGGAGAAAGATAGATCAGATGAGGCGCTTGAGGGAGGGAGGGAATGGGGACTGGCTGGCAGAGGTGGTGCTAGCTCTTTGGTGGCTCTATGCAGGACTATTTGGGGGGCCGCTCTTACCCTTCACCCTCCCCCGAATATGCTAATTGCAATGTTGACACAAACAAAACAATGCACAGACACAACCCATACAAACAGATTTGTTGAAAAGTCCACGGGAGGTAAGATGAATGGAATTTGGGGAATAATGTGAAACTACCTCCCCACAGCAGCTGGGGCCCTACACAATTGGCTAGTCTACTTATGCCAAGCACCATCACTGTTAGCTGGGCAAGGAGTCTGGGAACAGAGCTGCTCTGGGCGGGGGGTTGTGTGTGACACTGATTAGTCATGGAGACTTGGACTGGAATGAGAAGCCTGAGACTGGATGGGTAAAGTGAATAGGATGGGGATAAGGGGTCATAAGTGAGGAAGAGATTGGAACAGGTTGAAGGAAATGGGGAACCAGGCAGAGGTGTCACTATAAAACATTAGTTTCCAGAGTCTGGGAATGGGACCTGCGTCCTGAGTCTCACCATTGCTTTATGGTCAATAAATGTCAGTGAAATCCATTTGCAAAGTGTCTTTTTTCTGCCCCTCTAGTACTGGTCTGCAGAGAGGATGACAACCTACTAGTGCTATCAGTAACTCCATTAGCTCAGGTGGCAGAGAACTGTGTGCTGGATCTAAAAGTTCCAGCCCTGCTGATGACTCACCTATGTGTCTATGATGCTGCATTATAGGATTATAATATATTATATTATATATTATATATTATAGGATTATAATATATTATATTATATATTATATTATAGTGTCAGTTTCTTTTTTAATTTTTTTTTACCAAATTACAAAAAAACCCATATTAAAATATAATTAAGGTTGCAAAGTTAAGCTCTCAAAACTTGCAAAAAGCCTATGCAGCCTTAATTCAGCCCCCGTGTGCATATGCATTATGATACCATCTTTAATTACATGATCACGTTCTAGTTTTTTCTACAGGAACCCTGCCTCATTCTGTATACTGTATGGACCAGTTTGGGGGCTGAAGGAGGTTTTCAGAGAAGTGTAGTGAAGGAAGCTGGTATATGTAGGAGGCTTAGTTCATTTGTTGCAGAAGTTGGTAAGTGTTCAGGAAATGAGGCAGAGAACTGCGGAAAGATTAAGCAGAGCCTCGTGGTCTAATTGAGTTAAACTTATTTTCCAGGTGCCTGACTTGAAACCCTGGTGTCTCATTTGCAAAAGTATCGAGCACTCCTGGCTTAAACTGAGGTCAATGGGAGCAGTATTTGAACATATACAGTGCTATGTAACAGTAAGTAATCTGAAAAATCCAGTGTTGGGCATCTCAAACTGAGCACACAAAAAGTAGGGATACTTTTAACCTTAGTTGCTGTCCCTCTGCTCACCATCTGTAAAATGGGGATAATGGAAGAGGGTTTTTTGGAAGATAACAATCAATGTTTATGAAGCACTCAGATACTCCAGTGGTGTGTGCTATAGAAAAGCCAATGAGAACATTAATGATTCTATCTGTATTAAGGTTAAGGCAACCTTAATTCTGGCTTTTCCTAACATCAGAGAACTTGACTTTACAACCTTAGTCATATTCTTTTAATGTAGCTTTTTTATTTCTTCTGTGTGTGGGGGGGAGGAGGGGGTGGGAATTATACAACATTAAGTGTATTATCCATCCTGGGATTTTTGCAGTCCCGACATACACTGGAATTGGTGCTCTCCTCATTTTAAGCTCATAAAACGTAGTTGAACACATTTTGTAGTGTGTTTTACTTAATTATAATACACATTTACAGCCTGCAATTTACCAAAACTTGTGCTGCAGATTCCTAAAGAGGTGATATATTAGTATGAATAATTGTGTAAAGCAGAAGCACTTTATTATTTTCCATAATGGTCATATGGCTTTTTAATGTCTCCTTGTTTAGTTTGTTTATTTATATTCTGGTGAATTTAGTGCTCATGAAGTTTGCCAGGGCAGTTCTGGAGAAAAGCTGAAAGACAGGGAGAGTCATTGTATACACTGTAGAAGTATGTGGGTTGTGTCTGTTTGTTTTTGTGCGAGGCGAGTTGCTAAGGCTGAAGAACACATGAAGGCTCTAACCCGGGATGGGAACCTCAGGCCTGGGGGCCGGATGTGGCCCCTGGCTTGCCTGGATCCGTCCCCCGAGGATCAGGGCTCCACCAGCATTGGGGAGCCCAGGCTGGCGCTCCAGCAACCCCCCACACATACAGTGGCCCACTATGGGCTGGAGCACACAAAATATACTGGCCTGCCCTCCCTCACCTTCCCCCCCCCCACACACACAGGCTTTGGTGTCAAGGCCGGCCCGAGCCATTTTGGTGTGCCGGGCCCCAGGCACACGGCGCCGCCCCTGGGGCACACGACGCATGTGCGGGCCCGCCCCCGGGGCGCGTGGGTGGACGCACGGTGCATGCGCTGCCCAGTCGGCCCAGCCACCGCCGATGGCGTGCAGTCCGGGGCCACCCAGGGCGGGCTGCGCCTGGCCAGGCAGGGCCCTGCGGCTGCAGGGGGAAGGGCGCTGCTGGCTGGTGCTGCGGGGGTTAACACGGCCCCCGCCCCGGGCGGCCGCTGCAGCCCACCGGGAGCCGGGCGCCCCCCGTAGGTTGGCGCCCTGGGCAGCTGCCCGGCTAGCCCACCCCTTAGTCTGGCCCTGTTTGGTGTATAAGGGGAATGTGGAGAGTGTCTTTCTCCTTCTCAGCTTCTCAGTCGGGGCCACATCAGTGAGGGGGTTCTTTTGTTTGTTTGTTTTTGCTTCTGACTTGTGTGCTTCTCCTGATTGATTTTTCTGTGGGACAGGGGCCCCCAACCCAGAAAAGGTTCCCCATCCCTGAGGTAAGCAGTGGCGTGCCAGCAAAGAGAACCATCAAGTTGGCTGCCTGTTTAGATTCAGCAGGAGGCACAACAAAGATTGAGAAAAATGATCACTGTAAAAACATATTCACGGATCGAAGCCTTAGTTTGAAAATATTCTTACAGTACTGTCAGGATAGCTGCCTGTCGACTTAATGCTCTAAGGCCATTTCTGCTATAAGCCCAATTTTGACTTTCTGGAGAAGGATCATTTTTCTGTACGAGTTCCTCATATGTTGGTTGCACGTAGCCAGCTCTGCTTGGGGTAATGTCAGGATTCGAGCCACGGACCTTCAGCTTTAAAAGGACACTTGAGCCTTTATCACTTGAACTAAAAGACAAACCCTCTAGCTCAATGGTAGAAAACCTGGGACACATGTGGTCCATCAAGGTTCTATATGTGGCCTGTGAGACATTTGGTTTACTGTTGCCCATGTGCAGAGTTGCCAGATTCTGCTGGTTTCCATCTGCATAGTTTTTTTCCTATTGGTATTACGAAAGTGACATGCAGGTAAAGCCAGGGAACGTGAAGTGAGTTGCGTGCTGACTGCACACAACATTGATTGCAAGAGCTGTGCACTCCCTCTGCATCCAATCAAAGAGCTGCCATGGTTCAAATTGGCACACCCTGCGAATTCTAGGTACGCCAGCACAGTGAGACTATTGGGGTTATGACAATCTTGCAGCCCACTGAGATAAAGGAGGCTGTGGCTCACTCACTAGCCTAGGTTGCCCTTCTGACTCCTAGTTAGTCATTTTCAAATGCATTGCCATTTTCTCTAGACCCATTGTGGGGGGATATAGATCCACATTTTCACAATGGAGGTTACATATACTTGGAGGATAATTGCTTTATTTCTTTGTGGAGTACTTGAGGTGAATTGGACAAACCATTTCTAAAGGATGGGACTTCCTGAAGGATGAAGCACATAATCTCTCTGTTGCACTTCATGTGGTTCGATTCACACTCGAGGCAACCACTAGCCACATTTGTAGCTGCAGCGCTACGTTCTGGCAACTGACTAGGGATACAAAGTACTGCTCGTATCTCCCTACGTGTCTGCCAGTGCAGAAATATGACCAGATATATCAATTGTTCCAAGAAAATTGCTGTGAAGGATGCTGATTCTCCACTGTGCAATGATCACACTGACAGCTGTGGTTGTGCAGAGCTTCACTCACTTTGGTGTGGAACTGACCGAGTGAAAGAGCACAGCAATATGCTCTGTGACGTAGGATCGTGCCTTGGAACAGACACAGACCAAACAGTTCATGCACCCACACCCTTGTTAGTCTCTGTTCAAGGTGGTGAAAGAATCCTGCAGAAGTCAGACCGGTCCAGGGAAGATGTCCCATGCACAACACTGATGAAATGAAAGCTCACTAAAGAAGAAAACAGATGCCACCCACCTGTTACTCAATTATTAGCATACCCATAACACATGTATTATGCTCTCGGACGTCACCTCTGAACGTGCCCAGGCAAAAATATTTAGAAGCTGAGATTATGTTGTGACTTAAAACAAGAATACAAAGCAATATTTTTCAAGTGTTGTAAGCTCAACAAACAGTATAGCTAGCCAAGAAGAAACCATTAAAATATGATGCATTTTCCCCTATTTTTTGTCAATTTCTAAAGAAAGCCCAGCGCCTATGCAGCTGGGTTTCTACTGCTACTCTTAACTTTGCTCCTGTATCCCCCCTCACTGTGCACATTACCCCATGTGCATTTCAGTACAGGCTAAAGAGTGCCTTGAACTCTCTGTACAGACAGGGAAACTACTCCCATGAGGGCAAGGCCCCTGTCTCCATTACATTATTCCACTCTAGACCAGCAACTACGCCATCTCCTATCTGACCTTTCCTATGGAGTTTGGAGCACACTCTCTACTCTTCTCCCTCTGCCCTCCTGCTGTCAGTAAGGGGACTAGGTGTATTTCATCTGCTTCCTCTACATGGGCTGGAACCTTACTGTGCTCTTCCCTTTCACCCTCCTGCTGGGATTTGAAGAGCCCTCCGTTTGATGTCCTTCCCCTTGCCACTGTTCACATCTGAGCCATAGAGCCTCAGAGCGCCAACTGGGGGGTTGCATCTGGCCTTCATGAAGCCTTCAGGTGTGTAGACCCTGCTTGGAAGCCTCCTTGTGCCTCAGTGCCAGGCTCCCGCCTTATCCCCTGCTCTCTTCCTCCATGTCAATCATCATCACCAAGTCACATGTCTAAGGGAGTTGACATGCACACTGTGTATTTCCTACTGCTCTGTCCATTCACGCCGAGTCTTCATGCGATACTGGCAGGCAGCCATTAGCAATCAGCTGTGAACAGCCAGCTGGCAAATAGGGGAGCCCTTTTCAATACGGAGGTGGATTGCTGAGGAGATTAGAATCTATAATTAGTTTGCCTTGGCACCAGCCCGATAAGTATAGCAGACCCACCTTCCCATGGCAATTTAAACTGGAGTTAGGGTACCTCAATTGTGTTTGTAGTAGAGATACTCAACAGGGCAGACACATTTAGCATGGCATATGTGTTTAGGGTTGCCAGGTGTTGAACCGGACAGCCCGGTATTCGTGCCTTCCGTCCAGTAAAAAAATTCAGAAAATACCGATAAAATGTCCAACGGAAGGGAGGTTGGGACACACGGGGGCAGCTCGGGCTAGCTGGGGGCCGGGAGAGGATGGAGCGGGCCAGGAATTAAAGGGGCCACAACTGTATTTCGGCCCCGGTCAGTCCCTTTTTCCTTTTTTTTTCTCAACAGAATTTTCTCCCTTTTTGGGGGGGGGGGGGAGAGGGGAGGTTGGTATTTTTTTGTTAAACCATCTGGCAACCCTATATGTGCTGATGTGCTGCTCTTCAAGCCATGGGTAGAAAGGAAGTAAAGATGTGGAGCCTTCGTGTAGGTCTGTGTGCATGGTTAGACATTTTTTCAAAATGAGAAAAGTGCATGTTTTCACCTGGATAGCACAGAAGGAGATTTCCCCCCAAATTTCTGAACAAAATTTGACCCAATGAAGAAGCCAACAACAAAAAATTAATCCTCAAAAATGAATGTGTCAGGAAGTTAGGAGCATGTGCACACAGGAATGTATATGTTGTAGGCCAAAGGATTATTAGCATACAGCAGGGAACCTTTATGGACTATGTTATAAAGGAGTTCAGACTTGATGATCTCTTCTGGACCTATGATCTAGGGATATAAACAAAGCTATTTGATAACTTCCTCCATGGAAGGTATTGAATGCCAGCCATAATACACATCATGACTGGCTGTAAATACTATTCTGCTCCCAGATTTCACACAGAATTGAACGGGAATACAGCAATACCAGCATGCTACAGAGCCGACAATATTAGTGAATGCCCAATATTAGTGAATATTAGTGAACGGGCATTCACTAATATTGTAACTGAGGTAATATCTGACATCCAATAAAAACATTACACTTTGGGGATGCTTTTTCATAACATCTCAACATTGATAAAACAGCCAGTGCCTTCCAGGGGAGCAGAGTTGGGGCCAGAGGGCCGACAGACTTGCCAAGCCCCTGCATCAGGAGTGGGGAGGCCCAGTTCTGCACTCCTAGGGGGTGGAGCCTTGGCAGAAGGGGCGGGGCTGGGGCAGCCAGCCCTCAGAGCTGCCTGGAGTGCACAGCACAGTGCTCTGGCGGTAATTTAAAGGGCCAGGGTTTTGTTCACTGCCTCTCCTAATGAAGTGGCTACAGCAACTGCTCCTTTTGCCTGGTTAGGCCACTGCTGACATCTTTGAAAGTTCCACTCTTAACCATCTTTGTTAATTGTTACAGATATTGGTATTAAATGTATCAGTATGGATTTGCACCTTATTTTTTTTCTTTACCCATTAACTTTCTGAAAACATCTAAAGTGAGGTATCTGAGTATGTCTAGCCCACTTCGCATTGCTGGGTATTATCAATATCAGCTCACTTAGTAATCATACAGCTCCACAGAACAATGAAGTGTGTACTATGTTTCAAGAGAGAAATGTCAGAGGGGGCAAATCATTTATTTTCTTCAAACACTGGAGAAAGAATCTACCATTTTAGCTTTTAGACTCTGCATCTTGAGCTCTCAACGGAGCAAGAAGTTTGGACTATTGTCCCTGACATATGCGGAAGATTGAGGTGTTCAGATCATAAAACAGTTCATAGTGATAATCTGTTGAATTGAGTATATTGACTTCCCTCCTATGTCTGTTAGCTAAAATTCATACAAATGAATGTCCTTGCTTTGTACATTCAAATGGTACAAGGCTATATCTATAGCAAATTGTAAACTATAGTGCTACCAGATTTGCCCGTTGCTGTGGGGTATACTCACTTATTAGTGTTACTCTTCTGGGGGAGAGGGGTTTGATAATTTTATCGGTGTGCTGCTTGTGTTACTTGCGTTCTCATATGAAGCTTTGCTTTGCTTTTCTGCCAGATCCCTCCCAATGGAGCTCTCCTGCAGGATCTAGGTTCCCTAGGAGTGGTTCTTCCCTCCCTAGAATCAGATGAACACACAGACACTCACACCCACTACCAGAGCACATTTAAGAGGACTGATTAATCAGCATTCACAAGCTTACCCCTCATATGTCCCTGGACTCAGTAGGCTGGGTTACACAGCAATGCCAAGCTGTGACCCTTGGACTCAGAGGGCTGGGTTAAACAGCACTTTAAGATACCACCCTCATACGCCTTCTGGGTTCGACACCTCCCTATCCCCACTTTCACACCACAACCATTCTGCTAGTAACCCACTGGATGAGCAAACACCACAGGATTTTGGGGCAATACAGGGGTCTTTAGCTTAGGTACAAGCAGCATTTTTGCAGAGTGAATGGGGAAGCCAAAGCAACACCTGCAAGGGGGGAAGGGCGGGAGGGAGAAAGAGACAGAAGCAACCAGCTTAACAATGGAAGTTATTTATTTCTAGGTAATAACTATACAAGGGGAACCAAACACACACAACAGTGACAATATTAAATCTAACTTCAATCTGATTACAAACGTTAGGGCTAGCAAACCATAACTGATCACCTCAGGCAGGGTCAAGAGGCTATTCCCAGAGGCTACGTCTACACTGCCTCTTTTGCGGGCAAAGAGTATGCTAATGAAACGCTCATTAGCAACTTCTCATGCTTCATTTGCATAATCTCTGCCCGCGACTTTTTGTGGAAGAGGTTTTTGCGGAAAAAGAAGCAGTGTAGACGGATCCATTTTGTGCAAAAAAAACCCTTTTGCGCAAGATCTGTATGCCTCCTTTTTTGAGGCATAAGGATCTTGCACAAAAGGGTTTCTTTGCACAAAAAGGATCCGTCCACACTGCTTGTTTTTGCTCAAAAAACCTCTTGCACAAAAAGCATTGGAAGAGATTATGCAAATGAAGCACGAGAAGTTGCTAATGAGCGCTTTATTTGTATTGCCTCTTCCGCAGCTAAAAAGAGGCAATGTAGACGTAGCCTCTAGAGAGAAAGGGAGGGGGAGAGAGAGACACAGAGCGAGAGGGAGATCTCACCACTCCATGAAGCTTGAACTGGTCGGGGTACCCAGATGGTGGATGAGCAGATGAAGAACAGACTCTTGGGCTGCCTTTGAGGGGGCTGTTTATTTTCTGGTTTGTGTTGAAAATGTAGACGGTGCGTTAATAAACTGTCCCTGGAGCTCATTCTTGAACACTTTAGTATTTTAGCCTTGTCATAACATCAGCATCATTAGCTTCCCAAGATAATGACAGTGTGTGGAATAATCACCACCGAATGAATGAACTGGCTTTGAAACAGTTCATCTCCAGGGGTGTTCATTTTTCAGTGATGCGAATAGGCCTACCGATGGGGGAGAGGGACAAAGGAGGCAGTTGCTCCAGGGGCCAGTGTTTCAACAGGGCGTGGGGCTCCGAGCCGCCACTGCTACAGCAGGAATGGCAGCAGCCAGAGACCCGAGCCCTTTAATTGCTGTCAGAGCCCCGTACAGTGCGTGCCAGCTTGTGAGGGCTGCTGTCAACTCACAGGGGCAGGGCCCAACAGGGTTGTGGATTCACTTCAAGACAGAGTCGATTAGGGATAGATAGTTGCTTTTATCAATCTCACTACGTCACTACTATTACAGGCTTAATACTACCAGATGGTTGCACAGCTACTGCAAAGTAATATGCCAATAAGCATAGGCAGAGCAATGCATAAAAGAGTAACAGGCACTTGGAAATGCTTACGCCCCTTCAGTTATGCGGGGAGTCCTGTTCCAGCTACCTCGCACCATGCCACAGTGGACGTGGCTCCAGCTGGGGGACCCAGAGCACCCTTCAAGGTTTAGGTCCCTGGTGAGACTCACAGAGGGGTGAGACTCTCAGTGATCTTATACCACAGTTGTTTACCGGGTGTGCATGTACCTGGCTCAATGCCATTCTTATCACTTTCATGAGCTGAGACCCAGGTCAAACTTGTTTACTGCTCAGTAGTTTCCCAGCTCAAGGCATGGCCTAAAGCTGATAAAGCCCAGTTGCTGTTTGGGCTTGCAGGGTCCCAGGCCATGCTAAGCTGGGTACAGCAGGGATCCCAGGCCTGCTAAGCTGGGTACAGCAGGGATGGAAACTTCCATCCCAGGCCTGCTAAGCTGCAGGACCCACAGAAGACTTTTATGTGACAGCTGCCTGTAGGTGGAGAGGCTGTGGCACAGACCCAGCCCCGCCCCTTCCTTCTGAGGCCCCGCCCATTCTGGGAGCATGGAGCCATCCCTCCCAACCCCCACACCTTTCCCTAGGGCCTAGCAAGTCTGTGGTTTCCCCTTCATGCAAATGCTGGTTTTAATCCATAGGTCTGTGCAGTGAGATAACAGCCTATCCTGATGCGGTTTAGAAATGGAGGCTGTTTCAATTTGTAACAGCCATTTGTAACTGTCAGAAATAGCCACTATAATACCACTACAAAGAAAACGAGTCATATACTTTGCACGGACACACACACATTATACATTCTAGCTGACATTTTCAAAGTTACCAGAAGGGATCTGGATGACTTGATTCCCATTAATTTGAATGAGAATTGGGTGTCCAACTCCCTTTGTTGGCCTTGAAAATCTTAGCCTGGAAATACGGGCCCTGATCCAACGCCCATTGAAGTCAATGGGACTTCATTTGGATTAAGCCCATTAAGAGAAAAGGCATAAGAAAAAGTGTGGAGGACACTTAATACTGAATTTCCAGACACTCATACAGTTGTGTTGATTTGTTTGCCCCTGGGGTTTTATCTTTAGAATTTCCTGGCTTTCAAACCTTTGACTTGTTGTTATGATTATAATGTTCTATTAAAGTATTTTCTGAAGTACGCTACTTGAAGTGTTTGTGTTGGCTAAGTACAAGGGAAGGACGCAAAGTGAAAGCAAGACACATTTCCGCACCACTTCATTAGTATAGCTCAATCTGTCTCAGAAGCATCGTTCCTAATGAGTCCACACTCCCTGCCCAAGGAATACTTGGTTTCCTTCTTAGGTGTCCGACTTGAGACACTGAAGTCCTGATTTTAAAAGGTGTTGATGACTCAATGGGAATTGCAAGTGCTCAGCATCTGGGAAAATCCAGGTCTAGGTATCTCACACTGGGCATCCAAAACTGAGGTCCCAAAACACATTTGAAAGCTCCGCCTCTTAGTGACTTGCCCATTTTTCTGTGCTTGATCATCTATGATGATAGCTCTGGCAAAGATATTGTGAAGAGGAGAGGAATAAAATCAGGCTTATAATAGAAAATAGTTCACGGCCTTAACAACTCTCCCGTCATAACAAACAGAATATTAAGAGCTGGACTCTGACACTTTTAATCATGAGAACTAGTACCTTGCTCAAGTGATGTCCCTTTTAAGAGAATGGGGCTCCTTTTGAGGTAAGATGCTATTCAGTGTGAATAGGAGGGGGAAGCAGAAGCTGTAATAAATGCACTCAGTAAATTTCTGTACCTTGCCTTGGGAATTGGGCATCCATCTGTTAGCATCAATGGTTTTCACATGCTCAATCTCACTTGTATCATGCTCAGACATATGTCTCTGTATGTCTTACATAACCCACAAACTGAGAGAGAAGAAAAATGTACTGTCACTTTTTCTGCATCCCATTACCTATAAATGGTAAACAACACAAGGCTTGATCTAAGTTATTGAGCCTGACCTGAATCTAAAGTCCTGGATGCGGAGAGCTTCTTGATACCGTAGATTACAGGTAGAGCTTGCTACGCAGGATATGAAAGCTGATGACAGTTCTATTGCCTGCCCCCTATTTCCCCTCTTCTAGAATGTAATAAAAGATTGTTGAGATTACCGGTAAAGAATATGAAACACTTTTTGTAGGTTGAAACTCTCTTAACCAGGATTCTCTGGTCTGGCAACATCAGTGGTCTGGCACGGATGTTACAGGACCAGAGAGTCCTGGTGGAGGGCCAGCAGCAAGGATCCCTGTGGGGCTGGCAGGGCAGTGGGCTGTCCGCAGCAAGCTGACGTGGCTCCATCCAGCATATGGCAGTAGGGCTGCCCAGCAGGATTGGCTGGGGTGCATGGCTGCCTGGTAGGGCTGGCAGCCGTGGTAGCTCAGTGGAGCAGGGAACCGTGGCACACGGCTGCTTGGCATGCCCCAAAACCCCAGCATGGTGTGTGTGGCTGTGCGGCGGATCCCAGAGTCCCAGCACGGTGCACACGGCTGCATGGCAGGTTCCTGGAGTCACAGCAGCAATGGCTACACAGTAGGATTGGCAGTGATGGAAATCCCACAACCTCCCTAGGCAATTTATTTCAATGCTTAACCACCTTGACAATTAGGAAGTTTTTCCGAATATACAACCGAAACCTCCCTTGTTGCAATTTAAGACCAATTGCTTCTATTATCAAAAGTTAAGGAGAATAATTTTTCTTCCTCCTCTTTGTAACAACCTTTTAGGTACTTGAAAACTGCTATCATGTGCCCTCTCAGTCTTCTCTTTTCTGAAGATTTACTTCTCATATCTTGCTTATCACACTCCTGTTAATGCATCCCAGAATGATGTTTGCTTTTGCTTTTGCTTTTTGCTACAGTGTCACACTGTTGACTCTTAGCTTATGGTCATTATGACCCCTACATCCCTTTCGGCAGTACTCTTTCCCAGATACTCACTTCCCATTTTGTGTGTCTGCAACTGATTGTGTCTTCCTAAGTGGAGTACTTTGCATTTGTCTAAGTGGAGTATTTTGCTTAGGATCTCCAGAAGCCTGGATTGAAGGGATTGGGGGCTGGTCTCTCTTTTGGCTTCTCCTAAGTGTGGTGCTGCAAACCCCCAAAGAGGAAAGGCAGCCATGGCTCAGGAAAGGTGACGTTTTTTTCACACAAGAGCAGAAGAGATTGTAATCGGACCCACCAGCCAAGAAGCTGAGTGAAAGGATTCCGGTTTGTGTTGGCCTTTTGTCTGGGCTTTTTGTTTACCCTGGAAAGTGGAGAGCTTTTGATATGACTGGATGGCCAAGGCAGCAACACATCAGGTCATCCCATCAGCTTGGGGAAAATCCCTTCTGAGATGAAATGGAAGCAGCAGCTTCCTCTTCAGGTCAGAGAAGGAAGATGTCTGGGACAGCAACCCAGAGGCCCAGAGCTGTATGAGGGCTCATCTGTGCTAGGTACTGTACAGATATAGCAAGAGATATTCCTTGCCCTTACTATCTTGCACCAAAAAAAAAAAAAAAAAAATGTAAGGCTGATAGTGGTTGGAAATATCTGTTTTAAGTTTAAACTTCAATTGAAACTTACTGGAGATGATCAGCTGTTTAAACAATTGACCTTCTGAAAGGTCCAAATCATGCCAAGGTATAATCACAGCATGTGGTTCTGTTTTTGCTGGTGTAGTTATGATGACCGGGGTAAGCCTGACATATAGGTGGTATATTTCTGGGTAAAGTAAGGAGACTTATCTTTACATAGCACCGGCTACATCTACACTGGCGGCTTCTGGTGCAAGAACAGCTGTTCTTGCACAAAAACTTACCAGGTGTCTACACTGCACGCACATTCTTGCGCAAGTAAATTTACAGTCTAGCGTCGGAAAGCAGCGCTTCTTCCAGAAGAGTTATTCCTCTCCCCATGAGGAATAAGCCCTCTTGCGCAAGAGCTCTTGTGCAAGAGGGCAGCGTAGACAGGCAACATAAATTTCTTGCGCAAGAAACCCCTATGGCTAAAATGGCCATCAGAGCTTTCTTGCGCAAAAGAGCGTCCACACTGCCATAGATGCTTTTGCGCAAAAAGCACATCTCTTGCGCAAAAGCACATGCCAGTGTAGACACGCTCTGTGGAAGACTTTTTGCGCAAGAACTCTTCCGCAAAACAGTTCTTGCGGAAGAAGCTGCCAGTGTAGACGTAGCCACAGTGTAATTTGAGAGCTGCTTTATCTTGGACCATTGGACCAAAGAGTTTTGCCATTGACTTGAAACAAGAGTAGGACTGGTCTCACACAAGTACAGTATATGCCAAGTTCTGTTCTTCATTGAACCCTGTGATAGAGTCAGGCCAGAGGGCTACAAGAGAGTAGTGGAGGGGAAATATATTAGCCCCAGATTAAATAGGTCTCTGTTCCCAGGGTAGACGCACAGGGCTGATCCAGAACCAGCAGGAACCTGCTAGAATCAGTCAGAGCAATCAGGCCAATTAAAACACCTGGAATCAATTAGGAGGCTTCCAGACCCAAGGGAGCCGGACTAATTAGAACACCTGGGGGCCAATTAAGAACCAGCTGAGACTGGTTTAAAAAGGCTTCCCTTCTGTTTTTCTCAGTGTGTAAGGAAAGAGCTGATGAGAGTAAGCAAGGGTGGTGGAGAGTCTGGGAGAAGAAAGTGCAAGTAGATACCAGGAGGAAGAACCTTGGGTAAGGAAGGTGCTGGGGAAGTGGCCTAGGGATTTGTAGCTGTCACACAGCTGTTACTAGAAACATTACAGACAGCTGCTACTACAGGTCCCTGGGCTGAAACCTAGAGCAGAGGGAGGGCCTGGGTTCCTCCAACCATCAACTCCTCATTTCAGGACCAGGCAGACACAGGCTTTGGCGCAAAGGTTTGTCCTACCCTGGATGATGTGGAGGGACCACAGAGACTATGAAGTTTGGTTCCCCTCTTTTCCCCATGCTGGCCAATGCTGAGAGTAGCTCAACAAACAGCAAGTTGGTGTCTAAATTGAGGGCTGCTGTGAGCCTCTGAGGCAAGTCATCTGCTCGAAAGTGCAGGACCCACTCAGGTTAAGGAGGTGCTTTGTCACAACCCATTTAAATTAAATTACTATGGCTATGTCTACACTGGCAGCTTCTTGTGCAAGAACAGTTGTTCTTGTGCAAAAACTTGCCTGCTGTCTACACTGCATGAGCATTCTTGTGCAAGTAAATTTACAGTATAGCGTTGTAAAACAGGGCTTCTTCTGGAAGAGTAGTTCCTCTCCCCATGAGGAATAAGCCCTCTTGCGCAAGAGCTCTTCCACAAGAGGGCAGTGTAGACAGGTAACATGAATTTCTTGCACAAGAAGCCCCTATGGTTAAAATGGCTATCAGAGCTTTCTTGCACAAGAGAGCGTCCACACTGCCCTGGACGCTCTTGTGCAAAAGCACCTGGCAGTATGGATGCGCTCTTGTGGAAGACTTTTTGCACGAGAACTCTTCCGTAAAAGAGTTCTTGTGCAAGAAGCCGCCAGTGTAGACGTAGCCTATGAGTGTGGAGTCAGTGGAATTGTACAGTGTTGATCAACATAGTAGTAGCAGTTAAACAAAACTACGTAATATACATGATCCAGTAAAGATTTGACTTAAATGAAAGACTTGGGATCACTTCAGTAAAGTTAATAGTAGTGCCTTCCAACCATTGATAGAAGGGCTCTCTGTTGTCAGTGTGCTGTGTGTCTTGGCTGCTTGGAACTTCACAATGACACTGGGGTGAGGAATCAAACTCCTGCTCCAAAAAACACAAGCCTCTACCATTTCAGCTCTAGGACCCTTCCGCTAGTTGGTAGCAGTACAAGTCCTATCAGCACACATACAATTTTCACTCCAGGTAGTACGGGGCAATTGTGGACATGCACACTAGCCATTATAATATGGTGCCCAAACTTTCTATCGGTCAATATAATGAATCGACCATTCCTCCATCAGATGTTAGATACTTCTAGGGGTAAGCTTGACATATAAATAGATTTTTTTTTTATCCTAATAGGGGACAAAAATCCCTTGGTAGTCTCTGTGCTCATGATCTATAGCCTACCAATGCTGCCTTCTGGAGGAAAAAAAAATCCATCCACTAAGGATAACCATGGAATTTCAGTGAGGGAATCATTCCCTCAATGAACATTTTTTTTTTTTCAAAGAGCCCAAGTCTCAATGCAAATAGGACTTGGGCATCTAAGGGTGTGTCTACACAGCACAGTTATTTCAGCATAATGGCCGTTATTCTGGAATAACTGCGAGTGTCTTAAAAGAAGGAATAAGGGATCTTTCGGAAAAGGCTTTATTTTCCGCAAGATCCGCGTCTAGACTGGCGCTTTTTTCCGTCAAAGCTCCAAGCCGGAAAAAAGCGGCAGCCATGTTTATGCAAATGAAGCGGGGGGGATTTAAATCCCCGCTTCATTTTACAGTGCGATAATGTCTAATTTGCATCCCTTTTACGGAAAAGGGATGCAGTCTAGACGTAGCCCAAGAAGTCCTGCAGCACCTTAATGACTAACACATTTATTTGGGCATAAGCTTTTGTGGGCTGGAACCCAAGTGGTTTCCCTAACCCAGTGTGTTCCACCCACCAAAGCTTATGCTCAAATAGATTTGTTAGTCATTAAGATGCCTTGTTATTTTAAGTTACTTTAGGTGATCTTGACAACATTATCCTTAGAATTTTATCAAAGCTTACATGTTTGCTTTGCCAAGGAAAATAATGTAACAATTGTACAGCCTCTTAATGGCTTTTCAAATGAATATGACTTCTGCGAGAGGCAGTCTGCTGAGCAACTCTGAGACATGAGCCTGGCAGTGAAATTCATCCGGGAAACAAAAAAGCCACCGCATATTAATATGCAATGTGTACCTCACTATATTTCACTAAATCCGCATAATGTTAGCACTGGGTCTCAGGAGAAGAAAGTGTACTTCATAAAGCAAATCAATAAAATGACTGGGCAAGATTTCTAGATGCTAATATGCATTAGTCTCCAAGCATTTCATGCCAGCCTAACTAATTATTTTGTAATGTTGTGGGTAACTTAATGACTTTATACTTCTTTGCTTTTAGTTAATATCCATATTACATTTCAGTCTGTAGGCCAGACTCTGCTCTCATTTATACCAAACCAATCAAAGACAAAGGAACTGCGTGGGATAGAAACAAGAGCAGAGTTTTGTCCCATCACCTAGCACTTGTGCCATTCCAGACAACCTGTGTTAAGACACAAAATAATCAAGGTAAAACCCAAGGGTCTCATTTTCAAAACTGCATGTACATAAGTGTGCGATAATGTACATCTAGGTTGGGTGCACATTTGCCATGACTGTGCATGTAGTCATGGCTCTTTTGTGGTCAAATGACCTGATAGATCAGGGTGGGCAAATTTTCCAGCCTATGGGCTCTGTGAGGATTGCGCTGAGGGCAGGGTCAGTGTGCAACATCTCCCTCTTCTCCATATGGGGCATGGGACACCTAGAAGCACATGGCCCCAGAGGCTTTGAGCAGCCTGGCGCTGTGGCAGGCAGGGATCCTGTCTGAGGATCCTGGTGAACTCCGGGTCAAATCCAAAGGCTTGGCAGGCTGGATCTGGCCTGCGGGTTGTATTTTGCCCACGCCTGTGTTAGATTAATGTATTGCTGTACATGCAATAGCAATACTTGTGCATGCACATTCTGCTTTACATCTGCAACTAAGCACGCCCACGGCTGGCAATTTGGACCTATGCAGTGCCTAGGAAATGTGGACACTAACCGTGTTCCTGACTATGACTCAGAGAAGGCTGACTGAATTTAAGCAAGCCTTTCGTCTCTGAAGTACACCTGTGCAAGATGCTGAATAATGTGAGATATGACTGGCTACCGGCCATCTGTCTGCCCTGTGAATGGTCTCCTTTACTTTTCAGTTTTTTAGAACTAGAGATTTTTGCACCCCAAGGAAGGACTCATCAATCTCTGTTTGAGCAGACAAACCTCTGCAACTGAACGTTAACCCCACAATGAAGCAAATGGTGCTTCTTCGCTGCTCGGGCTAATCCAGTTTGCAAACCCGTAGAAACAATTGGGGCTTGATTCTCTGCACAGGGGTAAATTGGTAGTAATTTCTCACAGTCAATGGAGGTGTACATGTATAAAACAGTGGTAGGTAAAGAATCTTGTGCCGGTAGTTTGAAAATGATTAATCAGACACTGGTCTTGAACTTAACTTATGTTTTGGGTATTTTGAGAGGTTTTTAATCTTAAAACTATGTAGATGGCCTCTGAACTGTTTCATAATTACATGCTTTTCAGTGGCTCTTGTGTATTGGTATTTTCTCATCACTCTTTATTAAAGAAATCCTTTCCATAAATCCTCTTCCTATGTGCCATGTGACTTTTAAACCTTTTAATCTTCAGGATGGTTTGCGCTGCTTTGGCTGTTAAAATCCACTCTGTTCAAAGCCTACCTGAATAAAAGGAGCTAAGGTCACCATCAGCATTGTATCTCACTCCTTGCTCTCACTCTAATATGATTCAGATCCACTTCTTGTATTCCAAATGCTCATTGTTTGTGACTTTATAGCTTGGTACATTTATAATGTCCAGACTGTCTCTGAAGAGGCAGAGAATTTGGCTGACTAGCTCCAGAAGGCCAAGATGTACATAGCTCGATACATGAATCTTGTTTTTATATACAGTTTAAGCCACATCCCATAGAAATCAATGGGAGTCTTCCCACTGACATTTGGCTTGATATAAATTATTTTGATGAATTACTCATCCACGCTGCTGCTAGGTGCCCTGTGGGTCATGAGACACAACAAAGGGTGCAATACTAGCTGAAATCTTGAGACATCCTTGGAGACTTGCAGGTATACAAAGGAAGAGTTGGTACAGGATCACAAAAGGGTCTAGGACAAAATCACCCATTTTCCAAGTAAGGGAGCTATCTATTGTGTGGCCATGATTTGAACATGTTGAATGGAAGGCATAGACTAGAAAGTAGGGGTGGGAAGTTTATTGCAGAAAGAGTTATTCTGCTGCCAGATATTGTAGGAACAAATCACCCCAAATAAACTTAGATAAAGGTGGATGTAGATTTGTAATGAGTGTCTGATATCAGGCACCGCAGGCCGTATGAATGTCCTTTCTTATCTTAGCAGGCTGCAAGATTTTCATAATCAAGATGGTCTCCCAGGAGAGGGTAGTTTTGCTAATTGCACCTGCGTACCTTGAAATAGCAGGATGCACCAATTGAACAGTAGCTGCATTTTGATTGGCTGCAGAGGGAGCATACAGCTCTGACACTCACTGTTGTGCGCAATCAGCATGCACCATAGATCACGTACCCTTGCTTTACTACTTTAGTAATACCAGTAATGTGGGAGGAAACCAGCAGAGTCTGGCAACCCTGTGCATGGTCAATGGTAAACCAAATGTCTCACAGGCCACACACACACAACCACAAATTGCCCACCACTGGTGTATGTTATAGTAGCCAATAATGTAATCTTGATGTGGAGTAAAAATTGCTCACGGGTGTAGTCACCAATGTGACTTCTTGCGTGAGTCCTTCCCAGTGGGGATCAATTTAATTCAGTTTGCTGAATTAAATTTTCAATCATGTATGTGTGCAGAAATGGCATAGATGGGGCCCTGCTTCTCTCTGTTCATGAGTGTTGTAGCCAAGATAAAGATGACAACCGGGGGGTAGATGGGGCAAATCAAACACCTCTTGCCTCTTGTTTGTTTGTTCTCTGACATTTATTTAAGTTGCCCATGATGGTTCAGGGAATCGGGGTGGATGATCCTGTCTTATGCCACATCTTACTGCTGCTCACAGCAACACTTGCAAACAAACCATAGTATCATGCACATGGTGATAATGGCATGTACATACTCACCAAACAGAGTTGTCAGCACTAAGGTTGCTGGAGGGAACTTCCTATCAACACTGTTAATAAAAAGTGAGGAAATAATCCTATAAGGCAACACTCTTCTCTCTTCCATCCATGCGTGGATGTCTTCCATGTGCAGAATAATTTTATGTGCACTGAGGTATGTGTGAATGTGCACCACCAACAGAAACACACAGCCTAGCTGTGGACCTTCTGCTAATCAGCTGGAAAGCATTTGAATTTCTCCTGAGTGGCTGCACAAGCACACAGCTTATAGAGAACTCTGCACACTTCCCTCCCAACCTAAATTTGCATGCCTCACTACCTGCACATCACACATGTTGTACTCTTCAGTGCTCCAACAAATTCCCATTCTGTTACATCCACCAAAAATCCTTCTGTCCATTTCCTCAGTATTATGTTCAAAACACAAACTTAGGAAGAATCAGCTGTCTTGCCAAGCCTTCATTTGCAGAGAGAAAAATTAGAGTACTATTTCAATCACATGTTACTGATAGAAACAATATGTTCAATCCAGTTGGAACACAAACATAGTGTTCCAGTTGGAACACAAACATCAGTAAGAATTGCTGATGTTTGCACAAGATGAATCCTCAATTCAATATTGAGATTATCATGGTATACAAAAGTATTTAATGTATTAGAATATGTAGGTAGAAATGAGAGCTATTGTAGATGTAGGTAAGAAGGATGGTCTCATGAGGAGGACACTGGACTTGAACTTGATTCAATTCTATGCTAAGCCATGGTGTTTCTACAGAGCTATGGGCAAATCAATTAATCGAGTCTGTGCCTCAGTTCCTCATCTGTGAAATGGGGGTAATCTTTCCCTGCCTTGCAGACGTTTGGGTAAAGTCCATTCATTATTGTGAGATGCTCAGATAATATGATGATCAGGCAAATATCTAGAGAGTGGGGAGATAAAATATTGCTAAGCAGTGCACCCTGGCTCTCATTGTGCTCCCAGGTTAACACAATGCAATTCTGAAGAACCTCCAGAAGGCAGTGGAATTTATATTAGTGTAGCTGATGGGCGAATCTCTCATTCTCCTCTGGGTACACCTGGTTGCAAGAACAAATGCAATTGCACAGCGATTGCCATCTTTTCTTTGACACAGAACCAGGCCTCCTCTTGGGAGCTCAGTGCCTTCTATGTAAGGTGCTCT
Source organism: Rafetus swinhoei (assembly GCA_019425775.1). NCBI lineage: Eukaryota > Metazoa > Chordata > Testudines > Trionychidae > Rafetus > Rafetus swinhoei. Next base: position 191,664,905 of record CM033440.1, read on the forward strand.
GCCAAAGCCCTCTTCCTATCTGCATTAATATGTTGGCCTTACACACATGCGATGAAATGGCTGCACTTCCCTTTCCATGGCATATCTTTGCTTATTTCAATCTTAATTCATCATGTTTTTCAGCCATGACTTGTATGGGACACATGATGTTGAGTACAAGGGTTTAAATCTGGCACTAACAAACTACAGCTAGAGAATGTATAGCTGTTTGCCTATGATCAATACTAACAAAAATTCATTCAAAATTATTAGAGAAAATGTGTGTTCTTCATCTGCAGCTATGGGGCTGCACGATTAATGTGGTCAATACAAAGGAATATCTATAGCTGCAAGAAAATGGTTTTTTTTTTAATTGTCAGCCAGACCCTTAGTGGATATAAATTGGCAAAGATTTACTGGCGTGCATGAAGGAACATTGATTTACACCAGCTGAACATCTGGCCACATAAGGCATTAAACCAGTTACTGAACTATTGTTGAACCCATATTTACTAAAACTCCGACAAAGCTGAAGGGTTGTGGTTAAGATTAAGAGAAGCTGGTGTCTCACAGTGTGTGTCTACACAGCAGCGTTATTTCAGAATAACGGCCATTATTCCGAAATAACAATGCGAGCGTCTACACAGCAATTCCATTATTTTGAAATACATTTGAAATGATGGGTGGCTTATTCCTACTTCTGTAAACCACATTCCACGAGGAAAAACTCCTCTTCCAAAATAGCTATTTCGAAATAGCAGTAGTGTGGATGCTCCACTGCTGCTATTTTGAAATGGCCCTGGTGAGGAGCTATTATAAGTAATTACTACCTAGTGATTCCAGGGGCCCTAAATTGAGGTAGCACACCCACATTAGGGGAGCCTGTTTCAGACTAATTTTGAGGTTTCCCTGTAGTATAGACGCACTATTTCGAAATAAGCTATTTCAGAGTATTTCTTCCGGAATAGCTTACTCCTGAAATAAGCGTGCAATGTAGACATACCCACAGAGTTTAAGGATAGAAAGGATCACCAGATCATCTACTCTGACCCTGACCTCTTCTATATCACAGGCCATTGACAGCACTTGGCACCAACACATGAAACCAAACAACTGAAATTAGACCAAAATATTAAGACTACAGGAAACTAAACTATTTGCCATAGGCAGAGAATAGGAGGGACCATGGTGCACCAAAGCATAGGCTCCTGGAATGGGGATTAATTGAGTGAGACATAATCCCGGCAGGTGACTTGAACACCATGCTGCAGAGAAAGGTGGGGAAAAAACCAGGTATTTGACAATTTGACCTGGTGGAAAATTCCTTCCCAGTCCCACATGTGTTGTTCACTAGACCTTGTGCATATGAAAACAAACCAGCTAACAGAGTACTGGAGAGCAAGAGTACTCAGTGCTACCTCAGAGCATTGGCTGACCCCTACTCTGGTATCCCATCTCCAGCCATGGCCATCTCTGATGCTTTACAGGAAGGGTACCCAACAAAGTCCCAGAATGCATTGCAGTCCCTTCCTGACCCCTACAGGTGACCAAATACCAACAATACTCTCTTTACAGCTGATTGATAATTTCCAAAAATTTGAGACTGCAAACAAAATTGCACAGAAATAGTTAAAAATTGCTCCTGGAAAGATGTCCGCAGTTTTTCATAAGCTGCCCTTTGGGGGAGAGAAGCCTAGCATCCACATAGCATGTACCATCAAACTAATCCAATGAGGCAATAGTTTATTTCACTATGAACTATCAGCACCATCCTTAACGGGGCACAGAACAACCCCTGCTCTGCCCCGGCCCCACTGCTGTCCTGCCACTTCCTGCCCCTCCACCGCCCCCACTCCACCCCTTCCCTTGCTCTGCCCCACCTGCCCCCAATGCATCCCTCCCTCCAAGACTCCTCCCTGAGTGAAGCAACTTGGGGGTTACCAGAGTGCCTGGTGGGCCTCCCACACTCACTGCAGCCATGGGAAGTGAAGCTCCCCTCGAGTCCGGCTTGCAGCCATGAGGCTTGAGGGAGAGGAGTGGGCTGGGGCTAGGGCACTCTATATCCTGCCACCACAGTGAAGCAGAGCAACCCAGCAGGCTGGGCTGGGAGATGGCAGGCTGCTGGGTCATTCCACTTCCGGCCCTCCCACCACCAATGGTGAGTGGGGATGGGCCCAACATCTGCTGCTGGCCACAGGTCCCCAGTAATCCCCCAGGCCTTCCATAGACACTGTGTGCCCCCCAAAGCACAAAGCTGCCCCCAAACCATCCAATGGACACTGTTATGGGGTCTGTTTTGGGACCAGCTCTGTTCAATATCTTCATCAACGATTTAGATATTGGCATAGAAAGTACGGTTATTAAGTTTGCAGATGATGCCAAGCTGGGAGGGGTTGCAACTGCTCTGGAGGATAGGGTGATAATTCAAAATGATCTGGACAAATTGGAGAAATGGTCTGAGGTAAACAGGATGAAGTTTAATAAAGACAAATGCAAAGTGCTCCACTTAGGAAGGAACAGTCAGTTTCACACATACAGAATGGGAAGTGACTGTCTGGGAAGGAGTACAGCAGAAAGGGATCTAGGGGTTATAGTGGACCACAAGCTGGATATGAGTCAGCAGTGTGATGCTGTTGCAAAGAAAGCAAACATGAATCTGGGATGCATTAACAGGTGTGTTGTGAGCAAGACACGAGAAGTCATTCTTCCGCTCTACTCTGCGCTGGTTAGGCCTCAGTTGGAGTATTGTGTCCAGTTCTGGGCACCACATTTCAAGAAAGATGTGGAGAAATTGGAGAGGGTCCAGAAAAGAGCAACGAGAATGATTAAAGGTCTAGAGAACATGACCTATGAAGGAAGACTGAAAGAATTGGGTTTGTTTAGTTTAGAAAAGAGAAGATTGAGGGGGGAAATGACAGCAGTTTTCAGGTATCTAAAAGGGTGTCATAAGGAGGAGGGAGAAAACTTGTTCATCTTGGCCTCTGAGGATAGAACAAGAAGCAATGGGCTTAAACTGCAGCAAGGGAGGTTTAGGTTGGACATTAGGAAAAAGTTCCTAACTGTCAGGGTGGTCAAACACTGGAATAAATTGCCCAGGGCGGTTGTGGAATCTCCATCTCTGGAGATATTTAAGAGTAGGTTAGATAAATGTCTATCAGGGATGGTCTAGACAGTATTTGGTCCTGCCATGAGGGCAGGGGACTGGACTCGATGACCTCTTGAGGTCCCTTCCAGTCCTAGTATTCTATGATTATGCCTTTTGTTGGGCAAAAGGGGTTGGGAGACAGAGGCGGATGCACACTGTGCCTGTGGCAATGAATACCAAAGCCTCTGAAATAATCATTCAGCCCACCTTTCTGTGCTGGTCCTCATCCCTAGTCTGAGCTTTCACTGAAAGTGGCGTTACCAGGGCAGAGTCCTTAGCTAGAGAGTCTACAGTGCACCTGCTTTATCAAGGAGACAGAAGCGGGGACTCAGCGCCAGGGAGCAGCCGCACAGGACTCTGCCTGGGGAGCCGAGATTGCGCCTCCGGTTTATCATCCAAGATCCGCTACTGCCAGGCCCTTGAATCCCCGGTCTGCTCTGACTCTCCATGGGCCTCAGAAAGATGTAGAGGCGGCCTCGTGAAGGTAACCTCACCCAGGTTCACGGTGCCACCCCAGCTCGGGGGGGTTTCCTCCCACATTCAGCACAGCCCCTCTGCTCAGCAGCCTCAGTGTTGTGACTTGCTCCCTCTCTAATGCAGGTTTCCCAATGAACCAGGCAAATCCTTTCCCCTCCTGCAGACAAAGCCCCCGCCTTACTGGCTCACGATACCCAGGGTCCATATTAGATTCCCCCAAGCCAAACCCACCATCCACTCCTGGAGAAGCACTGCACACAGCACCATCATCACAGACGCACGTCCTGTTGCCATGACAACAAGCGGGTCGGGAGGAATCATTCCTCCTTAGAATCACAGTTCAAAGCTTAAAGCAACAATGTTGGCTCCAATTGCCTATTAGTAGCGTGTACAAACACAGCTGGGCTATGGCCCTGGGGGGAAAAAAGATCATGCCCTATTATTCGCCACAGTTATTTTCCCTTCGCCGCTAGCGCTTAATGCAATCAATGGCGAATGATCCCTCTTCTTGTTCCCGAGTCCCACACAAAAGGAATACTACTGATAATGAATGATTAATTTAAAACGCCTTGCCCACACTGTTGGAATCGACTCTTTAATGAAAACTGATTACAAAAAAAACCACACAATCCTTGACGTAGGAATAAAAAAGACTGGTACCGAAATCAGTGGGAGCTGATGAATTTCTGCTCTGACATGCTCCGCTCCACAGGGAAAGCTCCTAACAAAAGACAATGATCTCTCCACCCTGGCGCTGCCATGCTTTACATAAAGGTAGTCCATCTGGAGGATTATACAGCCACACAGACCAAGAGCGTTATCAATGGAGTGGATTCTGGCTCCTTCTCCAGTCCCTGTGTGCCAATTCATTGGCACAAGAGGAGCTGAAATGGACTGTGTCCTCCAACCTGGGGCAGTCTGCTGAGGCTGTCGAATTGTTACAGCCGCTTCCTATAGCTATTCATCCTCCCCCTGCCAAAAATCACATGATTGACTTTCTCATGAGATTTTTTAAGACAGCAAGGGGTGAGTGGTTTTTACTTGTCTTCTGGTTTTTTGAGCCTTTAGGGACCATGTTTTCAAGCTCTTTTGCATAGGCATGAGGGCTAGAGACTTGTAATGAAAGCTGGGATTCTCATATTATCACATGATTCCAGGAGATGGGGCTTTAAGAAAAAACTCAAAATGGAGCTGGAAACACTGATCCTCTGGCATCGGGAGTATGTCAGGAGCATGCTAGAGGGGAAGGGGGCCTGGTCATAGTAAAGTGCATTCTAGCTATCCCCAGCTAATGGATATCTCTTTGGAAGTGGCTACCAGCTGGTGTTCTTTAGAGCTGTCTAAAGGCTGCTCTAAACAAGGTGGGGACTAGCGATGGTGTAAACTGGCCTGAGGAGGAGGGAGCTGTAACTGAGTAAAGCGGAAGATTTGTGTCACACTCAGGGCCGGTTTTAGGAAGTGTGGGGCCCAATTCGAACAGTTTCAACCGGGCCCCGGCAGCCAGGATTTTTTGTTGAGCAAAAAAACAAACAAACAAACAAACACCGCAGACAAAAATAGAGTCACAGCCCCTTTAAATCTCCAGCTACAGGGCAGAGTCATGTCCCGCCTTCCCGCCAAACCCCGGGGCTGACCCCCCCTCTCGTGGCACAGGGAAACCCCTGCGCTTGACTCACCCCTCCTGCGGTGCAGGGAAGCCACCGCGCTCCTCCTCTGGGGCTGATGCCCCCTCCCGCAGCACACCTGGCACGCCAGCACACTTCCGGCTTTAGGGCACGGGGCCCTCTTAGGCGCGGGGCCCGATTCGGGGGATTCGGTAGAATCGGCCTAAAGCCGGCCCTGAGTCACAGTGCACGAGAGCCTCAGGAGCTATACACAGCTGCAAGATAATGGAGAGTCAGGTCCAGAGTCTGCAAAGGGCTTTGAAATGTCAAGTAGTAGACAGTAACAGCACATGAAATTCTGTGGTTTCAGGATTCTGTCTTCAGTTTTTGTAAATAAACAACATTCCATCTGGAGTATAAGTAAATCCTCTTGTTCATTTCAGTGTCACCATAAAGGAATTTTTGGAAACTCCTTCTCATTCCATCACTAACTCTAAGCACTCATCTGACCTTCCAATGATCTGCCACGCACCATTCAGCCATGTCCGTGCTGGCCATCCCCAGCTACAATGACCCTCCACCATTCCTTCCAAGATAGCTTTCTCAAGAGGATACCTGACTCAGATAGTTCTCTCCCTAGAGGAAACAAATCTGAAAGGTACTGAATTTTAGCTAACTAGCTGGGCCAAAGGGCAACAATATCAATGAAAAGAGATTCACTTTCCAAGACTGCAGAGCCGTGCTGAATTGCAAAAATAAAAACAAACAATCAAAAATGATCATGTGTGCAAATTCTGTAGGAAGCTATTTGGTTAAATGAACCCAAATCCTGCCTTTTAGCCTAGGTACAATTTTCTTCTATGAAAACCACTCCAGCAAAACTTGCACACATTTGGTACATGTATCTAATCCAAGATAGATATTTATCGCATTTCTAGAATATTTTCAGTGGAAAATCCTTAGAGAAAAATAGACCGTATTGGATTTTCCAACTGCCTCTCAGGTGTCCGCAGTACAACACATAAATTCAGCAGACACTGCATTCACCTTTCAGATGGCAGCAGTCTCAAACTACGTCTAGACTGCACGCCTTTTTCAACAGAGGTTTTGTCGACAGATACTGTTGACAAAGCCTCTGTCGAAAAAGAGCGTCTAGACTACAACCAGTTCTGTCAAAAAAGCAAGCCACTTTTTCGAGAGAGAGTGTAGACGCTCTCTTTTGAAAAAGCACAGTTTGCATGCAATAGAGCCTTTTTTCAAAAGAGTACTTTTGAAAAAAGGTGTTATTCCTCGTAAAACGAGGTTTACCACTGTCGACAAAACTGCCGCATTCTGTCGACTTACCATCGACAGAACGCGGAGGTAGTGTAGACGCAGGTATAGTTTTGTCGACAAAACCCTGTAGCCTAGACACCCCCAAATTGAGCAGGTATCATCTATGTGATAAGTTCACCATCTATAAAATACATTTCATTAATGACTTGGACAGGAATTTGTTGTAGTAAAGTGTGTGTGTGTGTGTGTGATTTTTTTTCAGACTGAAAACAGCAGAGTACATATAAAGTATAAAACCACCCTCAGGACTGTCCTGTAGAGTATATTTATTCTACATATAAAGAAACGGATGCACAGAGGGTATGAGATTTTTGCTCAGATTTGACCTCTGCTCTCCTTAAAGTCAGCAGTGCAGAGTTAGGTCAACAAGGAGCACTTTTGAAAATCCCATCCCACCATTTTTGGTCCATGATGCATTCATATGTGGACTCATAGACTGGATACTCTTTCTAGCTCACAGCTATTTTGTAGTCATGTTAGTGAGATGTTAATGAAAGCAGCAAACACTGAAAGACTCCAGAGATTTTGGAAGAAACCTTGAATATAAAGCTCCATTTTGGTACTTGTGTTCTGTACTTGCTTGGGAAATGGGATCTCATTTTGTTCATTTGCTCCAGTCATGGGCTATGTCTAGACTATAGCCTTTTTTCGGAAAAAAGCTACGCAAATTGTGCGCCGCAATTTGCGTAGTTTTTTCCGATTGCTTTTCTGGAAGAGGCTTTTCTGCCATTTGGCCCTGTCTAGATGGGGCCAAATGGCAGAAAAGCATCCCCTTTTGGAGGAGACTTTATTCCTCGTAGAACGAGGTATACAGGGCTCCCCGGAAGAGTGTGTCTGCTCTTCCACAAAAAAAGTGGAAAAGGAAACGCATTCCCTGGATGCGGCGGAGTTTTTCCGGGATACCTCCAGTACCCTGAAATAATCCCGCAGTCTAGACATACCCATGGAACAAGGTATATAGGGCTCTCCAAAAGAGCACATCTGCTCTTCGTGAAAAAAAGCGGAAGAGCAAATGTGTTCCCTGGACGCAGTGGGGTTTTTCCAGGATACCCACAGTGTAGACATAGCCATGGAGAGCAGTTGATCACTATCCTCTTTATACTAGCCAATTAGCCCGTCATAAGACGGGATTTTCAGGTCTTCTCTCCTGAGCTCTCTCGCTCTGTCTCTCTCTCTCTTCCTACTGCTTTCCCCCTCCTCAGCTCTCCTCCGCCTCCTGCCTCTCTCTCCGTCTCTTTCTTTCTCTTCTCCCCCTCCTGCCTCTCACTCTCCCTTTCTCTTCTCCTCCTCTTCCTGCCTCTCTCTCCCCTCCATCTCTCCCCGCCCCCCTTCCCCTTCCCCTTCCCCTTCCCTCCTGCCGTGGTGGTTGGCTGAGTGCTGCCTGCTCAGCCGGGCTGCCGCGAGGGAGGGGGGCCGGGCGGTGACATACACGGCTGGGGCCGGGGCCGTGTACATCACTGCCCTCCCTTCCCCTCCCACCCCGGGGGAGCCCAAACAGCCCCTTGCGCTGCTGGCTGCCCCAGCGGCCCGGCTGAGGGGCACAACACTCAGCTGAGTGCCACAGCGGGAGTGGAAGGGGGGCAGTGACATACACAGCCCCGGCCCCTGGCTGTGTACGTCACCGCCCCGGCCCCTTCCCCTCCCTCCGTGGCGGCTCGGCTGAGTGTTGCATGCTCAGCCGGGCCGCCACGGGGAGGAGGGGCGGGGCAGTGACGTACACGGCCAGGGGGTGGGGCTGTCTACGTCACTGCCCCCCCATCACTCCCGCGGCAGCCTGGCTGAGGGGCGCACCACTCAGCACCACGGCGGGAGGAGGAAGGGGGGGCGGTGATGTACACGGCCCCGCCCCCTGGCCACGTACATCACCACCCCGCCCCCCTTCCTGTCCCACCAGGGCTCAGCTGAGCGGCGCAGCGCCAGCGCCACTCAGCTGGGCCGCGGCCGGGGAGCAAGCGGCAGCAAGCGGCCGTTTGGGGTCCGGCTGCGGCCAGTGGCTGCACCCCCTCGCCAGGTCTGCTTCCAAAGGGCCGCTTGCCGGCCCGGGCCCAGCTGAGTGCCGCTCCCACTGGGCCCAAAGGGCCGCTTGCCGCTGCTTGCTCCCCCACCGGGGCCCGGCGGCAGCGCCGCTCAGCTAGGAGCGCCGCAGCGCGCCACGCAGGGAGGGGAAGGGGGCGGGGCTGGCTGGAAGGGGGGTGGAAAGCAGAGCTGGGGAGGATTGGGGCTGTGGGGCTGGAGGGGAGGATGGGGGCGGAGGAAGGGGGAGGGAAGCAGCGCTGGCGGTGGGGGTGTCCGGGGGGCCGTGGGGCTGGCTGAACCGCCACGGAGGGAGGGGAAAGGGGGCGGGACGCTGATGTACACGGCCAGGGGGCATGGCCGTATACATCAGCGTTACAGACGCACAGACAATGGGCTACTATATATATGATAGGCTGGGCACATTTTCTATGAAATTAAAGATGAGGCATTTTGGGGAAAGTAGGCAAGCAAGTGGCCTTTCATAATTTGAGTGTGCTGAATCTGGAAAAAAAAAATGTTTACCAAGGTGAATTTTGAATATTTCACCTTCTCAATCAGAGTTCCTAATTTAAGTAAAATTTGAAAAAAGAGGCAATTTCTGTGGTTTTAACTCCTTTACAAACAGTTCCTATAGCTCCTGTGCATGGTTTAGACAAGCATAATTTAACCATTTCTGTATGGACCAACACACTCCTTGCTTCTACAGGCCTCAATGTAAGCCAGTGTCACATTTCTGCAGCTACAATGTTGTGACCTGCAGCCTTTGACCTATGCATAGGTAATAATTTCTGCACAGCTGTTAGGGATTAGCTCCAATAACATTAGCTTGGGTACCAATTCTCTCTTGTACTTAATCCAGCCCCTATTCTCTGGTCAGGGTAGTGCAGGATTGTTGCAGTTTGCCTGCCTCCACACCATGGCCCAAAAGTGAGCTTTTCGGATCTGACAGCACAATTAATCACTTGTGGTAGGGGTGTCAGAGTTTAACCAGTTAACGGGTTAACCGATAAGCTGATGCTTATTGGTTCCTGTTAATGGTTAAACTCTGCAACTCTGTTAGGGAGCACAGGGTGGGAAATGGGAGACCGCAGCAACAGCCCCGTGGGGCAGGGAGTCTGGCAGCTCTGTGGGATTGGGGGTGGGAGCCCGCCAGCCCCGTGGGGCCAGTAGCCTGCCCTGCAGCCCCATGAGCCCATAGCTGCACAACCCCACAGGGCTGGGAGCTGGCAGCCCTATGGGTCTGGGAGCCGGCAGCCCCAAGGAGCTATTAGCTGGCAGCCAGATTGGCAGCCTTGTGGGGTTAGTTGCCTCACAGACAGCCATGCAGACAGTCCCGTGGGGCCAGAAATTGTCAGCCCTACAGTTAATTGTGTAATTGATAGAATTTTTATTGGTTACATTGTTAATATTTTTACACATTTTTTACATCCCTACTTGTGGGGAAAGTGCTTCTGGTGCTAGTTCATCGAGAGAACAATATCACCCGGGTCTTACCACAGCTCTCCTCATCAGGTAAATTGAACACGATGCAGACAAACTTTGCTGTTGAAACAATTCTTTCTTTCTGTGGATCATCCTTCCCCAAGGCTCTTTAACACCATGTTTCTTCATGAGTATTGTCCAAGCAATTTTTTTTGCTGTGCCAGCAATATGGGAAACCATCTGTCAGTGCATGGAAAGAGAGTATTGTTTGCATGTCTGCTTAAGTTCTCAGAAATGTATCTTTTTTTAATGTTCCAGCCTTCTGTAGCTTATAGGTATTAGCTAGGTAAAGCACAGGCATAAGTTAAGGGAGCAAAGCAATGTAAGCTTTACTATAACCTGTAAGATATTGGCTTAAGCAGTTACCATAAGTTTTTGAGGTCTGTGAATTTTGGCACAAACAAATGGCCCAACAGTCATGTTTTGGGGAACTGGGAAAGGTGTGTTTAGGTGGGAAGTTTAGAGCAGATAGCCTCAAGAGCATTGAACCGATACCAGCTTTTGGATACATTAGGATAGAAACATCCGTAGACATCTGACCACAAGAGGGCCATGGTCATAGACACCCACTCTGTGGGGCACTAAAATACTATAATGATGTCATTTGATTTTAATTTTACTAATATGACATGTTAATCTGGGCTAATCCTTTTCGCTGTTGAAAAATGACTGACAATCTAGGAGGGGGGACCATGTTCTGTTCTAGCAAAAACAACAAGGAGTCTTGTGGCTCCTTCACCTAACACATTTATCTCGGCATCAGCTTCCCTGGGCTGGAGCATTGGATGAAGTGGTTTTTACCCCCGAAAGCTGATGCCCAAATAAATCCGTTAGGGTGCGTCTACGCTGCGGTGCTAGCTCAAAATAAGCTACGCAAATTGCATACCTTATTTCGAGCTTATTTTGAAATTTGAAATTTGGCACTGTCTACACAGTGCTGTTCCAACAAGTCCCTTAGTCTCATGGAATGAGGTTTACTGGGACGTTGGAACAGGACGCCCATTATTTCAATTACATTTTGAAATAACGGGTGCACTGTCAAGACACGGAAAACGCTATTTTGGGATACTGGAAGTATCCCTAAATAGTGCTGCAGGGTAGATGTACCCATAGTCTTTAAAGTGCCACAGGACTCCTCGTTGTGTTTATTCATCATTTAGCCACCTTCTCAGATCAGGAAGTGGACTGGTTCATACCATCTCTGAAATGGGGTCAATGCTCTGAGTCACATTCCTAAATCATATCAGCCTCCATTAGAAAACCACCACACAACATAAGAACATAGAACATAAGAACGACCCATCCTGGGTCAGACCAATGGTCCATCTAGCCCAGTATCCTGTCTGCCGACAGTGGCCAATACCAGATGTCCCAGGGGGAGGGAACACAACAGGTAATCCTCACTTGATCCCTCCCCTGTCACCCATTTCCAGACAAACAGAGGCTAGGAACTCCATTCCTATCCATCCTGGCTAATAGCCATTGATGGATCTAAACTCTGTCAATCTATCTAGCTCTTTTTTAAACCCTGTTAAAGTTCTAGCCTTCATCACAAACTCTGGCGAGGAGTTCTAGAGGTTGACTGTGCGTTTGTCCATCTGTGCTTGAGAGAGATCAGAGCCACACCAGCAGAAGGGCTGCAAGGCACGGATGAGGTGCCAGGGCCGAACTGTGTGTGTGCAATAACCAAGTAAAATCCCTGCCTGCGGCATGTTTGGTGCTAGGTCTCTTGTGAATTAGTGATCTGCATAAATCTACCACAATGAGTGCACAGAGAAGATATGCCCAAGAACAGCAGATCATATTTAGATTCTGAGGGCCTGAAGGCAGATTGCTCATTGCTGCTCTGCCATATTTAAAATCCCATTATCTTCTTAGTTACAGTTACCACATTTTTTACACTGAGATTTAATGCTGCTTGAGATGAGCAGGTTAATTGACAGCCTCAGAGATAAGTTTATGACATATACATCATCTGTTTGAACATGTTGTCTTCTTCAGCTGTCTACTTCTGTCACTTCTTGAGGTCACCAGGTTGTCCCCGGGCTCTTTGCTGACCCAAACGCTTTCTTGGTGACAGTATTTGTGTGTTGCTTAGACCAAGGTTAGGTTTGTTTTTAACACCTTTTGCTTTGCCCCAGAGACCATGTTCATTTGTTTGTTTGCAGAGAATAGCCCAGAAAATTCCCCTCGCCCCCAAAGGACTTGACACGAATTCACACTTAGGACATGTCTACACTACAGCTGAAGGTGTGATTGCAGTGTAGACATACCCACTAGCCACACCCATGCTAGCTTTAATCTAGCTAGCATGGCGAAAAATAGCTGCACTGATGTCTCAGCGTGGGTTTCAGCATGGGTTAGACAAGCCAGCCCTATGCCTTTGGGTATATACTTGTATTGACAGCCTATGCCAAAACTCATGCCACTGCAGCGTCATTGCTATTTTTTAGCCATGCAAGCTAGACTACAACTAGTATGGGTATTTCTAGGCAAGATATAGTCGCACCTCAGATTGCAGACTAGACATATCCAAGGCTGTTTTATACCTTTCGGGCCATGCAAAAGGGCCTTAAAGAGGAGATTAAATAATGACCATAACTTTACCACCTCTTTAACATGACTGTGTTGGAAAGTGACCTTTGGGTAAATGAGAATGAGTGCCAAAGTGTATTACGACAAGGAGTCCTGTGGCACCTTATAGACTAACAGATGTATTGGAGCGTAAGCTTTCGTGGGCAAAGACCCACTTCGTCAGATGCATGTAGTGGAAATTTTCAGAGGCAGGTATAAATATGCAGGACAGAATAAAGCTAGAGATAACGAGGTTAATTCAGTCAAGGAGGGTGAGGCCCACTTCTAGCAGCTGATGTGGAGGTGTGAACACCAAGCCAGGAGAAACTGCTTTTGTACTTGGCTAGCCATTCGCAGTCTTTGTTTAATCCTAAACTGATGGTGTCAAATTTGCAGATGAACTGTAGCTCAGCAGTTTCTCTTTGAAGTCTGGTCTTGATGTTTTTTTGCTGCAGGATGGCTACCTTTAAATCTGCTACTGTGTGTCCACGGAGATTGAAGTGTTCTCCTACAGGTTTTTGTATATTGCCATTCCTAATATCTGATTTGTGCCCGTTTATTCTTTTACGTAGGGACTGTCCAGTTTGGCCAATGTATGTAGCAGAGGGGCATTGCTGGCACATGATGGCGTATATTATATTGGTAGATGTGTAGGTGTATTACAAAGCTGTATCACAAAGCTGTGAGTTCAGTAAAAACCACAACTGGCTCTACAGCTGCAGCCATCCTTGCCTAGGTGAGACAAAACCCTTATAGTAGAGTTGAAGAGCCAAAGAAGAAAAGTCTTGCATGATGTGGGGCTGATTCTCTGTTACTCTGCACCTCGCATGGTCCATTACCCCAGTACAAAGTGAAAGTAAAATGCTATAATTACGATTAAGCAGCATTGTATGTGCACTTTACATCTTGTCCTTCCCAGCTTTTGCAAGAGTCGTATTCATTTTTATTTGACTTTTTTTCAAAACCTCTTGCCAGCCCTGCACTTTTATAGAGTTCCCTTTTTTATAGCACAGCTTCCTGGAGCTGTTAAATCAGCTACCTCCCTTTCCACGGGTTAAATAATAGAAGTAACCATTATGAAACCAGCTGAATGTCGCTATTCAAGTTGCCAGAAAGTAGGTTTCCTACCAGACAGCAGAACCCTAATCCCAGCCACAGAGTTAAGGTACATCTACAATGAGCAGCGTTCAGCGACGAGGAGGTGTTAAAACCGCCCTGCCGCTCAAAGTCGGCATGTGGGAACACTTTGCCCTCCAAACACTTCCACCCTCAACTAGTGGTCAATGAGTGGGTTTCGCTTTGTCAGGAGTAGAGTGCTCTTCCACCTAACCAGTGTTCCAACTTGCACTTGCAGCAAAAATGTGTGATTCATGTCGGGAACCGGGGGTGGTGGTTAAACACCCTTGAACCACGAAAGTTTTGCTGATCAGATGCGAGTGTAGACGCAGCCTGAGATGCATACCATTTTGGCAACAGGAATGGTCTCACTTCAGGCCTTTGTCTAATGAACCTCCAGGTAGAGGTTCAGTTCAGTGCCGATGGCATTTAAATCTCTTTGCATCCCCATGTCTGTCTGGCTGCCATGTCTCTGGGACTCCTCCCAGCATCTCCGAGATCAGATCTATCTGGGAGATTTTTCTCCCCGTCTGTCAATTATTCTCTACGATCACTGTGAACAGGAGAGGTGAACAACCCAAACTACTCTCCAAGGCAGGAGCCTTTTATATCACATGGGGGAGATCATGCTGACTCAAATTCAGCTGCTTGGGATGTAAGCTGCTCTCTCTCTCTCTTTCTGGTAGGATAACTGCCATATCAATTCCTTATTTTTCATTATTATTATTATTTATTATTAATTGTTTTTATTATTTATGTAGCAGCCTCTTTATGTACAGCTGCAATCTAATTGTTCCAGTTTTATTTCATGTAACTCACAGTATTTCAAAGGCCCCACTAAACTTGCATCCATGTCAGCTTAAAGGTCACACACCAGTTTCCCGTACAGCATGGTTAGACTGCAGCCCACACACATATGAACAGAGATCTCTTGCTATGGGGTGGTGCACTATGTACTTTACTGTATTGGTGTTGCTGATACATATTATTATTTACTGTATTAAGTTGATAACTCCAGCAGGCTGACAGCCACCACAGGCCCTGGGCAAAGGTACGGAGGCAGCTCCACGTGCCCAGAATGGGCGGGGCCAAGGGCAGAAGAGGCGGGGCCAAGGGCAGTCAGTCCATAGCCCTGTCCAGACCACAGCACAGCCCCCACCCAGCCTCAGAGCCACATGGAGTGGCACTCTGACGGCAATTTAAAGGGGCCCATGGCTCCGGCTTCAATCGCCACAGTAGCCGCAATGGCATCCAGGAGCCCCAGGCCTCTTTGAATGGCCCTGGAGCAACTGCCCTCCTTGCCCCTTCCCGTCCCCATTTGGTGGGCCTGGATAACTCCAAAGATGGTCCACTAGTTAGGGTACTAGCCTGAGACTTAGGAGACCTGGTATTAATTCTCTGCTCTGCCACAGACTTCCTGTGTGTGATCTAGAGCAAGTCACTTAGTCTGTCCGTGCCTCAGTTTCTCATCTGTAATATGGGAATAGTAGCAGTTCCCTATCTCACAGCAGAATAGGGAAGATAAATCCATGAAAATTGAGGGTGCTTAGAGACTATGGAAATGGAAACCATATCAGCCTCTAAGATGGAATTTTAGAAGTAGCATATTTCTTTAATAATCCCCATTCATCAATAAGACCAAATGACATCAAATACACTTTCCTTCCGGTTTCAGGTAAACCACAGGGGAAGGGAAGGAGACCGGGAGCGGTGGTACACGATCAAAACCTTTTGCTCTGTACAAAGAAGGCTAGAGATGTTGGAAAGTTAAGTGAAGGCCAAAAGCAGTGAAGATTCAGGGCTGCTGGGAAGTCTAGCCCTCTCTGAAATCCTCAGCATTAATGTGGGGGCAGGCACTTTCTGTGTCACAGGATGTTAGAGCGATCAGAGGGATGTGCTGGGATGGTAAGTCACGGTGACATTTTTACAGGCGCCCTATCACTTTGTGTTGGGATCCCCCCAGCTCTTCCAAGATAAGCAAGATTGAGCCGGGTCGGTGCATGGTTCCGAGGCCTGCAGGGAACTGTGGCAGGGGCGGGGTGGGCGTTGGGAGGCTGGTGGCATTCTTCCCTCTGAGACAGTAGTGAATTTACACCCCGGCCTAGGATTGTGAGAAAGCCATGATGCCTTCTTACAGGATGAGAGGCTAAGTGTAAATCCTGACCATTTGTGGTTCCTGAAGGTCATGGGGCACTCTCTCGCAATACTAATCCTGGGCAAACTGTAATCTGGGCAACAGCAAGAATGACAAGACTCCCCTGCGATTGTAATGAGGTAATGTGCTTCACTTCTCGTCTGGATTGCAGAGTTAACTCTGTTGTTAAACCAGGGCTGCCTTTTACCTCAGAGGTGGCTGGAATTCCCTGGCAGCAAAGGAGGAGGGAAGGGAACGATTCCGTCTGCAGTTTGCATATCACCTGGTAAAACCCTTTGAAACTAGAGGCACTTCAGGGTATAAATGGACTTTGCCATGGGTGTATTATTTTGACTGATATGGAGGGCACAGACCAATGCCTGAGACTGGCCAGGGAGCATCTGAGAAAGCTCTACCAGGGATCATCAGGGGAATACAGATAATCAGTTCCCAGGTGCAAGCCCTGCTCCCCAGCCCAGATGAAAGGCATTAGTAGTGATGAGGAAATGCTTTGAAGCAGCTGGATTGTATCCTGCAAGGCACAGAGTCAGCTCCAGTGCTCTAATGCATCATACTCTCTCTGGGATGAAGTGACTGCAGAAAAATGGCCAACAATGGGATGATCTAATAAAATGCTGAGGCAAAGGACATGCTAGGGGACCACTGGGCAAAAACAATTAACTATTAACATGTAAGGGGGGGGGGGGGGAGAGTGTAACTATTAAAGGGCAGCAAGGGAAAAAATGAAACAAAAATACTAGTCCGCCAAATGCTGAGTCCCAGCAAAACTCCAGCTGACTTACCATGTTCTATTAGAGGCCAGACTGGTTGATTTAATGGTCTTAAAAATCTATGAAGGACTCAGGATTTGGCCTTATGTTTTTAGGAAAAGAGGTAATTTCCCCTCTCAGTGGCATATGGGTTTTTTTACTAAATTTGAACAGATTCCCTATGTCAGGAGATGCTTTTTGTAACATTTCCTTTCTTTTCCTCTTTGAAAATCAGGGGACCTCATTCTTCTCTCCCTGATCCCGTTTGACACTGGAAAGCAGCCCCAGAAGTGGCCGGACTTCGGGATGTCAAGCAATGAAGTTGCAGCCACTGTTCTTTACACGTGGTGACAGCAAGTTGATCTTTCACGTCCAACAAATGGTTGTACGGGTTGCACACTCCTACCTGAGCTCTTAAATACAAATTGGACCTCCCGGGTCTAGCACCCTTGGGACCTGACCGGTCCCAAATGAGACCAAAAGCCATGGATGCTCCAGGATCAGAGAGCCCAGGAACCTAACGGCAGGAGGGCTGGCTGGGGTTGGGGGCAGCAGGGCCAGCAGCCCGGACAGGTGCTGGGGCCAGAGCTCCCCAGCAGTGCAGGATTAAGGCTGGAGCCCTGTAGTAGCTCCCAGCAGCCTGCAGCAGTGCAGGAGCTGGGCCAGAGTCCTAGGCAGCCCAGCTGTGCAGGGAACCGGCAGCAGCTGGGCAAGCAACCCAGCCAGGCTAGTGATGTGGGTGCCAGAGGCAGCATGTCAGCTGGGGCAGCAATGAGCCAGCAGCAATGATCAGGAAGCAGGCTTGGGGTCGGTGGCAAGGGACCTCCCCTGGTCTAGCAATTCTCTCATTCGGGACCAGTCAGGTCCCAAGGGTGCTAGACCAGAGAGGTCCAATTTGTATTTAAGAGCTCGGGTAGGAGTGTCTGGAGCTTTGAGCGCATCTGAGCATGAAGACAGAGTGCTCACCCTCACCACCTATATAAACTCAAGATTTGATCCTGCATCCTTGGTGCACCCCGCTTGCTTCTGCACCCAAAAGACTTCAGTGCTAGTCCCCAGCCATTTCCTTTCTTGAAATCCTCTGAGACAGGCATTTGGATTTCTCAGGCACCTTATCACCTAGGCTAAGATTAATAGGCTCCTAAATCTGTACTGAGGTACCCAAATAGAAGGCCAGGTTTTCCAAAATGCTGCATGCATGACAGTGCTCAGAACCTCTGAAATGGCAGCTTCCTCATGTACTGCCTCCAGGCTGTAGTAGGCTCTGCTGTGACAGTGCTCACGCAGGTGGTTTGGCCCAACTGATGTCCTTACAGGGGGGAGGTTTGGCCAGTGGCTCTGCAGAGTTGCAGTCTCTCAGATCCCCAACATTGCCATCCACCGAGGTAGCCCAAGGGGCATAGACTATCTTGTGCAGGTTGCTTCCCCTCCACCATCTGGCCCATGCTGAGCAAAATCACGCTGGAATTTACTGTCTTTGAGGCCGGACTTGCCTCTTGAGTTAGGATGAAAGGACAGGATCTGCCCCACTGTGGACATCATTGTCTATAGTACAAGTGGCAGATGATGCATGGGGGAAGCATAGAATAATTATAGCAGGGTTTTGTTGATGCAGGACAGAGAAGATGGATAGTTCTGCCCAGAAAAGCTTTTCTGCACCTATACTCTGCTTGCTTTAGTTGGAATGATCACTCCTTTCCTAACAGTCTCTTGCCAAAAAGGAAACAATTTCTCAGATTTTTTTTAAAAAATTGACATTTTTCAAATCTATTACTCTTCTCCTAGTTAGACCCTGTGAGTAGTTGAACACATCAATACATCACTTAGGAAGCATGCATGGATGTGTGCATTTAAGTCAAAGTTGCTTCCTGGGGGTCCAATGAAACTCACAGTGAAATCAAATTGAATTTAATCTGTGTAAGGATTTCAGGATTGTCAATTAATGTAAATAAGCCACACTGCAATGTAACTGAAGAAAGTGCTCCGATTTATACCAGCTGAGGATCTGGCCTATCGTGTGTGTATATATAATGGATTTCCATGAAGAGCGAAGCGTAGATTATAGGTAAATCTAGAGCTGTTTATTTCTCTGATGAACAGCCATTTTACACCTCCCCATATACTGTAGAGACCATCGGTCTTGACAGTGTGCCATATGTTTAATATAAAAACGATATGTATGAATTATAGTTTACATTTCATAAAAGTTGTATTTATTTAACATTGCAATTTTTTTCCTTGGAAAAAATGATTTTGCATGGCTGTTTATTCATTCTTGCCCCTTGGAGAGCTTGCTGCCATCTGTTTTTCTTGGCTTTCCCTTTCCCTTTGCTTCTTTCACTTGTTCTTCTCCCACTGTGCACCAATGAAGAGCTACATTGTACACTATCTCATAGCCAAATTATGTAGCATATTGTAAACACGTCATAAACTTTGCCAGCTGCTAAGTCAAGGGCTCTGCAAGATTAGTCTAAGCCCTGGAAATCACTCAGAAAAAAAGTGAGCCTGTTTTTTGGAAGCCAGTTTGTGGAGCAACATGATATGAAGATATACCCATCTCATAGAGCTGGAAGGGACCTTAAGAGGTCATCAAGTCCAGCCCCCTGCTGAGCCAAGTACCATCCCTGACAGATTTGCCCCAGATCCCTAAATGGCCCCCTCAAGGGTTGAACTCACAATCCTCAGTTTAATAGACCAATGCTCAAACCACTGAGCTATCCCTGCCTCCCATATGCTACTGTATGTTTCTAACTGCAGTGTGGACTGATGAGGCAAGCGGCAAAGAGAGTGCATTGAAGTGCTGTTCCTGCACTACAAAGTGGCAGCTGGGATTAGAGGCACCGATAAAAGTGGCATAACATGATGGGTCAGCTAACGTTTGTCCTGCATTTTCAAAGTGCATCTTCTCCATGGCTGTGTTACGTGCTGAGAGTTCTGCTTGTAACACAAGCGATTGTAAGAGGTCAGCCTCTGTACCCTATCACTCATTGAAGTCAATTGCAACACTCCCAAAGACTGCAGTAGAAGGATTCTCTCCTCAAAAATGAAATTCTGTTCACAGGTACTGGAACTCGGAGTGCTGGGGGTGTCTCGAAACGCTTTCCGTTATATACCAGATTTACAGCTAGGTTCAATGATTGACAGCACCCCCACTATGAAAAGTGTTCCAGCCCCACTGATTCTGTTCTTTGCAAGTATATTAGATGAAATGGGCCATATCCGTCTGTCAGTTTCACCAGACACTCAATAAAGGTCAAAATACTGCTGACACAGAGCCAAATTCAATGCTTGTATAAGCGGACCCAGACAAAACTGAAATCAATAGGAATTTTGCCTGCTTATCACACTAAATCTGGGCTCAATGTCCTTGTAATCTTGTAAGGATAGGACACTCTGTCAACTTTCTATATCCATTAGTAGCAACCATCCACAAATGAAATAGGATCAGCTAGTTGTCATGGCACATACTCAGACATGCATGGATCACAGTTAGGGTCCTAGATCATTGCTAAGCGATGATAATAACGGAACAGTGGTTGTATTGCCAACACCAGGAATTCAAAAATCATGACAGAGGCCCTGCAACATCATGAAACAGGCTCAAAAATCATGAGATTTAAAAATTAATAAGTCTTGTATTTTTCTTTGCCTTCTGAACCTGTGGGATGCACTTGGGTCTCACTTTCAAGTTTTTCCCCACAACCATAAGGGCTAGAAACTTATTTTTTTTTAAATGAAAGCTGAGATTCTCTGCTAATCATTTGAATCCCAGGGCTGATGCTTGAAGATCTCCAAATAGCGTGAGATTTGCTATGAGGATCGCAAGAGTTGGCAAGAGAGTGGATATTCATGGGATTTTAGCTTTGTATCTTTCCCGATACAGGGCTTGATTCAAAGCCTATTGAAGTCAGTAGGAATCTTTCCATAGGAGTCAATAGACGTTGGCTCTGGTCGATATGGAAGAAGTGATTACTTGTATATGAGGGAAGGTAGAAATATCTAAAGTCAATTCCTTCTGCTTCTGTCTTTGCTGTAAATCCAGAAGGAACATGAGTTAGCGTGTCTACCCAACACCATGCAGAACAGGTTAAATTAGATCAATTAACCTGGCAAGATGCCCCTGCAAGGAGATTGAGGCTTGATGGACATGCACAAATTGATGATGAAGCTCAACTGGGTAGAGACAGGCTGAGCTTGTATAAAGCCAGCAAGCTGAGAACAGAAGAGGGCTGCAGGGCAAGCAGTCTGCAGTCACTCCTTGGGAAAAGGTGGAGTTTGGGGGGCTATGGAGTTAAGGTGTCTGCAGTTGCTCCCTGTGAGGAATGAGTTTGGGCCAGACAACCCATTGGGGCCAAATGATAGAGCAGAGAGGTAAGGAGGGGTCCAGGGTCTGGAAGCAAACAGGCCATAGTTGCTAAACATAGAATTATAGGCACCATAATAGAGGCCCAACTTAAATGTATACCCCAAATTAAAAAACATAGTAAGAGACCTAAAAAAGAGCCACTATGGCTTAACAACCATGTAAAAGAAGCAGTGAGAGATAAAAGGGCATCTTTTAAAAAGTGGAAGTCCAGTCCTAGTGAGGTAAATAGAAAGGAACATAAATACTGCCAAATTAAGTGTAAAAATGTAATAAGAAAAGCCAAAAAAGATTGAGGAACAGCTAGCCAAAAACTCAAAAAGTAATAGCAAAATGTTTTTTTAAGTACATTAGAAGCAGGAAGCCTGCTAGAAAACCAGTGGGGCCCCTGGATGATTGAGATACAAAAGGAGCAATCAAGGACGATAAAGCTATTGTGGAGAGACTACATGATTTCTTTGCTTCAGTCTTCACGGCTGAGGATGTTAAGGAGATTCCCAAACCTGCACCATCCTTTGTGGGTGATGAATCTGAGGAACTGTCCCAGATTGAAGTGTCATTAGAGGAGGTTTTGGAACAAATAGAAAAACTTAACAGTAACAAATCACCAGGACCGGATGGCAGTCACCCAAGGGTTCTGAAAGAACTCAAATGTGAAATTGCGGAACTATTAACTGTGGTTTGTAACCTATCTTTTAAATCAGCTTCTGTACCCAAGGACTGGAAGACAGCTAACATAACATCAATATTTAAAAAGGGCTCTAGAGGCGACCCTGGCAATTACAGACCGGTAAGTCTAACGTCAGTACTGGCAAATTAGTTGAAACAATAGTAAAGAATAAAATTGTCAGACACGTAGAAGAACGTAATTTGTTGGGCAAAAGTCAACATGGTTTCTGTAAAGGGAAATCCTGTCTTACTAATCTATTAGAGTTCTTCGAAGGGGTTAACAAACATGCAGCAAGGGGGATCCATAGTATACTTAGATTTTCAGAAAGCCTTTGACAAGGTCCCTCACCAAAGGCTCTTGTGTAAATTAGGTTGTCATGGGATAAGAGGGAAGATCCTTTCAGGGACTGAGAACTGGTTAAAAGACAGGAAACAAAGGGTAGGAATAAATGGTACATTTTTGGAGTGGAGAGGGGTAACTAGTGGTGTTCCCCAAGGGTCGGTCCTGGGACCAATCCTATTCAACGTATTCATAAATGATCTGGAGAAAGGGGTGGGCAGTGAGGTGGCAAAGTTTGCGGACGATACTAAACTGTTCAAGATAGTCAAGACGAAAGCAGACTGTGAAGAACTTCAAAAAGATCTCACCAAACTGAGTGATTGGGCAACAAAATGGCAAATGAAATGTAATGTGGATATGTGTAAAGTAATGCACATTGGAAAAAATAACCCCAACTATACATATAATATGGTGGGGGCTAATTTAGCTACAACTAATCAGGAAAGAGATCTTGGACTTATCATGGATAGTTCTCTGAAAACATCCATGCAGTGTGCAGCAGCAGTCAAAAAAGCAAAAAGGATGCTATGAATTATTAAAAAAGGGATAGAAAATAAGATGAAGAATATCTTACTGCCCCTATATAAAACTCTGGTATGCCCACATCTTGAATACTGCATACAGATGTGGTCTCCTCACCTCAAAAAAGATATTTTGGCATTAGAAAAGGTTCAGAGAAGGGCAACTAAAATGATTAGGTGTTTGGAAAGGGTCCCATATGAGGAGAGGCTAAAGAGACTGGGACTTTTCAGTTTAGAAAAGAGGAGACTGAGGGGGGATATGATAGAGGTATATAAAATCATGAGTGGTGTGGAGAGAGTGAATAAAGAAAAGTTGTTTACTTGTTCCCATAATATAAGAACTAGAGGACACCAAATGAAATTGATGGGTAGCAGGTTTAAAACTAATAAAAGAAAGTTCTTCTTTACACAGCACACAGTCAACCTGTGGAACTCCTTGCCAGAGGAGGCTGGGAAGGCTAGGACTATAACAGGGTTTTAAAAGAATTAGATAAATTAATGGAGGTTAGGTCCATTAAAGGCTATTAGCCAGGGGGTAAGGAATGATGCCCCTGGCCTCTGTCAAAGGCTGGAAAAGGATGGCAGGAGACAAATTGCTTGATCATTGTCTTTGGTCCACCCCCTCTGGGGCAGCTGGCACTGGTCACTGTTGGCAGACGGATACTGGGCTAGATGGACCTTTGGTCTTACCCAGGATGGCCATTCTTATGATCCCTGGATTGGAATCCAGAGCAGTGGGCAGGCTTCGATTCCACTACCAATCACTGGGAAAATAGCACAGAACCTGATCTTGGATTGGAAGACTATCTGGAGCCTATTAGGGCAGCAGATATCTGGATATTCCGGAAGGGGAGGCCTTATAAAGTGATGTGACCAGAGATCTGAAACATAGAAGGGGAGCACTGAAGGGACAAAGTGTGAGTAATCCTCCCAAGAGGGACCTCAGACCGGAATGGAGCTACTCCCCAGAAGCAGCCACAAGGAGGCGCCCGGGGGAGTGTTCCCTGTAAGAGAACACTTGTGTGTCTAGATTTTGACCCCGTATAGGCAAGGACAGTCAGACTGACAGCTGTGGTCCTGGTGACAGAACTGTGGGGCATCACTCTTGGAAAGAGCCCGGTGCAAGAATAACACCCCGCTCAGCACCATATGGCCGGACTCCATCTAGTATCCCTCAACTACCTGCCCTTCAGCTGTCCTCCAGATCTCACTGATTACATCTCCCCAGAATCACTTCTCTGATCTATCAGAAAACAATTGGACACACAGTTTATCAGGAATGCTCAGGAAATTCAGAGGGCAAATATAAACAGCTATTATTTCAATATCTCTTCACCTTCCCTTGCCACATTTTTGCTAAAGGGATCACAAGTTCACTAACATTCACATAAGCGGCCTATGAACATCATATGATTATGTCTCATCATCCTATTCACATTACTTTCAGAGTGGTAGGCGCTGTGGGAGGGCAGTTGCCTCGCTTGACAAGATCTCGTCTTCATTTTTGGTCTTTGTCTTTTTCCCAACCTTTAGCGAAACCCTAGTCAAAGTTATTTGCTGTTCATTCAACACAGCGTTCTACTGCTGTGATGCTGTGGCTTCCACGCCTAGGCCTGTGGTCTCATTTACACCGGTTTTCTCCCAGCACAGCTACAATGCCCGGCTCATGAGGACAGTGCAATCTAGCCTGGACTGAGGTTCCCATCCACAGCAGTGGAAGACAATCCTTGTGTGAGTTGGCCTATTCCTTTATTTATAATGCATCTATGCATGGGGCCTTTGATACACAAAACCATTACAGTTGGTTCCCAGGTGGTTAGACACCGGAGCCCCAGTGACTATGTGGACCAGGGCTCCACACATTCCAGGCTCCAAAGCGCTTGCAATCTAAGTCCAACTTAGGCCAGTTCTGGTGAGTGAGGGCCTGTGGTCTCCTGTGAGGCGAGATTGCTTGGGGAGATGGGAGGATTTGAAGCCCGAGAGTGGGCGACTGGCAGGCAAAACCAGGGAGACTATCCCAGGCACGGGAGGCAACATAGTAGAGAAAATCCAGGACAACGAGACAAAGAACCGTATGGCGAATGGACTGGGGTAAGTGAAGATGTTGAAAGAGAGAGTAGGAAGAAATGAGAACAGGGCTGGAGTAAAACTACATAAGGGGCTGGTAGGTGAGGGTGGGGGGTTTAATATAATGTGGGGAGAAGCACTAAGCTAATCGTGGGGATAGGAGAAGGGGGTGAGGAGATGTGGGAGAAGATGACCTTGGCAGCAGCACATTGGGCAAGGAATTACTGTGAGGCCAGGAGACCATTATGGTAACAAAGCAGGGTGGTGAGCGGAGCGTGGACCGTGGGGAAAGGACATATGTTGGCAGTGTCAAAGAGGAGGAAGTAACGGGAGACTGATGTGTTTGAATGTTGTCCTGTTTGCTATAGGTCCCCTTCCCAGACAAGATAGAGTGCACTGACGATTGAATTAAAATTAAATAATCAATCTTCTCCTGGGATTGCAATCCGCTCGGTTGCACCCATAATCTTTGTGCTGCATTAACGTAAAGCCGAAGCATAACACAAATGTCTCTGCAATGCTCCCCTCAGTGTTGCTCGAAGAGGCAAGCGTCAGAAGCTGAATCCAAGAGGCACACGATGGGTCTGCACAGCCTCAGGGTTGGAAAGGTAACCCCTGTCCGCCCGAAGACCACATCACATGTGCACAAGCAGCCAAGCCAGAGGATGGACAGACAGCCGCACCACATTGGCCAAACTCAACAAGAAACAGGGCTGCTCTGTGCTCCCCGGAGCATGCTTTGATGGCTGTGACCGCTAGGAAGGAGGGAGCAATGTCGGCCTTAATTGTATGCACAAACAATCCAACACTTTCAGCAAATTTAACTCCATTTAATGGCCATTTTGTGGGTGTGCAGAGCTGGGAGGGTGGGCCTTCTTTTTACCCCTTCAATGTCAATTGCAAAACTTTCATTAACTTCATTGGGGGCCGAGTTAGGCCAATGCTGCATCTCTTGGAAATACCTCGGGCAGGGTGCAGAGAAGCCCAGCTCTGGGCCAGGTGTGGGCAGCACTCACCCGTGAGGAGAGAGGCAAAGCATAGACCTTCCCAAGAGGCTGGGGGAACGCGTGTTGGGAAAGCAACTGCCGCCCCCATCAAGCTACATGGTGAGATTTGGGCCGCATTAAGGGACAGCCCTACATTAAGGGACAGTGCAGATCTGCAGGCCGTGAGGAGAAGCAGTAGGAAGGCTGCGCTTCAGACTGACAAAGAAGCTCAGATGGGCTTGTTCCTTGCTCTGGGGTCATGACTTATCCGGCGTGGTCCTTTGGCTTTCTGGGGCCCTGCCCAGTACTATTAAACTGGTGCCTCTATGTCCGATGGCAGCGAGGGGAGGGGGATGATGATGAATTTTTAGAGATGTGATTTTATAACTTTCAGCAACACTCTCACAAAATATTTTTTTAAACAAATTTTAAACGCAGGGCCTGTAGACTAACACAGTGAAATCAGACACCGACAGGGGTTGGCAAATGCCTGTTACGTGGCTTCATTACCACTTGAATGGCTCTTTCACAGGCTCTGCCAATAGCTCTGGCAGGCTTCTTCACTTTTAAATTAACTGGATCCTCTCTGGAGGAAGCGGAGCAGGGATAGGAAGAGGGAGTTGGGTGGACATTAAGACCCAGTGGTGCCCCAAATCTTTGGATGCCCTACGCAGCTGTGTATTCTGTCTATGGGTAAACATGGCTCTGGACCTATCTCATTCCTTGCCCCATCTTGAAGTTTTCCTCTTTAATGCATGGCTGACCAGCCCCTCTCTGGAGTGCAACACCTGAGAATGCACCTGGCTTTTGGATTAGCACAAGCACCAGGAGTCTGGCTAATGCACATGTCGAGGAGCAGATTGTGGGGGCCTCCTGACAACCTTTACCCTCCTTGTGCACTTATGTTCAGCCCAGGCTTGCTGACAGGAGGAGGAGGGAAGAAAGGAGGGAGCTCCTGGCTGCGGCTACCACAGAAGTGGCAGTAGCCAGAGCCCCATACCCTATAAATCACTGCCAGAGTCCTGCACAACAAGATCCGGGTGGTGTTGAGGGCTGGGGGAGGTGCTGAAGTCTGTCTGACCCAGCCCCACCCCTTCTGCCTGAGGCCACGCCCTTCTGGGAGAACGGAACTGGCTATCGTCACCTTTCCCCAGGGCCCAGCAAGTCTGTCAAGCTCCCTGGTTCTGCCTTATTTAATAACGATTAGAGTAATACCAGAGGTCAGACAAAGTGCATTCCCTTGCTCAGACAAAGCTCTGTAGCCACGAGAAAGGTTCAGCGGCATTGAATTGGACACGCCGATCATTGAGTCCAGCCCCATTCACTGAGGATGAAATAAACCTAGACCATCCTTGATAAGTGTTTGGTCAACCTGTTCTTAAATGCTTTGCTTTTCCAGTCAGAGACAAGGAGACTTTCTTCCCCCTTTTATACTGCCGGGCTTCTTGCCTGCTATATTAATGTGCTAGATCACCCTCAAAACACATGTACATTCTAAGTTTTCAAAAATTGAGACCTCACATTAGGCTCCTAAGTAATTATTTAAGCACACAAGTACCTGGTCTGATTTCCCAAAGGACTGAACACCCAGCACTTGCCATTGATTTCAAACTGAGCTGCCGGTTACTCAAGATTATTAAATATCAGGGGTGAAATCGTGGCCCATTGAAGTCAATGGCAAAACTTCCAAAGGCGTCAGTGGAGACATGATTTCAGCCCATATGCCTGAATACAGACTGAGGGAGGTAACTTCAGCTGTGCATGCCAAAATATTTCAATAAAGCCCTGAGCATCCAGCAGTATCCCATTACAGTCAGAGAGCTCAGCCTGCCTGGAAATCAAGTCACATATAGAGGTGCCTAAATAGGGACTTAGGAGAGTGATGGGCAATTTTTTTTGTCCCAAGCAATTTCTTTCATTGAAAATTGCAGCTTCTGATGGACACAAATGTTTGGTGAATGCATGTCAATTATAGCATTTTGGCTGAAACAAAAAAAGACAAAAATTGGAAAATTATATTACCTAACCCCAGCTTTAAAAAAAAAAAAAAAAAAAGCTTTCATTGACAGGCTATAGAGTCATTCACTCCCTTTCTTAGGCTCAGTGACTATCCAAGTATTTTAATCACAAGTGGAACTGCTTCCAGAGGAGAAAATGAGAGAGCCCAACAGCAAAATATCCTTTCAGCTGGTGGTTAAGGAACAAACCAGGAGAGGAAAACCTGGAATCAAGGCCTTGTTTCAAAGCAGGGATTCAACCTGGGGTCTCCCACATTCCCTGAGGCCATGTCTACACTAGTAGATGAGTCCGAATGTACTAAATTCGAGTTCTGAACACCTAATTTCACAAATTCAGAGTTTTGTATCCTCACTATGGGGCACGTCTAGACGACGTTTTTCTTTCAAAAGAAGATCTGCAAATTCGGTGCAAATGTGCATATCTTCTTCCGATCGCTTTTTCGAAAGAGGTTTTTTCGAAAAAGCAAGCATTCTAAATGCGGTTCTTTTGGAAAAAAAACCCTTTTTCGAAAGAACGCTGTAAACCTCATTTTTTGAGGAAGAAGGGTTCTTTCGAAAAAGGGTGGTTTTTTCGAAAGAACTGCATCTAGACTGCTTGCTTTTTCGAAAAAACCTCTTTCCAAAAAGCAATTGGAAGAAGATATGCAAATTCATGCCAAATTTGCATATCTTCTTTCGAAAGAAAAACGTCATCTAGACGTGCCCTATGGGGAAGAATCTAATTTAATCTGAAGCAGGGTCCGTTAACATGGACGTACTACCTCAGACTCTGAGCTCCAGGAAGTGCTCTGGGGAGCTGCAGGAGGCATCCTGAAGGCCATTAAGTTTGAACCAGCGGCACCAGAGCATCCGCACTAATATTATTTCAGATTTACAAGTTTGGGAATAGTGTTATTCCTCATGAAAAGCAGGACTACAGAGTTCGAATTCTGTGGCCTCTTATTCTAGAATAATGGGCTTGGTAGTGTGGACACATGGCTTACAAATTTGACCTGAGGGGGGCTAATTTCAGACTAAGGTCCAAGTGTACACCAGGCCTGAGTGCCCTAGCCCCTGGGTGAGTGAAATGCTGCATTTGACCATTTTTCTGACTTTTCAAGGCCACTTTTCTGACTTTTCAAGGCCATTTTTCTGATTTTTCAAGTAGATGAAAAATTTTGGTTTCAGTTCAACTCAAACCAAATTTTTCCTCCTGTTCCAGAATGGCCAGTGAATCAAAAAATCAGTTCTCACACAGCTCTGCTTTGGCGCCTAACATCAGTTCCTGAGTTTTGAAAAACTTGGCCCTGGTGTTTGTGATTGTGATCACATTGCACCTTGGGTTTTCCCTTTGAACATGCCCTTATGGGCAAGGATGGAGCCTTTTCCTGCCATAGGCTACGTCTGCACTACAAAGAAAAGTAAGAAAAAGATACACAAATTGCGGTTCACAATTTGTGTATCTTTTTCCGCTTTTCTTTTGGAAGAGGCTTTTCCAAAATTTGGCATGTCTACATAGCGCCAAATTTCAGAAAAACCTCCTCTTTTGAGCCATCCCTTCTTCCTCACAAAACGAAGTTTACAGGGATGGTGAAAGAATGCATCCACTTTTCCGAAATTTTTTTTGGAAAAGCGGATGCATTCCTTGGATGCAGCAGTGCTTTTCCAGGATACTTCTGGTATCCTGGAAAAGTGCTGCAGTCTAGACATAGCCTTAATTGTAGTCGTTGTGGTTGTGGGGTTTTTTTTTTTTTTTTTTAAGGCCTGAGCAGAATAGGGAGCTACTTTGCAATCTGATCTTTCTAAATCAGTGGTCTCCAACCTTTTTAAGCACAAGATAACTTTTTGAATTTAAGTGCAATACAAGCTCTACCTCAAACTCAAACATCCTTGCCCCCTCTCCTTCCCCACCCCTTCTCTGAGGCTCTGCCCCTATCCTATGCCTTCTCCGAGCCCCTCCCACTGCTCACTCCCTCCCTCCCCCATCCTCACTCACTTTCACCAGGCTAGGGCAGAGGGTTGGGGATGTGGGCTCCAGCTGGGCACCATTTACCTCAGACAGCTCCCAGCTGGTGGCGCAGCTGGACTAATGCAGGTTCACCCCCCACCCTGGCCCTGTGTCTCTCCTGAAAGCAGCCAGCAAGACCCTCCATCCCAAGCCTTGTCTTGTCACCCCTCCCCTATGGAGATGGGATATACTGACATCAATGCCAACTTCCTCTCCCCCCCCCTGCTCTGCCCAGCAATCAGCACGCACCTGGGGGCAACTTCAAAGCACAGGGCAGGAACAGTATGGGGGGGGGAGGAGGGTCAGCTGAAGTGCCAGCACTTGATAGACTCCTGGCCAAATCAATCAGGATCAGCTGTCAGAGGCTCCAAGTTTTACCAGTAGATCCCGATCTACTGGCTGGTGACCACTGTTCTAAATAAACCTCATTCATTCTCTGGAGAGCCAAAGTCTTTTCTCTTGAAAACAGGGGGCCTGTTAAGGTACACATCAGCGGAGAGAACATAATTTCAAGGAAAAAGCAAGGGAAAATAACACAGATGTGAGCCCCGTAGGTAATGGAATGTATTTTCGTATTGTTTCAGATCACCGGTGAACAGCTTAGCGCAGTCATAGCCCACGTCTTTGTGCTTTTCTGTGCTGCTGGGTCTCTGAAAAGGAGCGGAGGGGAAAAAAGGACCCTCTGAAATGTTTAAAGTACGTGCGGCCTGCAGGACATGCTGAGAGCCGGGATTAGCTCTAATGGATGGCAATTGTGGTTCAGAGCTGATCAGATGTGGCCCAGCTTTCAGCCAAACGTGGCTTAGCTACCGTAACTAAGGGGTCAGTGGAAATGAAGACAAAATGGCAACGCACAACAGAAAATGGTGTCTTGTTACTGGGCCAGGTTCCCTATTTCAAGCCAAGAGCACAGGGTGCAAGATGGGAGGTCTCTGTAGGCAATTTTGATCATCAGCCATCCAACTGCTAAGCTGGTTATCTGTTGCAGAGATGCTAACAGCTAACAAACCATATGGGCTGCTCCATGATACACTGGCTCCTAAAGAAATTGCTAGACTGGATGAGACCCGTGATCCGTCTAATCCAGTATCTCTGAGAGTGTCCAAGGCCAAGAAACCCAGCAGTAAACAGTTAATCCCATTGCTCATGCCTCATCTGTATTTATTTGTATGCCATGGTTATAGTTACGTATCCATTTTAACACACATGAAGGTGTGATTGTCATGTAAATTACATTACCATGGTATTTCCTCTGCAGCTGTAATAGCTGCAACTTCGTTTGGATTGCTGTACAGTTAGGTGGCTAAGTGGTGTGTGCTTCTGGAGGGATGTCACCACTCAGATCTTAACAATTGCCTTTCTAAATAATCAGTGTTGTCCCAGCCTTCCAGCTATTCCCTCAGTTAAGCCTCTGGAGGAAAATTGTAAATGACATGCTAGTAATGTTACCTGCTTGAGAACGCAAAATGGCAAAGATTGCAGTGTTGAACCCTGTATGAATCCATCCAAAGGGGAGGAGATTATGTAACAGTATAACAATGGCTATCAGGCACCTCAGCAGACACGTTCCATTTATTATTTTTTTAAATTTGGCTTGCAGAACCAACCTGTGTGCTACCCTTCCACCCACAGCTCTAGTGTAAACTGTTATCCTAATTTTGCTTTTAAAACTGGGAGCATTAAGCCAAAAATTCACCAGATCCAGCAGGATACTGACCCTGAATTAGAATTTTTCAGATGTTCTTGTACCAGGATGTCTATTTTCTCATGGTTGGCTTGTGCTCCTCTGTTGTATTCACCTGTTGTCTCTTGTCTTACACTGGAGCTTTTCAGCTTGGATGACCTGAAGTCAAAGGCAGGATATGATAGAGGTCTATAATCATCATCATCATCATGTGACCTTTCTCCTGTGATCCATTATGATGTTATGAAGACTAGGACTTTAACAAGGTTCCAAAAAGAGCTAGATAGATTCATGGAGATTAGGTCCATCAATGGCTATTAGCCAGGATGGGTAGGAATGGTGTCTCTAGCCTCTGTTTGTCTGGAAATGGATGACAGGAGAGGGATCACGTGATGACCTGTGGAACTCCTTGCCAGAGGATGTTGTGAAGTTCAAGACTATCACGTGGTTCAAAGAAGAACTAAATACATTCATGGAGGATGGGTCCATCACTGGCTATTAATCAGGAGGGGCAGGGATGGTGCCCTTTACCTCTGTTTGCCAGAAGCTGGGAATGAGTGACAGGTGATGGATCACTGGATGATTGCCTGTTCTGTTTATACCCTCTGGGGCATCTGGCATTGGCCACTGTTGGAAGACAGGATACTGACTAGAAGGACCTTTGGTCTGACCCAGTATGGCTGTTCTTATGTTTTTAGACTAAACCCTTTGGGGGCCGAGACCAACTCTCTGTTTAGTCTGCACGGTGCTTAGCCCAATGACCTCCATGACTGTGGCTCCTAGGCCCAATTGCAATATAAACAATAATATTTTGATGGTGCAGTGTCAGGGATTGCAGCCAAAATTTGGGAGGCTCCAGGTGCCAGCACTGAGTTTTTGTATTGACTGGCACAAAGGAGTCCCCAGATTTCTAAGGTGCAGCTGTAGTGGCTCATCTCCCTGTTTACTCTGTTGAATGGGGGGGAACAGGAGCCTGAAGTGGCAGTATCTGGGTGCCAGTTCTGGGCTTTAGTGGCACCCTGGCCCCAGAACCCTTCGGCCTGCAGAATTTTTGTTGTAGCAGGAGCAGTTTCAACCCACACTGTATTTAACCAGCCATAATTTGGCTGTCTGTAGGTGTGGGGTGAGGGGCTCATGGCTGTAGGTACAGGGTGAGGGGAGTTGTGGACCTAGGGGCGGGGGGAGGACATTTCTGTCTCTCGTTGTGGGGTGAGGGGTTTGTGGCTCTAGGAGTCAGGGTGAGGGAGGCTGTGGCTCTTAGGGGGGAGGTGAGGGGATTTCTAGATCTAGGGGTAGGGCGAGGGGGTTGTGGCTCTAAATGTGGGGCAAAGGGGCTATGGCCAGGGTCCAGTACAGAGGGACCTGTGGCTCTAGGGGAGGGTGAATGGGTCTGGGTGGGGTGAGGACTCAGGGGGGTGGTCAGGTGCAGGGGGCCAGTGCAGGGGGCTGTAGGGGTGGGTTGGAAGTTTGGTGCAGGGGCTGTAGGGGGGTGAGGGTTCTGGTGCAGGGGCCTCGAGGGGTTCTGGTGCAGGGGCTGTAGGGGTGGCGAGGGGTTCCGGTGCAGGGGCTGTGGCAGTGGGTGAGGGGTCTGGTGCAGGGGGCTGTAGGGGTGGGCAAGGGGTTCCAGTGCCAGGGGCTGTAGGGGTGGATTGGGGTTCCGGTGCCAGGGGCTGTAAGGAGTCGGCAAGGGGGTTCGGTGCAGGGGGCTGTGGCAGTGGGTGAGGGGTTCGGTGCCAGGGGCCTGTATGGCTGGGTGAGGGGTTCCAGGTGCAGGGGGCTGTAGGGGTGGGCGAGGAGTCCGGGGCCAGCGGGGCTGTAGGGCTGGGTGAGGAGGTTCCGGTGCAGGGGCTGCAGCGGTGGCGAGGGGTTCGGTGCAGGGGCTGTAGGGTCAGCGAGGGGTTCCAGTGCAGGGGGCTGTATGGCTGGGTGAGGGGTTCCGGTGCAGGGGCTGTAGAGGTGGCGAGGGGTTCTGGTGTCAGGGGCTGTGGCAGTGGGTGAGGAGGTTCCGGTGCAGGGGGCTGCAGGAGTCGGCGAGGGGTTCCAGTGCCAGGGGCTGCAGAGGTCGGCGAGGGGTTCGGTGCCAGGGGGCTGTAAAGCTGGGTGAGGGGTTCGGTGCAGGGGCTGTAGGGGTGGGCGAGGGGTTCTGGTGCAGGGGCTGCAGGGGCTGGGCGAGGGGTTCTGGTGCAGGGAGCTGGAGGAGTGGGCGAGGGGTTCTGGTGCAGGGGGCTGTAAGGGTCGGTGAGGGGTTCCGGTGCAGGGGCTGTAGGGCTGGGCGAGGAGTCCGGGGCCAGGGGACTGTAGGGCTGGGAGAGGGGTTCCGGTGCAGGGGCTGCAGGGGTGGGCGAGGGGTTCTGGTGCAGGGGGCTGTAGGGCTGGGCGAGGGAGTCCGCAGGGGGACTGGAGGGCTGGGTGAGGGGTTCTGGTGCAGGGGGCTGCAGGGGTTGGCGAGGGGTTCCGGTGCCAGGGGCTGCAGTGGGTGAGGGGTTCCGGTGCAGGGGCTGCAGGGATGGCGAGGGGTTCTGGTGCAGGGGGCTGCAGGGGTGAGCGAGGGGTTCAGTGAAGGGGGCTGGGGCTGGGTGAGGGAGTCTGGGTGCAGGGGCTGTAGGGCTGGGCGAGGGGTTCCGGTGCAGGGGGGCTGTAGGGCTGGGCGAGGGGGTCCGGGGCCAGGGCCAGGGCTGCCCGCACGGTCGCGGCGCGGGGGGGGGTCTCTGCGGAGGATGCCATTGGGGCGAGGGGGCGGGGTCGCCGAACGAGCAGCCCGCACGCTCCCCCGCCCCAGCCCCGCACGCTCCCGGCGGCGAGCGGGGCGGCTCCGCTTCCACCCGCGCCAGGCGAGCTGGGGCTCGAGCTCCGCCGGCTGCAGCCCGGATGTAGCCGCAGCCCGGAGCCGGCTCCAGACCCTGCCGGCTGCGAGGGACGCGGCGCGAGCCCAGGCGAGCCGGAACATGGCGCTGGCAGCGACGGGGCGGCGGACGCGGCCGGGGCTCGCCTGACCGCCGGGCTCTAGGTAGGCCGGGGGGCGCGGCTGGTCCCCGCCGGGCAAGGCGCCCTGGGGTCAGCCCTGGGCCATTGCGGGCTCCCCGGGGGATGCGCGGGGCTCGCGGGACTCGAAGCCTGGAGCTCGCGCCAGCTCGCTGCTCCCTGCCCGGCCCCTGGAAGGGGGTGTGCGCGCTGTGGGTTTGCAATGGGGTTTATTCGCTGGGACCCGCCGTGTCCTGCACACCAGCCCGGTAAGGCAGCGTGTGTGTGTGTGTGTGTGTGTGTGTGTGTGTGTGATGGGTGGGGGTGTGTAGGGGAGGTGGTGTGTCTGTGTGTGTGATGGGGTAGGTGGTGGGGTGTGGAGGGGTGTGTGTGTGTGTGTGTGAGATGGGGTATAGGTGGATGTGGAGGGTGGTGTGTGTGAGATGGGGTAGGTGGATGTGGAGGGTGGTGTGTGTGTGATGGGGTAGGTGTGTGTGTAGGGGAGGTTGTGTGTGTGTGTGTGTGTGTGTGTGTGTGAGATGGGGTAGGTGGTGTGTGTGTGTGTGTGTGTGAGATGGGGTAGGTGGTGTGTGTGTGATATACATGTATGCCTCAACTGGGTGCTGCAAAACCCATGCAGGTACCCATCTCCTATGGACATTGGACCTCTGGGGCAGCATTGGACCTCTGGGGCAGCACGTAAGTCCCCGCAGTATCAATAGTAAGGGTGGGGCTTTAGCATTCACCTGGACTCGAAAATGAAATTTAAACTACACTGGATTTTTTTTTCCTGGCTGCAAAAAGCTCCGTGACCTTGTCATTTTTAGGTGCTAGTGAGAACTGGCATGCGCTCCCTTCCAGCGATAGTGCAAGAATCACCTGTCATTCCCCTCTGATGGGGAAACTTACTTGAGCACTTATGTATTCAAAACAACCTTTGGGGTGTACTTTGGGGGGGAGGGGGAGATATTTTGTTTTTACTAGCCTGAGCTAACCCTCTAAAACAATGGAATAAGTAAGACATTCATTTAACCAGTGAACACACACATAAAATGTTCTTTGAAAGCTGGTTTATGTAGCTGAAAACACATCAGCAATGTTTGCATTGACAAATTACATTAACATAACAGAATATAAAATATTCTATGAAGTGACATCCAGACATGCTGTCAATAAAAAGAGGGAGTATGAATTCTGGGATATTAAAAGGGCTGGTTGCTTAAAAAGGGTGTAAAACTAATCATCATAAGCAACCGCCACAGGAAGCTTTGTCAAAATGTGTTTTAAAGAAATGCATGTTAATTGGAAGAATTGAATAGGCTGTAACAGCCCAATCTAAGATTAATACTTTGAGAGAGAGACAGTGCAGAGACAGGAAAGCTGGGCAAACTGCCAATAAAATCAATAGAAGATAATGCCAAGCCTCTTTGATAACACTGACTTTAAAATCAAATCAAGCCTTCTCACATGATTTATTTTTGTTTAATAGCTCTTATGAAAGGAGACTACTTTTTAACGTATGCCACTTGTGCTGCATTTCTTCGTTTCGCATGTTGCTCAGTGGGATGAGTAGAGTTTTAGATAGTGTTTTAAAAATATCTGAAGTTCTTTTAAATAATTTATCCTATGTGGGAGGGAAGAAACCCGAAACCGTTTCTATAAGACTATTGACCTTGTGATGGCATTAGAGAAGTAAGAGATATTTGACAGTGTTGCTAGACAAAGAGAGCACTGGGCAAAGAAATGCTATCAAGCACTTCATAACCATGATATTTAAAAGCAGAGGGAGGGTTTGGTTTGCATTTGTGGTTTGGTTTGTGAGCCTGCACTTGAGGCGTATGGAGGAGGAAACTGGTGTTGAGGAAAGGTTCTTAAGAAAGTCCTGAACTGAAAATGTTAGAATGGTAGAAAATGTTGAAATGTGTAGAAATAGAATGGTTTAAAATATGTTGAGGAAGGTTGTCAACCATATGATGAATATTTGAGGAAGGATTTTAAAGTAATAGGTAGGTGCAAATTGTTTGTTTGGTTTGAATCATGGACAACGTTTTCTCAACTGACTCTTGATTTGGAGGTTCCTCAGCTTTTGGGAGCCCAGCTTGATTTTCAGGGGAAGGTAGTTCAGAATTATCTGACCCTGAGGCCCTTTTAAGATGTCATCTGGAAAAGTGAGCACCCCGAATCCCAAGTCACTTCTGAAAATCTGGTCAACATATTTGCAAATTGCTTTTGTCTGGCCGTGCTGACAGACTAACAGGGGTTTGGAAATTCTCTTCATGTATTTTATCTATCTTTTTCCTCCCCCCTTGTTATATTTGAACATGAAGAGCAAAAGCAAGTATGCCATTCAGTGACATGTATTGTAATTTAAAGGTTCACAAACTTTTTCATAGTGTGGACCACATATGAATAGTGAGATTTTTTTTCATGAGCTGCTTCCTCTTCTATTCACAAATATATAGACTGCCTTTTTCACAATCATGGTCATATAACATCCCTGTGCTTACATGGAAAATTAATACGAAGAAAGCATTTGGGTTGGCATTTCCCAAAGTGCTCAGAGTTGGCCTACTGATGTCACACTCACATCTCTGTATCCCTTTCTTTTCTTTTCTTTTCTTTTCTTTTTCTTCAGCATCTGAGGAAGTGAGTTGTATCATACGAAAGCTTATGCCCTAACACAGTTTTTAGTATTTAAAGTGTAAGGGGACAAATTATTTTTGCTGAAACAGACTAACGTGGCTACTCTTCTGAAACCTTTTCTCCCACTGATGTCCATGATAAAACTCCTGTTAACTTGAATGAATCAGGCCGACACTGAGCACTTGTGAAAATCCCACCCTTAATTTTAGTTTCTTTTTAACATGATTTATCAGCTGGGAATAGGGAAGAGAACTTGCACTGTGTAATCAGACACACATCCATAGCCCATTAGTAGGCACTTGCGGAACCACTGTGTGTATGTCTACACTGCAGCTGGGAACAAGCCTTCCAGCCTGGCAAGACAGACTCAAGCTAGCAGGGCTCGAAGCTAGCATGCTAAAAATAGATCGTTCCCATCTCCCAGCTAGGGAGCCATTGGGTCAAACTCTAGTTTTTTGCAGAGCCATTACTGTAGAATGAAACTTTTGTTGGCAACTACCCAGGACAAGCGAGACACCACTGTGCCATGTCATCCTTAACTTTCTGAATATTCTTGATGGAACTAACTGTGGGTGAGGTTAACAGCTCAATGCATTTTGGTATTGGTGACAGATGTTCCATTCCTTGGCATGGGAAATCCCTGCCTTTGAGGCTGGAAAACTCAAGAACTACTCAACAACTCAAGTAGCTGGTTCTACTACTAGGCTATGTCTACACTACAAAGTTTTTGCACAAAAACGTCATTTTGTGAAAAAACCAGCGGAGTGTCCACACCTCAAGTGTGTTTTAGCTCAAGAAAATTGACAGAACAGAGGACTTTTTCTGGTAGAGTTATTCCTCTCCCCCATGAGGAATAACTCCTTTTTGTGCTTCAGCTCTTGCAAAAAGGATGCGTGGATGCTCCGGAGGGGTTTTTGCGCAAGAAACCCCTATTGGAAAAAGCACAGGTGCCCTGGTGGCCATTCTGTGAATGGCAATCAGAGCTTTCTTGCACAAGAGCGTCCATGCAGTGTGGACGCTCTCTTATGCAAAAGCACATCGCTTTTGCGATGTGCTTTGAGGCCTGGACGTGCTTTTA
Organism: Rafetus swinhoei; assembly: GCA_019425775.1. NCBI lineage: Eukaryota > Metazoa > Chordata > Testudines > Trionychidae > Rafetus > Rafetus swinhoei. Next base: position 191,702,854 of record CM033440.1, read on the forward strand.
CGCAAGAAGTTTTTGCGTAAGAACTCTTCTGCAAAAGGCTTCTTGCACAAAAACCCTGCTGTGTAGACAAAGCCCTAGTGTTTCTCCTCTGCAGAACAGATAGGGGATTCAGAGCCCTGGGGTCCACATGCATCTTGGCCATGCCCTGGAGGTCCTAGCCCTGCACACAGCTGCCTTGTCCCCCACCCCATATATGGCTTCTGTGTTCCCACTAATTGACCATGCTGCTAGAGAGGGAGACATGGACAGATATCCAGATATATGCACTTGTATATCCACCACCTCTGGAGGAAAGATCCATATCCTCCTGAAGTGACCTCAAAACCTGTCACAGAGGGTGGGTCCTACAGAAGGAGAGTGTATTTTGCAGAGCTTCTCCCCCAATTCCATGATCTGTGCATTGCTTCAGTTGTGGCTCTCCTCTATCTCAGATACTGCTCTGACCTGCACTGCCAGAGCTTCTGAGGATCCCCCAATTTTATTGTATTTATTTCTTCACCCCTCCCTCCCATGAGGTATTATTCCCATTTCACAGATGAAGCGCATAGATGCTAAGTGACTTGTCCAAGCTCTCACAGGAAGTGTTTGGTAGAGCAGGAAATTGAACCTGGATCGCCTAGTTCCCTAATTATCCTTTCTCTATGCAGAAGAATAAGGTTATGCTATCTTTTTGGTCCTTCAATGGTTCCTAACTTCTGCATTGTTAGTCCTAAAATGGGCTTTGTTGTGTCCTTCAGATTTGCTGTGTGCTTCCCAGGTGTATTTTTGTTTAGTTTTAGTTTCAGTAGCATTGACCCCTGATGCCACTGTGAAGATCCAGACTTATATAAAGTATTTATGTTTAGCTGAAACAGCAGGATCCCAATGTTAACCCTAATGAAAATTATCATTGAGATACTTACTGAGTATGTTTCTTACAAAGCATATTATTTTGCAATTATTATTTTGGGACTTCAGAAAAAATGCATTATTCATCCTTCCCTAGGACTCACACTGCCACTGTCATGTGTTCTTTTTTGCACCAGTTTTAAATGACATATATGTGATTTATCCTTGATCCAGTGCGCCTTTATTCAGAGGAACCCCAATTCACATCACTGATGTTTCGCCTGTGAAAAGAAATTGACATAGATACTTTACAGGCAGTATTCACTTTGAGAGAAGCTTGGTTCCATGTACAAGGCTCTGGTTCCCTTTCTCCCCTTTGCTTTCTCTCACTCTCTATCACACACAATTGAAACTCAAGTTAACTAGTGGGGTCTATTATCATTCCCTTGAAGCTTTTACAATAGAGAATCCAAACTATTTGGCACATGTTGGGCATGTACTTATTAAAATCCATAAAGTAATGGTGTGTTTTGATTTAAAAAAAAATTTGTACCACAGAAGAACGCACACTGAAGCATGGTGGCACATGTTTTCTATGTATTTTTGGTTTAATGAGAAAACTTAGTGTGCCTGGTGTAAATAAATATATACTGTTAAGACAGGAAGGAACTTGTATAGAAATACGCAGGGGACACAAACCTTGCTTCCAGGATCCAACAGTTGTAACTAATGGTGCTATATCGGCATCCACAAAATGTCTCTGCAGTAGTACCTGTTGAAATAGTTGGAAGGCTATTTATCTCAGCTGTCTAGGAATTTATATGGTCCTTGCCACTGTTCTGTATGTGTGTCCCTGATTTCAGTGAGAGCCATTGATTACAGTTGATTCAGGAAGTGGGGTGTGGGGGGGAGGGACAGTTTTGGGGAAGTTTCAAAATGTTGACGATTTAACATGTCAAAAGGGACTTATTTTTTGTGTAGTAAAAAGTTTTAGTTTTTTCCCCCCTGCCAGTTATTGTTCAGTCTCATTCTTCTTGTAAATGAAACTTTTCCAATGCCATTGCAATATTATTTTTTTATTTAAAAAATAAAATGGCACTATTTATGTTTGGAAAAAATGAAATATTCTGATGGTTTTTCACAAAAAATGTTTTAGAAAAAAAAGGCCATTTTTGAAGAAAGAACATTTAGATCAAAATATTCAACAATCTCTATTAATGAAGAGGTTTAAAGCTGAAGTGACTGTACTAAGGATTCCGAGCTAGTAGGCCATAGAAATACATGAAAGACATTTTCTCACTGCCGTGGTCTGTCTCCCAATTCAGCCAGCATTAGTTTTTAGGGCGAAGGCTATCTTCTGAACCAGAAGGACAAGGCATTTTATATACAAAATAAAGACTTTTGGAGAAAACAATAAAGATCTATGAGGGTCTGATATGGTCTACATATTGCAGCTGATGGACTTCTGTTGTCCCAGCTGTAAAAACACAGCCATCTTCAACTAAGAAGTTAAAACACTAGCTCCCTTAGCTCAGCAAGTAGGAGGCAGTTTTTTAATGAACACACCCATTGTGCTCCAAGCTCCGGTAGCATCGGAGAGTTGAATATAAAAGAGCAGTGGACACTTACCCAGAGAAAACAAGCCAGTGCATTTCAAAACCTCCAGTTTCCTAAGAGAAAAGGTGCCCTCTATTTTAGAATGGACTGTCCAGAGTTCGCAGGAGATTACCTGCATTGCTGGAAAAATCATAGGTAACTTCATTTGATCCAGTTTCAAATATCTTGTGCATTCTCTGGCTTAACCCAGAAGCCAGGACTACTGTCATGGGTTTTAGGGCTAAAACGTGCAGGGCTTACTTTAGCAGTGGACAACCTGTGGCCCACTCTGTGGACCACAAGACATTTTGTTTACTGCTGCCCACGTGCAGTGTTGCCAGATTCTGCTGGTTTTCGTCCACATAGGGGAATTTTTTCTGTCCATATAGCTAAAGTGACTCTCATGTGAAGCAAGGGTACGTGAGTGAGGTGCATGCTGATTGCATACAACTTTGAGAGCCGTGCAGTCTCTCTGCATCCAATCAAGGCACTGCTACAGTTCAATCGGCACACCATGCAACTTCTAGGTACACAAGTGCAGTTAGCAAAACGACCTTGTCCCAGGAGACCATTTTGGTGCCGACAATCTTGCGGCCCAATGACATGAAGGAAAGCCACGTATGCGGCGCACTCACTTGCTTAGGTTTCCCCTCACTGCCTTATTGGGTTCTTACATCATAAAACCTCCCACTGAAATCAATTGGAATTTGACTTCAGCAAAGACCACAAGATTTGACCCATAGACTTGTATTTCAAGTACACTGCTTGACCATTGTGACATGGGAACAGCATGCTGCCATTATGTACCTTACCATGTGGGTGATGATAAGCTAGGTGATAGGAAACCAAAAGAGGGGAGAAAAAATATGAAAATCTCATGATGAAATGTATACATTACACTTGTCAATTCTTGTGTCCCTTTTAGATAATCATGTATTGTGAAAAAATGGTTTTCCAGAATCAGTAGCTCTGTGCAGAGATACAAGGAACAGCTAATGCATCAGGGCAGATAGTGTTTTGTTAGAAACCTACTGTGATCTTTAAATTGGTTTTCTTAATCCAGTGCTTTTGATAAAATAGCTGGCAAACTCTTCCCATACATAATAGTATAGATACTGCAAGGTTTTAATTAAAATTTAGATGTGGGAACATGGAAACGTGGAAGGGACTTCAAGCAGTCGTCTAGTTCATCCCTCTATAATGAAGCAGGATTGAGTATACCTAGACCCTGCTTGAGAGGTGTTTGTCCAGCCAGTTCTGTAAAACCTCAGATGATGGGGATTCCATAGTCTCCATTGGTAATCTGTTCTAGTGCTTAGCTTTTCTTAGGGTTAGAGAGTCTTTCCTAAATCTAACCTGAATCCTCTTTGCTGCAGCCATTCCATACTGACTATTATTTATATTGCTTTTGGACCTAAACTGAGATCAGGGCCTCATTGTGTCAGAGATGCCAATTCTGAAAATAGTTTAAAAGAAAGATCTCAGATGCCAGAAACATTTTTTTGAGATGTACTGTTTTCTGCTAGAAGTAGTTGTAAGGCAAAAGAATATATCACAAGTAAATAGGGAATTGTAAATCTATACACACAGACAGTTGTGATCAAAGAAAGCTACCATGTAAATACCTGTATTTCACAAACCACAGGATAAATGCCCAGTAATCATATAATTTGACTATGCTGCAGTTTTGGATGTCACTAAACTCCACCCATATTAAAGAGCTCATTGTTTCCATAGTAACTCATACTTCATAGGGGGAAGGGAGGAATCAGAGTTAGGCAGGAGAGAGGATGAAAAAGCCATAAAAAAGATATGCTTGTGATGGGTTCTGTAAATGTTTTATTGCCACTTATTTGGGCTCTGTAAAGATTTTATTGCCATGTCCTATGTTACACATGAGTAAATCATACATCCCAAACTTGCAGCGATATAAAATATATGGCATCCCACACCATTGCAAATTCACTATAGACTGCATATAGTGCTTTCACTTGAGCCAGTCTATTAATATTTTAAGGCCCAATCTTGGGAGGTACTGAACTCGCATTGATATTGCAGATCAAAATGATTCTGCCTGAGTCTGTAATCCCAAATATCTGGACTAAAGCTACATCTACATTATGGTCCAGATCAACAATCAGAGACTGATCCCCTGGCAGTCAATTTAGTGGGCCTAGTTACGACCTGCTAAATGGACTGCAGATCACTCTCCCGGTGATCCTGTTTCTCTACCCTGGATGAGACGAGTAAAGGAAGCCAACAAGAGAGTTTTTCCCGTCGAATTCCCATGACGTAGAGCCCACAGTAACGTATGGTACATCGACTCCATCTACATTACTCATGTAGCTGGAGTTGCATAGCTTAAGTCGACTTTCCGTTGTTGTGTAGATGGGCCTGCACATGCCCATCTAAAACAGGCTTCCATATTTTCCACCCTTTTCTCTGTTCAAATATATTTATAGGTGCATTTAAAAAATGTGTATGAGATAACATTGTCGTTCACTCTAACATGTAACATAGTATGTCAAAGGCCCTGAAGGAAAAAAGAACCAGTTAGAAGAGATACAGTCCTCTCCTTAATAACAACAAAACACATAGATAGTGAAGGTCCATAGTCTCGAATGTCCATGACTATGCTGTATGTATGGCTGTATTCCAGACCTCCACAGAATTATTGGTCTGGTGCAGCCAGGTAAATCATAGGTGGTCACATGACTGCTGCCAGTGTATGACTGGGCAGCGAAACATCCTGACCTCTAGTGTGACCTTTAGGGCTTGGTATGCAGGGACTTTCTCTTTGAGGCATTTATGCTCCCACTTGCTTTGTTAATACAAATACTAAAATAAAACCCTCTCCATTTCTTGGATTCCCTCAGGGGAATTTTTTGCTGCTGTTGGGTTGAGGAGTGCTTCCCCAACATTGTTAAAAAAGTTCTGATGCATCTTATTGAAAGCAATAGAGGGTGTGATTACACTTCCCTGCTAAGCTGTTTGGGCCATTGGCAAGTGTCCATTGTTGAGGCCATGTCTTCCCCTAAACGGAAGATCAATGCTGCTGTGATTGATCTTCCGGAGTTCAATTTAGGGGGTCTAGTTAAATCTCACTAAATCAAACTCAGAGGGTGCCTCTATCAGAGGATGATACTCCTGCTTCTGTGAGGAGTAAGGGAAGCCAACGGGAGTGTTCACTCCCCTCAGCCTCCCACTCTGGGGATGGTGGAAAAACTCGAAACAAGGTACGTCGACTGCAGCTACATAATTAACATAGCTGGAGTTCTGTGTCTTGATTCTACCTTCCCTTTTTAGTGTAGATCTGGGCATAGAGTTAGCAGTGCCCAGATATGTAGTTCTATTCCTGACTCCGCCACTTCTTTCCTTTGTGATTTGTGGACATCTTATTTAACCTCCCTGTGCTCGCATTTCCACATTTATAAAATAATGATTTGTGATAGCCAGTTCTTTAAGGCTCTTTGGGTAAAAAGTGCTGTCAGTGTCCCAGTTGTATTAGGTGCTGAGAGCCCTCTCAGTTTCATTTGAATGCAGTGGCAGTCCACGGCTTTCAGCACCTTAGTCAGTTCTCTGTGCAATTGCCGTGTATTTTGGTGTTTCTGCCCCTTTCTTTTGACTCTCCTGCCACATGGCTTACTAAGGGTCTTTAGAAATGATCGCCTGGGGCGTGGTAAAATACCAGGATACAGAATATACAGGAATGACAGAGAAGACTGTGCTGATGGGGGAGTGGCACTGTATGTGAAAGAAAGCATGTGAGGAGAGATTACAAAGACTTGTATGGAATTTCACCTATATGAAATTTCTCTTCACCTCTGCACAATCAGGCCGCTCCATAGCTGGTACTTTAGTTTCATGGCTAAGCAAAATTTCCAAGGAAACTATGGACCAGTGAAATTAAGATTAGGGAAGGGAGTGAAATTGGGATTGGGGAAGGGGATTGTGCAATGGGATTGCAGAGGCATAACCTCCTAAGTGCAGAAGAGTTTCAGAAGAAACAGATGATGCCCCAGCCATAGAATAGAAAGGAGTTTATCTCCCTTGGTCCCCATGTTGATTTGCATGTGCAGGCCCATTGGGTTGGGCTTTGCATTGGGGTGGGTGGGAGGGGAGAAGGAGGCAGAACAGGGCTGTCTGTAGAAAGATATATTTTTCCTGTCCAAATAAATAGGAACACTTTCACAAGAGTGAAGTGAGTGACTGGTACCATGGGAAATAGGGCATTTTACATGTTCAGTTGTGCCTCTGAACCAGATTTTCAGAACATTCAGTGAAGAAAATTTGTCCCCACAATGACACACGTTTTGCACTCACAGTTGCATGCTGACCACCTCTTTGCTGATTAGCATGCATTTCCTCCTGTTTGTGCCTCATTTGCTTTAGGTAAATGGACACCTCTGTAACTGACAGTAAAATAAGGAGCAGGTGAAAACATGGTTTATCTGATACTGAGCCCAAAATGTTAATTAGCTTCTAAAATGAATCCTCTTTTTCCAACTATTCTCTAAGGAGCTGAGCCAAATCCCATGGAAGTCAATGGAGAGATTCCCATTGATTTCCATGGATTTTGGATTGGACTCAGAACCCTTTGTCTGACCTGTTAGTAGGATAACATGTCTAGGTTTTTTTAATGCATATTAACACCGACTTTGTCCAGCACACTCTGCATAAACTAGTGCATGAGTGAGTTCTTGAGAGGCAGTAATTATAAATTCTCTTCACCTCTGCAAAGACTGGTACTTTAGTCTCATAGCTAGGTAAAATATCTGAGGAAACTACTGACCAGTGAAATTAACATTGGCTATGTGGGAAATCTTGGAAACTCTTAAGGGATGTGATGGAAAAACACGCACGTTCATTAAGGACAGGCAGCATGGATTCAGCTATGATGGAAGGTTGCGCTCTGGGAACCTACTGAAATCCTTGAAAGACTGACTGCTAAAGGTGCTAGGTTTGAGTATGAAATTAGAATAGCCTCTGCTCAATTCAGTGTGTAGGTGTGGGCCTATGCAGGACAGGTAGAACCTCTGTGCTCTGGCAGGACTATGGATGTTGCTGGACCAAAGAGCCCTGGTGGCCGGGAGTGGGGGCCAGCTGGGAGTCCAGCGGCAGAGTGGCCAATGGCCAGGAACAGAGCAGGGCCAGTGGCTGGGGCCAGGACCACAGCTGGGGCTGAGGGCAGGGCTGGGAATGTGGCTGGGGCCAAGATAGCTGGGACAGGAGAATTGCTGGGGCCAGCAGCTAGGACTGAGAGCGTTGCTTGGGCTGACAGCCAATGTCGAGCCGGGGCCGGGAGCACAGCCAGGGTCAGTACCTGGGGCCCAGACTGGGAGCATTGCTGTGGCCAGGAGCACTGCCAGGAAGCTGGTTGCCCCCCAGGAGAGCCTAGAGTCGGCAGCAGGGGGCCAGAATTGACCTCCCCTGGTCTGGATTTGTCAGCTCCAGAAGGTGCCAGACCAGGGAGGTCAACTTGTAGAGTGATCCCAGGGGCACTTTAGAAAAGAGCGAGTGCTCATTTCAGATTAATCAGTGCACTAAAGGAACTCGCTCTGACACAACGGTAGTCTCCACTAGAAAAGCTTGACTGGTACAGCTGTACTGGCAAACCCTCCTAGTGCAGACACCGCCTATACCATTGAAAATGTGCTTTTGCCATTATACCTTCTAGCAGTTCCCCAAATGAAAAAAAAAAAAAAGCCCAAGTAGAACTGTGGTTAGTATAAACATATAAAAAACAAATTATCCCCCTAAGCAATATTGCCGTCCCAGCATAGAGCCAAAATAATGTAAAATGATTCTATATAGCATTGCAGGAGTCTTTACCTGCATTTTCCTAACTTGGCAGTATGAAGGACTGAGTTCACTCTGCTAAAATTGGAACCCGTGGTCACAAGGAACGTAGTTATTTTAAAGCCACTGAGGAATATCTTAATAGTTACTGATTAGGAGCTTCGTCTCCGATTGGGAAAGGGCTGCACCGTTACTACTAATGCCCAGAGCTAGATTGACTACAAAACAAAAAGAAACGTAGGTGACCCAAGTTATTTTCATTTACTGTATTTGCTACCAAAACATATAATTGGGGGGGGGAAACCCCATCTGAGCTTATAAGCTTTTTTGCAGTATGTTGATGGAGTCCAGAGGCTTGGTGGTTTGCAGCCTTTTCACATCGTTTGTCCAATCAGCAAAGCCAATGCTGCCTGGCAAACCAAGCTCCTCCACTTTTACTATTTATATCATTGGGAAGCTTTCCTTTTCATAAGCAAGAGGTACATGGTAATCATCTTTGGTATAGGTCTGCTGCCCTCTACTCATACAATAAGAATAGCAGCGTTTCATTACCCCGGCATTCAAGTGATTTGTAACCCAACGCCAGCCAAAACTGATCATTGGACAAAGCAGTTCTGTCTCCTGGACACCTAGGTAGATTAGGGGTGTTCATGTAAATACAATCTGGTCCTGAAACTTCTCCCCTCCACCTCCCAACTTGGCTGGCTCATTATTAGCTGTCAGAATGAGCTCATTTAGACCTTCCCTTAAAAATCACAATTTGAAATTATTCGGTTGGCCAACGTTGCCAAAATGAACGTGCTGAAATTGTCATAAAAACAGACCCGCCCGACTGCATTAGCGGCAGCTGCTGGAGCCCTGGGCCCTGTAAATCACCGCTGGAGCACTTTGCCACCCTGTGCACCTTGGGCAGTTCTGTGAGCTGGGTAGGTTCACAATCCGGGATGCGCTGAAGACAGGTGGGGGGGGGGAGAACAACGCTCTGGGCTGGCTTCCCCTGGGCTTGCCCCTTCTGCCTGAGGCCCCGCCCCTTCTGGGAGTGCAGAGCCAGCCTTCCCCACACCTTGTCCCGGGCCTGCAGTGGCTGTTGCCTCCCCAACCCCCATAAAAAACAGCTGTGTAAGTGAGCTAGTCTTTGTTCATGCTTTTAAAAATCTAGTATAGTTTGCCAGATACATGTATTTTATCATACACACTTTAAAAGGATAGAGTATATCAGTGTTCCAATTTCAAATCCAATTTGCAACACTGCGTGTAACTAGTTGAGAAGAAGGAGGATGTGGAGAAATCCTTGTGGCGCACATAGCAGAAGATGGACCTGCTATCCTTGACTTCCCCTTGAAACTGACAGAAATTGCTACATGGGCCTTCCCTAATTGATACCGTCAAGGGAAAACATAATGGGGAAAGTCCAGTGGATCAAGGGACCTGGCCAATTTGATTACATATGTTCTCTTCCTGACCCAACAAGATCCAAGATATACAGCTCCCATACAAATTCATCCCATCCTAGGGACAAATCCTGCAGCCTTTAGCCACAACACAGCTAGATTTCCCAGCATAATTAAGAAGCGTTTTGCCTGAGTGAGAACGTTAGGATTTATAGCCCTATGCAATGTTCTTTAAAGTCCATAGAAATTTTTCCATTGACTTCCAGGGATCTGTCCCTTAGCCCTGTAGGACTAGATTGTGCAATGACACTAGGTAGGAGTGGATGTAGCTGTAATGTAGGAGCACATGAATAACACTTCAATGTTGAGGGAGCATTATATCTGCTTCACAGCATCTGGAGGCATTTGTTGCATAGTATTCTACAGTATACATTTTTGGGCCACACCCAAACTTGAGGTTTGACTAAGTAAGGACTTCTGGATTTTGCCACTAGTATTTCTGTATACCACTGTGTACTTCTGTTTGCTTTATTATCTGACATCCTGTTTTTACTGGTGTACTTGTATCTTGCTATTATACTTTTGCTTTAGCTTTCAATTTTATATAAGAAAGGAAAATAGACAGCTACTCTGATTTAGCTTGAAATTAAACTGAAAGTAGTTTGCACTAGGGCTGTCAATTCATCGAGCTTAACTCACATGGTTAACTCAAAATTAATTGGTATCATGAGCTTTCATGGGCACTGCCCACTTCTTCAGATAACCTCAGGTCATCTGAAGAAGTGGGCTGTGCCCACGAAAACTCATGATACCATCTACATGTTTTGTTAGTCTATAAAGTGCTACCAGACCATTTGTTGTTTTTTAAGTTTATCCTGTTACAGACTAACTCAGCTACCCCCTGAAGCTTCAAAATTAATTGCGTTTTAAAAATTAATCAGTTAATCACACTGTTAAGCAATAGAATGTCAATGGAAATTTATTAAATATTTTGTAAGTTTTCTATTACAGTGCAATACAAAGTGTACAATGTTCACTTAATGTTTTTATTACAAATATTTGCACTGTAAAAATGATAAAAAGATTAGTATCTTTCAGTTCACCTCATACAAGTACTGTAGTGAAAACTCTTTATCTTGAAAGTGCAATTTACAAATGTAGGGTTTTTTGTTTTTGTTTTTTGTTCTATAACTGCACTCAAAAAACCAAAACAATATGAAACTTTAGAGAAGGGGTTCCCAACCTTTTTTCGGTCCCCGTGCCCTCTTGACTTTTAGTAAACCTTCCCATACCCCCTATTGAATATGAAAGGAAATAAATTCTAGATTCTAGAATCCACAACTTTTTTCACTAACACTACTACTTTTGGAATATTTCAGTTCGGATAATCTAGTTATTTACCAGATATTCCCCGTACCCCCTTGACAAGCTTCTCGTACCCCCTGGGGGTACGCATACCCCAGGTTGGGAACCCCTGCATTAGAGCCTATAAATCTACTCGGGGCTGACTTATTGTTCAGCCTACTGCTAATGCAAACAAGTTTGTTTGTATTTAAGGGCGATAATGCTGCCTGCTTCTCATTTACAGTGTCACCTGAAAGTGAGAACAGCTGTTCACGTAGCACTTTTGTAGCTGGCATTGCAAGGTATTTACATGCCAGATATGTTAAACATTCATGTGCCCTTTCATGCTTTAGCCACCATTCCAGAGAACATGCTTCCATGCTGATGACACTTGTTTCAAAAAATGTGTTAATTAAATTTGTGACTGAACTCTTTGTGTGAGAATTGTACGTCTCCAGTTCAGTTTTACTTGCATTCTGCCACATATTTCATGTGATAGCAGCCTCAGATGATGACCCAGCAGATGTTCATTTTAAGAACACTTTCTCTGCAGATTTGACAGACTGCAAAGAAGGTACCAATGTGAGATTTCTAAAAATAGCAGCAGCACTCGAGAATCTGAAGTGCTGTCCGAAATCTGAGAGGGGTGAGATGAGGAGCATACTTTCAGAAATCTGAAAAGAGGAACACTCCTATGCAGAAATTACAGAACCAGAATCACCAAAAGAGGAAATCAATGTCTCTTGGTGGCATCTGACTTAAATGATGAGAATGAACATGCATCCCTCTCTGCTTTGGATCATTATTAAGCAGAACTTGTCATCAGTATGGGTGCATGTCCTCTGGAACTGCGGTTGAAGCATGAAGGAGCACGTGAATCTTTAGCGCCTTTGGCATATAAAAATCTTGCCGCGATGCTTACAACAGTGCTGTGCAAATGCCCTGTTCTCACTTTCAGGTTTCATTCTAAACAAGAAGCAGGCAGCATTAGCTCCTGAAAATTGTAAGCAAACTTGTTTGGCTGAGCAATTGGCTGAACAAGAAGTAGGTCCGAGTGGATTTATAGGCTCTAAAGTTTTATGTTGTTCTATTTTTTTAAAAAGCAGTAATTTTGTGTATATAATTCTATATTTGTAAGTTCAATTTTCGAAATAAAGAGATTGCACTATAGGATTTGTATTAGGTGAATTGAAAAATACAGTTTCTGATTTTTCACAGTGCAAATATTTGTAATAAAAAAAATATAAAGTGAGGACTGTGCACATTTGTATTCAGTGTTCTAATCAAAATCAATATATTTGAAAATGTGGAAAACATCCACAAATATTTAAATAAATGAGATTCTGTTATTGTTTAACTGCGCTATTAATTGCGTGATTAATCACAATTAATTTTTTAATCACTTGACAACCCTAGTTTGCACATATGGATTTGTTATTTAGTGGAAAAACTGGTAATAATTGCCAAATAAAGCTTTCTTGTACATGTTATACTGTCAATTTGTCATTCAAAACAAATTTTGGATAATGCATTGTGTCATCGATGCAATTCCCTTCTTTACTCGTTATGCAGTCAACTCATCAGTTAATCTGATCAACTCAAAATATGCCTTTAAGAGTTTCCTCTTTCCATCCATCCTTATTATATATGATAATTTCAGTAGCTTTTGTAATAATCTGTGATGAAGTACAGTAGGTTAATTTCATATTCTGGAGGAGCAGAACTTTAAACCAAGACTAGCATTGAAATGTTTTTCTTCTGCAACATCTTCCCAGTTCTCTTCCCTGCCACTCAACAGTGCACCTATCTGCAATTATTTTTCCCAAATTCTCTAGTAATATATGCTAATTTCCTCATTATTACTTTTTAATGTAAATTCTTGGGCGGGAGTCACACTTGAAATATATTATAAGAATATAAGATGTTTCTACACCCATTAGCAGCCTGTGACCATACACTCTTCCCAATGGAGTGGGTGATGTGTGTTTTCTTTTATTATCTTTACTAGAGGATTTACCCGGCATTGTTCAGGTCCTTAACTCAATTTTTGTTTTTTTGGAAAATAACATGAAAATGTAAATGCTTCATTTAAATCATTGCTCATGCGGTTGGGCTGGGGATGAGGGGTTCAGTATGCAGGCTGCACTGAGGAGAGAGGGCTACCCAAACCCACTCTCATGGCAGAGGCTTAGGGCCAGGTAAGAAGCGCCTCTCCATGTCTGATGCAACTCCAGAAGGTACAGCCGGGGTGGGGTGCATGTCCCCCCAGCTGGGTCAGGTCCAGGTTCGTCTACCCTGCACTCCTCAGCCAGAGCGAGGAATGCAGCAAACTGTGCACTCCCCCTCACTCCCTGACAAAGGGAAACAGCGAGAAATGTTCCCTTACAAATTGGGGAGGGGGGGGGGAGAACTTCAGCCCCCCTTCCCTAAAAGGAGCCGGGGGATGGGAGAGTCAGGGCTGGAGCAGTCCTGGATGGGAGCAGGGACGCACCCCCGAGCCAGTCCCTTTCACCTGCCTGGTGATTCTGTTTGTTTTCTGTATGGTTTTGTGAGAAGCAATACCATTCCAGGCCCATCCCATTGTCCTGACACAACCAAACCCTGACCTCGCTTTAAGTTATGATAAGAGGAAGCTGCATACCGAATTTGATGGCCCTGGCTCTTACTGTTTGGGAGGGGTTCTTGAACAAACGGACGTGCAGATGGACAAACCCTCTCAAATATATAGTAGATAATGAAATTGAAATCAGAATTCTTGGATTAAAACCCAGCAGTTTGTATGGTAGGGAAAGCATAAAATGTTTGCTTTAGGGATGGTGAAGCAATGATGGATTGGCATTTTGTTCGTGATCATGTAGGAGGCAGCAGTTACTCAATATGCTACAGCAGAGATCCTGGTCTTGCTTCCCAGTATATTGTTGTATGACTTGGGAGAAAAAAAGCTACCAGGTAAAATACTGGTTCAAGTGAAGTCAATGGAAGTTTTGCTAATGAATTTAATTGAGCCAGGATTTCACCCACAACATTTAAGCATTTGAGGGATAAAGTTAATTCCAGTAGCTAGTCTTACCAACCCCAAACATTCAAAACTCCCAAAGTATCAAGAGACTGACTTAAAATTCATGAGATTTTTTTTTAAAAAACCCCAAAAGCTCAGACCTTTTTCTGTGCCTTCCAGCAGTTGAGCCTTTATGGTGCACTTGGATCACTTGTCATGCTTTTCTCTGCAACTTTGAGGTCAAGAACCCTTTTAAAAAAAAAAAGGTAAAGATTCTCATGTGATCAGTTGACTCTGGCAGCTGAGATTTTAGGTAAAACACCCAAGTATGGGAAGACTTGTGTTTAAAATTTAAAGAGTTAGCAACAATGAGTAGCTGACTTGCCATTTATTACAGACGAATCTGTATTTTATGAATTAATTGGGGATTGAAGAGGTCCTAAAAATCAAAAGTTCATAAAATTGAGCACCTTGAAATGCCATAAAACTGGTATGTAAGCTGCAATATGGTGCACTGAATTGTTTTCTTGTCCTTTAAACTAAAGCCCTGCAAATCCGCGGATATTCTCTTTATATCTGCAGATGCAGATATCCACTGCTCATTTTTGTGTATATGCATGCAGATACAGATACAAATTTTTTATCTACACCAGGCTGTACTTCAAACCATTCCAAACCAATTTTGGCATTGGGATGTGAAGAAATGTCAACTTGATCTTCATCAACATCAGTTTTATTTTGCAATCCTCCTCTATTCCCAAGGAGAAAATTGTTCATATAATTCGCTCCAGAGGCGTTTCTTATCATGGCCCAGCTCTGGCTTCTGGCCAGGTCAGGATGGAGAGGGGAGCAGGAACAGGGCCTCGTGGGGAGGGTTTGCTAAGACCCACCTCAGCCCCCAACCGGGGAGGTGTTGGCTATGCAGTTTGGGGGAGCAGTGCAGCTCCCTCATCTCCAAACTATGCCAGGTTAAAGAGTGGATGGGCATGGCCCTCCTGCTTTAAAAAATGGCAAGAGAATGGCCCCCCCAGGTTCTGGCCCCCCAGGTCATTTGTAAGGTTAAGGCTCGTAAAATTGAGGTTCTGCAGTATTTTGGTTTTAAGCAGCCATAAAAGACCCTCCCACCTTGCAGGGTCCTAGAGCTTGGGCTCCAGCCTGGGCCCAGACATCTACACTGCAATGAAACAACCCCACAGCGTGAGCCATGCAAGCCCAAGTAGCTGGCGCAGGCCAGCCCAGGATACCCAGCTGCTGTGTAGACCTACCCCAAGATGCTCCAGCTTGAGCATTTCTGCAGCAGGCTGGCACAGAGGAGAGGTGAGTTCCCCAGTAGGATGGATCCAGCCCATGTAATGCTTTGCAGCTTGAAAGCAACACTTCAGACTCTACCCAGAAGGCAGAAGGCAGGCAGCTGGTAGAACACTAGTGTTGGGTATTCATAGCAGGGTTCTTCACAGAGGCGTCTGCCTTCTGAGCTTTCTGGCATGCTGGTCACAGTCTGCCCATGCTGTGGTGAGTTGCCTGTTGTCCCACCCCACCTCCACAGCGGCCACGGGAGCTGAGGAGCCAGGCAGGATGTGTCCCCGCAATATTTAATTTAATTTACATAACACCAATAAAAACCACCCATGCAAAAAGCTCTGGTTGCCACAACAATTCATTAGGAGAAAAAAACGAGTCCAGTGACATCTTACAGACTAACAGATTTATTTGGGCATCAGCTTTCATGGGTAAAACGAATCACAGTGGCAAATGGTAAGCATCCACCAGCCTGAAAAAAAAAACCTATTCAAATAATGAATTAGCTCAGCTTGCCAGTAAATCAAAGCTGCAAGGCAGGTGCCTTAATTCCCGCTGCCCCGCTACCTACTGCTCTCATAACAGACATACATTATGGCCAGAAAATCATACAATTTGGGCTGTTTCGGAGCAGCGGGGAAGGGAGCACATTCCAGAGAATTTGGAGCCCTCCCTGATAATGCAAAGCTAGCTGGTCCCTCTTGCATAACTAGCTAAACAGCAAGTTGAATAATACTATAAAGCAATTAGATGTAGTAACTGCTACCACCAGGGAAATGCCCATGGAGCAAAATGTCACTAACGTGCACTTACGATGGGACAGACTCTGTGCAGATTAGCACAGTTTGAGAACTAGCAAATGAGGCCCCATTTTAAGAAACATGAGCTTGAATTCCGTTGACATCAATGGAAGTCAAGCATGTGCATAATGTTAAGCATGTGTGTAAGTATTTTATTTGTTATGCTTTTCTTTATGGGAGTGCTTTCCTAAATCATGTGAAGAAAAAAAAAAAGAAGCGTTGCAGTAAAAGACAGAATTCAGTATACCGCTTCGCAATTCAGTTACTTTGTCAAGTGTAGTTTAGTTTTAATTATTTATGGCAGGGCTTCACAGCATGCCAGTAAATGCACTGCAGCGTATTTTGTAAAAGGAATACAATTTTAGTAAGAAGAGACCTCGCTACGGCCCTCAGCTAGTAAATCTTTGCTGCTCACTGTGGTGAGACGGCAGGGTCCTTTATTACAGTTAGCCTGTTTGAGATTTAGTGAAGTGAGAACTTGCCAGCTTGGGCTGTATTTGTGATCAGATGTTCTCCAGAACCATTCTTCATCTCTTACGCCCATTCAGATCCAGTTCCCCCGAAGACAATGAAGTTAGGCCAGAGGAAAGACAGGAGGGTTGGGCACCTTGAAAATCTTTTAAGGGATAATTGGACAGGCTGTAAAAAGTCAGAGTCCATGATTTTGGAAGTGAATGGATCTTTGATCTTTGTAAAAGAATGGATTATTAGACAGTGCCTCACAGTAGAAAAGCAGACTAGGATATAATGATTCAAATCATAACTCTGTTGGGCTGGTTAACAATTCAAATTAGTTTTTCAAAGGAATTTGGAGTCACCAGAATACACTCTGATACAGTGCAGACAATTTAAAAAAGGATTCCTGTGGCACCTTATAGACTAACAGATTTATAGGAGCATAAGCTTTGTGGGCAAAGACCCACTTTGTCAGGTAAGCATGGGGGCCGGGGCTGGGGCTGGGAGCCAGGGAGGCTCGGGGAGAGAGGGAGGCCGGGTGCTGAGTGTTTGTAGGGGTTGCCAGGTGCCCGGCATTTTCGCCTCCTGGCCGGGGAAAAATTCAGAAAATACCGGTCATTTTAGGTGTCCGGTATTCTCTGAATTTTTTACCGGACAGGAGCTGAAAATACCGGACTGTCCGGGTGAATACCAGACACCTGGCAACCCTACCTATAAATCTGTAGTCTATAAGGTGCCACAGGACTCCTCGTCGCTTTTGCAGATTAGACTAACATGGCTACCTCTCTGATACTTAAAAAAGGATTGTGAATCATCTAGACTGATGTGTAAAGCTGATTGTTAGTCCTTGAGTGAGGTTATTTGACTATGACCAGTGCTTGGGAAATGGGGTGGGGCCATTGAGTGAATTTTACTGAAATTATGACACAAGAAGCAGGAATCATTGTGTTGAGCTATTTGGGAACAGGTAAACAATTCTGACAATTTAGAAAAAACCTCTACAAAATGTGGCATAGAAGCAAAAGTATGAATTAGGATTGTCAATTTATCAGTTAACTCATGATCAACTCAAACTTAATCACATTAAAAATTAATCATGATTAATCACAGTTTTAACTGCAAGGTTAAAAATAAAATGCCAATTGAATATTTTGGATTTTTTACATTTTCAAATATATTAATTTCAATTACAACACAGAATACAAAGTGTACATGGCTCACTTTATTTGGGTAAATAAATTTGGATACAAATACTACACTGTATAAATCACAAAAAATAGTATTTTTCAATTCACCTCATTACAAGTACTGTAGTGCAGTCTTTTCATCATGAAAGTACAGTTTACAAATACAGATTTTTTTTTTATTTCATAACTGCACTCAAAAACAAAACAATGTAAAACTTTAGAGCCTACAAATCTACTCAGTCCTATTCAGCCAATTGCTAGGAGAAACAAGTTTGTTTATATTTACGGGAGAAGCTGCCCATTTCTTATTTATAATGTCACCTGAAAGTGAGAACAGGTGTTCGCATGGTATTTTTGTAGCTGGTTTTCAAAGATACTCTTGTGCCAGATACATTTCAATTTTTTTGGTTTAAAACTTGAGGCTTATTCCCAAGTTTTCTTTAATTTTATTTTTTTTTAAATCAAAACCACTTTCAAATGGCTGAAATGGAAATAGAGTGTTTTGAATTTGTTGAAACCTTTTTTAAAAATCCAAACAAAATAAAAATTAGAATTCCCATATTTGCACAACTTTGCTTGCAAAGCAAGTTGATCTCCATGTCATCCAGAAATAGCAAAGTTTCTCTTTCTTATTTCCTGGAAGTTTTTAGACAAGATGTGTAAGGAGAACAAAGAGAAAGTAAACACTAGATTCTGACTCTCTAACATAAATACCAAACCCTTTCAGAATGGTATTGGCCACTCCTTTTCCTACTATAAGAACTTACCCACACAAGGAAGTATACCTTTGCCTAATTAGGCTGTGTCTACACTTATTGGGGATTGAGGTGGTTGTAATCAATGCATCAGGGCTAGATTTAGCAGGTCTGGTGAAGACCCAGTAAATCAATGGCAGAATGCTCTCTGGTCAACACAGGTATTTCACCAGAATGAGAAGAGTAAGGTTAGTTGACAAGAGAGTGTCTCCCATCAACGCAGCATACTGTAGACACTGCAGTAAGTCGACCTAAGCTACGTCAACTCCAGTTAAGTTATTCTTGTAGCTGCAGTAATGTAACTTAGGACAATTTAGCATATTAGCATAGACTATGCCTCAGAAGCACCTGAAGTGATACAAGATGAGTTTACACAAAGCAAACGTTCTTAGTAATAGTTTTCTCAAGCTGACTGCTCACAAGAGAGTCACTTCTGTGTATTGATCCAGACTGCTTCTTGCATTAGGAAGCAAGGAATTAAAATGCCAATGCAATGTTTAAGCCATATTGCAGCCATTGCTGTCTTCTCTTCTTTTTAGGTTCATTATGCCATGCTCAGCACTGTAGTGCCTGACCATAAGAATGGCCATACTGGGTCAGGCCAAAGGTCCATCTAGCCCAGTATCCTGTCTTCCAACACCAGGTGCCCCAGAGCTAAAGAACAAAACAGGGAATCATCAAGTGATCCATCCCCTGATGCCCATTCCCAGCTTCTGGCAAACAGAGGTTAGGAACATTTCAAAGTATGGTTTTGCAGCCCTGCCTATCCCATAAATTTATCTAGTTGTTTTTGAACCCTATAACAATCTTGACCTTTGCAACACCCTCTGTCAAAGAGTTCCACAGGTTGTGCTTTGTGTGAAGAAATACTTCCTTTTGTTTCTTTTAAATCAGCTACCTGTTCATTTCATCTGGTGATCCCTAGTTTTTGTATTATGAGGAGTAAATAACAGCTCTTAATTTCTTTCTCCACACCAGTGATGATTTTATAGATCTCTATCATGTCGTCTCCCCCCCCCGTCATCTCTTTTCCAAGCTGAAACATCCCAGTCTTATTAATCTTTCCTCATCTGGAAGCTGTACCATATCCCTAATGGTTGCCTTTTATTGTCCCTTTTCCAGTTCCAATATATCTTTTTTGGGATGGGTCGACCAGATTTGCATGCCGTGTTCAAGCGGTGAGCATAACCATGGATTTATATGAGGCAATATGCTATTTTCTATCCTATTATCTATCCCTTTCCTAATTATTCCCAACATTCTGCCTGATTTTTTTTTGACTGCCTCTGCACATTTAGTGGATGTTTTCAGAGAACTATCCACAGTGACTCCGAGATTGCTCTCTTGAGAGCCACATTCCAAAAAGGATGACAAATTACAAAGGATTCAGAAAATGGCTACTAG
The DNA here is from genome assembly GCA_019425775.1 of Rafetus swinhoei. Classification (NCBI taxonomy): domain Eukaryota; kingdom Metazoa; phylum Chordata; order Testudines; family Trionychidae; genus Rafetus; species Rafetus swinhoei. Next base: position 191,722,711 of record CM033440.1, read on the forward strand.
AACAATTTGAGCTCTGAGAAAACTGCATTAAAGTGCAAGACTTAATGAGCTCAGCCTCTTTAATTTACCACAGAGAAAGTTAGGAGGTGACTTGGTGGTCTACAACAGGGGCGGGGGAACCTTTTTTGGGTCAGGGGCCACTGACTCACAGAAAAATCAGTCAGGGGTCACGTACAAGTGAGAACAAAAAAAAAAAAAAAGTTCCTCACTGATGTAGTCCCCAGCTCAGAAGAAGAAAGACACTCTCCACATTCCCCTCACACACCAGAGCCTACGAGGGCCCAGGCTAGTAGATTTTGTGTGCTCCAGCCTTGCGGGGGAGACGACAAGGGACTGCAACACCAGCGCGGGCTCTCCAATGCTAAGCCTCGGGACCCGGATCCAGGCAAGCCTGGCCTTAGGTTCCTCACTTCTGGTCTACAAGGAGAGAAGATTTTTGATAGTACAGGGCTGTAATGTATTATAAAGAGGCAGAACAAATCCAATGGCTCTAAGCTGAAGCTAGACATATTGAAAATAAACTGTACGTTTATAAGTAAGGATAATTAACCATTAGAAAAATGTATCTAGGGATGTAGTAGGTTATCCATCTGGGGTAGGGGGACGGGTGTCTTTGAATCCAGAATGATTTTGTGGCTTCTTTTTTAACATGTATTCTAGTTCAACCAAAAAGTATGGATTGGATGCAGGACATTACTGGGTGAATTTTGTGGCTTATGTGATGCAGGAGAGAAGATTAAATGATCACGGGAATCCCTTCTGGTTTTAAATCTGAATCTGTGAATATCATCTTCCTTTTCCTTGCCTGGTCTTTCATTCACAGCCATCTTTAACACCGACCGATTCAGGGATCTGAATTTTGAAAGAAGGGGAAGAAGCATGTGAGTAGGATTCATAGGAGGGACTTAGATTCCCTCCTGCCCAATGGAATCCCTCTCCCTGAGTGAGGAGCTCTGGCTCCCTGTACAATGCATGGAGAGAGACACCTAAGAATGAGATTCACAAAAGCTGATGGGGAGCTGCCTAAGGTAGCCAATAGGAATTGCTGAGGAGAGGGATGTAGCCTAAGCCCCACCCTGCAAAGGGAGTTAGGCACCAACCATGTACCATCTCCCGGAGTTATGTGCCTAGCCAGGTCAGTTCTTTTTCAAGAAAAACCAGTAGTGGTGGGTGCTGCTGGCCTGAGTTGCCTCATTAGTGCCGTGGTTAGCACCGTCATCTGGTAGGTAGGAGCAGGGGCGGCCCGAGGCGGGCTGCCGGCAGCTGGCGCCTTAGGCGGAATCGCGATCGGCGCCCCCGCCTGCACAGACCTCAATGGCGTGACGTCATCATTGGGCGCCCCGTTGAACGCAGCACCCTAGGCGACGGCTGAATCGGCCTATACGCACGGGCCGCCCCTGGGTAGGAGACCCAAGTTCAGTTTTCTGATGTGCTGCGGTGACTTGAGCTCGGCTCTCCCATTTCCTGGGAAAGTGCCCTAAAAACCAGGCTGTTGCGTATACTGGAGCCAATCCCTCCTGCTGAAGATGTGTAAAAATAATCAAATTTTCATTGGGCCAGTGATAGAGTGAGCTCCCCCCCTCCCTTAGAATCCAGTGGTTAGGGAGGGATAGGCAATAATTGGCTTGTTGGCCAGATGTGATTTGCCTGGGTTAGCCCCTGGCGGGCTGCCAGATGCTTCATTTTCCTGTGCATCTCCAGGCATGGCTACTCGCAGCTCCCGTTGACTGTAGTTCGCCATTCCTGGCCAATGAGAGCTGCAGGAAGTGGTGGACTGGCCCACAACACGTCCCACAGCTCCCATTGGCCAGGAATGGTGGACCGCAGCAGGCAGCTGAACCTGTGGGCAGGCATGTGAATGAAGTTTCTGGTGGCCCGCCAGGAACTAACCATGGTGAATCGCATTCGGGCTGTAGGCTGCATACTCCTAGGTTGTGAGAGACCCTAATTCAGTCCCTGTGTTCCCATGGCTCTTTATTTATATGCAGCAGGACAACTTCACCAAGAGAGGTTGAGAACCCCCTCTTCCCTGGTTAGGGTATTCTCCTGGGAGGTTAGGGTCTTCTCTGGTGGATGAGTCCCCCTTCCCAGTCCCACTGAGAGTAGAATATACCCCCAATGGGATAGCCATATGCTCTGCTGAACACATTTTAGAATGTGGTGCTGCTATTGGGGCTAAAACACTAAAAGACTTGGTTGAGTGTATAGAAGTAATAATACAAACAAAGCAAAGCAAACTGAATAATGCATGAACAGAGTTCTTCAAGGCTGGCGGAAATGATTCCAGTTCTCTATAGTAGACTGTTGAGAACACAGCAGGAATATAGTGCTCAGTATTATAGGGCATAGAGATGGAGAAAATAGCAGAAAGAAACAAAAATCGTTCGGGAGCACACAAAACATACGTGTGTAGAACGAGAAATGAAAGGCCAGATTCTGATCTCATTTACACCCGTGTACATCCACTAAAGTACAAGGTGCCTAGAAGCAATTTCAAATGCCCTGTAGTCACACCCACAAATGTATGTTCACGAGAAAAAAATTAATGCTATGTGGTAGTGGTCTACTAGATATCACCCTGCTATGGCTCTTAGGAGATCTGGGCCCTGTTCTTAGCTGTGCCACTGGTCTGCTGGGTGAGCTTGGGCAAGTTGCTACCCTGCTGTGTGCCTCAGTTTCCCCATCCATAAAATGCGGTTCATGAAACTGACTTCACTTTGTAAAGTGTTTTAAGATCTACTGGCAAAAAGTGCTATATTAAGAGCTACATGGTATTATAGAGTATAAAAACAAGAGGTGTCAGTGTGTACATGAAGCCATATCTCAGTCTAGGGAGCTACTAGAAGACAGATTCAACAGGACATTTAAGCCCTTGACTAACATTAGACACACAGGTCATCCCATTTCAGGCAATGGGTCTAATTGTGGGCTCAGCTTAATATCTTGATGAATCATGTCCACAGTTTTGCCTTTTCAAGGCTAAATAGAGAGAAGTTTGTGGCAAGTAAAATCTGGGAATTTCACAGAGCTCTAACAGTTAAGGAAAGAGATAAGTTGGAGACTGAAATGATTTGTCTTGTCTTTGGATGTTAATTATCTGCCATGCTCTGTCTATGTACTCTAAAAGGCATTTTGATGGAATCTATGCCAACAAAAGCTAGCTTTGGAAGCACATGTTGTGTGAATAGGCAAGGAAAGAAGCCACTTATAAAGTGATAAGGCAGTGGGACTCTCTGTGTGAGCTGCATTTTAAGGAATAGAGGCTGTGAGCTAGGCAGGGATTTGACAAATACCTTCTGTATTCCTACGGGGCTTAATTGGACAACATGCAGCAGATGAAGCGATTTATGGTGAGCGAGGATGTGTGTATGTGAGAGAGATTGGTCAAATAAAGAAAATTATGTACAGAAATCTTTTCAAAACTGTTAAGACTGAAAGGCTGCGAAGTGAGGCACTCTGAGGACAAGAAATGGCAAAGTTAAGGATGCCTTTGCATCCTTAATTCAGCCCCTTGTGTGTCTGCAGGTGTGTTTCTAATTACATGATCACTTACTGTTTTTTATTTCAGCAAGACCCTTGTCTCCTTCAGTGCACAGATTGGATGGTGAATGAGGCAGGACAGTAGTAATGAAGCAGCAGTCCAGAGGACCTCAAGACTCCTGCCTCATTAAGTGATGGTATTCCATTAATGGGACAAGGAACCCCATACCTGAGCAGGAACATATTGAATAAATATTTTGAAAAGGCCTCCTGAGACATGCCTAACTAAGGCACGGATCCTGTAGGAAAAACTAGAATGCAGCCACTTCATTAAATCCTGCCTTTTGTTGACAAAGGGCATAAGGTCCAATGGGCATCCTTAACTTTTTGATTTCCTAACTTTTTTGAAGCATCTGTGGCTCATGCAAAAAATGAAAAAGAAATGATAGGGAAGGTAGGGCTGCGATTCAATGTAAAGATATGTAAAAGCTTGGTAAGTGGAGATAAGGATTTAAACATCAAAACTGATGATGAACAGTTCAAGAGGGTAGATTGATTCATATCTCTTGGAAGCACAGTAAACCAAGATGGTACATGCACTGAGGAGAAGAAGAAGGATTATAGGGTTGCCAGGTGTCTGGTTTTCGCCCAGACTGTCCGTTATTCGGGTCCCCTGTCTGGTAAAAAAACAGAAAATATCGGACATGTGAAATGTATTCCCTGTTTCCCTCAGACGGAAGCTCGGTGGGGACAATTGTCCCCTGCCGCGTCTGGTGGGTGCGGGGGAGTGAGGAGCATGGGAAGCCCAGCGGAGACAATTTTCCCCTGCCGCGTCTGGCGATGGTGGGGGAGTGAGGAGCGCGGGGCCATTTAAAGGCACAGTGCCCCCCCTTTTTTTTTCTTAACAACTTTGGTCTCCCCCTTTTTTTTCTCAACAGAATTTTTTCCCAGTGGTTTTTTTTTTTTGGGTTCAGTATTTTTGGGGGGTTCAGTATTTTTTGTTATGCCATCTGGCAACCCTATTGGCAAAGCAAATTCAGCCTTGAGTAAACTTAGGAACATTTGGAAACTTAATGCCATATCCTTACATACAAAATTAAGCATCTACTCAGCCATCTTTGTAGCCATAGCAACCTATGGCAGTGAAACCTGGCAACTTAAGAAAACAGATGCTCAGAAGTTAGATGCGTTTAATCATAAGTGCGTGCAGAGAATATTAGGAGTAAGCTATGAGGAAAAAAATGAACAATGAGGGCTAGAAAAATGGCTAAAGTAAGGTCTCTATCACAAATAATTTGTAAGAGACAACATCAGTGGCTCTAGGGCAGGTGTTATGAATGCATTCGTAATACGACTACCGATTATGGATCTCAGTTGGATGCCAGAAAATCCAAAAGAAAGAGGGGTAGGCCTAGGATGACTTGGAAGCGTACGATTATCAACAACATGGAAAAATATAATTTGAAATGGGAGGACTTAGGTTACATGGCAGCTGCCAAGCAAGCATGGAGAATGTGGGTAGCCCAGTGTGCTGAAAAGCACTGGATGGACTAAGACAGGGTGGGCAATAATTTTTGCAGCAGGGCCACTTAATGAATTTTGGTATGTGGTCATGGACTGGCTTCACCCCCAGAAGGGGTGGAGCCTGGCGAGGAAAGTGGTGAACCTTTTATCCCCAGATTAAAAATACAGCAAAGGGTTTGTGGCTCCCGGCCCTGCCACTACTGCCTTGCCTGGCAGCCACATGGGGTTCTGCAGCTATTTAAAAGGTTCGCGGCTCCAGTCCCTCCCAGGGTAGTGCCATGACTGGGAGTCATGAGCCAGTTACATAGGATCCTGCTGCCGGAGGCACTGCCTGGAAATTCAGTGCCATGGGCAGCAGGATATAAATAGAAAGCAGTCAGATGCAATCCGTGGGCCAGATTAAAGCATTAGGCGGACCGCATCTTGCCCAGCTCTGAACTATGGTCTAAGGTAAGCATCTATTCTTCCTGGGTTTATTTAGTTTAAACTTGCTTTCCCTCTCCCCATCCCCCATGCCTCCTTTGCCATTAAAACCCTGCTTTCCCCAGGCCTACCCCTTGTCAGCAAACCCTTCCTCATCATAGACCTAGCCGCAATATAGGACACATTGATGAAAAACAAAACAGCTAATCAGCTGAATCCCACTAAGGTCCCAGCATGTGTCCAAGTCTATGCCTGGGGAGAAGGGAACTATCTTTCTCATCTCTCTTGCCCTTTACTTCTGCAAAGGTTTTTGAAGTATGATTAACAATGATTGCAATAAAGGGACTATTCCGTGCAATGAAAATAACTTCACCTTCCCTGAGAAGATGTACTGTTGAACAGGCCATTGTCTAAATCTCTAATGCAGTAATTCTCTAATAAGAAGCATACTTGTGGTATTATGGTGCATTGTGAGAGTCTAGGTAAGGAAAGAAATGACAGAAAACACGGCATTCTGGGGAAGAGGAGACGGTGGGAGAATGGATGCATGATAATAAAGTACATGAGAAAAATAGTGGCATTGATTACTGTAATAACTGAGCCTAAATAGACAATGTAACTGGCACAGAGGCACTGGGGGACATTATGAATAGTACTGTTTGCAGTATTGAGGAGTGATACTGGGGCTGTATTGCTTACCAGCACGTTGAAACAAAATGAGTTATGAATAAAATTGTCTTGTAGCAGACTTGTGCACAGAATTCTGCAATCCCAGCTACTCTCTGTATTGTCCGCCCAGGGTTGCAAATACCCTGCCATGAGTACTGGCAATAGGTACTGGAATTCATAGCAAAAATATCAATAGAAACATGTTCAGGGTAGCTCTTCATTTTCTGGCTGGCTTATTTGTAGGAAAGGAAACTGATAGTTGAGACCAAAATAAGGCGACAGATTAATTTAATATTGGTAGTGTAGATAGTTCTTTGATCAAAAACTATTCAAGGATTGCAAAGACTATAACTTTTCTACATAATACCAATTAATGATTATTTACTCTTTATTAATCCCTTATAAATGGATCCTCAACATACAGTTCAGTTTCGGGAACGCTTAAGAGGCAGGGGAAGTTTTTTTTTGTGACATTGATGGACAGTTAGAGGTGCTATTTTAAAAACCAAGTTCATTTTTATGCCAGAGTGAAGTATTGTGAGACCGATAGAAGATTTGCTTCAATGGAATCTTGATTTGATAAGATGAGTGCCATCTTCTAGCTGGTCAAAGAAGGAGGACAGCATTTTTGTAATGTCATCATTTGCATGTCCAGAAGCAACCAGGTCCACTTTGAGGGTGGAGTGACAACTCCTATGCTGGAAGGTGAGGCAATAATAGATACAAAGTCACTGCAGCATTTCCATCTTCCCACAAAGATCGTCGTCTTCTGGGTAGGTTCATCTTCATCCAGCTAGCTGCCTGATGCCCAGACGATCATTTGGGATCATTTGATTTGATCACTGAGGTTGGTTGTACTGATGACTTCAGTATTGACTACATGTTGGTTACAATACTGATGTATTTCTTCTTCAGCAGGATGTACATATTGGTGTATATTAAGAAATACATAAAGAAAAGAAATAGAATAAAGGAGCTAAACTAAGGAACGTTCATCAGATTACCTTTTCCATCTTGTTTTACTTAACATTTTATGTATTCATAAATACAGCTTATATAAATGGACGTCTCTCCATCCACTTAAAAATCGCTACGCTTTTTGAGTAGCAAATTTGCTCCAAGTAGCAAATGAAGAGAAATTGCCACTTCAGAAAAATGAGCGTTTCAAGACAAATCTTTAATATTTCCTGTAGAGAAAATCTGCAAGATCTGTATCTTGATTCTTGTAAGAGTACACATTGCTGCACTACCTAATTTTTCATCCAAAATTACCTAATTCTCAATTGCCTGATGGTGTGATTTTACTTCCTAATTACTTGTAGATTGCTTGCAGTATTGGGTTTTCTGAATTTATTTCATTTTCAATTTATTTACTCTTTCTTTTGTCGGCTTTCCTCTGTTCTTCTTTTCTCTCTCTCCTCTTCCTCTCCTCTCCTCTCCTCTCCTTTGATTGGCCGGAAGTGATTTTGACATGTCATCCTAAATGCAATGAGACCTGTGATCTTCTGAACCCTTTCAGGAATGACTTCTAACTGTTGCTAAAAGAATTCTGTCTCCCACTTTCAGGAACTTGATTTTTGAGGTTGTCAGCTTCAACCTAGTTCCTGAGGAAGGCCATTGTCACAAAGAAAACGATAGTCTCTGAGGCATTTTGGGCCAGTAATGTGGAAGGTTCTGATGATTTATGCCAGAGCTGGTCAGAATATGGGGTCAGGAAGAGAATCTGCTCAATTTTTCAAAAAAATGACTTCAGTTGTTTGTAATTTCTTTTTCGTTGCAGTTTTCTGAGTAGCTGTGATTAACACAAAGACCATGAATGTGACCCAGTATTCTATGGGGAGGGGAGCAGTGAGGTATTGTGCTCTCAGTGATTCATCAGGAAGGATGGTTCAGTGGTTAGAGCACTAGCTTCATCAGTAGGAGACCTTGGATCCGTTCCTGCTCTGCCACACATTTCCTGTGAGACCTTGAGCAAGTCATTCAGTCTCTCTGTGCCTCAGTTTCTCATCTGTACAATGGGAATAACACTTCCCTACCTCACAGAGGTTTTCAAGGATAAATGCAGTAAAGATTCTGAGGTGCTCACATAAGCACCACAGGTAAATATTGCAGTTAAGGAGTCAGGTGCTGCATTTGGGTCCATGCTGAAGCACTTTTGGTGACTGGGAATATGGAAGTTACAAAGACCTGGCTCACCATGGCCAGACCTGTGTTTGCTAAGATGAGTGCAGTGTCCTGGCTGGTCAAAGAACAAGGAAAGCATTTTTGTAATGTCATTATTTGCATGTCCAGAAGCAACTGGGTCCATCTTCAGGATGGAGTGACAACTCCTATGCTGGAGGGTGAGGCAATAATAGATACAGAGTCTCTGCAGAGTTTCCATCTTCCCACAAACATTGTCATCTTCTGGGTAGGTTCATCTTCATCCAGCTAGCTGCCTGACACCCAGACAGATGAACATTTGGGGTAAGTGTGGGAGGTGGTGTTGTTTGCATCAGCTGGGTATGCCCTGGAAAGTGCTAACACTTGAGACACACATTTGCCCTGTGGCTTCATGTAAATGTTTATAAGAACAGGGGAAAGATTCAAGCACCATGGAGATCCACAGCTAAGCTCTCTGGAGGTAGATTTGTTTGCTTGTATTACAGTCATACCCCGTTACGGTATGCATTGTACACACAGATAACCGAGTCAGTTCCTGCCCCAAAGAGCTTGTATTTGAAGATGGTTCTCTACTACTTTCTCTCAATTATTTTGCTCAAAAGTGTCAGATTTTGCCCTGGCCCGTAGTTTGTAAGGTGTGCTGGGTTCAGAGGTGGCTTCTTGAGAATTAGCAAATCTACGGCACGCTTCAGAGGAGATAGTCAAGCTCCCTATTCAAAAGCTGTTTTGACAATCTCTCTCAGCAGGGAGTGTGGGTGCAGATGGACATCTTTCACCTGCTATGGACTGGAGGTGACTGAAAGCACCAGAATAATGGTGGTAGATGGTGATATTTGGCGATGGTTCTTTGCCAGTCAAGGTCGAAAAAGTGTGCCTTGCCTTCCTTCCACGCTCCGATTCATATGCTGTTCTCAGAAATTCATTCAATCTTTAATTTTTGCACCCATGTACCTCTCAGTATGGATGCTGGGCTGGTGCTCTGCTGGCCCACCCCCACCAGTGGTCGATAATGTTGGGTGATCGCCCTTGTGTGAGGTTCTTTAAACTAATGTTGAGGCAACATGGAAACTTGCCTAGCATCTTACACTAGATTACCATGCAGCCAATGTCTCAACTCACAGCACCCTTCAGCAAAGGGGAAGCTTCCAGCAAGGAGAGGGTCAAAAATGGCAGCCATATTTAAAGAGGTAGTTTTCAAATACTTTTCCTTTCCCAAAGTGAAGAGTTTCTTCCATAATGTCTGGCTCCATGAACTCTGTGTGTTTCATCTTGGGAGCAGCTGCTTTTGTTCAGAGTGGGCATCCTGGATGTGGGAGAATCACGCTACCAGGTCTAAGCAGACTATAACTGGAGAGATGCCTATCTCATAGAGCTGGAGGAGACCTTGAGAGGTCATCAAGTCCAGTCTCCTGCCCTCACAGCAGGACCAAGTACCATCCCTGACAGATTTGCCCCAGATCCCTAAATGTCCCCCCCCAAGAATTGAGCTCACAACCCTGGGTTTAGTAGGTTAATGCTCAAACCACTGAGCTATCCCTCCCCACAGAGCAGAGCTGGCTTCTAAGGTGGTGCAGAAGCATCCATGTCAGAGAGTGATTTAGGGCCTGGATACATTTTTCAGGGCAGGATATAGTCACCACAATGGCAGAGGACATGAAGTCTCTCTTAGCCTCTAGCATGGCCGTGGAATACCATTGTAGAAAAATCCTTATGTCATGTCAGTCCCTGCGGGTCTCGAACCCAGGTCCGTGGGCGTCATCACGCTCCAGTCATCCACCTGGCAGCTCACACACAATGGTTGGGACTGGGGCCCATGAAGCTCCACCGATGCCTCTGCATTCTGATTGGGTGAGTTTCCAGGCTCCTGATTGGGCCATAGCCTCTATTTAAGCCAGAGGAGGAACCAGGAAGTTGGTTGTATGACTGGGCTTCATTCTGCTATGGGTACTGGTCTGGTGTTTGCCTGCTGACCCTGGTCTCTTGGTATTCTGACTTGGAATGACTCTTCGTAAATGGCTCTGGATCCTGCCCACTGGTTTGTCTCCCACTTCTCATCTCCTGTCTTCCAACCCAGCCTGATTCCTTGTAATTTGTTCCTGGCTCTTGGCCCATGCCTGATGCTAATGCCCTGGCCCTGTCAGCCAGAGATTATCTGCATATGTTCCTGTTTTCCATCAGTAATGCTCCAGAATACTTCCTTCCTACTTCATCAAATGGTAGTGGGAGAGGGAAGGAGAGGATGCATGTACTAATGGTATTTCCTACTGTATCTCACCAGATCCTCCACTACTTGCCCCAGATTAAAGATTCAGTTTTCCGAGGTTCATCTCTTTGGAATATATTTAGACACACCAAGTATTCATAATTCTAAATATAATGAGGCGGAGGAGTTGTTCCGCATTTGAATGCAAATGTCTAGAACAGATACAGCCTGTTGTGAAGCAGCATATTAGACTGTATGTTTCTAAAGGAGAATGGCGTCCATTCTGCTTAGGCCAATGGCACAAAAGGTTAAATGTGAAGAAGCATTTCTCTTTCATTTTGGAAAATTAACTCTTTAAATGCAGCTGCCGTTTTGACCCTCTTTCCAGAAGGTTTCCTTTGAGTGAGAAGTGCTGTGACTTGAGATGTTGGCTGCATGTGAAACCAGTGTCGGATGCCTGGCAAGTTTCCATGCCGCTTTCGCATTGGCTTAAAGAGCCCGGAAATAACCACAGGGCGATATCGAGCATTATCGACCACTGACCCTAGTGGGGTTGGGCAGAGGAGCACCAGCTCAGCATCACTGCTGAGAGGAGCCCGGGACACCATTAAAGGTTTAATGACAATTTGAGGAATTTAAAGGGAATTCAAGGCATTGTGATTTTTTTGGCCTTGATGTCTCCAATTTAAACATAGCAGAATGTGTGTAAACAATCCCCAAACACTCCTCTTCTTCTTGTGTAACCCTCCCCAGTAGAGAACGAACCTCACCTTATAAAAATTAGTTATTAGAGAGAAAAGGTGGGTGAGGTGATATGTTGTTGGTGAAAGTGTCAGGCCTCAAAGCTATGAAGAGCTCTGTGTAGCTCGAAAGCTTGTCTCCCTTTACCACTGGTAGCTGGGCCAATAAAAGATATTTACCTTACCCACCTTGTCTCTTTAATATCCTGGGACCAGCTATAGCTACAACACTTGAAACAAGGTGTTAGGTTATGTCACTTTATGAACTGCCGGCTGGTAAGGGTGGAATGTTTCAGCTACCTATAAGTTCCTGGGGGAAAACCAGATAATGAGCCAGAGCTTCTGTTAAAAGTAACTTTTTTACTGTGTAAGCTGGTTTGACATCTGTTTTGATCTGATACTCCCTGGAAACTTTTTCTTTCTTAATAAGAATAAATTAGGTGTTTTGTTACAGAAAGCCAAATGGTTGTTTTGCGAGTCTTGAATCCACAGCATTTGAAGTCATTTGTGAAGCAAAGATACAGTTTCTCTCAGTGTAGGTTGTGGGGCTCGGTCTTGCACCAGGATTTGGTTTCATGCCCAGCATGAAAGCTAAAGTGCACTGCTGAGAGATGTAGGAATATTATAAAAACAACAAGGAGTCCCATGACACCTTTAAGACTAACAGATTTATTTAGGCATAAGCTTTCACGGGTCTTTGCCATGAAGAGGGGGTTCACCAACCATGTGCCCTCCCCCTGCCCAGGGAAGGGCCAGGACAACCCCCTTCCACCCCAGGCCCTGCCTCTCCCCACCCCTACCCTGTCCCTTACTCCACCCCTATCCTTGCTTCACCCATAGGGGAGTGGCAGGGCAGGTGGGAGTAGCAGAGGTCTGCACCGCACTCCGCCCTGCACTTACCGGAACGGTACAGTAGGGAAGCGGCGCTGCACGGGCTAGAACCACCTGGCCTGCACTTTTCCCACCGCCACGGCTGGTGAGTGCAGGGAGGCGGGGCAGGGTGCAGACTCCTGCTGCTGGCACTGGTCCTCCAGCTGCTAGCCCACTGCCAGCTGCTGGCTGGCCCCTCCTGCCTTGGGGGAGTGCACCCCCAACACATTACATGTGGCCCCACGTGCACTCCCATCACGTTGCCTATGCCCAAATAAATCGGTTAATCCTAAAGGTGCCACAGGACTCCTCCATAGTTTTTGAAGATACTGATTAACATGGCTGCCCCTCTGATGGGAATATTATAGACACTCCCCCGTGAGATGTGCCCATCCTGAGTATTGCCAAGGATTGAAGCTAAAACTCTGATGGCAGAATTGTTGTGGATGATTGGCTGGTTTTTCATGTAGGGGAGAGCCCAGGGACATCAGTGTTCCCTATAAGCTGTGAGTTTGTGCAGCCGCTCAGGAGAGTTCAAATGCCACCTAGCTGATTAGCATAGTGCCCCCAACTAGGTTTTGTGCCTACTAGTAGTGCACATTCGCACATGCTTCGGGGCACGTAAAAATTATTCTGCTCATGGATGGAAAAAATCCACGTATGGATGGAAAAGAGTAGAGGGAGCATTGCTCGGGGTCCAAATCGACCTTCTTTCTGTTGAATCGAAGAAGCTCTTAGGGAACTGCCTGGATCAGGGAACAGGAAATGGAATACATATCCTCTGATTGCTGCTCTGAGGCTACGGCTACACTACGAACTTTTTCTGGAAGAGGAGATGCAAATGGAGCGCTCATTTGCATATCTCACACTCTCATTTGCATATTCTCTTCTGATCCTTTTTGTGGAAGAGGTTTTTGTGCAAAAAAGCGCTGTGTAGACGGCGCCTTTTTGCACAAAAAACCCCTTTTGCACAAGAGCCCTTCTTACTCAGTTTTTGATTGAAAGTTGTTACTCTTTGATGGCTGTAAAGTGGCCTTGGTGAATAGAGTTGCTGAGGAAAAATGCGGTGGGTACCAATAGTCAGTACTACAATGGGCTGCGCGAGGTGGGAGGGCATGGAACGATTGGGCATGGGGATTACTGTCCTCTCCCTTCTGGATCAGAGATGAGACAAATAGCCGTAGACGAGTTGTGCAGTGGGAAAGCTTGTACTGCCCCTGCTCATGTTCTGTCTATGCATTGGATTAATGGGAGACTTCAGTTTGGAATGGTTTCGTGAACCCCTAGAAACCAAAGCGCTCACAATGATGAACGTTGGTCTCATGAACACATCAGCCATTATGTGTCTCCTACACAGATGTTATACTTCCAGTTTTTAATGCCTTTGTAAAAAGCACCTGGAGTATAAAAACTGTATTCAGAGCCACATTCTTTTCTGGTTTGCCATGAGGGTATATTTCATAGTCTATTAAAGCATTGATTCATAGCTTATTAATATGATCATAAAAGTTTTAAACACATCTTCTGGGGGATGTAATGCACCATCTGAAACTTTAATACTCTGTTCTCTAATTTGACAACTGTGTTAACACTCTAAATGTTTTCCCAATGCTGGGTGTTGTTTAGTGACTTGTTAGTATTTATCCACGTCGCAGATTTCCAGTGAATATTGGGTGGTTTTGTTTTTTAGTTTAAAACATATAGTCTTCATTCCCGGCTTTAGAAGTCTGTGTGGGTGACTCTCACCCTTGTGCAGAAGGCCAGCAGAAATCCTAGGTACCATGCAAGTGGCATTTAAGCTTTGCCTGAGGGTTTTAGAGGCACTTAACTGGACCACAGGCCTTTTGCTGACTCCCCTGCACAGTTAAATACCATGCTGCGAGTCTCCTCCCGCACTATATCAGTCAATGAGAGATTCCCCACTGGTTTTGCTGGGAGAACCACTGAGTCCTCATTAAGGTTTTTTCAGCTTCCTTGAATGTCTCTCCTTGATTCAATCAAACCACATGACACATCAATAGAAATGAACAGAAATTGTAGACTGGGAGTTTTAAATGGTCTTAAGGGAGTTAGGCATCAGTGTATGTTGCATGTTCAAATCCCAGCTCTAATACTTCCTCCCTTCCTACTATATATTAATAGTATTTATCATTGTTGTAGTGCCTAGGAGCCATAGTCATGGTGCTGCAGACACACACAACGCTGCGGCTCTCTGATAGATAATTTGCAAAGTGCACCCTCTGGCTAGAAATTGCAAGCCATTGCTGAGAGCGAGGAGTGAAGCAGAAACACTGGGCTCTGTAATCTCACATTGCTAGGAAAAAATATAAACAAAGCAGATGCTCGACTAGAACATTCGGAACCATTTCAAGTGTTGCTATAAACTGTGAATTATCTGAGGACCTTTAGTATTCGCAGCTGTGGCTTTTCCCCTCTTCCACAATGAGTCTCATCTGCTTTCCTGTGCTTGCGATCTCTCCTTGTATGTTAAAAAAAAAAAAAAAAAAATTTTTTTTTTTTTAAATGAATGAATTCATTACCACTGTAGCTGCCTAGGGAATTCTTTTTGCGTTAGTTTGTGCCCACCTAGCTTTTAAGGGTGAAATTCACTCCAGGATAAGGAACATGCACGATCTTATGCATCACTTAAGACCTCATCATAAGGTTCCTAGGGCTCTGTGGGGTGCTGTATTCTGGGATGAATTTTGCCCAGAGTACATAGAATAAGCAAAGAATAATGGCAGTCTCAAAGGCTAGTTAGTTATTTAATGGTGCATAATAATTTTTTGTGCAAAAAATTATTTAAAACATTTTTCACATTTGGAACAATAAAGCCTGGAGTTACTTTGGGGTAACAAGCAGAACTTGGCCCACAATTTTAAATAAAAGCTTGGAAGTTTTATAGCTTCTGTTTAAATGTAGGCCAAGCTCTGAGTTAAATCCCCCCTCTCTTTCTCAGAGCCTAACCACCCATGGTCAGCCTTTCAGCTTTGAGATGCAGCATCACCCAGTGTAACTAGAGAAAGAGCTATGCCGTGACCTCAATCCACAGTAGATCTTCTAGGGTATGTCTACACTTGCACCCTCTTTTGAGAGAGGGATGCAAATGAAGACATTCAAAATTGCAAATGAAGCCGGGATTTAAGCATCCTGCACTTTATTTGCATATTCACGTTATGGCGCTATTTCAAAATAGCGCTATTTCGAAATAACAGACGCTGTTAAGATGTGGTTATTTCAAGAGAAAACCCTTTTCTCGAAATAACTGGTAAACATCATTGTATGAGAAATAAGGGTTATTTCGAGAACAGGAGAAACCAAGATGCCATCCAGTGCTTGAGGAGTGAGGCCACTGCTTTGGTGACAAATGCCCAGATAACCCCAGCGGATTCAACACACCCTATGCTGCAGAGGAAGGCCAAAAAGTCCTAAAGTTCCAGCTAATGTGAGCAAAGGGAAAATTCATTCCTGATGCCAAAACTGGTGATCATTTGACTATGAGCAAGACTCATACCAACCAGGCATCTAGATATTGGCCTCTCTGTACTATCTCAGAGCACCGGTCCACCTCTGTGCACTGTCTAATCTCCAGCTGTGCCCTGTCTTCTTTAGAGGAAGATGAGGAACCCAGAATACAACATGCCAGCTGTGCATTGTATGTACAGAACTCGTTAATGTTAATAGGACTTCTGTAAACACATGAATAGAGCAGCCCACGGTTCTAATTTTAATGCTTTCTAGCTATTTTTATCTCTTTAAACCCTAGCTTGTTAAAGAACACTGCTAACATTTGAAATCAACCCCTTCAAAAATTAATAAGCAGCACTAGAAAACAATCTTGTTGCTGCTGTGTTCGGAAACATTGCATTGTACTTGCAGCACTTTGTTAGCCACAACCATATTTGCTTAGTAAGTGTATTTTAATATCTCTTTCGCAGTTCGCCTTGTTAACAGAGAAACAAAATTGACGTGGCTACGATGAAAGATTCTCGCCATCATCTTCATGCAGCAGCAAAAGTCTAAAATGTCAAGACTGGTTGGCAAATACAAGAGTTAAGTTCCAGACAGAGCCTGACAGTCAGGCCCCCGCGAACACAGTGAGGCAAAGGGGATAATTGCCCTGAGTGATTCAAAAGGGCCTGGCGCTCCTGGCCATCATTACTGCAGGACCAGTGGCAGCCAGAGCCCTGGGCCCCTTAAATTGCCAACAAAACAATGCCCAGTGTGCTCTGGGCAGCTTTGAGATCTGGTTGCTCCCAACCCCGCCCCTTCTGCCTTAGGCCTTGCCCCTTTTGGGAGTGCAGAGCCAGCCCATCCCCCCACACACACCTTTCACAGCGGTCCAGCAAGTCTGTTGGCCCCCTGCTAATAGTAGAGTCGAGTCTGGCCCTGAATCAGGCTTCAGAGGAGCTGTTCTGCTCATGCTGACGTTCCTCCGGGTAAAGGTTCTGCAGTGAGGTGTGAGGGATATGCCAGTTAGAAGAGTAAAGCCTTTCTCTTGTTGTTGTGGGATGGGCCAGAGCCAGGGAGACCTGCTCTTTCACTGAATCCAAGGAATGTATTAAAATGCACCCTGTAAGGCCGCTTGCCACTTGATTCCACTGAAGTTCCAATAGCCTTAGGTCTGTTCATGCCAAGGCACCAAAAAGCCAGAGCAAGAACTGCCAAAATCCCCAAGTCTGAAAGTGAGATAAAACATCAGCAAGGCAGCTAGCTACCTGTGGTACACAGCATTCTTTAACTGGATTACTCCATCAGTAGGGCACTTTCCGAATCAGCTGGTATTGGGCAGGCAACTTTTTTGGTTTGCACAAGGAAGCTCCTGGACATGGCCTGTCACTCAACCGTCACTTGCCCCCAGTGGAAGTCTTCACTTGGGGAAGAGGAAGTTGTGATTTTTAAATGCACAACATGAGCCTTTCAAAAATCGAAGTGCTCAAAGTGTGAGTCTGTGGGCACCGGTATGTCCAGCTGCTCTCAAAGTAAATCAGATCAGATGGGAGGGGCCTGTGCACTTGGAATTGTAGCAGTGGTTGGAAAAAACATTGGTTTACAAAGGTAGTGAGTGGACTCACTCTGTTAGCCATTCAACAGTGGCTGGCTGATCAATGTAAAAAGCCTGGAGTCTAGACAGAAAATTGTGCCTCTTAAATGGGGTGCTCAGAAATACTAGTAGGAGAGGTTTCAAGAGGAATTTTTCAGGAGCGAGTCCAGTTGCTGGTGGCGTTATCCCCTCCTCTGTGTATGTGTGTGAGTGTGCATCTAACTTACATTTTTCCTGTCTTAACAACAACGAGAAGTCCTGTGGCACCTTATAGACTAACAGATTTATTGGAGCATAAGCTTTCATGGGCAAAGACCCACTTTGTCAGATTGCCCACGAAAGCTTATGCTCCAATAAATCTATTAGTCTATAAGGTGCCACAGGACTTCTCGTTGTTCTTACAGATTCAGACTAACACGGCTACCCCTCTGATACTTTGCCTGTCTTGTTTCTCTTTTTGTGTGTCTCTTCCTTTTCCCCCACAAACACTCTTCTTTCAGGAGCACTAGAGATTTGTACCTTAAGGTTATAAAGTGGTTTGTGCATAAAATCTGTGTACTCAGTTTTGATGCTAATTATGCCCTTTATATTCCACTCCTGCTTCATGTGCCTACTATCAAATTCTGCTTTGCAAATGATAAATGATGACAGTTTGATTTATGCTAAGGATATTAAGAGTATATGACTGTCAGAACTGTTCTTTTTTTAAATCTCAATTGGCTTACATCTAAGAATTTAGTTTCAGTGAATAACATCAGTATGCTTTTTTTCCAGACTCCTTCAGCTTTCTCTTGTTCTTTTGTTCGTTCTTTCAGATGCATTTGCAGCATACACAGCTGGATCTATGCACGCAGGTGCATCTTTTTCAGGTGCTAACACCAGCTCAGGCAGATGTAAACATTTATCAGATCCTGTCACAGGGCTGGCCCTTTATGAAAGACATATACCCAACCTGCCTGAATCAGACTTCTAGACCCTTTTCATACTTATTGCTTTCTAGGATATAGTTTCTCCCCATTCTGTTGATATGACCTGCATTCCTTGTTCCTAGATGTGTTTTAATACAGCCAAATACATAATTACACAGGTTACCAGGTGGTCCAGAGTCATTGATAACAACTTTGACAATCTTAGTGTCATCCACAAATTAATTACTTTATATTTTCAGATCACTGATGAAAATGTTGAATTGTGTCAGGATAGTTCCAATTCCTGAGAGAGCTACTGAAAACTCCCCCACTGGATGATGATTCCCCCGATGACTGCTTTGAGCTGTTAGAGACACAAAGGTGGGTGTAATCATATTTTATTATTGGACCATTGTCCATTGAGGAGAGAGAGAGAAGCTGTCAAGCTACACAGAGCTTTTATTCAAGTCCCAAATGGTTCTTTTATGTTTGACCTTGTGTTTGCATTCAAGAGCATTCTGTTTGAATGGGTCTTGCTTACCGAGCAAACATGACTGCTCTATAGAACTTTCCTGGCCCCACCATTAATTACCAGTCTGCCAATCTTTGTCACCCATAAACTTTATCAGCCGTGACTTTACATTTACTTCAGACTGTAGGAATTGGATCTTAAAGTGAATTGGTATGTATTACTTGTGCAAAAGAAGCCTGGGGTGAGGTCCCTCTGGAATTTATCCTGTTATTGGATTTTCACACAGGGCTTTCTGCAGCCTTTCTAGCTTCCTAGCCTGCAGGGGAGCCAACAGCCATGCTGGGCCGCTGGGCAAGGTGAGAGCGGGGGCGCTTCCACACTCCTCGAAGGGGCGTGGCCTCGGGCAGAAGGGGCGGGGCTGGGGGCAGCCAGCCCTCAGCACCACCCAAGCACATCATGCACCCCCCAACCCTTAGAGCCACCTTGAACGTGCCATGTCATGCTCTGGTGGTGATTGAAAGGGCTCAGGGCTTTGGGTGCTGCCGCAGTAGCAGTGTCTGCCCCTTTCCCTCTCCCTGCCGCTAGCGGGTCTGCTTATCTGGAAACTTGTTGAAAACTAATCATAGAGCTGGAAGAGACCTCAGGAGGTCATCAAGTCCAGCCCCCTGCCCAAGGCAGGACCAATCCCAAATAACCAACCCAGCCAGGGCTTTGTCAAGCCAAGACTTAAAAACCTCTAGGGATGGAGATTCCACCACCTCCCTAGGTAACCCATTCCAGTGCTTTACCACCCTCCTAGTGAAATAGTTTTTCCTAATTTCCAACCTAGACCTCCCCCACTGTAACTTGAGACCATTGCTCCTTGTTCTGCCATTTGTCACCACTGAGAACAGTCTCTCCATCCTCCTTGGAAGCTCCCTTCAGGAAGTTGAAGGCTGCTATCAAATCCCCCCTCACTCTTCTCTTCTGCAGACTAAACAAGCCCAAATCCCTCAGTCTCTCCTCATAGGTCATGTGCTCCAGCCCCCTAATCATTTTGGTTGCCCTCCACTGGACCCTCTCCAATGCGTCCACATCCTTTCTATAGTGAGAGGCCCCGAATTGGATGCAATACTCCAGATGTGGCCTCACCAGAGCCGGATAAAGGGGAATAATCACTTCTCTAGATCTGCTGGCAATGCTCCTCCTAATGCAACCTAATATGCCATTCGCCTTCTTGGCTACAAGGGCACACTGTTGACTCATATCCAGCTTCTCATCCACTGTAATCCCCAGGTCCTTTTCTGCAGAACTGCTAATTAGCCAGTCAGTCCCCAGCCTGTAACAATGCTTGGGATTCTTCCGTCCCAAGTGCAGGACTCTAATTTGGCATCCTATGTAAATTAGAGATGGCTTGGGGCTGCTCTAATCTACCCCCAGCTGTTTGGCCATTCTGGCATCTGGGCATAGCCAGAATGTGGAGATATTTGGTGTTTCATGCCTTGCTACCTGAGAATGCCCAATAGCCAAGTTAAGCCAGCCTCTTTGTCCCACCAGGAAGTGTAGGGAGGAGTCAAATCCCCAAACCGGTTTCTCTTTCAGTGGTAAAAACAGGCAAAGCTATAATGCAGTTTCATTTGAGAGAGTCCTGCCCTGTAGGTCAGACTTCCTTATTTTGGACCCACCCACATATTTGTCTGTTTTTATAGTCTACCCTCTGATCCTGCACAGTTCTAACTAGTACATTTCAAGCCAATGTTGAGGCGGAGAAAAATCCTGTGTGTGAACTGTATTACAAAAGTCTGTCTTGTAAAAGGTAAAATGTTAATTTAATATACCTCTCTCTTAAAAGAAGCTCTTGTCTTTCCTGCCCTTGGGTCCATCAGTTCAACATGGGGCCAAGTTACTCACTAGTGTAAACTGGTGTGGCTCTACTGATGTCAAACCCATCCCAATGTATACCAGTAGAGAACACTGTACAAGTGAGAGAATAATGTAAAGCTTTGATTTTCTTAATGGTTTGAAAAAAGAATGAAGAAATTTTGAGAGGACTGAGCAGTTCCTGGTTAGTAACTTAACACAGGTATTTTTCAACACTTTTTTTTAAAAATTGGCTCTTTTAGTTTGACAACTGAGTTAAAGTTCAGTCAAGTCTCTCTGACCTTGCTGTAGGGAAAGCTTGGGGACCATTTGTTATTTTAAATCCCTTTACTTTTCATTTGTCAGATTCAATTAAGGAAGCATTTACAGTTTCATTTGGAAAGGGCAATGGTGAGCAGAAAAAAAGCTGTTCCAGAATTGGGTGAATGGTTTTTAAACTCTCAGCTGTTACACTCTAATCTTCGTAGTCCTGTTGACAGCAAGTATTACAGGGGGTATTTTCTTATCTCGAGATGCAGGGAGTTACATGTGCAAATCTTCATGCTCCAAAGCAAAGCTGTAATGCTGAGGATTTAACTCACAGACATACACCTGTGTATGGTTTACAGATTTACATGTATAGGCAGATTTAAGAGACTTGTTTTACACAGAAGCTACATCTACACTGCAGGCTTTTTGCGCAAGAAGCACATCGCAAAAGTGACGTGCTTTTGTGCAAGAGTGCGTCCACACTGCATGGATGCTCTTGCGCAAGAAAGCTCTGATGGCCATTCACAGAATGGCCATCAGAGCACCTGTGCTTTTTCTGGAGCGTCCAGACCTGCCTTTTTGCGCAATAGCTATAGCGCAAAAGGGAGTTATGCCTCGTAGAAGGAGGTTTACCCTACACCAGCAAAAGGAGGTTTACCCTACACCAGAGGTTTACCCTCTGTTCTGCTGTTTTACTGCTGATTTACTTGCACAAAAGTGCATTTGAGGTGTGGACTCTCCGCAGGTTTTTGCGAAAAAACCTTGCAGTGTAGATGTAGCCAGCGTGGATCCTTTGAAATCTATGGCGGCCTATTCATGGACCTCAGTGAGTTTTGGTAGGGTCTGTGCTGCCCAAAATGCTTAGATTAGCAAAGCCTTTAAAAAGACCAAACCTCTGATTTCTGTTTGTGGTGTTTTGTTCTGTATTTGTTTTTATAAAGCTCATTGGATCTCTCAGTGATGAAATCCTGGCCCATTCAAGTCAGAGGGGAGTTTAGCTATTGCCTTAATTGAGCCAAGATTTCACCTCAGCAGCCCCAACTCCTGCAAAAAGGTCTCTCCTTCGGTAGAGTATGCCACATCGTTCCACTGTCCATCCCTTCTCTTCACTCTGCTTTTGTGATTGACGGCAGCCTGTAGTGTAGACTCCCTGAGTTCGTGGCCTGTGAATTAAAATTTAACAAGTTAAACTGTCATTGAGCCCAGTTCTGGCGGAGGTAGCCAAAGCCTGCAAAATCTGAGCCATGTTAAGAAGTCTTTTAGCTGTGCTATTAGGGTCTGATCCAAAAGTCCAGAGAAGTTAGTGGAAGTTAGTGGAAGTTAGTGGAAAGAATCCCACTGATTCTAATCTGCGTTGGTGCACGTACCCTCCGCTCGGGCCCCTGGTTCTTGGTGCTGTGGGAGCTGGGGCACTGGCTGGCTGCCCTCCCCATCGTGCTTCACAAGCCAGGCTGCTCTGCAGAGCCAGGCGCTCCCTAGGCAGGGTGGGGAGCTGCACCCCCACGCTGAGCTCCCCCCTCTACTGTGTTGTTGTGTACTGCCTGGCTGGTAGACATGCTCACGCAGCGTGAGCGTGTCTACCAGCCAGGCAGTACGCAACTATGTACCGATACGCATAATAATAAAACTAACTTAATTAGAAAATACCGGACATGTATGTGTCCGGTATTTTCTCAATTTATTTACCAGACAAAAAGCTCAAATACCGGACTGTCCGGTTAAAAACCGGACACCTGGCAACCCTAGCTCTGCTGCCATGCAGCTTAGAGGGAACTTTGCAGACAGGGAGGCTGATTCAGGAAAGGCTGCTGGCTGGTAAGTCTCCTGGCCAGGGCTTGCCTCTGGCACCCCAGTCCCTCCCTTCCTCAACCCTCTGCCCCCCACTCCACATATCCAAATCCTCTGCCCCTCCTGTACCCATATCCCCTCCCAGATCCAGCACCCCAATCCCCTACCCCAGATCAAATTCCCCTCCTGCCCTAGCTCACAACCTAAATCCCTACAACCCCTCCTGTACCCCAATTCCCTGCCCTAGGTCACAGTCCAACCCCCTGCACCCCAGTCGAGTGCCCCAGGTCACAGCTGCCTCCTTCATCCAAATGCCCTCCCTTACCCCAAGTTTCGTTCTGCACCCAACCTCCATCCCAGACCCCACATTTCCTCCATTAATATCATGGAAGAGTGAGGCCCGGCCCACAACCAGTTTCCAAATTCTTGGAGTGGCCCCCCATCAAAAATTATTGCCCATCCCTGGTTTAGTGGTTAAGGTGCTTGCCTGGGGCTTAGGAGACTGGTGTTCAACTCCCTTTTCTGCCACAGACTTCCAGTGTGACCTTGGTTGAGTCACTTTATTGTGTAAAACATAGCACTTTCCTATTGGGAGTGTTGTGGGAATAAATCTATCAAATAGTGTAAGGTGCTCAGGGATTACCCTAAGGGACGTCTTTTAAGTACTTGATATAGATGCTGAATGCATTCCCTGGGCCGTCTGAATAAATGAGACTATCCCCCTAAGGGAATAAAATAAATTATTATTTAAATCAAGCTTTACCCACTTCTTTTCCAATCCGGTGCATATGACTGTGGCATTTAAGTAGTGCAAATTTCACTCTTGGTCCATGAAAGGGGAATTGGTCAGTACGATGTTGGTTCAAGTGATTTTATTGGTGTATTTGGGGTTTTGATTATTTCCTGCTCTTTAGTTTTCACAGGGCTTAGTAAGCATCTCACAACCCAACAGCCATTTTTCACCTGAACACTGACAACATTTTTCACTCATGTCCTACTGGTGAAATGTATTTTTAAATAACATTTTAAATCAGCGCAGGCAGCTCTAGGTAACTCATGAGCCAGCTGGAGAGTTGGTTGCATCATAGCTGGAAAGATCATAGATTTGGGAGTTGGTTTTTTAAAAAATGTTCCCATTTCTTACGGGCAGCCAGAAGGACCTGCCCACAAGACCATATCTCTCACCATAAACCATGCTGCTGCAAAATATCCAAGGCAGATCATATAAGAATTCCCAACCCCTGAAATGAGCTCATTATAATAATTTTCTGTTCATTTTCTAACCAGTATTATCAAAACAGATATTTGCTCCCAAAAGTTCTGTGAATATTTCAGTGGCTTAGTTCAGGTGAAAAACATTGTGTAAGGTGCAGCTGCAAGTTTGAGAATTTTCCTCTTTTTAGCCCAGTCAGAATGGTTGGTAGAGAAAACATGAATTCAAGTTGTATATGGCCACCATTCTGCATGCTGGACACCTGATGAAGTCAGTAGGAGTTCTCCGTATAAATTAGTGGTCCTTATTGATTGTGATCTGCAGTCACCCTTACTTATCATAAGCAGTGCTCAGTCAATCACTCCTATCAAAGTCCATGGAAAGTCTCACGTGAGGAAGGATTGGGCCCTAAACTGTTTCACCGTTGTCACTTTGAATCAGTCTGAAGGATTTTACTGAATGCAGATAGTGGGTCTCAGACTATTTCTAGCACCACAGCACTGTCTGATCTGACAAAAATGCAATAAAATACACACTGGCAAGGGATGCCCAGTATGAACTATAATGCAGACTGAGGAACCTCAGGGTGCATATTTCTTGACGTCCATGTCGTTTCTCCTGTTTTCTTCAGATAGGAGCAGAATAGAGTCCCATCATGCACATTGTCAGAACAATCCCTGTTACAGAGAAATAAGTATCTAAAAGGGTGTCATAAGGAGGAGGGAGAAAACTTGTTCATTTGGCCTCTGAGGATAGAACAAGAAGCAATGGGCTTAAACTGCAGCAAGGGAGGTTTAGTTTGGATAGCATAAGCCAGGTTGTGGCTTTATCCAATATCCTCACAAAGGTTTAATCTGCATTTACTGGAGTACCTAGGAAAACCAAAGCACTTGAGATTTCTCTCTCACTTGACAACTGCAGCGTATCACAGATGTGTGGCAGATAGAACAGCTATGAATGATTCAGGTTCACACATTTACGAGAAACCCATTCTAAAAAAATTATACCCAGCATAAATACCTGAGAAAGCAACAAATCTGCCACCAGTAGATTTCCCCGCTCTGAATTGATTCCCAACTGACCATAAGCTGTCTGATATTGCAAGCTTCCATGGGGCTTCTCCACTTGCTTCTCCACCCTCAGAGCAGGTCTTATTCTGGTATTCTTGCACTTCAGGGTGAGACAAAGCAATTTGCAAACTTCTATAAAAGTGGTTTATGCATGTAAAAGTTTTGCAGCCACTGCTGATCATCCCGCATAACGATGCGGTTCCCACCAGTTAGTGTTTGTCTGATGGCAACAGAACCGGCATTCCACTGTGTCCAAAGGATCGAATGCCAGTGGCATTTGCCGGTCGCTCAACTCAAGTACTTCGCAAAAGAGTACGTTCATGATCTCCTGAGATTCTTCCTCGTCCCGGCAGACCCTGAATATGCTCTGGATATACTCCAGCATAAGGCTCCCCATAGTTAAAATGATTGTCATAATGCTTTGATGCTCAACAGGTTCCACGATGGGTTCCATGCTTATGATGTTATGGTGTCTGTGTGGATAACCAGGGAAAAAAGGGTGTGAAGAGACTGCTGTAGCTTTCAAGCTGGGGCGGTAAAGGAGGGAGGAGACGAGTGCATTATCGGACACTGATAGCATGTACCCAGAACCACCTGCTGCATAGTTGTGATCTCAGTGGATGCTCTGCTCATCTGCTAACCATTCTCATCCTCCTCTTCCTCAGTGTCCTGCCTGAGGCAGCCTGAATAATTTCTTGGTCGGTATCCATGGACTGGGTTGGGACACCAGTTGGGTCCTCCCGTAGAATCCCATGCAGCTGCTCACAGAAGCCGCATGTTTGTAATGCTGACCCAGACCATCTGTTTGCCTCCTTTGTCTTCTGGTACACCTGCCTGCGCTCCTTTATTTTCATGCGGCACTGCTGGGCATCCCAGGCCTGTCCTTTTTCCACCATGCTCTGTGCGATCTTGGCATAGATATTAGCATCTCTATAAAGCAGCAAAAGTTCTACCTGCACAGATTCCTCCCCCTCACCTCAGTCAGGTCCAGGATCTCCTCCATGCTCTATGCTGGAGCTCATTTGAGACCCAGGGTGTTCATGGTCAGCTGTGCTGCTGAGAGTGCTGCCTGCTCTGAGGTCTGCTCGCCACACTGGCCAAACAGGAAATGAAATTCAAACTTTCCCAGGACATTTCCTGTGCACCTGGAAAGCAGTAGAGTTGAAAGTGCTGGCCAGAGCAGTCACATTGGGGTACTGTGGGAGTCCTCCTGGAGGCCTAGAATGTTGACTTTCACAGCACTGCATCTATGCTACCGTAAAATGGTCCATGCAGGATTGATTTTACTGTTACACCTTTTAAAAATCAGGAGTACTGAAATCAACTTTAACAGCCCTTAGCCCCTTTAACGGGCTTAGCAGTGTGGGCTCCTTGTTTAGAAAATTGACCTAATGTGGCTAAGTTCAACCTAAATTCATAGTGTAGACCAGGTCTAACTATTGAAAAATGAAACTAGCTTATCAGTTACTTATTTTGCTTTATGAATGTATTTTTTGTGTCAAAGCATTTTTATAGGAACAGTTTTACGAGTGCAAATAATTGTGCCCTTAACGACAAACCATTTGATATGAGTCTACATTTGTAGGCACAGTCGGGGAAATCAAGTGCTTAGACGGCTAAGGCCCTGATCCAGTAAAAGACCAAAGTGTATGCCTAACTGTAAGCATATGAACAGTCCCCATGAAGTTAACACCTGTGACAAGTGGGGTTCCGCAGGGGTCTGTTTTGTGACCGGCTCTGTTCAATATTTTCATCAACGATTTAGATATTGGTATAGAAAGTACGCTTATTAAGTTTGCAGATGATACCAACCTGGGAGGGGTTGCGACTAATCTGGAGGATAGGGTAATAATTCAAAATGACCTGGACAAATTGGAGAAATGGTCTGAGGTAAATAGGATGAAGTTTAATAAAGACAAATGCAAAGTGCTCCACTTAGGAAGGAACAATCAGTTTCATACATACAGAATGGGAAGTGACTGTCTGGGAAGGAGTATGGCAGAAAGGGATCTAGGGGTTATAGTGGACCACAAGTTGAATATGAGTCAGCAGTGTGATGCTGTTGCAAAGAAAGCAAACATGATTCTGGGATGCATTAACAGGTGTGTTGTGAGCAAGACACGAGAAGTCATTCTTCCGCTCTACTCTGCGCTGGTTAGGCCTCAGTTGGAGTATTGTGTCCAGTTCTGGGCACCGCATTTCAAGAAAGATATGGAGAAATTGGAGAGGGTCCAGAGAAGAGCAACGAGAATGATTAAAGGTCTAGAGAACATGACCTATGAGGGAAGACTGAAAGAATTGGGTTTGTTTAGTTTAGAAAAGAGAAGATTGAGGGGGGACATGATAGCAGTTTTTAGATATCTAAAAGGGTGTCATAAGGAGGAGGGAGAAAACTTGTTCATCTTGGCCTCTGAGGATAGAACAAGAAGCAATGGGCTTAAACTGCAGCAAGGGAGGTTCAGGTTGGACATTAGGAATAAGTTCCTAACTGTCAGGGTAGTCAGACACTGGAATAAATTGCCCAGGGAGGTTGTGGAATCTCCATCTCTGGAGATATTTAAGAGTAGGTTAGATAAATGTCTATCAGGGATGGTCTAGACAGTATTTGGTCCTGCCATGAGGGCAGGGGACTGGACTTGATGACCTCTCGAGGTCCTTCCAGTCCTAGTATTCTATGATTCTATGATTAAGAGCTTTGCAGGGTTTGAGCCTAGCAGATCTGATGTGCAGGTGCAAATACTTGAGCTTGCAAATGTGCATATTAAATCAGAGGCCAGGTTTTAACTACAAGTCCCTTTCACATCTTTGAATACAAAACTTAAAACAAAAATTGGAAATCCTTATACAGGTTGAACCTCTCTAGTCCGACACCCTCAGGACCTGACTGAGCCGACCCAGGGAATTTGCCAAACCACAGGCGGTCAATATCATCTAGCAGCATTGCCAACATTTCCATTGCTTCCCAGGCTCTTAGAAGACATTTAGGGGTCTTCTAACTTGTCCAGATGAGTTTCTGAGCTAAGTAACAGCCAGAACACTGAGAGCCAGGACTGGTGGCTGTAAAACTTTATGCGACTGTGGGAAACTTGCTTACAATGGTGATAAGTGGACATCAAGCTAACTCAAATCATGCCGGACTATGGATGTTGCTGGACCAAAGAATGCCGGAATAGAGAGGTTCAACCTGTATATATATCATCAGCCCAGTTTTGCAAGATGCTGTGTGCTGTCATCTCCACTGAAATCAAGAAACCCTAAGCAACACGAGGGGGGAAAAAAATGTTTTTTGTACATAAGGGGTGAGGTCTTTAGGTCGTGTAAGTTGGTACAGCTCTATTGAAGTCAGCAAAGCTATTCAGATTTACATCAAGTATGAAATCCTGTCTCCATTAAGGTCAATGACAAAACATCATTCATTTCAGTAGGACCAGGATTTCACCCCCGATGAAGATATGGCATAATGTATCTTTTCTCTCACCTCTCATTTCTCAAAAAAGCCACTCAAAATGGTCTTTGGGAAGGTGTCTGATGCATCGAATAAACCTCAGTGCAGTTGTTGGATAACCAGACCAGTATTCAACGTCAACGACAAAAGCTTTGGACCAACAAAAGTGTTTCAGTATGAACGCTCGTGATGTTTTAAGCCAGCAGATCTGCTTATGAACTTGTCCAGATGGATTTTTGTAAGCAGACCAGGTCTAAAATTTTCAAAAATGACCCCTTTTCAGAAAATAAGTCTCTTTTCAAAATAGGAATTAGACTCCTACTCACGTAAGAGCAAATGTGGTGCCTTGTGGCATTTTCAAAAGTACCTCAGCACTTAACACTCATTAGAAATTAAGCATTTTTGAAAATGTTACCCACATCTAGCACTACAGAAGGCCATTCCTCTGTGAGTTATAGTTTTAATGTAGTTTGGTGGGGGCAGATGGAGGGGGGGGAGTCAAGTTCAAACTTGGATAGCTAAAGATAGAGACCTAAACAAGGGGTCTGATTTTCCTGGGGGGCTGAGCCAAGTTATGGCTTTTTCAGGTGAAGTGGAAGGGTGGGGAAGTGAAATCCATTTCCTCAGACTATCAATAGGTGGGGAAGCTGTCTTTGTAATGTGTAAGGTAATTAGCATCTTTATTAAGGCCCATTCGTAAAGTGTCGAATTTAAGCATGATTGAAAGTTCTGAAGTTTCTCTCTGTAATCCGGTGTTAAAGTCTCTTTGAAGTAAGACGCACATTATCAGGTCTTTAAGGGAATGCCCAGGTAGATTAAAATGTAAACTAACAGGTTTTTCTTTGTGAAGATGTTGGATGTCTGATTTGTGGGTATTGATTCTTTGGCGAAGTGACTGGGACATCTGGGACACTGCTGACACATGATGGCATAAATCACATTGCTGGACAAACAGGAATATGAGTCCTTGATTGTATAACTGACATGGTTAGGTCCAGTTATGGTGTCACCAGAGTAGATATGTGGACAAAGTTGGCAACAGGGTTTGTTGCAAGGGAAAGTTCCAGGGTTAGTATTGATGTGGTGTGCCCTTTAGTTGTTAGTAAGTATCTTCCTGAGGTTAGGTGGTTGTCTATAGGAGAGTATAGGTCTGTCACCCAGGGCCTCTCGGAGTGTAGTATCCTGTTCCAGTATAGGTTGTAGGTTATTGATAATGTGTTGGAGGGGGTTTAAGTTGGGGGCTATAGTTGAAGACAAGTGGTGTTCTATTGTTGGTTTTCTTGGGCCTATCTTGAAATAGACGATTTCTGGGTATTCGTTTGTCCCTTTGAATTTGTTTTTTTATTTCCCCCGGTCGGTAACTGAGTTTTACAAATGCTTGGTAGAGATCTTGAAGTTTTTGGTCTCTGTCAGTGGGATTGGAGCAGATGCGGTTGTATCTAAGGACTTGACTATAGACGATGGATAGTATGGTGTGTCCTGGATGGAAGCTGGAGGCATGTAGGTAAGTGTAGCAGTCGGTGGGTTTTTTGTAGAGAGTGGTATTGATTTTGCCATTAGTGATTTGTACTGTGGTGGCCAGGAAATGGATCTCCCGTGTCGAATGG
Organism: Rafetus swinhoei; assembly: GCA_019425775.1. Taxonomy (NCBI): domain Eukaryota; kingdom Metazoa; phylum Chordata; order Testudines; family Trionychidae; genus Rafetus; species Rafetus swinhoei. The sequence continues at coordinate 191,752,439 of CM033440.1, forward strand.
TCCAGGCTGAGATTGATGGTGGGGTGTAGGTTGTTAAAATCTCTGTGGACTGCGTCCAGTGTTTCTTGCCCATGGGTCCTGATCATAAAGATGTCATTGATGTAGCGTAAGTAAAGGAAGGGTAATAGGGGACGGGATTTGAGGAAATGTTGTTCTAAGTCAGTCATAAAGATGTTAGCGTACTGTGGGGCCATGACGGTACCCATGGCTGTGCTGCTGATCTGGAGGTATAAGTTGTCCCCAAATTGGAAGTAATTGTGGGTGAGAACAAAGTTACATAGATCTGCTACCAGATAAGCTGCACTAACCTCTGGGATAGTGTTTCTAATCACTTGTAATCCATCTTCATGTGGAATATTGGTGTAGAGAGCTTCTACATCCATGGTGGCAAGGATGGTGTTATCAGGGAGGTTATCGATGTTTTATAATTCTCTCAGGAAGTCAGTGGTATCTCGGAGATAGCTGGGAGTGTTGGTAACATAGGGTTTGAGGAGGGAGTCTACATACATAGCTGGGTAATTCGGTAGTGAGTGTGCCAATACCTGAAATGATGGGATGTCCAGGGTGTCCAGGTTTATGGATTTTGGGAAGCAAATAGAATAATCCTGGTTGGGGTTTCTAGAAGGCATTTCTGTGTGAATTTGGTCCTGAGTAGAGGCAGGGAGTTACTTAAGAAGACAGTGTAGTTTCTTTTGGTATTCTGAAGTGGGATCAGAGGAGAGAGGTCTGTAAAATGTGGTGTTGGAGATTTGTCTAGTTGCCTCCTGTTCATAGTTTGATTTATTCCTAGTAACTCCAGATTAGCCACTCATTGATTTACAATAAGCTATTTCCTTCTTCCCTCTCCCTCGCCCCACCTTCTGTTCTAAAATCTGATTTGTTAGTTTATAACGTGTTCACTTTCTTCATTGTATTCCTTTGTTATATATGGTCATGTCAATTCACTTTCCAAATATGATCTGAAGAAGTGGGTCTTGCCCACAAAAGCTCATCACCTAATAAACTATCTTGTTAGGCTTTAAAAGTGCTACATATTTTTTCCTTTTGTTTTACCAAGATCAGACTAACCCGGCTACCTCTCTATTACTGGCAGCAGAGTGTGAGGCTGCAGCTGTGGAGGAAGGTAGGCGTTGCAATGCTCTTGGTGCCACTTGCATAGGATGGTGGAATCACTAGCACCGTATGAATAAGGACCCATGAGCTTTCCTCCAACCCATTCCTCTTGCCCTGATTCCACGTTGTTATACAGGGCAGCTTGCACATCTACTCCATATAGCAAAGGGTGCAGAGAGGCTCACAGGCACAGCTGCTCATCCAGCAGCCCTGCTTCGCAGTGCCAAAGCAGTGATTGTATCAGGATGAATTCAATTACATATGAACAGGAAAACTGCTGAGCACAGACCATGTTAGGCTCTGTGCTTCAACTTCTGTTCCATCTCAGATGAATGTAAAATTGAGGTGGATACAATTATGTAATTAATTGTTTTGCAGCCAGTTTTCCCGGGGATCTTTTCATTCTTTGGCTCCTTGCAGTTGAAATAACGCATCAATGACAAATGCACATCAAAACAGAGACCTGCACAGTTTGTGAAATTCAATTGTAAATATGCCTTGTATATTGACAGTACAGTAGATAGCAGCAAAAGCACAGATGTGATAAGTTATTTTAAATTGGCAATGTTCTGCCAAAAGCACTGAGCACCGACAACAGATTTAAAGTACAAAGAATTATTTTGCATAGAGACAAAAGAACATCTAGCCTCCTAAAGAGCAAATATAATTTGTAAAGATTGAAAACATTCCCATAGAGAAATTAATTCTTCCATCTCAACTACTGGTGCTAGCTTTTTTCCTAGCTCTTCAATAAACTCTTAGGTACCATTTCTTGATGTAAATAAAATGGTCTTTGTAGCCAGCTCATTGCAGCACTGAGGAAAAATTCTGACAATACTAGAACCTGAGACCGGAATACCTGTTTTCTAGTGAATGTTCATATTAACTGTGAGCTCTAGGGAAGACACTAAAAGGAACTGAGAAATCTGGCACTATAGTGATCTGTTTATTGGTGATTAAATTCATCAGAGTGCTGCAGCAATGAGTCATATGGTTATGAATCCTGCCAATACATTTTACATGGCAATCAAGTGGGCGTTAACCTTGTGCGATGCTGTAAGGCTCCCTAACAAGTGGGCGACATGAAAAGGATCAAAGGAATGATCCTGGAATAAAAAGTGGGAGCTGGGGGCGGGGGAGAGGAGAGGAATTGTGCTCATTAGAGCAGGAAGTCAGAGAGAAACTACAGGTCTCATCCTCCACTCCTCTGCACCTGGTGCAGCCTTTTACACTGGTGCACAGCGAGTATGAAATGCTACCATTGTGAGATAGGGCACACATCTGAAGGAGAGGGATAGTTGAAGCCTGATTCTTATTTGCCAAAGGACCCTTTACACAGCTGTGGTAGTGTAATGGGGTCTTTAAAGCTGAAGGATCATATTAGCACATGAACAAATGGGCAGAAATGGTCCATGAGTAGATTTAGGTTAGAAATTAGAAAAAGAAAAGGTTTCAAACGGTCAGAGAAGTATTAGAGGGGTAGCTGTGTTAGACTGAATCTGCATAAACAACGAGAAGTCCTGTGGCATCCTATAGACTTAATAGATTTATTGGAGCATAAGCTTTCATGGGCAAAGACCCATGTGCATCTGACGAAGTGGGTCTTTGCCCACGAAAGCCTATGCTCCAATAAATCTGTTAGGGTATGTCTACACTTGCCCCCTAGTTCGAACTAGGGAGGCAAATGAAGCATACCGAAGTTGCTAATGAAGCGTGGGATTTAAATATCCTGCGCTTGATTAGCATATTCGTGGCTGGTCGCCATTTTAAAAAGCCGGTAGCCTGAATTAACTTGCCGTGTGTAGATGCGGTAGTTCGATCCAAAACCCTTCCCTCGAATTAACTGTTACTCCTCTACACGCGGCGAGTTAATTTGGGCTATCGGCTTTTTAAAATGGTGACCAGCCGCGAATATGCTAATCAAGCGCGGGATATTTAAATCCCGCACTTCATTAACAACTTTGGTATGCTTCATTTGCCTCCCTAGTTCGAACTAGGGGGCAAGTGTAGACATACCCTTAGTGTATAAGGTGCCACAGGTCAGAGGAGGGAGGTCCTTGAACAGCCTCCTAATAGGAGTAGAGAGGGCAAACAACCTAACTAGTTTTAATATGGATACATTCATGATTAGGGTGATATGCAAGGGTTCCCTGCAAGCACTGGAGACTGGGTCAGAGACTGGGTCAGTGACCCAGTCTGGCCCTTCTCGTCCTGTGTTCTAATGTGGAAGTAAATGTAACCTAGTTAATGCCGGAGCAGCATATATGAGCCGATGCATGAATGAGATTTAGGTCCCCGTTTTCCACATTTGTTTGGTTGTTTTAATTGTTTAAGCACAATTTGCAGTGCTGAAACCTCTTGTGAATTTATCCCAAATTCTGCAGTATTTGATTTTTTTCTCAAAGCCCCAGCTGCTGGAGTCATGTGACTAAGAACCTTACATTTCCTTTTAAAAAGAAAAAAGCAAGTTTCTAGCCTTTATGTTGTGGAGAAAGTTTTAAAGATGTGAGCAACACAAGCTCACAACTAGAATGGCCAATTATTTTTTGAAAGTTTCATGATTTCTTTGGAGCCTGACTAACCCTTGGGTTTATGTCCCATTCAGACTGGCCACACAAATCAGCAAAGGTGAAACTGATTTCAAAATGTGTGGCATGGCGTAGGGCCCACATTTCCAAGTTGGAAGAGGATATTGTATTGTGATTAATTTTAATGTAAGGAACATTCGTTTCCTTTATTTTCAATAAATAATCTTTCATCAACTTGTCACTGTTATACGGGCTAGTGTTCTATTGCCTGCAAGGGACAATATATAATTTGTTCACTTAATACAGTGACAGTAGTGTCCTAGTTAAACAAATTAAGCTCTTTTAGCAACAGCCCTATTAATTGACTTTGACTATACTGCATTAATTACCGAAAGGATCATGAACATTTAATTGTAGAGAATTATTCTCCAATTCAGCAGAAACAAAACAAACAGCGCATGCTTAACGTGCAGCCTCCAATAAGCATTGGTTAGCACTGTGTTTAAGCATTGTACTTAATGTTAAAATAATTTTGTGATGGTAGTAATTATATGAATAACATGCTGGTAAGGAATAATAAAATACTGTGACATAAAAGTACCACAGTTAAAATAAAATTTGTTTTGATAAACAGAATAAAAGCCAGAAGGAGTGGATGGGCTCCAAGGTAGGAAGTGGATGTCAAAACTTTCACCTCTAGGTCACCAACTTCTGGTAATCACTGAAACTGTCTGTTCTTTGGCTTGTGCAAAATGAGGTTAGCAATTTGGTTCTGTGTATATAGGTATACTAGAATATTTACCCGGAGTTACTCGGGTCCTTAACTCAATTTTTATTATTATTTTTTTTTAATAAAGTGAAAATGTCCATGCTTCAATGAAATCATTGTTCTGGGAGGGGCCTGAGGAGGAAGGCTTCAGTATGCAGGCTGCCCTGGGGAGAGAGGGGTACCCCAGCCCTTTCTCAGCACAGCAGCTTGAGGCCAGATGAGAAGACCTCTCCATGTCCACTGCTGCTCCAGCGGGCTCAGCCGGGGAGGGGCGCAGGTTCCCAGCTGGAGCAGGTCCAGGTTAAGCTGGGTGGGGGCCACGGAAGGACACCTGTCTCCCGGCAGCAGCAGATCTGGGAAAGCTCCAGACTGGGTGGCATGGCTGGGCGGGCGACGCCTACTCCTCTGTCCCCATCATAGAGATGCCATCGTCGAGTGAAGAGGGAGGCACCTCCCCCAGCTGGCCCAGAATGGAGCTGCTGCAGCAGTTCTGTGCTGGGGCCGGTGGGCAGAGGCGGCACTCTGTTCACTTGCCCTGAGCCCTCTTTCAACATTTGCTTAGTTATGTCAACTTGGAGGACGGTACATGCTTTGGTGAGTCTGTCTCTTTTTTCTGTTTGGTTTATGAGAAGCAATCCCATTCCAGGCACATCCTATTGTCCTGGCATGACCAAACCCTGACCTTGCTTTAAGTTAGGATAAGAAGCTGTGTGCTGAATTTAGTGGTCCTAACGCTTACTGTTTAGGAGGAGTTCTTGAACAGACAGACAGATGGACAGACAAATTCTGTATAGTAGATCACATAGTATATATAGATTAAGTACATAGTACATCACAAAAACACTCACTTTAACTTTGAACCTTTGGTGGAGATTTCAGCAGTAAGGCCAAGGACTAAAGTATCTTTCATTCCTTCGCAGAGGTGGTTTTAAAAGGCCTAATTTCTTTGCAGCACCCTCGGGAGTGCAATGGAATCCTGTATTCAGGCTTGCCTCAGCCTCTTCTTGGAGCATTTAGCATCACCAGCCAACGAAAGAAACTCAGCTCTCCAGCTGAGTTCCTCTGGAGCTTCCTCCTTCTAGGATTCCAAGGAAGCAAAACAAAACAGCAAACAGAAAAAGGAACAAATAAACAACCCCAGCTGAGCTGTGAGCCTCTCTTGATTTCGGGGGCCTTGGCCAAGCCACAGTCTGGCTCAATATCTTCTGGTCAGACACCATAGATAATTTCAGCCGCTTTAAGGAGAGGTCTTGTGTAGGATATGGCCTATGAACTGAGGAATTGTCGGCCCTCTTTTGAACTCTTCCTCCAGTCCTAATTAGGGATGTAAGTGTCTAGCAGACTAGTTGACTACTTGATAAGCATAAGCTTATCGGGTAGTCGAATCGTGACTCGACTAGTCACTTTCCTCCTCCCCCTCCCCTGCTGCCTCTATCAGAGAGCGGCAGCAAGGGGGCGGAGCAGGAGCCGATGCTGGGGGGAGCCGGCTTAAAAGCTGGTTCCCCCCAGCACCGTCTCTGCGGGAGGCAGGGGAAGCAGAGGCACAGCAGGGAAATGGCGTGAGTTGAGACCGAAGCCATCCCCACTTGTGCTATCCCGACTTCTACACCTCTCCTTTTGAAATGTACAAGGGCCACTGTGGCTCTTGCACATTTCACAGGAAGAAGCATGGTGGGGAACCCCTGTGAGCCACAGACAGCTTTTGTACATTTTAAGGAGAGAGGTGCAGCAGTCGGGACCCCGCACGAGCAGGGACTGCTTCATTCCCCCCTTGCGTGGGTTCCCCGCTGCGCTCTTCCTTTGAAATGTACAAGAGCTGCGGGTGGCTCTTGTACGTTTCAAAGGCAGAGGCACAGCAGGATAGCGAGCACCCCACTTATCAACTAATTGAGTAGTCGATGAAAATTCCATCGACTACTCAATTAGTTGATTAATTGAAATTTGCCATCCCTAGTCCTAATATTCCATTGGAAATTCTTTGGCCTGAAAATCAGAAAGGAAGCCTACAAACCAGAGAAACATGGACAAATTGCTGAAGATGGTGTGACACGGTTGGGGAAGACCTTGCCCAGTTCAGGGCCAGTGCACCCATCACCCTTAGGGAATAGGTGAGCTTTCCAACCAGTGTCTATATGTTCACTTTCAGTCGTGAGGTATTGTGGCCTAATAGCCTGAGTTAGTAAACTCATCCCCATCTGCAGGGCGGTACGGCTCAGGGCTTGTCTAGACTTCGGAACAGTCGAAAGAGGATATGCAAATTCCATGGGAATTTGCATATCTTCTTCTGATCGCACTTTTGAAAGCAGAGCTTTCGAAAGTGAAAGTAAATTAGACGCTGCTTTTTCAGCGAACTCCCTTTGTCAAAAAGCCATGTAAACCTCATTTTTTGAGGAAGAGCGGATTTTTGACAAGGGGGGCGTTGCTGAAAAAGCCATGTCTAAACTACTTTCACTTTGGAAAGCAGATATGCAAAGTCCTGTGGAATTTGCATATCCTCTTTCGACTGTTCCATGTAGTCTAGATAACCCCTCAATGGCCAGAGTCAGTAAACTCCTCCACTATCTGCAGGGCAATGTGGCTTCCTGATGAGAAGCAGTAGACAGGGCATGAGGGTTCAGGCTCTCCCTTCCCACTGGACCCCAGCCCAGGGCCCTATTAGTGGCCGTAGTTCCAGCCACTCAGTCAGCAGGGAAAAGCTGCTACCGAAACATGCTTACTCCTCAGCGTCAGCTCACTCACCGGTTAGCTGTCACCTCCCCCTGGGCTTCTTCTTGCCACCATTCCCACAGCTGTGATGCAGACTTCCATCTCCCCTCCCTAGTCCATGGGCTGTCCCCTCCTTGGTGCCTCCAAACTCCATGAGGCCTCTGGGAGTGTTCTGCCTTCAGCCTAGGTTGTGGCGTCTCCATCCCTGGGTTTTGTGCCTCTCTGCAAAGAAACAGAGAGTTTCTGTGCACCCAGCCAAACACACAGGTTGGCGACTTGTGCTGGAGAGCAAGGCTCAAAGAAAGCCTGCAAGCGACTCTGAGCACCACGTTCAGAGCTTGTGGCTAGAGCAGTCCTGGGCAACCCGCGGCCCACACGGTGTATGCAGCCCATCAGGGGTCTATGTGTGGCCCACAAGACATTTTCTTTATCAGTGTCCATGTGTAGGGTTGCCAGATTCTGCGGGGTTCCATCTCTGTAGTTTTTTTGCCTACTGGTGTTACTAAAGTGACAAGCACGTGAACTGAGGTGGGTGCTGATTGCACACAGCATTGTCAGTGAGAGCCGTGCGCTCCCCCCACAATGACAGCGCTGCGATGGTTCAGTCGGCACATCCTGCAAATTCTAGGCACACAAGCACAGTTTGCAAAACTACCCTGTCCCGGGAGAGCGTCTTGGTTACGACCATCTTGCGGCCCACTGAGATGAAAGAGGGCCTCTCGGGCAACCCACTCACTGGCCTCGGTTGCCCATTACTGAACTATAGGCATGTCTACCCTGCAGTTAGACACCAATGGCTGACCCATGCCAGCTGACTTGGGTTCCAGGGCTGTTTAATTGCAGTGGAGATGTTTGGGCTAAGGTTGGAACTGGGACTCTGGACCAGGCTGCAGCCGGTTAAGCCTGAGCCACAGGAGCCCAAGTTAGCTACTGGTGTCTAACTGCAGTGCAGACATCCCCTGGCTGATGATCTCAAATGCAGGCTGGTGGCATAGCCTGCAAATTTCCACTCATTGTGAAAGGACATACATGTAATCAATTGTGTAAATGGCCCCATCACCATAGTATGAAGCCCACCCGAACATTAACAGATTACTTCCCAAAATACCTCTGTGAGATGGAGGAGCAGTCTCATTTTACAGATGGCATCCTGAGGCGATGGAGCGTTTTTTCCCAAGGGTTTTACTTGAGAAGCCTGCAGCACAGCTGGGAATTCAGTTCAGCCCTATTCAGCTCAAGTCAACAAGACTCCATTGGCATGGTAACTATACTTGTCAGCAATCTATGTGCAAAATAAATTGTGTGTGCACGGAAGGATGTGCACGGAGGGATGTGCACCACCAGTAGAAACACATGCTGCCAGCTGTGGGCGCTCTGCTAATCATCTGGGCGGCATTTGAATCTCTCCTGGGTGGCCACCCAAGTGCTCAGCTTACAGGGATCACTGCTTGTCCTCCCTTAAGGATCGGGGCCATATTTTTCTGTTTTGTTTGTACAGTACCTTGCACAATGAGGCCCTGGGTCATGACTAGGGCCATTAGGTGCTATGCTAATATAAATAATAAAATACAAGCAATGCCTAAGTGTAAAAGGAGTCAGACCCTTCAGGTTTCTATCATAGATAGGTAAGATACTCCCAGGATAGGGATACATAGTGTTTGGATCTAGGTCTCCTGTCCTTCCTGGTCCATTTGTCATTCCTCTCTATCTTCCTGATATGGTGGCAGGTGTTGCTAAAGAGCAAAATGCTGTCATTGGGAGAAATGAGAGACATGGCAGAGTCAGACACCAGTTTTCCTCATTGCTTCCTCATGAGAAATCTGTTATAATGCCTTTATGATTTGAGGAAATCTGCCTCGTGCTTCCTGTGTTTCAAATACTAGAGCAGAAATCGCCTCCTTTGTCTCAATCCCTTCTCTGTTGCATTGGCTGCACAGTTGTTTCTCTCTGGGTTTAGACCGTATTTTATGCCTGCCAATTTCTACTTCAAGTTAATGGCCAATGATTCTGAATTTGGTAGAGGCCTTGTCTGCACTAGGAGTACTTTTCCACTTCTGTGGGCCTTCCGGAAACTTCCATCCAGTCTTGTACTGCCAAGTCTTAAAAAACCTGGCAGTTAAGTCCCTGACAATGTATACCCACCTGGCTGTGGACCCAGAAAGCCAGTGTAAACAGAAGTATCTCAACAATAAAAACGCCATAAAATATATCTTTCCCTGAGAGAAGAGGCGAGAGAAACAGATAATCATGTGAAGCGGCCATATTTTGGGTCAAGAAGGAATTTTCCCTCAGATTGGCAGAGATCCTGGCGGGTTTGGGTGTTTTTGCCTTCCTCTGCTGCATGGAGCACGGATCACTTGCAGGTTTAAACTAGTGTAAATGGTGAATTCTCTGTAACTTGACCTCTTTAAATGACGATTTGAGGATGTCAGTGATTCAGTTAAGAGTCTGTTCCAGGAGGGGGTGGGTGAGGTTCTGTAGCCTGCAAAGTGCAGGAGGTCAGACTAAATGCCCATGGTAGTCCCTTCTGACATGAAAGCCTAGGAAGCCAAAATGCCTCCCTTTGCTGTGCAGGCTAGTTGCAAATGTGAGAATACCAAAGCACATGCAGAGAGGGCTGTCTTCATTCTGATGAGAAAGGAGCAGATGGGTGGGGGCGTGGAGTGAAATCTGCAAGGAGAATTGCAGATATTTACAGTTGCTGTGGCTGCAGCCTCTTTGTTGCCGCAATTTTGTGTATGGGTGCTGAAGAATAACAGATGTGAGAGGTTCACAGGGATTCTTTCCAGGTTCTTGGGCTTTTCCATTGTGCAAGTTAGTTAACAGTGAGAAATATTTCAGAGTTTAAATACAGAAAAGGCATGTGCACATGCACCCCCGCACACTATTTTGGGGATATAGACCTAGGAAAGAGAGAACAATCACGGCGACTATAAGGGGCTGTTACATTTCTCTTAAAGGTTGATTTAAAAACATGACCGTTATTTGAAGATGCTCAGGGATTTGGGATGTAAAAAATCAAGAGAGAGATGGATGCAGGGGCAAGCAAGGAAGTCATAAATCTTACTATATATTTGAGAAATGTGTCTGCCTATCCGTCTGTGAGTCCATTTGTTCAATTACTCCTCCTAAAGGGTAAGAGGTAGGACAACCACATTTGTTATGCAGCTTCCTCTTATATTTTAAAGCAAGGTCAGGTTTGGTTGTGCCAAGATAACGGGAATTTGATTATTTTTGAGGGGTCTGGAAGGAGGGAGTTATACTGTAGAATGACCACAGGGGGCAGCAAGGGGCCAGAGATGAGCACCAGGAGAACTATAACCTCATTGGGCCAGCGGGGATGGAGAAAGGGACAGCTATCTACTATATATTTCACAGAGTCTGTCTGTCTGTCTGTCTGTGTGTCCCCCAGCCAGAGGACATGCAGTCCTCCCCCAGCTGTACCTGCTGCAGTGGCCATAGACATATGCTTCTCACCTAGTCCCAAGCTGCTGTTGTGAGAGAGAGCTGTGGTTGTCCTCTCTCTCTGGGGAAGCTGAATACTGAACCCCTCATTCCTAGCCCCACCCCAGAGCAATGATTTAAATGAAGAAAAACAAAACGTATTTGCGTTAAGGACCCGAGCAAGGCCAGGTAAGTCTACTGCAAGATAAATTCAGTTTATGACGTGGATTTGCAATGGCTTACAACACTGTCAGGTGATTCAATGTTTGATCAGATTGGGGGGGAGGGGAGTGAGTGAGTGTGTGTGTGTTTGTGTGTGTACACCAACCCCTCTGCCAGATGGATTCAGCAGTGACAAGTTCTGGGTTCCTCTTAACAATACAGAAAAGAACCAGCTTGAGTTTCCCCCTCCTCCAGTAATCTGGGATAATTAAACACTATCCTGGGCACCTCTAGGAGTCAGTACCACTCCTCTTGCACGGTGCCTGTGTATAACAAAGAAAACTTCTCATGAAAGGGGAAAAGGAACTCCGCATTAGTTTAGGAGGACACCACAGCCGTCATTCAAAAAGGTATGACCATGAGCAAATGCCTACCCCAGAGTACATTGGGAAGACTCCTGTGCTTCAGTTTCCCACCCAGTGATGTGAAAGTCTGACCAATAAACATCCCTTTAACGCGCCACCGTCCTCTCCCTCCATTGCACCCCACTCACAGTTGCTGTCCTTCGTCAGCGAAGACCTAAGGTTCAGAGGTTCACGCACAGGGTTTTCCCTCCCAGCCGGGAAGGGAGGGGGAGCAGGGGAGCTCTGAACGATGCTTCAGCTATTGCACCACTTGCCACAGCTGGCTCACAGTTGCCACCGTTCATCCTGCTGCCACTGTTGGCCGCTGTGCCGTTTTCACTCTGCCACTGTTGGCCGCTGCTCCCACAGTCTCTCTGCTGCGACGTCGTCTTCTGAGGTTTCATCCCTTAGCCCCACTCTCTGATTTCAGCAGGCATTGGGGAACCGCACTTGTAAGAGTAGCTATGCAGTCTCTTTCCCTGCAGCCCGCTCCCACGCCACCTCCAAGGCTCAGCCCCTAGGCATTACTGATTTCAGCTCTCGCGATCGCTCAATGAAACTGAGTCTCTGTCTCTGAACATAGGGGAGGGGAAAGGAGGCCCAAACAGTGTCTAGGATGCCTTACGCAAGGTGTAATCATGGGCACTGGTCTTGAATCTCAGGCCATTTGGGGTTTGCCCCCTAAAGAGCACTGGGTGAAAGGGGAGTGACTGCTGGGATGGGCATCTCCCCCTGGCTAGCTTACATGGCTCCCTGCGTAGTGTACTGACGTTGATGGATCTAGGCAGCGTAGGCCTATACAGTGCCTAAGCCCCTTTGTGAGTGTGAGCCTCGGTCCTCTGCATGAAGCCTGCCTCCACTCCCTTCTGTTCCTCCTCTGCAGGATAGCTTCTGCCTTCCCTACTCCTCTGCTACAAGCTGAGAGAGAGGAGCTGGAGGAAGCAGCTTCTGCAGCTACCTTGGTGGGAGGCAAGCTAAAAGAGACAGCAGCTGCTCTGAGTAGACAGAATAGATGCTCTGCATCCCCCCATAACTGGGTAGAAATGGTAGAATGTAAGCGCCTGGTTCTCTTCTCAGATACACTGGCATAATCCCATTGGTGTCAAAGCAGTTACTCCGGATTTGCATTGATGTGAATTAAAAGGAAAATCCGTCCTTAGATGTTCACATACCTGGTCCAGATACATTGTTGTCTAAATGGCAGATTTTCTGTCCAAGTAACAAAAGAAGCCAAGTCAATTCCCCTTTAGAAATCAGGCACTAAAGGATTCTAAACGTTTTGCTTTGTTTTGTTCTCTTGTGGGTATAGCAAGGATATTTCAGTGTTCTGAAGCTGGAAGAACTGATGATTCAGGAAATTAAATTTCTCTGTTCATCACAAGGAAGCCTTGGAGGAGGCATCCATCATAATTGTTCCTCCGAACAGCCTCTCTAGCGAGTTAGCTCTGATTCAATCTCTCTACTGTATCAGAGTTCCCCTGAATGCAGTGTCAGATGGGCAGAATTACTTAAGGTGGTTTATGATATGGGCCGCTGAGGACACAAAACTGCCCTCTATTAAGAAAACAGATTGGAGAGGCCAGAAATGAAAATGGGAGTGTTTTACATCACTTTTCTCAGGCCAACATTTTTTCCCCCTAAGTTGTCATCATACACTTAGGTTTGCCTGTATGTGGGGAGTGTGTGTTGACAGTGGATGAGCTGTGTTTGCTTTTGAAATCTATTTGCAGTGGCAAGCATTTTCTGCAGGTAAAGTTTGTAAAAGATGTTCGATTGACAGCCACAGAGATACTCGTTTTAGATTTGTCAGCAGACGGGCTGATTTGCGCTGATGCAAGTGAAAGGGCTATTAGTCCCTGGCTGTCTAAATAGCAGGGCCACATACCTGGTTATCTAAACGTTTTCTGTCCAGGTAACAACAGGAAGCCAGGTCAACTTCCCTTTAAAAATCATTACTGTACACAGTTGGAGCTTTTGGTGGATAAGAGGTGCAGGATCAGGCTCATGGGTAGCAGCAACAGAGAAAGCTGATGTACCCTAAACAGGATTTGAGTGGAACCACCTCCATGGATGACAGACTAGTTCAGTCCCCCCCCGACCATCCAGTGCTTGGCTTGTATTGAGACCCCCAACAATTGTCTGAGACCACTAGGCCACTAAATAGCCATCAGATAATGACTTTTGGTCACTACAAACTTGGACTTGATTCCAAACAATGACCTAGAGAAGAAATGATTTGTACTTATTACCAATTGTCTGAGTCATCCGGTCTCACTAGGAGCAAGAAACTTTTTCTAAATCCCTGATTTTTACAGTGTCTCCCGATTAACCTAATTTTACAGCCTACAGTACTCCTCTTCACTCTGAGTTATGCACTCTAATTGGTTGCAGGATCTAGCTAGTCAGCCCCCAGCACCATAGATCTATATGTCATCCTCTTGGTAAACAAGACATCCCCTCCCATGACACATGTGCATTGCTTTCTTTGTTGCACTCAGTAAGCTGGTCGCCTTTTTAAAAAAATTCTTTTTGTTAATTTTGGAAAACATAGGCCGGACCTTGGTCACTCTACAGCAGTGGTCACCAACCAGTAGATCGGGATCTACTGGTAGATCTTGGAGCCTCTGATAGGTGATCCTGACAGGTTTGGCCAGAAGCTATCAAGTTCAGCTGCCCCTTCCCCCACTGCTGCACATATCCTGCCCTTTGCCTTGGAGCTGTCCCTCCCCCCCACCCCAGGAGCATCCTGCTTGCTAGAGCAGGGAAGGGAGAGGAGGAGGTGCTGATGTCAGGGTGCCCCCCTCCCACCCTGTATTCTGTCTCCACAGAACGGATGTGAGGGGTGGAGGACAGGGCTTGAGATGGATGGAGTTTACTGGCTGCTGTTGAGAGTGGTGCAGGGCCAGGGCAAGGGTGAGCCTGCCTTAGCCGCACTGCACCACCACCCAGGAGCCACCTAAGGTAAGCAGTGCCCAGCTGGAACCCACATCCTGAAACCCTACGCCAGTTATGAACCCCCTCCTCCACCCCAAGTCCCTGTCCTAGCCCTGAGCCCCTTGGACCCAAATACCCTTACAGAGTTTGTATCCTGAACCCCCTCCTGCACCCCAACTCCCTGCCCCAGGCTCAGCTCACACTCTAAATCCCTTAGCCCAAGACCAGAGCCTGTGCCCCAGCCCTCTGCCCCGGCCTGGTGAAAGGGAGGGAAGATGGAGTGAGCAGGGGCAGGGCGTCAGAGAAGGGGCACAAAGGAGACCGAGCAAGGGTATTTGGGTTTGAAGTAGATCCTGGATATCACTTAAATTCAAAAAGTGATCTTGTGCTTAAAAAGGTTGGAGACCACTGCTCTAGAGTCAATGGGGGTTTTGCCACCCACTTCAGTGGAACCAAGGGGCAACAGTGTTTTTAAGAAGAAAATATACATAGGATTCTCAAAGTAAGCATTAAAATATAGAATAAATATTGTTAACGATAAAAAAAAACCCCTCACATTCAGCATATTTCATACATTGATACATTAAGCTTGATTTAGCAGCAGCTGATCTTTTGTAATTCCCTATAATTATGCAACCATAGAAAGAGGTTGATCCTCACTTCTTTCTTGGACACTATTCTCATTCCAGTGGTAATTTTCCATTCATAAGGCCCTGTCAGGCCCACCCCTGCCTAACCTAACATGTTATGTGAGAGGTTGATCCCCAGCTCCACATTCGCAATGACACCTGTCTGCATCTTCCACTTGTCTCAGACCAGGGGCAGACAAGATCCAGTGGATGGGCAGAATCCAGCCCTCGGGCCACCCCGCCGGGACCCTTGGGCACAGAGCAGCCTCACACAGCTGAGAGAGGCTTTCTGATCCCTGTCTCTCTCTGCTCTGGGCACCAGGGAGAGGGGAGACTTCACAGATACCGGACAATGGCTGAGAGATTTTTCTGGGGGTGGGGGCAGTGTGCGACGCCTCCCTGCTCCTCCTAGCAACCTGCAGAGAGAGCAGTCAGCCATTTTGAGTAGCCTGAGGCTGTGGCAGTCAGGGAGCCTGCCTCTGGGTCCAGCAGGGCTCCTGGCCAGGAGCTGCCTAGATAAGTGCCTTCTGGCCACAGCCTGCCTCTGGCACCCCAACCACAGCCTTTCTCTGGTACCCCAGCCTCAGGTCACCATCCAAATCCTCTGCATTCCCCCTTCCTTCCCCAAGTCACAATTCCCTCACAGACCCTGCATCCCCTCTTACATCCCTCCCCACAGGCCAGAATCCTCTCCTGCACCCATACCCCCTCCCAGACCTTGCACCCCAAGCCCCAGCCCACAACCCTTTCCTTCACCCAAATTCCCTCTGAGACCCCAGTTCCCTAACCTGAGCTCTCTTCTGCACCCAAGGTCTATCCCAGACCCTGCACCCCCTCCATAGAAAAGTGCAGCTCTTGACCACTTACCAAAATTTTGGAGTGTCCCCTGTCTCCCATCAAAAATATTGCTCACCCCTGCTTAGACTGTAAACTCTTCAAGGCAGGGACTGTGTTTTGTTCGGGGTTTGTATGCAGGATCCTGACCCATGATTGCAGCAGTGCAAACAAATAAAAATGACAGCAGAATTGGATTACTAGCGTAAAGTAAATCATGCTTATTTTTAAATCAACTACATGGCTAATGTCAATTGACAGTAATTATTTCAAATTTTAAAACATTAAAGCAGGTCAAATTTGAGACCTAAATAAACAGATGGTGTTGGTTTAAATGCAATATGAGAGTGCAGTGTTTTAATAATGATGGAACTATCAGACACTCAAAACTGATTCATTAAATTGTCTTTCATCTTTTTTGGACATCTTTAATATTTAATATTCCTCTCTCTAGCAATTTACATTCATTGCTGTATTTTCCTTTCCTAAATTGCAGTTTGATCTCAACCATTTCTGGCTGACCTAATGAGACTGTTTTAATTTATTCGCTTTAATATGGAAAAACTGCATGCATATAAACATTTGCACCATAAATTAGGTGGGGACAAAAGATTCCAAGGCTGTTACTGAGAGACATGCCGAGCCAAATCCGGCTTCAGCCAAAGATGATGAAAGTTGTGCAATGCAAAGATACACACATGAATACTTAGCAGAGCTACTCTCCTACTGACCATTGGCTGGCTCAAGCAAGCAGAAAGGCAACAATAACATGGTTGGCCAACAGCAGCCAATGCTTGCTTGAGTTTGGAGGCAAGCGTGAGATGCAAGGAAGTTCTCCTCACCTGCCTCTCACTTTTTATTCACGAAGGAGACTCCATATGCCCGTACTCTGGACTCTCTCTTCAGTTTGGGTGTGGAGCTGAAGGCAGAGTAACAAGGCCCCTATCATGGGCTAATCGTCATTTAACCAAGCACAGCTTAACGCTCTCCAGCAAAGAATATGAAGGTCTGTTCCTGGGAGTTAGTCAGTGAGTATACAACCTTCTGTTAGAGGCATGTCTACACAGCAGCTTAGAGCTGTAATTCCTCACTCAGGGGGATGTACACCTGCTAGCTCGGCTCAAGCTACAGCCTAAAAATATCCTTGTGGCCATAGCGGCATAGGAGGCATGTCAGGCTAGCTGCCCAAGTATGTACCCGTGGATCTGGTGGGATTGTACTTGAGCACCTCGCCAAGTTGCTGCCCATACTGCAGTGGCTATGCTACTCTTCTTAGCATGCTAGTTTGAGCAGAACTAGCCCATACATGTCTCACTTGGTTAGGAATTACATTTTCCAGCTGCTGTGTAGAGATACTGTGGGAAAGGGCTCACTAACCAACCCAAGGAGCTGTCTTGCAGAGGGATAGTTCAGTTCCTCTCTTTGGACAGATATTCTCATGAAAGTCAGATAGTGTCTTCTAACTTCTCGGGAGTAAGGCCCAGAAACAAATGCTGGGCAAGCTTCACCCATTTGGGACATGTCTTTGTGTACACTTAATTCTAAAGCACAGAAGTGCCTAGCTAACAGAAATAATGATGATGAAGGCACAAGCTTCGGGAGCAGAGGGAGGCAGGTTAGTAGCGTGTCTGTGCTGAGCATGTTTAGCACAATGCAGAAACCTCTGCATCCCTTCTACCATGCAGGATCATCTGCAATCAGACTTCCCAGGCAAGTTTTAATGCTATAGCAATCACCACATCACTTTCATTTTACTAATTCTGCCCCCATCCCCTTGCAAATGAAATCAAAACCATTCTCACCATGAGGAACTCGAGTGGCTGCTTTTCTGCTTTGTTTACAGTAACCATTAAACTGATCCGATGATGAATGAGAATCTTCATCCCAACATCATCTTAATGACAATGTGCAGAAAAAACAAAGATCTAGCCCCGGAGATTAAACAAACCTGCTTGCTGTATATCTCATGAACTTGAACAATTTAATTGGATAGTGCAGGGATAAAATGTTTAAGTTTTCCTCTGGGATTTTGCAACAGTCACATAGGCGATGGGTTTTTCATTATAATTTTCAAATGCAAAACACAGAGTAGAGTGCAGATGAGCATTAATGTCTCTCATTTTAACCTCAAGCTTGAAGACCCCGTCTCAAACTCACTGAAATCAGTTGGAGTCTATTTACTTCATTGAGCTTTAAATCATCCTTTTCTTCATCAGCTGTCCTGCTAGAGAAGAAATAAAAATATCTGGAAAGAAATTGAATACAACATTTAAAAATCAGAACAAAATTCTAATCTACCCACAAACTGCACTTTCTGACTCTCTCTTCTCTGATATTGAGTTTCTTTCATCTCTGGATATTGAGGAGCGCTCTTTCTGTAACCTAGTTGCCCACCTCATTTCTATAATGCCTCTGTCGTGCTGTTAAGGAAGCCACCACCTCTGAAAGGCCACTGGTTCATTTTGCACCTTGCTTGCTGCCTTTGTGTACTAGCAACAGTTCCAAATCAGTCTCATGCTGCAAAAACTGCACTTTCTGTTGGATTTCCATTCTGTTATGTTACTATCACAGGCTGGCTAGCCCCTGGGTTAAAACTGGTCCAGCTCTCCTGTGCCAGACAGGTGCTCCTAGCTGGGCTAGTTAAGGGGGCGGGATTGCACCTGGTGCTATAGAGGCTGGTCAGAGGCCTGATTGAGTAGACGGGGCCTGAGGAAGAGGGCTCACAGAAGAGAAGAGATACAAACCTGTGGTGGGTGCTTGAATCAAGGGGCTAGGTACTTGGGAAGGTTGTCCTGGAGCAACTGTTCTAGATGGGTAACAGATCTTACTATGTTTGGGAAAATGCAAAAGGGAGGATTACCAGAGATTCCTAGGAAGGGAGGTAGTGAAGCTCTAGGCAAAAGGTGAGCGGAGGGACTGTAACAGGTGGGGTTTTGTGTGTGTGTTATTCTGTGTTTAGACCATACCTGTTTAAAAGCGACTGTGTGAGGTAGCGTAGGCCTGTCAGACTAGAAGAAGTGCTGCCAAATCACAGCTGCTATCACCTACTTCTGGAATTCTCCGTGATGTGACTTGGAGTTTTTGCTAACAGCTCAACCACTTCATTCCTCTGAACTCCTGACTAATCCCGACTAATCCCAGTGACTTCTTGTTTTTTTCATTCATCGCATTTTTATTCTTTAGAACGCTTCCTTCGGACACCTTAGTCTGGGGTGGTACTTCATCTCTGTTACCAGGAAGTCAACAATGCGGTCTCTTTAGGTATTCCAGCCCTAAAACTTACCATGAGTGGCTACTGAAAACCAGTTTCATCAGGCGTGGAGTTCTTCTGGCTATGTGGCTGATATATTGAGCTGAGCTCAAAGGATCTCAGACTTTACCCAGTAATGATGCTGCTACCAATCCTTTATGAATAAACCTTTAGATTTTAGTTACTAAAGTGGTTAAAATGGCTAATAATAAAGTGGCTAGTAATATACATAGTCATGGCAAAGTTCTTATCTCAGGTTTGTAGCAGTGGTGGAATAATCTGGTTTGGAAGGTCTCTGGTAATTTCCAAAAGATTGGACGATCCACAGATTAGAATGGTCCTTATTATTTGCAGGAAAGAAGTAACCTGGAGGTAATTCAAGAGTCTTTTGGCTCTTCTGCCAGATGTTTAAAACTTAGTTGTCCCAAAACAAAGCCTCCAAAACAGTTTGTGGGAAATTACTGGTACAAAATGGAGTCAAGGGTCACATGCCTTTATGCTGATTTGCAACTAATCATTTGCAACTAATCTAGCTATTGCAACTAATACCTAGATTCTGGCAGGGGCATCTGCTGGAAGTCTTGCTGGGCAGGACAAGTGGGCATTTTATGGCTAAGGTGACCATATATCCCACCTGGCTGGGACAGGTCCCTTTTTAAGCCCCATCCCAGAGTTACTGTTTTTTAGCAAAACTGGCCGTTTGTCTCATTTGCTTTTGCCGACTGATCATCAAATGCCCAATTTTGCCCCCCAAAAGTGGGGTCCATCCCTTGGAGAAATGTTCAGGGGTAACGTGGGCGGGCAACCCCAGGGGGGGTGAGGTGCAGTGATGCCAAGTGGCTCAGCCAGCCACGTGTGGTGTCCCCATCTCTGGCCCCTTGTGAGAGGGAATTGTCTTTTAATGGGCCAGCAGCACCAAGCTACCTGACTTCTATGTAGGTTTTACTTGGCAGATGCTATACCAGGAACAAGTACAAGGGTGACATGGGTATATGGCTGATATTCAGCACTTCAAATACACAAGTGTTACATGCATGTAAACAGGATACTCCTCCTTAGCAAACCATAACTTTTCAATTGACACCTTCCATGTTCTACTTAGTACAGGTTTTGTTGCAATTGTCTAACAGTGCCATCACTGATAGAAAGATTTCAGTCATATAGCATCACACCTTCTGTTTCCCCCTTCAGTACTATGGCTGCGGTCTGAGACTTTCTTAAATAGCATCCATACCACATCTCTGGTAACTTTTAATATCTTGCTTATTAACATTAGCCCCTCTTTAACTAGTTTCCTCTAGCTTCCCTCTCTTTAAAAACTAGTGATCATGCTAGGGTTTTTTTTGTATTCCTTTCATTCCCCCAGGGTGTTCAGTTTTAATTGTGTTAAGTTAATGTACGCAGTTGAACATTGTTATATTAAGTATAACTTCTTTAAAATAGTGGAAAATGAGAACATAATATTCTATTACCATTATAACCTATGCTAGGAACATGTGCCAGTTTTTTCAAAAGTTAAAGATAATTGGTTTTAGGGTTTGATCCAGGTCTTACTAATCCATTGCAAAACTCCCATTAACTTCTGAGATGAACAAAATGGAACCGTTAGGCCAAAGTTTTCAAAAGGAGAAGTGTTCGGTGCATCTGAAAACCAAGCCAGAGGCATTAAAAGTTGAACACAGGCACCCAAAACTGCTAGTAGCCTTTCAGTTGGTTTTTGTGAGTTATGGTAAATATTCAAGTTTTGTGTGAGGTTTGTGGGATCAGACTTGTGGAAAGGATTTTTTTTTAAGGTCTAGAATTAAGTCAGATACAGCTTTGGTGAGTCAAAAGATTAATTTAAAGTAAATCTGTTTTCTGCTCATCTGTGCTGATTGCCACCCAGCGATGCCATTTGTCGTGGCTGAGGTCTTCTGTGCGGAATGCCACAGAGTTTCTTTTTATAGGATGCCTTTGAAATCAAGTCTTCATCTCCTCTTTCTCCTTCTAACGTTGGACAAGTGCCGGAATAAACACATGGTCTGCTACGTCTCTTAAGGAACTCGGCAGTGTTTTACCCTATTTTTAATATTGGAAAATAGTCTGTAAACAGTTCATTGTTCCCAGCAAAGCGATCTCTTTGAATATAGTTAATATCATTGCTAACATTTGCGCTGTCAGGCAGCCAGACAAAACCAGGATTTTCTATTATCTGCTCTCAGCAGGAAAATGACCCACTTCTCTGCCCACTGAGGTTTGCTCCTCTGTTCTGATTGAATCATGATACTGTAAATGAAGGGTTACTGTCTCATGCTGGGGCTGTACAGTTCTTATACATTTTCAAAGGTGACTGGGGAAAGGGAAGAACACTAAGTTAACACGTCCTAACTATTTCTCCATGGCCTCCTATGACTCATGAGACTGTATATGGTAGTCGAGAGAGATCAGCCGTGTGAGGTAACATCTTTTATTGGAACAGCTTCTGTTGATCAGAGAGACGTGCTCGCCTTGTTACACAGGACTAGGGAGTTAAAGGGGACAGTGGCCTTGGCCCTGGCAGTTTAATAGGGCTCGGGTCTCTGAGCCACTGTTGTTGCATCAGCAACCGGAGCCCTGGACCCTTTAAATTACTGCCAGAGCCCCACACAGCATGGTCCAGGTGGCACTGAGGGCTGCCTGGGGGAGGCATGGTGCTGAGGTCTGGCTACCCCTAGCCATGCCCCTCCTGTCCAAAGCCACACCCCTTCCAGGGGATCTGGAGCCAAGACTCCCCTCTCTTTCCCCCTACACTTGTATATTGCCCAGTGACGTCTGTTGCCAGCTCTTCCCAGGGCACTGAGGATATAACTCGAAGACGAATTTGGTGCAAGCTCACTCACCAACACAAGTTGGCACAATAAAATGTATTATCTCACCACCTCCCCTTCTCTCTTATATGGTGGCCTCAACGTGACTTGCATGCGGTGTTGTTATAGCCCTACCTCTGTAAGCCAGCCGAATACAACTAGATTTGAGCCCTCTATTGCAGCTCATGGCTGAGTGCTAAGTGGAAAAGACAGTTGCTTATTTTGTCCCCTCATAGTTGCTGGACTGTGCAGTTTTGTGTGAATGTGCAGTGGGTGTTACCAGACTCTGCATGAGCACACCCAGCAGAGAAAATAAAGAGTTTCATGTGTCAGATTAATGTTGGTTTCTGAGCTAGCACAAAACTGGAAGAGGACTAGATTGAAAAAAAGAGGAATTCATCTTCATTATTTAAAGCAGCGTGAGGCTTGTTTATAATGTCCTGAAACTAAGGTTTTTTTAACTTTACTTATTCATGGTAAGTGCTAAAACCTGAAGATATTATACTGCTAATTTCAAATGAAGTACGTGGTGAGTATTGTTTAACTGAGATGTTCAAGGGGGAGGAATATTTCTAGGACAATTACATCACGTTTGCTAGACCAACCGGTCTTGAGATCTAAATTGTAAATTAAACAGCATGAGCCTTCTAAAGTGACTGAAAATTTCAGTCTCTTTTCCAGGAGGAGACTTTAGTGGTGATTAAGACTTTCATTTATTAGACAATCTAATCCAACTCCTGGATTACTTGGAAAGGAATTAAACTAGTTCAAAATGAGCGCTTCTGTACCGTAAACTACAAGAGCACAGACCAAAACAGTAGCAAATCTCCTAATGTAAGTTATAGCAAGAAGTTCACATACTGAGGGTTCATGGCATGGTAAAAGGCTATATGGAGAATTTTGTTTAATCTTTTAAGATTTAAATGATTATCCAAACTTTGAACAAAGACTGGAATACTGCTTCTTGTGGTCTTTCTCCTCCCCTGCTCTGAGGCTGGGTTTGGAAGAGGAAAGAACTAGGAAATAAACACTAGAACAGTCTGATGCTAGTAGGGTTGCCAGGTGTGCGATTTTGAACCGGACAGTCCAGTATTTGAGCTTTCTGTTCGGGAAACAAATTGAGAAAATATAAATGAGAAAATATAAATGTCCAGTATTTTCTAAATAAGATGTAATGTAGATTGTGATGTAATATCAAGTGTGTCCGGTATTTTTGCTAAAACTATCCGGCAACCCTAGATGCTAGGGAAATCAGGTTTATTGGATTTTAACAAAGGAATGCTATTGTAAGCCATGTAGTTCGGCTGACTTTTCTTAGTTGACTTGGATGTTCTGTTCGAGTGTTTGACACTCTGTCAATCACTATAGCCTGTAATGCCATAACTGTAATTCCTATAAAATCTATATGAATAGACAAGCGACAGTATGAACAAAAGTCTTCAGTTGCAGAGGGAAAACATTGCTGTTCAGAACTGCGGCTGTCTCTCTTTCGGTATAGAACTGGTGCAAGTATTGGCACTGCTGCCGTCTAAGTTGCACCGAGCTGTGTCCCCTTGGGCTGCATTGCATTCTTTGTTAGCTCAGGTGATAGAGGACTTTGCTTTTGGAGCACAAAGATCTGAGAGCTCTCCTGACCGCGTGCATGGAGTTGAGCAGTCCTAGCATGCAGCACAGTGACAGCCAGGACCTCCAAGTACACCATTAATTTGACACAATTGTCCTAATGTATTAACTAATTAGTCTCATCACTGGACTGGAGAAGAACAGTGCCTATTGAATAGCTCCTTTTTTTTTAATGCAGACTTGGTTGTCTCTGGGACTCTGTTTCTTCCCCATTTTTATCTCTGGTTCCCTTACACAAGTAGGATGGCGTGAGAGTTTTGCTCACGTGTATTGAATCTCAAACTTTTAAGATGTGCAGTGACTAGCCCTAATGCCTTAGATATAGAAAAGTCTATGAACCTTTCACATGTACATTGAGTTCTGCCATTTTCCGACTGCTTTTAAGAGAAAATGAGTTGACTTAGTGTCTTGTGGCTCAGTTTGAGCTGCTATCCCTAAATACGTGAGGGAGGGGAGTCCATGTATTCAGTACCATAAGCAAAGCACAGGGGAGATGTTCAAAAAGTTAAATTTTTAGCTATTTTTGACCAAACGTTTTTTCTCTTAAAACTGTGCGGTTGAAGAAAAATTCAGATATCAAACTGGATTTTTTTTCAAGCAGCTTTAGCCAGTATATGGTGCCAAAAACCTGTAACAATTGTGTGGTGGAAGCTGTGTGGCAGTGCATATAATAAATTTGCCTATTATGGCTTGCCAATAGGCTACATTTAAACTTACAGTCACACTTCTGAAGCTTGTCTGAGCTGTCAACACAGTCCCTACTTGCCCCCAAAATGCTGCTGCTGTTGTACGCTGGTGATCACGACACAAAGGTAGTGGAGTGGAAAATACTTCAATTTTATGTGCAGTAAGATGCATTGGATTTACAGGCAATACTTCCAGACTTCCTAGATGCCTCCCCTCTCCGTCCCACTGTGTTTTCATTATAGCTCTGTTGAAGCTGTTTATTGTAGTAACATTTTTGAGTTGTGATGTATCCTGCCATGTCACACTAGCGCTGGCGATTGTCAAGTATATTGAAGCATCAGAACTAGCTGTCCGTGGCAATCTAGTTACAGGAGCCTTTGGGCTATGGCTAGTGACAAAGCCAGTGTGACTCAGTAACTCAAAGTATTTAATACGCAGTTTTTATTTACTAGAGTAAATGGTTTAGCACAGTGTTTCTCAACCAGTGGTACAAGTACCCTTAGGGGTACTCGAGAGAAGTCTGGGGGGGGTATGTCAACACAACTGAAATTTGGAGAAAACTGAATTTTTGTTTTGAGTTTTACAGCATTTTATTATTTGTGTACTTTTTACACCCAAAAATTTCGTCGCCCGCCCCGCTATGATTAAGTTGTTTAAACAAATGTGTTGCAACATTAGATAAAAATGTTATGTGTCTGAAAACTGTAGGTACTGGGGGTACTTATACTTTTTTTTTTTAAAGGGGTACTTTATAAAAATAGGTTGAGAAACACTGGTTTAGAAAACATGGGATGATCTTGCAATCTAGCATGGCTTGTATGAAAGAAAAGCCTGTCTCGTAATCTAGGAGAACTCTTTGAGTGCCTCTTCAAATCATGGAGAAAGGGCAAACATTTAGCTGAGCTACGCTTTTTAAGAATGACCTTCGGTTGCCTTCATTTTCAGTTCCTAGCTTGAGGGATTTGGGGTCAGATTTTAGAGATGCTGAGAATCAAGAAAGCCCAATCAAAAAAAAAAAAAAAAGATGTAAGTGCCTAGAATACTAAAAGCCAAGTTCCATATTACTTACAGAAACTACCCCAAAACTGAGGCACCTAAAATTAGGCCACTTGTTAAAACGTTGCCCTCAAACATGAAGAAAGATGTTGACAGTCCTTCACAAGAGGCTATTAAGGAAGCAAGTCATAGTGAGAGGTAAAATTGTGTCATGGATCAGAAACCGACTGAGACAAGAACGGTCAGTTGTTGTCATAGTGCCTGGCACCCCGCTACATGATCTCATTCAGGTAGTGCTAAAAATAGAAGGAATGGAGAAGTTTGGATGACTGTTTATATGCAAATGGGGGGAGGGCAGATTAATAATGGGAAGCAAAGGTAGTCTATTTCAAGAGGCTGAAGGGTCCCTTTTAGGTCTCTTTAAATATTTATGAATGATCTGGTGAAAGGGGTGAGCAGCAGGGTTGGAAGTAGAGTGGCCAGCTTCCTGTAGTCATGAACTAGTAAGGATATGGGACTCTGGGTGAACCAAACTCTGAAATAGAATTGCCACTGGAAAGCTAATTCAAATAAATTTTCCACATTCTTCCACATTGCTTAATATTCACTGCTTTGTCAGATATGCTTGAGAGTAAACTTACTTGTGGAAAATACTCAGAGAAAGCAAACACAAAAGCATAAATGGATCTCTTTGTGAGGAAACATTTATGGAAAAAGTTTTGAATTTTTTGCCTTGTATTAATACATAAAAAATTACCAGTTGTGGTTACTCTTGGCGTGCATGAAAAGTACTAATGTTTGAAATTCAAATGATCTCTTTATAATGATGCTATAGTCTTTGTACATGAAAGATGAAGTATATTCTGCTCTCACAGCAAAGATAGCCACGTGATCTCATTCAGGTACTGATAGAAGGAATGGAGACATATGGATGAATGTTTATATGCAGATGAGGGGACAGATTAATAACAGAAAGCAAAGGTAGTATAATTCAAGGGGCTCTGAAGAGATTTATGTTAGAAGAACTTGCCCATATTTGTCTTACCATGAATTAAATCTAATGACAATCTGCAAGTCTTCAATTTATCTTACATGTGAACATAGAAAACTGCTACTTCATATTTCAGGTAATCATGGTGAAATTGTACTATTAATTTGAGGGGCTGTATTGTCTGAATTTATGAATGGTTATTGCTTTAGAAACACATCACTTCTAGAAAAATGAGACCACTGTGGAAATGCACATTTGGCTGCGTTTCTCACAGTAGAAAATATTTTCAGAGCACATGAATTCTGATGTCAGCTAACTTTATTTAGTATGCTTTAAAACAGTCCTAACTATGGCAATGCACAAACACTCAAAATATGCAGAACCCAAGAGAGAGAACAAGAAATACAGGCCCGGCCTTAGGGCAAGGCAGTTGCTTTAGGCCATGCAACTTCAAGGTCCTGGACTGCCACCAGGACAGCTGAGGTGAGCACGGTTCCGGGCCCCCCTTGCTTGGCCGGATCCCATCAGCCTCCCAGCCACGTTTTTCCCAACCCGGTGTTGGCGGGTCCCATTTCCCTGCTAGGTTCACCTTTGTCTGGCATGCTGCTCCCTGGCCGCGGAGGCAGTTTGGAGAGGGAAGGGGGATTTCCCTGTCAGCCTCTCCGCACCCCTCTTATTTCCTCCTCCTCCCCGCAGGCACAGGGCAGGGAGGCGAGCGAGGAGCTGGAACCTTTGGCAGGGGATCTGGCTGGGTTTGAGGTATCTTGCAGGGCTCCAGCAGGCTCGGAGCGGGCTGTTGTTGCCCTGGGCTTTGTACGCGAGTGGGCACCCCTACTCTTCCCCATCTCCATGGTCTCCAACACCTTTATTGCCAGGGATTCATAGGGTTGCCAGGTGTCTGGTACTGACCCAGACAGTCGGGTATTTTCACCTCTTGTCTGGTAAAAAAAAAATTCAGAAAATACTGGACACCTGAAATGTTCAGTATTTTCTGGGTTTTTTTTTCCCAGCCAGGAGGCAAAAATACTGGACACCTGGCAACCCTACGACACACTTGGCAACTGGGCCCAGCCCCCAGACACCCCCCCAGACCCCAGTCCCCTGCCCCCGGCCCCCTTGCTTACCTGGTTCCGCAGGGAAGCTCCCTTCTGGCTCAACCAAAAAAACCAAGATGGCCACCGACGAAAAGGGGCCATACTGTTTTAATGCTGTTTTTATTGATTTTTTTGCTTAATGACACTTGGGGTCCTTTTTTTTCTCAACAACTTTGGTCTCCCTCCTCCCTCCCCTTTTTTTTCCCCTCAACAGAATTTTTCCCCGGTGTTTTTTTTTTTTTGGCGGGGAGGGGGTATTCAGTATTTTTGTTGAAACCATCTGGTAACCCTACCAGGGAAGGAGCTACTGGGCATGTGTGTGCCCCTGGGGGGAGTGGGCACGAGGTGCGCTGGTGGCCTGAAAGTGCAAGAAGCACTCCTCGGAGGAGTTTTTCCCTGCTGGGAATTGTTTTATGCTGCTTCATGCAAAAGGCAGCCCTTCATTTTGCATTTGTCCCTGTGAAACCTGCTCTTCTGTGGGGACTCGCAGCATGATGGTGTCACCCTCCCAGGCAGACAGACTCGCGTACCCAACAGTTCTGCAGTCTCTCTCCTCAGAGCTGCCCAAGTGCAAACTTTGTATTTTAAGCCTGCAGACTAAATTCAGCATTGCTCTCTCCTCGCTTAGTGCCTGTTACGTTAATTACACGTGGCTTTGGAGCCCTGCTCTCCAGGGATGCATGAAGGCCTCATAGATGAGTCGCTGGCTCCTTCCAGCCCTTCCTAATCAATTGAGCATCCGCTGGCGGGGGCCCCCGGGAGTCAGTGTGCCTCCTTGGGCCTGCAAACTCTTTGGCTGGGCCTGAAGAAAAAGATAACTAATTGTCCAGGTAAATGGGATTTGAGCCAAGTGACTATTTGCCTCCAATAAGAACATCATGCCTTGATCCTGTAAACACTTAGGTGCTTAACTTTAAGCACATGCATCAGTGTTTGCAGGATCAGGGCTTAGTTCATCTCTGCCTCTGGCTGTCTCTCACCTTTCTATTTGCTGCCCTGTTACAATGAGCTTGAGAGTGGGGAAAGCCGATCAACTACCCAGATCCCAGGGGACTGGCAACCTAACAACTGTGTGTTCATGCGAACAAATCAGAAGTCACTCCAGAGCACTAGTGTACGTTAGGCTGTGTATGAACCACTACTTAACAAACTTGCTCTCGTATGCTGCCCTCCTGGCTCAGCGCTTGGGTTAACGCAGATGCAGCGTACTCTGCATGGATATTAGACTTGTCTTCAGCAGTTCGGTCACTGCCGCAGGGTGTTCTTGTCAGCCAAACAGAGCAGCTACCGTGCAGTGAAGTGATCTGGACATCAAATTAGCCCTGGCTGATCTTAAAATGGGACTCCATAGAAGATGGATGCTGATCTAGAAAAAGCGGGGAGGCAGGATGGGGATTCTCTGGTCCGTGCCCCCGCTTAAGTTCCTCAGTGGCAAGTCTCCTCACTATGGGCCAGAAGCCCAGAGCCTCGGCACCCCTCACGGGGCTGAAGCTGCGATCGCCGATGGGGGGTGGTCCAGGAAGCTCTGCACACTGCCCTCGCCTACAGGTGCCGCCCCCAAAGCTCTCATGGGTCAGGAGCCGTAGGCAGTGGGAGCTGTGGGGCTGCAGGGACATGCTGGCAGCTTCCAAATGTGGGAGCAGCTGGAGGTCAGTGCCGTGCACCCCCCCTCCTGGGTTGGAGTTCAGGTGCAGACCTTGCACCCTGACCCCAGCCTCCTGCTGTGAATCCTCTCCCCCACGCCAAATGACTTGGCCTGAGCCAAGAGCCTCTTCCTGCACCCCAAGTGTCTCACTCCAAGCCACCCTCCCCAAGCCTGACCTCCCAATCAGATCTCGATCCTTCCCACACCCCAACCCTTGGCACCAGTCTGGAGCCTCCTCCCTCACCCTGTACCCCTCATTTTTGGCCCCATCCTAATATAGAGTTGCCAACTTTCCTGACCAGTCAGGTTGGAAAAGTTGGCACCCCTAATCCCAGCGCCTAGGGGGAATCCTGGCCTTCCGCCCCTCCACCTGCAGGGCTGTGGGGGTGGCCCATGACTTTCTGAAGTCTGGGGATCAGTGGCCCCTGGTAGAGGAAAGCTTCCCATCCGCTGGGGTAAATAGTGAAGTGGCAAAATTTGTGGATGACACAATTGCCTAAGCTAATTAAGTCCAAAACAGACTACAAATTAATCTTTCAAAACTGGTGCCTGGGCAGTAAAATGGCAGATTAAATGATAAATGCAAATTCATGCACTTTGGAAAATATAATCCCAACTATATGTGTAAAATGGTGGGGTTAGCTGTTACAACTCAGGAGAGCTTGAAGTCATTGTGGCCAGTTTGCTGAAAACAGCCATTGAATGTGCAGTGGCAGTCAAAAAAACAAACAGAATGTTGCGATTAATTAAAGGGATAGCCAAGGCAAAAATAGATTGCCTTCTGTATAAATCCATGTTATGCCTGTCTCTTGAATACTGTGTGCATATGTGGTCACCCCATCTCGCAAAAGACCTATTGAAATTGGAAAAGGTTGAGAAAAGAGTAACAACAATGATTAGGAATATAGAACAGCTTCTGTATGAGGTCTGATTAGTAAGAGTCGGATTTTCAGCTCAGAAAACAGATGACAAAGCAGTATATGATAGAGGTCTCCTTTGTAATACAAGAACCAGTGGTCATGAAATGAAATTAATAGATAGCATGTTTAAAACCAAAGAAAGTACTTCTTCACACAATGCATAGTCAACCTGTGGAACTCCTTAACTCCTGTGGGATGTTAAGACTGAAACTATATCTGGTTCTTTTTTGAACCCTGTTTAAATTCATGGAAGACAGACCCAATATGGACAGGGATGGTGTCCCTACCCTGTTTGCCAGAAGCTGGGAATGGGTAACTGGGGTGGATCATTTAATGATTACCTCTTCTATTCCTTCTGGGGCACCTGGCCTTGACTGCTGACAGAAGATGGGATACTGGGCTAGAGGGACCTTTTGGTTTGACACAGTATGGCCGTTCTTATGTTCTTACACTTGGTCAATTCCAGACCAAGTTGAGGTGGGAAATTTGTTACAGAGCATCCCCGCTATACGTCGTCTCCATACTAATGTCAGGGATGCTTGTAGGAACTGTTGTGTTATAAGTCCTCCCATTCCCCGCTCTTAGGTTGCACCAAAAAAAGACCAATTTGTGCAAACAGAAGTCAGCCGTGAGGGAGAAAAAATTCCTCCTTTACGTCATCTCACTATATGTCCACGTTTTTTGGAATGTATCTTGGACATATAGCGGGGACGACCTGTACCTGTCAGGGTAGATACAAATACTGTACTGATGTGCCCCCCAGTTCCTTGCTTCCCGGTTGCGAACTAGAAATAATGGCATCTTCGCAGGTCCTGCATCATATCCTGCTAGATCTGATAAACATGGCAACAGGGCTCCCCTTTTAAATTGTAAATGCCTATCCCATCACTAACTCAGCCTTAAACAGCATGAAGTGAAGCACGATGTCCTGGTTTGAGAATACCCTGCACTAGTTTGGCTACCTCTCTAGCCCGGATTGATACCTAATTCACATTCTTTTCCAACACTGTCTTCCCACCACCACGCAGACTGAAGGCTCAGTTTCCCCCAAAGAGCCAAGTCCCGGTCTCCCATTTGTGGCTCTCATCACTCCATGATTCTTCGACCCTTTCAAGCCTCGCTAGGGAAGGAGGCAGCTTCCACAGCTAAGCCCTCAAAAAAGGGTCTCAAAGGCAGGCTACAGAGGCATTCTGCACTATTGCATCCCTCTAGACAAACAAATCAACCCTACTCCATAAAATAAACTCCTCTCCCATCCTAATGCTGTTTCTTGACTTGAAACATCTGGTGTTTTCTACAGCCAAGGGCCCCAGCTTACAAAGGCCTTTTTAAGAAACCTGTTAGCAATAGTGTAAGTTACACGGCTTGCATGCAATACAGATCTTGTGTGCATTGTGCAGGTTGATGGTAGTGACCCTAGCTAACTGACCAGGTTATCCTCTTTACCTTGGTCTGTCTGAAGCATCTGAGGACTGTTCTTTCCCAGAGCCCCTTAGCATGGCCACCCTACCTAGATTCTGTACATGCTTGGACAATCATTCTGTGTTGGGCATTGAGTAATTGTGAACAGAATCTAGTAAATGAAGGGTTTGATCATGCTCCCACTGATGTCAATAAACCAGATTAATTCCTAGTACAGAGGAAAGTTAGTCTTAGGGTACATCTAGACTACAGGCTTTTGTCGACAGAAGTTTTGTCGACAAAGAGCGTCTAGACTACAGCCAGTTCTGTCAACAAAGCAAGCTGCTTTGTCGACATGACAGTGTAGACGCAAAGGACAGTGTAGATGCAATAACGCCTTCTGTCGACAGAACTCTGTCGACAAAGGCATAATCCTTCGTAGAATGAGGTTTACCGCCGTCGACAAAACTGCTGAGTTCTGTCGATGTTATGTCGACAGAACTCAGCGGCAGTGTAGATGCAGGTATAGTTTTGTCGACAAAAGTCCACTTTTGTCGACAAAACCCTGTAGTCTAGACACACTCCTAGCGTTAAAGCACTGACGGATTCAGAAGACCTGGATTCAGTATCTGGCTGCACATGTGATCTTTGGTAAGGTTTTATTTTCAGTAACTTATCTGTAAAATGGGAATAATGGCACTTCCCATTCTGTCCCATTTACATAACTTGTATGCTCTTTGGGGCAGGAATTGACTGAACACTGTTTGGTACAGTGAGGCTCCATCTTGTTAAGGGTCTGTAACTATTACTGTAATTTAAATTGTTATTGCAGTGGGGTGAATTTTGGCCCTTTTGTTTCAGTTAAACAAAGATCAAACACTGATCCTCAGCTGACTTTAAATCTCTTCTGTTCTACAGTGGAGCTGAGAATTTGGCAGCATGGTGTCTACTTAATGCAGTATTTGAAAAGCACTGTACCTGGAGCAATTCCAATGGTTTGACAACTAAAATGCATATGTTGGCCAGATCCAGCCTCCCCCAAGAGTTGTCTGGGGCTGGAGGCTTTGAATTAAAAACAAAGCAAAAAGCTCATGGCTCCTGGCCCCGCTGCTACCGCGTTGCCTGGCAGCCACCCTGGGTTGCTGTGGCTATTTAAAGGAGTTGTGGCTCCGGCCCCTGCCATGATAGCGCCATGCCCATGAGCCATTTAAATAGGATCCTGCTGCTTTAGCCACTGCCTAGAAATTCGGTGACACAGGCAGCAGGATATAAATAGAAAGCGTTCGGATCCAACCCTCGGGCCACATCTTCCCTGCCCCTGATTTAACGAGACTTTTTAAATGTGATCGGGAAGGTGCTCTACCACCTGCTGTGCTGCTCATAGTGAATCAAGTTGATGTGTAAATAATTTGCCTATTGTTCCTTGGCCTCTGTCTCTAGATCCTGGGCTCCTTTTGAGCAGAGATTATCCATGCCTGGCACATAGTTGGCATGGCTGCCAATAAATATTAATTCCTGTCTCTCTTTCCACCATTCTAATTGCACAGCAGCTACACCATATTTGTATTAGTCGCTGAAACCTTTCCTGAGCATAGTCTAGCAAACGCTTTCCCTGGGCTTGGGGGAATAAAAGCTTATCATAGAATCATAGAATACTAGGACTGGAAGGGACCTCGAGAGGTCATCGATTCCAGTCCCCTGCCCAAATACTGTCTAGACCATCCCTGATAGACATTTATCTAACCTACTCATAAATATCTCCAGAGATGGAGATTCCACAACCTTCCTGGGCAATTTATTCTAGTGTTTGACCACCCTGACAGTTAGGAACTTTTTCCTAATGTCCAACCTAAACCTCCCTTGCTGCAGTTTAAGCCCATTGCTTCTTGTTCTATCCTCAGAGGCCAAGATGAACAAGTTTTCTCCCTCCTCCTTATGACACCCTTTTAGATACCTGAAAACTGCTGTCATTTCCCCCCTCAATCTTCTCTTTTCTAAACTAAACAAACCCAGTTCTTTCAGTCTTCCTTCATAGGTCATGTTCTCTAGACCTTTAATCATTCTTGTTGCTCTTTTCTGGACCCTCTCCAATTTCTCCACATCTTTCTTGAAATGCAGTGCCCAGAACTGGACACAATACTCCAACTGAGGCCTAACCAGCTTGATGCGTGTTGATAACCCAAACAGATTTATGGATATGGTGCTAAATGATACCACTTGCAGTTTTTCTGATTCACTAGCCTAGTGACAGTAGCCATCCATGTGTGGAAAATTTGACCTTGCAGATCAATAGCAGAGCACTGGTTGGATAGACCTACGGCTAACAGGAAAAGCACTGGTAGAAAGCAGATGGAGAGCACAGTATGTGGCTGGCACGACCATTATGTTGAGATTGCAACCCAAGAGGTAGGGGAGGGGGAAAGAATAAGTATTTAAAAGCAATTATTTACAGAGGGAATAAATACACTGAACTAAATGGCTGGTAGACACTCAACACTGAAGGGCAATATATTCAAATCACAGCTGTACCATAAACGATGTGAGGGCAGGCAGACAAAATGAAGAGCTGTGATGATGAATTGAGAAAGGGAAAGCTCCTGATTTGAGGAAAATAAATGGCACTGGTTCCTCTCTGACCATCTGCTTGTGCTATGATTGAAAAGTCAAGAGATAACAAGGCTTGCCGGAGCCATGTTCGGAATTTGTGCCAAAAATGAGCCCAGTACGGTTGCCTTAATCTGTACAGCACACTGAATTAGTTGAATGCAGCAAGTTTGTAAATCATTGATTCGTGTCAGTAAACTCCATTCCAGTTGTATTCTCATGAGCTACATCTTTCTGATTGAGAGCAAACCAACCTGTGTGTGTCTTTCTTGCTTACAATTAGAAGCATTTGCTACACTTACTAAACTGTGTTAGACTCAAGATTTTAAAGGAAAAAAATGTGGTTAAGTGTCATCTGTGGCTTCAGATGAAGCCCTCCCCCAATATGTCATTGGTCATCAATATTGTGAAATGTGTGTACAGTTACAATGTAAGGAGGGGTGTGTGGAAATACAAAAAATGGTTAAATGTTCAAGATCTGTCAGCAGCAGCAGTGTAAAACAGGGTTTTTGTCAGATGAGATGTCTGTTCACGTCTGTCTGCTTGCAAATTGAGCATTGTAAGGCAAAACAATGGATGCTCATTTACATACAGAATCAACAGGGAAGCAGCATACGTAAAAAACAAGTCCTGGATGACTATCCTAGCTGCATACAAAGGTAATGGAATATGGGAGCATAATGTTTAAAGCAAAGAGGATGTCCCATGATCCTGCAGCTAAGAAGCAAATGTATCTTTGTTAATTATAAATGGATCTCAGCCACCCTTGTTTGAAAACTCCAAGGAAAGCTTTTGGTGAGAAATATCTGAGGCAGAAGGTTAAGTTCAGTTCCTAGAAGTGAGCTGTGTTTGTTTCACAGGTACTCCTGTTTCCAGTATCCTTCCTTACTGTCTTATGACTCACTCTCTCTGATCTTTAACAACAAGCTTATACTATTCACTGTACATGTATCTCAGTGCTGTGATGTTAGGCAAAATGCTGGCCCTGAGCTACTTTTACAAGCTGCTGTGTATGCTAATCCTTTTCAGGACAGGTGTTTGAGTAGCCAGGGTTGGAGCTGGAACTCCTAAGGGGGTGCTTCAAAGGGACATGGACTGGGGTGCACCTATTGTTTAATTGCAAGGCAAAGTTAGGCCTCCAGAGGAGAGTGCTTGAGTGAGCAGCAGGCTGGTGGTCGTAGGAAGCTGACAGCTAGCTGAGTACAAGCAAGACGCCTCACTGGTGGGGGGCTAGAGAAACTACTAAGGTGAATCTCTGTCCTGAGCACCCTGAGAACTATCACATTAACTTGAAAGGAGTCCAAGGTTCTGTTAATCTTGCCTGGAAAACCAAGGTGGGAGGGGAGAGACCAAAAGCACTTACAACCTGTTCAGTTGTAGGAACGTTATGACACCACCTACTTAAAACCCTTGGGTAAGCCAGTTTGAGAGAAACTTTTTTGAAAGTGGAGCTTGTAGAGAAATGACATCAATCACATTTCCGCTGAAACCCTGCCATCTGTCACCGAAGGCCTAGATGCCTCTTTCGTTCCCCCAACAAGTCATCCTCCAGGCATTCACACTTGCTTGCTCTGGGAAGTGCTTATGTAGCTCTTCGTAACAGGAAACTTCCTTTCTTCTCATTTCATAACTCAGCAAAGCATGCAACTAACAGCCCTGACAGCTACAGTATTGCTGGCATCTGCATTGTCCCATGAAATGAATGGGGTGAATGTTACAAGCTCTCCGTGGACTCGGAAGGAATATCTGCAGCAGTTATACTGCCTTCAGCTTTTGAAAATTTTTTTCTTTGTGACCATAACAGCTTGAGGCTTTCCTTAATAAAAGCTGAGGCTCTAGAAAACAATGGAGGCTTGTCTGTATTACCCACAGGATTAATATTTCAGGCTTGCTCTCCGCGGAGACCCACCCCACACTCTGGGAAACATTGGGGTAAATTATCTGATTAACACAATGGCACGTGATACTGCATAGAAGAGCAGAGTCCTTAAGTCATGAAAGGCAGCGTTCATTCAGCTCACATCCAGCCTGAAGAGTTGGACTCCATAGAGCTGAAGTGAGGGGTGGGAGAATAGGATGGTAAAATCCACCCAGCAGCTCTGGGTGAGAAGTGACCTTGCACCCATCTTTAAAGCTGCAGCTCTAGCGAATAGGCTATGCTGCTAACCACCTCTTCACGCCACTCACATTGTTTAGTTGGGCTATCCCTGTCTGCCTTACTACCTCACCCAGGTCAGGGGTCCATCATGCACGTCGCTGTACACATGCATAGCAAATGTCCTCAAGGAGCTCAAATGAAATCACCCAGAGGGAGAAGAGAGCTCCAACAGAGGAGGCGACGCCCAAGGGCCCACTGAAAAGGTGGCCAGAGGTGTGAGGACAGGATGTCTGAGGGGAGAGGGGCTGTGAGCAGAAAGGTGAAGTAGAGTCCAGAGATCATAGAATCATAGATGTTGCAGGAAGAGTTTCTTTGAACTGCAGAGTAGTGGTGGGCACACAATCCAGATGAGATGATCGAGGATGGATATCAGAGAGGAACTTAGCACTCAGTGGCCCATTCAGTGAGGTTACATGTGAAAGACAATGCCACAATAATTGGGGACAGGTGAGATCAAAGGTGATCTGGCATCTGAGGATGTAGGGACCTATGATCAAGGGGTGAGGTAGATGGATTAGAAGTAGAGAGTAGGTAAGAGATTGATTTCTAACAGATGAAGGAGGTAGGGAAAAAGCTACAGGAAGTAGTAAAGGGAGTGGAGGATTTGCGATCAGTCCTTTCTTTGCTTTGATTTTCATTGACTTCAAGCTAAGAGAAGAGTTGGGGCTGGAGTAAGGGGAGCTCTAAGATGGTTGAATCCCATGGCTTCTATCAGTTCAAGTAAATGGAGAAAACGTGACCAGGAAAATGGTAGAACGTGCAAAGTGGAACATCCACATGGCTTCTTAACACTCTCTCTTGTGAAATGAACACAAAGAAAACACATCCTATTAGGTTCCCTTACAGACTGAAGAGTTTAAATGTGACTCCAACTGGGTGTCAAAGATCTTTATTTGTTTGGCATTTTTTTTTTTGTTCTTTGATCTGATTTCCTTGCTCTGATTACCAAGTGTACAGAGCGTTTGCCTCAGTAAACTTAATCAATGCCAGTGGGAAATTATCAAGCTGAAGAGAAAATATCTTGTTTCCTGTAGCCACTTTGTAGACCATTTCAAATGCCTGAGTTCTAATTATTTGTATGTAACTTAACTTTGTCTTTCTAGCAGTTTGTTTTCTTATCTAATTGTCTGACATGAATGGTTAAATACTAAATTCAGATCTGTATGAATGTATCATTATTTAATACTAAATTCATAATAAAGCAAACATGTATTTACAGACACTTGTTCTTTAGGCTTCCAAGTCCAGAATATCAGTCTTAATGCTCTCTTTTTTACTTTTGTTGTGAACTGCTAATACAAATTCAAACAGCCTGCAATGCTGTCTGTTAGGTTTTACAATATTTTGAGCAAGTAAAGCACATTACAATTAAGACTTGATTTTCCTTTTCAGGACTGGATGTACTGGCAGCAATCAGGAATCCGAGAACAATCCTGTCCTGTCATAGTTTTCACAAATGCTTAGTCTCCGAATTTCTCTAATTGTGATTGACTATGTAGCATATGTTCAGACAGAGCCAGCTACCCTACCAAATGGATCCAATGTATGGAGAAATAAGGTAGTAATGAATATTCCTGGTTTCAGAAATCTCTTGTTGTCCCATTGTATATTATTCTTATTGCATAATACTTGGCACTTTAAATATGTAAAAATGCCATGTGCAAACTCTGGTTATCTACACCAGATGCAAAACAGGTATTTCACTGATCTTGTTAGCTCTTTTTTCCTTTAGCTAGTCTTACAAAAAATAGCCCCTCTCAGGCTTTCTCTGCTAAATTTTCTATAATTCATACAGTTATAGTATGAAACACCCAGATTAAATAAACATATGTGCATGGCATAGGCTATGTCTTTGCTATAATGTACATAGAAATGGGGATTTTGTTTTCTCTCCTTCCCCCTTCCCCTCCCAGAGGTTCTAGGTAAAAGTAATGAAGTCCTAAGGCCAGCTCTGCCTCCCACAGAAGTCAATGGGATTCGGATCAAGCCATTCTAAAAGCAATTTTGTCACTGGAATGACACAGCCAATAACATCAGCATCAATGCTGCTCTTCAGTTAGAGCCATGGGCATTAGCAGCACACTTGGCAACACCTCTAGAGCCAAAGTTGTTGTAGAGTTTGAAGATAAGAGGCAGGGGAACCTCTGAGAGATGGTTGTAAAATGGAGGAGGTCAAACTCTGCTCTCATAGGGGCTGCATGTGTGTAAATAAGAGCAAATATTTTGCATGTGTGTAAATAAGAGCAAAATTTGCCTGTGCATGTCATACAGCTAAAAGCTCTTATCTATAATGTTATGGGCCCTCACTTCAATTCCCATATAGGAAACAAATCTGGTCAATAGCGATACATAACCACTGTTCCATTCCTTTGTAACTGTCTTATTGCTGTTCTGGCTCTAACAACTGAGTTAATATATCGCATGACTGACTTTTCAATGACCCTATGCAAAGGGTAGGTCCACTTGACAGCTACATTATATATGGCTGATCCTTATTATTCAGAACCTGACTCTCCCCAAGCAGAATGAGTAACATCCATTCACGTCAATCTGAGTTACTTATATTCTGTCCAATGTGGGAGAACTGAGGCCCTGGATTTTACTACGGTCTGTGATTCCATTCCTTTCAGGCACGGAGTGCAGTTAGTAAGCACAGGGAAGGATATTGTATTACGTGAGTCACCTGATGCATACTAAGGAGAAATGGTGGTTATAGTAATAATACAGTTCATTACCTTCCACATACTGAAGTGGAGACACTAGAGTAGGTGGTATAAATACAGCATGCTTTGCATAATTGCGTGAAAAAGCCATGCAGGGCTCACTGCTGCTTTCATGAAGAAGCTGGAAATAATTGAAAAGAGCGCTTGGATGCTGCCGGTGTTTTTAAAATCAAGGCAAGTTACTGGACACATTTAAAAGCCCAGTGGGGTTTTATAGGAGGTAAGTGAAGGCAGTCTGTAGCTCCATTGTAGTTGGTTGTAGACTAAATTAGTGGGATGTTGGCAGGCTGTGATGTGCCTGTAATGGACTCGGCTGCTGAGTTATGCAGAGCTGATTACGCTACACGATCAGTGGAACATCTTTCCTGGAAGGGCTCTGTTTAACTTTCCATTCCTCTAAACAATTGGGAGCCAGTCTTGCCTTGTGTGGCCCTTCAAGGTCTCTAAAGCACGGTCAGAACTGGGGTTCTGCTGCTCCTTGAGGGGCAGGCCACAGGGGCTGTGGAGTGGTGAAGACCAGTGGTAGATTTGTCCATGACAAGGTAGATAGCTAGCCTCTGTGTGGGGAAATAAGGGCAAAGCCACTTGGTCTGGGATTGTGCAGATCCTCTGGCCAAAATGTTCCCCACAGGGAGCTGCAGGGGGAGGAACATGGGATAACAACAGCCAAGCGGCACAATATGCAGTAATTGACACAGCTGTCTAACCTATCAAGATCATGTAGTTGTAGGAAGCTTGACTTCCCCTTCCTTTTGTGGAGTGGGGTGAAGGTGAAAAAGTGCCAGGAATGTTCATGGACGGGGTGATGGAGCCTCCACACGAGTTGCTTATCCCCCTCCTTCAGGGAGTGAACCATGAAGCCATCACCACTGTCCATGTACAGCAATCCTAAATGTAATGAGAACTTTGGCTTTCCACTGTGGCAGACAAGTCCCTCCATGGGCCTGGCCCAAAAGCCAATAAACTGAATGGGGAAACTCTCATGGATTTGAGAAAGTTTTAGATCAGGCCCTGTGGTCACACAAAACCTAACTGGATGAATGTCAACAGCTCTGCTTGTTTCTGGTAAAATATAGACAGCTGACGCTGAGTTGTAAGAATATAACTGCCCTTAAGCAGTGCTGCAACTTATTACAATCTTCTCAGCTGTCCTTAACCACCACCTTTAATGGTCAGAAGGTTGCTGGCTATTGGTCCCTTACATCCTGTCTGTGTATGTAGGTATGCACTAGATATCATCTGTCTTAAAATCGTGGTGTATATTTTTCATGGCCCTGATCTAGGGAAGCACGTGCTTAAGCTAAGCACATACTTGAATGCTGCGCTGGGTCAGGGTCCTTTTACCACCCTGATTCTTTGTCATCTTTACCACCAGCACTGAGAAAATGAGACAGAGATAAAGATCACTTGTGCATGACTTTTTTAAAAAGCCGGGGGGGGTTTTATTACTAAAGTATCGAGGATCCCTAACAACAGACCAAGAGCCTTCTATACTAGGTGCTCTACAAACACACACATCCCACAAAACCTTATTTGCATGAGTAATCTATACTCCTACAAATAATCCCATTGATTTTTCACTAGGCAAGGATTTATAGGATTGGGTTCAAAGCAATGCTCTCTGTAAGCTGTGCTCTTGTGCGGCTGCTCAGGAGACATTCAAATACCGCCCAGCTGATTAGCAGTGCCCACACCTAGGTTTTGTGGTTTTATTTTGTTGGACCTGTGGTGCACATTTACACAAAATTTATTCTGTATGTGGATGGAAAAAATCCACCCATGGATGGGAAAAGATGAGGGGGAACTTTAGTCCAAAGGTTTGTAGCTCATAAAGGGTAATGTCAGTGACCGATTTATTTGTATCTTTGCTGATATTCAGAATTTTCACTCCATTTTAAAGGTGTTCTTGACAAACGGCAAAGGAACTCTGGTATTTTTTCCACTGCATGATTGATTTTAAGCAAGTGGGGAAAATAACTTTGCCACTGATTTAGCTCCTTGTGTTTTACCTCTTGTCCATCTACCTGCATCCAGGGCTGGCCTTACCATGAGGTGAACTTAGGCAGCCACCTCAGGTGCCAGACTGTGGGGAGGGGGAGGGCGCCACTAGGACCCAGAGTGTAGAAAATTGTGTCTGCTGCTGTCCCAAGTGAGGGGGCATGGTGGCGTCATTTGAGCTCCCCGCCTCAGGTGCCAAAATGTTGTGGGCCAGCCCTGCCTGCATCTTAACTTAGTTGTTTCCTAGCTATGGGTTTAATATAAATCTGGATAAAAGCTGAGTTATCAGAACTGGGATGGGAATTTAAGCAACATTATGCCTATTGCAAGGATTTTGCCCATGAGAGTAACTGGATCAACATGTACGGTATATTGATCGTGTGTGTCATGTGGCGTGATCCTTTGTCTGACTACAACAAGTATCTGAAGCTCCAGAGAAAAAAACAACTTGGGCTTGAGAAAGGAGCAGTTGTGGTTGCTAAAGGGCAATCCCCTGTCTTTCTAATAAAACCACACAAAATTTCCCCTGGGAGCTACCAAAGTTTACAGGCTCCCAAATTCAAGGGATCTATGGGGAAAACAAGCATACTCTGATTCCTCAAAGGGGAGCTAAGCCAATGACTGCATGACTCCAAACATGTATGTTCTTGTGCTTTGTTTATGGCCCTCCCCAAACAAGTGCCTAGAACCTCATCCAGCATAGGATATTGCTGCCAGGGGGCTGCTACGCTCATACTGTCCTCTACACAGGGACTTACAGGGGCATTGTGTAAACTCCTCACTCTTGTGATTCCAGGATACTTGCAATTATTTTAAAGGGAGACAATAGAACTGGAGACTTAGTGGCAAAAGGGAAGAGATTTAAGGGGGAAGAGAACTTTTCATTTGTGCTTCAGCACCATCCAGAACAGTTTCGGAGGGGGAAGCGTGTTAGACTGTTTTAGCAAAAACAAGGAGTCCTGTGGCACCTTTTAAAGACTAACACATTTATTTGAGCACAAGCTTTCATGGACCGAAGCCCATTTTGTCAGACGCATGAAGTGGAATCTTCAGTTTGGCAGGGATATACGGATACATGCAAAGGTAGGAATAGGTTACATCCACCCATGGCCTTGTTAGCATCGGTTCTTCACATAGTAATAGAGACTGTTTTAGCAAAAACCTCTGCATGTATCTGTAGATCCCTGCCAAACTGAAGATTCCACTTCATGCATCTGACAAAGTGAGCTTCAGCCTATGCTCAAATAAATTTGTCCGTCTGTAAGGTGCCACAGGACTCTTTGTTCTGGATAAAAAAGATACAATACAGGCCTTTTCTCCAGAGTCTTAGGGTCATCAAAATAGTGAAATACAGTGAAAACTTTTTTTTTTTGAGTAATCACAAATCCCTGTTGTCTTGCTGCCTCTGCAATCAAGAGTGTTTTTTTGTTTGTTGGCTTTTCTCCTAAAAAAAGAGAATTGTATCTCTTGAATGGCTTTGTTTTATGAAAAACACTACTGCTGGTGAATCAAATGTTTCCTGTTTATCGGTACACATCAACCCAAGTATTATTTGCATGCACAGAGCACTATTATACTGTTTGATTTACGCAACATTGTTCTCTGAAATTGCTGATGCTGTGCTAAATTTCCTTGCTTTTTCAAGTGATGGAATAATAAGAAAGAACTCTGTAGTGCAGGGGGAGGAGGAAGGAGGAGAACAAGTTCCAGAGCAAAACTAACCAAGCCCTGTTATATGCAGCTCTGGGATTCTCACTGCCTCTGAACTCAGAACCAATTCCAATAGCTCTCTATGTCTCCTGCTTGCCACATGCGAAGGGCTGCTTCCTCCGGGGGAAACAGCATGTCCCACCTTCTCCCCTCTGTTCTCCTTACCCTCCCCCCAAGAAAAACCCTACATGCACACAGGAGCTTAGCTGTTGGCTTTGTGTAATTAGGAATTCCCCGGTTCTGCCCTAACCTCAACCCCCCCCTCCCCACACACACACATTAATCACATGTTCCACTTCCATTGCCTGTGCCTATGGGTGCTGAGGTTGGTGGGATTTGTTCATTTTTTCCCACTCACGTGTAGATGTTTCAAATCTCAAACAGGTAGCTTCAAACAATCCTCTCTTAATTGTAAACAGCCTAGCAGAAGAATGTCCCCTATTTTCCCTCCTCAAAGTGACACCCAGAGCCTTAGGCCTGGGTTGAACAATACCAAGTTCTACTGAAGGTACAATATATCACAACCCTACAGAGCCATAAACAAGCTTCAAACCACTGGAAAAAACAGGTTGCCAGCTTCCTAAGGGAATGTATGTCCTCTAGCCTTGAAGAGGCCTGAAATACTGACCTTAAACGTGTCTATTTTTAGGTGGAAGGGGGAGCTATTTTAGTTCACCTTCAGCACTTCACTGTGAGCATTGCACAGAGGAGCGTGCTAAGTGAATAGTCTGGCTTTACAGGAGAGCTCTGACAAAGAGTCCCAATAACTGTTTGTAAAAATACATAAAATAATTAGACTAGCTCTTCTGTGACCTGCTGGCACAGTGAGAACAATGCAGTGGTGATGAGGAGAATTTATCAGCACCAATTTGAAATGCCTTCCGTTGAGTAATGCGTTCTCTTACAGGCACGCTTCCCCATTCTGTTCTAGACCTCTTGTGATGGAATGTCCGGACATGTATAGAATTACACACACACCCCTCCTGTGTACGTCTTCACCATCAGTGTCTTTGTCCACCTCCAGTTTATGGTAATTTTAAATCCACATTTGCAGTCAAACAACAAAAAGCACCCTTCAAATGACCTTCCATTGCTAAAGTGACCCCTCTCAAAGCACAGACTTGCCTGAGCAGCCTCATGGCTAGCACCCTGGCTTGCTTGAACAAGGAGATCTGGATTTTTGTTCCCAGCTCAGTCATTCACGTGCTACATCACTTCCCCTCTGTGCTGCTCTTTCTCTTTCTTACAAGCATTTCCCCAACCCCACCGCCACACACATCCTTTCTTTTCACTTTGCTCTCACTAACTCTCCAAGACAAGCAGTGCCTCACTAGTTGTACAGGGTCTGATTGTACAGGATTCAATTCCCTCTTGGGCCACAGACTACCTCAGTGACCCTGAGAAAGATATAAAACTGTAAGGAACCCCAAGAAGTCATTAAGTCTAATTCCCTGCACTCCTGGCAGGACCAAGCACCATCTAGACCATCCCTGACAGGTGTTTGTTTAACCGGTTCTTGAAAGTCTCCAAGGGTGGAGATTCTACAGCCTCCCTAAGCAATTTATTCCAGTGCTTCACCACCACCCTCCTTGTAACACCCTTTGAGGTACTTGAAAGCTGTTACCATGTCCCCTCTCAGTCTTCTCTATTCCAAACTAAATAAACCCAATTCTTTCAGTCTTTCCTCATAGGTTGTGTTTTCTAGACCTTTATTCATTTTTGTTGCTCTTCTCTGGACCTTTTCCAGTTTGCCCACATCTTTCCTGAAATGTAGCTCCCAGAACTGGCCATAGGACTCCAGTTAAGGCCTAATCAGAGCAGAGTAGAGCGGAAGAATGACTTCTCGTGTCTTGCTCACAGTGCTCCTGTTAATACACCTCAGAATGATGTAATGATTATAAGTAACTTAGCTTATCTAAGACAGTGAAATGCTCATCCATAATGGTGGTGGGGGAGGGGTGGGAATTGTTTCTTGATGCCACCTAGGGTGATCAGTTAGCCCCTGAGCATGTGAGTAAGAACCAGCCAGCCCAGTATATGAGCATCTTCTCTTGCTTGCTCTCAATGCTGCCTTTGAGCACTGACCACCCCATCCAGGGTCCCATCTGCAGTTGAGGCATATCTGATGTTTCAGGGGGAGGAGGAAACCCCAGAATTACTGTCTTCTCATATCTGAAATATATGGTGACTCCCCTGTAGTTCTGGGCCCTTAAAATTTTTCAGACTGGGTCCACTTCACTTAGCAACATCTGCAATGACTTGGTATTGGTGACTTGGTAGGGAAAAGTTTCTTTAAAGAACTACGTATACGCTTCCCCGAGGAGTCGATGGGACGGTGGCAAAGGTGAAAGAAAGCATGCATTTAACAAAGTACGTGGATGACACTCAGGTTTTTGTATGTTGTTTGTTTTTAAATCAGGGTCATAGAGCTGCTGACACATCCCTTACAAGTGTAATCTGTGCT
This sequence comes from Rafetus swinhoei, assembly GCA_019425775.1. Classification (NCBI taxonomy): domain Eukaryota; kingdom Metazoa; phylum Chordata; order Testudines; family Trionychidae; genus Rafetus; species Rafetus swinhoei. The sequence continues at coordinate 191,797,051 of CM033440.1, forward strand.
TCAGGGAGGGAGAGTAACACTAGCCGCAACTATGCTATTTTGTAGCGTTTGCATAAAACCGATCACATGCTGGGAAAGAAACAGGCACAAACAAAAGGCTCTCAGGATGCACTGTGCAGCTATTGCTACAGCCTGAATTTCTTCCTTTGGTGGTATCTGAATGGAATACTCTAAATCAAGGGGTACGTGTCAATCTAAATCCTGAGGTCCAGCTATTTAATATATGGCTGTTACACAGGCAGCTACCAGCCCAGAGCTAGAGGCCACTCAAGAGGTAAGTGAAGCTTTTGACTTCTAGTACTATCCTTCCCACCCTCGTGTGTGTGTGGGGGGAGTGAGTGGGGGTGGGCGGGGGTTTCCATTTGACAGTGTTACTATTCTATTTGTTCACGTTCTTTATACTGCACTCATCACTTAGATAGCCACAGTTTTCCCCAGTCTGGCACTCTTGTCATGGGCAAGCATGTTTTGGGGCCTTCCTTCTAACACATACTGACAGAGTTGGGTCTGAATTCCTTCAAGGCAGAAGCCCATCAAAGATTATTCATCTTGGCTAGAGATTTGAGGCAAAAGGGCCAGTAGTTCCCATTAAAAATATGAAGAACGCAACGTCTCTGAAGTGCACCATTTCCTCCCCACCAAAAAACAAAATAAGGATGCTCAAATGATATGGAGAGGATTTTACCTGCCTTCACAGACTGCTTTACAGTAGTCCATATTCTTAGACTTGGCAGAATTCGATTTTTCTTGAGGGGTTTGTCATTCATGTTTGATTTTTAGAATATTTTCCAATTATAGAATTAAATTTTCAGAATCATGGAGGGGGAGTCAGACAATGATTTTTTTTTTACTATCAATAAAATCATTTTCCTTCATTTGTGTACATTTGAGAAATGTTTATTTCTCCAATAAAAATCAAATCCCTCCAAGCCTAGATATGGTCAACCCAAAAGGCCCCAGGTACCTCCCTCTAGACATTCTCTGCAAAACTGAAATTGAGCCAAGTCAAGTATTCCCAGAAGGGAATACTGTTAGCTCGGTCAACCATATAGATGCCTCCATGGGATGTACTGTCCCTTTGACAGTTTCCCTGAAAGTTTCAAAGCTATATTAACTGTGGATTTGGTTGTTGAATAGCTATTTGTGGCATTTATAAATCAGTTTTTCTGGTAGCCATCTCATCTGTTCAAAGCTAAAAGCTTTGTCTTGACAACTCCACTGGTTTTTTTTGGTGTGGTTTTTGGTTGGTTTGTTTGTTTTTTTGTGGGTGTTTTTTTTTTTTTTTTGCATGCCCAGAATGCCCCTTTTGTATCCTTCCAAAAAGATCCAATTGTACTGTTGAGGTAGAACATGACATTCCAAAAGACAGAAAAAATATTAGGCACAGCAAGACGTCTTGTAACTGACTTGGCTGACTGAATGCTTTTTCTGAGATGCCATTCAAGGTGAATAAATGGGTCTCCCTGTGAATTTTATCGATAGTCTTTGTTTTAAGGTGTCATTGAGGCACTCTGGGATGTAGACACCTCTCCATTGGATTGAGATCAAAAGTTGCTTTGTATACGTCACTGAATAAACATCAGATGGTGAGAGTTTTCAATGGCTAGTGATTTTAGTAGGACAGTTGTCAGAGACATAAATGTTATTTCCCATTACTAACATCCATTCTAGGTCTTGTTAGCTGTGCATCATGCCATGTTACTTGATGGTGCCGTTTTTTGATGGCTATGGAAGCCACCTAGAAAGAGCTATCACTGCAACAGGGCGAAAGATCTGGTTTTCTGCAAAAACCTCACTTTCTTCAAAACTCACATCAATACCAGCCAGTTAAATCTGGGATGAATAAGACCCATCCGTTCAGAATAGTGATGAAATAATCCAAAACTCCTCTCATTTGGACCTAAAACATTTGGATTCAAGGGTACTAAGTCTTTATTGAGATTCAGTGAGGAATGAAAGTCCTAATGGGAAGGATTAAGTGAACAGTACTTCACAATTCAGTATTCTTCACAAAAGATTGGGGGAAGTTTTTTCTGGAGTAGTTGGATGAGAGAATGAGCTCTAATAAACACTTCAATAAGAGCCATTAAATTTCTTGACAATATATAATAAGGAAAGTAAGGACAGTTGACTTCCCAAACGCTCTTACAGAGCACTAGAGACAAATATCTAAGTACTAACAATACAGTGTAAGCATCTGCACTGTAAAGTTTACAAATATTTTTCTTCCAAGTACACTTTTATAGGTACACTGTGTCTTCCTACACAACAAAGCCTGTGATTGAGATGATAAACGTGTTTTTAAATGTCTTCTGTCTCCACATCTGTTAAGGCTAACTTACAATACTTGGTGTGGGGTTAATTTTTAAAATATTGGTTAAACGTACAGCCAGAGACTGGAATGTAAACAAACTTCTGCTTATAGCAACCCTACAGTATCTATTACAGACTGCTGTAATTTCTTAGAAAGCATGTCTATTGACCACTGATTATTAATAGCTACCTATAAATGTTGCCTTAATGGAAAAGTGTTCTCCAGAAATGAGTAGAGATGAGAGAACAGATCCTCAATAGCCAACATAACACAGACCATCCTAAAAAGCAGAAAAAGAAATACAATGTGAAATGCCTTTCTTTTCCAGAAAGGCTGCTATTACCTTTATGTGTAAGTAATATACTGCATTTATCTTAATGTGCATGTGTGACATTATGGCCATGATCAACAGAAGATTTTGGTACCCACAACAGGCACGTACGAATGCCACAGAAGTGGTGTTAACTGTGTGATGATATTCTCATTGGTCATAGCTCCCTCCTCCCACTTCAACATTTGAGAAGGCTGCTTATTATTCTCCTGGCATGAATAATGTACATTGTTGTTGTTGGCTTATGGTAGTGGTGCCAGAAACCTGCAGCTGAGATCCAGTCCCTGTTGTTCTAAGTGTTGTACAAATATCTAAGTATTTACAGTCTAAATGGATAAATGGCAGTGGGGAGTATCATTCCCATTTTACAAATGGGGACATTGAGGCACAAAGACTAAATGACTTGCCCAAGTCCACATTAGGGAGTCTGTGGCAGAGCCGGGAACTAAACCAGCATTTCTATTGTTCCCAGTCTGTTGCCGCATGCTGCTCTTTATGGATGAATAGGTCCATGGTATGACTATGGCACATATGTCTTCAAACATATCCCATGCTCCTGGAGTCCCTCTGTAGGTGATGGGAGAGCTAGACTCTGATACTTCTGCTCCAGCTTCTTCACTTTGCTTGTGGCTTTACTGGTATGCACATAAGCACAAACCCCAGCCAGACGGAGCCCTATAAAAAAGTACAGAGCCTATGCAGAAATCAAAACTGCTTTGGATTTACACAACAAATACACTCCACTTTTAGATGAAGGATGGCATCATAAGCAAAATTTACAAATATGACCTATGTAATGTGCAGAATAGCTGTTTAATCTTCTCTGTGAATTAAATATACACTGAACTGTTCTTTGCAACCTGCCTGGTCACCGGGATGGATGCTTACTCACCTATGACACAATCATAATGCCGTCTTTGTCTGTATCCATCAGCAAGTAAGTGAATGGGTTCAGGTGGATTAAAATTAAAAGTTTAATTTTTAAGGCTATCCTAAATGCATAGTGCCATGTTATCTGCTGATGTAAATTGTTGTTGATCCACTAATTTCAGTGGATGAATACTGTCTTCCTCTAGCTAAGGATCTGGCCCTTAGTGCAGAGAAGATGAAGACAGCTGATCTATCAGGTTACGTCTACTCTACAGGGTTTTTGCACAAAAACGGCCGTTTTTGCGCAAAAACCTGCGGCATGTCCACACCTC